>OU343037.1:3846397-6423959 GCA_910593735.2 Ectemnius lituratus
GGAATCGAATGCCGCAAGCAGAATTCAAATCCGAGCCTCCGTTCTGCAGGAAATCGCAGTTTTAGCGAAAAACCTATCTTCCAGCATTCTAACTGCCAGAATCGTACTCTGTTGTTGAACAGAAGTGTATCCGAAGTGAAATGACTACAGGAATCGAATGCCGAAAGCAGAATTCAAATACGAGCCTCCGTTCTCCAGGAAATCGCAGTTTTAGCGAAAAACCTATCTTCCAGCATTTTAACTGCCAGAATCGTACTCTGTTGTTGAACAGAAGTGTATCCGAAGTGAAATGACCAGAGGAGTCGAATGCCGCAAGCAGAATTCAAATCCGAGCCTCCGTTCGGCAGGAAATCGCAGTTTTAGCGAAAAACCTATCTTCCAGCATTTTAACTGCCAGAATCGTACTTTGTTGTTGAACAGAAGTATATCCGAAGTGAAATGACTACTGGAATCGAATACCGCAATCAGAATTCAAATCCGAGCCTCCGTTCTGCAGGAAATCGCAGTTTTGGCGAAAAACCTATCTTCCAGCATTCTAACTGCCAGAATCGTACTCTGTTGTTGAACAAAAGTGTGTCCGAAGTGAAATGACTAGAGGTATCGAATGCCGCAAGCAGAATTCAAATCCGAGCATCCGTTCTGCAGGAAATAGCAGTTTTGGTGAAAAACCTATCTTCCAGCATTTTAACTGCCAGAATCGTACTTTGTTGTTGAACAGAAGTGTATCCGAAGTGAAATGACTAGAGGAATCGAATGCCGCAAGCAGAATTCAAATCCGAGCCTCCGTTCTGCAGGGAATCGCAGTTTTGGCGAAAAACCTATCTTCAAGCATTTTAACTGCCAGAATCGTACTTTGTTGTTGAACAGAAGTATATCCGAAGTGAAATGACTACAGGAATCGAATACCGCAATCAGAATTCAAATCCGAGCCTCCGTTCTGCAGGAAATCGCAGTTTTGGCGAAAAACCTATCTTCCAGCATTCTAACTGCCAGAATCGTACTCTGTTGTTGAACAAAAGTGTATCCGAAGTGAAATGACTAGAGGAATCGAATGCCGCAAGCAGAATTCAAATCCGAGCCTCCGTTCTGCAGGGAATCGCAGTTTTGGCGAAAAACCTATCTTCCAGCATTTTAACTGCCAGAATCGTACTTTGTTGTTGAACAGAAGTGTATCCGAAGTGAAATGACTACTGGAATCGAATGCCGCAAGCAGAATTCAAATCCGAGCCTCCGTTCTCCAGGAAATCGCAGTTTTAGCGAAAAACCTATCTTCCAGCATTTTAACTGCCAGAATCGTACTTTGTTGTTGAACAGAAGTGTATCCGAAGTGAAATGACTAGAGGTATCGAATGCCGCAAGCAGAATTCAAATCCGAGCCTCCGTTCTGCAGGAAATCGCAGTTTTAGCGAAAACCTATCTTCCAGCATTCTAACTGCCAGAATCGTACTCTGTTGTTGAACAGAAGTGTATCCAAAGTGAAATGACTACAGGAATCGAATACCGCAAGCAGAATTCAAATCCGAGCCTCCGTTCTGTAGGTAATCGCACCTTTAGCGAAAAACCTATCTTCCAGCATTTTAACTGCCAGAATCGTACTCTGTTGTTGAACAGAAGTGTATCCGAAGTGAAATGACTACAGGAATCGAATGCCGCAAGCAGAATTCAAATCCGAGCCTCCGTTCTGCAGGAAATCGCAGTTTTAGCGAAAAACCTATCTTCCAGCATTCTAACTGCCAGAATCGTACTCTGTTGTTGAACAGAAGTGTATCCGAAGTGAAATGACTACAGGAATCGAATGCCGAAAGCAGAATTCAAATACGAGCCTCCGTTCTCCAGGAAATCGCAGTTTTAGCGAAAAACCTATCTTCCAGCATTTTAACTGCCAGAATCGTACTTTGTTGTTGAACAGAAGTGTATCCGAAGTGAAATGACTACAGGAATCGAATGCCGCAAGCAGAATTCAAATCCGAGCCTCCGCTCTGCAGGAAATCGCAGTTTTAGCGAAAAACCTATCTTCCAGCATTCTAACTGCCAGAATCGTACTTTGTTGTTGAACAGAAGTGTATCCGAAGTGAAATGACTACAGGAATCGAATGCCGCAAGCAGAATTCAAATCCGAGCCTCCGTTCTGCAGGAAATCGCACTTTTAGCGAAAAACCTATCTTCCAGCATTCTAACTGCCAGAATCGTACTCTGTTGTTGAACAGAAGTGTATCCAAAGTGAAATGACTACAGGAATCGAATGCCGCAAGCAGAATTCAAATCCGAGCCTCCGTTCTGCAGGAAATCGCAGTTTTGGCGAAAAACCTATCTTCCAGCATTTTAACTGCCAGAATCGTACTTTGTTGTTGAACAGGAGTGTATCCGAAGTGAAATGACTACTGGAATCGAATACCGCAATCAGAATTCAAATCCGAGCCTCCGTTCTGCAGGAAATCGCAGTTTTAGCGAAAAACCTATCTTCCAGCATTTTAACTGCCAGAATCGTACTTTGTTGTTGAACAGAAGTATATGCGAAGTGAAATGACTACTGGAATCGAATACCGCAATCAGAATTCAAATCCGAGCCTCCGTTCTGCAGGAAATCGCAGTTTTAGCGAAAAACCTATCTTCCAGCATTCTAACTGCCAGAATCGTACTTTGTTGTTGAACAGAAGTGTATCCGAAGTGAAATGACTACAGGAATCGAATGCCGCAAGCAGAATTCAAATCCGAGCCTCCGTTCTGCAGGAAATCGCACTTTTAGCGAAAAACCTATCTTCCAGCATTCTAACTGCCAGAATCGTACTCTGTTGTTGAACAGAAGTGTATCCAAAGTGAAATGACTACAGGAATCGAATGCCGCAAGCAGAATTCAAATCCGAGCCTCCGTTCTGCAGGAAATCGCAGTTTTGGCGAAAACCTATCTTCCAGCATTTTAACTGCCAGAATCGTACTTTGTTGTTGAACAGGAGTGTATCCGAAGTGAAATGACTACTGGAATCGAATACCGCAATCAGAATTCAAATCCGAGCCTCCGTTCTGCAGGAAATCGCAGTTTTAGCGAAAAACCTATCTTCCAGCATTTTAACTGCCAGAATCGTACTTTGTTGTTGAACAGAAGTATATGCGAAGTGAAATGACTACTGGAATCGAATACCGCAATCAGAATTCAAATCCGAGCCTCCGTTCTGCAGGAAATCGCAGTTTTAGCGAAAAACCTATCTTCCAGCATTCTAACTGCCAGAATCGTACTCTGTTGTTGAACAGAAGTGTATCCGAAGTGAAATGACTACAGGAATCGAATGCCGCAAGCAGAATTCAAATCCGAGCCTCCGTTCTGCAGGAAATCGCACTTTTAGCGAAAAACCTATCTTCCAGCATTCTAACTGCCAGAATCGTACTCTGTTGTTGAACAGAAGTGTATCCAAAGTGAAATGACTACAGGAATCGAATGCCGCAAGCAGAATTCAAATCCGAGCCTCCGTTCTGTAGGAAATCGCACTTTTAGGGAAAAACCTATCTTCCAGCATTTTAATTGCCAGAATCGTACTCTGTTGTTGAACAGAAGTATATCCGAAGTGAAATGACTACAGGAATCGAATACCGCAATCAGAATTCAAATCCGAGCCTCCGTTCTGCAGGAAATCGCAGTTTTGGCGAAAAACCTATCTTCCAGCATTCTAACTGCCAGAATCGTACTCTGTTGTTGAACAGAAGTGTATCCAAAGTGAAATGACTACAGGAATCGAATACCGCAATCAGAATTCATATCCGAGCCTCCGTTCTGCAGGAAATCGCAGTTTTAGCGAAAAACCTATCTTCCAGCATTCTAACTGCCAGAATCGTACTCTGTTGTTGAACAGAAGTGTATCCGAAGTGAAATGACTACAGGAATCGAATGCCGAAAGCAGAATTCAAATACGAGCCTCCGTTCTCCAGGAAATCGCAGTTTTAGCGAAAAACCTATCTTCCAGCATTCTAACTGCCAGAATCGTACTCTGTTGTTGAACAGAAGTGTATCCGAAGTGAAATGACCAGAGGAGTCGAATGCCGCAAGCAGAATTCAAATCCGAGCCTCCGTTCGGCAGGAAATCGCAGTTTTAGCGAAAAACCTATCTTCCAGCATTCTAACTGCCAGAATCGTACTCTGTTGTTGAACAGAAGTGTATCCAAAGTGAAATGACTACAGGAATCGAATGCCGCAAGCAGAATTCAAATCCGAGCCTCCGTTCTGTAGGAAATCGCACTTTTAGGGAAAAACCTATCTTCCAGCATTTTAATTGCCAGAATCGTACTCTGTTGTTGAACAGAAGTATATCCGAAGTGAAATGACTACAGGAATCGAATACCGCAATCAGAATTCAAATCCGAGCCTCCGTTCTGCAGGAAATCGCAGTTTTAGCGAAAAACCTATCTTCCAGCATTCTAACTGCCAGAATCGTACTCTGTTGTTGAACAGAAGTGTATCCAAAGTGAAATGACTACAGGAATCGAATACCGCAATCAGAATTCATATCCGAGCCTCCGTTCTGCAGGAAATCGCAGTTTTAGCGAAAAACCTATCTTCCAGCATTCTAACTGCCAGAATCGTACTCTGTTGTTGAACAGAAGTGTATCCGAAGTGAAATGACTACAGGAATCGAATGCCGAAAGCAGAATTCAAATACGAGCCTCCGTTCTCCAGGAAATCGCAGTTTTAGCGAAAAACCTATCTTCCAGCATTCTAACTGCCAGAATCGTACTCTGTTGTTGAACAGAAGTGTATCCGAAGTGAAATGACCAGAGGAGTCGAATGCCGCAAGCAGAATTCAAATCCGAGCCTCCGTTCGGCAGGAAATCGCAGTTTTAGCGAAAAACCTATCTTCCAGCATTCTAACTGCCAGAATCGTACTCTGTTGTTGAACAGAAGTGTATCCAAAGTGAAATGACTACAGGAATCGAATGCCGCAAGCAGAATTCAAATCCGAGCCTCCGTTCTGTAGGAAATCGCACTTTTAGGGAAAAACCTATCTTCCAGCATTTTAATTGCCAGAATCGTACTCTGTTGTTGAACAGAAGTATATCCGAAGTGAAATGACTACAGGAATCGAATGCCGCAAGCAGAATTCAAATCCGAGCCTCCGCTCTGCAGGAAATCGCACTTTTAGCGAAAAACCTATCTTCCAGCATTCTAACTGCCAGAATCGTACTCTGTTGTTGAACAGAAGTGTATCCAAAGTGAAATGACTACAGGAATCGAATGCCGCAAGCAGAATTCAAATCCGAGCCTCCGTTCTGCAGGAAATCGCAGTTTTGGCGAAAAACCTATCTTCCAGCATTTTAACTGCCAGAATCGTACTTTGTTGTTGAACAGGAGTGTATCCGAAGTGAAATGACTACTGGAATCGAATACCGCAATCAGAATTCAAATCCGAGCCTCCGTTCTGCAGGAAATCGCAGTTTTAGCGAAAAACCTATCTTCCAGCATTTTAACTGCCAGAATCGTACTTTGTTGTTGAACAGAAGTATATGCGAAGTGAAATGACTACTGGAATCGAATACCGCAATCAGAATTCAAATCCGAGCCTCCGTTCTGCAGGAAATCGCAGTTTTAGCGAAAAACCTATCTTCCAGCATTCTAACTGCCAGAATCGTACTCTGTTGTTGAACAGAAGTGTATCCGAAGTGAAATGACTACAGGAATCGAATGCCGCAAGCAGAATTCAAATCCGAGCCTCCGTTCTGCAGGAAATCGCACTTTTAGCGAAAAACCTATCTTCCAGCATTCTAACTGCCAGAATCGTACTCTGTTGTTGAACAGAAGTGTATCCAAAGTGAAATGACTACAGGAATCGAATGCCGCAAGCAGAATTCAAATCCGAGCCTCCGTTCTGTAGGAAATCGCACTTTTAGGGAAAAACCTATCTTCCAGCATTTTAATTGCCAGAATCGTACTCTGTTGTTGAACAGAAGTATATCCGAAGTGAAATGACTACAGGAATCGAATACCGCAATCAGAATTCAAATCCGAGCCTCCGTTCTGCAGGAAATCGCAGTTTTGGCGAAAAACCTATCTTCCAGCATTCTAACTGCCAGAATCGTACTCTGTTGTTGAACAGAAGTGTATCCGAAGTGAAATGACTAGAGGTATCGAATGCCGCAAGCAGAATTCAAATCCGAGCCTCCGTTCTGCAGGAAATCGCAGTTTTAGCGAAAACCTATCTTCCAGCATTCTAACTGCCAGAATCGTACTCTGTTGTTGAACAGAAGTGTATCCAAAGTGAAATGACTACAGGAATCGAATGCCGAAAGCAGAATTCAAATACGAGCCTCCGTTCTCCAGGAAATCGCAGTTTTAGCGAAAAACCTATCTTCCAGCATTTTAACTGCCAGAATCGTACTCTGTTGTTGAACAGAAGTGTATCCGAAGTGAAATGACTACAGGAATCGAATGCCGCAAGCAGAATTCAAATCCGAGCCTCCGTTCTGCAGGAAATCGCAGTTTTAGCGAAAAACCTATCTTCCAGCATTCTAACTGCCAGAATCGTACTCTGTTGTTGAACAGAAGTGTATCCAAAGTGAAATGACTACAGGAATCGAATGCCGCAAGCAGAATTCAAATCCGAGCCTCCGTTCTGCAGGAAATCGCAGTTTTGGCGAAAAACCTATCTTCCAGCATTTTAACTGCCAGAATCGTACTTTGTTGTTGAACAGGAGTGTATCCGAAGTGAAATGACTACTGGAATCGAATACCGCAATCAGAATTCAAATCCGAGCCTCCGTTCTGCAGGAAATCGCAGTTTTAGCGAAAAACCTATCTTCCAGCATTTTAACTGCCAGAATCGTACTTTGTTGTTGAACAGAAGTATATGCGAAGTGAAATGACTACTGGAATCGAATACCGCAATCAGAATTCAAATCCGAGCCTCCGTTCTGCAGGAAATCGCAGTTTTAGCGAAAAACCTATCTTCCAGCATTCTAACTGCCAGAATCGTACTTTGTTGTTGAACAGAAGTGTATCCGAAGTGAAATGACTACAGGAATCGAATGCCGCAAGCAGAATTCAAATCCGAGCCTCCGTTCTGCAGGAAATCGCACTTTTAGCGAAAAACCTATCTTCCAGCATTCTAACTGCCAGAATCGTACTCTGTTGTTGAACAGAAGTGTATCCAAAGTGAAATGACTACAGGAATCGAATGCCGCAAGCAGAATTCAAATCCGAGCCTCCGTTCTGTAGGAAATCGCACTTTTAGGGAAAAACCTATCTTCCAGCATTTTAATTGCCAGAATCGTACTCTGTTGTTGAACAGAAGTATATCCGAAGTGAAATGACTACAGGAATCGAATACCGCAATCAGAATTCAAATCCGAGCCTCCGTTCTGCAGGAAATCGCAGTTTTAGCGAAAAACCTATCTTCCAGCATTCTAACTGCCAGAATCGTACTCTGTTGTTGAACAGAAGTGTATCCAAAGTGAAATGACTACAGGAATCGAATACCGCAA
Organism: Ectemnius lituratus; assembly: GCA_910593735.2. Classification (NCBI taxonomy): domain Eukaryota; kingdom Metazoa; phylum Arthropoda; class Insecta; order Hymenoptera; family Crabronidae; genus Ectemnius; species Ectemnius lituratus. Next base: position 3,853,862 of record OU343037.1, read on the forward strand.
TCAGAATTCATATCCGAGCCTCCGTTCTGCAGGAAATCGCAGTTTTAGCGAAAAACCTATCTTCCAGCATTCTAACTGCCAGAATCGTACTCTGTTGTTGAACAGAAGTGTATCCGAAGTGAAATGACTACAGGAATCGAATGCCGAAAGCAGAATTCAAATACGAGCCTCCGTTCTCCAGGAAATCGCAGTTTTAGCGAAAAACCTATCTTCCAGCATTCTAACTGCCAGAATCGTACTCTGTTGTTGAACAGAAGTGTATCCGAAGTGAAATGACCAGAGGAGTCGAATGCCGCAAGCAGAATTCAAATCCGAGCCTCCGTTCGGCAGGAAATCGCAGTTTTAGCGAAAAACCTATCTTCCAGCATTCTAACTGCCAGAATCGTACTCTGTTGTTGAACAGAAGTGTATCCAAAGTGAAATGACTACAGGAATCGAATGCCGCAAGCAGAATTCAAATCCGAGCCTCCGTTCTGTAGGAAATCGCACTTTTAGGGAAAAACCTATCTTCCAGCATTTTAATTGCCAGAATCGTACTCTGTTGTTGAACAGAAGTATATCCGAAGTGAAATGACTACAGGAATCGAATACCGCAATCAGAATTCAAATCCGAGCCTCCGTTCTGCAGGAAATCGCAGTTTTGGCGAAAAACCTATCTTCCAGCATTCTAACTGCCAGAATCGTACTCTGTTGTTGAACAGAAGTGTATCCAAAGTGAAATGACTACAGGAATCGAATACCGCAATCAGAATTCATATCCGAGCCTCCGTTCTGCAGGAAATCGCAGTTTTAGCGAAAAACCTATCTTCCAGCATTCTAACTGCCAGAATCGTACTCTGTTGTTGAACAGAAGTGTATCCGAAGTGAAATGACTACAGGAATCGAATGCCGAAAGCAGAATTCAAATACGAGCCTCCGTTCTCCAGGAAATCGCAGTTTTAGCGAAAAACCTATCTTCCAGCATTCTAACTGCCAGAATCGTACTCTGTTGTTGAACAGAAGTGTATCCGAAGTGAAATGACCAGAGGAGTCGAATGCCGCAAGCAGAATTCAAATCCGAGCCTCCGTTCGGCAGGAAATCGCAGTTTTAGCGAAAAACCTATCTTCCAGCATTCTAACTGCCAGAATCGTACTCTGTTGTTGAACAGAAGTGTATCCAAAGTGAAATGACTACAGGAATCGAATGCCGCAAGCAGAATTCAAATCCGAGCCTCCGTTCTGTAGGAAATCGCACTTTTAGGGAAAAACCTATCTTCCAGCATTTTAATTGCCAGAATCGTACTCTGTTGTTGAACAGAAGTATATCCGAAGTGAAATGACTACAGGAATCGAATGCCGCAAGCAGAATTCAAATCCGAGCCTCCGCTCTGCAGGAAATCGCACTTTTAGCGAAAAACCTATCTTCCAGCATTCTAACTGCCAGAATCGTACTCTGTTGTTGAACAGAAGTGTATCCAAAGTGAAATGACTACAGGAATCGAATGCCGCAAGCAGAATTCAAATCCGAGCCTCCGTTCTGCAGGAAATCGCAGTTTTGGCGAAAAACCTATCTTCCAGCATTTTAACTGCCAGAATCGTACTTTGTTGTTGAACAGGAGTGTATCCGAAGTGAAATGACTACTGGAATCGAATACCGCAATCAGAATTCAAATCCGAGCCTCCGTTCTGCAGGAAATCGCAGTTTTAGCGAAAAACCTATCTTCCAGCATTTTAACTGCCAGAATCGTACTTTGTTGTTGAACAGAAGTATATGCGAAGTGAAATGACTACTGGAATCGAATACCGCAAGCAGAATTCAAATCCGAGCCTCCGTTCTGCAGGAAATCGCAGTTTTAGCGAAAAACCTATCTTCCAGCATTCTAACTGCCAGAATCGTACTTTGTTGTTGAACAGAAGTGTATCCGAAGTGAAATGACTACAGGAATCGAATGCCGCAAGCAGAATTCAAATCCGAGCCTCCGTTCTGCAGGAAATCGCACTTTTAGCGAAAAACCTATCTTCCAGCATTCTAACTGCCAGAATCGTACTCTGTTGTTGAACAGAAGTGTATCCAAAGTGAAATGACTACAGGAATCGAATGCCGCAAGCAGAATTCAAATCCGAGCCTCCGTTCTGTAGGAAATCGCACTTTTAGGGAAAAACCTATCTTCCAGCATTTTAATTGCCAGAATCGTACTCTGTTGTTGAACAGAAGTATATCCGAAGTGAAATGACTACAGGAATCGAATACCGCAATCAGAATTCAAATCCGAGCCTCCGTTCTGCAGGAAATCGCAGTTTTGGCGAAAAACCTATCTTCCAGCATTCTAACTGCCAGAATCGTACTCTGTTGTTGAACAGAAGTGTATCCGAAGTGAAATGACTAGAGGTATCGAATGCCGCAAGCAGAATTCAAATCCGAGCCTCCGTTCTGCAGGAAATCGCAGTTTTAGCGAAAACCTATCTTCCAGCATTCTAACTGCCAGAATCGTACTCTGTTGTTGAACAGAAGTGTATCCAAAGTGAAATGACTACAGGAATCGAATGCCGCAAGCAGAATTCAAATCCGAGCCTCCGTTCTGTAGGTAATCGCACCTTTAGCGAAAAACCTATCTTCCAGCATTTTAACTGCCAGAATCGTACTCTGTTGTTGAACAGAAGTGTATCCGAAGTGAAATGACTACAGGAATCGAATGCCGCAAGCAGAATTCAAATCCGAGCCTCCGTTCTGCAGGAAATCGCAGTTTTAGCGAAAAACCTATCTTCCAGCATTCTAACTGCCAGAATCGTACTCTGTTGTTGAACAGAAGTGTATCCGAAGTGAAATGACTACAGGAATCGAATGCCGAAAGCAGAATTCAAATACGAGCCTCCGTTCTCCAGGAAATCGCAGTTTTAGCGAAAAACCTATCTTCCAGCATTTTAACTGCCAGAATCGTACTTTGTTGTTGAACAGAAGTGTATCCGAAGTGAAATGACTACAGGAATCGAATGCCGCAAGCAGAATTCAAATCCGAGCCTCCGCTCTGCAGGAAATCGCAGTTTTAGCGAAAAACCTATCCTCCAGCATTCTAACTGCCAGAATCGTACTTTGTTGTTGAACAGAAGTGTATCCGAAGTGAAATGACTACAGGAATCGAATGCCGCAAGCAGAATTCAAATCCGAGCCTCCGTTCTGCAGGAAATCGCACTTTTAGCGAAAAACCTATCTTCCAGCATTCTAACTGCCAGAATCGTACTCTGTTGTTGAACAGAAGTGTATCCAAAGTGAAATGACTACAGGAATCGAATGCCGCAAGCAGAATTCAAATCCGAGCCTCCGTTCTGCAGGAAATCGCAGTTTTGGCGAAAAACCTATCTTCCAGCATTTTAACTGCCAGAATCGTACTTTGTTGTTGAACAGGAGTGTATCCGAAGTGAAATGACTACTGGAATCGAATACCGCAATCAGAATTCAAATCCGAGCCTCCGTTCTGCAGGAAATCGCACTTTTAGCGAAAAACCTATCTTCCAGCATTTTAACTGCCAGAATCGTACTTTGTTGTTGAACAGAAGTATATGCGAAGTGAAATGACTACTGGAATCGAATACCGCAATCAGAATTCAAATCCGAGCCTCCGTTCTGCAGGAAATCGCAGTTTTAGCGAAAAACCTATCTTCCAGCATTCTAACTGCCAGAATCGTACTTTGTTGTTGAACAGAAGTGTATCCGAAGTGAAATGACTACAGGAATCGAATGCCGCAAGCAGAATTCAAATCCGAGCCTCCGTTCTGCAGGAAATCGCACTTTTAGCGAAAAACCTATCTTCCAGCATTCTAACTGCCAGAATCGTACTCTGTTGTTGAACAGAAGTGTATCCAAAGTGAAATGACTACAGGAATCGAATGCCGCAAGCAGAATTCAAATCCGAGCCTCCGTTCTGTAGGAAATCGCACTTTTAGGGAAAAACCTATCTTCCAGCATTTTAATTGCCAGAATCGTACTCTGTTGTTGAACAGAAGTATATCCGAAGTGAAATGACTACAGGAATCGAATACCGCAATCAGAATTCAAATCCGAGCCTCCGTTCTGCAGGAAATCGCAGTTTTGGCGAAAAACCTATCTTCCAGCATTCTAACTGCCAGAATCGTACTCTGTTGTTGAACAGAAGTGTATCCAAAGTGAAATGACTACAGGAATCGAATACCGCAATCAGAATTCATATCCGAGCCTCCGTTCTGCAGGAAATCGCAGTTTTAGCGAAAAACCTATCTTCCAGCATTCTAACTGCCAGAATCGTACTCTGTTGTTGAACAGAAGTGTATCCGAAGTGAAATGACTACAGGAATCGAATGCCGAAAGCAGAATTCAAATACGAGCCTCCGTTCTCCAGGAAATCGCAGTTTTAGCGAAAAACCTATCTTCCAGCATTCTAACTGCCAGAATCGTACTCTGTTGTTGAACAGAAGTGTATCTGAAGTGAAATGACCAGAGGAGTCGAATGCCGCAAGCAGAATTCAAATCCGAGCCTCCGTTCGGCAGGAAATCGCAGTTTTAGCGAAAAACCTATCTTCCAGCATTCTAACTGCCAGAATCGTACTCTGTTGTTGAACAGAAGTGTATCCAAAGTGAAATGACTACAGGAATCGAATGCCGCAAGCAGAATTCAAATCCGAGCCTCCGTTCTGTAGGAAATCGCACTTTTAGGGAAAAACCTATCTTCCAGCATTTTAATTGCCAGAATCGTACTCTGTTGTTGAACAGAAGTATATCCGAAGTGAAATGACTACAGGAATCGAATACCGCAATCAGAATTCAAATCCGAGCCTCCGTTCTGCAGGAAATCGCAGTTTTGGCGAAAAACCTATCTTCCAGCATTCTAACTGCCAGAATCGTACTCTGTTGTTGAACAGAAGTGTATCCAAAGTGAAATGACTACAGGAATCGAATACCGCAATCAGAATTCATATCCGAGCCTCCGTTCTGCAGGAAATCGCAGTTTTAGCGAAAAACCTATCTTCCAGCATTCTAACTGCCAGAATCGTACTCTGTTGTTGAACAGAAGTGTATCCGAAGTGAAATGACTACAGGAATCGAATGCCGAAAGCAGAATTCAAATCCGAGCCTCCGTTCTCCAGGAAATCGCAGTTTTAGCGAAAAACCTATCTTCCAGCATTCTAACTGCCAGAATCGTACTCTGTTGTTGAACAGAAGTGTATCCGAAGTGAAATGACCAGAGGAGTCGAATGCCGCAAGCAGAATTCAAATCCGAGCCTCCGTTCGGCAGGAAATCGCAGTTTTAGCGAAAAACCTATCTTCCAGCATTCTAACTGCCAGAATCGTACTCTGTTGTTGAACAGAAGTGTATCCAAAGTGAAATGACTACAGGAATCGAATGCCGCAAGCAGAATTCAAATCCGAGCCTCCGTTCTGTAGGAAATCGCACTTTTAGGGAAAAACCTATCTTCCAGCATTTTAATTGCCAGAATCGTACTCTGTTGTTGAACAGAAGTATATCCGAAGTGAAATGACTACAGGAATCGAATACCGCAATCAGAATTCAAATCCGAGCCTCCGTTCTGCAGGAAATCGCAGTTTTGGCGAAAAACCTATCTTCCAGCATTCTAACTGCCAGAATCGTACTCTGTTGTTGAACAGAAGTGTATCCAAAGTGAAATGACTACAGGAATCGAATACCGCAATCAGAATTCATATCCGAGCCTCCGTTCTGCAGGAAATCGCAGTTTTAGCGAAAAACCTATCTTCCAGCATTCTAAATGCCAGAATCGTACTCTGTTGTTGAACAGAAGTGTATCCGAAGTGAAATGACCAGAGGAGTCGAATGCCGCAAGCAGAATTCAAATCCGAGCCTCCGTTCGGCAGGAAATCGCAGTTTTAGCGAAAAACCTATCTTCCAGCATTTTAACTGCCAGAATCGTACTTTGTTGTTGAACAGAAGTGTATCCGAAGTGAAATGACTAGAGGAATCGAATGCCGCAAGCAGAATTCAAATCCGAGCCTCCGTTCTGCAGGGAATCGCAGTTTTGGCGAAAAACCTATCTTCCAGCATTTTAACTGCCAGAATCGTACTTTGTTGTTGAACAGAAGTGTATCCGAAGTGAAATGACTACTGGAATCGAATGCCGCAAGCAGAATTCAAATCCGAGCCTCCGTTCTCCAGGAAATCGCAGTTTTAGCGAAAAACCTATCTTCCAGCATTTTAACTGCCAGAATCGTACTTTGTTGTTGAACAGAAGTGTATCCGAAGTGAAATGACTAGAGGTATCGAATGCCGCAAGCAGAATTCAAATCCGAGCCTCCGTTCTGCAGGAAATCGCAGTTTTAGCGAAAACCTATCTTCCAGCATTCTAACTGCCAGAATCGTACTCTGTTGTTGAACAGAAGTGTATCCAAAGTGAAATGACTACAGGAATCGAATGCCGCAAGCAGAATTCAAATCCGAGCCTCCGTTCTGTAGGTAATCGCACCTTTAGCGAAAAACCTATCTTCCAGCATTTTAACTGCCAGAATCGTACTCTGTTGTTGAACAGAAGTGTATCCGAAGTGAAATGACTACAGGAATCGAATGCCGCAAGCAGAATTCAAATCCGAGCCTCCGTTCTGCAGGAAATCGCAGTTTTAGCGAAAAACCTATCTTCCAGCATTCTAACTGCCAGAATCGTACTCTGTTGTTGAACAGAAGTGTATCCGAAGTGAAATGACTACAGGAATCGAATGCCGAAAGCAGAATTCAAATACGAGCCTCCGTTCTGCAGGAAATCGCAGTTTTAGCGAAAAACCTATCTTCCAGCATTTTAACTGCCAGAATCGTACTTTGTTGTTGAACAGAAGTGTATCCGAAGTGAAATGACTACAGGAATCGAATGCCGCAAGCAGAATTCAAATCCGAGCCTCCGCTCTGCAGGAAATCGCAGTTTTAGCGAAAAACCTATCTTCCAGCATTCTAACTGCCAGAATCGTACTCTGTTGTTGAACAGAAGTGTATCCGAAGTGAAATGACTACAGGAATCGAATGCCGCAAGCAGAATTCAAATCCGAGCCTCCGTTCTGCAGGAAATCGCACTTTTAGCGAAAAACCTATCTTCCAGCATTCTAACTGCCAGAATCGTACTCTGTTGTTGAACAGAAGTGTATCCAAAGTGAAATGACTACAGGAATCGAATGCCGCAAGCAGAATTCAAATCCGAGCCTCCGTTCTGCAGGAAATCGCAGTTTTGGCGAAAAACCTATCTTCCAGCATTTTAACTGCCAGAATCGTACTTTGTTGTTGAACAGGAGTGTATCCGAAGTGAAATGACTACTGGAATCGAATACCGCAATCAGAATTCAAATCCGAGCCTCCGTTCTGCAGGAAATCGCAGTTTTAGCGAAAAACCTATCTTCCAGCATTTTAACTGCCAGAATCGTACTTTGTTGTTGAACAGAAGTATATGCGAAGTGAAATGACTACTGGAATCGAATACCGCAATCAGAATTCAAATCCGAGCCTCCGTTCTGCAGGAAATCGCAGTTTTAGCGAAAAACCTATCTTCCAGCATTCTAACTGCCAGAATCGTACTTTGTTGTTGAACAGAAGTGTATCCGAAGTGAAATGACTACAGGAATCGAATGCCGCAAGCAGAATTCAAATCCGAGCCTCCGTTCTGCAGGAAATCGCACTTTTAGCGAAAAACCTATCTTCCAGCATTCTAACTGCCAGAATCGTACTCTGTTGTTGAACAGAAGTGTATCCAAAGTGAAATGACTACAGGAATCGAATGCCGCAAGCAGAATTCAAATCCGAGCCTCCGTTCTGTAGGAAATCGCACTTTTAGGGAAAAACCTATCTTCCAGCATTTTAATTGCCAGAATCGTACTCTGTTGTTGAACAGAAGTATATCCGAAGTGAAATGACTACAGGAATCGAATACCGCAATCAGAATTCAAATCCGAGCCTCCGTTCTGCAGGAAATCGCAGTTTTGGCGAAAAACCTATCTTCCAGCATTCTAACTGCCAGAATCGTACTCTGTTGTTGAACAGAAGTGTATCCGAAGTGAAATGACTAGAGGTATCGAATGCCGCAAGCAGAATTCAAATCCGAGCCTCCGTTCTGCAGGAAATCGCAGTTTTAGCGAAAACCTATCTTCCAGCATTCTAACTGCCAGAATCGTACTCTGTTGTTGAACAGAAGTGTATCCAAAGTGAAATGACTACAGGAATCGAATGCCGCAAGCAGAATTCAAATACGAGCCTCCGTTCTGTAGGTAATCGCACCTTTAGCGAAAAACCTATCTTCCAGCATTTTAACTGCCAGAATCGTACTCTGTTGTTGAACAGAAGTGTATCCGAAGTGAAATGACTACAGGAATCGAATGCCGCAAGCAGAATTCAAATCCGAGCCTCCGTTCTGCAGGAAATCGCAGTTTTAGCGAAAAACCTATCTTCCAGCATTCTAACTGCCAGAATCGTACTCTGTTGTTGAACAGAAGTGTATCCGAAGTGAAATGACTACAGGAATCGAATGCCGAAAGCAGAATTCAAATACGAGCCTCCGTTCTCCAGGAAATCGCAGTTTTAGCGAAAAACCTATCTTCCAGCATTTTAACTGCCAGAATCGTACTTTGTTGTTGAACAGAAGTGTATCCGAAGTGAAATGACTACAGGAATCGAATGCCGCAAGCAGAATTCAAATCCGAGCCTCCGCTCTGCAGGAAATCGCAGTTTTAGCGAAAAACCTATCCTCCAGCATTCTAACTGCCAGAATCGTACTTTGTTGTTGAACAGAAGTGTATCCGAAGTGAAATGACTACAGGAATCGAATGCCGCAAGCAGAATTCAAATCCGAGCCTCCGTTCTGCAGGAAATCGCACTTTTAGCGAAAAACCTATCTTCCAGCATTCTAACTGCCAGAATCGTACTCTGTTGTTGAACAGAAGTGTATCCAAAGTGAAATGACTACAGGAATCGAATGCCGCAAGCAGAATTCAAATCCGAGCCTCCGTTCTGCAGGAAATCGCAGTTTTGGCGAAAAACCTATCTTCCAGCATTTTAACTGCCAGAATCGTACTTTGTTGTTGAACAGGAGTGTATCCGAAGTGAAATGACTACTGGAATCGAATACCGCAATCAGAATTCAAATCCGAGCCTCCGTTCTGCAGGAAATCGCAGTTTTAGCGAAAAACCTATCTTCCAGCATTTTAACTGCCAGAATCGTACTTTGTTGTTGAACAGAAGTATATGCGAAGTGAAATGACTACTGGAATCGAATACCGCAATCAGAATTCAAATCCGAGCCTCCGTTCTGCAGGAAATCGCAGTTTTAGCGAAAAACCTATCTTCCAGCATTCTAACTGCCAGAATCGTACTTTGTTGTTGAACAGAAGTGTATCCGAAGTGAAATGACTACAGGAATCGAATGCCGCAAGCAGAATTCAAATCCGAGCCTCCGTTCTGCAGGAAATCGCACTTTTAGCGAAAAACCTATCTTCCAGCATTCTAACTGCCAGAATCGTACTCTGTTGTTGAACAGAAGTGTATCCAAAGTGAAATGACTACAGGAATCGAATGCCGCAAGCAGAATTCAAATCCGAGCCTCCGTTCTGTAGGAAATCGCACTTTTAGGGAAAAACCTATCTTCCAGCATTTTAATTGCCAGAATCGTACTCTGTTGTTGAACAGAAGTATATCCGAAGTGAAATGACTACAGGAATCGAATACCGCAATCAGAATTCAAATCCGAGCCTCCGTTCTGCAGGAAATCGCAGTTTTGGCGAAAAACCTATCTTCCAGCATTCTAACTGCCAGAATCGTACTCTGTTGTTGAACAGAAGTGTATCCAAAGTGAAATGACTACAGGAATCGAATACCGCAATCAGAATTCATATCCGAGCCTCCGTTCTGCAGGAAATCGCAGTTTTAGCGAAAAACCTATCTTCCAGCATTCTAACTGCCAGAATCGTACTCTGTTGTTGAACAGAAGTGTATCCGAAGTGAAATGACTACAGGAATCGAATGCCGAAAGCAGAATTCAAATACGAGCCTCCGTTCTCCAGGAAATCGCAGTTTTAGCGAAAAACCTATCTTCCAGCATTCTAACTGCCAGAATCGTACTCTGTTGTTGAACAGAAGTGTATCCGAAGTGAAATGACCAGAGGAGTCGAATGCCGCAAGCAGAATTCAAATCCGAGCCTCCGTTCGGCAGGAAATCGCAGTTTTAGCGAAAAACCTATCTTCCAGCATTCTAACTGCCAGAATCGTACTCTGTTGTTGAACAGAAGTGTATCCAAAGTGAAATGACTACAGGAATCGAATGCCGCAAGCAGAATTCAAATCCGAGCCTCCGTTCTGTAGGAAATCGCACTTTTAGGGAAAAACCTATCTTCCAGCATTTTAATTGCCAGAATCGTACTCTGTTGTTGAACAGAAGTATATCCGAAGTGAAATGACTACAGGAATCGAATACCGCAATCAGAATTCAAATCCGAGCCTCCGTTCTGCAGGAAATCGCAGTTTTGGCGAAAAACCTATCTTCCAGCATTCTAACTGCCAGAATCGTACTCTGTTGTTGAACAGAAGTGTATCCGAAGTGAAATGACTACAGGAATCGAATACCGCAATCAGAATTCATATCCGAGCCTCCGTTCTGCAGGAAATCGCAGTTTTAGCGAAAAACCTATCTTCCAGCATTCTAACTGCCAGAATCGTACTCTGTTGTTGAACAGAAGTGTATCCGAAGTGAAATGACTACAGGAATCGAATGCCGAAAGCAGAATTCAAATACGAGCCTCCGTTCTCCAGGAAATCGCAGTTTTAGCGAAAAACCTATCTTCCAGCATTCTAACTGCCAGAATCGTACTCTGTTGTTGAACAGAAGTGTATCCGAAGTGAAATGACCAGAGGAGTCGAATGCCGCAAGCAGAATTCAAATCCGAGCCTCCGTTCGGCAGGAAATCGCAGTTTTAGCGAAAAACCTATCTTCCAGCATTCTAACTGCCAGAATCGTACTCTGTTGTTGAACAGAAGTGTATCCAAAGTGAAATGACTACAGGAATCGAATGCCGCAAGCAGAATTCAAATCCGAGCCTCCGTTCTGTAGGAAATCGCACTTTTAGGGAAAAACCTATCTTCCAGCATTTTAATTGCCAGAATCGTACTCTGTTGTTGAACAGAAGTATATCCGAAGTGAAATGACTACAGGAATCGAATACCGCAATCAGAATTCAAATCCGAGCCTCCGTTCTGCAGGAAATCGCAGTTTTGGCGAAAAACCTATCTTCCAGCATTCTAACTGCCAGAATCGTACTCTGTTGTTGAACAGAAGTGTATCCAAAGTGAAATGACTACAGGAATCGAATACCGCAATCAGAATTCATATCCGAGCCTCCGTTCTGCAGGAAATCGCAGTTTTAGCGAAAAACCTATCTTCCAGCATTCTAAATGCCAGAATCGTACTCTGTTGTTGAACAGAAGTGTATCCGAAGTGAAATGACCAGAGGAGTCGAATGCCGCAAGCAGAATTCAAATCCGAGCCTCCGTTCGGCAGGAAATCGCAGTTTTAGCGAAAAACCTATCTTCCAGCATTTTAACTGCCAGAATCGTACTTTGTTGTTGAACAGAAGTGTATCCGAAGTGAAATGACTACAGGAATCGAATACCGCAATCAGAATTCATATCCGAGCCTCCGTTCTGCAGGAAATCGCAGTTTTAGCGAAAAACCTATCTTCCAGCATTTTAACTGCCAGAATCGTACTTTGTTGTTGAACAGAAGTATATCCGAAGTGAAATGACTACTGGAATCGAATACCGCAATCAGAATTCAAATCCGAGCCTCCGTTCTGCAGGAAATCGCAGTTTTGGCGAAAAACCTATCTTCCAGCATTCTAACTGCCAGAATCGTACTCTGTTGTTGAACAAAAGTGTGTCCGAAGTGAAAGGACTAGAGGTATCGAATGCCGCAATCAGAATTCAAATCCGAGCCTCCGTTCTGCAGGAAATCGCAGTTTTGGCGAAAAACCTATCTTCCAGCATTCTAACTGCCAGAATCGTACTCTGTTGTTGAACAAAAGTGTATCCGAAGTGAAATGACTACAGGAATCGAATACCGCAATCAGAATTCATATCCGAGCCTCCGTTCTGCAGGAAATCGCAGTTTTAGCGAAAAACCTATCTTCCAGCATTTTAACTGCCAGAATCGTACTTTGTTGTTGAACAGAAGTATATCCGAAGTGAAATGACTACTGGAATCGAATACCGCAATCAGAATTCAAATCCGAGCCTCCGTTCTGCAGGAAATCGCAGTTTTAGCGAAAAACCTATCTTCCAGCATTCTAACTGCCAGAATCGTACTTTGTTGTTGAACAGAAGTGTATCCGAAGTGAAATGACTACAGGAATCGAATGCCGCAAGCAGAATTCAAATCCGAGCCTCCGTTCTGCAGGAAATCGCACTTTTAGCGAAAAACCTATCTTCCAGCATTCTAACTGCTAGAATCGTACTCTTTTGTTGAACAGAAGTGTATCCAAAGTGAAATGACTACAGGAATCGAATGCCGCAAGCAGAATTCAAATCCGAGCCTCCGTTCTGCAGGAAATCGCAGTTTTGGCGAAAAACCTATCTTCCAGCATTTTAACTGCCAGAATCGTACTTTGTTGTTGAACAGAAGTGTATCCGAAGTGAAATGACTACTGGAATCGAATACCGCAATCAGAATTCAAATCCGAGCCTCCGTTCTGCAGGAAATCGCAGTTTTAGCGAAAAACCTATCTTCCAGCATTTTAACTGCCAGAATCGTACTTTGTTGTTGAACAGAAGTATATGCGAAGTGAAATGACTACTGGAATCGAATACCGCAATCAGAATTCAAATCCGAGCCTCCGTTCTGCAGGAAATCGCAGTTTTAGCGAAAAACCTATCTTCCAGCATTCTAACTGCCAGAATCGTACTTTGTTGTTGAACAGAAGTGTATCCGAAGTGAAATGACTACAGGAATCGAATGCCGCAAGCAGAATTCAAATCCGAGCCTCCGTTCTGCAGGAAATCGCACTTTTAGCGAAAAACCTATCTTCCAGCATTCTAACTGCCAGAATCGTACTCTGTTGTTGAACAGAAGTGTATCCAAAGTGAAATGACTACAGGAATCGAATGCCGCAAGCAGAATTCAAATCCGAGCCTCCGTTCTGTAGGAAATCGCACTTTTAGGGAAAAACCTATCTTCCAGCATTTTAATTGCCAGAATCGTACTCTGTTGTTGAACAGAAGTATATCCGAAGTGAAATGACTACAGGAATCGAATACCGCAATCAGAATTCAAATCCGAGCCTCCGTTCTGCAGGAAATCGCAGTTTTGGCGAAAAACCTATCTTCCAGCATTCTAACTGCCAGAATCGTACTCTGTTGTTGAACAGAAGTGTATCCAAAGTGAAATGACTACAGGAATCGAATACCGCAATCAGAATTCATATCCGAGCCTCCGTTCTGCAGGAAATCGCAGTTTTGGCGAAAAACCTATCTTCAAGCATTTTAACTGCCAGAATCGTACTTTGTTGTTGAACAGAAGTATATCCGAAGTGAAATGACTACAGGAATCGAATACCGCAATCAGAATTCAAATCCGAGCCTCCGTTCTGCAGGAAATCGCAGTTTTGGCGAAAAACCTATCTTCCAGCATTCAAACTGCCAGAATCGTACTCTGTTGTTGAACAAAAGTGTATCCGAAGTGAAATGACTACAGGAATCGAATACCGCAATCAGAATTCATATCCGAGCCTCCGTTCTGCAGGAAATCGCAGTTTTAGCGAAAAACCTATCTTCCAGCATTTTAACTGCCAGAATCGTACTCTGTTGTTGAACAGAAGTGTATCCAAAGTGAAATGACTACAGGAATCGAATACCGCAATCAGAATTCATATCCGAGCCTCCGTTCTGCAGGAAATCGCAGTTTTAGCGAAAAACCTATCTTCCAGCATTCTAACTGCCAGAATCGTACTCTGTTGTTGAACAGAAGTGTATCCGAAGTGAAATGACTACAGGAATCGAATGCCGAAAGCAGAATTCAAATACGAGCCTCCGTTCTCCAGGAAATCGCAGTTTTAGCGAAAAACCTATCTTCCAGCATTTTAATTGCCAGAATCGTACTCTGTTGTTGAACAGAAGTATATCCGAAGTGAAATGACTACAGGAATCGAATACCGCAATCAGAATTCAAATCCGAGCCTCCGTTCTGCAGGAAATCGCAGTTTTGGCGAAAAACCTATCTTCCAGCATTCTAACTGCCAGAATCGTACTCTGTTGTTGAACAGAAGTGTATCCGAAGTGAAATGACCAGAGGAGTCGAATGCCGCAAGCAGAATTCAAATCCGAGCCTCCGTTCGGCAGGAAATCGCAGTTTTAGCGAAAAACCTATCTTCCAGCATTCTAACTGCCAGAATCGTACTCTGTTGTTGAACAGAAGTGTATCCAAAGTGAAATGACTACAGGAATCGAATGCCGCAAGCAGAATTCAAATCCGAGCCTCCGTTCTGTAGGAAATCGCACTTTTAGGGAAAAACCTATCTTCCAGCATTTTAATTGCCAGAATCGTACTCTGTTGTTGAACAGAAGTATATCCGAAGTGAAATGACTACAGGAATCGAATACCGCAATCAGAATTCAAATCCGAGCCTCCGTTCTGCAGGAAATCGCAGTTTTGGCGAAAAACCTATCTTCCAGCATTCTAACTGCCAGAATCGTACTCTGTTGTTGAACAGAAGTGTATCCAAAGTGAAATGACTACAGGAATCGAATACCGCAATCAGAATTCATATCCGAGCCTCCGTTCTGCAGGAAATCGCAGTTTTAGCGAAAAACCTATCTTCCAGCATTCTAACTGCCAGAATCGTACTCTGTTGTTGAACAGAAGTGTATCCGAAGTGAAATGACCAGAGGAGTCGAATGCCGCAAGCAGAATTCAAATCCGAGCCTCCGTTCGGCAGGAAATCGCAGTTTTAGCGAAAAACCTATCTTCCAGCATTTTAACTGCCAGAATCGTACTTTGTTGTTGAACAGAAGTGTATCCGAAGTGAAATGACTACAGGAATCGAATACCGCAATCAGAATTCATATCCGAGCCTCCGTTCTGCAGGAAATCGCAGTTTTAGCGAAAAACCTATCTTCCAGCATTTTAACTGCCAGAATCGTACTTTGTTGTTGAACAGAAGTATATCCGAAGTGAAATGACTACTGGAATCGAATACCGCAATCAGAATTCAAATCCGAGCCTCCGTTCTGCAGGAAATCGCAGTTTTGGCGAAAAACCTATCTTCCAGCATTCTAACTGCCAGAATCGTACTCTGTTGTTGAACAAAAGTGTGTCCGAAGTGAAATGACTAGAGGTATCGAATGCCGCAAGCAGAATTCAAATCCGAGCATCCGTTCTGCAGGAAATCGCAGTTTTGGCGAAAAACCTATCTTCCAGCATTTTAACTGCCAGAATCGTACTTTGTTGTTGAACAGAAGTGTATCCGAAGTGAAATGACTAGAGGAATCGAATGCCGCAAGCAGAATTCAAATCCGAGCCTCCGTTCTGCAGGGAATCGCAGTTTTGGCGAAAAACCTATCTTCAAGCATTTTAACTGCCAGAATCGTACTTTGTTGTTGAACAGAAGTATATCCGAAGTGAAATGACTACAGGAATCGAATACCGCAATCAGAATTCAAATCCGAGCCTCCGTTCTGCAGGAAATCGCAGTTTTGGCGAAAAACCTATCTTCCAGCATTCTAACTGCCAGAATCGTACTCTGTTGTTGAACAAAAGTGTATCCGAAGTGAAATGACTACAGGAATCGAATACCGCAATCAGAATTCATATCCGAGCCTCCGTTCTGCAGGAAATCGCAGTTTTAGCGAAAAACCTATCTTCCAGCATTTTAACTGCCAGAATCGTACTTTGTTGTTGAACAGAAGTGTATCCGAAGTGAAATGACTAGAGGAATCGAATGCCGCAAGCAGAATTCAAATCCGAGCCTCCGTTCTGCAGGGAATCGCAGTTTTGGCGAAAAACCTATCTTCAAGCATTTTAACTGCCAGAATCGTACTTTGTTGTTGAACAGAAGTATATCCGAAGTGAAATGACTACAGGAATCGAATACCGCAATCAGAATTCAAATCCGAGCCTCCGTTCTGCAGGAAATCGCAGTTTTAGCGAAAAACCTATCTTCCAGCATTCTAACTGCCAGAATCGTACTCTGTTGTTGAACAAAAGTGTATCCGAAGTGAAATGACTACAGGAATCGAATACCGCAATCAGAATTCATATCCGAGCCTCCGTTCTGCAGGAAATCGCAGTTTTAGCGAAAAACCTATCTTCCAGCATTTTAACTGCCAGAATCGTACTTTGTTGTTGAACAGAAGTATATCCGAAGTGAAATGACTACTGGAATCGAATACCGCAATCAGAATTCAAATCCGAGCCTCCGTTCTGCAGGAAATCGCAGTTTTAGCGAAAAACCTATCTTCCAGCATTCTAACTGCCAGAATCGTACTTTGTTGTTGAACAGAAGTGTATCCGAAGTGAAATGACTACAGGAATCGAATGCCGCAAGCAGAATTCAAATCCGAGCCTCCGTTCTGCAGGAAATCGCACTTTTAGCGAAAAACCTATCTTCCAGCATTCTAACTGCCAGAATCGTACTCTGTTGTTGAACAGAAGTGTATCCAAAGTGAAATGACTACAGGAATCGAATGCCGCAAGCAGAATTCAAATCCGAGCCTCCGTTCTGTAGGAAATCGCACTTTTAGCGAAAAACCTATCTTCCAGCATTTTAACTGCCAGAATCGTACTTTGTTGTTGAACAGAAGTGTATCCGAAGTGAAATGACTACAGGAATCGAATGCCGCAAGCAGAATTCAAATCCGAGCCTCCGTTCTGCAGGAAATCGCAGTTTTAGCGAAAAACCTATCTTCCAGCATTCTAACTGCCAGAATCGTACTCTGTTGTTGAACAGAAGTGTATCCGAAGTGAAATGACTACAGGAATCGAATGCCGAAAGCAGAATTCAAATACGAGCCTCCGTTCTCCAGGAAATCGCAGTTTTAGCGAAAAACCTATCTTCTAGCATTCTAACTGCCAGAATCGTACTCTGTTGTTGAACAGAAGTGTATCCGAAGTGAAATGACCAGAGGAGTCGAATGCCGCAAGCAGAATTCAAATCCGAGCCTCCGTTCGGCAGGAAATCGCAGTTTTAGCGAAAAACCTATCTTCCAGCATTTTAACTGCCAGAATCGTACTTTGTTGTTGAACAGAAGTGTATCCGAAGTGAAATGACTACTGGAATCGAATACCGCAATCAGAATTCAAATCCGAGCCTCCGTTCTGCAGGAAATCGCAGTTTTAGCGAAAAACCTATCTTCCAGCATTCTAACTGCCAGAATCGTACTTTGTTGTTGAACAGAAGTGTATCCGAAGTGAAATGACTACAGGAATCGAATGCCGCAAGCAGAATTCAAATCCGAGCCTCCGTTAGGCAGGAAATCGCACTTTTAGCGAAAAACCTATCTTCCAGCATTCTAACTGCCAGAATCGTACTCTGTTGTTGAACAGAAGTGTATCCAAAGTGAAATGACTACAGGAATCGAATGCCGCAAGCAGAATTCAAATCCGAGCCTCCGTTAGGCAGGAAATCGCAGTTTTAGCGAAAAACCTATCTTCCAGCATTTTAACTGCCAGAATCGTACTTTGTTGTTGAACAGAAGTGTATCCGAAGTGAAATGACTACAGGAATCGAATGCCGCAAGCAGAATTCAAATCCGAGCCTCCGTTCTGCAGGAAATCGCAGTTTTAGCGAAAAACCTATCTTCCAGCATTTTAACTGCCAGAATCGTACTCTGTTGTTGAACAGAAGTGTATCCGAAGTGAAATGACTACAGGAATCGAATGCCGCAAGCAGAATTCAAATCCGAGCCTCCGTTCTGCAGGAAATCGCAGTTTTAGCGAAAAACCTATCTTCCAGCATTCTAACTGCCAGAATCGTACTCTGTTGTTGAACAAAAGTGTATCCGAAGTGAAATGACTACAGGAATCGAATACCGCAATCAGAATTCATATCCGAGCCTCCGTTCTGCAGGAAATCGCAGTTTTAGCGAAAAACCTATCTTCCAGCATTTTAACTGCCAGAATCGTACTTTGTTGTTGAACAGAAGTATATCCGAAGTGAAATGACTACTGGAATCGAATACCGCAATCAGAATTCAAATCCGAGCCTCCGTTCTGCAGGAAATCGCAGTTTTAGCGAAAAACCTATCTTCCAGCATTCTAACTGCCAGAATCGTACTTTGTTGTTGAACAGAAGTGTATCCGAAGTGAAATGACTACAGGAATCGAATGCCGCAAGCAGAATTCAAATCCGAGCCTCCGTTCTGCAGGAAATCGCACTTTTAGCGAAAAACCTATCTTCCAGCATTCTAACTGCCAGAATCGTACTCTGTTGTTGAACAGAAGTGTATCCAAAGTGAAATGACTACAGGAATCGAATGCCGCAAGCAGAATTCAAATCCGAGCCTCCGTTCTGTAGGAAATCGCACTTTTAGCGAAAAACCTATCTTCCAGCATTTTAACTGCCAGAATCGTACTCTGTTGTTGAACAGAAGTGTATCCGAAGTGAAATGACTACAGGAATCGAATGCCGCAAGCAGAATTCAAATCCGAGCCTCCGTTCTGCAGGAAATCGCAGTTTTAGCGAAAAACCTATCTTCCAGCATTCTAACTGCCAGAATCGTACTTTGTTGTTGAACAGAAGTGTATCCGAAGTGAAATGACTACAGGAATCGAATGCCGCAAGCAGAATTCAAATCCGAGCCTCCGTTCGGCAGGAAATCGCAGTTTTAGCGAAAAACCTATCTTCCAGCATTTTAACTGCCAGAATCGTACTTTGTTGTTGAACAGAAGTGTATCCGAAGTGAAATGACTACAGGAATCGAATACCGCAATCAGAATTCATATCCGAGCCTCCGTTCTGCAGGAAATCGCAGTTTTAGCGAAAAACCTATCTTCCAGCATTTTAACTGCCAGAATCGTACTTTGTTGTTGAACAGAAGTATATCCGAAGTGAAATGACTACTGGAATCGAATACCGCAATCAGAATTCAAATCCGAGCCTCCGTTCTGCAGGAAATCGCAGTTTTGGCGAAAAACCTATCTTCCAGCATTCTAACTGCCAGAATCGTACTCTGTTGTTGAACAGAAGTGTATCCAAAGTGAAATGACTACAGGAATCGAATGCCGCAAGCAGAATTCAAATCCGAGCCTCCGTTCTGTAGGAAATCGCACTTTTAGCGAAAAACCTATCTTCCAGCATTTTAACTGCCAGAATCGTACTCTGTTGTTGAACAGAAGTGTATCCGAAGTGAAATGACTACAGGAATCGAATGCCGCAAGCAGAATTCAAATCCGAGCCTCCGTTCTGCAGGAAATCGCAGTTTTAGCGAAAAACCTATCTTCCAGCATTCTAACTGCCAGAATCGTACTTTGTTGTTGAACAGAAGTGTATCCGAAGTGAAATGACTACAGGAATCGAATGCCGAAAGCAGAATTCAAATACGAGCCTCCGTTCTCCAGGAAATCGCAGTTTTAGCGAAAAACCTATCTTCCAGCATTCTAACTGCCAGAATCGTACTCTGTTGTTGAACAGAAGTGTATCCGAAGTGAAATGACCAGAGGAGTCGAATGCCGCAAGCAGAATTCAAATCCGAGCCTCCGTTCGGCAGGAAATCGCAGTTTTAGCGAAAAACCTATCTTCCAGCATTTTAACTGCCAGAATCGTACTTTGTTGTTGAACAGAAGTGTATCCGAAGTGAAATGACTAGAGGTATCGAATGCCGCAAGCAGAATTCAAATCCGAGCCTCCGTTCTGCAGGAAATCGCAGTTTTAGCGAAAACCTATCTTCCAGCATTCTAACTGCCAGAATCGTACTCTGTTGTTGAACAGAAGTGTATCCAAAGTGAAATGACTACAGGAATCGAATGCCGCAAGCAGAATTCAAATCCGAGCCTCCGTTCTGTAGGTAATCGCACCTTTAGCGAAAAACCTATCTTCCAGCATTTTAACTGCCAGAATCGTACTCTGTTGTTGAACAGAAGTATATCCGAAGTGAAATGACTACTGGAATCGAATACCGCAATCAGAATTCAAATCCGAGCCTCCGTTCTGCAGGAAATCGCAGTTTTAGCGAAAAACCTATCTTCCAGCATTCTAACTGCCAGAATCGTACTTTGTTGTTGAACAGAAGTGTATCCGAAGTGAAATGACTACAGGAATCGAATGCCGCAAGCAGAATTCAAATCCGAGCCTCCGTTCTGCAGGAAATCGCACTTTTAGCGAAAAACCTATCTTCCAGCATTCTAACTGCCAGAATCGTACTCTGTTGTTGAACAGAAGTGTATCCAAAGTGAAATGACTACAGGAATCGAATGCCGCAAGCAGAATTCAAATCCGAGCCTCCGTTCTGTAGGAAATCGCACTTTTAGCGAAAAACCTATCTTCCAGCATTTTAACTGCCAGAATCGTACTCTGTTGTTGAACAGAAGTGTATCCGAAGTGAAATGACTACAGGAATCGAATGCCGCAAGCAGAATTCAAATCCGAGCCTCCGTTCTGCAGGAAATCGCAGTTTTAGCGAAAAACCTATCTTCCAGCATTCTAACTGCCAGAATCGTACTCTGTTGTTGAACAGAAGTGTATCCGAAGTGAAATGACTACAGGAATCGAATGCCGAAAGCAGAATTCAAATACGAGCCTCCGTTCTCCAGGAAATCGCAGTTTTAGCGAAAAACCTATCTTCTAGCATTCTAACTGCCAGAATCGTACTCTGTTGTTGAACAGAAGTGTATCCGAAGTGAAATGACCAGAGGAGTCGAATGCCGCAAGCAGAATTCAAATCCGAGCCTCCGTTCGGCAGGAAATCGCAGTTTTAGCGAAAAACCTATCTTCCAGCATTTTAACTGCCAGAATCGTACTTTGTTGTTGAACAGAAGTGTATCCGAAGTGAAATGACTACTGGAATCGAATACCGCAATCAGAATTCAAATCCGAGCCTCCGTTCTGCAGGAAATCGCAGTTTTAGCGAAAAACCTATCTTCCAGCATTCTAACTGCCAGAATCGTACTTTGTTGTTGAACAGAAGTGTATCCGAAGTGAAATGACTACAGGAATCGAATGCCGCAAGCAGAATTCAAATCCGAGCCTCCGTTCTGCAGGAAATCGCACTTTTAGCGAAAAACCTATCTTCCAGCATTCTAACTGCCAGAATCGTACTCTGTTGTTGAACAGAAGTGTATCCAAAGTGAAATGACTACAGGAATCGAATGCCGCAAGCAGAATTCAAATCCGAGCCTCCGTTAGGCAGGAAATCGCAGTTTTAGCGAAAAACCTATCTTCCAGCATTTTAACTGCCAGAATCGTACTTTGTTGTTGAACAGAAGTGTATCCGAAGTGAAATGACTACAGGAATCGAATGCCGCAAGCAGAATTCAAATCCGAGCCTCCGTTCTGCAGGAAATCGCAGTTTTAGCGAAAAACCTATCTTCCAGCATTTTAACTGCCAGAATCGTACTCTGTTGTTGAACAGAAGTGTATCCGAAGTGAAATGACTACAGGAATCGAATGCCGCAAGCAGAATTCAAATCCGAGCCTCCGTTCTGCAGGAAATCGCAGTTTTAGCGAAAAACCTATCTTCCAGCATTCTAACTGCCAGAATCGTACTCTGTTGTTGAACAAAAGTGTATCCGAAGTGAAATGACTACAGGAATCGAATACCGCAATCAGAATTCATATCCGAGCCTCCGTTCTGCAGGAAATCGCAGTTTTAGCGAAAAACCTATCTTCCAGCATTTTAACTGCCAGAATCGTACTTTGTTGTTGAACAGAAGTATATCCGAAGTGAAATGACTACTGGAATCGAATACCGCAATCAGAATTCAAATCCGAGCCTCCGTTCTGCAGGAAATCGCAGTTTTAGCGAAAAACCTATCTTCCAGCATTCTAACTGCCAGAATCGTACTTTGTTGTTGAACAGAAGTGTATCCGAAGTGAAATGACTACAGGAATCGAATGCCGCAAGCAGAATTCAAATCCGAGCCTCCGTTCTGTAGGAAATCGCACTTTTAGCGAAAAACCTATCTTCCAGCATTCTAACTGCCAGAATCGTACTCTGTTGTTGAACAGAAGTGTATCCAAAGTGAAATGACTACAGGAATCGAATGCCGCAAGCAGAATTCAAATCCGAGCCTCCGTTCTGTAGGAAATCGCACTTTTAGCGAAAAACCTATCTTCCAGCATTTTAACTGCCAGAATCGTACTCTGTTGTTGAACAGAAGTGTATCCGAAGTGAAATGACTACAGGAATCGAATGCCGCAAGCAGAATTCAAATCCGAGCCTCCGTTCTGCAGGAAATCGCAGTTTTAGCGAAAAACCTATCTTCCAGCATTCTAACTGCCAGAATCGTACTTTGTTGTTGAACAGAAGTGTATCCGAAGTGAAATGACTACAGGAATCGAATGCCGCAAGCAGAATTCAAATCCGAGCCTCCGTTCTGCAGGAAATCGCAGTTTTAGCGAAAACCTATCTTCCAGCATTCTAACTGCCAGAATCGTACTCTGTTGTTGAACAGAAGTGTATCCAAAGTGAAATGACTACAGGAATCGAATGCCGCAAGCAGAATTCAAATCCGAGCCTCCGTTCTGTAGGTAATCGCACCTTTAGCGAAAAACCTATCTTCCAGCATTTTAACTGCCAGAATCGTACTCTGTTGTTGAACAGAAGTGTATCCGAAGTGAAATGACTACAGGAATCGAATGCCGCAAGCAGAATTCAAATCCGAGCCTCCGTTCTGCAGGAAATCGCAGTTTTAGCGAAAAACCTATCTTCCAGCATTCTAACTGCCAGAATCGTACTCTGTTGTTGAACAGAAGTGTATCCGAAGTGAAATGACTACAGGAATCGAATGCCGAAAGCAGAATTCAAATACGAGCCTCCGTTCTCCAGGAAATCGCAGTTTTAGCGAAAAACCTATCTTCCAGCATTTTAACTGCCAGAATCGTACTCTGTTGTTGAACAGAAGTGTATCCGAAGTGAAATGACCAGAGGAGTCGAATGCCGCAAGCAGAATTCAAATCCGAGCCTCCGTTCGGCAGGAAATCGCAGTTTTAGCGAAAAACCTATCTTCCAGCATTTTAACTGCCAGAATCGTACTTTGTTGTTGAACAGAAGTGTATCCGAAGTGAAATGACTACAGGAATCGAATACCGCAATCAGAATTCATATCCGAGCCTCCGTTCTGCAGGAAATCGCAGTTTTAGCGAAAAACCTATCTTCCAGCATTTTAACTGCCAGAATCGTACTTTGTTGTTGAACAGAAGTATATCCGAAGTGAAATGACTACTGGAATCGAATACCGCAATCAGAATTCAAATCCGAGCCTCCGTTCTGCAGGAAATCGCAGTTTTGGCGAAAAACCTATCTTCCAGCATTCTAACTGCCAGAATCGTACTCTGTTGTTGAACAGAAGTGTATCCGAAGTGAAATGACTACAGGAATCGAATGCCGCAAGCAGAATTCAAATCCGAGCCTCCGTTCTGCAGGAAATCGCAGTTTTAGCGAAAAACCTATCTTCCAGCATTCTAACTGCCAGAATCGTACTTTGTTGTTGAACAGAAGTGTATCCGAAGTGAAATGACTACAGGAATCGAATGCCGCAAGCAGAATTCAAATCCGAGCCTCCGTTCTGCAGGAAATCGCACTTTTAGCGAAAAACCTATCTTCCAGCATTCTAACTGCCAGAATCGTACTCTGTTGTTGAACAGAAGTGTATCCAAAGTGAAATGACTACAGGAATCGAATGCCGCAAGCAGAATTCAAATCCGAGCCTCCGTTCTGTAGGAAATCGCACTTTTAGCGAAAAACCTATCTTCCAGCATTTTAACTGCCAGAATCGTACTCTGTTGTTGAACAGAAGTGTATCCGAAGTGAAATGACTACAGGAATCGAATGCCGCAAGCAGAATTCAAATCCGAGCCTCCGTTCTGCAGGAAATCGCAGTTTTAGCGAAAAACCTATCTTCCAGCATTCTAACTGCCAGAATCGTACTTTGTTGTTGAACAGAAGTGTATCCGAAGTGAAATGACTACAGGAATCGAATGCCGAAAGCAGAATTCAAATACGAGCCTCCGTTCTCCAGGAAATCGCAGTTTTAGCGAAAAACCTATCTTCCAGCATTCTAACTGCCAGAATCGTACTCTGTTGTTGAACAGAAGTGTATCCGAAGTGAAATGACCAGAGGAGTCGAATGCCGCAAGCAGAATTCAAATCCGAGCCTCCGTTCGGCAGGAAATCGCAGTTTTAGCGAAAAACCTATCTTCCAGCATTTTAACTGCCAGAATCGTACTTTGTTGTTGAACAGAAGTGTATCCGAAGTGAAATGACTAGAGGTATCGAATGCCGCAAGCAGAATTCAAATCCGAGCCTCCGTTCTGCAGGAAATCGCAGTTTTAGCGAAAACCTATCTTCCAGCATTCTAACTGCCAGAATCGTACTCTGTTGTTGAACAGAAGTGTATCCAAAGTGAAATGACTACAGGAATCGAATGCCGTAAGCAGAATTCAAATCCGAGCCTCCGTTCTGTAGGTAATCGCACCTTTAGCGAAAAACCTATCTTCCAGCATTTTAACTGCCAGAATCGTACTCTGTTGTTGAACAGAAGTGTATCCGAAGTGAAATGACTACAGGAATCGAATGCCGCAAGCAGAATTCAAATCCGAGCCTCCGTTCTGCAGGAAATCGCAGTTTTAGCGAAAAACCTATCTTCCAGCATTCTAACTGCCAGAATCGTACTTTGTTGTTGAACAGAAGTGTATCCGAAGTGAAATGACTACAGGAATCGAATGCCGCAAGCAGAATTCAAATCCGAGCCTCCGTTCTGCAGGAAATCGCACTTTTAGCGAAAAACCTATCTTCCAGCATTCTAACTGCCAGAATCGTACTCTGTTGTTGAACAGAAGTGTATCCAAAGTGAAATGACTACAGGAATCGAATGCCGCAAGCAGAATTCAAATCCGAGCCTCCGTTCTGTAGGAAATCGCACTTTTAGCGAAAAACCTATCTTCCAGCATTTTAACTGCCAGAATCGTACTCTGTTGTTGAACAGAAGTGTATCCGAAGTGAAATGACTACAGGAATCGAATGCCGCAAGCAGAATTCAAATCCGAGCCTCCGTTCTGCAGGAAATCGCAGTTTTAGCGAAAAACCTATCTTCCAGCATTCTAACTGCCAGAATCGTACTTTGTTGTTGAACAGAAGTGTATCCGAAGTGAAATGACTACAGGAATCGAATGCCGAAAGCAGAATTCAAATACGAGCCTCCGTTCTCCAGGAAATCGCAGTTTTAGCGAAAAACCTATCTTCCAGCATTCTAACTGCCAGAATCGTACTCTGTTGTTGAACAGAAGTGTATCCGAAGTGAAATGACCAGAGGAGTCGAATGCCGCAAGCAGAATTCAAATCCGAGCCTCCGTTCGGCAGGAAATCGCAGTTTTAGCGAAAAACCTATCTTCCAGCATTTTAACTGCCAGAATCGTACTTTGTTGTTGAACAGAAGTGTATCCGAAGTGAAATGACTAGAGGTATCGAATGCCGCAAGCAGAATTCAAATCCGAGCCTCCGTTCTGCAGGAAATCGCAGTTTTAGCGAAAACCTATCTTCCAGCATTCTAACTGCCAGAATCGTACTCTGTTGTTGAACAGAAGTGTATCCAAAGTGAAATGACTACAGGAATCGAATGCCGTAAGCAGAATTCAAATCCGAGCCTCCGTTCTGTAGGTAATCGCACCTTTAGCGAAAAACCTATCTTCCAGCATTTTAACTGCCAGAATCGTACTCTGTTGTTGAACAGAAGTGTATCCGAAGTGAAATGACTAGAGGAATCGAATGCCGCAAGCAGAATTCAAATCCGAGCCTCCGTTCTGCAGGAAATCGCAGTTTTAGCGAAAAACCTATCTTCCAGCATTCTAACTGCCAGAATCGTACTCTGTTGTTGAACAGAAGTGTATCCGAAGTGAAATGACTACAGGAATCGAATGCCGAAAGCAGAATTCAAATACGAGCCTCCGTTCTCCAGGAAATCGCAGTTTTAGCGAAAAACCTATCTTCCAGCATTTTAACTGCCAGAATCGTACTCTGTTGTTGAACAGAAGTGTATCCGAAGTGAAATGACCAGAGGAGTCGAATGCCGCAAGCAGAATTCAAATCCGAGCCTCCGTTCGGCAGGAAATCGCAGTTTTAGCGA
This sequence comes from Ectemnius lituratus, assembly GCA_910593735.2. Classification (NCBI taxonomy): domain Eukaryota; kingdom Metazoa; phylum Arthropoda; class Insecta; order Hymenoptera; family Crabronidae; genus Ectemnius; species Ectemnius lituratus. The sequence continues at coordinate 3,880,130 of OU343037.1, forward strand.
AAAACCTATCTTCCAGCATTTTAACTGCCAGAATCGTACTTTGTTGTTGAACAGAAGTGTATCCGAAGTGAAATGACTACAGGAATCGAATACCGCAATCAGAATTCATATCCGAGCCTCCGTTCTGCAGGAAATCGCAGTTTTAGCGAAAAACCTATCTTCCAGCATTTTAACTGCCAGAATCGTACTTTGTTGTTGAACAGAAGTATATCCGAAGTGAAATGACTACTGGAATCGAATACCGCAATCAGAATTCAAATCCGAGCCTCCGTTCTGCAGGAAATCGCAGTTTTGGCGAAAAACCTATCTTCCAGCATTCTAACTGCCAGAATCGTACTCTGTTGTTGAACAAAAGTGTGTCCGAAGTGAAATGACTAGAGGAATCGAATGCCGCAAGCAGAATTCAAATCCGAGCATCCGTTCTGCAGGAAATAGCAGTTTTGGTGAAAAACCTATCTTCCAGCATTTTAACTGCCAGAATCGTACTTTGTTGTTGAACAGAAGTGTATCCGAAGTGAAATGACTAGAGGAATCGAATGCCGCAAGCAGAATTCAAATCCGAGCCTCCGTTCTGCAGGGAATCGCAGTTTTGGCGAAAAACCTATCTTCAAGCATTTTAACTGCCAGAATCGTACTTTGTTGTTGAACAGAAGTATATCCGAAGTGAAATGACTACAGGAATCGAATACCGCAATCAGAATTCAAATCCGAGCCTCCGTTCTGCAGGAAATCGCAGTTTTGGCGAAAAACCTATCTTCCAGCATTCTAACTGCCAGAATCGTACTCTGTTGTTGAACAAAAGTGTATCCGAAGTGAAATGACTAGAGGAATCGAATGCCGCAAGCAGAATTCAAATCCGAGCCTCCGTTCTGCAGGGAATCGCAGTTTTGGCGAAAAACCTATCTTCCAGCATTTTAACTGCCAGAATCGTACTTTGTTGTTGAACAGAAGTGTATCCGAAGTGAAATGACTACAGGAATCGAATGCCGCAAGCAGAATTCAAATCCGAGCCTCCGTTCTCCAGGAAATCGCAGTTTTAGCGAAAAACCTATCTTCCAGCATTCTAACTGCCAGAATCGTACTCTGTTGTTGAACAGAAGTGTATCCGAAGTGAAATGACCAGAGGAATCGAATGCCGCAAGCAGAATTCAAATCCGAGCCTCCGTTCGGCAGGAAATCGCAGTTTTAGCGAAAAACCTATCTTCCAGCATTTTAACTGCCAGAATCGTACTTTGTTGTTGAACAGAAGTGTATCCGAAGTGAAATGACTAGAGGTATCGAATGCCGCAAGCAGAATTCAAATCCGAGCCTCCGTTCTGCAGGAAATCGCAGTTTTAGCGAAAACCTATCTTCCAGCATTCTAACTGCCAGAATCGTACTCTGTTGTTGAACAGAAGTGTATCCAAAGTGAAATGACTACAGGAATCGAATGCCGCAAGCAGAATTCAAATCCGAGCCTCCGTTCTGTAGGTAATCGCACCTTTAGCGAAAAACCTATCTTCCAGCATTTTAACTGCCAGAATCGTACTCTGTTGTTGAACAGAAGTGTATCCGAAGCGAAATGACTACAGGAATCGAATGCCGCAAGCAGAATTCAAATCCGAGCCTCCGTTCTGCAGGAAATCGCAGTTTTAGCGAAAAACCTATCTTCCAGCATTCTAACTGCCAGAATCGTACTTTGTTGTTGAACAGAAGTGTATCCGAAGTGAAATGACTACAGGAATCGAATGCCGCAAGCAGAATTCAAATCCGAGCCTCCGTTCTGTAGGAAATCGCACTTTTAGCGAAAAACCTATCTTCCAGCATTCTAACTGCCAGAATCGTACTTTGTTGTTGAACAGAAGTGTATCCGAAGTGAAATGACTACAGGAATCGAATGCCGAAAGCAGAATTCAAATACGAGCCTCCGTTCTGCAGGAAATCGCAGTTTTAGCGAAAAACCTATCTTCCAGCATTTTAACTGCCAGAATCGTACTTTGTTGTTGAACAGAAGTGTATCCGAAGTGAAATGACTACAGGAATCGAATGCCGCAAGCAGAATTCAAATCCGAGCCTCCGTTCTGCAGGAAATCGCAGTTTTAGCGAAAAACCTATCTTCCAGCATTCTAACTGCCAGAATCGTACTTTGTTGTTGAACAGAAGTGTATCCGAAGTGAAATGACTACAGGAATCGAATGCCGCAAGCAGAATTCAAATCCGAGCCTCCGTTCTGCAGGAAATCGCACTTTTAGCGAAAAACCTATCTTCCAGCATTCTAACTGCCAGAATCGTACTCTGTTGTTGAACAGAAGTGTATCCAAAGTGAAATGACTACAGGAATCGAATGCCGCAAGCAGAATTCAAATCCGAGCCTCCGTTCTGCAGGAAATCGCAGTTTTGGCGAAAAACCTATCTTCCAGCATTTTAACTGCCAGAATCGTACTTTGTTGTTGAACAGGAGTGTATCCGAAGTGAAATGACTACTGGAATCGAATACCGCAATCAGAATTCAAATCCGAGCCTCCGTTCTGCAGGAAATCGCAGTTTTAGCGAAAAACCTATCTTCCAGCATTTTAACTGCCAGAATCGTACTTTGTTGTTGAACAGAAGTATATGCGAAGTGAAATGACTACTGGAATCGAATACCGCAATCAGAATTCAAATCCGAGCCTCCGTTCTGCAGGAAATCGCAGTTTTAGCGAAAAACCTATCTTCCAGCATTCTAACTGCCAGAATCGTACTCTGTTGTTGAACAAAAGTGTGTCCGAAGTGAAATGACTACTGGAATCGAATACCGCAATCAGAATTCAAATCCGAGCCTCCGTTCTGCAGGAAATCGCAGTTTTGGCGAAAAACCTATCTTCCAGCATTCTAACTGCCAGAATCGTACTCTGTTGTTGAACAAAAGTGTGTCCGAAGTGAAATGACTAGAGGTATCGAATGCCGCAAGCAGAATTCAAATCCGAGCATCCGTTCTGCAGGAAATAGCAGTTTTGGTGAAAAACCTATCTTCCAGCATTTTAACTGCCAGAATCGTACTTTGTTGTTGAACAGAAGTGTATCCGAAGTGAAATGACTAGAGGAATCGAATGCCGCAAGCAGAATTCAAATCCGAGCCTCCGTTCTGCAGGGAATCGCAGTTTTGGCGAAAAACCTATCTTCAAGCATTTTAACTGCCAGAATCGTACTTTGTTGTTGAACAGAAGTATATCCGAAGTGAAATGACTACAGGAATCGAATACCGCAATCAGAATTCAAATCCGAGCCTCCGTTCTGCAGGAAATCGCAGTTTTGGCGAAAAACCTATCTTCCAGCATTCTAACTGCCAGAATCGTACTCTGTTGTTGAACAAAAGTGTATCCGAAGTGAAATGACTAGAGGAATCGAATGCCGCAAGCAGAATTCAAATCCGAGCCTCCGTTCTGCAGGGAATCGCAGTTTTGGCGAAAAACCTATCTTCCAGCATTTTAACTGCCAGAATCGTACTTTGTTGTTGAACAGAAGTGTATCCGAAGTGAAATGACTACTGGAATCGAATGCCGCAAGCAGAATTCAAATCCGAGCCTCCGTTCTCCAGGAAATCGCAGTTTTAGCGAAAAACCTATCTTCCAGCATTCTAACTGCCAGAATCGTACTCTGTTGTTGAACAGAAGTGTATCCGAAGTGAAATGACCAGAGGAGTCGAATGCCGCAAGCAGAATTCAAATCCGAGCCTCCGTTCGGCAGGAAATCGCAGTTTTAGCGAAAAACCTATCTTCCAGCATTTTAACTGCCAGAATCGTACTTTGTTGTTGAACAGAAGTGTATCCGAAGTGAAATGACTACTGGAATCGAATGCCGCAAGCAGAATTCAAATCCGAGCCTCCGTTCTCCAGGAAATCGCAGTTTTAGCGAAAAACCTATCTTCCAGCATTCTAACTGCCAGAATCGTACTCTGTTGTTGAACAGAAGTGTATCCGAAGTGAAATGACCAGAGGAGTCGAATGCCGCAAGCAGAATTCAAATCCGAGCCTCCGTTCGGCAGGAAATCGCAGTTTTAGCGAAAAACCTATCTTCCAGCATTTTAACTGCCAGAATCGTACTTTGTTGTTGAACAGAAGTGTATCCGAAGTGAAATGACTAGAGGTATCGAATGCCGCAAGCAGAATTCAAATCCGAGCCTCCGTTCTGCAGGAAATCGCAGTTTTAGCGAAAACCTATCTTCCAGCATTCTAACTGCCAGAATCGTACTCTGTTGTTGAACAGAAGTGTATCCAAAGTGAAATGACTACAGGAATCGAATGCCGCAAGCAGAATTCAAATCCGAGCCTCCGTTCTGTAGGTAATCGCACCTTTAGCGAAAAACCTATCTTCCAGCATTTTAACTGCCAGAATCGTACTCTGTTGTTGAACAGAAGTGTATCCGAAGTGAAATGACTACAGGAATCGAATGCCGCAAGCAGAATTCAAATCCGAGCCTCCGTTCTGCAGGAAATCGCAGTTTTAGCGAAAAACCTATCTTCCAGCATTCTAACTGCCAGAATCGTACTTTGTTGTTGAACAGAAGTGTATCCGAAGTGAAATGACTACAGGAATCGAATGCCGCAAGCAGAATTCAAATCCGAGCCTCCGTTCTGTAGGAAATCGCACTTTTAGCGAAAAACCTATCTTCCAGCATTCTAACTGCCAGAATCGTACTTTGTTGTTGAACAGAAGTGTATCCGAAGTGAAATGACTACAGGAATCGAATGCCGAAAGCAGAATTCAAATACGAGCCTCCGTTCTCCAGGAAATCGCAGTTTTAGCGAAAAACCTATCTTCCAGCATTTTAACTGCCAGAATCGTACTTTGTTGTTGAACAGAAGTGTATCCGAAGTGAAATGACTACAGGAATCGAATGCCGCAAGCAGAATTCAAATCCGAGCCTCCGCTCTGCAGGAAATCGCAGTTTTAGCGAAAAACCTATCTTCCAGCATTCTAACTGCCAGAATCGTACTTTGTTGTTGAACAGAAGTGTATCCGAAGTGAAATGACTACAGGAATCGAATGCCGCAAGCAGAATTCAAATCCGAGCCTCCGTTCTGCAGGAAATCGCACTTTTAGCGAAAAACCTATCTTCCAGCATTCTAACTGCCAGAATCGTACTCTGTTGTTGAACAGAAGTGTATCCGAAGTGAAATGACTACAGGAATCGAATGCCGCAAGCAGAATTCAAATCCGAGCCTCCGTTCTGCAGGAAATCGCAGTTTTGGCGAAAAACCTATCTTCCAGCATTTTAACTGCCAGAATCGTACTTTGTTGTTGAACAGGAGTGTATCCGAAGTGAAATGACTACTGGAATCGAATACCGCAATCAGAATTCAAATCCGAGCCTCCGTTCTGCAGGAAATCGCAGTTTTAGCGAAAAACCTATCTTCCAGCATTTTAACTGCCAGAATCGTACTTTGTTGTTGAACAGAAGTATATGCGAAGTGAAATGACTACTGGAATCGAATACCGCAATCAGAATTCAAATCCGAGCCTCCGTTCTGCAGGAAATCGCAGTTTTAGCGAAAAACCTATCTTCCAGCATTCTAACTGCCAGAATCGTACTCTGTTGTTGAACAAAAGTGTGTCCGAAGTGAAATGACTACTGGAATCGAATACCGCAATCAGAATTCAAATCCGAGCCTCCGTTCTGCAGGAAATCGCAGTTTTGGCGAAAAACCTATCTTCCAGCATTCTAACTGCCAGAATCGTACTCTGTTGTTGAACAAAAGTGTGTCCGAAGTGAAATGACTAGAGGTATCGAATGCCGCAAGCAGAATTCAAATCCGAGCATCCGTTCTGCAGGAAATAGCAGTTTTGGTGAAAAACCTATCTTCCAGCATTTTAACTGCCAGAATCGTACTTTGTTGTTGAACAGAAGTGTATCCGAAGTGAAATGACTAGAGGAATCGAATGCCGCAAGCAGAATTCAAATCCGAGCCTCCGTTCTGCAGGGAATCGCAGTTTTGGCGAAAAACCTATCTTCAAGCATTTTAACTGCCAGAATCGTACTTTGTTGTTGAACAGAAGTATATCCGAAGTGAAATGACTACAGGAATCGAATACCGCAATCAGAATTCAAATCCGAGCCTCCGTTCTGCAGGAAATCGCAGTTTTGGCGAAAAACCTATCTTCCAGCATTCTAACTGCCAGAATCGTACTCTGTTGTTGAACAAAAGTGTATCCGAAGTGAAATGACTAGAGGAATCGAATGCCGCAAGCAGAATTCAAATCCGAGCCTCCGTTCTGCAGGGAATCGCAGTTTTGGCGAAAAACCTATCTTCCAGCATTTTAACTGCCAGAATCGTACTTTGTTGTTGAACAGAAGTGTATCCGAAGTGAAATGACTACTGGAATCGAATGCCGCAAGCAGAATTCAAATCCGAGCCTCCGTTCTCCAGGAAATCGCAGTTTTAGCGAAAAACCTATCTTCCAGCATTCTAACTGCCAGAATCGTACTCTGTTGTTGAACAGAAGTGTATCCGAAGTGAAATGACCAGAGGAGTCGAATGCCGCAAGCAGAATTCAAATCCGAGCCTCCGTTCGGCAGGAAATCGCAGTTTTAGCGAAAAACCTATCTTCCAGCATTTTAACTGCCAGAATCGTACTTTGTTGTTGAACAGAAGTGTATCCGAAGTGAAATGACTAGAGGTATCGAATGCCGCAAGCAGAATTCAAATCCGAGCCTCCGTTCTGCAGGAAATCGCAGTTTTAGCGAAAACCTATCTTCCAGCATTCTAACTGCCAGAATCGTACTCTGTTGTTGAACAGAAGTGTATCCAAAGTGAAATGACTACAGGAATCGAATGCCGCAAGCAGAATTCAAATCCGAGCCTCCGTTCTGTAGGTAATCGCACCTTTAGCGAAAAACCTATATTCCAGCATTTTAACTGCCAGAATCGTACTCTGTTGTTGAACAGAAGTGTATCCGAAGTGAAATGACTACAGGAATCGAATGCCGCAAGCAGAATTCAAATCCGAGCCTCCGTTCTGCAGGAAATCGCAGTTTTAGCGAAAAACCTATCTTCCAGCATTCTAACTGCCAGAATCGTACTCTGTTGTTGAACAGAAGTGTATCCGAAGTGAAATGACTACAGGAATCGAATGCCGAAAGCAGAATTCAAATACGAGCCTCCGTTCTCCAGGAAATCGCAGTTTTAGCGAAAAACCTATCTTCCAGCATTTTAACTGCCAGAATCGTACTTTGTTGTTGAACAGAAGTGTATCCGAAGTGAAATGACTACAGGAATCGAATGCCGCAAGCAGAATTCAAATCCGAGCCTCCGCTCTGCAGGAAATCGCAGTTTTAGCGAAAAACCTATCTTCCAGCATTCTAACTGCCAGAATCGTACTTTGTTGTTGAACAGAAGTGTATCCGAAGTGAAATGACTACAGGAATCGAATGCCGCAAGCAGAATTCAAATCCGAGCCTCCGTTCTGCAGGAAATCGCACTTTTAGCGAAAAACCTATCTTCCAGCATTCTAACTGCCAGAATCGTACTCTGTTGTTGAACAGAAGTGTATCCAAAGTGAAATGACTACAGGAATCGAATGCCGCAAGCAGAATTCAAATCCGAGCCTCCGTTCTGCAGGAAATCGCAGTTTTGGCGAAAAACCTATCTTCCAGCATTTTAACTGCCAGAATCGTACTTTGTTGTTGAACAGGAGTGTATCCGAAGTGAAATGACTACTGGAATCGAATACCGCAATCAGAATTCAAATCCGAGCCTCCGTTCTGCAGGAAATCGCAGTTTTAGCGAAAAACCTATCTTCCAGCATTTTAACTGCCAGAATCGTACTTTGTTGTTGAACAGAAGTATATGCGAAGTGAAATGACTACTGGAATCGAATACCGCAATCAGAATTCAAATCCGAGCCTCCGTTCTGCAGGAAATCGCAGTTTTAGCGAAAAACCTATCTTCCAGCATTCTAACTGCCAGAATCGTACTTTGTTGTTGAACAGAAGTGTATCCGAAGTGAAATGACTACAGGAATCGAATGCCGCAAGCAGAATTCAAATCCGAGCCTCCGTTCTGCAGGAAATCGCAGTTTTAGCGAAAAACCTATCTTCCAGCATTCTAACTGCCAGAATCGTACTTTGTTGTTGAACAGAAGTGTATCCGAAGTGAAATGACTACAGGAATCGAATGCCGCAAGCAGAATTCAAATCCGAGCCTCCGTTCTGCAGGAAATCGCAGTTTTAGCGAAAACCTATCTTCCAGCATTCTAACTGCCAGAATCGTACTCTGTTGTTGAACAGAAGTGTATCCAAAGTGAAATGACTACAGGAATCGAATGCCGCAAGCAGAATTCAAATCCGAGCCTCCGTTCTGTAGGTAATCGCACCTTTAGCGAAAAACCTATCTTCCAGCATTTTAACTGCCAGAATCGTACTCTGTTGTTGAACAGAAGTGTATCCGAAGTGAAATGACTACAGGAATCGAATGCCGCAAGCAGAATTCAAATCCGAGCCTCCGTTCTGCAGGAAATCGCAGTTTTAGCGAAAAACCTATCTTCCAGCATTCTAACTGCCAGAATCGTACTCTGTTGTTGAACAGAAGTGTATCCGAAGTGAAATGACTACAGGAATCGAATGCCGAAAGCAGAATTCAAATACGAGCCTCCGTTCTCCAGGAAATCGCAGTTTTAGCGAAAAACCTATCTTCCAGCATTTTAACTGCCAGAATCGTACTCTGTTGTTGAACAGAAGTGTATCCGAAGTGAAATGACCAGAGGAGTCGAATGCCGCAAGCAGAATTCAAATCCGAGCCTCCGTTCGGCAGGAAATCGCAGTTTTAGCGAAAAACCTATCTTCCAGCATTTTAACTGCCAGAATCGTACTTTGTTGTTGAACAGAAGTGTATCCGAAGTGAAATGACTACAGGAATCGAATACCGCAATCAGAATTCATATCCGAGCCTCCGTTCTGCAGGAAATCGCAGTTTTAGCGAAAAACCTATCTTCCAGCATTTTAACTGCCAGAATCGTACTTTGTTGTTGAACAGAAGTATATCCGAAGTGAAATGACTACTGGAATCGAATACCGCAATCAGAATTCAAATCCGAGCCTCCGTTCTGCAGGAAATCGCAGTTTTGGCGAAAAACCTATCTTCCAGCATTCTAACTGCCAGAATCGTACTCTGTTGTTGAACAGAAGTGTATCCGAAGTGAAATGACTACAGGAATCGAATGCCGCAAGCAGAATTCAAATCCGAGCCTCCGTTCTGCAGGAAATCGCAGTTTTAGCGAAAAACCTATCTTCCAGCATTCTAACTGCCAGAATCGTACTTTGTTGTTGAACAGAAGTGTATCCGAAGTGAAATGACTACAGGAATCGAATGCCGCAAGCAGAATTCAAATCCGAGCCTCCGTTCTGCAGGAAATCGCACTTTTAGCGAAAAACCTATCTTCCAGCATTCTAACTGCCAGAATCGTACTCTGTTGTTGAACAGAAGTGTATCCGAAGTGAAATGACTACAGGAATCGAATGCCGCAAGCAGAATTCAAATCCGAGCCTCCGTTCTGTAGGAAATCGCACTTTTAGCGAAAAACCTATCTTCCAGCATTTTAACTGCCAGAATCGTACTCTGTTGTTGAACAGAAGTGTATCCGAAGTGAAATGACTACAGGAATCGAATGCCGCAAGCAGAATTCAAATCCGAGCCTCCGTTCTGCAGGAAATCGCAGTTTTAGCGAAAAACCTATCTTCCAGCATTCTAACTGCCAGAATCGTACTTTGTTGTTGAACAGAAGTGTATCCGAAGTGAAATGACTACAGGAATCGAATGCCGAAAGCAGAATTCAAATACGAGCCTCCGTTCTCCAGGAAATCGCAGTTTTAGCGAAAAACCTATCTTCCAGCATTCTAACTGCCAGAATCGTACTCTGTTGTTGAACAGAAGTGTATCCGAAGTGAAATGACTAGAGGAGTCGAATGCCGCAAGCAGAATTCAAATCCGAGCCTCCGTTCGGCAGGAAATCGCAGTTTTAGCGAAAAACCTATCTTCCAGCATTTTAACTGCCAGAATCGTACTTTGTTGTTGAACAGAAGTGTATCCGAAGTGAAATGACTAGAGGTATCGAATGCCGCAAGCAGAATTCAAATCCGAGCCTCCGTTCTGCAGGAAATCGCAGTTTTAGCGAAAACCTATCTTCCAGCATTCTAACTGCCAGAATCGTACTCTGTTGTTGAACAGAAGTGTATCCAAAGTGAAATGACTACAGGAATCGAATGCCGTAAGCAGAATTCAAATCCGAGCCTCCGTTCTGTAGGTAATCGCACCTTTAGCGAAAAACCTATCTTCCAGCATTTTAACTGCCAGAATCGTACTCTGTTGTTGAACAGAAGTGTATCCGAAGTGAAATGACTACAGGAATCGAATGCCGCAAGCAGAATTCAAATCCGAGCCTCCGTTCTGCAGGAAATCGCAGTTTTAGCGAAAAACCTATCTTCCAGCATTCTAACTGCCAGAATCGTACTCTGTTGTTGAACAGAAGTGTATCCGAAGTGAAATGACTACAGGAATCGAATGCCGAAAGCAGAATTCAAATACGAGCCTCCGTTCTCCAGGAAATCGCAGTTTTAGCGAAAAACCTATCTTCCAGCATTTTAACTGCCAGAATCGTACTCTGTTGTTGAACAGAAGTGTATCCGAAGTGAAATGACCAGAGGAGTCGAATGCCGCAAGCAGAATTCAAATCCGAGCCTCCGTTCGGCAGGAAATCGCAGTTTTAGCGAAAAACCTATCTTCCAGCATTTTAACTGCCAGAATCGTACTTTGTTGTTGAACAGAAGTGTATCCGAAGTGAAATGACTACAGGAATCGAATACCGCAATCAGAATTCATATCCGAGCCTCCGTTCTGCAGGAAATCGCAGTTTTAGCGAAAAACCTATCTTCCAGCATTTTAACTGCCAGAATCGTACTTTGTTGTTGAACAGAAGTATATCCGAAGTGAAATGACTACTGGAATCGAATACCGCAATCAGAATTCAAATCCGAGCCTCCGTTCTGCAGGAAATCGCAGTTTTGGCGAAAAACCTATCTTCCAGCATTCTAACTGCCAGAATCGTACTCTGTTGTTGAACAAAAGTGTGTCCGAAGTGAAATGACTAGAGGTATCGAATGCCGCAAGCAGAATTCAAATCCGAGCATCCGTTCTGCAGGAAATAGCAGTTTTGGTGAAAAACCTATCTTCCAGCATTTTAACTGCCAGAATCGTACTTTGTTGTTGAACAGAAGTGTATCCGAAGTGAAATGACTAGAGGAATCGAATGCCGCAAGCAGAATTCAAATCCGAGCCTCCGTTCTGCAGGGAATCGCAGTTTTGGCGAAAAACCTATCTTCAAGCATTTTAACTGCCAGAATCGTACTTTGTTGTTGAACAGAAGTATATCCGAAGTGAAATGACTACAGGAATCGAATACCGCAATCAGAATTCAAATCCGAGCCTCCGTTCTGCAGGAAATCGCAGTTTTGGCGAAAAACCTATCTTCCAGCATTCTAACTGCCAGAATCGTACTCTGTTGTTGAACAAAAGTGTATCCGAAGTGAAATGACTAGAGGAATCGAATGCCGCAAGCAGAATTCAAATCCGAGCCTCCGTTCTGCAGGGAATCGCAGTTTTGGCGAAAAACCTATCTTCCAGCATTTTAACTGCCAGAATCGTACTTTGTTGTTGAACAGAAGTGTATCCGAAGTGAAATGACTACAGGAATCGAATGCCGCAAGCAGAATTCAAATCCGAGCCTCCGTTCTCCAGGAAATCGCAGTTTTAGCGAAAAACCTATCTTCCAGCATTCTAACTGCCAGAATCGTACTCTGTTGTTGAACAGAAGTGTATCCGAAGTGAAATGACCAGAGGAGTCGAATGCCGCAAGCAGAATTCAAATCCGAGCCTCCGTTCGGCAGGAAATCGCAGTTTTAGCGAAAAACCTATCTTCCAGCATTTTAACTGCCAGAATCGTACTTTGTTGTTGAACAGAAGTGTATCCGAAGTGAAATGACTAGAGGTATCGAATGCCGCAAGCAGAATTCAAATCCGAGCCTCCGTTCTGCAGGAAATCGCAGTTTTAGCGAAAACCTATCTTCCAGCATTCTAACTGCCAGAATCGTACTCTGTTGTTGAACAGAAGTGTATCCAAAGTGAAATGACTACAGGAATCGAATGCCGCAAGCAGAATTCAAATCCGAGCCTCCGTTCTGTAGGTAATCGCACCTTTAGCGAAAAACCTATCTTCCAGCATTTTAACTGCCAGAATCGTACTCTGTTGTTGAACAGAAGTGTATCCGAAGTGAAATGACTACAGGAATCGAATGCCGCAAGCAGAATTCAAATCCGAGCCTCCGTTCTGCAGGAAATCGCAGTTTTAGCGAAAAACCTATCTTCCAGCATTCTAACTGCCAGAATCGTACTTTGTTGTTGAACAGAAGTGTATCCGAAGTGAAATGACTACAGGAATCGAATGCCGCAAGCAGAATTCAAATCCGAGCCTCCGTTCTGTAGGAAATCGCACTTTTAGCGAAAAACCTATCTTCCAGCATTCTAACTGCCAGAATCGTACTTTGTTGTTGAACAGAAGTGTATCCGAAGTGAAATGACTACAGGAATCGAATGCCGAAAGCAGAATTCAAATACGAGCCTCCGTTCTCCAGGAAATCGCAGTTTTAGCGAAAAACCTATCTTCCAGCATTTTAACTGCCAGAATCGTACTTTGTTGTTGAACAGAAGTGTATCCGAAGTGAAATGACTACAGGAATCGAATGCCGCAAGCAGAATTCAAATCCGAGCCTCCGCTCTGCAGGAAATCGCAGTTTTAGCGAAAAACCTATCTTCCAGCATTCTAACTGCCAGAATCGTACTTTGTTGTTGAACAGAAGTGTATCCGAAGTGAAATGACTACAGGAATCGAATGCCGCAAGCAGAATTCAAATCCGAGCCTCCGTTCTGCAGGAAATCGCACTTTTAGCGAAAAACCTATCTTCCAGCATTCTAACTGCCAGAATCGTACTCTGTTGTTGAACAGAAGTGTATCCAAAGTGAAATGACTACAGGAATCGAATGCCGCAAGCAGAATTCAAATCCGAGCCTCCGTTCTGCAGGAAATCGCAGTTTTGGCGAAAAACCTATCTTCCAGCATTTTAACTGCCAGAATCGTACTTTGTTGTTGAACAGGAGTGTATCCGAAGTGAAATGACTACTGGAATCGAATACCGCAATCAGAATTCAAATCCGAGCCTCCGTTCTGCAGGAAATCGCAGTTTTAGCGAAAAACCTATCTTCCAGCATTTTAACTGCCAGAATCGTACTTTGTTGTTGAACAGAAGTATATGCGAAGTGAAATGACTACTGGAATCGAATACCGCAATCAGAATTCAAATCCGAGCCTCCGTTCTGCAGGAAATCGCAGTTTTAGCGAAAAACCTATCTTCCAGCATTCTAACTGCCAGAATCGTACTCTGTTGTTGAACAAAAGTGTGTCCGAAGTGAAATGACTACTGGAATCGAATACCGCAATCAGAATTCAAATCCGAGCCTCCGTTCTGCAGGAAATCGCAGTTTTGGCGAAAAACCTATCTTCCAGCATTCTAACTGCCAGAATCGTACTCTGTTGTTGAACAAAAGTGTGTCCGAAGTGAAATGACTAGAGGTATCGAATGCCGCAAGCAGAATTCAAATCCGAGCATCCGTTCTGCAGGAAATCGCAGTTTTGGTGAAAAACCTATCTTCCAGCATTTTAACTGCCAGAATCGTACTTTGTTGTTGAACAGAAGTGTATCCGAAGTGAAATGACTAGAGGAATCGAATGCCGCAAGCAGAATTCAAATCCGAGCCTCCGTTCTGCAGGGAATCGCAGTTTTGGCGAAAAACCTATCTTCCAGCATTTTAACTGCCAGAATCGTACTTTGTTGTTGAACAGAAGTATATCCGAAGTGAAATGACTACAGGAATCGAATACCGCAATCAGAATTCAAATCCGAGCCTCCGTTCTGCAGGAAATCGCAGTTTTGGCGAAAAACCTATCTTCCAGCATTCTAACTGCCAGAATCGTACTCTGTTGTTGAACAAAAGTGTATCCGAAGTGAAATGACTAGAGGAATCGAATGCCGCAAGCAGAATTCAAATCCGAGCCTCCGTTCTGCAGGGAATCGCAGTTTTGGCGAAAAACCTATCTTCCAGCATTTTAACTGCCAGAATCGTACTTTGTTGTTGAACAGAAGTGTATCCGAAGTGAAATGACTACTGGAATCGAATGCCGCAAGCAGAATTCAAATCCGAGCCTCCGTTCTCCAGGAAATCGCAGTTTTAGCGAAAAACCTATCTTCCAGCATTCTAACTGCCAGAATCGTACTCTGTTGTTGAACAGAAGTGTATCCGAAGTGAAATGACTAGAGGAGTCGAATGCCGCAAGCAGAATTCAAATCCGAGCCTCCGTTCGGCAGGAAATCGCAGTTTTAGCGAAAAACCTATCTTCCAGCATTTTAACTGCCAGAATCGTACTTTGTTGTTGAACAGAAGTGTATCCGAAGTGAAATGACTAGAGGTATCGAATGCCGCAAGCAGAATTCAAATCCGAGCCTCCGTTCTGCAGGAAATCGCAGTTTTAGCGAAAACCTATCTTCCAGCATTCTAACTGCCAGAATCGTACTCTGTTGTTGAACAGAAGTGTATCCAAAGTGAAATGACTACAGGAATCGAATGCCGCAAGCAGAATTCAAATCCGAGCCTCCGTTCTGTAGGTAATCGCACCTTTAGCGAAAAACCTATATTCCAGCATTTTAACTGCCAGAATCGTACTCTGTTGTTGAACAGAAGTGTATCCGAAGTGAAATGACTACAGGAATCGAATGCCGCAAGCAGAATTCAAATCCGAGCCTCCGTTCTGCAGGAAATCGCAGTTTTAGCGAAAAACCTATCTTCCAGCATTCTAACTGCCAGAATCGTACTCTGTTGTTGAACAGAAGTGTATCCGAAGTGAAATGACTACAGGAATCGAATGCCGAAAGCAGAATTCAAATACGAGCCTCCGTTCTCCAGGAAATCGCAGTTTTAGCGAAAAACCTATCTTCCAGCATTTTAACTGCCAGAATCGTACTTTGTTGTTGAACAGAAGTGTATCCGAAGTGAAATGACTACAGGAATCGAATGCCGCAAGCAGAATTCAAATCCGAGCCTCCGCTCTGCAGGAAATCGCAGTTTTAGCGAAAAACCTATCTTCCAGCATTCTAACTGCCAGAATCGTACTTTGTTGTTGAACAGAAGTGTATCCGAAGTGAAATGACTACAGGAATCGAATGCCGCAAGCAGAATTCAAATCCGAGCCTCCGTTCTGCAGGAAATCGCACTTTTAGCGAAAAACCTATCTTCCAGCATTCTAACTGCCAGAATCGTACTCTGTTGTTGAACAGAAGTGTATCCAAAGTGAAATGACTACAGGAATCGAATGCCGCAAGCAGAATTCAAATCCGAGCCTCCGTTCTGCAGGAAATCGCAGTTTTGGCGAAAAACCTATCTTCCAGCATTTTAACTGCCAGAATCGTACTTTGTTGTTGAACAGGAGTGTATCCGAAGTGAAATGACTACTGGAATCGAATACCGCAATCAGAATTCAAATCCGAGCCTCCGTTCTGCAGGAAATCGCAGTTTTAGCGAAAAACCTATCTTCCAGCATTTTAACTGCCAGAATCGTACTTTGTTGTTGAACAGAAGTATATGCGAAGTGAAATGACTACTGGAATCGAATACCGCAATCAGAATTCAAATCCGAGCCTCCGTTCTGCAGGAAATCGCAGTTTTAGCGAAAAACCTATCTTCCAGCATTCTAACTGCCAGAATCGTACTTTGTTGTTGAACAGAAGTGTATCCGAAGTGAAATGACTACAGGAATCGAATGCCGCAAGCAGAATTCAAATCCGAGCCTCCGTTCTGCAGGAAATCGCACTTTTAGCGAAAAACCTATCTTCCAGCATTCTAACTGCCAGAATCGTACTCTGTTGTTGAACAGAAGTGTATCCGAAGTGAAATGACTACAGGAATCGAATGCCGCAAGCAGAATTCAAATCCGAGCCTCCGTTCTGTAGGAAATCGCACTTTTAGGGAAAAACCTATCTTCCAGCATTTTAATTGCCAGAATCGTACTCTGTTGTTGAACAGAAGTATATCCGAAGTGAAATGACTACAGGAATCGAATACCGCAATCAGAATTCAAATCCGAGCCTCCGTTCTGCAGGAAATCGCAGTTTTGGCGAAAAACCTATCTTCCAGCATTCTAACTGCCAGAATCGTACTCTGTTGTTGAACAGAAGTGTATCCAAAGTGAAATGACTACAGGAATCGAATACCGCAATCAGAATTCATATCCGAGCCTCCGTTCTGCAGGAAATCGCAGTTTTAGCGAAAAACCTATCTTCCAGCATTCTAACTGCCAGAATCATACTCTGTTGTTGAACAGAAGTGTATCCGAAGTGAAATGACTACAGGAATCGAATGCCGAAAGCAGAATTCAAATACGAGCCTCCGTTCTCCAGGAAATCGCAGTTTTAGCGAAAAACCTATCTTCCAGCATTCTAACTGCCAGAATCGTACTCTGTTGTTGAACAGAAGTGTATCCGAAGTGAAATGACCAGAGGAGTCGAATGCCGCAAGCAGAATTCAAATCCGAGCCTCCGTTCGGCAGGAAATCGCAGTTTTAGCGAAAAACCTATCTTCCAGCATTCTAACTGCCAGAATCGTACTCTGTTGTTGAACAGAAGTGTATCCAAAGTGAAATGACTACAGGAATCGAATGCCGCAAGCAGAATTCAAATCCGAGCCTCCGTTCTGCAGGAAATCGCAGTTTTAGGGAAAAACCTATCTTCCAGCATTTTAATTGCCAGAATCGTACTCTGTTGTTGAACAGAAGTATATCCGAAGTGAAATGACTACAGGAATCGAATACCGCAATCAGAATTCAAATCCGAGCCTCCGTTCTGCAGGAAATCGCAGTTTTGGCGAAAAACCTATCTTCCAGCATTCTAACTGCCAGAATCGTACTCTGTTGTTGAACAGAAGTGTATCCAAAGTGAAATGACTACAGGAATCGAATACCGCAATCAGAATTCATATCCGAGCCTCCGTTCTGCAGGAAATCGCAGTTTTAGTGAAAAACCTATCTTCCAGCATTCTAACTGCCAGAATCGTACTCTGTTGTTGAACAGAAGTGTATCCGAAGTGAAATGACTACAGGAATCGAATGCCGAAAGCAGAATTCAAATACGAGCCTCCGTTCTCCAGGAAATCGCAGTTTTAGCGAAAAACCTATCTTCCAGCATTCTAACTGCCAGAATCGTACTCTGTTGTTGAACAGAAGTGTATCCGAAGTGAAATGACCAGAGGAGTCGAATGCCGCAAGCAGAATTCAAATCCGAGCCTCCGTTCTGCAGGAAATCGCAGTTTTAGCGAAAAACCTATCTTCCAGCATTCTAAATGCCAGAATCGTACTCTGTTGTTGAACAGAAGTGTATCCGAAGTGAAATGACCAGAGGAGTCGAATGCCGCAAGCAGAATTCAAATCCGAGCCTCCGTTCGGCAGGAAATCGCAGTTTTAGCGAAAAACCTATCTTCCAGCATTTTAACTGCCAGAATCGTACTTTGTTGTTGAACAGAAGTGTATCCGAAGTGAAATGACTACAGGAATCGAATACCGCAATCAGAATTCATATCCGAGCCTCCGTTCTGCAGGAAATCGCAGTTTTAGCGAAAAACCTATCTTCCAGCATTTTAACTGCCAGAATCGTACTTTGTTGTTGAACAGAAGTATATCCGAAGTGAAATGACTACTGGAATCGAATACCGCAATCAGAATTCAAATCCGAGCCTCCGTTCTGCAGGAAATCGCAGTTTTGGCGAAAAACCTATCTTCCAGCATTCTAACTGCCAGAATCGTACTCTGTTGTTGAACAAAAGTGTGTCCGAAGTGAAATGACTAGAGGTATCGAATGCCGCAATCAGAATTCAAATCCGAGCCTCCGTTCTGCAGGAAATCGCAGTTTTGGCGAAAAACCTATCTTCCAGCATTCTAACTGCCAGAATCGTACTCTGTTGTTGAACAAAAGTGTATCCGAAGTGAAATGACTACAGGAATCGAATACCGCAATCAGAATTCATATCCGAGCCTCCGTTCTGCAGGAAATCGCAGTTTTAGCGAAAAACCTATCTTCCAGCATTTTAACTGCCAGAATCGTACTTTGTTGTTGAACAGAAGTATATCCGAAGTGAAATGACTACTGGAATCGAATACCGCAATCAGAATTCAAATCCGAGCCTCCGTTCTGCAGGAAATCGCAGTTTTAGCGAAAAACCTATCTTCCAGCATTCTAACTGCCAGAATCGTACTTTGTTGTTGAACAGAAGTGTATCCGAAGTGAAATGACTACAGGAATCGAATGCCGCAAGCAGAATTCAAATCCGAGCCTCCGTTCTGCAGGAAATCGCACTTTTAGCGAAAAACCTATCTTCCAGCATTCTAACTGCCAGAATCGTACTCTTTTGTTGAACAGAAGTGTATCCAAAGTGAAATGACTACAGGAATCGAATGCCGCAAGCAGAATTCAAATCCGAGCCTCCGTTCTGCAGGAAATCGCAGTTTTGGCGAAAAACCTATCTTCCAGCATTTTAACTGCCAGAATCGTACTTTGTTGTTGAACAGGAGTGTATCCGAAGTGAAATGACTACTGGAATCGAATACCGCAATCAGAATTCAAATCCGAGCCTCCGTTCTGCAGGAAATCGCAGTTTTAGCGAAAAACCTATCTTCCAGCATTTTAACTGCCAGAATCGTACTTTGTTGTTGAACAGAAGTATATGCGAAGTGAAATGACTACTGGAATCGAATACCGCAATCAGAATTCAAATCCGAGCCTCCGTTCTGCAGGAAATCGCAGTTTTAGCGAAAAACCTATCTTCCAGCATTCTAACTGCCAGAATCGTACTTTGTTGTTGAACAGAAGTGTATCCGAAGTGAAATGACTACAGGAATCGAATGCCGCAAGCAGAATTCAAATCCGAGCCTCCGTTCTGCAGGAAATCGCACTTTTAGCGAAAAACCTATCTTCCAGCATTCTAACTGCCAGAATCGTACTCTGTTGTTGAACAGAAGTGTATCCAAAGTGAAATGACTACAGGAATCGAATGCCGCAAGCAGAATTCAAATCCGAGCCTCCGTTCTGTAGGAAATCGCACTTTTAGGGAAAAACCTATCTTCCAGCATTTTAATTGCCAGAATCGTACTCTGTTGTTGAACAGAAGTATATCCGAAGTGAAATGACTACAGGAATCGAATACCGCAATCAGAATTCAAATCCGAGCCTCCGTTCTGCAGGAAATCGCAGTTTTGGCGAAAAACCTATCTTCCAGCATTCTAACTGCCAGAATCGTACTCTGTTGTTGAACAGAAGTGTATCCAAAGTGAAATGACTACAGGAATCGAATACCGCAATCAGAATTCATATCCGAGCCTCCGTTCTGCAGGAAATCGCAGTTTTAGCGAAAAACCTATCTTCCAGCATTCTAACTGCCAGAATCGTACTCTGTTGTTGAACAGAAGTGTATCCGAAGTGAAATGACTACAGGAATCGAATGCCGAAAGCAGAATTCAAATACGAGCCTCCGTTCTCCAGGAAATCGCAGTTTTAGCGAAAAACCTATCTTCCAGCATTTTAATTGCCAGAATCGTACTCTGTTGTTGAACAGAAGTATATCCGAAGTGAAATGACTACAGGAATCGAATACCGCAATCAGAATTCAAATCCGAGCCTCCGTTCTGCAGGAAATCGCAGTTTTGGCGAAAAACCTATCTTCCAGCATTCTAACTGCCAGAATCGTACTCTGTTGTTGAACAGAAGTGTATCCAAAGTGAAATGACTACAGGAATCGAATACCGCAATCAGAATTCATATCCGAGCCTCCGTTCTGCAGGAAATCGCAGTTTTAGCGAAAAACCTATCTTCCAGCATTCTAACTGCCAGAATCGTACTCTGTTGTTGAACAGAAGTGTATCCGAAGTGAAATGACTACAGGAATCGAATGCCGAAAGCAGAATTCAAATACGAGCCTCCGTTCTCCAGGAAATCGCAGTTTTAGCGAAAAACCTATCTTCCAGCATTCTAACTGCCAGAATCGTACTCTGTTGTTGAACAGAAGTGTATCCGAAGTGAAATGACCAGAGGAGTCGAATGCCGCAAGCAGAATTCAAATCCGAGCCTCCGTTCTGCAGGAAATCGCAGTTTTAGCGAAAAACCTATCTTCCAGCATTCTAACTGCCAGAATCGTACTCTGTTGTTGAACAGAAGTGTATCCAAAGTGAAATGACTACAGGAATCGAATGCCGCAAGCAGAATTCAAATCCGAGCCTCCGTTCTGTAGGAAATCGCACTTTTAGGGAAAAACCTATCTTCCAGCATTTTAATTGCCAGAATCGTACTCTGTTGTTGAACAGAAGTATATCCGAAGTGAAATGACTACAGGAATCGAATACCGCAATCAGAATTCAAATCCGAGCCTCCGTTCTGCAGGAAATCGCAGTTTTGGCGAAAAACCTATCTTCCAGCATTCTAACTGCCAGAATCGTACTCTGTTGTTGAACAGAAGTGTATCCAAAGTGAAATGACTACAGGAATCGAATACCGCAATCAGAATTCATATCCGAGCCTCCGTTCTGCAGGAAATCGCAGTTTTAGCGAAAAACCTATCTTCCAGCATTCTAACTGCCAGAATCGTACTCTGTTGTTGAACAGAAGTGTATCCGAAGTGAAATGACCAGAGGAGTCGAATGCCGCAAGCAGAATTCAAATCCGAGCCTCCGTTCTGCAGGAAATCGCAGTTTTAGCGAAAAACCTATCTTCCAGCATTTTAACTGCCAGAATCGTACTTTGTTGTTGAACAGAAGTGTATCCGAAGTGAAATGACTACAGGAATCGAATACCGCAATCAGAATTCATATCCGAGCCTCCGTTCTGCAGGAAATCGCAGTTTTAGCGAAAAACCTATCTTCCAGCATTTTAACTGCCAGAATCGTACTTTGTTGTTGAACAGAAGTATATCCGAAGTGAAATGACTACTGGAATCGAATACCGCAATCAGAATTCAAATCCGAGCCTCCGTTCTGCAGGAAATCGCAGTTTTGGCGAAAAACCTATCTTCCAGCATTCTAACTGCCAGAATCGTACTCTGTTGTTGAACAAAAGTGTGTCCGAAGTGAAATGACTAGAGGTATCGAATGCCGCAAGCAGAATTCAAATCCGAGCATCCGTTCTGCAGGAAATCGCAGTTTTGGTGAAAAACCTATCTTCCAGCATTTTAACTGCCAGAATCGTACTTTGTTGTTGAACAGAAGTGTATCCGAAGTGAAATGACTAGAGGAATCGAATGCCGCAAGCAGAATTCAAATCCGAGCCTCCGTTCTGCAGGGAATCGCAGTTTTGGCGAAAAACCTATCTTCAAGCATTTTAACTGCCAGAATCGTACTTTGTTGTTGAACAGAAGTATATCCGAAGTGAAATGACTACAGGAATCGAATACCGCAATCAGAATTCAAATCCGAGCCTCCGTTCTGCAGGAAATCGCAGTTTTGGCGAAAAACCTATCTTCCAGCATTCTAACTGCCAGAATCGTACTCTGTTGTTGAACAAAAGTGTATCCGAAGTGAAATGACTACAGGAATCGAATACCGCAATCAGAATTCATATCCGAGCCTCCGTTCTGCAGGAAATCGCAGTTTTAGCGAAAAACCTATCTTCCAGCATTTTAACTGCC
The DNA here is from genome assembly GCA_910593735.2 of Ectemnius lituratus. Taxonomy (NCBI): domain Eukaryota; kingdom Metazoa; phylum Arthropoda; class Insecta; order Hymenoptera; family Crabronidae; genus Ectemnius; species Ectemnius lituratus. Next base: position 3,901,906 of record OU343037.1, read on the forward strand.
AGAATCGTACTTTGTTGTTGAACAGAAGTGTATCCGAAGTGAAATGACTAGAGGAATCGAATGCCGCAAGCAGAATTCAAATCCGAGCCTCCGTTCTGCAGGGAATCGCAGTTTTGGCGAAAAACCTATCTTCAAGCATTTTAACTGCCAGAATCGTACTTTGTTGTTGAACAGAAGTATATCCGAAGTGAAATGACTACAGGAATCGAATACCGCAATCAGAATTCAAATCCGAGCCTCCGTTCTGCAGGAAATCGCAGTTTTGGCGAAAAACCTATCTTCCAGCATTCTAACTGCCAGAATCGTACTCTGTTGTTGAACAAAAGTGTATCCGAAGTGAAATGACTACAGGAATCGAATACCGCAATCAGAATTCATATCCGAGCCTCCGTTCTGCAGGAAATCGCAGTTTTAGCGAAAAACCTATCTTCCAGCATTTTAACTGCCAGAATCGTACTTTGTTGTTGAACAGAAGTATATCCGAAGTGAAATGACTACTGGAATCGAATACCGCAATCAGAATTCAAATCCGAGCCTCCGTTCTGCAGGAAATCGCAGTTTTAGCGAAAAACCTATCTTCCAGCATTCTAACTGCCAGAATCGTACTTTGTTGTTGAACAGAAGTGTATCCGAAGTGAAATGACTACAGGAATCGAATGCCGCAAGCAGAATTCAAATCCGAGCCTCCGTTCTGCAGGAAATCGCACTTTTAGCGAAAAACCTATCTTCCAGCATTCTAACTGCCAGAATCGTACTCTGTTGTTGAACAGAAGTGTATCCAAAGTGAAATGACTACAGGAATCGAATACCGCAATCAGAATTCATATCCGAGCCTCCGTTCTGCAGGAAATCGCAGTTTTAGCGAAAAACCTATCTTCCAGCATTCTAACTGCCAGAATCATACTCTGTTGTTGAACAGAAGTGTATCCGAAGTGAAATGACTACAGGAATCGAATGCCGAAAGCAGAATTCAAATACGAGCCTCCGTTCTCCAGGAAATCGCAGTTTTAGCGAAAAACCTATCTTCCAGCATTCTAACTGCCAGAATCGTACTCTGTTGTTGAACAGAAGTGTATCCGAAGTGAAATGACCAGAGGAGTCGAATGCCGCAAGCAGAATTCAAATCCGAGCCTCCGTTCTGCAGGAAATCGCAGTTTTAGCGAAAAACCTATCTTCCAGCATTCTAACTGCCAGAATCGTACTCTGTTGTTGAACAGAAGTGTATCCAAAGTGAAATGACTACAGGAATCGAATGCCGCAAGCAGAATTCAAATCCGAGCCTCCGTTCTGTAGGAAATCGCACTTTTAGGGAAAAACCTATCTTCCAGCATTTTAATTGCCAGAATCGTACTCTGTTGTTGAACAGAAGTATATCCGAAGTGAAATGACTACAGGAATCGAATACCGCAATCAGAATTCAAATCCGAGCCTCCGTTCTGCAGGAAATCGCAGTTTTGGCGAAAAACCTATCTTCCAGCATTCTAACTGCCAGAATCGTACTCTGTTGTTGAACAGAAGTGTATCCAAAGTGAAATGACTACAGGAATCGAATACCGCAATCAGAATTCATATCCGAGCCTCCGTTCTGCAGGAAATCGCAGTTTTAGTGAAAAACCTATCTTCCAGCATTCTAACTGCCAGAATCGTACTCTGTTGTTGAACAGAAGTGTATCCGAAGTGAAATGACTACAGGAATCGAATGCCGAAAGCAGAATTCAAATACGAGCCTCCGTTCTCCAGGAAATCGCAGTTTTTAGCGAAAAACCTATCTTCCAGCATTCTAACTGCCAGAATCGTACTCTGTTGTTGAACAGAAGTGTATCCGAAGTGAAATGACCAGAGGAGTCGAATGCCGCAAGCAGAATTCAAATCCGAGCCTCCGTTCTGCAGGAAATCGCAGTTTTAGCGAAAAACCTATCTTCCAGCATTCTAAATGCCAGAATCGTACTCTGTTGTTGAACAGAAGTGTATCCGAAGTGAAATGACCAGAGGAGTCGAATGCCGCAAGCAGAATTCAAATCCGAGCCTCCGTTCGGCAGGAAATCGCAGTTTTAGCGAAAAACCTATCTTCCAGCATTTACTGCCAGAATCGTACTCTGTTGTTGAACAAAAGTGTATCCGAAGTGAAATGACTACAGGAATCGAATACCGCAATCAGAATTCATATCCGAGCCTCCGTTCTGCAGGAAATCGCAGTTTTAGCGAAAAACCTATCTTCCAGCATTTTAACTGCCAGAATCGTACTTTGTTGTTGAACAGAAGTATATCCGAAGTGAAATGACTACTGGAATCGAATACCGCAATCAGAATTCAAATCCGAGCCTCCGTTCTGCAGGAAATCGCAGTTTTGGCGAAAAACCTATCTTCCAGCATTCTAACTGCCAGAATCGTACTCTGTTGTTGAACAGAAGTGTATCCGAAGTGAAATGACCAGAGGAGTCGAATGCCGCAAGCAGAATTCAAATCCGAGCCTCCGTTCGGCAGGAAATCGCAGTTTTAGCGAAAAACCTATCTTCCAGCATTTTAACTGCCAGAATCGTACTTTGTTGTTGAACAGAAGTGTATCCGAAGTGAAATGACTAGAGGAATCGAATGCCGCAAGCAGAATTCAAATCCGAGCCTCCGTTCTGCAGGGAATCGCAGTTTTGGCGAAAAACCTATCTTCAAGCATTTTAACTGCCAGAATCGTACTTTGTTGTTGAACAGAAGTATATCCGAAGTGAAATGACTACAGGAATCGAATGCCGCAAGCAGAATTCAAATCCGAGCCTCCGTTCTGCAGGAAATCGCACTTTTAGCGAAAAACCTATCTTCCAGCATTCTAACTGCCAGAATCGTACTCTGTTGTTGAACAGAAGTGTATCCAAAGTGAAATGACTACAGGAATCGAATGCCGCAAGCAGAATTCAAATCCGAGCCTCCGTTCTGTAGGAAATCGCACTTTTAGCGAAAAACCTATCTTCCAGCATTTTAACTGCCAGAATCGTACTCTGTTGTTGAACAGAAGTGTATCCGAAGTGAAATGACTACAGGAATCGAATGCCGCAAGCAGAATTCAAATCCGAGCCTCCGTTCTGCAGGAAATCGCAGTTTTAGCGAAAAACCTATCTTCCAGCATTCTAACTGCCAGAATCGTACTTTGTTGTTGAACAGAAGTGTATCCGAAGTGAAATGACTACAGGAATCGAATGCCGAAAGCAGAATTCAAATACGAGCCTCCGTTCTCCAGGAAATCGCAGTTTTAGCGAAAAACCTATCTTCCAGCATTCTAACTGCCAGAATCGTACTCTGTTGTTGAACAGAAGTGTATCCGAAGTGAAATGACCAGAGGAGTCGAATGCCGCAAGCAGAATTCAAATCCGAGCCTCCGTTCGGCAGGAAATCGCAGTTTTAGCGAAAAACCTATCTTCCAGCATTTTAACTGCCAGAATCGTACTTTGTTGTTGAACAGAAGTGTATCCGAAGTGAAATGACTAGAGGTATCGAATGCCGCAAGCAGAATTCAAATCCGAGCCTCCGTTCTGCAGGAAATCGCAGTTTTAGCGAAAACCTATCTTCCAGCATTCTAACTGCCAGAATCGTACTCTGTTGTTGAACAGAAGTGTATCCAAAGTGAAATGACTACAGGAATCGAATGCCGCAAGCAGAATTCAAATCCGAGCCTCCGTTCTGTAGGTAATCGCACCTTTAGCGAAAAACCTATCTTCCAGCATTTTAACTGCCAGAATCGTACTCTGTTGTTGAACAGAAGTGTATCCGAAGTGAAATGACTACAGGAATCGAATGCCGCAAGCAGAATTCAAATCCGAGCCTCCGTTCTGCAGGAAATCGCAGTTTTAGCGAAAAACCTATCTTCAAGCATTTTAACTGCCAGAATCGTACTCTGTTGTTGAACAGAAGTGTATCCGAAGTGAAATGACTACAGGAATCGAATGCCGCAAGCAGAATTCAAATCCGAGCCTCCGTTCTGCAGGAAATCGCACTTTTAGCGAAAAACCTATCTTCCAGCATTCTAACTGCCAGAATCGTACTTTGTTGTTGAACAGAAGTGTATCCGAAGTGAAATGACTAGAGGTATCGAATGCCGCAAGCAGAATTCAAATCCGAGCCTCCGTTCTGCAGGAAATCGCAGTTTTAGCGAAAACCTATCTTCCAGCATTCTAACTGCCAGAATCGTACTCTGTTGTTGAACAGAAGTGTATCCAAAGTGAAATGACTACAGGAATCGAATGCCGCAAGCAGAATTCAAATCCGAGCCTCCGTTCTGTAGGTAATCGCACCTTTAGCGAAAAACCTATCTTCCAGCATTTTAACTGCCAGAATCGTACTCTGTTGTTGAACAGAAGTGTATCCGAAGTGAAATGACTACAGGAATCGAATGCCGCAAGCAGAATTCAAATCCGAGCCTCCGTTCTGCAGGAAATCGCAGTTTTAGCGAAAAACCTATCTTCAAGCATTTTAACTGCCAGAATCGTACTCTGTTGTTGAACAGAAGTGTATCCGAAGTGAAATGACTACAGGAATCGAATGCCGCAAGCAGAATTCAAATCCGAGCCTCCGTTCTGCAGGAAATCGCACTTTTAGCGAAAAACCTATCTTCCAGCATTCTAACTGCCAGAATCGTACTCTGTTGTTGAACAGAAGTGTATCCAAAGTGAAATGACTACAGGAATCGAATGCCGCAAGCAGAATTCAAATCCGAGCCTCCGTTCTGTAGGAAATCGCACTTTTAGCGAAAAACCTATCTTCCAGCATTCTAACTGCCAGAATCGTACTCTGTTGTTGAACAGAAGTGTATCCGAAGTGAAATGACTACAGGAATCGAATGCCGAAAGCAGAATTCAAATACGAGCCTCCGTTCTCCAGGAAATCGCAGTTTTAGCGAAAAACCTATCTTCAAGCATTTTAACTGCCAGAATCGTACTTTGTTGTTGAACAGAAGTATATCCGAAGTGAAATGACTACAGGAATCGAATACCGCAATCAGAATTCAAATCCGAGCCTCCGTTCTGCAGGAAATCGCAGTTTTGGCGAAAAACCTATCTTCCAGCATTCTAACTGCCAGAATCGTACTCTGTTGTTGAACAAAAGTGTATCCGAAGTGAAATGACTACAGGAATCGAATACCGCAATCAGAATTCATATCCGAGCCTCCGTTCTGCAGGAAATCGCAGTTTTAGCGAAAAACCTATCTTCCAGCATTTTAACTGCCAGAATCGTACTTTGTTGTTGAACAGAAGTATATCCGAAGTGAAATGACTACTGGAATCGAATACCGCAATCAGAATTCAAATCCGAGCCTCCGTTCTGCAGGAAATCGCAGTTTTGGCGAAAAACCTATCTTCCAGCATTCTAACTGCCAGAATCGTACTCTGTTGTTGAACAGAAGTGTATCCGAAGTGAAATGACCAGAGGAGTCGAATGCCGCAAGCAGAATTCAAATCCGAGCCTCCGTTAGGCAGGAAATCGCAGTTTTAGCGAAAAACCTATCTTCCAGCATTTTAACTGCCAGAATCGTACTTTGTTGTTGAACAGAAGTGTATCCGAAGTGAAATGACTAGAGGAATCGAATGCCGCAAGCAGAATTCAAATCCGAGCCTCCGTTCTGCAGGGAATCGCAGTTTTGGCGAAAAACCTATCTTCAAGCATTTTAACTGCCAGAATCGTACTTTGTTGTTGAACAGAAGTATATCCGAAGTGAAATGACTACAGGAATCGAATGCCGCAAGCAGAATTCAAATCCGAGCCTCCGTTCTGCAGGAAATCGCACTTTTAGCGAAAAACCTATCTTCCAGCATTCTAACTGCCAGAATCGTACTCTGTTGTTGAACAGAAGTGTATCCAAAGTGAAATGACTACAGGAATCGAATGCCGCAAGCAGAATTCAAATCCGAGCCTCCGTTCTGCAGGAAATCGCAGTTTTAGCGAAAAACCTATCTTCCAGCATTCTAACTGCCAGAATCGTACTTTGTTGTTGAACAGAAGTGTATCCGAAGTGAAATGACTACAGGAATCGAATGCCGCAAGCAGAATTCAAATCCGAGCCTCCGTTCTGCAGGAAATCGCAGTTTTAGCGAAAAACCTATCTTCCAGCATTCTAACTGCCAGAATCGTACTTTGTTGTTGAACAGAAGTGTATCCGAAGTGAAATGACTACAGGAATCGAATGCCGAAAGCAGAATTCAAATACGAGCCTCCGTTCTCCAGGAAATCGCAGTTTTAGCGAAAAACCTATCTTCCAGCATTCTAACTGCCAGAATCGTACTCTGTTGTTGAACAGAAGTGTATCCGAAGTGAAATGACCAGAGGAGTCGAATGCCGCAAGCAGAATTCAAATCCGAGCCTCCGTTCGGCAGGAAATCGCAGTTTTAGCGAAAAACCTATCTTCCAGCATTTTAACTGCCAGAATCGTACTTTGTTGTTGAACAGAAGTGTATCCGAAGTGAAATGACTAGAGGTATCGAATGCCGCAAGCAGAATTCAAATCCGAGCCTCCGTTCTGCAGGAAATCGCAGTTTTAGCGAAAACCTATCTTCCAGCATTCTAACTGCCAGAATCGTACTCTGTTGTTGAACAGAAGTGTATCCAAAGTGAAATGACTACAGGAATCGAATGCCGCAAGCAGAATTCAAATCCGAGCCTCCGTTCTGTAGGTAATCGCACCTTTAGCGAAAAACCTATCTTCCAGCATTTTAACTGCCAGAATCGTACTCTGTTGTTGAACAGAAGTGTATCCGAAGTGAAATGACTACAGGAATCGAATGCCGCAAGCAGAATTCAAATCCGAGCCTCCGTTCTGCAGGAAATCGCAGTTTTAGCGAAAAACCTATCTTCCAGCATTCTAACTGCCAGAATCGTACTCTGTTGTTGAACAGAAGTGTATCCGAAGTGAAATGACTACAGGAATCGAATGCCGAAAGCAGAATTCAAATACGAGCCTCCGTTCTCCAGGAAATCGCAGTTTTAGCGAAAAACCTATCTTCCAGCATTCTAACTGCCAGAATCGTACTCTGTTGTTGAACAGAAGTGTATCCGAAGTGAAATGACCAGAGGAGTCGAATGCCGCAAGCAGAATTCAAATCCGAGCCTCCGTTCGGCAGGAAATCGCAGTTTTAGCGAAAAACCTATCTTCCAGCATTTTAACTGCCAGAATCGTACTTTGTTGTTGAACAGAAGTGTATCCGAAGTGAAATGACTAGAGGAATCGAATGCCGCAAGCAGAATTCAAATCCGAGCCTCCGTTCTGCAGGGAATCGCAGTTTTGGCGAAAAACCTATCTTCAAGCATTTTAACTGCCAGAATCGTACTTTGTTGTTGAACAGAAGTATATCCGAAGTGAAATGACTACAGGAATCGAATACCGCAATCAGAATTCAAATCCGAGCCTCCGTTCTGCAGGAAATCGCAGTTTTGGCGAAAAACCTATCTTCCAGCATTCTAACTGCCAGAATCGTACTCTGTTGTTGAACAAAAGTGTATCCGAAGTGAAATGACTACAGGAATCGAATACCGCAATCAGAATTCATATCCGAGCCTCCGTTCTGCAGGAAATCGCAGTTTTAGCGAAAAACCTATCTTCCAGCATTTTAACTGCCAGAATCGTACTTTGTTGTTGAACAGAAGTATATCCGAAGTGAAATGACTACTGGAATCGAATACCGCAATCAGAATTCAAATCCGAGCCTCCGTTCTGCAGGAAATCGCAGTTTTGGCGAAAAACCTATCTTCCAGCATTCTAACTGCCAGAATCGTACTCTGTTGTTGAACAGAAGTGTATCCGAAGTGAAATGACCAGAGGAGTCGAATGCCGCAAGCAGAATTCAAATCCGAGCCTCCGTTCGGCAGGAAATCGCAGTTTTAGCGAAAAACCTATCTTCCAGCATTTTAACTGCCAGAATCGTACTTTGTTGTTGAACAGAAGTGTATCCGAAGTGAAATGACTAGAGGAATCGAATGCCGCAAGCAGAATTCAAATCCGAGCCTCCGTTCTGCAGGGAATCGCAGTTTTGGCGAAAAACCTATCTTCAAGCATTTTAACTGCCAGAATCGTACTTTGTTGTTGAACAGAAGTATATCCGAAGTGAAATGACTACAGGAATCGAATACCGCAATCAGAATTCAAATCCGAGCCTCCGTTCTGCAGGAAATCGCAGTTTTGGCGAAAAACCTATCTTCCAGCATTCTAACTGCCAGAATCGTACTCTGTTGTTGAACAAAAGTGTATCCGAAGTGAAATGACTACAGGAATCGAATACCGCAATCAGAATTCATATCCGAGCCTCCGTTCTGCAGGAAATCGCAGTTTTAGCGAAAAACCTATCTTCCAGCATTTTAACTGCCAGAATCGTACTTTGTTGTTGAACAGAAGTATATCCGAAGTGAAATGACTACTGGAATCGAATACCGCAATCAGAATTCAAATCCGAGCCTCCGTTCTGCAGGAAATCGCAGTTTTGGCGAAAAACCTATCTTCCAGCATTCTAACTGCCAGAATCGTACTCTGTTGTTGAACAGAAGTGTATCCAAAGTGAAATGACTACAGGAATCGAATACCGCAATCAGAATTCATATCCGAGCCTCCGTTCTGCAGGAAATCGCAGTTTTAGCGAAAAACCTATCTTCCAGCATTCTAACTGCCAGAATCGTACTCTGTTGTTGAACAGAAGTGTATCTGTTACGTACTGAGGATAAATAATAGTATAATATTTTTTTTTTACTCACATTAATCCTCCATTTTTCTTTAAAAAGTTCAATCTTCCAATAAATTCCTAAAGTATGGTTCTCCTGAAACAGGAAATATAAGGTAAATACCAGTATTAATGTAAGCCAAAGATATATTAATAAGTAGTACTCACCTAGAATGATAAGCTCCAGAAAAATCCAGAAAAAGAAAGAAAAGAAATATTAGAATAGCTTATAAGCTACAAAATATCCTTTATATAATAATAAATATTACTCACCTAGAAAGATAGGCTCCAAAGATACATAGTATCCTTTATATAATAAAAAGTATTATTCACCTATAAGGATAAAAGTCCAGAAAAACCTGAAAAGAAAATAACAAGTATTAGAATAGATAATAAGATACATACTATTCATTTATAATAATAAGTATTACTCACTTATAAAGACAAAGTCCAGAAAACCTGAAAAGAAAAGAAATATTAGAATAGTTCATAAGGCTGCATAGCATCCTTTATATAATAATAAATATTACTCACCTAGAATGATAGGCTCCAAAGATACATAGTATCCTATATATAATCCACCTGTAAAGAAAGAAAGAAAGGTCATTAGATTAAGAATAGTAATATATATATATATATATATATATATATATATATATATACATAATACAATCATCTTACTTACATATAGATCCAGCTCCAAACAGAAAACCTGTAAAAAGGAAAAACATTAGGATACAATCATTAGATTAATTATAAAAATATGTAACTCACCTAATTATAAGCCATCGAACAAGCAACCTGTAAATAATCAATTCATATATAGAAATAAGACTTTTTATAAGCAGAGACTTCACGAATGTAAATACTCACAATCACGTAAAGAAGAACTTCACTATTATCTGCAAAATATTATAATATGTTAAACAACGAATGTATATATATAATTGTTCAAATAAATAAAACTCTTACGATGCCAGAAGTCCAATAATATAATATAAAATAATACCGCTTTCCACCACCAGATGGCGAGGTAGCGCATGCGCCCTCTCTCGTCACTAGAGACGGAACGCGGGATACTTAATAGACGAGATTTTCAGTTCAGTTCAGTTCAATTCACCACCAATACAGTTCAATTCACCACCAATACAGTTCAATTCACCACCAATACAGTTCAATTCACCACCAATACAGTACAAGTCACCACAACAAATTAGGATTGGACTCCTGGTAACCTCGGAAGATTCGGATATACCAGTAATCAAGGACTACATCATTCCTTACCTTCAGTATTGCGAGCCGACATCGGCTTCTACTTCGACTCCTCCAGTATAGCGAGCCGACATCGGCTTCTACTGCAACTCCTCGGGTATTGCGAGCCGACAGCGGCTTCTGCCTCGTCTCCTTGGCATAGCGAGCCGACACCGGCTTCTGTCATTTCCCTCCGGTATTGTGAGCCGACATCGGCTTCTGCTGATTTCTCCGGTATTGTGAGCCGACATCGGCTTCTGCTGTTTTCTCCATAACACTGCGAGCCGACACCGGCTTCTGTTAATTTCCTACGGTATCGCGAGCCGACATCGGCTTCTACCTTATCCTCCCTCGGTATTGTGAGCCGCCATCGGCTTCTACTATTTTTGCCGTGGTATCGCGAGCCGCCACCGGCTTCTGCCTATCCCTCAGTCTGCAAATAATGCATATTTTAGCTTCTGTAGACCCTTCTTTAAGAAACTTAAAATCAACCAGTCACTCGTAATATCTAAGTAAAATTTTACAATCTAGTATACTTTTATTTTTTTTACTTTTATAACTTCTTCGTCTCCCCGCTATTAAATGCCGCGAAAGAATCATCGGTCCGGACAGAAGACCCGTGCCAGGAAACAAATTACTGCTCTCAACAAACATGGAAAGTTCGATCCATCGGTCTTCGAGTCTCTACAAAATAAAGAGAACATAGAACCTTACATTCCTCCCTCAAACAATACCTTCAAAATTCCGCATTATGTACCTACGCGTAAACCAATCATTAAGCCTCAAATAACTTCTATCATAGAATTTCCAGCTAAAATATACGCACCTTTCAAACCACCAACATGCACTCCCCGAAAGTCTGTTCCTCCTGACAACATCTATAAACTCATAGCTTTCGAGTTCCCTACTCCTCCACCTCTAATAACTCCTCTGCCTTCCTCCAAGAATGAATCCCAGAACTCAATTCTGTCTCCTCCTAAGGGTATTAACCCTCGTACTTCTTTCAATCCAGTATCTATAAATCATCCTCCTCCAAATGAACCACTTATTCCTTTTAATATTATTCCTTCTTACCGAAAATGACTTTAAAATATTTTTCTCTTACCTTTTAATTTTCACGTATATTTTCTTCCTCCTAGCCCGCTACGCCCTTACCGCTCGAGCCGCGTAGAGGAATTTCAAATCTAAAAACAAACAAAAAAATTATAATTATTATATTTTTATACTTGAGTTTGGTAATTCTCCTAAAGATTACCTGGTGACAGCAGCTGCCCTGCATTTCCGTAAGCCAGGACGTAACACTACACAAAAATTTTTTTTAAAACTGGTGACCACACGGTGGGATTATCGATTATCGATTATCGATTATCGATTATCAAAAATAAATTATCAAATATGAAATATCAATTAACATCAATCAAATTCAAATGCAAATTCAAATGCAATTTCAAACTTTAACTTCAAACCTACCTAATTACGTCCTACTTTACTATTACAATTTTTAACCTCTTTATATATTTAAATCTTCCAAAATGAGCGAACCAACAACTCCGTCAAGCGAGGACCAAGGCCCCTCAGGCATAAAATCTATTGATCAAACTACTCTCGACGATACAACAGCGACACGACTCGCGGCACAAATGACGTCTATCCAAAACACTTTAGATCGCCTTTCTCTCCGTATACCTACCGCATCAAGCACTCCAGTGAAACAAACTGAAACAACCAGTTACCCGCAAATTAGTATAAAAGATGCCGTGGAATGTGTTCCCGTATTCAATGGTCAAAATATTAACGTACTTCAATTTTCTCGTGCCTGCAAACGCGCCAAATCAATGGTATCACCTTACGCCGAACCTCAGCTTGTTAAATTCCTACAAAACAAATTACAAGGTCACGCTTATCTCGCTGTCGAAGACAGAACATTTACTTCCGTGGAAGATTTACTTTCGCGACTAAAAAACGTATTTTCCCCAGCAAAATCTACTAACCAGTATAGAGGAGAGCTCGCAAATATAACTAAATTACCTTCCGAAAATATTTTAGATTATATAGGACGCGTAAAAGATTTACGATCTGCTATTCTAGAAGGAGAGCAAGATCGCTACACTTCACTATTTCCCCAACTATCTATCACTATTAATGAACTAACTTTAGAGTCCTTTTTAAATGGCTTACCTCCAGAAATCCGAGTCCAAATGAATATATTAGGATATAAAACTCTCGACCAAGCATTCGATACTGCTATCACGGCCGCCAAACAAGTAGAATCCGACCGTGTACGCTTCTATGGGGCTCTAGCTCCTAAACAAACAAACGACGTAGTATGTCAAATTTGCAGTAAACCAAATCATACAGCAACTAAATGCTGGTATCTAAATTCTGCACGACAGAATAAACCCCTTCAAAACAACTCACCTCCTAATCGCCCTTTCAATTCACAACCATTATTTTGTAACTACTGCAAAACAAATGGGCACACCTTATCCCAATGCCGCATAAGGCCTGTAAATAATAATAATTATAATCCCAATAATAATAATAATAATAATAATTATAATAATAATACTCACCGTGAGTCGGGAAACGCCCAGCAGTCCCCCTCACAACCGGACGAACGTCGGGGACAAACCATTTATCACCTCAGTCCAACAACCATGTCAGAATCGACAACCATGGAATCCATGAGCCAACCCAAAGAGTGATAAAAATCACATCGCTGAAAGGAAATCGCGTACCTTCAGTATTACTCTCTTCAACTCACTTTCATTCCCCGCGCAGATTCATGATAGACTCTGGAGCTGAAATAAATTTAATAAAAATAAATTCTATAAAATCTAACATACCAATTAGTTATAAAAATCCCTTATTTTTAGAAGGAATTACAAATCACGTCGTTCCTACCTTAGGTTATATTAACGCAAATATAAATAATAACTTCGCTATATTCTACCTCGTACCAGAAGATTTCCCAATCACTCAAGACGGAATCATAGGATCCGAATTTCTTATTACTCATAATGCATCCATTGACTATTCCAACGAACTACTTATCGTTCAAAATCTTGAAATTCCTTTTACGCACTCACTAAAAATTCCAAAACAAATAATTTATCATAAACAAATCCAAGAAGAAACTAAAATTGAAAATATTCAAGACAAACCTAAAACAACTGAAATCCAATCAGAGGTCTCAGTTCATATTATTAAGCCATCTCTATCTCCATTTCCTCTAAAATCATATGAAAATCAGTGTGAATCTCCCATTCTTATTCCTGCCAAAAGAGCAGAATCAAATCTACTTACCAAAGAGGATATTTCCCCGCAAACTGCAAAGACAGAACCGGAGGAAAATATATCTCTAAAAACTCCTAAAGAGTCTAAAGGCTCTCCTTCATACGTTGATTCACCTGAAAAAGATTATGATTTACCTAAAAATATTATTCAAATAGATGGTTCTAATAATAATTCATATAAAAACTCTCAACCTTGTCTTGAGATTTCAAATAATACTCTTCAAAAAAATATTCCTTTTGAGTGCTCTATAAATGCAACTCCTTCAACTTCTTTCATATACCATGACTCAAACTCCCATGGTCCTCAATCTAAAAAAAAGGAGATATCAAATTATCAGGTTGATAAACCAACCAAACCAATTATTAATCGTAAAGTAAATTATAAGGGAAATATACCTTTCAAAATCCAACAAGAGTCTAAAGACTCTCTTTCATACATTACCTCACCTGAAAAAGAAAATGATTTTCATAAAAACTCTATTCAAATGGGTGATTCTAATAATTCATGTGAAACAAACCTTCACTCCTCATATAATGTTCTCCAAACAAATATTCCTTTTAAGTATCCTATAATTCCAACTCCTTCAACTTCTTCCATGTACGAAAATCCGGACTTCTATGGTTCGCGACCTAAAAAGAAACAGATAGGTTATTTTCTGGATAATAAGCCAGCCAAACGTGAAATTAGTCTTAAAATTAATTATAAGAAAATACGCGATATCTTAGCCTCTAGTAATTTAAGTAAGCTTCTTCACTGGCTTCATAAACCCCCGTCAAGCCAAATTCAATGTACGCTGGAGTATAATCCCGACGTCCCATATCAGCCAGGAGGATCAGCCCTTAATTTTGACGCACTTTCTCGCAATGTACCTGAAAAAAATGCTATATCTCAAATCAACACGCCATCATCAGCAAATTCATACAACACCCTACCTGAATCTTCTGGATCCAATCCACCAACTACCGAAATCCCGCCTCCAGGGAATACGGAGGACTCCTCCTGCCAAATATTTCAGTTTGACGAGTTACCTAAAACAGGAAGTTTAATGACAGTAGAAAATTCCCAAGATCCATTATCATCAAGAAAGGATAACATTACCTTCTTTGTGACCAGTACTGGATCGCCTTTAGACGAAGGAACGGAGAACCTTTTCCGAGATCAAGGCATCTCAAAACTGGAAAAACTCGAACTTGGAAAAGCACGAGTTATACAAAACTACTGTTATCAATATATCGCCTTACCGATCACAGAATCGAAAGACCCTGAATTAAATCCTGAAATACTAAAGGAAGTCATTTCTTCGCTCGCAACCAAAATCGTAGAACTGAAACTCACTACGATCAGCATCCCCAAAATGCGTCACCTGCATGGCATAAGTTGGCCTACAATCCTCAATCAATTAAAGGAAACCTTGGAAGAACATTTAGACATACTTACAATATGTGTGTGTCCATCCAAACAAATTAAAGAAAGCGAATATCGCCAATGAAGAACGAGCCGACCCAGATGGAGATTAGCGTTTCTATTAAGGAAAATTCGAAAAAGTGCATATTAACAAATTGGATGATTCAAGAAGAAGACATCTCCAATCATCACCCAAAAGCCCTCCCATAAAATTTTGTTCTATGAAGCCAGAAAAAAAAAGACAGTAGAAAAAAAAAAAGAGAGAAAACTCTTTTTTTTTAAAGAAAAAGGGGGGAGGTGTTACGTACTGAGGATAAATAATAGTATAATATTTTTTTTACTCACATTAATCCTCCATTTTTTCTTTAAAAGGTTCAATCTTCCAATAAATTCCTAAAGTATAGTTCTCCTGAAACAGGAAATATAATGTAAATATCAGTATTAATGTAAGCCAAAGATATATTAATAAGTAGTACTCACCTAGAATGATAAGCTCCAGAAAAATCCAGAAAAAGAAAGAAAAGAAGTATTAGAATAGCTTATAAGCTACAAAATATCCTTTATATATTAATAAGTATTACTCACCTAGAAAGATAGGCTCCAAAGATACATAGTATCCTTTATGTAATAAAAAGTATTATTCACCTATAAGGATAAAAGTCCAGAAAAACCTGAAAAGAAAATAACAAGTATTAGAATAGATAATAAGATACATACTATTCATTTATAATAATAAGTATTACTCACTTATAAAGACAAAGTCCAGAAAACCTGAAAAGAAAAGAAATATTAGAATAGTTCATAAGGCTGCATAGCATCCTTTATATAATAATAAATATTACTCACCTAGAATGATAGGCTCCAAAGATACATAGTATCCTATATATAATCCACCTGTAAAGAAACAAAGAAAGGTCATTAGATTAAGAATAGTAATATATATATATATATATATATACATAATACAATCATCTTACTTACATATAGATCCAGCTCCAAACAGAAAACCTGTAAAAAGGAAAAACATTAGGATACAATCATTAGTTTAATTATAAAAATATGTAACTCACCTAATTATAAGCCATCGAACAAGCAACCTGTAAATAATCAATTCGTATATAGAAATAAGACTTTTTATAAGCAGAGACTTCACGAATGTAAATACTCACAATCACGTAAAGAAGAACTTCACTACTATCTGCAAAATATTATAATATGTTAAACAACGAATGTATATATATAATTGTTCAAATAAATAAAACTCTTACGATGCCAGAAGTCCAATAATATAATATAAAATAATACCGCTTTCCACCACCAGATGGCGAGGTAGCGCATGCGCCCTCTCTCGTCACTAGAGACGGAACGCAGGATACTTAATAGACGAGATTTTCAGTTCAGTTCAGTTCAATTCACCACCAATACAGTTCGGGTCATCACAACAAATTAGGATTGGACTCCTGGTAACCTCGGAAGATTCGGATATACCAGTAATCAAGGACTACATCATTCCTTACCTTCAGTATTGCGAGCCGACATCGGCTTCTACTTCGACTCCTCCAGTATAGCGAGCCGACATCGGCTTCTACTGCAACTCCTCGGGTATTGCGAGCCGACAGCGGCTTCTGCCTCGTCTCCTTGGCATAGCGAGCCGACACCGGCTTCTGTCATTTCCCTCCGGTATTGTGAGCCGACATCGGCTTCTGCTGATTTCTCCGGTATTGTGAGCCGACATCGGCTTCTGCTGATTTCTCCGGTATTGTGAGCCGACATCGGCTTCTGCTGTTTTCTCCATAACATTGCGAGCCGACACCGGCTTCTGTTAATTTCCTACGGTATCGCGAGCCGACATCGGCTTCTACCTTATCCTCCCTCGGTATTGTGAGCCGCCATCGGCTTCTACTATTTTTGCCGTGGTATCGCGAGCCGCCACCGGCTTCTGCCTATCCCTCAGTCTGCAAATAAGGCATATTTTAGCTTCTGTAGACCCTTCTTTAAGAAACTTAAAATCAACCAGTCACTCGTTATATCTAAGTAAAATTTTACAATCTAGTATACTTTTATAACTTCTTCGTCTCCCCGCTATTAAATGCCGCGAAAGAATCATCGGTCCGGACAGAAGACCCGTGCCAGGAAACAAATTACTGCTCTCGGCAAACATGGAGAATTCGATCCATCAGTCTTCGAGTTCCCTGCTCCTCCACGTTTAGAAACTCCTCTGCCTTCCTCCTGGAATGAACTCCAGAACTCCGTTCTATCTCCTCCTAAGGGTATTAACTCTTATACTTCCTCCAGTCCAGTCTCGATGAATCATCCTCCTCCCAAATGAACTACTTATTTCCTTTTAGTATTATTCCTTCTTACCAAAAATGACTTTAAAATATTTTTCTCTTACCTTTTAATTTTCACGTATATTTTCTTCCTCCTAGCCCGCTACGCCCTTACCGCTCGAGCCGCGTAGAGGAATTTCAAATCTAAAAACAAACAAAAATTATAATTATTATATTTTTATACTTGAGTTTGGTAATTCTCCTAAAGATTACCTGGTGACAGCAGCTGCCCTGCATTTCCGTAAGCCAGGACGTAACATATCTTCCAGCATTTTAATTGCCAGAATCGTACTCTGTTGTTGAACAGAAGTATATCCGAAGTGAAATGACTACAGGAATCGAATACCGCAATCAGAATTCAAATCCGAGCCTCCGTTCTGCAGGAAATCGCAGTTTTGGCGAAAAACCTATCTTCCAGCATTCTAACTGCCAGAATCGTACTCTGTTGTTGAACAGAAGTGTATCCAAAGTGAAATGACTACAGGAATCGAATACCGCAATCAGAATTCATATCCGAGCCTCCGTTCTGCAGGAAATCGCAGTTTTAGCGAAAAACCTATCTTCCAGCATTCTAACTGCCAGAATCGTACTCTGTTGTTGAACAGAAGTGTATCCGAAGTGAAATGACTACAGGAATCGAATGCCGAAAGCAGAATTCAAATACGAGCCTCCATTCTCCAGGAAATCGCAGTTTTAGCGAAAAACCTATCTTCCAGCATTCTAACTGCCAGAATCGTACTCTGTTGTTGAACAGAAGTGTATCCGAAGTGAAATGACCAGAGGAGTCGAATGCCGCAAGCAGAATTCAAATCCGAGCCTCCGTTCGGCAGGAAATCGCAGTTTTAGCGAAAAACCTATCTTCCAGCATCCTAACTGCCAGAATCGTACTCTGTTGTTGAACAGAAGTGTATCCGAAGTGAAATGACTACAGGAATCGAATGCCGCAAGCAGAATTCAAATCCGAGCCTCCGTTCTGCAGGAAATCGCACTTTTAGCGAAAAACCTATCTTCCAGCATTCTAACTGCCAGAATCGTACTCTGTTGTTGAACAGAAGTGTATCCAAAGTGAAATGACTACAGGAATCGAATGCCGCAAGCAGAATTCAAATCCGAGCCTCCGTTCTGTAGGAAATCGCACTTTTAGCGAAAAACCTATCTTCCAGCATTTTAACTGCCAGAATCGTACTCTGTTGTTGAACAGAAGTGTATCCGAAGTGAAATGACTACAGGAATCGAATGCCGCAAGCAGAATTCAAATCCGAGCCTCCGTTCTGCAGGAAATCGCAGTTTTAGCGAAAAACCTATCTTCCAGCATTCTAACTGCCAGAATCGTACTTTGTTGTTGAACAGAAGTGTATCCGAAGTGAAATGACTACAGGAATCGAATGCCGAAAGCAGAATTCAAATACGAGCCTCCGTTCTCCAGGAAATCGCAGTTTTAGCGAAAAACCTATCTTCCAGCATTCTAACTGCCAGAATCGTACTCTGTTGTTGAACAGAAGTGTATCCGAAGTGAAATGACCAGAGGAGTCGAATGCCGCAAGCAGAATTCAAATCCGAGCCTCCGTTCGGCAGGAAATCGCAGTTTTAGCGAAAAACCTATCTTCCAGCATTTTAACTGCCAGAATCGTACTTTGTTGTTGAACAGAAGTGTATCCGAAGTGAAATGACTACAGGAATCGAATACCGCAATCAGAATTCATATCCGAGCCTCCGTTCTGCAGGAAATCGCAGTTTTAGCGAAAAACCTATCTTCCAGCATTTTAACTGCCAGAATCGTACTTTGTTGTTGAACAGAAGTATATCCGAAGTGAAATGACTACTGGAATCGAATACCGCAATCAGAATTCAAATCCGAGCCTCCGTTCTGCAGGAAATCGCAGTTTTGGCGAAAAACCTATCTTCCAGCATTCTAACTGCCAGAATCGTACTCTGTTGTTGAACAAAAGTGTGTCCGAAGTGAAATGACTACAGGTATCGAATGCCGCAAGCAGAATTCAAATCCGAGCATCCGTTCTGCAGGAAATCGCAGTTTTGGTGAAAAACCTATCTTCCAGCATTTTAACTGCCAGAATCGTACTTTGTTGTTGAACAGAAGTGTATCCGAAGTGAAATGACTAGAGGAATCGAATGCCGCAAGCAGAATTCAAATCCGAGCCTCCGTTCTGCAGGGAATCGCAGTTTTGGCGAAAAACCTATCTTCAAGCATTTTAACTGCCAGAATCGTACTTTGTTGTTGAACAGAAGTATATCCGAAGTGAAATGACTACAGGAATCGAATACCGCAATCAGAATTCAAATCCGAGCCTCCGTTCTGCAGGAAATCGCAGTTTTGGCGAAAAACCTATCTTCCAGCATTCTAACTGCCAGAATCGTACTCTGTTGTTGAACAAAAGTGTATCCGAAGTGAAATGACTACAGGAATCGAATACCGCAATCAGAATTCATATCCGAGCCTCCGTTCTGCAGGAAATCGCAGTTTTAGCGAAAAACCTATCTTCCAGCATTTTAACTGCCAGAATCGTACTTTGTTGTTGAACAGAAGTATATCCGAAGTGAAATGACTACTGGAATCGAATACCGCAATCAGAATTCAAATCCGAGCCTCCGTTCTGCAGGAAATCGCAGTTTTAGCGAAAAACCTATCTTCCAGCATTCTAACTGCCAGAATCGTACTTTGTTGTTGAACAGAAGTGTATCCGAAGTGAAATGACTACAGGAATCGAATGCCGCAAGCAGAATTCAAATCCGAGCCTCCGTTCTGCAGGAAATCGCACTTTTAGCGAAAAACCTATCTTCCAGCATTCTAACTGCCAGAATCGTACTCTGTTGTTGAACAGAAGTGTATCCAAAGTGAAATGACTACAGGAATCGAATGCCGCAAGCAGAATTCAAATCCGAGCCTCCGTTCTGTAGGAAATCGCACTTTTAGCGAAAAACCTATCTTCCAGCATTTTAACTGCCAGAATCGTACTCTGTTGTTGAACAGAAGTGTATCCGAAGTGAAATGACTACAGGAATCGAATGCCGCAAGCAGAATTCAAATCCGAGCCTCCGTTCTGCAGGAAATCGCAGTTTTAGCGAAAAACCTATCTTCCAGCATTCTAACTGCCAGAATCGTACTCTGTTGTTGAACAGAAGTGTATCCGAAGTGAAATGACTACAGGAATCGAATGCCGAAAGCAGAATTCAAATACGAGCCTCCGTTCTCCAGGAAATCGCAGTTTTAGCGAAAAACCTATCTTCCAGCATTCTAACTGCCAGAATCGTACTCTGTTGTTGAACAGAAGTGTATCCGAAGTGAAATGACTACAGGAATCGAATGCCGAAAGCAGAATTCAAATACGAGCCTCCGTTCTCCAGGAAATCGCAGTTTTAGCGAAAAACCTATCTTCCAGCATTTTAACTGCCAGAATCGTACTTTGTTGTTGAACAGAAGTGTATCCGAAGTGAAATGACTACAGGAATCGAATACCGCAATCAGAATTCATATCCGAGCCTCCGTTCTGCAGGAAATCGCAGTTTTAGCGAAAAACCTATCTTCCAGCATTTTAACTGCCAGAATCGTACTTTGTTGTTGAACAGAAGTATATCCGAAGTGAAATGACTAGAGGTATCGAATGCCGCAAGCAGAATTCAAATCCGAGCATCCGTTCTGCAGGAAATCGCAGTTTTGGTGAAAAACCTATCTTCCAGCATTTTAACTGCCAGAATCGTACTTTGTTGTTGAACAGAAGTGTATCCGAAGTGAAATGACTACAGGAATCGAATGCCGAAAGCAGAATTCAAATACGAGCCTCCGTTCTCCAGGAAATCGCAGTTTTAGCGAAAAACCTATCTTCAAGCATTCTAACTGCCAGAATCGTACTTTGTTGTTGAACAGAAGTGTATCCGAAGTGAAATGACTACAGGAATCGAATGCCGCAAGGAGAATTCAAATCCGAGCCTCCGCTCTGCAGGAAATCGCAGTTTTAGCGAAAAACCTATCTTCCAGCATTCTAACTGCCAGAATCGTACTTTGTTGTTGAACAGAAGTGTATCCGAAGTGAAATGACTACAGGAATCGAATGCCGCAAGCAGAATTCAAATCCGAGCCTCCGTTCTGCAGGAAATCGCACTTTTAGCGAAAAACCTATCTTCCAGCATTCTAACTGCCAGAATCGTACTCTGTTGTTGAACAGAAGTGTATCCGAAGTGAAATGACTACAGGAATCGAATGCCGCAAGCAGAATTCAAATCCGAGCCTCCGTTCTGCAGGAAATCGCAGTTTTAGCGAAAAACCTATCTTCCAGCATTCTAACTGCCAGAATCGTACTTTGTTGTTGAACAGAAGTGTATCCGAAGTGAAATGACTACAGGAATCGAATGCCGAAAGCAGAATTCAAATACGAGCCTCCGTTCTCCAGGAAATCGCAGTTTTAGCGAAAAACCTATCTTCCAGCATTCTAACTGCCAGAATCGTACTCTGTTGTTGAACAGAAGTGTATCCGAAGTGAAATGACCAGAGGAGTCGAATGCCGCAAGCAGAATTCAAATCCGAGCCTCCGTTCGGCAGGAAATCGCAGTTTTAGCGAAAAACCTATCTTCCAGCATTTTAACTGCCAGAATCGTACTTTGTTGTTGAACAGAAGTGTATCCGAAGTGAAATGACTACAGGAATCGAATACCGCAATCAGAATTCATATCCGAGCCTCCGTTCTGCAGGAAATCGCAGTTTTGGCGAAAAACCTATCTTCCAGCATTCTAACTGCCAGAATCGTACTCTGTTGTTGAACAAAAGTGTGTCCGAAGTGAAATGACTAGAGGTATCGAATGCCGCAAGCAGAATTCAAATCCGAGCATCCGTTCTGCAGGAAATCGCAGTTTTGGTGAAAAACCTATCTTCCAGCATTTTAACTGCCAGAATCGTACTTTGTTGTTGAACAGAAGTGTATCCGAAGTGAAATGACTAGAGGAATCGAATGCCGCAAGCAGAATTCAAATCCGAGCCTCCGTTCTGCAGGAAATCGCAGTTTTGGCGAAAAACCTATCTTCAAGCATTTTAACTGCCAGAATCGTACTTTGTTGTTGAACAGAAGTATATCCGAAGTGAAATGACTACAGGAATCGAATACCGCAATCAGAATTCAAATCCGAGCCTCCGTTCTGCAGGAAATCGCAGTTTTGGCGAAAAACCTATCTTCCAGCATTCTAACTGCCAGAATCGTACTCTGTTGTTGAACAAAAGTGTATCCGAAGTGAAATGACTACAGGAATCGAATACCGCAATCAGAATTCATATCCGAGCCTCCGTTCTGCAGGAAATCGCAGTTTTAGCGAAAAACCTATCTTCCAGCATTTTAACTGCCAGAATCGTACTTTGTTGTTGAACAGAAGTATATCCGAAGTGAAATGACTACTGGAATCGAATACCGCAATCAGAATTCAAATCCGAGCCTCCGTTCTGCAGGAAATCGCAGTTTTAGCGAAAAACCTATCTTCCAGCATTCTAACTGCCAGAATCGTACTTTGTTGTTGAACAGAAGTGTATCCGAAGTGAAATGACTACAGGTATCGAATGCCGCAAGCAGAATTCAAATCCGAGCATCCGTTCTGCAGGAAATCGCAGTTTTGGTGAAAAACCTATCTT
This sequence comes from Ectemnius lituratus, assembly GCA_910593735.2. Lineage (NCBI taxonomy): Eukaryota > Metazoa > Arthropoda > Insecta > Hymenoptera > Crabronidae > Ectemnius > Ectemnius lituratus. The sequence continues at coordinate 3,924,504 of OU343037.1, forward strand.
CCAGCATTTTAACTGCCAGAATCGTACTTTGTTGTTGAACAGAAGTGTATCCGAAGTGAAATGACCAGAGGAGTCGAATGCCGCAAGCAGAATTCAAATCCGAGCCTCCGTTCGGCAGGAAATCGCAGTTTTAGCGAAAAACCTATCTTCCAGCATTTTAACTGCCAGAATCGTACTTTGTTGTTGAACAGAAGTGTATCCGAAGTGAAATGACTACAGGAATCGAATACCGCAATCAGAATTCATATCCGAGCCTCCGTTCTGCAGGAAATCGCAGTTTTAGCGAAAAACCTATCTTCCAGCATTTTAACTGCCAGAATCGTACTTTGTTGTTGAACAGAAGTATATCCGAAGTGAAATGACTAGAGGTATCGAATGCCGCAAGCAGAATTCAAATCCGAGCATCCGTTCTGCAGGAAATCGCAGTTTTAGCGAAAAACCTATCTTCCAGCATTCTAACTGCCAGAATCGTACTCTGTTGTTGAACAGAAGTGTATCCGAAGTGAAATGACTACAGGAATCGAATGCCGAAAGCAGAATTCAAATCCGAGCCTCCGTTCTCCAGGAAATCGCAGTTTTAGCGAAAAACCTATCTTCCAGCATTCTAACTGCCAGAATCGTACTCTGTTGTTGAACACAAGTGTATCCGAAGTGAAATGACCAGAGGAGTCGAATGCCGCAAGCAGAATTCAAATCCGAGCCTCCGTTCGGCAGGAAATCGCAGTTTTAGCGAAAAACCTATCTTCCAGCATTTTAACTGCCAGAATCGTACTTTGTTGTTGAACAGAAGTGTATCCGAAGTGAAATGACTACAGGAATCGAATACCGCAATCAGAATTCATATCCGAGCCTCCGTTCTGCAGGAAATCGCAGTTTTAGCGAAAAACCTATCTTCCAGCATTTTAACTGCCAGAATCGTACTTTGTTGTTGAACAGAAGTATATCCGAAGTGAAATGACTAGAGGTATCGAATGCCGCAAGCAGAATTCAAATCCGAGCATCCGTTCTGCAGGAAATCGCAGTTTTGGTGAAAAACCTATCTTCCAGCATTTTAACTGCCAGAATCGTACTTTGTTGTTGAACAGAAGTGTATCCGAAGTGAAATGACTACAGGAATCGAATGCCGAAAGCAGAATTCAAATACGAGCCTCCGTTCTCCAGGAAATCGCAGTTTTAGCGAAAAACCTATCTTCAAGCATTCTAACTGCCAGAATCGTACTTTGTTGTTGAACAGAAGTGTATCCGAAGTGAAATGACTACAGGAATCGAATGCCGCAAGCAGAATTCAAATCCGAGCCTCCGCTCTGCAGGAAATCGCAGTTTTAGCGAAAAACCTATCTTCCAGCATTCTAACTGCCAGAATCGTACTTTGTTGTTGAACAGAAGTGTATCCGAAGTGAAATGACTACAGGAATCGAATGCCGCAAGCAGAATTCAAATCCGAGCCTCCGTTCTGCAGGAAATCGCACTTTTAGCGAAAAACCTATCTTCCAGCATTCTAACTGCCAGAATCGTACTCTGTTGTTGAACAGAAGTGTATCCGAAGTGAAATGACTACAGGAATCGAATGCCGCAAGCAGAATTCAAATCCGAGCCTCCGTTCTGCAGGAAATCGCAGTTTTAGCGAAAAACCTATCTTCCAGCATTCTAACTGCCAGAATCGTACTTTGTTGTTGAACAGAAGTGTATCCGAAGTGAAATGACTACAGGAATCGAATGCCGAAAGCAGAATTCAAATACGAGCCTCCGTTCTCCAGGAAATCGCAGTTTTAGCGAAAAACCTATCTTCCAGCATTCTAACTGCCAGAATCGTACTCTGTTGTTGAACAGAAGTGTATCCGAAGTGAAATGACCAGAGGAGTCGAATGCCGCAAGCAGAATTCAAATCCGAGCCTCCGTTCGGCAGGAAATCGCAGTTTTAGCGAAAAACCTATCTTCCAGCATTTTAACTGCCAGAATCGTACTTTGTTGTTGAACAGAAGTGTATCCGAAGTGAAATGACTACAGGAATCGAATACCGCAATCAGAATTCATATCCGAGCCTCCGTTCTGCAGGAAATCGCAGTTTTGGCGAAAAACCTATCTTCCAGCATTCTAACTGCCAGAATCGTACTCTGTTGTTGAACAAAAGTGTGTCCGAAGTGAAATGACTAGAGGTATCGAATGCCGCAAGCAGAATTCAAATCCGAGCATCCGTTCTGCAGGAAATCGCAGTTTTGGTGAAAAACCTATCTTCCAGCATTTTAACTGCCAGAATCGTACTTTGTTGTTGAACAGAAGTGTATCCGAAGTGAAATGACTAGAGGAATCGAATGCCGCAAGCAGAATTCAAATCCGAGCCTCCGTTCTGCAGGGAATCGCAGTTTTGGCGAAAAACCTATCTTCAAGCATTTTAACTGCCAGAATCGTACTTTGTTGTTGAACAGAAGTATATCCGAAGTGAAATGACTACAGGAATCGAATACCGCAATCAGAATTCAAATCCGAGCCTCCGTTCTGCAGGAAATCGCAGTTTTGGCGAAAAACCTATCTTCCAGCATTCTAACTGCCAGAATCGTACTCTGTTGTTGAACAAAAGTGTATCCGAAGTGAAATGACTACAGGAATCGAATACCGCAATCAGAATTCATATCCGAGCCTCCGTTCTGCAGGAAATCGCAGTTTTAGCGAAAAACCTATGTTCCAGCATTTTAACTGCCAGAATCGTACTTTGTTGTTGAACAGAAGTATATCCGAAGTGAAATGACTACTGGAATCGAATACCGCAATCAGAATTCAAATCCGAGCCTCCGTTCTGCAGGAAATCGCAGTTTTAGCGAAAAACCTATCTTCCAGCATTCTAACTGCCAGAATCGTACTTTGTTGTTGAACAGAAGTGTATCCGAAGTGAAATGACTACAGGTATCGAATGCCGCAAGCAGAATTCAAATCCGAGCATCCGTTCTGCAGGAAATCGCAGTTTTGGTGAAAAACCTATCTTCCAGCATTTTAACTGCCAGAATCGTACTTTGTTGTTGAACAGAAGTGTATCCGAAGTGAAATGACCAGAGGAGTCGAATGCCGCAAGCAGAATTCAAATCCGAGCCTCCGTTCGGCAGGAAATCGCAGTTTTAGCGAAAAACCTATCTTCCAGCATTTTAACTGCCAGAATCGTACTTTGTTGTTGAACAGAAGTGTATCCGAAGTGAAATGACTACAGGAATCGAATACCGCAATCAGAATTCATATCCGAGCCTCCGTTCTGCAGGAAATCGCAGTTTTAGCGAAAAACCTATCTTCCAGCATTTTAACTGCCAGAATCGTACTTTGTTGTTGAACAGAAGTATATCCGAAGTGAAATGACTAGAGGTATCGAATGCCGCAAGCAGAATTCAAATCCGAGCATCCGTTCTGCAGGAAATCGCAGTTTTAGCGAAAAACCTATCTTCCAGCATTCTAACTGCCAGAATCGTACTCTGTTGTTGAACAGAAGTGTATCCGAAGTGAAATGACTACAGGAATCGAATGCCGAAAGCAGAATTCAAATCCGAGCCTCCGTTCTCCAGGAAATCGCAGTTTTAGCGAAAAACCTATCTTCCAGCATTCTAACTGCCAGAATCGTACTCTGTTGTTGAACAGAAGTGTATCCGAAGTGAAATGACCAGAGGAGTCGAATGCCGCAAGCAGAATTCAAATCCGAGCCTCCGTTCGGCAGGAAATCGCAGTTTTAGCGAAAAACCTATCTTCCAGCATTTTAACTGCCAGAATCGTACTTTGTTGTTGAACAGAAGTGTATCCGAAGTGAAATGACTACAGGAATCGAATGCCGCAAGCAGAATTCAAATCCGAGCCTCCGTTCTGCAGGAAATCGCACTTTTAGCGAAAAACCTATCTTCCAGCATTCTAACTGCCAGAATCGTACTTTGTTGTTGAACAGAAGTGTATCCGAAGTGAAATGACCAGAGGAGTCGAATGCCGCAAGCAGAATTCAAATCCGAGCCTCCGTTCGGCAGGAAATCGCAGTTTTAGCGAAAAACCTATCTTCCAGCATTTTAACTGCCAGAATCGTACTTTGTTGTTGAACAGAAGTGTATCCGAAGTGAAATGACCAGAGGAGTCGAATGCCGCAAGCAGAATTCAAATCCGAGCCTCCGTTCGGCAGGAAATCGCAGTTTTAGCGAAAAACCTATCTTCCAGCATTCTAACTGCCAGAATCGTACTCTGTTGTTGAACAGAAGTGTATCCGAAGTGAAATGACTACAGGAATCGAATGCCGAAAGCAGAATTCAAATACGAGCCTCCGTTCTCCAGGAAATCGCAGTTTTAGCGAAAAACCTATCTTCCAGCATTCTAACTGCCAGAATCGTACTCTGTTGTTGAACAGAAGTGTATCCGAAGTGAAATGACCAGAGGAGTCGAATGCCGCAAGCAGAATTCAAATCCGAGCCTCCGTTCGGCAGGAAATCGCAGTTTTAGCGAAAAACCTATCTTCCAGCATTTTAACTGCCAGAATCGTACTTTGTTGTTGAACAGAAGTGTATCCGAAGTGAAATGACTAGAGGTATCGAATGCCGCAAGCAGAATTCAAATCCGAGCCTCCGTTCTGCAGGAAATCGCAGTTTTAGCGAAAACCTATCTTCCAGCATTCTAACTGCCAGAATCGTACTCTGTTGTTGAACAGAAGTGTATCCAAAGTGAAATGACTACAGGAATCGAATGCCGCAAGCAGAATTCAAATCCGAGCCTCCGTTCTGTAGGTAATCGCACCTTTAGCGAAAAACCTATCTTCCAGCATTTTAACTGCCAGAATCGTACTCTGTTGTTGAACAGAAGTGTATCCGAAGTGAAATGACTACAGGAATCGAATGCCGCAAGCAGAATTCAAATCCGAGCCTCCGTTCTGCAGGAAATCGCAGTTTTAGCGAAAAACCTATCTTCCAGCATTCTAACTGCCAGAATCGTACTCTGTTGTTGAACAGAAGTGTATCCGAAGTGAAATGACTACAGGAATCGAATGCCGAAAGCAGAATTCAAATACGAGCCTCCGTTCTCCAGGAAATCGCAGTTTTAGCGAAAAACCTATCTTCCAGCATTCTAACTGCCAGAATCGTACTCTGTTGTTGAACAGAAGTGTATCCGAAGTGAAATGACCAGAGGAGTCGAATGCCGCAAGCAGAATTCAAATCCGAGCCTCCGTTCGGCAGGAAATCGCAGTTTTAGCGAAAAACCTATCTTCCAGCATTTTAACTGCCAGAATCGTACTTTGTTGTTGAACAGAAGTGTATCCGAAGTGAAATGACTACAGGAATCGAATACCGCAATCAGAATTCATATCCGAGCCTCCGTTCTGCAGGAAATCGCAGTTTTAGCGAAAAACCTATCTTCCAGCATTTTAACTGCCAGAATCGTACTTTGTTGTTGAACAGAAGTATATCCGAAGTGAAATGACTACTGGAATCGAATACCGCAATCAGAATTCAAATCCGAGCCTCCGTTCTGCAGGAAATCGCAGTTTTGGCGAAAAACCTATCTTTCAGCATTCTAACTGCCAGAATCGTACTCTGTTGTTGAACAAAAGTGTGTCCGAAGTGAAATGACTAGAGGTATCGAATGCCGCAAGCAGAATTCAAATCCGAGCATCCGTTCTGCAGGAAATCGCACTTTTAGCGAAAAACCTATCTTCCAGCATTCTAACTGCCAGAATCGTACTCTGTTGTTGAACAGAAGTGTATCCGAAGTGAAATGACCAGAGGAGTCGAATGCCGCAAGCAGAATTCAAATCCGAGCCTCCGTTCGGCAGGAAATCGCAGTTTTAGCGAAAAACCTATCTTCCAGCATTTTAACTGCCAGAATCGTACTTTGTTGTTGAACAGAAGTGTATCCGAAGTGAAATGACCAGAGGAGTCGAATGCCGCAAGCAGAATTCAAATCCGAGCCTCCGTTCGGCAGGAAATCGCAGTTTTAGCGAAAAACCTATCTTCCAGCATTTTAACTGCCAGAATCGTACTTTGTTGTTGAACAGAAGTGTATCCGAAGTGAAATGACCAGAGGAGTCGAATGCCGCAAGCAGAATTCAAATCCGAGCCTCCGTTCGGCAGGAAATCGCAGTTTTAGCGAAAAACCTATCTTCCAGCATTCTAACTGCCAGAATCGTACTCTGTTGTTGAACAGAAGTGTATCCGAAGTGAAATGACTACAGGAATCGAATGCCGAAAGCAGAATTCAAATACGAGCCTCCGTTCTCCAGGAAATCGCAGTTTTAGCGAAAAACCTATCTTCCAGCATTCTAACTGCCAGAATCGTACTCTGTTGTTGAACAGAAGTGTATCCGAAGTGAAATGACCAGAGGAGTCGAATGCCGCAAGCAGAATTCAAATCCGAGCCTCCGTTCGGCAGGAAATCGCAGTTTTAGCGAAAAACCTATCTTCCAGCATTTTAACTGCCAGAATCGTACTTTGTTGTTGAACAGAAGTGTATCCGAAGTGAAATGACTACAGGAATCGAATACCGCAATCAGAATTCATATCCGAGCCTCCGTTCTGCAGGAAATCGCAGTTTTAGCGAAAAACCTATCTTCCAGCATTTTAACTGCCAGAATCGTACTTTGTTGTTGAACAGAAGTATATCCGAAGTGAAATGACTAGAGGTATCGAATGCCGCAAGCAGAATTCAAATCCGAGCATCCGTTCTGCAGGAAATCGCAGTTTTGGTGAAAAACCTATCTTCCAGCATTTTAACTGCCAGAATCGTACTTTGTTGTTGAACAGAAGTGTATCCGAAGTGAAATGACTACAGGAATCGAATGCCGAAAGCAGAATTCAAATACGAGCCTCCGTTCTCCAGGAAATCGCAGTTTTAGCGAAAAACCTATCTTCCAGCATTCTAACTGCCAGAATCGTACTTTGTTGTTGAACAGAAGTGTATCCGAAGTGAAATGACTACAGGAATCGAATGCCGCAAGCAGAATTCAAATCCGAGCCTCCGCTCTGCAGGAAATCGCAGTTTTAGCGAAAAACCTATCTTCCAGCATTCTAACTGCCAGAATCGTACTTTGTTGTTGAACAGAAGTGTATCCGAAGTGAAATGACTACAGGAATCGAATGCCGCAAGCAGAATTCAAATCCGAGCCTCCGTTCTGTAGGTAATCGCACCTTTAGCGAAAAACCTATCTTCCAGCATTTTAACTGCCAGAATCGTACTTTGTTGTTGAACAGAAGTATATCCGAAGTGAAATGACTACTGGAATCGAATACCGCAATCAGAATTCAAATCCGAGCCTCCGTTCTGCAGGAAATCGCAGTTTTGGCGAAAAACCTATCTTCCAGCATTCTAACTGCCAGAATCGTACTCTGTTGTTGAACAAAAGTGTGTCCGAAGTGAAATGACTAGAGGTATCGAATGCCGCAAGCAGAATTCAAATCCGAGCATCCGTTCTGCAGGAAATCGCAGTTTTGGTGAAAAACCTATCTTCCAGCATTTTAACTGCCAGAATCGTACTTTGTTGTTGAACAGAAGTGTATCCGAAGTGAAATGACTAGAGGAATCGAATGCCGCAAGCAGAATTCAAATCCGAGCCTCCGTTCTGCAGGGAATCGCAGTTTTGGCGAAAAACCTATCTTCAAGCATTTTAACTGCCAGAATCGTACTTTGTTGTTGAACAGAAGTATATCCGAAGTGAAATGACTACAGGAATCGAATACCGCAATCAGAATTCAAATCCGAGCCTCCGTTCTGCAGGAAATCGCAGTTTTGGCGAAAAACCTATCTTCCAGCATTCTAACTGCCAGAATCGTACTCTGTTGTTGAACAAAAGTGTATCCGAAGTGAAATGACTACAGGAATCGAATACCGCAATCAGAATTCATATCCGAGCCTCCGTTCTGCAGGAAATCGCAGTTTTAGCGAAAAACCTATCTTCCAGCATTCTAACTGCCAGAATCGTACTCTGTTGTTGAACAGAAGTGTATCCGAAGTGAAATGACCAGAGGAGTCGAATGCCGCAAGCAGAATTCAAATCCGAGCCTCCGTTCGGCAGGAAATCGCAGTTTTAGCGAAAAACCTATCTTCCAGCATTTTAACTGCCAGAATCGTACTTTGTTGTTGAACAGAAGTGTATCCGAAGTGAAATGACTAGAGGTATCGAATGCCGCAAGCAGAATTCAAATCCGAGCCTCCGTTCTGCAGGAAATCGCAGTTTTAGCGAAAACCTATCTTCCAGCATTCTAACTGCCAGAATCGTACTCTGTTGTTGAACAGAAGTGTATCCGAAGTGAAATGACCAGAGGAGTCGAATGCCGCAAGCAGAATTCAAATCCGAGCCTCCGTTCGGCAGGAAATCGCAGTTTTAGCGAAAAACCTATCTTCCAGCATTTTAACTGCCAGAATCGTACTTTGTTGTTGAACAGAAGTGTATCCGAAGTGAAATGACTACAGGAATCGAATACCGCAATCAGAATTCATATCCGAGCCTCCGTTCTGCAGGAAATCGCAGTTTTAGCGAAAAACCTATCTTCCAGCATTTTAACTGCCAGAATCGTACTTTGTTGTTGAACAGAAGTATATCCGAAGTGAAATGACTACTGGAATCGAATACCGCAATCAGAATTCAAATCCGAGCCTCCGTTCTGCAGGAAATCGCAGTTTTGGCGAAAAACCTATCTTCCAGCATTCTAACTGCCAGAATCGTACTCTGTTGTTGAACAAAAGTGTGTCCGAAGTGAAATGACTAGAGGTATCGAATGCCGCAAGCAGAATTCAAATCCGAGCATCCGTTCTGCAGGAAATCGCAGTTTTGGTGAAAAACCTATCTTCCAGCATTTTAACTGCCAGAATCGTACTTTGTTGTTGAACAGAAGTGTATCCGAAGTGAAATGACTAGAGGAATCGAATGCCGCAAGCAGAATTCAAATCCGAGCCTCCGTTCTGCAGGGAATCGCAGTTTTGGCGAAAAACCTATCTTCAAGCATTTTAACTGCCAGAATCGTACTTTGTTGTTGAACAGAAGTGTTACGTACTGAGGATAAATAATAGTATAATATTTTTTTTTACTCACATTAATCCTCCATTTTTCTTTAAAAAGTTCAATCTTCCAATAAATTCCTAAAGTATAGTTCTCCTGAAACAGGAAATATAAGGTAAATACCAGTATTAATGTAAGCCAAAGATATATTAATAAGTAGTACTCACCTAGAATGATAAGCTCCAGAAAAATCCAGAAAAAGAAAGAAAAGAAATATTAGAATAGCTTATAAGCTACAAAATATCCTTTATATATTAATAAGTATTACTCACCTAGAAAGATAGGCTCCAAAGATACATAGTATCCTTTATGTAATAAAAAGTATTATTTACCTATAAGGATAAAAGTCCAGAAAAACCTGAAAAGAAAATAACAAGTATTAGAATAGATAATAAGATACATACTATTCATTTATAATAATAAGTATTACTCACTTATAAAGACAAAGTCCAGAAAACCTGAAAAGAAAAGAAATATTAGAATAGTTCATAAGGCTGCATAGCATCCTTTATATAATAATAAATATTACTCACCTAGAATGATAGGCTCCAAAGATACATAGTATCCTATATATAATCCACCTGTAAAGAAAGAAAGAAAGGTCATTAGATTAAGAATAGTAATATATATATATATATATATATATATATATATATATATATATACATAATACAATCATCTTACTTACATATAGATCCAGCTCCAAACAGAAAACCTGTAAAAAGGAAAAACATTAGGATACAATCATTAGATTAATTATAAAAATATGTAACTCACCTAATTATAAGCCATCGAACAAGCAACCTGTAAATAATCAATTCATATATAGAAATAAGACTTTTTATAAGCAGAGACTTCACGAATGTAAATACTCACAATCACGTAAAGAAGAACTTCACTATTATCTGCAAAATATTATAATATGTTAAACAACGAATGTATATATATAATTGTTCAAATAAATAAAACTCTTACGATGCCAGAAGTCCAATAATATAATATAAAATAATACCGCTTTCCACCACCAGATGGCGAGGTAGCGCATGCGCCCTCTCTCGTCACTAGAGACGGAACGCGGGATACTTAATAGACGAGATTTTTCAGTTCAGTTCAGTTCAATTCACCACCAATACAGTATAAGTCACCACAACAAATTAGGATTGGACTCCTGGTAACCACGGAAGATTCGGATATACCAGTAAATCAAGGACTACATCATTTCTTACCTTCAGTATTGCGAGCCGACATCGGCTTCTACTTCGACTCCTCCAGTATAGCGAGCCGACATCGGCGCCTACTGCAACTCCTCGGGTATTGCGAGCCGACAGCGGCTTCTGCCTCGTCTCCTTGGCATAGCGAGCCGACACCGGCTTCTGTCATTTCCCTCCGGTATTGTGAGCCGACATCGGCTTCTGCTGATTCCTCGAGTATTGAGAGCCGACATCGGCTTCTGCTGATTTCTCCGGTATTGTGAGCCGACATCGGCTTCTGCTGTTTTCTCCATAACATTGCGAGCCGACACCGGCTTCTGTTAATTTCCTACGGTATCGCGAGCCGACATCGGCTTCTACCTTATCCTCCCTCGGTATTGTGAGCCGCCATCGGCTTCTACTATTTTTGCCGTGGTATCGCGAGCCGCCACCGGCTTCTGCCTATCCCTCAGTCTGCAAATAATGCATATTTTAGCTTCTGTAGACCCTTCTTTAAGAAACTTAAAATCAACCAGTCACTCGTAATATCTAAGTAAAATTTTACAATCTAGTATACTTTTATAACTTCTTCGTCTCCCCGCTATTAAATGCCGCGAAAGAATCATCGGTCCGGACAGAAGACCCGTGCCAGGAAACAAATTACTGCTCTCGGCAAACATGGAGAATTCGATCCATCAGTCTTCGAGTTCCCTGCTCCTCCACGTTTAGAAACTCCTCTGCCTTCCTCCTGGAATGAACTCCAGAACTCCGTTCTATCTCCTCCTAAGGGTATTAACTCTTATACTTCCTCCAGTCCAGTCTCGATGAATCATCCTCCTCCCAAATGAACTACTTATTTCCTTTTAGTATTATTCCTTCTTACCAAAAATGACTTTAAAATATTTTTCTCTTACCTTTTAATTTTCACGTATATTTTCTTCCTCCTAGCCCGCTACGCCCTTACCGCTCGAGCCGCGTAGAGGAATTTCAAATCTAAAAACAAACAAAAAATTATAATTATTATATTTTTATACTTGAGTTTGGTAATTCTCCTAAAGATTACCTGGTGACAGCAGCTGCCCTGCATTTCCGTAAGCCAGGACGTAACACTACACAAAATTTTTGTTTAAAACTGGTGACCACACGGTGGGATTATCGATTATCGATTATCGATTATCGATTATCAAAAATAAATTATCAAATATGAAATATCAATTAACATCAATCAAATTCAAATGCAAATTCAAATGCAATTTCAAACTTTAACTTCAAACCTACCTAATTACGTCCTACTTTACTATTACAATTTTTAACCTCTTTATATATTTAAATCTTCCAAAATGAGCGAACCAACAACTCCGTCAAGCGAGGACCAAGGCCCCTCAGGCATAAAATCTATTGATCAAACTACTCTCGACGATACAACAGCGACACGACTCGCGGCACAAATGACGTCTATCCAAAACACTTTAGATCGCCTTTCTCTCCGTATACCTACCGCATCAAGCACTCCAGTGAAACAAACTGAAACAACCAGTTACCCGCAAATTAGTATAAAAGATGCCGTGGAATGTGTTCCCGTATTCAATGGTCAAAATATTAACGTACTTCAATTTTCTCGTGCCTGCAAACGCGCCAAATCAATGGTATCACCTTACGCCGAACCTCAGCTTGTTAAATTCCTACAAAACAAATTACAAGGTCACGCTTATCTCGCTGTCGAAGACAGAACATTTACTTCCGTGGAAGATTTACTTTCGCGACTAAAAAACGTATTTTCCCCAGCAAAATCTACTAACCAGTATAGAGGAGAGCTCGCAAATATAACTAAATTACCTTCCGAAAATATTTTAGATTATATAGGACGCGTAAAAGATTTACGATCTGCTATTCTAGAAGGAGAGCAAGATCGCTACACTTCACTATTTCCCCAACTATCTATCACTATTAATGAACTAACTTTAGAGTCCTTTTTAAATGGCTTACCTCCAGAAATCCGAGTCCAAATGAATATATTAGGATATAAAACTCTCGACCAAGCATTCGATACTGCTATCACGGCCGCCAAACAAGTAGAATCCGACCGTGTACGCTTCTATGGGGCTCCAGCTCCTAAACAAACAAACGACGTAGTATGTCAAATTTGCAGTAAACCAAATCATACAGCAACTAAATGCTGGTATCTAAATTCTGCACGACAGAATAAACCCCCTCAAAACAACTCACCTCCTAATCGCCCTTTCAATTCACAACCATTATTTTGTAACTACTGCAAAACAAATGGGCACACCTTATCCCAATGCCGCATAAGGCCTGTAAATAATAATAATTATAATCGCAATAATAATAATAATAATAATAATAATAATAATAATAATTATAATAATAATACTCACCGTGAGTCGGGAAACGCCCAGCAGTCCCCCTCACAACCGGACGAACGTCGGGGACAAACCATTTATCACCTCAGTCCAACAACCATGTCAGAATCGACAACCATGGAATCCATGAGCCAACCCAAAGAGTGATAAAAATCACATCGCTGAAAGGAAATCGCGTACCTTCAGTATTACTCTCTTCAACTCACTTTCATTCCCCGCGCAGATTCATGATAGACTCTGGAGCTGAAATAAATTTAATAAAAATAAATTCTATAAAATCTAACATACCAATTAGTTATAAAAATCCCTTATTTTTAGAAGGAATTACAAATCACGTCGTTCCTACCTTAGGTTATATTAACGCAAATATAAATAATAACTTCGCTATATTCTACCTCGTACCAGAAGATTTCCCAATCACTCAAGACGGAATCATAGGATCCGAATTTCTTATTACTCATAATGCATCCATTGACTATTCCAACGAACTACTTATCGTTCAAAATCTTGAAATTCCTTTTACGCACTCACTAAAAATTCCAAAACAAATAATTTATCAAAAACAAATCCAAGAAGAAACTAAAATTGAAAATACTCAAGACAAACCTAAAACAACTGAAATCCAATCAGAGGTCTCAGTTCATATTATTAAGCCATCTCTATCTCCATTTCCTCTAAAATCATATGAAAATCAGTGTGAATCTCCCATTCTTATTCCTGCCAAAAGAGCAGAATCAAATCTACTTACCAAAGAGGATATTTCCCCGCAAACTGCAAAGACAGAACCGGAGGAAAATATATCTCTAAAAACTCCTAAAGAGTCTAAAGGCTCTCCTTCATACGTTGATTCACCTGAAAAAGATTATGATTTACCTAAAAATATTATTCAAATAGATGGTTCTAATAATAATTCATATAAAAACTCTCAACCTTGTCTTGAGATTTCAAATAATACTCTTCAAAAAAATATTCCTTTTGAGTGCTCTATAAATGCAACTCCTTCAACTTCTTTCATATACCATGACTCAAACTCCCATGGTCCTCAATCTAAAAAGAAGGAGATATCAAATTATCAGGTTGATAAACCAACCAAACCAATTATTAATCGTAAAGTAAATTATAAGGGAAATATACCTTTCAAAATCCAACAAGAGTCTAAAGACTCTCTTTCATACATTACCTCACCTGAAAAAGAAAATGATTTTCATAAAAACTCTATTCAAATGGGTGATTCTAATAATTCATGTGAAACAAACCTTCACTCCTCATATAATGTTCTCCAAACAAATATTCCTTTTAAGTATCCTATAATTCCAACTCCTTCAACTTCTTCCATGTACGAAAATCCGGACTTCTATGGTTCGCGACCTAAAAAGAAACAGATAGGTTATTTTCTGGATAATAAGCCAGCCAAACGTGAAATTAGTCTTAAAATTAATTATAAGAAAATACGCGATATCTTAGCCTCTAGTAATTTAAGTAAGCTTCTTCACTGGCTTCATAAACCCCCGTCAAGCCAAATTCAATGTACGCTGGAGTATAATCCCGACGTCCCATATCAGCCAGGAAGATCAACTCTTAATTTTGATGCACTTTTTCACAACGTATTTCCCATCCGTCTTCGATCATCATCTGAATCATCAGAAAAATCTCCAAAACGATTACATTTATCCTCATCATCTGACGACGAATTATTTGATCGGCCCCTAAAACGAAAAACGCAGTCTACATCAAGCGATTCCTCCATCGAACTTCCCACAAAAAGAACACACCCGAGGAAATCAGACGAACCTTCATTCGAAAATCCATCAAGTCCTGAAGAACCAAAAATTCCACCCGAAGACCCAGTTATTGTAGAGGAAGCCGAGCCATCAGAACCGGAACTTCCGACCGAAGAAACCAGGAGGGTATCCCAAGAACCGTTACCTCTTGCAGAAACACCTGAAAATAGAAACGCGTTGACAATAATTGAATCTCGAGACCCTCTATCGCTAAGGAAAGACAATGTCGCCTTCTTCATAACAAAAACGGGATCACCTATAGACACAGGAGCCCAAGACCTGTTCCAAGCAAGGAAAATTCCAGTCCTGAAAAATCTAACACTCGGCAGAGCCCGAGTAACACACAATCTTGGCCATCGACAGATTGCTCTAACAATTAAGGAATCAATAAATACTGGAACCGACCCCGACATACTCATAGAAGCAGTCTCTTCATTAGTCGACGTGGTAAATGAATTAGGAATCACTACACTGAGTATTTCAAAAACAGACCCCCTGGAAGGAGCAGATTGGACTACCGTCTTCAAATACATACAAGCTTCATTAGAAGGACATCTAACCACTCTCACCTTGTGTCTACACCTGGTCCAAATCCCTGAAAAACAAAACAGACGTGATATTATCAGAGAATTCCATGATAGACCGATAGGAGGTCACAAGGGTGTCTCAAAAACATATAGACGCATTCGTACGCAGTATTATTGGGATTGCATGAAAAATGAAATTCAATTATACATCCAACAATGTTTAGAGTGTCAGCGAAAAAAACTAGTCCGCGTAAAAACCAAACAACCCATGGTACTCACCGATACACCCGGTTCTTCATTTGATAAAGTGGCTCTTGATGTAGTAGGAGAACTACCCATCACCAACAAGGGATATGAATACATCCTCACCATGCAAGACCTCCTGACCAAATACGCATTGGCCGTTCCCTTAAGGGATACCACCGCTGAAACCATTGCAAGAAGTTTTGTAAACAAACTTATCTGTATATTCGGAGCACCAAAAATAATCTTAACCGATCAAGGAAGAAATTTTACAAGCTCGCTCATGCGTCACGTCGCAAAAAGATTCCAGATAAAACAAATACAAACCTCAGCTTATCACCCTCAATCCAATGGCTCTCTTGAACGATCACACCACGTCTTAAAGGAATACCTGAAAATGTATATCGAAAAGGAAGAAGATTGGGATGAATGGCTCCCTTTAGCAATGCTATCATACAACACATCCGTCCACGAAGGCACTAGCTTTACTCCACACGAACTCGTCTACGGAAAATTAGCGCGTGTTCCCTCGACTATTAATTACAACATAGAAGATGAAGAAACTTACCAATACTACCTCTTCAAGCTATCCACAAAGGTCCACGAACTCCAGACAACCGCGCGCCAGAACCTGGTAAAAGCAAAAGAAAAATCCAAAGAATATTACGACCGAAGATTAAACGTTCAGCATTTCAAGGAAGGAGATTATGTCTTTCGACTAATAGATAAACGAAAGGGCAAATTTTCCCATCAATATACAGGGCCTCATCAAGTAACATCCATATTAGAGAATGGAAATGTATGCATAAATCTTGACGGTAAAACACGAGCCGTCCATCCAAACAAATTAAAGAAAGCGAATATCGCCGATGAAGAACGAGCCGACCCAGATGGAGATTAGCGTTTCTATTAAGGAAAATTCGAAAAAGTGCATATTAACAAATTGGATGATTCAAAAAGAAGACATCTCCAATCATCACCCAAAAGCCCTCCCATAAAATTTTGTTCTATGAAGCCAGAAAAAAAAAGAGAGTAGAAGAAAAAAAAAAGAGAGAAAACTCTTTTTTTTAAAGAAAAAGGGGGGAGGTGTTACGTACTGAGGATAAATAATAGTATAATATTTTTTTTTACTCACATTAATCCTCCATTTTTCTTTAAAAAGTTCAATCTTCCAATAAATTCCTAAAGTATAGTTCTCCTGAAACAGGAAATATAAGGTAAATACCAGTATTAATGTAAGCCAAAGATATATTAATAAGTAGTACTCACCTAGAATGATAAGCTCCAGAAAAATCCAGAAAAAGAAAGAAAAGAAATATTAGAATAGCTTATAAGCTACAAAATATCCTTTATATAATAATAAATATTACTCACCTAGAAAGATAGGCTCCAAAGATACATAGTATCCTTTATGTAATAAAAAGTATTATTCACCTATAAGGATAAAAGTCCAGAAAAACCTGAAAAGAAAATAACAAGTATTAGAATAGATAATAAGATACATACTATTCATTTATAATAATAAGTATTACTCACTTATAAAGACAAAGTCCAGAAAACCTGAAAAGAAAAGAAATATTAGAATAGTTCATAAGGCTGCATAGCATCCTTTATATAATAATAAATATTACTCACCTAGAATGATAGGCTCCAAAGATACATAGTATCCTTTATGTAATAAAAAGTATTATTCACCTATAAGGATAAAAGTCCAGAAAAACCTGAAAAGAAAATAACAAGTATTAGAATAGATAATAAGATACATACTATTCATTTATAATAATAAGTATTACTCACTTATAAAGACAAAGTCCAGAAAAACCTGAAAGGAAAAATAAGAAATATTAGAATAGTTCATAAGGCTGCATAGCATCCTTTATATAATAATAAATATTACTCACCTAGAATGATAGGCTCCAAAGATACATAGTATCCTATATATAATCCACCTGTAAAGAAAGAAAGAAAGGTCATTAGATTAAGAATAGTAATATATATATATATATATATATATACATAATACAATCATCTTACTTACATATAGATCCAGCTCCAAACAGAAAACCTGTAAAAAGGAAAAACATTAGGATACAATCATTAGTTTAATTATAAAAATATGTAACTTACCTAATTATAAGCCATCGAACAAGCAACCTGTAAATAATCAATTCGTATATAGAAATAAGACTTTTTATAAGCAGAGACTTCACGAATGTAAATACTCACAATCACGTAAAGAAGAACTTCACTATTATCTGCAAAATATTATAATATGTTAAACAACGAATGTATATATATAATTGTTCAAATAAATAAAACTCTTACGATGCCAGAAGTCCAATAATATAATATAAAATAATACCGCTTTCCACCACCAGATGGCGAGGTAGCGCATGCGCCCTCTCTCGTCACTAGAGACGGAACGCGGGATACTTAATAGACGAGATTTTCAGTTCAGTTCAGTTCAATTCACCACCAATACAGTTCAATTCACCACCAATACAGTTCAATTCACCACCAATACAGTACAAGTCACCACAACAAATTAGGATTGGACTCCTGGTAACCTCGGAAGATTCGGATATACCAGTAATCAAGGACTACATCATTCCTTACCTTCAGTATTGCGAGCCGACATCGGCTTCTACTTCGACTCCTCCAGTATAGCGAGCCGACATCGGCTTCTACTGCAACTCCTCGGGTATTGCGAGCCGACAGCGGCTTCTGCCTCGTCTCCTTGGCATAGCGAGCCGACACCGGCTTCTGTCATTTCCCTCCGGTATTGTGAGCCGACATCGGCTTCTGCTGATTTCTCCGGTATTGTGAGCCGACATCGGCTTCTGCTGTTTTCTCCATAACATTGCGAGCCGACACCGGCTTCTGTTAATTTCCTACGGTATCGCGAGCCGACATCGGCTTCTACCTTATCCTCCCTCGGTATTGTGAGCCGCCATCGGCTTCTACTATTTTTGCCGTGGTATCGCGAGCCGCCACCGGCTTCTGCCTATCCCTCAGTCTGCAAATAATGCATATTTTAGCTTCTGTAGACCCTTCTTTAAGAAACTTAAAATCAACCAGTCACTCGTAATATCTAAGTAAAATTTTACAATCTAGTATACTTTTATAACTTCTTCGTCTCCCCGCTATTAAATGCCGCGAAAGAATCATCGGTCCGGACAGAAGACCCGTGCCAGGAAACAAATTACTGCTCTCGGCAAACATGGAGAATTCGATCCATCAGTCTTCGAGTTCCCTGCTCCTCCACGTTTAGAAACTCCTCTGCCTTCCTCCTGGAATGAACTCCAGAACTCCGTTCTATCTCCTCCTAAGGGTATTAACTCTTATACTTCCTCCAGTCCAGTCTCGATGAATCATCCTCCTCCCAAATGAACTACTTATTTCCTTTTAGTATTATTCCTTCTTACCAAAAATGACTTTAAAATATTTTTCTCTTACCTTTTAATTTTCACGTATATTTTCTTCCTCCTAGCCCGCTACGCCCTTACCGCTCGAGCCGCGTAGAGGAATTTCAAATCTAAAAACAAACAAAAATTATAATTATTATATTTTTTATATATACTTGAGTTTGGTAATTCTCCTAAAGATTACCTGGTGACAGCAGCTGCCCTGCATTTCCGTAAGCCAGGACGTAACAGAAGTATATCCGAAGTGAAATGACTACAGGAATCGAATACCGCAATCAGAATTCAAATCCGAGCCTCCGTTCTGCAGGAAATCGCAGTTTTGGCGAAAAACCTATCTTCCAGCATTCTAACTGCCAGAATCGTACTCTGTTGTTGAACAAAAGTGTATCCGAAGTGAAATGACTACAGGAATCGAATACCGCAATCAGAATTCATATCCGAGCCTCCGTTCTGCAGGAAATCGCAGTTTTAGCGAAAAACCTATCTTCCAGCATTTTAACTGCCAGAATCGTACTTTGTTGTTGAACAGAAGTATATCCGAAGTGAAATGACTACTGGAATCGAATACCGCAATCAGAATTCAAATCCGAGCCTCCGTTCTGCAGGAAATCGCAGTTTTAGCGAAAAACCTATCTTCCAGCATTCTAACTGCCAGAATCGTACTTTGTTGTTGAACAGAAGTGTATCCGAAGTGAAATGACTACAGGAATCGAATGCCGCAAGCAGAATTCAAATCCGAGCCTCCGTTCTGCAGGAAATCGCACTTTTAGCGAAAAACCTATCTTCCAGCATTCTAACTGCCAGAATCGTACTCTGTTGTTGAACAGAAGTGTATCCAAAGTGAAATGACTACAGGAATCGAATGCCGCAAGCAGAATTCAAATCCGAGCCTCCGTTCTGTAGGTAATCGCACCTTTAGCGAAAAACCTATCTTCCAGCATTTTAACTGCCAGAATCGTACTCTGTTGTTGAACAGAAGTGTATCCGAAGTGAAATGACTACAGGAATCGAATGCCGCAAGCAGAATTCAAATCCGAGCCTCCGTTCTGCAGGAAATCGCAGTTTTAGCGAAAAACCTATCTTCCAGCATTCTAACTGCCAGAATCGTACTCTGTTGTTGAACAGAAGTGTATCCGAAGTGAAATGACTACAGGAATCGAATGCCGAAAGCAGAATTCAAATACGAGCCTCCGTTCTCCAGGAAATCGCAGTTTTAGCGAAAAACCTATCTTCCAGCATTCTAACTGCCAGAATCGTACTCTGTTGTTGAACAGAAGTGTATCCGAAGTGAAATGACCAGAGGAGTCGAATGCCGCAAGCAGAATTCAAATCCGAGCCTCCGTTCGGCAGGAAATCGCAGTTTTAGCGAAAAACCTATCTTCCAGCATTTTAACTGCCAGAATCGTACTTTGTTGTTGAACAGAAGTGTATCCGAAGTGAAATGACTACAGGAATCGAATACCGCAATCAGAATTCATATCCGAGCCTCCGTTCTGCAGGAAATCGCAGTTTTAGCGAAAAACCTATCTTCCAGCATTCTAACTGCCAGAATCGTACTCTGTTGTTGAACAAAAGTGTGTCCGAAGTGAAATGACTAGAGGTATCGAATGCCGCAAGCAGAATTCAAATCCGAGCATCCGTTCTGCAGGAAATCGCAGTTTTGGTGAAAAACCTATCTTCCAGCATTTTAACTGCCAGAATCGTACTTTGTTGTTGAACAGAAGTGTATCCGAAGTGAAATGACTAGAGGAATCGAATGCCGCAAGCAGAATTCAAATCCGAGCCTCCGTTCTGCAGGGAATCGCAGTTTTGGCGAAAAACCTATCTTCCAGCATTCTAACTGCCAGAATCGTACTCTGTTGTTGAACAAAAGTGTATCCGAAGTGAAATGACTACAGGAATCGAATACCGCAATCAGAATTCATATCCGAGCCTCCGTTCTGCAGGAAATCGCAGTTTTAGCGAAAAACCTATCTTCCAGCATTTTAACTGCCAGAATCGTACTTTGTTGTTGAACAGAAGTATATCCGAAGTGAAATGACTACTGGAATCGAATACCGCAATCAGAATTCAAATCCGAGCCTCCGTTCTGCAGGAAATCGCAGTTTTAGCGAAAAACCTATCTTCCAGCATTCTAACTGCCAGAATCGTACTTTGTTGTTGAACAGAAGTGTATCCGAAGTGAAATGACTACAGGAATCGAATGCCGCAAGCAGAATTCAAATCCGAGCCTCCGTTCTGCAGGAAATCGCACTTTTAGCGAAAAACCTATCTTCCAGCATTCTAACTGCCAGAATCGTACTCTGTTGTTGAACAGAAGTGTATCCAAAGTGAAATGACTACAGGAATCGAATGCCGCAAGCAGAATTCAAATCCGAGCCTCCGTTCTGTAGGAAATCGCACTTTTAGCGAAAAACCTATCTTCCAGCATTTTAACTGCCAGAATCGTACTCTGTTGTTGAACAGAAGTGTATCCGAAGTGAAATGACTACAGGAATCGAATGCCGCAAGCAGAATTCAAATCCGAGCCTCCGTTCTGCAGGAAATCGCAGTTTTAGCGAAAAACCTATCTTCCAGCATTCTAACTGCCAGAATCGTACTCTGTTGTTGAACAGAAGTGTATCCGAAGTGAAATGACCAGAGGAGTCGAATGCCGCAAGCAGAATTCAAATCCGAGCCTCCGTTCGGCAGGAAATCGCAGTTTTAGCGAAAAACCTATCTTCCAGCATTCTAACTGCCAGAATCGTACTTTGTTGTTGAACAGAAGTGTATCCGAAGTGAAATGACTACAGGAATCGAATGCCGCAAGCAGAATTCAAATCCGAGCCTCCGTTCTGTAGGAAATCGCACTTTTAGCGAAAAACCTATCTTCCAGCATTCTAACTGCCAGAATCGTACTTTGTTGTTGAACAGAAGTGTATCCGAAGTGAAATGACTACAGGAATCGAATACCGCAATCAGAATTCATATCCGAGCCTCCGTTCTGCAGGAAATCGCAGTTTTAGCGAAAAACCTATCTTCCAGCATTCTAACTGCCAGAATCGTACTTTGTTGTTGAACAGAAGTGTATCCGAAGTGAAATGACTACAGGAATCGAATGCCGCAAGCAGAATTCAAATCCGAGCCTCCGCTCTGCAGGAAATCGCAGTTTTAGCGAAAAACCTATCTTCCAGCATTCTAACTGCCAGAATCGTACTCTGTTGTTGAACAGAAGTGTATCCGAAGTGAAATGACTACAGGAACCGAATACCGCAATCAGAATTCAAATCCGAGCCTCCGTTCTGCAGGAAATCGCAGTTTTAGCGAAAACCTATCTTCCAGCATTCTAACTGCCAGAATCGTACTCTGTTGTTTAATAGAAGTGTATCCGAAGTGAAATGACTAGAGGTATCGAATGACCCAAGCAGAATTCAAATCCGAGCCTCCGTTCTGCAGGAAATCGCAGTTTTAGCGAAAACCTATCTTCCAGCATTTTAACTGCCAGAATCGTACTTTGTTGTTGAACAGAAGTATATCCGAAGTGAAATGACTACTGGAATCGAATACCGCAATCAGAATTCAAATCCGAGCCTCCGTTCTGCAGGAAATCGCAGTTTTGGCGAAAAACCTATCTTCCAGCATTCTAACTGCCAGAATCGTACTCTGTTGTTGAACAAAAGTGTGTCCGAAGTGAAATGACTAGAGGTATCGAATGCCGCAAGCAGAATTCAAATCCGAGCATCCGTTCTGCAGGAAATCGCAGTTTTGGTGAAAAACCTATCTTCCAGCATTTTAACTGCCAGAATCGTACTTTGTTGTTGAACAGAAGTGTATCCGAAGTGAAATGACTAGAGGAATCGAATGCCGCAAGCAGAATTCAAATCCGAGCCTCCGTTCTGCAGGGAATCGCAGTTTTGGCGAAAAACCTATCTTCAAGCATTTTAACTGCCAGAATCGTACTTTGTTGTTGAACAGAAGTGTATCCGAAGTGAAATGACTAGAGGTATCGAATGCCGCAAGCAGAATTCAAATCCGAGCCTCCGTTCTGCAGGAAATCGCAGTTTTAGCGAAAAACCTATCTTCCAGCATTCTAACTGCCAGAATCGTACTTTGTTGTTGAACAGAAGTGTATCCGAAGTGAAATGACTACAGGAATCGAATGCCGAAAGCAGAATTCAAATCCGAGCCTCCGTTCTGCAGGAAATCGCAGTTTTAGCGAAAACCTATCTTCCAGCATTCTAACTGCCAGAATCGTACTCTGATGTTGAACAGAAGTGTATCCGAAGTGAAATGACAAGAGGAATCGAATGCCGCAAGCAGAATTCAAATATGAGCCTCCGTTCTCCAGGAAATTGCAGTTTTAGCGAAAAACCTATCTTCCAGCATTCTAACTGCCAGAATCGTACTCTGTTGTTTAATAGAAGTGTATCCGAAGTGAAATGACTAGAGGTATCGAATACCGCAATCAGAATTGAAATTCGAGCCTCCGTTCTGCAGGAAATCGCAGTTTTAGTGAAAAACCAATCTTCCAGCATTCTAACTGCCAGAATCGTACTCTGTTGTTGAACAGAAGTGTATCCGAAGTGAAATGACTACAGGAATCGAATGCCGAAAGCAGAATTCAAATCCGAGCCTCCGTTCGGCAGGAAATCGCAGTTTTGGTGAAAAACCTATCTTCCAGCATTTTAACTGCCAGAATCGTACTTTGTTGTTGAACAGAAGTGTATCCGAAGTGAAATGACTACAGGAACCGAATGCCGAAAGCAGAATTCAAATACGAGCCTCCGTTCTCTAGGAAATCGCAGTTTTAGCGAAAAACCTATCTTCCAGCATTCTAACTGCCAGAATCGTACTCTGTTGTTGAACAGAAGTGTATCCAAAGTGAAATGACTACAGGAATCGAATGCCGCAAGCAGAATTCAAATCCGAGCCTCCGTTCTGTAGGAAATCGTACTTTTAGCGAAAAACCTATCTTCCAGCATTTTAACTGCCAGAATCGTACTCTGTTGTTGAACAGAAGTGTATCCGAAGTGAAATGACTACAGGAATCGAATGCCGCAAGCAGAATTCAAATCCGAGCCTCCGTTCTGCAGGAAATCGCAGTTTTAGCGAAAAACCTATCTTCCAGCATTCTAACTGCCAGAATCGTACTTTGTTGTTGAACAGAAGTGTATCCGAAGTGAAATGACTACAGGAATCGAATACCGCAATCAGAATTCATATCCGAGCCTCCGTTCTGCAGGAAATCGCAGTTTTAGCGTAAAACCTATCTTCCAGCATTCTAACTGCCAGAATCGTACTTTGTTGTTGAACAGAAGTGTATCCAAAGTGAAATGACTACAGGAATCGAATGCCGCAAGCAGAATTCAAATCCGAGCCTCCGCTCTGCAGGAAATCGCAGTTTTAGCGAAAAACCTATCTTCCAGCATTTTAACTGCCAGAATCGTACTCTGTTGTTGAACAGAAGTGTATCCAAAGTGAAATGACTACAGGAATCGAATGCCGCAAGCAGAATTCAAATCCGAGCCTCCGTTCTGTAGGAAATCGTACTTTTAGCGAAAAACCTATCTTCCAGCATTCTAACTGCCAGAATCGTACTTTGTTGTTGAACAGAAGTGTATCCGAAGTGAAATGACTACAGGAATCGAATGCCGAAAGCAGAATTCAAATACGAGCCTCCGTTCTCCAGGAAATCGCAGTTTTAGCGAAAAACCTAACTTCCAGCATTCTAACTGCCAGAATCGTACTCTGTTGTTGAACAGAAGTGTATCCGAAGTGAAATGACCAGAGGAGTCGAATGCCGCAAGCAGAATTCAAATCCGAGCCTCCGTTCGGCAGGAAATCGCAATTTTAGCGAAAAACCTATCTTCCAGCATTTTAACTGCCAGAATCGTACTTTGTTGTTGAACAGAAGTGTATCCGAAGTGAAATGACTAGAGGTATCGAATGCCGCAAGCAGAATTCAAATCCGAGCCTCCGTTCTGCAGGAAATCGCAGTTTTAGCGAAAAACCTATCTTCCAGCATTCTAACTGCCAGAATCGTACTTTGTTGTTGAACAGAAGTGTATCCGAAGTGAAATGACTACAGGAATCGAATGCCGCAAGCAGAATTCAAATCCGAGCCTCCGTTCTGTAGGAAATCGCACTTTTAGCGAAAAACCTATCTTCCAGCATTCTAACTGCCAGAATCGTACTTTGTTGTTGAACAGAAGTGTATCCGAAGTGAAATGACTACAGGAATCGAATACCGCAATCAGAATTCATATCCGAGCCTCCGTTCTGCAGGAAATCGCAGTTTTAGCGAAAAACCTATCTTCCAGCATTCTAACTGCCAGAATCGTACTTTGTTGTTGAACAGAAGTGTATCCGAAGTGAAATGACTACAGGAATCGAATGCCGCAAGCAGAATTCAAATCCGAGCCTCCGCTCTGCAGGAAATCGCAGTTTTAGCGAAAAACCTATCTTCCAGCATTCTAACTGCCAGAATCGTACTTTGTTGTTGAACAGAAGTGTATCCGAAGTGAAATGACTACAGGAATCGAATGCCGCAAGCAGAATTCAAATCCGAGCCTCCGTTCTGCAGGAAATCGCACTTTTAGCGAAAAACCTATCTTCCAGCATTCTAACTGCCAGAATCGTACTCTGTTGTTGAACAGAAGTGTATCCAAAGTGAAATGACTACAGGAATCGAATGCCGCAAGCAGAATTCAAATCCGAGCCTCCGTTCTGTAGGAAATCGTACTTTTAGCGAAAAACCTATCTTCCAGCATTTTAACTGCCAGAATCGTACTCTGTTGTTGAACAGAAGTGTATCCGAAGTGAAATGACTACAGGAATCGAATGCCGCAAGCAGAATTCAAATCCGAGCCTCCGTTCTGCAGGAAATCGCAGTTTTAGCGAAAAACCTATCTTCCAGCATTCTAACTGCCAGAATCGTACTTTGTTGTTGAACAGAAGTGTATCCGAAGTGAAATGACTACAGGAATCGAATACCGCAATCAGAATTCATATCCGAGCCTCCGTTCTGCAGGAAATCGCAGTTTTAGCGTAAAACCTATCTTCCAGCATTCTAACTGCCAGAATCGTACTTTGTTGTTGAACAGAAGTGTATCCGAAGTGAAATGACTACAGGAATCGAATGCCGCAAGCAGAATTCAAATCCGAGCCTCCGCTCTGCAGGAAATCGCAGTTTTAGCGAAAAACCTATCTTCCAGCATTCTAACTGCCAGAATCGTACTTTCTTGTTGAACAGAAGTGTATCCGAAGTGAAATGACTACAGGAATCGAATGCCGCAAGCAGAATTCAAATCCGAGCCTCCGTTCTGCAGGAAATCGCACTTTTAGCGAAAAACCTATCTTCCAGAATTGTAACTGCCAGAATCGTACTCTGTTGTCGAACAGAAGTGTATCCAAAGTGAAATGACTACAGGAATCGAATGCCGCAAGCAGAATTCAAATCCGAGCCTCCGTTCTGTAGGAAATCGCACTTTTAGCGAAAAACCTATCTTCCAGCATTTTAACTGCCAGAATCGTACTCTGTTGTTGAACAGAAGTGTATCCGAAGTGAAATGACTACAGGAATCGAATGCCGCAAGCAGAATTCAAATCCGAGCCTCCGTTCTGCAGGAAATCGCAGTTTTAGCGAAAAACCTATCTTCCAGCATTCTAACTGCCACAATCGTACTTTGTTGTTGAACAGAAGTGTATCCGAAGTGAAATGACTACAGGAATCGAATGCCGAAAGCAGAATTCAAATACGAGCCTCCGTTCTCCAGGAAATCGCAGTTTTAGCGAAAAACCTAACTTCCAGCATTCTAACTGCCAGAATCGTACTCTGTTGTTGAACAGAAGTGTATCCGAAGTGAAATGACCAGAGGAGTCGAATGCCGCAAGCAGAATTCAAATCCGAGCCTCCGTTCGGCAGGAAATCGCAATTTTAGCGAAAAACCTATCTTCCAGCATTTTAACTGCCAGAATCGTACTTTGTTGTTGAACAGAAGTGTATCCGAAGTGAAATGACTAGAGGTATCGAATGCCGCAAGCAGAATTCAAATCCGAGCCTCCGTTCTGCAGGAAATCGCAGTTTTAGCGAAAAACCTATCTTCCAGCATTCTAACTGCCAGAATCGTACTTTGTTGTTGAACAGAAGTGTATCCGAAGTGAAATGACTACAGGAATCGAATGCCGAAAGCAGAATTCAAATACGAGCCTCCGTTCTCCAGGAAATCGCAGTTTTAGCGAAAAACCTAACTTCCAGCATTCTAACTGCCAGAATCGTACTCTGTTGTTGAACAGAAGTGTATCCGAAGTGAAATGACCAGAGGAGTCGAATGCCGCAAGCAGAATTCAAATCCGAGCCTCCGTTCGGCAGGAAATCGCAGTTTTAGCGAAAAACCTATCTTCCAGCATTTTAACTGCCAGAATCGTACTTTGTTGTTGAACAGAAGTGTATCCGAAGTGAAATGACTAGAGGTATCGAATGCCGCAAGCAGAATTCAAATCCGAGCCTCCGTTCTGTAGGAAATCGCAGTTTTAGCGAAAACCTATCTTCCAGCATTCTAACTGCCAGAATCGTACTCTGTTGTTGAACAGTAGTGTATCCGAAGTGAAATGACTAGAGGAATCGAATGCCGCAAGCAGAATTCAAATCCGAGCCTCCGTTCTGCAGGGAATCGCAGTTTTGGCGAAAAACCTATCTTCAAGCATTTTAACTGCCAGAATCGTACTTTGTTGTTGAACAGAAGTATATCCGAAGTGAAATGACTACAGGAACCGAATACCGCAATCAGAATTCAAATCCGAGCCTCCGTTCTGCAGGAAATCGCAGTTTTGGCGAAAAACCTATCTTCCAGCATTCTAACTGCCAGAATCGTACTCTGTTGTTGAACAGAAGTGTATCCAAAGTGAAATGACTACAGGAATCGAATGCCGCAAGCAGAATTCAAATCCGAGCCTCCGTTCTGTAGGAAATCGCACTTTTAGCGAAAAACCTATCTTCCAGCATTTTAACTGCCAGAATCGTACTCTGTTGTTGAACAGAAGTGTATCCGAAGTGAAATGACTACAGGAATCGAATGCCGCAAGCAGAATTCAAATCCGAGCCTCCGTTCTGCAGGAAATCGCAGTTTTAGCGAAAAACCTATCTTCCAGCATTCTAACTGCCAGAATCGTACTCTGTTGTTGAACAGAAGTGTATCCGAAGTGAAATGACTACAGGAATCGAATGCCGAAAGCAGAATTCAAATACGAGCCTCCGTTCTCCAGGAAATCGCAGTTTTAGCGAAAAACCTATCTTCCAGCATTCTAACTGCCAGAATCGTACTCTGTTGTTGAACAGAAGTGTATCCGAAGTGAAATGACCAGAGGAGTCGAATGCCGCAAGCAGAATTCAAATCCGAGCCTCCGTTCGGCAGGAAATCGCAGTTTTAGCGAAAAACCTATCTTCCAGCATTTTAACTGCCAGAATCGTACTTTGTTGTTGAACAGAAGTGTATCCGAAGTGAAATGACTACAGGAATCGAATACCGCAATCAGAATTCATATCCGAGCCTCCGTTCTGCAGGAAATCGCAGTTTTAGCGAAAAACCTATCTTCCAGCATTTTAACTGCCAGAATCGTACTTTGTTGTTGAACAGAAGTATATCCGAAGTGAAATGACTACTGGAATCGAATACCGCAATCAGAATTCAAATCCGAGCCTCCGTTCTGCAGGAAATCGCAGTTTTGGCGAAAAACCTATCTTCCAGCATTCTAACTGCCAGAATCGTACTCTGTTGTTGAACAAAAGTGTGTCCGAAGTGAAATGACTAGAGGTATCGAATGCCGCAAGCAGAATTCAAATCCGAGCATCCGTTCTGCAGGAAATCGCAGTTTTGGTGAAAAACCTATCTTCCAGCATTTTAACTGCCAGAATCGTACTTTGTTGTTGAACAGAAGTGTATCCGAAGTGAAATGACTAGAGGAATCGAATGCCGCAAGCAGAATTCAAATCCGAGCCTCCGTTCTGCAGGGAATCGCAGTTTTGGCGAAAAACCTATCTTCAAGCATTTTAACTGCCAGAATCGTACTTTGTTGTTGAACAGAAGTATATCCGAAGTGAAATGACTACAGGAATCGAATACCGCAATCAGAATTCAAATCCGAGCCTCCGTTCTGCAGGAAATCGCAGTTTTGGCGAAAAACCTATCTTCCAGCATTCTAACTGCCAGAATCGTACTCTGTTGTTGAACAAAAGTGTATCCGAAGTGAAATGACTACAGGAATCGAATACCGCAATCAGAATTCATATCCGAGCCTCCGTTCTGCAGGAAATCGCAGTTTTAGCGAAAAACCTATCTTCCAGCATTTTAACTGCCAGAATCGTACTTTGTTGTTGAACAGAAGTATATCCGAAGTGAAATGACTACTGGAATCGAATACCGCAATCAGAATTCAAATCCGAGCCTCCGTTCTCCAGGAAATCGCAGTTTTAGCGAAAAACCTATCTTCCAGCATCCTAACTGCCAGAATCGTTCTCTGTTGTTGAACAGAAGTGTATCCGAAGTGAAATGACCAGAGGAGTCGAATGCCGCAAGCAGAATTCAAATCCGAGCCTCCGTTCGGCAGGAAATCGCAGTTTTAGCGAAAAACCTATCTTCCAGCATTCTAACTGCCAGAATCGTACTCTGTTGTTGAACAGAAGTGTATCCGAAGTGAAATGACTACAGGAATCGAATGCCGAAAGCAGAATTCAAATACGAGCCTCCGTTCTCCAGGAAATCGCAGTTTTAGCGAAAAACCTATCTTCCAGCATTTTAACTGCCAGAATCGTACTTTGTTGTTGAACAGAAGTGTATCCGAAGTGAAATGACTACAGGAATCGAATACCGCAATCAGAATTCATATCCGAGCCTCCGTTCTGCAGGAAATCGCAGTTTTAGCGAAAAACCTATCTTCCAGCATTTTAACTGCCAGAATCGTACTTTGTTGTTGAACAGAAGTGTATCCGAAGTGAAATGACTAGAGGTATCGAATGCCGCAAGCAGAATTCAAATCCGAGCCTCCGTTCTGTAGGAAATCGCAGTTTTAGCGAAAACCTATCTTCCAGCATTCTAACTGCCAGAATCGTACTCTGTTGTTGAACAGTAGTGTATCCGAAGTGAAATGACTAGAGGAATCGAATGCCGCAAGCAGAATTCAAATCCGAGCCTCCGTTCTGCAGGGAATCGCAGTTTTGGCGAAAAACCTATCTTCAAGCATTTTAACTGCCAGAATCGTACTTTGTTGTTGAACAGAAGTATATCCGAAGTGAAATGACTACAGGAACCGAATACCGCAATCAGAATTCAAATCCGAGCCTCCGTTCTGCAGGAAATCGCAGTTTTGGCGAAAAACCTATCTTCCAGCATTCTAACTGCCAGAATCGTACTCTGTTGTTGAACAGAAGTGTATCCAAAGTGAAATGACTACAGGAATCGAATGCCGCAAGCAGAATTCAAATCCGAGCCTCCGTTCTGTAGGAAATCGCACTTTTAGCGAAAAACCTATCTTCCAGCATTTTAACTGCCAGAATCGTACTCTGTTGTTGAACAGAAGTGTATCCGAAGTGAAATGACTACAGGAATCGAATGCCGCAAGCAGAATTCAAATCCGAGCCTCCGTTCTGCAGGAAATCGCAGTTTTAGCGAAAAACCTATCTTCCAGCATTCTAACTGCCAGAATCGTACTCTGTTGTTGAACAGAAGTGTATCCGAAGTGAAATGACTACAGGAATCGAATGCCGAAAGCAGAATTCAAATACGAGCCTCCGTTCTCCAGGAAATCGCAGTTTTAGCGAAAAACCTATCTTCCAGCATTCTAACTGCCAGAATCGTACTCTGTTGTTGAACAGAAGTGTATCCGAAGTGAAATGACCAGAGGAGTCGAATGCCGCAAGCAGAATTCAAATCCGAGCCTCCGTTCGGCAGGAAATCGCAGTTTTAGCGAAAAACCTATCTTCCAGCATTTTAACTGCCAGAATCGTACTTTGTTGTTGAACAGAAGTGTATCCGAAGTGAAATGACTACAGGAATCGAATACCGCAATCAGAATTCATATCCGAGCCTCCGTTCTGCAGGAAATCGCAGTTTTAGCGAAAAACCTATCTTCCAGCATTTTAACTGCCAGAATCGTACTTTGTTGTTGAACAGAAGTATATCCGAAGTGAAATGACTACTGGAATCGAATACCGCAATCAGAATTCAAATCCGAGCCTCCGTTCTGCAGGAAATCGCAGTTTTAGCGAAAAACCTATCTTCCAGCATTCTAACTGCCAGAATCGTACTCTGTTGTTGAACAAAAGTGTGTCCGAAGTGAAATGACTAGAGGTATCGAATGCCGCAAGCAGAATTCAAATCCGAGCATCCGTTCTGCAGGAAATCGCAGTTTTGGTGAAAAACCTATCTTCCAGCATTTTAACTGCCAGAATCGTACTTTGTTGTTGAACAGAAGTGTATCCGAAGTGAAATGACTAGAGGAATCGAATGCCGCAAGCAGAATTCAAATCCGAGCCTCCGTTCTGCAGGGAATCGCAGTTTTGGCGAAAAACCTATCTTCAAGCATTTTAACTGCCAGAATCGTACTTTGTTGTTGAACAGAAGTGTATCCGAAGTGAAATGACTACAGGAATCGAATACCGCAATCAGAATTCAAATCCGAGCCTCCGTTCTGCAGGAAATCGCAGTTTTGGCGAAAAACCTATCTTCCAGCATTCTAACTGCCAGAATCGTACTCTGTTGTTGAACAAAAGTGTATCCGAAGTGAAATGACTACAGGAATCGAATACCGCAATCAGAATTCATATCCGAGCCTCCGTTCTGCAGGAAATCGCAGTTTTAGCGAAAAACCTATCTTCCAGCATTTTAACTGCCAGAATCGTACTTTGTTGTTGAACAGAAGTATATCCGAAGTGAAATGACTACTGGAATCGAATACCGCAATCAGAATTCAAATCCGAGCCTCCGTTCTCCAGGAAATCGCAGTTTTAGCGAAAAACCTATCTTCCAGCATCCTAACTGCCAGAATCGTTCTCTGTTGTTGAACAGAAGTGTATCCGAAGTGAAATGACCAGAGGAGTCGAATGCCGCAAGCAGAATTCAAATCCGAGCCTCCGTTCGGCAGGAAATCGCAGTTTTAGCGAAAAACCTATCTTCCAGCATTCTAACTGCCAGAATCGTACTCTGTTGTTGAACAGAAGTGTATCCGAAGTGAAATGACTACAGGAATCGAATGCCGAAAGCAGAATTCAAATACGAGCCTCCGTTCTCCAGGAAATCGCAGTTTTAGCGAAAAACCTATCTTCCAGCATTCTAACTGCCAGAATCGTACTCTGTTGTTGAACAGAAGTGTATCCGAAGTGAAATGACCAGAGGAGTCGAATGCCGCAAGCAGAATTCAAATCCGAGCCTCCGTTCGGCAGGAAATCGCAGTTTTAGCGAAAAACCTATCTTCAGCATTTTAACTGCCAGAATCGTACTTTGTTGTTGAACAGAAGTATATCCGAAGTGAAATGACTACTGGAATCGAATACCGCAATCAGAATTCAAATCCGAGCCTCCGTTCTGCAGGAAATCGCAGTTTTAGCGAAAAACCTATCTTCCAGCATTTTAACTGCCAGAATCGTACTTTGTTGTTGAACAGAAGTATATCCGAAGTGAAATGACTACTGGAATCGAATACCGCAAGCAGAATTCAAATCCGAGCCTCCGTTCTCCAGGAAATCGCAGTTTTAGCGAAAAACCTATCTTCCAGCATCCTAACTGCCAGAATCGTACTCTGTTGTTGAACAGAAGTGTATCCGAAGTGAAATGACCAGAGGAGTCGAATGCCGCAAGCAGAATTCAAATCCGAGCCTCCGTTCGGCAGGAAATCGCAGTTTTAGCGAAAAACCTATCTTCCAGCATTTTAACTGCCAGAATCGTACTTTGTTGTTGAACAGAAGTGTATCCGAAGTGAAATGACTACAGGAATCGAATGCCGCAAGCAGAATTCAAATCCGAGCCTCCGCTCTGCAGGAAATCGCAGTTTTAGCGAAAAACCTATCTTCCAGCATTCTAACTGCCAGAATCGTACTTTGTTGTTGAACAGAAGTGTATCCGAAGTGAAATGACTACAGGAATCGAATGCCGCAAGCAGAATTCAAATCCGAGCCTCCGTTCTGTAGGAAATCGCACTTTTAGCGAAAAACCTATCTTCCAGCATTTTAACTGCCAGAATCGTACTCTGTTGTTGAACAGAAGTGTATCCGAAGTGAAATGACTACAGGAATCGAATGCCGCAAGCAGAATTCAAATCCGAGCCTCCGTTCTGCAGGAAATCGCAGTTTTGGCGAAAAACCTATCTTCCAGCATTCTAACTGCCAGAATCGTACTCTGTTGTTGAACAAAAGTGTATCCGAAGTGAAATGACTACAGGAATCGAATACCGCAATCAGAATTCATATCCGAGCCTCCGTTCTGCAGGAAATCGCAGTTTTAGCGAAAAACCTATCTTCCAGCATTTTAACTGCCAGAATCGTACTTTGTTGTTGAACAGAAGTATATCCGAAGTGAAATGACTACTGGAATCGAATACCGCAATCAGAATTCAAATCCGAGCCTCCGTTCTCCAGGAAATCGCAGTTTTAGCGAAAAACCTATCTTCCAGCATCCTAACTGCCAGAATCGTTCTCTGTTGTTGAACAGAAGTGTATCCGAAGTGAAATGACCAGAGGAGTCGAATGCCGCAAGCAGAATTCAAATCCGAGCCTCCGTTCGGCAGGAAATCGCAGTTTTAGCGAAAAACCTATCTTCCAGCATTTTAACTGCCAGAATCGTACTTTGTTGTTGAACAGAAGTGTATCCGAAGTGAAATGACTAGAGGTATCGAATGCCGCAAGCAGAATTCAAATCCGAGCATCCGTTCTGCAGGAAATCGCAGTTTTGGTGAAAAACCTATCTTCCAGCATTTTAACTGCCAGAATCGTACTTTGTTGTTGAACAGAAGTGTATCCGAAGTGAAATGACTACAGGAATCGAATACCGCAATCAGAATTCATATCCGAGCCTCCGTTCTGCAGGAAATCGCAGTTTTAGCGAAAAACCTATCTTCCAGCATTTTAACTGCCAGAATCGTACTTTGTTGTTGAACAGAAGTATATCCGAAGTGAAATGACTACTGGAATCGAATACCGCAATCAGAATTCAAATCCGAGCCTCCGTTCTGCAGGAAATCGCAGTTTTAGCGAAAAACCTATCTTCCAGCATTTTAACTGCCAGAATCGTACTTTGTTGTTGAACAGAAGTATATCCGAAGTGAAATGACTACTGGAATCGAATACCGCAATCAGAATTCAAATCCGAGCCTCCGTTCTGCAGGAAATCGCAGTTTTAGCGAAAAACCTATCTTCCAGCATTTTAACTGCCAGAATCGTACTTTGTTGTTGAACAGAAGTATATCCGAAGTGAAATGACTACTGGAATCGAATACCGCAATCAGAATTCAAATCCGAGCCTCCGTTCTCCAGGAAATCGCAGTTTTAGCGAAAAACCTATCTTCCAGCATCCTAACTGCCAGAATCGTACTCTGTTGTTGAACAGAAGTGTATCCGAAGTGAAATGACCAGAGGAGTCGAATGCCGCAAGCAGAATTCAAATCCGAGCCTCCGTTCGGCAGGAAATCGCAGTTTTAGCGAAAAACCTATCTTCCAGCATTTTAACTGCCAGAATCGTACTTTGTTGTTGAACAGAAGTGTATCCGAAGTGAAATGACTACAGGAATCGAATGCCGCAAGCAGAATTCAAATCCGAGCCTCCGCTCTGCAGGAAATCGCAGTTTTAGCGAAAAACCTATCTTCCAGCATTCTAACTGCCAGAATCGTACTTTGTTGTTGAACAGAAGTGTATCCGAAGTGAAATGACTACAGGAATCGAATGCCGCAAGCAGAATTCAAATCCGAGCCTCCGTTCTGTAGGAAATCGCACTTTTAGCGAAAAACCTATCTTCCAGCATTTTAACTGCCAGAATCGTACTCTGTTGTTGAACAGAAGTGTATCCGAAGTGAAATGACTACAGGAATCGAATGCCGCAAGCAGAATTCAAATCCGAGCCTCCGTTCTGCAGGAAATCGCAGTTTTAGCGAAAAACCTATCTTCCAGCATTCTAACTGCCAGAATCGTACTCTGTTGTTGAACAGAAGTGTATCCGAAGTGAAATGACTACAGGAATCGAATGCCGAAAGCAGAATTCAAATACGAGCCTCCGTTCTCCAGGGAATCGCAGTTTTAGCGAAAAACCTATCTTCCAGCATTCTAACTGCCAGAATCGTACTCTGTTGTTGAACAGAAGTGTATCCGAAGTGAAATGACTACAGGAATCGAATGCCGAAAGCAGAATTCAAATCCGAGCCTCCGTTCTGCAGGAAATCGCAGTTTTGGCGAAAAACCTATCTTCCAGCATTCTAACTGCCAGAATCGTACTCTGTTGTTGAACAAAAGTGTGTCCGAAGTGAAATGACTAGAGGTATCGAATGCCGCAAGCAGAATTCAAATCCGAGCATCCGTTCTGCAGGAAATCGCAGTTTTGGTGAAAAACCTATCTTCCAGCATTTTAACTGCCAGAATCGTACTTTGTTGTTGAACAGAAGTGTATCCGAAGTGAAATGACTAGAGGAATCGAATGCCGCAAGCAGAATTCAAATCCGAGCCTCCGTTCTGCAGGGAATCGCAGTTTTGGCGAAAAACCTATCTTCAAGCATTTTAACTGCCAGAATCGTACTTTGTTGTTGAACAGAAGTATATCCGAAGTGAAATGACTACAGGAATCGAATACCGCAATCAGAATTCAAATCCGAGCCTCCGTTCTGCAGGAAATCGCAGTTTTGGCGAAAAACCTATCTTCCAGCATTCTAACTGCCAGAATCGTACTCTGTTGTTGAACAAAAGTGTATCCGAAGTGAAATGACTACAGGAATCGAATACCGCAATCAGAATTCATATCCGAGCCTCCGTTCTGCAGGAAATCGCAGTTTTAGCGAAAAACCTATCTTCCAGCATTCTAACTGCCAGAATCGTACTCTGTTGTTGAACAGAAGTGTATCCGAAGTGAAATGACCAGAGGAGTCGAATGCCGCAAGCAGAATTCAAATCCGAGCCTCCGTTCGGCAGGAAATCGCAGTTTTAGCGAAAAACCTATCTTCCAGCATTTTAACTGCCAGAATCGTACTTTGTTGTTGAACAGAAGTGTATCCGAAGTGAAATGACTAGAGGTATCGAATGCCGCAAGCAGAATTCAAATCCGAGCCTCCGTTCTGCAGGAAATCGCAGTTTTAGCGAAAACCTATCTTCCAGCATTCTAACTGCCAGAATCGTACTCTGTTGTTGAACAGAAGTGTATCCGAAGTGAAATGACCAGAGGAGTCGAATGCCGCAAGCAGAATTCAAATCCGAGCCTCCGTTCGGCAGGAAATCGCAGTTTTAGCGAAAAACCTATCTTCCAGCATTTTAACTGCCAGAATCGTACTTTGTTGTTGAACAGAAGTGTATCCGAAGTGAAATGACTACAGGAATCGAATACCGCAATCAGAATTCATATCCGAGCCTCCGTTCTGCAGGAAATCGCAGTTTTAGCGAAAAACCTATCTTCCAGCATTTTAACTGCCAGAATCGTACTTTGTTGTTGAACAGAAGTATATCCGAAGTGAAATGACTACTGGAATCGAATACCGCAATCAGAATTCAAATCCGAGCCTCCGTTCTGCAGGAAATCGCAGTTTTGGCGAAAAACCTATCTTCCAGCATTCTAACTGCCAGAATCGTACTCTGTTGTTGAACAAAAGTGTGTCCGAAGTGAAATGACTAGAGGTATCGAATGCCGCAAGCAGAATTCAAATCCGAGCCTCCGTTCGGCAGGAAATCGCAGTTTTAGCGAAAAACCTATCTTCCAGCATTTTAACTGCCAGAATCGTACTTTGTTGTTGAACAGAAGTGTATCCGAAGTGAAATGACTACAGGAATCGAATACCGCAATCAGAATTCATATCCGAGCCTCCGTTCTGCAGGAAATCGCAGTTTTAGCGAAAAACCTATCTTCCAGCATTTTAACTGCCAGAATCGTACTTTGTTGTTGAACAGAAGTATATCCGAAGTGAAATGACTACTGGAATCGAATACCGCAATCAGAATTCAAATCCGAGCCTCCGTTCTGCAGGAAATCGCAGTTTTGGCGAAAAACCTATCTTCCAGCATTCTAACTGCCAGAATCGTACTCTGTTGTTGAACAAAAGTGTGTCCGAAGTGAAATGACTAGAGGTATCGAATGCCGCAAGCAGAATTCAAATCCGAGCATCCGTTCTGCAGGAAATCGCAGTTTTGGTGAAAAACCTATCTTCCAGCATTTTAACTGCCAGAATCGTACTTTGTTGTTGAACAGAAGTGTATCCGAAGTGAAATGACTAGAGGAATCGAATGCCGCAAGCAGAATTCAAATCCGAGCCTCCGTTCTGCAGGGAATCGCAGTTTTGGCGAAAAACCTATCTTCAAGCATTTTAACTGCCAGAATCGTACTTTGTTGTTGAACAGAAGTATATCCGAAGTGAAATGACTACAGGAATCGAATACCGCAATCAGAATTCAAATCCGAGCCTCCGTTCTGCAGGAAATCGCAGTTTTGGCGAAAAACCTATCTTCCAGCATTCTAACTGCCAGAATCGTACTCTGTTGTTGAACAAAAGTGTATCCGAAGTGAAATGACTACAGGAATCGAATACCGCAATCAGAATTCATATCCGAGCCTCCGTTCTGCAGGAAATCGCAGTTTTAGCGAAAAACCTATCTTCCAGCATTTTAACTGCCAGAATCGTACTTTGTTGTTGAACAGAAGTATATCCGAAGTGAAATGACTACTGGAATCGAATACCGCAATCAGAATTCAAATCCGAGCCTCCGTTCTCCAGGAAATCGCAGTTTTAGCGAAAAACCTATCTTCCAGCATCCTAACTGCCAGAATCGTTCTCTGTTGTTGAACAGAAGTGTATCCGAAGTGAAATGACCAGAGGAGTCGAATGCCGCAAGCAGAATTCAAATCCGAGCCTCCGTTCGGCAGGAAATCGCAGTTTTAGCGAAAAACCTATCTTCCAGCATTCTAACTGCCAGAATCGTACTCTGTTGTTGAACAGAAGTGTATCCGAAGTGAAATGACTACAGGAATCGAATGCCGAAAGCAGAATTCAAATACGAGCCTCCGTTCTCCAGGAAATCGCAGTTTTAGCGAAAAACCTATCTTCCAGCATTCTAACTGCCAGAATCGTACTCTGTTGTTGAACAGAAGTGTATCCGAAGTGAAATGACCAGAGGAGTCGAATGCCGCAAGCAGAATTCAAATCCGAGCCTCCGTTCGGCAGGAAATCGCAGTTTTAGCGAAAAACCTATCTTCCAGCATTTTAACTGCCAGAATCGTACTTTGTTGTTGAACAGAAGTGTATCCGAAGTGAAATGACTACAGGAATCGAATACCGCAATCAGAATTCATATCCGAGCCTCCGTTCTGCAGGAAATCGCAGTTTTAGCGAAAAACCTATCTTCCAGCATTTTAACTGCCAGAATCGTACTTTGTTGTTGAACAGAAGTATATCCGAAGTGAAATGACTACTGGAATCGAATACCGCAATCAGAATTCAAATCCGAGCCTCCGTTCTGCAGGAAATCGCAGTTTTGGCGAAAAACCTATCTTCCAGCATTCTAACTGCCAGAATCGTACTCTGTTGTTGAACAAAAGTGTGTCCGAAGTGAAATGACTAGAGGTATCGAATGCCGCAAGCAGAATTCAAATCCGAGCATCCGTTCTGCAGGAAATCGCAGTTTTGGTGAAAAACCTATCTTCCAGCATTTTAACTGCCAGAATCGTACTTTGTTGTTGAACAGAAGTGTATCCGAAGTGAAATGACTAGAGGAATCGAATGCCGCAAGCAGAATTCAAATCCGAGCCTCCGTTCTGCAGGGAATCGCAGTTTTGGCGAAAAACCTATCTTCCAGCATTTTAACTGCCAGAATCGTACTCTGTTGTTGAACAGAAGTGTATCCGAAGTGAAATGACTACAGGAATCGAATGCCGCAAGCAGAATTCAAATCCGAGCCTCCGTTCTGCAGGAAATCGCACTTTTAGCGAAAAACCTATCTTCCAGCATTCTAACTGCCAGAATCGTACTTTGTTGTTGAACAGAAGTGTATCCGAAGTGAAATGACTACTGGAATCGAATACCGCAATCAGAATTCAAATCCGAGCCTCCGTT
Organism: Ectemnius lituratus; assembly: GCA_910593735.2. Taxonomy (NCBI): domain Eukaryota; kingdom Metazoa; phylum Arthropoda; class Insecta; order Hymenoptera; family Crabronidae; genus Ectemnius; species Ectemnius lituratus. The sequence continues at coordinate 3,963,309 of OU343037.1, forward strand.
CTGCAGGAAATCGCAGTTTTGGCGAAAAACCTATCTTCCAGCATTCTAACTGCCAGAATCGTACTCTGTTGTTGAACAGAAGTATATCCGAAGTGAAATGACTACTGGAATCGAATACCGCAATCAGAATTCAAATCCGAGCCTCCGTTCTCCAGGAAATCGCAGTTTTAGCGAAAAACCTAACTTCCAGCATTCTAACTGCCAGAATCGTACTCTGTTGTTGAACAGAAGTGTATCCAAAGTGAAATGACTACAGGAATCGAATGCCGCAAGCAGAATTCAAATCCGAGCCTCCGTTCTGTAGGAAATCGTTCTTTTAGCGAAAAACCTATCTTCCAGCATTTTAACTGCCAGAATCGTACTCTGTTGTTGAACAGAAGTGTATCCGAAGTGAAATGACTACAGGAATCGAATGCCGCAAGCAGAATTCAAATCCGAGCCTCCGTTCTGCAGGAAATCGCAGTTTTAGCGAAAAACCTATCTTCCAGCATTCTAACTGCCAGAATCGTACTTTGTTGTTGAACAGAAGTGTATCCGAAGTGAAATGACTACAGGAATCGAATACCGCAATCAGAATTCATATCCGAGCCTCCGTTCTGCAGGAAATCGCAGTTTTAGCGTAAAACCTATCTTCCAGCATTCTAACTGCCAGAATCGTACTTTGTTGTTGAACAGAAGTGTATCCGAAGTGAAATGACTACAGGAATCGAATGCCGCAAGCAGAATTCAAATCCGAGCCTCCGCTCTGCAGGAAATCGCAGTTTTAGCGAAAAACCTATCTTCCAGCATTCTAACTGCCAGAATCGTACTTTCTTGTTGAACAGAAGTGTATCCGAAGTGAAATGACTACAGGAATCGAATGCCGCAAGCAGAATTCAAATCCGAGCCTCCGTTCTGCAGGAAATCGCACTTTTAGCGAAAAACCTATCTTCCAGAATTGTAACTGCCAGAATCGTACTCTGTTGTCGAACAGAAGTGTATCCAAAGTGAAATGACTACAGGAATCGAATGCCGCAAGCAGAATTCAAATCCGAGCCTCCGTTCTGTAGGAAATCGCACTTTTAGCGAAAAACCTATCTTCCAGCATTTTAACTGCCAGAATCGTACTCTGTTGTTGAACAGAAGTGTATCCGAAGTGAAATGACTACAGGAATCGAATGCCGCAAGCAGAATTCAAATCCGAGCCTCCGTTCTGCAGGAAATCGCAGTTTTAGCGAAAAACCTATCTTCCAGCATTCTAACTGCCAGAATCGTACTTTGTTGTTGAACAGAAGTGTATCCGAAGTGAAATGACTACAGGAATCGAATGCCGAAAGCAGAATTCAAATACGAGCCTCCGTTCTCCAGGAAATCGCAGTTTTAGCGAAAAACCTAACTTCCAGCATTCTAACTGCCAGAATCGTACTCTGTTGTTGAACAGAAGTGTATCCGAAGTGAAATGACCAGAGGAGTCGAATGCCGCAAGCAGAATTCAAATCCGAGCCTCCGTTCTGCAGGAAATCGCAATTTTAGCGAAAAACCTATCTTCCAGCATTTTAACTGCCAGAATCGTACTTTGTTGTTGAACAGAAGTGTATCCGAAGTGAAATGACTAGAGGTATCGAATGCCGCAAGCAGAATTCAAATCCGAGCCTCCGTTCTGCAGGAAATCGCAGTTTTAGCGAAAAACCTATCTTCCAGCATTCTAACTGCCAGAATCGTACTTTGTTGTTGAACAGAAGTGTATCCGAAGTGAAATGACTACAGGAATCGAATGCCGAAAGCAGAATTCAAATACGAGCCTCCGTTCTCCAGGAAATCGCAGTTTTAGCGAAAAACCTATCTTCCAGCATTCTAACTGCCAGAATCGTACTCTGTTGTTGAACAGAAGTGTATCCGAAGTGAAATGACCAGAGGAGTCGAATGCCGCAAGCAGAATTCAAATCCGAGCCTCCGTTCGGCAGGAAATCGCACTTTTAGCGAAAAACCTATCTTCCAGCATTTTAACTGCCAGAATCGTACTTTGTTGTTGAACAGAAGTGTATCCGAAGTGAAATGACTAGAGGTATCGAATGCCGCAAGCAGAATTCAAATCCGAGCCTCCGTTCTGCAGGAAATCGCAGTTTTAGCGAAAACCTATCTTCCAGCATTCTAACTGCCAGAATCGTACTCTGTTGTTGAACAGTAGTGTATCCGAAGTGAAATGACTAGAGGAATCGAATGCCGCAAGCAGAATTCAAATCCGAGCCTCCGTTCTGCAGGGAATCGCAGTTTTGGCGAAAAACCTATCTTCAAGCATTTTAACTGCCAGAATCGTACTTTGTTGTTGAACAGAAGTATATCCGAAGTGAAATGACTACAGGAATCGAATACCGCAATCAGAATTCAAATCCGAGCCTCCGTTCTGCAGGAAATCGCAGTTTTGGCGAAAAACCTATCTTCCAGCATTCTAACTGCCAGAATCGTACTCTGTTGTTGAACAGAAGTGTATCCAAAGTGAAATGACTACAGGAATCGAATGCCGCAAGCAGAATTCAAATCCGAGCCTCCGTTCTGTAGGAAATCGCACTTTTAGCGAAAAACCTATCTTCCAGCATTTTAACTGCCAGAATCGTACTCTGTTGTTGAACAGAAGTGTATCCGAAGTGAAATGACTACAGGAATCGAATGCCGCAAGCAGAATTCAAATCCGAGCCTCCGTTCTGCAGGAAATCGCAGTTTTAGCGAAAAACCTATCTTCCAGCATTCTAACTGCCAGAATCGTACTCTGTTGTTGAACAGAAGTGTATCCGAAGTGAAATGACTACAGGAATCGAATGCCGAAAGCAGAATTCAAATACGAGCCTCCGTTCTCCAGGAAATCGCAGTTTTAGCGAAAAACCTATCTTCCAGCATTCTAACTGCCAGAATCGTACTCTGTTGTTGAACAGAAGTGTATCCGAAGTGAAATGACCAGAGGAGTCGAATGCCGCAAGCAGAATTCAAATCCGAGCCTCCGTTCGGCAGGAAATCGCAGTTTTAGCGAAAAACCTATCTTCCAGCATTTTAACTGCCAGAATCGTACTTTGTTGTTGAACAGAAGTGTATCCGAAGTGAAATGACTACAGGAATCGAATACCGCAATCAGAATTCATATCCGAGCCTCCGTTCTGCAGGAAATCGCAGTTTTAGCGAAAAACCTATCTTCCAGCATTTTAACTGCCAGAATCGTACTTTGTTGTTGAACAGAAGTATATCCGAAGTGAAATGACTACTGGAATCGAATACCGCAATCAGAATTCAAATCCGAGCCTCCGTTCTGCAGGAAATCGCAGTTTTGGCGAAAAACCTATCTTCCAGCATTCTAACTGCCAGAATCGTACTCTGTTGTTGAACAAAAGTGTGTCCGAAGTGAAATGACTAGAGGTATCGAATGCCGCAAGCAGAATTCAAATCCGAGCATCCGTTCTGCAGGAAATCGCAGTTTTGGTGAAAAACCTATCTTCCAGCATTTTAACTGCCAGAATCGTACTTTGTTGTTGAACAGAAGTGTATCCGAAGTGAAATGACTAGAGGAATCGAATGCCGCAAGCAGAATTCAAATCCGAGCCTCCGTTCTGCAGGGAATCGCAGTTTTGGCGAAAAACCTATCTTCAAGCATTTTAACTGCCAGAATCGTACTTTGTTGTTGAACAGAAGTGTATCCGAAGTGAAATGACTAGAGGTATCGAATGCCGCAAGCAGAATTCAAATCCGAGCCTCCGTTCTGCAGGAAATCGCAGTTTTAGCGAAAAACCTATCTTCCAGCATTCTAACTGCCAGAATCGTACTTTGTTGTTGAACAGAAGTGTATCCGAAGTGAAATGACTACAGGAATCGAATGCCGAAAGCAGAATTCAAATACGAGCCTCCGTTCTCCAGGAAATCGCAGTTTTAGCGAAAAACCTAACTTCCAGCATTCTAACTGCCAGAATCGTACTCTGTTGTTGAACAGAAGTGTATCCGAAGTGAAATGACCAGAGGAGTCGAATGCCGCAAGCAGAATTCAAATCCGAGCCTCCGTTCGGCAGGAAATCGCAGTTTTAGCGAAAAACCTATCTTCCAGCATTTTAACTGCCAGAATCGTACTTTGTTGTTGAACAGAAGTGTATCCGAAGTGAAATGACTAGAGGTATCGAATGCCGCAAGCAGAATTCAAATCCGAGCCTCCGTTCTGCAGGAAATCACAGTTTTAGCGAAAACCTATCTTCCAGCATTCTAACTGCCAGAATCGTACTCTGTTGTTGAACAGTAGTGTATCCGAAGTGAAATGACTAGAGGAATCGAATGCCGCAAGCAGAATTCAAATCCGAGCCTCCGTTCTGCAGGGAATCGCAGTTTTGGCGAAAAACCTATCTTCAAGCATTTTAACTGCCAGAATCGTACTTTGTTGTTGAACAGAAGTGTATCCGAAGTGAAATGACTACAGGAATCGAATACCGCAATCAGAATTCATATCCGAGCCTCCGTTCTGCAGGAAATCGCAGTTTTAGCGAAAAACCTATCTTCCAGCATTTTAACTGCCAGAATCGTACTTTGTTGTTGAACAGAAGTATATCCGAAGTGAAATGACTACTGGAATCGAATACCGCAATCAGAATTCAAATCCGAGCCTCCGTTCTGCAGGAAATCGCAGTTTTAGCGAAAAACCTATCTTCCAGCATTTTAACTGCCAGAATCGTACTTTGTTGTTGAACAGAAGTATATCCGAAGTGAAATGACTACTGGAATCGAATACCGCAATCAGAATTCAAATCCGAGCCTCCGTTCTCCAGGAAATCGCAGTTTTAGCGAAAAACCTATCTTCCAGCATCCTAACTGCCAGAATCGTACTCTGTTGTTGAACAGAAGTGTATCCGAAGTGAAATGACCAGAGGAGTCGAATGCCGCAAGCAGAATTCAAATCCGAGCCTCCGTTAGGCAGGAAATCGCAGTTTTAGCGAAAAACCTATCTTCCAGCATTTTAACTGCCAGAATCGTACTTTGTTGTTGAACAGAAGTGTATCCGAAGTGAAATGACTACAGGAATCGAATGCCGCAAGCAGAATTCAAATCCGAGCCTCCGCTCTGCAGGAAATCGCAGTTTTAGCGAAAAACCTATCTTCCAGCATTCTAACTGCCAGAATCGTACTTTGTTGTTGAACAGAAGTGTATCCGAAGTGAAATGACTACAGGAATCGAATGCCGCAAGCAGAATTCAAATCCGAGCCTCCGTTCTGTAGGAAATCGCACTTTTAGCGAAAAACCTATCTTCCAGCATTTTAACTGCCAGAATCGTACTCTGTTGTTGAACAGAAGTGTATCCGAAGTGAAATGACTACAGGAATCGAATGCCGCAAGCAGAATTCAAATCCGAGCCTCCGTTCTGCAGGAAATCGCAGTTTTGGCGAAAAACCTATCTTCCAGCATTCTAACTGCCAGAATCGTACTCTGTTGTTGAACAAAAGTGTATCCGAAGTGAAATGACTACAGGAATCGAATACCGCAATCAGAATTCATATCCGAGCCTCCGTTCTGCAGGAAATCGCAGTTTTAGCGAAAAACCTATCTTCCAGCATTTTAACTGCCAGAATCGTACTTTGTTGTTGAACAGAAGTATATCCGAAGTGAAATGACTACTGGAATCGAATACCGCAATCAGAATTCAAATCCGAGCCTCCGTTCTCCAGGAAATCGCAGTTTTAGCGAAAAACCTATCTTCCAGCATCCTAACTGCCAGAATCGTTCTCTGTTGTTGAACAGAAGTGTATCCGAAGTGAAATGACCAGAGGAGTCGAATGCCGCAAGCAGAATTCAAATCCGAGCCTCCGTTCTGCAGGAAATCGCAGTTTTAGCGAAAAACCTATCTTCCAGCATTTTAACTGCCAGAATCGTACTTTGTTGTTGAACAGAAGTATATCCGAAGTGAAATGACTACAGGAATCGAATACCGCAATCAGAATTCATATCCGAGCCTCCGTTCTGCAGGAAATCGCAGTTTTAGCGAAAAACCTATCTTCCAGCATTTTAACTGCCAGAATCGTACTTTGTTGTTGAACAGAAGTATATCCGAAGTGAAATGACTACTGGAATCGAATACCGCAATCAGAATTCAAATCCGAGCCTCCGTTCTGCAGGAAATCGCAGTTTTAGCGAAAAACCTATCTTCCAGCATTTTAACTGCCAGAATCGTACTTTGTTGTTGAACAGAAGTATATCCGAAGTGAAATGACTACTGGAATCGAATACCGCAATCAGAATTCAAATCCGAGCCTCCGTTCTCCAGGAAATCGCAGTTTTAGCGAAAAACCTATCTTCCAGCATCCTAACTGCCAGAATCGTACTCTGTTGTTGAACAGAAGTGTATCCGAAGTGAAATGACCAGAGGAGTCGAATGCCGCAAGCAGAATTCAAATCCGAGCCTCCGTTCGGCAGGAAATCGCAGTTTTAGCGAAAAACCTATCTTCCAGCATTTTAACTGCCAGAATCGTACTTTGTTGTTGAACAGAAGTGTATCCGAAGTGAAATGACTACAGGAATCGAATGCCGCAAGCAGAATTCAAATCCGAGCCTCCGCTCTGCAGGAAATCGCAGTTTTAGCGAAAAACCTATCTTCCAGCATTCTAACTGCCAGAATCGTACTTTGTTGTTGAACAGAAGTGTATCCGAAGTGAAATGACTACAGGAATCGAATGCCGCAAGCAGAATTCAAATCCGAGCCTCCGTTCTGTAGGAAATCGCACTTTTAGCGAAAAACCTATCTTCCAGCATTTTAACTGCCAGAATCGTACTCTGTTGTTGAACAGAAGTGTATCCGAAGTGAAATGACTACAGGAATCGAATGCCGCAAGCAGAATTCAAATCCGAGCCTCCGTTCTGCAGGAAATCGCAGTTTTAGCGAAAAACCTATCTTCCAGCATTCTAACTGCCAGAATCGTACTCTGTTGTTGAACAGAAGTGTATCCGAAGTGAAATGACTACAGGAATCGAATGCCGAAAGCAGAATTCAAATACGAGCCTCCGTTCTCCAGGGAATCGCAGTTTTGGCGAAAAACCTATCTTCAAGCATTTTAACTGCCAGAATCGTACTTTGTTGTTGAACAGAAGTATATCCGAAGTGAAATGACTACAGGAATCGAATACCGCAATCAGAATTCAAATCCGAGCCGCCGTTCTGCAGGAAATCGCAGTTTTGGCGAAAAACCTATCTTCCAGCATTCTAACTGCCAGAATCGTACTCTGTTGTTGAACAAAAGTGTATCCGAAGTGAAATGACTACAGGAATCGAATACCGCAATCAGAATTCATATCCGAGCCTCCGTTCTGCAGGAAATCGCAGTTTTAGCGAAAAACCTATCTTCCAGCATTTTAACTGCCAGAATCGTACTTTGTTGTTGAACAGAAGTATATCCGAAGTGAAATGACTACTGGAATCGAATACCGCAATCAGAATTCAAATCCGAGCCTCCGTTCTCCAGGAAATCGCAGTTTTAGCGAAAAACCTATCTTCCAGCATCCTAACTGCCAGAATCGTTGTCTGTTGTTGAACAGAAGTGTATCCGAAGTGAAATGACCAGAGGAGTCGAATGCCGCAAGCAGAATTCAAATCCGAGCCTCCGTTCGGCAGGAAATCGCAGTTTTAGCGAAAAACCTATCTTCCAGCATTCTAACTGCCAGAATCGTACTCTGTTGTTGAACAGAAGTGTATCCGAAGTGAAATGACTACAGGAATCGAATGCCGAAAGCAGAATTCAAATACGAGCCTCCGTTCTCCAGGAAATCGCAGTTTTAGCGAAAAACCTATCTTCCAGCATTCTAACTGCCAGAATCGTACTCTGTTGTTGAACAGAAGTGTATCCGAAGTGAAATGACCAGAGGAGTCGAATGCCGCAAGCAGAATTCAAATCCGAGCCTCCGTTCGGCAGGAAATCGCAGTTTTAGCGAAAAACCTATCTTCCAGCATTTTAACTGCCAGAATCGTACTTTGTTGTTGAACAGAAGTGTATCCGAAGTGAAATGACTACAGGAATCGAATACCGCAATCAGAATTCATATCCGAGCCTCCGTTCTGCAGGAAATCGCAGTTTTAGCGAAAAACCTATCTTCCAGCATTTTAACTGCCAGAATCGTACTTTGTTGTTGAACAGAAGTATATCCGAAGTGAAATGACTACTGGAATCGAATACCGCAATCAGAATTCAAATCCGAGCCTCCGTTCTGCAGGAAATCGCAGTTTTGGCGAAAAACCTATCTTCCAGCATTCTAACTGCCAGAATCGTACTCTGTTGTTGAACAAAAGTGTGTCCGAAGTGAAATGACTAGAGGTATCGAATGCCGCAAGCAGAATTCAAATCCGAGCATCCGTTCTGCAGGAAATCGCAGTTTTGGTGAAAAACCTATCTTCCAGCATTTTAACTGCCAGAATCGTACTTTGTTGTTGAACAGAAGTGTATCCGAAGTGAAATGACTAGAGGAATCGAATGCCGCAAGCAGAATTCAAATCCGAGCCTCCGTTCTGCAGGGAATCGCAGTTTTGGCGAAAAACCTATCTTCAAGCATTTTAACTGCCAGAATCGTACTTTGTTGTTGAACAGAAGTATATCCGAAGTGAAATGACTACAGGAATCGAATACCGCAATCAGAATTCAAATCCGAGCCTCCGTTCTGCAGGAAATCGCAGTTTTGGCGAAAAACCTATCTTCCAGCATTCTAACTGCCAGAATCGTACTCTGTTGTTGAACAAAAGTGTATCCGAAGTGAAATGACTACAGGAATCGAATACCGCAATCAGAATTCATATCCGAGCCTCCGTTCTGCAGGAAATCGCAGTTTTAGCGAAAAACCTATCTTCCAGCATTTTAACTGCCAGAATCGTACTTTGTTGTTGAACAGAAGTATATCCGAAGTGAAATGACTACTGGAATCGAATACCGCAATCAGAATTCAAATCCGAGCCTCCGTTCTCCAGGAAATCGCAGTTTTAGCGAAAAACCTATCTTCCAGCATCCTAACTGCCAGAATCGTTCTCTGTTGTTGAACAGAAGTGTATCCGAAGTGAAATGACCAGAGGAGTCGAATGCCGCAAGCAGAATTCAAATCCGAGCCTCCGTTCGGCAGGAAATCGCAGTTTTAGCGAAAAACAAATCTTCCAGCATTTTAACTGCCAGAATCGTACTTTGTTGTTGAACAGAAGTGTATCCGAAGTGAAATGACTACAGGAATCGAATACCGCAATCAGAATTCATATCCGAGCCTCCGTTCTGCAGGAAATCGCAGTTTTGGCGAAAAACCTATCTTCCAGCATTCTAACTGCCAGAATCGTACTCTGTTGTTGAACAAAAGTGTGTCCGAAGTCAAATGACTAGAGGTATCGAATGCCGCAAGCAGAATTCAAATCCGAGCATCCGTTCTGCAGGAAATCGCAGTTTTGGTGAAAAACCTATCTTCCAGCATTTTAACTGCCAGAATCGTACTTTGTTGTTGAACAGAAGTGTATCCGAAGTGAAATGACTAGAGGAATCGAATGCCGCAAGCAGAATTCAAATCCGAGCCTCCGTTCTGCAGGGAATCGCAGTTTTGGCGAAAAACCTATCTTCAAGCATTTTAACTGCCAGAATCGTACTTTGTTGTTGAACAGAAGTATATCCGAAGTGAAATGACTACAGGAATCGAATACCGCAATCAGAATTCAAATCCGAGCCTCCGTTCTGCAGGAAATCGCAGTTTTGGCGAAAAACCTATCTTCCAGCATTCTAACTGCCAGAATCGTACTCTGTTGTTGAACAAAAGTGTATCCGAAGTGAAATGACTACAGGAATCGAATGCCGCAAGCAGAATTCAAATCCGAGCCTCCGTTCTGCAGGAAATCGCAGTTTTAGCGAAAAACCTATCTTCCAGCATTCTAACTGCCAGAATCGTACTTTGTTGTTGAACAGAAGTGTATCCGAAGTGAAATGACTACAGGAATCGAATGCCGAAAGCAGAATTCAAATACGAGCCTCCGTTCTCCAGGAAATCGCAGTTTTAGCGAAAAACCTATCTTCCAGCATTCTAACTGCCAGAATCGTACTCTGTTGTTGAACAGAAGTGTATCCGAAGTGAAATAACCAGAGGAGTCGAATGCCGCAAGCAGAATTCAAATCCGAGCCTCCGTTCGGCAGGAAATCGCAGTTTTAGCGAAAAACCTATCTTCCAGCATTTTAACTGCCAGAATCGTACTTTGTTGTTGAACAGAAGTGTATCCGAAGTGAAATGACTAGAGGTATCGAATGCCGCAAGCAGAATTCAAATCCGAGCCTCCGTTCTGCAGGAAATCGCAGTTTTAGCGAAAACCTATCTTCCAGCATTCTAACTGCCAGAATCGTACTCTGTTGTTGAACAGAAGTGTATCCAAAGTGAAATGACTACAGGAATCGAATGCCGCAAGCAGAATTCAAATCCGAGCCTCCGTTCTGTAGGTAATCGCACCTTTAGCGAAAAACCTATCTTCCAGCATTTTAACTGCCAGAATCGTACTCTGTTGTTGAACAGAATTGTATCCGAAGTGAAATGACTACAGGAATCGAATACCGCAATCAGAATTCAAATCCGAGCCTCCGTTCTGCAGGAAATCGCAGTTTTGGCGAAAAACCTATCTTCCAGCATTCTAACTGCCAGAATCGTACTCTGTTGTTGAACAAAAGTGTGTCCGAAGTGAAATGACTAGAGGTATCGAATGCCGCAAGCAGAATTCAAATCCGAGCATCCGTTCTGCAGGAAATCGCAGTTTTGGTGAAAAACCTATCTTCCAGCATTTTAACTGCCAGAATCGTACTTTGTTGTTGAACAGAAGTGTATCCGAAGTGAAATGACTAGAGGAATCGAATGCCGCAAGCAGAATTCAAATCCGAGCCTCCGTTCTGCAGGGAATCGCAGTTTTGGCGAAAAACCTATCTTCAAGCATTTTAACTGCCAGAATCGTACTTTGTTGTTGAACAGAAGTATATCCGAAGTGAAATGACTACAGGAATCGAATACCGCAATCAGAATTCAAATCCGAGCCTCCGTTCTGCAGGAAATCGCAGTTTTGGCGAAAAACCTATCTTCAAGCATTTTAACTGCCAGAATCGTACTTTGTTGTTGAACAGAAGTATATCCGAAGTGAAATGACTACAGGAATCGAATGCCGCAAGCAGAATTCAAATCCGAGCCTCCGTTCGGCAGGAAATCGCAGTTTTGGCGAAAAACCTATCTTCAAGCATTTTAACTGCCAGAATCGTACTTTGTTGTTGAACAGAAGTATATCCGAAGTGAAATGACTACAGGAATCGAATACCGCAATCAGAATTCAAATCCGAGCCTCCGTTCTGCAGGAAATCGCAGTTTTGGCGAAAAACCTATCTTCCAGCATTCTAACTGCCAGAATCGTACTCTGTTGTTGAACAAAAGTGTATCCGAAGTGAAATGACTACAGGAATCGAATACCGCAATCAGAATTCAAATCCGAGCCTCCGTTCTGCAGGAAATCGCAGTTTTAGCGAAAAACCTATCTTCCAGCATTCTAACTGCCAGAATCGTACTTTGTTGTTGAACAGAAGTGTATCCGAAGTGAAATGACTACAGGAATCGAATACCGCAATCAGAATTCAAATCCGAGCCTCCGTTCTGCAGGAAATCGCAGTTTTGGCGAAAAACCTATCTTCCAGCATTCTAACTGCCAGAATCGTACTCTGTTGTTGAACAAAAGTGTGTCCGAAGTGAAATGACTAGAGGTATCGAATGCCGCAAGCAGAATTCAAATCCGAGCATCCGTTCTGCAGGAAATCGCAGTTTTGGTGAAAAACCTATCTTCCAGCATTTTAACTGCCAGAATCGTACTTTGTTGTTGAACAGAAGTGTATCCGAAGTGAAATGACTAGAGGAATCGAATGCCGCAAGCAGAATTCAAATCCGAGCCTCCGTTCTGCAGGGAATCGCAGTTTTGGCGAAAAACCTATCTTCAAGCATTTTAACTGCCAGAATCGTACTTTGTTGTTGAACAGAAGTATATCCGAAGTGAAATGACTACAGGAATCGAATACCGCAATCAGAATTCAAATCCGAGCCTCCGTTCTGCAGGAAATCGCAGTTTTGGCGAAAAACCTATCTTCCAGCATTCTAACTGCCAGAATCGTACTCTGTTGTTGAACAAAAGTGTATCCGAAGTGAAATGACTACAGGAATCGAATACCGCAATCAGAATTCATATCCGAGCCTCCGTTCTGCAGGAAATCGCAGTTTTAGCGAAAAACCTATCTTCCAGCATTTTAACTGCCAGAATCGTACTTTGTTGTTGAACAGAAGTATATCCGAAGTGAAATGACTACTGGAATCGAATACCGCAATCAGAATTCAAATCCGAGCCTCCGTTCTCCAGGAAATCGCAGTTTTAGCGAAAAACCTATCTTCCAGCATCCTAACTGCCAGAATCGTTCTCTGTTGTTGAACAGAAGTGTATCCGAAGTGAAATGACTAGAGGAGTCGAATGCCGCAAGCAGAATTCAAATCCGAGCCTCCGTTCGGCAGGAAATCGCAGTTTTAGCGAAAAACCTATCTTCCAGCATTTTAACTGCCAGAATCGTACTTTGTTGTTGAACAGAAGTGTATCCGAAGTGAAATGACTACAGGAATCGAATACCGCAATCAGAATTCATATCCGAGCCTCCGTTCTGCAGGAAATCGCAGTTTTAGCGAAAAACCTATCTTCCAGCATTTTAACTGCCAGAATCGTACTTTGTTGTTGAACAGAAGTATATCCGAAGTGAAATGACTACTGGAATCGAATACCGCAATCAGAATTCAAATCCGAGCCTCCGTTCTGCAGGAAATCGCAGTTTTAGCGAAAAACCTATCTTCCAGCATTTTAACTGCCAGAATCGTACTTTGTTGTTGAACAGAAGTATATCCGAAGTGAAATGACTACTGGAATCGAATACCGCAATCAGAATTCAAATCCGAGCCTCCGTTCTCCAGGAAATCGCAGTTTTAGCGAAAAACCTATCTTCCAGCATCCTAACTGCCAGAATCGTACTCTGTTGTTGAACAGAAGTGTATCCGAAGTGAAATGACCAGAGGAGTCGAATGCCGCAAGCAGAATTCAAATCCGAGCCTCCGTTCGGCAGGAAATCGCAGTTTTAGCGAAAAACCTATCTTCCAGCATTTTAACTGCCAGAATCGTACTTTGTTGTTGAACAGAAGTGTATCCGAAGTGAAATGACTACAGGAATCGAATGCCGCAAGCAGAATTCAAATCCGAGCCTCCGCTCTGCAGGAAATCGCAGTTTTAGCGAAAAACCTATCTTCCAGCATTCTAACTGCCAGAATCGTACTTTGTTGTTGAACAGAAGTGTATCCGAAGTGAAATGACTACAGGAATCGAATGCCGCAAGCAGAATTCAAATCCGAGCCTCCGTTCTGTAGGAAATCGCACTTTTAGCGAAAAACCTATCTTCCAGCATTTTAACTGCCAGAATCGTACTCTGTTGTTGAACAGAAGTGTATCCGAAGTGAAATGACTACAGGAATCGAATGCCGCAAGCAGAATTCAAATCCGAGCCTCCGTTCTGCAGGAAATCGCAGTTTTAGCGAAAAACCTATCTTCCAGCATTCTAACTGCCAGAATCGTACTCTGTTGTTGAACAGAAGTGTATCCGAAGTGAAATGACTACAGGAATCGAATGCCGAAAGCAGAATTCAAATACGAGCCTCCGTTCTGCAGGAAATCGCAGTTTTAGCGAAAAACCTATCTTCCAGCATTCTAACTGCCAGAATCGTACTCTGTTGTTGAACAGAAGTGTATCCGAAGTGAAATGACCAGAGGAGTCGAATGCCGCAAGCAGAATTCAAATCCGAGCCTCCGTTCGGCAGGAAATCGCAGTTTTAGCGAAAAACCTATCTTCCAGCATTTTAACTGCCAGAATCGTACTCTGTTGTTGAACAGAAGTGTATCCGAAGTGAAATGACTACAGGAATCGAATACCGCAATCAGAATTCATATCCGAGCCTCCGTTCTGCAGGAAATCGCAGTTTTAGCGAAAAACCTATCTTCCAGCATTTTAACTGCCAGAATCGTACTTTGTTGTTGAACAGAAGTATATCCGAAGTGAAATGACTACTGGAATCGAATACCGCAATCAGAATTCAAATCCGAGCCTCCGTTCTGCAGGAAATCGCAGTTTTGGCGAAAAACCTATCTTCCAGCATTCTAACTGCCAGAATCGTACTCTGTTGTTGAACAAAAGTGTGTCCGAAGTGAAATGACTAGAGGTATCGAATGCCGCAAGCAGAATTCAAATCCGAGCATCCGTTCTGCAGGAAATCGCAGTTTTGGTGAAAAACCTATCTTCCAGCATTTTAACTGCCAGAATCGTACTTTGTTGTTGAACAGAAGTGTATCCGAAGTGAAATGACTAGAGGAATCGAATGCCGCAAGCAGAATTCAAATCCGAGCCTCCGTTCTGCAGGGAATCGCAGTTTTGGCGAAAAACCTATCTTCAAGCATTTTAACTGCCAGAATCGTACTTTGTTGTTGAACAGAAGTATATCCGAAGTGAAATGACTACAGGAATCGAATACCGCAATCAGAATTCATATCCGAGCCTCCGTTCTGCAGGAAATCGCAGTTTTAGCGAAAAACCTATCTTCCAGCATTCTAACTGCCAGAATCGTACTCTGTTGTTGAACAAAAGTGTATCCGAAGTGAAATGACTACAGGAATCGAATACCGCAATCAGAATTCATATCCGAGCCTCCGTTCTGCAGGAAATCGCAGTTTTAGCGAAAAACCTATCTTCCAGCATTTTAACTGCCAGAATCGTACTTTGTTGTTGAACAGAAGTATATCCGAAGTGAAATGACTACTGGAATCGAATACCGCAATCAGAATTCAAATCCGAGCCTCCGTTCTCCAGGAAATCGCAGTTTTAGCGAAAAACCTATCTTCCAGCATCCTAACTGCCAGAATCGTTCTCTGTTGTTGAACAGAAGTGTATCCGAAGTGAAATGACCAGAGGAGTCGAATGCCGCAAGCAGAATTCAAATCCGAGCCTCCGTTCGGCAGGAAATCGCAGTTTTAGCGAAAAACCAATCTTCCAGCATTTTAACTGCCAGAATCGTACTTTGTTGTTGAACAGAAGTGTATCCGAAGTGAAATGACTACAGGAATCGAATACCGCAATCAGAATTCATATCCGAGCCTCCGTTCTGCAGGAAATCGCAGTTTTAGCGAAAAACCAATCTTCCAGCATTTTAACTGCCAGAATCGTACTTTGTTGTTGAACAGAAGTGTATCCGAAGTGAAATGACTACAGGAATCGAATACCGCAATCAGAATTCATATCCGAGCCTCCGTTCTGCAGGAAATCGCAGTTTTGGCGAAAAACCTATCTTCCAGCATTCTAACTGCCAGAATCGTACTCTGTTGTTGAACAAAAGTGTGTCCGAAGTGAAATGACTAGAGGTATCGAATGCCGCAAGCAGAATTCAAATCCGAGCCTCCGTTCTGCAGGAAATCGCAGTTTTGGTGAAAAACCTATCTTCCAGCATTTTAACTGCCAGAATCGTACTTTGTTGTTGAACAGAAGTGTATCCGAAGTGAAATGACTAGAGGAATCGAATGCCGCAAGCAGAATTCAAATCCGAGCCTCCGTTCTGCAGGGAATCGCAGTTTTGGCGAAAAACCTATCTTCAAGCATTTTAACTGCCAGAATCGTACTTTGTTGTTGAACAGAAGTATATCCGAAGTGAAATGACTACAGGAATCGAATACCGCAATCAGAATTCAAATCCGAGCCTCCGTTCTGCAGGAAATCGCAGTTTTGGCGAAAAACCTATCTTCCAGCATTCTAACTGCCAGAATCGTACTCTGTTGTTGAACAAAAGTGTATCCGAAGTGAAATGACTACAGGAATCGAATACCGCAATCAGAATTCATATCCGAGCCTCCGTTCTGCAGGAAATCGCAGTTTTAGCGAAAAACCTATCTTCCAGCATTTTAACTGCCAGAATCGTACTTTGTTGTTGAACAGAAGTATATCCGAAGTGAAATGACTACTGGAATCGAATACCGCAATCAGAATTCAAATCCGAGCCTCCGTTCTCCAGGAAATCGCAGTTTTAGCGAAAAACCTATCTTCCAGCATCCTAACTGCCAGAATCGTTCTCTGTTGTTGAACAGAAGTGTATCCGAAGTGAAATGACCAGAGGAGTCGAATGCCGCAAGCAGAATTCAAATCCGAGCCTCCGTTCGGCAGGAAATCGCAGTTTTAGCGAAAAACCTATCTTCCAGCATTTTAACTGCCAGAATCGTACTTTGTTGTTGAACAGAAGTGTATCCGAAGTGAAATGACTACAGGAATCGAATACCGCAATCAGAATTCATATCCGAGCCTCCGTTCTGCAGGAAATCGCAGTTTTAGCGAAAAACCTATCTTCCAGCATTTTAACTGCCAGAATCGTACTTTGTTGTTGAACAGAAGTATATCCGAAGTGAAATGACTACTGGAATCGAATACCGCAATCAGAATTCAAATCCGAGCCTCCGTTCTGCAGGAAATCGCAGTTTTAGCGAAAAACCTATCTTCCAGCATTTTAACTGTCAGAATCGTACTTTGTTGTTGAACAGAAGTGTATCCGAAGTGAAATGACTACAGGAATCGAATACCGCAATCAGAATTCAAATCCGAGCCTCCGTTCTGCAGGAAATCGCAGTTTTAGCGAAAAACCTATCTTCCAGCATTCTAACTGCCAGAATCGTACTTTGTTGTTGAACAGAAGTGTATCCGAAGTGAAATGACTACAGGAATCGAATACCGCAATCAGAATTCAAATCCGAGCCTCCGTTCTGCAGGAAATCGCAGTTTTGGCGAAAAACCTATCTTCCAGCATTCTAACTGCCAGAATCGTACTCTGTTGTTGAACAAAAGTGTGTCCGAAGTGAAATGACTAGAGGTATCGAATGCCGCAAGCAGAATTCAAATCCGAGCATCCGTTCTGCAGGAAATCGCAGTTTTGGTGAAAAACCTATCTTCCAGCATTTTAACTGCCAGAATCGTACTTTGTTGTTGAACAGAAGTGTATCCGAAGTGAAATGACTAGAGGAATCGAATGCCGCAAGCAGAATTCAAATCCGAGCCTCCGTTCTGCAGGGAATCGCAGTTTTGGCGAAAAACCTATCTTCAAGCATTTTAACTGCCAGAATCGTACTTTGTTGTTGAACAGAAGTATATCCGAAGTGAAATGACTACAGGAATCGAATACCGCAATCAGAATTCAAATCCGAGCCTCCGTTCTGCAGGAAATCGCAGTTTTGGCGAAAAACCTATCTTCCAGCATTCTAACTGCCAGAATCGTACTCTGTTGTTGAACAAAAGTGTATCCGAAGTGAAATGACTACAGGAATCGAATACCGCAATCAGAATTCATATCCGAGCCTCCGTTCTGCAGGAAATCGCAGTTTTAGCGAAAAACCTATCTTCCAGCATTTTAACTGCCAGAATCGTACTTTGTTGTTGAACAGAAGTATATCCGAAGTGAAATGACTACTGGAATCGAATACCGCAATCAGAATTCAAATCCGAGCCTCCGTTCTCCAGGAAATCGCAGTTTTAGCGAAAAACCTATCTTCCAGCATCCTAACTGCCAGAATCGTTCTCTGTTGTTGAACAGAAGTGTATCCGAAGTGAAATGACCAGAGGAGTCGAATGCCGCAAGCAGAATTCAAATCCGAGCCTCCGTTCGGCAGGAAATCGCAGTTTTAGCGAAAAACCTATCTTCCAGCATTTTAACTGCCAGAATCGTACTTTGTTGTTGAACAGAAGTGTATCCGAAGTGAAATGACTACAGGAATCGAATACCGCAATCAGAATTCATATCCGAGCCTCCGTTCTGCAGGAAATCGCAGTTTTAGCGAAAAACCTATCTTCCAGCATTTTAACTGCCAGAATCGTACTTTGTTGTTGAACAGAAGTATATCCGAAGTGAAATGACTACAGGAATCGAATACCGCAATCAGAATTCAAATCCGAGCCTCCGTTCTGCAGGAAATCGCAGTTTTAGCGAAAAACCTATCTTCCAGCATTTTAACTGCCAGAATCGTACTTTGTTGTTGAACAGAAGTATATCCGAAGTGAAATGACTACTGGAATCGAATACCGCAATCAGAATTCAAATCCGAGCCTCCGTTCTCCAGGAAATCGCAGTTTTAGCGAAAAACCTATCTTCCAGCATCCTAACTGCCAGAATCGTACTCTGTTGTTGAACAGAAGTGTATCCGAAGTGAAATGACCAGAGGAGTCGAATGCCGCAAGCAGAATTCAAATCCGAGCCTCCGTTCGGCAGGAAATCGCAGTTTTAGCGAAAAACCTATCTTCCAGCATTTTAACTGCCAGAATCGTACTTTGTTGTTGAACAGAAGTGTATCCGAAGTGAAATGACTACAGGAATCGAATGCCGCAAGCAGAATTCAAATCCGAGCCTCCGCTCTGCAGGAAATCGCAGTTTTAGCGAAAAACCTATCTTCCAGCATTCTAACTGCCAGAATCGTACTTTGTTGTTGAACAGAAGTGTATCCGAAGTGAAATGACTACAGGAATCGAATGCCGCAAGCAGAATTCAAATCCGAGCCTCCGTTCTGTAGGAAATCGCACTTTTAGCGAAAAACCTATCTTCCAGCATTTTAACTGCCAGAATCGTACTCTGTTGTTGAACAGAAGTGTATCCGAAGTGAAATGACTACAGGAATCGAATGCCGCAAGCAGAATTCAAATCCGAGCCTCCGTTCTGCAGGAAATCGCAGTTTTAGCGAAAAACCTATCTTCCAGCATTCTAACTGCCAGAATCGTACTCTGTTGTTGAACAGAAGTGTATCCGAAGTGAAATGACTACAGGAATCGAATGCCGAAAGCAGAATTCAAATACGAGCCTCCGTTCTCCAGGAAATCGCAGTTTTAGCGAAAAACCTATCTTCCAGCATTCTAACTGCCAGAATCGTACTCTGTTGTTGAACAGAAGTGTATCCGAAGTGAAATGACCAGAGGAGTCGAATGCCGCAAGCAGAATTCAAATCCGAGCCTCCGTTCGGCAGGAAATCGCAGTTTTAGCGAAAAACCTATCTTCCAGCATTTTAACTGCCAGAATCGTACTTTGTTGTTGAACAGAAGTGTATCCGAAGTGAAATGACTACAGGAATCGAATACCGCAATCAGAATTCATATCCGAGCCTCCGTTCTGCAGGAAATCGCAGTTTTAGCGAAAAACCTATCTTCCAGCATTTTAACTGCCAGAATCGTACTTTGTTGTTGAACAGAAGTATATCCGAAGTGAAATGACTACTGGAATCGAATACCGCAATCAGAATTCAAATCCGAGCCTCCGTTCTGCAGGAAATCGCAGTTTTGGCGAAAAACCTATCTTCCAGCATTCTAACTGCCAGAATCGTACTCTGTTGTTGAACAAAAGTGTGTCCGAAGTGAAATGACTAGAGGTATCGAATGCCGCAAGCAGAATTCAAATCCGAGCATCCGTTCTGCAGGAAATCGCAGTTTTGGTGAAAAACCTATCTTCCAGCATTTTAACTGCCAGAATCGTACTTTGTTGTTGAACAGAAGTGTATCCGAAGTGAAATGACTAGAGGAATCGAATGCCGCAAGCAGAATTCAAATCCGAGCCTCCGTTCTGCAGGGAATCGCAGTTTTGGCGAAAAACCTATCTTCAAGCATTTTAACTGCCAGAATCGTACTTTGTTGTTGAACAGAAGTATATCCGAAGTGAAATGACTACAGGAATCGAATACCGCAATCAGAATTCAAATCCGAGCCTCCGTTCTGCAGGAAATCGCAGTTTTGGCGAAAAACCTATCTTCCAGCATTCTAACTGCCAGAATCGTACTCTGTTGTTGAACAAAAGTGTATCCGAAGTGAAATGACTACAGGAATCGAATACCGCAATCAGAATTCATATCCGAGCCTCCGTTCTGCAGGAAATCGCAGTTTTAGCGAAAAACCTATCTTCCAGCATTCTAACTGCCAGAATCGTACTTTGTTGTTGAACAGAAGTATATCCGAAGTGAAATGACTACTGGAATCGAATACCGCAATCAGAATTCAAATCCGAGCCTCCGTTCTCCAGGAAATCGCAGTTTTAGCGAAAAACCTATCTTCCAGCATCCTAACTGCCAGAATCGTTCTCTGTTGTTGAACAGAAGTGTATCCGAAGTGAAATGACCAGAGGAGTCGAATGCCGCAAGCAGAATTCAAATCCGAGCCTCCGTTCGGCAGGAAATCGCAGTTTTAGCGAAAAACCAATCTTCCAGCATTTTAACTGCCAGAATCGTACTTTGTTGTTGAACAGAAGTGTATCCGAAGTGAAATGACTACAGGAATCGAATACCGCAATCAGAATTCATATCCGAGCCTCCGTTCTGCAGGAAATCGCAGTTTTAGCGAAAAACCAATCTTCCAGCATTTTAACTGCCAGAATCGTACTTTGTTGTTGAACAGAAGTGTATCCGAAGTGAAATGACTACAGGAATCGAATACCGCAATCAGAATTCATATCCGAGCCTGCGTTCTGCAGGAAATCGCAGTTTTGGCGAAAAACCTATCTTCCAGCATTCTAACTGCCAGAATCGTACTCTGTTGTTGAACAAAAGTGTGTCCGAAGTGAAATGACTAGAGGTATCGAATGCCGCAAGCAGAATTCAAATCCGAGCATCCGTTCTGCAGGAAATCGCAGTTTTGGTGAAAAACCTATCTTCCAGCATTTTAACTGCCAGAATCGTACTTTGTTGTTGAACAGAAGTGTATCCGAAGTGAAATGACTAGAGGAATCGAATGCCGCAAGCAGAATTCAAATCCGAGCCTCCGTTCTGCAGGGAATCGCAGTTTTGGCGAAAAACCTATCTTCAAGCATTTTAACTGCCAGAATCGTACTTTGTTGTTGAACAGAAGTATATCCGAAGTGAAATGACTACAGGAATCGAATACCGCAATCAGAATTCAAATCCGAGCCTCCGTTCTGCAGGAAATCGCAGTTTTGGCGAAAAACCTATCTTCCAGCATTCTAACTGCCAGAATCGTACTCTGTTGTTGAACAAAAGTGTATCCGAAGTGAAATGACTACAGGAATCGAATACCGCAATCAGAATTCATATCCGAGCCTCCGTTCTGCAGGAAATCGCAGTTTTAGCGAAAAACCTATCTTCCAGCATTTTAACTGCCAGAATCGTACTTTGTTGTTGAACAGAAGTATATCCGAAGTGAAATGACTACTGGAATCGAATACCGCAATCAGAATTCAAATCCGAGCCTCCGTTCTCCAGGAAATCGCAGTTTTAGCGAAAAACCTATCTTCCAGCATCCTAACTGCCAGAATCGTTCTCTGTTGTTGAACAGAAGTGTATCCGAAGTGAAATGACCAGAGGAGTCGAATGCCGCAAGCAGAATTCAAATCCGAGCCTCCGTTCGGCAGGAAATCGCAGTTTTAGCGAAAAACCTATCTTCCAGCATTTTAACTGCCAGAATCGTACTTTGTTGTTGAACAGAAGTGTATCCGAAGTGAAATGACTACAGGAATCGAATACCGCAATCAGAATTCATATCCGAGCCTCCGTTCTGCAGGAAATCGCAGTTTTAGCGAAA
The DNA here is from genome assembly GCA_910593735.2 of Ectemnius lituratus. Classification (NCBI taxonomy): domain Eukaryota; kingdom Metazoa; phylum Arthropoda; class Insecta; order Hymenoptera; family Crabronidae; genus Ectemnius; species Ectemnius lituratus. The sequence continues at coordinate 3,984,938 of OU343037.1, forward strand.
AACCTATCTTCCAGCATTTTAACTGCCAGAATCGTACTTTGTTGTTGAACAGAAGTATATCCGAAGTGAAATGACTACTGGAATCGAATACCGCAATCAGAATTCAAATCCGAGCCTCCGTTCTGCAGGAAATCGCAGTTTTAGCGAAAAACCTATCTTCCAGCATTTTAACTGTCAGAATCGTACTTTGTTGTTGAACAGAAGTATATCCGAAGTGAAATGACTACTGGAATCGAATACCGCAATCAGAATTCAAATCCGAGCCTCCGTTCTCCAGGAAATCGCAGTTTTAGCGAAAAACCTATCTTCCAGCATCCTAACTGCCAGAATCGTACTCTGTTGTTGAACAGAAGTGTATCCGAAGTGAAATGACCAGAGGAGTTGAATGCCGCAAGCAGAATTCAAATCCGAGCCTCCGTTCGGCAGGAAATCGCAGTTTTAGCGAAAAACCTATCTTCCAGCATTTTAACTGCCAGAATCGTACGTTGTTGTTGAACAGAAGTGTATCCGAAGTGAAATGACTACAGGAATCGAATGCCGCAAGCAGAATTCAAATCCGAGCCTCCGCTCTGCAGGAAATCGCAGTTTTAGCGAAAAACCTATCTTCCAGCATTCTAACTGCCAGAATCGTACTTTGTTGTTGAACAGAAGTGTATCCGAAGTGAAATGACTACAGGAATCGAATGCCGCAAGCAGAATTCAAATCCGAGCCTCCGTTCTGTAGGAAATCGCACTTTTAGCGAAAAACCTATCTTCCAGCATTTTAACTGCCAGAATCGTACTCTGTTGTTGAACAGAAGTGTATCCGAAGTGAAATGACTACAGGAATCGAATGCCGCAAGCAGAATTCAAATCCGAGCCTCCGTTCTGCAGGAAATCGCAGTTTTAGCGAAAAACCTATCTTCCAGCATTCTAACTGCCAGAATCGTACTTTGTTGTTGAACAGAAGTGTATCCGAAGTGAAATGACTACAGGAATCGAATGCCGAAAGCAGAATTCAAATACGAGCCTCCGTTCTCCAGGAAATCGCAGTTTTAGCGAAAAACCTATCTTCCAGCATTCTAACTGCCAGAATCGTACTCTGTTGTTGAACAGAAGTGTATCCGAAGTGAAATGACCAGAGGAGTCGAATGCCGCAAGCAGAATTCAAATCCGAGCCTCCGTTCGGCAGGAAATCGCAGTTTTAGCGAAAAACCTATCTTCCAGCATTTTAACTGCCAGAATCGTACTTTGTTGTTGAACAGAAGTGTATCCGAAGTGAAATGACTAGAGGTATCGAATGCCGCAAGCAGAATTCAAATCCGAGCATCCGTTCTGCAGGAAATCTCAGTTTTGGTGAAAAACCTATCTTCCAGCATTTTAACTGCCAGAATCGTACTTTGTTGTTGAACAGAAGTGTATCCGAAGTGAAATGACTAGAGGAATCGAATGCCGCAAGCAGAATTCAAATCCGAGCCTCCGTTCTGTAGGAAATCGCACTTTTAGCGAAAAACCTATCTTCCAGCATTTTAACTGCCAGAATCGTACTCTGTTGTTGAACAGAAGTGTATCCGAAGTGAAATGACTACAGGAATCGAATGCCGCAAGCAGAATTCAAATCCGAGCCTCCGTTCTGCAGGAAATCGCAGTTTTAGCGAAAAACCTATCTTCCAGCATTCTAACTGCCAGAATCGTACTCTGTTGTTGAACAGAAGTGTATCCGAAGTGAAATGACTACAGGAATCGAATGCCGAAAGCAGAATTCAAATACGAGCCTCCGTTCTCCAGGAAATCGCAGTTTTAGCGAAAAACCTATCTTCCAGCATTCTAACTGCCAGAATCGTACTCTGTTGTTGAACAGAAGTGTATCCGAAGTGAAATGACCAGAGGAGTCGAATGCCGCAAGCAGAATTCAAATCCGAGCCTCCGTTCGGCAGGAAATCGCAGTTTTAGCGAAAAACCTATCTTCCAGCATTTTAACTGCCAGAATCGTACTTTGTTGTTGAACAGAAGTGTATCCGAAGTGAAATGACTACAGGAATCGAATACCGCAATCAGAATTCATATCCGAGCCTCCGTTCTGCAGGAAATCGCAGTTTTAGCGAAAAACCTATCTTCCAGCATTTTAACTGCCAGAATCGTACTTTGTTGTTGAACAGAAGTATATCCGAAGTGAAATGACTACTGGAATCGAATACCGCAATCAGAATTCAAATCCGAGCCTCCGTTCTGCAGGAAATCGCAGTTTTGGCGAAAAACCTATCTTCCAGCATTCTAACTGCCAGAATCGTACTCTGTTGTTGAACAAAAGTGTGTCCGAAGTGAAATGACTAGAGGTATCGAATGCCGCAAGCAGAATTCAAATCCGAGCATCCGTTCTGCAGGAAATCGCAGTTTTGGTGAAAAACCTATCTTCCAGCATTTTAACTGCCAGAATCGTACTTTGTTGTTGAACAGAAGTGTATCCGAAGTGAAATGACTAGAGGAATCGAATGCCGCAAGCAGAATTCAAATCCGAGCCTCCGTTCTGCAGGGAATCGCAGTTTTGGCGAAAAACCTATCTTCAAGCATTTTAACTGCCAGAATCGTACTTTGTTGTTGAACAGAAGTATATCCGAAGTGAAATGACTACAGGAATCGAATACCGCAATCAGAATTCAAATCCGAGCCTCCGTTCTGCAGGAAATCGCAGTTTTGGCGAAAAACCTATCTTCCAGCATTCTAACTGCCAGAATCGTACTCTGTTGTTGAACAAAAGTGTATCCGAAGTGAAATGACTACAGGAATCGAATACCGCAATCAGAATTCATATCCGAGCCTCCGTTCTGCAGGAAATCGCAGTTTTAGCGAAAAACCTATCTTCCAGCATTTTAACTGCCAGAATCGTACTTTGTTGTTGAACAGAAGTATATCCGAAGTGAAATGACTACTGGAATCGAATACCGCAATCAGAATTCAAATCCGAGCCTCCGTTCTCCAGGAAATCGCAGTTTTAGCGAAAAACCTATCTTCCAGCATCCTAACTGCCAGAATCGTTCTCTGTTGTTGAACAGAAGTGTATCCGAAGTGAAATGACCAGAGGAGTCGAATGCCGCAAGCAGAATTCAAATCCGAGCCTCCGTTCGGCAGGAAATCGCAGTTTTAGCGAAAAACCAATCTTCCAGCATTTTAACTGCCAGAATCGTACTTTGTTGTTGAACAGAAGTGTATCCGAAGTGAAATGACTACAGGAATCGAATACCGCAATCAGAATTCATATCCGAGCCTCCGTTCTGCAGGAAATCGCAGTTTTAGCGAAAAACCAATCTTCCAGCATTTTAACTGCCAGAATCGTACTTTGTTGTTGAACAGAAGTGTATCCGAAGTGAAATGACTACAGGAATCGAATACCGCAATCAGAATTCATATCCGAGCCTCCGTTCTGCAGGAAATCGCAGTTTTGGCGAAAAACCTATCTTCCAGCATTCTAACTGCCAGAATCGTACTCTGTTGTTGAACAAAAGTGTGTCCGAAGTGAAATGACTAGAGGTATCGAATGCCGCAAGCAGAATTCAAATCCGAGCATCCGTTCTGCAGGAAATCGCAGTTTTGGTGAAAAACCTATCTTCCAGCATTTTAACTGCCAGAATCGTACTTTGTTGTTGAACAGAAGTGTATCCGAAGTGAAATGACTAGAGGAATCGAATGCCGCAAGCAGAATTCAAATCCGAGCCTCCGTTCTGCAGGGAATCGCAGTTTTGGCGAAAAACCTATCTTCAAGCATTTTAACTGCCAGAATCGTACTTTGTTGTTGAACAGAAGTATATCCGAAGTGAAATGACTACAGGAATCGAATACCGCAATCAGAATTCAAATCCGAGCCTCCGTTCTGCAGGAAATCGCAGTTTTGGCGAAAAACCTATCTTCCAGCATTCTAACTGCCAGAATCGTACTCTGTTGTTGAACAGAAGTGTATCCGAAGTGAAATGACTACAGGAATCGAATACCGCAATCAGAATTCATATCCGAGCCTCCGTTCTGCAGGAAATCGCAGTTTTAGCGAAAAACCTATCTTCCAGCATTTTAACTGCCAGAATCGTACTTTGTTGTTGAACAGAAGTATATCCGAAGTGAAATGACTACAGGAATCGAATACCGCAATCAGAATTCAAATCCGAGCCTCCGTTCTCCAGGAAATCGCAGTTTTAGCGAAAAACCTATCTTCCAGCATCCTAACTGCCAGAATCGTTCTCTGTTGTTGAACAGAAGTGTATCCGAAGTGAAATGACCAGAGGAGTCGAATGCCGCAATCAGAATTCAAATCCGAGCCTCCGTTCGGCAGGAAATCGCAGTTTTAGCGAAAAACCTATCTTCCAGCATTTTAACTGCCAGAATCGTACTTTGTTGTTGAACAGAAGTGTATCCGAAGTGAAATGACTACAGGAATCGAATACCGCAATCAGAATTCATATCCGAGCCTCCGTTCTGCAGGAAATCGCAGTTTTAGCGAAAAACCTATCTTCCAGCATTTTAACTGCCAGAATCGTACTTTGTTGTTGAACAGAAGTATATCCGAAGTGAAATGACTACTGGAATCGAATACCGCAATCAGAATTCAAATCCGAGCCTCCGTTCTGCAGGAAATCGCAGTTTTAGCGAAAAACCTATCTTCCAGCATTTTAACTGTCAGAATCGTACTTTGTTGTTGAACAGAAGTATATCCGAAGTGAAATGACTACTGGAATCGAATACCGCAATCAGAATTCAAATCCGAGCCTCCGTTCTCCAGGAAATCGCAGTTTTAGCGAAAAACCTATCTTCCAGCATCCTAACTGCCAGAATCGTACTCTGTTGTTGAACAGAAGTGTATCCGAAGTGAAATGACCAGAGGAGTTGAATGCCGCAAGCAGAATTCAAATCCGAGCCTCCGTTCGGCAGGAAATCGCAGTTTTAGCGAAAAACCTATCTTCCAGCATTTTAACTGCCAGAATCGTACGTTGTTGTTGAACAGAAGTGTATCCGAAGTGAAATGACTACAGGAATCGAATGCCGCAAGCAGAATTCAAATCCGAGCCTCCGCTCTGCAGGAAATCGCAGTTTTAGCGAAAAACCTATCTTCCAGCATTCTAACTGCCAGAATCGTACTTTGTTGTTGAACAGAAGTGTATCCGAAGTGAAATGACTACAGGAATCGAATGCCGCAAGCAGAATTCAAATCCGAGCCTCCGTTCTGTAGGAAATCGCACTTTTAGCGAAAAACCTATCTTCCAGCATTTTAACTGCCAGAATCGTACTCTGTTGTTGAACAGAAGTGTATCCGAAGTGAAATGACTACAGGAATCGAATGCCGCAAGCAGAATTCAAATCCGAGCCTCCGTTCTGCAGGAAATCGCAGTTTTAGCGAAAAACCTATCTTCCAGCATTCTAACTGCCAGAATCGTACTTTGTTGTTGAACAGAAGTGTATCCGAAGTGAAATGACTACAGGAATCGAATGCCGAAAGCAGAATTCAAATACGAGCCTCCGTTCTCCAGGAAATCGCAGTTTTAGCGAAAAACCTATCTTCCAGCATTCTAACTGCCAGAATCGTACTCTGTTGTTGAACAGAAGTGTATCCGAAGTGAAATGACCAGAGGAGTCGAATGCCGCAAGCAGAATTCAAATCCGAGCCTCCGTTCGGCAGGAAATCGCAGTTTTAGCGAAAAACCTATCTTCCAGCATTTTAACTGCCAGAATCGTACTTTGTTGTTGAACAGAAGTGTATCCGAAGTGAAATGACTAGAGGTATCGAATGCCGCAAGCAGAATTCAAATCCGAGCCTCCGTTCTGCAGGAAATCGCAGTTTTAGCGAAAACCTATCTTCCAGCATTCTAACTGCCAGAATCGTACTCTGTTGTTGAACAGAAGTGTATCCAAAGTGAAATGACTACAGGAATCGAATGCCGCAAGCAGAATTCAAATCCGAGCCTCCGTTCTGTAGGTAATCGCACCTTTAGCGAAAAACCTATCTTCCAGCATTTTAACTGCCAGAATCGTACTCTGTTGTTGAACAGAAGTGTATCCGAAGTGAAATGACTACAGGAATCGAATGCCGCAAGCAGAATTCAAATCCGAGCCTCCGTTCTGCAGGAAATCGCAGTTTTAGCGAAAAACCTATCTTCCAGCATTTTAACTGCCAGAATCGTACTTTGTTGTTGAACAGAAGTGTATCCGAAGTGAAATGACTACAGGAATCGAATACCGCAATCAGAATTCATATCCGAGCCTCCGTTCTGCAGGAAATCGCAGTTTTAGCGAAAAACCTATCTTCCAGCATTTTAACTGCCAGAATCGTACTTTGTTGTTGAACAGAAGTATATCCGAAGTGAAATGACTACTGGAATCGAATACCGCAATCAGAATTCAAATCCGAGCCTCCGTTCTGCAGGAAATCGCAGTTTTGGCGAAAAACCTATCTTCCAGCATTCTAACTGCCAGAATCGTACTCTGTTGTTGAACAAAAGTGTGTCCGAAGTGAAATGACTAGAGGTATCGAATGCCGCAAGCAGAATTCAAATCCGAGCATCCGTTCTGCAGGAAATCGCAGTTTTGGTGAAAAACCTATCTTCCAGCATTTTAACTGCCAGAATCGTACTTTGTTGTTGAACAGAAGTGTATCCGAAGTGAAATGACTAGAGGAATCGAATGCCGCAAGCAGAATTCAAATCCGAGCCTCCGTTCTGCAGGGAATCGCAGTTTTGGCGAAAAACCTATCTTCAAGCATTTTAACTGCCAGAATCGTACTTTGTTGTTGAACAGAAGTATATCCGAAGTGAAATGACTACAGGAATCGAATACCGCAATCAGAATTCAAATCCGAGCCTCCGTTCTGCAGGAAATCGCAGTTTTGGCGAAAAACCTATCTTCCAGCATTCTAACTGCCAGAATCGTACTCTGTTGTTGAACAAAAGTGTATCCGAAGTGAAATGACTACAGGAATCGAATACCGCAATCAGAATTCATATCCGAGCCTCCGTTCTGCAGGAAATCGCAGTTTTAGCGAAAAACCTATCTTCCAGCATCCTAACTGCCAGAATCGTTCTCTGTTGTTGAACAGAAGTGTATCCGAAGTGAAATGACCAGAGGAGTCGAATGCCGCAAGCAGAATTCAAATCCGAGCCTCCGTTCGGCAGGAAATCGCAGTTTTAGCGAAAAACCTATCTTCCAGCATCCTAACTGCCAGAATCGTACTCTGTTGTTGAACAGAAGTGTATCCGAAGTGAAATGACCAGAGGAGTCGAATGCCGCAAGCAGAATTCAAATCCGAGCCTCCGTTCGGCAGGAAATCGCAGTTTTAGCGAAAAACCTATCTTCCAGCATTTTAACTGCCAGAATCGTACTTTGTTGTTGAACAGAAGTGTAGCCGAAGTGAAATGACTACAGGAATCGAATGCCGCAAGCAGAATTCAAATCCGAGCCTCCGCTCTGCAGGAAATCGCAGTTTTAGCGAAAAACCTATCTTCCAGCATTCTAACTGCCAGAATCGTACTTTGTTGTTGAACAGAAGTGTATCCGAAGTGAAATGACTACAGGAATCGAATGCCGCAAGCAGAATTCAAATCCGAGCCTCCGTTCTGTAGGAAATCGCACTTTTAGCGAAAAACCTATCTTCCAGCATTTTAACTGCCAGAATCGTACTCTGTTGTTGAACAGAAGTGTATCCGAAGTGAAATGACTACAGGAATCGAATGCCGCAAGCAGAATTCAAATCCGAGCCTCCGTTCTGCAGGAAATCGCAGTTTTAGCGAAAAACCTATCTTCCAGCATTCTAACTGCCAGAATCGTACTCTGTTGTTGAACAGAAGTGTATCCGAAGTGAAATGACTACAGGAATCGAATGCCGAAAGCAGAATTCAAATACGAGCCTCCGTTCTCCAGGAAATCGCAGTTTTAGCGAAAAACCTATCTTCCAGCATTCTAACTGCCAGAATCGTACTCTGTTGTTGAACAGAAGTGTATCCGAAGTGAAATGACCAGAGGAGTCGAATGCCGCAAGCAGAATTCAAATCCGAGCCTCCGTTCGGCAGGAAATCGCAGTTTTAGCGAAAAACCTATCTTCCAGCATTTTAACTGCCAGAATCGTACTTTGTTGTTGAACAGAAGTATATCCGAAGTGAAATGACTACTGGAATCGAATACCGCAATCAGAATTCAAATCCGAGCCTCCGTTCTGCAGGAAATCGCAGTTTTGGCGAAAAACCTATCTTCAAGCATTTTAACTGCCAGAATCGTACTTTGTTGTTGAACAGAAGTATATCCGAAGTGAAATGACTACAGGAATCGAATACCGCAATCAGAATTCAAATCCGAGCCTCCGTTCTGCAGGAAATCGCAGTTTTGGCGAAAAACCTATCTTCCAGCATTCTAACTGCCAGAATCGTACTCTGTTGTTGAACAAAAGTGTATCCGAAGTGAAATGACTACAGGAATCGAATACCGCAATCAGAATTCATATCCGAGCCTCCGTTCTGCAGGAAATCGCAGTTTTAGCGAAAAACCTATCTTCCAGCATTTTAACTGCCAGAATCGTACTTTGTTGTTGAACAGAAGTATATCCGAAGTGAAATGACTACTGGAATCGAATACCGCAATCAGAATTCAAATCCGAGCCTCCGTTCTCCAGGAAATCGCAGTTTTAGCGAAAAACCTATCTTCCAGCATCCTAACTGCCAGAATCGTTGTCTGTTGTTGAACAGAAGTGTATCCGAAGTGAAATGACCAGAGGAGTCGAATGCCGCAAGCAGAATTCAAATCCGAGCCTCCGTTCGGCAGGAAATCGCAGTTTTAGCGAAAAACCTATCTTCCAGCATTCTAACTGCCAGAATCGTACTCTGTTGTTGAACAGAAGTGTATCCGAAGTGAAATGACTACAGGAATCGAATGCCGAAAGCAGAATTCAAATACGAGCCTCCGTTCTCCAGGAAATCGCAGTTTTAGCGAAAAACCTATCTTCCAGCATTCTAACTGCCAGAATCGTACTCTGTTGTTGAACAGAAGTGTATCCGAAGTGAAATGACCAGAGGAGTCGAATGCCGCAAGCAGAATTCAAATCCGAGCCTCCGTTCGGCAGGAAATCGCAGTTTTAGCGAAAAACCTATCTTCCAGCATTTTAACTGCCAGAATCGTACTTTGTTGTTGAACAGAAGTGTATCCGAAGTGAAATGACTACAGGAATCGAATACCGCAATCAGAATTCATATCCGAGCCTCCGTTCTGCAGGAAATCGCAGTTTTAGCGAAAAACCTATCTTCCAGCATTTTAACTGCCAGAATCGTACTTTGTTGTTGAACAGAAGTATATCCGAAGTGAAATGACTACTGGAATCGAATACCGCAATCAGAATTCAAATCCGAGCCTCCGTTCTGCAGGAAATCGCAGTTTTGGCGAAAAACCTATCTTCCAGCATTCTAACTGCCAGAATCGTACTCTGTTGTTGAACAAAAGTGTGTCCGAAGTGAAATGACTAGAGGTATCGAATGCCGCAAGCAGAATTCAAATCCGAGCATCCGTTCTGCAGGAAATCGCAGTTTTGGTGAAAAACCTATCTTCCAGCATTTTAACTGCCAGAATCGTACTTTGTTGTTGAACAGAAGTGTATCCGAAGTGAAATGACTAGAGGAATCGAATGCCGCAAGCAGAATTCAAATCCGAGCCTCCGTTCTGCAGGGAATCGCAGTTTTGGCGAAAAACCTATCTTCAAGCATTTTAACTGCCAGAATCGTACTTTGTTGTTGAACAGAAGTATATCCGAAGTGAAATGACTACAGGAATCGAATACCGCAATCAGAATTCAAATCCGAGCCTCCGTTCTCCAGGAAATCGCAGTTTTAGCGAAAAACCTATCTTCCAGCATCCTAACTGCCAGAATCGTTCTCTGTTGTTGAACAGAAGTGTATCCGAAGTGAAATGACCAGAGGAGTCGAATGCCGCAAGCAGAATTCAAATCCGAGCCTCCGTTCGGCAGGAAATCGCAGTTTTAGCGAAAAACCAATCTTCCAGCATTTTAACTGCCAGAATCGTACTTTGTTGTTGAACAGAAGTGTATCCGAAGTGAAATGACTACAGGAATCGAATACCGCAATCAGAATTCATATCCGAGCCTCCGTTCTGCAGGAAATCGCAGTTTTAGCGAAAAACCTATCTTCCAGCATTTTAACTGCCAGAATCGTACTTTGTTGTTGAACAGAAGTATATCCGAAGTGAAATGACTACTGGAATCGAATACCGCAATCAGAATTCAAATCCGAGCCTCCGTTCTGCAGGAAATCGCAGTTTTAGCGAAAAACCTATCTTCCAGCATTTTAACTGCCAGAATCGTACTTTGTTGTTGAACAGAAGTATATCCGAAGTGAAATGACTACTGGAATCGAATACCGCAATCAGAATTCAAATCCGAGCCTCCGTTCTCCAGGAAATCGCAGTTTTAGCGAAAAACCTATCTTCCAGCATCCTAACTGCCAGAATCGTACTCTGTTGTTGAACAGAAGTGTATCCGAAGTGAAATGACCAGAGGAGTCGAATGCCGCAAGCAGAATTCAAATCCGAGCCTCCGTTCGGCAGGAAATCGCAGTTTTAGCGAAAAACCTATCTTCCAGCATTTTAACTGCCAGAATCGTACGTTGTTGTTGAACAGAAGTGTATCCGAAGTGAAATGACTACAGGAATCGAATGCCGCAAGCAGAATTCAAATCCGAGCCTCCGCTCTGCAGGAAATCGCAGTTTTAGCGAAAAACCTATCTTCCAGCATTCTAACTGCCAGAATCGTACTTTGTTGTTGAACAGAAGTGTATCCGAAGTGAAATGACTACAGGAATCGAATGCCGCAAGCAGAATTCAAATCCGAGCCTCCGTTCTGTAGGAAATCGCACTTTTAGCGAAAAACCTATCTTCCAGCATTTTAACTGCCAGAATCGTACTCTGTTGTTGAACAGAAGTGTATCCGAAGTGAAATGACTACAGGAATCGAATGCCGCAAGCAGAATTCAAATCCGAGCCTCCGTTCTGCAGGAAATCGCAGTTTTAGCGAAAAACCTATCTTCCAGCATTCTAACTGCCAGAATCGTACTCTGTTGTTGAACAGAAGTGTATCCGAAGTGAAATGACTACAGGAATCGAATGCCGAAAGCAGAATTCAAATACGAGCCTCCGTTCTCCAGGAAATCGCAGTTTTAGCGAAAAACCTATCTTCCAGCATTCTAACTGCCAGAATCGTACTCTGTTGTTGAACAGAAGTGTATCCGAAGTGAAATGACCAGAGGAGTCGAATGCCGCAAGCAGAATTCAAATCCGAGCCTCCGTTCGGCAGGAAATCGCAGTTTTAGCGAAAAACCTATCTTCCAGCATTTTAACTGCCAGAATCGTACTTTGTTGTTGAACAGAAGTGTATCCGAAGTGAAATGACTACAGGAATCGAATACCGCAATCAGAATTCATATCCGAGCCTCCGTTCTGCAGGAAATCGCAGTTTTAGCGAAAAACCTATCTTCCAGCATTTTAACTGCCAGAATCGTACTTTGTTGTTGAACAGAAGTATATCCGAAGTGAAATGACTACTGGAATCGAATACCGCAATCAGAATTCAAATCCGAGCCTCCGTTCTGCAGGAAATCGCAGTTTTGGCGAAAAACCTATCTTCCAGCATTCTAACTGCCAGAATCGTACTCTGTTGTTGAACAAAAGTGTGTCCGAAGTGAAATGACTAGAGGTATCGAATGCCGCAAGCAGAATTCAAATCCGAGCCTCCGCTCTGCAGGAAATCGCAGTTTTAGCGAAAAACCTATCTTCCAGCATTCTAACTGCCAGAATCGTACTTTGTTGTTGAACAGAAGTGTATCCGAAGTGAAATGACTACAGGAATCGAATGCCGCAAGCAGAATTCAAATCCGAGCCTCCGTTCTGTAGGAAATCGCACTTTTAGCGAAAAACCTATCTTCCAGCATTTTAACTGCCAGAATCGTACTCTGTTGTTGAACAGAAGTGTATCCGAAGTGAAATGACTAGAGGAATCGAATGCCGCAAGCAGAATTCAAATCCGAGCCTCCGTTCTGCAGGGAATCGCAGTTTTGGCGAAAAACCTATCTTCAAGCATTTTAACTGCCAGAATCGTACTTTGTTGTTGAACAGAAGTATATCCGAAGTGAAATGACTACAGGAATCGAATACCGCAATCAGAATTCAAATCCGAGCCTCCGTTCTGCAGGAAATCGCAGTTTTGGCGAAAAACCTATCTTCCAGCATTCTAACTGCCAGAATCGTACTCTGTTGTTGAACAAAAGTGTATCCGAAGTGAAATGACTACAGGAATCGAATACCGCAATCAGAATTCATATCCGAGCCTCCGTTCTGCAGGAAATCGCAGTTTTAGCGAAAAACCTATCTTCCAGCATCCTAACTGCCAGAATCGTTCTCTGTTGTTGAACAGAAGTGTATCCGAAGTGAAATGACCAGAGGAGTCGAATGCCGCAAGCAGAATTCAAATCCGAGCCTCCGTTCGGCAGGAAATCGCAGTTTTAGCGAAAAACCTATCTTCCAGCATTTTAACTGCCAGAATCGTACTTTGTTGTTGAACAGAAGTATATCCGAAGTGAAATGACTACTGGAATCGAATACCGCAATCAGAATTCAAATCCGAGCCTCCGTTCTGCAGGAAATCGCAGTTTTAGCGAAAAACCTATCTTCCAGCATTTTAACTGCCAGAATCGTACTTTGTTGTTGAACAGAAGTATATCCGAAGTGAAATGACTACTGGAATCGAATACCGCAATCAGAATTCAAATCCGAGCCTCCGTTCTCCAGGAAATCGCAGTTTTAGCGAAAAACCTATCTTCCAGCATCCTAACTGCCAGAATCGTACTCTGTTGTTGAACAGAAGTGTATCCGAAGTGAAATGACCAGAGGAGTCGAATGCCGCAAGCAGAATTCAAATCCGAGCCTCCGTTCGGCAGGAAATCGCAGTTTTAGCGAAAAACCTATCTTCCAGCATTTTAACTGCCAGAATCGTACTTTGTTGTTGAACAGAAGTGTATCCGAAGTGAAATGACTACAGGAATCGAATACCGCAATCAGAATTCAAATCCGAGCCTCCGTTCTGCAGGAAATCGCAGTTTTAGCGAAAAACCTATCTTCCAGCATTTTAACTGCCAGAATCGTACTTTGTTGTTGAACAGAAGTATATCCGAAGTGAAATGACTACTGGAATCGAATACCGCAATCAGAATTCAAATCCGAGCCTCCGTTCTGCAGGAAATCGCAGTTTTAGCGAAAAACCTATCTTCCAGCATTTTAACTGCCAGAATCGTACTTTGTTGTTGAACAGAAGTATATCCGAAGTGAAATGACTACTGGAATCGAATACCGCAATCAGAATTCAAATCCGAGCCTCCGTTCTCCAGGAAATCGCAGTTTTAGCGAAAAACCTATCTTCCAGCATCCTAACTGCCAGAATCGTACTCTGTTGTTGAACAGAAGTGTATCCGAAGTGAAATGACCAGAGGAGTCGAATGCCGCAAGCAGAATTCAAATCCGAGCCTCCGTTCGGCAGGAAATCGCAGTTTTAGCGAAAAACCTATCTTCCAGCATTTTAACTGCCAGAATCGTACGTTGTTGTTGAACAGAAGTGTATCCGAAGTGAAATGACCAGAGGAGTCGAATGCCGCAAGCAGAATTCAAATCCGAGCCTCCGTTCGGCAGGAAATCGCAGTTTTAGCGAAAAACCTATCTTCCAGCATTTTAACTGCCAGAATCGTACTTTGTTGTTGAACAGAAGTGTATCCGAAGTGAAATGACTACAGGAATCGAATACCGCAATCAGAATTCATATCCGAGCCTCCGTTCTGCAGGAAATCGCAGTTTTAGCGAAAAACCTATCTTCCAGCATTTTAACTGCCAGAATCGTACTTTGTTGTTGAACAGAAGTATATCCGAAGTGAAATGACTACTGGAATCGAATACCGCAATCAGAATTCAAATCCGAGCCTCCGTTCTGCAGGAAATCGCAGTTTTGGCGAAAAACCTATCTTCCAGCATTCTAACTGCCAGAATCGTACTCTGTTGTTGAACAAAAGTGTGTCCGAAGTGAAATGACTAGAGGTATCGAATGCCGCAAGCAGAATTCAAATCCGAGCATCCGTTCTGCAGGAAATCGCAGTTTTGGTGAAAAACCTATCTTCCAGCATTTTAACTGCCAGAATCGTACTTTGTTGTTGAACAGAAGTGTATCCGAAGTGAAATGACTAGAGGAATCGAATGCCGCAAGCAGAATTCAAATCCGAGCCTCCGTTCTGCAGGGAATCGCAGTTTTGGCGAAAAACCTATCTTCAAGCATTTTAACTGCCAGAATCGTACTTTGTTGTTGAACAGAAGTATATCCGAAGTGAAATGACTACAGGAATCGAATACCGCAATCAGAATTCAAATCCGAGCCTCCGTTCTGCAGGAAATCGCAGTTTTGGCGAAAAACCTATCTTCCAGCATTCTAACTGCCAGAATCGTACTCTGTTGTTGAACAAAAGTGTATCCGAAGTGAAATGACTACAGGAATCGAATACCGCAATCAGAATTCATATCCGAGCCTCCGTTCTGCAGGAAATCGCAGTTTTAGCGAAAAACCTATCTTCCAGCATCCTAACTGCCAGAATCGTTCTCTGTTGTTGAACAGAAGTGTATCCGAAGTGAAATGACCAGAGGAGTCGAATGCCGCAAGCAGAATTCAAATCCGAGCCTCCGTTCGGCAGGAAATCGCAGTTTTAGCGAAAAACCTATCTTCCAGCATTTTAACTGCCAGAATCGTACTTTGTTGTTGAACAGAAGAATTCCGAAGTGAAATGACTACTGGAATCGAATACCGCAATCAGAATTCAAATCCGAGCCTCCGTTCTGCAGGAAATCGCAGTTTTAGCGAAAAACCTATCTTCCAGCATTTTAACTGCCAGAATCGTACTTTGTTGTTGAACAGAAGTATATCCGAAGTGAAATGACTACTGGAATCGAATACCGCAATCAGAATTCAAATCCGAGCCTCCGTTCTCCAGGAAATCGCAGTTTTAGCGAAAAACCTATCTTCCAGCATCCTAACTGCCAGAATCGTACTCTGTTGTTGAACAGAAGTGTATCCGAAGTGAAATGACCAGAGGAGTCGAATGCCGCAAGCAGAATTCAAATCCGAGCCTCCGTTCGGCAGGAAATCGCAGTTTTAGCGAAAAACCTATCTTCCAGCATTTTAACTGCCAGAATCGTACTTTGTTGTTGAACAGAAGTGTATCCGAAGTGAAATGACTACAGGAATCGAATGCCGCAAGCAGAATTCAAATCCGAGCCTCCGCTCTGCAGGAAATCGCAGTTTTAGCGAAAAACCTATCTTCCAGCATTCTAACTGCCAGAATCGTACTTTGTTGTTGAACAGAAGTGTATCCGAAGTGAAATGACTACAGGAATCGAATGCCGCAAGCAGAATTCAAATCCGAGCCTCCGTTCTGTAGGAAATCGCACTTTTAGCGAAAAACCTATCTTCCAGCATTTTAACTGCCAGAATCGTACTCTGTTGTTGAACAGAAGTGTATCCGAAGTGAAATGACTACAGGAATCGAATGCCGCAAGCAGAATTCAAATCCGAGCCTCCGTTCTGCAGGAAATCGCAGTTTTAGCGAAAAACCTATCTTCCAGCATTCTAACTGCCAGAATCGTACTCTGTTGTTGAACAGAAGTGTATCCGAAGTGAAATGACTACAGGAATCGAATGCCGAAAGCAGAATTCAAATACGAGCCTCCGTTCTCCAGGAAATCGCAGTTTTAGCGAAAAACCTATCTTCCAGCATTCTAACTGCCAGAATAGTACTCTGTTGTTGAACAGAAGTGTATCCGAAGTGAAATGACCAGAGGAGTCGAATGCCGCAAGCAGAATTCAAATCCGAGCCTCCGTTCGGCAGGAAATCGCAGTTTTAGCGAAAAACCTATCTTCCAGCATTTTAACTGCCAGAATCGTACTTTGTTGTTGAACAGAAGTATATCCGAAGTGAAATGACTACTGGAATCGAATACCGCAATCAGAATTCAAATCCGAGCCTCCGTTCTGCAGGAAATCGCAGTTTTGGCGAAAAACCTATCTTCAAGCATTTTAACTGCCAGAATCGTACTTTGTTGTTGAACAGAAGTATATCCGAAGTGAAATGACTACAGGAATCGAATACCGCAATCAGAATTCAAATCCGAGCCTCCGTTCTGCAGGAAATCGCAGTTTTGGCGAAAAACCTATCTTCCAGCATTCTAACTGCCAGAATCGTACTCTGTTGTTGAACAAAAGTGTATCCGAAGTGAAATGACTACAGGAATCGAATACCGCAATCAGAATTCATATCCGAGCCTCCGTTCTGCAGGAAATCGCAGTTTTAGCGAAAAACCTATCTTCCAGCATTTTAACTGCCAGAATCGTACTTTGTTGTTGAACAGAAGTATATCCGAAGTGAAATGACTACTGGAATCGAATACCGCAATCAGAATTCAAATCCGAGCCTCCGTTCTCCAGGAAATCGCAGTTTTAGCGAAAAACCTATCTTCCAGCATCCTAACTGCCAGAATCGTTCTCTGTTGTTGAACAGAAGTGTATCCGAAGTGAAATGACCAGAGGAGTCGAATGCCGCAAGCAGAATTCAAATCCGAGCCTCCGTTCGGCAGGAAATCGCAGTTTTAGCGAAAAACCTATCTTCCAGCATTCTAACTGCCAGAATCGTACTCTGTTGTTGAACAGAAGTGTATCCGAAGTGAAATGACTACAGGAATCGAATGCCGAAAGCAGAATTCAAATACGAGCCTCCGTTCTCCAGGAAATCGCAGTTTTAGCGAAAAACCTATCTTCCAGCATTCTAACTGCCAGAATCGTACTCTGTTGTTGAACAGAAGTGTATCCGAAGTGAAATGACCAGAGGAGTCGAATGCCGCAAGCAGAATTCAAATCCGAGCCTCCGTTCTGTAGGAAATCGCACTTTTAGCGAAAAACCTATCTTCCAGCATTTTAACTGCCAGAATCGTACTCTGTTGTTGAACAGAAGTGTATCCGAAGTGAAATGACTACAGGAATCGAATGCCGCAAGCAGAATTCAAATCCGAGCCTCCGTTCTGCAGGAAATCGCAGTTTTAGCGAAAAACCTATCTTCCAGCATTCTAACTGCCAGAATCGTACTCTGTTGTTGAACAGAAGTGTATCCGAAGTGAAATGACTACAGGAATCGAATGCCGAAAGCAGAATTCAAATACGAGCCTCCGTTCTCCAGGAAATCGCAGTTTTAGCGAAAAACCTATCTTCCAGCATTCTAACTGCCAGAATCGTACTCTGTTGTTGAACAGAAGTGTATCCGAAGTGAAATGACCAGAGGAGTCGAATGCCGCAAGCAGAATTCAAATCCGAGCCTCCGTTCGGCAGGAAATCGCAGTTTTAGCGAAAAACCTATCTTCCAGCATTTTAACTGCCAGAATCGTACTTTGTTGTTGAACAGAAGTATATCCGAAGTGAAATGACTACTGGAATCGAATACCGCAATCAGAATTCAAATCCGAGCCTCCGTTCTGCAGGAAATCGCAGTTTTGGCGAAAAACCTATCTTCAAGCATTTTAACTGCCAGAATCGTACTTTGTTGTTGAACAGAAGTATATCCGAAGTGAAATGACTACAGGAATCGAATACCGCAATCAGAATTCAAATCCGAGCCTCCGTTCTGCAGGAAATCGCAGTTTTGGCGAAAAACCTATCTTCCAGCATTCTAACTGCCAGAATCGTACTCTGTTGTTGAACAAAAGTGTATCCGAAGTGAAATGACTACAGGAATCGAATACCGCAATCAGAATTCATATCCGAGCCTCCGTTCTGCAGGAAATCGCAGTTTTAGCGAAAAACCTATCTTCCAGCATTTTAACTGCCAGAATCGTACTTTGTTGTTGAACAGAAGTGTATCCGAAGTGAAATGACTACAGGAATCGAATACCGCAATCAGAATTCAAATCCGAGCCTCCGTTCTCCAGGAAATCGCAGTTTTAGCGAAAAACCTATCTTCCAGCATCCTAACTGCCAGAATCGTTCTCTGTTGTTGAACAGAAGTGTATCCGAAGTGAAATGACCAGAGGAGTCGAATGCCGCAAGCAGAATTCAAATCCGAGCCTCCGTTCGGCAGGAAATCGCAGTTTTAGCGAAAAACCTATCTTCCAGCATTCTAACTGCCAGAATCGTACTCTGTTGTTGAACAGAAGTGTATCCGAAGTGAAATGACTACAGGAATCGAATGCCGAAAGCAGAATTCAAATACGAGCCTCCGTTCTCCAGGAAATCGCAGTTTTAGCGAAAAACCTATCTTCCAGCATTCTAACTGCCAGAATCGTACTCTGTTGTTGAACAGAAGTGTATCCGAAGTGAAATGACCAGAGGAGTCGAATGCCGCAAGCAGAATTCAAATCCGAGCCTCCGTTCTGCAGGAAATCGCAGTTTTAGCGAAAAACCTATCTTCCAGCATTTTAACTGCCAGAATCGTACTTTGTTGTTGAACAGAAGTGTATCCGAAGTGAAATGACTACAGGAATCGAATACCGCAATCAGAATTCATATCCGAGCCTCCGTTCTGCAGGAAATCGCAGTTTTAGCGAAAAACCTATCTTCCAGCATTTTAACTGCCAGAATCGTACTTTGTTGTTGAACAGAAGTATATCCGAAGTGAAATGACTACTGGAATCGAATACCGCAATCAGAATTCAAATCCGAGCCTCCGTTCTGCAGGAAATCGCAGTTTTAGCGAAAAACCTATCTTCCAGCATTTTAACTGCCAGAATCGTACTTTGTTGTTGAACAGAAGTATATCCGAAGTGAAATGACTACTGGAATCGAATACCGCAATCAGAATTCAAATCCGAGCCTCCGTTCTCCAGGAAATCGCAGTTTTAGCGAAAAACCTATCTTCCAGCATCCTAACTGCCAGAATCGTACTCTGTTGTTGAACAGAAGTGTATCCGAAGTGAAATGACCAGAGGAGTCGAATGCCGCAAGCAGAATTCAAATCCGAGCCTCCGTTCGGCAGGAAATCGCAGTTTTAGCGAAAAACCTATCTTCCAGCATTTTAACTGCCAGAATCGTACGTTGTTGTTGAACAGAAGTGTATCCGAAGTGAAATGACTACAGGAATCGAATGCCGCAAGCAGAATTCAAATCCGAGCCTCCGCTCTGCAGGAAATCGCAGTTTTAGCGAAAAACCTATCTTCCAGCATTCTAACTGCCAGAATCGTACTTTGTTGTTGAACAGAAGTGTATCCGAAGTGAAATGACTACAGGAATCGAATGCCGCAAGCAGAATTCAAATCCGAGCCTCCGTTCTGTAGGAAATCGCACTTTTAGCGAAAAACCTATCTTCCAGCATTTTAACTGCCAGAATCGTACTCTGTTGTTGAACAGAAGTGTATCCGAAGTGAAATGACTACAGGAATCGAATGCCGCAAGCAGAATTCAAATCCGAGCCTCCGTTCTGCAGGAAATCGCAGTTTTAGCGAAAAACCTATCTTCCAGCATCCTAACTGCCAGAATCGTTCTCTGTTGTTGAACAGAAGTGTATCCGAAGTGAAATGACCAGAGGAGTCGAATGCCGCAAGCAGAATTCAAATCCGAGCCTCCGTTCGGCAGGAAATCGCAGTTTTAGCGAAAAACCTATCTTCCAGCATTCTAACTGCCAGAATCGTACTCTGTTGTTGAACAGAAGTGTATCCGAAGTGAAATGACTACAGGAATCGAATGCCGAAAGCAGAATTCAAATACGAGCCTCCGTTCTCCAGGAAATCGCAGTTTTAGCGAAAAACCTATCTTCCAGCATTCTAACTGCCAGAATCGTACTCTGTTGTTGAACAGAAGTGTATCCGAAGTGAAATGACCAGAGGAGTCGAATGCCGCAAGCAGAATTCAAATCCGAGCCTCCGTTCGGCAGGAAATCGCAGTTTTAGCGAAAAACCTATCTTCCAGCATTTTAACTGCCAGAATCGTACTTTGTTGTTGAACAGAAGTATATCCGAAGTGAAATGACTACTGGAATCGAATACCGCAATCAGAATTCAAATCCGAGCCTCCGTTCTGCAGGAAATCGCAGTTTTGGCGAAAAACCTATCTTCCAGCATTCTAACTGCCAGAATCGTACTCTGTTGTTGAACAAAAGTGTGTCCGAAGTGAAATGACTAGAGGTATCGAATGCCGCAAGCAGAATTCAAATCCGAGCATCCGTTCTGCAGGAAATCGCAGTTTTGGTGAAAAACCTATCTTCCAGCATTTTAACTGCCAGAATCGTACTTTGTTGTTGAACAGAAGTGTATCCGAAGTGAAATGACTAGAGGAATCGAATGCCGCAAGCAGAATTCAAATCCGAGCCTCCGTTCGGCAGGAAATCGCAGTTTTAGCGAAAAACCTATCTTCCAGCATTTTAACTGCCAGAATCGTACTTTGTTGTTGAACAGAAGTGTATCCGAAGTGAAATGACTACAGGAATCGAATACCGCAATCAGAATTCATATCCGAGCCTCCGTTCTGCAGGAAATCGCAGTTTTAGCGAAAAACCTATCTTCCAGCATTTTAACTGCCAGAATCGTACTTTGTTGTTGAACAGAAGTATATCCGAAGTGAAATGACTACTGGAATCGAATACCGCAATCAGAATTCAAATCCGAGCCTCCGTTCTGCAGGAAATCGCAGTTTTAGCGAAAAACCTATCTTCCAGCATTTTAACTGCCAGAATCGTACTTTGTTGTTGAACAGAAGTATATCCGAAGTGAAATGACTACTGGAATCGAATACCGCAATCAGAATTCAAATCCGAGCCTCCGTTCTCCAGGAAATCGCAGTTTTAGCGAAAAACCTATCTTCCAGCATCCTAACTGCCAGAATCGTACTCTGTTGTTGAACAGAAGTGTATCCGAAGTGAAATGACCAGAGGAGTCGAATGCCGCAAGCAGAATTCAAATCCGAGCCTCCGTTCGGCAGGAAATCGCAGTTTTAGCGAAAAACCTATCTTCCAGCATTTTAACTGCCAGAATCGTACGTTGTTGTTGAACAGAAGTGTATCCGAAGTGAAATGACTACAGAAATCGAATGCCGCAAGCAGAATTCAAATCCGAGCCTCCGCTCTGCAGGAAATCGCAGTTTTAGCGAAAAACCTATCTTCCAGCATTCTAACTGCCAGAATCGTACTTTGTTGTTGAACAGAAGTGTATCCGAAGTGAAATGACTACAGGAATCGAATGCCGCAAGCAGAATTCAAATCCGAGCCTCCGTTCTGTAGGAAATCGCACTTTTAGCGAAAAACCTATCTTCCAGCATTTTAACTGCCAGAATCGTACTCTGTTGTTGAACAGAAGTGTATCCGAAGTGAAATGACTACAGGAATCGAATGCCGCAAGCAGAATTCAAATCCGAGCCTCCGTTCTGCAGGAAATCGCAGTTTTAGCGAAAAACCTATCTTCCAGCATTCTAACTGCCAGAATCGTACTTTGTTGTTGAACAGAAGTGTATCCGAAGTGAAATGACTACAGGAATCGAATGCCGAAAGCAGAATTCAAATACGAGCCTCCGTTCTCCAGGAAATCGCAGTTTTAGCGAAAAACCTATCTTCCAGCATTCTAACTGCCAGAATCGTACTCTGTTGTTGAACAGAAGTGTATCCGAAGTGAAATGACCAGAGGAGTCGAATACCGCAATCAGAATTCAAATCCGAGCCTCCGTTCTCCAGGAAATCGCAGTTTTAGCGAAAAACCTATCTTCCAGCATCCTAACTGCCACAATCGTTCTCTGTTGTTGAACAGAAGTGTATCCGAAGTGAAATGACCAGAGGAGTCGAATGCCGCAAGCAGAATTCAAATCCGAGCCTCCGTTCGGCAGGAAATCGCAGTTTTAGCGAAAAACCTATCTTCCAGCATTTTAACTGCCAGAATCGTACTTTGTTGTTGAACAGAAGTGTATCCGAAGTGAAATGACTACAGGAATCGAATACCGCAATCAGAATTCATATCCGAGCCTCCGTTCTGCAGGAAATCGCAGTTTTAGCGAAAAACCTATCTTCCAGCATTTTAACTGCCAGAATCGTACTTTGTTGTTGAACAGACGTATATCCGAAGTGAAATGACTACTGGAATCGAATACCGCAATCAGAATTCAAATCCGAGCCTCCGTTCTGCAGGAAATCGCAGTTTTAGCGAAAAACCTATCTTCCAGCATTTTAACTGCCAGAATCGTACTTTGTTGTTGAACAGAAGTATATCCGAAGTGAAATGACTACTGGAATCGAATACCGCAATCAGAATTCAAATCCGAGCCTCCGTTCTCCAGGAAATCGCAGTTTTAGCGAAAAACCTATCTTCCAGCATCCTAACTGCCAGAATCGTACTCTGTTGTTGAACAGAAGTGTATCCGAAGTGAAATGACCAGAGGAGTCGAATGCCGCAAGCAGAATTCAAATCCGAGCCTCCGTTCGGCAGGAAATCGCAGTTTTAGCGAAAAACCTATCTTCCAGCATTTTAACTGCCAGAATCGTACGTTGTTGTTGAACAGAAGTGTATCCGAAGTGAAATGACTACAGGAATCGAATGCCGCAAGCAGAATTCAAATCCGAGCCTCCGCTCTGCAGGAAATCGCAGTTTTCGCGAAAAACCTATCTTCCAGCATTCTAACTGCCAGAATCGTACTTTGTTGTTGAACAGAAGTGTATCCGAAGTGAAATGACTACAGGAATCGAATGCCGCAAGCAGAATTCAAATCCGAGCCTCCGTTCTGTAGGAAATCGCACTTTTAGCGAAAAACCTATCTTCCAGCATTTTAACTGCCAGAATCGTACTCTGTTGTTGAACAGAAGTGTATCCGAAGTGAAATGACTACAGGAATCGAATGCCGCAAGCAGAATTCAAATCCGAGCCTCCGTTCTGCAGGAAATCGCAGTTTTAGCGAAAAACCTATCTTCCAGCATTCTAACTGCCAGAATCGTACTTTGTTGTTGAACAGAAGTGTATCCGAAGTGAAATGACTACAGGAATCGAATGCCGAAAGCAGAATTCAAATACGAGCCTCCGTTCTCCAGGAAATCGCAGTTTTAGCGAAAAACCTATCTTCCAGCATTCTAACTGCCAGAATCGTACTCTGTTGTTGAACAGAAGTGTATCCGAAGTGAAATGACCAGAGGAGTCGAATGCCGCAAGCAGAATTCAAATCCGAGCCTCCGTTCTGCAGGAAATCGCAGTTTTAGCGAAAAACCTATCTTCCAGCATTTTAACTGCCAGAATCGTACTTTGTTGTTGAACAGAAGTGTATCCGAAGTGAAATGACTAGAGGTATCGAATGCCGCAAGCAGAATTCAAATCCGAGCCTCCGTTCTGCAGGAAATCGCAGTTTTAGCGAAAACCTATCTTCCAGCATTCTAACTGCCAGAATCGTACTCTGTTGTTGAACAGAAGTGTATCCAAAGTGAAATGACTACAGGAATCGAATGCCGCAAGCAGAATTCAAATCCGAGCCTCCGTTCTGTAGGTAATCGCACCTTTAGCGAAAAACCTATCTTCCAGCATTTTAACTGCCAGAATCGTACTCTGTTGTTGAACAGAAGTGTATCCGAAGTGAAATGACTACAGGAATCGAATGCCGCAAGCAGAATTCAAATCCGAGCCTCCGTTCTGCAGGAAATCGCAGTTTTAGCGAAAAACCTATCTTCCAGCATTCTAACTGCCAGAATCGTACTCTGTTGTTGAACAGAAGTGTATCCGAAGTGAAATGACTACAGGAATCGAATGCCGAAAGCAGAATTCAAATACGAGCCTCCGTTCTCCAGGAAATCGCAGTTTTAGCGAAAAACCTATCTTCCAGCATTCTAACTGCCAGAATCGTACTCTGTTGTTGAACAGAAGTGTATCCGAAGTGAAATGACCAGAGGAGTCGAATGCCGCAAGCAGAATTCAAATCCGAGCCTCCGTTCGGCAGGAAATCGCAGTTTTAGCGAAAAACCTATCTTCCAGCATTTTAACTGCCAGAATCGTACTTTGTTGTTGAACAGAAGTGTATCCGAAGTGAAATGACTACAGGAATCGAATACCGCAATCAGAATTCATATCCGAGCCTCCGTTCTGCAGGAAATCGCAGTTTTAGCGAAAAACCTATCTTCCAGCATTTTAACTGCCAGAATCGTACTCTGTTGTTGAACAGAAGTGTATCCGAAGTGAAATGACTACAGGAATCGAATGCCGAAAGCAGAATTCAAATACGAGCCTCCGTTCTCCAGGAAATCGCAGTTTTAGCGAAAAACCTATCTTCCAGCATTCTAACTGCCAGAATCGTACTCTGTTGTTGAACAGAAGTGTATCCGAAGTGAAATGACCAGAGGAGTCGAATGCCGCAAGCAGAATTCAAATCCGAGCCTCCGTTCGGCAGGAAATCGCAGTTTTAGCGAAAAACCTATCTTCCAGCATTTTAACTGCCAGAATCGTACTTTGTTGTTGAACAGAAGTGTATCCGAAGTGAAATGACTACAGGAATCGAATACCGCAATCAGAATTCATATCCGAGCCTCCGTTCTGCAGGAAATCGCAGTTTTAGCGAAAAACCTATCTTCCAGCATTTTAACTGCCAGAATCGTACTTTGTTGTTGAACAGAAGTATATCCGAAGTGAAATGACTACTGGAATCGAATACCGCAATCAGAATTCAAATCCGAGCCTCCGTTCTGCAGGAAATCGCAGTTTTGGCGAAAAACCTATCTTCCAGCATTCTAACTGCCAGAATCGTACTCTGTTGTTGAACAGAAGTGTATCCGAAGTGAAATGACTACAGGAATCGAATGCCGAAAGCAGAATTCAAATACGAGCCTCCGTTCTCCAGGAAATCGCAGTTTTAGCGAAAAACCTATCTTCCAGCATTCTAACTGCCAGAATCGTACTCTGTTGTTGAACAGAAGTGTATCCGAAGTGAAATGACCAGAGGAGTCGAATGCCGCAAGCAGAATTCAAATCCGAGCCTCCGTTCGGCAGGAAATCGCAGTTTTAGCGAAAAACCTATCTTCCAGCATTTTAACTGCCAGAATCGTACTTTGTTGTTGAACAGAAGTGTATCCGAAGTGAAATGACTACAGGAATCGAATACCGCAATCAGAATTCATATCCGAGCCTCCGTTCTGCAGGAAATCGCAGTTTTAGCGAAAAACCTATCTTCCAGCATTTTAACTGCCAGAATCGTACTTTGTTGTTGAACAGAAGTATATCCGAAGTGAAATGACTACTGGAATCGAATACCGCAATCAGAATTCAAATCCGAGCCTCCGTTCTCCAGGAAATCGCAGTTTTAGCGAAAAACCTATCTTCCAGCATCCTAACTGCCACAATCGTTCTCTGTTGTTGAACAGAAGTGTATCCGAAGTGAAATGACCAGAGGAGTCGAATGCCGCAAGCAGAATTCAAATCCGAGCCTCCGTTCGGCAGGAAATCGCAGTTTTAGCGAAAAACCTATCTTCCAGCATTTTAACTGCCAGAATCGTACTCTGTTGTTGAACAGAAGTGTATCCGAAGTGAAATGACTACAGGAATCGAATGCCGCAAGCAGAATTCAAATCCGAGCCTCCGTTCTGCAGGAAATCGCAGTTTTAGCGAAAAACCTATCTTCCAGCATTTTAACTGCCAGAATCGTACTTTGTTGTTGAACAGAAGTATATCCGAAGTGAAATGACTACTGGAATCGAATACCGCAATCAGAATTCAAATCCGAGCCTCCGTTCTGCAGGAAATCGCAGTTTTAGCGAAAAACCTATCTTCCAGCATTTTAACTGCCAGAATCGTACTTTGTTGTTGAACAGAAGTATATCCGAAGTGAAATGACTACTGGAATCGAATACCGCAATCAGAATTCAAATCCGAGCCTCCGTTCTCCAGGAAATCGCAGTTTTAGCGAAAAACCTATCTTCCAGCATCCTAACTGCCAGAATCGTACTCTGTTGTTGAACAGAAGTTTATCCGAAGTGAAATGACCAGAGGAGTCGAATGCCGCAAGCAGAATTCAAATCCGAGCCTCCGTTCGGCAGGAAATCGCAGTTTTAGCGAAAAACCTATCTTCCAGCATTTTAACTGCCAGAATCGTACGTTGTTGTTGAACAGAAGTGTATCCGAAGTGAAATGACTACAGGAATCGAATGCCGCAAGCAGAATTCAAATCCGAGCCTCCGCTCTGCAGGAAATCGCAGTTTTAGCGAAAAACCTATCTTCCAGCATTCTAACTGCCAGAATCGTACTTTGTTGTTGAACAGAAGTGTATCCGAAGTGAAATGACTACAGGAATCGAATGCCGCAAGCAGAATTCAAATCCGAGCCTCCGTTCTGTAGGAAATCGCACTTTTAGCGAAAAACCTATCTTCCAGCATTCTAACTGCCAGAATCGTACTTTGTTGTTGAACAGAAGTGTATCCGAAGTGAAATGACTACAGGAATCGAATGCCGAAAGCAGAATTCAAATACGAGCCTCCGTTCTCCAGGAAATCGCAGTTTTAGCGAAAAACCTATCTTCCAGCATTCTAACTGCCAGAATCGTACTCTGTTGTTGAACAGAAGTGTATCCGAAGTGAAATGACCAGAGGAGTCGAATGCCGCAAGCAGAATTCAAATCCGAGCCTCCGTTCGGCAGGAAATCGCAGTTTTAGCGAAAAACCTATCTTCCAGCATTTTAACTGCCAGAATCGTACTTTGTTGTTGAACAGAAGTGTATCCGAAGTGAAATGACTAGAGGTATCGAATGCCGCAAGCAGAATTCAAATCCGAGCCTCCGTTCTGCAGGAAATCGCAGTTTTAGCGAAAAACCTATCTTCCAGCATTCTAACTGCCAGAATTGTACTCTGTTGTTGAACAGAAGTGTATCCGAAGTGAAATGACTACAGGAATCGAATGCCGAAAGCAGAATTCAAATACGAGCCTCCGTTCTCCAGGAAATCGCAGTTTTAGCGAAAAACCTATCTTCCAGCATTCTAACTGCCAGAATCGTACTCTGTTGTTGAACAGAAGTGTATCCGAAGTGAAATGACCAGAGGAGTCGAATGCCGCAAGCAGAATTCAAATCCGAGCCTCCGTTCGGCAGGAAATCGCAGTTTTAGCGAAAAACCTATCTTCCAGCATTTTAACTGCCAGAATCGTACTTTGTTGTTGAACAGAAGTGTATCCGAAGTGAAATGACTACAGGAATCGAATACCGCAATCAGAATTCATATCCGAGCCTCCGTTCTGCAGGAAATCGCAGTTTTAGCGAAAAACCTATCTTCCAGCATTTTAACTGCCAGAATCGTACTTTGTTGTTGAACAGAAGTATATCCGAAGTGAAATGACTACTGGAATCGAATACCGCAATCAGAATTCAAATCCGAGCCTCCGTTCTGCAGGAAATCGCAGTTTTGGCGAAAAACCTATCTTCCAGCATTCTAACTGCCAGAATCGTACTCTGTTGTTGAACAAAAGTGTGTCCGAAGTGAAATGACTAGAGGTATCGAATGCCGCAAGCAGAATTCAAATCCGAGCATCCGTTCTGCAGGAAATCGCAGTTTTGGTGAAAAACCTATCTTCCAGCATTTTAACTGCCAGAATCGTACTTTGTTGTTGAACAGAAGTGTATCCGAAGTGAAATGACTAGAGGAATCGAATGCCGCAAGCAGAATTCAAATCCGAGCCTCCGTTCTGCAGGGAATCGCAGTTTTGGCGAAAAACCTATCTTCAAGCATTTTAACTGCCAGAATCGTACTTTGTTGTTGAACAGAAGTATATCCGAAGTGAAATGACTACAGGAATCGAATACCGCAATCAGAATTCAAATCCGAGCCTCCGTTCGGCAGGAAATCGCAGTTTTAGCGAAAAACCTATCTTCCAGCATTTTAACTGCCAGAATCGTACGTTGTTGTTGAACAGAAGTGTATCCGAAGTGAAATGACTACAGGAATCGAATGCCGCAAGCAGAATTCAAATCCGAGCCTCCGCTCTGCAGGAAATCGCAGTTTTAGCGAAAAACCTATCTTCCAGCATTCTAACTGCCAGAATCGTACTTTGTTGTTGAACAGAAGTGTATCCGAAGTGAAATGACTACAGGAATCGAATGCCGCAAGCAGAATTCAAATCCGAGCCTCCGTTCTGTAGGAAATCGCACTTTTAGCGAAAAACCTATCTTCCAGCATTTTAACTGCCAGAATCGTACTCTGTTGTTGAACAGAAGTGTATCCGAAGTGAAATGACTACAGGAATCGAATGCCGCAAGCAGAATTCAAATCCGAGCCTCCGTTCTGCAGGAAATCGCAGTTTTAGCGAAAAACCTATCTTCCAGCATTCTAACTGCCAGAATCGTACTCTGTTGTTGAACAGAAGTGTATCCGAAGTGAAATGACCAGAGGAGTCGAATGCCGCAAGCAGAATTCAAATCCGAGCCTCCGTTCGGCAGGAAATCGCAGTTTTAGCGAAAAACCTATCTTCCAGCATTTTAACTGCCAGAATCGTACTTTGTTGTTGAACAGAAGTGTATCCGAAGTGAAATGACTAGAGGTATCGAATGCCGCAAGCAGAATTCAAATCCGAGCCTCCGTTCTGCAGGAAATCGCAGTTTTAGCGAAAACCTATCTTCCAGCATTCTAACTGCCAGAATCGTACTCTGTTGTTGAACAGAAGTGTATCCAAAGTGAAATGACTACAGGAATCGAATGCCGCAAGCAGAATTCAAATCCGAGCCTCCGTTCTGCAGGAAATCGCAGTTTTAGCGAAAAACCTATCTTCCAGCATTCTAACTGCCAGAATCGTACTTTGTTGTTGAACAGAAGTGTATCCGAAGTGAAATGACTACAGGAATCGAATGCCGAAAGCAGAATTCAAATACGAGCCTCCGTTCTCCAGGAAATCGCAGTTTTAGCGAAAAACCTATCTTCCAGCATTCTAACTGCCAGAATCGTACTCTGTTGTTGAACAGAAGTGTATCCGAAGTGAAATGACCAGAGGAGTCGAATGCCGCAAGCAGAATTCAAATCCGAGCCTCCGTTCGGCAGGAAATCGCAGTTTTAGCGAAAAACCTATCTTCCAGCATTTTAACTGCCAGAATCGTACTTTGTTGTTGAACAGAAGTGTATCCGAAGTGAAATGACTAGAGGTATCGAATGCCGCAAGCAGAATTCAAATCCGAGCCTCCGTTCTGCAGGAAATCGCAGTTTTAGCGAAAACCTATCTTCCAGCATTCTAACTGCCAGAATCGTACTCTGTTGTTGAACAGAAGTGTATCCAAAGTGAAATGACTACAGGAATCGAATGCCGCAAGCAGAATTCAAATCCGAGCCTCCGTTCTGTAGGTAATCGCACCTTTAGCGAAAAACCTATCTTCCAGCATTTTAACTGCCAGAATCGTACTCTGTTGTTGAACAGAAGTGTATCCGAAGTGAAATGACTACAGGAATCGAATGCCGCAAGCAGAATTCAAATCCGAGCCTCCGTTCTGCAGGAAATCGCAGTTTTAGCGAAAAACCTATCTTCCAGCATTCTAACTGCCAGAATCGTACTCTGTTGTTGAACAGAAGTGTATCCGAAGTGAAATGACTACAGGAATCGAATGCCGCAAGCAGAATTCAAATACGAGCCTCCGTTCTCCAGGAAATCGCAGTTTTAGCGAAAAACCTATCTTCCAGCATTCTAACTGCCAGAATCGTACTCTGTTGTTGAACAGAAGTGTATCCGAAGTGAAATGACCAGAGGAGTCGAATGCCGCAAGCAGAATTCAAATCCGAGCCTCCGTTCGGCAGGAAATCGCAGTTTTAGCGAAAAACCTATCTTCCAGCATTTTAACTGCCAGAATCGTACTTTGTTGTTGAACAGAAGTGTATCCGAAGTGAAATGACTACAGGAATCGAATACCGCAATCAGAATTCATATCCGAGCCTCCGTTCTGCAGGAAATCGCAGTTTTAGCGAAAAACCTATCTTCCAGCATTTTAACTGCCAGAATCGTACTTTGTTGTTGAACAGAAGTATATCCGAAGTGAAATGACTACTGGAATCGAATACCGCAATCAGAATTCAAATCCGAGCCTCCGTTCTGCAGGAAATCGCAGTTTTGGCGAAAAACCTATCTTCCAGCATTCTAACTGCCAGAATCGTACTCTGTTGTTGAACAAAAGTGTGTCCGAAGTGAAATGACTAGAGGTATCGAATGCCGCAAGCAGAATTCAAATCCGAGCATCCGTTCTGCAGGAAATCGCAGTTTTGGTGAAAAACCTATCTTCCAGCATTTTAACTGCCAGAATCGTACTTTGTTGTTGAACAGAAGTGTATCCGAAGTGAAATGACTAGAGGAATCGAATGCCGCAAGCAGAATTCAAATCCGAGCCTCCGTTCTGCAGGGAATCGCAGTTTTGGCGAAAAACCTATCTTCAAGCATTTTAACTGCCAGAATCGTACTTTGTTGTTGAACAGAAGTATATCCGAAGTGAAATGACTACAGGAATCGAATACCGCAATCAGAATTCAAATCCGAGCCTCCGTTCGGCAGGAAATCGCAGTTTTAGCGAAAAACCTATCTTCCAGCATTTTAACTGCCAGAATCGTACGTTGTTGTTGAACAGAAGTGTATCCGAAGTGAAATGACTACAGGAATCGAATGCCGCAAGCAGAATTCAAATCCGAGCCTCCGCTCTGCAGGAAATCGCAGTTTTAGCGAAAAACCTATCTTCCAGCATTCTAACTGCCAGAATCGTACTTTGTTGTTGAACAGAAGTGTATCCGAAGTGAAATGACTACAGGAATCGAATGCCGCAAGCAGAATTCAAATCCGAGCCTCCGTTCTGTAGGAAATCGCACTTTTAGCGAAAAACCTATCTTCCAGCATTTTAAATGCCAGAATCGTACTCTGTTGTTGAACAGAAGTGTATCCGAAGTGAAATGACTACAGGAATCGAATGCCGCAAGCAGAATTCAAATCCGAGCCTCCGTTCTGCAGGAAATCGCAGTTTTAGCGAAAAACCTATCTTCCAGCATTCTAACTGCCAGAATCGTACTTTGTTGTTGAACAGAAGTGTATCCGAAGTGAAATGACTACAGGAATCGAATGCCGAAAGCAGAATTCAAATACGAGCCTCCGTTCTCCAGGAAATCGCAGTTTTAGCGAAAAACCTATCTTCCAGCATTCTAACTGCCAGAATCGTACTCTGTTGTTGAACAGAAGTGTATCCGAAGTGAAATGACCAGAGGAGTCGAATGCCGCAAGCAGAATTCAAATCCGAGCCTCCGTTCGGCAGGAAATCGCAGTTTTAGCGAAAAACCTATCTTCCAGCATTTTAACTGCCAGAATCGTACTTTGTTGTTGAACAGAAGTGTATCCGAAGTGAAATGACTAGAGGTATCGAATGCCGCAAGCAGAATTCAAATCCGAGCCTCCGTTCTGCAGGAAATCGCAGTTTTAGCGAAAACCTATCTTCCAGCATTCTAACTGCCAGAATCGTACTCTGTTGTTGAACAGAAGTGTATCCAAAGTGAAATGACTACAGGAATCGAATGCCGCAAGCAGAATTCAAATCCGAGCCTCCGTTCTGTAGGTAATCGCACCTTTAGCGAAAAACCTATCTTCCAGCATTTTAACTGCCAGAATCGTACTCTGTTGTTGAACAGAAGTGTATCCGAAGTGAAATGACTACAGGAATCGAATGCCGCAAGCAGAATTCAAATCCGAGCCTCCGTTCTGCAGGAAATCGCAGTTTTAGCGAAAAACCTATCTTCCAGCATTCTAACTGCCAGAATCGTACTCTGTTGTTGAACAGAAGTGTATCCGAAGTGAAATGACTACAGGAATCGAATGCCGAAAGCAGAATTCAAATACGAGCCTCCGTTCTCCAGGAAATCGCAGTTTTAGCGAAAAACCTATCTTCCAGCATTCTAACTGCCAGAATCGTACTCTGTTGTTGAACAGAAGTGTATCCGAAGTGAAATGACCAGAGGAGTCGAATGCCGCAAGCAGAATTCAAATCCGAGCCTCCGTTCGGCAGGAAATCGCAGTTTTGGCGAAAAACCTATCTTCCAGCATTTTAACTGCCAGAATCGTACTTTGTTGTTGAACAGAAGTGTATCCGAAGTGAAATGACTACAGGAATCGAATA
This sequence comes from Ectemnius lituratus, assembly GCA_910593735.2. Classification (NCBI taxonomy): domain Eukaryota; kingdom Metazoa; phylum Arthropoda; class Insecta; order Hymenoptera; family Crabronidae; genus Ectemnius; species Ectemnius lituratus. Next base: position 4,017,057 of record OU343037.1, read on the forward strand.
CCGCAATCAGAATTCATATCCGAGCCTCCGTTCTGCAGGAAATCGCAGTTTTAGCGAAAAACCTATCTTCCAGCATTTTAACTGCCAGAATCGTACTTTGTTGTTGAACAGAAGTATATCCGAAGTGAAATGACTACTGGAATCGAATACCGCAATCAGAATTCAAATCCGAGCCTCCGTTCTGCAGGAAATCGCAGTTTTGGCGAAAAACCTATCTTCCAGCATTCTAACTGCCAGAATCGTACTCTGTTGTTGAACAAAAGTGTGTCCGAAGTGAAATGACTAGAGGTATCGAATGCCGCAAGCAGAATTCAAATCCGAGCATCCGTTCTGCAGGAAATCGCAGTTTTGGTGAAAAACCTATCTTCCAGCATTTTAACTGCCAGAATCGTACTTTGTTGTTGAACAGAAGTGTATCCGAAGTGAAATGACTAGAGGAATCGAATGCCGCAAGCAGAATTCAAATCCGAGCCTCCGTTCTGCAGGGAATCGCAGTTTTGGCGAAAAACCTATCTTCAAGCATTTTAACTGCCAGAATCGTACTTTGTTGTTGAACAGAAGTATATCCGAAGTGAAATGACTACAGGAATCGAATACCGCAATCAGAATTCAAATCCGAGCCTCCGTTCTGCAGGAAATCGCAGTTTTGGCGAAAAACCTATCTTCCAGCATTCTAACTGCCAGAATCGTACTCTGTTGTTGAACAAAAGTGTATCCGAAGTGAAATGACTACAGGAATCGAATACCGCAATCAGAATTCATATCCGAGCCTCCGTTCTGCAGGAAATCGCAGTTTTAGCGAAAAACCTATCTTCCAGCATTTTAACTGCCAGAATCGTACTTTGTTGTTGAACAGAAGTATATCCGAAGTGAAATGACTACTGGAATCGAATACCGCAATCAGAATTCAAATCCGAGCCTCCGTTCTGCAGGAAATCGCAGTTTTAGCGAAAAACCTATCTTCCAGCATTCTAACTGCCAGAATCGTACTCTGTTGTTGAACAGAAGTGTATCCGAAGTGAAATGACTACAGGAATCGAATGCCGCAAGCAGAATTCAAATCCGAGCCTCCGTTCTGCAGGAAATCGCACTTTTAGCGAAAAACCTATCTTCCAGCATTCTAACTGCCAGAATCGTACTCTGTTGTTGAACAGAAGTGTATCCAAAGTGAAATGACTACAGGAATCGAATGCCGCAAGCAGAATTCAAATCCGAGCCTCCGTTCTGTAGGAAATCGCACTTTTAGCGAAAAACCTATCTTCCAGCATTTTAACTGCCAGAATCGTACTCTGTTGTTGAACAGAAGTGTATCCGAAGTGAAATGACTACAGGAATCGAATGCCGCAAGCAGAATTCAAATCCGAGCCTCCGTTCTGCAGGAAATCGCAGTTTTAGCGAAAAACCTATCTTCCAGCATTCTAACTGCCAGAATCGTACTCTGTTGTTGAACAGAAGTGTATCCGAAGTGAAATGACTACAGGAATCGAATGCCGAAAGCAGAATTCAAATACGAGCCTCCGTTCTCCAGGAAATCGCAGTTTTAGCGAAAAACCTATCTTCCAGCATTCTAACTGCCAGAATCGTACTCTGTTGTTGAACAGAAGTGTATCCGAAGTGAAATGACCAGAGGAGTCGAATGCCGCAAGCAGAATTCAAATCCGAGCCTCCGTTCGGCAGGAAATCGCAGTTTTAGCGAAAAACCTATCTTCCAGCATTTTAACTGCCAGAATCGTACTTTGTTGTTGAACAGAAGTGTATCCGAAGTGAAATGACTACAGGAATCGAATACCGCAATCAGAATTCATATCCGAGCCTCCGTTCTGCAGGAAATCGCAGTTTTAGCGAAAAACCTATCTTCCAGCATTTTAACTGCCAGAATCGTACTTTGTTGTTGAACAGAAGTATATCCGAAGTGAAATGACTAGAGGTATCGAATGCCGCAAGCAGAATTCAAATCCGAGCATCCGTTCTGCAGGAAATCGCAGTTTTGGTGAAGAACCTATCTTCCAGCATTTTAACTGCCAGAATCGTACTTTGTTGTTGAACAGAAGTGTATCCGAAGTGAAATGACTACAGGAATCGAATGCCGAAAGCAGAATTCAAATACGAGCCTCCGTTCTCCAGGAAATCGCAGTTTTAGCGAAAAACCTATCTTCCAGCATTCTAACTGCCAGAATCGTACTTTGTTGTTGAACAGAAGTGTATCCGAAGTGAAATGACTACAGGAATCGAATGCCGCAAGCAGAATTCAAATCCGAGCCTCCGCTCTGCAGGAAATCGCAGTTTTAGCGAAAAACCTATCTTCCAGCATTCTAACTGCCAGAATCGTACTTTGTTGTTGAACAGAAGTGTATCCGAAGTGAAATGACTACAGGAATCGAATGCCGCAAGCAGAATTCAAATCCGAGCCTCCGTTCTGCAGGAAATCGCACTTTTAGCGAAAAACCTATCTTCCAGCATTCTAACTGCCAGAATCGTACTCTGTTGTTGAACAGAAGTGTATCCAAAGTGAAATGACTACAGGAATCGAATGCCGCAAGCAGAATTCAAATCCGAGCCTCCGTTCTGTAGGAAATCGCACTTTTAGCGAAAAACCTATCTTCCAGCATTTTAACTGCCAGAATCGTACTCTGTTGTTGAACAGAAGTGTATCCGAAGTGAAATGACTACAGGAATCGAATGCCGCAAGCAGAATTCAAATCCGAGCCTCCGTTCTGCAGGAAATCGCAGTTTTAGCGAAAAACCTATCTTCCAGCATTTTAACTGCCAGAATCGTACTTTGTTGTTGAACAGAAGTGTATCCGAAGTGAAATGACTACAGGAATCGAATGCCGAAAGCAGAATTCAAATACGAGCCTCCGTTCTCCAGGAAATCGCAGTTTTAGCGAAAAACCTATCTTCCAGCATTCTAACTGCCAGAATCGTACTCTGTTGTTGAACAGAAGTGTATCCGAAGTGAAATGACCAGAGGAGTCGAATGCCGCAAGCAGAATTCAAATCCGAGCCTCCGTTCGGCAGGAAATCGCAGTTTTAGCGAAAAACCTATCTTCCAGCATTTTAACTGCCAGAATCGTACTTTGTTGTTGAACAGAAGTGTATCCGAAGTGAAATGACTAGAGGTATCGAATGCCGCAAGCAGAATTCAAATCCGAGCCTCCGTTCTGCAGGAAATCGCAGTTTTAGCGAAAACCTATCTTCCAGCATTCTAACTGCCAGAATCGTACTCTGTTGTTGAACAGAAGTGTATCCAAAGTGAAATGACTACAGGAATCGAATGCCGCAAGCAGAATTCAAATCCGAGCCTCCGTTCTGCAGGAAATCGCACCTTTAGCGAAAAACCTATCTTCCAGCATTTTAACTGCCAGAATCGTACTCTGTTGTTGAACAGAAGTGTATCCGAAGTGAAATGACTACAGGAATCGAATGCCGCAAGCAGAATTCAAATCCGAGCCTCCGTTGGGCAGGAAATCGCAGTTTTAGCGGAAAACCTATTTTCCTGCATTCCAACTGCCAGAATCGTACTCTGTTGTTGAACAGTAGTGTATCCGAAGTGAAATGACTACAGGAATCGAATGCCGAAAGCAGAATTCAAATACGAGCCTCCGTTCTCCAGGAAATCGCAGTTTTAGCGAAAAACCTATCTTCCAGCATTCTAACTGCCAGAATCGTACTCTGTTGTTGAACAGAAGTGTATCCGAAGTGAAATGACCAGAGGAGTCGAATGCCGCAAGCAGAATTCAAATCCGAGCCTCCGTTCGGCAGGAAATCGCAGTTTTAGCGAAAAACCTATCTTCCAGCATTTTAACTGCCAGAATCGTACTTTGTTGTTGAACAGAAGTGTATCCGAAGTGAAATGACTAGAGGAATCGAATGCCGCAAGCAGAATTCAAATCCGAGCCTCCGTTCTGCAGGGAATCGCAGTTTTGGCGAAAAACCTATCTTCAAGCATTTTAACTGCCAGAATCGTACTTTGTTGTTGAACAGAAGTATATCCGAAGTGAAATGACTACAGGAATCGAATACCGCAATCAGAATTCAAATCCGAGCCTCCGTTCTGTAGGAAATCGCACTTTTAGCGAAAAACATATCTTCCAGCATTTTAACTGCCAGAATCGTACTCTGTTGTTGAACAGAAGTGTATCCGAAGTGAAATGACTACAGGAATCGAATGCCGCAAGCAGAATTCAAATCCGAGCCTCCGTTCTGCAGGAAATCGCAGTTTTAGCGAAAAACCTATCTTCCAGCATTCTAACTGCCAGAATCGTACTCTGTTGTTGAACAGAAGTGTATCCGAAGTGAAATGACCAGAGGAGTCGAATGCCGCAAGCAGAATTCAAATCCGAGCCTCCGTTCGGCAGGAAATCGCAGTTTTAGCGAAAAACCTATCTTCCAGCATTTTAACTGCCAGAATCGTACTCTGTTGTTGAACAGAAGTGTATCCGAAGTGAAATGACTAGAGGTATCGAATGCCGCAAGCAGAATTCAAATCCGAGCATCCGTTCTGCAGGAAATCGCAGTTTTGGTGAAAAACCTATCTTCCAGCATTTTAACTGCCAGAATCGTACTTTGTTGTTGAACAGAAGTGTATCCGAAGTGAAATGACTAGAGGAATCGAATGCCGCAAGCAGAATTCAAATCCGAGCCTCCGTTCTGCAGGGAATCGCAGTTTTGGCGAAAAACCTATCTTCAAGCATTTTAACTGCCAGAATCGTACTTTGTTGTTGAACAGAAGTATATCCGAAGTGAAATGACTACAGGAATCGAATACCGCAATCAGAATTCAAATCCGAGCCTCCGTTCTGCAGGAAATCGAAGTTTTGGCGAAAAACCTATCTTCCAGCATTCTAACTGCCAGAATCGTACTCTGTTGTTGAACAAAAGTGTATCCGAAGTGAAATGACTACAGGAATCGAATACCGCAATCAGAATTCATATCCGAGCCTCCGTTCTGCAGGAAATCGCAGTTTTAGCGAAAAACCTATCTTCCAGCATTTTAACTGCCAGAATCGTACTTTGTTGTTGAACAGAAGTATATCCGAAGTGAAATGACTACTGGAATCGAATACCGCAATCAGAATTCAAATCCGAGCCTCCGTTCTCCAGGAAATCGCAGTTTTAGCGAAAAACCTATCTTCCAGCATCCTAACTGCCAGAATCGTTCTCTGTTGTTGAACAGAAGTGTATCCGAAGTGAAATGACCAGAGGAGTCGAATGCGGCAAGCAGAATTCAAATCCGAGCCTCCGTTCGGCAGGAAATCGCAGTTTTAGCGAAAAACCTATCTTCCAGCATTTTAACTGCCAGAATCGTACTTTATTGTTGAACAGAAGTGTATCCGAAGTGAAATGACTACAGGAATCGAATACCGCAATCAGAATTCATATCCGAGCCTCCGTTCTGCAGGAAATCGCAGTTTTAGCGAAAAACCTATCTTCCAGCATTTTAACTGCCAGAATCGTACTTTGTTGTTGAACAGAAGTATATCCGAAGTGAAATGACTACTGGAATCGAATACCGCAATCAGAATTCAAATCCGAGCCTCCGTTCTGCAGGAAATCGCAGTTTTAGCGAAAAACCTATCTTCCAGCATTTTAACTGCCAGAATCGTACTTTGTTGTTGAACAGAAGTATATCCGAAGTGAAATGACTACTGGAATCGAATACCGCAATCAGAATTCAAATCCGAGCCTCCGTTCTCCAGGAAATCGCAGTTTTAGCGAAAAACCTATCTTCCAGCATCCTAACTGCCAGAATCGTACTCTGTTGTTGAACAGAAGTGTATCCGAAGTGAAATGACCAGAGGAGTCGAATGCCGCCAGCAGAATTCAAATCCGAGCCTCCGTTCGGCAGGAAATCGCAGTTTTAGCGAAAAACCTATCTTCCAGCATTTTAACTGCCAGAATCGTACTTTGTTGTTGAACAGAAGTGTATCCGAAGTGAAATGACTACAGGAATCGAATGCCGCAAGCAGAATTCAAATCCGAGCCTCCGTTCTGCAGGAAATCGCAGTTTTAGCGAAAAACCTATCTTCCAGCATTCTAACTGCCAGAATCGTACTCTGTTGTTGAACAGAAGTGTATCCGAAGTGAAATGACTACAGGAATCGAATGCCGAAAGCAGAATTCAAATACGAGCCTCCGTTCTCCAGGAAATCGCAGTTTTAGCGAAAAACCTATCTTCCAGCATTCTAACTGCCAGAATCGTACTCTGTTGTTGAACAGAAGTGTATCCGAAGTGAAATGACCAGAGGAGTCGAATGCCGCAAGCAGAATTCAAATCCGAGCCTCCGTTCGGCAGGAAATCGCAGTTTTAGCGAAAAACCTATCTTCCAGCATTTTAACTGCCAGAATCGTACTTTGTTGTTGAACAGAAGTGTATCCGAAGTGAAATGACTAGAGGAATCGAATGCCGCAAGCAGAATTCAAATCCGAGCCTCCGTTCTGCAGGGAATCGCAGTTTTGGCGAAAAACCTATCTTCAAGCATTTTAACTGCCAGAATCGTACTTTGTTGTTGAACAGAAGTATATCCGAAGTGAAATGACTACAGGAATCGAATACCGCAATCAGAATTCAAATCCGAGCCTCCGTTCTGTAGGAAATCGCACTTTTAGCGAAAAACATATCATCCAGCATTTTAACTGCCAGAATTGTACTCTGTTGTTGAACAGAAGTGTATCCGAAGCGAAATGACTAGAGGAATCGAATGCCGCAAGCAGAATTCAAATCCGAGCCTCCGTTCTGCAGGAAATCGCAGTTTTAGCGAAAAACCTATCTTCCAGCATTCTAACTGCCAGAATCGTACTCTGTTGTTGAACAGAAGTGTATCCGAAGTGAAATGACCAGAGGAGTCGAATGCCGCAAGCAGAATTCAAATCCGAGCCTCCGTTCGGCAGGAAATCGCAGTTTTAGCGAAAAACCTATCTTCCAGCATTTTAACTGCCAGAATCGTACTCTGTTGTTGAACAGAAGTGTATCCGAAGTGAAATGACTAGAGGAATCGAATGCCGCAAGCAGAATTCAAATCCGAGCATCCGTTCTGCAGGAAATCGCAGTTTTGGTGAAAAACCTATCTTCCAGCATTTTAACTGCCAGAATCGTACTTTGTTGTTGAACAGAAGTGTATCCGAAGTGAAATGACTAGAGGAATCGAATGCCGCAAGCAGAATTCAAATCCGAGCCTCCGTTCTGCAGGGAATCGCAGTTTTGGCGAAAAACCTATCTTCAAGCATTTTAACTGCCAGAATCGTACTTTGTTGTTGAACAGAAGTATATCCGAAGTGAAATGACTACAGGAATCGAATACCGCAATCAGAATTCAAATCCGAGCCTCCGTTCTGCAGGAAATCGAAGTTTTGGCGAAAAACCTATCTTCCAGCATTCTAACTGCCAGAATCGTACTCTGTTGTTGAACAAAAGTGTATCCGAAGTGAAATGACTACAGGAATCGAATACCGCAATCAGAATTCATATCCGAGCCTCCGTTCTGCAGGAAATCGCAGTTTTAGCGAAAAACCTATCTTCCAGCATTTTAACTGCCAGAATCGTACTTTGTTGTTGAACAGAAGTATATCCGAAGTGAAATGACTACTGGAATCGAATACCGCAATCAGAATTCAAATCCGAGCCTCCGTTCTCCAGGAAATCGCAGTTTTAGCGAAAAACCTATCTTCCAGCATCCTAACTGCCAGAATCGTTCTCTGTTGTTGAACAGAAGTGTATCCGAAGTGAAATGACCAGAGGAGTCGAATGCGGCAAGCAGAATTCAAATCCGAGCCTCCGTTCGGCAGGAAATCGCAGTTTTAGCGAAAAACCTATCTTCCAGCATTTTAACTGCCAGAATCGTACTTTGTTGTTGAACAGAAGTGTATCCGAAGTGAAATGACTACAGGAATCGAATACCGCAATCAGAATTCATATCCGAGCCTCCGTTCTGCAGGAAATCGCAGTTTTAGCGAAAAACCTATCTTCCAGCATTTTAACTGCCAGAATCGTACTTTGTTGTTGAACAGAAGTGTATCCGAAGTGAAATGACCAGAGGAGTCGAATGCCGCAAGCAGAATTCAAATCCGAGCCTCCGTTCGGCAGGAAATCGCAGTTTTAGCGAAAAACCTATCTTCCAGCATTTTAACTGCCAGAATCGTACTTTGTTGTTGAACAGAAGTGTATCCGAAGTGAAATGACTAGAGGAATCGAATGCCGCAAGCAGAATTCAAATCCGAGCCTCCGTTCTGCAGGGAATCGCAGTTTTGGCGAAAAACCTATCTTCAAGCATTTTAACTGCCAGAATCGTACTTTGTTGTTGAACAGAAGTATATCCGAAGTGAAATGACTACAGGAATCGAATACCGCAATCAGAATTCAAATCCGAGCCTCCGTTCTGTAGGAAATCGCACTTTTAGCGAAAAACATATCTTCCAGCATTTTAACTGCCAGAATCGTACTCTGTTGTTGAACAGAAGTGTATCCGAAGTGAAATGACTACAGGAATCGAATGCCGCAAGCAGAATTCAAATCCGAGCCTCCGTTCTGCAGGAAATCGCAGTTTTAGCGAAAAACCTATCTTCCAGCATTCTAACTGCCAGAATCGTACTCTGTTGTTGAACAGAAGTGTATCCGAAGTGAAATGACCAGAGGAGTCGAATGCCGCAAGCAGAATTCAAATCCGAGCCTCCGTTCGGCAGGAAATCGCAGTTTTAGCGAAAAACCTATCTTCCAGCATTTTAACTGCCAGAATCGTACTCTGTTGTTGAACAGAAGTGTATCCGAAGTGAAATGACTAGAGGTATCGAATGCCGCAAGCAGAATTCAAATCCGAGCATCCGTTCTGCAGGAAATCGCAGTTTTGGTGAAAAACCTATCTTCCAGCATTTTAACTGCCAGAATCGTACTTTGTTGTTGAACAGAAGTGTATCCGAAGTGAAATGACTAGAGGAATCGAATGCCGCAAGCAGAATTCAAATCCGAGCCTCCGTTCTGCAGGGAATCGCAGTTTTGGCGAAAAACCTATCTTCAAGCATTTTAACTGCCAGAATCGTACTTTGTTGTTGAACAGAAGTATATCCGAAGTGAAATGACTACAGGAATCGAATACCGCAATCAGAATTCAAATCCGAGCCTCCGTTCTGCAGGAAATCGAAGTTTTGGCGAAAAACCTATCTTCCAGCATTCTAACTGCCAGAATCGTACTCTGTTGTTGAACAAAAGTGTATCCGAAGTGAAATGACTACAGGAATCGAATACCGCAATCAGAATTCATATCCGAGCCTCCGTTCTGCAGGAAATCGCAGTTTTAGCGAAAAACCTATCTTCCAGCATTTTAACTGCCAGAATCGTACTTTGTTGTTGAACAGAAGTATATCCGAAGTGAAATGACTACTGGAATCGAATACCGCAATCAGAATTCAAATCCGAGCCTCCGTTCTCCAGGAAATCGCAGTTTTAGCGAAAAACCTATCTTCCAGCATCCTAACTGCCAGAATCGTTCTCTGTTGTTGAACAGAAGTGTATCCGAAGTGAAATGACCAGAGGAGTCGAATGCGGCAAGCAGAATTCAAATCCGAGCCTCCGTTCGGCAGGAAATCGCAGTTTTAGCGAAAAACCTATCTTCCAGCATTTTAACTGCCAGAATCGTACTTTGTTGTTGAACAGAAGTGTATCCGAAGTGAAATGACTACAGGAATCGAATACCGCAATCAGAATTCATATCCGAGCCTCCGTTCTGCAGGAAATCGCAGTTTTAGCGAAAAACCTATCTTCCAGCATTTTAACTGCCAGAATCGTACTTTGTTGTTGAACAGAAGTATATCCGAAGTGAAATGACTACTGGAATCGAATACCGCAATCAGAATTCAAATCCGAGCCTCCGTTCTGCAGGAAATCGCAGTTTTAGCGAAAAACCTATCTTCCAGCATTTTAACTGCCAGAATCGTACTTTGTTGTTGAACAGAAGTATATCCGAAGTGAAATGACTACTGGAATCGAATACCGCAATCAGAATTCAAATCCGAGCCTCCGTTCTCCAGGAAATCGCAGTTTTAGCGAAAAACCTATCTTCCAGCATTCTAACTGCCAGAATCGTACTCTGTTGTTGAACAGAAGTGTATCCGAAGTGAAATGACCAGAGGAGTCGAATGCCGCAAGCAGAATTCAAATCCGAGCCTCCGTTCGGCAGGAAATCGCAGTTTTAGCGAAAAACCTATCTTCCAGCATTTTAACTGCCAGAATCGTACTTTGTTGTTGAACAGAAGTGTATCCGAAGTGAAATGACTACAGGAATCGAATACCGCAATCAGAATTCATATCCGAGCCTCCGTTCTGCAGGAAATCGCAGTTTTAGCGAAAAACCTATCTTCCCGCATTTTAACTGCCAGAATCGTACTCTGTTGTTGAACAGAAGTGTATCCGAAGTGAAATGACTACAGGAATCGAATGCCGAAAGCAGAATTCAAATACGAGCCTCCGTTCTCCAGGAAATCGCAGTTTTAGCGAAAAACCTATCTTCCAGCATTCTAACTGCCAGAATCGTACTCTGTTGTTGAACAGAAGTGTATCCGAAGTGAAATGACCAGAGGAGTCGAATGCCGCAAGCAGAATTCAAATCCGAGCCTCCGTTCGGCAGGAAATCGCAGTTTTAGCGAAAAACCTATCTTCCAGCATTTTAACTGCCAGAATCGTACTTTGTTGTTGAACAGAAGTGTATCCGAAGTGAAATGACTAGAGGAATCGAATGCCGCAAGCAGAATTCAAATCCGAGCCTCCGTTCTGCAGGGAATCGCAGTTTTGGCGAAAAACCTATCTTCAAGCATTTTAACTGCCAGAATCGTACTTTGTTGTTGAACAGAAGTATATCCGAAGTGAAATGACTACAGGAATCGAATACCGCAATCAGAATTCAAATCCGAGCCTCCGTTCTGTAGGAAATCGCACTTTTAGCGAAAAACATATCTTCCAGCATTTTAACTGCCAGAATCGTACTCTATTGTTGAACAGAAGTGTATCCGAAGTGAAATGACTACAGGAATCGAATGCCGCAAGCAGAATTCAAATCCGAGCCTCCGTTCTGCAGGAAATCGCAGTTTTAGCGAAAAACCTATCTTCCAGCATTCTAACTGCCAGAATCGTACTCTGTTGTTGAACAGAAGTGTATCCGAAGTGAAATGACCAGAGGAGTCGAATGCCGCAAGCAGAATTCAAATCCGAGCCTCCGTTCGGCAGGAAATCGCAGTTTTAGCGAAAAACCTATCTTCCAGCATTTTAACTGCCAGAATCGTACTCTGTTGTTGAACAGAAGTGTATCCGAAGTGAAATGACTAGAGGTATCGAATGCCGCAAGCAGAATTCAAATCCGAGCATCCGTTCTGCAGGAAATCGCAGTTTTGGTGAAAAACCTATCTTCCAGCATTTTAACTGCCAGAATCGTACTTTGTTGTTGAACAGAAGTGTATCCGAAGTGAAATGACTAGAGGAATCGAATGCCGCAAGCAGAATTCAAATCCGAGCCTCCGTTCTGCAGGGAATCGCAGTTTTGGCGAAAAACCTATCTTCAAGCATTTTAACTGCCAGAATCGTACTTTGTTGTTGAACAGAAGTATATCCGAAGTGAAATGACTACAGGAATCGAATACCGCAATCAGAATTCAAATCCGAGCCTCCGTTCTGCAGGAAATCGAAGTTTTGGCGAAAAACCTATCTTCCAGCATTCTAACTGCCAGAATCGTACTCTGTTGTTGAACAAAAGTGTATCCGAAGTGAAATGACTACAGGAATCGAATACCGCAATCAGAATTCATATCCGAGCCTCCGTTCTGCAGGAAATCGCAGTTTTAGCGAAAAACCTATCTTCCAGCATTTTAACTGCCAGAATCGTACTTTGTTGTTGAACAGAAGTATATCCGAAGTGAAATGACTACTGGAATCGAATACCGCAATCAGAATTCAAATCCGAGCCTCCGTTCTCCAGGAAATCGCAGTTTTAGCGAAAAACCTATCTTCCAGCATCCTAACTGCCAGAATCGTTCTCTGTTGTTGAACAGAAGTGTATCCGAAGTGAAATGACCAGAGGAGTCGAATGCGGCAAGCAGAATTCAAATCCGAGCCTCCGTTCGGCAGGAAATCGCAGTTTTAGCGAAAAACCTATCTTCCAGCATTTTAACTGCCAGAATCGTACTTTGTTGTTGAACAGAAGTGTATCCGAAGTGAAATGACTACAGGAATCGAATACCGCAATCAGAATTCATATCCGAGCCTCCGTTCTGCAGGAAATCGCAGTTTTAGCGAAAAACCTATCTTCCAGCATTCTAACTGCCAGAATCGTACTCTGTTGTTGAACAGAAGTGTATCCGAAGTGAAATGACTACAGGAATCGAATGCCGAAAGCAGAATTCAAATACGAGCCTCCGTTCTCCAGGAAATCGCAGTTTTAGCGAAAAACCTATCTTCCAGCATTCTAACTGCCAGAATCGTACTCTGTTGTTGAACAGAAGTGTATCCGAAGTGAAATGACCAGAGGAGTCGAATGCCGCAAGCAGAATTCAAATCCGAGCCTCCGTTCGGCAGGAAATCGCAGTTTTAGCGAAAAACCTATCTTCCAGCATTTTAACTGCCAGAATCGTACTTTGTTGTTGAACAGAAGTGTATCCGAAGTGAAATGACTAGAGGAATCGAATGCCGCAAGCAGAATTCAAATCCGAGCCTCCGTTCTGCAGGGAATCGCAGTTTTGGCGAAAAACCTATCTTCAAGCATTTTAACTGCCAGAATCGTACTTTGTTGTTGAACAGAAGTATATCCGAAGTGAAATGACTACAGGAATCGAATACCGCAATCAGAATTCAAATCCGAGCCTCCGTTCTGTAGGAAATCGCACTTTTAGCGAAAAACATATCTTCCAGCATTTTAACTGCCAGAATCGTACTCTGTTGTTGAACAGAAGTGTATCCGAAGTGAAATGACTACAGGAATCGAATGCCGCAAGCAGAATTCAAATCCGAGCCTCCGTTCTGCAGGAAATCGCAGTTTTAGCGAAAAACCTATCTTCCAGCATTCTAACTGCCAGAATCGTACTCTGTTGTTGAACAGAAGTGTATCCGAAGTGAAATGACTAGAGGAATCGAATGCCGCAAGCAGAATTCAAATCCGAGCCTCCGTTAGGCAGGAAATCGCAGTTTTAGCGAAAAACCTATCTTCCAGCATTTTAACTGCCAGAATCGTACTCTGTTGTTGAACAGAAGTGTATCCGAAGTGAAATGACTAGAGGAATCGAATGCCGCAAGCAGAATTCAAATCCGAGCATCCGTTCTGCAGGAAATCGCAGTTTTGGTGAAAAACCTATCTTCCAGCATTTTAACTGCCAGAATCGTACTTTGTTGTTGAACAGAAGTGTATCCGAAGTGAAATGACTAGAGGAATCGAATGCCGCAAGCAGAATTCAAATCCGAGCCTCCGTTCTGCAGGGAATCGCAGTTTTGGCGAAAAACCTATCTTCAAGCATTTTAACTGCCAGAATCGTACTTTGTTGTTGAACAGAAGTATATCCGAAGTGAAATGACTACAGGAATCGAATACCGCAATCAGAATTCAAATCCGAGCCTCCGTTCTGCAGGAAATCGAAGTTTTGGCGAAAAACCTATCTTCCAGCATTCTAACTGCCAGAATCGTACTCTGTTGTTGAACAAAAGTGTATCCGAAGTGAAATGACTACAGGAATCGAATACCGCAATCAGAATTCAAATCCGAGCCTCCGTTCTGCAGGAAATCGCAGTTTTAGCGAAAAACCTATCTTCCAGCATTTTAACTGCCAGAATCGTACTTTGTTGTTGAACAGAAGTATATCCGAAGTGAAATGACTACTGGAATCGAATACCGCAATCAGAATTCAAATCCGAGCCTCCGTTCTCCAGGAAATCGCAGTTTTAGCGAAAAACCTATCTTCCAGCATCCTAACTGCCAGAATCGTTCTCTGTTGTTGAACAGAAGTGTATCCGAAGTGAAATGACCAGAGGATTCGAATGCGGCAAGCAGAATTCAAATCCGAGCCTCCGTTCGGCAGGAAATCGCAGTTTTAGCGAAAAACCTATCTTCCAGCATTTTAACTGCCAGAATCGTACTTTGTTGTTGAACAGAAGTGTATCCGAAGTGAAATGACTACAGGAATCGAATACCGCAATCAGAATTCATATCCGAGCCTCCGTTCTGCAGGAAATCGCAGTTTTAGCGAAAAACCTATCTTCCAGCATTTTAACTGCCAGAATCGTACTTTGTTGTTGAACAGAAGTATATCCGAAGTGAAATGACTACTGGAATCGAATACCGCAATCAGAATTCAAATCCGAGCCTCCGTTCTGCAGGAAATCGCAGTTTTAGCGAAAAACCTATCTTCCAGCATTTTAACTGCCAGAATCGTACTTTGTTGTTGAACAGAAGTATATCCGAAGTGAAATGACTACTGGAATCGAATACCGCAATCAGAATTCAAATCCGAGCCTCCGTTCTCCAGGAAATCGCAGTTTTAGCGAAAAACCTATCTTCCAGCATTCTAACTGCCAGAATCGTACTCTGTTGTTGAACAGAAGTGTATCCGAAGTGAAATGACCAGAGGAGTCGAATGCCGCAAGCAGAATTCAAATCCGAGCCTCCGTTCGGCAGGAAATCGCAGTTTTAGCGAAAAACCTATCTTCCAGCATTTTAACTGCCAGAATCGTACTTTGTTGTTGAACAGAAGTGTATCCGAAGTGAAATGACTACAGGAATCGAATACCGCAATCAGAATTCATATCCGAGCCTCCGTTCTGCAGGAAATCGCAGTTTTAGCGAAAAACCTATCTTCCAGCATTTTAACTGCCAGAATCGTACTCTGTTGTTGAACAGAAGTGTATCCGAAGTGAAATGACTACAGGAATCGAATGCCGAAAGCAGAATTCAAATACGAGCCTCCGTTCTCCAGGAAATCGCAGTTTTAGCGAAAAACCTATCTTCCAGCATTCTAACTGCCAGAATCGTACTCTGTTGTTGAACAGAAGTGTATCCGAAGTGAAATGACCAGAGGAGTCGAATGCCGCAAGCAGAATTCAAATCCGAGCCTCCGTTCGGCAGGAAATCGCAGTTTTAGCGAAAAACCTATCTTCCAGCATTTTAACTGCCAGAATCGTACTTTGTTGTTGAACAGAAGTGTATCCGAAGTGAAATGACTAGAGGAATCGAATGCCGCAAGCAGAATTCAAATCCGAGCCTCCGTTCTGCAGGGAATCGCAGTTTTGGCGAAAAACCTATCTTCAAGCATTTTAACTGCCAGAATCGTACTTTGTTGTTGAACAGAAGTATATCCGAAGTGAAATGACTACAGGAATCGAATACCGCAATCAGAATTCAAATCCGAGCCTCCGTTCTGTAGGAAATCGCACTTTTAGCGAAAAACATATCTTCCAGCATTTTAACTGCCAGAATCGTACTCTGTTGTTGAACAGAAGTGTATCCGAAGTGAAATGACTACAGGAATCGAATGCCGCAAGCAGAATTCAAATCCGAGCCTCCGTTCTGCAGGAAATCGCAGTTTTAGCGAAAAACCTATCTTCCAGCATTCTAACTGCCAGAATCGTACTCTGTTGTTGAACAGAAGTGTATCCGAAGTGAAATGACCAGAGGAGTCGAATGCCGCAAGCAGAATTCAAATCCGAGCCTCCGTTCGGCAGGAAATCGCAGTTTTAGCGAAAAACCTATCTTCCAGCATTTTAACTGCCAGAATCGTACTCTGTTGTTGAACAGAAGTGTATCCGAAGTGAAATGACTAGAGGTATCGAATGCCGCAAGCAGAATTCAAATCCGAGCATCCGTTCTGCAGGAAATCGCAGTTTTGGTGAAAAACCTATCTTCCAGCATTTTAACTGCCAGAATCGTACTTTGTTGTTGAACAGAAGTGTATCCGAAGTGAAATGACTAGAGGAATCGAATGCCGCAAGCAGAATTCAAATCCGAGCCTCCGTTCTGCAGGGAATCGCAGTTTTGGCGAAAAACCTATCTTCAAGCATTTTAACTGCCAGAATCGTACTTTGTTGTTGAACAGAAGTATATCCGAAGTGAAATGACTACAGGAATCGAATACCGCAATCAGAATTCAAATCCGAGCCTCCGTTCTGCAGGAAATCGAAGTTTTGGCGAAAAACCTATCTTCCAGCATTCTAACTGCCAGAATCGTACTCTGTTGTTGAACAAAAGTGTATCCGAAGTGAAATGACTACAGGAATCGAATACCGCAATCAGAATTCATATCCGAGCCTCCGTTCTGCAGGAAATCGCAGTTTTAGCGAAAAACCTATCTTCCAGCATTTTAACTGCCAGAATCGTACTTTGTTGTTGAACAGAAGTATATCCGAAGTGAAATGACTACTGGAATCGAATACCGCAATCAGAATTCAAATCCGAGCCTCCGTTCTCCAGGAAATCGCAGTTTTAGCGAAAAACCTATCTTCCAGCATCCTAACTGCCAGAATCGTACTCTGTTGTTGAACAGAAGTGTATCCGAAGTGAAATGACCAGAGGAGTCGAATGCGGCAAGCAGAATTCAAATCCGAGCCTCCGTTCGGCAGGAAATCGCAGTTTTAGCGAAAAACCTATCTTCCAGCATTTTAACTGCCAGAATCGTACTTTGTTGTTGAACAGAAGTGTATCCGAAGTGAAATGACTACAGGAATCGAATACCGCAATCAGAATTCATATCCGAGCCTCCGTTCTGCAGGAAATCGCAGTTTTAGCGAAAAACCTATCTTCCAGCATTTTAACTGCCAGAATCGTACTTTGTTGTTGAACAGAAGTATATCCGAAGTGAAATGACTACAGGAATCGAATACCGCAATCAGAATTCAAATCCGAGCCTCCGTTCTGCAGGAAATCGCAGTTTTAGCGAAAAACCTATCTTCCAGCATTTTAACTGCCAGAATCGTACTTTGTTGTTGAACAGAAGTATATCCGAAGTGAAATGACTACTGGAATCGAATACCGCAATCAGAATTCAAATCCGAGCCTCCGTTCTCCAGGAAATCGCAGTTTTAGCGAAAAACCTATCTTCCAGCATCCTAACTGCCAGAATCGTACTCTGTTGTTGAACAGAAGTGTATCCGAAGTGAAATGACCAGAGGAGTCGAATGCCGCCAGCAGAATTCAAATCCGAGCCTCCGTTCGGCAGGAAATCGCAGTTTTAGCGAAAAACCTATCTTCCAGCATTTTAACTGCCAGAATCGTACTTTGTTGTTGAACAGAAGTGTATCCGAAGTGAAATGACTACAGGAATCGAATGCCGCAAGCAGAATTCAAATCCGAGCCTCCGTTCTGCAGGAAATCGCAGTTTTAGCGAAAAACCTATCTTCCAGCATTCTAACTGCCAGAATCGTACTCTGTTGTTGAACAGAAGTGTATCCGAAGTGAAATGACTACAGGAATCGAATGCCGAAAGCAGAATTCAAATACGAGCCTCCGTTCTCCAGGAAATCGCAGTTTTAGCGAAAAACCTATCTTCCAGCATTCTAACTGCCAGAATCGTACTCTGTTGTTGAACAGAAGTGTATCCGAAGTGAAATGACCAGAGGAGTCGAATGCCGCAAGCAGAATTCAAATCCGAGCCTCCGTTCGGCAGGAAATCGCAGTTTTAGCGAAAAACCTATCTTCCAGCATTTTAACTGCCAGAATCGTACTTTGTTGTTGAACAGAAGTGTATCCGAAGTGAAATGACTAGAGGAATCGAATGCCGCAAGCAGAATTCAAATCCGAGCCTCCGTTCTGCAGGAAATCGCAGTTTTGGCGAAAAACCTATCTTCAAGCATTTTAACTGCCAGAATCGTACTTTGTTGTTGAACAGAAGTATATCCGAAGTGAAATGACTACAGGAATCGAATACCGCAATCAGAATTCAAATCCGAGCCTCCGTTCTGTAGGAAATCGCACTTTTAGCGAAAAACATATCTTCCAGCATTTTAACTGCCAGAATCGTACTCTGTTGTTGAACAGAAGTGTATCCGAAGTGAAATGACTACAGGAATCGAATGCCGCAAGCAGAATTCAAATCCGAGCCTCCGTTCTGCAGGAAATCGCAGTTTTAGCGAAAAACCTATCTTCCAGCATTCTAACTGCCAGAATCGTACTCTGTTGTTGAACAGAAGTGTATCCGAAGTGAAATGACCAGAGGAGTCGAATGCCGCAAGCAGAATTCAAATCCGAGCCTCCGTTCGGCAGGAAATCGCAGTTTTAGCGAAAAACCTATCTTCCAGCATTTTAACTGCCAGAATCGTACTCTGTTGTTGAACAGAAGTGTATCCGAAGTGAAATGACTAGAGGTATCGAATGCCGCAAGCAGAATTCAAATCCGAGCATCCGTTCTGCAGGAAATCGCAGTTTTGGTGAAAAACCTATCTTCCAGCATTTTAACTGCCAGAATCGTACTTTGTTGTTGAACAGAAGTGTATCCGAAGTGAAATGACTAGAGGAATCGAATGCCGCAAGCAGAATTCAAATCCGAGCCTCCGTTCTGCAGGGAATCGCAGTTTTGGCGAAAAACCTATCTTCAAGCATTTTAACTGCCAGAATCGTACTCTGTTGTTGAACAGAAGTGTATCCGAAGTGAAATGACTACAGGAATCGAATGCCGAAAGCAGAATTCAAATACGAGCCTGCGTTCTCCAGGAAATCGCAGTTTTAGCGAAAACCCTTTCTTCCAGCATTCTAACTGCCAGAATCGTACTCTGTTGTTGAACAGAAGTGTATCCGAAGTGAAATGACCAGAGGAGTCGAATGCCGCAAGCAGAATTCAAATCCGAGCCTCCGTTCTGCAGGAAATCGCAGTTTTGGCGAAAAACCTATCTTCCAGCATTCTAACTGCCAGAATCGTACTCTGTTGTTGAACAAAAGTGTATCCGAAGTGAAATGACTAGAGGAATCGAATGCCGCAAGCAGAATTCAAATCCGAGCCTCCGTTCTGCAGGGAATCGCAGTTTTGGCGAAAAACCTATCTTCAAGCATTTTAACTGCCAGAATCGTACTTTGTTGTTGAACAGAAGTATATCCGAAGTGAAATGACTACAGGAATCGAATACCGCAATCAGAATTCAAATCCGAGCCTCCGTTCTGCAGGAAATCGCAGTTTTGGCGAAAAACCTATCTTCCAGCATTCTAACTGCCAGAATCGTACTCTGTTGTTGAACAAAAGTGTATCCGAAGTGAAATGACTACAGGAATCGAATACCGCAATCAGAATTCATATCCGAGCCTCCGTTCTGCAGGAAATCGCAGTTTTAGCGAAAAACCTATCTTCCAGCATTTTAACTGCCAGAATCGTACTTTGTTGTTGAACAGAAGTATATCCGAAGTGAAATGACTACTGGAATCGAATACCGCAATCAGAATTCAAATCCGAGCCTCCGTTCTGTAGGAAATCGCACTTTTAGCGAAAAACCTATCTTCCAGCATTCTAACTGCCAGAATCGTACTCTGTTGTTGAACAGAAGTGTATCCGAAGTGAAATGACTACAGGAATCGAATGCCGAAAGCAGAATTCAAATACGAGCCTCCGTTCTCCAGGAAATCGCAGTTTTAGCGAAAAACCTATCTTCCAGCATTCTAACTGCCAGAATCGTACTCTGTTGTTGAACAGAAGTGTATCCGAAGTGAAATGACCAGAGGAGTCGAATGCCGCAAGCAGAATTCAAATCCGAGCCTCCGTTCGGCAGGAAATCGCAGTTTTAGCGAAAAACCTATCTTCCAGCATTTTAACTGCCAGAATCGTACTTTGTTGTTGAACAGAAGTGTATCCGAAGTGAAATGACTACAGGAATCGAATACCGCAATCAGAATTCATATCCGAGCCTCCGTTCTGCAGGAAATCGCAGTTTTAGCGAAAAACCTATCTTCCAGCATTTTAACTGCCAGAATCGTACTTTGTTGTTGAACAGAAGTATATCCGAAGTGAAATGACTACTGGAATCGAATACCGCAATCAGAATTCAAATCCGAGCCTCCGTTCTGCAGGAAATCGCAGTTTTGGCGAAAAACCTATCTTCCAGCATTCTAACTGCCAGAATCGTACTCTGTTGTTGAACAAAAGTGTGTCCGAAGTGAAATGACTAGAGGTATCGAATGCCGCAAGCAGAATTCAAATCCGAGCATCCGTTCTGCAGGAAATCGCAGTTTTGGTGAAAAACCTATCTTCCAGCATTTTAACTGCCAGAATCGTACTTTGTTGTTGAACAGAAGTGTATCCGAAGTGAAATGACTAGAGGAATCGAATACCGCAAGCAGAATTCAAATCCGAGCCTCCGTTCTGCAGGGAATCGCAGTTTTGGCGAAAAACCTATCTTCAAGCATTTTAACTGCCAGAATCGTACTTTGTTGTTGAACAGAAGTATATCCGAAGTGAAATGACTACAGGAATCGAATACCGCAATCAGAATTCAAATCCGAGCCTCCGTTCTGCAGGAAATCGCAGTTTTGGCGAAAAACCTATCTTCCAGGATTCTAACTGCCAGAATCGTACTCTGTTGTTGAACAAAAGTGTATCCGAAGTGAAATGACTACAGGAATCGAATACCGCAATCAGAATTCATATCCGAGCCTCCGTTCTGCAGGAAATCGCAGTTTTAGCGAAAAACCTATCTTCCAGCATTTTAACTGCCAGAATCGTACTTTGTTGTTGAACAGAAGTATATCCGAAGTGAAATGACTACTGGAATCGAATACCGCAATCAGAATTCAAATCCGAGCCTCCGTTCTGCAGGAAATCGCAGTTTTAGCGAAAAACCTATCTTCCAGCATTCTAACTGCCAGAATCGTACTTTGTTGTTGAACAGAAGTGTATCCGAAGTGAAATGACTACAGGAATCGAATGCCGCAAGCAGAATTCAAATCCGAGCCTCCGTTCTGCAGGAAATCGCACTTTTAGCGAAAAACCTATCTTCCAGCATTCTAACTGCCAGAATCGTACTCTGTTGTTGAACAGAAGTGTATCCGAAGTGAAATGACTACAGGAATCGAATGCCGCAAGCAGAATTCAAATCCGAGCCTCCGTTCTGTAGGAAATCGCACTTTTAGCGAAAAACATATCTTCCAGCATTTTAACTGCCAGAATCGTACTCTGTTGTTGAACAGAAGTGTATCCGAAGTGAAATGACTACAGGAATCGAATGCCGCAAGCAGAATTCAAATCCGAGCCTCCGTTCTGCAGGAAATCGCAGTTTTAGCGAAAAACCTATCTTCCAGCATTCTAACTGCCAGAATCGTACTCTGTTGTTGAACAGAAGTGTATCCGAAGTGAAATGACTACAGGAATCGAATGCCGAAAGCAGAATTCAAATACGAGCCTCCGTTCTCCAGGAAATCGCAGTTTTAGCGAAAAACCTATCTTCCAGCATTCTAACTGCCAGAATCGTACTCTGTTGTTGAACAGAAGTGTATCCGAAGTGAAATGACCAGAGGAGTCGAATGCCGCAAGCAGAATTCAAATCCGAGCCTCCGTTCGGCAGGAAATCGCAGTTTTAGCGAAAAACCTATCTTCCAGCATTTTCACTGCCAGAATCGTACTTCGTTGTTGAACAGAAGTGTATCCGAAGTGAAATGACTAGAGGAATCGAATGCCGCAAGCAGAATTCAAATCCGAGCCTCCGTTCTGCAGGGAATCGCAGTTTTGGCGAAAAACCTATCTTCAAGCATTTTAACTGCCAGAATCGTACTTTGTTGTTGAACAGAAGTATATCCGAAGTGAAATGACTACAGGAATCGAATACCGCAATCAGAATTCAAATCCGAGCCTCCGTTCTGTAGGAAATCGCACTTTTAGCGAAAAACATATCTTCCAGCATTTTAACTGCCAGAATCGTACTCTGTTGTTGAACAGAAGTGTATCCGAAGTGAAATGACTACAGGAATCGAATGCCGCAAGCAGAATTCAAATCCGAGCCTCCGTTCTGCAGGAAATCGCAGTTTTAGCGAAAAACCTATCTTCCAGCATTCTAACTGCCAGAATCGTACTCTGTTGTTGAACAGAAGTGTATCCGAAGTGAAATGACCAGAGGAGTCGAATGCCGCAAGCAGAATTCAAATCCGAGCCTCCGTTCTCCAGGAAATCGCAGTTTTAGCGAAAAACCTATCTTCCAGCATCCTAACTGCCAGAATCGTTGTCTGTTGTTGAACAGAAGTGTATCCGAAGTGAAATGACTAGAGGTATCGAATGCCGCAAGCAGAATTCAAATCCGAGCATCCGTTCTGCAGGAAATCGCAGTTTTGGTGAAAAACCTATCTTCCAGCATTTTAACTGCCAGAATCGTACTTTGTTGTTGAACAGAAGTGTATCCGAAGTGAAATGACTACAGGAATCGAATACCGCAATCAGAATTCATATCCGAGCCTCCGTTCTGCAGGAAATCGCAGTTTTAGCGAAAAACCTATCTTCCAGCATTTTAACTGCCAGAATCGTACTTTGTTGTTGAACAGAAGTATATCCGAAGTGAAATGACTACTGGAATCGAATACCGCAATCAGAATTCAAATCCGAGCCTCCGTTCTGCAGGAAATCGCAGTTTTAGCGAAAAACCTATCTTCCAGCATTTTAACTGCCAGAATCGTACTTTGTTGTTGAACAGAAGTATATCCGAAGTGAAATGACTACTGGAATCGAATACCGCAATCAGAATTCAAATCCGAGCCTCCGTTCTCCAGGAAATCGCAGTTTTAGCGAAAAACCTATCTTCCAGCATTCTAACTGCCAGAATCGTACTCTGTTGTTGAACAGAAGTGTATCCGAAGTGAAATGACCAGAGGAGTCGAATGCCGCCAGCAGAATTCAAATCCGAGCCTCCGTTAGGCAGGAAATCGCAGTTTTAGCGAAAAACCTATCTTCCAGCATTTTAACTGCCAGAATCGTACTTTGTTGTTGAACAGAAGTGTATCCGAAGTGAAATGACTACAGGAATCGAATGCCGCAAGCAGAATTCAAATCCGAGCCTCCGTTCTGCAGGAAATCGCAGTTTTAGCGAAAAACCTATCTTCCAGCATTCTAACTGCCAGAATCGTACTCTGTTGTTGAACAGAAGTGTATCCGAAGTGAAATGACCAGAGGAGTCGAATGCCGCAAGCAGAATTCAAATCCGAGCCTCCGTTCGGCAGGAAATCGCAGTTTTAGCGAAAAACCTATCTTCCAGCATTTTAACTGCCAGAATCGTACTTTGTTGTTGAACAGAAGTGTATCCGAAGTGAAATGACTAGAGGAATCGAATGCCGCAAGCAGAATTCAAATCCGAGCCTCCGTTCTGCAGGGAATCGCAGTTTTGGCGAAAAACCTATCTTCAAGCATTTTAACTGCCAGAATCGTACTTTGTTGTTGAACAGAAGTATATCCGAAGTGAAATGACTACAGGAATCGAATACCGCAATCAGAATTCAAATCCGAGCCTCCGTTCTGTAGGAAATCGCACTTTTAGCGAAAAACATATCTTCCAGCATTTTAACTGCCAGAATCGTACTCTGTTGTTGAACAGAAGTGTATCCGAAGTGAAATGACTACAGGAATCGAATGCCGCAAGCAGAATTCAAATCCGAGCCTCCGTTCTGCAGGAAATCGCAGTTTTAGCGAAAAACCTATCTTCCAGCATTCTAACTGCCAGAATCGTACTCTGTTGTTGAACAGAAGTGTATCCGAAGTGAAATGACCAGAGGAGTCGAATGCCGCAAGCAGAATTCAAATCCGAGCCTCCGTTCGGCAGGAAATCGCACTTTTAGCGAAAAACCTATCTTCCAGCATTCTAACTGCCAGAATCGTACTCTGTTGTTGAACAGAAGTGTATCCGAAGTGAAATGACTAGAGGAATCGAATGCCGCAAGCAGAATTCAAATCCGAGCCTCCGTTCTGCAGGGAATCGCAGTTTTGGCGAAAAACCTATCTTCAAGCATTTTAACTGCCAGAATCGTACTTTGTTGTTGAACAGAAGTATATCCGAAGTGAAATGACTACAGGAATCGAATACCGCAATCAGAATTCAAATCCGAGCCTCCGTTCTGTAGGAAATCGCACTTTTAGCGAAAAACATATCTTCCAGCATTTTAACTGCCAGAATCGTACTCTGTTGTTGAACAGAAGTGTATCCGAAGTGAAATGACTACAGGAATCGAATGCCGCAAGCAGAATTCAAATCCGAGCCTCCGTTCTGCAGGAAATCGCAGTTTTAGCGAAAAACCTATCTTCCAGCATTCTAACTGCCAGAATCGTACTCTGTTGTTGAACAGAAGTGTATCCGAAGTGAAATGACTACAGGAATCGAATGCCGCAAGCAGAATTCAAATCCGAGCCTCCGTTCTGCAGGAAATCGCAGTTTTAGCGAAAAACCTATCTTCCAGCATTTTAACTGCCAGAATCGTACTTTGTTGTTGAACAGAAGTATATCCGAAGTGAAATGACTACTGGAATCGAATACCGCAATCAGAATTCAAATCCGAGCCTCCGTTCTGTAGGAAATCGCACTTTTAGCGAAAAACCTATCTTCCAGCATTCTAACTGCCAGAATCGTACTCTGTTGTTGAACAGAAGTGTATCCGAAGTGAAATGACTACAGGAATCGAATGCCGAAAGCAGAATTCAAATACGAGCCTCCGTTCTCCAGGAAATCGCAGTTTTAGCGAAAAACCTATCTTCCAGCATTCTAACTGCCAGAATCGTACTCTGTTGTTGAACAGAAGTGTATCCGAAGTGAAATGACCAGAGGAGTCGAATGCCGCAAGCAGAATTCAAATCCGAGCCTCCGTTCGGCAGGAAATCGCAGTTTTAGCGAAAAACCTATCTTCCAGCATTTTAACTGCCAGAATCGTACTTTGTTGTTGAACAGAAGTGTATCCGAAGTGAAATGACTACAGGAATCGAATACCGCAATCAGAATTCATATCCGAGCCTCCGTTCTGCAGGAAATCGCAGTTTTAGCGAAAAACCTATCTTCCAGCATTTTAACTGCCAGAATCGTACTTTGTTGTTGAACAGAAGTATATCCGAAGTGAAATGACTACTGGAATCGAATACCGCAATCAGAATTCAAATCCGAGCCTCCGTTCTGCAGGAAATCGCAGTTTTGGCGAAAAACCTATCTTCCAGCATTCTAACTGCCAGAATCGTACTCTGTTGTTGAACAAAAGTGTGTCCGAAGTGAAATGACTAGAGGTATCGAATGCCGCAAGCAGAATTCAAATCCGAGCATCCGTTCTGCAGGAAATCGCAGTTTTGGCGAAAAACCTATCTTCCAGCATTTTAACTGCCAGAATCGTACTTTGTTGTTGAACAGAAGTGTATCCGAAGTGAAATGACTAGAGGAATCGAATACCGCAAGCAGAATTCAAATCCGAGCCTCCGTTCTGCAGGGAATCGCAGTTTTGGCGAAAAACCTATCTTCAAGCATTTTAACTGCCAGAATCGTACTTTGTTGTTGAACAGAAGTATATCCGAAGTGAAATGACTACAGGAATCGAATACCGCAATCAGAATTCAAATCCGAGCCTCCGTTCTGCAGGAAATCGCAGTTTTGGCGAAAAACCTATCTTCCAGGATTCTAACTGCCAGAATCGTACTCTGTTGTTGAACAAAAGTGTATCCGAAGTGAAATGACTACAGGAATCGAATACCGCAATCAGAATTCATATCCGAGCCTCCGTTCTGCAGGAAATCGCAGTTTTAGCGAAAAACCTATCTTCCAGCATTTTAACTGCCAGAATCGTACTTTGTTGTTGAACAGAAGTATATCCGAAGTGAAATGACTACTGGAATCGAATACCGCAATCAGAATTCAAATCCGAGCCTCCGTTCTGCAGGAAATCGCAGTTTTAGCGAAAAACCTATCTTCCAGCATTCTAACTGCCAGAATCGTACTTTGTTGTTGAACAGAAGTGTATCCGAAGTGAAATGACTACAGGAATCGAATGCCGCAATCAGAATTCAAATCCGAGCCTCCGTTCTGCAGGAAATCGCACTTTTAGCGAAAAACCTATCTTCCAGCATTCTAACTGCCAGAATCGTACTCTGTTGTTGAACAGAAGTGTATCCAAAGTGAAATGACTACAGGAATCGAATGCCGCAAGCAGAATTCAAATCCGAGCCTCCGTTCTGTAGGAAATCGCACTTTTAGCGAAAAACATATCTTCCAGCATTTTAACTGCCAGAATCGTACTCTGTTGTTGAACAGAAGTGTATCCGAAGTGAAATGACTACAGGAATCGAATGCCGCAAGCAGAATTCAAATCCGAGCCTCCGTTCTGCAGGAAATCGCAGTTTTAGCGAAAAACCTATCTTCCAGCATTCTAACTGCCAGAATCGTACTCTGTTGTTGAACAGAAGTGTATCCGAAGTGAAATGACTACAGGAATCGAATGCCGAAAGCAGAATTCAAATACGAGCCTCCGTTCTCCAGGAAATCGCAGTTTTAGCGAAAAACCTATCTTCCAGCATTCTAACTGCCAGAATCGTACTCTGTTGTTGAACAGAAGTGTATCCGAAGTGAAATGACCAGAGGAGTCGAATGCCGCAAGCAGAATTCAAATCCGAGCCTCCGTTCGGCAGGAAATCGCAGTTTTAGCGAAAAACCTATCTTCCAGCATTTTCACTGCCAGAATCGTACTTCGTTGTTGAACAGAAGTGTATCCGAAGTGAAATGACTAGAGGAATCGAATGCCGCAAGCAGAATTCAAATCCGAGCCTCCGTTCTGCAGGGAATCGCAGTTTTGGCGAAAAACCTATCTTCAAGCATTTTAACTGCCAGAATCGTACTTTGTTGTTGAACAGAAGTATATCCGAAGTGAAATGACTACAGGAATCGAATACCGCAATCAGAATTCAAATCCGAGCCTCCGTTCTGTAGGAAATCGCACTTTTAGCGAAAAACATATCTTCCAGCATTTTAACTGCCAGAATCGTACTCTGTTGTTGAACAGAAGTGTATCCGAAGTGAAATGACTACAGGAATCGAATGCCGCAAGCAGAATTCAAATCCGAGCCTCCGTTCTGCAGGAAATCGCAGTTTTAGCGAAAAACCTATCTTCCAGCATTCTAACTGCCAGAATCGTACTCTGTTGTTGAACAGAAGTGTATCCGAAGTGAAATGACCAGAGGAGTCGAATGCCGCAAGCAGAATTCAAATCCGAGCCTCCGTTCTCCAGGAAATCGCAGTTTTAGCGAAAAACCTATCTTCCAGCATCCTAACTGCCAGAATCGTTGTCTGTTGTTGAACAGAAGTGTATCCGAAGTGAAATGACTAGAGGTATCGAATGCCGCAAGCAGAATTCAAATCCGAGCATCCGTTCTGCAGGAAATCGCAGTTTTGGTGAAAAACCTATCTTCCAGCATTTTAACTGCCAGAATCGTACTTTGTTGTTGAACAGAAGTGTATCCGAAGTGAAATGACTACAGGAATCGAATACCGCAATCAGAATTCATATCCGAGCCTCCGTTCTGCAGGAAATCGCAGTTTTAGCGAAAAACCTATCTTCCAGCATTTTAACTGCCAGAATCGTACTTTGTTGTTGAACAGAAGTATATCCGAAGTGAAATGACTACTGGAATCGAATACCGCAATCAGAATTCAAATCCGAGCCTCCGTTCTGCAGGAAATCGCAGTTTTAGCGAAAAACCTATCTTCCAGCATTTTAACTGCCAGAATCGTACTTTGTTGTTGAACAGAAGTATATCCGAAGTGAAATGACTACTGGAATCGAATACCGCAATCAGAATTCAAATCCGAGCCTCCGTTCTCCAGGAAATCGCAGTTTTAGCGAAAAACCTATCTTCCAGCATCCTAACTGCCAGAATCGTACTCTGTTGTTGAACAGAAGTGTATCCGAAGTGAAATGACCAGAGGAGTCGAATGCCGCCAGCAGAATTCAAATCCGAGCCTCCGTTAGGCAGGAAATCGCAGTTTTAGCGAAAAACCTATCTTCCAGCATTTTAACTGCCAGAATCGTACTTTGTTGTTGAACAGAAGTGTATCCGAAGTGAAATGACTACAGGAATCGAATGCCGCAAGCAGAATTCAAATCCGAGCCTCCGTTCTGCAGGAAATCGCAGTTTTAGCGAAAAACCTATCTTCCAGCATTCTAACTGCCAGAATCGTACTCTGTTGTTGAACAGAAGTGTATCCGAAGTGAAATGACCAGAGGAGTCGAATGCCGCAAGCAGAATTCAAATCCGAGCCTCCGTTAGGCAGGAAATCGCAGTTTTAGCGAAAAACCTATCTTCCAGCATTTTAACTGCCAGAATCGTACTTTGTTGTTGAACAGAAGTGTATCCGAAGTGAAATGACTAGAGGAATCGAATGCCGCAAGCAGAATTCAAATCCGAGCCTCCGTTCTGCAGGAAATCGCAGTTTTAGCGAAAAACCTATCTTCCAGCATTTTAACTGCCAGAATCGTACTTTGTTGTTGAACAGAAGTATATCCGAAGTGAAATGACTACAGGAATCGAATACCGCAATCAGAATTCAAATCCGAGCCTCCGTTCTGTAGGAAATCGCACTTTTAGCGAAAAACATATCTTCCAGCATTTTAACTGCCAGAATCGTACTCTGTTGTTGAACAGAAGTGTATCCGAAGTGAAATGACTACAGGAATCGAATGCCGCAAGCAGAATTCAAATCCGAGCCTCCGTTCTGCAGGAAATCGCAGTTTTAGCGAAAAACCTATCTTCCAGCATTCTAACTGCCAGAATCGTACTCTGTTGTTGAACAGAAGTGTATCCGAAGTGAAATGACCAGAGGAGTCGAATGCCGCAAGCAGAATTCAAATCCGAGCCTCCGTTCGGCAGGAAATCGCAGTTTTAGCGAAAAACCTATCTTCCAGCATTTTAACTGCCAGAATCGTACTCTGTTGTTGAACAGAAGTGTATCCGAAGTGAAATGACTAGAGGTATCGAATGCCGCAAGCAGAATTCAAATCCGAGCATCCGTTCTGCAGGAAATCGCAGTTTTGGTGAAAAACCTATCTTCCAGCATTTTAACTGCCAGAATCGTACTTTGTTGTTGAACAGAAGTGTATCCGAAGTGAAATGACTAGAGGAATCGAATGCCGCAAGCAGAATTCAAATCCGAGCCTCCGTTCTGCAGGGAATCGCAGTTTTGGCGAAAAACCTATCTTCAAGCATTTTAACTGCCAGAATCGTACTTTGTTGTTGAACAGAAGTATATCCGAAGTGAAATGACTACAGGAATCGAATACCGCAATCAGAATTCAAATCCGAGCCTCCGTTCTGCAGGAAATCGAAGTTTTGGCGAAAAACCTATCTTCCAGCATTCTAACTGCCAGAATCGTACTCTGTTGTTGAACAAAAGTGTATCCGAAGTGAAATGACTACAGGAATCGAATACCGCAATCAGAATTCATATCCGAGCCTCCGTTCTGCAGGAAATCGCAGTTTTAGCGAAAAACCTATCTTCCAGCATTTTAACTGCCAGAATCGTACTTTGTTGTTGAACAGAAGTATATCCGAAGTGAAATGACTACTGGAATCGAATACCGCAATCAGAATTCAAATCCGAGCCTCCGTTCTCCAGGAAATCGCAGTTTTAGCGAAAAACCTATCTTCCAGCATCCTAACTGCCAGAATCGTTCTCTGTTGTTGAACAGAAGTGTATCCGAAGTGAAATGACCAGAGGAGTCGAATGCGGCAAGCAGAATTCAAATCCGAGCCTCCGTTCGGCAGGAAATCGCAGTTTTAGCGAAAAACCTATCTTCCAGCATTTTAACTGCCAGAATCGTACTTTGTTGTTGAACAGAAGTGTATCCGAAGTGAAATGACTACAGGAATCGAATACCGCAATCAGAATTCATATCCGAGCCTCCGTTCTGCAGGAAATCGCAGTTTTAGCGAAAAACCTATCTTCCAGCATTTTAACTGCCAGAATCGTACTTTGTTGTTCAACAGAAGTATATCCGAAGTGAAATGACTACTGGAATCGAATACCGCAATCAGAATTCAAATCCGAGCCTCCGTTCTGCAGGAAATCGCAGTTTTAGCGAAAAACCTATCTTCCAGCATTTTAACTGCCAGAATCGTACTTTGTTGTTGAACAGAAGTATATCCGAAGTGAAATGACTACTGGAATCGAATACCGCAATCAGAATTCAAATCCGAGCCTCCGTTCTCCAGGAAATCGCAGTTTTAGCGAAAAACCTATCTTCCAGCATCCTAACTGCCAGAATCGTACTCTGTTGTTGAACAGAAGTGTATCCGAAGTGAAATGACCAGAGGAGTCGAATGCCGCCAGCAGAATTCAAATCCGAGCCTCCGTTCGGCAGGAAATCGCAGTTTTAGCGAAAAACCTATCTTCCAGCATTTTAACTGCCAGAATCGTACTTTGTTGTTGAACAGAAGTGTATCCGAAGTGAAATGACTACAGGAATCGAATGCCGCAAGCAGAATTCAAATCCGAGCCTCCGTTCTGCAGGAAATCGCAGTTTTAGCGAAAAACCTATCTTCCAGCATTCTAACTGCCAGAATCGTACTCTGTTGTTGAACAGAAGTGTATCCGAAGTGAAATGACTACAGGAATCGAATGCCGAAAGCAGAATTCAAATACGAGCCTCCGTTCTCCAGGAAATCGCAGTTTTAGCGAAAAACCTATCTTCCAGCATTCTAACTGCCAGAATCGTACTCTGTTGTTGAACAGAAGTGTATCCGAAGTGAAATGACCAGAGGAATCGAATGCCGCAAGCAGAATTCAAATCCGAGCCTCCGTTCGGCAGGAAATCGCAGTTTTAGCGAAAAACCTATCTTCCAGCATTTTAACTGCCAGAATCGTACTTTGTTGTTGAACAGAAGTGTATCCGAAGTGAAATGACTAGAGGAATCGAATGCCGCAAGCAGAATTCAAATCCGAGCCTCCGTTCTGCAGGGAATCGCAGTTTTGGCGAAAAACCTATCTTCAAGCATTTTAACTGCCAGAATCGTACTTTGTTGTTGAACAGAAGTATATCCGAAGTGAAATGACTACAGGAATCGAATACCGCAATCAGAATTCAAATCCGAGCCTCCGTTCTGTAGGAAATCGCACTTTTAGCGAAAAACATATCTTCCAGCATTTTAACTGCCAGAATCGTACTCTGTTGTTGAACAGAAGTGTATCCGAAGTGAAATGACTACAGGAATCGAATGCCGCAAGCAGAATTCAAATCCGAGCCTCCGTTCTGCAGGAAATCGCAGTTTTAGCGAAAAACCTATCTTCCAGCATTCTAACTGCCAGAATCGTACTCTGTTGTTGAACAGAAGTGTATCCGAAGTGAAATGACTACAGGAATCGAATGCCGAAAGCAGAATTCAAATACGAGCCTCCGTTCTCCAGGAAATCGCAGTTTTAGCGAAAAACCTATCTTCCAGCATTCTAACTGCCAGAATCGTACTCTGTTGTTGAACAGAAGTGTATCCGAAGTGAAATGACCAGAGGAGTCGAATGCCGCAAGCAGAATTCAAATCCGAGCCTCCGTTCGGCAGGAAATCGCAGTTTTAGCGAAAAACCTATCTTCCAGCATTTTAACTGCCAGAATCGTACTTTGTTGTTGAACAGAAGTGTATCCGAAGTGAAATGACTAGAGGAATCGAATGCCGCAAGCAGAATTCAAATCCGAGCCTCCGTTCTGCAGGGAATCGCAGTTTTGGCGAAAAACCTATCTTCAAGCATTTTAACTGCCAGAATCGTACTTTGTTGTTGAACAGAAGTGTATCCGAAGTGAAATGACTACAGGAATCGAATACCGCAATCAGAATTCAAATCCGAGCCTCCGTTCTGTAGGAAATCGCACTTTTAGCGAAAAACATATCTTCCAGCATTTTAACTGCCAGAATCGTACTTTGTTGTTGAACAGAAGTGTATCCGAAGAGAAATGACTACAGGAATCGAATGCCGCAAGCAGAATTCAAATCCGAGCCTCCGTTCTGCAGGAAATCGCAGTTTTAGCGAAAAACCTATCTTCCAGCATTCTAACTGCCAGAATCGTACTCTGTTGTTGAACAGAAGTGTATCCGAAGTGAAATGACCAGAGGAGTCGAATGCCGCAAGCAGAATTCAAATCCGAGCCTCCGTTCGGCAGGAAATCGCAGTTTTAGCGAAAAACCTATCTTCCAGCATTTTAACTGCCAGAATCGTACTCTGTTGTTGAACAGAAGTGTATCCGAAGTGAAATGACTAGAGGAATCGAATGCCGCAAGCAGAATTCAAATCCGAGCATCCGTTCTGCAGGAAATCGCAGTTTTGGTGAAAAACCTATCTTCCAGCATTTTAACTGCCAGAATCGTACTTTGTTGTTGAACAGAAGTGTATCCGAAGTGAAATGACTAGAGGAATCGAATGCCGCAAGCAGAATTCAAATCCGAGCCTCCGTTCTGCAGGGAATCGCAGTTTTGGCGAAAAACCTATCTTCAAGCATTTTAACTGCCAGAATCGTACTTTGTTGTTGAACAGAAGTATATCCGAAGTGAAATGACTACAGGAATCGAATACCGCAATCAGAATTCAAATCCGAGCCTCCGTTCTCCAGGAAATCGAAGTTTTGGCGAAAAACCTATCTTCCAGCATTCTAACTGCCAGAATCGTACTCTGTTGTTGAACAAAAGTGTATCCGAAGTGAAATGACTACAGGAATCGAATACCGCAATCAGAATTCATATCCGAGCCTCCGTTCTGCAGGAAATCGCAGTTTTAGCGAAAAACCTATCTTCCAGCATTTTAACTGCCAGAATCGTACTTTGTTGTTGAACAGAAGTGTATCCGAAGTGAAATGACTACTGGAATCGAATACCGCAATCAGAATTCAAATCCGAGCCTCCGTTCTCCAGGAAATCGCAGTTTTAGCGAAAAACCTATCTTCCAGCATCCTAACTGCCAGAATCGTTCTCTGTTGTTGAACAGAAGTGTATCCGAAGTGAAATGACCAGAGGAGTCGAATGCGGCAAGCAGAATTCAAATCCGAGCCTCCGTTCGGCAGGAAATCGCAGTTTTAGCGAAAAACCTATCTTCCAGCATTTTAACTGCCAGAATCGTACTTTGTTGTTGAACAGAAGTGTATCCGAAGTGAAATGACTACAGGAATCGAATACCGCAATCAGAATTCATATCCGAGCCTCCGTTCTGCAGGAAATCGCAGTTTTAGCGAAAAACCTATCTTCCAGCATTTTAACTGCCAGAATCGTACTTTGTTGTTGAACAGAAGTATATCCGAAGTGAAATGACTACTGGAATCGAATACCGCAATCAGAATTCAAATCCGAGCCTCCGTTCTGCAGGAAATCGCAGTTTTAGCGAAAAACCTATCTTCCAGCATTTTAACTGCCAGAATCGTACTTTGTTGTTGAACAGAAGTATATCCGAAGTGAAATGACTACTGGAATCGAATACCGCAATCAGAATTCAAATCCGAGCCTCCGTTCTCCAGGAAATCGCAGTTTTAGCGAAAAACCTATCTTCCAGCATCCTAACTGCCAGAATCGTACTCTGTTGTTGAACAGAAGTGTATCCGAAGTGAAATGACCAGAGGAGTCGAATGCCGCCAGCAGAATTCAAATCCGAGCCTCCGTTCGGCAGGAAATCGCAGTTTTAGCGAAAAACCTATCTTCCAGCATTTTAACTGCCAGAATCGTACTTTGTTGTTGAACAGAAGTGTATCCGAAGTGAAATGACTAGAGGTATCGAATGCCGCAAGCAGAATTCAAATCCGAGCCTCCGTTCTGCAGGAAATCGCAGTTTTAGCGAAAACCTATCTTCCAGCATTCTAACTGCCAGAATCGTACTCTGTTGTTGAACAGAAGTGTATCCAAAGTGAAATGACTACAGGAATCGAATGCCGCAAGCAGAATTCAAATCCGAGCCTCCGTTCTGTAGGTAATCGCACCTTTAGCGAAAAACCTATCTTCCAGCATTTTAACTGCCAGAATCGTACTCTGTTGTTGAACAGAAGTGTATCCGAAGTGAAATGACTACAGGAATCGAATGCCGCAAGCAGAATTCAAATCCGAGACTCCGTTCTGCAGGAAATCGCAGTTTTAGCGAAAAACCTATCTTCCAGCATTCTAACTGCCAGAATCGTACTCTGTTGTTGAACAGAAGTGTATCCGAAGTGAAATGACTACAGGAATCGAATGCCGAAAGCAGAATTCAAATACGAGCCTCCGTTCTCCAGGAAATCGCAGTTTTAGCGAAAAACCTATCTTCCAGCATTCTAACTGCCAGAATCGTACTCTGTTGTTGAACAGAAGTGTATCCGAAGTGAAATGACCAGAGGAGTCGAATGCCGCAAGCAGAATTCAAATCCGAGCCTCCGTTCGGCAGGAAATCGCAGTTTTAGCGAAAAACCTATCTTCCAGCATTTTAACTGCCAGAATCGTACTTTGTTGTTGAACAGAAGTGTATCCGAAGTGAAATGACTACAGGAATCGAATACCGCAATCAGAATTCATATCCGAGCCTCCGTTCTGCAGGAAATCGCAGTTTTAGCGAAAAACCTATCTTCCAGCATTTTAACTGCCAGAATCGTACTTTGTTGTTGAACAGAAGTATATCCGAAGTGAAATGACTACTGGAATCGAATACCGCAATCAGAATTCAAATCCGAGCCTCCGTTCTGCAGGAAATCGCAGTTTTGGCGAAAAACCTATCTTCCAGCATTCTAACTGCCAGAATCGTACTCTGTTGTTGAACAAAAGTGTGTCCGAAGTGAAATGACTAGAGGTATCGAATGCCGCAAGCAGAATTCAAATCCGAGCATCCGTTCTGCAGGAAATCGCAGTTTTGGTGAAAAACCTATCTTCCAGCATTTTAACTGCCAGAATCGTACTTTGTTGTTGAACAGAAGTGTATCCGAAGTGAAATGACTAGAGGAATCGAATGCCGCAAGCAGAATTCAAATCCGAGCCTCCGTTCTGCAGGGAATCGCAGTTTTGGCGAAAAACCTATCTTCAAGCATTTTAACTGCCAGAATCGTACTTTGTTGTTGAACAGAAGTATATCCGAAGTGAAATGACTACAGGAATCGAATACCGCAATCAGAATTCAAATCCGAGCCTCCGTTCTGCAGGAAATCGCAGTTTTGGCGAAAAACCTATCTTCCAGCATTCTAACTGCCAGAATCGTACTCTGTTGTTGAACAAAAGTGTATCCGAAGTGAAATGACTACAGGAATCGAATACCGCAATCAGAATTCATATCCGAGCCTCCGTTCTGCAGGAAATCGCAGTTTTAGCGAAAAACCTATCTTCCAGCATTTTAACTGCCAGAATCGTACTTTGTTGTTGAACAGAAGTATATCCGAAGTGAAATGACTACTGGAATCGAATACCGCAATCAGAATTCAAATCCGAGCCTCCGTTCTGCAGGAAATCGCAGTTTTAGCGAAAAACCTATCTTCCAGCATTCTAACTGCCAGAATCGTACTTTGTTGTTGAACAGAAGTGTATCCGAAGTGAAATGACTACAGGAATCGAATGCCGCAAGCAGAATTCAAATCCGAGCCTCCGTTCTGCAGGAAATCGCACTTTTAGCGAAAAACCTATCTTCCAGCATTCTAACTGCCAGAATCGTACTCTGTTGTTGAACAGAAGTGTATCCGAAGTGAAATGACTACAGGAATCGAATGCCGCAAGCAGAATTCAAATCCGAGCCTCCGTTCTGTAGGAAATCGCACTTTTAGCGAAAAACCTATCTTCCAGCATTTTAACTGCCAGAATCGTACTCTGTTGTTGAACAGAAGTGTATCCGAAGTGAAATGACTACAGGAATCGAATGCCGCAAGCAGAATTCAAATCCGAGCCTCCGTTCTGCAGGAAATCGCAGTTTTAGCGAAAAACCTATCTTCCAGCATTCTAACTGCCAGAATCGTACTCTGTTGTTGAACAGAAGTGTATCCGAAGTGAAATGACTACAGGAATCGAATGCCGAAAGCAGAATTCAAATACGAGCCTCCGTTCTCCAGGAAATCGCAGTTTTAGCGAAAAACCTATCTTCCAGCATTCTAACTGCCAGAATCGTACTCTGTTGTTGAACAGAAGTGTATCCGAAGTGAAATGACCAGAGGAGTCGAATGCCGCAAGCAGAATTCAAATCCGAGCCTCCGTTCGGCAGGAAATCGCAGTTTTAGCGAAAAACCTATCTTCCAGCATTTTAACTGCCAGAATCGTACTTTGTTGTTGAACAGAAGTGTATCCGAAGTGAAATGACTACAGGAATCGAATACCGCAATCAGAATTCATATCCGAGCCTCCGTTCTGCAGGAAATCGCAGTTTTAGCGAAAAACCTATCTTCCAGCATTTTAACTGCCAGAATCGTACTTTGTTGTTGAACAGAAGTATATCCGAAGTGAAATGACTAGAGGTATCGAATGCCGCAAGCAGAATTCAAATCCGAGCATCCGTTCTGCAGGAAATCGCAGTTTTGGTGAAAAACCTATCTTCCAGCATTTTAACTGCCAGAATCGTACTTTGTTGTTGAACAGAAGTGTATCCGAAGTGAAATGACTACAGGAATCGAATGCCGAAAGCAGAATTCAAATCCGAGCCTCCGTTCTGTAGGAAATCGCACTTTTAGCGAAAAACCTATCTTCCAGCATTTTAACTGCCAGAATCGTACTCTGTTGTTGAACAGAAGTGTATCCGAAGTGAAATGACTACAGGAATCGAATGCCGCAAGCAGAATTCAAACCCGAGCCTCCGTTCTGCAGGAAATCGCAGTTTTAGCGAAAAACCTATCTTCCAGCATTCTAACTGCCAGAATCGTACTCTGTTGTTGAACAGAAGTGTATCCGAAGTGAAATGACTACAGGAATCGAATGCCGAAAGCAGAATTCAAATACGAGCCTCCGTTCTCCAGGAAATCGCAGTTTTAGCGAAAAACCTATCTTCCAGCATTCTAACTGCCAGAATCGTACTCTGTTGTTGAACAGAAGTGTATCCGAAGTGAAATGACCAGAGGAGTCGAATGCCGCAAGCAGAATTCAAATCCGAGCCTCCGTTCGGCAGGAAATCGCAGTTTTAGCGAAAAACCTATCTTCCAGCATTTTAACTGCCAGAATCGTACTTTGTTGTTGAACAGAAGTGTATCCGAAGTGAAATGACTACAGGAATCGAATACCGCAATCAGAATTCATATCCGAGCCTCCGTTCTGCAGGAAATCGCAGTTTTAGCGAAAAACCTATCTTCCAGCATTTTAACTGCCAGAATCGTACTTTGTTGTTGAACAGAAGTATATCCGAAGTGAAATGACTACTGGAATCGAATACCGCAATCAGAATTCAAATCAGAGCCTCCGTTCTGCAGGAAATCGCAGTTTTAGCGAAAAACCTATCTTCCAGCATTTTAACTGCCAGAATCGTACTTTGTTGTTGAACAGAAGTATATCCGAAGTGAAATGACTACTGGAATCGAATACCGCAATCAGAATTCAAATCCGAGCCTCCGTTCTCCAGGAAATCGCAGTTTTAGCGAAAAACCTATCTTCCAGCATCCTAACTGCCAGAATCGTACTCTGTTGTTGAACAGAAGTGTATCCGAAGTGAAATGACCAGAGGAGTCGAATGCCGCCAGCAGAATTCAAATCCGAGCCTCCGTTCGGCAGGAAATCGCAGTTTTAGCGAAAAACCTATCTTCCAGCATTTTAACTGCCAGAATCGTACTTTGTTGTTGAACAGAAGTGTATCCGAAGTGAAATGACTAGAGGTATCGAATGCCGCAAGCAGAATTCAAATCCGAGCCTCCGTTCTGCAGGAAATCGCAGTTTTAGCGAAAACCTATCTTCCAGCATTCTAACTGCCAGAATCGTACTCTGTTGTTGAACAAAAGTGTATCCGAAGTGAAATGACTACAGGAATCGAATACCGCAATCAGAATTCATATCCGAGCCTCCGTTCTGCAGGAAATCGCAGTTTTAGCGAAAAACCTATCTTCCAGCATTTTAACTGCCAGAATCGTACTTTGTTGTTGAACAGAAGTATATCCGAAGTGAAATGACTACTGGAATCGAATACCGCAATCAGAATTCAAATCCGAGCCTCCGTTCTCCAGGAAATCGCAGTTTTAGCGAAAAACCTATCTTCCAGCATCCTAACTGCCAGAATCGTACTCTGTTGTTGAACAGAAGTGTATCCGAAGTGAAATGACCAGAGGAGTCGAATGCCGCCAGCAGAATTCAAATCCGAGCCTCCGTTCGGCAGGAAATCGCAGTTTTAGCGAAAAACCTATCTTCCAGCATTTTAACTGCCAGAATCGTACTTTGTTGTTGAACAGAAGTGTATCCGAAGTGAAATGACTAGAGGTATCGAATGCCGCAAGCAGAATTCAAATCCGAGCCTCCGTTCTGCAGGAAATCGCAGTTTTAGCGAAAACCTATCTTCCAGCATTCTAACTGCCAGAATCGTACTCTGTTGTTGAACAGAAGTGTATCCAAAGTGAAATGACTACAGGAATCGAATGCCGCAAGCAGAATTCAAATCCGAGCCTCCGTTCTGTAGGTAATCGCACCTTTAGCGAAAAACCTATCTTCCAGCATTTTAACTGCCAGAATCGTACTCTGTTGTTGAACAGAAGTGTATCCGAAGTGAAATGACTACAGGAATCGAATGCCGCAAGCAGAATTCAAATCCGAGACTCCGTTCTGCAGGAAATCGCAGTTTTAGCGAAAAACCTATCTTCCAGCATTCTAACTGCCAGAATCGTACTCTGTTGTTGAACAGAAGTGTATCCGAAGTGAAATGACTACAGGAATCGAATGCCGAAAGCAGAATTCAAATACGAGCCTCCGTTCTCCAGGAAATCGCAGTTTTAGCGAAAAACCTATCTTCCAGCATTCTAACTGCCAGAATCGTACTCTGTTGTTGAACAGAAGTGTATCCGAAGTGAAATGACCAGAGGAGTCGAATGCCGCAAGCAGAATTCAAATCCGAGCCTCCGTTCTGCAGGAAATCGCAGTTTTAGCGAAAAACCTATCTTCCAGCATTTTAACTGCCAGAATCGTACTTTGTTGTTGAACAGAAGTGTATCCGAAGTGAAATGACTACAGGAATCGAATACCGCAATCAGAATTCATATCCGAGCCTCCGTTCTGCAGGAAATCGCAGTTTTAGCGAAAAACCTATCTTCCAGCATTTTAACTGCCAGAATCGTACTTTGTTGTTGAACAGAAGTATATCCGAAGTGAAATGACTACTGGAATCGAATACCGCAATCAGAATTCAAATCCGAGCCTCCGTTCTGCAGGAAATCGCAGTTTTGGCGAAAAACCTATCTTCCAGCATTCTAACTGCCAGAATCGTACTCTGTTGTTGAACAAAAGTGTGTCCGAAGTGAAATGACTAGAGGTATCGAATGCCGCAAGCAGAATTCAAATCCGAGCATCCGTTCTGCAGGAAATCGCAGTTTTGGTGAAAAACCTATCTTCCAGCATTTTAACTGCCAGAATCGTACTTTGTTGTTGAACAGAAGTGTATCCGAAGTGAAATGACTACAGGAATCGAATGCCGAAAGCAGAATTCAAATCCGAGCCTCCGTTCTGTAGGAAATCGCACTTTTAGCGAAAAACCTATCTTCCAGCATTTTAACTGCCAGAATCGTACTCTGTTGTTGAACAGAAGTGTATCCGAAGTGAAATGACTACAGGAATCGAATGCCGCAAGCAGAATTCAAATCCGAGCCTCCGTTCTGCAGGAAATCGCAGTTTTAGCGAAAAACCTATCTTCCAGCATTCTAACTGCCAGAATCGTACTCTGTTGTTGAACAGAAGTGTATCCGAAGTGAAATGACTACAGGAATCGAATGCCGAAAGCAGAATTCAAATACGAGCCTCCGTTCTCCAGGAAATCGCAGTTTTAGCGAAAAACCTATCTTCCAGCATTCTAACTGCCAGAATCGTACTCTGTTGTTGAACAGAAGTGTATCCGAAGTGAAATGACCAGAGGAGTCGAATGCCGCAAGCAGAATTCAAATCCGAGCCTCCGTTCGGCAGGAAATCGCAGTTTTAGCGAAAAACCTATCTTCCAGCATTTTAACTGCCAGAATCGTACTTTGTTGTTGAACAGAAGTGTATCCGAAGTGAAATGACTACAGGAATCGAATACCGCAATCAGAATTCATATCCGAGCCTCCGTTCTGCAGGAAATCGCAGTTTTAGCGAAAAACCTATCTTCCAGCATTTTAACTGCCAGAATCGTACTTTGTTGTTGAACAGAAGTATATCCGAAGTGAAATGACTACTGGAATCGAATACCGCAATCAGAATTCAAATCCGAGCCTCCGTTCTGCAGGAAATCGCAGTTTTAGCGAAAAACCTATCTTCCAGCATTTTAACTGCCAGAATCGTACTTTGTTGTTGAACAGAAGTATATCCGAAGTGAAATGACTACTGGAATCGAATACCGCAATCAGAATTCAAATCCGAGCCTCCGTTCTCCAGGAAATCGCAGTTTTAGCGAAAAACCTATCTTCCAGCATCCTAACTGCCAGAATCGTACTCTGTTGTTGAACAGAAGTGTATCCGAAGTGAAATGACTACAGGAATCGAATACCGCAATCAGAATTCATATCCGAGCCTCCGTTCTGCAGGAAATCGCAGTTTTAGCGAAAAACCTATCTTCCAGCATTTTAACTGCCAGAATCGTACTTTGTTGTTGAACAGAAGTATATCCGAAGTGAAATGACTACTGGAATCGAATACCGCAATCAGAATTCAAATCCGAGCCTCCGTTCTGCAGGAAATCGCAGTTTTGGCGAAAAACCTATCTTCCAGCATTCTAACTGCCAGAATCGTACTCTGTTGTTGAACAAAAGTGTGTCCGAAGTGAAATGACTAGAGGTATCGAATGCCGCAAGCAGAATTCAAATCCGAGCATCCGTTCTGCAGGAAATCGCAGTTTTGGTGAAAAACCTATCTTCCAGCATTTTAACTGCCAGAATCGTACTTTGTTGTTGAACAGAAGTGTATCCGAAGTGAAATGACTAGAGGAATCGAATGCCGCAAGCAGAATTCAAATCCGAGCCTCCGTTCTGTAGGTAATCGCACCTTTAGCGAAAAACCTATCTTCCAGCATTTTAACTGCCAGAATCGTACTCTGTTGTTGAACAGAAGTGTATCCGAAGTGAAATGACTACAGGAATCGAATACCGCAATCAGAATTCAAATCCGAGCCTCCGTTCTGCAGGAAATCGCAGTTTTGGCGAAAAACCTATCTTCCAGCATTCTAACTGCCAGAATCGTACTCTGTTGTTGAACAAAAGTGTATCCGAAGTGAAATGACTACAGGAATCGAATACCGCAATCAGAATTCATATCCGAGCCTCCGTTCTGCAGGAAATCGCAGTTTTAGCGAAAAACCTATCTTCCAGCATTTTAACTGCCAGAATCGTACTTTGTTGTTGAACAGAAGTATATCCGAAGTGAAATGACTACTGGAATCGAATACCGCAATCAGAATTCAAATCCGAGCCTCCGTTCTGCAGGAAATCGCAGTTTTAGCGAAAAACCTATCTTCCAGCATTCTAACTGCCAGAATCGTACTTTGTTGTTGAACAGAAGTGTATCCGAAGTGAAATGACTACAGGAATCGAATGCCGCAAGCAGAATTCAAATCCGAGCCTCCGTTCTGCAGGAAATCGCACTTTTAGCGAAAAACCTATCTTCCAGCATTCTAACTGCCAGAATCGTACTCTGTTGTTGAACAGAAGTGTATCCAAAGTGAAATGACTACAGGAATCGAATGCCGCAAGCAGAATTCAAATCCGAGCCTCCGTTCTGTAGGAAATCGCACTTTTAGCGAAAAACCTATCTTCCAGCATTTTAACTGCCAGAATCGTACTCTGTTGTTGAACAGAAGTGTATCCGAAGTGAAATGACTACAGGAATCGAATGCCGCAAGCAGAATTCAAATCCGAGCCTCCGTTCTGCAGGAAATCGCAGTTTTAGCGAAAAACCTATCTTCCAGCATTCTAACTGCCAGAATCGTACTCTGTTGTTGAACAGAAGTGTATCCGAAGTGAAATGACTACAGGAATCGAATGCCGAAAGCAGAATTCAAATACGAGCCTCCGTTCTCCAGGAAATCGCAGTTTTAGCGAAAAACCTATCTTCCAGCATTCTAACTGCCAGAATCGTACTCTGTTGTTGAACAGAAGTGTATCCGAAGTGAAATGACCAGAGGAGTCGAATGCCGCAAGCAGAATTCAAATCCGAGCCTCCGTTCGGCAGGAAATCGCACTTTTAGCGAAAAACCTATCTTCCAGCATTTTAACTGCCAGAATCGTACTTTGTTGTTGAACAGAAGTGTATCCGAAGTGAAATGACTACAGGAATCGAATACCGCAAGCAGAATTCATATCCGAGCCTCCGTTCTGCAGGAAATCGCAGTTTTAGCGAAAAACCTATCTTCCAGCATTTTAACTGCCAGAATCGTACTTTGTTGTTGAACAGAAGTATATCCGAAGTGAAATGACTAGAGGTATCGAATGCCGCAAGCAGAATTCAAATCCGAGCATCCGTTCTGCAGGAAATCGCAGTTTTGGTGAAAAACCTATCTTCCAGCATTTTAACTGCCAGAATCGTACTTTGTTGTTGAACAGAAGTGTATCCGAAGTGAAATGACTACAGGAATCGAATGCCGAAAGCAGAATTCAAATCCGAGCCTCCGTTCTGTAGGAAATCGCACTTTTAGCGAAAAACCTATCTTCCAGCATTTTAACTGCCAGAATCGTACTCTGTTGTTGAACAGAAGTGTATCCGAAGTGAAATGACTACAGGAATCGAATGCCGCAAGCAGAATTCAAATCCGAGCCTCCGTTCTGCAGGAAATCGCAGTTTTAGCGAAAAACCTATCTTCCAGCATTCTAACTGCCAGAATCGTACTCTGTTGTTGAACAGAAGTGTATCCGAAGTGAAATGACTACAGGAATCGAATGCCGAAAGCAGAATTCAAATACGAGCCTCCGTTCTCCAGGAAATCGCAGTTTTAGCGAAAAACCTATCTTCCAGCATTCTAACTGCCAGAATCGTACTCTGTTGTTGAACAGAAGTGTATCCGAAGTGAAATGACCAGAGGAGTCGAATGCCGCAAGCAGAATTCAAATCCGAGCCTCCGTTCGGCAGGAAATCGCAGTTTTAGCGAAAAACCTATCTTCCAGCATTTTAACTGCCAGAATCGTACTTTGTTGTTGAACAGAAGTGTATCCGAAGTGAAATGACTACAGGAATCGAATACCGCAATCAGAATTCATATCCGAGCCTCCGTTCTGCAGGAAATCGCAGTTTTGGCGAAAAACCTATCTTCCAGCATTCTAACTGCCAGAATCGTACTCTGTTGTTGAACAAAAGTGTGTCCGAAGTGAAATGACTAGAGGTATCGAATGCCGCAAGCAGAATTCAAATCCGAGCATCCGTTCTGCAGGAAATCGCAGTTTTGGTGAAAAACCTATCTTCCAGCATTTTAACTGCCAGAATCGTACTTTGTTGTTGAACAGAAGTGTATCCGAAGTGAAATGACTACAGGAATCGAATGCCGCAAGCAGAATTCAAATCCGAGCCTCCGTTCTGCAGGAAATCGCAGTTTTAGCGAAAAACCTATCTTCCAGCATTCTAACTGCCAGAATCGTACTCTGTTGTTGAACAGAAGTGTATCCGAAGTGAAATGACTACAGGAATCGAATGCCGAAAGCAGAATTCAAATACGAGCCTCCGTTCTCCAGGAAATCGCAGTTTTAGCGAAAAACCTATCTTCCAGCATTCTAACTGCCAGAATCGTACTCTGTTGTTGAACAGAAGTATATCCGAAGTGAAATGACTACTGGAATCGAATACCGCAATCAGAATTCAAATCCGAGCCTCCGTTCTGCAGGAAATCGCAGTTTTGGCGAAAAACCTATCTTCCAGCATTCTAACTGCCAGAATCGTACTCTGTTGTTGAACAAAAGTGTGTCCGAAGTGAAATGACTAGAGGTATCGAATGCCGCAAGCAGAATTCAAATCCGAGCATCCGTTCTGCAGGAAATCGCAGTTTTGGTGAAAAACCTATCTTCCAGCATTTTAACTGCCAGAATCGTACTTTGTTGTTGAACAGAAGTGTATCCGAAGTGAAATGACTAGAGGAATCGAATACCGCAAGCAGAATTCAAATCCGAGCCTCCGTTCTGCAGGGAATCGCAGTTTTGGCGAAAAACCTATCTTCAAGCATTTTAACTGCCAGAATCGTACTTTGTTGTTGAACAAAAGTATATCCGAAGTGAAATGACTACAGGAATCGAATACCGCAATCAGAATTCAAATCCGAACCTCCGTTCTGCAGGAAATCGCAGTTTTGGCGAAAAACCTATCTTCCAGCATTCTAACTGCCAGAATCGTACTCTGTTGTTGAACAAAAGTGTATCCGAAGTGAAATGACTACAGGAATCGAATACCGCAATCAGAATTCATATCCGAGCCTCCGTTCTGCAGGAAATCGCAGTTTTAGCGAAAAACCTATCTTCCAGCATTTTAACTGCCAGAATCGTACTTTGTTGTTGAACAGAAGTATATCCGAAGTGAAATGACTACTGGAATCGAATACCGCAATCAGAATTCAAATCCGAGCCTCCGTTCTGCAGGAAATCGCAATTTTAGCGAAAAACCTATCTTCCAGCATTCTAACTGCCAGAATCGTACTTTGTTGTTGAACAGAAGTGTATCCGAAGTGAAATGACTACAGGAATCGAATGCCGCAAGCAGAATTCAAATCCGAGCCTCCGTTCTGCAGGAAATCGCACTTT
This sequence comes from Ectemnius lituratus, assembly GCA_910593735.2. Lineage (NCBI taxonomy): Eukaryota > Metazoa > Arthropoda > Insecta > Hymenoptera > Crabronidae > Ectemnius > Ectemnius lituratus. Next base: position 4,061,804 of record OU343037.1, read on the forward strand.
TAGCGAAAAACCTATCTTCCAGCATTCTAACTGCCAGAATCGTACTCTGTTGTTGAACAGAAGTGTATCCAAAGTGAAATGACTACAGGAATCGAATGCCGCAAGCAGAATTCAAATCCGAGCCTCCGTTCTGTAGGAAATCGCACTTTTAGCGAAAAACATATCTTCCAGCATTTTAACTGCCAGAATCGTACTCTGTTGTTGAACAGAAGTGTATCCGAAGTGAAATGACTACAGGAATCGAATGCCGCAAGCAGAATTCAAATCCGAGCCTCCGTTCTGCAGGAAATCGCAGTTTTGGCGAAAAACCTATCTTCCAGCATTCTAACTGCCAGAATCGTACTCTGTTGTTGAACAAAAGTGTATCCGAAGTGAAATGACTAGAGGAATCGAATGCCGCAAGCAGAATTCAAATCCGAGCCTCCGTTCTGCAGGGAATCGCAGTTTTGGCGAAAAACCTATCTTCAAGCATTTTAACTGCCAGAATCGTACTTTGTTGTTGAACAGAAGTATATCCGAAGTGAAATGACTACAGGAATCGAATACCGCAATCAGAATTCAAATCCGAGCCTCCGTTCTGCAGGAAATCGCAGTTTTGGCGAAAAACCTATCTTCCAGCATTCTAACTGCCAGAATCGTACTCTGTTGTTGAACAAAAGTGTATCCGAAGTGAAATGACTACAGGAATCGAATACCGCATTCAGAATTCATATCCGAGCCTCCGTTCTGCAGGAAATCGCAGTTTTAGCGAAAAACCTATCTTCCAGCATTTTAACTGCCAGAATCGTACTTTGTTGTTGAACAGAAGTATATCCGAAGTGAAATGACTACTGGAATCGAATACCGCAATCAGAATTCAAATCCGAGCCTCCGTTCTGCAGGAAATCGCAGTTTTAGCGAAAAACCTATCTTCCAGCATTTTAACTGCCAGAATCGTACTTTGTTGTTGAACAGAAGTGTATCCGAAGTGAAATGACTACAGGAATCGAATGCCGCAAGCAGAATTCAAATCCGAGCCTCCGTTCTGCAGGAAATCGCACTTTTAGCGAAAAACCTATCTTCCAGCATTCTAACTGCCAGAATCGTACTCTGTTGTTGAACAGAAGTGTATCCAAAGTGAAATGACTACAGGAATCGAATGCCGCAAGCAGAATTCAAATCCGAGCCTCCGTTCTGTAGGAAATCGCACTTTTAGCGAAAAACCTATCTTCCAGCATTTTAACTGCCAGAATCGTACTCTGTTGTTGAACAGAAGTGTATCCGAAGTGAAATGACTACAGGAATCGAATGCCGCAAGCAGAATTCAAATCCGAGCCTCCGTTCTGCAGGAAATCGCAGTTTTAGCGAAAAACCTATCTTCCAGCATTCTAACTGCCAGAATCGTACTCTGTTGTTGAACAGAAGTGTATCCGAAGTGAAATGACTACAGGAATCGAATGCCGAAAGCAGAATTCAAATACGAGCCTCCGTTCTCCAGGAAATCGCAGTTTTAGCGAAAAACCTATCTTCCAGCATTCTAACTGCCAGAATCGTACTCTGTTGTTGAACAGAAGTGTATCCGAAGTGAAATGACCAGAGGAGTCGAATGCCGCAAGCAGAATTCAAATCCGAGCCTCCGTTCGGCAGGAAATCGCAGTTTTAGCGAAAAACCTATCTTCCAGCATTTTAACTGCCAGAATCGTACTTTGTTGTTGAACAGAAGTGTATCCGAAGTGAAATGACTACAGGAATCGAATACCGCAATCAGAATTCATATCCGAGCCTCCGTTCTCCAGGAAATCGCAGTTTTAGCGAAAAACCTATCTTCCAGCATTCTAACTGCCAGAATCGTACTCTGTTGTTGAACAGAAGTGTATCCGAAGTGAAATGACTACAGGAATCGAATGCCGCAAGCAGAATTCAAATCCGAGCCTCCGTTCTGCAGGAAATCGCAGTTTTAGCGAAAAACCTATCTTCCAGCATTCTAACTGCCAGAATCGTACTCTGTTGTTGAACAGAAGTGTATCCGAAGTGAAATGACTACAGGAATCGAATGCCGAAAGCAGAATTCAAATACGAGCCTCCGTTCTCCAGGAAATCGCAGTTTTAGCGAAAACCCTTTCTTCCAGCATTCTAACTGCCAGAATCGTACTCTGTTGTTGAACAGAAGTGTATCCGAAGTGAAATGACCAGAGGAGTCGAATGCCGCAAGCAGAATTCAAATCCGAGCCTCCGTTCTGCAGGAAATCGCAGTTTTGGCGAAAAACCTATCTTCCAGCATTCTAACTGCCAGAATCGTACTCTGTTGTTGAACAAAAGTGTATCCGAAGTGAAATGACTACAGGAATCGAATACCGCAATCAGAATTCATATCCGAGCCTCCGTTCTGCAGGAAATCGCAGTTTTAGCGAAAAACCTATCTTCCAGCATTTTAACTGCCAGAATCGTACTTTGTTGTTGAACAGAAGTATATCCGAAGTGAAATGACTACTGGAATCGAATACCGCAATCAGAATTCAAATCCGAGCCTCCGTTCTGCAGGAAATCGCAGTTTTAGCGAAAAACCTATCTTCCAGCATTCTAACTGCCAGAATCGTACTTTGTTGTTGAACAGAAGTGTATCCGAAGTGAAATGACTAGAGGAATCGAATGCCGCAAGCAGAATTCAAATCCGAGCCTCCGTTAGGCAGGAAATCGCACTTTTAGCGAAAAACCTATCTTCCAGCATTTTAACTGCCAGAATCGTACTTTGTTGTTGAACAGAAGTGTATCCGAAGTGAAATGACTACAGGAATCGAATGCCGCAATCAGAATTCATATCCGAGCCTCCGTTCTGCAGGAAATCGCAGTTTTAGCGAAAAACCTATCTTCCAGCATTTTAACTGCCAGAATCGTACTTTGTTGTTGAACAGAAGTATATCCGAAGTGAAATGACTAGAGGTATCGAATGCCGCAAGCAGAATTCAAATCCGAGCATCCGTTCTGCAGGAAATCGCAGTTTTGGTGAAAAACCTATCTTCCAGCATTTTAACTGCCAGAATCGTACTTTGTTGTTGAACAGAAGTGTATCCGAAGTGAAATGACTACAGGAATCGAATGCCGAAAGCAGAATTCAAATACGAGCCTCCGTTCTCCAGGAAATCGCAGTTTTAGCGAAAAACCTATTTTCCAGCATTCTAACTGCCAGAATCGTACTTTGTTGTTGAACAGAAGTGTATCCGAAGTGAAATGACTACAGGAATCGAATGCCGCAAGCAGAATTCAAATCCGAGCCTCCGTTCTGCAGGAAATCGCAGTTTTAGCGAAAAACCTATCTTCCAGCATTCTAACTGCCAGAATCGTACTTTGTTGTTGAACAGAAGTGTATCCGAAGTGAAATGACTACAGGAATCGAATGCCGAAAGCAGAATTCAAATACGAGCCTCCGTTCTCCAGGAAATCGCAGTTTTAGCGAAAAACCTATCTTCCAGCATTTTAACTGCCAGAATCGTACTCTGTTGTTGAACAGAAGTGTATCCGAAGTGAAATGACTACAGGAATCGAATGCCGCAAGCAGAATTCAAATCCGAGCCTCCGTTCTGCAGGAAATCGCAGTTTTAGCGAAAAACCTATCTTCCAGCATTCTAACTGCCAGAATCGTACTCTGTTGTTGAACAGAAGTGTATCCGAAGTGAAATGACTACAGGAATCGAATGCCGAAAGCAGAATTCAAATACGAGCCTCCGTTCTGTAGGAAATCGCACTTTTAGCGAAAAACCTATCTTCCAGCATTTTAACTGCCAGAATCGTACTCTGTTGTTGAACAGAAGTGTATCCGAAGTGAAATGACTACAGGAATCGAATGCCGCAAGCAGAATTCAAATCCGAGCCTCCGTTCTGCAGGAAATCGCAGTTTTAGCGAAAAACCTATCTTCCAGCATTCTAACTGCCAGAATCGTACTCTGTTGTTGAACAGAAGTGTATCCGAAGTGAAATGACTACAGGAATCGAATGCCGAAAGCAGAATTCAAATACGAGCCTCCGTTCTCCAGGAAATCGCAGTTTTAGCGAAAAACCTATCTTCCAGCATTCTAACTGCCAGAATCGTACTCTGTTGTTGAACAGAAGTGTATCCGAAGTGAAATGACCAGAGGAGTCGAATGCCGCAAGCAGAATTCAAATCCGAGCCTCCGTTCGGCAGGAAATCGCAGTTTTAGCGAAAAACCTATCTTCCAGCATTTTAACTGCCAGAATCGTACTTTGTTGTTGAACAGAAGTGTATCCGAAGTGAAATGACTACAGGAATCGAATACCGCAATCAGAATTCATATCCGAGCCTCCGTTCTCCAGGAAATCGCAGTTTTAGCGAAAAACCTATCTTCCAGCATTCTAACTGCCAGAATCGTACTCTGTTGTTGAACAGAAGTGTATCCGAAGTGAAATGACTACAGGAATCGAATGCCGCAAGCAGAATTCAAATCCGAGCCTCCGTTCTGCAGGAAATCGCAGTTTTAGCGAAAAACCTATCTTCCAGCATTCTAACTGCCAGAATCGTACTCTGTTGTTGAACAGAAGTGTATCCGAAGTGAAATGACTACAGGAATCGAATGCCGAAAGCAGAATTCAAATACGAGCCTCCGTTCTCCAGGAAATCGCAGTTTTAGCGAAAACCCTTTCTTCCAGCATTCTAACTGCCAGAATCGTACTCTGTTGTTGAACAGAAGTGTATCCGAAGTGAAATGACCAGAGGAGTCGAATGCCGCAAGCAGAATTCAAATCCGAGCCTCCGTTCTGCAGGAAATCGCAGTTTTGGCGAAAAACCTATCTTCCAGCATTCTAACTGCCAGAATCGTACTCTGTTGTTGAACAAAAGTGTATCCGAAGTGAAATGACTACAGGAATCGAATACCGCAATCAGAATTCATATCCGAGCCTCCGTTCTGCAGGAAATCGCAGTTTTAGCGAAAAACCTATCTTCCAGCATTTTAACTGCCAGAATCGTACTTTGTTGTTGAACAGAAGTATATCCGAAGTGAAATGACTACTGGAATCGAATACCGCAATCAGAATTCAAATCCGAGCCTCCGTTCTGCAGGAAATCGCAGTTTTAGCGAAAAACCTATCTTCCAGCATTCTAACTGCCAGAATCGTACTTTGTTGTTGAACAGAAGTGTATCCGAAGTGAAATGACTAGAGGAATCGAATGCCGCAAGCAGAATTCAAATCCGAGCCTCCGTTAGGCAGGAAATCGCACTTTTAGCGAAAAACCTATCTTCCAGCATTTTAACTGCCAGAATCGTACTTTGTTGTTGAACAGAAGTGTATCCGAAGTGAAATGACTACAGGAATCGAATGCCGCAAGCAGAATTCATATCCGAGCCTCCGTTCTGCAGGAAATCGCAGTTTTAGCGAAAAACCTATCTTCCAGCATTTTAACTGCCAGAATCGTACTTTGTTGTTGAACAGAAGTATATCCGAAGTGAAATGACTAGAGGTATCGAATGCCGCAAGCAGAATTCAAATCCGAGCATCCGTTCTGCAGGAAATCGCAGTTTTGGTGAAAAACCTATCTTCCAGCATTTTAACTGCCAGAATCGTACTTTGTTGTTGAACAGAAGTGTATCCGAAGTGAAATGACTACAGGAATCGAATGCCGAAAGCAGAATTCAAATACGAGCCTCCGTTCTCCAGGAAATCGCAGTTTTAGCGAAAAACCTATCTTCCAGCATTCTAACTGCCAGAATCGTACTTTGTTGTTGAACAGAAGTGTATCCGAAGTGAAATGACTACAGGAATCGAATGCCGCAAGCAGAATTCAAATCCGAGCCTCCGTTCTGCAGGAAATCGCAGTTTTAGCGAAAAACCTATCTTCCAGCATTCTAACTGCCAGAATCGTACTTTGTTGTTGAACAGAAGTGTATCCGAAGTGAAATGACTACAGGAATCGAATGCCGAAAGCAGAATTCAAATACGAGCCTCCGTTCTCCAGGAAATCGCAGTTTTAGCGAAAAACCTATCTTCCAGCATTCTAACTGCCAGAATCGTACTCTGTTGTTGAACAGAAGTGTATCCGAAGTGAAATGACCAGAGGAGTCGAATGCCGCAAGCAGAATTCAAATCCGAGCCTCCGTTCGGCAGGAAATCGCAGTTTTAGCGAAAAACCTATCTTCCAGCATTTTAACTGCCAGAATCGTACTTTGTTGTTGAACAGAAGTGTATCCGAAGTGAAATGACTACAGGAATCGAATGCCGCAAGCAGAATTCAAATCCGAGCCTCCGTTCTGTAGGTAATCGCACCTTTAGCGAAAAACCTATCTTCCAGCATTTTAACTGCCAGAATCGTACTCTGTTGTTGAACAGAAGTGTATCCGAAGTGAAATGACTACAGGAATCGAATGCCGCAAGCAGAATTCAAATCCGAGCCTCCGTTCTGCAGGAAATCGCAGTTTTAGCGAAAAACCTATCTTCCAGCATTCTAACTGCCAGAATCGTACTCTGTTGTTGAACAGAAGTGTATCCGAAGTGAAATGACTACAGGAATCGAATGCCGAAAGCAGAATTCAAATACGAGCCTCCGTTCTCCAGGAAATCGCAGTTTTAGCGAAAAACCTATCTTCCAGCATTCTAACTGCCAGAATCGTACTCTGTTGTTGAACAGAAGTGTATCCGAAGTGAAATGACCAGAGGAGTCGAATGCCGCAAGCAGAATTCAAATCCGAGCCTCCGTTCGGCAGGAAATCGCAGTTTTAGCGAAAAACCTATCTTCCAGCATTTTAACTGCCAGAATCGTACTTTGTTGTTGAACAGAAGTGTATCCGAAGTGAAATGACTACAGGAATCGAATACCGCAATCAGAATTCATATCCGAGCCTCCGTTCTGCAGGAAATCGCAGTTTTAGCGAAAAACCTATCTTCCAGCATTTTAACTGCCAGAATCGTACTTTGTTGTTGAACAGAAGTATATCCGAAGTGAAATGACTACTGGAATCGAATACCGCAATCAGAATTCAAATCCGAGCCTCCGTTCTGCAGGAAATCGCAGTTTTGGCGAAAAACCTATCTTCCAGCATTCTAACTGCCAGAATCGTACTCTGTTGTTGAACAAAAGTGTGTCCGAAGTGAAATGACTAGAGGTATCGAATGCCGCAAGCAGAATTCAAATCCGAGCATCCGTTCTGCAGGAAATCGCAGTTTTGGTGAAAAACCTATCTTCCAGCATTTTAACTGCCAGAATCGTACTTTGTTGTTGAACAGAAGTGTATCCGAAGTGAAATGACTAGAGGAATCGAATACCGCAAGCAGAATTCAAATCCGAGCCTCCGTTCTGCAGGGAATCGCAGTTTTGGCGAAAAACCTATCTTCAAGCATTTTAACTGCCAGAATCGTACTTTGTTGTTGAACAGAAGTATATCCGAAGTGAAATGACTACAGGAATCGAATACCGCAATCAGAATTCAAATCCGAGCCTCCGTTCTGCAGGAAATCGCAGTTTTGGCGAAAAACCTATCTTCCAGCATTCTAACTGCCAGAATCGTACTCTATTGTTGAACAAAAGTGTATCCGAAGTGAAATGACTACAGGAATCGAATACCGCAATCAGAATTCATATCCGAGCCTCCGTTCTGCAGGAAATCGCAGTTTTAGCGAAAAACCTATCTTCCAGCATTTTAACTGCCAGAATCGTACTTTGTTGTTGAACAGAAGTATATCCGAAGTGAAATGACTACTGGAATCGAATACCGCAATCAGAATTCAAATCCGAGCCTCCGTTCTGCAGGAAATCGCAGTTTTAGCGAAAAACCTATCTTCCAGCATTCTAACTGCCAGAATCGTACTTTGTTGTTGAACAGAAGTGTATCCGAAGTGAAATGACTACAGGAATCGAATGCCGCAAGCAGAATTCAAATCCGAGCCTCCGTTCTGCAGGAAATCGCACTTTTAGCGAAAAACCTATCTTCCAGCATTCTAACTGCCAGAATCGTACTCTGTTGTTGAACAGAAGTGTATCCGAAGTGAAATGACTACAGGAATCGAATGCCGCAAGCAGAATTCAAATCCGAGCCTCCGTTCTGTAGGAAATCGCACTTTTAGCGAAAAACATATCTTCCAGCATTTTAACTGCCAGAATCGTACTCTGTTGTTGAACAGAAGTGTATCCGAAGTGAAATGACTACAGGAATCGAATGCCGCAAGCAGAATTCAAATCCGAGCCTCCGTTCTGCAGGAAATCGCAGTTTTGGCGAAAAACCTATCTTCCAGCATTCTAACTGCCAGAATCGTACTCTGTTGTTGAACAAAAGTGTATCCGAAGTGAAATGACTACAGGAATCGAATACCGCATTCAGAATTCATATCCGAGCCTCCGTTCTGCAGGAAATCGCAGTTTTAGCGAAAAACCTATCTTCCAGCATTTTAACTGCCAGAATCGTACTTTGTTGTTGAACAGAAGTATATCCGAAGTGAAATGACTACTGGAATCGAATACCGCAATCAGAATTCAAATCCGAGCCTCCGTTCTGCAGGAAATCGCAGTTTTAGCGAAAAACCTATCTTCCAGCATTCTAACTGCCAGAATCGTACTTTGTTGTTGAACAGAAGTGTATCCGAAGTGAAATGACTACAGGAATCGAATGCCGCAAGCAGAATTCAAATCCGAGCCTCCGTTCTGCAGGAAATCGCACTTTTAGCGAAAAACCTATCTTCCAGCATTCTAACTGCCAGAATCGTACTCTGTTGTTGAACAGAAGTGTATCCAAAGTGAAATGACTACAGGAATCGAATGCCGCAAGCAGAATTCAAATCCGAGCCTCCGTTCTGTAGGAAATCGCACTTTTAGCGAAAAACCTATCTTCCAGCATTTTAACTGCCAGAATCGTACTCTGTTGTTGAACAGAAGTGTATCCGAAGTGAAATGACTACAGGAATCGAATGCCGCAAGCAGAATTCAAATCCGAGCCTCCGTTCTGCAGGAAATCGCAGTTTTAGCGAAAAACCTATCTTCCAGCATTCTAACTGCCAGAATCGTACTCTGTTGTTGAACAGAAGTGTATCCGAAGTGAAATGACCAGAGGAGTCGAATGCCGCAAGCAGAATTCAAATCCGAGCCTCCGTTCGGCAGGAAATCGCAGTTTTAGCGAAAAACCTATCTTCCAGCATTTTAACTGCCAGAATCGTACTTTGTTGTTGAACAGAAGTGTATCCGAAGTGAAATGACTACAGGAATCGAATACCGCAATCAGAATTCATATCCGAGCCTCCGTTCTGCAGGAAATCGCAGTTTTAGCGAAAAACCTATCTTCCAGCATTTTAACTGCCAGAATCGTACTTTGTTGTTGAACAGAAGTATATCCGAAGTGAAATGACTAGAGGTATCGAATGCCGCAAGCAGAATTCAAATCCGAGCATCCGTTCTGCAGGAAATCGCAGTTTTGGTGAAAAACCTATCTTCCAGCATTTTAACTGCCAGAATCGTACTTTGTTGTTGAACAGAAGTGTATCCGAAGTGAAATGACTACAGGAATCGAATGCCGAAAGCAGAATTCAAATACGAGCCTCCGTTCTCCAGGAAATCGCAGTTTTAGCGAAAAACCTATCTTCCAGCATTCTAACTGCCAGAATCGTACTTTGTTGTTGAACAGAAGTGTATCCGAAGTGAAATGACTACAGGAATCGAATGCCGCAAGCAGAATTCAAATCCGAGCCTCCGTTCTGCAGGAAATCGCAGTTTTAGCGAAAAACCTATCTTCCAGCATTCTAACTGCCAGAATCGTACTCTGTTGTTGAACAGAAGTGTATCCGAAGTGAAATGACTACAGGAATCGAATACCGCAATCAGAATTCATATCCGAGCCTCCGTTCTGCAGGAAATCGCAGTTTTAGCGAAAAACCTATCTTCCAGCATTTTAACTGCCAGAATCGTACTTTGTTGTTGAACAGAAGTATATCCGAAGTGAAATGACTACTGGAATCGAATACCGCAATCAGAATTCAAATCCGAGCCTCCGTTCTGCAGGAAATCGCAGTTTTAGCGAAAAACCTATCTTCCAGCATTCTAACTGCCAGAATCGTACTTTGTTGTTGAACAGAAGTGTATCCGAAGTGAAATGACTACAGGAATCGAATGCCGCAAGCAGAATTCAAATCCGAGCCTCCGTTCTGCAGGAAATCGCACTTTTAGCGAAAAACCTATCTTCCAGCATTCTAACTGCCAGAATCGTACTCTGTTGTTGAACAGAAGTGTATCCAAAGTGAAATGACTACAGGAATCGAATGCCGCAAGCAGAATTCAAATCCGAGCCTCCGTTCTGTAGGAAATCGCACTTTTAGCGAAAAACATATCTTCCAGCATTTTAACTGCCAGAATCGTACTCTGTTGTTGAACAGAAGTGTATCCGAAGTGAAATGACTACAGGAATCGAATGCCGCAAGCAGAATTCAAATCCGAGCCTCCGTTCTGCAGGAAATCGCAGTTTTGGCGAAAAACCTATCTTCCAGCATTCTAACTGCCAGAATCGTACTCTGTTGTTGAACAAAAGTGTATCCGAAGTGAAATGACTACAGGAATCGAATACCGCATTCAGAATTCATATCCGAGCCTCCGTTCTGCAGGAAATCGCAGTTTTAGCGAAAAACCTATCTTCCAGCATTTTAACTGCCAGAATCGTACTTTGTTGTTGAACAGAAGTATATCCGAAGTGAAATGACTACTGGAATCGAATACCGCAATCAGAATTCAAATCCGAGCCTCCGTTCTGCAGGAAATCGCAGTTTTAGCGAAAAACCTATCTTCCAGCATTCTAACTGCCAGAATCGTACTTTGTTGTTGAACAGAAGTGTATCCGAAGTGAAATGACTACAGGAATCGAATGCCGCAAGCAGAATTCAAATCCGAGCCTCCGTTCTGCAGGAAATCGCACTTTTAGCGAAAAACCTATCTTCCAGCATTCTAACTGCCAGAATCGTACTCTGTTGTTGAACAGAAGTGTATCCAAAGTGAAATGACTACAGGAATCGAATGCCGCAAGCAGAATTCAAATCCGAGCCTCCGTTCTGTAGGAAATCGCACTTTTAGCGAAAAACCTATCTTCCAGCATTTTAACTGCCAGAATCGTACTCTGTTGTTGAACAGAAGTGTATCCGAAGTGAAATGACTACAGGAATCGAATGCCGCAAGCAGAATTCAAATCCGAGCCTCCGTTCTGCAGGAAATCGCAGTTTTAGCGAAAAACCTATCTTCCAGCATTCTAACTGCCAGAATCGTACTCTGTTGTTGAACAGAAGTGTATCCGAAGTGAAATGACTACAGGAATCGAATGCCGAAAGCAGAATTCAAATACGAGCCTCCGTTCTCCAGGAAATCGCAGTTTTAGCGAAAAACCTATCTTCCAGCATTCTAACTGCCAGAATCGTACTCTGTTGTTGAACAGAAGTGTATCCGAAGTGAAATGACCAGAGGAGTCGAATGCCGCAAGCAGAATTCAAATCCGAGCCTCCGTTCTGCAGGAAATCGCAGTTTTAGCGAAAAACCTATCTTCCAGCATTTTAACTGCCAGAATCGTACTTTGTTGTTGAACAGAAGTGTATCCGAAGTGAAATGACTACAGGAATCGAATACCGCAATCAGAATTCATATCCGAGCCTCCGTTCTGCAGGAAATCGCAGTTTTAGCGAAAAACCTATCTTCCAGCATTTTAACTGCCAGAATCGTACTTTGTTGTTGAACAGAAGTATATCCGAAGTGAAATGACTAGAGGTATCGAATGCCGCAAGCAGAATTCAAATCCGAGCATCCGTTCTGCAGGAAATCGCAGTTTTGGTGAAAAACCTATCTTCCAGGATTCTAACTGCCAGAATCGTACTTTGTTGTTGAACAGAAGTGTATCCGAAGTGAAATGACTACAGGAATCGAATGCCGAAAGCAGAATTCAAATACGAGCCTCCGTTCTCCAGGAAATCGCAGTTTTAGCGAAAAACCTATCTTCCAGCATTCTAACTGCCAGAATCGTACTTTGTTGTTGAACAGAAGTGTATCCGAAGTGAAATGACTACAGGAATCGAATGCCGCAAGCAGAATTCAAATCCGAGCCTCCGTTCTGCAGGAAATCGCAGTTTTAGCGAAAAACCTATCTTCCAGCATTCTAACTGCCAGAATCGTACTCTGTTGTTGAACAGAAGTGTATCCGAAGTGAAATGACTACAGGAATCGAATGCCGAAAGCAGAATTCAAATACGAGCCTCCGTTCTCCAGGAAATCGCAGTTTTAGCGAAAAACCTATCTTCCAGCATTCTAACTGCCAGAATCGTACTCTGTTGTTGAACAGAAGTGTATCCGAAGTGAAATGACCAGAGGAGTCGAATGCCGCAAGCAGAATTCAAATCCGAGCCTCCGTTCTGCAGGAAATCGCAGTTTTGGCGAAAAACCTATCTTCCAGCATTCTAACTGCCAGAATCGTACTCTGTTGTTGAACAAAAGTGTATCCGAAGTGAAATGACTAGAGGAATCGAATGCCGCAAGCAGAATTCAAATCCGAGCCTCCGTTCTGCAGGGAATCGCAGTTTTGGCGAAAAACCTATCTTCAAGCATTTTAACTGCCAGAATCGTACTTTGTTGTTGAACAGAAGTATATCCGAAGTGAAATGACTACAGGAATCGAATACCGCAATCAGAATTCAAATCCGAGCCTCCGTTCTGCAGGAAATCGCAGTTTTGGCGAAAAACCTATCTTCCAGCATTCTAACTGCCAGAATCGTACTCTGTTGTTGAACAAAAGTGTATCCGAAGTGAAATGACTACAGGAATCGAATACCGCAATCAGAATTCATATCCGAGCCTCCGTTCTGCAGGAAATCGCAGTTTTAGCGAAAAACCTATCTTCCAGCATTTTAACTGCCAGAATCGTACTTTGTTGTTGAACAGAAGTGTATCCGAAGTGAAATGACTACAGGAATCGAATGCCGCAAGCAGAATTCAAATCCGAGCCTCCGTTAGGCAGGAAATCGCACTTTTAGCGAAAAACCTATCTTCCAGCATTTTAACTGCCAGAATCGTACTTTGTTGTTGAACAGAAGTGTATCCGAAGTGAAATGACTACAGGAATCGAATACCGCAATCAGAATTCATATCCGAGCCTCCGTTCTGCAGGAAATCGCAGTTTTAGCGAAAAACCTATCTTCCAGCATTTTAACTGCCAGAATCGTACTTTGTTGTTGAACAGAAGTATATCCGAAGTGAAATGACTAGAGGTATCGAATGCCGCAAGCAGAATTCAAATCCGAGCATCCGTTCTGCAGGAAATCGCAGTTTTGGTGAAAAACCTATCTTCCAGCATTTTAACTGCCAGAATCGTACTTTGTTGTTGAACAGAAGTGTATCCGAAGTGAAATGACTACAGGAATCGAATGCCGAAAGCAGAATTCAAATACGAGCCTCCGTTCTCCAGGAAATCGCAGTTTTAGCGAAAAACCTATCTTCCAGCATTCTAACTGCCAGAATCGTACTTTGTTGTTGAACAGAAGTGTATCCGAAGTGAAATGACTACAGGAATCGAATGCCGCAAGCAGAATTCAAATCCGAGCCTCCGTTCTGCAGGAAATCGCAGTTTTAGCGAAAAACCTATCTTCCAGCATTCTAACTGCCAGAATCGTACTCTGTTGTTGAACAGAAGTGTATCCGAAGTGAAATGACTACAGGAATCGAATGCCGAAAGCAGAATTCAAATACGAGCCTCCGTTCTCCAGGAAATCGCAGTTTTAGCGAAAAACCTATCTTCCAGCATTCTAACTGCCAGAATCGTACTCTGTTGTTGAACAGAAGTGTATCCGAAGTGAAATGACCAGAGGAGTCGAATGCCGCAAGCAGAATTCAAATCCGAGCCTCCGTTCTGCAGGAAATCGCAGTTTTGGCGAAAAACCTATCTTCCAGCATTCTAACTGCCAGAATCGTACTCTGTTGTTGAACAAAAGTGTATCCGAAGTGAAATGACTAGAGGAATCGAATGCCGCAAGCAGAATTCAAATCCGAGCCTCCGTTCTGCAGGGAATCGCAGTTTTGGCGAAAAACCTATCTTCAAGCATTTTAACTGCCAGAATCGTACTTTGTTGTTGAACAGAAGTATATCCGAAGTGAAATGACTACAGGAATCGAATACCGCAATCAGAATTCAAATCCGAGCCTCCGTTCTGCAGGAAATCGCAGTTTTAGCGAAAAACCTATCTTCCAGCATTCTAACTGCCAGAATCGTACTCTGTTGTTGAACAAAAGTGTATCCGAAGTGAAATGACTACAGGAATCGAATACCGCAATCAGAATTCATATCCGAGCCTCCGTTCTGCAGGAAATCGCAGTTTTAGCGAAAAACCTATCTTCCAGCATTTTAACTGCCAGAATCGTACTTTGTTGTTGAACAGAAGTATATCCGAAGTGAAATGACTACTGGAATCGAATACCGCAATCAGAATTCAAATCCGAGCCTCCGTTCTGCAGGAAATCGCAGTTTTAGCGAAAAACCTATCTTCCAGCATTCTAACTGCCAGAATCGTACTTTGTTGTTGAACAGAAGTGTATCCGAAGTGAAATGACTACAGGAATCGAATGCCGCAAGCAGAATTCAAATCCGAGCCTCCGTTCTGCAGGAAATCGCACTTTTAGCGAAAAACCTATCTTCCAGCATTCTAACTGCCAGAATCGTACTCTGTTGTTGAACAGAAGTGTATCCAAAGTGAAATGACTACAGGAATCGAATGCCGCAAGCAGAATTCAAATCCGAGCCTCCGTTCTGTAGGAAATCGCACTTTTAGCGAAAAACCTATCTTCCAGCATTTTAACTGCCAGAATCGTACTCTGTTGTTGAACAGAAGTGTATCCGAAGTGAAATGACTACAGGAATCGAATGCCGCAAGCAGAATTCAAATCCGAGCCTCCGTTCTGCAGGAAATCGCAGTTTTAGCGAAAAACCTATCTTCCAGCATTCTAACTGCCAGAATCGTACTCTGTTGTTGAACAGAAGTGTATCCGAAGTGAAATGACTACAGGAATCGAATGCCGAAAGCAGAATTCAAATACGAGCCTCCGTTCTCCAGGAAATCGCAGTTTTAGCGAAAAACCTATCTTCCAGCATTCTAACTGCCAGAATCGTACTCTGTTGTTGAACAGAAGTGTATCCGAAGTGAAATGACCAGAGGAGTCGAATGCCGCAAGCAGAATTCAAATCCGAGCCTCCGTTCGGCAGGAAATCGCAGTGTTAGCGAAAAACCTATCTTCCAGCATTTTAACTGCCAGAATCGTACTTTGTTGTTGAACAGAAGTGTATCCGAAGTGAAATGACTACAGGAATCGAATACCGCAATCAGAATTCATATCCGAGCCTCCGTTCTGCAGGAAATCGCAGTTTTAGCGAAAAACCTATCTTCCAGCATTTTAACTGCCAGAATCGTACTTTGTTGTTGAACAGAAGTATATCCGAAGTGAAATGACTAGAGGTATCGAATGCCGCAAGCAGAATTCAAATCCGAGCATCCGTTCTGCAGGAAATCGCAGTTTTGGTGAAAAACCTATCTTCCAGCATTTTAACTGCCAGAATCGTACTTTGTTGTTGAACAGAAGTGTATCCGAAGTGAAATGACTACAGGAATCGAATGCCGAAAGCAGAATTCAAATACGAGCCTCCGTTCTCCAGGAAATCGCAGTTTTAGCGAAAAACCTATCTTCCAGCATTCTAACTGCCAGAATCGTACTTTGTTGTTGAACAGAAGTGTATCCGAAGTGAAATGACTACAGGAATCGAATGCCGCAAGCAGAATTCAAATCCGAGCCTCCGCTCTGCAGGAAATCGCAGTTTTAGCGAAAAACCTATCTTCCAGCATTCTAACTGCCAGAATCGTACTTTGTTGTTGAACAGAAGTGTATCCGAAGTGAAATGACTACAGGAATCGAATGCCGCAAGCAGAATTCAAATCCGAGCCTCCGTTCTGCAGGAAATCGCACTTTTAGCGAAAAACCTATCTTCCAGCATTCTAACTGCCAGAATCGTACTCTGTTGTTGAACAGAAGTGTATCCAAAGTGAAATGACTACAGGAATCGAATGCCGCAAGCAGAATTCAAATCCGAGCCTCCGTTCTGTAGGAAATCGCACTTTTAGCGAAAAACCTATCTTCCAGCATTTTAACTGCCAGAATCGTACTCTGTTGTTGAACAGAAGTGTATCCGAAGTGAAATGACTACAGGAATCGAATGCCGCAAGCAGAATTCAAATCCGAGCCTCCGTTCTGCAGGAAATCGCAGTTTTAGCGAAAAACCTATCTTCCAGCATTCTAACTGCCAGAATCGTACTTTGTTGTTGAACAGAAGTGTATCCGAAGTGAAATGACTACAGGAATCGAATGCCGAAAGCAGAATTCAAATACGAGCCTCCGTTCTCCAGGAAATCGCAGTTTTAGCGAAAAACCTATCTTCCAGCATTCTAACTGCCAGAATCGTACTCTGTTGTTGAACAGAAGTGTATCCGAAGTGAAATGACTAGAGGAGTCGAATGCCGCAAGCAGAATTCAAATCCGAGCCTCCGTTCGGCAGGAAATCGCAGTTTTAGCGAAAAACCTATCTTCCAGCATTTTAACTGCCAGAATCGTACTTTGTTGTTGAACAGAAGTGTATCCGAAGTGAAATGACTAGAGGTATCGAATGCCGCAAGCAGAATTCAAATCCGAGCCTCCGTTCTGCAGGAAATCGCAGTTTTAGCGAAAACCTATCTTCCAGCATTCTAACTGCCAGAATCGTACTCTGTTGTTGAACAGAAGTGTATCCAAAGTGAAATGACTACAGGAATCGAATGCCGCAAGCAGAATTCAAATCCGAGCCTCCGTTCTGTAGGTAATCGCACCTTTAGCGAAAAACCTATCTTCCAGCATTTTAACTGCCAGAATCGTACTCTGTTGTTGAACAGAAGTGTATCCGAAGTGAAATGACTACAGGAATCGAATGCCGCAAGCAGAATTCAAATCCGAGCCTCCGTTCTGCAGGAAATCGCAGTTTTAGCGAAAAACCTATCTTCCAGCATTCTAACTGCCAGAATCGTACTCTGTTGTTGAACAGAAGTGTATCCGAAGTGAAATGACTACAGGAATCGAATGCCGAAAGCAGAATTCAAATACGAGCCTCCGTTCTGCAGGAAATCGCAGTTTTGGCGAAAAACCTATCTTCCAGCATTCTAACTGCCAGAATCGTACTCTGTTGTTGAACAAAAGTGTATCCGAAGTGAAATGACTAGAGGAATCGAATGCCGCAAGCAGAATTCAAATCCGAGCCTCCGTTCTGCAGGGAATCGCAGTTTTGGCGAAAAACCTATCTTCAAGCATTTTAACTGCCAGAATCGTACTTTGTTGTTGAACAGAAGTATATCCGAAGTGAAATGACTACAGGAATCGAATACCGCAATCAGAATTCAAATCCGAGCCTCCGTTCTGCAGGAAATCGCAGTTTTGGCGAAAAACCTATCTTCCAGCATTCTAACTGCCAGAATCGTACTCTGTTGTTGAACAAAAGTGTATCCGAAGTGAAATGACTACAGGAATCGAATACCGCAATCAGAATTCATATCCGAGCCTCCGTTCTGCAGGAAATCGCAGTTTTAGCGAAAAACCTATCTTCCAGCATTTTAACTGCCAGAATCGTACTTTGTTGTTGAACAGAAGTATATCCGAAGTGAAATGACTACTGGAATCGAATACCGCAATCAGAATTCAAATCCGAGCCTCCGTTCTGCAGGAAATCGCAGTTTTAGCGAAAAACCTATCTTCCAGCATTCTAACTGCCAGAATCGTACTTTGTTGTTGAACAGAAGTGTATCCGAAGTGAAATGACTACAGGAATCGAATGCCGCAAGCAGAATTCAAATCCGAGCATCCGTTCTGCAGGAAATCGCAGTTTTGGTGAAAAACCTATCTTCCAGCATTTTAACTGCCAGAATCGTACTTTGTTGTTGAACAGAAGTGTATCCGAAGTGAAATGACTAGAGGAATCGAATACCGCAAGCAGAATTCAAATCCGAGCCTCCGTTCTGCAGGGAATCGCAGTTTTGGCGAAAAACCTATCTTCAAGCATTTTAACTGCCAGAATCGTACTTTGTTGTTGAACAGAAGTATATCCGAAGTGAAATGACTACAGGAATCGAATACCGCAATCAGAATTCAAATCCGAGCCTCCGTTCTGCAGGAAATCGCAGTTTTGGCGAAAAACCTATCTTCCAGCATTCTAACTGCCAGAATCGTACTCTGTTGTTGAACAAAAGTGTATCCGAAGTGAAATGACTACAGGAATCGAATACCGCAATCAGAATTCATATCCGAGCCTCCGTTCTGCAGGAAATCGCAGTTTTAGCGAAAAACCTATCTTCCAGCATTTTAACTGCCAGAATCGTACTTTGTTGTTGAACAGAAGTATATCCGAAGTGAAATGACTACTGGAATCGAATACCGCAATCAGAATTCAAATCCGAGCCTCCGTTCTGCAGGAAATCGCAGTTTTAGCGAAAAACCTATCTTCCAGCATTCTAACTGCCAGAATCGTACTCTGTTGTTGAACAGAAGTGTATCCGAAGTGAAATGACTACAGGAATCGAATGCCGAAAGCAGAATTCAAATACGAGCCTCCGTTCTCCAGGAAATCGCAGTTTTAGCGAAAAACCTATCTTCCAGCATTCTAACTGCCAGAATCGTACTCTGTTGTTGAACAGAAGTGTATCCGAAGTGAAATGACCAGAGGAGTCGAATGCCGCAAGCAGAATTCAAATCCGAGCCTCCGTTCGGCAGGAAATCGCAGTTTTAGCGAAAAACCTATCTTCCAGCATTTTAACTGCCAGAATCGTACTTTGTTGTTGAACAGAAGTGTATCCGAAGTGAAATGACTACAGGAATCGAATACCGCAATCAGAATTCATATCCGAGCCTCCGTTCTGCAGGAAATCGCAGTTTTAGCGAAAAACCTATCTTCCAGCATTTTAACTGCCAGAATCGTACTTTGTTGTTGAACAGAAGTATATCCGAAGTGAAATGACTAGAGGTATCGAATGCCGCAAGCAGAATTCAAATCCGAGCATCCGTTCTGCAGGAAATCGCAGTTTTGGTGAAAAACCTATCTTCCAGCATTTTAACTGCCAGAATCGTACTTTGTTGTTGAACAGAAGTGTATCCGAAGTGAAATGACTACAGGAATCGAATGCCGAAAGCAGAATTCAAATCCGAGCCTCCGTTCTGTAGGAAATCGCACTTTTAGCGAAAAACCTATCTTCCAGCATTTTAACTGCCAGAATCGTACTCTGTTGTTGAACAGAAGTGTATCCGAAGTGAAATGACTACAGGAATCGAATGCCGCAAGCAGAATTCAAATCCGAGCCTCCGTTCTGCAGGAAATCGCAGTTTTAGCGAAAAACCTATCTTCCAGCATTCTAACTGCCAGAATCGTACTTTGTTGTTGAACAGAAGTGTATCCGAAGTGAAATGACTACAGGAATCGAATGCCGAAAGCAGAATTCAAATACGAGCCTCCGTTCTCCAGGAAATCGCAGTTTTAGCGAAAAACCTATCTTCCAGCATTCTAACTGCCAGAATCGTACTCTGTTGTTGAACAGAAGTGTATCCGAAGTGAAATGACCAGAGGAGTCGAATGCCGCAAGCAGAATTCAAATCCGAGCCTCCGTTCGGCAGGAAATCGCAGTTTTAGCGAAAAACCTATCTTCCAGCATTTTAACTGCCAGAATCGTACTTTGTTGTTGAACAGAAGTGTATCCGAAGTGAAATGACTAGAGGTATCGAATGCCGCAAGCAGAATTCAAATCCGAGCCTCCGTTCTGCAGGAAATCGCAGTTTTAGCGAAAACCTATCTTCCAGCATTCTAACTGCCAGAATCGTACTCTGTTGTTGAACAGAAGTGTATCCAAAGTGAAATGACTACAGGAATCGAATGCCGCAAGCAGAATTCAAATCCGAGCCTCCGTTCTGTAGGTAATCGCACCTTTAGCGAAAAACCTATCTTCCAGCATTTTAACTGCCAGAATCGTACTCTGTTGTTGAACAGAAGTGTATCCGAAGTGAAATGACTACAGGAATCGAATGCCGCAAGCAGAATTCAAATCCGAGCCTCCGTTCTGCAGGAAATCGCAGTTTTAGCGAAAAACCTATCTTCCAGCATTCTAACTGCCAGAATCGTACTCTGTTGTTGAACAGAAGTGTATCCGAAGTGAAATGACTACAGGAATCGAATGCCGAAAGCAGAATTCAAATACGAGCCTCCGTTCTCCAGGAAATCGCAGTTTTAGCGAAAAACCTATCTTCCAGCATTCTAACTGCCAGAATCGTACTCTGTTGTTGAACAGAAGTGTATCCGAAGTGAAATGACCAGAGGAGTCGAATGCCGCAAGCAGAATTCAAATCCGAGCCTCCGTTCGGCAGGAAATCGCAGTTTTAGCGAAAAACCTATCTTCCAGCATTTTAACTGCCAGAATCGTACTTTGTTGTTGAACAGAAGTGTATCCGAAGTGAAATGACTACAGGAATCGAATACCGCAATCAGAATTGATATCCGAGCCTCCGTTCTGCAGGAAATCGCAGTTTTAGCGAAAAACCTATCTTCCAGCATTTTAACTGCCAGAATCGTACTTTGTTGTTGAACAGAAGTATATCCGAAGTGAAATGACTACTGGAATCGAATACCGCAATCAGAATTCAAATCCGAGCCTCCGTTCTGCAGGAAATCGCAGTTTTGGCGAAAAACCTATCTTCCAGCATTCTAACTGCCAGAATCGTACTCTGTTGTTGAACAAAAGTGTGTCCGAAGTGAAATGACTAGAGGTATCGAATGCCGCAAGCAGAATTCAAATCCGAGCATCCGTTCTGCAGGAAATCGCAGTTTTGGTGAAAAACCTATCTTCCAGCATTTTAACTGCCAGAATCGTACTTTGTTGTTGAACAGAAGTGTATCCGAAGTGAAATGACTAGAGGAATCGAATACCGCAAGCAGAATTCAAATCCGAGCCTCCGTTCTGCAGGGAATCGCAGTTTTGGCGAAAAACCTATCTTCAAGCATTTTAACTGCCAGAATCGTACTTTGTTGTTGAACAGAAGTATATCCGAAGTGAAATGACTACAGGAATCGAATACCGCAATCAGAATTCAAATCCGAGCCTCCGTTCTGCAGGAAATCGCAGTTTTGGCGAAAAACCTATCTTCCAGCATTCTAACTGCCAGAATCGTACTCTGTTGTTGAACAAAAGTGTATCCGAAGTGAAATGACTACAGGAATCGAATACCGCAATCAGAATTCATATCCGAGCCTCCGTTCTGCAGGAAATCGCAGTTTTAGCGAAAAACCTATCTTCCAGCATTTTAACTGCCAGAATCGTACTTTGTTGTTGAACAGAAGTATATCCGAAGTGAAATGACTACTGGAATCGAATACCGCAATCAGAATTCAAATCCGAGCCTCCGTTCTGCAGGAAATCGCAGTTTTAGCGAAAAACCTATCTTCCAGCATTCTAACTGCCAGAATCGTACTTTGTTGTTGAACAGAAGTGTATCCGAAGTGAAATGACTACAGGAATCGAATGCCGCAAGCAGAATTCAAATCCGAGCCTCCGTTCTGCAGGAAATCGCACTTTTAGCGAAAAACCTATCTTCCAGCATTCTAACTGCCAGAATCGTACTCTGTTGTTGAACAGAAGTGTATCCAAAGTGAAATGACTACAGGAATCGAATGCCGCAAGCAGAATTCAAATCCGAGCCTCCGTTCTGCAGGAAATCGCAGTTTTGGCGAAAAACCTATCTTCCAGCATTCTAACTGCCAGAATCGTACTCTGTTGTTGAACAAAAGTGTATCCGAAGTGAAATGACTAGAGGAATCGAATGCCGCAAGCAGAATTCAAATCCGAGCCTCCGTTCTGCAGGGAATCGCAGTTTTGGCGAAAAACCTATCTTCAAGCATTTTAACTGCCAGAATCGTACTTTGTTGTTGAACAGAAGTATATCCGAAGTGAAATGACTACAGGAATCGAATACCGCAATCAGAATTCAAATCCGAGCCTCCGTTCTGCAGGAAATCGCAGTTTTGGCGAAAAACCTATCTTCCAGCATTCTAACTGCCAGAATCGTACTCTGTTGTTGAACAAAAGTGTATCCGAAGTGAAATGACTACAGGAATCGAATACCGCATTCAGAATTCATATCCGAGCCTCCGTTCTGCAGGAAATCGCAGTTTTAGCGAAAAACCTATCTTCCAGCATTTTAACTGCCAGAATCGTACTTTGTTGTTGAACAGAAGTATATCCGAAGTGAAATGACTACTGGAATCGAATACCGCAATCAGAATTCAAATCCGAGCCTCCGTTCTGCAGGAAATCGCAGTTTTAGCGAAAAACCTATCTTCCAGCATTCTAACTGCCAGAATCGTACTTTGTTGTTGAACAGAAGTGTATCCGAAGTGAAATGACTACAGGAATCGAATGCCGCAAGCAGAATTCAAATCCGAGCCTCCGTTCTGCAGGAAATCGCACTTTTAGCGAAAAACCTATCTTCCAGCATTCTAACTGCCAGAATCGTACTCTGTTGTTGAACAGAAGTGTATCCAAAGTGAAATGACTACAGGAATCGAATGCCGCAAGCAGAATTCAAATCCGAGCCTCCGTTCTGTAGGAAATCGCACTTTTAGCGAAAAACCTATCTTCCAGCATTTTAACTGCCAGAATCGTACTCTGTTGTTGAACAGAAGTGTATCCGAAGTGAAATGACTACAGGAATCGAATGCCGCAAGCAGAATTCAAATCCGAGCCTCCGTTCTGCAGGAAATCGCAGTTTTAGCGAAAAACCTATCTTCCAGCATTCTAACTGCCAGAATCGTACTCTGTTGTTGAACAGAAGTGTATCCGAAGTGAAATGACTACAGGAATCGAATGCCGAAAGCAGAATTCAAATACGAGCCTCCGTTCTCCAGGAAATCTCAGTTTTAGCGAAAAACCTATCTTCCAGCATTCTAACTGCCAGAATCGTACTCTGTTGTTGAACAGAAGTGTATCCGAAGTGAAATGACCAGAGGAGTCGAATGCCGCAAGCAGAATTCAAATCCGAGCCTCCGTTCGGCAGGAAATCGCAGTTTTAGCGAAAAACCTATCTTCCAGCATTTTAACTGCCAGAATCGTACTTTGTTGTTGAACAGAAGTGTATCCGAAGTGAAATGACTACAGGAATCGAATACCGCAATCAGAATTCATATCCGAGCCTCCGTTCTGCAGGAAATCGCAGTTTTAGCGAAAAACCTATCTTCCAGCATTTTAACTGCCAGAATCGTACTTTGTTGTTGAACAGAAGTATATCCGAAGTGAAATGACTAGAGGTATCGAATGCCGCAAGCAGAATTCAAATCCGAGCATCCGTTCTGCAGGAAATCGCAGTTTTGGTGAAAAACCTATCTTCCAGCATTTTAACTGCCAGAATCGTACTTTGTTGTTGAACAGAAGTGTATCCGAAGTGAAATGACTACAGGAATCGAATGCCGAAAGCAGAATTCAAATACGAGCCTCCGTTCTCCAGGAAATCGCAGTTTTAGCGAAAAACCTATCTTCCAGCATTCTAACTGCCAGAATCGTACTTTGTTGTTGAACAGAAGTGTATCCGAAGTGAAATGACTACAGGAATCGAATGCCGCAAGCAGAATTCAAATCCGAGCCTCCGTTCTGCAGGAAATCGCAGTTTTAGCGAAAAACCTATCTTCCAGCATTCTAACTGCCAGAATCGTACTCTGTTGTTGAACAGAAGTGTATCCGAAGTGAAATGACTACAGGAATCGAATGCCGAAAGCAGAATTCAAATACGAGCCTCCGTTCTCCAGGAAATCGCAGTTTTAGCGAAAAACCTATCTTCCAGCATTCTAACTGCCAGAATCGTACTCTGTTGTTGAACAGAAGTGTATCCGAAGTGAAATGACCAGAGGAGTCGAATGCCGCAAGCAGAATTCAAATCCGAGCCTCCGTTCTGCAGGAAATCGCAGTTTTGGCGAAAAACCTATCTTCCAGCATTCTAACTGCCAGAATCGTACTCTGTTGTTGAACAAAAGTGTATCCGAAGTGAAATGACTAGAGGAATCGAATGCCGCAAGCAGAATTCAAATCCGAGCCTCCGTTCTGCAGGGAATCGCAGTTTTGGCGAAAAACCTATCTTCAAGCATTTTAACTGCCAGAATCGTACTTTGTTGTTGAACAGAAGTATATCCGAAGTGAAATGACTACAGGAATCGAATACCGCAATCAGAATTCAAATCCGAGCCTCCGTTCTGCAGGAAATCGCAGTTTTGGCGAAAAACCTATCTTCCAGCATTCTAACTGCCAGAATCGTACTCTGTTGTTGAACAAAAGTGTATCCGAAGTGAAATGACTACAGGAATCGAATACCGCAATCAGAATTCATATCCGAGCCTCCGTTCTGCAGGAAATCGCAGTTTTAGCGAAAAACCTATCTTCCAGCATTTTAACTGCCAGAATCGTACTTTGTTGTTGAACAGAAGTATATCCGAAGTGAAATGACTACTGGAATCGAATACCGCAATCAGAATTCAAATCCGAGCCTCCGTTCTGCAGGAAATCGCAGTTTTAGCGAAAAACCTATCTTCCAGCATTCTAACTGCCAGAATCGTACTTTGTTGTTGAACAGAAGTGTATCCGAAGTGAAATGACTACAGGAATCGAATGCCGCAAGCAGAATTCAAATCCGAGCCTCCGTTCTGCAGGAAATCGCACTTTTAGCGAAAAACCTATCTTCCAGCATTCTAACTGCCAGAATCGTACTCTGTTGTTGAACAGAAGTGTATCCAAAGTGAAATGACTACAGGAATCGAATGCCGCAAGCAGAATTCAAATCCGAGCCTCCGTTCTGTAGGAAATCGCACTTTTAGCGAAAAACCTATCTTCCAGCATTTTAACTGCCAGAATCGTACTCTGTTGTTGAACAGAAGTGTATCCGAAGTGAAATGACTACAGGAATCGAATGCCGAAAGCAGAATTCAAATACGAGCCTCCGTTCTCCAGGAAATCGCAGTTTTAGCGAAAAACCTATCTTCCAGCATTCTAACTGCCAGAATCGTACTCTGTTGTTGAACAGAAGTGTATCCGAAGTGAAATGACCAGAGGAGTCGAATGCCGCAAGCAGAATTCAAATCCGAGCCTCCGTTCTCCAGGAAATCGCAGTTTTAGCGAAAAACCTATCTTCCAGCATTCTAACTGCCAGAATCGTACTCTGTTGTTGAACAGAAGTGTATCCGAAGTGAAATGACTACAGGAATCGAATGCCGAAAGCAGAATTCAAATACGAGCCTCCGTTCTCCAGGAAATCGCAGTTTTAGCGAAAAACCTATCTTCCAGCATTCTAACTGCCAGAATCGTACTCTGTTGTTGAACAGAAGTGTATCCGAAGTGAAATGACCAGAGGAGTCGAATGCCGCAAGCAGAATTCAAATCCGAGCCTCCGTTCTGCAGGAAATCGCAGTTTTGGCGAAAAACCTATCTTCCAGCATTCTAACTGCCAGAATCGTACTCTGTTGTTGAACAAAAGTGTATCCGAAGTGAAATTACTACAGGAATCGAATACCGCAATCAGAATTCATATCCGAGCCTCCGTTCTGCAGGAAATCGCAGTTTTAGCGAAAAACCTATCTTCCAGCATTTTAACTGCCAGAATCGTACTTTGTTGTTGAACAGAAGTATATCCGAAGTGAAATGACTACTGGAATCGAATACCGCAATCAGAATTCAAATCCGAGCCTCCGTTCTGCAGGAAATCGCAGTTTTAGCGAAAAACCTATCTTCCAGCATTCTAACTGCCAGAATCGTACTTTGTTGTTGAACAGAAGTGTATCCGAAGTGAAATGACTACAGGAATCGAATGCCGCAAGCAGAATTCAAATCCGAGCCTCCGTTCTGCAGGAAATCGCACTTTTAGCGAAAAACCTATCTTCCAGCATTCTAACTGCCAGAATCGTACTCTGTTGTTGAACAGAAGTGTATCCGAAGTGAAATGACTACAGGAATCGAATGCCGAAAGCAGAATTCAAATACGAGCCTCCGTTCTCCAGGAAATCGCAGTTTTAGCGAAAAACCTATCTTCCAGCATTCTAACTGCCAGAATCGTACTCTGTTGTTGAACAGAAGTGTATCCAAAGTGAAATGACTACAGGAATCGAATGCCGCAAGCAGAATTCAAATCCGAGCCTCCGTTCTGTAGGAAATCGCACTTTTAGCGAAAAACCTATCTTCCAGCATTTTAACTGCCAGAATCGTACTCTGTTGTTGAACAGACGTGTATCCGAAGTGAAATGACTACAGGAATCGAATGCCGCAAGCAGAATTCAAATCCGAGCCTCCGTTCTGCAGGAAATCGCAGTTTTAGCGAAAAACCTATCTTCCAGCATTTTAACTGCCAGAATCGTACTTTGTTGTTGAACAGAAGTATATCCGAAGTGAAATGACTACTGGAATCGAATACCGCAATCAGAATTCAAATCCGAGCCTCCGTTCTGCAGGAAATCGCAGTTTTAGCGAAAAACCTATCTTCCAGCATTCTAACTGCCAGAATCGTACTTTGTTGTTGAACAGAAGTGTATCCGAAGTGAAATGACTACAGGAATCGAATGCCGCAAGCAGAATTCAAATCCGAGCCTCCGTTAGGCAGGAAATCGCACTTTTAGCGAAAAACCTATCTTCCAGCATTTTAACTGCCAGAATCGTACTTTGTTGTTGAACAGAAGTGTATCCGAAGTGAAATGACTACAGGAATCGAATACCGCAATCAGAATTCATATCCGAGCCTCCGTTCTGCAGGAAATCGCAGTTTTAGCGAAAAACCTATCTTCCAGCATTTTAACTGCCAGAATCGTACTTTGTTGTTGAACAGAAGTATATCCGAAGTGAAATGACTAGAGGTATCGAATGCCGCAAGCAGAATTCAAATCCGAGCATCCGTTCTGCAGGAAATCGCAGTTTTGGTGAAAAACCTATCTTCCAGCATTTTAACTGCCAGAATCGTACTTTGTTGTTGAACAGAAGTGTATCCGAAGTGAAATGACTACAGGAATCGAATGCCGAAAGCAGAATTCAAATACGAGCCTCCGTTCTCCAGGAAATCGCAGTTTTAGCGAAAAACCTATCTTCCAGCATTCTAACTGCCAGAATCGTACTTTGTTGTTGAACAGAAGTGTATCCGAAGTGAAATGACTACAGGAATCGAATGCCGCAAGCAGAATTCAAATCCGAGCCTCCGTTCTGCAGGAAATCGCAGTTTTAGCGAAAAACCTATCTTCCAGCATTCTAACTGCCAGAATCGTACTCTGTTGTTGAACAGAAGTGTATCCGAAGTGAAATGACTACAGGAATCGAATGCCGAAAGCAGAATTCAAATACGAGCCTCCGTTCTCCAGGAAATCGCAGTTTTAGCGAAAAACCTATCTTCCAGCATTCTAACTGCCAGAATCGTACTCTGTTGTTGAACAGAAGTGTATCCGAAGTGAAAGGACCAGAGGAGTCGAATGCCGCAAGCAGAATTCAAATCCGAGCCTCCGTTCTGCAGGAAATCGCAGTTTTGGCGAAAAACCTATCTTCCAGCATTCTAACTGCCAGAATCGTACTCTGTTGTTGAACAAAAGTGTATCCGAAGTGAAATGACTAGAGGAATCGAATGCCGCAAGCAGAATTCAAATCCGAGCCTCCGTTCTGCAGGGAATCGCAGTTTTGGCGAAAAACCTATCTTCAAGCATTTTAACTGCCAGAATCGTACTTTGTTGTTGAACAGAAGTATATCCGAAGTGAAATGACTACAGGAATCGAATACCGCAATCAGAATTCAAATCCGAGCCTCCGTTCTGCAGGAAATCGCAGTTTTGGCGAAAAACCTATCTTCCAGCATTCTAACTGCCAGAATCGTACTCTGTTGTTGAACAAAAGTGTATCCGAAGTGAAATGACTACAGGAATCGAATACCGCAATCAGAATTCATATCCGAGCCTCCGTTCTGCAGGAAATCGCAGTTTTAGCGAAAAACCTATCTTCCAGCATTTTAACTGCCAGAATCGTACTTTGTTGTTGAACAGAAGTATATCCGAAGTGAAATGACTACTGGAATCGAATACCGCAATCAGAATTCAAATCCGAGCCTCCGTTCTGCAGGAAATCGCAGTTTTAGCGAAAAACCTATCTTCCAGCATTCTAACTGCCAGAATCGTACTTTGTTGTTGAACAGAAGTGTATCCGAAGTGAAATGACTACAGGAATCGAATGCCGCAAGCAGAATTCAAATCCGAGCCTCCGTTCTGCAGGAAATCGCAGTTTTAGCGAAAAACCTATCTTCCAGCATTCTAACTGCCAGAATCGTACTCTGTTGTTGAACAGAAGTGTATCCGAAGTGAAATGACTACAGGAATCGAATGCCGAAAGCAGAATTCAAATACGAGCCTCCGTTCTCCAGGAAATCGCAGTTTTAGCGAAAAACCTATCTTCCAGCATTCTAACTGCCAGAATCGTACTCTGTTGTTGAACAGAAGTGTATCCGAAGTGAAATGACCAGAGGAGTCGAATGCCGCAAGCAGAATTCAAATCCGAGCCTCCGTTCGGCAGGAAATCGCAGTGTTAGCGAAAAACCTATCTTCCAGCATTTTAACTGCCAGAATCGTACTTTGTTGTTGAACAGAAGTGTATCCGAAGTGAAATGACTACAGGAATCGAATACCGCAATCAGAATTCATATCCGAGCCTCCGTTCTGCAGGAAATCGCAGTTTTAGCGAAAAACCTATCTTCCAGCATTTTAACTGCCAGAATCGTACTTTGTTGTTGAACAGAAGTATATCCGAAGTGAAATGACTACAGGAATCGAATGCCGAAAGCAGAATTCAAATACGAGCCTCCGTTCTCCAGGAAATCGCAGTTTTAGCGAAAAACCTATCTTCCAGCATTCTAACTGCCAGAATCGTACTTTGTTGTTGAACAGAAGTGTATCCGAAGTGAAATGACTACAGGAATCGAATGCCGCAAGCAGAATTCAAATCCGAGCCTCCGCTCTGCAGGAAATCGCAGTTTTAGCGAAAAACCTATCTTCCAGCATTCTAACTGCCAGAATCGTACTTTGTTGTTGAACAGAAGTGTATCCGAAGTGAAATGACTACAGGAATCGAATGCCGCAAGCAGAATTCAAATCCGAGCCTCCGTTCTGCAGGAAATCGCACTTTTAGCGAAAAACCTATCTTCCAGCATTCTAACTGCCAGAATCGTACTCTGTTGTTGAACAGAAGTGTATCCAAAGTGAAATGACTACAGGAATCGAATGCCGCAAGCAGAATTCAAATCCGAGCCTCCGTTCTGTAGGAAATCGCACTTTTAGCGAAAAACCTATCTTCCAGCATTTTAACTGCCAGAATCGTACTCTGTTGTTGAACAGAAGTGTATCCGAAGTGAAATGACTACAGGAATCGAATGCCGCAAGCAGAATTCAAATCCGAGCCTCCGTTCTGCAGGAAATCGCAGTTTTAGCGAAAAACCTATCTTCCAGCATTCTAACTGCCAGAATCGTACTTTGTTGTTGAACAGAAGTGTATCCGAAGTGAAATGACTACAGGAATCGAATGCCGAAAGCAGAATTCAAATACGAGCCTCCGTTCTCCAGGAAATCGCAGTTTTAGCGAAAAACCTATCTTCCAGCATTCTAACTGCCAGAATCGTACTCTGTTGTTGAACAGAAGTGTATCCGAAGTGAAATGACCAGAGGAGTCGAATGCCGCAAGCAGAATTCAAATCCGAGCCTCCGTTCGGCAGGAAATCGCAGTTTTAGCGAAAAACCTATCTTCCAGCATTTTAACTGCCAGAATCGTACTTTGTTGTTGAACAGAAGTGTATCCGAAGTGAAATGACTAGAGGTATCGAATGCCGCAAGCAGAATTCAAATCCGAGCCTCCGTTCTGCAGGAAATCGCAGTTTTAGCGAAAACCTATCTTCCAGCATTCTAACTGCCAGAATCGTACTCTGTTGTTGAACAGAAGTGTATCCAAAGTGAAATGACTACAGGAATCGAATGCCGCAAGCAGAATTCAAATCCGAGCCTCCGTTCTGTAGGTAATCGCACCTTTAGCGAAAAACCTATCTTCCAGCATTTTAACTGCCAGAATCGTACTCTGTTGTTGAACAGAAGTGTATCCGAAGTGAAATGACTACAGGAATCGAATGCCGCAAGCAGAATTCAAATCCGAGCCTCCGTTCTGCAGGAAATCGCAGTTTTAGCGAAAAACCTATCTTCCAGCATTCTAACTGCCAGAATCGTACTCTGTTGTTGAACAGAAGTGTATCCGAAGTGAAATGACTACAGGAATCGAATGCCGAAAGCAGAATTCAAATACGAGCCTCCGTTCTGCAGGAAATCGCAGTTTTGGCGAAAAACCTATCTTCCAGCATTCTAACTGCCAGAATCGTACTCTGTTGTTGAACAAAAGTGTATCCGAAGTGAAATGACTAGAGGAATCGAATGCCGCAAGCAGAATTCAAATCCGAGCCTCCGTTCTGCAGGGAATCGCAGTTTTGGCGAAAAACCTATCTTCAAGCATTTTAACTGCCAGAATCGTACTTTGTTGTTGAACAGAAGTATATCCGAAGTGAAATGACTACAGGAATCGAATACCGCAATCAGAATTCAAATCCGAGCCTCCGTTCTGCAGGAAATCGCAGTTTTGGCGAAAAACCTATCTTCCAGCATTCTAACTGCCAGAATCGTACTCTGTTGTTGAACAGAAGTGTATCCAAAGTGAAATGACTACAGGAATCGAATGCCGCAAGCAGAATTCAAATCCGAGCCTCCGTTCTGTAGGAAATCGCACTTTTAGCGAAAAACCTATCTTCCAGCATTTTAACTGCCAGAATCGTACTCTGTTGTTGAACAGAAGTGTATCCGAAGTGAAATGACTACAGGAATCGAATGCCGCAAGCAGAATTCAAATCCGAGCCTCCGTTCTGCAGGAAATCGCAGTTTTAGCGAAAAACCTATCTTCCAGCATTCTAACTGCCAGAATCGTACTCTGTTGTTGAACAGAAGTGTATCCGAAGTGAAATGACTACAGGAATCGAATGCCGCAAGCAGAATTCAAATCCGAGCCTCCGTTCTGCAGGAAATCGCAGTTTTAGCGAAAAACCTATCTTCCAGCATTCTAACTGCCAGAATCGTACTTTGTTGTTGAACAGAAGTGTATCCGAAGTGAAATGACTACAGGAATCGAATGCCGAAAGCAGAATTCAAATACGAGCCTCCGTTCTCCAGGAAATCGCAGTTTTAGCGAAAAACCTATCTTCCAGCATTCTAACTGCCAGAATCGTACTCTGTTGTTGAACAGAAGTGTATCCGAAGTGAAATGACCAGAGGAGTCGAATGCCGCAAGCAGAATTCAAATCCGAGCCTCCGTTCTGCAGGAAATCGCAGTTTTAGCGAAAACCTATCTTCCAGCATTCTAACTGCCAGAATCGTACTCTGTTGTTGAACAGAAGTGTATCCAAAGTGAAATGACTACAGGAATCGAATGCCGCAAGCAGAATTCAAATCCGAGCCTCCGTTCTGTAGGTAATCGCACCTTTAGCGAAAAATCTATCTTCCAGCATTTTAACTGCCAGAATCGTACTCTGTTGTTGAACAGAAGTGTATCCGAAGTGAAATGACTACAGGAATCGAATGCCGCAAGCAGAATTCAAATCCGAGCCTCCGTTCTGCAGGAAATCGCAGTTTTAGCGAAAAACCTATCTTCCAGCATTCTAACTGCCAGAATCGTACTCTGTTGTTGAACAGAAGTGTATCCGAAGTGAAATGACTACAGGAATCGAATGCCTAAAGCAGAATTCAAATACGAGCCTCCGTTCTGCAGGAAATCGCAGTTTTGGCGAAAAACCTATCTTCCAGCATTCTAACTGCCAGAATCGTACTCTGTTGTTGAACAAAAGTGTATCCGAAGTGAAATGACTAGAGGAATCGAATGCCGCAAGCAGAATTCAAATCCGAGCCTCCGTTCTGCAGGGAATCGCAGTTTTGGCGAAAAACCTATCTTCAAGCATTTTAACTGCCAGAATCGTACTTTGTTGTTGAACAGAAGTATATCCGAAGTGAAATGACTACAGGAATCGAATACCGCAATCAGAATTCAAATCCGAGCCTCCGTTCTGCAGGAAATCGCAGTTTTGGCGAAAAACCTATCTTCCAGCATTCTAACTGCCAGAATCGTACTCTGTTGTTGAACAAAAGTGTATCCGAAGTGAAATGACTACAGGAATCGAATACCGCAATCAGAATTCATATCCGAGCCTCCGTTCTGCAGGAAATCGCAGTTTTAGCGAAAAACCTATCTTCCAGCATTTTAACTGCCAGAATCGTACTTTGTTGTTGAACAGAAGTATATCCGAAGTGAAATGACTACTGGAATCGAATACCGCAATCAGAATTCAAATCCGAGCCTCCGTTCTGCAGGAAATCGCAGTTTTAGCGAAAAACCTATCTTCCAGCATTCTAACTGCCAGAATCGTACTTTGTTGTTGAACAGAAGTGTATCCGAAGTGAAATGACTACAGGAATCGAATGCCGCAAGCAGAATTCAAATCCGAGCCTCCGTTCTGCAGGAAATCGCACTTTTAGCGAAA
The DNA here is from genome assembly GCA_910593735.2 of Ectemnius lituratus. NCBI lineage: Eukaryota > Metazoa > Arthropoda > Insecta > Hymenoptera > Crabronidae > Ectemnius > Ectemnius lituratus. Next base: position 4,094,439 of record OU343037.1, read on the forward strand.
AACCTATCTTCCAGCATTCTAACTGCCAGAATCGTACTCTGTTGTTGAACAGAAGTGTATCCAAAGTGAAATGACTACAGGAATCGAATGCCGCAAGCAGAATTCAAATCCGAGCCTCCGTTCTGTAGGAAATCGCACTTTTAGCGAAAAACCTATCTTCCAGCATTTTAACTGCCAGAATCGTACTCTGTTGTTGAACAGAAGTGTATCCGAAGTGAAATGACTACAGGAATCGAATGCCGCAAGCAGAATTCAAATCCGAGCCTCCGTTCTGCAGGAAATCGCAGTTTTAGCGAAAAACCTATCTTCCAGCATTCTAACTGCCAGAATCGTACTCTGTTGTTGAACAGAAGTGTATCCGAAGTGAAATGACTACAGGAATCGAATGCCGAAAGCAGAATTCAAATACGAGCCTCCGTTCTCCAGGAAATCGCAGTTTTAGCGAAAAACCTATCTTCCAGCATTCTAACTGCCAGAATCGTACTCTGTTGTTGAACAGAAGTGTATCCGAAGTGAAATGACCAGAGGAGTCGAATGCCGCAAGCAGAATTCAAATCCGAGCCTCCGTTCTCCAGGAAATCGCAGTTTTAGCGAAAAACCTATCTTCCAGCATTCTAACTGCCAGAATCGTACTCTGTTGTTGAACAGAAGTGTATCCGAAGTGAAATGACTACAGGAATCGAATGCCGAAAGCAGAATTCAAATACGAGCCTCCGTTCTCCAGGAAATCGCAGTTTTAGCGAAAAACCTATCTTCCAGCATTCTAACTGCCAGAATCGTACTCTGTTGTTGAACAGAAGTGTATCCGAAGTGAAATGACCAGAGGAGTCGAATGCCGCAAGCAGAATTCAAATCCGAGCCTCCGTTCTGCAGGAAATCGCAGTTTTGGCGAAAAACCTATCTTCCAGCATTCTAACTGCCAGAATCGTACTCTGTTGTTGAACAAAAGTGTATCCGAAGTGAAATTACTACAGGAATCGAATACCGCAATCAGAATTCATATCCGAGCCTCCGTTCTGCAGGAAATCGCAGTTTTAGCGAAAAACCTATCTTCCAGCATTTTAACTGCCAGAATCGTACTTTGTTGTTGAACAGAAGTATATCCGAAGTGAAATGACTACTGGAATCGAATACCGCAATCAGAATTCAAATCCGAGCCTCCGTTCTGCAGGAAATCGCAGTTTTAGCGAAAAACCTATCTTCCAGCATTCTAACTGCCAGAATCGTACTTTGTTGTTGAACAGAAGTGTATCCGAAGTGAAATGACTACAGGAATCGAATGCCGCAAGCAGAATTCAAATCCGAGCCTCCGTTCTGCAGGAAATCGCACTTTTAGCGAAAAACCTATCTTCCAGCATTCTAACTGCCAGAATCGTACTCTGTTGTTGAACAGAAGTGTATCCGAAGTGAAATGACTACAGGAATCGAATGCCGAAAGCAGAATTCAAATACGAGCCTCCGTTCTCCAGGAAATCGCAGTTTTAGCGAAAAACCTATCTTCCAGCATTCTAACTGCCAGAATCGTACTCTGTTGTTGAACAGAAGTGTATCCAAAGTGAAATGACTACAGGAATCGAATGCCGCAAGCAGAATTCAAATCCGAGCCTCCGTTCTGTAGGAAATCGCACTTTTAGCGAAAAACCTATCTTCCAGCATTTTAACTGCCAGAATCGTACTCTGTTGTTGAACAGACGTGTATCCGAAGTGAAATGACTACAGGAATCGAATGCCGCAAGCAGAATTCAAATCCGAGCCTCCGTTCTTCAGGAAATCGCAGTTTTAGCGAAAAACCTATCTTCCAGCATTCTAACTGCCAGAATCGTACTCTGTTGTTGAACAGAAGTGTATCCGAAGTGAAATGACCAGAGGAGTCGAATGCCGCAAGCAGAATTCAAATCCGAGCCTCCGTTCGGCAGGAAATCGCAGTGTTAGCGAAAAACCTATCTTCCAGCATTTTAACTGCCAGAATCGTACTTTGTTGTTGAACAGAAGTGTATCCGAAGTGAAATGACTACAGGAATCGAATACCGCAATCAGAATTCATATCCGAGCCTCCGTTCTGCAGGAAATCGCAGTTTTAGCGAAAAACCTATCTTCCAGCATTTTAACTGCCAGAATCGTACTTTGTTGTTGAACAGAAGTATATCCGAAGTGAAATGACTAGAGGTATCGAATGCCGCAAGCAGAATTCAAATCCGAGCATCCGTTCTGCAGGAAATCGCAGTTTTGGTGAAAAACCTATCTTCCAGCATTTTAACTGCCAGAATCGTACTTTGTTGTTGAACAGAAGTGTATCCGAAGTGAAATGACTACAGGAATCGAATGCCGAAAGCAGAATTCAAATACGAGCCTCCGTTCTCCAGGAAATCGCAGTTTTAGCGAAAAACCTATCTTCCAGCATTCTAACTTCCAGAATCGTACTTTGTTGTTGAACAGAAGTGTATCCGAAGTGAAATGACTACAGGAATCGAATGCCGCAAGCAGAATTCAAATCCGAGCCTCCGCTCTGCAGGAAATCGCAGTTTTAGCGAAAAACCTATCTTCCAGCATTCTAACTGCCAGAATCGTACTTTGTTGTTGAACAGAAGTGTATCCGAAGTGAAATGACTACAGGAATCGAATGCCGCAAGCAGAATTCAAATCCGAGCCTCCGTTCTGCAGGAAATTGCACTTTTAGCGAAAAACCTATCTTCCAGCATTCTAACTGCCAGAATCGTACTCTGTTGTTGAACAGAAGTGTATCCAAAGTGAAATGACTACAGGAATCGAATGCCGCAAGCAGAATTCAAATCCGAGCCTCCGTTCTGTAGGAAATCGCACTTTTAGCGAAAAACCTATCTTCCAGCATTTTAACTGCCAGAATCGTACTCTGTTGTTGAACAGAAGTGTATCCGAAGTGAAATGACTACAGGAATCGAATGCCGCAAGCAGAATTCAAATCCGAGCCTCCGTTCTGCAGGAAATCGCAGTTTTAGCGAAAAACCTATCTTCCAGCATTCTAACTGCCAGAATCGTACTTTGTTGTTGAACAGAAGTGTATCCGAAGTGAAATGACTACAGGAATCGAATGCCGAAAGCAGAATTCAAATACGAGCCTCCGTTCTCCAGGAAATCGCAGTTTTAGCGAAAAACCTATCTTCCAGCATTCTAACTGCCAGAATCGTACTCTGTTGTTGAACAGAAGTGTATCCGAAGTGAAATGACCAGAGGAGTCGAATGCCGCAAGCAGAATTCAAATCCGAGCCTCCGTTCGGCAGGAAATCGCAGTTTTAGCGAAAAACCTATCTTCCAGCATTTTAACTGCCAGAATCGTACTTTGTTGTTGAACAGAAGTGTATCCGAAGTGAAATGACTAGAGGTATCGAATGCCGCAAGCAGAATTCAAATCCGAGCCTCCGTTCTGCAGGAAATCGCAGTTTTAGCGAAAACCTATCTTCCAGCATTCTAACTGCCAGAATCGTACTCTGTTGTTGAACAGAAGTGTATCCAAAGTGAAATGACTACAGGAATCGAATGCCGCAAGCAGAATTCAAATCCGAGCCTCCGTTCTGTAGGTAATCGCACCTTTAGCGAAAAACCTATCTTCCAGCATTTTAACTGCCAGAATCGTACTCTGTTGTTGAACAGAAGTGTATCCGAAGTGAAATGACTACAGGAATCGAATGCCGCAAGCAGAATTCAAATCCGAGCCTCCGTTCTGCAGGAAATCGCAGTTTTAGCGAAAAACCTATCTTCCAGCATTCTAACTGCCAGAATCGTACTCTGTTGTTGAACAGAAGTGTATCCGAAGTGAAATGACTACAGGAATCGAATGCCGAAAGCAGAATTCAAATACGAGCCTCCGTTCTGCAGGAAATCGCAGTTTTGGCGAAAAACCTATCTTCCAGCATTCTAACTGCCAGAATCGTACTCTGTTGTTGAACAAAAGTGTATCCGAAGTGAAATGACTAGAGGAATCGAATGCCGCAAGCAGAATTCAAATCCGAGCCTCCGTTCTGCAGGGAATCGCAGTTTTGGCGAAAAACCTATCTTCAAGCATTTTAACTGCCAGAATCGTACTTTGTTGTTGAACAGAAGTATATCCGAAGTGAAATGACTACAGGAATCGAATACCGCAATCAGAATTCAAATCCGAGCCTCCGTTCTGCAGGAAATCGCAGTTTTGGCGAAAAACCTATCTTCCAGCATTTTAACTGCCAGAATCGTACTTTGTTGTTGAACAGAAGTGTATCCGAAGTGAAATGACTACAGGAATCGAATACCGCAATCAGAATTCATATCCGAGCCTCCGTTCTGCAGGAAATCGCAGTTTTAGCGATAAACCTATCTTCCAGCATTTTAACTGCCAGAATCGTACTTTGTTGTTGAACAGAAGTATATCCGAAGTGAAATGACTAGAGGTATCGAATGCCGCAAGCAGAATTCAAATCCGAGCATCCGTTCTGCAGGAAATCGCAGTTTTGGTGAAAAACCTATCTTCCAGCATTTTAACTGCCAGAATCGTACTTTGTTGTTGAACAGAAGTGTATCCGAAGTGAAATGACTACAGGAATCGAATGCCGAAAGCAGAATTCAAATACGAGCCTCCGTTCTCCAGGAAATCGCAGTTTTAGCGAAAAACCTATCTTCCAGCATTCTAACTTCCAGAATCGTACTTTGTTGTTGAACAGAAGTGTATCCGAAGTGAAATGACTACAGGAATCGAATGCCGCAAGCAGAATTCAAATCCGAGCCTCCGCTCTGCAGGAAATCGCAGTTTTAGCGAAAAACCTATCTTCCAGCATTCTAACTGCCAGAATCGTACTTTGTTGTTGAACAGAAGTGTATCCGAAGTGAAATGACTACAGGAATCGAATGCCGCAAGCAGAATTCAAATCCGAGCCTCCGTTCTGCAGGAAATTGCACTTTTAGCGAAAAACCTATCTTCCAGCATTCTAACTGCCAGAATCGTACTCTGTTGTTGAACAGAAGTGTATCCAAAGTGAAATGACTACAGGAATCGAATGCCGCAAGCAGAATTCAAATCCGAGCCTCCGTTCTGTAGGAAATCGCACTTTTAGCGAAAAACCTATCTTCCAGCATTTTAACTGCCAGAATCGTACTCTGTTGTTGAACAGAAGTGTATCCGAAGTGAAATGACTACAGGAATCGAATGCCGCAAGCAGAATTCAAATCCGAGCCTCCGTTCTGCAGGAAATCGCAGTTTTAGCGAAAAACCTATCTTCCAGCATTCTAACTGCCAGAATCGTACTTTGTTGTTGAACAGAAGTGTATCCGAAGTGAAATGACTACAGGAATCGAATGCCGAAAGCAGAATTCAAATACGAGCCTCCGTTCTCCAGGAAATCGCAGTTTTAGCGAAAAACCTATCTTCCAGCATTCTAACTGCCAGAATCGTACTCTGTTGTTGAACAGAAGTGTATCCGAAGTGAAATGACCAGAGGAGTCGAATGCCGCAAGCAGAATTCAAATCCGAGCCTCCGTTCGGCAGGAAATCGCAGTTTTAGCGAAAAACCTATCTTCCAGCATTTTAACTGCCAGAATCGTACTTTGTTGTTGAACAGAAGTGTATCCGAAGTGAAATGACTAGAGGTATCGAATGCCGCAAGCAGAATTCAAATCCGAGCCTCCGTTCTGCAGGAAATCGCAGTTTTAGCGAAAACCTATCTTCCAGCATTCTAACTGCCAGAATCGTACTCTGTTGTTGAACAGAAGTGTATCCAAAGTGAAATGACTACAGGAATCGAATGCCGCAAGCAGAATTCAAATCCGAGCCTCCGTTCTGTAGGTAATCGCACCTTTAGCGAAAAACCTATCTTCCAGCATTTTAACTGCCAGAATCGTACTCTGTTGTTGAACAGAAGTGTATCCGAAGTGAAATGACTACAGGAATCGAATGCCGCAAGCAGAATTCAAATCCGAGCCTCCGTTCTGCAGGAAATCGCAGTTTTAGCGAAAAACCTATCTTCCAGCATTCTAACTGCCAGAATCGTACTCTGTTGTTGAACAGAAGTGTATCCGAAGTGAAATGACTACAGGAATCGAATGCCGAAAGCAGAATTCAAATACGAGCCTCCGTTCTGCAGGAAATCGCAGTTTTGGCGAAAAACCTATCTTCCAGCATTCTAACTGCCAGAATCGTACTCTGTTGTTGAACAAAAGTGTATCCGAAGTGAAATGACTAGAGGAATCGAATGCCGCAAGCAGAATTCAAATCCGAGCCTCCGTTCTGCAGGGAATCGCAGTTTTGGCGAAAAACCTATCTTCAAGCATTTTAACTGCCAGAATCGTACTTTGTTGTTGAACAGAAGTATATCCGAAGTGAAATGACTACAGGAATCGAATACCGCAATCAGAATTCAAATCCGAGCCTCCGTTCTGCAGGAAATCGCAGTTTTGGCGAAAAACCTATCTTCCAGCATTCTAACTGCCAGAATCGTACTCTGTTGTTGAACAAAAGTGTATCCGAAGTGAAATGACTACAGGAATCGAATACCGCAATCAGAATTCAAATCCGAGCCTCCGTTCTGCAGGAAATCGCAGTTTTAGCGAAAAACCTATCTTCCAGCATTTTAACTGCCAGAATCGTACTTTGTTGTTGAACAGAAGTATATCCGAAGTGAAATGACTACTGGAATCGAATACCGCAATCAGAATTCAAATCCGAGCCTCCGTTCTGCAGGAAATCGCAGTTTTAGCGAAAAACCTATCTTCCAGCATTCTAACTGCCAGAATCGTACTTTGTTGTTGAACAGAAGTGTATCCGAAGTGAAATGACTACAGGAATCGAATGCCGCAAGCAGAATTCAAATCCGAGCCTCCGTTCTGCAGGAAATCGCACTTTTAGCGAAAAACCTATCTTCCAGCATTCTAACTGCCAGAATCGTACTCTGTTGTTGAACAGAAGTGTATCCAAAGTGAAATGACTACAGGAATCGAATGCCGCAAGCAGAATTCAAATCCGAGCCTCCGTTCTGTAGGAAATCGCACTTTTAGCGAAAAACCTATCTTCCAGCATTTTAACTGCCAGAATCGTACTTTGTTGTTGAACAGAAGTGTATCCGAAGTGAAATGACTACAGGAATCGAATGCCGCAAGCAGAATTCAAATCCGAGCCTCCGTTCTGCAGGAAATCGCAGTTTTGGCGAAAAACCTATCTTCCAGCATTCTAACTGCCAGAATCGTACTCTGTTGTTGAACAGAAGTGTATCCGAAGTGAAATGACTACAGGAATCGAATGCCGAAAGCAGAATTCAAATACGAGCCTCCGTTCTCCAGGAAATCGCAGTTTTAGCGAAAAACCTATCTTCCAGCATTCTAACTGCCAGAATCGTACTTTGTTGTTGAACAGAAGTGTATCCGAAGTGAAATGACTACAGGAATCGAATACCGCAATCAGAATTCATATCCGAGCCTCCGTTCTGCAGGAAATCGCAGTTTTAGCGAAAAACCTATCTTCCAGCATTCTAACTGCCAGAATCGTACTTTGTTGTTGAACAGAAGTGTATCCGAAGTGAAATGACTACAGGAATCGAATGCCGCAAGCAGAATTCAAATCCGAGCCTCCGCTCTGCAGGAAATCGCACTTTTAGCGAAAAACCTATCTTCCAGCATTTTAACTGCCAGAATCGTACTCTGTTGTTGAACAGAAGTGTATCCGAAGTGAAATGACTACAGGAATCGAATGCCGCAAGCAGAATTCAAATCCGAGCCTCCGTTCTGCAGGAAATCGCAGTTTTAGCGAAAAACCTATCTTCCAGCATTCTAACTGCCAGAATCGTACTTTGTTGTTGAACAGAAGTGTATCAGAAGTGAAATGACTACAGGAATCGAATGCCGAAAGCAGAATTCAAATACGAGCCTCCGTTCTCCAGGAAATCGCAGTTTTAGCGAAAAACCTAACTTCCAGCATTCTAACTGCCAGAATCGTACTCTGTTGTTGAACAGAAGTGTATCCGAAGTGAAATGACCAGAGGAGTCGAATGCCGCAAGCAGAATTCAAATCCGAGCCTCCGTTCGGCAGGAAATCGCAATTTTAGCGAAAAACCTATCTTCCAGCATTTTAACTGCCAGAATCGTACTTTGTTGTTGAACAGAAGTGTATCCGAAGTGAAATGACTAGAGGTATCGAATGCCGCAAGCAGAATTCAAATCCGAGCCTCCGTTCTGCAGGAAATCGCAGTTTTAGCGAAAAACCTATCTTCCAGCATTCTAACTGCCAGAATCGTACTTTGTTGTTGAACAGAAGTGTATCCGAAGTGAAATGACTACAGGAATCGAATGCCGAAAGCAGAATTCAAATACGAGCCTCCGTTCTCCAGGAAATCGCAGTTTTAGCGAAAAACCTAACTTCCAGCATTCTAACTGCCAGAATCGTACTCTGTTGTTGAACAGAAGTGTATCCGAAGTGAAATGGCCAGAGGAGTCGAATGCCGCAAGCAGAATTCAAATCCGAGCCTCCGTTCGGCAGGAAATCGCAGTTTTAGCGAAAAACCTATCTTCCAGCATTTTAACTGCCAGAATCGTACTTTGTTGTTGAACAGAAGTGTATCCGAAGTGAAATGACTAGAGGTATCGAATGCCGCAAGCAGAATTCAAATCCGAGCCTCCGTTCTGCAGGAAATCGCAGTTTTAGCGAAAACCTATCTTCCAGCATTCTAACTGCCAGAATCGTACTCTGTTGTTGAACAGAAGTGTATCCAAAGTGAAATGACTACAGGAATCGAATGCCGCAAGCAGAATTCAAATCCGAGCCTCCGTTCTGTAGGTAATCGCACCTTTAGCGAAAAACCTATCATCCAGCATTTTAACTGCCAGAATCGTACTCTGTTGTTGAACAGAAGTGTATCCGAAGTGAAATGACTACAGGAATCGAATGCCGCAAGCAGAATTCAAATCCGAGCCTCCGTTCTGCAGGAAATCGCAGTTTTAGCGAAAAACCTATCTTCCAGCATTCTAACTGCCAGAATCGTACTCTGTTGTTGAACAGAAGTGTATCCGAAGTGAAATGACTACAGGAATCGAATGCCGAAAGCAGAATTCAAATACGAGCCTCCGTTCTGCAGGAAATCGCAGTTTTGGCGAAAAACCTATCTTCCAGCATTCTAACTGCCAGAATCGTACTCTGTTGTTGAACAGAAGTGTATCCGAAGTGAAATGACTAGAGGAATCGAATGCCGCAAGCAGAATTCAAATCCGAGCCTCCGTTCTGCAGGGAATCGCAGTTTTGGCGAAAAACCTATCTTCAAGCATTTTAACTGCCAGAATCGTACTCTGTTGTTGAACAGAAGTATATCCGAAGTGAAATGACTACAGGAATCGAATACCGCAATCAGAATTCAAATCCGAGCCTCCGTTCTGCAGGAAATCGCAGTTTTGGCGAAAAACCTATCTTCCAGCATTCTAACTGCCAGAATCGTACTCTGTTGTTGAACAAAAGTGTATCCGAAGTGAAATGACTACAGGAATCGAATACCGCAATCAGAATTCATATCCGAGCCTCCGTTCTGCAGGAAATCGCAGTTTTAGCGAAAAACCTATCTTCCAGCATTTTAACTGCCAGAATCGTACTTTGTTGTTGAACAGAAGTATATCCGAAGTGAAATGACTACTGGAATCGAATACCGCAATCAGAATTCAAATCCGAGCCTCCGTTCTGCAGGAAATCGCAGTTTTAGCGAAAAACCTATCTTCCAGCATTCTAACTGCCAGAATCGTACTCTGTTGTTGAACAGAAGTGTATCCGAAGTGAAATGACTACAGGAATCGAATGCCGCAAGCAGAATTCAAATCCGAGCCTCCGTTCTGCAGGAAATCGCACTTTTAGCGAAAAACCTATCTTCCAGCATTCTAACTGCCAGAATCGTACTCTGTTGTTGAACAGAAGTGTATCCAAAGTGAAATGACTACAGGAATCGAATGCCGCAAGCAGAATTCAAATCCGAGCCTCCGTTCTGTAGGAAATCGCACTTTTAGCGAAAAACCTATCTTCCAGCATTTTAACTGCCAGAATCGTACTCTGTTGTTGAACAGAAGTGTATCCGAAGTGAAATGACTACAGGAATCGAATGCCGCAAGCAGAATTCAAATCCGAGCCTCCGTTCTGCAGGAAATCGCAGTTTTGGCGAAAAACCTATCTTCCAGCATTCTAACTGCCAGAATCGTACTCTGTTGTTGAACAGAAGTGTATCCGAAGTGAAATGACTACAGGAATCGAATGCCGCAAGCAGAATTCAAATACGAGCCTCCGTTCTCCAGCAAATCGCAGTTTTAGCGAAAAACCTATCTTCCAGCATTCTAACTGCCAGAATCGTACTTTGTTGTTGAACAGAAGTGTATCCGAAGTGAAATGACTACAGGAATCGAATACCGCAATCAGAATTCATATCCGAGCCTCCGTTCTGCAGGAAATCGCAGTTTTAGCGAAAAACCTATCTTCCAGCATTCTAACTGCCAGAATCGTACTTTGTTGTTGAACAGAAGTGTATCCGAAGTGAAATGACTACAGGAATCGAATGCCGCAAGCAGAATTCAAATCCGAGCCTCCGCTCTGCAGGAAATCGCACTTTTAGCGAAAAACCTATCTTCCAGCATTTTAACTGCCAGAATCGTACTCTGTTGTTGAACAGAAGTGTATCCGAAGTGAAATGACTACAGGAATCGAATGCCGCAAGCAGAATTCAAATCCGAGCCTCCGTTCTGCAGGAAATCGCAGTTTTAGCGAAAAACCTATCTTCCAGCATTCTAACTGCCAGAATCGTACTTTGTTGTTGAACAGAAGTGTATCCGAAGTGAAATGACTACAGGAATCGAATGCCGAAAGCAGAATTCAAATACGAGCCTCCGTTCTCCAGGAAATCGCAGTTTTAGCGAAAAACCTAACTTCCAGCATTCTAACTGCCAGAATCGTACTCTGTTGTTGAACAGAAGTGTATCCGAAGTGAAATGACCAGAGGAGTCGAATGCCGCAAGCAGAATTCAAATCCGAGCCTCCGTTCGGCAGGAAATCGCAATTTTAGCGAAAAACCTATCTTCCAGCATTTTAACTGTCAGAATCGTACTTTGTTGTTGAACAGAAGTGTATCCGAAGTGAAATGACTAGAGGTATCGAATGCCGCAAGCAGAATTCAAATCCGAGCCTCCGTTCTGCAGGAAATCGCAGTTTTAGCGAAAAACCTATCTTCCAGCATTCTAACTGCCAGAATCGTACTTTGTTGTTGAACAGAAGTGTATCCGAAGTGAAATGACTACAGGAATCGAATGCCGAAAGCAGAATTCAAATACGAGCCTCCGTTCTCCAGGAAATCGCAGTTTTAGCGAAAAACCTAACTTCCAGCATTCTAACTGCCAGAATCGTACTCTGTTGTTGAACAGAAGTGTATCCGAAGTGAAATGGCCAGAGGAGTCGAATGCCGCAAGCAGAATTCAAATCCGAGCCTCCGTTCGGCAGGAAATCGCAGTTTTAGCGAAAAACCTATCTTCCAGCATTTTAACTGCCAGAATCGTACTTTGTTGTTGAACAGAAGTGTATCCGAAGTGAAATGACTAGAGGTATCGAATGCCGCAAGCAGAATTCAAATCCGAGCCTCCGTTCTGCAGGAAATCGCAGTTTTAGCGAAAACCTATCTTCCAGCATTCTAACTGCCAGAATCGTACTCTGTTGTTGAACAGTAGTGTATCCGAAGTGAAATGACTAGAGGAATCTAATGCCGCAAGCAGAATTCAAATCCGAGCCTCCGTTCTGCAGGGAATCGCAGTTTTGGCGAAAAACCTATCTTCAAGCATTTTAACTGCCAGAATCGTACTTTGTTGTTGAACAGAAGTATATCCGAAGTGAAATGACTACAGGAATCGAATACCGCAATCAGAATTCAAATCCGAGCCTCCGTTCTGCAGGAAATCGCAGTTTTGGCGAAAAACCTATCTTCCAGCATTCTAACTGCCAGAATCGTACTCTGTTGTTGAACAAAAGTGTATCCGAAGTGAAATGACTACAGGAATCGAATACCGCAATCAGAATTCATATCCGAGCCTCCGTTCTGCAGGAAATCGCAGTTTTAGCGAAAAACCTATCTTCCAGCATTTTAACTGCCAGAATCGTACTTTGTTGTTGAACAGAAGTATATCCGAAGTGAAATGACTACTGGAATCGAATACCGCAATCAGAATTCAAATCCGAGCCTCCGTTCTGCAGGAAATCGCAGTTTTAGCGAAAAACCTATCTTCCAGCATTCTAACTGCCAGAATCGTACTTTGTTGTTGAACAGAAGTGTATCCGAAGTGAAATGACTACAGGAATCGAATGCCGCAAGCAGAATTCAAATCCGAGCCTCCGTTCTGCAGGAAATCGCACTTTTAGCGAAAAACCTATCTTCCAGCATTCTAACTGCCAGAATCGTACTCTGTTGTTGAACAGAAGTGTATCCGAAGTGAAATGACCAGAGGAGTCGAATGCCGCAAGCAGAATTCAAATCCGAGCCTCCGTTCGGCAGGAAATCGCAGTTTTAGCGAAAAACCTATCTTGCAGCATTTTAACTGCCAGAATCGTACTTTGTTGTTGAACAGAAGTGTATCCGAAGTGAAATGACTACAGGAATCGAATACCGCAATCAGAATTCATATCCGAGCCTCCGTTCTGCAGGAAATCGCAGTTTTAGCGAAAAACCTATCTTCCAGCATTTTAACTGCCAGAATCGTACTTTGTTGTTGAACAGAAGTATATCCGAAGTGAAATGACTAGAGGTATCGAATGCCGCAAGCAGAATTCAAATCCGAGCCTCCGTTCTGCAGGAAATCGCAGTTTTAGCGAAAACCTATCTTCCAGCATTCTAACTGCCAGAATCGTACTCTGTTGTTGAACAGAAGTGTATCCAAAGTGAAATGACTACAGGAATCGAATGCCGCAAGCAGAATTCAAATCCGAGCCTCCGTTCTGTAGGTAATCGCACCTTTAGCGAAAAACCTATCTTCCAGCATTTTAACTGCCAGAATCGTACTCTGTTGTTGAACAGAAGTGTATCCGAAGTGAAATGACTACAGGAATCGAATGCCGCAAGCAGAATTCAAATCCGAGCCTCCGTTCTGCAGGAAATCGCAGTTTTAGCGAAAAACCTATCTTCCAGCATTCTAACTGCCAGAATCGTACTCTGTTGTTGAACAGAAGTGTATCCGAAGTGAAATGACTACAGGAATCGAATGCCGAAAGCAGAATTCAAATACGAGCCTCCGTTCTCCAGGAAATCGCAGTTTTAGCGAAAAACCAATCTTCCAGCATTCTAACTGCCAGAATCGTACTCTGTTGTTGAACAGAAGTGTATCCGAAGTGAAATGACCAGAGGAGTCGAATGCCGCAAGCAGAATTCAAATCCGAGCCTCCGTTCGGCAGGAAATCGCAGTTTTAGCGAAAAACCTATCTTCCAGCATTTTAACTGCCAGAATCGTACTTTGTTGTTGAACAGAAGTGTATCCGAAGTGAAATGACTAGAGGTATCGAATGCCGCAAGCAGAATTCAAATCCGAGCCTCCGTTCTGCAGGAAATCGCAGTTTTAGCGAAAACCTATCTTCCAGCATTCTAACTGCCAGAATCGTACTCTGTTGTTGAACAGTAGTGTATCCGAAGTGAAATGACTAGAGGAATCGAATGCCGCAAGCAGAATTCAAATCCGAGCCTCCGTTCTGCAGGGAATCGCAGTTTTGGCGAAAAACCTATCTTCAAGCATTTTAACTGCCAGAATCGTACTTTGTTGTTGAACAGAAGTATATCCGAAGTGAAATGACTACAGGAATCGAATGCCGCAAGCAGAATTCAAATCCGAGCCTCCGTTCTGCAGGAAATCGCAGTTTTGGCGAAAAACCTATCTTCCAGCATTCTAACTGCCAGAATCGTACTCTGTTGTTGAACAGAAGTGTATCCGAAGTGAAATGACTACAGGAATCGAATGCCGAAAGCAGAATTCAAATACGAGCCTCCGTTCTCCAGGAAATCGCAGTTTTAGCGAAAAACCTATCTTCCAGCATTCTAACTGCCAGAATCGTACTTTGTTGTTGAACAGAAGTGTATCCAAAGTGAAATGACTACAGGAATCGAATACCGCAATCAGAATTCATATCCGAGCCTCCGTTCTGTAGGAAATCGCACTTTTAGCGAAAAACCTATCTTCCAGCATTTTAACTGCCAGAATCGTACTCTGTTGTTGAACAGAAGTGTATCCGAAGTGAAATGACTACAGGAATCGAATGCCGCAAGCAGAATTCAAATCCGAGCCTCCGTTCTGCAGGAAATCGCAGTTTTAGCGAAAAACCTATCTTCCAGCATTCTAACTGCCAGAATCGTACTTTGTTGTTGAACAGAAGTGTATCCGAAGTGAAATGACTACAGGAATCGAATGCCGAAAGCAGAATTCAAATACGAGCCTCCGTTCTGCAGGAAATCGCAGTTTTGGCGAAAAACCTATCTTCCAGCATTCTAACTGCCAGAATCGTACTCTGTTGTTGAACAGAAGTGTATCCGAAGTGAAATGACTAGAGGAATCGAATGCCGCAAGCAGAATTCAAATCCGAGCCTCCGTTCTGCAGGGAATCGCAGTTTTGGCGAAAAACCTATCTTCAAGCATTTTAACTGCCAGAATCGTACTTTGTTGTTGAACAGAAGTATATCCGAAGTGAAATGACTACAGGAATCGAATACCGCAATCAGAATTCAAATCCGAGCCTCCGTTCTGCAGGAAATCGCAGTTTTGGCGAAAAACCTATCTTCCAGCATTCTAACTGCCAGAATCGTACTCTGTTGTTGAACAAAAGTGTATCCGAAGTGAAATGACTACAGGAATCGAATACCGCAATCAGAATTCATATCCGAGCCTCCGTTCTGCAGGAAATCGCAGTTTTAGCGAAAAACCTATCTTCCAGCATTCTAACTGCCAGAATCGTACTTTGTTGTTGAACAGAAGTATATCCGAAGTGAAATGACTACTGGAATCGAATACCGCAATCAGAATTCAAATCCGAGCCTCCGTTCTGCAGGAAATCGCAGTTTTAGCGAAAAACCTATCTTCCAGCATTCTAACTGCCAGAATCGTACTTTGTTGTTGAACAGAAGTGTATCCGAAGTGAAATGACTACAGGAATCGAATGCCGCAAGCAGAATTCAAATCCGAGCCTCCGTTCTGCAGGAAATCGCACTTTTAGCGAAAAACCTATCTTCCAGCATTCTAACTGCCAGAATCGTACTCTGTTGTTGAACAGAAGTGTATCCAAAGTGAAATGACTACAGGAATCGAATGCCGCAAGCAGAATTCAAATCCGAGCCTCCGTTCTGTAGGAAATCGCACTTTTAGCGAAAAACCTATCTTCCAGCATTTTAACTGCCAGAATCGTACTCTGTTGTTGAACAGAAGTGTATCCGAAGTGAAATGACTACAGGAATCGAATGCCGCAAGCAGAATTCAAATCCGAGCCTCCGTTCTGCAGGAAATCGCAGTTTTGGCGAAAAACCTATCTTCCAGCATTCTAACTGCCAGAATCGTACTCTGTTGTTGAACAGAAGTGTATCCGAAGTGAAATGACTACAGGAATCGAATGCCGAAAGCAGAATTCAAATACGAGCCTCCGTTCTCCAGGAAATCGCAGTTTTAGCGAAAAACCTATCTTCCAGCATTCTAACTGCCAGAATCGTACTTTGTTGTTGAACAGAAGTGTATCCGAAGTGAAATGACTACAGGAATCGAATACCGCAATCAGAATTCATATCCGAGCCTCCGTTCTGCAGGAAATCGCAGTTTTAGCGAAAAACCTATCTTCCAGCATTCTAACTGCCAGAATCGTACTTTGTTGTTGAACAGAAGTGTATCCGAAGTGAAATGACTACAGGAATCGAATGCCGCAAGCAGAATTCAAATCCGAGCCTCCGCTCTGCAGGAAATCGCACTTTTAGCGAAAAACCTATCTTCCAGCATTTTAACTGCCAGAATCGTACTCTGTTGTTGAACAGAAGTGTATCCGAAGTGAAATGACTACAGGAATCGAATGCCGCAAGCAGAATTCAAATCCGAGCCTCCGTTCTGCAGGAAATCGCAGTTTTAGCGAAAAACCTATCTTCCAGCATTCTAACTGCCAGAATCGTACTTTGTTGTTGAACAGAAGTGTATCCGAAGTGAAATGACTACAGGAATCGAATGCCGAAAGCAGAATTCAAATACGAGCCTCCGTTCTCCAGGAAATCGCAGTTTTAGCGAAAAACCTAACTTCCAGCATTCTAACTGCCAGAATCGTACTCTGTTGTTGAACAGAAGTGTATCCGAAGTGAAATGACCAGAGGAGTCGAATGCCGCAAGCAGAATTCAAATCCGAGCCTCCGTTCGGCAGGAAATCGCAATTTTAGCGAAAAACCTATCTTCCAGCATTTTAACTGCCAGAATCGTACTTTGTTGTTGAACAGAAGTGTATCCGAAGTGAAATGACTAGAGGTATCGAATGCCGCAAGCAGAATTCAAATCCGAGCCTCCGTTCTGCAGGAAATCGCAGTTTTAGCGAAAAACCTATCTTCCAGCATTCTAACTGCCAGAATCGTACTTTGTTGTTGAACAGAAGTGTATCCGAAGTGAAATGACTACAGGAATCGAATGCCGAAAGCAGAATTCAAATACGAGCCTCCGTTCTCCAGGAAATCGCAGTTTTAGCGAAAAACCTAACTTCCAGCATTCTAACTGCCAGAATCGTACTCTGTTGTTGAACAGAAGTGTATCCGAAGTGAAATGGCCAGAGGAGTCGAATGCCGCAAGCAGAATTCAAATCCGAGCCTCCGTTCGGCAGGAAATCGCAGTTTTAGCGAAAAACCTATCTTCCAGCATTTTAACTGCCAGAATCGTACTTTGTTGTTGAACAGAAGTGTATCCGAAGTGAAATGACTAGAGGTATCGAATGCCGCAAGCAGAATTCAAATCCGAGCCTCCGTTCTGCAGGAAATCGCAGTTTTAGCGAAAACCTATCTTCCAGCATTCTAACTGCCAGAATCGTACTCTGTTGTTGAACAGTAGTGTATCCGAAGTGAAATGACTAGAGGAATCTAATGCCGCAAGCAGAATTCAAATCCGAGCCTCCGTTCTGCAGGGAATCGCAGTTTTGGCGAAAAACCTATCTTCAAGCATTTTAACTGCCAGAATCGTACTTTGTTGTTGAACAGAAGTATATCCGAAGTGAAATGACTACAGGAATCGAATACCGCAATCAGAATTCAAATCCGAGCCTCCGTTCTGCAGGAAATCGCAGTTTTGGCGAAAAACCTATCTTCCAGCATTCTAACTGCCAGAATCGTACTCTGTTGTTGAACAAAAGTGTATCCGAAGTGAAATGACTACAGGAATCGAATACCGCAATCAGAATTCATATCCGAGCCTCCGTTCTGCAGGAAATCGCAGTTTTAGCGAAAAACCTATCTTCCAGCATTCTAACTGCCAGAATCGTACTCTGTTGTTGAACAGTAGTGTATCCGAAGTGAAATGACTAGAGGAATCTAATGCCGCAAGCAGAATTCAAATCCGAGCCTCCGTTCTGCAGGGAATCGCAGTTTTGGCGAAAAACCTATCTTCAAGCATTTTAACTGCCAGAATCGTACTTTGTTGTTGAACAGAAGTATATCCGAAGTGAAATGACTACAGGAATCGAATACCGCAATCAGAATTCAAATCCGAGCCTCCGTTCTGCAGGAAATCGCAGTTTTGGCGAAAAACCTATCTTCCAGCATTCTAACTGCCAGAATCGTACTCTGTTGTTGAACAGAAGTGTATCCGAAGTGAAATGACTACAGGAATCGAATGCCGAAAGCAGAATTCAAATACGAGCCTCCGTTCTCCAGGAAATCGCAGTTTTAGCGAAAAACCTATCTTCCAGCATTCTAACTGCCAGAATCGTACTTTGTTGTTGAACAGAAGTGTATCCGAAGTGAAATGACTACAGGAATCGAATACCGCAATCAGAATTCATATCCGAGCCTCCGTTCTGCAGGAAATCGCAGTTTTAGCGAAAAACCTATCTTCCAGCATTCTAACTGCCAGAATCGTACTTTGTTGTTGAACAGAAGTGTATCCGAAGTGAAATGACTACAGGAATCGAATGCCGCAAGCAGAATTCAAATCCGAGCCTCCGCTCTGCAGGAAATCGCACTTTTAGCGAAAAACCTATCTTCCAGCATTTTAACTGCCAGAATCGTACTCTGTTGTTGAACAGAAGTGTATCCGAAGTGAAATGACTACAGGAATCGAATGCCGCAAGCAGAATTCAAATCCGAGCCTCCGTTCTGCAGGAAATCGCAGTTTTAGCGAAAAACCTATCTTCCAGCATTCTAACTGCCAGAATCGTACTTTGTTGTTGAACAGAAGTGTATCCGAAGTGAAATGACTACAGGAATCGAATGCCGAAAGCAGAATTCAAATACGAGCCTCCGTTCTCCAGGAAATCGCAGTTTTAGCGAAAAACCTAACTTCCAGCATTCTAACTGCCAGAATCGTACTCTGTTGTTGAACAGAAGTGTATCCGAAGTGAAATGACCAGAGGAGTCGAATGCCGCAAGCAGAATTCAAATCCGAGCCTCCGTTCGGCAGGAAATCGCAATTTTAGCGAAAAACCTATCTTCCAGCATTTTAACTGCCAGAATCGTACTTTGTTGTTGAACAGAAGTGTATCCGAAGTGAAATGACTAGAGGTATCGAATGCCGCAAGCAGAATTCAAATCCGAGCCTCCGTTCTGCAGGAAATCGCAGTTTTAGCGAAAAACCTATCTTCCAGCATTCTAACTGCCAGAATCGTACTTTGTTGTTGAACAGAAGTGTATCCGAAGTGAAATGACTACAGGAATCGAATGCCGAAAGCAGAATTCAAATACGAGCCTCCGTTCTGCAGGAAATCGCAGTTTTAGCGAAAAACCTAACTTCCAGCATTCTAACTGCCAGAATCGTACTCTGTTGTTGAACAGAAGTGTATCCGAAGTGAAATGGCCAGAGGAGTCGAATGCCGCAAGCAGAATTCAAATCCGAGCCTCCGTTCGGCAGGAAATCGCAGTTTTAGCGAAAAACCTATCTTCCAGCATTTTAACTGCCAGAATCGTACTTTGTTGTTGAACAGAAGTGTATCCGAAGTGAAATGACTAGAGGTATCGAATGCCGCAAGCAGAATTCAAATCCGAGCCTCCGTTCTGCAGGAAATCGCAGTTTTAGCGAAAACCTATCTTCCAGCATTCTAACTGCCAGAATCGTACTCTGTTGTTGAACAGAAGTGTATCCAAAGTGAAATGACTACAGGAATCGAATGCCGCAAGCAGAATTCAAATCCGAGCCTCCGTTCTGTAGGTAATCGCACCTTTAGCGAAAAACCTATCTTCCAGCATTTTAACTGCCAGAATCGTACTCTGTTGTTGAACAGAAGTGTATCCGAAGTGAAATGACTACAGGAATCGAATGCCGCAAGCAGAATTCAAATCCGAGCCTCCGTTCTGCAGGAAATCGCAGTTTTAGCGAAAAACCTATCTTCCAGCATTCTAACTGCCAGAATCGTACTCTGTTGTTGAACAGAAGTGTATCCGAAGTGAAATGACTACAGGAATCGAATGCCGAAAGCAGAATTCAAATACGAGCCTCCGTTCTGCAGGAAATCGCAGTTTTGGCGAAAAACCTATCTTCCAGCATTCTAACTGCCAGAATCGTACTCTGTTGTTGAACAAAAGTGTATCCGAAGTGAAATGACTAGAGGAATCGAATGCCGCAAGCAGAATTCAAATCCGAGCCTCCGTTCTGCAGGGAATCGCAGTTTTGGCGAAAAACCTATCTTCAAGCATTTTAACTGCCAGAATCGTACTTTGTTGTTGAACAGAAGTATATCCGAAGTGAAATGACTACAGGAATCGAATACCGCAATCAGAATTCAAATCCGAGCCTCCGTTCTGCAGGAAATCGCAGTTTTGGCGAAAAACCTATCTTCCAGCATTCTAACTGCCAGAATCGTACTCTGTTGTTGAACAAAAGTGTATCCGAAGTGAAATGACTACAGGAATCGAATACCGCAATCAGAATTCATATCCGAGCCTCCGTTCTGCAGGAAATCGCAGTTTTAGCGAAAAACCTATCTTCCAGCATTTTAACTGCCAGAATCGTACTTTGTTGTTGAACAGAAGTGTATCCGAAGTGAAATGACTACTGGAATCGAATACCGCAATCAGAATTCAAATCCGAGCCTCCGTTCTGCAGGAAATCGCAGTTTTAGCGAAAAACCTATCTTCCAGCATTCTAACTGCCAGAATCGTACTTTGTTGTTGAACAGAAGTGTATCCGAAGTGAAATGACTACAGGAATCGAATGCCGCAAGCAGAATTCAAATCCGAGCCTCCGTTCTGCAGGAAATCGCACTTTTAGCGAAAAACCTATCTTCCAGCATTCTAACTGCCAGAATCGTACTCTGTTGTTGAACAGAAGTGTATCCAAAGTGAAATGACTACAGGAATCGAATGCCGCAAGCAGAATTCAAATCCGAGCCTCCGTTCTGTAGGAAATCGCACTTTTAGCGAAAAACCTATCTTCCAGCATTTTAACTGCCAGAATCGTACTCTGTTGTTGAACAGAAGTGTATCCGAAGTGAAATGACTACAGGAATCGAATGCCGCAAGCAGAATTCAAATCCGAGCCTCCGTTCTGCAGGAAATCGCAGTTTTGGCGAAAAACCTATCTTCCAGCATTCTAACTGCCAGAATCGTACTCTGTTGTTGAACAGAAGTGTATCCGAAGTGAAATGACTACAGGAATCGAATGCCGAAAGCAGAATTCAAATACGAGCCTCCGTTCTCCAGGAAATCGCAGTTTTAGCGAAAAACCTATCTTCCAGCATTCTAACTGCCAGAATCGTACTTTGTTGTTGAACAGAAGTGTATCCGAAGTGAAATGACTACAGGAATCGAATACCGCAATCAGAATTCATATCCGAGCCTCCGTTCTGCAGGAAATCGCAGTTTTAGCGAAAAACCTATCTTCCAGCATTCTAACTGCCAGAATCGTACTTTGTTGTTGAACAGAAGTGTATCCGAAGTGAAATGACTACAGGAATCGAATGCCGCAAGCAGAATTCAAATCCGAGCCTCCGCTCTGCAGGAAATCGCACTTTTAGCGAAAAACCTATCTTCCAGCATTTTAACTGCCAGAATCGTACTTTGTTGTTGAACAGAAGTGTATCCGAAGTGAAATGACTACAGGAATCGAATGCCGCAAGCAGAATTCAAATCCGAGCCTCCGTTCTGCAGGAAATCGCAGTTTTAGCGAAAAACCTATCTTCCAGCATTCTAACTGCCAGAATCGTACTTTGTTGTTGAACAGAAGTGTATCCGAAGTGAAATGACTACAGGAATCGAATGCCGAAAGCAGAATTCAAATACGAGCCTCCGTTCTCCAGGAAATCGCAGTTTTAGCGAAAAACCTAACTTCCAGCATTCTAACTGCCAGAATCGTACTCTGTTGTTGAACAGAAGTGTATCCGAAGTGAAATGACCAGAGGAGTCGAATGCCGCAAGCAGAATTCAAATCCGAGCCTCCGTTCGGCAGGAAATCGCAATTTTAGCGAAAAACCTATCTTCCAGCATTTTAACTGCCAGAATCGTACTTTGTTGTTGAACAGAAGTGTATCCGAAGTGAAATGACTAGAGGTATCGAATGCCGCAAGCAGAATTCAAATCCGAGCCTCCGTTCTGCAGGAAATCGCAGTTTTAGCGAAAAACCTATCTTCCAGCATTCTAACTGCCAGAATCGTACTTTGTTGTTGAACAGAAGTGTATCCGAAGTGAAATGACTACAGGAATCGAATGCCGAAAGCAGAATTCAAATACGAGCCTCCGTTCTCCAGGAAATCGCAGTTTTAGCGAAAAACCTAACTTCCAGCATTCTAACTGCCAGAATCGTACTCTGTTGTTGAACAGAAGTGTATCCGAAGTGAAATGGCCAGAGGAGTCGAATGCCGCAAGCAGAATTCAAATCCGAGCCTCCGTTCGGCAGGAAATCGCAGTTTTAGCGAAAAACCTATCTTCCAGCATTTTAACTGCCAGAATCGTACTTTGTTGTTGAACAGAAGTGTATCCGAAGTGAAATGACTAGAGGTATCGAATGCCGCAAGCAGAATTCAAATCCGAGCCTCCGTTCTGCAGGAAATCGCAGTTTTAGCGAAAACCTATCTTCCAGCATTCTAACTGCCAGAATCGTACTCTGTTGTTGAACAGTAGTGTATCCGAAGTGAAATGACTAGAGGAATCTAATGCCGCAAGCAGAATTCAAATCCGAGCCTCCGTTCTGCAGGGAATCGCAGTTTTGGCGAAAAACCTATCTTCAAGCATTTTAACTGCCAGAATCGTACTTTGTTGTTGAACAGAAGTATATCCGAAGTGAAATGACTACAGGAATCGAATACCGCAATCAGAATTCAAATCCGAGCCTCCGTTCTGCAGGAAATCGCAGTTTTGGCGAAAAACCTATCTTCCAGCATTCTAACTGCCAGAATCGTACTCTGTTGTTGAACAAAAGTGTATCCGAAGTGAAATGACTACAGGAATCGAATACCGCAATCAGAATTCATATCCGAGCCTCCGTTCTGCAGGAAATCGCAGTTTTAGCGAAAAACCTATCTTCCAGCATTTTAACTGCCAGAATCGTACTTTGTTGTTGAACAGAAGTATATCCGAAGTGAAATGACTACTGGAATCGAATACCGCAATCAGAATTCAAATCCGAGCCTCCGTTCTGCAGGAAATCGCAGTTTTAGCGAAAAACCTATCTTCCAGCATTCTAACTGCCAGAATCGTACTTTGTTGTTGAACAGAAGTGTATCCGAAGTGAAATGACTACAGGAATCGAATGCCGCAAGCAGAATTCAAATCCGAGCCTCCGTTCTGCAGGAAATCGCACTTTTAGCGAAAAACCTATCTTCCAGCATTCTAACTGCCAGAATCGTACTCTGTTGTTGAACAGAAGTGTATCCGAAGTGAAATGACCAGAGGAGTCGAATGCCGCAAGCAGAATTCAAATCCGAGCCTCCGTTCGGCAGGAAATCGCAGTTTTAGCGAAAAACCTATCTTGCAGCATTTTAACTGCCAGAATCGTACTTTGTTGTTGAACAGAAGTGTATCCGAAGTGAAATGACTACAGGAATCGAATACCGCAATCAGAATTCATATCCGAGCCTCCGTTCTGCAGGAAATCGCAGTTTTAGCGAAAAACCTATCTTCCAGCATTTTAACTGCCAGAATCGTACTTTGTTGTTGAACAGAAGTATATCCGAAGTGAAATGACTAGAGGTATCGAATGCCGCAAGCAGAATTCAAATCCGAGCCTCCGTTCTGCAGGAAATCGCAGTTTTAGCGAAAACCTATCTTCCAGCATTCTAACTGCCAGAATCGTACTCTGTTGTTGAACAGAAGTGTATCCAAAGTGAAATGACTACAGGAATCGAATGCCGCAAGCAGAATTCAAATCCGAGCCTCCGTTCTGTAGGTAATCGCACCTTTAGCGAAAAACCTATCTTCCAGCATTTTAACTGCCAGAATCGTACTCTGTTGTTGAACAGAAGTGTATCCGAAGTGAAATGACTACAGGAATCGAATGCCGCAAGCAGAATTCAAATCCGAGCCTCCGTTCTGCAGGAAATCGCAGTTTTAGCGAAAAACCTATCTTCCAGCATTCTAACTGCCAGAATCGTACTCTGTTGTTGAACAGAAGTGTATCCGAAGTGAAATGACTACAGGAATCGAATGCCGAAAGCAGAATTCAAATACGAGCCTCCGTTCTCCAGGAAATCGCAGTTTTAGCGAAAAACCAATCTTCCAGCATTCTAACTGCCAGAATCGTACTCTGTTGTTGAACAGAAGTGTATCCGAAGTGAAATGACCAGAGGAGTCGAATGCCGCAAGCAGAATTCAAATCCGAGCCTCCGTTCGGCAGGAAATCGCAGTTTTAGCGAAAAACCTATCTTCCAGCATTTTAACTGCCAGAATCGTACTTTGTTGTTGAACAGAAGTGTATCCGAAGTGAAATGACTAGAGGTATCGAATGCCGCAAGCAGAATTCAAATCCGAGCCTCCGTTCTGCAGGAAATCGCAGTTTTAGCGAAAACCTATCTTCCAGCATTCTAACTGCCAGAATCGTACTCTGTTGTTGAACAGTAGTGTATCCGAAGTGAAATGACTAGAGGAATCGAATGCCGCAAGCAGAATTCAAATCCGAGCCTCCGTTCTGCAGGGAATCGCAGTTTTGGCGAAAAACCTATCTTCAAGCATTTTAACTGCCAGAATCGTACTTTGTTGTTGAACAGAAGTATATCCGAAGTGAAATGACTACAGGAATCGAATGCCGCAAGCAGAATTCAAATCCGAGCCTCCGTTCTGCAGGAAATCGCAGTTTTGGCGAAAAACCTATCTTCCAGCATTCTAACTGCCAGAATCGTACTCTGTTGTTGAACAGAAGTGTATCCGAAGTGAAATGACTACAGGAATCGAATGCCGAAAGCAGAATTCAAATACGAGCCTCCGTTCTCCAGGAAATCGCAGTTTTAGCGAAAAACCTATCTTCCAGCATTCTAACTGCCAGAATCGTACTTTGTTGTTGAACAGAAGTGTATCCAAAGTGAAATGACTACAGGAATCGAATACCGCAATCAGAATTCATATCCGAGCCTCCGTTCTGTAGGAAATCGCACTTTTAGCGAAAAACCTATCTTCCAGCATTTTAACTGCCAGAATCGTACTCTGTTGTTGAACAGAAGTGTATCCGAAGTGAAATGACTACAGGAATCGAATGCCGCAAGCAGAATTCAAATCCGAGCCTCCGTTCTGCAGGAAATCGCAGTTTTAGCGAAAAACCTATCTTCCAGCATTCTAACTGCCAGAATCGTACTTTGTTGTTGAACAGAAGTGTATCCGAAGTGAAATGACTACAGGAATCGAATGCCGAAAGCAGAATTCAAATACGAGCCTCCGTTCTGCAGGAAATCGCAGTTTTGGCGAAAAACCTATCTTCCAGCATTCTAACTGCCAGAATCGTACTCTGTTGTTGAACAAAAGTGTATCCGAAGTGAAATGACTAGAGGAATCGAATGCCGCAAGCAGAATTCAAATCCGAGCCTCCGTTCTGCAGGGAATCGCAGTTTTGGCGAAAAACCTATCTTCAAGCATTTTAACTGCCAGAATCGTACTTTGTTGTTGAACAGAAGTATATCCGAAGTGAAATGACTACAGGAATCGAATACCGCAATCAGAATTCAAATCCGAGCCTCCGTTCTGCAGGAAATCGCAGTTTTGGCGAAAAACCTATCTTCCAGCATTCTAACTGCCAGAATCGTACTCTGTTGTTGAACAAAAGTGTATCCGAAGTGAAATGACTACAGGAATCGAATACCGCAAGCAGAATTCATATCCGAGCCTCCGTTCTGCAGGAAATCGCAGTTTTAGCGAAAAACCTATCTTCCAGCATTTTAACTGCCAGAATCGTACTTTGTTGTTGAACAGAAGTATATCCGAAGTGAAATGACTACTGGAATCGAATACCGCAATCAGAATTCAAATCCGAGCCTCCGTTCTGCAGGAAATCGCAGTTTTAGCGAAAAACCTATCTTCCAGCATTCTAACTGCCAGAATCGTACTCTGTTGTTGAACAGAAGTGTATCCGAAGTGAAATGACTACAGGAATCGAATGCCGCAAGCAGAATTCAAATCCGAGCCTCCGTTCTGCAGGAAATCGCACTTTTAGCGAAAAACCTATCTTCCAGCATTCTAACTGCCAGAATCGTACTCTGTTGTTGAACAGAAGTGTATCCAAAGTGAAATGACTACAGGAATCGAATGCCGCAAGCAGAATTCAAATCCGAGCCTCCGTTCTGTAGGAAATCGCACTTTTAGCGAAAAACCTATCTTCCAGCATTTTAACTGCCAGAATCGTACTCTGTTGTTGAACAGAAGTGTATCCGAAGTGAAATGACTACAGGAATCGAATGCCGCAAGCAGAATTCAAATCCGAGCCTCCGTTCTGCAGGAAATCGCAGTTTTGGCGAAAAACCTATCTTCCAGCATTCTAACTGCCAGAATCGTACTCTGTTGTTGAACAGAAGTGTATCCGAAGTGAAATGACTACAGGAATCGAATGCCGAAAGCAGAATTCAAATACGAGCCTCCGTTCTCCAGGAAATCGCAGTTTTAGCGAAAAACCTATCTTCCAGCATTCTAACTGCCAGAATCGTACTCTGTTGTTGAACAGAAGTGTATCCGAAGTGAAATGACTACAGGAATCGAATACCGCAATCAGAATTCATATCCGAGCCTCCGTTCTGCAGGAAATCGCAGTTTTAGCGAAAAACCTATCTTCCAGCATTCTAACTGCCAGAATCGTACTTTGTTGTTGAACAGAAGTGTATCCGAAGTGAAATGACTACAGGAATCGAATGCCGCAAGCAGAATTCAAATCCGAGCCTCCGCTCTGCAGGAAATCGCACTTTTAGCGAAAAACCTATCTTCCAGCATTTTAACTGCCAGAATCGTACTCTGTTGTTGAACAGAAGTGTATCCGAAGTGAAATGACTACAGGAATCGAATGCCGCAAGCAGAATTCAAATCCGAGCCTCCGTTCTGCAGGAAATCGCAGTTTTAGCGAAAAACCTATCTTCCAGCATTCTAACTGCCAGAATCGTACTTTGTTGTTGAACAGAAGTGTATCCGAAGTGAAATGACTACAGGAATCGAATGCCGAAAGCAGAATTCAAATACGAGCCTCCGTTCTCCAGGAAATCGCAGTTTTAGCGAAAAACCTAACTTCCAGCATTCTAACTGCCAGAATCGTACTCTGTTGTTGAACAGAAGTGTATCCGAAGTGAAATGACCAGAGGAGTCGAATGCCGCAAGCAGAATTCAAATCCGAGCCTCCGTTCGGCAGGAAATCGCAATTTTAGCGAAAAACCTATCTTCCAGCATTTTAACTGCCAGAATCGTACTTTGTTGTTGAACAGAAGTGTATCCGAAGTGAAATGACTAGAGGTATCGAATGCCGCAAGCAGAATTCAAATCCGAGCCTCCGTTCTGCAGGAAATCGCAGTTTTAGCGAAAAACCTATCTTCCAGCATTCTAACTGCCAGAATCGTACTTTGTTGTTGAACAGAAGTGTATCCGAAGTGAAATGACTACAGGAATCGAATGCCGAAAGCAGAATTCAAATACGAGCCTCCGTTCTCCAGGAAATCGCAGTTTTAGCGAAAAACCTAACTTCCAGCATTCTAACTGCCAGAATCGTACTCTGTTGTTGAACAGAAGTGTATCCGAAGTGAAATGGCCAGAGGAGTCGAATGCCGCAAGCAGAATTCAAATCCGAGCCTCCGTTCGGCAGGAAATCGCAGTTTTAGCGAAAAACCTATCTTCCAGCATTTTAACTGCCAGAATCGTACTTTGTTGTTGAACAGAAGTGTATCCGAAGTGAAATGACTAGAGGTATCGAATGCCGCAAGCAGAATTCAAATCCGAGCCTCCGTTCTGCAGGAAATCGCAGTTTTAGCGAAAACCTATCTTCCAGCATTCTAACTGCCAGAATCGTACTCTGTTGTTGAACAGTAGTGTATCCGAAGTGAAATGACTAGAGGAATCTAATGCCGCAAGCAGAATTCAAATCCGAGCCTCCGTTCTGCAGGGAATCGCAGTTTTGGCGAAAAACCTATCTTCAAGCATTTTAACTGCCAGAATCGTACTCTGTTGTTGAACAGAAGTATATCCGAAGTGAAATGACTACAGGAATCGAATACCGCAATCAGAATTCAAATCCGAGCCTCCGTTCTGCAGGAAATCGCAGTTTTGGCGAAAAACCTATCTTCCAGCATTCTAACTGCCAGAATCGTACTCTGTTGTTGAACAAAAGTGTATCCGAAGTGAAATGACTACAGGAATCGAATACCGCAATCAGAATTCATATCCGAGCCTCCGTTCTGCAGGAAATCGCAGTTTTAGCGAAAAACCTATCTTCCAGCATTTTAACTGCCAGAATCGTACTTTGTTGTTGAACAGAAGTATATCCGAAGTGAAATGACTACTGGAATCGAATACCGCAATCAGAATTCAAATCCGAGCCTCCGTTCTGCAGGAAATCGCAGTTTTAGCGAAAAACCTATCTTCCAGCATTCTAACTGCCAGAATCGTACTTTGTTGTTGAACAGAAGTGTATCCGAAGTGAAATGACTACAGGAATCGAATGCCGCAAGCAGAATTCAAATCCGAGCCTCCGTTCTGCAGGAAATCGCACTTTTAGCGAAAAACCTATCTTCCAGCATTCTAACTGCCAGAATCGTACTCTGTTGTTGAACAGAAGTGTATCCGAAGTGAAATGACCAGAGGAGTCGAATGCCGCAAGCAGAATTCAAATCCGAGCCTCCGTTCGGCATGAAATCGCAGTTTTAGCGAAAAACCTATCTTGCAGCATTTTAACTGCCAGAATCGTACTTTGTTGTTGAACAGAAGTGTATCCGAAGTGAAATGACTACAGGAATCGAATACCGCAATCAGAATTCATATCCGAGCCTCCGTTCTGCAGGAAATCGCAGTTTTAGCGAAAAACCTATCTTCCAGCATTTTAACTGCCAGAATCGTACTTTGTTGTTGAACAGAAGTATATCCGAAGTGAAATGACTAGAGGTATCGAATGCCGCAAGCAGAATTCAAATCCGAGCCTCCGTTCTGCAGGAAATCGCAGTTTTAGCGAAAACCTATCTTCCAGCATTCTAACTGCCAGAATCGTACTCTGTTGTTGAACAGAAGTGTATCCAAAGTGAAATGACTACAGGAATCGAATGCCGCAAGCAGAATTCAAATCCGAGCCTCCGTTCTGTAGGTAATCGCACCTTTAGCGAAAAACCTATCTTCCAGCATTTTAACTGCCAGAATCGTACTCTGTTGTTGAACAGAAGTGTATCCGAAGTGAAATGACTACAGGAATCGAATGCCGCAAGCAGAATTCAAATCCGAGCCTCCGTTCTGCAGGAAATCGCAGTTTTAGCGAAAAACCTATCTTCCAGCATTCTAACTGCCAGAATCGTACTCTGTTGTTGAACAGAAGTGTATCCGAAGTGAAATGACTACAGGAATCGAATGCCGAAAGCAGAATTCAAATACGAGCCTCCGTTCTCCAGGAAATCGCAGTTTTAGCGAAAAACCAATCTTCCAGCATTCTAACTGCCAGAATCGTACTCTGTTGTTGAACAGAAGTGTATCCGAAGTGAAATGACCAGAGGAGTCGAATGCCGCAAGCAGAATTCAAATCCGAGCCTCCGTTCGGCAGGAAATCGCAGTTTTAGCGAAAAACCTATCTTCCAGCATTTTAACTGCCAGAATCGTACTTTGTTGTTGAACAGAAGTGTATCCGAAGTGAAATGACTAGAGGTATCGAATGCCGCAAGCAGAATTCAAATCCGAGCCTCCGTTCTGCAGGAAATCGCAGTTTTAGCGAAAACCTATCTTCCTGCATTCTAACTGCCAGAATCGTACTCTGTTGTTGAACAGAAGTGTATCCGAAGTGAAATGACTAGAGGAATCGAATGCCGCAAGCAGAATTCAAATCCGAGCCTCCGTTCTGCAGGGAATCGCAGTTTTGGCGAAAAACCTATCTTCAAGCATTTTAACTGCCAGAATCGTACTTTGTTGTTGAACAGAAGTATATCCGAAGTGAAATGACTACAGGAATCGAATGCCGCAAGCAGAATTCAAATCCGAGCCTCCGTTCTGCAGGAAATCGCAGTTTTGGCGAAAAACCTATCTTCCAGCATTCTAACTGCCAGAATCGTACTCTGTTGTTGAACAGAAGTGTATCCGAAGTGAAATGACTACAGGAATCGAATGCCGAAAGCAGAATTCAAATACGAGCCTCCGTTCTCCAGGAAATCGCAGTTTTAGCGAAAAACCTATCTTCCAGCATTCTAACTGCCAGAATCGTACTTTGTTGTTGAACAGAAGTGTATCCAAAGTGAAATGACTACAGGAATCGAATACCGCAATCAGAATTCATATCCGAGCCTCCGTTCTGTAGGAAATCGCACTTTTAGCGAAAAACCTATCTTCCAGCATTTTAACTGCCAGAATCGTACTCTGTTGTTGAACAGAAGTGTATCCGAAGTGAAATGACTACAGGAATCGAATGCCGCAAGCAGAATTCAAATCCGAGCCTCCGTTCTGCAGGAAATCGCAGTTTTAGCGAAAAACCTATCTTCCAGCATTCTAACTGCCAGAATCGTACTTTGTTGTTGAACAGAAGTGTATCCGAAGTGAAATGACTACAGGAATCGAATGCCGAAAGCAGAATTCAAATACGAGCCTCCGTTCTCCAGGAAATCGCAGTTTTAGCGAAAAACCTAACTTCCAGCATTCTAACTGCCAGAATCGTACTCTGTTGTTGAACAGAAGTGTATCCGAAGTGAAATGACCAGAGGAGTCGAATGCCGCAAGCAGAATTCAAATCCGAGCCTCCGTTCGGCAGGAAATCGCAATTTTAGCGAAAAACCTATCTTCCAGCATTTTAACTGCCAGAATCGTACTTTGTTGTTGAACAGAAGTGTATCCGAAGTGAAATGACTACAGGAATCGAATGCCGCAAGCAGAATTCAAATCCGAGCCTCCGTTCTGCAGGAAATCGCACTTTTAGCGAAAAACCTATCTTCCAGCATTCTAACTGCCAGAATCGTACTCTGTTGTTGAACAGAAGTGTATCCAAAGTGAAATGACTACAGGAATCGAATGCCGCAAGCAGAATTCAAATCCGAGCCTCCGTTCTGTAGGAAATCGCACTTTTAGCGAAAAACCTATCTTCCAGCATTTTAACTGCCAGAATCGTACTCTGTTGTTGAACAGAAGTGTATCCGAAGTGAAATGACTACAGGAATCGAATGCCGCAAGCAGAATTCAAATCCGAGCCTCCGTTCTGCAGGAAATCGCAGTTTTGGCGAAAAACCTATCTTCCAGCATTCTAACTGCCAGAATCGTACTCTGTTGTTGAACAGAAGTGTATCCGAAGTGAAATGACTACAGGAATCGAATGCCGAAAGCAGAATTCAAATACGAGCCTCCGTTCTCCAGGAAATCGCAGTTTTAGCGAAAAACCTATCTTCCAGCATTCTAACTGCCAGAATCGTACTTTGTTGTTGAACAGAAGTGTATCCGAAGTGAAATGACTACAGGAATCGAATACCGCAATCAGAATTCATATCCGAGCCTCCGTTCTGCAGGAAATCGCAGTTTTAGCGAAAAACCTATCTTCCAGCATTCTAACTGCCAGAATCGTACTTTGTTGTTGAACAGAAGTGTATCCGAAGTGAAATGACTACAGGAATCGAATGCCGCAAGCAGAATTCAAATCCGAGCCTCCGCTCTGCAGGAAATCGCAGTTTTAGCGAAAAACCTATCTTCCAGCATTCTAACTGCCAGAATCGTACTTTCTTGTTGAACAGAAGTGTATCCGAAGTGAAATGACTACAGGAATCGAATGCCGCAAGCAGAATTCAAATCCGAGCCTCCGTTCTGCAGGAAATCGCACTTTTAGCGAAAAACCTATCTTCCAGCATTCTAACTGCCAGAATCGTACTCTGTTGTTGAACAGAAGTGTATCCAAAGTGAAATGACTACAGGAATCGAATGCCGCAAGCAGAATTCAAATCCGAGCCTCCGTTCTGTAGGAAATCGCACTTTTAGCGAAAAACCTATCTTCCAGCATTTTAACTGCCAGAATCGTACTCTGTTGTTGAACAGAAGTGTATCCGAAGTGAAATGACTACAGGAATCGAATGCCGCAAGCAGAATTCAAATCCGAGCCTCCGTTCTGCAGGAAATCGCAGTTTTAGCGAAAAACCTATCTTCCAGCATTCTAACTGCCAGAATCGTACTTTGTTGTTGAACAGAAGTGTATCCGAAGTGAAATGACTAGAGGAATCGAATGCCGAAAGCAGAATTCAAATACGAGCCTCCGTTCTCCAGGAAATCGCAGTTTTAGCGAAAAACCTAACTTCCAGCATTCTAACTGCCAGAATCGTACTCTGTTGTTGAACAGAAGTGTATCCGAAGTGAAATGACCAGAGGAGTCGAATGCCGCAAGCAGAATTCAAATCCGAGCCTCCGTTCGGCAGGAAATCGCAATTTTAGCGAAAAACCTATCTTCCAGCATTTTAACTGCCAGAATCGTACTTTGTTGTTGAACAGAAGTGTATCCGAAGTGAAATGACTAGAGGAATCGAATGCCGCAAGCAGAATTCAAATCCGAGCCTCCGTTCTGCAGGAAATCGCAGTTTTAGCGAAAACCTATCTTCCAGCATTCTAACTGCCAGAATCGTACTCTGTTGTTGAACAGTAGTGTATCCGAAGTGAAATGACTAGAGGAATCTAATGCCGCAAGCAGAATTCAAATCCGAGCCTCCGTTCTGCAGGGAATCGCAGTTTTGGCGAAAAACCTATCTTCAAGCATTTTAACTGCCAGAATCGTACTTTGTTGTTGAACAGAAGTATATCCGAAGTGAAATGACTACAGGAATCGAATACCGCAATCAGAATTCAAATCCGAGCCTCCGTTCTGCAGGAAATCGCAGTTTTGGCGAAAAACCTATCTTCCAGCATTCTAACTGCCAGAATCGTACTCTGTTGTTGAACAAAAGTGTATCCGAAGTGAAATGACTACAGGAATCGAATACCGCAATCAGAATTCATATCCGAGCCTCCGTTCTGCAGGAAATCGCAGTTTTAGCGAAAAACCTATCTTCCAGCATTTTAACTGCCAGAATCGTACTTTGTTGTTGAACAGAAGTGTATCCGAAGTGAAATGACTAGAGGTATCGAATGCCGCAAGCAGAATTCAAATCCGAGCCTCCGTTCTGCAGGAAATCGCAGTTTTAGCGAAAACCTATCTTCCAGCATTCTAACTGCCAGAATCGTACTCTGTTGTTGAACAGTAGTGTATCCGAAGTGAAATGACTAGAGGAATCTAATGCCGCAAGCAGAATTCAAATCCGAGCCTCCGTTCTGCAGGGAATCGCAGTTTTGGCGAAAAACCTATCTTCAAGCATTTTAACTGCCAGAATCGTACTTTGTTGTTGAACAGAAGTATATCCGAAGTGAAATGACTACAGGAATCGAATACCGCAATCAGAATTCAAATCCGAGCCTCCGTTCTGCAGGAAATCGCAGTTTTGGCGAAAAACCTATCTTCCAGCATTCTAACTGCCAGAATCGTACTCTGTTGTTGAACAAAAGTGTATCCGAAGTGAAATGACTACAGGAATCGAATACCGCAATCAGAATTCATATCCGAGCCTCCGTTCTGCAGGAAATCGCAGTTTTAGCGAAAAACCTATCTTCCAGCATTTTAACTGCCAGAATCGTACTTTGTTGTTGAACAGAAGTATATCCGAAGTGAAATGACTACTGGAATCGAATACCGCAATCAGAATTCAAATCCGAGCCTCCGTTCTGCAGGAAATCGCAGTTTTAGCGAAAAACCTATCTTCCAGCATTCTAACTGCCAGAATCGTACTTTGTTGTTGAACAGAAGTGTATCCGAAGTGAAATGACTACAGGAATCGAATGCCGCAAGCAGAATTCAAATCCGAGCCTCCGTTCTGCAGGAAATCGCACTTTTAGCGAAAAACCTATCTTCCAGCATTCTAACTGCCAGAATCGTACTCTGTTGTTGAACAGAAGTGTATCCGAAGTGAAATGACCAGAGGAGTCGAATGCCGCAAGCAGAATTCAAATCCGAGCCTCCGTTCGGCAGGAAATCGCAGTTTTAGCGAAAAACCTATCTTGCAGCATTTT
Source organism: Ectemnius lituratus (assembly GCA_910593735.2). Classification (NCBI taxonomy): domain Eukaryota; kingdom Metazoa; phylum Arthropoda; class Insecta; order Hymenoptera; family Crabronidae; genus Ectemnius; species Ectemnius lituratus. Next base: position 4,128,266 of record OU343037.1, read on the forward strand.
AACTGCCAGAATCGTACTTTGTTGTTGAACAGAAGTGTATCCGAAGTGAAATGACTACAGGAATCGAATACCGCAATCAGAATTCAAATCCGAGCCTCCGTTCTGCAGGAAATCGCAGTTTTAGCGAAAAACCTATCTTCCAGCATTTTAACTGCCAGAATCGTACTTTGTTGTTGAACAGAAGTATATCCGAAGTGAAATGACTAGAGGTATCGAATGCCGCAAGCAGAATTCAAATCCGAGCCTCCGTTCTGCAGGAAATCGCAGTTTTAGCGAAAACCTATCTTCCAGCATTCTAACTGCCAGAATCGTACTCTGTTGTTGAACAGAAGTGTATCCAAAGTGAAATGACTACAGGAATCGAATGCCGCAAGCAGAATTCAAATCCGAGCCTCCGTTCTGTAGGTAATCGCACCTTTAGCGAAAAACCTATCATCCAGCATTTTAACTGCCAGAATTGTACTCTGTTGTTGAACAGAAGTGTATCCGAAGTGAAATGACTAGAGGAATCGAATGCCGCAAGCAGAATTCAAATCCGAGCCTCCGTTCTGCAGGAAATCGCAGTTTTAGCGAAAAACCTATCTTCCAGCATTCTAACTGCCAGAATCGTACTCTGTTGTTGAACAGAAGTGTATCCGAAGTGAAATGACTACAGGAATCGAATGCCGAAAGCAGAATTCAAATACGAGCCTCCGTTCTCCAGGAAATCGCAGTTTTAGCGAAAAACCAATCTTCCAGCATTCTAACTGCCAGAATCGTACTCTGTTGTTGAACAGAAGTGTATCCGAAGTGAAATGACCAGAGGAGTCGAATGCCGCAAGCAGAATTCAAATCCGAGCCTCCGTTCGGCAGGAAATCGCAGTTTTAGCGAAAAACCTATCTTCCAGCATTTTAACTGCCAGAATCGTACTTTGTTGTTGAACAGAAGTGTATCCGAAGTGAAATGACTAGAGGAATCGAATGCCGCAAGCAGAATTCAAATCCGAGCCTCCGTTCTGCAGGAAATCGCAGTTTTAGCGAAAACCTATTTTCCTGCATTCCAACTGCCAGAATCGTACTCTGTTGTTGAACAGTAGTGTATCCGAAGTGAAATGACTAGAGGAATCGAATGCCGCAAGCAGAATTCAAATCCGAGCCTCCGTTCTGCAGGGAATCGCAGTTTTGGCGAAAAACCTATCTTCAAGCATTTTAACTGCCAGAATCGTACTTTGTTGTTGAACAGAAGTATATCCGAAGTGAAATGACTACAGGAATCGAATGCCGCAAGCAGAATTCAAATCCGAGCCTCCGTTCTGCAGGAAATCGCAGTTTTGGCGAAAAACCTATCTTCCAGCATTCTAACTGCCAGAATCGTACTCTGTTGTTGAACAGAAGTGTATCCGAAGTGAAATGACTACAGGAATCGAATGCCGAAAGCAGAATTCAAATACGAGCCTCCGTTCTCCAGGAAATCGCAGTTTTAGCGAAAAACCTATCTTCCAGCATTCTAACTGCCAGAATCGTACTTTGTTGTTGAACAGAAGTGTATCCAAAGTGAAATGACTACAGGAATCGAATACCGCAATCAGAATTCATATCCGAGCCTCCGTTCTGTAGGAAATCGCACTTTTAGCGAAAAACCTATCTTCCAGCATTTTAACTGCCAGAATCGTACTCTGTTGTTGAACAGAAGTGTATCCGAAGTGAAATGACTACAGGAATCGAATGCCGCAAGCAGAATTCAAATCCGAGCCTCCGTTCTGCAGGAAATCGCAGTTTTAGCGAAAAACCTATCTTCCAGCATTCTAACTGCCAGAATCGTACTTTGTTGTTGAACAGAAGTGTATCCGAAGTGAAATGACTACAGGAATCGAATGCCGAAAGCAGAATTCAAATACGAGCCTCCGTTCTCCAGGAAATCGCAGTTTTAGCGAAAAACCTAACTTCCAGCATTCTAACTGCCAGAATCGTACTCTGTTGTTGAACAGAAGTGTATCCGAAGTGAAATGACCAGAGGAATCGAATGCCGCAAGCAGAATTCAAATCCGAGCCTCCGTTCGGCAGGAAATCGCAATTTTAGCGAAAAACCTATCTTCCAGCATTTTAACTGCCAGAATCGTACTTTGTTGTTGAACAGAAGTGTATCCGAAGTGAAATGACTAGAGGTATCGAATGCCGCAAGCAGAATTCAAATCCGAGCCTCCGTTCTGCAGGAAATCGCAGTTTTAGCGAAAAACCTATCTTCCAGCATTCTAACTGCCAGAATCGTACTTTGTTGTTGAACAGAAGTGTATCCGAAGTGAAATGACTACAGGAATCGAATGCCGAAAGCAGAATTCAAATACGAGCCTCCGTTCTCCAGGAAATCGCAGTTTTAGCGAAAAACCTAACTTCCAGCATTCTAACTGCCAGAATCGTACTCTGTTGTTGAACAGAAGTGTATCCGAAGTGAAATGACCAGAGGAATCGAATGCCGCAAGCAGAATTCAAATCCGAGCCTCCGTTAGGCAGGAAATCGCAGTTTTAGCGAAAAACCTATCTTCCAGCATTTTAACTGCCAGAATCGTACTTTGTTGTTGAACAGAAGTGTATCCGAAGTGAAATGACTAGAGGTATCGAATGCCGCAAGCAGAATTCAAATCCGAGCCTCCGTTCTGCAGGAAATCGCAGTTTTAGCGAAAACCTATCTTCCAGCATTCTAACTGCCAGAATCGTACTCTGTTGTTGAACAGTAGTGTATCCGAAGTGAAATGACTAGAGGAATCGAATGCCGCAAGCAGAATTCAAATCCGAGCCTCCGTTCTGCAGGGAATCGCAGTTTTGGCGAAAAACCTATCTTCAAGCATTTTAACTGCCAGAATCGTACTTTGTTGTTGAACAGTAGTGTATCCGAAGTGAAATGACTAGAGGAATCGAATGCCGCAAGCAGAATTCAAATCCGAGCCTCCGTTCTGCAGGAAATCGCAGTTTTAGCGAAAAACCTATCTTCCAGCATTCTAACTGCCAGAATCGTACTTTGTTGTTGAACAGAAGTGTATCCGAAGTGAAATGACTACAGGAATCGAATGCCGAAAGCAGAATTCAAATACGAGCCTCCGTTCTCCAGGAAATCGCAGTTTTAGCGAAAAACCTAACTTCCAGCATTCTAACTGCCAGAATCGTACTCTGTTGTTGAACAGAAGTGTATCCGAAGTGAAATGACCAGAGGAGTCGAATGCCGCAAGCAGAATTCAAATCCGAGCCTCCGTTCGGCAGGAAATCGCAATTTTAGCGAAAAACCTATCTTCCAGCATTTTAACTGCCAGAATCGTACTTTGTTGTTGAACAGAAGTGTATCCGAAGTGAAATGACTACAGGAATCGAATGCCGAAAGCAGAATTCAAATACGAGCCTCCGTTCTCCAGGAAATCGCAGTTTTAGCGAAAAACCTAACTTCCAGCATTCTAACTGCCAGAATCGTACTCTGTTGTTGAACAGAAGTGTATCCGAAGTGAAATGACCAGAGGAGTCGAATGCCGCAAGCAGAATTCAAATCCGAGCCTCCGTTCGGCAGGAAATCGCAATTTTAGCGAAAAACCTATCTTCCAGCATTTTAACTGCCAGAATCGTACTTTGTTGTTGAACAGAAGTGTATCCGAAGTGAAATGACTAGAGGTATCGAATGCCGCAAGCAGAATTCAAATCCGAGCCTCCGTTCTGCAGGAAATCGCAGTTTTAGCGAAAAACCTATCTTCCAGCATTCTAACTGCCAGAATCGTACTTTGTTGTTGAACAGAAGTGTATCCGAAGTGAAATGACTACAGGAATCGAATGCCGAAAGCAGAATTCAAATACGAGCCTCCGTTCTCCAGGAAATCGCAGTTTTAGCGAAAAACCTAACTTCCAGCATTCTAACTGCCAGAATCGTACTCTGTTGTTGAACAGAAGTGTATCCGAAGTGAAATGACCAGAGGAGTCGAATGCCGCAAGCAGAATTCAAATCCGAGCCTCCGTTCGGCAGGAAATCGCAGTTTTAGCGAAAAACCTATCTTCCAGCATTTTAACTGCCAGAATCGTACTTTGTTGTTGAACAGAAGTGTATCCGAAGTGAAATGACTAGAGGTATCGAATGCCGCAAGCAGAATTCAAATCCGAGCCTCCGTTCTGCAGGAAATCGCAGTTTTAGCGAAAACCTATCTTCCAGCATTCTAACTGCCAGAATCGTACTCTGTTGTTGAACAGTAGTGTATCCGAAGTGAAATGACTAGAGGAATCGAATGCCGCAAGCAGAATTCAAATCCGAGCCTCCGTTCTGCAGGGAATCGCAGTTTTGGCGAAAAACCTATCTTCAAGCATTTTAACTGCCAGAATCGTACTTTGTTGTTGAACAGTAGTGTATCCGAAGTGAAATGACTAGAGGAATCGAATGCCGCAAGCAGAATTCAAATCCGAGCCTCCGTTCTGCAGGAAATCGCAGTTTTAGCGAAAAACCTATCTTCCAGCATTCTAACTGCCAGAATCGTACTTTGTTGTTGAACAGAAGTGTATCCGAAGTGAAATGACTACAGGAATCGAATGCCGAAAGCAGAATTCAAATACGAGCCTCCGTTCTCCAGGAAATCGCAGTTTTAGCGAAAAACCTAACTTCCAGCATTCTAACTGCCAGAATCGTACTCTGTTGTTGAACAGAAGTGTATCCGAAGTGAAATGACCAGAGGAGTCGAATGCCGCAAGCAGAATTCAAATCCGAGCCTCCGTTCGGCAGGAAATCGCAATTTTAGCGAAAAACCTATCTTCCAGCATTTTAACTGCCAGAATCGTACTTTGTTGTTGAACAGAAGTGTATCCGAAGTGAAATGACTAGAGGTATCGAATGCCGCAAGCAGAATTCAAATCCGAGCCTCCGTTCTGCAGGAAATCGCAGTTTTAGCGAAAAACCTATCTTCCAGCATTCTAACTGCCAGAATCGTACTTTGTTGTTGAACAGAAGTGTATCCGAAGTGAAATGACTACAGGAATCGAATGCCGAAAGCAGAATTCAAATACGAGCCTCCGTTCTCCAGGAAATCGCAGTTTTAGCGAAAAACCTAACTTCCAGCATTCTAACTGCCAGAATCGTACTCTGTTGTTGAACAGAAGTGTATCCGAAGTGAAATGGCCAGAGGAGTCGAATGCCGCAAGCAGAATTCAAATCCGAGCCTCCGTTCGGCAGGAAATCGCAGTTTTAGCGAAAAACCTATCTTCCAGCATTTTAACTGCCAGAATCGTACTTTGTTGTTGAACAGAAGTGTATCCGAAGTGAAATGACTAGAGGTATCGAATGCCGCAAGCAGAATTCAAATCCGAGCCTCCGTTCTGCAGGAAATCGCAGTTTTAGCGAAAACCTATCTTCCAGCATTCTAACTGCCAGAATCGTACTCTGTTGTTGAACAGTAGTGTATCCGAAGTGAAATGACTAGAGGAATCTAATGCCGCAAGCAGAATTCAAATCCGAGCCTCCGTTCTGCAGGGAATCGCAGTTTTGGCGAAAAACCTATCTTCAAGCATTTTAACTGCCAGAATCGTACTTTGTTGTTGAACAGAAGTATATCCGAAGTGAAATGACTACAGGAATCGAATACCGCAATCAGAATTCAAATCCGAGCCTCCGTTCTGCAGGAAATCGCAGTTTTGGCGAAAAACCTATCTTCCAGCATTCTAACTGCCAGAATCGTACTCTGTTGTTGAACAAAAGTGTATCCGAAGTGAAATGACTACAGGAATCGAATACCGCAATCAGAATTCATATCCGAGCCTCCGTTCTGCAGGAAATCGCAGTTTTAGCGAAAAACCTATCTTCCAGCATTTTAACTGCCAGAATCGTACTTTGTTGTTGAACAGAAGTATATCCGAAGTGAAATGACTACTGGAATCGAATACCGCAATCAGAATTCAAATCCGAGCCTCCGTTCTGCAGGAAATCGCAGTTTTAGCGAAAAACCTATCTTCCAGCATTCTAACTGCCAGAATCGTACTTTGTTGTTGAACAGAAGTGTATCCGAAGTGAAATGACTACAGGAATCGAATGCCGCAAGCAGAATTCAAATCCGAGCCTCCGTTAGGCAGGAAATCGCACTTTTAGCGAAAAACCTATCTTCCAGCATTCTAACTGCCAGAATCGTACTCTGTTGTTGAACAGAAGTGTATCCAAAGTGAAATGACTACAGGAATCGAATGCCGCAAGCAGAATTCAGATCCGAGCCTCCGTTAGGCAGGAAATCGCACTTTTAGCGAAAAACCTATCTTCCAGCATTTTAACTGCCAGAATCGTACTTTGTTGTTGAACAGAAGTGTATCCGAAGAGAAATGACTACAGGAATCGAATGCCGCAAGCAGAATTCAAATCCGAGCCTCCGTTCTGCAGGAAATCGCAGTTTTAGCGAAAAACCTATCTTCCAGCATTCTAACTGCCAGAATCGTACTTTGTTGTTGAACAGAAGTGTATCCGAAGTGAAATGACTACAGGAATCGAATGCCGAAAGCAGAATTCAAATACGAGCCTCCGTTCTCCAGGAAATCGCAGTTTTAGCGAAAAACCTAACTTCCAGCATTCTAACTGCCAGAATCGTACTCTGTTGTTGAACAGAAGTGTATCCGAAGTGAAATGACCAGAGGAGTCGAATGCCGCAAGCAGAATTCAAATCCGAGCCTCCGTTCGGCAGGAAATCGCAATTTTAGCGAAAAACCTATCTTCCAGCATTTTAACTGCCAGAATCGTACTTTGTTGTTGAACAGAAGTGTATCCGAAGTGAAATGACTAGAGGTATCGAATGCCGCAAGCAGAATTCAAATCCGAGCCTCCGTTCTGCAGGAAATCGCAGTTTTAGCGAAAAACCTATCTTCCAGCATTCTAACTGCCAGAATCGTACTTTGTTGTTGAACAGAAGTGTATCCGAAGTGAAATGACTACAGGAATCGAATGCCGAAAGCAGAATTCAAATCCGAGCCTCCGTTCTGCAGGAAATCGCAGTTTTAGCGAAAACCTATCTTCCAGCATTCTAACTGCCAGAATCGTACTCTGTTGTTGAACAGTAGTGTATCCGAAGTGAAATGACTAGAGGAATCGAATGCCGCAAGCAGAATTCAAATCCGAGCCTCCGTTCTGCAGGGAATCGCAGTTTTGGCGAAAAACCTATCTTCAAGCATTTTAACTGCCAGAATCGTACTTTGTTGTTGAACAGAAGTATATCCGAAGTGAAATGACTACAGGAATCGAATACCGCAATCAGAATTCAAATCCGAGCCTCCGTTCTGCAGGAAATCGCAGTTTTGGCGAAAAACCTATCTTCCAGCATTCTAACTGCCAGAATCGTACTCTGTTGTTGAACAAAAGTGTATCCGAAGTGAAATGACTACAGGAATCGAATACCGCAATCAGAATTCATATCCGAGCCTCCGTTCTGCAGGAAATCGCAGTTTTAGCGAAAAACCTATCTTCCAGCATTTTAACTGCCAGAATCGTACTTTGTTGTTGAACAGAAGTATATCCGAAGTGAAATGACTACTGGAATCGAATACAGCAATCAGAATTCAAATCCGAGCCTCCGTTCTGCAGGAAATCGCAGTTTTAGCGAAAAACCTATCTTCCAGCATTCTAACTGCCAGAATCGTACTTTGTTGTTGAACAGAAGTGTATCCGAAGTGAAATGACTACAGGAATCGAATGCCGCAAGCAGAATTCAAATCCGAGCCTCCGTTCTGCAGGAAATCGCACTTTTAGCGAAAAACCTATCTTCCAGCATTCTAACTGCCAGAATCGTACTCTGTTGTTGAACAGAAGTGTATCCAAAGTGAAATGACTACAGGAATCGAATGCCGCAAGCAGAATTCAAATCCGAGCCTCCGTTCTGTAGGAAATCGCACTTTTAGCGAAAAACCTATCTTCCAGCATTTTAACTGCCAGAATCGTACTCTGTTGTTGAACAGATGTGTATCCGAAGTGAAATGACTACAGGAATCGAATGCCGCAAGCAGAATTCAAATCCGAGCCTCCGTTCTGCAGGAAATCGCAGTTTTAGCGAAAAACCTATCTTCCAGCATTCTAACTGCCAGAATCGTACTCTGTTGTTGAACAGAAGTGTATCCGAAGTGAAATGACCAGAGGAGTCGAATGCCGCAAGCAGAATTCAAATCCGAGCCTCCGTTCGGCAGGAAATCGCAATTTTAGCGAAAAACCTATCTTCCAGCATTTTAACTGCCAGAATCGTACTTTGTTGTTGAACAGAAGTGTATCCGAAGTGAAATGACTAGAGGTATCGAATGCCGCAAGCAGAATTCAAATCCGAGCCTCCGTTCTGCAGGAAATCGCAGTTTTAGCGAAAAACCTATCTTCCAGCATTCTAACTGCCAGAATCGTACTTTGTTGTTGAACAGAAGTGTATCCGAAGTGAAATGACTACAGGAATCGAATGCCGAAAGCAGAATTCAAATACGAGCCTCCGTTCTCCAGGAAATCGCAGTTTTAGCGAAAAACCTAACTTCCAGCATTCTAACTGCCAGAATCGTACTCTGTTGTTGAACAGAAGTGTATCCGAAGTGAAATGGCCAGAGGAGTCGAATGCCGCAAGCAGAATTCAAATCCGAGCCTCCGTTCGGCAGGAAATCGCAGTTTTGGTGAAAAACCTATCTTCCAGCATTTTAACTGCCAGAATCGTACTTTGTTGTTGAACAGAAGTGTATCCGAAGTGAAATGACTAGAGGAATCGAATGCCGCAAGCAGAATTCAAATCCGAGCCTCCGTTCTGCAGGAAATCGCAGTTTTAGCGAAAACCTATCTTCCAGCATTCTAACTGCCAGAATCGTACTCTGTTGTTGAACAGTAGTGTATCCGAAGTGAAATGACTAGAGGAATCTAATGCCGCAAGCAGAATTCAAATCCGAGCCTCCGTTCTGCAGGGAATCGCAGTTTTGGCGAAAAACCTATCTTCAAGCATTTTAACTGCCAGAATCGTACTTTGTTGTTGAACAGAAGTATATCCGAAGTGAAATGACTACAGGAATCGAATACCGCAATCAGAATTCAAATCCGAGCCTCCGTTCTGCAGGAAATCGCAGTTTTAGCGAAAAACCTATCTTCCAGCATTCTAACTGCCAGAATCGTACTCTGTTGTTGAACAAAAGTGTATCCGAAGTGAAATGACTACAGGAATCGAATACCGCAAGCAGAATTCATATCCGAGCCTCCGTTCTGCAGGAAATCGCAGTTTTAGCGAAAAACCTATCTTCCAGCATTTTAACTGCCAGAATCGTACTTTGTTGTTGAACAGAAGTATATCCGAAGTGAAATGACTACTGGAATCGAATACCGCAATCAGAATTCAAATCCGAGCCTCCGTTCTGCAGGAAATCGCAGTTTTAGCGAAAAACCTATCTTCCAGCATTCTAACTGCCAGAATCGTACTTTGTTGTTGAACAGAAGTGTATCCGAAGTGAAATGACTAGAGGAATCGAATGCCGCAAGCAGAATTCAAATCCGAGCCTCCGTTCTGCAGGAAATCGCACTTTTAGCGAAAAACCTATCTTCCAGCATTCTAACTGCCAGAATCGTACTCTGTTGTTGAACAGAAGTGTATCCGAAGTGAAATGACTAGAGGAATCGAATGCCGCAAGCAGAATTCAAATCCGAGCCTCCGTTAGGCAGGAAATCGCACTTTTAGCGAAAAACCTATCTTCCAGCATTTTAACTGCCAGAATCGTACTTTGTTGTTGAACAGAAGTGTATCCGAAGTGAAATGACTACAGGAATCGAATGCCGCAAGCAGAATTCAAATCCGAGCCTCCGTTCTGCAGGAAATCGCAGTTTTAGCGAAAAACCTATCTTCCAGCATTCTAACTGCCAGAATCGTACTTTGTTGTTGAACAGAAGTGTATCCGAAGTGAAATGACTACAGGAATCGAATGCCGAAAGCAGAATTCAAATACGAGCCTCCGTTCTCCAGGAAATCGCAGTTTTAGCGAAAAACCTAACTTCCAGCATTCTAACTGCCAGAATCGTACTCTGTTGTTGAACAGAAGTGTATCCGAAGTGAAATGACCAGAGGAGTCGAATGCCGCAAGCAGAATTCAAATCCGAGCCTCCGTTCGGCAGGAAATCGCACTTTTAGCGAAAAACCTATCTTCCAGCATTTTAACTGCCAGAATCGTACTTTGTTGTTGAACAGAAGTGTATCCGAAGTGAAATGACTAGAGGTATCGAATGCCGCAAGCAGAATTCAAATCCGAGCCTCCGTTCTGCAGGAAATCGCAGTTTTAGCGAAAAACCTATCTTCCAGCATTCTAACTGCCAGAATCGTACTTTGTTGTTGAACAGAAGTGTATCCGAAGTGAAATGACTACAGGAATCGAATGCCGAAAGCAGAATTCAAATCCGAGCCTCCGTTCTGCAGGAAATCGCAGTTTTAGCGAAAACCTATCTTCCAGCATTCTAACTGCCAGAATCGTACTCTGTTGTTGAACAGTAGTGTATCCGAAGTGAAATGACTAGAGGAATCGAATGCCGCAAGCAGAATTCAAATCCGAGCCTCCGTTCTGCAGGGAATCGCAGTTTTGGCGAAAAACCTATCTTCAAGCATTTTAACTGCCAGAATCGTACTTTGTTGTTGAACAGAAGTATATCCGAAGTGAAATGACTACAGGAATCGAATACCGCAATCAGAATTCAAATCCGAGCCTCCGTTCTGCAGGAAATCGCAGTTTTGGCGAAAAACCTATCTTCCAGCATTCTAACTGCCAGAATCGTACTCTGTTGTTGAACAAAAGTGTATCCGAAGTGAAATGACTACAGGAATCGAATACCGCAATCAGAATTCATATCCGAGCCTCCGTTCTGCAGGAAATCGCAGTTTTAGCGAAAAACCTATCTTCCAGCATTTTAACTGCCAGAATCGTACTTTGTTGTTGAACAGAAGTATATCCGAAGTGAAATGACTACTGGAATCGAATACAGCAATCAGAATTCAAATCCGAGCCTCCGTTCTGCAGGAAATCGCAGTTTTAGCGAAAAACCTATCTTCCAGCATTCTAACTGCCAGAATCGTACTTTGTTGTTGAACAGAAGTGTATCCGAAGTGAAATGACTACAGGAATCGAATGCCGCAAGCAGAATTCAAATCCGAGCCTCCGTTCTGCAGGAAATCGCACTTTTAGCGAAAAACCTATCTTCCAGCATTCTAACTGCCAGAATCGTACTCTGTTGTTGAACAGAAGTGTATCCAAAGTGAAATGACTACAGGAATCGAATGCCGCAAGCAGAATTCAAATCCGAGCCTCCGTTCTGTAGGAAATCGCACTTTTAGCGAAAAACCTATCTTCCAGCATTTTAACTGCCAGAATCGTACTCTGTTGTTGAACAGATGTGTATCCGAAGTGAAATGACTACAGGAATCGAATGCCGCAAGCAGAATTCAAATCCGAGCCTCCGTTCTGCAGGAAATCGCAGTTTTAGCGAAAAACCTATCTTCCAGCATTCTAACTGCCAGAATCGTACTCTGTTGTTGAACAGAAGTGTATCCGAAGTGAAATGACTACAGGAATCGAATGCCGAAAGCAGAATTCAAATACGAGCCTCCGTTCTCCAGGAAATCGCAGTTTTAGCGAAAAACCTATCTTCCAGCATTCTAACTGCCAGAATCGTACTCTGTTGTTGAACAGAAGTGTATCCGAAGTGAAATGACCAGAGGAGTCGAATGCCGCAAGCAGAATTCAAATCCGAGCCTCCGTTCTCCAGGAAATCGCAGTTTTAGCGAAAAACCTATCTTCCAGCATTCTAACTGCCAGAATCGTACTCTGTTGTTGAACAAAAGTGTATCCGAAGTGAAATGACTAGAGGTATCGAATGCCGCAAGCAGAATTCAAATCCGAGCCTCCGTTCTCCAGGAAATCGCAGTTTTAGCGAAAAACCTATCTTCCAGCATTCTAACTGCCAGAATCGTACTCTGTTGTTGAACAGAAGTGTATCCGAAGTAAAATGACTAGAGGTATCAAATGCCGCAAGCAGAATTCAAATCCGAGCTTCCGTTCTTTAGGAAATCGCAGTTTTAGCGAAAAACCTATCTTCCAGCATTCTAACTGCCAGAATCGTACTCTGTTGTTGAACAGAAGTGTATCCGAAGTGAAATGACTACAGGAATCGAATGCCGCAAGCAGAATTCAAATCCGAGCCTCCGTTCGGCAGGAAATCGCAGTTTTAGCGAAAAACCTATATTTTTTTTTTTTTTTAACATGGGGGAAATCCTCATGGATTCCCTGCCCCCTGAGGAAGGGGCGGGGATATGTCGGACTCTTACCGACTAAAACCCCCATGGTGGCCGGCCTCTGGGGCCATCTAGAGCGGGCTCTGGGAACTCTGGACGAACAACATCCAGAGCCCGCGCTGCTCGGCCCCTCGGCGCAACGCGCTACCTCCCGGGGGGGCCCTTGAATTGGGCCCCCCGGTACCTTGCACTTTGGCGACTAGGCGGGCCACACGCCTGGTCACCCCGCACCTGACCCTTGTTCTTGTAGGGGCCCCCGCTCCTCAACGGGAACCCCTCAAGGGCCGGTGGTATCTGCATGCGCGACGGGGATGTGGCTCCCCGTCGCGCACAAGGGCAGAAACGGACCCACCTTGCCTGGGTCCGCGAGGGCTTGGGACGGTCGCCCCGGCTAGAGCCTGTACGCCCCCCTCCGGAGTCGGCCGCCCCTCGCCCTAACCCTCCGCAGTCGACCGGGAGCGCCACGACGGTCCCGGTCACGCTCGGCGGCCTCCTTCTGCGAGAGAACAGTCTCGCAGAAGGAGGCCACCGCCGTCCAATTCTCCTCGCCGCCGACCATCGCTTTGACGACGGCCGACGGCGAGAGATCCGGCCCTATTTGGCCGACCAGGACGGCACGCTCCGCCGCCCATGAGGGACACTCCTCGAGGGTGTGCTGAGCGTCGTCCCGGTCGGCACCACAATGGTGGCAGCGAGTGTCCTCCTCCTTGCCTATACGCGCCAGATACTCACCGAAACACCCATGTCCGGTGAGCACCTGGCACGTCCTGTAGGTGACGTCGTACCTCCTACCGCTATCCGCCCACTCAGTCAAGGAGGGGAGGATAGCCCCAACAGCCCTGCTGTCGGTGTGGCGCGGCTCGGATAGCCACGTGCTCCACCTGTCCAGCAGAGTCTGTCGGGCCTGGCGCTTCAGGCCCGCGACCACTTCCGCCGTGACGGGTTCGCCCCTTCGCCGGAGGTCCGCCTGGCCGAGATACACCTCGACCAGGAACTGAGCCTCCATTACCCAGGGGGGAATACCCGCCACGGCGCTCGCCGCTGCACCGGAGATGGTGCGGTAGCCCCGGGCGACACGGATGGCCATGCGGCGGTGCAGCCGCTGGACAAGGCGACGGCACCGCGCGCTGGCCACCATACTGGTCACCCATACCGGGGCTCCATACATCAGTATGGACCGCACCACTCCGACATACAGCCGGCGAGCCCTTCCTCCTGTAGCGAAAAACCTATCTTCCAGCATTTTAACTGCCAGAATCGTACTTTGTTGTTGAACAGAAGTGTATCCGAAGTGAAAAGACTACAGGAATCGAATGCCGCAAGCAGAATTCAAATCCGAGCCTCCGTTCTGCAGGAAATCGCAGTTTTAGCGAAAAAGCTATCTTCCAGCATTCTAACTGCCAGAATCGTACTCTGTTGTTGAACAGAAGTGTATCCGAAGTAAAATGACTAGAGGTATCAAATGCCGCAAGCAGAATTCAAATCCGAGCTTCCGTTCTTTAGGAAATCGCAGTTTTAGCGAAAAACCTATCTTCCAGCATTCTAATTGCCAGAATCGTACTCTGTTGTTGAACAGAAGTGTATCCAAAGTGAAATGACTACAGGAATCGAATGCCGCAAGCAGAATTCAAATCCGAGCCTCCGTTCTGTAGGAAATCGCACTTTTAGCGAAAAACCTATCTTCCAGCATTTTAACTGCCAGAATCGTACTCTGTTGTTGAACAGAAGTGTATCCGAAGTGAAATGACCAGAGGAGTCGAATGCCGCAAGCAGAATTCAAATCCGAGCCTCCGTTCGGCAGGAAATCGCAGTTTTAGCCAAAAACCTATCTTCCAGCATTTTAACTGCCAGAATCGTACTTTGTTGTTGAACAGAAGTGTATCCGAAGTGAAATGACTACAGGAATCAAATGCCGCAAGCAGAATTCAAATCCGAGCCTCCGTTCTGCAGGAAATCGCAGTTTTAGCGAAAAACCTATCTTCCAGCATTCTAACTGCCAGAATCGTACTCTGTTGTTGAACAGAAGTGTATCCGAAGTGAAATGACTACAGGAATCGAATGCCGCAAGCAGAATTCAAATCCGAGCCTCCGTTCGGCAGGAAATCGCAGTTTTAGCGAAAAACCTATATTTTTTTTTTTTTTAACATGGGGGAAATCCTCATGGATTCCCTGCCCCCTGAGGAAGGGGCGGGGATATGTCGGACTCTTACCGACTAAAACCCCCATGGTGGCCGGCCTCTGGGGCCATCTAGAGCGGGCTCTGGGAACTCTGGACGAACAACATCCAGAGCCCGCGCTGCTCGGCCCCTCGGCGCAACGCGCTACCTCCCGGGGGGGCCCTTGAATTGGGCCCCCCGGTACCTTGCACTTTCGCGACTAGGCGGGCCACACGCCTGGTCACCCCGCACCTGACCCTTGTTCTTGTAGGGGCCCCCTCTCCTCAACGGGAACCCCTCAAGGGCCGGTGGTATCTGCATGCGCGACGGGGATGTGGCTCCCCGTCGCGCACAAGGGCAGAAACGGACCCACCTTGCCTGGGTCCGCGAGGGCTTGGGACGGTCGCCCCGGCTAGAGCCTGTACGCCCCCCTCCGGAGTCGGCCGCCCCTCGCCCTAACCCTCCGCAGTCGACCGGGAGCGCCACGACGGTCCCGGTCACGCTCGGCGGCCTCCTTCTGCGAGAGAACAGTCTCGCAGAAGGAGGCCACCGCCGTCCAATTCTCCTCGCCGCCGACCATCGCTTTGACGACGGCCGACGGCGAGAGATCCGGCCCTATTTGGCCGACCAGGACGGCACGCTCCGCCGCCCATGAGGGACACTCCTCGAGGGTGTGCTGAGCGTCGTCCCGGTCGGCACCACAATGGTGGCAGCGAGTGTCCTCCTCCTTGCCTATACGCGCCAGATACTCACCGAAACACCCATGTCCGGTGAGCACCTGGCACGTCCTGTAGGTGACGTCGTACCTCCTACCGCTATCCGCCCACTCAGTCAAGGAGGGGAGGATAGCCCCAACAGCCCTGCTGTCGGTGTGGCGCGGCTCGGATAGCCACGTGCTCCACCTGTCCAGCAGAGTCTGTCGGGCCTGGCGCTTCAGGCCCGCGACCACTTCCGCCGTGACGGGTTCACCCCTTCGCCGGAGGTCCGCCTGGCCGAGATACACCTCGACCAGGAACTGAGCCTCCATTACCCAGGGGGGAATACCCGCCACGGCGCTCGCCGCTGCACCGGAGATGGTGCGGTAGCCCCGGGCGACACGGATGGCCATGCGGCGGTGCAGCCGCTGGACAAGGCGACGGCACCGCGCGCTGGCCACCATACTGGTCACCCATACCGGGGCTCCATACATCAGTATGGACCGCACCACTCCGACATACAGCCGGCGAGCCCTTCCTCCTGTAGCGAAAAACCTATCTTCCAGCATTTTAACTGCCAGAATCGTACTTTGTTGTTGAACAGAAGTGTATCCGAAGTGAAAAGACTACAGGAATCGAATGCCGCAAGCAGAATTCAAATCCGAGCCTCCGTTCTGCAGGAAATCGCAGTTTTAGCGAAAAAGCTATCTTCCAGCATTCTAACTGCCAGAATCGTACTCTGTTGTTGAACAGAAGTGTATCCGAAGTGAAATGACTAGAGGTACCGAATGCCGCAAGCAGAATTCAAATCCGAGCCTCCGTTCTGCAGGAAATCGCAGTTTTAGCGAAAACCTATCTTCCAGCATTCTAACTGCCAGAATCGTACTCTGTTGTTGAACAGAAGTGTATCCGAAGTGAAATGACTAGAGGTATCGAATGCCGCAAGCAGAATTCAAATCCGAGCCTCCGTTCTGCAGGAAATCGCAGTTTTAGCGAAAACCTATCTTCCAGCATTCTAACTGCCAGAATCGTACTCTGTTGTTGAACAGAAGTGTATCCGAAGTGAAATGACTAGAGGAGTCGAATGCCGCAAGCAGAATTCAAATCCGAGCCTCCGTTCGGCAGGAAATCGCAGTTTTAGCGAAAAACCTATCTTCCAGCATTCTAACTGCCAGAATCGTACTCTGTTGTTGAACAGAAGTGTATCCGAAGTGAAATGACTAGAGGAGTCGGATGCCGCAAGCAGAATTCAAATCCGAGCCTCCGTTCTGCAGGAAATCGCAGTTTTAGCGAAAAACCTATCTTCCAGCATTCTAACTGCCAGAATCGTACTCTGTTGTTGAACAGAAGTGTATCCGAAGTAAAATGACTAGAGGTATCGAATGCCGCAAGCAGAATTCAAATCCGAGCCTCCGTTCTCCAGGAAATCGCAGTTTTAGCGAAAAACCTATCTTCCAGCATTCTAACTGCCAGAATCGTACTCTGTTGTTGAACAGAAGTGTATCCGAAGTGAAATGACTACAGGAATCGAATGCCGCAAGCAGAATTCAAATCCGAGCCTCCGTTCTGCAGGAAATCGCACTTTTAGCGAAAAACCTATCTTCCAGCATTCTAACTGCCAGAATCGTACTCTGTTGTTGAACAGAAGTGTATCCAAAGTGAAATGACTACAGGAATCGAATGCCGCAAGCAGAATTCAAATCCGAGCCTCCGTTCTGTAGGAAATCGCACTTTTAGCGAAAAACCTATCTTCCAGCATTTTAACTGCCAGAATCGTACTCTGTTGTTGAACAGATGTGTATCCGAAGTGAAATGACTACAGGAATCGAATGCCGCAAGCAGAATTCAAATCCGAGCCTCCGTTCTGCAGGAAATCGCAGTTTTAGCGAAAAACCTATCTTCCAGCATTCTAACTGCCAGAATCGTACTCTGTTGTTGAACAGAAGTGTATCCGAAGTGAAATGACTACAGGAATCGAATGCCGAAAGCAGAATTCAAATACGAGCCTCCGTTCTCCAGGAAATCGCAGTTTTAGCGAAAAACCTATCTTCCAGCATTCTAACTGCCAGAATCGTACTCTGTTGTTGAACAAAAGTGTATCCGAAGTGAAATGACTAGAGGTATCGAATGCCGCAAGCAGAATTCAAATCCGAGCCTCCGTTCTCCAGGAAATCGCAGTTTTAGCGAAAAACCTATCTTCCAGCATTCTAACTGCCAGAATCGTACTCTGTTGTTGAACAGAAGTGTATCCGAAGTAAAATGACTAGAGGTATCGAATGCCGCAAGCAGAATTCAAATCCGAGCCTCCGTTCTCCAGGAAATCGCAGTTTTAGCGAAAAACCTATCTTCCAGCATTCTAACTGCCAGAATCGTACTCTGTTGTTGAACAGAAGTGTATCCGAAGTAAAATGACTAGAGGTATCAAATGCCGCAAGCAGAATTCAAATCCGAGCTTCCGTTCTTTAGGAAATCGCAGTTTTAGCGAAAAACCTATCTTCCAGCATTCTAACTGCCAGAATCGTACTCTGTTGTTGAACAGAAGTGTATCCGAAGTGAAATGACTACAGGAATCGAATGCCGCAAGCAGAATTCAAATCCGAGCCTCCGTTCGGCAGGAAATCGCAGTTTTAGCGAAAAACCTATATTTTTTTTTTTTTTAACATGGGGGAAATCCTCATGGATTCCCTGCCCCCTGAGGAAGGGGCGGGGATATGTCGGACTCTTACCGACTAAAACCCCCATGGTGGCCGGCCTCTGGGGCCATCTAGAGCGGGCTCTGGGAACTCTGGACGAACAACATCCAGAGCCCGCGCTGCTCGGCCCCTCGGCGCAACGCGCTACCTCCCGGGGGGGCCCTTGAATTGGGCCCCCCGGTACCTTGCACTTTGGCGACTAGGCGGGCCACACGCCTGGTCACCCCGCACCTGACCCTTGTTCTTGTAGGGGCCCCCGCTCCTCAACGGGAACCCCTCAAGGGCCGGTGGTATCTGCATGCGCGACGGGGATGTGGCTCCCCGTCGCGCACAAGGGCAGAAACGGACCCACCTTGCCTGGGTCCGCGAGGGCTTGGGACGGTCGCCCCGGCTAGAGCCTGTACGCCCCCCTCCGGAGTCGGCCGCCCCTCGCCCTAACCCTCCGCAGTCGACCGGGAGCGCCACGACGGTCCCGGTCACGCTCGGCGGCCTCCTTCTGCGAGAGAACAGTCTCGCAGAAGGAGGCCACCGCCGTCCAATTCTCCTCGCCGCCGACCATCGCTTTGACGACGGCCGACGGCGAGAGATCCGGCCCTATTTGGCCGACCAGGACGGCACGCTCCGCCGCCCATGAGGGACACTCCTCGAGGGTGTGCTGAGCGTCGTCCCGGTCGGCACCACAATGGTGGCAGCGAGTGTCCTCCTCCTTGCCTATACGCGCCAGATACTCACCGAAACACCCATGTCCGGTGAGCACCTGGCACGTCCTGTAGGTGACGTCGTACCTCCTACCGCTATCCGCCCACTCAGTCAAGGAGGGGAGGATAGCCCCAACAGCCCTGCTGTCGGTGTGGCGCGGCTCGGATAGCCACGTGCTCCACCTGTCCAGCAGAGTCTGTCGGGCCTGGCGCTTCAGGCCCGCGACCACTTCCGCCGTGACGGGTTCGCCCCTTCGCCGGAGGTCCGCCTGGCCGAGATACACCTCGACCAGGAACTGAGCGTCCATTACCCAGGGGGGAATACCCGCCACGGCGCTCGCCGCTGCACCGGAGATGGTGCGGTAGCCCCGGGCGACACGGATGGCCATGCGGCGGTGCAGCCGCTGGACAAGGCGACGGCACCGCGCGCTGGCCACCATACTGGTCACCCATACCGGGGCTCCATACATCAGTATGGACCGCACCACTCCGACATACAGCCGGCGAGCCCTTCCTCCTGTAGCGAAAAACCTATCTTCCAGCATTTTAACTGCCAGAATCGTACTTTGTTGTTGAACAGAAGTGTATCCGAAGTGAAAAGACTACAGGAATCGAATGCCGCAAGCAGAATTCAAATCCGAGCCTCCGTTCTGCAGGAAATCGCAGTTTTAGCGAAAAAGCTATCTTCCAGCATTCTAACTGCCAGAATCGTACTCTGTTGTTGAACAGAAGTGTATCCGAAGTAAAATGACTAGAGGTATCAAATGCCGCAAGCAGAATTCAAATCCGAGCTTCCGTTCTTTAGGAAATCGCAGTTTTAGCGAAAAACCTATCTTCCAGCATTCTAATTGCCAGAATCGTACTCTGTTGTTGAACAGAAGTGTATCCAAAGTGAAATGACTACAGGAATCGAATGCCGCAAGCAGAATTCAAATCCGAGCCTCCGTTCTGTAGGAAATCGCACTTTTAGCGAAAAACCTATCTTCCAGCATTTTAACTGCCAGAATCGTACTCTGTTGTTGAACAGATGTGTATCCGAAGTGAAATGACTACAGGAATCGAATGCCGCAAGCAGAATTCAAATCCGAGCCTCCGTTCTGCAGGAAATCGCAGTTTTAGCGAAAAACCTATCTTCCAGCATTCTAACTGCCAGAATCGTACTCTGTTGTTGAACAGAAGTGTATCCGAAGTGAAATGACTACAGGAATCGAATGCCGAAAGCAGAATTCAAATACGAGCCTCCGTTCTCCAGGAAATCGCAGTTTTAGCGAAAAACCTATCTTCCAGCATTCTAACTGCCAGAATCGTACTCTGTTGTTGAACAGAAGTGTATCCGAAGTGAAATGACCAGAGGAGTCGAATGCCGCAAGCAGAATTCAAATCCGAGCCTCCGTTCGGCAGGAAATCGCAGTTTTAGCCAAAAACCTATCTTCCAGCATTTTAACTGCCAGAATCGTACTTTGTTGTTGAACAGAAGTGTATCCGAAGTGAAATGACTACAGGAATCGAATACCGCAATCAGAATTCATATCCGAGCCTCCGTTCTGCAGGAAATCGCAGTTTTAGCGAAAAACCTATCTTCCAGCATTTTAACTGCCAGAATCGTACTTTGTTGTTGAACAGAAGTATATCCGAAGTGAAATGACTACTGGAATCGAATACCGCAATCAGAATTCAAATCCGAGCCTCCGTTCTGCAGGAAATCGCAGTTTTGGCGAAAAACCTATCTTCCAGCATTCTAACTGCCAGAATCGTACTCTGTTGTTGAACAAAAGTGTGTCCGAAGTGAAATGACTAGAGGTATCGAATGCCGCAAGCAGAATTCAAATACGAGCCTCCGTTCTCCAGGAAATCGCAGTTTTAGCGAAAAACCTATCTTCCAGCATTCTAACTGCCAGAATCGTACTCTGTTGTTGAACAAAAGTGTATCCGAAGTGAAATGACTAGAGGTATCGAATGCCGCAAGCAGAATTCAAATCCGAGCCTCCGTTCTCCAGGAAATCGCAGTTTTAGCGAAAAACCTATCTTCCAGCATTCTAACTGCCAGAATCGTACTCTGTTGTTGAACAGAAGTGTATCCGAAGTAAAATGACTAGAGGTATCAAATGCCGCAAGCAGAATTCAAATCCGAGCTTCCGTTCTTTAGGAAATCGCAGTTTTAGCGAAAAACCTATCTTCCAGCATTCTAACTGCCAGAATCGTACTCTGTTGTTGAACAGAAGTGTATCCGAAGTGAAATGACTACAGGAATCGAATGCCGCAAGCAGAATTCAAATCCGAGCCTCCGTTCGGCAGGAAATCGCAGTTTTAGCGAAAAACCTATATTTTTTTTTTTTTTTAACATGGGGGAAATCCTCATGGATTCCCTGCCCCCTGAGGAAGGGGCGGGGATATGTCGGACTCTTACCGACTAAAACCCCCATGGTGGCCGGCCTCTGGGGCCATCTAGAGCGGGCTCTGGGAACTCTGGACGAACAACATCCAGAGCCCGCGCTGCTCGGCCCCTCGGCGCAACGCGCTACCTCCCGGGGGGGCCCTTGAATTGGGCCCCCCGGTACCTTGCACTTTGGCGACTAGGCGGGCCACACGCCTGGTCACCCCGCACCTGACCCTTGTTCTTGTAGGGGCCCCCGCTCCTCAACGGGAACCCCTCAAGGGCCGGTGGTATCTGCATGCGCGACGGGGATGTGGCTCCCCGTCGCGCACAAGGGCAGAAACGGACCCACCTTGCCTGGGTCCGCGAGGGCTTGGGACGGTCGCCCCGGCTAGAGCCTGTACGCCCCCCTCCGGAGTCGGCCGCCCCTCGCCCTAACCCTCCGCAGTCGACCGGGAGCGCCACGACGGTCCCGGTCACGCTCGGCGGCCTCCTTCTGCGAGAGAACAGTCTCGCAGAAGGAGGCCACCGCCGTCCAATTCTCCTCGCCGCCGACCATCGCTTTGACGACGGCCGACGGCGAGAGATCCGGCCCTATTTGGCCGACCAGGACGGCACGCTCCGCCGCCCATGAGGGACACTCCTCGAGGGTGTGCTGAGCGTCGTCCCGGTCGGCACCACAATGGTGGCAGCGAGTGTCCTCCTCCTTGCCTATACGCGCCAGATACTCACCGAAACACCCATGTCCGGTGAGCACCTGGCACGTCCTGTAGGTGACGTCGTACCTCCTACCGCTATCCGCCCACTCAGTCAAGGAGGGGAGGATAGCCCCAACAGCCCTGCTGTCGGTGTGGCGCGGCTCGGATAGCCACGTGCTCCACCTGTCCAGCAGAGTCTGTCGGGCCTGGCGCTTCAGGCCCGCGACCACTTCCGCCGTGACGGGTTCGCCCCTTCGCCGGAGGTCCGCCTGGCCGAGATACACCTCGACCAGGAACTGAACCTCCATTACCCAGGGGGGAATACCCGCCACGGCGCTCGCCGCTGCACCGGAGATGGTGCGGTAGCCCCGGGCGACACGGATGGCCATGCGGCGGTGCAGCCGCTGGACAAGGCGACGGCACCGCGCGCTGGCCACCATACTGGTCACCCATACCGGGGCTCCATACATCAGTATGGACCGCACCACTCCGACATACAGCCGGCGAGCCCTTCCTCCTGTAGCGAAAAACCTATCTTCCAGCATTTTAACTGCCAGAATCGTACTTTGTTGTTGAACAGAAGTGTATCCGAAGTGAAAAGACTACAGGAATCGAATGCCGCAAGCAGAATTCAAATCCGAGCCTCCGTTCTGCAGGAAATCGCAGTTTTAGCGAAAAAGCTATCTTCCAGCATTCTAACTGCCAGAATCGTACTCTGTTGTTGAACAGAAGTGTATCCGAAGTGAAATGACTAGAGGTACCGAATGCCGCAAGCAGAATTCAAATCCGAGCCTCCGTTCTGCAGGAAATCGCAGTTTTAGCGAAAACCTATCTTCCAGCATTCTAACTGCCAGAATCGTACTCTGTTGTTGAACAGAAGTGTATCCGAAGTGAAATGACTAGAGGTATCGAATGCCGCAAGCAGAATTCAAATCCGAGCCTCCGTTCTGCAGGAAATCGCAGTTTTAGCGAAAACCTATCTTCCAGCATTCTAACTGCCAGAATCGTACTCTGTTGTTGAACAGAAGTGTATCCGAAGTGAAATGACTAGAGGAGTCGAATGCCGCAAGCAGAATTCAAATCCGAGCCTCCGTTCGGCAGGAAATCGCAGTTTTAGCGAAAAACCTATCTTCCAGCATTCTAACTGCCAGAATCGTACTCTGTTGTTGAACAGAAGTGTATCCGAAGTGAAATGACTAGAGGAGTCGGATGCCGCAAGCAGAATTCAAATCCGAGCCTCCGTTCTGCAGGAAATCGCAGTTTTAGCGAAAACCTATCTTCCAGCATTCTAACTGCCAGAATCGTACTTTGTTGTTGAACAGAAGTGTATCCGAAGTGAAATGACTAGAGAAGTCGAATGTCGCAAGCAGAATTCAAATCCGAGCCTCCGTTCTGCAGGAAATCGCAGTTTTAGCGAAAAAGCTATCTTCCAGCATTCTAACTGCCAGAATCGTACTCTGTTGTTGAACAGAAGTGTATCCGAAGTGAAATGACTACAGGAATCGAATGCCGCAAGCAGAATTCAAATTCGAGCCTCCGTTCGGCAGGAAATCGCAGTTTTAGCGAAAAAGCTATCTTCCAGCATTCTAACTGCCAGAATCGTACTCTGTTGTTGAACAGAAGTGTATCCGAAGTGAAATGACTAGAGGTATCAAATGCCGCAAGCAGAATTCAAATCCGAGCTTCCGTTCTATAGGAACTCGCAGTTTTAGCGAAAAACCTATCTTCCAGCATTTTAACTGCCAGAATCGTACTTTGTTGTTGAACAGAAGTGTATCCGAAGTGAAAAGACTACAGGAATCGAATGCCGCAAGCAGAATTCAAATCCGAGCCTCCGTTCTGCAGGAAATCGCAGTTTTAGCGAAAAAGCTATCTTCCAGCATTCTAACTGCCAGAATCGTACTCTGTTGTTGAACAGAAGTGTATCCGAAGTGAAATGACTAGAGGTACCGAATGCCGCAAGCAGAATTCAAATCCGAGCCTCCGTTCTGCAGGAAATCGCAGTTTTAGCGAAAACCTATCTTCCAGCATTCTAACTGCCAGAATCGTACTCTGTTGTTGAACAGAAGTGTATCCGAAGTGAAATGACTAGAGGTATCGAATGCCGCAAGCAGAATTCAAATCCGAGCCTCCGTTCTGCAGGAAATCGCAGTTTTAGCGAAAACCTATCTTCCAGCATTCTAACTGCCAGAATCGTACTCTGTTGTTGAACAGAAGTGTATCCGAAGTGAAATGACTAGAGGAGTCGAATGCCGCAAGCAGAATTCAAATCCGAGCCTCCGTTCGGCAGGAAATCGCAGTTTTAGCGAAAAACCTATCTTCCAGCATTCTAACTGCCAGAATCGTACTCTGTTGTTGAACAGAAGTGTATCCGAAGTGAAATGACTAGAGGAGTCGGATGCCGCAAGCAGAATTCAAATCCGAGCCTCCGTTCTGCAGGAAATCGCAGTTTTAGCGAAAACCTATCTTCCAGCATTCTAACTGCCAGAATCGTACTTTGTTGTTGAACAGAAGTGTATCCGAAGTGAAATGACTAGAGAAGTCGAATGCCGCAAGCAGAATTCAAATCCGAGCCTCCGTTCTGCAGGAAATCGCAGTTTTAGCGAAAAAGCTATCTTCCAGCATTCTAACTGCCAGAATCGTACTCTGTTGTTGAACAGAAGTGTATCCGAAGTGAAATGACTACAGGAATCGAATGCCGCAAGCAGAATTCAAATTCGAGCCTCCGTTCGGCAGGAAATCGCAGTTTTAGCGAAAAAGCTATCTTCCAGCATTCTAACTGCCAGAATCGTACTCTGTTGTTGAACAGAAGTGTATCCGAAGTGAAATGACTAGAGGTATCAAATGCCGCAAGCAGAATTCAAATCCGAGCTTCCGTTCTATAGGAACTCGCAGTTTTAGCGAAAAACCTATCTTCCAGCATTTTAACTGCCAGAATCGTACTTTCTTGTTGAACAGAAGTGTATCCGAAGTGAAAAGACTACAGGAATCGAATGCCGCAAGCAGAATTCAAATCCGAGCTTCCGTTCTTTAGGAAATCGCAGTTTTAGCGAAAAACCTATCTTCCAGCATTTTAACTGCCAGAATCGTACTCTGTTGTTGAACAGAAGTGTATCCGAAGTGAAATGACTAGAGGTACCGAATGCCGCAAGCAGAATTCAAATCCGAGCCTCCGTTCTGCAGGAAATCGCAGTTTTAGCGAAAACCTATCTTCCAGCATTCTAACTGCCAGAATCGTACTCTGTTGTTGAACAGAAGTGTATCCGAAGTGAAATGACTAGAGGTATCGAATGCCGGAAGCAGAATTCAAATCCGAGCCTCCGTTCTGCAGGAAATCGCAGTTTTAGCGAAAACCTATCTTCCAGCATTCTAACTGCCAGAATCGTACTCTGTTGTTGAACAGAAGTGTATCCGAAGTGAAATGACTAGAGGTATCAAATGCCGCAAGCAGAATTCAAATCCGAGCTTCCGTTCTATAGGAACTCGCAGTTTTAGCGAAAAACCTATCTTCCAGCATTTTAACTGCCAGAATCGTACTTTGTTGTTGAACAGAAGTGTATCCGAAGTGAAAAGACTACAGGAATCGAATGCCGCAAGCAGAATTCAAATCCGAGCCTCCGTTCGGCAGGAAATCGCAGTTTTAGCGAAAAACCTATCTTCCAGCATTCTAACTGCCAGAATCGTACTCTGTTGTTGAACAGTAGTGTATCCGAAGTGAAATGACTAGAGGAATCGAATGCCGAAAGCAGAATTCAAATCCGAGCCTCCGTTCTGCAGGAAATCGCAGTTTTGGCGAAAAACCTATCTTCCAGCATTCTAACTGCCAGAATCGTACTCTGTTGTTGAACAGAAGTGTATCCGAAGTGAAATGACTAGAGGAATCGAATGCCGCAAGCAGAATTCAAATCCGAGCCTCCGTTCTGCAGGGAATCGCAGTTTTAGCGAAAAAGCTATCTTCCAGCATTCTAACTGCCAGAATCGTACTCTGTTGTTGAACAGAAGTGTATCCGAAGTGAAATGACTACAGGAATCGAATGCCGCAAGCAGAATTCAAATTCGAGCCTCCGTTCGGCAGGAAATCGCAGTTTTAGCGAAAAAGCTATCTTCCAGCATTCTAACTGCCAGAATCGTACTCTGTTGTTGAACAGAAGTGTATCCGAAGTGAAATGACTAGAGGTATCAAATGCCGCAAGCAGAATTCAAATCCGAGCTTCCGTTCTATAGGAACTCGCAGTTTTAGCGAAAAACCTATCTTCCAGCATTTTAACTGCCAGAATCGTACTTTGTTGTTGAACAGAAGTGTATCCGAAGTGAAAAGACTACAGGTATCAAATGCCGCAAGCAGAATTCAAATCCGAGCTTCCGTTCTTTAGGAAATCGCAGTTTTAGCGAAAAACCTATCTTCCAGCATTTTAACTGCCAGAATCGTACTCTGTTGTTGAACAGAAGTGTATCCGAAGTGAAATGACTAGAGGTACCGAATGCCGCAAGCAGAATTCAAATCCGAGCCTCCGTTCTGCAGGAAATCGCAGTTTTAGCGAAAACCTATCTTCCAGCATTCTAACTGCCAGAATCGTACTCTGTTGTTGAACAGAAGTGTATCCGAAGTGAAATGACTAGAGGTATCGAATGCCGGAAGCAGAATTCAAATCCGAGCCTCCGTTCTGCAGGAAATCGCAGTTTTAGCGAAAACCTATCTTCCAGCATTCTAACTGCCAGAATCGTACTCTGTTGTTGAACAGAAGTGTATCCGAAGTGAAATGACTAGAGGAGTCGAATGCCGCAAGCAGAATTCAAATCCGAGCCTCCGTTCTGCAGGAAATCGCAGTTTTAGCGAAAAAGCTATCTTCCAGCATTCTAACTGCCAGAATCGTACTCTGTTGTTGAACAGAAGTGTATCCGAAGTGAAATGACTACAGGAATCGAATGCCGCAAGCAGAATTCAAATTCGAGCCTCCGTTCGGCAGGAAATCGCAGTTTTAGCGAAAAAGCTATCTTCCAGCATTCTAACTGCCAGAATCGTACTTTGTTGTTGAACAGAAGTGTATCCGAAGTGAAATGACTAGAGGTATCAAATGCCGCAAGCAGAATTCAAATCCGAGCTTCCGTTCTATAGGAACTCGCAGTTTTAGCGAAAAACCTATCTTCCAGCATTTTAACTGCCAGAATCGTACTTTGTTGTTGAACAGAAGTGTATCCGAAGTGAAAAGACTACAGGAATCGAATGCCGCAAGCAGAATTCAAATCCGAGCCTCCGTTGGGCAGGAAATCGCAGTTTTAGCGAAAAACCTATCTTCCAGCATTCTAACTGCCAGAATCGTACTCTGTTGTTGAACAGTAGTGTATCCGAAGTGAAATGACTAGAGGAATCGAATGCCGAAAGCAGAATTCAAATCCGAGCCTCCGTTCTGCAGGAAATCGCAGTTTTGGCGAAAAACCTATCTTCCAGCATTCTAACTGCCAGAATCGTACTCTGTTGTTGAACAGAAGTGTATCCGAAGTGAAATGACTAGAGGAATCGAATGCCGCAAGCAGAATTCAAATCCGAGCCTCCGTTCTGCAGGGAATCGCAGTTTTAGCGAAAAAGCTATCTTCCAGCATTCTAACTGCCAGAATCGTACTCTGTTGTTGAACAGAAGTGTATCCGAAGTGAAATGACTACAGGAATCGAATGCCGCAAGCAGAATTCAAATTCGAGCCTCCGTTCGGCAGGAAATCGCAGTTTTAGCGAAAAAGCTATCTTCCAGCATTCTAACTGCCAGAATCGTACTCTGTTGTTGAACAGAAGTGTATCCGAAGTGAAATGACTAGAGGTATCAAATGCCGCAAGCAGAATTCAAATCCGAGCTTCCGTTCTATAGGAACTCGCAGTTTTAGCGAAAAACCTATATTCCAGCATTTTAACTGCCAGAATCGTACTTTGTTGTTGAACAGAAGTGTATCCGAAGTGAAAAGACTACAGGAATCGAATGCCGCAAGCAGAATTCAAATCCGAGCCTCCGTTCGGCAGGAAATCGCAGTTTTAGCGAAAAACCTATCTTCCAGCATTCTAACTGCCAGAATCGTACTCTGTTGTTGAACAGTAGTGTATCCGAAGTGAAATGACTAGAGGAATCGAATGCCGAAAGCAGAATTCAAATCCGAGCCTCCGTTCTGCAGGAAATCGCAGTTTTGGCGAAAAACCTATCTTCCAGCATTCTAACTGCCAGAATCGTACTCTGTTGTTGAACAGAAGTGTATCCGAAGTGAAATGACTAGAGGAGTCGAATGCCGCAAGCAGAATTCAAATCCGAGCCTCCGTTCGGCAGGAAATCGCAGTTTTAGCGAAAAAGCTATCTTCCAGCATTCTAACTGCCAGAATCGTACTGTGTTGTTGAACAGAAGTGTATCCGAAGTAAAATGACTAGAGGTATCAAATGCCGCAAGCAGAATTCAAATCCGAGCTTCCGTTCTTTAGGAAATCGCAGTTTTAGCGAAAAACCTATCTTCCAGCATTCTAACTGCCAGAATCGTACTCTGTTGTTGAACAGAAGTGTATCCGAAGTGAAATGACTACAGGAATCGAATGCCGCAAGCAGAATTCAAATCCGAGCCTCCGTTCGGCAGGAAATCGCAGTTTTAGCGAAAAACCTATATTTTTTTTTTTTTTTTAACATGGGGGAAATCCTCATGGATTCCCTGCCCCCTGAGGAAGGGGCGGGGATATGTCGGACTCTTACCGACTAAAACCCCCATGGTGGCCGGCCTCTGGGGCCATCTAGAGCGGGCTCTGGGAACTCTGGACGAACAACATCCAGAGCCCGCGCTGCTCGGCCCCTCGGCGCAACGCGCTACCTCCCGGGGGGGCCCTTGAATTGGGCCCCCCGGTACCTTGCACTTTGGCGACTAGGCGGGCCACACGCCTGGTCACCCCGCACCTGACCCTTGTTCTTGTAGGGGCCCCCGCTCCTCAACGGGAACCCCTCAAGGGCCGGTGGTATCTGCATGCGCGACGGGGATGTGGCTCCCCGTCGCGCACAAGGGCAGAAACGGACCCACCTTGCCTGGGTCCGCGAGGGCTTGGGACGGTCGCCCCGGCTAGAGCCTGTACGCCCCCCTCCGGAGTCGGCCGCCCCTCGCCCTAACCCTCCGCAGTCGACCGGGAGCGCCACGACGGTCCCGGTCACGCTCGGCGGCCTCCTTCTGCGAGAGAACAGTCTCGCAGAAGGAGGCCACCGCCGTCCAATTCTCCTCGCCGCCGACCATCGCTTTGACGACGGCCGACGGCGAGAGATCCGGCCCTATTTGGCCGACCAGGACGGCACGCTCCGCCGCCCATGAGGGACACTCCTCGAGGGTGTGCTGAGCGTCGTCCCGGTCGGCACCACAATGGTGGCAGCGAGTGTCCTCCTCCTTGCCTATACGCGCCAGATACTCACCGAAACACCCATGTCCGGTGAGCACCTGGCACGTCCTGTAGGTGACGTCGTACCTCCTACCGCTATCCGCCCACTCAGTCAAGGAGGGGAGGATAGCCCCAACAGCCCTGCTGTCGGTGTGGCGCGGCTCGGATAGCCACGTGCTCCACCTGTCCAGCAGAGTCTGTCGGGCCTGGCGCTTCAGGCCCGCGACCACTTCCGCCGTGACGGGTTCGCCCCTTCGCCGGAGGTCCGCCTGGCCGAGATACACCTCGACCAGGAACTGAGCCTCCATTACCCAGGGGGGAATACCCGCCACGGCGCTCGCCGCTGCACCGGAGATGGTGCGGTAGCCCCGGGCGACACGGATGGCCATGCGGCGGTGCAGCCGCTGGACAAGGCGACGGCACCGCGCGCTGGCCACCATACTGGTCACCCATACCGGGGCTCCATACATCAGTATGGACCGCACCACTCCGACATACAGCCGGCGAGCCCTTCCTCCTGTAGCGAAAAACCTATCTTCCAGCATTTTAACTGCCAGAATCGTACTTTGTTGTTGAACAGAAGTGTATCCGAAGTGAAAAGACTACAGGAATCGAATGCCGCAAGCAGAATTCAAATCCGAGCCTCCGTTCTGCAGGAAATCGCAGTTTTAGCGAAAAAGCTATCTTCCAGCATTCTAACTGCCAGAATCGTACTCTGTTGTTGAACAGAAGTGTATCCGAAGTAAAATGACTAGAGGTATCAAATGCCGCAAGCAGAATTCAAATCCGAGCTTCCGTTCTTTAGGAAATCGCAGTTTTAGCGAAAAACCTATCTTCCAGCATTCTAATTGCCAGAATCGTACTCTGTTGTTGAACAGAAGTGTATCCGAAGTGAAATGACTAGAGGTATCGAATGCCGCAAGCAGAATTCAAATCCGAGCCTCCGTTCTGCAGGAAATCGCAGTTTTAGCGAAAACCTATCTTCCAGCATTCTAACTGCCAGAATCGTACTCTGTTGTTGAACAGAAGTGTATCCGAAGTGAAATGACTAGAGGAGTCGAATGCCGCAAGCAGAATTCAAATCCGAGCCTCCGTTCGGCAGGAAATCGCAGTTTTAGCGAAAAACCTATCTTCCAGCATTCTAACTGCCAGAATCGTACTCTGTTGTTGAACAGAAGTGTATCCGAAGTGAAATGACTAGAGGAGTCGGATGCCGCAAGCAGAATTCAAATCCGAGCCTCCGTTCTGCAGGAAATCGCAGTTTTAGCGAAAACCTATCTTCCAGCATTCTAACTGCCAGAATCGTACTTTGTTGTTGAACAGAAGTGTATCCGAAGTGAAATGACTAGAGAAGTCGAATGCCGCAAGCAGAATTCAAATCCGAGCCTCCGTTCTGCAGGAAATCGCAGTTTTAGCGAAAAAGCTATCTTCCAGCATTCTAACTGCCAGAATCGTACTCTGTTGTTGAACAGAAGTGTATCCGAAGTGAAATGACTACAGGAATCGAATGCCGCAAGCAGAATTCAAATTCGAGCCTCCGTTCGGCAGGAAATCGCAGTTTTAGCGAAAAAGCTATCTTCCAGCATTCTAACTGCCAGAATCGTACTCTGTTGTTGAACAGAAGTGTATCCGAAGTGAAATGACTAGAGGTATCAAATGCCGCAAGCAGAATTCAAATCCGAGCTTCCGTTCTATAGGAACTCGCAGTTTTAGCGAAAAACCTATCTTCCAGCATTTTAACTGCCAGAATCGTACTTTGTTGTTGAACAGAAGTGTATCCGAAGTGAAAAGACTACAGGAATCAAATGCCGCAAGCAGAATTCAAATCCGAGCTTCCGTTCTTTAGGAAATCGCAGTTTTAGCGAAAAACCTATCTTCCAGCATTTTAACTGCCAGAATCGTACTCTGTTGTTGAACAGAAGTGTATCCGAAGTGAAATGACTAGAGGTACCGAATGCCGCAAGCAGAATTCAAATCCGAGCCTCCGTTCTGCAGGAAATCGCAGTTTTAGCGAAAACCTATCTTCCAGCATTCTAACTGCCAGAATCGTACTCTGT
Organism: Ectemnius lituratus; assembly: GCA_910593735.2. Lineage (NCBI taxonomy): Eukaryota > Metazoa > Arthropoda > Insecta > Hymenoptera > Crabronidae > Ectemnius > Ectemnius lituratus. Next base: position 4,159,269 of record OU343037.1, read on the forward strand.
TGTTGAACAGAAGTGTATCCGAAGTGAAATGACTAGAGGTATCGAATGCCGGAAGCAGAATTCAAATCCGAGCCTCCGTTCTGCAGGAAATCGCAGTTTTAGCGAAAACCTATCTTCCAGCATTCTAACTGCCAGAATCGTACTCTGTTGTTGAACAGAAGTGTATCCGAAGTGAAATGACTAGAGGAGTCGAATGCCGCAAGCAGAATTCAAATCCGAGCCTCCGTTCTGCAGGAAATCGCAGTTTTAGCGAAAAAGCTATCTTCCAGCATTCTAACTGCCAGAATCGTACTCTGTTGTTGAACAGAAGTGTATCCGAAGTGAAATGACTACAGGAATCGAATGCCGCAAGCAGAATTCAAATTCGAGCCTCCGTTCGGCAGGAAATCGCAGTTTTAGCGAAAAAGCTATCTTCCAGCATTCTAACTGCCAGAATCGTACTCTGTTGTTGAACAGAAGTGTATCCGAAGTGAAATGACTAGAGGTATCAAATGCCGCAAGCAGAATTCAAATCCGAGCTTCCGTTCTATAGGAACTCGCAGTTTTAGCGAAAAACCTATCTTCCAGCATTTTAACTGCCAGAATCGTACTTTGTTGTTGAACAGAAGTGTATCCGAAGTGAAATGACTACAGGAATCGAATGCCGCAAGCAGAATTCAAATCCGAGCCTCCGTTGGGCAGGAAATCGCAGTTTTAGCGAAAAACCTATCTTCCAGCATTCTAACTGCCAGAATCGTACTCTGTTGTTGAACAGTAGTGTATCCGAAGTGAAATGACTAGAGGAATCGAATGCCGAAAGCAGAATTCAAATCCGAGCCTCCGTTCTGCAGGAAATCGCAGTTTTGGCGAAAAACCTATCTTCCAGCATTCTAACTGCCAGAATCGTACTTTGTTGTTGAACAGAAGTGTATCCGAAGTGAAATGACTAGAGAAGTCGAATGCCGCAAGCAGAATTCAAATCCGAGCCTCCGTTCTGCAGGAAATCGCAGTTTTAGCGAAAAAGCTATCTTCCAGCATTCTAACTGCCAGAATCGTACTCTGTTGTTGAACAGAAGTGTATCCGAAGTGAAATGACTACAGGAATCGAATGCCGCAAGCAGAATTCAAATTCGAGCCTCCGTTCGGCAGGAAATCGCAGTTTTAGCGAAAAAGCTATCTTCCAGCATTCTAACTGCCAGAATCGTACTCTGTTGTTGAACAGAAGTGTATCCGAAGTGAAATGACTAGAGGTATCAAATGCCGCAAGCAGAATTCAAATCCGAGCTTCCGTTCTATAGGAACTCGCAGTTTTAGCGAAAAACCTATCTTCCAGCATTTTAACTGCCAGAATCGTACTTTGTTGTTGAACAGAAGTGTATCCGAAGTGAAAAGACTACAGGAATCGAATGCCGCAAGCAGAATTCAAATCCGAGCTTCCGTTCTTTAGGAAATCGCAGTTTTAGCGAAAAACCTATCTTCCAGCATTTTAACTGCCAGAATCGTACTCTGTTGTTGAACAGAAGTGTATCCGAAGTGAAATGACTAGAGGTACCGAATGCCGCAAGCAGAATTCAAATCCGAGCCTCCGTTCTGCAGGAAATCGCAGTTTTAGCGAAAACCTATCTTCCAGCATTCTAACTGCCAGAATCGTACTCTGTTGTTGAACAGAAGTGTATCCGAAGTGAAATGACTAGAGGTATCGAATGCCGGAAGCAGAATTGAAATCCGAGCCTCCGTTCTGCAGGAAATCGCAGTTTTAGCGAAAACCTATCTTCCAGCATTCTAACTGCCAGAATCGTACTCTGTTGTTGAACAGAAGTGTATCCGAAGTGAAATGACTAGAGGAATCGAATGCCGCAAGCAGAATTCAAATCCGAGCCTCCGTTCTGCAGGAAATCGCAGTTTTAGCGAAAAAGCTATCTTCCAGCATTCTAACTGCCAGAATCGTACTCTGTTGTTGAACAGAAGTGTATCCGAAGTGAAATGACTAGAGGAATCGAATGCCGCAAGCAGAATTCAAATTCGAGCCTCCGTTCGGCAGGAAATCGCAGTTTTAGCGAAAAAGCTATCTTCCAGCATTCTAACTGCCAGAATCGTACTCTGTTGTTGAACAGAAGTGTATCCGAAGTGAAATGACTAGAGGTATCAAATGCCGCAAGCAGAATTCAAATCCGAGCTTCCGTTCTATAGGAACTCGCAGTTTTAGCGAAAAACCTATCTTCCAGCATTTTAACTGCCAGAATCGTACTTTGTTGTTGAACAGAAGTGTATCCGAAGTGAAATGACTACAGGAATCGAATGCCGCAAGCAGAATTCAAATCCGAGCCTCCGTTGGGCAGGAAATCGCAGTTTTAGCGAAAAACCTATCTTCCAGCATTCTAACTGCCAGAATCGTACTCTGTTGTTGAACAGTAGTGTATCCGAAGTGAAATGACTAGAGGAATCGAATGCCGAAAGCAGAATTCAAATCCGAGCCTCCGTTCTGCAGGAAATCGCAGTTTTGGCGAAAAACCTATCTTCCAGCATTCTAACTGCCAGAATCGTACTCTGTTGTTGAACAGAAGTGTATCCGAAGTGAAATGACTAGAGGAATCGAATGCCGCAAGCAGAATTCAAATCCGAGCCTCCGTTCTGCAGGGAATCGCAGTTTTAGCGAAAAAGCTATCTTCCAGCATTCTAACTGCCAGAATCGTACTCTGTTGTTGAACAGAAGTGTATCCGAAGTGAAATGACTACAGGAATCGAATGCCGCAAGCAGAATTCAAATTCGAGCCTCCGTTCGGCAGGAAATCGCAGTTTTAGCGAAAAAGCTATCTTCCAGCATTCTAACTGCCAGAATCGTACTCTGTTGTTGAACAGAAGTGTATCCGAAGTGAAATGACTAGAGGTATCAAATGCCGCAAGCAGAATTCAAATCCGAGCTTCCGTTCTATAGGAACTCGCAGTTTTAGCGAAAAACCTATCTTCCAGCATTTTAACTGCCAGAATCGTACTTTGTTGTTGAACAGAAGTGTATCCGAAGTGAAAAGACTACAGGAATCGAATGCCGCAAGCAGAATTCAAATCCGAGCCTCCGTTCGGCAGGAAATCGCAGTTTTAGCGAAAAACCTATCTTCCAGCATTCTAACTGCCAGAATCGTACTCTGTTGTTGAACAGTAGTGTATCCGAAGTGAAATGACTAGAGGAATCGAATGCCGAAAGCAGAATTCAAATCCGAGCCTCCGTTCTGCAGGAAATCGCAGTTTTGGCGAAAAACCTATCTTCCAGCATTCTAACTGCCAGAATCGTACTCTGTTGTTGAACAGAAGTGTATCCGAAGTGAAATGACTAGAGGAGTCGAATGCCGCGAGCAGAATTCAAATCCGAGCCTCCGTTCGGCAGGAAATCGCAGTTTTAGCGAAAAAGCTATCTTCCAGCATTCTAACTGCCAGAATCGTACTCTGTTGTTGAACAGAAGTGTATCCGAAGTGAAATGACTAGAGGAATCGAATGCCGCAAGCAGAATTCAAATCCGAGCCTCCGTTCGGCAGGAAATCGCAGTTTTAGCGAAAAAGCTATCTTCCAGCATTCTAACTGCCAGAATCGTACTCTGTTGTTGAACAGAAGTGTATCCGAAGTAAAATGACTAGAGGTATCAAATGCCGCAAGCAGAATTCAAATCCGAGCTTCCGTTCTTTAGGAAATCGCAGTTTTAGCGAAAAACCTATCTTCCAGCATTCTAACTGCCAGAATCGTACTCTGTTGTTGAACAGAAGTGTATCCGAAGTGAAATGACTACAGGAATCGAATGCCGAAAGCAGAATTCAAATCCGAGCCTCCGTTCGGCAGGAAATCGCAGTTTTAGCGAAAAACCTATATTTTTTTTTTTTTTTAACATGGGGGAAATCCTCATGGATTCCCTGCCCCCTGAGGAAGGGGCGGGGATATGTCGGACTCTTACCGACTAAAACCCCCATGGTGGCCGGCCTCTGGGGCCATCTAGAGCGGGCTCTGGGAACTCTGGACGAACAACATCCAGAGCCCGCGCTGCTCGGCCCCTCGGCGCAACGCGCTACCTCCCGGGGGGGCCCTTGAATTGGGCCCCCCGGTACCTTGCACTTTGGCGACTAGGCGGGCCACACGCCTGGTCACCCCGCACCTGACCCTTGTTCTTGTAGGGGCCCCCGCTCCTCAACGGGAACCCCTCAAGGGCCGGTGGTATCTGCATGCGCGACGGGGATGTGGCTCCCCGTCGCGCACAAGGGCAGAAACGGACCCACCTTGCCTGGGTCCGCGAGGGCTTGGGACGGTCGCCCCGGCTAGAGCCTGTACGCCCCCCTCCGGAGTCGGCCGCCCCTCGCCCTAACCCTCCGCAGTCGACCGGGAGCGCCACGACGGTCCCGGTCACGCTCGGCGGCCTCCTTCTGCGAGAGAACAGTCTCGCAGAAGGAGGCCACCGCCGTCCAATTCTCCTCGCCGCCGACCATCGCTTTGACGACGGCCGACGGCGAGAGATCCGGCCCTATTTGGCCGACCAGGACGGCACGCTCCGCCGCCCATGAGGGACACTCCTCGAGGGTGTGCTGAGCGTCGTCCCGGTCGGCACCACAATGGTGGCAGCGAGTGTCCTCCTCCTTGCCTATACGCGCCAGATACTCACCGAAACACCCATGTCCGGTGAGCACCTGGCACGTCCTGTAGGTGACGTCGTACCTCCTACCGCTATCCGCCCACTCAGTCAAGGAGGGGAGGATAGCCCCAACAGCCCTGCTGTCGGTGTGGCGCGGCTCGGATAGCCACGTGCTCCACCTGTCCAGCAGAGTCTGTCGGGCCTGGCGCTTCAGGCCCGCGACCACTTCCGCCGTGACGGGTTCGCCCCTTCGCCGGAGGTCCGCCTGGCCGAGATACACCTCGACCAGGAACTGAGCCTCCATTACCCAGGGGGGAATACCCGCCACGGCGCTCGCCGCTGCACCGGAGATGGTGCGGTAGCCCCGGGCGACACGGATGGCCATGCGGCGGTGCAGCCGCTGGACAAGGCGACGGCACCGCGCGCTGGCCACCATACTGGTCACCCATACCGGGGCTCCATACATCAGTATGGACCGCACCACTCCGACATACAGCCGGCGAGCCCTTCCTCCTGTAGCGAAAAACCTATCTTCCAGCATTTTAACTGCCAGAATCGTACTTTGTTGTTGAACAGAAGTGTATCCGAAGTGAAAAGACTACAGGAATCGAATGCCGCAAGCAGAATTCAAATCCGAGCCTCCGTTCTGCAGGAAATCGCAGTTTTAGCGAAAAAGCTATCTTCCAGCATTCTAACTGCCAGAATCGTACTCTGTTGTTGAACAGAAGTGTATCCGAAGTGAAATGACTACAGGAATCGAATGCCGCAAGCAGAATTCAAATTCGAGCCTCCGTTCGGCAGGAAATCGCAGTTTTAGCGAAAAACCTATCTTCCAGCATTCTAACTGCCAGAATCGTACTCTGTTGTTGAACAGAAGTGTATCCGAAGTGAAATGACTACAGGAATCGAATGCCGCAAGCAGAATTCAAATCCGAGCCTCCGTTCGGCAGGAAATCGCAGTTTTAGCGAAAAAGCTATCTTCCAGCATTCTAACTGCCAGAATCGTACTCTGTTGTTGAACAGAAGTGTATCCGAAGTGAAATGACTACAGGAATCGAATGCCGCAAGCAGAATTCAAATCCGAGCCTCCGTTCGGCAGGAAATCGCAGTTTTAGCGAAAAAGCTATCTTCCAGCATTCTAACTGCCAGAATCGTACTCTGTTGTTGAACAGAAGTGTATCCGAAGTGAAATGACTAGAGGAATCGAATGCCGCAAGCAGAATTCAAATTCGAGCCTCCGTTCGGCAGGAAATCGCAGTTTTAGCGAAAAACCTATCTTCCAGCATTCTAACTGCCAGAATCGTACTCTGTTGTTGAACAGAAGTGTATCCGAAGTGAAATGACTACAGGAATCGAATGCCGCAAGCAGAATTCAAATCCGAGCCTCCGTTCTGCAGGAAATCGCAGTTTTAGCGAAAAACCTATCTTCCAGCATTCTAACTGCCAGAATCGTACTCTGTTGTTGAACAGAAGTGTATCCGAAGTAAAATGACTAGAGGTATCAAATGCCGCAAGCAGAATTCAAATCCGAGCCTCCGTTCGGCAGGAAATCGCAGTTTTAGCGAAAAACCTATCTTCCAGCATTCTAACTGCCAGAATCGTACTCTGTTGTTGAACAGAAGTGTATCCGAAGTGAAATGACTAGAGGTATCAAATGCCGAAAGCAGAATTCAAATCCGAGCCTCCGTTCTGCAGGAAATCGCAGTTTTGGCGATAAACCTATCTTCCAGCATTCTAACTGCCAGAATCGTACTATGTTGTTGAACAGTAGTGTATCCGAAGTGAAATGACTACAGGAATCGAATGCCGAAAGCAGAATTCAAATACGAGCCTCCGTTCTCCAGGAAATCGCAGTTTTAGCGAAAAACCTATCTTCCAGCATTCTAACTGCCAGAATCGTACTCTGTTGTTGAACAGAAGTGTATCCGAAGTGAAATGACCAGAGGAGTCGAATGCCGCAAGCAGAATTCAAATCCGAGCCTCCGTTAGGCAGGAAATCGCAGTTTTAGCGAAAAACCTATCTTCCAGCATTTTAACTGCCAGAATCGTACTTTGTTGTTGAACAGAAGTGTATCCGAAGTGAAATGACTACAGGAATCGAATGCCGCAAGCAGAATTCAAATTCGAGCCTCCGTTCTCCAGGAAATCGCAGTTTTAGCGAAAAACCTATCTTCCAGCATTCTAACTGCCAGAATCGTACTCTGTTGTTGAGCAGAAGTGTATCCGAAGTGAAATGACAAGAGGAATCGAATACCGCAATCAGAATTCAAATCCGAGCCTCCGTTCTGCAGGAAATCGCAGTTTTAGCGAAAAACCTATCTTCCAGCATTCTAACTGCCAGAATCGTACTCTGTTGTTGAACAAAAGTGTATCCGAAGTGAAATGACTAGAGGAATCGAATGCCGCAAGCAGAATTCAAATCCGAGCTTCCGTTCTATAGGAAATCGCAGTTTTAGCGAAAAACCTATCTTCCAGCATTTTAACTGCCAGAATCGTACTTTGTTGTTGAACAGAAGTGTATCCGAAGTGAAATGACTACAGGAATCGAATGCCGCAAGCAGAATTCAAATCCGAGCCTCCGTTGGGCAGGAAATCGCAGTTTTAGCGAAAAACCTATCTTCCAGCATTCTAACTGCCAGAATCGTACTCTGTTGTTGAACAGAAGTGTATCCGAAGTGAAATGACTAGAGGAATCGAATGCCGCAAGCAGAATTCAAATCCGAGCTTCCGTTCTATAGGAAATCGCAGTTTTAGCGAAAAACCTATCTTCCAGCATTTTAACTGCCAGAATCGTACTTTGTTGTTGAACAGAAGTATATCCGAAGTGAAATGACTACAGGAATCGAATACCGCAATCAGAATTCAAATCCGAGCCTCCGTTCTGCAGGAAATCGCAGTTTTGGCGAAAAACCTATCTTCCAGCATTCTAACTGCCAGAATCGTACTCTGTTGTTGAACAAAAGTGTATCCGAAGTGAAATGACTAGAGGTATCGAATGCCGCAAGCAGAATTCAAATCCGAGCCTCCGTTCTGCAGGAAATCGCAGTTTTAACGAAAACCTATCTTCCAGCATTCTAACTGCCAGAATCGTACTCTGTTGTTGATCAGAAGTGTATCCGAAGTGAAATGACTACAGGAATCGAATGCCGCAAGCAGAATTCAAATCCGAGCCTCCGTTCGGCAGGAAATCGCAGTTTTAGCGAAAAAGCTATCTTCCAGCATTCTAACTGCCAGAATCGTACTCTGTTGTTGAACAGAAGTGTATCCGAAGTGAAATGACTACAGGAATCGAATGCCGCAAGCAGAATTCAAATCCGAGCCTCCGTTCGGCAGGAAATCGCAGTTTTAGCGAAAAAGCTATCTTCCAGCATTCTAACTGCCAGAATCGTACTCTGTTGTTGAACAGAAGTGTATCCGAAGTGAAATGACTAGAGGAATCGAATGCCGCAAGCAGAATTCAAATTCGAGCCTCCGTTCGGCAGGAAATCGCAGTTTTAGCGAAAACCTATCTTCCAGCATTCTAACTGCCAGAATCGTACTTTGTTGTTGAACAGAAGTGTATCCGAAGTGAAATGACTAGAGAAGTCGAATGCCGCAAGCAGAATTCAAATCCGAGCCTCCGTTCTGCAGGAAATCGCAGTTTTAGCGAAAAAGCTATCTTCCAGCATTCTAACTGCCAGAATCGTACTCTGTTGTTGAACAGAAGTGTATCCGAAGTGAAATGACTACAGGAATCGAATGCCGCAAGCAGAATTCAAATTCGAGCCTCCGTTCGGCAGGAAATCGCAGTTTTAGCGAAAAAGCTATCTTCCAGCATTCTAACTGCCAGAATCGTACTCTGTTGTTGAACAGAAGTGTATCCGAAGTGAAATGACTAGAGGTATCAAATGCCGCAAGCAGAATTCAAATCCGAGCTTCCGTTCTATAGGAACTCGCAGTTTTAGCGAAAAACCTATCTTCCAGCATTTTAACTGCCAGAATCGTACTTTGTTGTTGAACAGAAGTGTATCCGAAGTGAAAAGACTACAGGAATCGAATGCCGCAAGCAGAATTCAAATCCGAGCTTCCGTTCTTTAGGAAATCGCAGTTTTAGCGAAAAACCTATCTTCCAGCATTTTAACTGCCAGAATCGTACTCTGTTGTTGAACAGAAGTGTATCCGAAGTGAAATGACTAGAGGTACCGAATGCCGCAAGCAGAATTCAAATCCGAGCCTCCGTTCTGCAGGAAATCGCAGTTTTAGCGAAAACCTATCTTCCAGCATTCTAACTGCCAGAATCGTACTCTGTTGTTGAACAGAAGTGTATCCGAAGTGAAATGACTAGAGGTATCGAATGCCGGAAGCAGAATTCAAATCCGAGCCTCCGTTCTGCAGGAAATCGCAGTTTTAGCGAAAACCTATCTTCCAGCATTCTAACTGCCAGAATCGTACTCTGTTGTTGAACAGAAGTGTATCCGAAGTGAAATGACTAGAGGAGTCGAATGCCGCAAGCAGAATTCAAATCCGAGCCTCCGTTCTGCAGGAAATCGCAGTTTTAGCGAAAAAGCTATCTTCCAGCATTCTAACTGCCAGAATCGTACTCTGTTGTTGAACAGAAGTGTATCCGAAGTGAAATGACTACAGGAATCGAATGCCGCAAGCAGAATTCAAATTCGAGCCTCCGTTCGGCAGGAAATCGCAGTTTTAGCGAAAAAGCTATCTTCCAGCATTCTAACTGCCAGAATCGTACTCTGTTGTTGAACAGAAGTGTATCCGAAGTGAAATGACTAGAGGTATCAAATGCCGCAAGCAGAATTCAAATCCGAGCTTCCGTTCTATAGGAACTCGCAGTTTTAGCGAAAAACCTATCTTCCAGCATTTTAACTGCCAGAATCGTACTTTGTTGTTGAACAGAAGTGTATCCGAAGTGAAATGACTACAGGAATCGAATGCCGCAAGCAGAATTCAAATCCGAGCCTCCGTTGGGCAGGAAATCGCAGTTTTAGCGAAAAACCTATCTTCCAGCATTCTAACTGCCAGAATCGTACTCTGTTGTTGAACAGTAGTGTATCCGAAGTGAAATGACTAGAGGAATCGAATGCCGAAAGCAGAATTCAAATCCGAGCCTCCGTTCTGCAGGAAATCGCAGTTTTGGCGAAAAACCTATCTTCCAGCATTCTAACTGCCAGAATCGTACTTTGTTGTTGAACAGAAGTGTATCCGAAGTGAAATGACTAGAGAAGTCGAATGCCGCAAGCAGAATTCAAATCCGAGCCTCCGTTCTGCAGGAAATCGCAGTTTTAGCGAAAAAGCTATCTTCCAGCATTCTAACTGCCAGAATCGTACTCTGTTGTTGAACAGAAGTGTATCCGAAGTGAAATGACTACAGGAATCGAATGCCGCAAGCAGAATTCAAATTCGAGCCTCCGTTCGGCAGGAAATCGCAGTTTTAGCGAAAAAGCTATCTTCCAGCATTCTAACTGCCAGAATCGTACTCTGTTGTTGAACAGAAGTGTATCCGAAGTGAAATGACTAGAGGTATCAAATGCCGCAAGCAGAATTCAAATCCGAGCCTCCGTTCTATAGGAACTCGCAGTTTTAGCGAAAAACCTATCTTCCAGCATTTTAACTGCCAGAATCGTACTTTGTTGTTGAACAGAAGTGTATCCGAAGTGAAATGACTACAGGAATCGAATGCCGCAAGCAGAATTCAAATCCGAGCTTCCGTTCTTTAGGAAATCGCAGTTTTAGCGAAAAACCTATCTTCCAGCATTTTAACTGCCAGAATCGTACTCTGTTGTTGAACAGAAGTGTATCCGAAGTGAAATGACTAGGGGTACCGAATGCCGCAAGCAGAATTCAAATCCGAGCCTCCGTTCTGCAGGAAATCGCAGTTTTAGCGAAAACCTATCTTCCAGCATTCTAACTGCCAGAATCGTACTCTGTTGTTGAACAGAAGTGTATCCGAAGTGAAATGACTAGAGGTATCGAATGCCGGAAGCAGAATTCAAATCCGAGCCTCCGTTCTGCAGGAAATCGCAGTTTTAGCGAAAACCTATCTTCCAGCATTCTAACTGCCAGAATCGTACTCTGTTGTTGAACAGAAGTGTATCCGAAGTGAAATGACTAGAGGAGTCGAATGCCGCAAGCAGAATTCAAATCCGAGCCTCCGTTCTGCAGGAAATCGCAGTTTTAGCGAAAAAGCTATCTTCCAGCATTCTAACTGCCAGAATCGTACTCTGTTGTTGAACAGAAGTGTATCCGAAGTGAAATGACTACAGGAATCGAATGCCGCAAGCAGAATTCAAATTCGAGCCTCCGTTCGGCAGGAAATCGCAGTTTTAGCGAAAAACCTATCTTCCAGCATTCTAACTGCCAGAATCGTACTCTGTTGTTGAACAGAAGTGTATCCGAAGTGAAATGACTAGAGGTATCAAATGCCGCAAGCAGAATTCAAATCCGAGCTTCCGTTCTATAGGAACTCGCAGTTTTAGCGAAAAACCTATCTTCCAGCATTTTAACTGCCAGAATCGTACTTTGTTGTTGAACAGAAGTGTATCCGAAGTGAAAAGACTACAGGAATCGAATGCCGCAAGCAGAATTCAAATCCGAGCCTCCGTTGGGCAGGAAATCGCAGTTTTAGCGAAAAACCTATCTTCCAGCATTCTAACTGCCAGAATCGTACTCTGTTGTTGAACAGTAGTGTATCCGAAGTGAAATGACTAGAGGAATCGAATGCCGAAAGCAGAATTCAAATCCGAGCCTCCGTTCTGCAGGAAATCGCAGTTTTGGCGAAAAACCTATCTTCCAGCATTCTAACTGCCAGAATCGTACTCTGTTGTTGAACAGAAGTGTATCCGAAGTGAAATGACTAGAGGAATCGAATGCCGCAAGCAGAATTCAAATCCGAGCCTCCGTTCTGCAGGGAATCGCAGTTTTAGCGAAAAAGCTATCTTCCAGCATTCTAACTGCCAGAATCGTACTCTGTTGTTGAACAGAAGTGTATCCGAAGTGAAATGACTACAGGAATCGAATGCCGCAAGCAGAATTCAAATTCGAGCCTCCGTTCGGCAGGAAATCGCAGTTTTAGCGAAAAACCTATCTTCCAGCATTCTAACTGCCAGAATCGTACTCTGTTGTTGAACAGAAGTGTATCCGAAGTGAAATGACTAGAGGTATCAAATGCCGCAAGCAGAATTCAAATCCGAGCTTCCGTTCTATAGGAACTCGCAGTTTTAGCGAAAAACCTATCTTCCAGCATTTTAACTGCCAGAATCGTACTTTGTTGTTGAACAGAAGTGTATCCGAAGTGAAATGACTACAGGAATCGAATGCCGCAAGCAGAATTCAAATCCGAGCCTCCGTTCGGCAGGAAATCGCAGTTTTAGCGAAAAACCTATCTTCCAGCATTCTAACTGCCAGAATCGTACTCTGTTGTTGAACAGTAGTGTATCCGAAGTGAAATGACTAGAGGAATCGAATGCCGAAAGCAGAATTCAAATCCGAGCCTCCGTTCTGCAGGAAATCGCAGTTTTGGCGAAAAACCTATCTTCCAGCATTCTAACTGCCAGAATCGTACTCTGTTGTTGAACAGAAGTGTATCCGAAGTGAAATGACTAGAGGAGTCGAATGCCGCGAGCAGAATTCAAATCCGAGCCTCCGTTCGGCAGGAAATCGCAGTTTTAGCGAAAAAGCTATCTTCCAGCATTCTAACTGCCAGAATCGTACTCTGTTGTTGAACAGAAGTGTATCCGAAGTGAAATGACTAGAGGAATCGAATGCCGCAAGCAGAATTCAAATTCGAGCCTCCGTTCGGCAGGAAATCGCAGTTTTAGCGAAAAAGCTATCTTCCAGCATTCTAACTGCCAGAATCGTACTCTGTTGTTGAACAGAAGTGTATCCGAAGTAAAATGACTAGAGGTATCAAATGCCGCAAGCAGAATTCAAATCCGAGCTTCCGTTCTTTAGGAAATCGCAGTTTTAGCGAAAAACCTATCTTCCAGCATTCTAACTGCCAGAATCGTACTCTGTTGTTGAACAGAAGTGTATCCGAAGTGAAATGACTACAGGAATCGAATGCCGCAAGCAGAATTCAAATCCGAGCCTCCGTTCGGCAGGAAATCGCAGTTTTAGCGGAAAACCTATATTTTTTTTTTTTTTTAACATGGGGGAAATCCTCATGGATTCCCTGCCCCCTGAGGAAGGGGCGGGGATATGTCGGACTCTTACCGACTAAAACCCCCATGGTGGCCGGCCTCTGGGGCCATCTAGAGCGGGCTCTGGGAACTCTGGACGAACAACATCCAGAGCCCGCGCTGCTCGGCCCCTCGGCGCAACGCGCTACCTCCCGGGGGGGCCCTTGAATTGGGCCCCCCGGTACCTTGCACTTTGGCGACTAGGCGGGCCACACGCCTGGTCACCCCGCACCTGACCCTTGTTCTTGTAGGGGCCCCCGCTCCTCAACGGGAACCCCTCAAGGGCCGGTGGTATCTGCATGCGCGACGGGGATGTGGCTCCCCGTCGCGCACAAGGGCAGAAACGGACCCACCTTGCCTGGGTCCGCGAGGGCTTGGGACGGTCGCCCCGGCTAGAGCCTGTACGCCCCCCTCCGGAGTCGGCCGCCCCTCGCCCTAACCCTCCGCAGTCGACCGGGAGCGCCACGACGGTCCCGGTCACGCTCGGCGGCCTCCTTCTGCGAGAGAACAGTCTCGCAGAAGGAGGCCACCGCCGTCCAATTCTCCTCGCCGCCGACCATCGCTTTGACGACGGCCGACGGCGAGAGATCCGGCCCTATTTGGCCGACCAGGACGGCACGCTCCGCCGCCCATGAGGGACACTCCTCGAGGGTGTGCTGAGCGTCGTCCCGGTCGGCACCACAATGGTGGCAGCGAGTGTCCTCCTCCTTGCCTATACGCGCCAGATACTCACCGAAACACCCATGTCCGGTGAGCACCTGGCACGTCCTGTAGGTGACGTCGTACCTCCTACCGCTATCCGCCCACTCAGTCAAGGAGGGGAGGATAGCCCCAACAGCCCTGCTGTCGGTGTGGCGCGGCTCGGATAGCCACGTGCTCCACCTGTCCAGCAGAGTCTGTCGGGCCTGGCGCTTCAGGCCCGCGACCACTTCCGCCGTGACGGGTTCGCCCCTTCGCCGGAGGTCCGCCTGGCCGAGATACACCTCGACCAGGAACTGAGCCTCCATTACCCAGGGGGGAATACCCGCCACGGCGCTCGCCGCTGCACCGGAGATGGTGCGGTAGCCCCGGGCGACACGGATGGCCATGCGGCGGTGCAGCCGCTGGACAAGGCGACGGCACCGCGCGCTGGCCACCATACTGGTCACCCATACCGGGGCTCCATACATCAGTATGGACCGCACCACTCCGACATACAGCCGGCGAGCCCTTCCTCCTGTAGCGAAAAACCTATCTTCCAGCATTTTAACTGCCAGAATCGTACTTTGTTGTTGAACAGAAGTGTATCCGAAGTGAAAAGACTACAGGAATCGAATGCCGCAAGCAGAATTCAAATCCGAGCCTCCGTTCTGCAGGAAATCGCAGTTTTAGCGAAAAAGCTATCTTCCAGCATTCTAACTGCCAGAATCGTACTCTGTTGTTGAACAGAAGTGTATCCGAAGTGAAATGACTACAGGAATCGAATGCCGCAAGCAGAATTCAAATTCGAGCCTCCGTTCGGCAGGAAATCGCAGTTTTAGCGAAAAACCTATCTTCCAGCATTCTAACTGCCAGAATCGTACTCTGTTGTTGAACAGAAGTGTATCCGAAGTGAAATGACTACAGGAATCGAATGCCGCAAGCAGAATTCAAATCCGAGCCTCCGTTCGGCAGGAAATCGCAGTTTTAGCGAAAAAGCTATCTTCCAGCATTCTAACTGCCAGAATCGTACTCTGTTGTTGAACAGAAGTGTATCCGAAGTGAAATGACTACAGGAATCGAATGCCGCAAGCAGAATTCAAATCCGAGCCTCCGTTCGGCAGGAAATCGCAGTTTTAGCGAAAAAGCTATCTTCCAGCATTCTAACTGCCAGAATCGTACTCTGTTGTTGAACAGAAGTGTATCCGAAGTGAAATGACTAGAGGAATCGAATGCCGCAAGCAGAATTCAAATTCGAGCCTCCGTTCGGCAGGAAATCGCAGTTTTAGCGAAAAAGCTATCTTCCAGCATTCTAACTGCCAGAATCGTACTCTGTTGTTGAACAGAAGTGTATCCGAAGTGAAATGACTACAGGAATCGAATGCCGCAAGCAGAATTCAAATCCGAGCCTCCGTTCTGCAGGAAATCGCAGTTTTAGCGAAAAACCTATCTTCCAGCATTCTAACTGCCAGAATCGTACTCTGTTGTTGAACAGAAGTGTATCCGAAGTAAAATGACTAGAGGTATCAAATGCCGCAAGCAGAATTCAAATCCGAGCCTCCGTTCGGCAGGAAATCGCAGTTTTAGCGAAAAACCTATCTTCCAGCATTCTAACTGCCAGAATCGTACTCTGTTGTTGAACAGAAGTGTATCCGAAGTGAAATGACTAGAGGTATCAAATGCCGAAAGCAGAATTCAAATCCGAGCCTCCGTTCTGCAGGAAATCGCAGTTTTGGCGATAAACCTATCTTCCAGCATTCTAACTGCCAGAATCGTACTATGTTGTTGAACAGTAGTGTATCCGAAGTGAAATGACTACAGGAATCGAATGCCGAAAGCAGAATTCAAATACGAGCCTCCGTTCTCCAGGAAATCGCAGTTTTAGCGAAAAACCTATCTTCCAGCATTCTAACTGCCAGAATCGTACTCTGTTGTTGAACAGAAGTGTATCCGAAGTGAAATGACTAGAGGAATCGAATGCCGCAAGCAGAATTCAAATCCGAGCCTCCGTTAGGCAGGAAATCGCAGTTTTAGCGAAAAACCTATCTTCCAGCATTTTAACTGCCAGAATCGTACTTTGTTGTTGAACAGAAGTGTATCCGAAGTGAAATGACTACAGGAATCGAATGCCGCAAGCAGAATTCAAATTCGAGCCTCCGTTCTCCAGGAAATCGCAGTTTTAGCGAAAAACCTATCTTCCAGCATTCTAACTGCCAGAATCGTACTCTGTTGTTGAGCAGAAGTGTATCCGAAGTGAAATGACAAGAGGAATCGAATACCGCAATCAGAATTCAAATCCGAGCCTCCGTTCTGCAGGAAATCGCAGTTTTAGCGAAAAACCTATCTTCCAGCATTCTAACTGCCAGAATCGTACTCTGTTGTTGAACAAAAGTGTATCCGAAGTGAAATGACTAGAGGTATCGAATGCCGCAAGCAGAATTCAAATCCGAGCTTCCGTTCTATAGGAAATCGCAGTTTTAGCGAAAAACCTATCTTCCAGCATTTTAACTGCCAGAATCGTACTTTGTTGTTGAACAGAAGTGTATCCGAAGTGAAATGACTACAGGAATCGAATGCCGCAAGCAGAATTCAAATCCGAGCCTCCGTTGGGCAGGAAATCGCAGTTTTAGCGAAAAACCTATCTTCCAGCATTCTAACTGCCAGAATCGTACTCTGTTGTTGAACAGAAGTGTATCCGAAGTGAAATGACTAGAGGTATCAAATGCCGCAAGCAGAATTCAAATCCGAGCTTCCGTTCTATAGGAAATCGCAGTTTTAGCGAAAAACCTATCTTCCAGCATTTTAACTGCCAGAATCGTACTTTGTTGTTGAACAGAAGTATATCCGAAGTGAAATGACTACAGGAATCGAATACCGCAATCAGAATTCAAATCCGAGCCTCCGTTCTGCAGGAAATCGCAGTTTTGGCGAAAAACCTATCTTCCAGCATTCTAACTGCCAGAATCGTACTCTGTTGTTGAACAAAAGTGTATCCGAAGTGAAATGACTAGAGGTATCGAATGCCGCAAGCAGAATTCAAATCCGAGCCTCCGTTCTGCAGGAAATCGCAGTTTTAACGAAAACCTATCTTCCAGCATTCTAACTGCCAGAATCGTACTCTGTTGTTGATCAGAAGTGTATCCGAAGTGAAATGACTACAGGAATCGAATGCCGCAAGCAGAATTCAAATCCGAGCCTCCGTTCGGCAGGAAATCGCAGTTTTAGCGAAAAAGCTATCTTCCAGCATTCTAACTGCCAGAATCGTACTCTGTTGTTGAACAGAAGTGTATCCGAAGTGAAATGACTACAGGAATCGAATGCCGCAAGCAGAATTCAAATCCGAGCCTCCGTTCGGCAGGAAATCGCAGTTTTAGCGAAAAAGCTATCTTCCAGCATTCTAACTGCCAGAATCGTACTCTGTTGTTGAACAGAAGTGTATCCGAAGTGAAATGACTAGAGGAATCGAATGCCGCAAGCAGAATTCAAATTCGAGCCTCCGTTCGGCAGGAAATCGCAGTTTTAGCGAAAAAGCTATCTTCCAGCATTCTAACTGCCAGAATCGTACTCTGTTGTTGAACAGAAGTGTATCCGAAGTGAAATGACTACAGGAATCGAATGCCGCAAGCAGAATTCAAATCCGAGCCTCCGTTCTGCAGGAAATCGCAGTTTTAGCGAAAAACCTATCTTCCAGCATTCTAACTGCCAGAATCGTACTCTGTTGTTGAACAGAAGTGTATCCGAAGTGAAATGACTAGAGGTATCAAATGCCGAAAGCAGAATTCAAATCCGAGCCTCCGTTCTGCAGGAAATCGCAGTTTTGGCGATAAACCTATCTTCCAGCATTCTAACTGCCAGAATCGTACTCTGTTGTTGAACAGTAGTGTATCCGAAGTGAAATGACTAGAGGAATCGAATGCCGAAAGCAGAATTCAAATCCGAGCCTCCGTTCTGCAGGAAATCGCAGTTTTGGCGAAAAACCTATCTTCCAGCATTCTAACTGCCAGAATCGTACTCTGTTGTTGAACAGAAGTGTATCCGAAGTGAAATGACTACAGGAATCGAATGCCGCAAGCAGAATTCAAATCCGAGCCTCCGTTCTGCAGGAAATCGCAGTTTTAGCGAAAAACCTATCTTCCAGCATTTTAACTGCCAGAATCGTACTTTGTTGTTGAACAGAAGTGTATCCGAAGTGAAATGACTACAGGAATCGAATGCCGAAAGCAGAATTCAAATACGATCCTCCGTTCGGCAGGAAATCGCAGTTTTAGCGAAAAACCTATCTTCCAGCATTCTAACTGCCAGAATCGTACTCTGTTGTTGAACAGAAGTGTATCCGAAGTGAAATGACTACAGGAATCGAATGCCGCAAGCAGAATTCAAATCCGAGCCTCCGTTCTGCAGGAAATCGCAGTTTTAGCGAAAAACCTATCTTCCAGCATTCTAACTGCCAGAATCGTACTCTGTTGTTGAACAGAAGTGTATCCGAAGTAAAATGACTAGAGGTATCAAATGCCGCAAGCAGAATTCAAATCCGAGCTTCCGTTCTTTAGGAAATCGCAGTTTTAGCGAAAAACCTATCTTCCAGCATTTTAACTGCCAGAACCGTACTCTGTTGTTGAACAGAAGTGTATCCGAAGTGAAATGACTAGAGGTATCGAATGCCGCAAGCAGAATTCAAATCCGAGCCTCCGTTCTGCAGGAAATCGCAGTTTTAACGAAAACCTATCTTCCAGCATTCTAACTGCCAGAATCGTACTCTGTTGTTGAACAGAAGTGTATCCGAAGTGAAATGACCAGAGGAGTCGGATGCCGCAAGCAGAATTCAAATCCGAGCCTCCGTTCTGCAGGAAATCGCAGTTTTAGCGAAAACCTATCTTCCAGCATTCTAACTGCCAGAATCGTACTTTGTTGTTGAACAGAAGTGTATCCGAAGTGAAATGACTAGAGAAGTCGAATGCCGCAAGCAGAATTCAAATCCGAGCCTCCGTTCTGCAGGAAATCGCAGTTTTAGCGAAAAAGCTATCTTCCAGCATTCTAACTGCCAGAATCGTACTCTGTTGTTGAACAGAAGTGTATCCGAAGTGAAATGACTAGAGGTATCAAATGCCGCAAGCAGAATTCAAATCCGAGCTTCCGTTCTATAGGAACTCGCAGTTTTAGCGAAAAACCTATCTTCCAGCATTTTAACTGCCAGAATCGTACTTTGTTGTTGAACAGAAGTGTATCCGAAGTGAAAAGACTACAGGAATCGAATGCCGCAAGCAGAATTCAAATCCGAGCTTCCGTTCTTTAGGAAATCGCAGTTTTAGCGAAAAACCTATCTTCCAGCATTTTAACTGCCAGAATCGTACTCTGTTGTTGAACAGAAGTGTATCCGAAGTGAAATGACTAGAGGTACCGAATGCCGCAAGCAGAATTCAAATCCGAGCCTCCGTTCTGCAGGAAATCGCAGTTTTAGCGAAAACCTATCTTCCAGCATTCTAACTGCCAGAATCGTACTCTGTTGTTGAACAGAAGTGTATCCGAAGTGAAATGACTAGAGGTATCGAATGCCGGAAGCAGAATTCAAATCCGAGCCTCCGTTCTGCAGGAAATCGCAGTTTTAGCGAAAACCTATCTTCCAGCATTCTAACTGCCAGAATCGTACTCTGTTGTTGAACAGAAGTGTATCCGAAGTGAAATGACTAGAGGAGTCGAATGCCGCAAGCAGAATTCAAATCCGAGCCTCCGTTCTGCAGGAAATCGCAGTTTTAGCGAAAAAGCTATCTTCCAGCATTCTAACTGCCAGAATCGTACTCTGTTGTTGAACAGAAGTGTATCCGAAGTGAAATGACTACAGGAATCGAATGCCGCAAGCAGAATTCAAATTCGAGCCTCCGTTCGGCAGGAAATCGCAGTTTTAGCGAAAAAGCTATCTTCCAGCATTCTAACTGCCAGAATCGTACTCTGTTGTTGAACAGAAGTGTATCCGAAGTGAAATGACTAGAGGTATCAAATGCCGCAAGCAGAATTCAAATCCGAGCTTCCGTTCTATAGGAACTCGCAGTTTTAGCGAAAAACCTATCTTCCAGCATTTTAACTGCCAGAATCGTACTTTGTTGTTGAACAGAAGTGTATCCGAAGTGAAATGACTACAGGAATCGAATGCCGCAAGCAGAATTCAAATCCGAGCCTCCGTTCGGCAGGAAATCGCAGTTTTAGCGAAAAACCTATCTTCCAGCATTCTAACTGCCAGAATCGTACTCTGTTGTTGAACAGTAGTGTATCCGAAGTGAAATGACTAGAGGAATCGAATGCCGAAAGCAGAATTCAAATCCGAGCCTCCGTTCTGCAGGAAATCGCAGTTTTGGCGAAAAACCTATCTTCCAGCATTCTAACTGCCAGAATCGTACTCTGTTGTTGAACAGAAGTGTATCCGAAGTGAAATGACTAGAGGAATCGAATGCCGCAAGCAGAATTCAAATCCGAGCCTCCGTTCTGCAGGGAATCGCAGTTTTAGCGAAAAAGCTATCTTCCAGCATTCTAACTGCCAGAATCGTACTCTGTTGTTGAACAGAAGTGTATCCGAAGTGAAATGACTACAGGAATCGAATGCCGCAAGCAGAATTCAAATTCGAGCCTCCGTTCGGCAGGAAATCGCAGTTTTAGCGAAAAAGCTATCTTCCAGCATTCTAACTGCCAGAATCGTACTCTGTTGTTGAACAGAAGTGTATCCGAAGTGAAATGACTAGAGGTATCAAATGCCGCAAGCAGAATTCAAATCCGAGCTTCCGTTCTATAGGAAATCGCAGTTTTAGCGAAAAACCTATCTTCCAGCATTTTAACTGCCAGAATCGTACTTTGTTGTTGAACAGAAGTGTATCCGAAGTGAAATGACTACAGGAATCGAATGCCGCAAGCAGAATTCAAATCCGAGCTTCCGTTCTATAGGAAATCGCAGTTTTAGCGAAAAACCTATCTTCCAGCATTTTAACTGCCAGAATCGTACTCTGTTGTTGAACAGAAGTGTATCCGAAGTGAAATGACTAGAGGTACCGAATGCCGCAAGCAGAATTCAAATCCGAGCCTCCGTTCTGCAGGAAATCGCAGTTTTAGCGAAAACCTATCTTCCAGCATTCTAACTGCCAGAATCGTACTCTGTTGTTGAACAGAAGTGTATCCGAAGTGAAATGACTAGAGGTATCGAATGCCGGAAGCAGAATTCAAATCCGAGCCTCCGTTCTGCAGGAAATCGCAGTTTTAGCGAAAACCTATCTTCCAGCATTCTAACTGCCAGAATCGTACTCTGTTGTTGAACAGAAGTGTATCCGAAGTGAAATGACTAGAGGAGTCGAATGCCGCAAGCAGAATTCAAATCCGAGCCTCCGTTCTGCAGGAAATCGCAGTTTTAGCGAAAAAGCTATCTTCCAGCATTCTAACTGCCAGAATCGTACTCTGTTGTTGAACAGAAGTGTATCCGAAGTGAAATGACTACAGGAATCGAATGCCGCAAGCAGAATTCAAATTCGAGCCTCCGTTCGGCAGGAAATCGCAGTTTTAGCGAAAAAGCTATCTTCCAGCATTCTAACTGCCAGAATCGTACTCTGTTGTTGAACAGAAGTGTATCCGAAGTGAAATGACTAGAGGTATCAAATGCCGCAAGCAGAATTCAAATCCGAGCTTCCGTTCTATAGGAACTCGCAGTTTTAGCGAAAAAGCTATCTTCCAGCATTTTAACTGCCAGAATCGTACTTTGTTGTTGAACAGAAGTGTATCCGAAGTGAAAAGACTACAGGAATCGAATGCCGCAAGCAGAATTCAAATCCGAGCCTCCGTTCGGCAGGAAATCGCAGTTTTAGCGAAAAACCTATCTTCCAGCATTCTAACTGCCAGAATCGTACTCTGTTGTTGAACAGTAGTGTATCCGAAGTGAAATGACTAGAGGAATCGAATGCCGAAAGCAGAATTCAAATCCGAGCCTCCGTTCTGCAGGAAATCGCAGTTTTGGCGAAAAACCTATCTTCCAGCATTCTAACTGCCAGAATCGTACTCTGTTGTTGAACAGAAGTGTATCCGAAGTGAAATGACTAGAGGAATCGAATGCCGCAAGCAGAATTCAAATCCGAGCCTCCGTTCTGCAGGGAATCGCAGTTTTAGCGAAAAAGCTATCTTCCAGCATTCTAACTGCCAGAATCGTACTCTGTTGTTGAACAGAAGTGTATCCGAAGTGAAATGACTACAGGAATCGAATGCCGCAAGCAGAATTCAAATTCGAGCCTCCGTTCGGCAGGAAATCGCAGTTTTAGCGAAAAAGCTATCTTCCAGCATTCTAACTGCCAGAATCGTACTCTGTTGTTGAACAGAAGTGTATCCGAAGTGAAATGACTAGAGGTATCAAATGCCGCAAGCAGAATTCAAATCCGAGCTTCCGTTCTATAGGAACTCGCAGTTTTAGCGAAAAACCTATCTTCCAGCATTTTAACTGCCAGAATCGTACTTTGTTGTTGAACAGAAGTGTATCCGAAGTGAAAAGACTACAGGAATCGAATGCCGCAAGCAGAATTCAAATCCGAGCCTCCGTTCGGCAGGAAATCGCAGTTTTAGCGAAAAACCAATCTTCCAGCATTCTAACTGCCAGAATCGTACTCTGTTGTTGAACAGTAGTGTATCCGAAGTGAAATGACTAGAGGAATCGAATGCCGAAAGCAGAATTCAAATCCGAGCCTCCGTTCTGCAGGAAATCGCAGTTTTGGCGAAAAACCTATCTTCCAGCATTCTAACTGCCAGAATCGTACTCTGTTGTTGAACAGAAGTGTATCCGAAGTGAAATGACTAGAGGAGTCGAATGCCGCAAGCAGAATTCAAATCCGAGCCTCCGTTCGGCAGGAAATCGCAGTTTTAGCGAAAAAGCTATCTTCCAGCATTCTAACTGCCAGAATCGTACTCTGTTGTTGAACAGAAGTGTATCCGAAGTAAAATGACTAGAGGTATCAAATGCCGCAAGCAGAATTCAAATCCGAGCTTCCGTTCTATAGGAAATCGCAGTTTTAGCGAAAAACCTATCTTCCAGCATTCTAACTGCCAGAATCGTACTCTGTTGTTGAACAGAAGTGTATCCGAAGTGAAATGACTACAGGAATCGAATGCCGCAAGCAGAATTCAAATCCGAGCCTCCGTTCGGCAGGAAATCGCAGTTTTAGCGAAAAACCTATATTTTTTTTTTTTTTTAACATGGGGGAAATCCTCATGGATTCCCTGCCCCCTGAGGAAGGGGCGGGGATATGTCGGACTCTTACCGACTAAAACCCCCATGGTGGCCGGCCTCTGGGGCCATCTAGAGCGGGCTCTGGGAACTCTGGACGAACAACATCCAGAGCCCGCGCTGCTCGGCCCCTCGGCGCAACGCGCTACCTCCCGGGGGGGCCCTTGAATTGGGCCCCCCGGTACCTTGCACTTTGGCGACTAGGCGGGCCACACGCCTGGTCACCCCGCACCTGACCCTTGTTCTTGTAGGGGCCCCCGCTCCTCAACGGGAACCCCTCAAGGGCCGGTGGTATCTGCATGCGCGACGGGGATGTGGCTCCCCGTCGCGCACAAGGGCAGAAACGGACCCACCTTGCCTGGGTCCGCGAGGGCTTGGGACGGTCGCCCCGGCTAGAGCCTGTACGCCCCCCTCCGGAGTCGGCCGCCCCTCGCCCTAACCCTCCGCAGTCGACCGGGAGCGCCACGACGGTCCCGGTCACGCTCGGCGGCCTCCTTCTGCGAGAGAACAGTCTCGCAGAAGGAGGCCACCGCCGTCCAATTCTCCTCGCCGCCGACCATCGCTTTGACGACGGCCGACGGCGAGAGATCCGGCCCTATTTGGCCGACCAGGACGGCACGCTCCGCCGCCCATGAGGGACACTCCTCGAGGGTGTGCTGAGCGTCGTCCCGGTCGGCACCACAATGGTGGCAGCGAGTGTCCTCCTCCTTGCCTATACGCGCCAGATACTCACCGAAACACGCATGTCCGGTGAGCACCTGGCACGTCCTGTAGGTGACGTCGTACCTTATACCGCTATCCGCCCACTCAGTCAAGGAGGGGAGGATAGCCCCAACAGCCCTGCTGTCGGTGTGGCGCGGCTCGGATAGCCACGTGCTCCACCTGTCCAGCAGAGTCTGTCGGGCCTGGCGCTTCAGGCCCGCGACCACTTCCGCCGTGACGGGTTCGCCCCTTCGCCGGAGGTCCGCCTGGCCGAGATACACCTCGACCAGGAACTGAGCCTCCATTACCCAGGGGGGAATACCCGCCACGGCGCTCGCCGCTGCACCGGAGATGGTGCGGTAGCCCCGGGCGACACGGATGGCCATGCGGCGGTGCAGCCGCTGGACAAGGCGACGGCACCGCGCGCTGGCCACCATACTGGTCACCCATACCGGGGCTCCATACATCAGTATGGACCGCACCACTCCGACATACAGCCGGCGAGCCCTTCCTCCTGTAGCGAAAAACCTATCTTCCAGCATTTTAACTGCCAGAATCGTACTTTGTTGTTGAACAGAAGTGTATCCGAAGTGAAAAGACTACAGGAATCGAATGCCGCAAGCAGAATTCAAATCCGAGCCTCCGTTCTGCAGGAAATCGCAGTTTTAGCGAAAAAGCTATCTTCCAGCATTCTAACTGCCAGAATCGTACTCTGTTGTTGAACAGAAGTGTATCCGAAGTGAAATGACTAGAGGTACCGAATGCCGCAAGCAGAATTCAAATCCGAGCCTCCGTTCTGCAGGAAATCGCAGTTTTAGCGAAAACCTATCTTCCAGCATTCTAACTGCCAGAATCGTACTCTGTTGTTGAACAGAAGTGTATCCGAAGTGAAATGACTAGAGGTATCGAATGCCGCAAGCAGAATTCAAATCCGAGCCTCCGTTCTGCAGGAAATCGCAGTTTTAGCGAAAACCTATCTTCCAGCATTCTAACTGCCAGAATCGTACTCTGTTGTTGAACAGAAGTGTATCCGAAGTGAAATGACTAGAGGAGTCGAATGCCGCAAGCAGAATTCAAATCCGAGCCTCCGTTCGGCAGGAAATCGCAGTTTTAGCGAAAAACCTATCTTCCAGCATTCTAACTGCCAGAATCGTACTCTGTTGTTGAACAGAAGTGTATCCGAAGTGAAATGACTAGAGGAGTCGGATGCCGCAAGCAGAATTCAAATCCGAGCCTCCGTTCTGCAGGAAATCGCAGTTTTAGCGAAAACCTATCTTCCAGCATTCTAACTGCCAGAATCGTACTTTGTTGTTGAACAGAAGTGTATCCGAAGTGAAATGACTAGAGAAGTCGAATGCCGCAAGCAGAATTCAAATCCGAGCTTCCGTTCTTTAGGAAATCGCAGTTTTAGCGAAAAACCTATCTTCCAGCATTTTAACTGCCAGAATCGTACTCTGTTGTTGAACAGAAGTGTATCCGAAGTGAAATGACTAGAGGTACCGAATGCCGCAAGCGGAATTCAAATCCGAGCCTCCGTTCTGCAGGAAATCGCAGTTTTAGCGAAAACCTATCTTCCAGCATTCTAACTGCCAGAATCGTACTCTGTTGTTGAACAGAAGTGTATCCGAAGTGAAATGACTAGAGGTATCGAATGCCGGAAGCAGAATTCAAATCCGAGCCTCCGTTCTGCAGGAAATCGCAGTTTTAGCGAAAACCTATCTTCCAGCATTCTAACTGCCAGAATCGTACTCTGTTGTTGAACAGAAGTGTATCCGAAGTGAAATGACTAGAGGAGTCGAATGCCGCAAGCAGAATTCAAATCCGAGCCTCCGTTCTGCAGGAAATCGCAGTTTTAGCGAAAAAGCTATCTTCCAGCATTCTAACTGCCAGAATCGTACTCTGTTGTTGAACAGAAGTGTATCCGAAGTGAAATGACTACAGGAATCGAATGCCGCAAGCAGAATTCAAATTCGAGCCTCCGTTCGGCAGGAAATCGCAGTTTTAGCGAAAAAGCTATCTTCCAGCATTCTAACTGCCAGAATCGTACTCTGTTGTTGAACAGAAGTGTATCCGAAGTGAAATGACTAGAGGTATCAAATGCCGCAAGCAGAATTCAAATCCGAGCTTCCGTTCTATAGGAACTCGCAGTTTTAGCGAAAAACCTATCTTCCAGCATTTTAACTGCCAGAATCGTACTTTGTTGTTGAACAGAAGTGTATCCGAAGTGAAATGACTACAGGAATCGAATGCCGCAAGCAGAATTCAAATCCGAGCCTCCGTTGGGCAGGAAATCGCAGTTTTAGCGGAAAACCTATTTTCCTGCATTCCAACTGCCAGAATCGTACTCTGTTGTTGAACAGTAGTGTATCCGAAGTGAAATGACTAGAGGAATCGAATGCCGAAAGCAGAATTCAAATCCGAGCCTCCGTTAGGCAGGAAATCGCAGTTTTGGCGAAAAACCTATCTTCCAGCATTCTAACTGCCAGAATCGTACTCTGTTGTTGAACAGAAGTGTATCCGAAGTGAAATGACTAGAGGAATCGAATGCCGCAAGCAGAATTCAAATCCGAGCCTCCGTTCTGCAGGGAATCGCAGTTTTAGCGAAAAAGCTATCTTCCAGCATTCTAACTGCCAGAATCGTACTCTGTTGTTGAACAGAAGTGTATCCGAAGTGAAATGACTACAGGAATCGAATGCCGCAAGCAGAATTCAAATTCGAGCCTCCGTTCGGCAGGAAATCGCAGTTTTAGCGAAAAAGCTATCTTCCAGCATTCTAACTGCCAGAATCGTACTCTGTTGTTGAACAGAAGTGTATCCGAAGTGAAATGACTAGAGGTATCAAATGCCGCAAGCGGAATTCAAATCCGAGCTTCCGTTCTATAGGAACTCGCAGTTTTAGCGAAAAACCTATCTTCCAGCATTTTAACTGCCAGAATCGTACTTTGTTGTTGAACAGAAGTGTATCCGAAGTGAAAAGACTACAGGAATCGAATGCCGCAAGCAGAATTCAAATCCGAGCCTCCGTTCGGCAGGAAATCGCAGTTTTAGCGAAAAACCTATCTTCCAGCATTCTAACTGCCAGAATCGTACTCTGTTGTTGAACAAAAGTGTATCCGAAGTGAAATGACTAGAGGTATCGAATGCCGCAAGCAGAATTCAAATCCGAGCCTCCGTTCTCCAGGAAATCGCAGTTTTAGCGAAAAACCTATCTTCCAGCATTCTAACTGCCAGAATCGTACTCTGTTGTTGAACAGAAGTGTATCCGAAGTAAAATGACTAGAGGTATCAAATGCCGCAAGCTGAATTCAAATCCGAGCTTCCGTTCTTTAGGAAATCGCAGTTTTAGCGAAAAACCTATCTTCCAGCATTCTAACTGCCAGAATCGTACTCTGTTGTTGAACAGAAGTGTATCCGAAGTGAAATGACTACAGGAATCGAATGCCGCAAGCAGAATTCAAATCCGAGCCTCCGTTCGGCAGGAAATCGCAGTTTTAGCGAAAAACCTATATTTTTTTTTTTTTTAACATGGGGGAAATCCTCATGGATTCCCTGCCCCCTGAGGAAGGGGCGGGGATATGTCGGACTCTTACCGACTAAAACCCCCATGGTGGCCGGCCTCTGGGGCCATCTAGAGCGGGCTCTGGGAACTCTGGACGAACAACATCCAGAGCCCGCGCTGCTCGGCCCCTCGGCGCAACGCGCTACCTCCCGGGGGGGCCCTTGAATTGGGCCCCCCGGTACCTTGCACTTTGGCGACTAGGCGGGCCACACGCCTGGTCACCCCGCACCTGACCCTTGTTCTTGTAGGGGCCCCCGCTCCTCAACGGGAACCCCTCAAGGGCCGGTGGTATCTGCATGCGCGACGGGGATGTGGCTCCCCGTCGCGCACAAGGGCAGAAACGGACCCACCTTGCCTGGGTCCGCGAGGGCTTGGGACGGTCGCCCCGGCTAGAGCCTGTACGCCCCCCTCCGGAGTCGGCCGCCCCTCGCCCTAACCCTCCGCAGTCGACCGGGAGCGCCACGACGGTCCCGGTCACGCTCGGCGGCCTCCTTCTGCGAGAGAACAGTCTCGCAGAAGGAGGCCACCGCCGTCCAATTCTCCTCGCCGCCGACCATCGCTTTGACGACGGCCGACGGCGAGAGATCCGGCCCTATTTGGCCGACCAGGACGGCACGCTCCGCCGCCCATGAGGGACACTCCTCGAGGGTGTGCTGAGCGTCGTCCCGGTCGGCACCACAATGGTGGCAGCGAGTGTCCTCCTCCTTGCCTATACGCGCCAGATACTCACCGAAACACCCATGTCCGGTGAGCACCTGGCACGTCCTGTAGGTGACGTCGTACCTCCTACCGCTATCCGCCCACTCAGTCAAGGAGGGGAGGATAGCCCCAACAGCCCTGCTGTCGGTGTGGCGCGGCTCGGATAGCCACGTGCTCCACCTGTCCAGCAGAGTCTGTCGGGCCTGGCGCTTCAGGCCCGCGACCACTTCCGCCGTGACGGGTTCGCCCCTTCGCCGGAGGTCCGCCTGGCCGAGATACACCTCGACCAGGAACTGAGCCTCCATTACCCAGGGGGGAATACCCGCCACGGCGCTCGCCGCTGCACCGGAGATGGTGCGGTAGCCCCGGGCGACACGGATGGCCATGCGGCGGTGCAGCCGCTGGACAAGGCGACGGCACCGCGCGCTGGCCACCATACTGGTCACCCATACCGGGGCTCCATACATCAGTATGGACCGCACCACTCCGACATACAGCCGGCGAGCCCTTCCTCCTGTAGCGAAAAACCTATCTTCCAGCATTTTAACTGCCAGAATCGTACTTTGTTGTTGAACAGAAGTGTATCCGAAGTGAAAAGACTACAGGAATCGAATGCCGCAAGCAGAATTCAAATCCGAGCCTCCGTTCTGCAGGAAATCGCAGTTTTAGCGAAAAAGCTATCTTCCAGCATTCTAACTGCCAGAATCGTACTCTGTTGTTGAACAGAAGTGTATCCGAAGTGAAATGACTAGAGGTATCGAATGCCGCAAGCAGAATTCAAATCCGAGCCTCCGTTCTGCAGGAAATCGCAGTTTTAGCGAAAACCTATCTTCCAGCATTCTAACTGCCAGAATCGTACTCTGTTGTTGAACAGAAGTGTATCCGAAGTGAAATGACTAGAGGAGTCGAATGCCGCAAGCAGAATTCAAATCCGAGCCTCCGTTCGGCAGGAAATCGCAGTTTTAGCGAAAAACCTATCTTCCAGCATTCTAACTGCCAGAATCGTACTCTGTTGTTGAACAGAAGTGTATCCGAAGTGAAATGACTAGAGGAGTCGGATGCCGCAAGCAGAATTCAAATCCGAGCCTCCGTTCTGCAGGAAATCGCAGTTTTAGCGAAAACCTATCTTCCAGCATTCTAACTGCCAGAATCGTACTTTGTTGTTGAACAGAAGTGTATCCGAAGTGAAATGACTAGAGAAGTCGAATGCCGCAAGCAGAATTCAAATCCGAGCCTCCGTTCTGCAGGAAATCGCAGTTTTAGCGAAAAAGCTATCTTCCAGCATTCTAACTGCCAGAATCGTACTCTGTTGTTGAACAGAAGTGTATCCGAAGTGAAATGACTAGAGGTATCAAATGCCGCAAGCAGAATTCAAATCCGAGCTTCCGTTCTATAGGAACTCGCAGTTTTAGCGAAAAACCTATCTTCCAGCATTTTAACTGCCAGAATCGTACTTTGTTGTTGAACAGAAGTGTATCCGAAGTGAAAAGACTACAGGAATCGAATGCCGCAAGCAGAATTCAAATCCGAGCTTCCGTTCTTTAGGAAATCGCAGTTTTAGCGAAAAACCTATCTTCCAGCATTTTAACTGCCAGAATCGTACTCTGTTGTTGAACAGAAGTGTATCCGAAGTGAAATGACTAGAGGTACCGAATGCCGCAAGCAGAATTCAAATCCGAGCCTCCGTTCTGCAGGAAATCGCAGTTTTAGCGAAAACCTATCTTCCAGCATTCTAACTGCCAGAATCGTACTCTGTTGTTGAACAGAAGTGTATCCGAAGTGAAAGGACTAGAGGTATCGAATGCCGGAAGCAGAATTCAAATCCGAGCCTCCGTTCTGCAGGAAATCGCAGTTTTAGCGAAAACCTATCTTCCAGCATTCTAACTGCCAGAATCGTACTCTGTTGTTGAACAGAAGTGTATCCGAAGTGAAATGACTAGAGGAGTCGAATGCCGCAAGCAGAATTCAAATCCGAGCCTCCGTTCTGCAGGAAATCGCAGTTTTAGCGAAAAAGCTATCTTCCAGCATTCTAACTGCCAGAATCGTACTCTGTTGTTGAACAGAAGTGTATCCGAAGTGAAATGACTACAGGAATCGAATGCCGCAAGCAGAATTCAAATTCGAGCCTCCGTTCGGCAGGAAATCGCAGTTTTAGCGAAAAAGCTATCTTCCAGCATTCTAACTGCCAGAATCGTACTCTGTTGTTGAACAGAAGTGTATCCGAAGTGAAATGACTAGAGGTATCAAATGCCGCAAGCAGAATTCAAATCCGAGCTTCCGTTCTATAGGAACTCGCAGTTTTAGCGAAAAACCTATCTTCCAGCATTTTAACTGCCAGAATCGTACTTTGTTGTTGAACAGAAGTGTATCCGAAGTGAAAAGACTACAGGAATCGAATGCCGCAAGCAGAATTCAAATCCGAGCCTCCGTTGGGCAGGAAATCGCAGTTTTAGCGAAAAACCTATCTTCCAGCATTCTAACTGCCAGAATCGTACTCTGTTGTTGAACAGTAGTGTATCCGAAGTGAAATGACTAGAGGAATCGAATGCCGAAAGCAGAATTCAAATCCGAGCCTCCGTTCTGCAGGAAATCGCAGTTTTGGCGAAAAACCTATCTTCCAGCATTCTAACTGCCAGAATCGTACTCTGTTGTTGAACAGAAGTGTATCCGAAGTGAAATGACTAGAGGAATCGAATGCCGCAAGCAGAATTCAAATCCGAGCCTCCGTTCTGCAGGGAATCGCAGTTTTAGCGAAAAAGCTATCTTCCAGCATTCTAACTGCCAGAATCGTACTCTGTTGTTGAACAGAAGTGTATCCGAAGTGAAATGACTACAGGAATCGAATGCCGCAAGCAGAATTCAAATCCGAGCCTCCGTTCGGCAGGAAATCGCAGTTTTAGCGAAAAAGCTATCTTCCAGCATTCTAACTGCCAGAATCGTACTCTGTTGTTGAACAGAAGTGTATCCGAAGTGAAATGACTAGAGGTATCAAATGCCGCAAGCAGAATTCAAATCCGAGCTTCCGTTCTATAGGAACTCGCAGTTTTAGCGAAAAACCTATCTTCCAGCATTTTAACTGCCAGAATCGTACTTTGTTGTTGAACAGAAGTGTATCCGAAGTGAAAAGACTACAGGAATCGAATGCCGCAAGCAGAATTCAAATCCGAGCTTCCGTTCTTTAGGAAATCGCAGTTTTAGCGAAAAACCTATCTTCCAGCATTTTAACTGCCAGAATCGTACTCTGTTGTTGAACAGAAGTGTATCCGAAGTGAAATGACTAGAGGTACCGAATGCCGCAAGCAGAATTCAAATCCGAGCCTCCGTTCTGCAGGAAATCGCAGTTTTAGCGAAAACCTATCTTCCAGCATTCTAACTGCCAGAATCGTACTCTGTTGTTGAACAGAAGTGTATCCGAAGTGAAATGACTAGAGGTATCGAATGCCGGAAGCAGAATTCAAATCCGAGCCTCCGTTCTGCAGGAAATCGCAGTTTTAGCGAAAACCTATCTTCCAGCATTCTAACTGCCAGAATCGTACTCTGTTGTTGAACAGAAGTGTATCCGAAGTGAAATGACTAGAGGAGTCGAATGCCGCAAGCAGAATTCAAATCCGAGCCTCCGTTCTGCAGGAAATCGCAGTTTTAGCGAAAAAGCTATCTTCCAGCATTCTAACTGCCAGAATCGTACTCTGTTGTTGAACAGAAGTGTATCCGAAGTGAAATGACTACAGGAATCGAATGCCGCAAGCAGAATTCAAATTCGAGCCTCCGTTCGGCAGGAAATCGCAGTTTTAGCGAAAAAGCTATCTTCCAGCATTCTAACTGCCAGAATCGTACTCTGTTGTTGAACAGAAGTGTATCCGAAGTGAAATGACTAGAGGTATCAAATGCCGCAAGCAGAATTCAAATCCGAGCTTCCGTTCTATAGGAACTCGCAGTTTTAGCGAAAAAGCTATCTTCCAGCATTCTAACTGCCAGAATCGTACTCTGTTGTTGAACAGAAGTGTATCCGAAGTGAAATGACTAGAGGTATCAAATGCCGCAAGCAGAATTCAAATCCGAGCTTCCGTTCTATAGGAACTCGCAGTTTTAGCGAAAAACCTATCTTCCAGCATTTTAACTGCCAGAATCGTACTTTGTTGTTGAACAGAAGTGTATCCGAAGTGAAAAGACTACAGGAATCGAATGCCGCAAGCAGAATTCAAATCCGAGCCTCCGTTCGGCAGGAAATCGCAGTTTTAGCGAAAAACCAATCTTCCAGCATTCTAACTGCCAGAATCGTACTCTGTTGTTGAACAGTAGTGTATCCGAAGTGAAATGACTAGAGGAATCGAATGCCGAAAGCAGAATTCAAATCCGAGCCTCCGTTCTGCAGGAAATCGCAGTTTTGGCGAAAAACCTATCTTCCAGCATTCTAACTGCCAGAATCGTACTCTGTTGTTGAACAGAAGTGTATCCGAAGTGAAATGACTAGAGGAGTCGAATGCCGCAAGCAGAATTCAAATCCGAGCCTCCGTTCGGCAGGAAATCGCAGTTTTAGCGAAAAAGCTATCTTCCAGCATTCTAACTGCCAGAATCGTACTCTGTTGTTGAACAGAAGTGTATCCGAAGTAAAATGACTAGAGGTATCAAATGCCGCAAGCAGAATTCAAATCCGAGCTTCCGTTCTTTAGGAAATCGCAGTTTTAGCGAAAAACCTATCTTCCAGCATTCTAACTGCCAGAATCGTACTCTGTTGTTGAACAGAAGTGTATCCGAAGTGAAATGACTACAGGAATCGAATGCCGCAAGCAGAATTCAAATCCGAGCCTCCGTTCGGCAGGAAATCGCAGTTTTAGCGAAAAACCTATATTTTTTTTTTTTTTTAACATGGGGGAAATCCTCATGGATTCCCTGCCCCCTGAGGAAGGGGCGGGGATATGTCGGACTCTTACCGACTAAAACCCCCATGGTGGCCGGCCTCTGGGGCCATCTAGAGCGGGCTCTGGGAACTCTGGACGAACAACATCCAGAGCCCGCGCTGCTCGGCCCCTCGGCGCAACGCGCTACCTCCCGGGGGGGCCCTTGAATTGGGCCCCCCGGTACCTTGCACTTTGGCGACTAGGCGGGCCACACGCCTGGTCACCCCGCACCTGACCCTTGTTCTTGTAGGGGCCCCCGCTCCTCAACGGGAACCCCTCAAGGGCCGGTGGTATCTGCATGCGCGACGGGGATGTGGCTCCCCGTCGCGCACAAGGGCAGAAACGGACCCACCTTGCCTGGGTCCGCGAGGGCTTGGGACGGTCGCCCCGGCTAGAGCCTGTACGCCCCCCTCCGGAGTCGGCCGCCCCTCGCCCTAACCCTCCGCAGTCGACCGGGAGCGCCACGACGGTCCCGGTCACGCTCGGCGGCCTCCTTCTGCGAGAGAACAGTCTCGCAGAAGGAGGCCACCGCCGTCCAATTCTCCTCGCCGCCGACCATCGCTTTGACGACGGCCGACGGCGAGAGATCCGGCCCTATTTGGCCGACCAGGACGGCACGCTCCGCCGCCCATGAGGGACACTCCTCGAGGGTGTGCTGAGCGTCGTCCCGGTCGGCACCACAATGGTGGCAGCGAGTGTCCTCCTCCTTGCCTATACGCGCCAGATACTCACCGAAACACGCATGTCCGGTGAGCACCTGGCACGTCCTGTAGGTGACGTCGTACCTTATACCGCTATCCGCCCACTCAGTCAAGGAGGGGAGGATAGCCCCAACAGCCCTGCTGTCGGTGTGGCGCGGCTCGGATAGCCACGTGCTCCACCTGTCCAGCAGAGTCTGTCGGGCCTGGCGCTTCAGGCCCGCGACCACTTCCGCCGTGACGGGTTCGCCCCTTCGCCGGAGGTCCGCCTGGCCGAGATACACCTCGACCAGGAACTGAGCCTCCATTACCCAGGGGGGAATACCCGCCACGGCGCTCGCCGCTGCACCGGAGATGGTGCGGTAGCCCCGGGCGACACGGATGGCCATGCGGCGGTGCAGCCGCTGGACAAGGCGACGGCACCGCGCGCTGGCCACCATACTGGTCACCCATACCGGGGCTCCATACATCAGTATGGACCGCACCACTCCGACATACAGCCGGCGAGCCCTTCCTCCTGTAGCGAAAAACCTATCTTCCAGCATTTTAACTGCCAGAATCGTACTTTGTTGTTGAACAGAAGTGTATCCGAAGTGAAAAGACTACAGGAATCGAATGCCGCAAGCAGAATTCAAATCCGAGCCTCCGTTCTGCAGGAAATCGCACTTTTAGCGAAAAACCTATCTTCCAGCATTCTAACTGCCAGAATCGTACTCTGTTGTTGAACAGAAGTGTATCCGAAGTGAAATGACTAGAGGTACCGAATGCCGCAAGCAGAATTCAAATCCGAGCCTCCGTTCTGCAGGAAATCGCAGTTTTAGCGAAAACCTATCTTCCAGCATTCTAACTGCCAGAATCGTACTCTGTTGTTGAACAGAAGTGTATCCGAAGTGAAATGACTAGAGGTATCGAATGCCGCAAGCAGAATTCAAATCCGAGCCTCCGTTCTGCAGGAAATCGCAGTTTTAGCGAAAACCTATCTTCCAGCATTCTAACTGCCAGAATCGTACTCTGTTGTTGAACAGAAGTGTATCCGAAGTGAAATGACTAGAGGAGTCGAATGCCGCAAGCAGAATTCAAATCCGAGCCTCCGTTCGGCAGGAAATCGCAGTTTTAGCGAAAAACCTATCTTCCAGCATTCTAACTGCCAGAATCGTACTCTGTTGTTGAACAGAAGTGTATCCGAAGTGAAATGACTAGAGGAGTCGGATGCCGCAAGCAGAATTCAAATCCGAGCCTCCGTTCTGCAGGAAATCGCAGTTTTAGCGAAAACCTATCTTCCAGCATTCTAACTGCCAGAATCGTACTTTGTTGTTGAACAGAAGTGTATCCGAAGTGAAATGACTAGAGAAGTCGAATGCCGCAAGCAGAATTCAAATCCGAGCTTCCGTTCTTTAGGAAATCGCAGTTTTAGCGAAAAACCTATCTTCCAGCATTTTAACTGCCAGAATCGTACTCTGTTGTTGAACAGAAGTGTATCCGAAGTGAAATGACTAGAGGTACCGAATGCCGCAAGCAGAATTCAAATCCGAGCCTCCGTTCTGCAGGAAATCGCAGTTTTAGCGAAAACCTATCTTCCAGCATTCTAACTGCCAGAATCGTACTCTGTTGTTGAACAGAAGTGTATCCGAAGTGAAATGACTAGAGGTATCGAATGCCGGAAGCAGAATTCAAATCCGAGCCTCCGTTCTGCAGGAAATCGCAGTTTTAGCGAAAACCTATCTTCCAGCATTCTAACTGCCAGAATCGTACTCTGTTGTTGAACAGAAGTGTATCCGAAGTGAAATGACTAGAGGAGTCGAATGCCGCAAGCAGAATTCAAATCCGAGCCTCCGTTCTGCAGGAAATCGCAGTTTTAGCGAAAAACCTATCTTCCAGCATTCTAACTGCCAGAATCGTACTCTGTTGTTGAACAGAAGTGTATCCGAAGTGAAATGACTACAGGAATCGAATGCCGCAAGCAGAATTCAAATTCGAGCCTCCGTTCGGCAGGAAATCGCAGTTTTAGCGAAAAAGCTATCTTCCAGCATTCTAACTGCCAGAATCGTACTCTGTTGTTGAACAGAAGTGTATCCGAAGTGAAATGACTAGAGGTATCAAATGCCGCAAGCAGAATTCAAATCCGAGCTTCCGTTCTATAGGAACTCGCAGTTTTAGCGAAAAACCTATCTTCCAGCATTTTAACTGCCAGAATCGTACTTTGTTGTTGAACAGAAGTGTATCCGAAGTGAAAAGACTACAGGAATCGAATGCCGCAAGCAGAATTCAAATCCGAGCCTCCGTTCGGCAGGAAATCGCAGTTTTAGCGAAAAACCTATCTTCCAGCATTCTAACTGCCAGAATCGTACTCTGTTGTTGAACAGTAGTGTATCCGAAGTGAAATGACTAGAGGAATCGAATGCCGAAAGCAGAATTCAAATCCGAGCCTCCGTTCTGCAGGAAATCGCAGTTTTGGCGAAAAACCTATCTTCCAGCATTCTAACTGCCAGAATCGTACTCTGTTGTTGAACAGAAGTGTATCCGAAGTGAAATGACTAGAGGAATCGAATGCCGCAAGCAGAATTCAAATCCGAGCCTCCGTTCTGCAGGGAATCGCAGTTTTAGCGAAAAAGCTATCTTCCAGCATTCTAACTGCCAGAATCGTACTCTGTTGTTGAACAGAAGTGTATCCGAAGTGAAATGACTACAGGAATCGAATGCCGCAAGCAGAATTCAAATTCGAGCCTCCGTTCGGCAGGAAATCGCAGTTTTAGCGAAAAAGCTATCTTCCAGCATTCTAACTGCCAGAATCGTACTCTGTTGTTGAACAGAAGTGTATCCGAAGTGAAATGACTAGAGGTATCAAATGCCGCAAGCGGAATTCAAATCCGAGCTTCCGTTCTATAGGAACTCGCAGTTTTAGCGAAAAACCTATCTTCCAGCATTTTAACTGCCAGAATCGTACTTTGTTGTTGAACAGAAGTGTATCCGAAGAGAAATGACTACAGGAATCGAATGCCGCAAGCAGAATTCAAATCCGAGCCTCCGTTGGGCAGGAAATCGCAGTTTTAGCGAAAAACCTATCTTCCAGCATTCTAACTGCCAGAATCGTACTCTGTTGTTGAACAGTAGTGTATCCGAAGTGAAATGACTAGAGGAATCGAATGCCGAAAGCAGAATTCAAATCCGAGCCTCCGTTCTGCAGGAAATCGCAGTTTTGGCGAAAAACCTATCTTCCAGCATTCTAACTGCCAGAATCGTACTCTGTTGTTGAACAGAAGTGTATCCGAAGTGAAATGACTAGAGGAGTCGAATGCCGCAAGCAGAATTCAAATCCGAGCCTCCGTTCGGCAGGAAATCGCAGTTTTAGCGAAAAAGCTATCTTCCAGCATTCTAACTGCCAGAATCGTACTCTGTTGTTGAACAGAAGTGTATCCGAAGTGAAATGACTAGAGGAATCGAATGCCGCAAGCAGAATTCAAATTCGAGCCTCCGTTCGGCAGGAAATCGCAGTTTTAGCGAAAAAGCTATCTTCCAGCATTCTAACTGCCAGAATCGTACTCTGTTGTTGAACAGAAGTGTATCCGAAGTAAAATGACTAGAGGTATCAAATGCCGCAAGCAGAATTCAAATCCGAGCTTCCGTTCTTTAGGAAATCGCAGTTTTAGCGAAAAACCTATCTTCCAGCATTCTAACTGCCAGAATCGTACTCTGTTGTTGAACAGAAGTGTATCCGAAGTGAAATGACTACAGGAATCGAATGCCGCAAGCAGAATTCAAATCCGAGCCTCCGTTCGGCAGGAAATCGCAGTTTTAGCGAAAAACCTATATTTTTTTTTTTTTTTAACATGGGGGAAATCCTCATGGATTCCCTGCCCCCTGAGGAAGGGGCGGGGATATGTCGGACTCTTACCGACTAAAACCCCCATGGTGGCCGGCCTCTGGGGCCATCTAGAGCGGGCTCTGGGAACTCTGGACGAACAACATCCAGAGCCCGCGCTGCTCGGCCCCTCGGCGCAACGCGCTACCTCCCGGGGGGGCCCTTGAATTGGGCCCCCCGGTACCTTGCACTTTGGCGACTAGGCGGGCCACACGCCTGGTCACCCCGCACCTGACCCTTGTTCTTGTAGGGGCCCCCGCTCCTCAACGGGAACCCCTCAAGGGCCGGTGGTATCTGCATGCGCGACGGGGATGTGGCTCCCCGTCGCGCACAAGGGCAGAAACGGACCCACCTTGCCTGGGTCCGCGAGGGCTTGGGACGGTCGCCCCGGCTAGAGCCTGTACGCCCCCCTCCGGAGTCGGCCGCCCCTCGCCCTAACCCTCCGCAGTCGACCGGGAGCGCCACGACGGTCCCGGTCACGCTCGGCGGCCTCCTTCTGCGAGAGAACAGTCTCGCAGAAGGAGGCCACCGCCGTCCAATTCTCCTCGCCGCCGACCATCGCTTTGACGACGGCCGACGGCGAGAGATCCGGCCCTATTTGGCCGACCAGGACGGCACGCTCCGCCGCCCATGAGGGACACTCCTCGAGGGTGTGCTGAGCGTCGTCCCGGTCGGCACCACAATGGTGGCAGCGAGTGTCCTCCTCCTTGCCTATACGCGCCAGATGCTCACCGAAACACCCATGTCCGGTGAGCACCTGGCACGTCCTGTAGGTGACGTCGTACCTCCTACCGCTATCCGCCCACTCAGTCAAGGAGGGGAGGATAGCCCCAACAGCCCTGCTGTCGGTGTGGCGCGGCTCGGATAGCCACGTGCTCCACCTGTCCAGCAGAGTCTGTCGGGCCTGGCGCTTCAGGCCCGCGACCACTTCCGCCGTGACGGGTTCGCCCCTTCGCCGGAGGTCCGCCTGGCCGAGATACACCTCGACCAGGAACTGAGCCTCCATTACCCAGGGGGGAATACCCGCCACGGCGCTCGCCGCTGCACCGGAGATGGTGCGGTAGCCCCGGGCGACACGGATGGCCATGCGGCGGTGCAGCCGCTGGACAAGGCGACGGCACCGCGCGCTGGCCACCATACTGGTCACCCATACCGGGGCTCCATACATCAGTATGGACCGCACCACTCCGACATACAGCCGGCGAGCCCTTCCTCCTGTAGCGAAAAACCTATCTTCCAGCATTTTAACTGCCAGAATCGTACTTTGTTGTTGAACAGAAGTGTATCCGAAGTGAAAAGACTACAGGAATCGAATGCCGCAAGCAGAATTCAAATCCGAGCCTCCGTTCTGCAGGAAATCGCAGTTTTAGCGAAAAAGCTATCTTCCAGCATTCTAACTGCCAGAATCGTACTCTGTTGTTGAACAGAAGTGTATCCGAAGTGAAATGACTACAGGAATCGAATGCCGCAAGCAGAATTCAAATTCGAGCCTCCGTTCGGCAGGAAATCGCAGTTTTAGCGAAAAACCTATCTTCCAGCATTCTAACTGCCAGAATCGTACTCTGTTGTTGAACAGAAGTGTATCCGAAGTGAAATGACTACAGGAATCGAATGCCGCAAGCAGAATTCAAATCCGAGCCTCCGTTCGGCAGGAAATCGCAGTTTTAGCGAAAAAGCTATCTTCCAGCATTCTAACTGCCAGAATCGTACTCTGTTGTTGAACAGAAGTGTATCCGAAGTGAAATGACTACAGGAATCGAATGCCGCAAGCAGAATTCAAATCCGAGCCTCCGTTCGGCAGGAAATCGCAGTTTTAGCGAAAAAGCTATCTTCCAGCATTCTAACTGCCAGAATCGTACTCTGTTGTTGAACAGAAGTGTATCCGAAGTGAAATGACTAGAGGAATCGAATGCCGCAAGCAGAATTCAAATTCGAGCCTCCGTTCGGCAGGAAATCGCAGTTTTAGCGAAAAAGCTATCTTCCAGCATTCTAACTGCCAGAATCGTACTCTGTTGTTGAACAGAAGTGTATCCGAAGTGAAATGACTACAGGAATCGAATGCCGCAAGCAGAATTCAAATCCGAGCCTCCGTTCTGCAGGAAATCGCAGTTTTAGCGAAAAACCTATCTTCCAGCATTCTAACTGCCAGAATCGTACTCTGTTGTTGAACAGAAGTGTATCCGAAGTAAAATGACTAGAGGTATCAAATGCCGCAAGCAGAATTCAAATCCGAGCCTCCGTTCGGCAGGAAATCGCAGTTTTAGCGAAAAACCTATCTTCCAGCATTCTAACTGCCAGAATCGTACTCTGTTGTTGAACAGAAGTGTATCCGAAGTGAAATGACTAGAGGTATCAAATGCCGAAAGCAGAATTCAAATCCGAGCCTCCGTTCTGCAGGAAATCGCAGTTTTGGCGATAAACCTATCTTCCAGCATTCTAACTGCCAGAATCGTACTATGTTGTTGAACAGTAGTGTATCCGAAGTGAAATGACTACAGGAATCGAATGCCGAAAGCAGAATTCAAATACGAGCCTCCGTTCTCCAGGAAATCGCAGTTTTAGCGAAAAACCTATCTTCCAGCATTCTAACTGCCAGAATCGTACTCTGTTGTTGAACAGAAGTGTATCCGAAGTGAAATGACCAGAGGAATCGAATGCCGCAAGCAGAATTCAAATCCGAGCCTCCGTTAGGCAGGAAATCGCAGTTTTAGCGAAAAACCTATCTTCCAGCATTTTAACTGCCAGAATCGTACTTTGTTGTTGAACAGAAGTGTATCCGAAGTGAAATGACTACAGGAATCGAATGCCGAAAGCAGAATTCAAATACGAGCCTCCGTTCTCCAGGAAATCGCAGTTTTAGCGAAAAACCTATCTTCCAGCATTCTAACTGCCAGAATCGTACTCTGTTGTTGAGCAGAAGTGTATCCGAAGTGAAATGACCAGAGGAATCGAATACCGCAATCAGAATTCAAATCCGAGCCTCCGTTCTGCAGGAAATCGCAGTTTTAGCGAAAAACCTATCTTCCAGCATTCTAACTGCCAGAATCGTACTCTGTTGTTGAACAAAAGTGTATCCGAAGTGAAATGACTAGAGGTATCGAATGCCGCAAGCAGAATTCAAATCCGAGCTTCCGTTCTATAGGAAATCGCAGTTTTAGCGAAAAACCTATCTTCCAGCATTTTAACTGCCAGAATCGTACTTTGTTGTTGAACAGAAGTGTATCCGAAGTGAAATGACTACAGGAATCGAATGCCGCAAGCAGAATTCAAATCCGAGCCTCCGTTGGGCAGGAAATCGCAGTTTTAGCGAAAAACCTATCTTCCAGCATTCTAACTGCCAGAATCGTACTCTGTTGTTGAACAGAAGTGTATCCGAAGTGAAATGACTAGAGGTATCAAATGCCGCAAGCAGAATTCAAATCCGAGCTTCCGTTCTATAGGAAATCGCAGTTTTAGCGAAAAACCTATCTTCCAGCATTTTAACTGCCAGAATCGTACTTTGTTGTTGAACAGAAGTATATCCGAAGTGAAATGACTACAGGAATCGAATACCGCAATCAGAATTCAAATCCGAGCCTCCGTTCTGCAGGAAATCGCAGTTTTGGCGAAAAACCTATCTTCCAGCATTCTAACTGCCAGAATCGTACTCTGTTGTTGAACAAAAGTGTATCCGAAGTGAAATGACTAGAGGAATCGAATGCCGAAAGCAGAATTCAAATCCGAGCCTCCGTTCTGCAGGAAATCGCAGTTTTGGCGAAAAACCTATCTTCCAGCATTCTAACTGCCAGAATCGTACTCTGTTGTTGAACAGAAGTGTATCCGAAGTGAAATGACTAGAGGAATCGAATGCCGCAAGCAGAATTCAAATCCGAGCCTCCGTTCTGCAGGGAATCGCAGTTTTAGCGAAAAAGCTATCTTCCAGCATTCTAACTGCCAGAATCGTACTCTGTTGTTGAACAGAAGTGTATCCGAAGTGAAATGACTACAGGAATCGAATGCCGCAAGCAGAATTCAAATTCGAGCCTCCGTTCGGCAGGAAATCGCAGTTTTAGCGAAAAAGCTATCTTCCAGCATTCTAACTGCCAGAATCGTACTCTGTTGTTGAACAGAAGTGTATCCGAAGTGAAATGACTAGAGGTATCAAATGCCGCAAGCGGAATTCAAATCCGAGCTTCCGTTCTATAGGAACTCGCAGTTTTAGCGAAAAACCTATCTTCCAGCATTTTAACTGCCAGAATCGTACTTTGTTGTTGAACAGAAGTGTATCCGAAGAGAAATGACTACAGGAATCGAATGCCGCAAGCAGAATTCAAATCCGAGCCTCCGTTGGGCAGGAAATCGCAGTTTTAGCGGAAAACCTATTTTCCTGCATTCCAACTGCCAGAATCGTACTCTGTTGTTGAACAGTAGTGTATCCGAAGTGAAATGACTAGAGGAATCGAATGCCGAAAGCAGAATTCAAATCCGAGCCTCCGTTCTGCAGGAAATCGCAGTTTTGGCGAAAAACCTATCTTCCAGCATTCTAACTGCCAGAATCGTACTCTGTTGTTGAACAGAAGTGTATCCGAAGTGAAATGACTAGAGGAGTCGAATGCCGCAAGCAGAATTCAAATCCGAGCCTCCGTTCTGCAGGAAATCGCAGTTTTAGCGAAAAAGCTATCTTCCAGCATTCTAACTGCCAGAATCGTACTCTGTTGTTGAACAGAAGTGTATCCGAAGTGAAATGACTAGAGGAATCGAATGCCGCAAGCAGAATTCAAATTCGAGCCTCCGTTCGGCAGGAAATCGCAGTTTTAGCGAAAAAGCTATCTTCCAGCATTCTAACTGCCAGAATCGTACTCTGTTGTTGAACAGAAGTGTATCCGAAGTAAAATGACTAGAGGTATCAAATGCCGCAAGCAGAATTCAAATCCGAGCTTCCGTTCTTTAGGAAATCGCAGTTTTGGCGAAAAACCTATCTTCCAGCATTCTAACTGCCAGAATCGTACTCTGTTGTTGAACAGAAGTGTATCCGAAGTGAAATGACTACAGGAATCGAATGCCGCAAGCAGAATTCAAATCCGAGCCTCCGTTCGGCAGGAAATCGCAGTTTTAGCGAAAAACCTATATTTTTTTTTTTTTTTAACATGGGGGAAATCCTCATGGATTCCCTGCCCCCTGAGGAAGGGGCGGGGATATGTCGGACTCTTACCGACTAAAACCCCCATGGTGGCCGGCCTCTGGGGCCATCTAGAGCGGGCTCTGGGAACTCTGGACGAACAACATCCAGAGCCCGCGCTGCTCGGCCCCTCGGCGCAACGCGCTACCTCCCGGGGGGGCCCTTGAATTGGGCCCCCCGGTACCTTGCACTTTGGCGACTAGGCGGGCCACACGCCTGGTCACCCCGCACCTGACCCTTGTTCTTGTAGGGGCCCCCGCTCCTCAACGGGAACCCCTCAAGGGCCGGTGGTATCTGCATGCGCGACGGGGATGTGGCTCCCCGTCGCGCACAAGGGCAGAAACGGACCCACCTTGCCTGGGTCCGCGAGGGCTTGGGACGGTCGCCCCGGCTAGAGCCTGTACGCCCCCCTCCGGAGTCGGCCGCCCCTCGCCCTAACCCTCCGCAGTCGACCGGGAGCGCCACGACGGTCCCGGTCACGCTCGGCGGCCTCCTTCTGCGAGAGAACAGTCTCGCAGAAGGAGGCCACCGCCGTCCAATTCTCCTCGCCGCCGACCATCGCTTTGACGACGGCCGACGGCGAGAGATCCGGCCCTATTTGGCCGACCAGGACGGCACGCTCCGCCGCCCATGAGGGACACTCCTCGAGGGTGTGCTGAGCGTCGTCCCGGTCGGCACCACAATGGTGGCAGCGAGTGTCCTCCTCCTTGCCTATACGCGCCAGATGCTCACCGAAACACCCATGTCCGGTGAGCACCTGGCACGTCCTGTAGGTGACGTCGTACCTCCTACCGCTATCCGCCCACTCAGTCAAGGAGGGGAGGATAGCCCCAACAGCCCTGCTGTCGGTGTGGCGCGGCTCGGATAGCCACGTGCTCCACCTGTCCAGCAGAGTCTGTCGGGCCTGGCGCTTCAGGCCCGCGACCACTTCCGCCGTGACGGGTTCGCCCCTTCGCCGGAGGTCCGCCTGGCCGAGATACACCTCGACCAGGAACTGAGCCTCCATTACCCAGGGGGGAATACCCGCCACGGCGCTCGCCGCTGCACCGGAGATGGTGCGGTAGCCCCGGGCGACACGGATGGCCATGCGGCGGTGCAGCCGCTGGACAAGGCGACGGCACCGCGCGCTGGCCACCATACTGGTCACCCATACCGGGGCTCCATACATCAGTATGGACCGCACCACTCCGACATACAGCCGGCGAGCCCTTCCTCCTGTAGCGAAAAACCTATCTTCCAGCATTTTAACTGCCAGAATCGTACTTTGTTGTTGAACAGAAGTGTATCCGAAGTGAAAAGACTACAGGAATCGAATGCCGCAAGCAGAATTCAAATCCGAGCCTCCGTTCTGCAGGAAATCGCAGTTTTGGCGAAAAACCTATCTTCCAGCATTCTAACTGCCAGAATCGTACTCTGTTGTTGAACAAAAGTGTATCCGAAGTGAAATGACTAGAGGAATCGAATGCCGAAAGCAGAATTCAAATCCGAGCCTCCGTTCTGCAGGAAATCGCAGTTTTGGCGAAAAACCTATCTTCCAGCAT
Source organism: Ectemnius lituratus (assembly GCA_910593735.2). Lineage (NCBI taxonomy): Eukaryota > Metazoa > Arthropoda > Insecta > Hymenoptera > Crabronidae > Ectemnius > Ectemnius lituratus. The sequence goes on from OU343037.1 coordinate 4,203,065, forward strand.
TCTAACTGCCAGAATCGTACTCTGTTGTTGAACAGAAGTGTATCCGAAGTGAAATGACTAGAGGAATCGAATGCCGCAAGCAGAATTCAAATCCGAGCCTCCGTTCTGCAGGGAATCGCAGTTTTAGCGAAAAAGCTATCTTCCAGCATTCTAACTGCCAGAATCGTACTCTGTTGTTGAACAGAAGTGTATCCGAAGTGAAATGACTACAGGAATCGAATGCCGCAAGCAGAATTCAAATTCGAGCCTCCGTTCGGCAGGAAATCGCAGTTTTAGCGAAAAAGCTATCTTCCAGCATTCTAACTGCCAGAATCGTACTCTGTTGTTGAACAGAAGTGTATCCGAAGTGAAATGACTAGAGGTATCAAATGCCGCAAGCGGAATTCAAATCCGAGCTTCCGTTCTATAGGAACTCGCAGTTTTAGCGAAAAACCTATCTTCCAGCATTTTAACTGCCAGAATCGTACTTTGTTGTTGAACAGAAGTGTATCCGAAGTGAAATGACTACAGGAATCGAATGCCGCAAGCAGAATTCAAATCCGAGCCTCCGTTGGGCAGGAAATCGCAGTTTTAGCGAAAAACCTATCTTCCAGCATTCTAACTGCCAGAATCGTACTCTGTTGTTGAACAGTAGTGTATCCGAAGTGAAATGACTAGAGGAATCGAATGCCGAAAGCAGAATTCAAATCCGAGCCTCCGTTCTGCAGGAAATCGCAGTTTTGGCGAAAAACCTATCTTCCAGCATTCTAACTGCCAGAATCGTACTCTGTTGTTGAACAGAAGTGTATCCGAAGTGAAATGACTAGAGGAGTCGAATGCCGCAAGCAGAATTCAAATCCGAGCCTCCGTTCGGCAGGAAATCGCAGTTTTAGCGAAAAAGCTATCTTCCAGCATTCTAACTGCCAGAATCGTACTCTGTTGTTGAACAGAAGTGTATCCGAAGTGAAATGACTAGAGGAATCGAATGCCGCAAGCAGAATTCAAATCCGAGCCTCCGTTCGGCAGGAAATCGCAGTTTTAGCGAAAAAGCTATCTTCCAGCATTCTAACTGCCAGAATCGTACTCTGTTGTTGAACAGAAGTGTATCCGAAGTAAAATGACTAGAGGTATCAAATGCCGCAAGCAGAATTCAAATCCGAGCTTCCGTTCTTTAGGAAATCGCAGTTTTAGCGAAAAACCTATCTTCCAGCATTCTAACTGCCAGAATCGTACTCTGTTGTTGAACAGAAGTGTATCCGAAGTGAAATGACTACAGGAATCGAATGCCGCAAGCAGAATTCAAATCCGAGCCTCCGTTCGGCAGGAAATCGCAGTTTTAGCGAAAAACCTATCTTTTTTTTTTTTTTTAACATGGGGGAAATCCTCATGGATTCCCTGCCCCCTGAGGAAGGGGCGGGGATATGTCGGACTCTTACCGACTAAAACCCCCATGGTGGCCGGCCTCTGGGGCCATCTAGAGCGGGCTCTGGGAACTCTGGACGAACAACATCCAGAGCCCGCGCTGCTCGGCCCCTCGGCGCAACGCGCTACCTCCCGGGGGGGCCCTTGAATTGGGCCCCCCGGTACCTTGCACTTTGGCGACTAGGCGGGCCACACGCCTGGTCACCCCGCACCTGACCCTTGTTCTTGTAGGGGCCCCCGCTCCTCAACGGGAACCCCTCAAGGGCCGGTGGTATCTGCATGCGCGACGGGGATGTGGCTCCCCGTCGCGCACAAGGGCAGAAACGGACCCACCTTGCCTGGGTCCGCGAGGGCTTGGGACGGTCGCCCCGGCTAGAGCCTGTACGCCCCCCTCCGGAGTCGGCCGCCCCTCGCCCTAACCCTCCGCAGTCGACCGGGAGCGCCACGACGGTCCCGGTCACGCTCGGCGGCCTCCTTCTGCGAGAGAACAGTCTCGCAGAAGGAGGCCACCGCCGTCCAATTCTCCTCGCCGCCGACCATCGCTTTGACGACGGCCGACGGCGAGAGATCCGGCCCTATTTGGCCGACCAGGACGGCACGCTCCGCCGCCCATGAGGGACACTCCTCGAGGGTGTGCTGAGCGTCGTCCCGGTCGGCACCACAATGGTGGCAGCGAGTGTCCTCCTCCTTGCCTATACGCGCCAGATGCTCACCGAAACACCCATGTCCGGTGAGCACCTGGCACGTCCTGTAGGTGACGTCGTACCTCCTACCGCTATCCGCCCACTCAGTCAAGGAGGGGAGGATAGCCCCAACAGCCCTGCTGTCGGTGTGGCGCGGCTCGGATAGCCACGTGCTCCACCTGTCCAGCAGAGTCTGTCGGGCCTGGCGCTTCAGGCCCGCGACCACTTCCGCCGTGACGGGTTCGCCCCTTCGCCGGAGGTCCGCCTGGCCGAGATACACCTCGACCAGGAACTGAGCCTCCATTACCCAGGGGGGAATACCCGCCACGGCGCTCGCCGCTGCACCGGAGATGGTGCGGTAGCCCCGGGCGACACGGATGGCCATGCGGCGGTGCAGCCGCTGGACAAGGCGACGGCACCGCGCGCTGGCCACCATACTGGTCACCCATACCGGGGCTCCATACATCAGTATGGACCGCACCACTCCGACATACAGCCGGCGAGCCCTTCCTCCTGTAGCGAAAAACCTATCTTCCAGCATTTTAACTGCCAGAATCGTACTTTGTTGTTGAACAGAAGTGTATCCGAAGTGAAATGACTACAGGAATCGAATGCCGCAAGCAGAATTCAAATCCGAGCCTCCGTTCTGCAGGAAATCGCAGTTTTAGCGAAAAAGCTATCTTCCAGCATTCTAACTGCCAGAATCGTACTCTGTTGTTGAACAGAAGTGTATCCGAAGTGAAATGACTACAGGAATCGAATGCCGCAAGCAGAATTCAAATTCGAGCCTCCGTTCGGCAGGAAATCGCAGTTTTAGCGAAAAACCTATCTTCCAGCATTCTAACTGCCAGAATCGTACTCTGTTGTTGAACAGAAGTGTATCCGAAGTGAAATGACTACAGGAATCGAATGCCGCAAGCAGAATTCAAATCCGAGCCTCCGTTCGGCAGGAAATCGCAGTTTTAGCGAAAAAGCTATCTTCCAGCATTCTAACTGCCAGAATCGTACTCTGTTGTTGAACAGAAGTGTATCCGAAGTGAAATGACTACAGGAATCGAATGCCGCAAGCAGAATTCAAATCCGAGCCTCCGTTCGGCAGGAAATCGCAGTTTTAGCGAAAAAGCTATCTTCCAGCATTCTAACTGCCAGAATCGTACTCTGTTGTTGAACAGAAGTGTATCCGAAGTGAAATGACTAGAGGAATCGAATGCCGCAAGCAGAATTCAAATCCGAGCCTCCGTTCGGCAGGAAATCGCAGTTTTAGCGAAAAAGCTATCTTCCAGCATTCTAACTGCCAGAATCGTACTCTGTTGTTGAACAGAAGTGTATCCGAAGTGAAATGACTACAGGAATCGAATGCCGCAAGCAGAATTCAAATCCGAGCCTCCGTTCTGCAGGAAATCGCAGTTTTAGCGAAAAACCTATCTTCCAGCATTCTAACTGCCAGAATCGTACTCTGTTGTTGAACAGAAGTGTATCCGAAGTAAAATGACTAGAGGTATCAAATGCCGCAAGCAGAATTCAAATCCGAGCCTCCGTTCGGCAGGAAATCGCAGTTTTAGCGAAAAACCTATCTTCCAGCATTCTAACTGCCAGAATCGTACTCTGTTGTTGAACAGAAGTGTATCCGAAGTGAAATGACTAGAGGTATCAAATGCCGAAAGCAGAATTCAAATCCGAGCCTCCGTTCTGCAGGAAATCGCAGTTTTGGCGATAAACCTATCTTCCAGCATTCTAACTGCCAGAATCGTACTATGTTGTTGAACAGTAGTGTATCCGAAGTGAAATGACTACAGGAATCGAATGCCGAAAGCAGAATTCAAATACGAGCCTCCGTTCTCCAGGAAATCGCAGTTTTAGCGAAAAACCTATCTTCCAGCATTCTAACTGCCAGAATCGTACTCTGTTGTTGAACAGAAGTGTATCCGAAGTGAAATGACTAGAGGAATCGAATGCCGCAAGCAGAATTCAAATCCGAGCCTCCGTTCGGCAGGAAATCGCAGTTTTAGCGAAAAACCTATCTTCCAGCATTTTAACTGCCAGAATCGTACTTTGTTGTTGAACAGAAGTGTATCCGAAGTGAAATGACTACAGGAATCGAATGCCGAAAGCAGAATTCAAATACGAGCCTCCGTTCTCCAGGAAATCGCAGTTTTAGCGAAAAACCTATCTTCCAGCATTCTAACTGCCAGAATCGTACTCTGTTGTTGAGCAGAAGTGTATCCGAAGTGAAATGACCAGAGGAATCGAATACCGCAATCAGAATTCAAATCCGAGCCTCCGTTCTGCAGGAAATCGCAGTTTTAGCGAAAAACCTATCTTCCAGCATTCTAACTGCCAGAATCGTACTCTGTTGTTGAACAAAAGTGTATCCGAAGTGAAATGACTAGAGGTATCGAATGCCGCAAGCAGAATTCAAATCCGAGCCTCCGTTCTATAGGAAATCGCAGTTTTAGCGAAAAACCTATCTTCCAGCATTTTAACTGCCAGAATCGTACTTTGTTGTTGAACAGAAGTGTATCCGAAGTGAAATGACTACAGGAATCGAATGCCGCAAGCAGAATTCAAATCCGAGCCTCCGTTGGGCAGGAAATCGCAGTTTTAGCGAAAAACCTATCTTCCAGCATTCTAACTGCCAGAATCGTACTCTGTTGTTGAACAGAAGTGTATCCGAAGTGAAATGACTAGAGGTATCAAATGCCGCAAGCAGAATTCAAATCCGAGCTTCCGTTCTATAGGAAATCGCAGTTTTAGCGAAAAACCTATCTTCCAGCATTTTAACTGCCAGAATCGTACTTTGTTGTTGAACAGAAGTATATCCGAAGTGAAATGACTACAGGAATCGAATACCGCAATCAGAATTCAAATCCGAGCCTCCGTTCTGCAGGAAATCGCAGTTTTGGCGAAAAACCTATCTTCCAGCATTCTAACTGCCAGAATCGTACTCTGTTGTTGAACAAAAGTGTATCCGAAGTGAAATGACTAGAGGTATCGAATGCCGCAAGCAGAATTCAAATCCGAGCCTCCGTTCTGCAGGAAATCGCAGTTTTAACGAAAACCTATCTTCCAGCATTCTAACTGCCAGAATCGTACTCTGTTGTTGATCAGAAGTGTATCCGAAGTGAAATGACTACAGGAATCGAATGCCGCAAGCAGAATTCAAATCCGAGCCTCCGTTCGGCAGGAAATCGCAGTTTTAGCGAAAAAGCTATCTTCCAGCATTCTAACTGCCAGAATCGTACTCTGTTGTTGAACAGAAGTGTATCCGAAGTGAAATGACTACAGGAATCGAATGCCGCAAGCAGAATTCAAATCCGAGCCTCCGTTCTGCAGGAAATCGCAGTTTTGGCGATAAACCTATCTTCCAGCATTCTAACTGCCAGAATCGTACTCTGTTGTTGAACAGAAGTGTATCCGAAGTGAAATGACTACAGGAATCGAATGCCGCAAGCAGAATTCAAATCCGAGCCTCCGTTCTGCAGGAAATCGCAGTTTTAGCGAAAAACCTATCTTCCAGCATTTTAACTGCCAGAATCGTACTTTGTTGTTGAACAGAAGTGTATCCGAAGTGAAATGACTACAGGAATCGAATGCCGAAAGCAGAATTCAAATACGATCCTCCGTTCGGCAGGAAATCGCAGTTTTAGCGAAAAACCTATCTTCCAGCATTCTAACTGCCAGAATCGTACTCTGTTGTTGAACAGAAGTGTATCCGAAGTGAAATGACTACAGGAATCGAATGCCGCAAGCAGAATTCAAATCCGAGCCTCCGTTCTGCAGGAAATCGCAGTTTTAGCGAAAAACCTATCTTCCAGCATTCTAACTGCCAGAATCGTACTCTGTTGTTGAACAGAAGTGTATCCGAAGTAAAATGACTAGAGGTATCAAATGCCGCAAGCAGAATTCAAATCCGAGCTTCCGTTCTTTAGGAAATCGCAGTTTTAGCGAAAAACCTATCTTCCAGCATTTTAACTGCCAGAACCGTACTCTGTTGTTGAACAGAAGTGTATCCGAAGTGAAATGACTAGAGGTATCGAATGCCGCAAGCAGAATTCAAATCCGAGCCTCCGTTCTGCAGGAAATCGCAGTTTTAACGAAAACCTATCTTCCAGCATTCTAACTGCCAGAATCGTACTCTGTTGTTGAACAGAAGTGTATCCGAAGTGAAATGACCAGAGGAGTCGAATGCCGCAAGCAGAATTCAAATCCGAGCCTCCGTTCGGCAGGAAATCGCAGTTTTAGCGAAAAACCTATCTTCCAGCATTTTAACTGCCAGAATCGTACTTTGTTGTTGAACAGAAGTGTATCCGAAGTGAAATGACTACAGGAATCGAATACCGCTATCAGAATTCATATCCGAGCCTCCGTTCTGCAGGAAATCGCAGTTTTAGCGAAAAACCTATCTTCCAGCATTCTAACTGCCAGAATCGTACTCTGTTGTTGAACAGTAGTGTATCCGAAGTGAAATGACTAGAGGAATCGAATGCCGAAAGCAGAATTCAAATCCGAGCCTCCGTTCTGCAGGAAATCGCAGTTTTGGCAATAAACCTATCTTCCAGCATTCTAACTGCCAGAATCGTACTCTGTTGTTGAACAGAAGTGTATCCGAAGTGAAATGACTAGAGGAGTCGAATGCCGCAAGCAGAATTCAAATCCGAGCCTCCGTTCTGCAGGAAATCGCAGTTTTAGCGAAAAAGCTATCTTCCAGCATTCTAACTGCCAGAATCGTACTCTGTTGTTGAACAGAAGTGTATCCGAAGTGAAATGACTAGAGGTATCAAATGCCGCAAGCAGAATTCAAATCCGAGCTTCCGTTCTATAGGAACTCGCAGTTTTAGCGAAAAACCTATCTTCCAGCATTTTAACTGCCAGAATCGTACTTTGTTGTTGAACAGAAGTGTATCCGAAGTGAAAAGACTACAGGAATCGAATGCCGCAAGCAGAATTCAAATCCGAGCCTCCGTTCGGCAGGAAATCGCAGTTTTAGCGAAAAAGCTATCTTCCAGCATTCTAACTGCCAGAATCGTACTCTGTTGTTGAACAGTAGTGTATCCGAAGTGAAATGACTAGAGGAATCGAATGCCGAAAGCAGAATTCAAATCCGAGCCTCCGTTCTGCAGGAAATCGCAGTTTTGGCGATAAACCTATCTTCCAGCATTCTTACTGCCAGAATCGTACTCTGTTGTTGAACAGTAGTGTATCCGAAGTGAAATGACTAGAGGAATCGAATGCCGAAAGCAGAATTCAAATCCGAGCCTCCGTTCTGCAGGAAATCGCAGTTTTGGCGATAAACCTATCTTCCAGCATTCTAACTGCCAGAATCGTACTCTGTTGTTGAACAGTAGTGTATCCGAAGTGAAATGACTAGAGGAATCGAATGCCGAAAGCAGAATTCAAATCCGAGCCTCCGTTCTGCAGGAAATCGCAGTTTTGGCGAAAAACCTATCTTCCAGCATTCTAACTGCCAGAATCGTACTCTGTTGTTGAACAGAAGTGTATCCGAAGTGAAATGACTAGAGGAGTCGAATGCCGCAAGCAGAATTCAAATCCGAGCCTCCGTTCGGCAGGAAATCGCAGTTTTAGCGAAAAAGCTATCTTCCAGCATTCTAACTGCCAGAATCGTACTCTGTTGTTGAACAGAAGTGTATCCGAAGTGAAATGACTACAGGAATCGAATGCCGCAAGCAGAATTCAAATCCGAGCCTCCGTTCGGCAGGAAATCGCAGTTTTAGCGAAAAAGCTATCTTCCAGCATTCTAACTGCCAGAATCGTACTCTGTTGTTGAACAGAAGTGTATCCGAAGTGAAATGACTAGAGGAATCGAATGCCGCAAGCAGAATTCAAATTCGAGCCTCCGTTCGGCAGGAAATCGCAGTTTTAGCGAAAAAGCTATCTTCCAGCATTCTAACTGCCAGAATCGTACTCTGTTGTTGAACAGAAGTGTATCCGAAGTGAAATGACTACAGGAATCGAATGCCGCAAGCAGAATTCAAATCCGAGCCTCCGTTCTGCAGGAAATCGCAGTTTTGGCGATAAACCTATCTTCCAGCATTCTAACTGCCAGAATCGTACTCTGTTGTTGAACAGTAGTGTATCCGAAGTGAAATGACTAGAGGAATCGAATGCCGAAAGCAGAATTCAAATCCGAGCCTCCGTTCTGCAGGAAATCGCAGTTTTGGCGAAAAACCTATCTTCCAGCATTCTAACTGCCAGAATCGTACTCTGTTGTTGAACAGAAGTGCATCCGAAGTGAAATGACTACAGGAATCGAATGCCGCAAGCAGAATTCAAATCCGAGCCTCCGTTCTGCAGGAAATCGCAGTTTTAGCGAAAAACCTATCTTCCAGCATTCTAACTGCCAGAATCGTACTTTGTTGTTGAACAGAAGTGTATCCGAAGTGAAATGACTACAGGAATCGAATGCCGCAAGCAGAATTCAAATCCGAGCCTCCGTTCTGCAGGAAATCGCAGTTTTAGCGAAAAACCTATCTTCCAGCATTCTAACTGCCAGAATCGTACTCTGTTGTTGAACAGAAGTGTATCCGAAGTAAAATGACTAGAGGTATCAAATGCCGCAAGCAGAATTCAAATCCGAGCTTCCGTTCTTTAGGAAATCGCAGTTTTAGCGAAAAACCTATCTTCCAGCATTTTAACTGCCAGAACCGTACTCTGTTGTTGAACAGAAGTGTATCCGAAGTGAAATGACTAGAGGTATCGAATGCCGCAAGCAGAATTCAAATCCGAGCCTCCGTTCTGCAGGAAATCGCAGTTTTAACGAAAACCTATCTTCCAGCATTCTAACTGCCAGAATCGTACTCTGTTGTTGAACAGAAGTGTATCCGAAGTGAAATGACCAGAGGAGTCGAATGCCGCAAGCAGAATTCAAATCCGAGCCTCCGTTCGGCAGGAAATCGCAGTTTTAGCGAAAAACCTATCTTCCAGCATTTTAACTGCCAGAATCGTACTTTGTTGTTGAACAGAAGTGTATCCGAAGTGAAATGACTACAGGAATCGAATACCGCTATCAGAATTCATATCCGAGCCTCCGTTCTGCAGGAAATCGCAGTTTTAGCGAAAAACCTATCTTCCAGCATTCTAACTGCCAGAATCGTACTCTGTTGTTGAACAGTAGTGTATCCGAAGTGAAATGACTAGAGGAATCGAATGCCGAAAGCAGAATTCAAATCCGAGCCTCCGTTCTGCAGGAAATCGCAGTTTTGGCAATAAACCTATCTTCCAGCATTCTAACTGCCAGAATCGTACTCTGTTGTTGAACAGAAGTGTATCCGAAGTGAAATGACTAGAGGAGTCGAATGCCGCAAGCAGAATTCAAATCCGAGCCTCCGTTCGGCAGGAAATCGCAGTTTTAGCGAAAAAGCTATCTTCCAGCATTCTAACTGCCAGAATCGTACTCTGTTGTTGAACAGAAGTGTATCCGAAGTGAAATGACTAGAGGTATCAAATGCCGCAAGCAGAATTCAAATCCGAGCTTCCGTTCTATAGGAACTCGCAGTTTTAGCGAAAAACCTATCTTCCAGCATTTTAACTGCCAGAATCGTACTTTGTTGTTGAACAGAAGTGTATCCGAAGTGAAAAGACTACAGGAATCGAATGCCGCAAGCAGAATTCAAATCCGAGCCTCCGTTCGACAGGAAATCGCAGTTTTAGCGAAAAAGCTATCTTCCAGCATTCTAACTGCCAGAATCGTACTCTGTTGTTGAACAGTAGTGTATGCGAAGTGAAATGACTAGAGGAATCGAATGCCGAAAGCAGAATTCAAATCCGAGCCTCCGTTCTGCAGGAAATCGCAGTTTTGGCGATAAACCTATCTTCCAGCATTCTAACTGCCAGAATCGTACTCTGTTGTTGAACAGTAGTGTATCCGAAGTGAAATGACTAGAGGAATCGAATGCCGAAAGCAGAATTCAAATCCGAGCCTCCGTTCTGCAGGAAATCGCAGTTTTGGCGAAAAACCTATCTTCCAGCATTCTAACTGCCAGAATCGTACTCTGTTGTTGAACAGAAGTGTATCCGAAGTGAAATGACTACAGGAATCGAATGCCGCAAGCAGAATTCAAATCCGAGCCTCCGTTCGGCAGGAAATCGCAGTTTTAGCGATAAACCTATCTTCCAGCATTCTAACTGCCAGAATCGTACTCTGTTGTTGAACAGTAGTGTATCCGAAGTGAAATGACTAGAGGAATCGAATGCCGAAAGCAGAATTCAAATCCGAGCCTCCGTTCTGCAGGAAATCGCAGTTTTGGCGAAAAACCTATCTTCCAGCATTCTAACTGCCAGAATCGTACTCTGTTGTTGAACAGAAGTGTATCCGAAGTGAAATGACTACAGGAATCGAATGCCGCAAGCAGAATTCAAATCCGAGCCTCCGTTCTGCAGGAAATCGCAGTTTTAGCGAAAAACCTATCTTCCAGCATTCTAACTGCCAGAATCGTACTTTGTTGTTGAACAGAAGTGTATCAGAAGTGAAATGACTACAGGAATCGAATGCCGAAAGCAGAATTCAAATACGAGCCTCCGTTCTCCAGGAAATCGCAGTTTTAGCGAAAAACCTATCTTCCAGCATTCTAACTGCCAGAATCGTACTCTGTTGTTGAACAGAAGTGTATCCGAAGTGAAATGACCAGAGGAGTCGAATGCCGCAAGCAGAATTCAAATCCGAGCCTCCGTTCAGCAGGAAATCGCAGTTTTAGCGAAAAACCTATCTTCCAGCATTTTAACTGCCAGAATCGTACTTTGTTGTTGGACAGAAGTGTATCCGAAGTGAAATGACTACAGGAATCGAATGCCGAAAGCAGAATTCAAATACGATCCTCCGTTCGGCAGGAAATCGCAGTTTTAGCGAAAAACCTATCTTCCAGCATTCTAACTGCCAGAATCGTACTCTGTTGTTGAACAGAAGTGTATCCGAAGTGAAATGACTACAGGAATCGAATGCCGCAAGCAGAATTCAAATCCGAGCCTCCGTTCTGCAGGAAATCGCAGTTTTAGCGAAAAACCTATCTTCCAGCATTCTAACTGCCAGAATCGTACTCTGTTGTTGAACAGAAGTGTATCCGAAGTAAAATGACTAGAGGTATCAAATGCCGCAAGCAGAATTCAAATCCGAGCTTCCGTTCTTTAGGAAATCGCAGTTTTAGCGAAAAACCTATCTTCCAGCATTTTAACTGCCAGAACCGTACTCTGTTGTTGAACAGAAGTGTATCCGAAGTGAAATGACTAGAGGTATCGAATGCCGCAAGCAGAATTCAAATCCGAGCCTCCGTTCTGCAGGAAATCGCAGTTTTAACGAAAACCTATCTTCCAGCATTCTAACTGCCAGAATCGTACTCTGTTGTTGAACAGAAGTGTATCCGAAGTGAAATGACCAGAGGAGTCGAATGCCGCAAGCAGAATTCAAATCCGAGCCTCCGTTCGGCAGGAAATCGCAGTTTTAGCGAAAAACCTATCTTCCAGCATTTTAACTGCCAGAATCGTACTTTGTTGTTGAACAGAAGTGTATCCGAAGTGAAATGACTACAGGAATCGAATACCGCTATCAGAATTCATATCCGAGCCTCCGTTCTGCAGGAAATCGCAGTTTTAGCGAAAAACCTATCTTCCAGCATTCTAACTGCCAGAATCGTACTCTGTTGTTGAACAGTAGTGTATCCGAAGTGAAATGACTAGAGGAATCGAATGCCGAAAGCAGAATTCAAATCCGAGCCTCCGTTCTGCAGGAAATCGCAGTTTTGGCAATAAACCTATCTTCCAGCATTCTAACTGCCAGAATCGTACTCTGTTGTTGAACAGAAGTGTATCCGAAGTGAAATGACTAGAGGAGTCGAATGCCGCAAGCAGAATTCAAATCCGAGCCTCCGTTCGGCAGGAAATCGCAGTTTTAGCGAAAAAGCTATCTTCCAGCATTCTAACTGCCAGAATCGTACTCTGTTGTTGAACAGAAGTGTATCCGAAGTGAAATGACTAGAGGTATCAAATGCCGCAAGCAGAATTCAAATCCGAGCTTCCGTTCTATAGGAACTCGCAGTTTTAGCGAAAAACCTATCTTCCAGCATTTTAACTGCCAGAATCGTACTTTGTTGTTGAACAGAAGTGTATCCGAAGTGAAAAGACTACAGGAATCGAATGCCGCAAGCAGAATTCAAATCCGAGCCTCCGTTCGACAGGAAATCGCAGTTTTAGCGAAAAAGCTATCTTCCAGCATTCTAACTGCCAGAATCGTACTCTGTTGTTGAACAGTAGTGTATCCGAAGTGAAATGACTAGAGGAATCGAATGCCGAAAGCAGAATTCAAATCCGAGCCTCCGTTCTGCAGGAAATCGCAGTTTTGGCGATAAACCTATCTTCCAGCATTCTAACTGCCAGAATCGTACTCTGTTGTTGAACAGTAGTGTATCCGAAGTGAAATGACTAGAGGAATCGAATGCCGAAAGCAGAATTCAAATCCGAGCCTCCGTTCTGCAGGAAATCGCAGTTTTGGCGAAAAACCTATCTTCCAGCATTCTAACTGCCAGAATCGTACTCTGTTGTTGAACAGAAGTGTATCCGAAGTGAAATGACTACAGGAATCGAATGCCGCAAGCAGAATTCAAATCCGAGCCTCCGTTCTGCAGGAAATCGCAGTTTTAGCGAAAAACCTATCTTCCAGCATTCTAACTGCCAGAATCGTACTTTGTTGTTGACCAGAAGTGTATCCGAAGTGAAATGACTACAGGAATCGAATGCCGAAAGCAGAATTCAAATACGAGCCTCCGTTCTCCAGGAAATCGCAGTTTTAGCGAAAAACCTATCTTCCAGCATTCTAACTGCCAGAATCGTACTCTGTTGTTGAACAGAAGTGTATCCGAAGTGAAATGACCAGAGGAGTCGAATGCCGCAAGCAGAATTCAAATCCGAGCCTCCGTTCAGCAGGAAATCGCAGTTTTAGCGAAAAACCTATCTTCCAGCATTTTAACGGCCAGAATCGTACTTTGTTGTTGAACAGAAGTGTATCCGAAGTGAAATGACTACAGGAATCGAATGCCGAAAGCAGAATTCAAATACGATCCTCCGTTCGGCAGGAAATCGCAGTTTTAGCGAAAAACCTATCTTCCAGCATTCTAACTGCCAGAATCGTACTCTGTTGTTGAACAGAAGTGTATCCGAAGTGAAATGACTACAGGAATCGAATGCCGCAAGCAGAATTCAAATCCGAGCCTCCGTTCGGCAGGAAATCGCAGTTTTAGCGAAAAAGCTATCTTCCAGCATTCTAACTGCCAGAATCGTACTCTGTTGTTGAACAGAAGTGTATCCGAAGTGAAATGACTACAGGAATCGAATGCCGCAAGCAGAATTCAAATCCGAGCCTCCGTTCGGCAGGAAATCGCAGTTTTAGCGAAAAAGCTATCTTCCAGCATTCTAACTGCCAGAATCGTACTCTGTTGTTGAACAGAAGTGTATCCGAAGTGAAATGACTACAGGAATCGAATGCCGCAAGCAGAATTCAAATCCGAGCCTCCGTTCTGCAGGAAATCGCAGTTTTAGCGAAAAACCTATCTTCCAGCATTCTAACTGCCAGAATCGTACTTTGTTGTTGACCAGAAGTGTATCCGAAGTGAAATGACTACAGGAATCGAATGCCGAAAGCAGAATTCAAATACGAGCCTCCGTTCTCCAGGAAATCGCAGTTTTAGCGAAAAACCTATCTTCCAGCATTCTAACTGCCAGAATCGTACTCTGTTGTTGAACAGAAGTGTATCCGAAGTGAAATGACCAGAGGAGTCGAATGCCGCAAGCAGAATTCAAATCCGAGCCTCCGTTCAGCAGGAAATCGCAGTTTTAGCGAAAAACCTATCTTCCAGCATTTTAACGGCCAGAATCGTACTTTGTTGTTGAACAGAAGTGTATCCGAAGTGAAATGACTACAGGAATCGAATGCCGAAAGCAGAATTCAAATACGATCCTCCGTTCGGCAGGAAATCGCAGTTTTAGCGAAAAACCTATCTTCCAGCATTCTAACTGCCAGAATCGTACTCTGTTGTTGAACAGAAGTGTATCCGAAGTGAAATGACTACAGGAATCGAATGCCGCAAGCAGAATTCAAATCCGAGCCTCCGTTCTGCAGGAAATCGCAGTTTTAGCGAAAAACCTATCTTCCAGCATTCTAACTGCCAGAATCGTACTCTGTTGTTGAACAGAAGTGTATCCGAAGTAAAATGACTAGAGGTATCAAATGCCGCAAGCAGAATTCAAATCCGAGCTTCCGTTCTTTAGGAAATCGCAGTTTTAGCGAAAAACCTATCTTCCAGCATTTTAACTGCCAGAACCGTACTCTGTTGTTGAACAGAAGTGTATCCGAAGTGAAATGACTAGAGGTATCGAATGCCGCAAGCAGAATTCAAATCCGAGCCTCCGTTCTGCAGGAAATCGCAGTTTTAACGAAAACCTATCTTCCAGCATTCTAACTGCCAGAATCGTACTCTGTTGTTGAACAGAAGTGTATCCGAAGTGAAATGACCAGAGGAGTCGAATGCCGCAAGCAGAATTCAAATCCGAGCCTCCGTTCGGCAGGAAATCGCAGTTTTAGCGAAAAACCTATCTTCCAGCATTTTAACTGCCAGAATCGTACTTTGTTGTTGAACAGAAGTGTATCCGAAGTGAAATGACTACAGGAATCGAATACCGCTATCAGAATTCATATCCGAGCCTCCGTTCTGCAGGAAATCGCAGTTTTAGCGAAAAACCTATCTTCCAGCATTCTAACTGCCAGAATCGTACTCTGTTGTTGAACAGAAGTGTATCCGAAGTGAAATGACTAGAGGAATCGAATGCCGAAAGCAGAATTCAAATCCGAGCCTCCGTTCTGCAGGAAATCGCAGTTTTGGCAATAAACCTATCTTCCAGCATTCTAACTGCCAGAATCGTACTCTGTTGTTGAACAGAAGTGTATCCGAAGTGAAATGACTAGAGGAGTCGAATGCCGCAAGCAGAATTCAAATCCGAGCCTCCGTTCGGCAGGAAATCGCAGTTTTAGCGAAAAAGCTATCTTCCAGCATTCTAACTGCCAGAATCGTACTCTGTTGTTGAACAGAAGTGTATCCGAAGTGAAATGACTAGAGGTATCAAATGCCGCAAGCAGAATTCAAATCCGAGCTTCCGTTCTATAGGAACTCGCAGTTTTAGCGAAAAACCTATCTTCCAGCATTTTAACTGCCAGAATCGTACTTTGTTGTTGAACAGAAGTGTATCCGAAGTGAAAAGACTACAGGAATCGAATGCCGCAAGCAGAATTCAAATCCGAGCCTCCGTTCGGCAGGAAATCGCAGTTTTAGCGAAAAAGCTATCTTCCAGCATTCTAACTGCCAGAATCGTACTCTGTTGTTGAACAGTAGTGTATCCGAAGTGAAATGACTAGAGGAATCGAATGCCGAAAGCAGAATTCAAATCCGAGCCTCCGTTCTGCAGGAAATCGCAGTTTTGGCGATAAACCTATCTTCCAGCATTCTTACTGCCAGAATCGTACTCTGTTGTTGAACAGTAGTGTATCCGAAGTGAAATGACTAGAGGAATCGAATGCCGAAAGCAGAATTCAAATCCGAGCCTCCGTTCTCCAGGAAATCGCAGTTTTAGCGAAAAACCTATCTTCCAGCATTCTAACTGCCAGAATCGTACTCTGTTGTTGAACAGAAGTGTATCCGAAGTAAAATGACTAGAGGTATCAAATGCCGCAAGCAGAATTCAAATCCGAGCTTCCGTTCTTTAGGAAATCGCAGTTTTAGCGAAAAACCTATCTTCCAGCATTTTAACTGCCAGAACCGTACTCTGTTGTTGAACAGAAGTGTATCCGAAGTGAAATGACTAGAGGTATCGAATGCCGCAAGCAGAATTCAAATCCGAGCCTCCGTTCTGCAGGAAATCGCAGTTTTAACGAAAACCTATCTTCCAGCATTCTAACTGCCAGAATCGTACGCTGTTGTTGAACAGAAGTGTATCCGAAGTGAAATGACCAGAGGAGTCGAATGCCGCAAGCAGAATTCAAATCCGAGCCTCCGTTCGGCAGGAAATCGCAGTTTTAGCGAAAAACCTATCTTCCAGCATTTTAACTACCAGAATCGTACTTTGTTGTTGAACAGAAGTGTATCCGAAGTGAAATGACTACAGGAATCGAATACCGCTATCAGAATTCATATCCGAGCCTCCGTTCTGCAGGAAATCGCAGTTTTAGCGAAAAACCTATCTTCCAGCATTCTAACTGCCAGAATCGTACTCTGTTGTTGAACAGTAGTGTATCCGAAGTGAAATGACTAGAGGAATCGAATGCCGAAAGCAGAATTCAAATCCGAGCCTCCGTTCTGCAGGAAATCGCAGTTTTGGCAATAAACCTATCTTCCAGCATTCTAACTGCCAGAATCGTACTCTGTTGTTGAACAGAAGTGTATCCGAAGTGAAATGACTAGAGGAGTCGAATGCCGCAAGCAGAATTCAAATCCGAGCCTCCGTTCGGCAGGAAATCGCAGTTTTAGCGAAAAAGCTATCTTCCAGCATTCTAACTGCCAGAATCGTACTCTGTTGTTGAACAGAAGTGTATCCGAAGTGAAATGACTAGAGGTATCAAATGCCGCAAGCAGAATTCAAATCCGAGCTTCCGTTCTATAGGAACTCGCAGTTTTAGCGAAAAACCTATCTTCCAGCATTTTAACTGCCAGAATCGTACTTTGTTGTTGAACAGAAGTGTATCCGAAGTGAAAAGACTACAGGAATCGAATGCCGCAAGCAGAATTCAAATCCGAGCCTCCGTTCGGCAGGAAATCGCAGTTTTAGCGAAAAAGCTATCTTCCAGCATTCTAACTGCCAGAATCGTACTCTGTTGTTGAACAGTAGTGTATCCGAAGTGAAATGACTAGAGGAATCGAATGCCGAAAGCAGAATTCAAATCCGAGCCTCCGTTCTGCAGGAAATCGCAGTTTTGGCGATAAACCTATCTTCCAGCATTCTTACTGCCAGAATCGTACTCTGTTGTTGAACAGTAGTGTATCCGAAGTGAAATGACTAGAGGAATCGAATGCCGAAAGCAGAATTCAAATCCGAGCCTCCGTTCTGCAGGAAATCGCAGTTTTGGCGATAAACCTATCTTCCAGCATTCTAACTGCCAGAATCGTACTCTGTTGTTGAACAGTAGTGTATCCGAAGTGAAATGACTAGAGGAATCGAATGCCGAAAGCAGAATTCAAATCCGAGCCTCCGTTCTGCAGGAAATCGCAGTTTTGGCGAAAAACCTATCTTCCAGCATTCTAACTGCCAGAATCGTACTCTGTTGTTGAACAGAAGTGTATCCGAAGTGAAATGACTAGAGGAGTCGAATGCCGCAAGCAGAATTCAAATCCGAGCCTCCGTTCGGCAGGAAATCGCAGTTTTAGCGAAAAAGCTATCTTCCAGCATTCTAACTGCCAGAATCGTACTCTGTTGTTGAACAGAAGTGTATCCGAAGTGAAATGACTACAGGAATCGAATGCCGCAAGCAGAATTCAAATCCGAGCCTCCGTTCGGCAGGAAATCGCAGTTTTAGCGAAAAAGCTATCTTCCAGCATTCTAACTGCCAGAATCGTACTCTGTTGTTGAACAGAAGTGTATCCGAAGTGAAATGACTAGAGGAATCGAATGCCGCAAGCAGAATTCAAATTCGAGCCTCCGTTCGGCAGGAAATCGCAGTTTTAGCGAAAAAGCTATCTTCCAGCATTCTAACTGCCAGAATCGTACTCTGTTGTTGAACAGAAGTGTATCCGAAGTGAAATGACTACAGGAATCGAATGCCGCAAGCAGAATTCAAATCCGAGCCTCCGTTCTGCAGGAAATCGCAGTTTTAGCGAAAAACCTATCTTCCAGCATTCTAACTGCCAGAATCGTACTCTGTTGTTGAACAGAAGTGTATCCGAAGTAAAATGACTAGAGGTATCAAATGCCGCAAGCAGAATTCAAATCCGAGCTTCCGTTCTTTAGGAAATCGCAGTTTTAGCGAAAAACCTATCTTCCAGCATTTTAACTGCCAGAACCGTACTCTGTTGTTGAACAGAAGTGTATCCGAAGTGAAATGACTAGAGGTATCGAATGCCGCAAGCAGAATTCAAATCCGAGCCTCCGTTCTGCAGGAAATCGCAGTTTTAACGAAAACCTATTGTTACGTCCTGGCTTACGGAAATGCAGGGCAGCTGCTGTCACCAGGTAATCTTTAGGAGAATTACCAAACTCAAGTATAAAAATATAATAATTATAATTTTTTTGTTTGTTTTTAGATTTGAAATTCCTCTACGCGGCTCGAGCGGTAAGGGCGTAGCGGGCTAGGAGGAAGAAAATATACGTGAAAATTAAAAGGTAAGAGAAAAATATTTTAAAGTCATTTTCGGTAAGAAGGAATAATATTAAAAGGAATAAGTGGTTCATTTGGAGGAGGATGATTTATAGATACTGGATTGAAAGAAGTACGAGGGTTAATACCCTTAGGAGGAGACAGAATTGAGTTCTGGGATTCATTCTTGGAGGAAGGCAGAGGAGTTATTAGAGGTGGAGGAGTAGGGAACTCGAAAGCTATGAGTTTATAGATGTTGTCAGGAGGAACAGACTTTCGGGGAGTGCATGTTGGTGGTTTGAAAGGTGCGTATATTTTAGCTGGAAATTCTATGATAGAAGTTATTTGAGGCTTAATGATTGGTTTACGTGTAGGTACATAATGCGGAATTTTGAAGGTATTGTTTGAGGGAGGAATGTAAGGTTCTATGTTCTCTTTATTTTGTAGAGACTCGAAGACCGATGGATCGAACTTTCCATGTTTGTTGAGAGCAGTAATTTGTTTCCTGGCACGGGTCTTCTGTCCGGACCGATGATTCTTTCGCGGCATTTAATAGCGGGGAGACGAAGAAGTTATAAAAGTAAAAAAAATAAAAGTATACTAGATTGTAAAATTTTACTTAGATATTACGAGTGACTGGTTGATTTTAAGTTTCTTAAAGAAGGGTCTACAGAAGCTAAAATATGCATTATTTGCAGACTGAGGGATAGGCAGAAGCCGGTGGCGGCTCGCGATACCACGGCAAAAATAGTAGAAGCCGATGGCGGCTCACAATACCGAGGGAGGATAAGGTAGAAGCCGATGTCGGCTCGCGATACCGTAGGAAATTAACAGAAGCCGGTGTCGGCTCGCAATGTTATGGAGAAAACAGCAGAAGCCGATGTCGGCTCACAATACCGGAGAAATCAGCAGAAGCCGATGTCGGCTCACAATACCGGAGAAATCAGCAGAAGCCGATGTCGGCTCACAATACCGGAGGGAAATGACAGAAGCCGGTGTCGGCTCGCTATGCCAAGGAGACGAGGCAGAAGCCGCTGTCGGCTCGCAATACCCGAGGAGTTGCAGTAGAAGCCGATGTCGGCTCGCTATACTGGAGGAGTCGAAGTAGAAGCCGATGTCGGCTCGCAATACTGAAGGTAAGGAATGATGTAGTCCTTGATTACTGGTATATCCGAATCTTCCGAGGTTACCAGGAGTCCAATCCTAATTTGTTGTGGTGACTTGTACTGTATTGGTGGTGAATTGAACTGTATTGGTGGTGAATTGAACTGTATTGGTGGTGAATTGAACTGAACTGAACTGAAAATCTCGTCTATTAAGTATCCCGCGTTCCGTCTCTAGTGACGAGAGAGGGCGCATGCGCTACCTCGCCATCTGGTGGTGGAAAGCGGTATTATTTTATATTATATTATTGGACTTCTGGCATCGTAAGAGTTTTATTTATTTGAACAATTATATATATACATTCGTTGTTT
Source organism: Ectemnius lituratus (assembly GCA_910593735.2). Classification (NCBI taxonomy): domain Eukaryota; kingdom Metazoa; phylum Arthropoda; class Insecta; order Hymenoptera; family Crabronidae; genus Ectemnius; species Ectemnius lituratus. The sequence continues at coordinate 4,222,963 of OU343037.1, forward strand.
AACATATTATAATATTTTGCAGATAATAGTGAAGTTCTTCTTTACGTGATTGTGAGTATTTACATTCGTGAAGTCTCTGCTTATAAAAAGTCTTATTTCTATATACGAATTGATTATTTACAGGTTGCTTGTTCGATGGCTTATAATTAGGTGAGTTACATATTTTTATAATTAAACTAATGATTGTATCCTAATGTTTTTCCTTTTTACAGGTTTTCTGTTTGGAGCTGGATCTATATGTAAGTAAGATGATTGTATTATGTATATATATATATATATATATATATATATATATTACTATTCTTAATCTAATGACCTTTCTTTCTTTCTTTACAGGTGGATTATATATAGGATACTATGTATCTTTGGAGCCTATCATTCTAGGTGAGTAATATTTATTATTATATAAAGGATGCTATGCAGCCTTATGAACTATTCTAATATTTCTTTTCTTTTCAGGTTTTCTGGACTTTGTCTTTATAAGTGAGTAATACTTATTATTATAAATGAATAGTATGTATCTTATTATCTATTCTAATACTTGTTATTTTCTTTTCAGGTTTTTCTGGACTTTTATCCTTATAGGTGAATAATACTTTTTATTACATAAAGGATACTATGTATCTTTGGAGCATATCTTTCTAGGTGAGTAATACTTATTAATATATAAAGGATATTTTGTAGCTTATAAGCTATTCTAATATTTCTTATTTTTCCTTTCAGGTTTTTCTGGAGCTTATCATTCTAGGTGAGTACTACTTATTAATATATCTTTGGCTTACATTAATACTGATATTTACATTATATTTCCTGTTTCAGGAGAACTATACTTTAGGAATTTATTGGAAGATTGAACCTTTTAAAGAAAAATGGAGGATTAATGTGAGTAAAAAAAAAATATTATACTATTATTTATCCTCAGTACGTAACACTATCTTCCAGCATTCTAACTGCCAGAATCGTACTCTGTTGTTGAACAGAAGTGTATCCGAAGTGAAATGACCAGAGGAGTCGAATGCCGCAAGCAGAATTCAAATCCGAGCCTCCGTTCGGCAGGAAATCGCAGTTTTAGCGAAAAACCTATCTTCCAGCATTTTAACTGCCAGAATCGTACTTTGTTGTTGAACAGAAGTGTATCCGAAGTGAAATGACTACAGGAATCGAATACCGCAATCAGAATTCATATCCGAGCCTCCGTTCTGCAGGAAATCGCAGTTTTAGCGAAAAACCTATCTTCCAGCATTCTAACTGCCAGAATCGTACTCTGTTGTTGAACAGTAGTGTATCCGAAGTGAAATGACTAGAGGAATCGAATGCCGAAAGCAGAATTCAAATCCGAGCCTCCGTTCGGCAGGAAATCGCAGTTTTAGCGAAAAAGCTATCTTCCAGCATTCTAACTGCCAGAATCGTACTTTGTTGTTGACCAGAAGTGTATCCGAAGTGAAATGACTACAGGAATCGAATGCCGAAAGCAGAATTCAAATACGAGCCTCCGTTCTCCAGGAAATCGCAGTTTTAGCGAAAAACCTATCTTCCAGCATTCTAACTGCCAGAATCGTACTCTGTTGTTGAACAGAAGTGTATCCGAAGTGAAATGACCAGAGGAGTCGAATGCCGCAAGCAGAATTCAAATCCGAGCCTCCGTTCGGCAGGAAATCGCAGTTTTAGCGAAAAACCTATCTTCCAGCATTTTAACTGCCAGAATCGTACTTTGTTGTTGAACAGAAGTGTATCCGAAGTGAAATGACTACAGGAATCGAATGCCGCAAGCAGAATTCAAATACGAGCCTCCGTTCTATAGGAAATCGCAGTTTTAGCGAAAAACCTATCTTCCAGCATTTTAACTGCCAGAATCGTACTTTGTTGTTGAACAGAAGTATATCCGAAGTGAAATGACTACAGGAATCGAATACCGCAATCAGAATTCAAATCCGAGCCTCCGTTCTGCAGGAAATCGCAGTTTTGGCGAAAAACCTATCTTCCAGCATTCTAACTGCCAGAATCGTACTCTGTTGTTGAACAAAAGTGTATCCGAAGTGAAATGACTAGAGGTATCGAATGCCGCAAGCAGAATTCAAATCCGAGACTCCGTTCTGCAGGAAATCGCAGTTTTGGCGAAAAACCTATCTTCAAGCATTTTAACTGCCAGAATCGTACTTTGTTGTTGAACAGAAGTGTATCCGAAGTGAAATGACTAGAGGTATCGAATGCCGCAAGCAGAATTCAAATCCGAGCCTCCGTTCTGCAGGAAATCGCAGTTTTAACGAAAACCTATCTTCCAGCATTCTAACTGCCAGAATCGTACTCTGTTGTTGAACAGAAGTGTATCCGAAGTGAAATGACTAGAGGTATCGAATGCCGCAAGCAGAATTCAAATCCGAGCCTCCGTTCTGCAGGAAATCGCAGTTTTGGCGAAAAACCTATCTTCAAGCATTTTAACTGCCAGAATCGTACTTTGTTGTTGAACAGAAGTAAATCCGAAGTGAAATGACTACAGGAATCGAATACCGCAAGCAGAATTCAAATCCGAGCTTCCGTTCTATAGGAAATCGCAGTTTTAGCGAAAAACCTATCTTCCAGCATTTTAACTGCCAGAATCGTACTTTGTTGTTGAACAGAAGTATATCCGAAGTGAAATGACTACAGGAATCGAATACCGCAATCAGAATTCAAATCCGAGCCTCCGTTCTGCAGGAAATCGCAGTTTTGGCGAAAAACCTATCTTCCAGCATTCTAACTGCCAGAATCGTACTCTGTTGTTGAACAAAAGTGTATCCGAAGTGAAATGACTAGAGGTATCGAATGCCGCAAGCAGAATTCAAATCCGAGCCTCCGTTCTGCAGGAAATCGCAGTTTTGGCGAAAAACCTATCTTCAAGCATTTTAACTGCCAGAATCGTACTTTGTTGTTGAACAGAAGTAAATCCGAAGTGAAATGACTACAGGAATCGAATACCGCAAGCAGAATTCAAATCCGAGCTTCCGTTCTATAGGAAATCGCAGTTTTAGCGAAAAACCTATCTTCCAGCATTCTAACTGCCAGAATCGTACTCTGTTGTTGAACAGAAGTGTATCCGAAGTGAAATGACTAGAGGTATCGAATGCCGCAAGCAGAATTCAAATCCGAGCCTCCGTTCTGCAGGAAATCGCAGTTTTAACGAAAACCTATCTTCCAGCATTCTAACTGCCAGAATCGTACTCTGTTGTTGAACAGAAGTGTATCCGAAGTGAAATGTCCAGAGGAGTCGAATGCCGCAAGCAGAATTCAAATCCGAGCCTCCGTTCGGCAGGAAATCGCAGTTTTAGCGAAAAACCTATCTTCCAGCATTTTAACTGCCAGAATCGTACTTTGTTGTTGAACAGAAGTGTATCCGAAGTGAAATGACTACAGGAATCGAATACCGCAATCAGAATTCATATCCGAGCCTCCGTTCTGCAGGAAATCGCAGTTTTAGCGAAAAACCTATCTTCCAGCATTCTCACTGCCAGAATCGTACTCTGTTGTTGAACAGTAGTGTATCCGAAGTGAAATGACTAGAGGAATCGAATGCCGAAAGCAGAATTCAAATCCGAGCCTCCGTTCTGCAGGAAATCGCAGTTTTGGCAATAAACCTATCTTCCAGCATTCTAACTGCCAGAATCGTACTCTGTTGTTGAACAGAAGTGTATCCGAAGTGAAATGACTAGAGGAGTCGAATGCCGCAAGCAGAATTCAAATCCGAGCCTCCGTTCGGCAGGAAATCGCAGTTTTAGCGAAAAAGCTATCTTCCAGCATTCTAACTGCCAGAATCGTACTCTGTTGTTGAACAGAAGTGTATCCGAAGTGAAATGACTAGAGGTATCAAATGCCGCAAGCAGAATTCAAATCCGAGCTTCCGTTCTATAGGCACTCGCAGTTTTAGCGAAAAACCTATCTTCCAGCATTTTAACTGCCAGAATCGTACTTTGTTGTTGAACAGAAGTGTATCCGAAGTGAAAAGACTACAGGAATCGAATGCCGCAAGCAGAATTCAAATCCGAGCCTCCGTTCGGCAGGAAATCGCAGTTTTAGCGAAAAAGCTATCTTCCAGCATTCTAACTGCCAGAATCGTACTTTGTTGTTGACCAGAAGTGTATCCGAAGTGAAATGACTACAGGAATCGAATGCCGAAAGCAGAATTCAAATACGAGCCTCCGTTCTCCAGGAAATCGCAGTTTTAGCGAAAAACCTATCTTCCAGCATTCTAACTGCCAGAATCGTACTCTGTTGTTGAACAGAAGTGTATCCGAAGTGAAATGACCAGAGGAGTCGAATGCCGCAAGCAGAATTCAAATCCGAGCCTCCGTTCAGCAGGAAATCACAGTTTTAGCGAAAAACCTATCTTCCAGCATTTTAACTGCCAGAATCGTACTTTGTTGTTGAACAGAAGTGTATCCGAAGTGAAATGACTACAGGAATCGAATGCCGAAAGCAGAATTCAAATACGATCCTCCGTTCGGCAGGAAATCGCACTTTTAGCGAAAAACCTATCTTCCAGCATTTTAACTGCCAGAATCGTACTCTGTTGTTGAACAGAAGTGTATCCGAAGTGAAATGACTACAGGAATCGAATGCCGCAAGCAGAATTCAAATCCGAGCCTCCGTTCTGCAGGAAATCGCAGTTTTAGCGAAAAACCTATCTTCCAGCATTTTAACTGCCAGAATCGTACTTTGTTGTTGAACAGAAGTGTATCCGAAGTGAAATGACTACAGGAATCGAATGCCGAAAGCAGAATTCAAATACGAGCCTCCGTTCTCCAGGAAATCGCAGTTTTAGCGAAAAACCTATCTTCCAGCATTCTAACTGCCAGAATCGTACTCTGTTGTTGAGCAGAAGTGTATCCGAAGTGAAATGACCAGAGGAATCGAATACCGCAATCAGAATTCAAATCCGAGCCTCCGTTCTGCAGGAAATCGCAGTTTTAGCGAAAAACCTATCTTCCAGCATTCTAACTGCCAGAATCGTACTCTGTTGTTGAACAAAAGTGTATCCGAAGTGAAATGACTAGAGGTATCGAATGCCGCAAGCAGAATTCAAATCCGAGCTTCCGTTCTATAGGAAATCGCAGTTTTAGCGAAAAACCTATCTTCCAGCATTTTAACTGCCAGAATCGTACTTTGTTGTTGAACAGAAGTGTATCCGAAGTGAAATGACTACAGGAATCGAATGCGGCAAGCAGAATTCAAATCCGAGCCTCCGTTCGGCAGGAAATCGCAGTTTTAGCGAAAAACCTTTCTTCCAGCATTCTAACTGCCAGAATCGTACTCTGTTGTTGAACAGAAGTGTATCCGAAGTGAAATGACTAGAGGTATCAAATGCCGCAAGCAGAATTCAAATCCGAGCTTCCGTTCTATAGGAAATCGCAGTTTTAGCGAAAAACCTATCTTCCAGCATTTTAACTGCCAGAATCGTACTTTGTTGTTGAACAGAAGTATATCCGAAGTGAAATGACTACAGGAATCGAATACCGCAATCAGAATTCAAATCCGAGCCTCCGTTCTGCAGGAAATCGCAGTTTTGGCGAAAAACCTATCTTCCAGCATTCTAACTGCCAGAATCGTACTCTGTTGTTGAACAAAAGTGTATCCGAAGTGAAATGACTAGAGGTATCGAATGCCGCAAGCAGAATTCAAATCCGAGCCTCCGTTCTGCAGGAAATCGCAGTTTTGGCGAAAAACCTATCTTCAAGCATTTTAACTGCCAGAACCGTACTCTGTTGTTGAACAGAAGTGTATCCGAAGTGAAATGACTAGAGGTATCGAATGCCGCAAGCAGAATTCAAATCCGAGCCTCCGTTCTGCAGGAAATCGCAGTTTTAACGAAAACCTATCTTCCAGCATTCTAACTGCCAGAATCGTACTCTGTTGTTGAACAGAAGTGTATCCGAAGTGAAATGTCCAGAGGAGTCGAATGCCGCAAGCAGAATTCAAATCCGAGCCTCCGTTCGGCAGGAAATCGCAGTTTTAGCGAAAAACCTATCTTCCAGCATTTTAACTGCCAGAATCGTACTTTGTTGTTGAACAGAAGTGTATCCGAAGTGAAATGACTACAGGAATCGAATACCGCAATCAGAATTCATATCCGAGCCTCCGTTCTGCAGGAAATCGCAGTTTTAGCGAAAAACCTATCTTCCAGCATTTTAACTGCCAGAATCGTACTTTGTTGTTGAACAGAAGTGTATCCGAAGTGAAATGACTACAGGAATCGAATACCGCAATCAGAATTCATATCCGAGCCTCCGTTCTGCAGGAAATCGCAGTTTTAGCGAAAAACCTATCTTCCAGCATTCTCACTGCCAGAATCGTACTCTGTTGTTGAACAGTAGTGTATCCGAAGTGAAATGACTAGAGGTATCAAATGCCGCAAGCAGAATTCAAATCCGAGCTTCCGTTCTATAGGAAATCGCAGTTTTAGCGAAAAACCTATCTTCCAGCATTCTAACTGCCAGAATCGTACTTTGTTGTTGAACAGAAGTGTATCCGAAGTGAAATGACTACAGGAATCGAATGCCGCAAGCAGAATTCAAATCCGAGCCTCCGTTCTGCAGGAAATCGCAGTTTTGGCGAAAAACCTATCTTCAAGCATTTTAACTGCCAGAATCGTACTTTGTTGTTGAACAGAAGTAAATCCGAAGTGAAATGACTACAGGAATCGAATACCGCAAGCAGAATTCAAATCCGAGCTTCCGTTCTATAGGAAATCGCAGTTTTAGCGAAAAACCTATCTTCCAGCATTTTAACTGCCAGAACCGTACTCTGTTGTTGAACAGAAGTGTATCCGAAGTGAAATGACTAGAGGTATCGAATGCCGCAAGCAGAATTCAAATCCGAGCCTCCGTTCTGCAGGAAATCGCAGTTTTAACGAAAACCTATCTTCCAGCATTCTAACTGCCAGAATCGTACTCTGTTGTTGAACAGAAGTGTATCCGAAGTGAAATGTCCAGAGGAGTCGAATGCCGCAAGCAGAATTCAAATCCGAGCCTCCGTTCGGCAGGAAATCGCAGTTTTAGCGAAAAACCTATCTTCCAGCATTTTAACTGCCAGAATCGTACTTTGTTGTTGAACAGAAGTGTATCCGAAGTGAAATGACTACAGGAATCGAATACCGCAATCAGAATTCATATCCGAGCCTCCGTTCTGCAGGAAATCGCAGTTTTAGCGAAAAACCTATCTTCCAGCATTCTCACTGCCAGAATCGTACTCTGTTGTTGAACAGTAGTGTATCCGAAGTGAAATGACTAGAGGTATCAAATGCCGCAAGCAGAATTCAAATCCGAGCTTCCGTTCTATAGGAAATCGCAGTTTTAGCGAAAAACCTATCTTCCAGCATTCTAACTGCCAGAATCGTACTTTGTTGTTGAACAGAAGTGTATCCGAAGTGAAATGACTAGAGGTATCGAATGCCGCAAGCAGAATTCAAATCCGAGCCTCCGTTCTGCAGGAAATCGCAGTTTTAACGAAAACCTATCTTCCAGCATTCTAACTGCCAGAATCGTACTCTGTTGTTGAACAGAAGTGTATCCGAAGTGAAATGACTAGAGGTATCGAATGCCGCAAGCAGAATTCAAATCCGAGCCTCCGTTCTGCAGGAAATCGCAGTTTTGGCGAAAAACCTATCTTCAAGCATTTTAACTGCCAGAATCGTACTTTGTTGTTGAACAGAAGTAAATCCGAAGTGAAATGACTACAGGAATCGAATACCGCAAGCAGAATTCAAATCCGAGCTTCCGTTCTATAGGAAATCGCAGTTTTAGCGAAAAACCTATCTTCCAGCATTTTAACTGCCAGAATCGTACTTTGTTGTTGAACAGAAGTATATCCGAAGTGAAATGACTACAGGAATCGAATACCGCAATCAGAATTCAAATCCGAGCCTCCGTTCTGCAGGAAATCGCAGTTTTGGCGAAAAACCTATCTTCCAGCATTCTAACTGCCAGAATCGTACTCTGTTGTTGAACAAAAGTGTATCCGAAGTGAAATGACTACAGGTATCGAATGCCGCAAGCAGAATTCAAATCCGAGCCTCCGTTCTGCAGGAAATCGCAGTTTTGGCGAAAAACCTATCTTCAAGCATTTTAACTGCCAGAATCGTACTTTGTTGTTGAACAGAAGTAAATCCGAAGTGAAATGACTACAGGAATCGAATACCGCAAGCAGAATTCAAATCCGAGCTTCCGTTCTATAGGAAATCGCAGTTTTAGCGAAAAACCTATCTTCCAGCATTTTAACTGCCAGAACCGTACTCTGTTGTTGAACAGAAGTGTATCCGAAGTGAAATGACTAGAGGAATCGAATGCCGCAAGCAGAATTCAAATCCGAGCCTCCGTTCTGCAGGAAATCGCAGTTTTAACGAAAACCTATCTTCCAGCATTCTAACTGCCAGAATCGTACTCTGTTGTTGAACAGAAGTGTATCCGAAGTGAAATGTCCAGAGGAGTCGAATGCCGCAAGCAGAATTCAAATCCGAGCCTCCGTTCGGCAGGAAATCGCAGTTTTAGCGAAAAACCTATCTTCCAGCATTTTAACTGCCAGAATCGTACTTTGTTGTTGAACAGAAGTGTATCCGAAGTGAAATGACTACAGGAATCGAATACCGCAATCAGAATTCATATCCGAGCCTCCGTTCTGCAGGAAATCGCAGTTTTAGCGAAAAACCTATCTTCCAGCATTCTCACTGCCAGAATCGTACTCTGTTGTTGAACAGTAGTGTATCCGAAGTGAAATGACTAGAGGAATCGAATGCCGAAAGCAGAATTCAAATCCGAGCCTCCGTTCTGCAGGAAATCGCAGTTTTGGCAATAAACCTATCTTCCAGCATTCTAACTGCCAGAATCGTACTCTGTTGTTGAACAGAAGTGTATCCGAAGTGAAATGACTAGAGGAGTCGAATGCCGCAAGCAGAATTCAAATCCGAGCCTCCGTTCGGCAGGAAATCGCAGTTTTAGCGAAAAAGCTATCTTCCAGCATTCTAACTGCCAGAATCGTACTCTGTTGTTGAACAGAAGTGTATCCGAAGTGAAATGACTAGAGGTATCAAATGCCGCAAGCAGAATTCAAATCCGAGCTTCCGTTCTATAGGAACTCGCAGTTTTAGCGAAAAACCTATCTTCCAGCATTTTAACTGCCAGAATCGTACTTTGTTGTTGAACAGAAGTGTATCCGAAGTGAAAAGACTACAGGAATCGAATGCCGCAAGCAGAATTCAAATCCGAGCTTCCGTTCTATAGGAAATCGCAGTTTTGGCGAAAAACCTATCTTCAAGCATTTTAACTGCCAGAATCGTACTTTGTTGTTGAACAGAAGTAAATCCGAAGTGAAATGACTACAGGAATCGAATACCGCAAGCAGAATTCAAATCCGAGCTTCCGTTCTATAGGAAATCGCAGTTTTAGCGAAAAACCTATCTTCCAGCATTTTAACTGCCAGAACCGTACTCTGTTGTTGAACAGAAGTGTATCCGAAGTGAAATGACTAGAGGTATCGAATGCCGCAAGCAGAATTCAAATCCGAGCCTCCGTTCTGCAGGAAATCGCAGTTTTAACGAAAACCTATCTTCCAGCATTCTAACTGCCAGAATCGTACTCTGTTGTTGAACAGAAGTGTATCCGAAGTGAAATGTCCAGAGGAATCGAATGCCGAAAGCAGAATTCAAATACGAGCCTCCGTTCTCCAGGAAATCGCAGTTTTAGCGAAAAACCTATCTTCCAGCATTCTAACTGCCAGAATCGTACTCTGTTGTTGAGCAGAAGTGTATCCGAAGTGAAATGACCAGAGGAATCGAATACCGCAATCAGAATTCAAATCCGAGCCTCCGTTCTGCAGGAAATCGCAGTTTTAGCGAAAAACCTATCTTCCAGCATTCTAACTGCCAGAATCGTACTCTGTTGTTGAACAAAAGTGTATCCGAAGTGAAATGACTAGAGGTATCGAATGCCGCAAGCAGAATTCAAATCCGAGCTTCCGTTCTATAGGAAATCGCAGTTTTAGCGAAAAACCTATCTTCCAGCATTTTAACTGCCAGAATCGTACTTTGTTGTTGAACAGAAGTGTATCCGAAGTGAAATGACTAGAGGTATCGAATGCCGCAAGCAGAATTCAAATCCGAGCTTCCGTTCTATAGGAAATCGCAGTTTTAGCGAAAAACCTATCTTCCAGCATTTTAACTGCCAGAATCGTACTTTGTTGTTGAACAGAAGTGTATCCGAAGTGAAATGACTACAGGAATCGAATGCCGCAAGCAGAATTCAAATCCGAGCCTCCGTTCTGCAGGAAATCGCAGTTTTGGCGAAAAACCTATCTTCAAGCATTTTAACTGCCAGAATCGTACTTTGTTGTTGAACAGAAGTAAATCCGAAGTGAAATGACTACAGGAATCGAATACCGCAAGCAGAATTCAAATCCGAGCTTCCGTTCTATAGGAAATCGCAGTTTTAGCGAAAAACCTATCTTCCAGCATTTTAACTGCCAGAACCGTACTCTGTTGTTGAACAGAAGTGTATCCGAAGTGAAATGACTAGAGGTATCGAATGCCGCAAGCAGAATTCAAATCCGAGCCTCCGTTCTGCAGGAAATCGCAGTTTTAACGAAAACCTATCTTCCAGCATTCTAACTGCCAGAATCGTACTCTGTTGTTGAACAGAAGTGTATCCGAAGTGAAATGTCCAGAGGAGTCGAATGCCGCAAGCAGAATTCAAATCCGAGCCTCCGTTCGGCAGGAAATCGCAGTTTTAGCGAAAAACCTATCTTCCAGCATTTTAACTGCCAGAATCGTACTTTGTTGTTGAACAGAAGTGTATCCGAAGTGAAATGACTACAGGAATCGAATACCGCAATCAGAATTCATATCCGAGCCTCCGTTCTGCAGGAAATCGCAGTTTTAGCGAAAAACCTATCTTCCAGCATTCTCACTGCCAGAATCGTACTCTGTTGTTGAACAGTAGTGTATCCGAAGTGAAATGACTAGAGGTATCAAATGCCGCAAGCAGAATTCAAATCCGAGCTTCCGTTCTATAGGAAATCGCAGTTTTAGCGAAAAACCTATCTTCCAGCATTCTAACTGCCAGAATCGTACTTTGTTGTTGAACAGAAGTGTATCCGAAGTGAAATGACTAGAGGTATCGAATGCCGCAAGCAGAATTCAAATCCGAGCCTCCGTTCTGCAGGAAATCGCAGTTTTAACGAAAACCTATCTTCCAGCATTCTAACTGCCAGAATCGTACTCTGTTGTTGAACAGAAGTGTATCCGAAGTGAAATGACTAGAGGTATCGAATGCCGCAAGCAGAATTCAAATCCGAGCCTCCGTTCTGCAGGAAATCGCAGTTTTGGCGAAAAACCTATCTTCAAGCATTTTAACTGCCAGAATCGTACTTTGTTGTTGAACAGAAGTAAATCCGAAGTGAAATGACTACAGGAATCGAATACCGCAAGCAGAATTCAAATCCGAGCTTCCGTTCTATAGGAAATCGCAGTTTTAGCGAAAAACCTATCTTCCAGCATTTTAACTGCCAGAATCGTACTTTGTTGTTGAACAGAAGTATATCCGAAGTGAAATGACTACAGGAATCGAATACCGCAATCAGAATTCAAATCCGAGCCTCCGTTCTGCAGGAAATCGCAGTTTTGGCGAAAAACCTATCTTCCAGCATTCTAACTGCCAGAATCGTACTCTGTTGTTGAACAAAAGTATATCCGAAGTGAAATGACTAGAGGTATCGAATGCCGCAAGCAGAATTCAAATCCGAGCCTCCGTTCTGCAGGAAATCGCAGTTTTAGCGAAAAACCTATCTTCAAGCATTTTAACTGCCAGAATCGTACTTTGTTGTTGAACAGAAGTAAATCCGAAGTGAAATGACTACAGGAATCGAATACCGCAAGCAGAATTCAAATCCGAGCTTCCGTTCTATAGGAAATCGCAGTTTTAGCGAAAAACCTATCTTCCAGCATTTTAACTGCCAGAACCGTACTCTGTTGTTGAACAGAAGTGTATCCGAAGTGAAATGACTAGAGGTATCGAATGCCGCAAGCAGAATTCAAATCCGAGCCTCCGTTCTGCAGGAAATCGCAGTTTTAACGAAAACCTATCTTCCAGCATTCTAACTGCCAGAATCGTACTCTGTTGTTGAACAGAAGTGTATCCGAAGTGAAATGTCCAGAGGAGTCGAATGCCGCAAGCAGAATTCAAATCCGAGCCTCCGTTCGGCAGGAAATCGCAGTTTTAGCGAAAAACCTATCTTCCAGCATTTTAACTGCCAGAATCGTACTTTGTTGTTGAACAGAAGTGTATCCGAAGTGAAATGACTACAGGAATCGAATACCGCAATCAGAATTCATATACGAGCCTCCGTTCTGCAGGAAATCGCAGTTTTAGCGAAAAACCTATCTTCCAGCATTCTCACTGCCAGAATCGTACTCTGTTGTTGAACAGTAGTGTATCCGAAGTGAAATGACTAGAGGAATCGAATGCCGAAAGCAGAATTCAAATCCGAGCCTCCGTTCTGCAGGAAATCGCAGTTTTGGCAATAAACCTATCTTCCAGCATTCTAACTGCCAGAATCGTACTCTGTTGTTGAACAGAAGTGTATCCGAAGTGAAATGACTAGAGGAGTCGAATGCCGCAAGCAGAATTCAAATCCGAGCCTCCGTTCGGCAGGAAATCGCAGTTTTAGCGAAAAAGCTATCTTCCAGCATTCTAACTGCCAGAATCGTACTCTGTTGTTGAACAGAAGTGTATCCGAAGTGAAATGACTAGAGGTATCAAATGCCGCAAGCAGAATTCAAATCCGAGCTTCCGTTCTATAGGAACTCGCAGTTTTAGCGAAAAACCTATCTTCCAGCATTTTAACTGCCAGAATCGTACTTTGTTGTTGAACAGAAGTGTATCCGAAGTGAAATGACTACAGGAATCGAATGCCGCAAGCAGAATTCAAATCCGAGCCTCCGTTCGGCAGGAAATCGCAGTTTTAGCGAAAAAGCTATCTTCCAGCATTCTAACTGCCAGAATCGTACTTTGTTGTTGACCAGAAGTGTATCCGAAGTGAAATGACTACAGGAATCGAATGCCGAAAGCAGAATTCAAATACGAGCCTCCGTTCTCCAGGAAATCGCAGTTTTAGCGAAAAACCTATCTTCCAGCATTCTAACTGCCAGAATCGTACTCTGTTGTTGAACAGAAGTGTATCCGAAGTGAAATGACCAGAGGAGTCGAATGCCGCAAGCAGAATTCAAATCCGAGCCTCCGTTCAGCAGGAAATCACAGTTTTAGCGAAAAACCTATCTTCCAGCATTTTAACTGCCAGAATCGTACTTTGTTGTTGAACAGAAGTGTATCCGAAGTGAAATGACTACAGGAATCGAATGCCGAAAGCAGAATTCAAATACGATCCTCCGTTAGGCAGGAAATCGCACTTTTAGCGAAAAACCTATCTTCCAGCATTTTAACTGCCAGAATCGTACTCTGTTGTTGAACAGAAGTGTATCCGAAGTGAAATGACTACAGGAATCGAATGCCGCAAGCAGAATTCAAATCCGAGCCTCCGTTCTGCAGGAAATCGCAGTTTTAGCGAAAAACCTATCTTCCAGCATTCTAACTGCCAGAATCGTACTTTGTTGTTGACCAGAAGTGTATCCGAAGTGAAATGACTACAGGAATCGAATGCCGAAAGCAGAATTCAAATACGAGCCTCCGTTCTCCAGGAAATCGCAGTTTTAGCGAAAAACCTATCTTCCAGCATTCTAACTGCCAGAATCGTACTCTGTTGTTGAACAGAAGTGTATCCGAAGTGAAATGACCAGAGGAGTCGAATGCCGCAAGCAGAATTCAAATCCGAGCCTCCGTTAGGCAGGAAATCGCAGTTTTAGCGAAAAACCTATCTTCCAGCATTTTAACTGCCAGAATCGTACTTTGTTGTTGAACAGAAGTGTATCCGAAGTGAAATGACTACAGGAATCGAATGCCGAAAGCAGAATTCAAATACGAGCCTCCGTTCTCCAGGAAATCGCAGTTTTAGCGAAAAACCTATCTTCCAGCATTCTAACTGCCAGAATCGTACTCTGTTGTTGAGCAGAAGTGTATCCGAAGTGAAATGACCAGAGGAATCGAATACCGCAATCAGAATTCAAATCCGAGCCTCCGTTCTGCAGGAAATCGCAGTTTTAGCGAAAAACCTATCTTCCAGCATTCTAACTGCCAGAATCGTACTCTGTTGTTGAACAAAAGTGTATCCGAAGTGAAATGACTAGAGGTATCGAATGCCGCAAGCAGAATTCAAATCCGAGCTTCCGTTCTATAGGAAATCGCAGTTTTAGCGAAAAACCTATCTTCCAGCATTTTAACTGCCAGAATCGTACTTTGTTGTTGAACAGAAGTGTATCCGAAGTGAAATGACTACAGGAATCGAATGCCGCAAGCAGAATTCAAATCCGAGCCTCCGTTGGGCAGGAAATCGCAGTTTTAGCGAAAAACCTATCTTCCAGCATTCTAACTGCCAGAATCGTACTCTGTTGTTGAACAGAAGTGTATCCGAAGTGAAATGACTAGAGGTATCAAATGCCGCAAGCAGAATTCAAATCCGAGCTTCCGTTCTATAGGAAATCGCAGTTTTAGCGAAAAACCTATCTTCCAGCATTTTAACTGCCAGAATCGTACTTTGTTGTTGAACAGAAGTATATCCGAAGTGAAATGACTACAGGAATCGAATACCGCAATCAGAATTCAAATCCGAGCCTCCGTTCTGCAGGAAATCGCAGTTTTGGCGAAAAACCTATCTTCCAGCATTCTAACTGCCAGAATCGTACTCTGTTGTTGAACAAAAGTGTATCCGAAGTGAAATGACTAGAGGTATCGAATGCCGCAAGCAGAATTCAAATCCGAGCCTCCGTTCTGCAGGAAATCGCAGTTTTGGCGAAAAACCTATCTTCAAGCATTTTAACTGCCAGAATCGTACTTTGTTGTTGAACAGAAGTAAATCCGAAGTGAAATGACTACAGGAATCGAATACCGCAAGCAGAATTCAAATCCGAGCTTCCGTTCTATAGGAAATCGCAGTTTTAGCGAAAAACCTATCTTCCAGCATTTTAACTGCCAGAACCGTACTCTGTTGTTGAACAGAAGTGTATCCGAAGTGAAATGACTAGAGGTATCGAATGCCGCAAGCAGAATTCAAATCCGAGCCTCCGTTCTGCAGGAAATCGCAGTTTTAACGAAAACCTATCTTCCAGCATTCTAACTGCCAGAATCGTACTCTGTTGTTGAACAGAAGTGTATCCGAAGTGAAATGTCCAGAGGAGTCGAATGCCGCAAGCAGAATTCAAATCCGAGCCTCCGTTCGGCAGGAAATCGCAGTTTTAGCGAAAAACCTATCTTCCAGCATTTTAACTGCCAGAATCGTACTTTGTTGTTGAACAGAAGTGTATCCGAAGTGAAATGACTACAGGAATCGAATACCGCAATCAGAATTCATATCCGAGCCTCCGTTCTGCAGGAAATCGCAGTTTTAGCGAAAAACCTATCTTCCAGCATTCTCACTGCCAGAATCGTACTCTGTTGTTGAACAGTAGTGTATCCGAAGTGAAATGACTAGAGGTATCAAATGCCGCAAGCAGAATTCAAATCCGAGCTTCCGTTCTATAGGAAATCGCAGTTTTAGCGAAAAACCTATCTTCCAGCATTCTAACTGCCAGAATCGTACTCTGTTGTTGAACAAAAGTGTATCCGAAGTGAAATGACTAGAGGTATCGAATGCCGCAAGCAGAATTCAAATCCGAGCCTCCGTTCTGCAGGAAATCGCAGTTTTGGCGAAAAACCTATCTTCAAGCATTTTAACTGCCAGAATCGTACTTTGTTGTTGAACAGAAGTAAATCCGAAGTGAAATGACTACAGGAATCGAATACCGCAAGCAGAATTCAAATCCGAGCTTCCGTTCTATAGGAAATCGCAGTTTTAGCGAAAAACCTATCTTCCAGCATTTTAACTGCCAGAACCGTACTCTGTTGTTGAACAGAAGTGTATCCGAAGTGAAATGACTAGAGGTATCGAATGCCGCAAGCAGAATTCAAATCCGAGCCTCCGTTCTGCAGGAAATCGCAGTTTTAACGAAAACCTATCTTCCAGCATTCTAACTGCCAGAATCGTACTCTGTTGTTGAACAGAAGTGTATCCGAAGTGAAATGTCCAGAGGAGTCGAATGCCGCAAGCAGAATTCAAATCCGAGCCTCCGTTCGGCAGGAAATCGCAGTTTTAGCGAAAAACCTATCTTCCAGCATTTTAACTGCCAGAATCGTACTTTGTTGTTGAACAGAAGTGTATCCGAAGTGAAATGACTACAGGAATCGAATACCGCAAGCAGAATTCATATCCGAGCCTCCGTTCTGCAGGAAATCGCAGTTTTAGCGAAAAACCTATCTTCCAGCATTCTCACTGCCAGAATCGTACTCTGTTGTTGAACAGTAGTGTATCCGAAGTGAAATGACTAGAGGAATCGAATGCCGAAAGCAGAATTCAAATCCGAGCCTCCGTTCTGCAGGAAATCGCAGTTTTGGCAATAAACCTATCTTCCAGCATTCTAACTGCCAGAATCGTACTCTGTTGTTGAACAGAAGTGTATCCGAAGTGAAATGACTAGAGGAGTCGAATGCCGCAAGCAGAATTCAAATCCGAGCCTCCGTTCGGCAGGAAATCGCAGTTTTAGCGAAAAAGCTATCTTCCAGCATTCTAACTGCCAGAATCGTACTCTGTTGTTGAACAGAAGTGTATCCGAAGTGAAATGACTAGAGGTATCAAATGCCGCAAGCAGAATTCAAATCCGAGCTTCCGTTCTATAGGAACTCGCAGTTTTAGCGAAAAACCTATCTTCCAGCATTTTAACTGCCAGAATCGTACTTTGTTGTTGAACAGAAGTGTATCCGAAGTGAAAAGACTACAGGAATCGAATGCCGCAAGCAGAATTCAAATCCGAGCCTCCGTTCGGCAGGAAATCGCAGTTTTAGCGAAAAAGCTATCTTCCAGCATTCTAACTGCCAGAATCGTACTTTGTTGTTGACCAGAAGTGTATCCGAAGTGAAATGACTACAGGAATCGAATGCCGAAAGCAGAATTCAAATACGAGCCTCCGTTCTCCAGGAAATCGCAGTTTTAGCGAAAAACCTATCTTCCAGCATTCTAACTGCCAGAATCGTACTCTGTTGTTGAACAGAAGTGTATCCGAAGTGAAATGACCAGAGGAGTCGAATGCCGCAAGCAGAATTCAAATCCGAGCCTCCGTTCAGCAGGAAATCACAGTTTTAGCGAAAAACCTATCTTCCAGCATTTTAACTGCCAGAATCGTACTTTGTTGTTGAACAGAAGTGTATCCGAAGTGAAATGACTACAGGAATCGAATGCCGAAAGCAGAATTCAAATACGATCCTCCGTTCGGCAGGAAATCGCAGTTTTAGCGAAAAACCTATCTTCCAGCATTCTAACTGCCAGAATCGTACTCTGTTGTTGAACAGAAGTGTATCCGAAGTGAAATGACTACAGGAATCGAATGCCGCAAGCAGAATTCAAATCCGAGCCTCCGTTCTGCAGGAAATCGCAGTTTTAGCGAAAAACCTATCTTCCAGCATTCTAACTGCCAGAATCGTACTTTGTTGTTGAACAGAAGTGTATCCGAAGTGAAATGACTAGAGGTATCGAATGCCGCAAGCAGAATTCAAATCCGAGCCTCCGTTCTGCAGGAAATCGCAGTTTTAACGAAAACCTATCTTCCAGCATTCTAACTGCCAGAATCGTACTGTGTTGTTGAACAGAAGTGTATCCGAAGTGAAATGACTAGAGGTATCGAATGCCGAAAGCAGAATTCAAATCCGAGCCTCCGTTCTGCAGGAAATCGCAGTTTTGGCAATAAACCTATCTTCCAGCATTCTAACTGCCAGAATCGTACTCTGTTGTTGAACAGAAGTGTATCCGAAGTGAAATGACTAGAGGAGTCGAATGCCGCAAGCAGAATTCAAATCCGAGCCTCCGTTCGGTAGGAAATCGCAGTTTTAGCGAAAAAGCTATCTTCCAGCATTCTAACTGCCAGAATCGTACTCTGTTGTTGAACAGAAGTGTATCCGAAGTGAAATGACTACAGGAATCGAATGCCGCAAGCAGAATTCAAATCCGAGCCTCCGTTCGGCAGGAAATCGCAGTTTTAGCGAAAAAGCTATCTTCCAGCATTCTAACTGCCAGAATCGTACTCTGTTGTTGAACAGAAGTGTATCCGAAGTGAAATGACTAGAGGAATCGAATGCCGCAAGCAGAATTCAAATTCGAGCCTCCGTTCGGCAGGAAATCGCAGTTTTAGCGAAAAAGCTATCTTCCAGCATTCTAACTGCCAGAATCGTACTCTGTTGTTGAACAGAAGTGTATCCGAAGTGAAATGACTACAGGAATCGAATGCCGCAAGCAGAATTCAAATCCGAGCCTCCGTTCTGCAGGAAATCGCAGTTTTAGCGAAAAACCTATCTTCCAGCATTCTAACTGCCAGAATCGTACTCTGTTGTTGAACAGAAGTGTATCCGAAGTAAAATGACTAGAGGTATCAAATGCCGCAAGCAGAATTCAAATCCGAGCTTCCGTTCTTTAGGAAATCGCAGTTTTAGCGAAAAACCTATCTTCCAGCATTTTAACTGCCAGAACCGTACTCTGTTGTTGAACAGAAGTGTATCCGAAGTGAAATGACTAGAGGTATCGAATGCCGCAAGCAGAATTCAAATCCGAGCCTCCGTTCTGCAGGAAATCGCAGTTTTAACGAAAACCTATTGTTACGTCCTGGCTTACGGAAATGCAGGGCAGCTGCTGTCACCAGGTAATCTTTAGGAGAATTACCAAACTCAAGTATAAAAATATAATAATTATAATTTTTTTATTTGTTTTTAGATTTGAAATTCCTCTACGCGGCTCGAGCGGTAAGGGCGTAGCGGGCTAGGAGGAAGAAAATATACGTGAAAATTAAAAGGTAAGAGAAAAATATTTTAAAGTCATTTTCGGTAAGAAGGAATAATATTAAAAGGAATAAGTGGTTCATTTGGAGGAGGATGATTTATAGATACTGGATTGAAAGAAGTACGAGGGTTAATACCCTTAGGAGGAGACAGAATTGAGTTCTGGGATTCATTCTTGGAGGAAGGCAGAGGAGTTATTAGAGGTGGAGGAGTAGGGAACTCGAAAGCTATGAGTTTATAGATGTTGTCAGGAGGAACAGACTTTCGGGGAGTGCATGTTGGTGGTTTGAAAGGTGCGTATATTTTAGCTGGAAATTCTATGATAGAAGTTATTTGAGGCTTAATGATTGGTTTACGTGTAGGTACATAATGCGGAATTTTGAAGGTATTGTTTGAGGGAGGAATGTAAGGTTCTATGTTCTCTTTATTTTGTAGAGACTCGAAGACCGATGGATCGAACTTTCCATGTTTGTTGAGAGCAGTAATTTGTTTCCTGGCACGGGTCTTCTGTCCGGACCGATGATTCTTTCGCGGCATTTAATAGCGGGGAGACGAAGAAGTTATAAAAGTAAAAAAAATAAAAGTATACTAGATTGTAAAATTTTACTTAGATATTACGAGTGACTGGTTGATTTTAAGTTTCTTAAAGAAGGGTCTACAGAAGCTAAAATATGCATTATTTGCAGACTGAGGGATAGGCAGAAGCCGGTGGCGGCTCGCGATACCACGGCAAAAATAGTAGAAGCCGATGGCGGCTCACAATACCGAGGGAGGATAAGGTAGAAGCCGATGTCGGCTCGCGATACCGTAGGAAATTAACAGAAGCCGGTGTCGGCTCGCAATGTTATGGAGAAAACAGCAGAAGCCGATGTCGGCTCACAATACCGGAGAAATCAGCAGAAGCCGATGTCGGCTCACAATACCGGAGAAATCAGCAGAAGCCGATGTCGGCTCACAATACCGGAGGGAAATGACAGAAGCCGGTGTCGGCTCGCTATGCCAAGGAGACGAGGCAGAAGCCGCTGTCGGCTCGCAATACCCGAGGAGTTGCAGTAGAAGCCGATGTCGGCTCGCTATACTGGAGGAGTCGAAGTAGAAGCCGATGTCGGCTCGCAATACTGAAGGTAAGGAATTATGTAGTCCTTGATTACTGGTATATCCGAATCTTCCGAGGTTACCAGGAGTCCAATCCTAATTTGTTGTGGTGACTTGTACTGTATTGGTGGTGAATTGAACTGTATTGGTGGTGAATTGAACTGTATTGGTGGTGAATTGAACTGAACTGAACTGAAAATCTCGTCTATTAAGTATCCCGCGTTCCGTCTCTAGTGACGAGAGAGGGCGCATGCGCTACCTCGCCATCTGGTGGTGGAAAGCGGTATTATTTTATATTATATTATTGGACTTCTGGCATCGTAAGAGTTTTATTTATTTGAACAATTATATATATACATTCGTTGTTTAACATATTATAATATTTTGCAGATAATAGTGAAGTTCTTCTTTACGTGATTGTGAGTATTTACATTCGTGAAGTCTCTGCTTATAAAAAGTCTTATTTCTATATACGAATTGATTATTTACAGGTTGCTTGTTCGATGGCTTATAATTAGGTGAGTTACATATTTTTATAATTAAACTAATGATTGTATCCTAATGTTTTTCCTTTTTACAGGTTTTCTGTTTGGAGCTGGATCTATATGTAAGTAAGATGATTGTATTATGTATATATATATATATATATATATATATATATATTACTATTCTTAATCTAATGACCTTTCTTTCTTTCTTTACAGGTGGATTATATATAGGATACTATGTATCTTTGGAGCCTATCATTCTAGGTGAGTAATATTTATTATTATATAAAGGATGCTATGCAGCCTTATGAACTATTCTAATATTTCTTTTCTTTTCAGGTTTTCTGGACTTTGTCTTTATAAGTGAGTAATACTTATTATTATAAATGAATAGTATGTATCTTATTATCTATTCTAATACTTGTTATTTTCTTTTCAGGTTTTTCTGGACTTTTATCCTTATAGGTGAATAATACTTTTTATTACATAAAGGATACTATGTATCTTTGGAGCCTATCTTTCTAGGTGAGTAATACTTATTAATATATAAAGGATATTTTGTAGCTTATAAGCTATTCTAATATTTCTTATTTTTCCTTTCAGGTTTTTCTGGAGCTTATCATTCTAGGTGAGTACTACTTATTAATATATCTTTGGCTTACATTAATACTGATATTTACATTATATTTCCTGTTTCAGGAGAACTATACTTTAGGAATTTATTGGAAGATTGAACCTTTTAAAGAAAAATGGAGGATTAATGTGAGTAAAAAAAAAATATTATACTATTATTTATCCTCAGTACGTAACACTATCTTCCAGCATTCTAACTGCCAGAATCGTACTCTGTTGTTGAACAGAAGTGTATCCGAAGTGAAATGACCAGAGGAGTCGAATGCCGCAAGCAGAATTCAAATCCGAGCCTCCGTTCGGCAGGAAATCGCAGTTTTAGCGAAAAACCTATCTTCCAGCATTTTAACTGCCAGAATCGTACTTTGTTGTTGAACAGAAGTGTATCCGAAGTGAAATGACTACAGGAATCGAATACCGCAATCAGAATTCATATCCGAGCCTCCGTTCTGCAGGAAATCGCAGTTTTAGCGAAAAACCTATCTTCCAGCATTCTAACTGCCAGAATCGTACTCTGTTGTTGAACAGTAGTGTATCCGAAGTGAAATGACTAGAGGAATCGAATGCCGAAAGCAGAATTCAAATCCGAGCCTCCGTTCGGCAGGAAATCGCAGTTTTAGCGAAAAAGCTATCTTCCAGCATTCTAACTGCCAGAATCGTACTTTGTTGTTGACCAGAAGTGTATCCGAAGTGAAATGACTACAGGAATCGAATGCCGAAAGCAGAATTCAAATACGAGCCTCCGTTCTCCAGGAAATCGCAGTTTTAGCGAAAAACCTATCTTCCAGCATTCTAACTGCCAGAATCGTACTCTGTTGTTGAGCAGAAGTGTATCCGAAGTGAAATGACCAGAGGAGTCGAATGCCGCAAGCAGAATTCAAATCCGAGCCTCCGTTCGGCAGGAAATCGCAGTTTTAGCGAAAAACCTATCTTCCAGCATTTTAACTGCCAGAATCGTACTTTGTTGTTGAACAGAAGTGTATCCGAAGTGAAATGACTACAGGAATCGAATGCCGAAAGCAGAATTCAAATACGAGCCTCCGTTCTCCAGGAAATCGCAGTTTTAGCGAAAAACCTATCTTCCAGCATTCTAACTGCCAGAATCGTACTCTGTTGTTGAGCAGAAGTGTATCCGAAGTGAAATGACCAGAGGAATCGAATACCGCAATCAGAATTCAAATCCGAGCCTCCGTTCTGCAGGAAATCGCAGTTTTAGCGAAAAACCTATCTTCCAGCATTCTAACTGCCAGAATCGTACTCTGTTGTTGAACAAAAGTGTATCCGAAGTGAAATGACTAGAGGTATCGAATGCCGCAAGCAGAATTCAAATCCGAGCTTCCGTTCTATAGGAAATCGCAGTTTTAGCGAAAAACCTATCTTCCAGCATTTTAACTGCCAGAATCGTACTTTGTTGTTGAACAGAAGTGTATCCGAAGTGAAATGACTACAGGAATCGAATGCCGCAAGCAGAATTCAAATCCGAGCCTCCGTTCGGCAGGAAATCGCAGTTTTAGCGAAAAACCTATCTTCCAGCATTCTAACTGCCAGAATCGTACTCTGTTGTTGAACAGAAGTGTATCCGAAGTGAAATGACTAGAGGTATCAAATGCCGCAAGCAGAATTCAAATCCGAGCTTCCGTTCTATAGGAAATCGCAGTTTTAGCGAAAAACCTATCTTCCAGCATTTTAACTGCCAGAATCGTACTTTGTTGTTGAACAGAAGTATATCCGAAGTGAAATGACTACAGGAATCGAATACCGCAATCAGAATTCAAATCCGAGCCTCCGTTCTGCAGGAAATCGCAGTTTTGGCGAAAAACCTATCTTCCAGCATTCTAACTGCCAGAATCGTACTCTGTTGTTGAACAAAAGTGTATCCGAAGTGAAATGACTAGAGGTATCGAATGCCGCAAGCAGAATTCAAATCCGAGCCTCCGTTCTGCAGGAAATCGCAGTTTTGGCGAAAAACCTATCTTCAAGCATTTTAACTGCCAGAATCGTACTTTGTTGTTGAACAGAAGTAAATCCGAAGTGAAATGACTACAGGAATCGAATACCGCAAGCAGAATTCAAATCCGAGCTTCCGTTCTATAGGAAATCGCAGTTTTAGCGAAAAACCTATCTTCCAGCATTTTAACTGCCAGAACCGTACTCTGTTGTTGAACAGAAGTGTATCCGAAGTGAAATGACTAGAGGTATCGAATGCCGCAAGCAGAATTCAAATCCGAGCCTCCGTTCTGCAGGAAATCGCAGTTTTAACGAAAACCTATCTTCCAGCATTCTAACTGCCAGAATCGTACTCTGTTGTTGAACAGAAGTGTATCCGAAGTGAAATGTCCAGAGGAGTCGAATGCCGCAAGCAGAATTCAAATCCGAGCCTCCGTTCGGCAGGAAATCGCAGTTTTAGCGAAAAACCTATCTTCCAGCATTTTAACTGCCAGAATCGTACTTTGTTGTTGAACAGAAGTGTATCCGAAGTGAAATGACTACAGGAATCGAATACCGCAATCAGAATTCATATCCGAGCCTCCGTTCTGCAGGAAATCGCAGTTTTAGCGAAAAACCTATCTTCCAGCATTCTCACTGCCAGAATCGTACTCTGTTGTTGAACAGTAGTGTATCCGAAGTGAAATGACTAGAGGTATCAAATGCCGCAAGCAGAATTCAAATCCGAGCTTCCGTTCTATAGGAAATCGCAGTTTTAGCGAAAAACCTATCTTCCAGCATTCTAACTGCCAGAATCGTACTTTGTTGTTGAACAGAAGTGTATCCGAAGTGAAATGACTAGAGGTATCGAATGCCGCAAGCAGAATTCAAATCCGAGCCTCCGTTCTGCAGGAAATCGCAGTTTTAACGAAAACCTATCTTCCAGCATTCTAACTGCCAGAATCGTACTCTGTTGTTGAACAGAAGTGTATCCGAAGTGAAATGACTAGAGGTATCGAATGCCGCAAGCAGAATTCAAATCCGAGCCTCCGTTCTGCAGGAAATCGCAGTTTTGGCGAAAAACCTATCTTCAAGCATTTTAACTGCCAGAATCGTACTTTGTTGTTGAACAGAAGTAAATCCGAAGTGAAATGACTACAGGAATCGAATACCGCAAGCAGAATTCAAATCCGAGCTTCCGTTCTATAGGAAATCGCAGTTTTAGCGAAAAACCTATCTTCCAGCATTTTAACTGCCAGAATCGTACTTTGTTGTTGAACAGAAGTATATCCGAAGTGAAATGACTACAGGAATCGAATACCGCAATCAGAATTCAAATCCGAGCCTCCGTTCTGCAGGAAATCGCAGTTTTGGCGAAAAACCTATCTTCCAGCATTCTAACTGCCAGAATCGTACTCTGTTGTTGAACAAAAGTGTATCCGAAGTGAAATGACTAGAGGTATCGAATGCCGCAAGCAGAATTCAAATCCGAGCCTCCGTTCTGCAGGAAATCGCAGTTTTGGCGAAAAACCTATCTTCAAGCATTTTAACTGCCAGAATCGTACTTTGTTGTTGAACAGAAGTAAATCCGTAGTGAAATGACTACAGGAATCGAATACCGCAAGCAGAATTCAAATCCGAGCTTCCGTTCTATAGGAAATCGCAGTTTTAGCGAAAAACCTATCTTCCAGCATTTTAACTGCCAGAACCGTACTCTGTTGTTGAACAGAAGTGTATCCGAAGTGAAATGACTAGAGGTATCGAATGCCGCAAGCAGAATTCAAATCCGAGCCTCCGTTCTGCAGGAAATCGCAGTTTTAACGAAAACCTATCTTCCAGCATTCTAACTGCCAGAATCGTACTCTGTTGTTGAACAGAAGTGTATCCGAAGTGAAATGTCCAGAGGAGTCGAATGCCGCAAGCAGAATTCAAATCCGAGCCTCCGTTCGGCAGGAAATCGCAGTTTTAGCGAAAAACCTATCTTCCAGCATTTTAACTGCCAGAATCGTACTTTGTTGTTGAACAGAAGTGTATCCGAAGTGAAATGACTACAGGAATCGAATACCGCAATCAGAATTCATATCCGAGCCTCCGTTCTGCAGGAAATCGCAGTTTTAGCGAAAAACCTATCTTCCAGCATTCTCACTGCCAGAATCGTACTCTGTTGTTGAACAGTAGTGTATCCGAAGTGAAATGACTAGAGGAATCGAATGCCGAAAGCAGAATTCAAATCCGAGCCTCCGTTCTGCAGGAAATCGCAGTTTTGGCAAAAAACCTATCTTCCAGCATTCTAACTGCCAGAATCGTACTCTGTTGTTGAACAGAAGTGTATCCGAAGTGAAATGACTAGAGGAATCGAATGCCGCAAGCAGAATTCAAATCCGAGCCTCCGTTCGGCAGGAAATCGCAGTTTTAGCGAAAAAGCTATCTTCCAGCATTCTAACTGCCAGAATCGTACTCTGTTGTTGAACAGAAGTGTATCCGAAGTGAAATGACTAGAGGTATCAAATGCCGCAAGCAGAATTCAAATCCGAGCTTCCGTTCTATAGGAACTCGCAGTTTTAGCGAAAAACCTATCTTCCAGCATTCTAACTGCCAGAATCGTACTCTGTTGTTGAACAGAAGTGTATCCGAAGTGAAAAGACTACAGGAATCGAATGCCGCAAGCAGAATTCAAATCCGAGCCTCCGTTCGGCAGGAAATCGCAGTTTTAGCGAAAAAGCTATCTTCCAGCATTCTAACTGCCAGAATCGTACTTTGTTGTTGACCAGAAGTGTATCCGAAGTGAAATGACTACAGGAATCGAATGCCGAAAGCAGAATTCAAATACGAGCCTCCGTTCTCCAGGAAATCGCAGTTTTAGCGAAAAACCTATCTTCCAGCATTCTAACTGCCAGAATCGTACTCTGTTGTTGAACAGAAGTGTATCCGAAGTGAAATGACCAGAGGAGTCGAATGCCGCAAGCAGAATTCAAATCCGAGCCTCCGTTCAGCAGGAAATCACAGTTTTAGCGAAAAACCTATCTTCCAGCATTTTAACTGCCAGAATCGTACTTTGTTGTTGAACAGAAGTGTATCCGAAGTGAAATGACTACAGGAATCGAATGCCGAAAGCAGAATTCAAATACGATCCTCCGTTCGGCAGGAAATCGCACTTTTAGCGAAAAACCTATCTTCCAGCATTTTAACTGCCAGAATCGTACTTTGTTGTTGAACAGAAGTGTATCCGAAGTGAAATGACTACAGGAATCGAATGCCGCAAGCAGAATTCAAATCCGAGCCTCCGTTCTGCAGGAAATCGCAGTTTTAGCGAAAAACCTATCTTCCAGCATTCTAACTGCCAGAATCGTACTTTGTTGTTGACCAGAAGTGTATCCGAAGTGAAATGACTACAGGAATCGAATGCCGAAAGCAGAATTCAAATACGAGCCTCCGTTCTCCAGGAAATCGCAGTTTTAGCGAAAAACCTATCTTCCAGCATTCTAACTGCCAGAATCGTACTCTGTTGTTGAACAGAAGTGTATCCGAAGTGAAATGACCAGAGGAGTCGAATGCCGCAAGCAGAATTCAAATCCGAGCCTCCGTTCGGCAGGAAATCGCAGTTTTAGCGAAAAACCTATCTTCCAGCATTTTAACTGCCAGAATCGTACTTTGTTGTTGAACAGAAGTGTATCCGAAGTGAAATGACTACAGGAATCGAATGCCGAAAGCAGAATTCAAATACGAGCCTCCGTTCTCCAGGAAATCGCAGTTTTAGCGAAAAACCTATCTTCCAGCATTCTAACTGCCAGAATCGTACTCTGTTGTTGAACAGAAGTGTATCCGAAGTGAAATGACTAGAGGTATCAAATGCCGCAAGCAGAATTCAAATCCGAGCTTCCGTTCTATAGGAAATCGCAGTTTTAGCGAAAAACCTATCTTCCAGCATTTTAACTGCCAGAATCGTACTTTGTTGTTGAACAGAAGTATATCCGAAGTGAAATGACTACAGGAATCGAATACCGCAATCAGAATTCAAATCCGAGCCTCCGTTCTGCAGGAAATCGCAGTTTTGGCGAAAAACCTATCTTCCAGCATTCTAACTGCCAGAATCGTACTCTGTTGTTGAACAAAAGTGTATCCGAAGTGAAATGACTAGAGGTATCGAATGCCGCAAGCAGAATTCAAATCCGAGCCTCCGTTCTGCAGGAAATCGCAGTTTTGGCGAAAAACCTATCTTCAAGCATTTTAACTGCCAGAATCGTACTTTGTTGTTGAACAGAAGTAAATCCGAAGTGAAATGACTACAGGAATCGAATACCGCAAGCAGAATTCAAATCCGAGCTTCCGTTCTATAGGAAATCGCAGTTTTAGCGAAAAACCTATCTTCCAGCATTTTAACTGCCAGAACCGTACTCTGTTGTTGAACAGAAGTGTATCCGAAGTGAAATGACTAGAGGTATCGAATGCCGCAAGCAGAATTCAAATCCGAGCCTCCGTTCTGCAGGAAATCGCAGTTTTAACGAAAACCTATCTTCCAGCATTCTAACTGCCAGAATCGTACTCTGTTGTTGAACAGAAGTGTATCCGAAGTGAAATGTCCAGAGGAGTCGAATGCCGCAAGCAGAATTCAAATCCGAGCCTCCGTTCGGCAGGAAATCGCAGTTTTAGCGAAAAACCTATCTTCCAGCATTTTAACTGCCAGAATCGTACTTTGTTGTTGAACAGAAGTGTATCCGAAGTGAAATGACTACAGGAATCGAATACCGCAATCAGAATTCATATCCGAGCCTCCGTTCTGCAGGAAATCGCAGTTTTAGCGAAAAACCTATCTTCCAGCATTCTCACTGCCAGAATCGTACTCTGTTGTTGAACAGTAGTGTATCCGAAGTGAAATGACTAGAGGTATCAAATGCCGCAAGCAGAATTCAAATCCGAGCTTCCGTTCTATAGGAAATCGCAGTTTTAGCGAAAAACCTATCTTCCAGCATTCTAACTGCCAGAATCGTACTCTGTTGTTGAACAAAAGTGTATCCGAAGTGAAATGACTAGAGGTATCGAATGCCGCAAGCAGAATTCAAATCCGAGCCTCCGTTCTGCAGGAAATCGCAGTTTTGGCGAAAAACCTATCTTCCAGCATTTTAACTGCCAGAATCGTACTTTGTTGTTGAACAGAAGTAAATCCGAAGTGAAATGACTACAGGAATCGAATACCGCAAGCAGAATTCAAATCCGAGCTTCCGTTCTATAGGAAATCGCAGTTTTAGCGAAAAACCTATCTTCCAGCATTTTAACTGCCAGAACCGTACTCTGTTGTTGAACAGAAGTGTATCCGAAGTGAAATGACTAGAGGTATCGAATGCCGCAAGCAGAATTCAAATCCGAGCCTCCGTTCTGCAGGAAATCGCAGTTTTAACGAAAACCTATCTTCCAGCATTCTAACTGCCAGAATCGTACTCTGTTGTTGAACAGAAGTGTATCCGAAGTGAAATGTCCAGAGGAGTCGAATGCCGCAAGCAGAATTCAAATCCGAGCCTCCGTTCGGCAGGAAATCGCAGTTTTAGCGAAAAACCTATCTTCCAGCATTTTAACTGCCAGAATCGTACTTTGTTGTTGAACAGAAGTGTATCCGAAGTGAAATGACTACAGGAATCGAATACCGCAATCAGAATTCATATCCGAGCCTCCGTTCTGCAGGAAATCGCAGTTTTAGCGAAAAACCTATCTTCCAGCATTCTAACTGCCAGAATCGTACTCTGTTGTTGAACAGAAGTGTATCCGAAGTGAAATGACTAGAGGAGTCGAATGCCGCAAGCAGAATTCAAATCCGAGCCTCCGTTCGGCAGGAAATCGCAGTTTTAGCGAAAAAGCTATCTTCCGGCATTCTAACTGCCAGAATCGTACTCTGTTGTTGAACAGAAGTGTATCCGAAGTGAAATGACTAGAGGTATCAAATGCCGCAAGCAGAATTCAAATCCGAGCTTCCGTTCTATAGGAACTCGCAGTTTTAGCGAAAAACCTATCTTCCAGCATTTTAACTGCCAGAATCGTACTTTGTTGTTGAACAGAAGTGTATCCGAAGTGAAAAGACTACAGGAATCGAATGCCGCAAGCAGAATTCAAATCCGAGCCTCCGTTCGGCAGGAAATCGCAGTTTTAGCGAAAAAGCTATCTTCCAGCATTCTAACTGCCAGAATCGTACTTTGTTGTTGACCAGAAGTGTATCCGAAGTGAAATGACTACAGGAATCGAATGCCGAAAGCAGAATTCAAATACGAGCCTCCGTTCTCCAGGAAATCGCAGTTTTAGCGAAAAACCTATCTTCCAGCATTCTAACTGCCAGAATCGTACTCTGTTGTTGAACAGAAGTGTATCCGAAGTGAAATGACCAGAGGAGTCGAATGCCGCAAGCAGAATTCAAATCCGAGCCTCCGTTCAGCAGGAAATCACAGTTTTAGCGAAAAACCTATCTTCCAGCATTTTAACTGCCAGAATCGTACTTTGTTGTTGAACAGAAGTGTATCCGAAGTGAAATGACTACAGGAATCGAATGCCGAAAGCAGAATTCAAATACGATCCTCCGTTCGGCAGGAAATCGCAGTTTTAGCGAAAAACCTATCTTCCAGCATTCTAACTGCCAGAATCGTACTCTGTTGTTGAACAGAAGTGTATCCGAAGTGAAATGACTACAGGAATCGAATGCCGCAAGCAGAATTCAAATCCGAGCCTCCGTTCTGCAGGAAATCGCAGTTTTAGCGAAAAACCTATCTTCCAGCATTCTAACTGCCAGAATCGTACTCTGTTGTTGAACAGAAGTGTATCCGAAGTGAAATGACTAGAGGAGTCGAATGCCGCAAGCAGAATTCAAATCCGAGCCTCCGTTCGGCAGGAAATCGCAGTTTTAGCGAAAAAGCTATCTTCCAGCATTCTAACTGCCAGAATCGTACTCTGTTGTTGAACAGAAGTGTATCCGAAGTGAAATGACTACAGGAATCGAATGCCGCAAGCAGAATTCAAATCCGAGCCTCCGCTCTGCAGGAAATCGCAGTTTTAGCGAAAAACCTATCTTCCAGCATTCTAACTGCCAGAATCGTACTTTGTTGTTGAACAGAAGTGTATCCGAAGTGAAATGACTACAGAAATCGAATGCCGCAAGCAGAATTCAAATCCGAGCCTCCTTTCTGCAGGAAATCGCACTTTTAGCGAAAAACCTATCTTCCAGCATTCTAACTGCCAGAATCGTACTCTGTTGTTGAACAGAAGTGTATCCGAAGTGAAATGACTACAGGAATCGAATGCCGCAAGCAGAATTCAAATCCGAGCCTCCGTTCTGTAGGAAATCGCAGTTTTAGCGAAAAACCTATCTTCCAGCATTCTAACTGCCAGAATCGTACTCTGTTGTTGAACAGAAGTGTATCCGAAGTGAAATGACTAGAGGAGTCGAATGCCGCAAGCAGATTTCAAATCCGAGCCTCCGTTCTGCAGGAAATCGCAGTTTTAGCGAAAAACCTATCTTCCAGCATTCTAACTGCCAGAATCGTACTCTGTTGTTGAACAGAAGTGTATCCGAAGTGAAATGACTACAGGAATCGAATGCCGTGTGACGGCTACCTCGATAATTATCTATATTCATACTTACCTTCATACTTACCTTATACTTACCTTAAGCCTAAGCATAAGCATCATAAATCATTAAGTAAAGCACCAAGCGAATGCCTGCTCGCACCCGCTTTGCACACGCAAACACCTTGAGGACACCTGCTGATGAAAGCAACCCTCGAGCTGACCACGAAAGCAACCCCGGAGCTCGACGGCGTAAGCAAGGTGATAAATCACTCGATCGACAACAAGGTCATAAATTACCTTGGTCAAAACAACCCCGGAGCTCGACGGCGCAAGCAAGGTCATAAATCACTTAATCGAAAACAAGGTCATAAATTACCTTGGCCAAAACAACCCTCGAACATAACAAGGGTTGCTCAAAACAATCCTGTAAGAAAAACATGTTTACGCGTTACAGGGCAACAGCGCGCGTCAGGTATGACGCGCCCTATTGCCCTCTCACTCACTCCAATGACCGCAGCGCACCGCCGAGGGTCCGTCGAGAGGTATATAAGGACCGCCGCACGGCCCTGTAATCAGTCTTAGTCTTACACTTCTCGACAGCGTTACTCTGTCCGAAAGCTGTCTGTCAATCAGACACCGGCGTAACGTCTCTCCGATACAGTCCAGATCCGCTCTGCTGTATTCGTGAATTCCGCGACACAGTCTAGATCCGCTCTGCTGTGCACGCTAACATAAGACAGTCTAGGTCCGCCCTGCTGCTCTTGAAACCGTGCGTAATCGTGAGTTTCACCATAGACGTTACAAAGTAACACTGTATCCATCAAAGTGCAAGTTCAATATATAGTTTATCAAGTGAAATACTCTACTCCATTAATTCTCTTCCTCTCGAATCATCCATTCCTCTAAATCTCTTTTGCTGATTCCCAACTCCTGCAACGGCATCCAGGCGTTAGGTGAAGACACGTCTTTCACTCTCGCTACATACACATAAGGTGATCTGTGAGGGCATGTCCGGCACGAGTACGATTAACACTCATCATACATAAAATACACTCATGCCTAAAGCACGACGAGGGGGACGCAAGTTCCAGATCCAAAAACTCGCAAGAGCATTCTACCAGACAGCAGATCAATCCGGTCTCTTAGGCGTTCGTCCAACTCCTACTATACTTACCTTTACCTCCTTACCTGTGAGAATTTCCCTTCCTCCTGTTCAACGACACAAGAGTATCGCTCCAGTTGAATCAGCAGAAGCGACATACGTTTTAACTCCGATCACCGTGGATACCTCCAGGCCCACTACACAGCAGCTCTGGGCTAGAGAGAAACAGAGGAGACTCGCTGACAAGATCCGGCTGATGTTCGGCACCACCGATGTAATGGATTTATAATCAGGTGACCGTTTTCATTGTCTACGCGCGTTCCGCAGGTTAGTGAACCAACCAGCGACTGGGATCCCGAGCAGAACACTTTAGTGTGTTGGCTCAAAATATAAACTTAGTGATCGAAGTGCGCGAGTCGGACAACATAGTTTTTTTTGACCGAGCGGCACTCGGGCACGTAACAAATTTGGTGACAGCGGTGGGATACACAGTCGTCCGTTGGAACCAACACCACGATCACGCGTTCGAAGACAAAAGAAATGTCAGCCGCCGAGTTGCAGGAAGTGGAGCAGGCGCTGAACGCAAAACAAAACACACTCAGGGAACAGAGCATCGCCATCCAACAAAGGGAGCAGCAGCTCGAAGAAGCACAGAGGGAGCAGCACGCTCAGTTACAGGAGAAAGCTAAAGCTCTGGCCGAAAAGGAGAAAGAAATCCGCGAACGAACGTGCCAATTGGAACGATTGGCAGTCCAAAAACAACGTGAGTCTCCTTCCCGAAGTGAGAGCTCCGCAACAACAATAAGGGAAGCAGCGGCCGACAAAACAGCTGATGCAACAAATCTCCAGGCCTTACTCAGGGAAATCAACACCCTTAAAGCAACGATTGCTAACATGCAGACACTATCTGCGACACCATCGACCTTCGCCTTACCTCACGAAGCACCGATATTGCCTCCACGAGCACACCTGCCTGCAGAAAGACCAATCGAACCAGACATCTACCAAGGAACCATCTCGATCCGAGAAGCTGTGGAGACGATTCCCGTCTTTGATGGAGCAAATATACCCGTACTGCAGTTCATCAGAGCCTGCAGACGAGCACGGGATTTGGTGCCTCGAACCGCTGAGCGAAACCTCACAAAACTAATAACAAATAAGTTACGCGACCGTGCCTTCTTAGCTGTAGAAGACGAACCCTGTGACACAGTGCTCCAGTTAATAGACATAGTTCAGTGTGCGTTCGGTGTGGCTAAATCCGTGGATCAGTATCGCGGAGAATTAAGCTGCTCTTTCAAAGGCCCACACGAGCACATATTGGATTACGTAAGCAGAGTAAAGGACCTCCGATCCGCTATTTTGGATTGTGAACGCCGCAGTCGGGGCCTGTTGACACGAGGGCTCGAAGAAGAGATAAACGAGCTCACTATCAGGTCATTCTGCGAAGGCTTACCGTTTCACATGCGGATCCAAATGACACCGGCGGAGTACATCACACCGTTCGACGCCTTCACACATGCAAAAATTATCGCTAAGAGAATGGAGCTGGATCAGGAGCGATATGGTCAGCCAAGATACCCGCCACCAAGCTCCCGGCCTTGCCACAACGACCGTGGTAACACCAACCGCGGGACATCGGAAGGTCGACGCCAAGAGCCGCAGAGGACGTATCACGAGCGACGACAGTACGATCCACCACCACAGCGTCCTCCGGACAACTTTCACCACAAGGACCGAGCCTCAGCACCACGCGGCTCTCCTGAAGACAACAGACCTCCACGCAAGACCTGTACATATTGTAAGTACACTGGCCATACCGTAGAGGAATGTCGGAAGAGGCAATACGCCATGCGTCAGGGAAGCGAAGCCGGCCCTTCTCGCCGAACGGACCACCGAGAAACTCAGGCCGCTTCCCCGAACCCGGTCCGTTCAATAACGATAGCCGAAAGCCAGACCCCCTCAGGGTCAGCACTGTAAGACTATCCGACACCTCCCAAGTACCAACGGTATATCTGACGGCACCCGAACTCTTAGGCGCAACAAGCCTCATGGCAGACACAGGCGCCGAGCCTAACATAATCAAACTCTCCGCTCTCAAAGACAGCTATGATACAAGCGATAAGATTAAACTGGTCGGCATTACGTCCGGTTATCTCGATACTTTAGGCTCCGTCAATATTACCTTGCTTGGTCACCCCGTCAAATTTCGAGTAGTCCCCGACACGTTCCCGATTAAACAATCCGGAATATTAGGAGCAAGTTTCTTTAAAAACCATGGCTCAATTAACTTTCGCGATGAAGAAATTACATGGAGAGGCTATCGTATCGCGTTCCATACGAATACTAAAGTAGAAGTACCAGCTCGATCCCGCAAGCTGATCCGGGCTCTGGTCACTAACCCTCACGTTGATCAAGGATTCATAAGCCTAGAAAATCAAGACGGGATAATGTGGGGCAATGCCATAGTAAAGAACACGCGAGGCAGAACGTGTCTCTGCATAATCAATACCACCGAGGCATCCGTACGAATGGAACCTCCCGTGGTCAATCTGCTCGATTTCGAAGAAGCGAATTCCAAGACAGCAACTCTAGGGCCTGCTTTGGAACATCGCAATGTAAATCAGGCAGATCTTCAGCCCCACGCAGATGGGCCAACCCTAGGGCACCCAGCTGTGTTGAGCTGTAACACGGTAAAATCGCATGAACGATCTCAAGAGGTTTTAAAACTGCTCCGCATTGACCACCTCAACGCCGAAGAACTTGACCACGTGAAAGGCATAGTCGAGGAGAACTCGGATCTGTTTCACATCAAAGGAGATAAGCTAGGTCATACGAAAGTACTCCGTCATAACATTCCAACCACCGATAGCCTTCCCATAAACACTAAGCAATATAGATATCCACGAGTCCATAAAGACGAAATTACCAAGCAGGTTAACGAATTACTTGACAATGGCATTATACAATCCTCAACTTCTCCTTACAACAGTCCCCTCTGGATTGTTCCTAAAAAACCAGACTCACAGGGCAATAAACGCTGGAGAATGGTTATAGATTTCGGAGCGCTAAACGAGAAAACTATTGGTGATGCCTACCCACTACCAAACATTAATGAAATCTTAGATCAGCTAGACGGTGCGAAATACTTTTGTGTTCGATCTAGCGTCAGGCTTCCACCAAATAAAAATGGATAACAAGGACATGGAGAAGACCGCCTTCTCTACCCCTTACGGCCATTATGAATATACGAGAATGCCATTCGGTTTAAAGAACGCACCAGCCACATTTCAAAGGCTTATGAACACGGGTCTATGCGGTCTACAGGGTCTAGAGGCATTCGTGTACCTAGATGATATAGTTCTATACGCCAGCTCACTCACAGAACACCAAATCAAATTTAGCAAATTAGCTGCTAGACTGCGCCAAGCCAACCTTACGCTACAGCCAGACAAATGTGAGTTCTTGCGCCACGAAGTAACTTACTTAGGACACATTATAGGCAGCTCAGGCGTACGGCCTGATCCAAAGAAACTGACTGCAGTCAAAGACTTTCCGAGGCCAAAGAACGCCAAAAATATAAAGCAATTCCTCGGACTCGCCGGCTACTACCGTCGTTTTATTCCGCAATTCTCTAAGATTAGTAAACCGCTAACGAACCTATTAAAGAAAGATATTCCATTCAAATGGGACAGTGCGCAGAACGAGGCCTTTGTAACACTCAGGGACAAATTATGCGAGGAACCAATCCTATAATACCCTGACTTTTCCAAAGATTTCGTAGTTACCACAGATGCGTCAGGTTTAGCGATCGGAGGCGTACTAAGCCAAGGTATTATAGGGAAAGACCTGCCTATTTCATACGCGTCACGACTCCTTAACCCTGCCGAACAAAATTATTCAACCATCGAGAAAGAGCTGCTTGCGATCGTCTACTGTGTACAACAGTTCCGACCATACTTATTCGGCCGACGGTTCAAATTAGTCACCGACCACAAACCCTTGGTATGGATCCACTCCGTGAAGGATCCAACATCACGCCTGGTAAGATGGCGTTTAAAACTAGCCGAGTATGAGTACGATGTCATTTATAAAGCAGGGTCAGTAAATCTCATTGCTGACGCCCTCTCTTGTAACCCTCCACCCGCACCAATCCCTACTTTTCCCATCTCGTCGGACTCCAGTGACGACATATTCTCGCGTCGGCCATCCCGACCACGCCTCCCGTCTCCAACTGGAGAACCTTCCTCACCAACGGCAAAGGAAGACGCAAAGAACGACCACTCATTGGACGACCCAGACAGTCTAATGACGGACCAGGAACAACCTTTCCCGTCTACTTCTGACAGCCAATCAGAGAGCAGTCAAACAGAGACCACCTCGACTTCCGACTCTGAGTCGTCACCAGAGGAATTCATTCAGCGAGAAAACATTCCGTACGAGCTGGAACCACCACCTCGGATGATTGAAACCAGAGAGTCAATCCTCTCGAGAAGAGACAACCTGGTCATCACTCTAACAATGCAAGGCGACCCAGTGGGTAAAGGCGCCACCGAATTATACAGTCTCAAGAACTTCCCCAGGTTAGAACCTACAATGGAGAACCGCTGTACCACAGCTGACTACAGAGGCTTCAAGGTCATCGGTCTACCCGCCAAAACCAACCACGCTCACCAAGCCAATGTAGAGGATCTGCAGGAATGCATCAAGTCCCTACGTAATGTCACTGATGAATTAAACCTACCCACCATTAGCATTTCTAAAGATTATATCGACAACGTTCCATTCACCACTGTCAGAAGACTACTACATAGGGTCTTCGCCGGCTCCAATACTAAAATCATAATTTGTCAAGGAGTCATAGCCACTCCCCCGGAAGAACAACGACCAAACATCATCAAGGAGAACCACAGTTCGACCATTGGAGGCCACAAGGGCGTGACCAAAACATACGCTCGCATCCGACAGAAATTCAATTGGCCCGGACTTAAAGATAACGTTCGCAGCTACATCAAATCATGTGTAGGCTGCCAGACCAAGAAGTTGGTGCGGTTAAAAACTCGCCAACCAATGACACTCACGGACACTCCGGGGAACGCATTTGATAAAGTCGCACTGGACATTGTCGGACCACTCCCCCCATCTCCTTCTAATAACACTCACATACTTACCATTCAGGACCTCCTAACCAAGTACTCCACAGCAATCCCCCTTCAACAAACCACTAGCAAAGACATCTCTGACGCTTTCATAAATGGTTTTGTATGCATATTCGGAGCCCCCAAGGCAATCTTGACAGATCAAGGAACTAACTTCACGTCCGCATTCCTAAAACATGTCGCGAAAAGATTCCGAATAAATCAAGTGAAGACGACAGCTTTCCATCCACAGTCAAACGGCTCACTGGAACGATCTCACCAGGTTCTCGTAGAATATCTAAAACAATATGTAAGTAATAGAAACGATTGGGACACATGGCTGAATATGGCTATGTTCTACTACAACACCAGTCTGCACGAAGGGACCAAATACACTCCATATAAGTTAGTTTTCGGAGTCCTGGCACGCACGCCTTCCGAAGTCGCTCCAGTCGCCCCCTCAACTGACGAAACCTGCGCAGCCTATTTAGAAGCCCTGAACGAACGTCTGCGAGTCATACGAGATAGCGCTAGAGTAAACCTGGAACAATCTAAAATAAAGTCAAAAACATATTACGATAAGCTAGTAAGACCTAAGAATTTCAAGGTAGGAGACAAGGTTTACTTATTAAAAGAGCCTCGTAAAGGAAAATTTGACGATCAATACATAGGACCCTATCTCATCATTGAAATTCTCAGTTCAACTAATGTTAAGATAAGAATGAAGAATAGAGATAAGATAGTACATACCAACAAGCTGAAACTAGCTTACTAAGCTCTGAAAAGGAAAGAAGTGTTAGTCATAAGTTAGATAAGGTATTCCCTCTCCAAAGCGTCAAGCTACCCCTCCACCAAGAGACGAAAAACTGATAACGAACAGTATAAGACTCAGTGTTGCGACCCCAGTGGACCATTCTCGTCCGAGAGTTCCTGAAGTGAGCATCCATCACCATTAACACTCCAAGTGCCTTATTGCTTACGCTCCTAGTGCTGTGCGCGAGTTCCAACGCCCTTATTGGCTACGACTGCGGAGGGCAGGGACTTAACGTCACCACCATCTCAGCTATAGACGTGGCCAATTGTGATACTGATAACGTGGTACCAATAGAGGAACAGATCCCGATCCAACTGCTGCAAATATCCGACTACGCCTACACGGACGTCATCCAATGCTTAGTCGAGATTGATCGCACGATCACGTACTGCGGAATGAACTCCCACATCTCGTTTGTACAAAATGGACGACGGGTCTACCTCCACACCACCAGCTTAAAGACATGCAGAGAAATGCAGGCAACAGGACTACTATATTTAGGCGGATCTACACAGATTACCGGTCTCAAACCCAATACCACAGACTGGAGGAGCCTAACTCTGGCTGGCGCCTATAACAATGACGGGAAGTGTCAAGGAGTTCAGTACAGCGACCCGTTTGGAACCTGGACAACGTGGCTGTCCAAGCATCGGTCAAAATCACACTGTCCAACTACCACGCCCCAGTTAAAATGAACGGCTTCCAAGTGGTCCTCGCATCAGGCAAGCATTGCCCAATGGACGAAGGGTACTGCCTCGACAGCGATATCGGCGACACGTACTGGTCACCCATACCAATTGACAGCAGTCAGTTCACCAAGTACGATGTCCTGTACGACGGATTGGCTAAGAAGGTCACAACACAAGACTCCAACACGCCCATCATGTATTCCGTCACCAGCAGGGACACTACGTTCGCCCTAACCAAAACCACCGAGACTAACCTGTGCGGTTACACCCTGGCTAACACCGAGCACCCAAAACTACTAGTACTCGAAGTTAAAAGGGGAATGACCTTCAAACAGCGGAATAAGGTCTCTGTGGATAACCTAGACATCTTCTCCTATGTCAACTCCAAGTTCATATACGTGGAGAAGCACCTCAAGACTCAGCTCACTACATTGTACCAAGACGTGATGGCACAAAAGTGCGCCTTGGAGAAACAAATTCTGAAGAATGCGCTCTCGCTGGCCAACACAGTACCCACTGAAATGGCCTATGCTATAATGAAAGCACCTGGCTATACCGCCATCACTGCAGGAGAAGCGATACATATAGTGAAGTGTATCCCAGTCACCTGCAAAATAAGAAACACAGAACACTGCTATCACGAGCTACCAGTGACACACCAGAATAGCAGCTACTTTCTGGCACCCAGATCCAGAACCTTGCAAAGGACGGGCACCATCAGAGATTGCAATGAACTGTTGCCGGTGATGTACCAGATCCACGACACCTGGTATAAACTCCTACCCAATCCAGTAGAAGCATTGGCACCGCATACAATTCAGCCCCTTACGAAGCCAACATGGAAATACATCAGTCCTTCCACACTGGCAACCAATGGGATTTATACGGAGGGAGACATCGACCGCCTTCGTGAACACATTATGTTCCCACTAGAAAAACCTGCAATGATCAATACTATTGCACAAGGCGCCATGGGACGCCACATCCCTCCAGGCACTGTTACCTTAGGGAAATTCCTGGACGAGGATGCGCTCAACACCATCGCCGAACACACGGGTGCAAGGATATGGAACGGATTTCTCACCTTCGGATCCGCCAGTGCCGGGATTATCGGGATATTCATGATCTTACGACTAATCAAGTTCATGATAGACACCCTCGTTCACGGCTACGCACTCCACTCAGTGTACGGCTGGAGTATCCACTTATTGGGAGCAGTCTGGAGTTCCATAACGCACTTGCTGTTCCACCTGGCTCACCCAACGCCAACAAGCGCAGTAGCGGACGAAGAAGCGGCAGTTGAAACGACGACTCCCACATCGCCCGAAGATAAAAGCGAAACTACTGCTCACTACGCGGGCCTTCGTGCTTACCTCCAGGAAAATGCCGGGCATTAGCCCAGACATTTTTTATTGAGGGGGGAGGTGTGACGGCTACCTCGATTATTATCTATATTCATACTTACCTTCATACTTACCTTATACTTACCTTAAGCCTAAGCATAAGCATCATAAATCATTAAGTAAAGCACCAAGCGAATGCCTGCTCGCACCCGCTTTGCACACGCAAACACTTTGAGGACACCTGCTGATGAAAGCAACCCTCGAGCTGACCACGAAAGCAACCCCGGAGCTCGACGGCGTAAGCAAGGTGATAAATCACTCGATCGACAACAAGGTCATAAATTACCTTGGTCAAAACAACCCCGGAGCTCGACGGCGCAAGCAAGGTCATAAATCACTTAATCGAAAACAAGGTCATAAATTACCTTGGCCAAAACAACCCTCGAACATAACAAGGGTTGCTCAAAACAATCCTGTAAGAAAAACATGTTTACGCGTTACAGGGCAACAGCGCGCGTCAGGTATGACGCGCCCTATTGCCCTCTCACTCACTCCAATGACCGCAGCGCACCGCCGAGGGTCCGTCGAGAGGTATATAAGGACCGCCGCACGGCCCTGTAATCAGTCTTAGTCTTACACTTCTCGACAGCGTTACTCTGTCCGAAAGCTGTCTGTCAATCAGACACCGGCGTAACGTCTCTCCGATACAGTCCAGATCCGCTCTGCTGTATTCGTGAATTCCGCGACACAGTCTAGATCCGCTCTGCTGTGCACGCTAACATAAGACAGTCTAGGTCCGCCCTGCTGCTCTTGAAACCGTGCGTAATCGTGAGTTTCACCATCGACGTTACAAAGTAACACTGTATCCATCAAAGTGCAAGTTCAATATATAGTTTCTCAAGTGAAATACTCTACTCCATTAATTCTCTTCCTCTCGAATCATCCATTCCTCTGAATCTCTTTTGCTGACTCCCAACTCCTGCAACGGCATCCAGGCGTTAGGTGAAGGCACGTCTTTCACTCTCGCTACATACACATAAGGTGATCTGTGAGGGCACGTCCGGCACGATTACCTTCACACACAATATCGACTCTGTGAGGGCAAGTCCGGCACGAGTACGATTAACACTCATCATACATAAAATACACTCATGCCTAAAGCACGACGAGGGAGACGCAAGTTCCAGATCCAAAAACTCGCAAGAGCATTCTACCAGACAGCAGATCAATCCGGTCTCTTAGGCGTTCGTCCAACTCCTACTATACTTACCTTTACCTCCTTACCTGTGAGAATTTCCCTTCCTCCTGTTCAACGACACAAGAGTATCGCTCCAGTTGAATCAGCAGAAGCGACATACGTTTTAACTCCGATCACCGTGGATACCTCCAGGCCCACTACACAGCAGCTCTGGGCTAGAGAGAAACAGAGGAGACTCGCTGACAAGATCCGGCTGATGTTCGGCACCACCGATGTAATGGATTTATAATCAGGTGACCGTTTTCATTGTCTACGCGCGTTCCGCAGGTTAGTGAACCAACCAGCGGCTGGGATCCCGAGCAGAACACTTTAGTGTGTTGGCTCAAAATATAAACTTAGTGATCGAAGTGCGCGAGTCGGACAACATAGTTTTTTTTATACCGAGCGGCACTCGGGCACGTAACAGCAGCTATCTGACTTCTGCTCCTCACCGAGGAGTAAATCAGAGCCATCAAAGAAATTATTAGCGGTTCAATGACACAGAACCGGGCATCTCCAAGGCGTGCGTCACCTTGAGATAGTGGGTTTAATAAGGCATTTCCCTTATTTGATTTTTCTGTTTAACAGTTCGCTCATGGCGTGTTCCTGCTCTAGGGAGGATACAACAGCGCTGGCTGGCACGAAATTGCCCTAGGAACGGACTTCGTGAAACTTAAGAGTGGGCTCTGGCAGATCGAACGATTAGTTCAATGTGTTGAGGAAGGAACGCTTTTCCCTTTGAAGATAGAAGGCAGTGTTTTCCCAAATACGTCCATCGTCTTAGTGGATTCAGTGGATACTGCGAATACAGTGTAAAGTTGCGTATTATTGCATCCAGAATAGCAATGTTACGGCCATGGGAATTAGTATTTAACGAGCAACAGTTTCATTGCATAGTAGGCTCGTCGAATGGTGCGTATTTCTTTAGAAAACGCACGTGGTGTATCTCACACACAAAGTACGGAAGTAGGACTGGCGAGGTCAGTTTTCAGCCTTAATTAATTGGCGAATTTTCTTCGATAACGTGCTTGGCTTATATAACCCAAACAGATCCATGATTACGAGCCCTCGGGTAGTAATTGGTCCTGGCGATATGCCGTGCAGTGCAAATTCGATGAGAACGTAAATGGCATGACAGTCATGTCATTTTATTCACGTGAGAAGTGACAATATGGTGGCCTTCAGTGCCGATTGTCCTTATAACTCCTGAACGCGCAGCT
Organism: Ectemnius lituratus; assembly: GCA_910593735.2. Taxonomy (NCBI): domain Eukaryota; kingdom Metazoa; phylum Arthropoda; class Insecta; order Hymenoptera; family Crabronidae; genus Ectemnius; species Ectemnius lituratus. Next base: position 4,265,170 of record OU343037.1, read on the forward strand.
CACGTTCGGCAGGATTTCTCTCCGTCTGAGGTAGATCTGGTATTCGGCATGCTTTTTATGCCAAGCTCTGGTCTCGATGTCTTCTCTCTCTCTTCGCAACAGATACAATCCCACCGCTGCCACCAGTTTTATTTCCCGCCCTGTTACGTCCTGCCCGCATCCTCGGAGGGGCGATTGATGGCCGCAACAGGGGAATGAAGGGATCTTGCCTCGCCGCCCAAGTGTATCGCACCGAGGTGCCACTGCATGGACGCAATGGAGGCTGTCGGAAAGGAAGCGATGGTGCGAGGGGTGAAAAGATGAGGGGAAGGGAGCGTTTCGTCTTGCAGTCGACCACAGACTCATCAGTAGGGCTGCGTGGCCGACCCCTGCCCTAGACGCTGGGGGATACTAGAGGATGTTTGGAACTTGTATATATTGGAAGGTAGGCAGGAACGAGCACTTGCGAGAAACTCAGTAGAGTCAGTGAGACCTCTAGCGGCGGCGTTGCGCACTATGTCCGACTGCCAGCGTGGGCGCGTGACTGGGACGTCACAGTATCCGAAGTGAAATGACTACAGGAATCGAATGCCGCAAGCAGAATTCAAATCCGTGCCTCCGTTCTGCAGGAAATCGCACTTTTAGCGAAAAACCTATCTTTTTTTTTTTTTTTACATGGGGGAAATCCTCATGGATTCCCCGCCCCCTGAGGAAGGGGCGGGGATATGTCGGACTCTTACCGACTAAAACGCCCATGGTGGCCGGCCTCTGGGGCCATCCAGAGCGGGCTCTGGGAACTCTCGACGAACAACATCCAGAGCCCGCGCTGCTTGGCCCCTCGGCGCAACGCGCTACCTCCGAGGGGGGGGGGGGGGGGGGGCTGAATTGGGCCCCCCGGTACCTTGCACTTTGGCGACTAGGCGGGCCACACGCCTGGTCACCCCGCACCTGACCCTTGTTCTTGTAGGAGCCCCCGCTCCTCAACGGGAACCCCTCAAAGGCCGGTGGTATCTGCATGCGCGACGGGGATGTGGCTCTCCGCCGCGCACAAGGGCAGAAACGGACCCACCTTGCCTGGGTCCGCGAGGGCTTGGGACGGTCGCCCCGGCTAGAGCCTGTACGCCCCCCTCCGGAGTCGGCCGCCCCTCGCCCTGACCCACCGCAGTCGACCGGGAGCGCCGCGACGGTCCCGGTCACGCTCGGCGGCCTCCTTCTGCGAGAGAACAGTCTCGCAGAAGGAGGCCACCGCCGTCCAATTCTCCTCGCCGCCGACCATCGCTTTGACGACGGCCGACGGCGAGAGATCCTGCCCTATTTGGCCGACCAGGACGGCACGCTCCGTCGCCCACGAGGAACACTCCTCGAGGGTGTGCTGAGCGCCGTCCCGGTCGGCACCACAATGATGGCAGCGAGTGTCCTCCTCCTTGCGTATACGCGCCAGATACTCACCGAAACACCCATGTCCGCTGAGCATCTGGCACGTCCTGTAGGTGACGTCGTACCTCCTACCGCTATCCGCCCAGTCAGCCAAGGAGGGGAGGATAGCCCCAACAGCCCTGCTGGCGGTGCGGCGCGGCTCGGATAGCCACGTGCTCCACCTGTCCAGCAAAGTCTGTCGGGCCTGGCGCTTCAGGCCCGCGACCACTTCCGCCGTGACGGGTTCGCCCCTTCGCCGGAGGTCCGCCTGGCCGAGATACACCTCGACCAGGAACTGAGCCTCCATTACCCAGGGGGGAATACCCGCCACGCCGCTCGCCGCTGCACCGGAGATGGTGCGGTATCTCGTCCGGTCGCCCCGGGCGACACGGATGGCCATGCGGCGGTGCAGCCGCTGGACAAGGCGACGGCACCGCGCGCTGGCCACCATACTGGTCACCCATACCGGGGCTCCATACATCAGTATGGACCGCACCACTCCGACATACAGCCGGCGAGCCCTTCCTCCTGGCCCTCTTACGTTCGGGAGCAACCGGCAAAGAGCGCCGGCGGCAGCCTCAACGCGGGGAGCCACTTGGTCGAAGTGGACCTCGAAGCGCCAGTGGCTGTCGAGGATAAGGCCGAGATATTTCATCTGAGACCTCACCTCGACCACGGCGTCACCCACAGAAAGCCCGACCCGAGGAGGTGGAGCTGCCCCCCCCCCCCCCACGAGCACAGAACCAAATGGCCTGCATTTTGTGGGGGGCCACCCTCAAGCCGAGCTCCTCAATAGATGCGGACACTCGCGCCACCGCCAACTCGGCGATTCGCTTGGTCCTCCTCCAGTCGCTCCCGCCGGTGATGATGAGCGTATAGTCTGCATAGCAGACGACCTCCAACCGACGGGGAGCGACACCCGCAGGACCGCGTCGTAGGCAATGTCCCACAGGAGCGGCCCAAGTACCGACCCCTGCGGGACTCCGCGGTCCACTTTCTTCTCCCTCGACCTTCCGTCCTGCCCAACAAATTCGATGTACCTGTCGGACAGGTAGGCCCCGACTACCCTCCTGAGGTACGGAGGCACTCGATGGTGCTCGAGCGCCCCCATAATCCTCTCCCAGGGCAGGGAGTTAAAGGCGTTGACAAATGTCAAGCGACACCGCCAACGCCACACCTCCCCTGGAGACCGCCGCCTCCGCGCAGGAACGCACGCGATTCACCGCGTCCACGGTTGATCTTCCCGCGCGGAAGCCGTACTGGCGGTCGTCCAGGTCGGGACCCTCACCGGACAGGTGCTGGACGAGGCGGCGAGCGATGACACGCTCGAACACCTTGCCTGCCTCGTCCAGCAGACATATCGGCCGAAAGGCCGAGGGAGAATCCGCTGGTTTGCCGCCCTTTTGGAGGACCAAGCGGGCCCTCTTCCACGAGGAGGGGAAGATCCCCTCCTCCAGACACCGGTCAAAGAGGGTGAGGAGCCTCGAACCTAGCGCCCCCATCGCCAAGGCCCAAGCCCTACCCGGGATGCCGTCCGGCCCCGGTGCCTTACCGGCACGCAGACCGCTGGCTGCATTCCGGAGCTCTCCAGGGGTCACCTCCAGTTCCTCAGACCATGGAGGACGGCCTGATTCCCTGGAGGCGCCCGGAATTCCCGTAGCGGCGGCGGAGGGGGTGATCCCCTCCCCAGCTGGGAAGAGGGTCCCCACCACCTGGTCTAGGAACTCCGGACTCAGGGTTTCGGTGATCGGAGGGGCCCACGGGCGGAGCTTGCCAAACACCGCCTTGTAGGCGCGCCCCCACGGATCACCGTCCACCATCCCCTGAAGCTCCTCGCAGGACCCGGCCTTGGCCGCCCTGACGGCACGCTGCAGCTGCCCCTGGGACTCCCGGTACGCAGCATACAGCGCGTCCACCCTGGCAATGTCCGGCCGGCCGATGCGGCGCGCCCGCGTATACCGGCGTAGACGCTCCGTTCGGGCTAGAGCCCGAACGCAGGCTTCTCTAAGGTCGCCGATCTGGGCAGACCACCAGTACACGCGGCGCCGCAGAGGAGGGCCACCGGTGGCCCGGGGCATTGCCGCGTCGCAAACTCGCGTCATGGCTCCCCGTAGCCAGTCCGCGGCCCCCTCCACATCCAGGCGACCGGGCGGCCCATCCGCCCAATCAATGGCCAGGGCGGCTGCGGTCAGGGCGTCCTCATGGAGGCTCCTCAGCCTCCACTTACGTGGCGGTGGTGAGGCTTCGCGACCCCGGCGGCGGGGCCGTCTGCCCACACGTGCTCCCGTACCGGAGAGCTCCATGGAGACGTATCGGTGATCCGACAGCGTCTCCACTTCGCCCTCCACACACCAGGAGCGTAATCTGCGCACGACGGAGGGCGAACCCCACGTGAGATCCACAACGGAGCCGCCCCCACGCCGTACGCAGGTGTGGGCCGACCCTCAGTTTCCCAGCCAAAGGTCGAGGCCGGCCGCCCAGGCCTCCAAGGCCCGTCCCCTCGCGTCCGTCCTCGGGGAGCCCCAACTCGTAGACTTCGAGTTGAAGTCCCCGAGGACCAGCACCGGACGAGGCTGACACCGCTGAATGCAGCGGCCCAGCCCGTCCAGGTACTGCTCGTACTCCGCGAGAGGACAGCTTGGGGTAATATAGCACCCCACCACCGCCGTGTTTCCCCATAGCGCCGCCACGTATCCATCACCCCTCTCTATTAACGAGAGGAGCGGGGATCGGGTCGGCGCGTTTCCGCCCCTGACGATCGCCACGTCCTGGCGCTCGTCCCCCATCCAGAAAGGATGGGTTGGAACGCCGTATGGCTCCGCGACGACCGTCAGGGCAACTCCCCTCTCCAACGTGGCCTGCACGACGAGATCCTGAGCCGCCCGGCAACGATTCAAGTTCGCCTGGAGGATCTTGACCATTACTGGGTAATGTCCATGGCCTCCTCCAGGCGATCTTCCTCATGCAGGCCCTTCTGGGGCTCTTCGCCCGTCCCTTTCCCCTCCCAAGAAGGGAGAGATGGGAGGGCCTCCACCGATTCCATACTTGGTGCCCCTTCCTGGGTCACCATATCCCTCGCTGTCGAGGGGCAGGGGGCAGCCGGTTCCGTGGGTCTTCCCACGGGCACCGCGGCTGGTGACTGGGTCGGCGATGGGGTCACACTCAACACCTTGCCAGCGGGGTTCGCCGTGACCGACGGCGTCCCCTTCGCCACCCTCCCGGGCCTTTTCCCCTTGCAGACCCCCTTCTGTGCCCCGCAAGACTTTCCGCCCAGTCTATGGACCGCCGGCTGCCACTTCGCTGCGCAAAGCACGCAGTTCGGGGGGAACTTGCAGCCGGCGGCCATATGGTCCGCACCACCGCAGCGATAACTCACCCCGGAGTGATCGACCGCTCCGGAGCACGTCGCCCTCACGTGTCCCCACTCCAGGCACCTGAAACACTGGAGGGGGCGCTGCGCGAGGGCCTCCACCCGTGCGGTGGACCACCCCACCCGGACCTTGGTAGCCGCCACGACCTTCTTGGCGGCCGCCAGTGGGCACTGCACCCATGTAACACCCAGCCCACCGGGGGACCGACGGATCTGGCCCGTCTTAACTTCCCCCGGTGAGCACTGGCCGGCCGTTGCGACCGCAGCAGCTACCTCCTCGGAGGTGACTGAGTCGTCCAGCCCCCTCACGCGCAACTCTGCACGCTTCGAAGGCAGGGCGACTCTCACCTCGTCCCCAGCCAACAACTCCGTCAGGCGCTGCGAAAGCGCCTGGGCCTTGGAACGGGAACCCTCCCCGGGGATCTCCAAAATAAGACCGCCAGTGACGGCCCTCTTGGGTCTTATGTCACTTATGCCGAGGTCGGCCAGCGAGATTTGGCTTCTTGCCTCAGCCATGACCTCGGCATACGTGAGTTTTCCACCCTGCGGCACTGTCAGTGTCACCGCCGCCTCTCTGGGCGAGCGGGGCAACAGAGCGGCGCCGCCTTTCGCCTGATTGGCATTTGCCACAGGCTTCTTGGCCGTCGTTGGTCTGCCCTTCTCCGCCTGAGCCTTGACAGCTCGAGCCGGATGGGCTTTCGGCTTCTTGCCGGGGGCCGTCTGCACCTTCTCCGGTGCTGTCTCCTTCCTCCTCGTCTTCCTACCCACTACCTTAGTCCACGCCTCGCTCAGGGGCGTGGCAGGTGTGGGTTTGGCAACCAATCTGGAAGCCTGGACAGGCGAGGGCTTATTTCCCTCCCTGCTCCCGCCCTTCCTATGTCCCTTCTTCTCAGAAGAGACAGGGAGCACGGGCGCAGGGCCTTGCGGCGGCAGAGTTCTCCCAACCCTCTGTCCGCCTACCTTGCCCGGTGGACTTATGCCTAGGGTAGACAACTTCTCCTCCACGAGGGATACAACCCTCGTGAGAAGAGTCGCCTCCCAGTCCGGGCTCCGGACTGCGGGCTCGCGATTGCTCGCACTTGCGCCAGAGGGCCCCGCCCCCTGGCGACTCAGGATGTCCACCTTCCTGGAGAGGGAGAGTATCTCCCCCTCGAGGTCGGCGATCCTGGCCCTCAGGCGCCTGTTCTCTGCCTTCATAAAGGCACCCTCACCGTCGGAGCTGGCTCTGGCTACCAGCTCCGTTGCCCCCACTGTCCCTGTATGGGCTGCAGCCTTCAGCCGCCGTTGGTACGTGCCTTTGAGGTTTCCCGAGGTGGCCACCAGGTGACGCACCTCGTCCATTGCCTCCAGAATCTGGGCACCAACGTCGGCCGAAGAGCTGACCCTCATTTCGCGTGCGAGCTTGGCCTCCTTGTGGATGACCTCACTCGCACTCGCATCTTCAGCATCTGCTGGAGATGCGTCCTTCCCCCCGGCCGGAGACTCGGGAGCTCTCCTCACCGGCACGCTCTCCTTCGTCCCACTACTCCCATCGGACAGTTGGGCAGCTCGCTGCGTCTTCGCGGACCTTGCTGATCTTTTAGAGACCGACGAAGCCACCGACGACACCGAGCCGCCCGACAGGGTGGACGAGTCCGAGTCTGTATTAGACTCGAACGGCCTGGCCCTTTTTTTCGTCCTAACGCGGGGCGGACCGGGCTTAGCGAAACCCTCCCCCGCCGCGTCAGGACCCTCCTGTACTCCATCGACGCTTGGCCCTATCGTCGACAGGACCAAGCCTTCGCATGAAGCACCCTCCTCTAGCTCTCTCGTGGCTTTAGAAGATGCGTTGGCCGAGTGGCCCACCAACGCACCCCTGCAGTCGTCGGATGACGACGCGCATTGGCCTGCTAGCTCACCTTTGCGCGCCGGTACTACGGAATCGCACCTTTGCACCGTAACCAAAACTTTCTTGTTGACTCCCTCCATAGTTGATTTGTAATCAGGGTTTCTTCCCCTATCCCCCTTAAGGCGGGAGAAATCCCCGGGGGTATCCGCCCCCGGACGGTGTGAAGTGTGTGTGTGTAGGTGTGTCAGTGGGAGTGAGTGTAAGTGTGTGTGCCGATTTTGGTCCGCGGCGGCCTGTTTCCAGAACCGCTACCCACCGGACTATGTCCGTAGGGCTTCCCCCTATCCGCCACCCGAGGACGCGCTGTGTCGGGGTTCGGCAACCCCACCCCCCTCACAAGTGCCGGGGGAGTCCTGGACGAGCCAGGACTCTTACCCAGCCCCCGCGAAGGGACACGGTAGCGAAAAACCTATCTTCCAGCATTTTAACTGCCAGAATCGTACTTTGTTGTTGAACAGAAGTGTATCCGAAGTGAAATGACTAGAGGAATCGAATGCCACAAGCAGAATCCAAATCCGAGCCTCCGTTCTGCAGGAAATCGCAGTTTTAGCAAAAAAGCTATCTTCCTGCATTCCAACTGCCAGAATCGTACTCTGTTGTTGAACAGAAGTGTATCCGAAGTGAAATGACTACAGGACTCGAATGCCGCAAGCAGAATTCAAATCCGAGCCTCCGTTCGGCAGGCAATCGCAGTTATGGCAAAAAAGCTATCTTCCTGCATTCCAACTGCCAGAATCGTACTCTGTTGTTGAACAGAAGTGTATCCGAGGTGAAATGACTAGAGGAGTCGAATGCCGCAAGCAGAATTCAAATCCGAGTGTCCGTTCTGCAGGAAATCGCAGTTTTAGCGAAAAACCTATCTTCCAGCATTCTAACTGCCAGAATCGTACTTTGTTGTTGAACAGAAGTGTATCCGAAGTGAAATGACTGGGAGTGTCCTCATTGCGCACATTCCGCTTTGGGCACATGTAGATTTTGGACACAGTGGAAATTGATCACGGTGGAAAGTGCCCACAGTGGAATCAGGACACATTCGGTATACGGCTGAATGGAATTAGTACACGGTCGAAATTGTTCACATAGTAAGCAGTACACATCAGCAGTGGAAGCAGTACACATCGTGTGTTAGGATGAGTAGAAGCTGCACACAGGATAAAGCGCGAATAATGGAATTTGGACACACTGAACAAAATACGTGTACGTTGCACATATTTCGATGAGATTTTGAAATTAAAAACTTCAGATTACTATGAATAAGGGAAATATGGAGCAGACTGGTAGTTTTGTGATTGCAACCAAATTTTTTGCATAGAGAAAGTTGATTATGTATTGACAGTGATCAGTATAAATAGAGATTCTGCTCCTTAAAAATTGATTAATTATACTTGATGGAATTACAATGGAAGTAATTAATCTGCAATGGGCCTTTTATTTGAGTATATGTTATTATAACCTTAAATTCTTTATTATTGCATAACTTAAATACATTGAAACTTTTTCATTTGTGTGTATCAGGAGTGTAAGCGTTTTCTCCGGGCTGCGTTCCGCGCCGGCTCCGGTGGCCGCGCTCCAACCTCGCCGAGGCTCCTCCGAGGTCCCCTGAAAGGCGCGAAGGGAATCGGTTGGGCGCCAGGCCCTGGATAGGACCAAATTTCTAAGTTTTAAGTTCCCTCGCCCGGATGGTATCCTCCTGGTTGACCTCTCGAGCTCGGCGGCACTCGCTGCTGTTTCCCTGGCTGGCTCGGGTGGATAGTAGAGTGGCGCAGTCTGGATGTCGGGGAGAAAGAAGCAGAGAAACCCACACGGAAGGGTGGCGAAGATGTTTATTGGGCCGGGACGGCCAGAAACCCTACTGTCCTCGCGCTCGCGTCCGCACGGTCGGCGTTCGGACCCTCGGCTTCCCCGTAGCCGCTTTACAATTTAACGTTTACCCGGCCTCGTTGCGCTCGCCGTGCGCTCGCTATGCCGTAAGGCTCGGACACGCCAGTTCGAGATTGCAAATACAGGTCGTTTGTGCAGCGGAGCTGCTCGCCTCGATGATACGGGCTCGTGGACGGATAGCCACGGAGCCGAAAAACCCAAAGACCGGTCGAATACTCAAAACCTACCATCCGGGGTGGACGGCCGTGACGCTCCTGGCTTTCGTACGCCTTACAATCTATCGCTCGAAATGAAACCGGGGACTTTGCGGCGACTTGAAGAGTCGCGCCCAGGAAGTAGCCGCCTAATGACCGATGGTCACTCGCACTAGGGCTGCCTCTACAGGAGCGTAAACGGCCCGCACCGAGACCTACAGATACTTTTAGGCAGGCAGGTAATTTCACTGGGCTCACCTTCAGCGATGACAAAACTCCTAATTCGCTCTCGAAACTTTGGAAGTCGCTCGCTCACGCACTCACTGGCTCACGGTCGCTCACAAAGTGACTCGCTTCCGGCGTTACCAAAATTTTGCCCAGTGTTACGTTGCCGCCGCGCCGGTCGATATCGATCGGTGCCGAGGGCGGGCGTAACGATCCCGCGCGCCAGAATCGAACGCCTCGCTACGCTACGCTATCCGCCGCTGTCTTCAGCGTGCGGACGCTAGGAGCTCCTGGTGCACGCTGGTTTGTTCGTGTTCGTCCTGTCCTTCGTCGTGCTCCCAGGCTTAGAGCGACCCGATCGGCTCGTCGTCTCGGCGGATCGGCACCCTCACTATGGCTCGCAGTTGGGGGCATCCGGGCCCCTCCTCCTCGAGCTTATCTCCTGCTCCTCGACCGACTGGTTGTCCTCGTCGCTAGATGCAGCTCGCAAGTAGAGACAGCGCGTTAGTAATAATTCAGTGGCTACTGGCGGTACCCCTTGGAGCTACGGTATTTAATTTTAGTGGCGAGTGCGCGGCGAGAGCGGCTGCGGGGCAGGAGTCTTGCGATGGGCGCGGCTGCCCCGTCACAGGAGACTCGGTAGAGTCTCGCGCCAAGTAGTAGTATTATAGTATGGCACGCGACTACCGAGTATACTTATCCCGAAGTGTAACGGATGTCGTCCGCTATAAAACTTTCACCTCGAATTATAGGAAAGTTACAGCTCCGCGGATTTATTTCTGAATTTTGTATTTTTTCGCTGATTTTTTTGAATCCAATGAGCCAAGAATCAAGCAAATCGGTTCAGTCATTCAGGAGATATGAATTCTCCTGCTTATTTTTACTCGTGGAAAAGGCACGGCAAATTAAGTGTCATAGGATTCAGTAATTACTACAAACGTGACTTTCACTTTTCTCACACCAGTTGGCACCACGCTGAAATGTCGCGTTCACGTTACCGATCTATAATCTGTAATCTGCGTCATACCGACATTGGTTAAGCCGGTCATGCCATGGTTGGTTATCTGCCATAATGGTCATATGACACAGTCCGATTTTATTATTTTATTCCAGATTCCATGCTTTATTTAGTTAATAAAAGAGTATACTGTCCATGCCCCAGTCCTTGTGATCTTCTCATTATTAAGAATTATGAAATGTTAAAAGTGTTAAGTGCGTAACTCAGAAGTCCCTGTTTCGGAGAACGAATGCGGATTACCAATAGTTAAAATTGTCAAGTGTGTAGTATATTAATCTTTTAAGCAATATTAGCAATTATTTACAATTTAAAGAAATGCTAGCTATTGCTAATCAGTACTTGTTTAGCACATTTTATTACTTTAGATTCTGCACTCCTTAAGCTATGCATTTGACAGTCAAGATTTAACAAAGTTAAAGTGCGTATGAGGGTATAGCTTATCTAATCTGCAATTTAAATGTATCCTAGCTATTGTCGTTGATTGACTTAATGCTTTAGAATTATAATATATAAACCAAGCAAAACCCTCATATGCAGTTTAATTTAGTTGTATCTTGACTGTCAAGTTTGTCGCTGCAGGAATGCTTTAGCTAAAGGACTAAAATAACGTAGGCGAGCAATAATTACCAAGCATATGTCATTTAGCGATATACTAGCTATTGGTAGTCAGTACTTGCTTAGTAAATTTCATTCCTTTAGATTGTGCGCTTCTTGAGCTACACATTTGTTAGTCAAGGTACACCAATGTTAGAGTGCGTATGAGGGTATAGCTTGTGTAATCTTTAATTTAAATGCATCCTGGCTATTGGTAATGAGTAAATAGGCGCTGATTATTACCAATAGCTATAATGCTCCTAACTTCCAACAAACTAAAGTTAAAATTTTAAATTATATTAGGCAAGCTGTAAACCTCATACTGTTTGAATTTGGAATATTGAATTTGTCAAGTGCAAGCTATATTATGTAGGGAATCTATATTCCCAGACTCTGCTCAATTTCTAAGATCTCCTCTTATGTGCTGTGACGTTGCGTTTGTCGTACGTTACAAAAGCAACCCTCTCGCTCAAATCTAGCGCCGAGAAAATAGTAAACTAGCGTCTCCAATAAAGAGCCTCAGAAGAGCGAGAATCTCGACTAACGCCGATCAACTTCGCCTAAGCCAATTAGGGAGCAGCAACCAGGGGCGACCAACTACCCACAGCACCCGAAGTCACCAACTCTGACAGCCCAGAGGAATTCGGCCCGACCAGGATGAACATTAAGGGGTCAGCAGTCACCGAAAGTTTCCGACGACGACTGGTCAACGTGGGAGGAAACTGGGTGGTGAGGCAGGCGACCCCGAGGCACCCAGCAACGTGGGAGGCTGACCGTTTGTCGTCTCGACGGAGCGGGGTGGGCGCACTGTGGGGCCTACGGCCCTGGCGTCGTTCGTTCGAGGGCTTAGCGAGCCCTGAGCGCGCGGTAGGATCCGGCGACCAATAGCGATCGATTTCGGGGGACAAAGGCTGCTAGACGAACGTTAGGGAAGAGCGCGTAGAATTCGGCACTCTTGTGCTGACGACGATAGCGAGACGACGACTAGCGAGCGGTAGCCAAGCACTAGCGAATACTAACAAAGACTAGCGAGCGAAGGAAGGAAGGAAGGACGGACGTGATCCTCCAACTTTCTCAGGACGTCTAACTAAACTAGCGGTAAGCGAACATCTTTCCGGTCTTGCAGTCTGTAAGGGACCCACTTTTGTGGGATCTCAGCTAGACCTTCGCTGTTTCTTCTCTCTTCAGGCGTGTAGTTGCCCGACTGTAAGTTTCGATTACGATCTATTCGCGATCTTCCTTTCTATCGAACTTCCGAGCTTTCCATCTGATCTATTTCTAACTGATATCTTCCTGCGGGCTGACGAAGTCAGCCAAGAGTCAACGTGTAGCTTTGCGCAGAATTCAGACGACCGCGAATTCATCAACCGCCTTAACGCCGAACAACCGCGTCGAATTAGCTAACATCGGACTGTGATCTCGACTTTGTTCTAACTCGCGGCCACGTGCTTCGCCCGAGGTTGCTAGTGAACACCTCGAGCGAAGGACCTCATAATCGCTTTACCTTGTCGAAATAAATCAGTTTTCTAATTCAATCCTGGCCACTGTTCATTCGTGTCGAACCCACGTGCTCTCCCTTTGTTTGTCTGAGCTAGCCGAGAGGCACGTTACGCCGTCTCGGGAGATTCCTCGTAGCCAGCTCTTTTGGGAATTACGGATCTTGTGTGGCATCTTCGATGCCTGGCGCCCTTTCTTGTGAAACTAAGGGCTGGCCGTCTTTGAGTCTCCCGAGCCGAAGTATCGGGAAAGTTAATATCGAAATCTAACGCCTTTGAACTAACGGAAAGTGTAACCCCGTTAAAGCTAGCGTAAAGTAGAATTATTATAAATCTCATTAATTTCTCATTATTATTCTCAAGTCTGTCCCGAGCATTAGCGAGACTCGAGAATAATATCTCATTTTCCTGATAGTGCATGATTAAGTTATAAATACGTTGTAACATTAAAGTTACATTGTAACATGAACATACACACAGGAGATGGTGCATATCTTAACATAAATAACACTTGACATTTTAATAAAATTATACTTTTAAATTTCGTTAAGCCATTCATAAATAATTAAAAATCTTATTGTCTTTATTATTAAGCATTAACTAACTAACACTAACACATGAAATCCATCCAAAACATTAAAAAAGTGTAAAATAGTGATTCAAGAAGCAGTTTGATTTCCCCGCAAAATTGTGATATAACAAAAAAGATATACATAGCATTCAAGAAAGCCAAGTTTTCTCTGTCTGTAAAGTTGAAATTACTAATAATGAGATGAGGAGGGTAACAAATGAAAAGGAAAGCATATTTTTGTTATTTTATTAATAAGATCCCGTCTGCATTATAGCGTCTCCTTTCCCAAAATCATAAACAGAACTAACTACATAAAAAAATATTCCTGATCTCAACAAAATCCTACACAAAAAGAATCCTCCCACTTCCCCAAAAATATTAAAATGTAAAAAAAGCGTCAAGTAATTTTGTTCCACGTCCCGAAAAACATCCAGCAACCCAAAAAAATGCATTCAGCATTTGAAAAAAATCCTACACAAAAACAATCCTCTCACTATCAAAAAACATGAAAATGTAAGAAAAAGCGTCAGGTAGTTTAGTTCCACATCCCAAAAAACATCCAACAACCCAAAAAAGTAATCCATATTTAAAAGAAGTCCTATGCAATAACAATCCTCTCACTCCCCCATAAACATTAAAATGTAAAAAAGCGTCAAGTAGTCTTGTCCCTCATCTCAATTATTAAATGAACGACCAAAAAGACATGAAATCCGTCCAAAAACATTAAAATGTAAAAAAAAGCGCCAAGTAGTCGGCCCTCACCCCAAGAACGATCTTGCCTCACAAAAAATGGGCCACATTCCACAAAAATAACAGTGTGGTGAAACCAGCTCTATCAAGTTGACCAAAAACGTAAATCGATATCATTGGAAAGCCAAGTCTTGATTCAAACACTCTAATCCCACAAGAGAATTTAATGGTAGTGCAGGAAATACAAATATTGTGCTTAATTGAATGAATATTCAAAGAAAAATAATGTCATACACAACTAAATATTCTACGAACAAGCAAGAACAGGAACAGGATTTGAATTTGAAAACCAAACCTTCAGTTAGGAATATGAAACAAAACATATGTTAAACAATCGTGAAAATAAAATTAAAATATCTATCTCTTCTGTTCGTTCAATTTATCAAAGAAAACGTAACACTTGGCCCGCCCGATTCTTCACAAATCAAGTTTCGGAAATTGTCGTGATAACGTTACCAAAATAGATTCTATTTTGATTGTCCCATTAGTGTAGTCGTCGACAAAATGTGCTGGCATTTCCAAAATCGCAAACAAACGGACCATCTGATTTCAGGGCGTTAAAGTAGAAGGTTTGACGAATATTTTGACCTATGTCTGATATGTGACATCTGGTGAAGCTTTTGAGGAAAAAAATCATCTATGTTATGCATCGGATAATATACCGTTATAACATTCCCATATTTATCAACGATTTTGGCAACATTATCACAACAATTTCCGGATTAGACTTGTGTAGAAATTCTTCTTGGAACTCGTGCTTTGATACCGCGAAAGTGGAAGCTGCGTTTTATTGCCTTTTAACAGACGTTCGTTCTTATTTGCATCAACGATATTCTATTTTGATTGTCCCATTAGTGTAGTGGTCGAGAAAATGTGCTGGCATTTCCAAAATCGCCAACAAACGCACCATCTGATTTCAGGGCGTTAAAGTAGAAGGTTTGACGAATATTTTGACTTATGTCTGATATGTGACATCTGGTGAAGCTTTTGAGGAAAAAAATCATCTATTTTATGCATCGGATAATACTACCGTTATATGGTAGGTTATAGGCTAGAGACTGCAGTTATAGTATCAAAATGAAAGCGCAACATCAAAATCATACAATATATGTCATAAATTACGCAAAGAACATCGACAAATACATTTTTGTTACGATAAAATAAAATTTAATCCCTATGTCCGCGTTTTCAGCGTTTGAGCCCACTGTGCGCCGTCTGGTTGCAGACTAAATACGTTGCGTGAGTGTTAAACAAACCCATATAGCGTGAGTACAACTATAACGCTGGCTGCTCGTGAAATGGCGACCGTGACAGGACTCTTGTTGCGGCGTCATTAGTGAAGTAAGTGCAGTGCCAACATACGGGCGATGGAAAGTGTTAGTGAAGTTCGGGGTTCTCTACGGTCGACTAGTGGAATGGCTTCACTAACAGTAAGCTCGTGCAAAAAGACACAGCATACCGAGTGCCCGGAGTTTACACCGCAGTGCGGGGCGGTAATCGTCGCGCAGGAATTCGCGGTGCAACAAAAACCCGTGGCGGTAGCTGTGCCCAGTGAACGGTTTAGGAGACTCCAACGACTGGTGCTTACCAAACGTGTCTCGCACAACGACCCAACGGCGATAACGCAAAATTGTTATCCGTCGTCCGTCGCGCAAATTGTGACGGGGCACGTCGAACGCGTCCCTCCCGAGGATATCGGAAGGAAATTATTCGATCGCGTGCCAACGATAACATCGGGTGATACGTGTAGTGCGGAGACACGTCGGGAAATTGCGCAGCGCGAACAAACGACGGTAACGCGAACTAGTTACCGATCGTCCGTCGCGAAAATTGTGACGGGACACGATGAACGCGCCCCTCCCGAGGAAATCGGAAGGAAAATATACGATCACGTGTCGCCAACATCATCAGGCAAAATGCGCAGTGCGCGATCTCAACAGGACAGCGGTACTACCGACAACGCCGCCGGCCGAGCGTTCGCGAATGCGGGAAATTTAAAGACAGTCTCGTGCGAAAGTATTCGACGGAATTGCGGGTACCAGCCGTCGACCACGCTACAAGTGGTCGGGCCATTCCATCAACTCAGAAGTGATGAGGAGCAGACGTCAGCCGCGTCCCGCGAACAACGTCCGAGCGAGGTCCGTTTAAAGACGGAACGAAGTGGTACGTGGCACCAGGAGAAGGAAACATATCTCCGCAGACGGCTTCAACGCGCCAAGACGTGGCTGGAAGCATACGAGTTTACCCTGAGTTGGGGGGGAGAGACCCAACAACGGAAGCAGGTTCGACAGTCTGGTGAAGCGAAAAGCTGCAGGCAAGGTCCAACACTTCTCACGCGCTTGTAAGAGTGCGTCAACCGGCTGCAGAAATTCAGCCATGATTGGTATGACAGCCGTTTACTCTGGCGGATCCAAGAAGAAATTCTTAAGGAAGAGGCAAGATATGCCCATTACATACCCAATGAAGGAAGTGAAAAACTGCTCAAACATCTCGAGCAGATCACCGGCGGCTGCCCTCCCTGGAAGAAGCCGGATATACTGGACACCAAGGCGATCCACCGCCTTGGAAGACAAGGTCGACCTGCGACCAGAAGCTAGCCTTGAGCAAGGACAATGGAGCCAGGCTACCGAGGAGGCCCGTCCTCGGGAAGTCGAATACTGGCAGCTAGAGGAGTACCAAACAACTCTTCACACTCAAGGGGCTAAGGAGAAATCTCGGATAGACGGTGCGAGAAGCATCGGTATGTGCGGGCAAGCACAACATCGATTGCCAGCATAATAAAAAACCCTGGACGTGGATAGAGGAGATCAGCACAACCGTGGCCCGGAAGGAGTGCACACCTTGTCGAGTTCCGGAGGCAGCAACATCAGCCAGTGCGACACAACATCCTGAAGATCGACTCCCGACTAAGGGGTAATAAGCGAAAGCTAAAATCATCGGTCCGGAAGCGGGCAGTGATGTCATGCCAAGAAGCCCACTGCTGACAATCCAGTCATCAAGCGGGGACAGGCGAGGTACCAAGGCCGCCGCCCGTACTGTTTGCAGCAATCAACACACCAGTGTTGCTAGGAGCGGGACCCACCGGATACACCACTAGATGGAAACAGCAAGGGCATGATAAACAGTTCTCCAAGTCCTGATGTTGACAGACCTATCAGGACTGTGCCCCTTCTTCAACCTCCTATATCAATTCAGTCTATTTAGTCATTCGCTGCTGGCTGCACGCCTGGTTCTGGCTCGGTCAGGCTATCTGAGCTGGATCCGTCTTGCGTCTCTCAGGGTGGGAAGATGGGGTAGCCTTTTAGTGCACCCGATGCAATTCCCTGGAGCTGGTGCTGCGGCGGCTGGGAGTGGCTGGGTTCTTCAGCATGCACGATTTCTCTTGATTTCTCTTGAACTCTTGGTCAACTTCTCTGTCACTCCCTGAAAGTATCTCTCCGTCACACCTGCCATGATCCATTCTCACTCCCACTTATTAATCTAACCACTTTGCCCCTCCTGCAACGAATAACCACATAAATAGGAATATGAATATGAATATGAATATAAAACAATGAAATAGCTGTCACACGATGATTAAGTAAAATAAATAAATAAATAAATAAACAAGTGAGACGTGAATAGGAAAGGAATAGAGATCACCAATAATCTACCCTACCCTAAACTTGGCACAGCTAACCGCAATTAACAAGGAATATCCAGCTAACAAACAAACAGACAAAAACCTCAGAGAACCAGCATACGACTATGTGGGTGTAAAGGGAAGGATGGAAGGAAAACTCAAGGAAATACACGGACCAATTGCCAAGGCAACTCGTGTTAGAAATACAGCATTTAATGATGATCAGCCCTACAACGAAGGCTGAGAAACCACAGGGAAACCAGCATACGACTATATGGGTGTTGAGGGAAGGGTGGAAGGGAAGATTATAGGGAATACATAGACCAACAACCAATGCAACTCATGTCGGAAGCACAGCATTTATTGATCAGCTCTACAACGAAGGCTGAGTACTTTCTCAGGAGTATCAGTATACATATATATACAACTGCTTAATTGCCTCACTGCTTGATCCCACGCTTATTCTTATACAGCTTTCTAGATCCCTGCTGACCAGGATCACACCTTTCCACGGAGCTATGTTATGGCTTGAATTTGAAGTTCTCTTCAGGGCCTGATGGCTCTGTGGACCGGTGGGATTCCCTGCTTTATTCTTTGCATGATGCGTTGCCTGTCTGTCTGCATATGGCCGATAGTCATGAATCCAGGCAGGCGGTGTTTCCTATCTGGGGATGCTGCTGGAGGCTCTTACAGTCTGCAGTTGGTTGACGTGGTTATCTTTACATATTAGCAACATTAACAACGTCAACATTCTTATGACTGCGATTAGTTTGTGCATTTTCATATTAATTTTCCTTATAAACCCTATCACTGTTGGATGGGCAAACACCCACTCTTAACTCTAATTTTAATCTTTTAACCTTTTAACCTTATGTAGCTCCCCCTCACTTGGCTTGTTCATATGGTCAGTCATACGTATTGCTTACTTTAACTTTAACTTTGGCTTTAACACTGACTCTATTGACTCTGCTGATTTCCTCTTTGTCGGTTGGGAGCTGAGGTTCGTTTTCCCATGACATGTGATGTGCGGCGCGGTGAGGTTAGCCGGCGTTTCGGAGCTGTATAGTCAGGCAGGCGCGCGTCTCAGGGATGGGCACTCTCGGGGCCAGCCGGCGTATCACCACTGAGCATGCGCACTCCTTTTACTGTGCAAGCAATCCAATTCCCACTTGTTCTCTCGTCTGCTGTTGTTCTTCTTCCATCTTTATAGGATACTTACGCGTCCAATGGAACGGAGAATGGCTCGGCAACTTCAGCAAGGGATGCATGGGAGATCTGGGTAGCGGCCACCAACCCATTCTCCTTATACTCTCCACGGAGGGGACGAGAACGATGAAACAGCAACGGTGCTGACTGCTAGGAGGCAGATGCTGAGACGGGAGACAGATCGCCAGGAGTGGATGCAGTGGGAGAGGAAAGAAGAAAGCACGTGCAACGAGGAGCGAAGAAGGAGGAATCCAGAAACTCCATCACGACAAGTCTAGTGACCGGACCATCAGCGGCGGACAGCCGTGGACGTTTATAGACAGTAATAGTGTAAATAGTGTGAATGGGAGGGAGATACGCGGCCCGCTGGGTCTTGGGTACCGACGCGGCCGAGCGGATGCGCGTGCGGCGTGCGAGCGACTCATACAAATCCACCGATTCGCGAGATGCACACTGACACACATCAAACATACACCCTCGTATACACACACACACACACGCACTAGACTGACCCTGACTGGACTCGGACGCTGCGTGGACCGGACCGTGGTGGAGCTAATGTAGCTTATCAGGCGAACAAATGGCGGAGCTTCTTTCTTGCGAACCAAATACATGCACACTTTATCAACACTATTGTACCATGGAGCGGAAGCATGCTGGAGTGAGTGCAATAAGAGATACTCGAGCACGCGAGGGACTCCTAGCAAGATGCTATGAGTATGATTCTAGGGTATGAGTATGAATGAATTCCGAATGATTGGGCAAAATAGCAGGAACGAAGCTCGCCATGTATCGCAAACGCTCATAGCGATTCCATTACATTAATATTTCTAGCTTCCGTTTAACCCTGGTGCCTGAATCTGGCACCAGTAGAATGACTCCACCGAGGTCAGACGAACGACCAGACAGTACGCCACGGACAGTTTGAGTTTAAGTAGCACGGGCCACACCGGGTGCGAACTTCTCCGCTCTCAAATGACGACCGGGGGTGCCTCGCGGACTCTCTTTTCTTATATTTGGTTTCAACGGACGACTAATAGCTAGAGTAGCGGGCCGGGCCGCCTCTTGCAAGTGAGGAGACCACCCGGAAAACATCGCGGCGGCAGTTTGCAGCAGGTAGGACTGTGAGTTACGCGCGCGTAACGACGGAACCTCACACACGAGTCGGTGGTAATGGGGGAGGGAACTTCGCGGGCGCCTACCCGATGCGAGGTCAATCGGACATCGCACCGCAGAAAATGCCTTCCGTGCGCTTCACGGGAGGCAGGTTAAGCGTCAAGGGAACGGGGAGACGCCGACTCGGGAGGGCTTCCGTCGGCTTGCATCGGTTCCCGCTCCGAGTCAAGGAACGGCGGGAACGCGGGGGTTCAACTCGTCGACTCTCAACCCCGGAACGATGCAACGATTTCCGGAAAGGGGGGTGGGGGGGCTGACGCCTTGCGCGTACTTCCTCAACCCTGGAACGATCTCACCTCCGGAAGGGGGGGGGGGGGGGAGCGACGACGAGGGCTGACGAAGTCCCCGCAGTCATTTGCTCGCGTTTTTGACTCGTGGGTACCCTCCTCGGCTCTCTCGCTGTCCGCCCCGCTTGCGAGCCGTCCGCCATCGGGCGGTATAGGGCGGGGGGAGTGGGAGAGCGGGGGGGGGGACGTAAAAACCCTGCAAATCGGGCGTAGAGATTAGGTAATGAGTAGGGTGATTTCGTAGGTCCACCGCGTGGTCGTGCATCAGTCGAGACAGGGGGACAAATCGCGTGCTCCTCAGACTTGGAGGACTCCCGTGACGTGGGCGCTCTCGAGGTAGGGTCTTCGCGGACGACAGATTCCGGGCGTATCCCAAGAATAACGGCGGACATGGACGTAATACGTAACGGACGGAGAGCGGAGAACTTTGTTCACGAGACGGCTGCACGAATTCGTCTACTGGACGACGAAGTGTTTAGGTATCAAGAGACTGCCTCCTCTCCTTCTCCTTCCTTGCGAGCTTAGAGCTCCGCTAACCCTGCGGCTCTACGGAGCTGAACGCGCGTGCGAATTAGGCCTCTGCTGAGTGCGTGGGCGTACGAGAGACCGATAGAGGCCAAAAGCTTATGTATAATTGATGTCGGTTATTTCCCCTTGGTCTACGGTCTCTCTCCTCTGTGACCGGTTGTCGGCGTTGGAGGTGTGCCCTCCTCTGATCAGGCCCGGCATGTTCTGGATGGGACGAAATTAGGAGCGGCAGACGGGCGCAGGCCTGGACCCCGGCGCCCGGACGTGGGCTATGTTCGCGCTTCGGGGACGGCACGGACTAGTCTGGGAGCTCGAATGCCGATACTCCGAAAATATCCGCTCTGTTCGACCTCCGTGCACAGAGGCGCCGTGGCGAGTCAGCACGAGTGCCCCCGCGAGTTGCACTCTCAAGGATTCTTTCTTTCTTTTTATTTTTGTTCTTTTTCTAGACCTTCAATCTGGCTTCCGAAAGCCAGCCGGAGCGCAAATAAGCGAATCTCGCGGAGAAACCTGCGAACTCTCCCGCGGCGAGAGGTCGGGCTGGTCGGCCGGTAGTCGGCTACTGGTATATTAATATACCGTGCGAGCGAGCGGGCGAGGCAACTGGTTTGCCGAGGTATGATAGGCCCGACGGGTTCGACCATTATGGTGCCCGTCCCCTCTTATGGTGTTTTATTAGAGCGACCGAATTCGGCGCATCGCGGAGGCTCGAGCGGCTCCTGTACTCCCGGTTCTCCCCTTAAGAAACTGGGCAATGATGTCCGCTAGGCAGGCGCCGGGGTATGCAGTTCTTTTCAGAACTAGGGAGTCGTTAGAGCGAAACCCGCGCCGATCGGTTGCGCCAGGCCAAAATGGACCAAGAGAGTAGAATCACGGGGGTACCTTTGGAGTAGTGTTCTGGCCGTGCATTCTCCCGACTCCGGCTGCTCTGACCGACCGATGGTGAGGGAGCTGGAGTCCTTCGCGAATCGCCGCGCTTTATTAGCTGTAGCTGGGGGGACGCGTTTGTAGCTGAGCGGCGTGCGAGCGTGCGTGCGAGCGTGCGAACTTTCGTGGGGAAGAAGGGAACGCGATCGCCACGTTCGGTAACCGCGGAATTGAATCGTCGCGCAGGTGTAGGCAGGTCAGTTAGAGTTGCGGGATGCGTTGGGAGGGGGAAGTAGTCGCGAGGGAGAATAGCTCCCGATCGGTGACAGCGACGAGAGAAAGGAGTTATTTAGGCGAATCCTCTAGGCAGGATTAGGGGAATGATTTAGGCAGGCCTTCTGGCACCTGATTGCGAGATCGAGCACGAGGGGGAGGGGAACTAGGAGCTTTGCTTCAACACGATTGACGCTCTGTCGCCCGATACGGTGCTCGCAGAGATGGCATCGTATCGGAGAGAATGGCACTCACGTAGGTCAAATAGAAATAAAGATCGAGCCACTAGAGAAAAGAAAGAAATCGCGGATTCTCGAGTGCCAGGCGGCAGATCGCGTGGGATAGGGGAACCAAGCTCGATCCTCGCGAACACCGGTCGGCCCACAGTCAGCTCGGCCCCGAAAAGCCCCTGTGTGCACAGGATGTTGCTGGCAATCGAGCAGTGGAGGTTACTGACACGACCTCTGGTGCAGTATAGAGAACTAGACTCGCAGCGCGGCGCATTTGGAGCTTCGGCAACCTGTGGTGGGCCTATGCGCAGAGGTGCCTCTGATGAGTGCGTGGGCGTGTGAGAGATCGATAGGTAGCCAAGAGACGTTGGGAATAATCGGTTTGGAACCTCCCCTTCTGTCGGCGGTCTCTCCCCTGAATGATTGGTGACGTACGTTGGGGGGGGGGGGTGATCCCCACGGGCGGGACTCTCGCGCACAACCCCAGGAGTCCTTTGAGCCCGGACAGGATCGGTATAGTACCGGATAGATCCGCTCCGTACGGCTGCTGTCATACAGGCGTCGTGGCACTATATTGCGAGTGCCTCCATGAAATTGCTCCGGACCCTTTATGTTACCTAGCCGGTTCACAGAACCGATACTTACGATCAGTATAAAACATGTAAGGGCTTAACCCACTCACAAATCAATATCATTTAACCACAATTTCCGAGTCCTGGAAACACTAAAATCAATACGTATACAAATTCAAACGGCTCGTTGACAAAATATTAGAGAATCATATAGCTTGAATTAAACTAAGTTCAACAGCCGTATTTTTTACCGTCAGCCGATAATCCGATAATCTGCAATAATTCTGTAGCCGCTAAAGTTTTGTCCAAAGGATAAAAATACCGGGTCAACGTCAAATAATGTACCGAATTATAGCAGGTGACGATCTGTATTTAATATGGCAGTAGGAAGCGATGGGCCGTTATTATTTAAACAAGGAAAACACAGATAAACATTAAACTTACCGGTTAACATTTAACGAGTACTCGGACGGATGGTTATAAGCGATGCCAGGTCACGGTAATTAGCTAAAAGCCTGAGCCGGACGTTCAAATTACAATTAGCTAATTAGCTCATGCAATCAAGAGCAATTCTTTCAAAACACCGGCACAAGTAAATCTGTCACACCGTTCCATTCCTAATAAGAATCGGAATCAAATGGCATAGCCAATATCATCCACCCGAGGTTATCGAATAAACAATGATTTGCATAAACAAATCAATGCAACATCCGATTCGCGTGCATGCGTATCATCTGGCGATAGCACCGACGAGGAGGATAAAGAAAACCATCCAGGAAGGACGAGCCCGTGCATGGAACACCAAATAACATGCATTTAACATCGAGGAGAAACCGTTGAAGTTCCGGGAAGCTGGGCCAAGTTCCAGGAAACGCCAACCGTCACCGGAACTAAGCGAGCTCGGTACACGAGATCCGGATGTTGCACCGTCATTTGCATAACTAATAGAGATACATAGTAGCAATAACAAGTTTAGGCCGTAACGTATAACAAACAACAATTAGTCGCGAAACAAACAATGTTCAAATTAAGGAACTGAGACTCGGCCTACAATAATGTAATATCATATATACATCCAATCTTGCTCCGACGATTTGGTGAAACAGGCAAAAGGTTGAGCCGTACCGCTTAAACATAATATTTACATTTTAAACAATAATTACAAACAATCCGGCTCAACAATTTGGTTGGTTCTCTAGGCATCATAAGCCTATCAAAATTAAATAGACACCCTTAATTGACTCGAACAGTCGAATATCAATTAAGGGCAGTCAGGAGAGGGGATACTCGAAAGAGCATATAAGGCGCGCTGCCGCCCTAGCTCCTCAGTATCGTTCAATGGACAACCGCAGTCAGAGCAACCAAGGATTACTAGTGTCAGTCAACTCATCGTGTTACAAGTATGTAGTCATCGTTAGTGAGTGTGGTGCGTCAGTAAAGTCGCCCTTCGCCCTTGAAGCCCGTAGTGCTCAAGGCAAATCCACGTCCGAGTGATTTGAGAAGGTTCGGCTTAAGGCTCGGCTCGACAGTTCGGAGACGTGCTCCGGGCACGACACGTTAGTTCGGAGGCCGTCGTAGAAGCCCTCGACTAAACTGAGGCATCGGCGCAGAAGGGGCATACCCCATTGCATGTATCGCTAGTTGTGACCAATAAAATAAAATATCACTTATTGCAATCGGCGTACGCGTAGTGCACCCCATATTCATATCCTTACCACAAGGACACACGGTTAATCGCAGTTGTGGATATTCCGATCGTGCCGGCCAAAAATAAAACGGAAATTGGCTACGTCGCAGCATACCCGGGGCACGAATCGGCCACATAACTGTGCGTTCCCAAACGTACTAATTGGGTGGCAACCGGATCGTGAACCGCGAGCAGGACACCACGCAGCGGGCTGGATTCCAGCGACTCCGTGCCAAAGGGATCTTCAACCACGGACCTGTTGTGTGACCAGGAGCTACCTGGTGACGTGTGGTCGGTCCCATAACCAGGGAACCAGGCAATTAGGGCATCAGCGATACGCCGTCTGGTTGCAGCCCTAGCTGCCGTAGGAAAGGGGTCAGAATATGGCAGACCTACAATGTGGTCAATAACCATATCTAATCCGGCGGTTTAGTCTGATGAGCGGGGGCTCATCAGGCTAAGGTAAGCCCCAGAAGCGACGGCCGGGGTGTGTCCCCCCAGACTGTCACAACATCCTCCAGGAAGAAGGATTCGCCTCCAACGGACGAGGAAGGGCCTCAAGGACGAGGCAATCTCGTAGGGGTACTGGTAGGGTTCTACGAGTTTCCAGGACCCCCAATATGAGATAAGGCTAGGACAGCGCGGAGTTTTTAGTGGGTGCAAGCCCCACATAACCCTGCCCCTCCCCCCGGAGGACAGGATATCCGTAGGGATTTTCTCCGCGAAAAAAAGGGTTAAATAATACGTAGGTCCGAGTTTTTTGCCATGAGGCCGTAACTGTGCAAACAACGTGGCAGACCAGTGACACGAGTGTCGCGAGTTCGAATCCCGCTGGGAGGTCGGGCTCGCGCGCTTGATACTAATTAATTTCTCTTTCTTCTTTTCAAATGCAGCCGTGGGACCAGTGCGTGTACTATTCGAATGTATTAATATATATCTATGACACGAGATTCATTCGTTTATCGGTGATTTCACCCGCGACATCCACTATCAAATACATTCCAATGCTCGCGATGTGTGACGCTTATAATAAGGTTTAATCGAGTGAGTCTTCTTTGCGCACACTTCGCTTTGCACACGGGCCTATTTTGGAAACTGCACACGCGGAAACAGCGCACATTGGACACAGGCCACATTGGAAATTGCCAAAATTGGCAGCAGTGCACATTGGAAGCTGCGCACGGTGGAAACTACCCACAAAGGAAACAGTACACAATTGTCTTTTAACAGTAATAGAAAGTGCACACGAAAGAAACTGCGAATATTGGAATTTGGACACACTGAACATAATACGTGTACGTTGCACATATTTCAATGAGATTTTGAAACTAAAAACTTTAGATGACAATGAATAAGGGAAATATAGAGCAGACTGATAGTTTTGTGATTGCGACCAAATTTTTTGCATAGAAAAAGTTGATTATTTATTGACAGTGATCAGTATAAATAGAGATTCTGCTCCTTACTAATCGATTAATTATACTTGATAGGAACCCAAATGCTTCAGTCCTTATATTTGCATCATATCAAGCATTAGATTAACTCGATTTGTGAAGAACCGGGCGGGCCAAGTACTACGTTTTCTTTGATAAATTGAACGAACAGAAGTGATATATATTTTAATTTAATTTTCACGATTGTTTAACATATGTTTTGTTTTATATTCCTAACTGAAGGTTTGGTTTTCACATTCAAATCCTGCTCCTGGTCTTGTTTGTTCGTAGAATATTTAGTTCTGTATGAATTTTTTTTTTGTGAATATTCATTCATTAAACACAATATTTGTATTCCCTGCACTACCATTAAATTCTTTTGTGAGATTAGAGTGTTTGAATCAAGACTTGGCTTTCCAATGATATCAATTTACGTTTTTGGTCAACTTGATAGAGCTGGTTTCACCACAGTTATTTTTGTGGAATGTGGCAAATTTTTTTGTGAGGCAAGATCTTTTTTGGGGTGAGGGACAAGACTACTTGGCGCTTCTTTTTACATTTTAATGTTTTTGGGGCAGTGAGATGATTGTTTTTGTGTGGGATTTCTTTTAAATGCGGAATGCTTTTTTGGGTTGTTGGATGTTTTTCAGGATGTGGAATAAAACTACTTGGAGCTTTTTTTACATTTCAATGTAGTTGGACGGATTTCATGTCTTTTTGGTCGTTCATTTAAGAATTGATATGAGGGACGAGAGTACTTGACGCTTTTTTACATTTTAATGTTCTTGGAGGAGTGAGATGATTGTTTTTGTATGGGATTTCTTTTAAATGCGGAATGGTTTTTTGAGTTCTTGGATGTTTTTCAGGATGTGGAATAAAACTACTTGACGCTTCTTTTACATTTCAATGTTTTTGGACGGATTTCATGTCTTTTTGGTCGTTCATTTAAGAATTGCGATGAGAGACAAGAGTACTTGACGCTTTTTTTACATTTTAATGTTTTTGGGGGAGTGAGATGATTGTTTTTGTGTGGGATTTTGTTGAAATGAGGAATAGTTTTTTATGTAGTCAGTTCTGTTTATGATTTTGCGAAGGAGTTGCTAAATGCAGACGTGCCCCTTTTCTTTGCAAATGAGTCGCTACATGTGTTACGAGCCAGGCTTCGCGAGTCCTAAATATGCTCTGAGATCGTGCAAAGGGCTATTTCACCTTTGCCAGACTCGAGTCTTCTAGTTCCCAATCGGCCCTATATCAATCCTGGGATCGTGCTAAGGGCTATTTCACCTTAACCAGACTCAAGACTGGACCTTGTTAATTAAAAGAATGGCTAGTTACTTTCAGTAGCTCAGAACAGGTTTTGGGATCGCGCTAAGGGCTATTTCACCTTAACCAGACTCAATCCTGCTCATTGATCATGGAAGAATGCCCTAGGCTAAAGTTAAACCTTACTATTGCTCGCCGGATACACCTTGAGCGGTAAAAGTGTATCCTCGTGGGATCTTTTATTATTCTTTTCCTTATATGTGCTTATTTAAATCAAGGATGACTGAACAGGAATTTCCAATAAAGAAGCAATGATTTTGTTAATAAAAACTAAAACAATGATGAATATATTCTGAATGAAAATACAATACAAAAATATAATAATGAGAGTTTCAGCGGAAGTGAAATGTTGTTACAGTTTGCAATATACTTAAAATGAAATCGTATTACGTTACGATATTGAACGGGGGAGAAACTGAACGTAAGAACTGTGACTTGCCTAACGATCGCGATATGACACGATGTACGTACGGTAATATTTACTGGTTTCGAAGGAGACTAATGCTCGATCTACTACGATGTTCTTCGCTGGTCCGAGTGACAGAGCTTCGCTGTCGATGAGAGTTCGGAACTGATTCCCCCACTTTCCACTAGAAGTTAGGGCTTAAATACCCGAAAACCCAGTGAAAAGGGGGTATGGGGGGTAATTATGTTCAATTTAAGGGCACGGTAGCTATTCGCCGCCAGAATTTGCTTAGTAAATTTCAGATTTTTAGCTTAAATGGTTTTTATACTATGCACTTAATATACTATATACTTCATAATTTTGAATCTTAAAATTATTATTAGTACTAATATATTATTAATATTGCTCGCTGCTCGTTCGAACACCCAAGCCAGTGAATGCACATAAAATCAACATATATACAATAACATACATATACATTATTAATTTCATTTGAACGCATTCTTCGCGTGCTGAGATCAGCTACGGTGATCTCTAGATGCACGTGTATAAACACGACCACGCGGCAACACCAGTGTTTTGCGCAGACGCGATTAGTAAGTTCATCTCTGTTTTACACATGACTCCCCGTATACTACTCTTTCTTTCGTGCGGTGAAAACTCCCCATATTATACTTTTCTTTCTTTCGTGCGGTGAAACCCCACCACCTTCGGCACAGTGCAGTGGGCTCAAACCAGTCTATCGCTGGAACTCATCCGGTTGACACGTAAGTATTTAATTCAAATAAGTCTACGGCTGTTTGATTGAAATATGTATAATATAAAAACACTAATACATTCAATATTATTTCTTTATTAATATAGAGCGACAGATCAGTCGCAGCCGATGATGGAGGAGGACGAGTTGGAGTTCGGCGACATTTATCGTAAGTGTGAATACAAGTTTACCTGTTTGTTCTCTTTGCTTCTGTATTCTTCTCCATTTGTTTGCCTTTTTATCTATGTGCATCTCCACCTTTTCACCTATCCTGTGTCTCTCTGTCTTTCCGTCTCACGGATCAGTACTATCATCAGTACTATCCGCGAGTGTTCATGCCGTATTTACTCTATTTCTGTCACTAGGCTTCCACTTCGCACGCTCAGCATACGTATAAATATTATAAAGTTTTCAATCTACGTTCACATGCATTTTTTGAAACATTCGGTCTCTCTCTCTCTCTGTCGCGCGAGCACACGCGTCAAAACGTTCGTTACTCTTGCACACTTAGTACCAATGTCTTTGTTTTTTTCGACCAATATTCTTGTATTCTGATTTCGTACTCTGACGTAGGCTTAAACCTACCCCAATTGCAAAGGAATACCCGAAACATGGATTGCAGAGGCTGAGAAGGTTTAGGTCTACATCAGAGTCCGAAATAAGAATCGAAAAGCACGAATGCATTGTACTCGAATGTGCAAGAGTAACGAACGTTACTCCTGAATGCGTGTGCGTTTCCTAGAATTGAGGGGGCTCGTCTGGGCACTCGAGACGCAACGTCACCTCGAGCGCCAACGACGGAGTCAAACTGGGTCATTCCATGTCATGTGAATACTCTTAATTTAATGATGATACAGATTTTCATAAAATTTACACATATTGTTCTCCATATGAAAATAGATGGAGGCTATATTCTCTTTTTCCATATCGTAATTGCTTAAGAATTACAGGCCGCCAAAGTACGTTATTTTAGCCTTTTGGTTAAATGGGATCATTACGGAAGATTTTTTGTTGTGGAAACCGCTGATCGAATCGACATCGTTCTTTTTTTATGTTTTACTCGGGAAGGAACGTGCTTTATAGTTATATTTTTTCGTGCCACGCAAATTGACTATTTAGTACAAGACACGAACAAATTATAACTATAAAGTGCGTTCCTTCCTAACAAAAACGAAACAATGTCGATTCTTCCTGTGCTTTTCGTAAAACAAATTCTTCCGTAATGGCGTCATTTAACTAAAAGACTAAAATGACCTACTTTGGCGGTTTGTAATTAGGATATGGAAAAAGAGAATATGACCTCTATCTATTTTCATATGCAGAACAATATGTGCAAATTTTATGAAAATCTGTATCATCATTAAATTAAGAGTATCCACATGGCGTGGAATGACCCAGCTGTTTCTCGGAACTGGGGATCTGTCTCGGCGTTTCGTGACGTTGCGTCGATCGCAGAGAGGGGGGCTGTTGCCGAGTGAGTGACTCACAATCGCCAGACAGTCTACAGCAAAACCAATTACGAGTATACGTGGTGTTCCAATAAAACCTATCCTAACAATAATTAAATTTGCTGTTTCAGAAATGCGTGAGGAAATCAGGCGCCTTCGGATGCTGCAGCGGGCGGCTCCGCCACCGCCACCGCCACCGCCACCGCTCAAGAAGAACTAAATTAGAGTACATATGAGTATATTGCTTGCCTGATATAATTTGTAAAGCATTAAATCAAATAATGATCCACATTCGCAAAAGAGAAATTACCAATGGCTAGGATGCATTTAAATTGCAGATTAGATAAGCTATACCCTCATACGCACTCTAACATTGGTGTAACTTGACTGCTAAACACATAGCTCAGGGAGCGCACAATCTGAAGTAATAATACTTGCTAAACAAGTACTGATTACCAATAGGTAGCATGATGTTAAATAGCTCATGATTGGTAATTATTGGTTGCTTACGTTATTTTAGTTCTTTAGCCTAAGTGTCCCTTGAGCGATGAACTTGACAGTCAAGGTACAACTAAATTAGACTGCGTATGAGCATTTTGCTTGGTTTATATATTATAATTATAATTATAAACCGTTAAGTCAAACAATGATTCAGAGTAGCAAAAGAGAGATTCCCAATAGCTAGAATGTATTGAAATTGTAAATGATTTAACGTAACATTTTACAAGTTATATTCAATAAGCTATACATGCAGGCTCTTTCATTCGCAGTCTAGTTTTGACGTACCTTGACTGTCAAGTGCCTAGCTGACGGAGTGCAAACCTAAAGTGCTGAAATTAGTCTAAGCAAGTACTGATTACCAATAACTAGCATTTCTTTAAATTATAAATAATAGCTAATATTGTTTAAAAGATTGATATGCTACACACTTGACAATTTTAACTATTGGTAATCAGCATTCGTTTTCCAAAACAGGGACTTCTGAGTTACGTACTTAACACTTTTAACATTTCACAATTCTTAATAATGACAAGAGCACAGGGATTGGGCAAGGACAGTATACTCTTTTATTAACTAAATAAAGCATGGAATCTGGAATAAAATAACTAAAACACAAACAAATGTTAAGCAATTTTTAGGCTTGGTAGGGTATTACAGACGATTCATTAAGAATATGGCAAAGACAGCCAAGCCACTCACCAATCTCACCAAGGATACTTTGTTTGTTTAGGACGATAATGCACAGAATGCATTTGAAAAGTTGAGAGATATTATTTGTTCAGATCGGTTGGTAAAGTACCCAGATTTTTCACGTCCATTTATTATCAGCACTGATCCGTCTTGTTATGCCGTCGGGACATTGCTCAGTCAAGGTGAAATTGGAAAAGATTTGCCCATAGTCTACGCATCGAGAGTCTTGAATTCAGCGGAGGTCAATTATTCGACCACAGAAAAAGAATCGAATGCCATTGTGTTTGGTGTAGAACATTTTCGTGCTTATGTGTATGGTCGACGTTTTACTTTTGTGACGGATCATCGTCCCTTGGTTTGGCTCCACAGTATGGAAAATCCGTGTTCAAGACTCACACGATGGCGAATTCGGCTTAATGAATGTGGTTATGAAATAGTTTATAAACCTGGTAGAGTAAATTTTAACGCAGATGCTTTGTCGAGAAATCCCGTTGTCTTGGCACCACCCATTGAAATCCCACATCCTCCTTTAAGTTCCCCTTCGAATTCAAATAAAATTTTTAATAAAGATAGTGAGAAGTTTTTAGTTTGGCTTGCAGGATTTTAGGAATACACAGGATTTCTGGTAATCAACAAAATTAAATTTTATTGATATGGGGCATAGGAAAAGGTACATTGGGATTGGGATTCATACGTTCATTTAGTTCTACATACTTCAATTTTGCTATAAACAATCCCAGCAACGACTTTAGAAAAAAACGGAAGACGAACTTTGGGCGTCCAAACTCTCCCTATCGTAGGATATAGTAGAAGTCTAATAGAACCGTAAGGCATCCGGGCAACCCCTTGTTCCCTCCTCTTTGAAAGGTGTCTGGCTTTTTCAGCCGAACTCCCCATCAAAGGAGACGACCAGGAGCTGACCCCCGTACTCCCCGATGCCAATGCATATTCTTTCGGGCGGCCGTGGTTTCTTACCTCGTCCTCTCCCGTGAAAATACTGCAAAAAGGGCCGAGCGCGTCCGCGATCGCGATTTTATAAGTCGTGGTTGCTAAGATTGTCGAGCCACCGCTACCGCAATCAACAAGGTGGTTATCACGCAGGTGGCCGCTCCCCGCCGCATCCCGAAGTTGCAAAATATTTTTTCAGGGTCGGCCTTAGTTATTGGTTCCATCACAAGATGAAATTAATCCTCCCAGAAACATTAAAATGTAAAAAAAGCGCCAAGTAGTCTTGTCCCTCTCACCGTCAAAAAACATCTTGCTTCACAAAAAAATGTGCCTCATTCTACAAAAATAATACTGTGGTGAAAAATTGTTTGTGTGTAGTATTTCTTTTAAACGCGGAATTCTTTTTGTGAGGGTGGCTTTTTTTACATTTTTTTAAAGTGTTTCTGGAAGGAGAGGAGGGATCATGTTTGTGTAGGATTTCTATTAAATGAGTAATACTTTTATGTGTTGTTAGTTGTGTCTGTGTTTTTGTAATGTTGTCGCTCGATGCAGACAAGGCTCTCTTCTTTACAAAGGTGTCGCTAAATGCAGACGTGACTTTCTTCTTTGCAAAGGTGTCGCTAAATGCAAACGTGACGTTCTTCTTTGCAAAGGTGTCGCTAAATGCAGACGTGCCCTAGTTCTTTGCAAAGACGTCGCAAATGCAGACGAGGCCCTTTTCTTTGCAAAAGTGTCGCAAAATGCAGACGTAGCCTTTTTCTTTACAAAGGTGTCGCGAAATGCAGACGTGACTTTCTTCTTTGCAAAGGTGTCGCTAAATGCAAACGTGACGTTCTTCTTTGCAAAGGTGTCGCTAAATGCAGACGTGCCCTAGTTCTTTGCAAAGACGTCGCAAATGCAGACGAGGCCCTTTTCTTTGCAAAGGTGTCGCAAAATGCAGACGTAGCCTTTTTCTTTACAAAGGTGTCGCGAAATGCAGACGTGACTTTCTTCCTTGCAAAGGTGTCGCTAAATGCAGACGTGACGTTCTTCTTTGCAAAGGTATCGTTAAATTCAGACGAGGTCGTCTTCTTTGCAAAGGTGTGAACTTTACAAAATTATTGCTATGTGCGAACAGACTGTTGGTCTACATTTTTTACTACTTTTGTCTACATTTTTTATTATGGGGATAAGCTTGACTTCTGTTCAAAGCTGTTAAATTTTAATACCACATTATTTTGATCCGTGTTTTTCAAAAAAGAACATATAGGCATCTTTTGCACCTCTCGGCCACTGCATTTTTTGTATAGTCTTTTCATCATTAATGTTAATGAATCTATTTTTGTTATTTCTTACAAAACATGTATAATGCCCAGTGTGGTTATTTTTTGTATGATAAAATATAGCGCTTATCGCTCTATATGTTTTTTGCGCGATAAGTATTTTTGACGTATGTGCACCTGTGATACTATATTTTTGCATTTTAATAATTTTTCCTTCCCCTTTTTGAAAGGGTAATAGCTGAATTAGTATAACATTTCCAGCCATCGTAACATCAGTTTTAAATATCATCTCCTTACTTCCACAATGAGTGCACGAGAAACCATCTAATTCACGCCAATTGGAATATATCTTAATTATTTCTTGTAGACCTTTACTTTTTCCTTCTAGTACACATAATGGTAGTGGCAAAATTAAATTTTTCTCAGTACTAACACTCGTTTGATGGCACGTTTTGCAGCGCAGTTTGTGAGTCAACTCGTGTTCCAGGGTTTGTCTAATACTGGTATGACCATTTATAACACTGAGTAAAAATTCAGCAGCATCTTGTGGAATGTTTTCAATGAAAGTTCCACTTTTTTTTTTTTTTTTTTTTTAACATGGGGGAAATCCTCATGGATTCCCTGCCCCCTGAGGAAGGGGCGGGGATATGTCGGACTCTTACCGACTAAAACCCCCATGGTGGCCGGCCTCTGGGGCCATCTAGAGCGGGCTCTGGGAACTCTGGACGAACAACATCCAGAGCCCGCGCTGCTCGGCCCCTCGGCGCAACGCGCTACCTCCCGGGGGGGCCCTTGAATTGGGCCCCCCGGTACCTTGCACTTTGGCGACTAGGCGGGTCACACGCCTGGTCACCCCGCACCTGACCCTTGTTCTTGCAGGGGCCCCCGCTCCTCAACGGGAACCCCTCAAGGGGTGAAAGTTCCACCTAAATACTGCCTAACCCCAAGAGAATTAAGGAGTGGCACTCCTTGACTGATATAGACTTGAGCCAAAGCTTTTAGCGCATCATGTTTTTGCCTAAAGCCTTTAGCGGAACATACCACAATTACCGTATTATCTGCATGCGATACATCAATATTAGTTTTTGGTAGTCCGGCCCAATATCTGTCAGTAATTTTCAGTTGCCTTTCCGTCACATAATTTATATTTGCCAGATCAGGTCTGTAAATGCTTCTTAATCTGTTATATTCTAGTATAGCTAATTTATTAGCTTGTACAGAATACGGATCGAAATTACTCAGATGCAGGCCGTCCAACGAAGTTACACGTGATAGTGCAACGTACGTCTGACCGCAGCTAAAAACAGTGTTACCTGCGTCGACGATAACTGTTTCTAAACTTAGCCCCTGACACTTGTGAATAGTGATACCATAGCTCAGAGATATTGGAAATTGATAACGAATAACATATGCTTTATCCATTACTTGAAATTTCGAAGTAACTCTTTCTAATAAATATGTCTGACCAGTTGATAAACGAAACTGTATAGTTTGAATATCACCATTAGCTTCCACTGCTTCGGTAAGTCCAACAATTTCTCCAATAGCACCATTCACAAGGCCTAGCGTGACATCAATGTTACGTCTCAGCATTATTTTGGCACCAACTTTCACAATTATATTTCTGCTTAAGCCGGCTGTCTGAGAGTTATCTTCCTCATATTGATCTAAGAGTTTATTCACACGTTTCTTTAAATACTCCGCACAATCTAGAACGTCGTTTGCAGTCAACTTCACCTCTTCGCTGTTAATTCTTTCGAGCATTGCTGCATTAAGGGGGAATGCTCAGTGACAAACACATGCGCGTCAACTCACATGGATACACTACCACATGCAGCGTCAAGCGTAGATGAATTTTACACTTAAATTGAACATACATAGACGTGCCGCAGTTCAGAAAATCCAATTTGAGAGTTAGACTTGCTAAGCGGCCAGTACTGTCATCTAACCAAACTAAGACACCGTTGGAACTTTTCAATGGATTCAACTTTTTTGCTGTATTATAAGGAAAATTCTGTATCTGTGGCTAAACCTTGCGGTCTACTGATTCAATTGGTACCATTTTACTAATAAAATTTTACGTTAAAGTAAGGAAAAAGTGTAAAATACGGAACGCGTCTTATTTCACACCTAGAACTTGGACAAATGGCCGTTTGGTGCGCTAGCACTATTTGCTCGGAACGGCAGATCGTCGTCGGTAACACGGAAAGGCGGCTGTCCGCTCGTATGTCACACCGAGAAATCGGCGCACTTCCGATATCCGCAGCTATAGCTTGAATCTCGGCCTTTCGAGTCGATCAGGTCAAACTTTGATCCTTAGCAAGCTGGTGGAATCATCTGCAAAATTCGGAGGCCCACTAACCCTGTCAGCCTCGCACACACACTCGCGCCACGCCTGTACCGATGTTCACGGACAGTCGGTCACCTGTCTGTGTGCTCCGCCGAAAAGTCAACGCGCTTCCGATAACCGCTCTTTATAATTGCTATTTTCACCCTACTCATTCATTTACCCCCTGCAAACGCTATATGCAGCTATATCTTGGATCTCGGCCTTTCGAGTCGATCAGGTCAAACTTTGATCTTTAGCAAGTTGGAGGAATTATCTGCAAAATTCGGAAGCCCGCTAAACCTGTCAGCCTCGCTCGACTCGATCACATACTCCAGCCATGCCTGTACTGATGCACACAGATAGGCGGTTGTCAACTCGTATGCCACACCGAGTTACGGATCCTCTGAATTTCGCAGATGATTCCTCCAGATTGATGAAAATTAAAGTATGGCTTGATATTCTCGAAAAGTTAACTTCCAAGTTGCATGTGCATTTAATGAAATTCATTATGAAGTGAAGTAAGCTAACAGATTTCGGTAGAAAGAGCACATTGGAAAACCTCTTCATGTGCAGGGAAAATGCATTTCTGTGATGATGTTGGTAAAGATACTTGATTCACATAAAAGAAATACATTTCTTGTATGAATTTAATGCGAACAAAAAAAATAATTCCAGGGTACAGGACACGAACTCGCAATTTCGTCCATTATGAGGACCACACTTTGTTCTCTGCGCTACTGCAGTTATGTGAAATAAATAGCAGAAGAGATATTATATTCTTCTGTCCAAAGAATGGATTTCTGCCAATTATCGCACAGAGTTTTTTTAAATCTGTTTGCTACGCTCTATTAAACAGTATTTTTCCCTCTACTGTGATTGTATAAAGAAAGGTAGTCTGTTTTTGGTAAAATAAGTCGCGCTCGGTATCGTCCGACAATCCAAGATCGAGGCGGCTCAGGCGACGAAGCATCGGTCGGGCAGAAACAAAAGAGGCTATTGGTGTGTGCATACATACACAGACAAACGTGGTAGAAGCACGCAGCTGCCTCTATCGCATGGCAGCCGATCAAAATTAGTTACTAAATTCACCGCATGCTTGAAAAAGCGGGGCAGTCAGCTTTAGCCTTTCCCAAAATGTGCGTTCCCCCTTAAGTACGTCACACAAATGGCATGTAGGAAGTAAACAAATTCCATCTGACGGTAAACTTTGAATGTAATTACAAAGCTCACCTAACCTTGCGTCACTGTCGTTTGATATGAACACAATTTTCCTCGATTGCAATTTCAAAACATCTGCTTCCGTAACAATACCTAGGCGAATTCTTGAAAGAATTTCACGATAAGTGTCATCACCTTTTTGTCGCATATTTATACTCAATTCCTCGTAAGTGAATAGCTCAGTCCACAAATTGTAACTGGCCAACGAACCCAAACATTTAGAATTTTTTTCTCTCGAAATTTTGATAAGTGCCGGCTCTTCGTGAACAGCTGATAACTGTAATAAATCACCAAACAGAAGAATATGCTTTCTGCCAAACCATCCATCGTTCGTATCAACTGTATCGAATATTCCTGACAGTCTCAGATGTATAAACATTAAGGTAATATTCGATATCATCGAAATATCATCGAAAGGCCTACAGCTAGGAGTTTGACCGTGTTCAACGGGAAGTTGAAGTAATCTATGTGCAGTTAAACCATCGACATTGAATGCTGCTACTCCAGTAGGGGCTAATACAGCAGTATTTTTCTCTACTACTTGTTTTGCCCAACAGCGCAGTGTCTTAATCAAGAAACTTTTTCCTGATCCGCCTTCTCCGCTGACATATAAGCGCAGCAGTGGATTACTCGTATCGTCCAAATTACTAGTAATTGTTTCTGTAACCTTTTCGAAAATTCTTTTCTGGTCAGGATTTAATTCTTGTATCATCTGCGTAAGGTTACAATCAGCAATTTTTGCATTTTGCTCCATTTCTTTTAACTCCATTATTGCACCTTCTACCTCCATAGGTTGGCATTCCATCTCATCGAATGAATCAGGTTTCTCATTTTTACGTTCATTTTCCAAACTATTCTGCTTAATCAATTCTTGGACATGATCGACAGCTGCTTGAAATTCTTCTAGTCGTTCATGGTACTGCAGGCCACTAATAATTTCTGACTTTACCGATGCAAATGCTTCGGTATAAGTATCATAGCATCCTTTTAATTCGTCCAAGTCCCTCCAGGGTTTAAACAATAATAACATTGAGTAATAGTAATTTTCTGGATTGAGGTTCTTATTATATGTGAAATGGTTAATCAAATAACCACGATCCCTTTTTTTCAAATATAAACAAGTTTTTGAATCGTAAAATTTCAACGTGCACTTTGAAGTTTTATCTCGCGAAACGTCGTACCACTTAGCAAAGTCATACAGATTCCACGTTTCTAACTCTTGCGGTCTGTTTGGATAATAATTATCAATGAACGAGTGACAAAATATATCTGTCGATTGCGAATCGAGTTCAGCAATTTGCTTTCGCGTTTTGACTTTTCTGCTTCTTATCTGATTGATATCTAACCAGCGAAATGTCGTATGAGGATCAGTTCTGTGTAATGATATTCCCAAAAGAATATCCGCGGCTTCAATGGCTCCACATTCTCTGTTGCTTAAACTGCGTAACCCAATATTCCATAAATTGCTATGGAGAGACTTTGTACTATTTATTACGCTGAAAGTATCCACACCATAGCTGCATTCCGTTTTAGTGGTGTACTTGGTACAATAGAAATTTAACAGCGCTGACTTTTCACCGATAAATTGAATATACATATTTCCTTCCCAAGCCGTGAGTATGGTAGGATTGTAATCATTTATGTTTTTCTCGTATTCCCACGAGGCAAATCGTATAGACGACTTGTACTTTTTAACTGCTTCCTATTTGCTATAGAGACTGCGAGATCTCTTAATATTATCTTATCTGTCACCGGACGTGAAAATCCAAATCGGCATTTTGTTACGAAGCCTTTTTTGGTTTTCTTTTTTCGTTGACAATAAGAGTTATGGTAATGCTCTAGGTGAGTAGTGACGCGTCGATATAATTGCGGCGACACTTTCTTATCGGGCATCTTACAAGCAACATATTGTAATATGAAACTTTTTACATCTTCGTCGGATGATTTTCCTATTATGGGAGCACCTTCTATCCAAAACATCAAATGCCAGTGGGGCATTCTTCTATTTTGGTACTCGCGCCTCACAAAATAATGTTTTACTTTCCCTATGGGATTGTCGGAGGAGCAAATGAAATCCAACATTGCTTGGAATTTATTTTCTATAAATCTAGCTGCAGATACTGGATCGGTAGCAATCAATTCGTTTATTGATTTTATGGAGCTCAAACTAGGACTCACTTCTTTAATATATTCGTCTAAGTCCGACCATAGATATTCCGCCGGACTCAACGTTACAAACCAAGTTGCTGGCCCATAATCGCGCGTCATAGCATTAACATTGCTTCTGACTTTACGCCAATATTGTTTTGTATTTGGCAACTTTCCGAAAATAGTATCCAAATTTCCTTCCAATTCTTTTGCAGACATGGATTTCAAAAATTCAGTCGCTGTATATCTTACACGTGGATTGACAGTGTTGAGTTTATGATAAATACCGCTACTGATTTAACGCATATTGGCATTGTTCATTAAAAAGAACAAATATTGAAGATTCAAGCGAAAATGTGAATGTTTGAACATCAATCTCGACTTCACAAAGTCGAAATCCCGTACAGGTATTTGCCTTTTCTGATTTATACCGTTCTTGCCGTATGGATATAAATCTGGAAAGCACAGAACATCCAAATCTTGGCAACGATTGTCTAGAGGAACGGCTTCAACTTTCAGCATTTGATACAGCTCAGTAGACGTATTATTTTGTCTCTTCTCACACTGAGGGTATATCAGGAAGTGTTCGTAATAGGAATCTGGATCGGTAATCTGCGTTCGCTTTGCAGCAGGCTTATCCGTTTCCTCACCTTCATCTTCATCATTGATCTCGAATTCTGTTTGTGTGAAGTCTTCACTTAATAAATCTTTGTGGGAACGGGGCAAAGTAAT
Source organism: Ectemnius lituratus (assembly GCA_910593735.2). NCBI lineage: Eukaryota > Metazoa > Arthropoda > Insecta > Hymenoptera > Crabronidae > Ectemnius > Ectemnius lituratus. Next base: position 4,304,195 of record OU343037.1, read on the forward strand.
TTTGGAGTATAAGGGGTTATTTTCCCTCATCCATTTCAAAATCTGAAAATTTTTTTTCAAATCCACCAATTTCTCCCAAACTATTTTTGATTTTGTCGGAATTCCACGTACTAATATATAAACCTCATGATTAGGATTTATTGCAGCCTTTTCGGGGCATATTTTCTTTAAAGTTTGCTCAATTGGCAGCGGTAAGTGAAATACTCTTCCTTTTATTTTTGGTATCATGTGCCTGTGTGGTATCTTTTTATTCATTACTGTACTACATCGTTGTACACATTGAAAGGCTTTGGCACGCTGAATTAAAATTTTTTCATAATCATTTAACGTTGACAGTGTCTCAGGTATTTTTTCTACATAGAGATTATTTAATCCGTCCAAAAACATTAATATGTAAAAAAAAAAGCGCCAAGTAGTCTTGTCCCTCACCCCAAAAACGATCTTGCCTCACAAAAAATGGGCCACATTCCACAAAAATAACAGTGTGGTGAAACCAGCTCTATCAAGTTGACCAAAAACGTAAATCGATATCATTGGAAAGCCAAGTCTTGATTCAAACACTCTAATCCCACAAGAGAATTTAATGGTAGTGCAGGAAATACAAATATTGTGCTTAATTGAATGAATATTCCAAAAAAAATAATGTCATACACAACTAAATATTCTACGAACAAGCAAGAACAGGAACAGGATTTGAATGTGAAAACCAAACCTTCACTTAGGAATATGAAACAAAACATATGTTCAAGTCTACACACAAATAGATGCAACCTTATTATTCAAATGATATCTTACATCATTGGAAATCGCTATTGTATTGTTAATGTGAGCATGCAAGATGGATAGTATTTTTTGGAGAAAGTAATTTTCTTAGTGATTGCTCAGGTGGTAAATCATTATTCGAATGATACCTTTCATCATCGCAAATCGTTATTGTATCGTTAATGTTAGGATGTAAGATGAACAATATTTTTTGCGGAACGTAATTTTCTTAATGATAGGACACAGGTATAATATTCCATTCGTTTGCCGTGTGAAAGACTTGAAACTTGATTTGTGAAGAACCGGGCGGGCCAAGTATTACGTTTTCTTTGATAAATTGAACGAGCAGAAGAGATATATATTTTAATTTTATTTTCACGATTGTTTAACATATGTTTTGTTTCATATTCCTAAGTGAAGGTTTGGTTTTCACATTCAAATCCTGTTCCTGTTCTTGCTTGTTCGTAGAATATTTAGTTGTGTATGACATTATTTTTTTTGGAATATTCATTCAATTAAGCACAATATTTGTATTTCCTGCACTACCATTAAATTCTCTTGTGGGATTAGAGTGTTTGAATCAAGACTTGGCTTTCCAATGATATCGATTTACGTTTTTGGTCAACTTGATAGAGCTGGTTTCACCACACTGTTATTTTTGTGGAATGTGGCCCATTTTTTGTGAGGCAAGATCGTTTTTGGGGTGAGGGACAAGACTACTTGGCGCTTTTTTTTACATTTTAATGTTTTTGGACGGATTTCATGTCTTTTTGGTCGTTCATTTAGTAATTGAGATGAGAGACAAGACTACTTGACGCTTTTTTACATTTTAATGTTTATGGGGGAGTGAGAGGATTGTTATTGCATAGGATTTCTTTTAAATATGGATTACTTTTTTGGGTTGTGGGATGTTTTTTGGGATGTGGAACTAAACTACCTGACGCTTTTTCTTACATTTTCATGTTTTTTGATAGTGAGAGGATTGTTTTTGTGTAGGATTTTTTTTAAATTCTGAATGCATTTTTTGGGTTGCTAGATGTTTTTCGGGATGCGGAACAAAACTACTTTAAGCTTTATTTAAAATTTTAATGTTTTTTGGGAAGTGGAAGGATTCTTTTTGTGTAGGATTTTGTTGAGATCAGGAATATTTTTTTATGTAGTTAGTTCTGTTTATGATTTTGCAATGGAGACGCTATAAATACGGACGGGATCTTATTGATAAAATAAAAAAAATATGCTTTCCTTTTCATTTGTTACCCCCCTCATCCCATTATTAGTAATTTCAACTTTACAGACAGAGAAAACTTGGCTTTCTTGTATGCTATCTATATCTTTTTTGTTATATCTCAATTTTATGGGGAAATCAAACTGCTTCTTGACTCATTATTTTACACTTTTTTAATGTTTTTGGATGGATTTCATGTCTTAGTGTTAGTTAGTTAATGCTTAATAATAAAGACAATAAGATTTTTAATTATTTATGAATGGTTTAACGAAATTTAAAAGTATAATTTTATTAAAGTGTCAAGTGTTATTTATGTTAAAATATGCACCATCTCCTGTGTGTATGTTTATGTTACAATGCAACTTTAATATTACAACGTATTTATAACTTAATCATGCACATAGGAGGAGATCTTAGAAATTGAGCAGAGTCTGGGAATATAGATTCCCTACATAATATAGCTTGCACTTGACAAATTCAATATTCCAAATTCAAACAGTATGAGGTTTACAGCTTGCCTAATATAATTTAAAATTTTAACTTTAGTCTGTTGGAAATTAGGAGCATTATAGCTTGTTACGAGCCAGGCTTCGCGAGTCCTAAATATGCTCTGAGATCGTGCAAAGGGCTATTTCACCTTTGCCAGACTCGAGTCTTCTAGTTCCCAATCGGCCCTATATCAATCCTGGGATCGTGCTAAGGGCTATTTCACCTTAACCAGACTCAGGTCCCTATTCTCCTGTTTACCCCTTTATACTAGTTACTTCCAAATAACTCAGAACAGAACTTGGGATCGTGCTAAGGGCTATTTCACCTTAACCAGACTCAAGACTGGACCTTGTTAATTAAAAGAATGGCTAGTTACTTTCAGTAGCTCAGAACAGGTCTTGGGATCGTGCTAAGGGCTATTTCACCTTAACCAGACTCAATCCTGCTCATTGATCATGAAAGAATGCCCTAGGCTAAAGTTAAATCTTACTATTGCTCGCCGGATACACCTTGAGCGGTAAAAGTGTATCCTCGTGGGGTCTTTTATTATTCCTTTCCTTATATGTGCTTATTTAAATCAAGGATGACTGAACAGGAATTTCCAATAAAGAAGCAATGATTTTGTTAAAAAAACTAAAACAATGATCAATATATTCTGAATGAAAATACAATACAAAAAATAATAATGAGAGTTTCAGCGGAAGTGAAATGTTGTTACAATATACTTAAACTGAGTTCGTATTACGTTACGATATTGAACGGGGGAGAAACTGACGAAAGAACTGTGACTTGCCTAACGATCGCGATATGACACGATGTACGTACGGTAATATTGACTGGTTTCGAAGGAGACTAATGCTCGATCTACTACGATGTTCTTCGCTGGTCCGAGTGACAGAGCTTCGCTGTCGATGAGAGTTCGGAACTGATTCCCCCTTTAGCTCCAGAAATTAGGGGTTTATATACCCGAAAAATCCAGTGAAAAGGGGTATAGTGGGAGTATAAGGCGCCAAGAGTCTGACCATGCTTGAGTTCTAAGGAACTACACAGATGCACCAAGGGCACGCTGTGTTGCTCCCCTACTAGAAAGCTATAAACACTAGAGATAAGACGGAACGAAAGGAGTCGAAGTCACAGTTTTAAGGCTCAAAAAATACGCAGGAATATTCTATGTAGGATGCTAGCGAGTTATAATTATTGAATCTGCGTATGAAATAATGTTAAGAAAAGTAGTCCGAGAGGATGAATATGTAACAAGCTATTGGTAATAATCAGCGCCTATTTACTCATTACCAATAGCCAGGATGCATTTAAATTAAAGATTACACAAGCTATACCCTCATACGCACTCTAACATTGGTATACCTTGACTAACAAATGTGTAGCTCAAGAAGCGCACAATCTAAAGGAATGAAATTTACTAAGCAAGTACTGACTACCAATAGCTAGTATATCGCTAAATGACATATGCTTGGTAATTATTGCTTGCCTATGTTATTTTAGTTCTTTAGCTAAAGCATTCCTGGAGCGACAAACTTGACAGTCAAGATACAACTAAATTAAACTGCATATGAGGGTTTTGCTTGGTTTATATATTATAATTCTAAAGCGTTAAGTCAATCAACGACAATAGCTAGGATACATTTAAATTGCAGATTAGATAAGCTATACCCTCATACGCACTTTAACTTTGTTAAATCTTGACTGTCAAATGCATAGCTTAAGGAGTGCAGAATCTAAAGTAATAAAATGTGCTAAACAAGTACTGATTAGCAATAGCTAGCATTTCTTTAAATTGTAAATAATTGCTAATATTGCTTAAAAGATTAATATACTACACACTTGACAATTTTAACTATTGGTAATCAGCATTCGTTCTCCGAAACAGGGACTTCTGAGTTACGCACTTAACACTTTTAACATTTCATAATTCTTAATAATGAGAAGATCACAAGGACTGGGGCATGGACAGTATACTCTTTTATTAACTAAATAAAGCATGGAATCTGGAATAAAATAATAAAATCGGACTGTGTCATATGACCATTATGGCACATAACCAACCATAGCATGACCGGCTTAACCAATGTCGGTATGACGCAGATTACAGATAATAGATCGGTAACGTGAAAGCGACATTTCAGCGTGGTGCCAACTGTTGTGAGAAAAGTGAAAGTCACGTTTTTAGGAATTACTGAATCCTATGACTCTTAATTTGCCGTGCCTTTTCCACGAGTAAAAATAAGCAGGAGAATTCATATCTCCTGAATGACTGAACCGATTTGCTTGATTCTTGGCTCATTGGATTCAGAAAAATCAGCGAAAAAATACAAAATTCAGAAATAAATCCACGGAGCTGTAACTTTCCTATAATTCGAGGTGAAAGTTTTATAGCGGACGACACCCGCTACACTTCGGGATAAATATACTCGGTAGTCGCGTGCCATACTATATATACTACTACTTGGCGCGAGACTCTACCGAGTCTCCTGATACACATACTGGCGGCAAGGCATCTCTGCGAAAATAACCTTTGCAATAATGGCATATATAGTCATCGTTTATCTCGCATTCTTCTAAGTAATCCATTAACTTGTCCCAATATTTTCCAACCAATGGATTTCTCATGTCTGTCACACAAGTAACATTTTTCCGACAATGCAATTTCTCACATGATATACATGCATTTCGAGGACCGTCCAAAGATCTTTCCGTGAGTAATTTAAATGCTCTAGAATGTTTCTCGATTATATCATCCACATTTAAATTAATTTTGTTTTCTTCCAACAACGAATTTTCTGACGCCCCTTCCTCTGCATTTTTAATTATTTCCTTGATGGCTACAACGTCTCCGACTTCCAATGCCTTATCTAAATCTTGCAGAATTTTATAACACTGAGTCAACCGATTCATCAATCTACCAATGGTTCTGACTCGTGGATAGTGCGGAGACAAGAAATGTATTGCTAGGGGTAATGATTGACAAATATCGGGCTTTATATAATGTGACGTTGCGTTTGTCGTACGTCACAAAAGCAACCCTCTCGCTCAAATCTAGCGCCGAGAAAATAGTAAACTAGCGTCACCGATCAACTTCGCCTAAGCCAATTAGGGAGCAGCAACCAGGGACGACCAACTACCCACAGCACCCGAAGTCACCAACTCTGCCAGCCCAGAGGAATTCGGCCCGACCAGGATGAACATTAAGGGGTCGGCAGTCTCCGAAAGTTTCCGACGACGACTGGTCAACGTGGGAGGAAACTGGGTGGTGAGGCAGGCGACCCCGAGGCACCTAGCAACGTGGGAGGCTGACCGTTTGTCGTCTCGACGGAGCGGGGTGGGCGCACTGTGGGGCCTACGGCCCTGGCGTCGTTCGTCCGAGGGCTTAGCGAGCCCTGAGCGCCCGGTAGAATCCGGCGACCAATAGCGATCGATTTCGGGGGACAAAAGCGGCTAGGCGAACGTTAGGGAAGAGCGCGTAGAATTCGGCACTCTTGTGCTGACGACCATTACGAGCGGCCTACTAGCGAGCGATAGAAAGTACTAGCGAACTCTCGAACAAAGGATAGCGAAGGAAGGAAGGACGGACGTAATCCTCCGACTTTCTACGAACATCTAAATAACACTAGCGGTAAGCGAACATCTTTCCGGTCTAGCAGTCTGTAAGGGACCCACTTTTGTGGGATCTCAGCTAGACCTTCGCTGTTTCTTCGCCCTTCAGGCTTGTAGTTGCCCGACTGTAAGTTTCGTTTACGATCTATTCGCGATCTTCCTCTTTATCGAACTTCCGAGCTTTCCATCTGATCTATTTCTAACTGATATCTTCCTGCGGGCTGACGAAGTCAGCCAAGAGTCAACGTGTAGCTTTGCGTAGAATTCAGACGACCGCGAATTCATCAACCGCCTTAACGCCGAACAACCGCGTCGAATTAGCTAACATCGGACTGTGATCTCGACTTTGTTCTAACTCGCGGCCACGTGCTTCGCCCGAGGTTGCTAGTGAACACCTCGAGCGAAGGACCTCATAATCGCTTTACCTTGTCGAAATAAATCAGTTTTCTAATTCAATCCTGGCCACTGTTCATTCGTGTCGAACCCACGTGCTCTCCCTTTGTTTGTCTGAGCTAGCCGAGAGGCACGTTACGCCGTCTCGGGAGATTCCTCGTAGCCAGCTCTTTTGCGAATTACAGATCTTGTGTGGCATCTTCGATGCCTGGCGCCCTTTCTTGTGAAACTAAGGGCTGGCCGCCTTCGAATCTCCCGGGCCGAAGTATTGGGAAAATCAGTATCGAAATCTAACGTCTTTGAAATAACGGACAGTGTAACCCCGTTAAAGCTAGCGTAAAGTAGAATTATTATAAATCTCTTAAATAATCATTATTATTCTCGAGTCTGTCCCGAGCATTAGCGAGACTCGAGAATAATATTTCATTTTCCTGATAATAACAACCACGAGAATGCCCCAATTTAGTTGTATATTTTGTTGTACATTGCTTCAAATGCTCTACTAATATTGGTACGTTTTTTATTTGCCTGCATTCAGATATAACTTTAAGCAATCGCTGATATCGCTCAAGTATTTCAGACTGCTGAACTGTACAAAATTCGTTACAAACTCACGATATCTTAGACTTTACTCCGGGTTTGGATTCCACTAATAATGGTAAAACATTTGTAACTTGTCCAAACTTATTCATTACGAGAGACGTCTCCTTTAATTTGATAATATTAAAATTGTATGCTGTCTCTGAAAAATACGATTCCGTCGTAGGAGTATGTTTGGAACTACCACATAACACATTTCGAATACTATCATTGTCATCGCAAGCAAGTGCTGATAACTGTGTTAAATACAATTCAGCATTTTCCCTCACACTATGCAGTGCCTTTCCCATATTGGATATATAATTCTGTCTAACGAACAAACACCATTTTAGTATTCGTTCAGTCTCAGTTCTTCCGCTAATAAGTGTGAAACTTGTAAGATTTTTGGACATTCTACGAATGTAATTTTCAGCACTTCGCTGTAAAACTATGGTATTTCCACGGATGCGGTGTAAGCGTCTTTTTCCGGGCTGCGTTCCGCGCCGGCTCCGGTGGCTGCGCTCCAACTTCGCCGAGGCTCGTCCGAGGTCACTTAAAAGGCGCGAAGGGAATCGGTTGGGCGCCAAGCCCTAGATAGGGCCAAATTTCTAAATGATAAGTTCCCTCGTCCTGATGTTGCCCTCCTGGTGGACCTCTCGAGCTCGGCGGCACTCGCTGCTGTCTCCCTGGCTGGCTTGGGTGGAAGGTAGAGTGGCGGAGTCTGGATGTCGGGGAGAAAGAAGCAGAGAAACCCACGCGGATGGGTGGCGAAGATGTTTATTGGGCCGGGACGGCCTGAAACCCTACTGTCCTCGCGCTCGCGTCCGAACGGTCGGCGTTCGGACCCTCGGCTTTCCCGTAGCCGCTTTACAATTTAAAGTTCACCCGGCCTCGCGCTCGCTATGCCGTAAGGCTCGGACACGCCAGTTCCAATTTGCAAATACTGTTCGTTTCTGCAGCGGAGCTGCTCGCCTCGATGGTACGTGCCCGTTGACGGATGGCCACGGAGCCGAAAAACCCAAAGACCGGTCGAATACCCAAAAACTACCGTCCGGGGTGGACGGCCGTGACGCTCCTGGCTTTCGTACGCCTCACAATCTATAGCTCGACAGAAACCGGGGACTTTGCGGCGACTTGAGGAGTCGCGCCAAGGAAGTAACCGCCTAGTGACCGATGGTCACCCGCACTAGGGCTGCCTCTACAGGAGCGTAAACGGCCGGCACCGAGACCTACAGATACTTTTAGGCAGGCAGGTAATTTCACTGGGCTCACCTTGAAAGATTACACTCCTACTTCGCTATCGTACCCTGAAGATCGCTCGCTCGCACACTCACTTGCTCACGGTCGCTCACAAAGTGACTCGCTTCCGGCGCTACCAAAATTTTGCCCAGTGTTACGTTGCCGCCTTACGCTCTCGATCTCTCGATGCCGCCGCGCCGGTCGATATCGATCGGTGCCAAGGCGGGCGTATCGATCCCGCGCGCCAGATTCGAACGCCTCGCTACGCCACGCTATCCGCCGCTGTCTTCAGCCTGCGGACGCTAGGAGCTCCTGGTGCACGCTGGTTTGTCCATGTTCGTTTTGTCCTTCGTCGTGCTCCCAGGCTTAGAGCGGCCCGATCGGCTCGTCGTCTCGGCGGATCGGCACCCTCACTATGGCTCGCAGTTGGGGGCATCCGGGCCCCTCCTCCTCGAGCTTATCTCCTGCTCCTCGACTGACTGGTTGTCCTTGTCGCTAGATGAAGCTCGCAAGTAGAGACAGCGCGTTAGTAATAATTCAGTGGCTACTGGCGGTACCCCTTGGAGCTACGGTATTTAATTTTCGTGGCGAGTGCGCGGCGAGAGCGGCTGCGGGGCAGGAGTCTTGCGACGGGCGCGGCTGCCCCGTCACAGCGGAATCTTTTATATTTATCGCATATTTTCTTTGCAATGCGGACTTTGTCTTTCTCAAGAGTAATTTTGCGAAATTTGCTATAATACTTATCATTATTTAAACGTCGCCCATCTTTATTCGTTTCAAAATATTTATTGCGGTTTATTCGTATTGTATCTTTATTTTTTACATAATATTTTTTGTTCCTGATACACTTTTGATCATTATTTTCTACATAATATTTTTTGGTCCTGATACATATTTTGTCTTTATTTTCTACATAATATTTTTTGGTCGTGATGAGTATTTTATCTTCATTTTCTATATAATATTTTTTGTTCGCCAAACGTGTTCGATCTTTATTTTTTGAACAATATTTTTGAGAACAGTTCTCAGAACTTGTAGATAATTTAGCATTTTTACGTCCATTATCGCTAAGGCTGGAGAGGGTTTGTTTTATTTTAAAGCTATCACCAAATTTGTCGCTGGATGCAGACAAAGGCTGTGTCTTTGATATATTTTCGCTTACGTCAGACATCAGCTGTGTCTTTGATATATTTTCGCTTAAGTCAGACATCAGCTGTGTCTTTGACATGTTATCGCTTGATGTAGACATCAGCTGCGTCTTTGATATATTTTCACTTAATGGATACATAAGCTGCGCTTTTGCAAAGGTTTCACTCGATATAGATAAAGCTCTCTTCTTTGCAAAAGTGTTGCTCTGTTCAGGCAAAGCTCTCTTTCTTGGAAAAGTATTGCTCGGTGCATGCGTGGGCTTCTTCTTTGCAAACGTGTCGCTAAATGCAGACGTGGTCGTTTTATTTGCAAAGGTGTCGCTAAATTCAGACGTGGCCGTATTCTTTGCAAAGGTGTCGCTGAATGCAGACGTAGCCCTTTTCTTTGCAAAGTTGTCGCTAAGTGCAGACGTGGCCTTTTTCTTTGCAAAGGTGTCGCTAAATGCAGACGTGGCCGTATTGTTTGCAAAGGTGTCGCTAAATGCAGACGTGGCAGTTTTCTTTGCAAAGGTGTCGCTAAATACAGACGTGGCCCGTTTCTTTGCAAAGATGTCGCTAAATGCAGACGTGGCGGGTGTGTTTTTAATTGATAGCGATACAATGTCGGATTGTGCTGCCGGTGCCTTTTCCTCATCATTACTGATAGTTGTTCGTAGAGACGCAACTTCAATTTTAGTCTTATGAAATCGACTTAGTCGCGTCTCTTCTGCTCTCTTCCTTCTTGCCTGCACTAAAGGCAATGGCAAAATTTTCACAAGACTGGAGGAGTGTGCTAAATCCTGCGGGAAATGCTGAATAACATGGGATTTTAACATTCTAAGGAGGTGACCACGCATTTTCGCGTGGTCGTACATAATTTTATTTGGCCGAATATTGAACAGCAGCGATGTTGCAAACGCTATGGAGAATACTCCACAGTCGTTTCCATTCGGTTGCTGTTGAACTTTCGGAAATACGATTTTTTTATTATTTAGATCATAAAAGGGAAATAATCTCTTTAAGAATACTTTATGGTCACTATGTATTTCCCTTTTATTCATGGAATCATATATATATATAGATTTTGTATCATAATGAGCACATACCCAATGTCCATCAAGATCTGAAGTACCACTAAATAAAATCTGTATGTGCTCCATATTTTGTGGTACTTCGGTTATCCTATCAGGACATTGCAATTTCCACGGTCCCTGTGGAGCATACCCATATTGACTCAAGAGACAATTAAAAATATCTATGTGGGTATCCTCCAACCACCCGTTTCTTGAAATTGTGCTCTGCAAGTCCTCTGATAATTTGGGAATTCTTGCATACATTTTTAATAACAGTAATAATAATAATTATAAAAGTAATAATAATAATACTAAATATTAAATAGGGAACAGGAAAGGGAAAATAGGAACTAGGAAATAAACTAAATCGGGAACAGGAAATGGAAAATAGGAAATAGGAGATAAGAAATAGGATATGGGAAATAGGAAACAGTGAAAAAGAGGAAATGGTAAAAATATAGCTTACTATTCGTGACTACTGACTCGAGAGTCAGTCGCAAACTGACGAGTCCAGGCTAAATTCAACGTACTCGTCGCCATGGATACCGCCGTCTCTATCTCATCATACTTTGTATGCTTGACCAAATGACTCTTGGTTCAGCTATAGGCATGTTCGGCGGTGTGCATGCGTAAATCTTTATATTACCCATACTGAAAAAATTACGCTGCATTCCCGAGGGTGCAATTACATTCCTTTTTAAGGAAAGCGTTACCATATTCGGGAAGAACCTGCCATTCCAAATTAATAAGAAATGAAATAAAGGAAATAAGGTTTTATATGTTTCGAAATTATAAACTTCTTAAAATTTTTGATAGCCAGCCATCACCCAATGTATAGCATTGCTAAATATACAGTCACAAATATGTATATAAAATACTGCATATCAATCTCGACTTATGCACTTGTCAATTCAGGAACTAAAAAAATTATGATGCGTATGAGGGTTTGAATTGTTTAATGCAATTTATAAAGCTGGAAGATTAATAACAATTTGCACATTAAATTTCAGCACTATAACTTAAGTGATTTTTTAACCCACAATGAGGATACAGCTTGTCTATCTAGTATATCTTATAATGTGTTTGTCTAATTATTTGGAATAAGAACACGATAACACTAGACAGCCAGCATTCACTTAGGAAACCTCGAGTCTTTAGCTGAAGTGATTCTTGCGCTATTCACTTAACAATTTCTAAACGTTTAAATTCAATCGAGTGAGGAAACAACTTCATTATCTGATGTATCTTATAAAGCATCGGGCCTGATTATTTACAAAATTTAAGAGCATGCTATCTATTGGCAGCCAGCATTTTCTCAGCAAATTATAGGTTTTTAGCTTAAGTTGCGGTTGTGTTACACATTTGACAAGTCTCATACTTTAAAATTGAACCGTGTGAGGAAACAGATTGTTCATCTGAAATCTCTTATAAAGCATTCGCCTAATCATTTGCCATCTAATTTGAGGGCGCACTGCTTATTAACAGCCAGCATTCACTTAAGAAATTTCTGGTCTTTAGCTTATGTGGTTGTTGTGCTACGCACTTGAAAATTTCCTCACTTCAAAATTAAACATATAAAAACAGATTGTCTATCTGAAATCTTTTATAAAGCATTGGTCGAATAATCATTTGCAATCTAATTTAAAGGCATACTATCTATTCACAGCTAGCATTTTGTCAAGAAATTTCAGGTCTTTAGCTTATGTGGTTGTTGTGCTACGCACTTGACAATTTCCCTACTTTAAAATTAAACCTTATAATGCATTTGACTAATCATTTGCCATCTAATTTAAGGGCACACTACTTATTGACAGGCAGCATTCACTTAAGAAATTTATGGTCTTTAGCTTATGTGGTTGTCGTGCTATATATCCATTTAACAGTTTCTATACTTTCAAAATTAAAGGGAGTAAGAGAACAGTTGGCCTGTCTTATGTATCTTATGAAACATTAGCCTAATTATGTGCAATTTAAGGGCATACTAGCTATTGGCAGCCATCATTTACTTAGTAAAGTTAGGTTTTTAAATTAAATGGTGTTCGTACTACACACTTGATAATTTCGAATTTCAAAATTATTATTAGTACTTAATATATTATTAATATTGCTCGCTGCTCGTTCCAACAGTGAAAAGGGGGAATGTTTATGGAGAAAAATCAACGTGTATACAATAATATAATATATAACATTCATTATCCGAAAATCATTTGAACGCATTCTTCGCGCGCTAAGTTCAACCATGGAGATTGCCAAGCACACTGTATAGCACACATATATAGTGTGACGTTACGCCTGGCGTACGCCACAAACGATTCCCCTACACAAAACTAGCGCCACAATGCGAGCGAAAGTACGTCTCCAATAAGGATCGAGAAACATCGAAACTAACATTAACGTCCGGAAACTTTCGCCTGAGCCAACCAGGAAACAGCAAGCCCAGGGACAACCATCTATCCACGGCACCCGGAGTCAACCCAAATCTACAAGCAACCAGGATTCGGCTCGACCGAGATGAACACTAAGAGGCCAGCAGCTTCCGAAGGGATCGCCATCGACTGGTCATCGCGGGAAATCACTGGGCGGTGAAGCAAGCGGCCTCGAGACACCCAGCCACGGGGGAGAAAAAGTAATTTCCGATTAACCGTAGCAGGGTTCGTGCACGATTGGGCATACGGCCCTGGCACCGTTCGTCCGAGGGCACTGCGAGCCCTGCGAGCGCGGTAGAACCAGGCGACCAATTAGGAACCGATTTTCCGGACAAATGAAGCCAGGCGAGAGCGTAGACGCGAGCGCACTTTTCGGCACTCTTGAGCTGACTATCGAGCGAGTACGATACTAGCGGGTTACCGAGCGACCAACCACTAGCGAGCGACAACTACTAGCGTTAGCGAGCGAGACTTACGAGAGGCGGACATTAACGTAAGGAGGGAAGGAAGGAAGGAAGGACGGAAAGCAAATTCTCGGACAACCATTAGCGTGGCTTCCAGCAAAAATTATTAGCGGTAAGCGAATCAACCCTTCGACCTAGCCTTTGTAAGAGACCGGCTCTGCGCTGGATCTCCGCTAGTAGTCCGTTGCCTCTCTATCGCTCCCAGTTCGAATTATGTGAGACTGCAAGCTCTTATCCTCGAGTCGCCGGATCATTTCTTGTGTAGCGTTTCGGATCTGTTCACTTGCGATACCAGAAACTCTGATCTTACTGCAGGCTGACTAAGTCAGCCAAGAGTCACATTGTAATCTCCAAACTCTCTATATTTCGAACGCCGATCAACTGCGTCGAGCTAGCGTCCACCTCAATGTAAGACGACAGACACTATCGTAGTTATCCCCTTCACCAGGTTGCTGATGAACGCTTCGGATGAACTCTCTTATTTCAACTACATTGTCGGAATAAAATCATTCTAACTAGCTCTAAACCCTATGGCTTGTTCACTCGTGTCGACCCACGTGCTCTCCTTGTCTATTACCGTCTAGCCGAAGCAAAGTACGCCGTCTCGAGAGATCTCCTGTTGCCGTTCCTCTTACGATTTTGTGTGCTCTTGTGTGGCATCTTCGATGCCTGGCGCCCAATTTTGTGTGTGCTTGGGGGAATCGTTGGCTTCTGATCGCTCGAGCCGAAGTGTCGGGAAATGAAATAATTGATAAGAACCATGAGTAGTAAAAAAGCCAAGCATTCGAGACACTAACGTCAACGAGTTAAAGTTCGAGAATTAACAACCCAACCAAAAGCATTTCGACATTATTCTCGAGTCTCGCTACCAGGCTCGAGAATAATATTTCATTTTCCTGATAATAGACACGACCACGCACAACGCCAGTGATTTGTTCCCATGGTGAATACCCCTCCACCTCTGCGACACGTGCTGTGGCAGCGAGAAAATCTCATGGTGAACACCCCTCCCCCTCCACGACACGTGCTGTCGCAGCGAGAAAACAGTATATCGCTGGAGTCCATTCAAGCATCATGTAAGTATTTTGTGACAACCACTCTACGACTGTTAGTTTGTTGAGCTATATATATTCAATATGATTTCTGTTAATATAGAATGAGCGCAAATCAGCAAGGCGAGCCCATGGATTGTGAGGGGAACAACGAAAATCACTGTAAGTATTTTTATAAAACTATAACTTTGTTTCTTTCTTTGTCTTTGAATTCTTCTCCATATCTTTGTCGGTACGCTTCTGCACCTATCCACCCTTCTTCATAAAGAAAGTTAAGATCTCTTGCATCCCTTTGTCCACCCGCGTCAAGGATGCAAACAACTTTTCAAACGTTCTCTCCATGGATCTGTCTCTCTCTTTGTTGAGCGAGCATAAACGCCTGAACGTTCGTTTGTTTTTGCACACTTAATTATACAGTGTTTTCGCTCTTCTCGATCAATATTCTCGCATTCTTATTGCAAACAGTAATAAGCCAAGCAAAATTGCAAAAGCTGATTGAGAGTACGAAATAAGAATGCTAGAATATTGGTCGAAGAGCACGAATACATTGTAATCGAATGGGCAACAGCCAACAAACGCTGAGACGCGTACGCTCGCGCGACAGAAAGAGAGATAGACTGAATAGACTGGATCATATTTATATAGACTATTAATATTGTTCAATCTTATTTATTATTCAAATATTTCCAGATTTACGAGAAGAAGTTGCTCGGCTGCGGCAACTGCTGGCTGAGCGTCCAGCTGCACCATTGCCAACGGCTCATCCTCCCGCAGCATTGCAGATATTGCCGCCTCCGCCTCCGCCTTTAGAAGTGCCATTACATGTGGTGCCTTTACCACCACCGCCGGCGCATCCACCACAGCGGATCCAACGTGAGTATATTTTCACGAATAAAGAAAACATTCTTTTCACGTTTTTTAATTTTTAATTTTAATTCTTTCGTTATAGGTCGTCGTTTCAAAGCCGGCGGAAAATCGCGAAAGGCCGCCCGCCAGAGGTGGGTCACTGCTCGGCGAGGGCAGGGTCGCCGAGGCGGGCGTGGTGGTAGACCCGACGGGGGTGGCAAGGGCTATGTACATATAAATGTATCACAATAAAAAAAATATTTAACAATAAAAAATAGTATATCACGAATTGTTTCCTTTTTTTCGATATCTCCCGCTTCATATTTAATATTAAATTAACTTAAGGGATAATGCCACTCTGGCAACCAAGAAAATATCTAACTTTTTACACTTTTTTATGACAACTCAGTAAATAGAATATAAAACTTGTTTGAAGGTCTTTATTATATGCTTTCAAGAATGTTTAGAATCTTTTATATGCTTTGAAAAATGTAGAGTTTTTTAAAGTGAAGCCATGTTTGTGTTCTACAGTCAGAAAGATTTCTTCTCTAATTTTCAATCTGGAGCAATGAAGCAAACATTGTTCAATTCTGTATAAGCTTCATTCGAAAAGGACGTAGCGAAATAAGAAATATTGCTTTTTGTTAAAACGGCGCACAACAGAAACAACAAAAAGCAATCTTTTTTCAATTTGATACATACTTTTCAAGTCAAGCTTATACAGAATTGAACAATGCTTGTTTTATTGTTCTAGATTAGAGAAGAAATCTTTCCGGCGGCAGAACACTATACAAGTTTCACTGGCCGAGCCATAGCTTCGCCATTTTGTCGAAAATCAGAGAAAAAAATAGTAAATGCTTTAAAGCATATACAATAAAGGCCTCCAAACAAATTTTGTATTGCATTTTGTATTGCACTATGTTGTCTTAAAAAACTGTCAAATTTCATATATTTTCTTGGTTGCTAGAATGACGTTTTCCTTAACACTTTATACATTATAGGGGATAAGCCGTCCTCATATGCTGTCTAATTTTAGTGTATCCTGCCTCTCAAGTACATAAACTCAAGGAAGTGCAACCTTTAATACTGGAGTTTACTAACAATAAGTAGGTAGTACACAACACTTACTTTACATGATCTTAGCTCTTTAACTGAAACATTCCTTGAACTACACACTTGGCAGTCAGAAATAATATAATTTGTAAAGTGTTAACGTACAATAATTCAGATCCAGATCAGCAATAGCACTACCAATAGTTAGGACACATTTATATTTCAGATTAGATAAGCTATTGACTGCCAAATGCATAGCTCAAGCAATGCACAATCTAAAGTGATGAAATTCCTAAATGACGTATAATTGGTACTTATTACTTGCTTACGTCATTTTAGTAAAGTGTTCCTTGAGCGACAAACTTGACAGTTACAACTAAATTAGACTATGTATGAGCATATCATTTAGTTAATATCATAATTGTAAAGCGTTAGGTCAAACAATTATTTAGATTTTGTTAACTATATACGCAGGTCATACGAAGTTTCGTTGTGTTTAGTGTACGTTGACTGTTGTGTGCCTAGCTGATGGAGCAAACACCTAAACTGCTGAAATTAGCTTGAGCAAGTACTGATTACGAATAACTAGTATTTTCTTAAATATTGGTAATCAGCACTCTTTTAATAGATACAGTGGTTTGTGAGTTTTGCACTTAACACTTTTGATTGACATTTCTTTCATAATTCTTAATAATAATCACAAGATCACTGAGACCGGGGCAAGGACAGTATACTCTTTTATTAACTAAATAAAGCATGGAATCTGGAATAAAATAATAAAATCGGAGTATGTCATATGACCATTATGGCACATAACCAACTATGGCATGACCGGCGTAACCAATGTGCGGTACGACACAGATTACAGATCATAGATCGGTAACGTAACGCGACATTTTACCGTGGTGCCAACTGGTGTGAAAAAAGTGAAAGCCACATTTTTAGGAATTCCTGAAAAGACTGCTGACTCTTAATCCGCCTTGCCTTTACTACGAGAAAAATAAGCAGGAGAAATTCACATCTCTTGAATGACTGAACCGATTCGCTTGATTCTTGGCTCATTGGATTCAACAAAATCAGAGAAAAAATACAAAATTCAGAAAAAAATCCTTGGAGCTGCAACTTTCTCGTAATTCAAGGTGAAAGTTTTATAGCAGACGACAACCGCTACACTTCGGGATAAGTATCCTCGGTAGTCGCGCGCCATACTATATATACTACTACTTGGCGCGAGACTCTACCGAGTCTCCTGATTTATAGTCATGAACGTAGATATCATCATTCAGACTGTTATCACTCAGTAGTATTGTTTCTATTTGCACAGATTGTAGTCCTTCATCAGCCATGGGTTCCCATCCTGATAATAGTTTAACACCTGCTCTGGGAAAAGAAGTGAGAGCATGCGTTGTAAAGAAACAAATGCTTTGAGCAACTCAGACAAGGAAAAGATGTGAGTGAATGCACTATAAAGATAGACACGCTTTCAAAGATGATGTATTTAGAGCGACACAAAAATTAGTTTGAACATTTCTTAATTCCTTATTTCAGTTTTCAGATTATATGCGAGAATGTCTGCACAAACTCCACATCTTAGTTTTCTTTATTTAATCTATTAACTGGAAAAATATCTCTCTGGGAATGCCTACATAAGTGAAGAAAAGGTAGAGGATGAATAAGTAAACTATTATTCGACAAGATGGTTTTAATAATTTGTTATTTATTAATGCTTCAATTATGTTTTCAGATTGGACTCCTGGGAATGTGTGCGACCTGGTTGCTTGACTTCAATGAAATTTCATGGGATTGGAGTCACAAAGTTAGCTGGCACTGGAAGTCATAAATGGTATAATCAATAACGCTACTTAACTTTAGAAATATTGTACTGAGGCAAAATTCAGCACATTAGTATATGTATATGTCAATTTGCATGGAAATCAATATGGAAGTAATACGTATTTGAAGGCCAAATACAATGTACGTATACTATGCCCATCTTTCAACAGACAATATACACAAGGTTTTATGGGGAAAATAAACCGCTATGTATTTCCATGTTGATTTGCTTGCCACTTTTTGTTATTCATATACATACCAGTGTACCTTTAATTTTCAAAGCAACTATATATGATATATGTAATATAAACTTTCCTTTATTTGTCCAAATTAGGTTCCTGGATGGACAAAAGGCCTTGCTCCATGGTGTCCATCGATGATTATACAGGATGTATATGGCAGCAGCACACGTAATCATAAAGGATTCAGACTTGGCGCACACAAAACTTACTCTTAGATTACTTAGAGATATCGTTAATTATTTGTCACTCCGTTGCAAAACTGTTATTATTTTCTATCTTGCAATAACATTGCAATTTTAGAGAATTGTAAAAGATATGAAAATTTTTTCATTAATCAAAATATTTGAAGCGAGACATTTGTTTAACTCTAGAAGATTGTGTTAATTCTGTTAATTGTTCAATTTGTGCAAATTGTTAGAATCCTTAAAACTGTTTCTGTTTAGCAGCTTTGTAAGTTTCCGGTATTATAATAAATTTTACATGATCTCCCTTGACCATAAGTTTTTTTAATACCTCTGTATACAATATGTAATATATCAGCGGGTCCTGGACACTGCCCTTCTACAGATATACAGGGTGAAACTCTACATTTGTCTGCTGTTCAAGGGGGTTAATCTGCATGCTGAGGGGATAAGAAAATTCTAATACAACTTTGAATTTTGCGGTCCCGTTTGTTAGTTATAGCAAGTTGAACAATCAGTAGAAAAGACGCGGTCAGGCGAGTTGCAGTCACTTTTTGACCGGCCAGAGACGCATGGCAAAGTAGGTCACGGTGACCTACACGCAAAATCGAGAGGACATCGAATCAGAACAGATCAACGTCGATAAAGCGGGATTCCTAGCGCGAGATGTCAGTAGTTAAGAGGTGATGAGCTTCGAATCTCGCGTAAAAGACAGCACGACGCGACGGCACGTCTGGACGAGGCGGCGATATGCGGGCGGCCATTCCCGCCGATCTCTTCGTAGCGCGATCACCAAGTAAGAGCAGAAAAGTCCCGCTGCGTAGGAATCAATCGAAGAGATGCTTTATTCAGAAATTTCAAATTGATTGTGGATGGAAATCAATTAAAAAAGGGTAACATTCGCTCCGGCTCCAAATTTGCCGTTCCACCTGCTCGCTACTGCAGAGTTTTGGAAGTCAGCGGACAGAAATTCGCTCTGCGTTCGGATTCTCATTAAGACATGGAATTATTCGCGTCGTGTTTAGAAGTTAATAAGAGGAATGGTACATAAAATTGCAGCATTGACATTTTATAATATCATTGAATGTTGGCATAATTTCTACTACCTCTGCCGGCTGTAGAATAAAATAGTACTCGCATTGTCAACTTTAAAGTGATAGAGGTTTAAGATGCGCGGTAGCTTACGGTAACTGAATTAGGGCCGCGTTTGGAGGTGACAAAAAGCCGCTCGATTCGCCAGAAACAAAATCAAATCACTGGCTCGGAGCGATTGCACCGGCGCTAGCCGACAGCATGCTTCTTTCTGAACGTCCGAGCAAGACACGGCACGGCATCATTCGTCTGCCCCTTCTCTGTCTTTCTTTCTGTTTTGCCACTTTCTTAATATGAACTAGCGATATTAAGAAAGTAGCAAACTTAATATGCTCTTGCGATATTAAGAAAGTCGCGGTTGGTTCGCGATGCAAGAATTAAGTTCATCCAATCCGGTGAAACAAATTTATTAGGCGTCTGAGGTACTTTTTCACACAAGTATCGAAGTGGCAGCGCAGCAGAGCGATCGTGCTTCCGATCTTGACGATCCAAGTTCGGTTCCCCGCTTTAGCAATTATTTTTTTTGCCGTCTGTAGAATAGAATACTCGTAAGATCAATTCTACAGTGATAGAGTCCATAAACGGAGGAATATCGTCGCGATAATTTACGCTACGCCTCATACGCTCATCTACTCAAACGATTGCATGGATTGCCATTTCGCTGGCCCTGGAAAGTAGAGTTGAATGCCATCGACCAGATCACGAAGCTGTAACTTTTCCAATGAGTGTCTTGTACCTTCGCTGCTTTGCTATTCTTTTCATAGCCACGGAAAAGATCCATTCTAAAGTACGCACGCAATAGTTTACAGTAAACTGTTTGCTTTTGCCGTGAGCGATGTATTTTGTGTTACTTCGCGGATAAAAAGAGAATAATGAACCAGTAAAGGTATAAGAGACCTATTGGAAAAGCTGCAGTCATTAGTCGGATTTTTCCATTTGGAGCACGTTTGGAGAATCTACACGAACATAATGTAAGTGCATTTGTGAAGTCTCTCGATTTTGGTACATGATTGCGGCTAATGGATTGGTGAGGCACGAGGTTGGTATGTGTTCATGTGAAAACAATCGCCGTTGAAATTATCGGGTCTTGCCTTCGAGCGAGTTTGATGAACTTATTCCGTTCGTTGCTAAGCGATGTGTTAAAATTGTTATCGGCGATTGTTTCACGCGAATCCATCGGATCGAGGCTGCTTCGCATTACTTCCTATCGTGCCAGTGACCAGTGCAGTTCGAAATGTACGAGAATTTTGAAATGGAAGAGATGCACATGTGCTACGGGCAAGCACATCGATTTGCCGTGTGAGCATACCTTCGACAGGATCGCTCAAAGACTCCGGGCCACCGGAAGCATGGGCAAGTTCGCGACCGGCGGGCGAGCTCAGCGCCCGCGAAACCTCGACGAGCGGGTTCTTCGTCGCGTCCGCAACGATCCGGGCACAAGCACGAGGAACGTTGCTTTGGCGGAAGGCACGAGCCAAAGGACTGTGCTCCGTATTTTGCATCAAAATGAGATGCACCCGTACCACGTGCAGCCGGTGCAAGAATTGACAGAGGCCGATCCAGATCGTCGCATCCAGTTTTGCCGCTGGATGCTTCGACACACAATTGATGAGCCGGATATCCTCCGAAGGATCATCTTTACAGATGAAGCAGGGTTTTCAAGAGCAGGCCTGCTTAATTTACACAACACCCACGTGTGGGCGGAGGAGAACCCGCACGCTACGTGTGTCCACAATGTTCAGCGCCAGTTTGCGGTGAATGTTTGGGCCGGGATATTGGGCGACCATATCCTTGGTCCATTCATTTTGCCGCAACGGCTGAACGCTGAGGCATACGTGCGCTTTCTCCAGGAGGACCTGCCCGCCCTGCTTCCAGAAGGGATCGACATGGCGACGACGTGGTGGATGCACGATGGTGCCCCCGCGCATTCATCACGTATTGCACGGGAGCACATTTCGGCAACGTTTGAGGACCGATGGATAGGCCGGCATGGTCCAGTAGAGTGGCCCGCCCGCTCACCAGACCTTACGCCCCTGGACTTTTTTTTGTGGGGTCATCTCAAGACCCTAGTTTACGCCGTCCCTATCGAATCAGAGGAACAGCTCATCGCGCGCATTATGGAGTGCGCCAACACCATCCGGCGCACTGTGACCATGCAAGATGTGCGCGATAGTATTATCCGGCGACTCCATTTGTGTATCGAAGAACGTGGGGCACACGTCGAACAGCTCGCGAGACGGCCACGAGCTGTTCTTTGAAGAGGAGGCATCCCATCCGCCTCCATCTCTTCCATCCTGAAGACCTTCCTGGACCCGTCACCCGTCCTACGTCCTTTTCAGGACGGTCACGGGGTAGAAAGTAGCAAGTTGTAATATTCCAATTCAATTTGTTACTTTTTACCCTGTTGCCGTCTGATGTTTCCAACACTCCTGCTCCAGAAAATGTTCCTTTTCCTATTTCAGGATTTATGTACCTATGTTAGGTACATAATAATTGTGTACTATGTTAGTCATTTTGTTTTACAGCCAACAGAAGTAGCAGAATTAACAAGAAATAACCCCACCCCTCTCTCTCTCTTACTGTAGATTTCATTGCAAACTTTTCTAATAAGTGAAGACGACTCGAACATCTGTGCGTAAACTATCGCGACGATATTCCTCCGTTTATGGACTCTATCACTGTAGAATTGATATTACGAGTATTCTATTCTACGGACGGCAAAAAAAATAATTGCTAAATCGAGGAACCGAACTTGGATCGTCAAGATCGCAAGCACGATCGCTCTGCTGCGCTGCCACTTCGATACTTGTGTGAAAAAGTATCTCAGACGCCTGATAAATTTGTTTCACCGGATTGGATGAACTTAATTCTTGCATCGCGAACCAACCGCGACTTTCTTAATATCGCAAGAGCATATTAAGTTTGCTACTTTCTTAATATCGCTAGCGCATATTAAGAAAGTGGCAAAACCGAAAGAAAGACAGAGAAGGGGCAGACGAATGATGCCGTGCCGTGTCTTGCTCGGACGTTGAGAAAGAAGCATGCTGTCGGCTAGCGCCGGTGCAATCGCTCCGAGCCAGTGATTCGATTTTGTTTCTGGCGAATCGAGCGACTGAGCACCAGCTGATTCTTCATCGCGATTCACGCGGGTCGGCCGACAAGAGGTTTTTTGTCACCTCCAAACGCGGCCCTAATTTAGTTACCGTAAGCTACCGCGCATGTTAAACCCCTATCACTTTAAAGTTGACAATGCGAGTACTATTTTATTCTACAGCCGGCAGAGGTAGTAGAAATTATGTCAACATTCAATGATATTATAAAATGTCAATGCTGCAATTTTATGTACCATTCCCCTTATTAACTTCTAAACACGACGCGAATAATTCCATGTCTTAATGAGAATCCGGATGCAGGGCGAATTTCTGTCCGCTGACTCCCACAACTCTGCAGTAGCGAGCAGGTGGAGCGGCAAATTTGGAGCCGAAGCGACTGTTACCCTTTTTTGATTGATTTCCATCCACAATCAATTTGAAATTTCTGAATAAAGCATCTCTTCGATTGATTCCTACGTAGCGGGACTTTTCTGCTCTTACTTGGCGATCGCGCTACGAAGAGATCGGCGGGAATGGCCGCCCGCATATGGCCGCCTCGCCCAGACGTGCCGTCGCGTCGTACTGTCTTTTACGCGAGATTCGAAGCTCATCACCTCTTAACTACTGACATCTCGCGCTAGGAATCCCGCTTTATCGACGTTGATCTGTTCTGATTCGATGTCCTTTCGATTTTGCGTGTAGGTCACCGTGACCTACTTTGCCATGCGTCTCCGGCCGGTCAAAAAGTGACTGCAACTCGCCTGACCGCGTCTTTTCTACTGATTGTTCAACTTGCTATAACTAACAAACGGGACCGCAAAATTCAAAGTTGTATTAGAATTTTCTGATCCCCTCGGCATGCAGATTAACCCCCTTGAACAGCAGACACATGTAGAGTTTCACCCTGTATATATAGATTAAATATTATTATCAGATTGTTTAAGTAACACTTTATACTTTAAGATACACATAACACTTTAAGATTGAATTGGATTACAAATTTCCTGAACGTATGTACATTCAAGCAGTAACGTAAAAGATTTGAGATTTAGCTATTCAAAGCTTTTGATTTGGAAGTAAGATTAGGTATCAATACATTTATTAATTCTCATTACAATTGCTTCTTAATCGATAAGGAATTTATATGTCAATTGTATTGTAATATAATACCTTGTATACTATGTCCCATGACTTATTAGGTATAACTCAATTACAAGCATATTCTTTGTTCTATATTTATATGCAATTATAAGCATACTCTAAGAAGTATATTCTTGAGTTAGACACAGCTCCACGCAGTAAATGCAAGATTTATGGTTGTAATTAAATAAATACACACAAATGAAAAAGTTTCAATGTATTTAAGTTATGCAATAATAAATAATTTAAGGTTATAATAACATATACTGAAATAAAAGTCCCATTGTAGATTAATTACTTCCATTGTAATTCCATCAAGTATAATTAATCAATTTTTAAGGAGCAGAATCTCTATTTATACTGATCACTGTCAATACATAATCAACTTTCTCTATGCAAAAAAATTTGGTTGCAATTACAAAACTACCAGTCTGCTCTATATTTCCCTTATTCATTGTCATCTGAAGTTTTTAATTTCAAAATCTCATCTAAATATGTGCAACGTACACGTATTTTGTTCAGTGTGTTCAAATTCCATTATTCGCGCTTTATCCTGTGTGCAGTTTCTACTCATCCTAACACGCGATGTGTACTGCTTCCACTGCTGATGTGTACTGCTTACTATGTGAACAATTTCGACCGTGTACTAATTCCATTCAGCCCTTGCATCCTTGACGCGAACACGATGCAACTGCAGCTTGACCGACGATACAATCCTCGGTACGGTCTTGTGTGACCCAGCCGCAGAAGAGTTGCTGCAAGGGGGAGTCATGCTCTTCTTTCCTTTCTTGCTGGCCTTCGTGGAGACACCCGGCAGAGGATCTCGGGCCGTAACCGAGAGGATCTCCCTTCTGAACTCCTCCAACTGAGCGTGGACTGAGGAGGTGATTCGGTTGAGCAGTCGCTCTTCCCGATCATCTGCTTCGCCCACTGAGGCCTCCTCTCGGAGCCGCTTGCTTCTTCGAATGGAGATCACCCGATTCCTGAGAGGGCTTGGAACCACCACAATCGCACGATCCTTGGGCGTTAATTTTGCCCTTGAGCGCATTCAACTCAGCCTCGAGTTTGAAGACTCGCATCCGTAGCTGGATGTTCGCCTCTTCTAGAGCGGAATTGCTTCCTATCACTGTAGTCCGCTTGCAAAACTCGACTGCTGCAGCTCGGACCGACAGCGCCGCGACCCTAAGGTCCTTAATAAATCCTCCCTTGAGGTTGGTCGAAACATTGGCGATTTTTTCCACCTGCCGCATCTTGTTAATGACCATAGATCCAAGGTTTGGCGTCGGCTGGTCCCTGTACTCCGCAGAGAGGTCTTCCATAGTTGGCAGGTGTCGATAGCCCTTACCCCTTTCCGGAGAGCTGTCCGAGTCGTCAGCGAACTTATTCTTGCCCTTGCCATTTTCTTTTTCCTTTTCTTTCTTCTTCTTCTTCTTCTTACCATAATTCGGATCCACCTCCGACTCTGATGACATCCCTGTCTCCGCCATTGTTTCCGAGTCATCGGAAGTTAACGGAGGAGAGACGATCCTCTTTCTCTTCGTGGACCTCCTCTTGGTGAGTGCATCGCCTTCCTGCGCCTGTACCTTGTCGCCGTTTTCTCTTGAGCTGGGAAACCCATTCTCTACTTTCTCCGCTTTTGGACACTTTTTATTCTTATCTCCTTTACTGTTTCTCGTCTCCATATTTTACTTTTGCTTCCTTAACTTTGCGTCTGTGTGTATTTGTGTGTAAGTGTGCGCGAGTGTGCGTGTGCGTGGGAACCAAGATCGACCCCCAACGGGAATGTCCCCCATCCCGACACGAAGGGCGGCCGGCCGATCCGTTACAGCGGCTAAGCCTTTCTATGGCAACCACGTTGAACACAAGTGTATCCGAAGTGAAATGATTAGAGGAATCGAATGCCGCAAGCAGAATTCAGATCCGAGCCTCCGTTCGGCAGGAAATCGCAGTTATAGCTGAAAACCTTTCTTCCAGCATTCTAACTGCCAGAATCATACTCTGTTGTTGAACACAAGTGTATCCGGAGTGAAATGACTAGAGGAATCGAATGCCGCGAGCAGAATTCAAATCCGAGCCTCCGTTCGGCAGGAAATCGCAGTTATAGCTAAAAACCTTTCTTCCAGCATTCTAACTGCCAGAATCGGACTCTGTCGTTGAACACAAGTGTATCCGACGTGAAATAACTAGCGGAATCGAATGACGCAAGCAGAATTCAAATCCGAGTGTTAGGTCTCACGCCTGTTTTCCCTATTTAGGCATATATTTTTCTTCCAACGCCACGATATACCGCAGACATATTGTACTACGTTACGCCACCTTATCTTAACTAATTACAACTGAAGGCGCTCGGTCCCAAACACCCAACCTCGACCAAAAGCAAGTCTTTTAACATTTGTCCCTTAACATTGTCTATTGTGATTGTCTATTAACATTTGTCTAATAACATTGTCTATTAACATTTGTCTTTTGACACGAGCCTTGTCCGAATAGATAGGTCACGGTCGAAACCGTATGTTTGGAAACACCGCATTATAGCTACGACGTAGATTAAGCCGTAGTCCTTTAACACAACCTCAACGAACCACGAGCAACGATTGGGAATGACCCGCTATCGATAATAATGATCGCGGGTCGTTCGAGGAATATCATTATAAGCCATAAGGATACATACATCCTCTGAACACCTAGTAGACGAGCTCGCGCCAAGTGGTTAGTCTACTCAGCGATTCCCACGTGCTGAAGCACACGTGCGATCACTACAGAGTTACGTTTGGAAAGATAAGGTGTCTGATAAACAAGAGCCCACATTCCACTCTCACGGCAAAAGTGCTAAACTCACGTACAAAGTATCGGTTAGCATCCGAGCCGCCAGCTCGGCTCCTAGAGATAAGATAAGCACCGAGCACCGTGGAACCGCCGACGTTGCAGTGCACGTGCACCTCTCGAGTGTGGGACCGCTGAGATCAGCAGCATCCCTACTCCGTGCGAACTCAGTCACCTAACCGGGACGCCGCACTGTGGTTGGTCCCCCGCCACTCGGGCGCTGCGCCGCTCCACTACTCGGAGACCCTTCGAGGCTCAGGAGAGCCACTCGGACAATCAGTTCTCATCGTACGCCTAACAGCAGCAGTCGCAAATCTAAAGTGCTCCCGAATAACTGTAAAGTGTGGTGAATACCAGTGGTCGTGCTTCACTAGCTACAACCGATTCCTGGGATTACCAAGGAACATACCAACCACTGTAGCTACTAGTGCATCCATTCTAAGTTCAATTTAACTGTTAGACCTGCGATATAACTCCGTGTCCTACGGCCACGTTAATCACACTTATTCTATCTTATCGAGATTCTTTCAACGTGTATTCCTGACGTGTGTATTTTTTGAATGGTTTGAATATACATTTATAATAAGAGATTTGGCGAGGTGGCAATGGCTGGTTATCTATACGCATATTACCGTGTATTTTCAGTTCCGCCTGTTGTGACTGCGCTGATTGTTAGCAGCGACCAAGCCAAACCTGGCAGTCTTCGGCAGATTATCGCAATGGCGCCGACTGCTCGCGCCAATCACCGCCCAACTCCGCGACGGAAGCACAGGTCAGGGTGGCGCATTAAGGAAAGATGACAACGCTACTACGAGCATGTACGCCGAGAGGAGCTCGAATTCTACGAGTGGGTGTACCACGCGTACTTCCGTGCGCCTGCTTCAACTCCGCCTCGAACGGCCTGGAGAATTGTGGAAGACCATCGGCGTGCTGGACCGTCTGCTGGCCCCCGCAACACATCAACCGGCACCCAAACCGAAAGTCAATCGTCCACTCCGAATTACGCACCCAGGATAGATGCTGACCTGAACGAGCACGCGTACTAGCCGACCCCGGCTCATGTAGAGTCAGACCCCGACCGTCCGCCAGAGCCTATTGTTAAGTCGGAGATTGAAATCGATTACACAAGTGAATGCGCGGACGAACCTCTGGTGGTACCCAAGGTGGAGCCTGAGTGCGATCGAGTGGATCCTGCTCCCTCTATCGATCCTCCGCCGAGGAATCCGTGCGATAACGGATTGTTCTACATACCTGTAACAACGGGACCTCCGAGCGCTTTCCCCCGATATATCGAAGGTAGTCCCTTGGTGACCCAGCTCATACAGGTGTTGCGTCAGAACCCAAAGTTGGCTCTCGGAATGCGCAAACTAGCAACGCATCCTTTCTTGGAAAGAATGATGCAGTGTCCAAAAGGCAATGACCTACCATTGTAGCAATAGCGAGCGCATACCGAGTAAGTCACGTTTAACAACGAGGCATTTCGCCACTTCGCCGAATCAGCAGAGCAACGCCCGCATCGAACAAAACCAGCTACCGATGTTCCGATCAAGGACTCGCCTTCCAAGTCTCAATCGGAACACATCAGTGCTCAACCAGCGAGTTTCTCTGTATCTCTTGTCAGGTCTTTGGTTATACCTTACCAATAAACGTTAAGTTTGGTTTAATCCCGGTGGATTCCAATCATTAAAAACGCTACGAGCCTGACTTCTCCCGATCCCGCTATCCGCTCTGCGCCGTTACCGCACAGGGCACAATATTAAATGGTGGCAGCGGTGGGATCTGCACCGTCGAAGTCAAATTGTGAGCCTGCTGAAAAGTGTAACGTGGCGTGATTACCAGTGTTACCTACGACCTAGAAGTCAATCTCTGCTGAGGTAGAGACCGGCAAGACCACCAAACTGGGGACGCGAACGAGCTCTTAGGAGACACACGCACTCCACCTGACCGCCGCTCTCTTATCAAGAGACGACTAGACGGCCTAGCTAACGGGAAGGTTATAACCAAATCTGACGGACGTCACTAGCGTGCCATTTCTGATCCGAAGACCTTTGGCCAAGCAGTGGCGGATAAGGATAAGGAGCTCCAGAACCCGACACACCGACAACATCTCGTACGACACAGGCGATAAGGAGATATCGCCACCTCGCCGACCCCAGTTACGTCAACCAACACCCCGCGGCTACCAGCAGACATCAATCAACAACATGCACCTGCCAATCATCCTGCGAGTAACCAGAAAACTCCAATCGCCGTAGCGATATAAGAAATATATTGTAAAACAGAATCTTCATACGGCCCTTGCATGCCGACGGAAGGCGCATCTACCAGTAGCTACCTTCTTCCCAACCGGAGGTCATTTTGTATATCACTAGAGTCTTTCTTTGACAAAAAGCTCATATTCAGTCCAGTAGATCCTACAAAAGTAAAAGCGCGCTCTTCCCTAAGCATCTCGAGCCATCAACGACGCCTCATGCGAGCACCTAAGCTAGAGACTAGACCGACACATATCACGCCGCCGAATCAAGCGTCCACACGACACCCGAGAGTATCGTCGTACCGTCCCAGCGTCGCACAGTGGTCTGAAACGCGAATCTAGCCGGAAAAAATAGCAAAATCGATGGCAGTGGAATCGAACTTTGACTATTAGAAATCTTTGAAACAATGATATATGATCGAGCTATAACCCCTTTTTAATTATAGATAGTCGTACGAGTCCTGTAGACTATTATAAAACCATTATTTTTTTAATATTTTAAAATTGTATACGCGGTAGCGATTAGAATGAATCGGATTTATATTGATACCGCGGACCTAGCGATTGTATTTAAATTAATACATTAGTGTTCAATGATCATTAGGGTATAATGTATTTGTTTTATATTTTTTCAATCGTCTGCCCTCTCGGATTCAGAGATGCCAGAAAATTGACACAAAGCTTACCTTTTATGTTTTTCAAACACCTTTAAAAGTCTGTACGAAAAAAGTATCGATTAGTATTGGTTTGGTGCAAGTTTTTACTGTTAAAGTGAAACTTCAAGAACAACATACTAAAAGGGCATCTGCCAGTTTTTGCCTATTTTCAAGTTACAGGTTTTTTTGTAGAACATGTTTGGCCGGCAAATGATTAAAAGTGTTTTTCATCACTTTTCAAAGGTATCTACGAAAATTCTGCTTTATTTTCTATGATTGGGATTATGTGAAAGCTTGAATGGGCATATATCTGAGTACCGAAAATACTCTATCCGTTTTAAACCCTACAAAGTCTCTATTTTCTGCTGCGCATATACGAGCCTAGACTCATCCCCGAGTAGTTGAGCTATGCCTAAGAAATTCGAATACCTGCGATATTTTCTTCTACCAATTACTGTTCATTACCAGTGCCCATTTTTATGTCTGTTGGATTTTTTCTATCGTTGCTTCGCAGTTATTAGGGACCGTTTATCCCTAGAGCGCAGATATTTTACAATCGTACCCGTGCAGCTGCAAATTGTAAATCTTTTAGAACAATAGCATCTCTGAAACATAGTTTCAGTCACGTTTTACCTAGCGCAATAAAACATCCGACCGCCAAATATAGCGATTCTGTACCTACCCAGGGTTTGGCGCTCGACCCTCAGGTGGCCGTCACCCCGTCGACACTTTCTTACCTTCTTTCTCTCTTCACTTGGAAGCGGAACTCAATTTGTATTTCGACGTTTTCACGAGTGACCGTTTCCGGAAGAGCGCTAATTTCATCTTCCGAAAGTCGTGGAGAGGGGCACCGCAAGCTCTTAAAAGGTCTGTCTCAGCTTCAGACACAGTCCAACAGTCATCTCAAACGAATATATTCTCACTATTGAAGCACTTCAATACTCGATTCAGTCACGATCTACTAGAGCAGACGCTGTATTTGCATCTGACTTCTGTTAAGAGTTGAGCGAAATAAAATAATAGTAATGGTGGGCCCAAAACACTCCGTTCTTTTTGAAGTTGTGCATGAAGTATCTGACAACTGCGTTGCTTCTTGCACATCAAAGGAGGTGATTGAAAAATTATTCAATTATTTGTGCGAAAAGTTTAACGTTCGGTTCGATTCAAGTGGTGAAAAGTGCAGTGCTGCTATGAAATCAAATCTTAAGGGTGAGTATTATCTGAATTTTTTATATCACAGCAGTTCTTTCATATAATTTTCACTCACAAATCGTCTAACCATTATTTTCATTACCTTTCGTATCAGGTTTTTGTTCAAATTTAAAAAAGAAGTTGGAACAATGCAACAGAACCCAAGCCGTGCTTTTAGTCAAACAAAGTGCGTGGTTAGACCTTACATTTGGCATTACACCATCTATAAATTGTGTGGAACCAGTACCGTCAATAAGTCGAGGAAGACCGCCGAAACCGTTTGAGGAATTGAGTGATCGCATGAAGCGGAAAAGAACCGCAGCTCTTCGTTCATCCATAGCACCCGAAGCACTCTACTACGCTACAACAACTGCTCTCTATGCAGAAGGCAAGCGCGCTGCAGGAGATTTGGTCGTACAGGCAACAAGATTCTCCCCCGAACGTGCACTTCGACTCCGCAAAGCCATCCAAAAATCGGTGTCGAAGATTATTACTCCATATTCAGAGGATGAAGCGCTGGCAATTATTATAGACTGCCGGCTATCAAAACAGTCTTATAATCAGCTGCGGGTTCAAGCTATTGCAAAAGCTATATTAAGATAACGGAAGCGAAAAACAGATGTTATCCTGATGGCATTATCGTTACCGAATTCGGTGAATATCGTTATCATATTCTTGTTCGTGGAATATTTAATTAAATTGGCAAAGTTAAATTCAATTCCACTTCGACGTTCTTTTAGGTGCTTCCATTCCGCTTCAGAAGTTATTGGATCATACTTGCGAACGCCTAATAGAAACATTAGAATTTCCCGATTCAGCAAATTTTTTTGAAAACTTCGAAAAAATCGACCTACTGTGCAAATGGGGCTGTGATGGAAGCTCGGGAGATAACGAGTACCTGCAATTATTTAAAAATCCAACTATCGAGGAACAAGAAGGAGTAGGTGCCGATGCAAGGAAATATTCTGAAAAACATATTTTTATGTATTCATTGGTACCATTGCGCTTAATAGGAATTAGAAAAGAGACCAGAAACAAAGTAACACACTGGAACAATCCGAAACCATCCTCAATAAAATATTGCCGCCCTATTAAATTTTTATATACAAAGGAAACTAAAGAAATTAGTCAAGAAGAAGTTTCCAAGACAAACGCAGAGATTGAGTCTTTGAAACCTCTGGAAACATTTATTAATGGTAAGATTAATACTCTTTTAAATGATATAATAAGAAATCTTTTCAATTTAAAAATAAGTTATATTCTGTTCCCTAAGGTTCGCAGGTTCAAATCAACTACACCATGATTTTAACAATGCTGGATACGAAAGTAATATCAGCACTAACAAATACAGCAAGCCAAAATTGCTATATTTGTGGTTGTAAGCCTTCCCAGATGAATGATCTGCAACTCGCAGGAAGTTTACACATCCGGGAGGAAAATTTAAAATACGAGTTATCCACACTACATGCGTGGATTAAATTCTTGGAGTGCATCCTTCATATTGCATACAAATTAGAATATAGGAAAGTGACACTGCGTGGAGCTAGCGCAGAAGAAAAAGTGGACATAGCTACACGCAAGAGCAATATTCAAAAGGCTCTTTGGGATGAGCTTGGATTAAGAGTCGATCGAGTCGTGCAAGGAGTTGGGACGTCAAATACCGGTAACGTAGCAAGGAGATTTTTTGATGATCCGGAAACCGCAGCTAGAGGAACTGGTGTTGACGTAAGATTAGTCTCGAGATTTAGTATAATATTGCAGGTAACTAAGAAACTTTTAACAAAAGATGCCCCAAGCGGCAAATTTCCAAGTATTGTAATCATGTTTCTCACTTTTTTCAGACTCTGTCCAGTGGGCACGAAATTAATGATAAGGCTTTTAACGAATATGCGTTGCAAACCGCTCAGTTGTACGTATCCCTGTACGATTGGTATTATATGCCTCCCACGGTCCATAAAATTTTACTTCATGGAAACGAAGCAATTAAATATGCCATTCTGCCAATTGGTTCCTTATCAGAAGAGGCACAGGAATCTAGGAATAAAGATTATAAGCGGTTCCGGGAGCATCACACTCGCAAAAGCTCGCGATTGAATACAACGACCGATCTAATTAATATGTTGCTTGCATCATCAGATCCGGTGATAACCAGTTACCGACGAGTAAAAGATGTAACAAGCGAGGAATTACATCCTGAGGTGAAAGATCTGCTAAACATCGATAGTGCAGAAGAAGAGCAAATTGCCCTTAGCGGAGGTTCCACAGCCGACACTTCTGATTCTGATTTTGGGTATGTTATTGAATAATTCACTACGCATCCATATTTACAAAATAATTAATGCCAAATCTTTTTTTAGGCGTTTCTATTAAATGATGGAGTTTCATTTTAAGTGTAGCCAATTTATATTATATAGTATATATTTATGAATATAATATTTTAATATAATGCGTAAACATGGTAATATTAAAATGTCTTATACGCGTTATGTAAATATGTACAGGAATCCAGTAATATTTCTTATATTATCATTTATTAAATAATTTAAAATAATTAATTTTATTGTATTGAAAATTAGTGTAAGCATTGTACATTATCTAATGTATATATACTGCGGATAATATTCTAAGTATCTTTTTTGTTGTTTATACTTTTTGAAAAAAACGGAGTAACAGTTGAGTCGATATATTAAAATGCATTTTTCACAATCCCTGCCTTTGCTTATTTTCAGTAACATACTATACACATTTTAAAATTTTGTAAATCTGTCATCAAATTTGTAATTATTGAATTTTAAGTAGGCTTTTTGTTCATTCTACTTTGTTTAGTACAATTTTATTCCACTAGATATGATTCGGACGTAGAAATGATTTTTTTCCGGCTAGATTCGCGTTTCAGACCACTGTGCGTCGGTACCCTGTTAGAACACTCGATTTCAGTCTATTAGAAAACGAACCCGCCATGTCATACTCAGGTCCTAGCGACTCTACCAACCAAACGATCCGTGGAGTCGTATCCGCGCTCGGACTAATCGGTATATGTGATGGAGAGAAAGGCTCCGAACTACTCGCATTTCTCAACAATGTCGAGTGCGCTTTAGAGTTAACACCCGAAAACGAGCAACCGCGACTCCTATGACTCATTTTAAAAACCAAAATACAAGGCAGAGCCTTGCGAGAATTGCAACACAAAACTATCAATAACCTCACAGAACTCACCCACCTACTCAGAACGCAATTCGCCGCGAAACGATCCTGTGACACTGTTACATATTCATCCTCTCGGACTACTTTTCTTAACATTATTTCATACGTAGATTCAATAATTATAACTCGCTAGCTTCCTACATAGAATATTCCTGCGTATTTTTCGAGCCTTAAAACTGTGACTTCGACTCCTCTCGTTCCGTCTTATCTCTAGTGTTTATAGCTTTCTGGTAGGGGAGCAACGCAGCGTGCCCTTGGTGCATCTGTGTAGTTCCTTAGAACTCCAGCATGGTCAGACTCTTGGCGCCCTATACTCCCACTATACCCCTTTTCACTGGGTTTTCGGGTATTTAAGCCCTAAATTCTAGTGGAAAGCGGGGGAATCAGTTCCGAACTCTCATCGACAGCGAAGCTCTGTCACTCGGACCAGCGAAGAACATCGTAGTAGATCGAGCATTAGTCTCCTTCGAAACCAGTCAATATTACCGTACGTACATCGTGTCATATCGCGATCGTTAGGCAAGTCACAGTTCTTTCGTCAGTTTCTCCCCCGTTCAATATCGTAACGTAATACGAACTCAGTTTAAGTATATTGTAACAACATTTCACTTCCGCTGAAACTCTCATTATTATTTTTGTATTGTATTTTCATTCAGAATATATTGATCATTGTTTTAGTTTTTATTAACAAAATCATTGCTTCTTTATTGGAAATTCCTGTTCAGTCATCCTTGATTTAAATAAGCACATATAAGGAAAGGAATAATAAAAGACCCCACGAGGATACACTTTTACCGCTCAAGGTGTATCCGGCGAGCAATAGTAAGGTTTAACTTTAGCCTAGGGCATTCTTTCATGATCAATGAGCAGGATTGAGTCTGGCAAAGGTGAAATAGCCCTTTGCACGATCTCAGAGCATATTTAGGACTCGCGAAGCCTGGCTCGTAACAACACCGTACAAACCGAGTTTAGTAGCTGTAGACAGAGAGACGGAGATACCGTCCAATATTTTAGGTCTAGAATGGAGAATTTATTAGCCGAATTGAAAGAACTGTCCATCGATGACACCTTAAGCCCGTCACAGAGTTCAGCCATCGAAAACCTCTTAGACAAACAAGCTTTACTCTATTTCACACGAGGATTGAAGGACCAGCTTAGAGTGATAATACGAACGCGCACTTTCAAAGACTTACAATCGGCAATAGCAGCCGCCATCGAGGAAGAACGGATATGAGGATTAGGTCCCCTTCGCTCAAATAACCACTCGCGTTATCGCGGGAATACTCGCGATAACCAAGCACGCGACGCACCAAAGTGCAGAAGATGCCATAAAATAGGTCACACCGCCAACAACTGTTACACGCACCTAAGCTCGCCCCGTCCATCTTTCGATCAACCCCCACACCGTCATCAGAACCCTCGAGCTCACTCCAATAACTCCAATAACTGGTTAGTTCAACGCGTAACCGTAACATGTAGATACTGCAAAAAAACCGATTCACACACTCGAGGAATGCCGCGCACGGCAGCGCGCGAACGAGAGGAACCAGACGGAGCGGCCCCCGCACACACACAGTAACTTACGTCAACCTAGCCGACAACGCAAAACCCACAACACGGAACAACAACCCAAACTCCCAAACTCTCGCCAACCCAACTCCTTCAAGAGACCACACGATGGCTCGAGAATCGATACATACCAGGCTAACACGATAGCAGCCGAGCCCAATTCACCACTTAATCTAGTAGAAATCGAGGCACCAGAATTGGTTGACGGAAAAGCCCTCATGCTCGTAGATACCGAAGTCGAAATTACCCTGCTAAAAGTCGGACGCGTTCTAAGCGATGTTCCTGCCGTGGAAGAAGTTGTAACCTTGCACGGCGTCGGACCGAACGTAACTAAAACACTGTGCAGCGCACACATCACCGTCCGAATAGGAGACAGACAAATCAGACATCTCTGCCGAATAGTACGTGACAACTTACTCCGAGAACTACGCGGACTCTTAGGACTCGATTTCCTCTCAAAACACCGCGTCGAAATACGACCCGGCCAATCTCTCAAGATCCTCGGTACATATATCCCGGTCATTAGCGGAGATAACGTAACCCTAAAGGCACGAACATTAAGCCTAGCACATACTGCTGCCCTAGGTGAAGGAATCGTAGACCAAGCAATGATCAAACCGGGAATATTCATAGGCAATATCCTCACCACAGGAACCAATAATAAATGTCTTATTAGCGTCATGAATACAAAGCTCGAAGACTCGAAAATTAGAACACCAGTCGTAAAACTACACCCTGTCACGCTAAGCACTGACCTACCTCGCGGCACCGCCGACAGCAGAATCACTTACACATCCACTAGCGGCACAAACAGGATACAAACCCTGCGCAAAAAGATAACGATCGACAATCTACACTCCGAGGAAAAGAAACGCCTATTAGACCTATGCGAACGATATAACGACATCATCTATCTAGAAGGCGATCAATTAGGATGTACTAACAAAACCGCTCTCGCAATACCCCCCCCCCTTTTTTTTTCGTGGGGAAATCCTCATGGACACCCCGCCGCCCTGGTGGGAGCAACGGGGTAGTGCCGGACTCTTACCGGCTAAAACCCCACGGTGGCCATCCTCAGCGCTTATTGGGGCGACACCGGGAACTCTGTTCGAACACGACCGGTGCCGCCCCGCGCCCGCCCCCTAGTGGGGGCCCGTCTCGTGGTGGGGGAGTGGCCATCGCCTCTCTCGCTTTCACGAGAGAGGGAGGCGTCCCCCACTACTCGCAGGGAGACACGGCTCGCCGCACTCCTTCGCCACCGGCGAAGGAGGAGCGAACCGTGCCCCCCGCACCGCCAATCTCACCTGAGCGGGACGTGCGACCACTACACGCCCCGTCCCGCCTCGGGGCCGCTTTGCGGAGGCGACAGAGCCACCACTCTGTCGCCTGGCGGCCCCTTGGCACATGCCCGGCCCACCGGCAGGGAAACCCCACCGGCGGGTCCGGACCTTCGACCCTAATTGGGGGGAACTGCGTCCCCCCGTGCGGGGCGGCGGCGCGGACGGGCCCTCCCCAGACGGAAGGGGTCCGTCCTCTCCCGCCGCCGCTCCGCCTCCTCCTTTTGGGAGAGCACTTCCTCGCAAAAGGCGAGGAAGGCCCTCCACGACCTCTCGTTGCCGAGGATCTGTCGGATGACCGTCGGCAGCGAGAGGTCCCTCCCAATATACCGGACCAGGACACGGCGCTGTTCCCCCCAGGCCCTGCAATGCTGGAGGGTATGTTGCGCCGTGTCCCGGTCCCCGTCGCAATGGTGGCACTGTGCCGTCGCCTCCATCCCGATCCGACGCAGGTACTCACCGAAGCAGCCATGCCCGGTGAGCACCTGCGTGGCGTGGTAGGAGAGCTGCCCCCTGCCGCGACTCACCCAAGCCTCAAGGCTCGGGAGAATCGCCCCGACGGCTCTGTGGCGGGAGTTGGCTGGATCTTCCAGCCTCTCCCGCCACATCTCGACAACGAGCCGCCGGGTCTGGCGCTTGAGCTCCCCGACCGACCGCTCCGTGGGTGGTCCGCCCCTGTTACGGAGGGCGCGAAGACCCGAATAGGTCCCCGCGTTCCCCACCGCCAGGATGTCCAGGGGCGGAAACCTCGCCAACAGGCATGCCGACGCCAGGGAGATCGTGCGATATCCTCGCACGACCCTGACGGCCATCCGACGCTGTACCCTGAAGAGCAGGGCACAATTGCGCCGGTTGGCCGCCAGGTCGTCCGCCCAGACTGGCGCTCCGTAGAGCACCATGGAACGGACTACTCCCGCATAAAGGCGTCGGACACCTTCCCACGGTCCCCCGATGTTGGGCAGCACTCGCAATACCCCTAAGAAACAACACAACCCCTATCAACACTAGACCGTACAGACTCCCACAAACACAAAAAACCGAAGTGGATAGACAAGTTAAAGAAATGGCTAAAGAAGGAATAGTCAGCCCTAGTTCCAGCCCATGGAACTCACCCCTACTCGTAGTGCCCAAAAAACCGGACGCCACTGGATGACCTAGATTCAGAGTCGTTGTCGATTTTCGAAAACTAAACAGCATCACCGCAGGAGACTCGTATCCTCTACCGAATATCACGGATATTTTGGACGAATTAGGTGGAGCCAAATATTTCTCCACGTTGGATCTAGCGTCAGGTTTCCATCAAATTCCCATGAAACCGGAGGACCGCGAAAAAGCCGCATTTTCAGCTCCATACGGACACTGCGAATACAACAGAATGCCCTTCGGACTAAGAAACGCTCCCGCAACTTTCCAAAGACTCGTGAACTCAGTTCTAGCAGGACTACAGGGAATAAAATGCTTCGTTTACCTAGACGACATAATAGTCTACGGATGTTCACTACAAGAACACCAGGAACGTCTCGAATCTGTTTTCAAACGACTTCGCGAAAACGGACTAAAATTACAACCCTGCAAATGTCACTTCTTGCATAAAGAGACCATATACCTAGGACACATCATTAGCAAAGAAGGGATAAAACCGGATCCCTCAAAACTAGAAGCCGTAAAGAACTTCCCAACACCTCAAACAACAAAAGACATTCAATCCTTCCTAGGACTAGCCGGATATTACAGGAGATTTATCAACAATTTCTCGGGAACAGCTAAAGCCCTCACGCAACTACTAAAAAAGAACCAACCATTCACATGGATAGCACTTGAGCAGGAAGAATTTGAACGCCTAAAAGAAAGACTG
This sequence comes from Ectemnius lituratus, assembly GCA_910593735.2. Classification (NCBI taxonomy): domain Eukaryota; kingdom Metazoa; phylum Arthropoda; class Insecta; order Hymenoptera; family Crabronidae; genus Ectemnius; species Ectemnius lituratus. The sequence continues at coordinate 4,343,005 of OU343037.1, forward strand.
ACATCACCACCTCTCCTGCAATACCCGGATTTCACCAAACCCTCCGTTCTCACAACCGATGCCTTCGGAAAGGCAATCGGCGCGATACTATCCCAAGGCAAAATAGGGCAAGACCTACCGATAGCATACGCGAGTAGAATCCTCAACAAAGCAGAACAAAACTATAGCACAACGGAAAGAGAACTTCTAGCTATAGTATGGGGAACACAACATTTCCGACCCTACCTATACGGAACCAAATTCATCGTCGTCACTGACCATAAACCCCTCACGTGACTCTTCAACGTCAAAGATTCGGGATCTCGATTAACCAGATGGCGAATAAAATTAGCAGAATACGACTACGAGATCCACTATAAGAAAGGCATTCAAAATAACAACAGAAAGCTGGCTGACGCCAGCTCTCGACGAACAACTGTCGCAAGACGAGGCCAAGGATACCCCCATAAACCGTACATACACAGCGGACGAAATAAAAAGATTCTATAAATAAAACATGGGCTCCAAGTAAAGCACCGATGGTCATAACAGACACTCCTACCACATCATTCGAAAAATCTTTACCGACCAAGGAGCGAACATTCTAAGCGAGGTATTCAAAGACGTATGCAAACTTCTCAAGATAAATAAAATCCAGACAAGCGCGTACCACCCAGAATCCAACGGCGCTCTAGAAAGAACTCACCCAACACTAGCAGATTATCTTAAATACTACATCAACGAAGATCAAACCAACTGGGACGAATAGCTCCCCTACGCGATGTTCACATATAATACCACACCGCACAGTCCCACCGGGCACACCCCCTACGAGCTAACCTTCGGACAAACAACTACTCTACCTACATCTCTACAACAGCCTCCGCGCCTAACATACATATACGACAAGTACGCCGAAGAATTACGCGAACGAATCCGATCGACACACAAAGTAGCGCGAGAATCACTACGACAAAAGAAAGAAAGGTCTAAAACTACCTACGATAAACAAACGAAAATACTAACGTTCAAACCCGGCGAGAAAGTTCTACTCAGGACGAAACAGTCCGACGAGGACGATCAAAAAAGCTAACACCTAAATGGATCGAACCGTATAAAATAATATCTAAACATGACAACGAGGCGTATACTATAAAAAAGGGTCGCTGAACCCAACGAATACACGCGAACCGTCTCAAACTTTTCATCGACTAACCGAACCAAATAAAAATCGAAACGCGAAACAAAAAAAACAAATATAAAATATATACTTACCATCCTCCCTTACACATAAACTTTGTAACGAAAACGTCCTTCCTGACCAAACATAAGACCGGAGGGTTGCGCGCGGTCACCCAATAGGGAAAATAAATATCGCCTCCAGAGAAGGTCATACCGATTCCGCTAACGGCCAAAAGAACTGATCCGCTTCTAACTTTCGTTTGAATTTCGCGTGACCATCCAACACCGTTGGCCAGGGACGAAACACCACCACCTGCCCCGTGAGGAACATCTTCAAAGGCGCCACCCGCAGCCACGAGACTCCGGCTCGACGTGGAGACCCCCTTAAGGACGACAGCAGCCCTCGATGGAGTTCCACCACAACCCTGGCCAAGCTGTAGGAACTCCGGGCGGTAGGGCAGGCGCGTCCAGGAGGAAGGATCCATCGGCAGCGGCCACTCGGATCTTCCACAGCGCAGGGGTACGGCCCTGTTGCGGGGGCTCCCCGTGCCTTGGCGCCCGGACTGCGTAGGGTGGCCCACACGGCCCAAATCAGGGGCGCCGGAGGAAGTAAACAGAAATCTATTAAAGCCCCGCACGCGGAAGGAGCGGGCATTCGTTTTCGAACCGTTGTAGTGATTAGCCTTTCCGAACCAGTGTGTGATTCCGAAGCTCTTCTGCTACTTCCGTTTGGTAAGCCAAGCCTCTGGGCATCTCTCATACGTAAAAATTGGCCAGGGCATTGTCCTGATCCGATTTTGTAAACGTTCGTCTTGTGCTTCTCCAAACCGTAGTTTAACGCAATGTAAGGTTCCCGTTGTCTTTAGAATCTCAATTAGCGACCTTCCTGGAGGGCTCCTGCTCTCGAAACGGATCACTCCCATCCGTCCATTAGAATAAGTTCACGCAATCGAGATTGTATTATCCAACTCTGCTCTTCCGTTCGTTCGTCTCGCCGTCCGGGACACGCTTCCGTTTTGCGTCGGTTCACCCAGTACAATAGTTCGCTTCTTTTGTATCCTGTTCTTCACGGACGCTGAGTAACGCCCGTGGACGAAGCCCGTTTTACCGCTCAATTGCCATTATTTAAGCATCTTTCTGTGAGCAATAAATCTCGTAAAAGGAACTCTGTCTGTCTTTGTTGCGTCTTCTGCCGAATTCACGGCCCTTCCTACTATCCTCAAACTGAGCTGCCGTGTGAGGAAACCCGATTGCGGTTCCGCGGAAAACTTGCGTCCGGCTTTAGCCAGTGTGTTAGTCTCAGAGTGGTACCTCGGAATACCTGGCGTCCTGGTCACTTCCGCTTCCCCGAGCCGAATCGACGGTCAGGGACAAGTCATCGCGTTCCCGAAAAGCCGCGCGTCGAGTAAAGAATAATAATATATATTTTCCTGGGTAACCAGCTGCGGGTAGCTCTATTAATGAGTGGACCCAGGAAAATCCCTGATAACTTATATCTATAGTAAAATTGACTACTCTCTAAATGAAGGACAAGGAGGAAGGAGAGAGAGACCGGTCAAGAAAATACAATACAACATATGTTGTGCCCTGCGTGGTGACGGCGCAGAGCGGGTAGCGGGATCGGAGGAAGTCAGGCTCGTAGCGTTTAAAGGATTGGAATCCACCGGGATTAAACCCAAAACTTAAGGTTTATTGATAAAGTATAATCAATGAACTGACAAGAGGTAGAGAGTAACTCGCTGATACGCACTGATGTGTTCTGATCGAAATCTGGATAGCGAGTCCCGCCTGGGACATCGGTTGATGGTTTTGTTCGAGGCAGGCGTTGCCTTGGCACGAGGCGCTGATTAGGCGAAGCGACTCAGTGCCTCGTTGCTAAACGTGACTTAGTAGCTAGACGCTCGTTATTGATATCATAATATATCATGGACTTTGGACACTGCATTATCCTCTCGAAGAAAGGATTTGACGATATAGCTAGTTTGTGCAATCCGAGAGCCAGCTTTGGACTCGGGCGTAACAATCCCTCCCCCCTTAAGGGAGAAAAGGGCGAAGGTCTTTTCGAAGATGGTGCAGTGTTTACAATATTCGTACAAAGTCGTTATAGCTAATATACGTTATAAAGGTACATTATTCGTAGTGTATCTATAATGTGAAATTATATAATAATGTATGATGTAATATACAGGGTGTAACAGATAGAATGGAACCAGCTTTTTACCATCGAATTATCTGTAATACCGACATTGCGTAATTGTTTTGATAGCCGTGTAATGTCACTTGTGTCGTGTGTCGCGTGAACTTACACGGAGTGAATCACGACAGATACTTGCTGCCTATTGATTAATTGAGAAATGCAAAATCTTGAGGAAACGTTACTTATGCACTCCAATGAAACGGTTTTATTTTCAATTCTGAATTATATAGTAACCGTATTAAGTCTTGTGTCATATAACATTTCTCTGAACTGAATCTCCGGAAAGCGGGCTATGATTATTAGAATGGACGCTTGTCCAATAACATTAGGTGTCATCTTGGGAAGACGCCCCCTCTTCCGCTTCATCACCCTCACCTCTTTGCGCCTCTGATCGCGGTTCTAATGCGAGGCGATCGATCAATCTCCTCCGCATTTCCTCCACCGTTCCGCCAGTGTCCAATCCTTGCACCTGTAATAAGCCGCGCAAAACTTCTACGCCTATGCCACCATACATTTGCTCGAGTTCCCTTCGACAAATTCTCTTGCGTCTCGGCGGCATGCTGTTGGTTGAGAACCGCTGCTTTGTCAGGCAAACCTATGTTATGGGCGCGAAGTGTTTACAACGGTCGACTCTTCGTCGACCGACAGGCCGAAAGAGGAGTGGGCTCGGTAGAGCTGCGGAGCAAAGGGACGCGCGACTCCCTCCGCCCCTGCCCTCCGCGCTTATCCGCCAGCCGCGTGACGTCACGCCGGCACCGCTTCCAGTACCAACGAGCATCCCCGCTTATTCCGCGCCTACAAATTACGAAGCCGAGGCAGCTCGGGTAGAGTACCGCGTGCGCGCTGACCCCCCTCCCCCGTCGAGCACTTTTTATGAGCACCGAGCAGCTGACAACTTTGCTCCTTACGCTAGCGGATGGCACGCTAGCCCGCTACCACGTCGCCGCGCGGACAGCGCAATCCCCCCGAACGCCCCTCCACGCACAAACCCACCCACCCCACCCCTCTCTCACCCAGAAGAGTACGCCCGTGTGCCAGCGGGCTACCGCCTGATATTGGAAGGAGAGGTCAACCATCCAGCACCAATACCGCATTCTCAGCCAGGACAGGAAGGCACGGTGGATCCAATTATCGGCAAGACGATGATGCAGTGGCCACACCGATTCCATGGAAACCCAGGGGAAGACGCCGACCGATTTTCATCAGCGGTCGAGGCGCGCGCACGTTTCCATGGAATCCCAGAAAGTCAGCTGATACCAAATGTGCTCGTCCTCTTGGGAGGATTAGCCGAGGACTGGTATCTTGCCACCAGCCGATTCCACCACACATGGACTGCCTTCGTCAGTGGCTTCCTGAAAGCATTCGAACGCAAGCCGAGCTTGGATAGAATGAGGGAAATTCTGGACAGGAAACAACAACCAGGCGAACCTTTCTTCTTATATCTGGCGGACGTGCTCAGACGGGCTGAGAGAGTTGAACCCGGTTATTCCGAAGCCGCACTTCGGGAAATCATTTACAAAAACATGAGACCACATTACCGAACACTAATTCCAAAGACATCCTTTCGTACATATGATGAATTGGCGGAATTGGTGACCGATTGGGAAGAAGATGCACCGGAAGACGTACTCGCCCACGTGCCGCCAAGGGCGACAGGGCCTTCCCAACCGCTCGCCGCCGCCCCTCCATCCCCCGTACCCATTCACAGACCGTCCGCTTCAAACTCAAGGGCCCAGAGTGAAGAAGCGGGAATAAGAGACTTTAATAGGGCATCGGGCAACACAGCGCTTATTATGTCACCGCTCCCACCGGTCGGTGGTCCGCGCCTCCGCAAGCTCCGCCACCAATAAGCGTAAGCGGCACGGCTAATTATCCGCCGTATTATGTTTCGGGAACACCGCCTCCCTTCGCGCCTTATCAGCAGCCGAACCCATATGCGCCAGTGACCAGTCATTGCCAGCACCAGTATCAGGCGCACCATTTTTGTTGCGCCCCGATACCACCTCCACCTACTACCGCTCCTCCTCCTTCCCCCTCGCTGAAGCGCAACAACCGAGGCCGGTTGAATAAGATGACGTCGCCGGCAGTAAACAGAAAAGCCACGAGTAGCAACCCTCCGAGTGCTGCACCAGTTTCCACCTTGCCGCCCAGATGTTGGAGGTGCGGCAGAACCGGCCATCGACAGAAGAACTGCAGATCGGCCGAAATCATGTACTGCGTCCGGTGCGACGTCGCGGGAACACCGACCGCAAAATGCCCGAAATGCTCGGGAAACGAGACCGTCCGGCGCTAAGCGAGGCATTAGCGACGGCAGGAGCAGAGGAGGCCTCCACGACATCTGAGGACTCAGAGGGGGAGGAGGAATTCGAGCCACCCACGCCTCCCAAATCCTCACCTACACCTATCCCGCTCCTTTACATCGACGTAACTATCGGCAGTTTTAACGTAAACGCGCTAGTGGACACGGGAGCCAGCGAGAGTTTTTTGAGCGAACAATTTGCTCAAAGTCTCGGCGCAGCGGCACCTCTCGCGCCCGTAGTTCCCCGATATTATGCTCTCGCCGACGAAACCGTTCGTTGCGCGAGATACGCCGGCTATGTCAACGTTACGATCGAGCGGGAAACGAAATATATTTATTTACAGGTTATTGAAGTTTTGGGAGAGCGTATGATACTGGGTGTTGACGCGATTTACGAATTCGGGATCATACCAATTTTCCCATGGCGCAAATGGATTTTTCTGGCGAGACCGGATATATTTTATCCCTTCCGGATTGGCGAAAATACGCGACCGAGCTTGCGAGGCATAAGTCGCCTTACTGAAGGCGAACAAGAATGTCTACGAATTTTCTTGGAGCAAAGACTAGAAAAATTAAGTACGAAGACCGGCTGCACGGCGCTCATTAAACACAAAATCGACGTGGGCGAAAACACGCCCATAAAACAACGTTATTATCAAGTCTCGTCAAAAGTTCGCGAGCCCATTTATAAAGAAGTCGATCAGCTGCTCGCGGAGGGGATAATAGAGCCATCTAATAGCGCGTGGTCCAGTCCAATCGTTATGGTGCGTAAACCGAACGGCACCTACAGATTTTGCTTAGACTTTCGTAAAGTTAACGACGCGACTAAGAAAGACGCGTATCCGCTGCCGATTATGAATAGCATTTTGGATAAACTTCGGGCTGCCCGATATATTTCAACGTTAGATCTTAGCCAGGCGTACTTTCAGATCCCTTTAGAGGAAGAAAGCAAAGAGATTACAGCTTTCACAGTGCCTGGAAGAGGACTGTATCAATTTATTCGCATGCCGTACGGTCTGACTAACGCGCCCGCGACTTTCCAAAAATTACTTGATAGCTTAATCGGGGCGGAAATGGAGCCGTTCGCGTTTGCGTACTTAGACGATATTATTATAGTCACCACCACCTTTGACGAACATGTGCAGTGGCTGGGAAGGATTCTGGATAAAATACAAGACGTCGGCTTAGCAATAAATCCAGAGAAATGCGAATTTTGCCGGTCAGAAGTCCGATATCTCGGTTTTATTGTTCATGAGGACGGCGTCAAAATAGATCAAGAGAAAATCCAACCGATTCTCGACTATCCAGAACCGCGTACGGTGAAGCAACTACAGCGATTTCTCGGCATGGCTTCTTGGTACCGGAAGTTTATCCCGGGATTCGCCACGATCGCCGAAAACCTAACCCAGCTGCTGCGCAAAGATAGAGAATGGAACTGGACAGACACGCAACGAACTGCATTTGAACATCTTCGTCAGATGATAGCTACCGCGCCCGTATTAATTTACCCGCATTTCGAGCTGCCCTTCGTATTACAGACAGACGCGAGCACTGTGGGATTGGGTGCAGTTTTAACACAAGACATTTCGGGAGTAGAACGCGTGGTGGCTTACGCAAGTTGTACATTAAATGACGCCGAACGAAAATATACAACCACCGAGCAAGAGTGTCTAGCCGTCTTATGGGCCATTCGAAAATTTCGTCCGTATTTAGAGGGTTACCATTTCACGGTTATCACGGATCATAGCAGCCTACGCTGGCTGAAAAACTTAAAAGATCCGACTGGTCGCTTAGCTCGTTGGGCACTCGACATGCAAAATTATGACTTCGAGATAATTCATCGTAAGGGAGCTTTACACCACGTTCCCGACGCACTTTCGCGAATGTTCGAGTCGGAGGCTCACACGGTCGAGATGGCGGATAAAATAGGCCCGCTGTTTAATAACTTACATCCGGTCGTCGGCGCGCTAACCCACGTCCACGAAATTCAAGTCGCAGAAAAATTAGTGCAAATCGCCGCTCTGCCCGATAAATGGTACGACGCGAAATACGCGGCCGTATTAAAATCCCCGGACAGCCGGGATTGGAAAATTGAAGGGGAACGGCTATGGTTTAAACACAGCCACCCAATAAAATCAGAATTGCTAAGACACGACCTGAATGAGTGGAAATGGGTTCCGAAAAACTCGGAAAAATTGGAGATCCTTTCCGAAGCGCACGACGAGCCACAAGCGGGACATCTTGGCCGTGAAAAAACATACCAACGCCTCACGATGAGGTATTACTGGCCGCGAATGTATCGAGACGTCGCGAAATATGTTAACAAGTGCGAAACATGTCAATTAATTAAAGTCGAGCAAGCGCCTGCCGCCGGCGAAATGGGCCGCCGAATTGTACACAGCCCATGGACCGTGATAGCCGCGGATATAATGGGACCGCTTCCGCGTAGTCGGGCAGGCTTCATGTATATCCTTGTAATACAAGATCTTTTTACGAAATGGATTGAAGTCTGCCCGCTAAGAAAAGCTACCGGTAAAAAGATCGGCGACGCCCTTGAGGATTTAATTTTTTCGCGATGGGGAATACCCTAAATCTTATTAACAGATAACGGCACGGAGTTTGTAAATACGACACTCAAAAAGCTCGCGGCAGATTACGGCCTACGACTAGCTACCACTCCCCCGTACCATCCCCAGGCCAATCCCGTCGAACGAGTTAATCGCGTTCTAAAAACTATGATAGTCGCCTATATCGAACGAGATCATCGCGATTGGGATGTCTACCTGCCTCAGCTCCGATTCGCATATAATACCGCAGTACATTCCGCGATAGAAACATCACCAGCTTTCCTCAATTTCGGTCGCGAGCCCTTACCGGCTCGCTGTTTCCGTGAGGGGGAGGGGGCGAGCGGGGCTGAGGAGGCAGACGCGCAGCCAACCGACCGTGCGCAATGGTCGGAACGCATGGCGAAAATAGGCGACTTGCGGAAATGGGTGCTCGAAAATCTGGAAGCGGCATATGTGAAAACGAGCCACCACTATAATTTGCGGCGGAGAAATCGCGAGTTTCGGGTAGGCGACCTAGTGTTGAAGAGGCAACACGTGCTGTCGTCGGCAGCACACAATTTTGCGGCAAAACTCGCGACAAAGTTCCACGGAACCTTTCGTGTCGCGAAAAAACTATCGCCGACCGTGTACGAATGCGAAACCTTGGAAGGCAGGCAGGCTGGCAAAGTACATGTGCAGGATTTGAAACCGTACGTGGGCACTCTTTAGGAATACGAGTAACAGTACTATAAACTTGTGTTGATTTGTGCGTTGAGTTGGATTAGAGGGAAAAGGGTATTATTATGTGTGTGATCCCCTCCAATAGATTTCAGATGTCAAGGCAGACCGAGAGTAAGCCCGGAGACACGAGCTCGTCGGCGGACGACTCGTTCGAAACGGCATATGACGGGGAGTACAAGGCCTCCGAACAGCAAGAACAAACGGTCACCCCCGCCCCATTTGGAGGAGGCAGGGGTACCTCGATCCGGGGCCGTCTACGAGGTAGACGAATAATCTACAATGCCGAGGCAAAGCTCCCACGCGGCCGATCGGCGACCAGACCGACCGGACGAACCACCCCCAGAGATCCACCGGGGTGGATAAACCCCCTGGGTCTCCTGGCCGATCGGCTTAAGGAAATTAGACAAGCCCAAAGGGAGGCTTGGGTCAGTGGGACTACCTCCACCTTCGGAAGGAGTACCACTCAGGCCGCACCCCTCGCTCCGGCCCAAATCGAGAGGCCCGGAAACATGGTGCGGGAGGCGATGCAGCGCCACGGAATTCGCCGAGAGGACCTGGACGACCCCGACCGGCTCCAGGCAATAATCGAGAGTCCCGTAAGCGTATGCTGGAACTGTGGCCAGGGAGGCCACATGCAGGTCCAGTGCCCGCAGCCAAGGCGGGCCTACTGCCACCGATGTGGGGCTCAGGGCACCTCCACCGCCCGTTGCCCGTATGCTCGCCGCCCCTGGCACAGCCAGGAGGCGAAGTACGCGGCGAAGAAACGGGTGGAGGAGGAGAAGAGGGCCCGCTGAGAAGGGAACAGGAGCCATGGCCGCCGACCACCAGCGGCCCTAGGAGCCACGGCCGCCGACCAACCGCGGCCGGATAGGGCAGCCGCCTAGATAGCAGCGGCTAAGGAGAAGGAACGGCCGCCGAACACCCGCGGCCGAAAAGAACGGTCGCCGACCACCTGCGACCGAGGAGGCAAACGGTCGCCGAACACCGCAACCGGTTATTGGACGAGAGGAGGGGGGACACCCTCGTCCCCGGGGAGCAATCACCACCGGCCCTCGGGCCAAGCTCCCCACCACACCATACCCCCCAACGAGAAGAAAAGACTGACTGGCGAACACCAGCCACCGAAGACGGAGGAGCAGCTAGAAGATCCGGTCTAACGGAACGCAGTGTTCGCTGTAACGCTCGCGAACAACACGGCGTGTTACAAAGTGCAGGAGGGAAGGGCGGAACCACGCCGAGGCTGCCAACACCTGCGCCTCACCGCCAGCCGAGCAGCGAGACACCGAGCCCCGAACGCCGAGCCGAAGATCACCGACGGCAGCGAGCGTCGGCCGAGTGAGACAGCAGCTCGTCTGACGAGCGCGGCGGCCGAGTCGCCGCGGAGATTCCCGAACTCCGCCGACAGCAAGGAGCGAGCGAGCCACCAAGCGCCTACGGCGCACCGCTGAATACCGCCAGCAAGCACGTGGTCCCTCGAGCACCACAAGGAGTCGACGCGCGCAGCTGTCCACTGTAAGATCGCCTGCCGCTAGCTGCCCTCACTGGATCGCCTGCCGCACAACCACCGCCAGCAAATGGGACCGTCTTCGTATAACCTCCCTCTAGTCACTAGTAATATAATTAACTTAGTTAAGCTAGTCAACTTCAGTCGTGTGTGTCCTACGTACGAGGAGGTAATATCTTTACAAATAACATCTAGTCAAGCGTGCCTGTGATAACATGTACTTACGTCCGTCCAATTCAACAGGGTGAAGGAAAGCGATTTCGCCTGAATTGGAGCAACGATGCGAGGGGCCCGCGGGGCACTAAGGATTTGGGTACCGGGAGTGTGGGGCAGCGGATAAACCCGGCCCCCTTAAAGGGGGGGGGGGGAGTGTGACGGGGCAAGTTGCCTCGTCCCAATCCTTGTCGTCACTCCTTGTCGGAGTGAGGAGTCTCTCTCTCTCTCTCTCTCTCTCTCTCTCTCTCTCTCTCTCTCTCTCTCTCTCTCTCTCTCTCTCTCTCTCTCTCTCTCTCTCTCTCTCTCTCTCTCCCTCTCCCTCTCCCTCTCCCTCTCCCTCTCCCTCTCCCTCTCCCTCTCTCTCTCTCTCTCTCTCTCCCTCTCCCTCCCCCTCTCCCTCCCCCTCTCTCTCTCTCTCTCCCTCTCTCTCCCTCTCTCTCCCTCCCTCCCTCTCTCTCTCTCTCTCTCTCTCTCTCACGCGCGGGCTGGCGTTATAGCGTTGCTGCAAGGCAGGCACAGGCAGAGTAAGCAGGAATTAAAAGCGAGCTTGAACGCCGAGAGGCACCTAGGTCCGCACGACGGACTGGGCCCACCTAGTGGAATGGCTACCCGAATAGGCGAGGAGGAGAGTCCGGATACCAGGAGTGCGCAGCCTGGGAGGCCGGATGAGCTGGGGATTGCCGTGTCGAGGACGAAGCAGCCCCTGAGGACGGACGGCTAGTGGGGTAGTGGCGTTGAGGGTGTGAGGCCACTTAGCGAATTAGGGATTCTCTCTCGTCACTCAGATTGCGACCGTCCCAGCGACAGCTAGCCTTCCGAGCGATTTTTGATAGTGCGAATAGGAGTGATAGTGACGAGAGAGAGAGAGAGAGCGATTGAACAGACGAAGGACCGTTGAGGAAGTAGACTAGCCAGACGACTGGAGACTTTAGCCGACCAGTGAGCCTGGAGTTTAGATCGGCATACCACCGGCCGAATTAGATCAGTGTAAGCCTCACACCTCAGTGCCCTATCCTTAGAGTCCTACGTAGAGATTCCGCGCCCGGTAATCGGGTTCCTCGCATTGATTGTTTGCCAGTAGAGTTCAATTAGCCTGCATTTGCCCTGCCTTCCTTGGGGCGACTTCGCAAGTCGCTTCTGAGTCGCGCGGTAGCATTGTAAGACTGCGTTCGCCGAACAAAGTGGCCGCCATCTTGCCACTTGTTGCCGAGATCCGCGATCGATCGTCCGCTCGAACGGGCGACGGGTTTCCATTTATCCGCGGCGTACATCGTCCGCCGACGTTCGGCCAGTTTAATTATTGCAGTCTGGTAATCGACCGACCATCTGTCGATCGCACGACGCGTTTCCCTACCGTGGGGTTAAATTGTAAAGGGGCCCTCGTGGCCTAGGATCGAGAGCGCGTTAGCTCGATTTGCAGTAGGTTATTTAGTTGTAGAACCGTCGGTCCGCCCGACATCAATAAACAGGGCGTCATTGTTTAAAGAAAGCCGCAGTTAATCATTCTTTCAGCATTTTGTAAATCCAGTGTGTCGTCCCTGGCCTCCTTTGTTTCCCGCCCCTCTACCTTCACATCCGGCCAGCCGGGCCACCATTCGCGTTTCCCACAGAGCTTTCTCTCTCGCTCGAGCTTTTCATCTCCTCTGGGTTGCACATTAAAATTAAGTTTGGTCTCGGCAACGGGGCCTGGCGCCCATCGAAGCACCCAGAGGGCTTGAGATTTAGAGAGGAGGCTCGGTCGAAGTTTCCCCGCTTTCCTAGCCGGCCAACGAAATCGGCGAGCTCGGGAAAGTGGTGGCACCGCACACACACGCGCGCAGGTCATATGCTCGGACTGATGTTGAGGATGATTGATCACGTCGTTATATATGCACGTCTTCACCTGCACTGTTTTTAATACACTCAGGAGAGTTCCTTATCATGGGTGCCGGTCCGTCAATATGTGTGCGCTGATTCGGCTGGTTGTAGTGCTTGAAACATCTGCGATACAACTGCACCTCCGGATCAATCTTTATGTGGTCGGGCAACTTATCCCACATACTGTCTACCTCCGCAGCGAAATTGCTTAGTAACAGTGCTTTCGGTACAAATTCAAGCTCTTTGGCGGTCGCAGCACGCAGCGTCGGTTGGTTAAGAACGAAGAAAACCATGATTTCAAGACTCGTGGTGTTGTTGCCGCTACCGTTGTTGTGAATCATCGCAATCACGGATCCGAGGGGCTATAAATACCAATACCCCTTACCCCCACCTCTTTGCTCTATAGTGTATGCATGCGTGTGTGGGTGCGCGTGTATGTATCTTTTACATCATGCGCTTCATGAGGCAGCCAATCAACATCAAAATTCCTATGAATCGTACGTTCGATGGTGAGGAGGAGAAAAATAGACAACGGAAACATGGTGCGCTGTTACCAAGAAGTATACGATGTGTGATTTGCGGTCCATCCAATTGTGGGAAAACAAACACGATGATTAGTATGCTCGAGAGTCCGAACGGGTTACGGTTTGAAAATGTGTACGTGTACTCAAAATCATTGCATCAACCCAAGTACCGATACTTGGAGGAAGTGTTGTCGTCGGTGGAGGATTTGGGTTACTTTCCATTCAAGGAAAATGCAAGTGTAATCCCGCCTGCCGAAGCCTTACCAAATTCGATATTCGTTTTTGATGATGTAGCCTGCGATGAGCAAAACGTTATGCGTGAATACTTCGCCATGGGTAGACACTCTGACGTGGATTGTTTTTACCTCGGTCAGTCGTACGTGAGAATCTCAAAACATATGATTCGCGATAATGCAAATATGATAATACTCTTCAAGCAGGATGGTATGAATCTACGACATGTCTATCATGATCATGTTAATGTGGATATGCCGCTTGAGAAATTCACCGAATTGTGCGCGAAATGTTGGGATAAAAAGTACAGTTTTCTAGTCATAGACAAGGACAGTCCAGTGAGCCATGGACGCTATAGGCGGGGATTTAATGAGTTTGCAATTATATCATGAGTGCACACATGCTTGACGTGTCATTGAACCTGCATCGATCTGTCTTGTAATTATTAACACTACCATGGAGGAGGCAGAGGAGGAAGAGGAGGGCGAGGGGAAGGAGAAGAATATTCAGATGAATAAGATGGGCATATCTATCACTGCAATGCTATCATGGATATGTCGTTCGAGAACGTGGATATGCCGCTGGAGAAGTTCATGGAGGTGTGTACGAAATACTGATACATAGAGTACCGTTTCAATACAGGTATCGGTATTTCATGTGTTTACAACAACATCATACAAAACGGTATCGGTATATAATGGGTTTGCAATAACATCATACAACATACGGTCGGGAAACATCATTGACGTCACATCGGTCTCTCTCTCCGTCACATACTGGGTCCATAGCCACTTTGAGTCATTACAACCTCCGCCATGGTGTTGGTTAAGAAGGAGGAGGAGGATAGCCGGATGAAAAACATGGTAAAGAAGAAGAAGTAGCATACCAAAAAGGAAGCAGTTGTGCAGGAGATTGCCAAAACCAGCGGGGCTATACGTAAAAAATATCTTGTGCTCAAAGTGGGAAAGATGGATACTGATGTGACCTTGGAGACAAACCTACGACCAATAGTGGAACCATTGAAACAATTGGTGGAGAAGGGTAATACGGTTATACAGCAGCAGCAGCCCCCCTTGTCACCGACATTGCAAACCTCCGAGTTCGATGATTCGTTCGACATACCATTGAGGGCAATGAAATTATCTAGCAGGAAAAAACTTTTACAAGCAAAGAGTCTCAACAGATTATATTCGGAGAATGTGAGTCCAACAAGCCCACCGCGTAAACCTATTTCTGCTAAAAAAAAAAGCGCGATACGAAGATTCACCAAAAATTGTGTCAACGGCCACCACCCCTGCAACCATTAATAATGACACCGATCCTATGTCGATCGTGGCTGGGGAAACCTTTGAGAACTCGTTCGTGGCATCGGACGAGGAGACACCGACGGCTATGATAGATAGTTCAATGCGCGCAGTTATGCACCCAAACCCTCAAGAAGAAGAATATCAGTCAGAAAGAGAATTTTTGCATCGAAGTCTCGGACCGCTGGCAAAGCGCTACTTGGAACTATTCTACACTGACACGCGAGATACTGTGGACAATGTGTACGGTGTGTAGTATAACGCCGATGATAATAAAATGTATATTGGCAATTCTATCTTCGATGTGGATGGGAAGGATAACATTATGGTTGGCACGACGCGATACAGGGGAACTTTGGGTCTCTACGAACTCATATTCTCAAAGACACCTGACGATTTAAAATACACCCAGGCAGATTTGAATGCGTATAAGAACATCCTATTAATTTCGAATGCCCATAAGTTGCAACATTCCGCGTCCAAGCACACTATGGGTAACAGAGGCTACAAGTATAGGCATATCATAAAGAAGCTGTTCCCTCCTGCTGTCACGGGTAGGGGTATATCAGAAGAGCTGTCACACGTTCAACTACCAAACGCAATGGTTGCTACGAATAATACCATCGATTACGTTCACTGGGATGATCCGAACGAACTGGTGGACCGCATGAAGCTACTTGATTCTTCGCGAACCGCTGGACACACCGGTCATGACAATGAGATACTGTCAATAATCGAGGAGCTTCGCGAAGCAGGATTGATTATAAATTAAGCACCCATCGACGTGTGTGATGGCAGTGAAGCACACGATGCCGATCAACAAGTTTGGTGCATCGCTTGCGACGGACGATGAGGCAGCAGCGGCGACGAGGTCTTCATCACAACCAATGTTAAGAAACTTACTGCGCGACAACGCCCTGTGTCTCGAGGGTGACTCTTTCAATGCACGAGGTATAAAGATCAGCTGCGTAGCGGAACCTCTGGAAGCTAATGACGTCACGACAGTGGACTATGTCAACCGTCTTGTGGAACGTTCGATTAAAAAGGACACATCGATAGACTAGCGTGCGTTGGGAGCGATGGAATACAAAATTAAGGACTTGGATCGTGAAATCAAGGAGTATAAAGAGATGTTGCAAACTAATATCACGTCTCCTAAGATACTGCCGAATAATGTTATGTCGGCTGTAGTCGCAACCACAACTTCCAATAAAAGAGGATAAATAAACGGAGTGTTGTGGGAACGGATAGTTGTAAGAAGCCTATAGTCACAGCATGAGTAATGTCAAGGTGAAATTGGTGGAAGAGCTGCATGCACGGGCTAGACGTAATTTTCCACGCAGACGAGTAATCGTGCGGGGGTTCGATGACCTATGGCAAGCCGATATCGTGGAGATGCAACCCTACACAAAGGAAAACCGAGGATTTCGTTATATTCTCACAGTCATTGATGTATTCAGCAAGTATGCATGGGCCCTTCCTCTTAAGAGCAAAGGTGCGAGCGACGTGACAAAAGCCTTTGCGGGGATACTGCGTGCAGATGGAAGGATTCCGCAAAACCTTCAGACCGACATGGGCAAGGAGTTTTACAACAAGGACTTCCAGCAATGTGTAAAGAAGCATGATATAAATCCCTACTCAACCTTCAGCATCATGAAGGCATCTGTCGTAGAACGTTTCAATCGTACGCTCAAGAACACCATGTGGAAGTCGTTCTCGCTGAATGGTGACTATCGCTGGATCAATACCCTTGCAAGCTTAGTGTCAGAGTACAATGGAAGGAAACATCGCACCATCCAGATGCGTCCAATCGATGTTACTCGCAACGATGAAAAGCATCTCCTTGCCACAGCGTACAACGATGATGGCGTGAAAATGATAAGGCCCCCAAAGTTTAAGATTGGTGACAAGGTACGCATCAGCAAATTCAAGACGGTCTTCGACAAGGGCTACACACCCAACTGGTCAGCCGAGGTGTTCGAGGTCAGTCGAATTAAACGAACGAACCCTGTTGCGTACTTCCTCAAGGACTGCAAGGGTGATCCCATTGCTGGCGGATTCTACGAGTTGGAATTACACAAAGCCATGCATCCTGATGTGCATTTGGTGGAGAAAGTGTTGCGTAAGAAGGGTGATATGATGTATGTGAAATGGTTGGGATTTGATAAGATTCATAATTCATGGATAAAGAAAAAGGATATTGTTTGAATACAAAATATATAAAAACATTTATTATTGTACATTGTTTTTTTCTTCATTCATACATACATATTATTCCTACTGTACATTCCATCCATCCATCCATCCATACCGACTACCAGAAAAAGTAAAACATTTTATTATTGTACATACATATTATTCCTACTGTACATTCCATGTATCCATCCATACATATTACTAGAAAAAAGTAATGAAGTTGACAGTGACTGCGTCTATTACTACTACTACTACTACTGCTGTACATACTATTATTACTACTACTGTACATTATTTACAACTATCATTGGGTATTTTGTAATGTCCCCATGGGAGCGTGTGCGTCGAATCCGGTAAAATGTATCGTTTATAATCGTGGGGACTGAGGGCAAGTTTTTCCTGACTAATTGTATATACATTGTGCCGTAGGGATCGAATGGAATTTTGGTGGACTATTTTCTCTGTATGGTCTTCGAGGCATCGAACGTAGTCCTCGAAGTCTATACAGGTAGCTGTAACAATTTTCTTTATTCCCTTGATTTTTTTGTCACATTCGTCCCTACCATGTACCCGGGTGGCATACATTTTTGCACGAAGTCCTACAAATTCAGTCATAACCGTTCCGTGGTTCTCGTCTTTCATTAAACCCGGCACCTTTTTATTAACCCGGGGAATATTGTATGGATTACCATCGGAGTAGTCGCTGCTATCAAATCTGTCCAAGTTACGGTTCACGTGATCATACACATCGTCACACTCTATTTCATAAATAAGACTGTCGGTATCTGTGTACATTACCCTACACCTGTCAACAAAGCATGGAAGCATGTGATCGTAATGGAACTCATACAGACGTGTCTTTGCAATGTCCAAAATGCACATACCGACATATAAAGGTTTGAAGAATTTGACGATAACATTTTTTAATTCAACAGCCACCAGGTTTTCCGAAAATATCGTACGACTATGAAAATTGGGCTTTGCGATTGCAGCCTCGGCACCGTACCGCCCCTCCCATTTAGTAAACAATTTAACATTTGTGTGGTTCCGTACGTTCTCCATGGTTTTTCCAGACAGCATTATTCATTAATTTAAATAAATTTTTGCTGAATTCGCTGGTCGCCATCGTACGGAACCCGGTGTTGAATGCGATATATTCGCCTAACCATGGTGACTGTTTGAATTCGAGAACGCGGTGCACCTTGAACATCTTTAAGCCATGCTTCAATGCTTGCTGTAGATATCGGTAGTGTATCACGTAACGTGTCTTACTTATAAACGAAGCCAGCAATTTTTTATGGTTTTTAGCTTTTTCGTGGTCGGGGCAAAACGGAAGATCGGCGTGCGAGTCATGAAGTTCGCGCGGATACTCTAAATCCACTTCTAGAATGTACCCTCGTGGGCCATCCAGTGGAAGGGAATTTACGTCAATCTTATGCACCTCGTCGACCCAGCGAAAACCTCCATACGGCAGAGGTTGCGACATTGCCCAACCATAAACATTATTGATGTCGAAATACATTAAATATGTAGAGGGTTTTGCTGGATCGTACGAAGGCAGGTATTTGTTATTCGCGCGCGCGTATCTGTGCGAGCACTGACTAAGCCCGCCGCATATCCCCCGCTCGACGAATAGTAACATATCAACGTCCGTGAGAAGTTCAAATTCGATACCAGTGTGCTTTAGCATGGCATCCCACGTGAAACCGGGCAGTGTATAATAATGTGCCGGATCTAAATTATAACTTGCCATACAATCCCCCCGAAAGTTCTCGAATACATCGGCTAACAGCAGTACATCCGTCTTCATGTACAGGTCGCTGTATTCGCCCAATGTTCTTATGCTAAAACGCGACCAAACATTCGTAGCATGCTGATATTCAGTGTCGGTTACCGCTTTATCGTTTAGACGATTGTAGAACGCATCGCGTACCGGTAATCGCTCCTCGCTAAGTTTGCTATAAGATGTTAGGTAATCGTATGGAAAGATGCCCTTCCTCGTCAAAAGATCGAAATCATTTTGATTCAGATGCGGGAATTCTTTACGTAAGATACGTAACTGTTCCTTCCCCAAGTATGAGGATAGCTTATCGAGGCTTGCACTGAGAAATTTAAAGGAATCTATAAATCTGAACTTTACATGCATATTCTTCTTGTTAATATTTTTCCCGAACGATTGATATTCTTCTTTTGCATTGACTGTATGGTTAGTGAAGGAGATATATTTCTCCTTCGTCAATGGAAGAAGATCGATCTGACCCTCGAAAGCATTGGCGAGTGCAGTAATTACGAAATGCGCGTCATATCCGGATAAATTATGAAATACTACCGGTACGGTGTACGGTATTTGGTACGATAAATTACAATTGGAATGTGCAGCGCCTCGATAAGCTCCAGTAAGATGGCAATGGTCGCGCACCTTCTCCTCCCCCCCGTAAGTGAATATTTTCGAGCATATATGACAGTGTGTCGCTCGTTGAAAAGACTGCTTCTCCTCGTCGGTGAGGCGAGTCACAGGAACTACTTTGTCTAGTATTGCTTCAATATTATGGTTCAAATCATATAACTCCTGCGCGAACCATTCCATACATCCCGTTGCAGCGCGATGAGAGCGATACCGGCACAACGAGTCGTCGTACGTATAATGAACGTAATAACCGACACTGAACGGCTTATGCTGCTGATATATATTCAGCCTACCTGATGCTGGTTCATGCGTCGTCGTGGTCGTGGTCGTTGTGGTCGTCATCGTCGTGGTCGTGGGTGTTGTCGTCATCGTGCCATCGATATCTACTAGCAGGCACTCCAGATCCGCATAAGTGATGAATGGTGTTCTCTGCTGATTCCGATGGTTTTTAAATTTCAGCCACTTTTCGTCCTCAGTTGGAAGCACCACTTTACACTCCGGCATCTGTCCGCAGTCGTTCGCGTGAATTGCCAAATTTTCCGACGATGAAAAATAATGTAGACGTCTGAAAAAGCAAACATGTAATAGCACGAGTTTTCTTTACTAAGAGCACTAGTTACAAAGAATACTTCTGAAAAATATGACTTACCGGTTGCACACATGTTTTGCCTCTTTGTGTTTCGATAATTGTGCAGACACCAGCCTAGACATGCTATTGATGCATGTATAATGATGATGTTGGTGTTGATGATCCCCCGCTGATTTATTGTTTTCAATAAGGAGCAGATTCACATGTTGTTTCTGCATATCTGTTGTTATTCTTAGGGGCACGCACATATTGTCCTCCCATCCGAACACATTCACCGAGATCGCATTCTTCTTTTCAAACAGCACAATCTGCTTCAACTGTACTGGAAGCTGAATGCCGGTGAGATCAAGGTGATCACTATACGCTGGGTAAGAGCTTGTCCTGCACACGTTTTGTTTGGTCGGATAGAGACTCGCCATAATTCCCCAGAAGAAGCATGCCCCATCGTCACACTGGATATTTATTACCGCTTTCTTCCTTCGCACAAACTCTGGGAGGTGAATGTGACAACCTGCACTTAATGGCTTGTGTTTGTTAATATTCACCATTAAGTGCAATATTTTGTGCAAGGCCCATCCACTGTCACGCTCCTCGAATTCCGACATTGCTGCGAGAACCGGACGCTCTACTTGATCAGAGTACCACTGTTTCACATCACTCGCGGTATAGAGTTCGGTGTTACGCGTATTAAAACCTTTTACACTAAATGTGCCATTCTGCAGCTCGAATTCGGCTTCAAGCCTCACATTCACCTTAACACTTTTATATGTGCTAATGGCATCATTTATCTGGCTCTCCACCATTCTGTGAGCATCGCGGAGGAAGGTTTTTGGCTCGATGTGTTTGGTATTTATTACTGCACCTGTGATGATGCGGTTTTTGAATGCTGATTCGATGTGCTCCCAAACAAGGGTGGAAGGTCCTGCTGCTGCTGTTCGTGATCTGCTCATACCACTACCCATGTATGAAAATCGGCTGGTCATACATGCTTTCAGGTGCTGTATTCTGCACAGAATCGAGACAATATGCTGTTTTCGGCCGATGGATACAGTGTCTTTGGTATTCTCCACGTATTGCCTTATCAGCGACATACATTGCGAGCACTCTTCTACCCACTCACGATACTCGCTCTCACGCCGCACTAAGGCTGCGGAAGACGTCAAAGTCTCAAGCATCTTCTTAGCGACATTCATGTTGTTATTGTTATTTATAACACACCACTGCCCGATAATTGAATAAATTCACACAAATTCGCACTTCAACTCAAACCGTAGTCACCGAGATTCGTAATCATTAGCCACTAAGTGGAATATAATGTTACAGTAGTTGAATTGAGTGACACCACAACGAAAAAAATGCGGCAAGAGCGTACTCCTGAAGAGTGTTCGGCGAGAATGTCAAATTCTTTCTATCGGATGGACGTGAACCTTAGGAATAGTCAAAATACTACTGAGGTAAAGCCCTCGAAAGTAGTCAATTTTATGCAGCCCCCCCAAAAAATGGCGTTCGCCATAGCAGAGCAGTGCTATCGCTGAGATAGAAGGAGATAGAAACTATACACATCCTCCATAAAAAAAATGTATGCAGCCACCCAAAGAAAGTAGGAGTTGATCATAGTAGAACAGTGCCGTCACTTAGATGGATGTAGAAACATTTTCGTATACTATACAAAGGCATTACCATAGCAGCAGAATTGGTATTTACTCATGGTAGCAGCGGGATCGTATTTACTCATGACATTCGAAGAGACGCATCATTAAGAAGAATGTCAATGAAATGCGTGTCCCCCATCCCGCTGGCAGATAGAAGGCAACTATGAACTGCGAGTCGCCCCCCCCCCCCCCCCCCCCCGCTGGCAGATAGAAGGCAACTCTCATTGTTGTGAGTGCGTCGAACTTTTATTTGTTAAGATAGAACCGATAACAAATTTTCTTTTGTGCAGTCAACGCTCCTCACCACTACCAAAACGTATGGGAGGGATTACTGTTGTTACGGCAACTCTGAGTGATGTAACTACGCCCAAAGAGACACTGTCCACGCATCATTGAGAAAATGCATGTGCAGCTGTCTAAACATTTAGAGGCGCCATCGTTTTACTCGCATAACATGAAGAGGCGTCGCATTAGACAAAAGAATGTAAATGAAATGTGTGTCCACCATCCTGCTGGCAGATAGAAGGCAACTCTCATTGTTGTGAACTTTCATTCGTTAAGATAGAAGGCATCTTGCTGTCAATGCGCCGAAAACTCGAAGTGTCACCATTGCGATTGTTGTGACAGGAAAAGAAAAATTGTTGTGACAGGAAGCGGCGCCGCGTTAGACAAAAGAATGTAAATGAACTGCGAGTCCATGCAATGTACCAATGCGTCGAACTTTCATTCGTTAAGATAGAAGGTAACTCTCATTGTTGTGAACTTTCATTCGTTAAGATCGAAGGCATCTTGCTGTCAATGCGCCGAAAACTCGAAGTGTCCCCATTGTGATTGTGGTGACAGGTAGTGGCGCCTCAGCACAGACAAAAGAATGCAAATGAACTGCGAGTCCCCCATTCCGCTGACATGCTAATTTTTGGGGATTCATTCACGACCCTCGAAGATCCATTCCCTTTTCATGTCATCTTAAGAAGTGCAGCTGTGTAAAGACGTGTCATCGCTTGTAAGGATTTATTTATGGTCGTCGAAGAGAACACCTCCCTTCCCTTCTTTAATTATTCTAATCATCCAGCCCCACCACCCACTCCCCTCTAAAAACCAATCATCGAAGAGAATATCGTCCCCGCCCACAGGCCCCTCCACCCCCCACCCTAAAGACACCGCCCCCCCCAACAGGCCCAGAATGACCACCCCCTCTAAAACCAATCATCGAAGAGAATGACGGTCCCCACCCCCTCCCACGCAAATGACACCACCCCCTGTAAACGAATCATAGAAGAGGACAGTCTTCCCCCCTCCCCCCTTCCCCCTTCCCCCTCTAAAAACAATCATCGAATAGGACAGTCTTCCCCCCTCCCCCCACCCCCCTCTAAAAACAATCATCGAAGAGAACGGTCCTCCCCCCTTCCCCGCGCCTACAAGGTTACCCCCCTTCCCCGCACCCCCCTGAGATCCCTATGATCCAGAAACCCCCTTGCTCTACTGCTAATAATACCGTCACGAAACCAATCAGATATTTGTCGGTTTACACTCTCTCTCTCCGATGGGGACAATCGCCTATGTCTTTGGTAAACTGGCTCTTCATCTTTTAAAATGATAGACATTTTAACTCCAACATCTTGGTTTTTTCCAGGCTGAGGTCTATATGTTTTAATCATTTTTTCTACTTCCTCTTTTAATTCTACTTTGCCAATATTATAATCAGTTGTATGCTCCTCACATTCTATAGGAAGAATCTCAAATAAACGATCAAGTTCCTGAGTGTTTACAATTTTCCGGATATTAATATCGTTCCCAAATATTCGTACTTCAACTGTTCGCAAAAAATCTGCACCAACCAATAGATCAAATTTCATAATAGAATTTGGGATTACACGGATCAGAATTGTAAACATCTGTTGGTCTATAATTATTTGCGTATTGAATTCTCCTAACGTATAATTTTGATTTGTAGCACCTAGACCACGAAAGTGCATCTTATTTTGTTGTAAAGGTGGTGCCCCAATTTCAAAATACTCGTTTGCATTCATCAGTGATAGATCACTACCTGTATCAATCAACGCAGTCAATTTCATTCCAGCAATTTGTACCTGTTTAAAATACTTCTTGTTAACGCACTGAGAAATCGTGTAAATATTCTTCGCCTTCTTAGGACAGGCCATTGCCAAGTGATCAAAATCTTGACACCGGAAACATTTAGGACCCTTCTGTCTCGTGGGATAATCAGGAAGACCATGATCCTTTAATCCACAGCTCGGGCAGCGTCTCACCGTTGAACTGTCTCTCACCGCATTTTTATCCTTAAAAAATTCTCTTCGAGGTTGTTTGATAGGACGATCCCCATCCTCAGTACTAGTTAACCTTAACCGCCATAGAACTGCCTCAAATGCCTTCAGTAAGAGCCTCTTCGATGCGAACGAATGCATTCGCGCTTGATCACGCAGATCAGGATCAGGAATGCCCCGAATTATGTTCGAGACCATTTCTTCTTCGTCAATTGGTACCTGATTCGCCAGGATTACTTTCTCGTGAAAGTATTCTTTGAAAGTTTCGCCCTTCCTCCAAGTTCTTCCCTCAAATTTAATTCTCCTTTCAGCTTTTCCTTCCTCATCGTGAAACATTGCTTGAATTTCTAATAAAAGCTCATCGGATGGAAGTGCAATGTATTCAGACTTCGAATGAAACCACTGACGTGCTCTTCCCGATAGCCGCGAAACAATCAAATTCTTTACATCATGCTCATGGAGCTCATACACATTCCTAAGCCAACGTACCTGATTTTTCCATGCGTTAAACATCCCACTAGTACCATCAAAGTGCCCCAACATCTCAATTATAGACGATAATTTTGTTGTTAATTGTTTGGGCGGCTGTCGAACTGCTGGCTGAGATATATCTAACTGCCGTTCTCGCTGTACAATTTCTAATTCTCGACGCGTTAACTCCAATTCCCGTTCCATGATCTCTTTTTCTCGACGCAATAATTCCATCTCAGCATCTCTTCTTGCTCGCGTCTCGTTAACTAGGATCCTACCAGTTATATGGGAGTCTTGTTCAACAATCTCTTCTTCTAAGAGAGGAGCAGGGTCAGAGGTTTGAGACATGTCTTCGGCCCTTGACCAAGATCCGGACGGGTCCGCTGCCATAAGCCTTTTGAACAGCTCGTTCTTGAGTCCACTAGTTTCAAGATTCAATACTCTCAATTTTTCTCTCAACTGATCTGCCGTGAAATTCTTGGGATTCTTTTTGCTCATTGCTCAAAGACTCTTTTCGGGAAGAAAAAGAATTATCAGTCCCGATCGTTCCATGGCTGTCATGCAACTCGACTGTCAGAAGCTACAGTCTAACAGCAAATGTCAGAGAACAACTGAAATAAGAGTAGTTACTTCAAACATTAAGGATTTTCTAAGACTTGAATATGGGACACTCTCAAAGATTATCTAACAGTTCGCGTCTCGGCGGCATGCTGTCGGTTGAGAACCGCTGCTTCGTCAGGCAAACCTATGCTATGGGCGCGAAGTGTTTACAACGGTCGACTCTTCGTCGACCGACAGGCAGAAACGCTTTGTTCCACGGATCCTGGGTTTTCCCCTACACGTGGGCACGTAACTGCGCACACTCGATTTGCCTAGCAGGGACGCTTGCTTTCTCTAAGCCTTGCTTCGAGCTATGTCGTCCCCTTTTTCCCTCGTGGCCCCACGTTGGGCGCCAATTTTGCCACCACTTTCCCGAGCTCGCCGATTTCGTTGGCCGGCTAGGAAAGCGGGGAAACTTCGACCGAGCCTCCTCTCTAAATCTCAAGCCCTCTGGGTGCTTCGATGGGCGCCAGGCCCCGTTGCCGAGACCAAATTTGATTTTAATGTGCAACCCAGAGGAGATGATCGAGTGAGAAGATCGCATCCACAGCAGTCTGGACTGCCATGAAGACGAAAAGAAAACTCGGTATGGGAATGAGAAATGGAAGAAGAAAGAAAACAACAAGAGGAAGGAAGAAGAAGAGCAGCGGTGCACGTCCCCGCATATTGCATGCGGCCAAACGTGGTGGTTTCCTACCGCCCTTACTCTTTCCTGCTTTGGGTGCTCTAGGAGCGTTGGTTACGGGGGCATCGACGGTAGCAAAATCTATTTCCGACAAAAGACTCGGACAAAAGCAATTGAAGGAAATGCAACGACACAGCCGTGGCATGGAAGGCAAGGCATTGTATCTTTCACCGTACAAGCATGGAAAGGGAGTGAGAACGGAGACGGGGGGGAAAAAAAAACTTCAAAAACACAAAAAAGAAGAAGGTAGATGGATCGTTGGAGGGAGCAACAACAAACTACGAGCTAGAACGTTTGTGTAAACACACACCGCATTTTCGAGGGGTTTTTATGCGTGACGATTTGCCAAAGAAAGTATGGACTCACGAGTGTGGTATAGTGAATTTGGATGATTATCTCGGTCCAGGAACGCATTGGGTCGCGTACATTAAGCGCGGGTTGGATGTAAAATACTTTGACAGCTTTGGGAATCTCTGATCTCCGAGCGAATTGATGGATTACTTTGGCAAGAATGTAAAAGTTACATACAATTATGAGCGGTTTCAAAATTTTAATGAGAACATTTGCGGACAATTGTGCGTGAAATTTCTTCAGGAAAATTCATTATTAACCATAGTCCAACCTCCGAGAAAAACTCAGTTACTCTGCGAATCTTCACACGGGCGCGTGATACAAAATGTCATTCACGTTCACGCTGAGGGGCAAAGGTAGTGTGATCTCGTCCCGACACTTTCCGCCCATAGACCTGGACGATGGTGCAGACTATGAGCTTGGTCTTGTAGATTTCCAAACTGACCACACGATACCGAACATCAGTTCATCGAATGGCAATAATAAATTTTACTTTGGCGAGCATGACGAGCAGATTACCATTCCTGATGGCTCGTACGAGCTGAAGGCTATCAGTCAGTACTTGAAACGTGAAATCGTGAAAAGGAATCCAGCACGTAAAAATGACGATGGTAATTATATTAATGGCGATGAAGATGGCAATGAATATCCGATCGCTTTGCGCGCAAACAACAATACGATGAAGAGTGAAATTCGAAGCGTATATAGAATAAACTTTACAAAACCGAATAACGTGGGACCATTGTTAGGATTTTCCACGAATCGTATCCTATCATCCAATACATGGCATCAATCGGACGCACCTGTGAACATCATAAGTGTAAATACAATTCGGATAGAGTGTTCCATCACTACCGGTTCTTACAGCAATGATAGACCGATGCATGCGATACATGAATTCTCACCGCGTGTTCCGCCAAGATATAAGATATCGGAAACGCCACCGCGAGTCATTTACTTGCCAATCGTCGTGCGAGCAATAGACGACTTGACAATTCGAATAGTTGATCAGTCGGGACAACCGGTGGATTTTCGCGGTGAAGAGATAACAGTACGTCTGCATGTACGACGTCGTGCTTGATAGACACGCTCAACTGTATTGGTAGCATGCTCGTTTATAACAGTCTCACCAACAACAACAGCAGCGATACGTCCGAATCCCTTATTACTGCACCTAGCTGTGAGTCAAGCACATTTCAATCGCTGGAAAAGGGTAGCGACGGCAGTGGTTGGAGAAGGAAGAGATTAAGCGTGACCAACGTGAAATTTCTGCAATCTATGGGATTCAGAACTGCAAGATAACAATCATAATGAACGATATTTTGAGCATCAGTGGTGGACCGACGCAATATATGGCTCGTCGGACGCAAAACACAATCTTGTGCTACACAAGGTGCAATGGCGCATACCACATGTCATCCTGGAGGAGTTGCATAAATTGTCAATGTTGCGTGTACTGGAAAGCGGCATGTCGATTAAGATGAGTTTTCGCTCGTCGGAGCTCCACGAGTATCCTCTATTACAGACAACAACGAGGCATACATGGGCGGTGAAAGCCGCGACGCAGATGGAAAAGCCTCGATACGTGATATTTGCTCTACAAACTGCACGAAAGAACGATGTTAGCAAAAGAGCGGCAATGTTTGATCATTGCAATCTCTCAAACATTCGTCTCTATCTGAACTCCGAAATGTATCCCTACGACGACTTGAACATTGACTTTCAAAAAAACAAGCATGCCCTGCTCTATGACATGTATGCCAAGTTCCGAGAATCATATTACGGTAGTGGTGAGCCACTGCTCGACATTACAAACTTCCTTCTATACGGACCATTTATCGTGCTGGACTGTTCCCGACAAAACGAGTCTGTGAAGAGCGCGACTGTTGATGTTCGAATTGATTTTGAGTGTCGAGAAAATATCCCAGAAAATACCACTGCTTACTGCCTAATCATACATGATCGCATAGTGGATTACAACCCGCTGACAAACATTGTACGCAAAATCACATAAAACTCAGAGAGAGAGGGATGGAGACTGCGATAGCTGATGTTCAAGGATTTATGGTGGACGACAAGTTTATACTGAAGGAGGCTGCAGTAGTTCTGCCTAGCACCTGTCAAATAGCACATTGGATTTTTGCTCCACCGTTTCCATGGTCAGCGCTGGACATTGACTCAAGGAAAAAATGTGTCTGGTTAACGAAACACCATCATGCGCTACGCTGGGAAGATGGTTGTGTGAAGTCCTGTATGGCTAAACCACTATTGCAATCGGTACTGAAAGATGTAACTAATGTCATCCTTGCGAAGGGCTATGACAAGTGTCGATGGATCGAAGAGCTTGCCAATTCCACTATAGTCCATAACATTGAAGACGAAGATTACGGGAGCGGCGCTGTTATACCGGTATTTAATAAAATGTGTACCAAGAATACGTTTGCATGCGCAATGCATAGAGGAACTTGTGCGTTACAGAATGCGTTGAAATTACACAACTTTTTATCATGTATGATGTAATAATAAAAATGCATGTAATCATGTCCCATTTGTCTCATTCTCCCTCCATCCCCACTTAATCCTAAGGGAAAAAAAAGGAAATTTTCTGAGGAGGACGCACTGACACCAATCATCATCACCATAATCATTCAAAATTTTATATATATTTTTCTTTATTTTCAAAACTGTACAAATTTTGTTCTTTTTACAATAAATAATCATTATTTGTACATACGATCTCGTTTCTTATTACTACTCATACTCCTAATCATCATTACCTCGCTTACAATCGTTTTCATACAGAGTGTCACGAGTTCACAATCGATGAACGAATGTCTTTCGAAAGTCACGTCTTCCATAATTGTTGCTTTACAATGTACAGCTGCCGATGCCTTCCTTAATATTTCAACGAATGAGGTAAATTTCTGCTTGATTGCAGGAATATTTTCCGCTAATCATGAATACATATGGTCTATACAATATTCAAGATCGAAAATCTTTTGCATAGTATTCGCGGTTATGAATATAGATACTAATCCATCTGAAATTTCCATGATCCCGATGTTACTATTGGGAAGTGTAATGGTTCGGAATGATAGCATCCTGCGATTGCCTACTTCAATCGTCTCGGTCGGCACGCTGAACATTTCCATAATCGTATCTCTGTTGCATATTACCTCCTTCCACAGGTCCATGTGGATGATGATTTCATGTCCATGGTTGTCCCCAATAGCCAACTCAACCTGATAATTACTGCCAGGAGCGACGTATACACCGATCTCCAAATACTTGTAGAAGTCTTTCGTCAGAGGGTATTTTCGTCCAAGTATACGGGGCTCCCAGAATCCGCGCTTTCGCGGCTCCAGTATTGATAAAATTGGGCGTTGCCATCGTGGCGGTGATCGTTGCTGTCGTGGCGGTGATCGTTGCCGCTGTGACGGTAATTGTTGTCGTGGTGGTGATTGTTGCTGCTCCGGCGGTGATTGTTGCCGCTGCGGCGGTGATTGTTGTCGCTCTTGCAGTGATTGTTGTCGCGGTGGCACTGGTGGTGGCGATGGCGTCGCTCGGAAGTCTTCATGCGAATAAGGATATTTCCTCTTGGCGAACATATCGTTGAAGGCGACTATCGTACTACTACTACTGGTGCTGCTGCCACTACTTCCCATTTCCTAATGTCTTCTCATTTTCATCACGGTACACTTGTATACAGTCAGTATCCCCCACATCATCAAAAACGGTACACTTTCATTTTCTGTATTACTGCATAGGTTGGGTAATGTCACACCGATAACAAATTTTCTTTTATGCGGTCAACGCTCCTCACCACTACCAAAACGTATGGTGTACCTGCGCCGAAAAAGACACTGTCCAGACATCATTGAGAAGATGCGTGTGCAGCTGTCTAAACATTTAGAGGCGCCATCGCTTTACTCGCATAACAGGAAGTGGCGCCGCATCAAACAAGAGAATGATAATGAAATGTGTGTCCACCAGTAAGTGTGCCGAAAAAGGCATTGTCCAGGCATCATTGAGACGATGCATGTGCAGCTGTCTAAACATTTAGAGGCGCCATCGTTTCGAACTTTCATTCGTTAAGATAGAATTGGCATGGCGCGATACACACGGGTGAAAGGTCCTACGGCTGTTCGAGGACTGCTCATACTACTACCCATGTATGACAGTCGATTGGTCATACAGACTTTCAGGTGCTGTATTCTGCACAGAATCGACACAATATCTTGTTTTGGACTAATGGATATAGCGTCTTCGATGTTCTCCACGTATTGCCGTATCAGCGACGTACATTGCGAGCATTCATGTATCCACTCGCGATACTCGCTCTCACTCCGCACTAAGGCTGCGGAAGACGCCAAAGTCTCGAGCATTTTCTTAGCGACATTCATGCTGTTATTGTTCTTTATAACACGTCACTGTCAGTTGTTGGAAGAAAATTGAGCGATATCTCAACGAAAAACTATAGCAAGAGCGTACTCCTGAAGAGTGTTCAGCGAGAATGTCAAATTCGTTCCAAAGTGGTCCATTTTATGCACCCGCAAAATCTGTACACATCCTCCGCAAAATTTTATGCAACCCCCAAAAGAAAATGGGCGTTGACCATAGTAGAACAGTGCTGTTGATCAGATTTTCGTATACTATGCAAAAGACATTACCGTAGCAGCAAGAAACATTTTCATATACTATGCAAAGACATTACCATAGCAGCAGGAGCAGGATGGTATTTACTCATGACCTTCGAGAGAAATTACCTGTACTTGCCTTAATGATGGTACTTTTAGACATGACCAAAGTCTACCATCCCCGCTGGCAGATAGGAGGGGGGGGGGGGCAACTGTTATTGTTGTGAACTTTCATTCGTTAAGATCGAAGGCATCTTGCTGTCAAAGCGCCGAAAACTCGAAGTGTCCCCATTGTGATTGTGGTGACAGGTAGTGGCGCCTCAGCACAGACAAAAGAATGCAAATGAACTGCGAGTCCCCCATTCCGCTGACATGCTAATTTTTGGGGATTCATTCACGACCCTCGAAGATCCATTCCCTTTTCTTGTCATCTTAAGAAGTGCAGCTGTGTAAAGACGTGTCATCGCTTGTAAGGATTTATTTATGGTCGTCGAAGAGAACACCTCCCTTCCCTTCTTTAATTATTCTAATCATCCAGCCCCACCACCCACTCCCCTCTAAAAACCAATCATCGAAGAGGACGGCCCTCCCCCTTCCCCGCGCACCCCCTCACCCACAAGATCCCCCCCCCCCCCCTTTCCCCTCTGAGATCCCTATGATCCAGAAAGCCCCTTGCTCTACTACTGCTGAGGTGTCTATGTGCATGTATTTTATCGTTTCTGTCATAGGCTTTTGAGAGAAGGTGAGTGAGTAGGCGTCATTGGGCAGTAGGGGTTAGAGCTTACGTTGCTAAAATCTGCAGTGAACGAGATTTATCGTCGTGAGAGAGTTCCTCTAGTCTCGGGTAGGTGTAGTATGAAGGTGCAGAGTTGGTGAATTGTTTCGCAGGACAGTGAGAGGGATTGGTATAAGATGTGGGTGCTGGGTGGCTTGGCCATTAATTCTCATCATGGGAAAGACTGCGGACAAACTACAGCGCGGGGCGATTGTGAGACCGTGACTTTTACTGTCGTGCAGTGTGCCGAGTGTTTTTATTAATTGTGTGGTTTTGTTTTGTTTAGGGACGTGTTTACCACGCGGAGGCGGCAGCAGTCCGCGGAGAGCGTTATCGGCTCCGGGTCGAGCAGGAAGATTTCGACGCTCCCTGGGGCGGCCCGGAGGCCGATTACTTCGGGATATCGGCGTTGTTTAGTAAGTTATTGTAATAGTATGAAGTGTATTTATTTTTACAGATGAGGTTAGCTTTATTAATGTATCTATTTTATTTTTGTTGCAGAGCGGCATCAGAGGGCCACGCGGTGGGCCCGTATAAAGGCCCTGGCCGAGAGGGCCGGGAGAAAAAAAAATAAAAGTATTTTTTCTCCTTATACGCTGTTTTGTGTTTTCTTGACCGGTCTCTCTCCTTCCTCCATGTCCTTCATTTAGAGAGTAGTTAATTTTAGTTATATGCGTTAATATTAATACTAGAGTAAGTTTACGTATAAGGAATGGCGGTAAGTATATATTTCATTTTCGTTTTTGTATTTCGCGTTTCGATCTTTCTCCGGTTCGGTTGATTAATCGATAAAATGCTTCAGACGGTTCGCGTGTACTCGTTGGGTTCGGTGACCGTTTTTTATACTGTAGGTCTCGTTTTCATGTTTGGCTATTATTTTGTACGGTCCGATCCAGCAGGACTTTATCGTCGGGCGTGAACGTTGACACTTTGGTTTTTTTGTCGTAGACAGTTTTAGATTTTATTTTTTTCTGTCGTAAAGTTTCTCGAGCTATTTCATGGGATGATCGGATTCGTTCGCGTAATTCTTCAGCGTATTTGTCGTACGTATATGTTAGGCGCGGAGGTTGCTGCAAAGATGTCGGTAAAGTTGCCGTTTGGCCAAAGGTTCGCTCCTAAGGAGTGTGTCCGGTGGCACTGTGTGGTGTCGTATTATACGTGAACATCGCATAAGGGAGCCATTCGTCCCAGTCAGTTTGGTCTTCGTTAATGTAATGTTTGAGGTAATCGGCTAGTGTTCGGTGACTTCTTTCTAAAGCGCCGTTAGATTCCAGATGGTAAGCGCTTGTCTGGATTTTGTTTATTTTGAGAAGTTGTAACGAAAACGACCTTCCTGACCAAACATAAGACCGGAAGGTTACGCGCGGTCACCCGATAGGGAAAATAAATATCGCCTCCAGAGAAGGTCATACCGATTCCACTACCGGCCAAAAGAACTGTTCCGTTTCTAACTGTCGTTTGAATTTCGCTTGAGCCATCCAACACCGTTGGGCAGGGACGAAACACCACCACCGGCCCCCTGAGGAACATCTTCCACGACGCCACCCGCAGCCACGAGACTCCGGCTCGACGTGGAGACCCCCTTAAGGACGACAGCAGCCCTCGATGGAGTTCCACCACAACCCTGGCCAAGCTGTAGGAACTCCGGGCGGTAGGGCAGGCGCGTCCAGGAGGAAGGATCCATCGGCAGCGGCCACTCGGATCTTCCACAGCGCAGGGGTACGGCCCTGTTGCGGGGGCTCCCCGAGCCTTGGCGCCTGGACTGCGTAGGGTGGCCCACACGGCCGAAATTAGGGGCGCCGGGGGAAGTAAACAGAAAATCTATTAAAGCCCCGCACGCGGAAGGAGCGGGCATTCGTTTTCGAGCAGTTAGCGTGACTAGTCTTCCGAACCAGTGTGTGAGATTCCGAAGCTCTTCTACTTCCGTTTGGTAAGCCAAGCCTCCGGGCATCTCTCATACGTAAGGATCGACCAGGGGATTGTGCTGGTCCGATTTTGTAAACGTTGTCTTGTGCTTCTCCAAACCATTGTTACACACTGTAAGGTTCCCGTTTTCTGTAGAATCTCCGTTAGCGACCTTCCTGGAGGGTTCCCGCTCTCGAAACGAATCGCTTCCATCCGTCCATTAGAATAAGTTCACGCGATCGAGATTGTATTTTCCAACTCTGCTCTTCCGTTCCTTCGTCTCGCCGTTCGAGACTCGCTTCCGTTTTGTATCGGTTCACGTAGTTCCATAGTTCACTTCTCGTGGGCGAAGCCCGTTTTACCGCCCAATTGCCATTATTTAATCATCTTTCTGTGAGCAATAAATCTCGTGCAAGGAACTCAGTCTGTCTTGGTTGCGTCTTCTGCCGAATTCACGGCCCTTCCTACTATCCTCAAATGAGCTGCCGTGTGAGGAAAACCGATTGCGGCTCCGCGGAAAACTTGCGTTCGGCTTTAGCCCGTGTGTTAGTCTCAGAGTGGTACCTCGGGGTACCTGGTCACTTCCGCTTCCCGGAGCCGAGTCGACGGTCAGGGAAAAGTCAGCGCGTTCCCGAAAACCCGCGCTTCGAGCAAGAAAATCTAAGAATAAACACATTTTCCTGGGCAACCAGCTGCGGGTAGCTCTATTCCCGAGTGGCCCCAGGAAAATCCCTGATAAAGTTTACATACGTCTTTAAATATTTCGCTAAGAAAGTTTGCTCCTTGGTCGGTAAGGATTTTTTCAGGTATTCCGAAAATACAGACTATTTTTGTCGCGAAAGCTTTTGCAATGGTACCGGCTTCTTGGTCGGGTATGGGTATAGCTATGCTAAATTTGGTTAAAGCGTCTTGTAACGTTAGGATATATTTGTTTCCCTGGTTCGTTATAGTTAAGGGTCCTACGATATCTAACACACATTTCTCGAATGATTTAGTGGGAGTATCGGTTATTACCATTGGTGCTTTACTTGAGGTGCAAGTTTTGTTTTTCTGACATTTTTCGCACTTGGAGATGTATTCTTCGACATCTTTCCGCATGGTCGGCCATTTATGGTATAGCTTGATTCGATCAATGGTTCTTTTTATGCCTAGATGTCCGCCTAGAGGTATATCGTGGTGTTCATATAGAATCTTTTTTATTTCGTCCGCTGTGTATGTACGGTCTGTGGGGTTATCCTTGGCCTCGTCTTGCGACGGTTGTTCGTTGTCGGTCGAGCTGGCGTCAGCTCTTAGGTGGAAACTCTGGGCTCTTGTTATCGCGTTTATTCTGCTAAGCGCATCGGCGTTGTTATTTTGAATGCCGGAGGCGTCGGTCGTAAGCACGAAGGGTTTGGTGAAATCTGGGTATTGTAGGCTTCTTGCTCTAACTACGTCCATGCAAATTTTTGGTTCTTTTTTAGCAGTTGCGTGAGGGGTTTGGCTATCCCCGAAAAGTTGTCGATAAATCTTCTATAATATCCAGCTAGTCCTAGAAAAGAATGTATGTCCTTAGGTTTTTGGGGCGTTTGAAAGTTCTTTACGGCCTCTAGTTTTGAGGGGTCAGGTTATATTCCGTTTTTGCTTATAACATGTCCTAGGTATATGGTCTCTTTACGTAAGAAGTGATATTTAGAGGGTTGTAGTTTTATCATTTTTGCGAAGTTGTTTGAAGACAGATTCGAGACGTTCCTGGTGTTGTTGCAGTGAACATCCATAGACTACTATGTCATCTAGGTAGAGGAACTATTTGATTCCCTGTAGTCCTGTTAATACTAAATTCATGAGCCTTTGAAAAGTTGCGGGTGCATTCTATTGTATTCGTAGTGTCCGTAAAGAGTTGAGAATGCGGTTTTTTCCCGGTCTTCCGCCTTCATGGGAATTTGGTGGAAACCTGATGCTAAATCTAGCGTGGAAAAATATTTGGCTCCTCCTAATTGGTCCAAAATGTCCGTAATATTTGGTAGGGGGTACGAGTCTCCTACGGTGACGCCGTTTAGTTTTCGAAAATCAACAACGACTCTAAATCTGGGTCGGCCTGTAGCGTCTGGTTTTTTAGGCACAACTAGTAGAGGGGAGTTCCACGGGCTGGAACTGGGGCTGACTATACCTTCCTTAGCCATTTCTTTAACTTGCTTTTCTTCTTCGGTTTTTTGAGTTTGTGGGAGTCTGTACGGTCTAGTGTTAATAGGAGTAGTGTTATCTATTAGAGGTATGGCGTGTTCGGTCTTGTTAGTGCATCCTAATTTGTCGCCTTCTAGGTAGAATATATCGTTATATCGTTCGCATAGGTCAATTAAGCGTCTTTTTTCTTCAGCGTGCAGGTTGTCGAACGTTATCTCTTTGCGCAATGCTTGCATTCTGTCCGTGCCGCTGGTGACTTTTACTGTGTAAGCGTTTCTGTTGTCGGCGGTATCGCGTGGTAGGTCAGTATTATTGCACGGTTAGTCAAGGTTTAGTTTCACGAGTGGTATTCTAATTTTGGAATCTTCGGGATTTGTGTTCATCACACTGATAAGGCATTTATTATCGATTCCTATGGTGAGAACATTGCCTACGAATATTCCGGGCTTGATCATTTCTTGTTCTACAATTCCTTCACAACGGGTGGCGGTGTGTGCTACAATTAACGTTTCTGTTCGCGCTTTTAAAGTTACATGGGCTGCGCTGATGATCGGGATATGTGTTCCGAGAATGTTGAGAGATTGACCGGGTCGGATTTCGACGCCGTGTTTTGCGAGGAAATCAAGTCCTAGGAGTCCGTGCGGTTCTCCGAGTAAATCGTCACGTACTAGTCGGCAGAGATGCCTGATTTGTTTGTTTCCTATGCGGATGGTGAGGTATGCACTACACAGTGTCTTGGTTACGTTTGGACTGACGCCGTGCAGGGTTACGACTTCTTTTACGGCGGGAACGTCGCTTAGGACTTGTCCGATTTTTTAGCAAAGTAACTTCAGCTCCGGTGCCTAAGGGCATGAAGGCTTTTCCGTTGAGCAACTCTGGTGCCTCGATTTCTACTAGGTTACGTGGTGACTCAGGTTCAACGGCTATCGTGTTAACCCTATATGAACCGATTGTCGTGTCGTCGTCCGGCCTTCCGTCGGACTCGGGCTGACGAGATGTGGCGCGGTTACAACTCCTCGGATCGACTGGTTATTTGAGTCACTAGAACCTTGTCCTGAATGTGACATGGCAAATTCGTTTCCTACTAGACTGAAGTCGTGTCTTTTAACAGGGTATCGGCGCTGTGACGGTACGACGACGCTCTCGGGTGTTGTGTGGGCGCTCGACCCGGAGGCGCGATATGTGTCGGTGCTAGTGTCTAGCTTCAGAGCTCGCACGCGGCATCGTAGATGGCCGGTGTTGTCCAGGGCAGTGCGCGCCTCTACTTTTGTAGGGTCTACTGGATTGAATACGAGCCTCTTATCAAAGAAGGACTCTAGTGATCTAGAGAATGACCTTCGCTTAGGGAGAAGGTACCTGTGGGCAAGTGCGTCTTCCGTAGGCATGCAAGGGCCGTGTGAAGGCTCTGGTTTACAATATATATATTTTTTCGGATATTGCTACGGCGATTCGAGTTTTCTGTTTACTCACACGATAACTGGCAAGCGCATGCTGCTGGTAGACGACCGCTGCTGGTCTTGGGGTATCGGTTGACGTAAGTGGAGTCGGCGAGACGATTGTGTCTCCTTATCGCCTGTGTCGTACAAGGTGTTGTCGGCGAGTCGGGATCTGGAGCTCCTTATCGCTCGTACAGAGGACTAGGTATACTTGGTCCGTGGGTGGATGGTGCGTCTCTACTCGGTGCCTCGGTGGTCGTTTCCGCTCGGCCTAAGGTCCTCGGATCAGCAATGGCACGTTAGTGACGTCCGTTCAGGCTTGGTTATACTTTTCCCGTTAGCTAGGCCGTCTGGCCG
This sequence comes from Ectemnius lituratus, assembly GCA_910593735.2. Taxonomy (NCBI): domain Eukaryota; kingdom Metazoa; phylum Arthropoda; class Insecta; order Hymenoptera; family Crabronidae; genus Ectemnius; species Ectemnius lituratus. Next base: position 4,380,094 of record OU343037.1, read on the forward strand.
TCTCTGACGAGAGCGGCTATCTGGTGAAGTGCGAACGTCTCCTAAGAGCTCATTCGTGTCTCCGGTTTGGTGGTCCTGCCTGTCTCTACCTCAGGAGAGATTGACTTCTAGGTCGTAGGTAACACTGGCAATCACGCCGCGTTACGGTTTTCAGCAGGCTCACAATTTGACTTCGACGGAGCACATCCCACCGCTGCTACCATTTACTGTTGTGCCCTGCGTGGTGACGGTGCAGAGCGGGTAGCGGGATCGGAGGAAGTCAGGCTCGTAGCGTTTAAAGGATTGGAATCCACCGGGATTAAACCCAAAACTTAAGGTTTATTGATAAAGTATAATCAAAGAACTGACAAGAAGTACAGAGTAACTCGCTGATACGCACTGATGTGTTCTGATCGGAATCTGGATGGCAAGTCCCCGTTTGGGACATCGGGTGATGGTCTTGTTTGAGGCAGGCGTTGCCTTGGCACGAGGCGCTGATCAGGCGAAGCGACTCAGTGCCTCGTTGCTAAACATTACTTAGTGGCTAGACGCTCGTTATTGATATCATAATGTATTATGGACTTTGGACACTGCATTATCCTCTCGAAGAAAGGATTTGACAATATAGCTAGTTTGTGCAATCCGAGAGCCAGCTTTGGGCTCGGGCGCAACACATATACGGAAAGAAACTTTTTATTTTTTCCTTAACCTCTGTGCCAAGGCCTTTATAACGGTTCAACGGGTCCTCTGGTGCCGTTCTACAACAAAAATAAAAATAGATACATAAGTAAAGCTAACCCCCATCTTTAAACACAAATATACTTCATACTAATTAAAGATCCGCAGCAGTTTCATGGAGGCACTCGCAATATAGTGCCACGACGCCTGTATGATAGCAGCCGTACGGAGCGGATCCCTCCGATACTTTACCCATCCTGTCCGGGCTCAAAGGACTCCTGGGGGTTGTGCACGAGAGTCTCGCCCGTGGGGGTCACCCCCCCAACGTACGTCACCAATCATTCAGGGGAGAGACCGCCGACAGAAGGGGGGGTTCCAAACCGATTATGCCCAACGTCGCTTGGCTACCTATCGGTCTCTCACACGCCCACGCACTCAACAAAGGCACCTCAACGCATAGGCCCACCACAGGTTGCCGAAGCTCCAAATGCGCCGCGCTGCGAGTCAAGTACTCTATACTGCACCTATGGTCGTGTCAGTAACCTCCACTGCTCGATTGCCAGCAACATTCCTGTGCACACAGGGGCTTTTCGGGGCCGAGCTGACTGTGTTCGTGAGGATCGAGCTTGGTTCCCCTACCCCACGCGATCTGCCGCCTGGCACTCGAGACACCGCGATTTCTTTCCTCTCCCCAAAGACTTGATCTTTCGTTACTACTCGACCTACGCGAGTGCCTTTCTCTCCGGTACGATGCCATCTCTGCGAGCACCGTATCGGGCGACAGAGCGTCAATCGTGTCAAAACAAAGCTCCTAGTTCTCCCTTCCCCGTGAGCTCGATCTCGCAGTCAGGTGCTAGAACACCGGCCGTAATACGCGCACGAACCCAAGGCCTGCCTAAATCATTCCCCTAGTCCTGCCTGCACCGTGCACCAACGGCCGACGGAGGGAGTTGCGAATAGAGGATTCGCCTAAATAACTCCTTTCTCTCGTCGCTGTCACCGATCGGGAGCTATTCTCCCTCGCGACTGCTTCCCTCTCCCAACGCATCCCGCAACTCTAACTGACCTGCCTACACCTGCGTTACGGTTGCAATACACGTAACGATTCCGTGGTTACCGTACGTAGCAATCGCGTTCCCTTCTTCCCCACGAAAGTTCGCACGCTCGCACGCCGCTCAGCTACAAACGCGTCCCCCCAGCTACAGCTAGTAAAGCGCAGCGATTCGCGAAGGACTCCAGGTCCCTCACCATCGGTCGGTCAGAGCAGCCGGAGTCGGGAGAATGCACGGCCAAAACATTACTCCAAAAGCACCCCCGTGATTCTACTCTGTTGGTCCATTTTGAGCCTGGCGCGACCGATCGGCGCGGGTTTCACTTTAACGACTCCCTAGTTCTGAAAAGAACTGCGTACCCCGGCACCTGCCTAGCGGGCATCATTGCCCAGTTTCTTAAGGGGAGAACCGGGAGTACAGAAGCCGATCGAGCCTTCGCGATGCGCCGGATTCGGATATACTTCATACTATTATAATAACTTACCAAATAACGGCGCCAGTCCGTAGTCATCGGCCTCCGGGCCGTCCCAGGGATGATGTAAGTACTCCTATTCCACCCGGAGCCGATACCGCTCCCCGCGGACTGCCTCCGCCTCCGCGTGGTACACACGTCCCTAAACAAAACAAAACCACACAATAAATAAGGACACTCGGAACATTGCACAACACTAAAAACCACCGACTCACACTCACACCGCGGTGAAGCTTGCCTTCGTCCAGCCTCATTACGCAATTAATGGCCTAGGGCACCCAGCACACACATGTTATACCATCCCCTCTCACTGTCCCGCGAAACAATTCGCCAACTCTGTACGTTCATACTACACCTACCCGAGACTAGAGGAACTCTCCCACGACGATAACACTCGTCCACCTGAACACAGGAGCCGCCTCATCCAACAAGAACGATTAAAAACACGCACACCACACAATTCAAACGGAAAGACAAAATAAATTTCTTACTCTCTTTACAGAGCTATCCTCCTCACGGTTATAACCACCGCGACGCAAGAAACAATTCCTGACAAATACTTCAGCATCCGAAAATTCACGCATCAACCAGGAATCTATTTCGAAAGAATAGGAAACCTGCAAACCTACCAAAACACCTGGAGACTGGTACTACACCTAAACCTCACAATGAAAAAATTAGAAAAATCCAGAAAAAATTAGACCGCATAACGGACCTCCTCGCCTACATAGAACAAATCATTGGCTCAGACACACGAGCAACCCGCGCCCTAATCGATGGACAAGGATCCATTGGAAAATCACTATTCGGAATAAGGGACACAGAAGACGGACACGAAATCAACGAACAAATCGCACTCCTCCAGGAGCAAACAGGAACACTCAAAAGTATCACAAAAGGGCAACTCCATGTAATCAGTACCAACGTGAAATTACTAAACGGAACCATACACAACGTCGAACAAAACGAACTGACGCTACTTAACGCCACCCGAGACCTACAATATGCCCTCCAACAGAACAACCTAAATTTCAAACTCCGAGAAATAATTGACGAAAATTCCATACTGCTAGGAACTACAACAGAAACCTTACGACGAGATACACAAGACATACTAGACTTCGCCGTCGATATTACAAAAGGCTTCCCCAATCCACGAGTATTACCGCCCACCGAAATAATAAAATATCTGAACGCAATGACAACGGAACTAACAACCGGACTAACGTTTCCCCTAACCATTAATCTTAAGAACATACACTTACTTTACAAAATAATGCACATCACGGCCTACTCTGACGCGAAATCTGTAATCGTGATCATTGACGTCCCCCTGACAAACGGACGAGTATTCAAACTAAGCAAAGCATATCCGGTACCAACTCGCAGGAATGGAACACTCTACGCTTACCTCGAATCCGTCGAGCCGTACGTAACCGTAGACCAGTCGACTTCGCAATATGTGTCTCTAAATAAAGACGACCTCGTCAAATGCAAGATAATACACAGCACATACCTATGCGCATCTCACCACCCGATATTCACTGTAACAACAGATAGCCCATGCGAAGTACAACTACATAGCAAACAACCCGGCCTGGATCTATGTCGCACCAACCCCCTAGAACTAGGAGTAACATGCGAGAAACAAACCGAAACAAATTTCATCACCATCGAAGACTCTGGTATATTATCTATAAGAGGAAAATGTATTATCACCACTACAGAATTTACTATCCAAACTGGAAAGCACTACGGGATAGAACAAAATTGGAACTACTTACCAGCATATAACTTAACAGTAGAACACTTACCTGCCGACCCCGTAGAAACACAACTATTAAATTCATACAACGGCACAAACTTCAAACTCAAAAGGATTATCAAACACCCGGAACAACTAAATAAAGTCAGCCAAAAACTGAGCGACCTACAAAAAACGCTTAAACAAACCGACAGTATACCAAACCTTCTTCACAACCCAACAGTGTACCACTATGGATTTCTCACATCCACCTCACTCTGTTCACTCATTATAATTTCAGCGATTGCACTCGCTACATACAAATATATCACCCGCCACAGAAGGCCCAACTTACCCGCTATAGCACAAGAAGACACACAAATACAGATACCAGAACCGTTCAGCAAAACCTTGTAACACCGATTCTTGTACTACACAACACCAGCGAAAATACGGACAGACAGTATCTCTCATCACTTCATGTATATTATATCACGTATACTATATATATTATGATACCACCCCATGTATTATCGATACATCTTATTGCACTACCATACGTACGCATAATGTACTTCGATAGCGCCTATTAGCCGTAATGACCCTGTAAAAATATTGTAAACACTGCACCATCTTCGAAAAGGCCTTCGCCCTTTTCTCCCCAAGGGGGGAGGGTTGTTGCGCCAGAGCCCAAAGTTGGCTCTCGGAATGCGCAAACTAGCAACGCATCCTTTCTTGGAAAGGATGATGCAGTGTCCTAAAGACAATGACCTACCATTGTAGCAATAGCGAGCGCATGCCGACTAAGTCACGTTTAATAACGAGGCATTTCGCCACTTCGCCTAATCAGTAGGGCAACGCCCGCATCGAACAAAACCAGCTACCGATGTTTCGATCGAGGACTCGCCTTCCAAGTCTCAATCGGAACACATCAGTGCGAACCAGCGAGTTTCTCTGTATCTCTTGTCAATTCTTTGGTTAAACCTTGCCAATAAACGTTACGTTTGGTTTAATCCCGGTAAGGATTCCAATCCTTAAAAACGCTACGATCCCGCACAACTACTTCTCCCGATCCCGCTATCCGCTCTGCGCCATTACCACGCAGGGCACAACACAGGCATGTAGAGAGCATATCTTGGAGTTTGTTCCCCCAGCCTCGACTGTCACGTTCGAGGAGCTGTAACAAAATCATAATAATATTATATTTACATCTATATACTTAGACAAGACAGAGAAGGGGCAGACGAATGATGCCGTGCCGTGTCTTGCTCGGACGTTGAGATAGAAGCATGCTGTCGGCTGGCGCTGGTGCAATCCCACCGAGCCAGTGATACGATTTTGTTTCTGGCGAATCGAGCGATTGTGCACCAGCTGATTCTTCATCGCGATTCAGGCGAGTCGGCCGACAAGAGGTTTTTTGTCACCTCCAAACGCGGCCCTAATTCAGTTACCTTAAGCTACCGCGCATCTTAAACCCCTATCAGTTTTAAGTTGACAATGCGTGTACTATTTTATTCTACAGGCGGCAGAGGCAGGAGAAATTATGCCAACTATCAATGATATTATAAAATGTCAATGCTGCAATTTTATGTACCATTCCCCTTATTAACTTCGAAACACGACGCGAATAATTGCATGTCTTAATGAGAATCCGGATGCAGGGCGAATTTCTGTCCGCTGACTCCCACAACTCTGCAGTAGCGAGCAGGTGGAGCGGCAAATTTGGAGCCGAAGCGACTGTTACCCTTTTTTGATTGATTTCCATCCACAATCAATTTGAAATTTCTGAATAAAGCATCTCTTAGATTGATTCCTACGTAGCGGGACTTGTCTGCTCTTACTTGGCGATCGCGCTACGAAGAGATCGGCGGGAATGGCCGCCCGCATATGGCCGCCTCGCCCAGACGTGCCGTCGCGTCGTACTGTCTTTTACGCGAGATTCGAAGCTCATCACCTCTTAACTACTGACATCTCGCGCTAGGAATCCCGCTTTATGGACGTTGATCTGTTCTGATCCGATGTCCTCTCGATTTTGAGTGTGAGTCACCGTGACCTACTTTGCCATGCTTGTCCGACCGGTCAAAAGTTGACTGCAACTCGCCTGACCGCGTCTTTTCTACTGATTGTTTAACTTGCTATGACTAACAAACGGGACCGCAAAATTCGAAGTTGTATTAGAATTTTCTTATCCCCTCGACATGCAGATTAACCCCCTTGAACAGCAGACACATGAACAGTTTCACCCTGTATGAAGATGTGTATATGGAGTGTATAAGAGTGTGTAAGATGGAATGTATAGCCACTTTCGGCTAGGATTTCATTCATTCTTCTGACGACACATTCGCGATCAAGTGCTGCCAAGAAACACGGAGACGCTACGCCATCCTCACTCCAGTTCCGAGCTACTCCGAGGGCAACGCGACTTCTCCTCTTTGCGGTTATCGGTGAACTAGACCTCCTGTGCCACTTTGAATTCTCGTGCCATCAGGCACTTTTCTGATCGCTGGTGGTCCCATTATCGGAGATTAAACCGCCATACCCCTACGAATATTAGTGTGTTCACGGACTCGACATTGGGGAATATCCTTGTTAGATTTGTTCCGTCACGTCCTCATCGCCCAATGAAAAACCATTCGAATATCGCGGCGGCCTACGTCGCCCTTTTCGTGTTGACGATATTAAGAGCAGCGATGATTTCCAACCGATCCCTCTAGCCGAAGTCGTAGGAAGAAACTAAGTTTTGGGAAAACTATCGTGAGTCTATCGCAAGCTTATTATGAGGCTTTTTTTTATCGCGGAGAAAATCCCTAACGGATACCCTGCCTCGGCACGCGGCGTGCCACATACCCGAGAGACGCAGATGACCCCCCCCCCTTGGGTACTACCCAAGATGTTGGATGGTGGGCGGGCCACTCGCCAACCACCCCTTCACGCGGCCGGTACAACTAGGAGGGACCCAGGCCCCAGCTGAACCCCTCACCGACCGCGCGGACGTTGATGCGCCGCAGGAGCGCTATGGCTCCCACCCGCGGCCGTCCCCCGTATAGATCAGGCCCCCAAGCCACCACACATAAAATTGAGGAACTGCTTGATCTGCCGTCTCGTTGTTGCGATCGGGACCTAAACACGCAGCGGACGGTTTGAAAGGTTTAAAACATACTTCACGGTGTCACGCAGTTGAGCCTAGATCATGGCTGTGATTGGTTCTGTATACAACTTAAATACAAGAAATGGTATGATTCCTTGGAAGTACTGGGGTAGCATAGGTGGTAGAGGCCTGGGTATCGGATTGTTGACGATCCGAGTTCGATTCCGTAGTGCGGTGAAATATTTTTTAACTTTTTCATTGGTTCTGTCCACACCTTAAATATAAGAAATGAAGTACTATCGAGTGATACTGTAGTATAGCACAGATGGTAACGATGAGGTGGTTGTCGAAGATGTAAGTGTTCGACCCGCCCGGTAGGTTATTTTTTTTTAATTTTGTCAATTATATTTCTTTTATTTGGATAACTTTACATTAGTAGCCATGTGAAAATATAATTGCATATATTGCGCCCGAGCCCAAAGCTGGCTCTCGGATTGCACAAACTAGCTATATCGTCAAATCCTTTCTTCGAGAGGATGATGCAGTGTCCAAACGCCATGATGCATTATGATATCAATAACGAGCGTCTAGCCACTAAGTAATGTTTAGCAACGAGGCACTGAGTCGCTTCGCCTGATCAGCGCCTCGTGCCAAGGCAACGCCTGCCTCAAACAAGACCATCACCCGATGTCCCAAACGGGGACTTGCCATCCAGATTTCGATTAGAACATGTCAGTGCGTATCAGCGAGTTACTCTGTACCTCTTGTCAGTTCTTTGAATATACTTTATCAATAAACCTTAACGTTTGGGTGTAATCCCGGTGGATTTCAATCCTTTAAACGCTACGAGCCTGACTTCCTCCGATCCCGCTACCCGCTCTGCGCCGTCATCACGCAGGGCACAACACATAATTCAAGGGTTTATGACCAACAAATTGTATAAATTAAAAAAAATATACATATATAAAGAAGGAAGACGGTTAGAAATCCGAAAACAAACTCCTTTCTGTGCATATGTTATGTAATTAAAAAGGGAAGTACGTTCTTACGGAAGTACACGAGTGAAATTAAATTAAGCATTAATTAAGATATTCTAACAAATATATACAATAAACCTTAATAACTAATACTGAAAATAAAGAATGAAGGAAAAGAATAAACAGTGAAGAGGTATAGTTAAACGTAAATACATCTTTATTAATATTGCACAAATTACATATAAATGTTCCAAAGACAAAAGTACGTATTTTATATAATACGTATTTTTAATACTGTACATTATTAATATCCGTCCAGCTATTAGTTCACTTTTGATCTCACCACCTGGAGGTTCCTGAAATAGAGATCTAAGTCGTCCAATATAAGTAAACTTGTATAATTTCATAATTAATACTATATTTCATGCTTAATAATAAGCATGCACTCCCACCGGAAACAGAAAACCCCACAAAATTCGCAACAAACACATGCACTGCCACTTCACACTTTCTTAATATTAACGTATTTACATTTTCTACCTCCTAAACTATGAGCTAAACGCATTGTTTCGTCGGCATTATTATTTAAATCTACTGCGCCTTTCAAAATTCGCCTAATATTATCGCAGTATTTTTTTATTAAATAATTTACATAATTTTGTACAATATTCGTTTTTAATTGTGTACTATGGGCGCAATCCGGGAATTTAAACGCTATCGAACCCAGAATATGCGTTATTATCAGGGAGGTGACTTTCTTGATGTGTGCTATTCGCGGAAAAAGATAAAAGCAGATATTTGGTGTCGCAACTATTGCACTATACGCGGCGGTCTCGTTATTCGCGGACTTTAATTCTAAAATATTACCGTAGCACACATCGCAATCAAAGGAAGGTAATATTACGTTAAGCAGAAAGTCTTGCGTATGCTTCCTCCCTGCATCATCGAGTGGAGTATAGGGATTAAAATCCACACGAAGTTGAAATTGTTCTGCCTTATTTGATTCTACATTTACTAAATTGTCCTCTATGCTCCAATGGTCCAAAATATTTTGGAGACTTGTGATGACACCCGTGAAGTATTCTCTATCAATACAATTTGCATAACGAGAGTGGACCAGACTCACTTGATTAAATAAAAGATTTGTATAATAATTATGAAAATCGCTAGCGGACGGGCGTACATTTCGAAGACCTTGCTACCGAATTTGACAAAAAAAGTTTTCAAGATGGTCCTGATTAAAATTTTACGGAAAAAATGATTTCAATCCGTAATTAAATAGTAATGTGCGGAGTATTTTAAAATTTTGCAACGTGTAAACCCAGTTGCGTAACACGATAGAACGATTTCGCTGACTGGGCCCCGACGTTTTAAACCGCATTGATTCAAGTACCACGATACCGTCATTCCATACAGATTCTTGAGCGCATGGCTCATGACCTGTCGGAATTTCCGCTTTTAAAATATTACTACAAGAATCATGTAATCCGCCGTTCAGGGTATCAAACAAGCCATTGCTAAATAAAAGTAATGACGCGGTGTCTATAGCATCCCGAGGCAGTTTCCGAGATTTACATGTACTTGTTAAAGATTGTTCCGCCATGGAAGTCATGACGGAACTCACGGTGCGGTTAAATACTTCTGTACAAAGCGAAACTTTCATCTTTTCTTTATGAGATGGCTCTAAATGGGCGTGGGTCAATTTTCCTAACAATTTAATTACACCGTTCCGCGATTGATCAATAAAATACCGTTAACTATATGCGACCATTTCGCTACTCTAATTATTCCATCTTTTAATCGGAATTCCAAATCTTTATCAACCAAATTGTTTCTCAAGCATTTTAATAAATGAGGTGCATCATACAATGGTACGATGGTCATACCTTCTACTGAAATTACCGAATTATCGTCCCCTAAATTCGACTCTACAATTAATTGGCGAACAGCCTTTACATTACTCCCTGCTTGGTCGCATATAAATGCAACGATATTCAGACCCGTTTCACACGTCGCTTTTACAATTTTTCTAAACATAGTAATAATATCACGCAACTTATTGCTAGAAGAGCAATAAGTATAAGCAATAGGCTGTTTCCATGGATGTTCGCTGCTAACACTGCGAAGCATGCATACAGCCGCGTGGGACACAATACATTTACCACAGGCCGACCCATCGTCCCTAAAGCCATCTATCTAGTCTAATTTCTCATTAAAAATTAAATTTGGACTGAGCTAAACTTCATCGTACGTTAACGTACAACATTTATCTATCGAATCTTTAAAGCTTTGTACAAGAAGTTTCAAATCTTTAAATACCGATTCGCATATTCCGGGCTGTACATCGAAATTTATGCTAACACGCCTTAAACTTTCAACGCTAGGCAAGTAAAATACCCTAGAAAGCAAATTAAATGCCTTAGCGTTGGTCCTTCAAAGCGTTAAAGCAAAAATCCTATCTTCTATATTATAATTTCGATGGAACTTACTAATCCCGGCGGTCCGCAGCTGGCACTCCACGAATGTCCGCGCTTCTTCCGGCAGACGGTCCAGTGTTACGAGCCAGGCTTCGCGAGTCCTAAATCTGCTCTAAGATCGTGCTAAGGGCTATTTCACCTTAGCCAGACTCGAGTCTTCTAGTTGCCAATCGGCTCTATATCAATCCTGGAATCGCGCTAACGGCTATTTCACCTTAACCAGACTCAGGTCCCTATTCTCCTGTTAACCCCTTTATACTCGTTACTTCCAAATAACTTAGAACAGAACTTGGGATCGTGCTAAGGGCTATTTCACCTTAACAAGACTTTCACCTCAAGACTGGACCTTGTTAATTAAAAGAATGGCTGGTTACTTCCAATAGCTCAGACAGGTCTTGGCAACCAGACTCAATCCTGCTCATTGATCACGAACGAATGCCCTAGGCTAAAGTTAAACCTTACTATTGCTCGCCGGATACACCTCGAGCGGTAAAAGTGTATCCTCGTGGGATCTTTTATTATTATTTTTTCTAATAAAGAAACAGTGATTTTCTTAATAAAAACTAAAACAATGTTCAATATATTCTGAATGAAACACAATACAAAAATATATAATGAGAGTTTCAGCGGAAGTGAAATGTTCTTACAATTTGAAATATACTTAAAATAAAATCGTATTACGTTACGATATTGAACGGGAGAGGAGCTACCGAAAGAACTGTGACTTCCCTAACGATCGCGATATGACACGATGTACGTACGGTAATATTGACTGGTTTCGAAGGAGACTAATGCTCGATCTACTACGATGTTCTTCGCTGGTCCGAGTGACAGAGCTTCGCTGTCGATGAGAGTTCGGAACTGATTCCCCCACTTTCCACTAGAATTTAGGGCTTAAATACCCGAAAACCCAGTGAAAAGGGGGTATGGTGGGAGTATAGGGCGCCAAGAGTCTGACCATGCTTGAGTTCTAAGGAACTACACAGATGCACCAAGGGCACGCTGCGTTGCTCCCCTACTAGAAAGCTATAAACGCTAGAGATAAGACGGAACGAAAGGAGTCGAAGTCACAGTTTTAAGGCTCGAGAAATACGCAGGAATATTCTATGTAGGAAGCTAGCGAGTTATAATTATTGAATCTACGTATGAAATAATGTTAGGAAAAGTAGTCCGAGAAGGTGAATATGTAACACCAGTGCAGCCATCTTCCTCTTCGTCCTCTTCAGCTCTTTGGACACTTCTCGAAGTTTCCTTCTGGATTGATCCAGAGCTTTCTTCAGGCTGACTGTATACTTATACAGCTGACAGTCTTCTTTACTTAAATCAGCCCTCCTAGCGGTCCCAAAATACTGCAGTACCGAGACTGCAAAAAAGTATAAAATAAATAAAACTGAAAATACTAGCATGCAACATTCCATGCAAAGCGGCTACAATACCAATAAAAATGTCTCATGCAAAGCGGATAGAGTAATAATAAAAAAAACATTCCATGCAGTTAATGCATGCACAATGCTTAATTGCATTCTAAATACAAAACAAAAACAAATCAAAAATCAAACGAAAAAATTTAAGGATAACGAAATTAAAATTATGCCATGTCCTTCATTAGACATATTTTGGCACTTTGTAGATTCACGTGTGGGCTGCATTGGCTGCTCTCGGGTTGCCTTCTTCTTAGGACCTTGGACTACATTCGAGAGCGGCAGCGCCACCCCGAGCGGTGAGAACCCCCCGGGGGGAGGGGCCGAGGAAGGAGGAGGCCCGACCTCCAGGCACCATGACGGTGCTTCCACGTCCCTTGCCCTTCCGTCACGGATATCTATACGGGGGACGGCCGCAGGAGAGAGCCACGGCTCTCCCGCGGCGCATCAACGTCCGGGCGGTCGGTGAGAGGTTCAGCTGGGGGGCTGGGTCCCTCCTACTTCAACCGGCCGCGTGAAGGGGTGGTTGGCGTTTTTTATTAACATCTTGGGTAGTACCGAAAGGGGGGGCCATCTCCCCCCCCCCCCGGGTATGTGGCACGCCCAGTGCCGAGACAGGAGTGGGTCCTGGTAGTATCCTCTGGTTTTCCCAGGGCCCGCTCCGTCATATCTACGAGGACACCGCAGTGTTTTTAGTGGGTGCAAGCCCCAAATAACCCCATCTCTCTAGGGAGAGTTTAGGGAGTTTAGGGTATCCGTTTAGGGATTTTCACTGCGTCAAAAAAAAGGACCATGGACTACATTTTCCGGAAATATAATATTTTTGATGTTACAAAACTTATATCAAAATGTCAAAGTTATATAGACGATATGTACAGGGTAAGTCAGTTGCCTCTGAATCGGGTATTACCGACCGACGCAGCGCGGTTGGTAATGCCTGTGCGCCGACCGGTCGGTAATACCATTATCGACCCGCCTATACTATTGTGGAAGGGCGAAGCTGAGTTGGTGACGGGACCAGGCGGTCCGTGCCGAGCTAAGCCAGCCGTAGCAGGTAGCGGCCAGCTGGCCTCTCAGCTGGCCGCTACAGGCGAACGTCTTCTCCAACCACGTGACCGCCACGAACCATGCAATGACCGAGACGCGCCTACCCAACTTCACGGTTCTGTCCGATAGCCGGAATCGGGACTGGACAGTTCTAAATGCAGACGCTGTATATACCATCTATGTACCTGTATCACAAACAGAATGCAAGGCACTCCGGTCACTTCCATCTGCCACTTGATCCTCTTTTTTGGTCATTGAATAGGCTCCGCAATACTCATATGAGCATTTGCATCATCACCTTCTGTTGAAAACAAATTTTATTAAAGTATAATACTTTAATGAAACTTTTATATATATACAATGATCCACCCATTCGTTCACATACTCCAAAATCTTACAAATACTATGATTATCTGTTCTTGCTTTGATGTTAAAGACTTATCATTCTATTATACTTCTATACATATTACTGTTGCTACCAGAAGTTCATAATTTGTATAGCACTAACTTTCAAGCTTCAGAGTTGAGTTAAACTACTTATTGTTAATGGGAACGAATTTGTGCATCACTGTAAGTATAGGTGACACTATAATGATACATACCCCAATCCATTGAGGCCAAAGAAGTGGATGCTTTAATTTGGGAAGTATTGGAGGTCCCTACATCTATAGATTCTGCACACACAAAATGTTCAGATTATACGTACTGCATATGCTCATACAATTAGTATTGTAATTTTATAAAATGTTATACTATTTCTTTGGGTTCATACCTGGCAAACAGAGTGTTGGTACTGCTCCATGTGCGAGGCCCCCTACTTTTTTTTCGTGGGGAAATCCTCATGGATACACCGCCGTCCTCATGGGAGCGATGGGGTAGTGCCAGACTCTTACCGGCTAAAACCCCACGGTGGCCATCCTCCGCACTTACCGGAGCGGCACCGGGAACTCTTGTCGAACACGACCGGTGCCGCCCCGCGCCGCCCTTTCGGGCTTCTCTCGTGATGTGGGAGAGGATCACCCCTCCCGCTTGCGCGAGAGAGGGAGGCGTCCCCCACCGCATGCGGGGAGACATGGTTCGCCACACTCCTTCGCCACCGGTAAAGAAAGAGCGAACCGTGCCACCCGCTCTACCAATCTCACCTCTCTGAGATGCGGCTCCTTGGTGCGTACCCGGCCAGCCAGCGGGTAGAAATCGGCCGGCGGGGCCGGGTACTCTTGCTTACTGCGGGAGGGCTGCGTCCCCCCGCGCAGGGCGGTGGCGAGGACGGGCCCCCGCCAGACGGAACGGGTCCGTCCTCTCTCGCCGCCGCTCTGCCTCCTCCTTTTGGAGGAGCACTTCCTTGCAGAATGCGAGGAAGGCCCTCCACGACTTCTCCCTGCCGAGAAACTTGACGATGATCGTCGGCAGCGAGAGGTCCCTCCCGATATATCGGACCACGACACGGCGCTCCTTCCTCCACGCTCTGCAATATTAGAACGTGTGTTGCGCCGTGTCCCGGTCACAATGGTGGCACTGTGCCGTCGCCTCCTTCCCGATGCGACACAGGTACTCATCGAAGCACCCATGCCCGGTGAACGCCAGGACTAAGCGTATTGTAAGGTTATTCTTAGTCTACCGGGTCATTCCATGCCAAATCGATCACTCATTTCCCGCACCATTTTGTATCTTAATGAAAATTTGTGACCTTGTTTTTTATGCCTGCCCAAGAAGAGTTTAAGTCATTATTTGCCTCAATTCGAATTAGGGCGGAAACTACAACCCTTCAAAAATTTAAGGTTCACCCGTTTTGGGTAAAAATAGGGTCTACATATTGATTTTTATCTCAAAAACTATAAGAGCTAGGATCATGTTTTTTTTTCATTTTCTTCGCAAAAGATGACGCTTTCTGAAGAAATTTTGATCTATGCCGAGAAATTATTATTTCTCTATTAGAATTCCAAAAATATTTTTGTTTTGCGAATTACGAAAAAACACATATTTTTAAAATTCTGAAAAAAAAATATGTTGTTCCTTGGACTTTTCCCGATCGAAAGAGCTATTTTCAAAGTGTGTCTCTTTAGTTTCACAGGTTGTTTTGTGCTCTGGAAGGCTGGAGGTGCAGCGCGCCTGGGGTAGAGCGCTACGCCGCAGGTATGCGCGGCCCGGTCGGTCACCCTTTTCCCGTGCCGCTTCTTTTGTAAGTTATCCAGGAAACGTGGATGTTCGCTCAGAGTTCCCAGAGCTCACTCTGGATGGCCCTAGAGGCCGGCTACCATGGGGGTATTAGTCGGTAAGAATCCGACATATCCCCGCCCCTTCCTCAGGGGGCGGGGTATCAATGAGGATTTACCCCATGTAAGAAAAGGGAGTAATTCTATTTGCATCCCTTATTGTCGAGACTAATTATAAGGATTCGATTCTCTGTTCTGAGTCGCGGACCTCCCCTTCTCCGCTGAGCCTAACCGACCCTCGAGTTGGAGAAGAACTATTGAAGAAATTAGAAAAGTCGTCGGCGGCCGCAATTCAATATCATTTTCAGGTGTCTATCGTGCGGGCATCTATCGGTCGCACTTGAGTCTATCGTTCGCGCTTGAGTCTATCGTTTCGGATGTCTATTGTTCGCGGGTGAACCTATCGATTTCGGACGTCTATCGACCTCGCTAGTGAACCTATCGATTCCGCTTCGGCCGATCGCCGCTCGTCCTGGGCCCCACGGTCCCCCTGCAGATCCACCTCCGTCGGATCCTCGCCGTGCGTTGGAGGCAAATCTTCATACGACTGGCCGTAACCCGCCGAGCAATAGTCATCCGTTTCACCCGCACCCGCTTTGAATTCGAGTATCTTAGACTAGGGGAAGTGGCCACCATCCACTATCGCCAATTCCGTCGGAACGCCATCCGGACCTTTGCACCAAGCTGGCCGTTTGCACCAACAACTTCCGAGTAAGGTTGAGGTCGAAGATAAGTGTCGAAACCGCGTCCGCCGAATCGACTGTTACATATTCATCCTCTCGGACTACTTTTCTTAACTTTATTTCACACGTAGATTCAATAGTTTGAATCCACTAGCTTCCTACATAGAATATTCCTGCGTATTTTTCGAGCCTTAAAACTGTGACTTCGACTCCTTCGTTCCGTCTTATCTCTAGTTTTAATGGGTTTCTAGTAGGGGAGCAACGCAGCGTGCACTTGGTGCATCTGTGTAGTTCCTTAGAACTCAAGCATGGTCCAACTCTTGGCGCCCTATACTCCCACCATACCCCCTTTTCACTGGGTTTTCGGGTATTTAAGCCCTAAATTCTAGTGGAAAGCGGGGGAATCAGTTCCGAACTCACATCGACAGCGAAGCTCTGTCACTCGGACCAGCGAAGAACATCGTAGTAGATCGAGCATTAGTCTCCTTCGAAACCAGTAAATATTACCGTACGTACATCGTATCATATCGCGATCGTTAGGCAAGTCACAGTTCTTACGTTTAGTTTCTCCCCCGTTCAATATCGTAACGTAATACGATTTCATTTTAAGCTTAATCCAAATTGTAACAACATTTCACTTCCGCTGAAACTCGCATTATTATATTTTTGTATTGTATTTTCATTCAGAATATATTGAACATTGTTCTAGTTTTTATTAAGAAAATCATTGCTTCTTTATTGGAAATTCCTGTTCAGTCATCCTTGATTTAAATAAGCACATATAAGGAAAAGAATAATAAAAGATCCCACGAAGATACACTTTTACCGCTCAAGGTGTATCCGGCGATACTATTTTGATTGTTCCATTAGTGTAGTGGTCGACAAAATGTGCTGGCATTTCCAAAATCGCAAACAAACGCACCATCTGGTTTCAGGGCGTCAAAGTAGAAGGTTTGACGAATATTTTGACCTATGTCTGATATGTGACATCTGGTGAAGCTTTTGAGGAAAAAAATCATCTATTTTATGCATCGGATAATACAACCGTTATATGGTAGGTTATAGGCTAGAGACTACAGTTATAGTATCAAAATGAAAGCACAACATCAAAATCATACAACATATGTCATAAATTACGCAAAGAACATCGACAAATACATTTTTGTTACGATAAAATACAATTTAATCCCTATGTCCGCGTTTTCAGCGTTTGAGCCCACTGTGCGCCGTTATCGGGTGATTTTCGTATTTTGTGTGGCATCTTCGATGGCTGGCGCCCTTTTTGTGGTACTAAGAGATTGTTGGCTTCGAATCTCCCGGGCCGAAGTATCGGCAAAAGTAGTAGTGTGAGAGAATTTAAGTGCTAGAGAATTCAGTGTTTCCATCTTTAAAACTAACGTCCAACTAAAGTAAAAGCAGCAATTTTCCAGTAAAGAATTTCATCTTCTCTTATTATTCTCGAGTCTATCTCGCTGCTATCGAGGCTCGAGAATAATTTCATTTACTTTCCGGATAACGCATATATATATCGAGCATTACACGTTTGGATACAAAACATAAAGAATTCCACAGACAGCAAGCTATATTAAACAGGGAACTAAAAGTACAAATACACGGATACAATATTCAAAATCAGAAGGAAACGCATAGTAATTGGGACAAACAATGGGAAATTATAACGACAACCAAGTAACAAAACTAACATAAAATTGGTAAAAGCGACATGGCATGGTAACAATCTCTTTACTTTTTTTAGACCCCCCCCCCCATCATAAATAACCAAAAACCCACTAAGAGAACCAACAATGACAACATTATACTCCACGAGATCTATTTCCAGGCAAAACAAAACCGAACATAGGACACTCAACCAAGGGAATTGCACCACACCACCCAACCGGAAGAACCACACAACACTCAATCCAGAGAACCACATAATAGTCAACCCAAGGAACCACATCACACCATCGAACCGGAAGAATCGCACCATATACCAAAAAAACCACACCAATACCACCCAAACAACTCACCACCCCACCCTTCCACAATATGTATGCCACGGAGTGCCAAACTTGAAAGCGGCGGAGTGTAACGTTGCACCCTTGCTATCAACGCGCGAGCCTCCGCGCCCCCAGCGTCTCTCCGCGGGACCGAGCCGTTGCCCCGGGCACTTTAATAGATAGATTCGCTCTTTCAGAAGTGACTTGAGTAAAGACTTTTGCTGAAAGAAAAATAGCAGAGTCTACAATATCATTTACAGCATAAGCATGTTTGTTGAAAGCTATTCCTTTATTTTTGTTACAGACGGAAATTCATCAGTACATCAACACCACCAACTTTGCACCAAGGAGGCTGTACGAAGAAGGGTATTGCAGCTACCAATAGAACAGAGTTGAAGAATGAAGCTGAAGAAAAATGAATATAACGATATACGTATTGTATCAAAATATTTGTATTTGTATATTATTTACAAAATATTATACGTAGTATTTCAAAATGTATGTATTGTGGAGAATTTTGTTACTGTAATAAATGAAACACAAAATGTTTGAATTCTGTTACCCTCATTTCATAGTTTTCCTCCATCCTGTCTATGGAAATTCAGTTATAACTTCCGGAATATATTTAATTTGTCCTAATACCGTATATGATCTATCTTTTATTATAAAACATCTTTATTTATGCATATTCTACTCTATACAAGTTTTTGTAAACTATATCACTATTTCCTACTACTTACCAGGTTTTTATCAAAATACAAAAGAGGCTAATACGCGTTAGACATAAAAAAACAAATATTCCGAGAGTAACTTCAATTTCTTCTACAAACCTTTCCCCGGCTTCAATTCCTCTCAACAGCTAATGCCAGCGACTCCACCTCGCGTTCGTTTTCGATAGTCTATTTCTGTAGGTAACTCGATCGCGCGTCCTTTGGTTGATGTCGGTAATTACCGACCAGCCAAATCTCTAAAAGCCACGTGCCTAGCCTAGTCCCTTAAGAGTGCCGTAGAAGTGTAGAGTGATGTAATCACATCGCACACCGAATGCGCAAATTATAAATGCAATCTCTAACGACGTAAAGTACTGTATTTCTGTTCTACTTCCTCTCCTTAATTGCAGGAGGCAAAGCGTTCTTATTTTACATTTTAACACTCTTTGGATGTCTAGCTATTAAAAGTTATATTTACAATATGAAAGCTTTATTTTATCGAGAGTTACATGGCACCAGAAACATTCAGTATTATTAATAATTTTCCGAACCGTTTATTATTTCTAGTATAATAAGATAGTTAACTTGGTTCCAAATCATAAGACAATATAATTGTTTTTTTAAATGGAAACGGAACTGTTAATTACGCCATCGAACGGAAGGTAGCCGTAGTGCACCTTCAGCATAAAAATATCCTTCAGATTGCGGCTCCAATTTCGATTTATATTCCATCAATGAAATCCGATCACCTTGTTGCACAAGAATCTGAAACCAAGCATACAGTAATCATTAACGATTATATTGCAAAATTTGTAGTTTCTTTAAGTATTTTCGCATCAGGCAATTGTCATATCCGTTTGTTCTGTGTAAGTTGTAATACTTCTTTTAGATTATCACATTCGCTATCAAGTATCAGATATCCTAAACTGCAAGAGGAAGTGAAAACCGATAAGGACTTAAATTCAATAATTATTTCATTGAGAGTATCGAGAGTATAATACTTCAATGTGACCATGCCAACCTAAGTTCTATAAACAAATTGTATATGGGATCACAAATTGATAATAAGAATAGTCTAAGTAAATTTGAGGAACTCAATAAAATCGAGGTAGGAAGAATAATTAGCAAGATCAATAATAATAAAACTACCGTTGAAGGGTTAAATAAAATGATAATAGAACATGTATTCGAGTTCATAGGCGAGGAATGGATAGAAATGATAAACCACTCGCTCGCAGAGGGAATAGTTCCAAATGAATCGAAAAGTTCAACAGTCATACCCATAAGGAAAGTTCAGAAGAAAGATACAGCATGTGACTTCAGACCCATAAACCAACTACCAATTTGGGAAAAAATACTAGAAATGTTAGTAAAAGGAAGCATCTTAGAATTTATAGAAAATAAAAATCTAATTCACAAAGAACAAGCAGGTTTTAGAAAAGGCTTCTCATGTGAGACGACACTTCAATTAGAACTAGAAAAATGGGGTACATGTCATTTCGACGCCGCCACTTCGACGCCGCCACTTCGACGGGGGTTTGTTTCGACGCGGGGTCGTTTCGACGCGGGATCGTTTTGTTACAAGCGATCGAGGTATAGTATTCCCCTCCACCCCTTCGATCGGGATCAGCTTTGGCTTAAAAAGAGTCCTTTTTGAATGAATTTAACGCCATGAATCCCGTTCCTTAAGTCGGCCCTGCTTCGAAGTTACATACAAAAAATCTAAATAAAATTTATTTATTTTCATTTATCGACATTGCGGTACTCTGGGCAATCCGAATTTGTTGATTTTTTTACTGAAAAACGGTCCTTCGAAAGACGGACAAAATGACCCTAAATGCATTAACTTATCGCTAACCGTTCACGATTTAGAAATCATAAAGTGAAATTGTCAAAAACTGAAATTTGAATACACGTGTTTTATATGGGTAATCGACATTTCCGTACATTATTGGTATAGAAACCTTACTCGGAGTGATCGGATGATCTTACAATTACATAGTAGCAAGTACTTTGCTACTAAAACCTAACTAACTCCGAAATTGTCAGTATTTGGAACTGCGCAACCTAACCGAATCCCAGACCTAACCCATTTGTTAATTTAAATTAAATTAAATTATAATCTAAATAAAATACAAGTTTATGTTATTTTAATGACGTGCGTGTATCAACAAAGTGCCTGTTATCATATAATTGTAAGATCATTCGATCACTCCGAGTAAACTTGTACCAATAATGTATTTTCAACGCTGGCTCGTTTGGACGTAAATGCGTTTCTAAGCCACTAATTTGAATCGGACGGTAAGGATCTTGAACACCCATCGGTTTCTTGGTACGTTTCCCTGTAAATACTGCTTGATGTAACTCAGACTTTTAATTATCACCCTTTTTTTCTATAAAAAAAAAACAGTAGTTTGAATACACGCATGTTATCTGAATAATATGCGAATAAGGATAATTTACCGATTAACAAGTCAAATTTCGTTTTGCGATTAAAAAAAAAAGAATTCCGGAATGTGATGGCTATGCCACTAGGGATGAGGGTTTCTTGAGAATCAAACAAAAAAAGTTCAGGCCAAAAAAACTATAATCACATTACAAGTGTTTCAAGGAAAAATGAAATAAAATGTACATGTACTTTATGCTGGTATATTTTGGATACGAATTTGTGTCTTTTCTTTTGAGTCTAATAGAAATAAAATTGAACCCTTATTTAAGTCTAGTACAGGAGCAATACAACAATTGTTCCAATAATGAGTAGTAATTAAAAAAATAAAGAAACAAATTTTAATGCATTGAAAAGTTGTGGACCACGCCTCTTAAGTATTCTAACAATTCACGATTGTCGAAATCTTGAACTATCGAGAAAATACAAGCATCGGCCTGCTCATATTTATTACGTTTACGCGGGGGTGGTCCTCCGCGAATAAATTGCTCATATACATAATCAATTGATTTTTGTACGCTACGAATGCCATTTATGAATTTCCATAAATTTGGGTGGTCTACTCCGAACTCAGATTGCAAGCGTCTATGTGCTGCTTCAGCAAAATTATTAGTTCTTCCTTCATTATTTAATGTTCGAGTATAGCAGGACCAAATAGCAGGAGCAAAAATAGGCTGTCGACGCTTATTATTTCTTAGTAATCTGCCTATATAATTATCTTCAAAACAATTTAGAATGGGTATCAATTCATTTGGTAAATTGGGTTCTAGCGCCGTCAAAGCATTTTCGAGTTTTTCAATGGGCACAAAAGCTATTGCAGGAATCATGCGCGTATAGAGCGCAAAATCTGCATCCGTGTTATAGCGATGCATCAGATGCTGATCTGACACTTTGCGTTTAATGTTTTTCATCAAATGAAATAAACATCCATGTATGTCAGCATTTGCAAATTTCGAAGAAAAAGCATTGATGATGGCCATTTCGAGGTCTAAAGAAATTATTGACGGCTGAAAGTTTGGCCAAGCTTCGAGAATCATTTCAATCATTCGGGTAATGTTATCTCCTGTTTATTTGGCAAAAGAGCGTATACAATAGGTAAAACAAAACCGTTGCGTTCGGCCATGATAACGAAAATTTGACAAAACAAATTGGGTGTAAGTTTAAATGTACCATCAACATAAATTTTTCGGACTGATGAATCCAATTGGCGACACTGACTTTACCGAAAAGTAAAATTCTATCTTGATCACCAAAACCAGAATCAGCTAAGAGGAATTGTTCTGAATTTTCGGCATATGATTGATAATTCTCTGGAATTTTAATAGAACCACTTTCAACTGGTTGAGTTGGTGTAATGTGTGCAAAGTTTCTTGCACGTTGAATTGTCAAGCGAATGGCGTTCTGACTAGGAAACTGACCCAATGCTCCAATAGACAAATCCTGAGTTAAGGCTGTACGTATTTGCCTCGGGATTTCTTGAGTTTCGACAGCTCTGCGTTTTATAGCTGTTACAGATTGAGAAATTTCAACCTTGGCTGCGTCAGCCGCATGGGCATGATCACTAATGACTTGCAAAAATTCATTGGTAATTGCATCAGTATAAATTCTTCCTTTGCACCTATTATTTTTTGCAAATTCTACTTCGTACCTCCATGACTTTTTAGTGCCTCGTTGGCAGCCAGGGCCAACTCCGATGGGGATGCGACGGCCATTAAGGCCGACAATAGGCGCCTGAGGGCCAGGATAGCGGACCTGGAGGGGGAGATACTCTCCCTCTCCCTAAAGGTCGATATCCTGGGCTGCCAGGGGGTGGGACTCTCAGGCGCCCAGGCGACCGCATCCCGGCCCCCAGCGAATGAGGGCTCCGTCGGCCTCGCTCTCGATCAGAGAGCGATGGTGCAGATCGGGGCCCTCATGGAGGCCAAACTGTCCGCTTTTCAGGAGGAGCTCTTCCCGGGGCGGGCAGTGAGGCCTCCGCTGGGGGTCAAGGCGGCGGCACAAGCGGGCGGTACCGCGCCTGCTGTTTTTTTTTTTTTTTTTACCCTGGGAGAGTACTCCTGTTAACCCACATTTCATGAACTTTAGGTATGGATGCTGGATTAGGGAATAGATGTGAGGTCTGCTTAACCTTTGGTGAACGAGAAAATTTTCAAAAAACTCGTTCCATGAATTGTGATTTGATGATTGGGTGGTTGGTTGGGGTTAATGGTTGTGGAGGGGGGGAGGGGTGGGTGCATTGGTTGTTATTGGGCGTCAGGCATTGAGATTTCGAGGCTTTTGATTTTTTCTTGGATGATTTGTGCTATGTACTTTGAGTTTGTGTCTAAGTGGAGGTCCTTGTTTCGCGGTTTTGTGATGCGTCTTCTTCCTAAGATGATTCTGAGAAGTTTGTTCTGGAATAGTTGAATTTTGTTCGTGTAGGTTTTGGAGGCTTCGTGCCAAATTTCAGAGCCGTACATGGCGACTGGGAGTATGCATGTTCTGTAGATTTTGGTTTTGAGTTGGGTGCTCAGCCTACTTTTCCAGCTTATCAGTGAGAATAGTAGTCTGTAGGCTGTAAATGCTTTTTGCAGTCTATCGCAGATTGCTTGATTCCAGGAAGTTTCGGCGTCTAGAATAACTCCAAGGTACTTGATTTTGTTCGCCCATGGGATGTTCACGCCATTGACCGTGATTTGTTTAAGAAGAGGCTTTTTGTTTCTGCGGAACATTATTGCCTCAGTTTTATTGGGGTTTAGTGTTAGTCTCCAGTCGTTGAAGTAGTCCTCGATTAGGTTTATGTGTGTTTGGGCTCTGGATGTAGCTAGTTCCATTGACCATGAGGAGGCGATAACGGCAGTGTCGTCCGCATAGATTGCAATCTCTGTGGATTTTAGTTTCGGGATGTCAGATGTGAAAATGTTGAAGAGTATCGGCCCAAGGACCGAGCCCTGGGGGACTCCGGCTGGTTGGGTTGCGTCGGTTGAGTTTGCTTTCTTAATGGAGGTGTAAGCCTTTCTGTGGTGGAGGTAGCTGGATAGAAGTTTGACTAATGCTGGGCTGATTCCTAGTTGGATTAGCTTATGGAGTAGGCCGTCATGCCAGACAAGGTCGAATGCTTTTGTGAGGTCTAGGCTGACCATGCATGTTTTCTTGTTGGTTTGTATGTCGTGTGCAATTATTTTCTTGATTCTATTTAGTTGGTGGATTGTTGAATGCTTGGGTCTGAAGCCGAATTGTTCCTGCGGTAGTAGTTGGTCATAGCTTTTTTCCTTAAGCAGAGATTTTAGGATGCAGCGCTCGAGCAGTTTGCTGATCACGCTTAGGAGACTGATGGGTCTATAGCTGGCCGGGTCACTGTCAGTTTTGCCGGGTTTCTTGATGGGAATTATTTTGGCTCGCTTCCATGCTTTTGGGAAGTAGCAGTTTTTGTAGCACTTCTGAAATATGCGGTATATTGCCAATATAGTTTTTTTAGGAGCGTTTTTTAATTGGATGGCCGTGATTTTGTCTTCGCCCGGTGCACCGTTCCTAAGATTGTTAATTTCTGTTTTTAGTTCTTTTGGAGTGATTGTTGAATGTAGGTGTAGGCCGTGTCCACGATATTTGTTGAGTTTGTGAATGTTAGTTTTGACGATGGAGTCATGTTTACTGGATTTGTTAATGTTGAGTTGTTGTGCTGTGTGGAAGTAATTGTTGAGAAGGTTGGCTTTGTCTAAGTCCTTAAAAGCTGTTTCTTGGTTGAGGGTTAAGGGAGGGATTTCCGGGTTCCGTTTACGTATGCTTTTATAGGTGTTCCAAAGAGTGTTGTTTTTCGGATTGAGCCGAGCCAGCTTTTGATTCCAGTCTTTTTGCTTGAGAGAGTTGAGCTTTTTCTTGATTCGGTTTGTGAGTAGGTTTCTGAGGAGTTTGTTGTATGGAGAGCCGTTCTTTTGATAGGTGCGTCTGTGTTTGTTTCTGCTTTTGATAAGGTCTTTGAGTTCTTGATCCGGGAGGATAGCGTTCGGGTTTATTGTGAATACTTTTGTGGCTTTTTGATAGGACGAATTAATTTTTTTGGTGATGTTGCATATGGCAGTGTCGATGTCTTTGTTGGTGGAGATGTTGTTATTTATATTGATATTCTGGCACAATTGTCGGAAGAGTTTCCAGTTAGTTTTCCGAATTTTAGTTCCCCTGTTTCTAGTCGAGTTTGTCTCTACTTCTAGGATGACGGGTAAGTGGTTAGAAGGGAGATCGTTGAAGGATTTGCAGCTCATTTGGTAGGCACTATTAGTGAGAAAGATATCTATGTTTGATTTCTTGTTATTGGCGGTTGCGAATGTGTAATTATTGCTATCTATTATGTTGTAGGCGTTTTGGGAGACGTGTTTGTGTAAGGTGATGCCGGAAGAATTGTTGGCGGTGTTGTTCCAACCTTTGTGTCTGGCATTGAAGTCCCCCCCTATGAGGAATTCTGCCTTGCCGCAGTGGTGTAAGATTTGATCAAGGTCAGATGTACTGATTTTGTTTTGGGGCGGGTTGTAAGCTGCTCCTATTACTAGGTGTCGGTCTGCCTTAATTTCAGCTAGTATGAGTTCGATTGGGGTATTGGGTGCCTGTATTTGGTCGTATTGCATCGACTTATGGATTAGGAGAGCGACTCCCCCTCCTATCTGCAGCCTATCCTTGCGAATGATGTTGTAACCCTTGATGGTTAGACTGTCCGTTGGTTTTAGCCATGTTTCGGTGATCATTGCGATATCGATCAGATTTGCCTCCAGAAAGAGTTGGAGTTCGTTGGTTTTATTCTTTACGCTTGTGGCGTTCCATAGTAGTATGTTCAGGGCGTGCTTATCCATCGAGGTCGTGTGCGATAGCTACTAGAATTTGTAGTCTCTCGAGGTTAGAATTGCAGTTTTGTAGCTGTTCGATGAGTTTTTCTACTATTTGCAACATTTTGTTGAGGTTGCATAGTTGATTGAGTTCCTTAGTTTTGTTAGGTAATCGTTCGAAAGTTTGGAGTTCATGCGATTGAGGCGCTGTGGCTTGAGCATATGATTTCGCTGTGGTCTGTATGGGTCTGGATTGGGTTTGGAATGTAGGTGCAGCTGGGGCAGTTTTTCGGGGTACCAAGACTTTTGCGCTTCTTTTTTGGTTATACTTGATGAGGGCTGGACATTGGGAGTAGTTAGCGGTGTGGCTGTCCCCGCAGTTAGCGCAGGAGGGAGGGAGGTCAGGTTCCTTGTTGTAGTCTCGTGAGTCATGGTTTTTGCCGCATTTTACGCACTTAGGATTCTTGTTGCAGTTTAGTGAAGAGTGACCATGTGCCTGGCACCTGTAGCACTGAGTTGTTCGGTTTCCAGGCCTGTACGGTTCCCAGTAAATGCGAACATGAAATAGGTGACCATGTCGTCTGATGTCCTGGATTTTGGTTTCGGGGGGGAAGGAGATCTTGTAGACTGGGTTTAGGGAGTCCTGATTGCGTTGAATTTCTGTGCACTTTTGAGGTGCAAGGCCGAGGGCTTTAAGCTCTTCTATTATCTCTTCAGGGTTTAGGCGTGGGAGTCCCTTGAGGACTGCGGAAATGGGTCTCTCTTGTGATATGGTGTATGTGTGGAATTGGATACCGTTATCTCTTGAGAAGTCTCTGAAGGCCACAAAGTCCTCCGTTATGTTGAATTGGAGTTTTATTTTGTCTCCGAGATATTTAATATGGTATCTATCATTGAAGATATCCGTGAGTGTTTTAGAGAACTGTATGATGTTGATTGACTTGCTGTGTACGTAGAAGGGGGGCGGCTTCTTGGGTTTGTTCAGATGAGAGGAGGAGGAGGTAGGTGGTTGCTTTTGTTGGGTTTTTTGTTGCTTTTGAGCTGGCCGCAGAGTGACGTTTTGCGTGTCCAGGTATTTTAGGAGTTCACTGAATCTGTTATTTGTGGTGACATTGTAGGTTATGTTTGGATTGTTGGGTTTCTTTTGGTTAAGAGTTGGGATTTCAAGGTCCTTTTCGTTTCGTTTGTTAGGTCGATGTTCGTCCATATGGATCGTTCTTTTACGAGTAGGGTTTGGAGAGAACATTTGCTCACCCGAAGACTCGGAGGAGGTGCTTGGGATGCCTTGTCTTTCTGCCATTCCTTCTGCCGTGAGTCCTCCTTGGAGGGCCCCGGGAGGTGGCTTGTCCGGGCCGGGTTTTGGCAGGTTGGAGCTGAGTGTGGTATTATGTGTTGAAAACTTGAGTTCACTGATTTGATGTCCAATGCGAGGTTGAGCTGTACTCAGCGTTCGTCACACCCTAACGCTACTCAAATCACTCCTAACCTACTAACCCTGCATCGAACTATCAACGCCTGCTGCCCCGAAGAAGAAAAAGAAGAAGAAGGGGAGGAAAGGGAAGACGGGCGGGCTGCCCAAACCCCCCACACCTCCCACGCAGGGAGAGACGTGGGCGACGGTGGTGGGTTGCAAATGGAAAGGCGAGACGGACCGCAGGCTCCGCCACCCTCGCATACCGTGGCGAGGGCGGGCAAGGGGGCTAAGGAGACTAGGGTGGTGCCTGGACGCCCTCCGAGGACCGCAGCAGTCACGCTGACGGTCCCGGAGGGGTCCAAACTCACCTACGCGGACGCGATGTCCAGGGCGCACGAGCAGATTAAGCTTGTCGACCTGGGCATCGTGTCAGTGAGACCCAAGCGCGCGGTCACCGGGGGTCTCATTCTCGAGATTCCCGGTGCCGACGGCGCGCAGAAGGCCGACAAATCGGCGAAGGCGATGGCCGGGATTTTCGAGGGGTCGGAGGCACGTATTGCCCGCCCCTCGAAGAAGACCGAGCTGAGGGTGACGGGGCTCATCGATTCCGTCACCGTCGGCGAGGTCATTTCGGCCATCGCCAAGGCGGGCGGGTGTAAGGAGGGGGACGTGACGGCCGGGGAGATCCGGTCCTGCGGTGCCCGTTAATCGCAGCCAGGAGGGTCACGGAGGTCGGCTGGACCTCCGTGAAAGTAGAGGTGTTAGCTGCACGGCCGCTGCAGTGCTTCCGCTGCCTTGAGGCGGGGCACGTGCAGCGGCAGTGCAAGTCACCGGTGGACCGCAGCCGCCGCTGTTATGCATGTGGCCCCGCAAGGGGGTATCGTAGGTTGAAAGCCTGGGTTTTGAGGGCGATTCCTACGGTGCTTTGGTGTATAGCGTCACCATGTACCTCGAGCCGCTGTCGGCATACCAGTCAGCCTGGCTGTAGGGCCTTAACTGGGAGCGGTAACGTACAAGCTCTCGCGCTTGCGTCCGCGAACGGTCATACCAGTCGACCGCGAATACTGGTACCACGGGGTTGAGGGCCCCACGGCCTAGGGCCGTGCCTCGACATGGGTCGGACCATCGTGGTGGCAGTGGTTAACTCCGTATGCTGGAGTAGGGACCTGGCTTGCTGGGTCTACGAGCCGGCGGAGGCGGCCAAGGGGCCCGGTGCGGCCCAATGTGAGGGAGGCTCGGAGAGGGCCATGGATATTGAGTAACAATGTCCCAGCGCATCCTCCAAGCCAACCTCAACCACTCGCGCAGGGCCCAAGACCTTCTGGTTGAGACCGCTGCGTGAGTGGCGAGTGAGTTTGGCGACGGCGGCGGAGCCGTACGCCGTACCTTCCGGCGACCCTAATTGGGTCGGGGATGCGTGCGGCTCCGTCGGGTCATTCCGTGGGCGTTGAAGTCCCCCAGGACGAGTACCAGGCGCGGCCGTGTGCGGGAAATGCACCCGCCGACCGCACCCAGGTACGCCTCGAACGCGTCGAGACCGCAGTTGGGCGAGATGTAACAACCCACCACCGCGAGGTTCCCCCACTGCACCGCCACGAATCCCCGCCTCTACTCCAGGGATGAGCAGAGGGGGGAGTCGGGCCAATGGGTACAAATAATCGCGACGGGGTCATTCCATGCCAAATCGATCACTCATTTCCCGCACCATTTTGTATCTTCACGAAAATTTGTGACCTTGTTGTCTATGCTTGCCCAAGGAGGGTTTAAGTCATTATTTGCCCAAATTCGAATTTGGGCGGAAACTACAAGATTTCAACAATTTAAGATTCACACGTTTTGGGTAAAGATAGGGTCTACATATTGATTTTTATCTCGAAAACTATAAGTGCTAGGATCATGTTTTTTTTTTAATTTTCTTCGCAAAAGATGACGCTTTCTGAAGAAATTTTGATCTATGCCGAAAAATTATTATTTCTCTATTAGAATTCCAAAAATACTTTTCTTTTGCGAATTACGAAAAAACACATATTTTTAAAATTCTGAAAGAAAGATATGTTGTTCCTTGGACTTTTCCCGATCGAAAGAGCTATGTTCCAAGTGTGTCTCTTTAGTTTTACAGGTTGGTCTGTGTTCTGGAAGGCTGGAGGTGCGGCGCGCCTGGGGTAGAGCGCTGCGCCGCAGGTATGCGCGGACCGGTCTCTCACCCTTTTTCCGTGCCGTTTCTTTTGTATGTTATCCAGGAAACACTATTGGTTGGGTTTATAACAAGTCAGGCAATGAACGAATCAAAAAATATAACAAGTCAGGCCAAGAACGTCGATAATTACTTTTACAACCCACTCTTAGTCAATGACATCTTCTCCCTGAAACCGTACTAAGTACCGATCAACCCATTTTTTCTACTGGGTGCCTCACCTATTTCTAGATCTCTAAATTTTATGTAATTGCTCGGGCACTTTTTTGAAATGCTTATAAAAGCACTGATGACTTGCGCGCTTAAAAGGATTGCAGCACACCACAAGATACACTTTGCTCAGTTCACAAGCAACGAATTAAACGTAGCGACAGTGCCGAAGCGTTTGAACCTCTTGCGAGCTTCTCGCTAGAATATATATTTCTGCTTAGGAAAGAATTTCGGCGGATTCTGCTGGTTTAAGATACTCTTCGTAGGAAGTTAACAGAATACTGAACCGCAATAAACTATTCAAAAACAGGTAAATAACCATAAACCTAGGTACAGCTGTGGTACCCATGCTGGAAAAATGGGTTGATCAGTAACAGTGAGTTGTAAAAGTAATTATCGACGTTCATGGAGGATTACCTGACTTGTTATAAACTCAACCAACAGTATTTCCTGGAGAACATACAAAAGAAACGGCACGGGAAAAGGGTGACCGACCGGGCCGCGCATACCTGCGGCGCACAGTGGTCCGAAATGCGTTTCTAGCCGGAAATAAGTCATAAAAATCAGGGTCTGAAAAATCGATTATTTCTCACGAAATAGTACTAGGAAATAGGTGTCTCATCGAAATATAAACCGTTTCCAATCATTCAGACTAATGATAATAATGTTTAAACAAAATTTATGTATTTATGTGGAAGCTAATTGACAATGAATTGAGACTCAGCAATGTCCTCCATAGCCTATATTAATGTATTCTACACGTATTTTGAAACAAGTTGGTGCGTGCTATAATTTATTTCGAATACAAAAAAAAATCGCAGAAAGTGACCATCCTCAACTTTATTGGCCTATAAAAAAAAGTTGCACAAAGTTGCAAGTTTTGACTTATTGAAATAGGTAAAGTATGCCTTCCTGGATAACATATTAAACACAGAGGACTGGAAACAACCGGCTCTGAAAGTTATAGTAATTTCAGTATTCTTAGCTCGTCGATTAATACGTGAAAACGACCAGTTTGAATTCATAAATATTATTGGCTTAGAAAAAAAGTTGCACAAGGTTGCAAGTTTTGACCTATTGAAATAGGTAAAGTATGCCTTCCTTGATAACATATTAAACGCAGAGAACCGGAAACAACCGGCTCTGGAAGTTATAGTAATTTTAGTATTCTTAGACTTTTAACAAATCCGTAAAAACGATCGTTTCAAATTCATATATATTATTGGTTTAAAAAAAATGTTGCACACGGTTGTACTTTTTTATCTATTGGAATAAGTAAAATACTTCCCTAATGACATATTAGAAGAACAGTGCTAATTTTAGTACCCTTATTGCAGCAACCGATTCATAAAATGGCACCATTCTTCGAAGGCCCTTCGAAGGCGCTGAGAAGCAAAAGCACTATTGAACATTGTTTTAACATTGTTTTAAGTTTTATATTGTTGTACTCATTTATCTTAGCAATAATAAAAAGCTTTTAAATGTCATTAAGGACAAATATTTTACCAATTTCAATAGGTCAAAACTTGCAATCTTGTTCAACTTTTCTTCTAAGCCAATAATATTTATCAATTCGAACTGGTCGTTTTCACGTATTAATCGACGAGCTAAGAATACTGAAATTACTATAACTTCCAGAGCCGGTTGTTTCCGGTTCTCTGTGTTTAATATTGTTACGGTCCTGGCTCCCATGCACCCCATGCGTACCAAACAACCGACATCCCTGGCCGGAAGTCGTGAAGAGTGTCCCTAACAACTCGCTCTTCGTCTGACTAACAGCGGAGTGTATCGAGTAGTCTAATCCCGGATTCCGTCCTTTATGCACGCACATATCGCTCCCCAAATATACATCCCGTTTCGATAATCCAGTCTTCGAGTTTCCATGCCACTTACGCGATCTACGACCTCCGCGCGTAACAATATGTTATCCAGGAAGGCATACTTTACCTATTTCAATAAGTCAAAACTTGCAACCTTTTTTAACTTTTTTTCTAAGCCAATAATATTTATCAATTCGAACTGGTCGCTTTCACGTATTAATCGACGATCTAAGAATACTGAAATTACTATAACTTCCAGAGCCGGTTGTTACCGGTCCTCTGTGTTTAATATGTTATCAAGGAAGGTATACGTTACCTATTTCATTCGGTTAAAACTTGCAACTTTGTGCAACTTGTTTCTATAGGCCAATAAAGTTGAGGATTGTCATTTTCTGCGATTTTTTTTTGTATTCGAAATAAATTATAGCACGCACTAACTTGTTTCAAAGTTGTTACGAGCCAGGCTTCGCGAGTCCTAAATATGCTCTGAGATCGTGCAAAGGGCTATTTCACCTTTGCCAGACTCGAGTCTTCTAGTTCCCAATCGGCCCTATATCAATCCTGGGATCGTGCTAAGGGCTATTTCACCTTAACCAGACTCAGGTCCCTATTCTCCTGTTTACCCCTTTATACTAGTTACTTCCAAATAACTCAGAACAGAACTTGGGATCGTGCTAAGGGCTATTTCACCTTAACCAGACTCAAGACTGGACCTTGTTCATTAAAAGAATGGCTAGTTACTTTCAGTAGCTCAGAACAGGTCTTGGGATCGTGCTAAGGGCTATTTCACCTTAACCAGACTCAATCCTGCTCATTGATCATGAAAGAATGCCCTAGGCTAAAGTTAAACCTTACTATTGCTCGCCGGATACACCTTGAGCGGTAAAAGTGTATCCTCGTGGGATCTTTTATTATTCTTTTCCTTATATGTGCTTATTTAAATCAAGGATGACTGAACAGGAATTCCAATAAAGAAGCAATGATTTCCTTAATAAAAACTAAAACAGTGATCAATATATTCTGAATGAAAATACAATACAAAAATATAATAATGAGAGGTTCAGCGGAAGTGAAATGTTGTTACAATATACTTAAACTGAGTTCGTATTACGTTACGATATTGAATGGGGGAGAAACTGACGAAAGAACTGTGACTTGCCTAACGATCGCGATATGACACGATGTACGTACGGTAATATTGACTGGTTTCGAAGGAGACTAATGCTCGATCTACTACGATGTTCTTCGCTGGTCCGAGTGACAGAGCTTCGCTGTCGATGAGAGTTCGGAACTGATTCCCCCACTTTCCACTAGAATTTAGGGCTTAAATACCCGAAAACCCAGTGAAAAGGGGGTATGGTGGGAGTATAGGGCGCCAAGAGTCTGACCATGCTTGAGTTCTAAGGAACTACACAGATGCACCAAGGGCACGCTGCGTTGCTCCCCTACTAGAAAGCTATAAACACTAGAGATAAGACGGAACGAAAGGAGTCGAAGTCACAGTTTTAAGGCTCGAGAAATACGCAGGAATATTCTATGTAGGAAGCTAGCGAGTTATAATTATTGAATCTACGTATGAAATAATGTTAAGAAAAGTAGTCCGAGAGGATGAATATGTAACAAAGTACATGTAGAATACATTAATATAGGCTATGGAGGACATTGCTGAGTCTCAATTCATTGTCAATTAGTTTCCACATAAATTAATTTATTATTTTTTTAATTATTATCAATAGTCTGAATGATTGAAAACGGTTTATATTTCGATGAGACACCTATTTCCGAGTACTATTTCGTGAGAAATAATCGATTTTTCAGACCCTGATTTTTATGACTTATTTCCGGCTAGAAACGCATTTGGGACCATTGAGCGGCGCAGCGCTCTACCACAGGCGCGCCGTACCTCCAGCCTTCCAGAGTACAGAACAACCTGTAAAACTAAAGAGACACACTTGGAAAATAGCTCTTTCGATTGGGAAAAGTCCAAGGAACAACATCTCTTTTTTTCAGAATTTTAAAAATATGTGTTTTTTCGTAATTCGCAAAAGAAAAGTATTTTTGGAATTCTAATAGAGAAATAATAATTTTTCGGCATAGATCAAAATTTCTTCAGAAAGCGTCATCTTTTGCGAAGAAAATGAAAAAAAAGACATGGTCCTAGCACTTATAGTTTTCGAGATAAAAATCAATATGTAGACCCTATTTTCACCCAAAACGGGTGAATCTTAAATTTTTGAAAGCTTGTAGTTTCGGCCCAAATTCGAATTTGGGCAAATAATGACTTAAACCCTCCTTGGGCAGGCATAGAAAACAAGGTCACAAATTTTCATTAAGATACAAAATGGTGCGGGAAATGAGTGATCGATTTGGCATGGAATGACCCCGTCGCGATTATTTGTACCCATTGGCCCGACTCCCCCCTCTGCTCATCCCTGGAGCAGAGGCGGGGATTCGTGGCGGTGCAGTGGGGGAACCTCGCGGTGGTGGGTTGTTACATCTCGCCCAACTGCGGTCTCGACGCGTTCGAGGCGTACCTGGGTGCGGTCGGCGGGTGCATTTCCCGCACACGGCCGCGCCCGGTACTCGTCCTGGGGGACTTCAACGCCCACGCTAGGGCGTGGGGCAACCCCCGGGACGACGCAAGGGGTGGGATGCTGCTGGATTGGGCGGCGCAACACGACCTCCGGTTAGTCGACCGGGGGTCGGCTAGCGCGTGCCTGCGGTGGAGTCGGTGGTCGATCTGACCTTCGGCTGCCCGGCTGCCGTGCAGCATGTGTTCGGGTGGCGGGTTGCGGAAGAGCAGGAGACGCTCTCCAACCACCTCTATCTGACGATGGAGGTGGTTGCCGCACCCGTCGCCCCGACGCGCCGCCCGCCAGCAGGCGACCCTCGTGGGGGAGGAGACAACCTACCACCGCGATGGGCGCCGAAGCGCCTAGACCGGGACGCTCTCATGGCGGCAGCGATCGCCGTGGCCTGGCAGGACGGGTCGGGGGACGAGCACGAGTCTCGCGACCCGGACGAGGGGGCCGAGTTGCTTCGGGGCGCAATGACGTCGATCTGCGGCGTCGCAATACCCCGGGCCCGGCCCCCCTGCGTCGGCGGGGTGTACTGATGGACGCAGGACATTGCTGTCCTGCTCTCCGCCTGCGGTGGACGCAGGCGCCAGTACACCCGCGCGGTCAGGTCGCGGCGGAGGTGGCCCAGCTGTATGCGGCGTACCGCGAGTCAGCGGTCGCCCTGCAGCAGGCCATCA
Organism: Ectemnius lituratus; assembly: GCA_910593735.2. Lineage (NCBI taxonomy): Eukaryota > Metazoa > Arthropoda > Insecta > Hymenoptera > Crabronidae > Ectemnius > Ectemnius lituratus. The sequence goes on from OU343037.1 coordinate 4,414,768, forward strand.
AAGTCGCCAAGGCCCGAGCCTGGGACGAGCTCGTTGCCGCATTGGATGGAGATCCGTGGGGGCGCACATATAAAATCGTCATGGGCCGATTACATCCATGGGCGCCCCCAACGACGGAGCTGCTTGACCCCCAGTTTCTCGACCGGGTGGTGGCTACTCTGTTCCCTGCGGGAGCAGAGGACCCCACCCCCGGTCGGCCTCGTCCCCGTTTTGCGTGGGATGAGGCCACAATGGAGGTCACTGACGGCGAGCTCGACGCCGCGATTACGCGTCTCCGGGCCCGGACGGTATCCCGGGCAGGGCCTTGGCCATGGCCATGAGCGTCCTGGTTCCGCGCCTCGGGCAGCTATTTAATAGCTGTCTGAGGCGCGGTAGGTTCCCTCGCTGCTGGAAGCGGGCGCGGCTAGTCCTCCTGCGGAAGAATGGACGGCCCGCGGACTCTCCCTCCGCGTACCAGTCCATTTGTTTGTTGGACGAGGCCGGCAAACTCTTCGAGCGAGTTATCGCCAACCGCCTCGTCCAGCACCTGTCGGCGATCTTGCGTTTGCGGTCCCTGGCGGAGTCGGCTGCAGCCCAGGGCAGGGCGTGTCTGGCTATATCTCTCGATATAGTCAACGCTTTCAAAACCCTGCCCTCGTGGGTAATCAGGGAGGCACTCGAGCACCATCGAGTTGCCCCCTGAGTTGAGGGCCGTCGTCGAGGACTACCTCGCCGACAGGTGCATCGAGTGTATGGGCGGGACGCAACAGAACGTGAGGGAGACGTACGCCGGGGTTCCGCAGGGGTCCGTGTTGGGCCCCCTGCTATGGGACCTCGGCTACGACTACGTCCTGCGGGCCGGCCTCCCCGCTGGCGTAGCACTGATTTGCTACGCCGATGGAAACCCTCGTGGTGTTCAGTGGGGAGGACGGAGTGAGGACCAGCCGCGTCGCGGAGATGACGGTGGCCTGTGTCGTCGCCCGGATCCACCGACTGGGCCTGCGGGTGGCCCCCAAAAAGACCGAGACGATCTGGCTCTACGATCGTCGTCCGCCCGCCCAGCGGTGGATCGCAGTAGGAGATGCCCGTGTCCGGGTGAGCAATACCATGAGGTATCTCGGGCTCACCCTGGACGGGCTCTGGCGCTTCAACGAGCACTTTGGCCGGCTCATCCCCCGAGTGGGGAAGGCAGCAGGCAGTCTGGGTCGCCTGCTGCCTAATATCGGGGGACCGTGGGAAGGGGTCCGGCGCCTGTACGCGGGAGTTTTCTGTTCCATGGTGCTCTACGGGGCACCAGTCGGGGCGGATGACCTGGGTGCCAATCCGCGCAATCGCACCCTGCTCTTTCGGGTGCAGCGGCGGATGGCCGTCAGGGTCGTGCGGCGATATCGCACGATCTCCCTGGCGTCGGCCACCCTATTTGCAAGGTTTCCGCTCTTTGATATCCTGGCGGTGGGCCATGCGAGGACCTACTCCGGTCTTCGCGCCCTCCGTCGGGACGCGGGCGGAACACCCACGGAACGGTCGGTCGGGGTGCTCCAGCGTCAGACCCGGCGGCTCGTTGTTGAGATGTGGCGGGAGAGACTGGAGGATCCACAGCACTCTCGCCACAGAGCCGTTGGAGCCATTCTTCCAAGCGTTGCCGCTTGGTTGGGTTGCGGCAGAGAGCAACTCTCATACCACGCGACGCAGGTGCTCACCGTGCACAGCTGCTTCGGTGAGTACTTGTGTCGCATCGGGCAGGAGGAGACTGTGATTAGGGAGATCCTCGGCAGCGGGAAGTCGTGGAGGGCCTTCCTCGCGTTTTGCGAGGAGGTCCTCCAACAAAAGGAGGAGGCAGAGCGGCGGCGAGAGAGGAGGGACCCTTTCCGCCTGGCGAGGCCCCGTCCTCGCCGCCGCGCCGCGCGGGGGATTCAGCCCCCCCCCATGGCCCCCACTCACGGGCCGGGTACCCACCGAGAGGTCGTAAGGCGGCAGAGTGGTGACTCTGTCGCCCGCATAAATGACCCCGTGGTGGGGCGGGACGTGTCGTGGTCGCACGTCCCGTCAAGGAGGTTTTTTGGAGGAGCGGGAGACACCGTCTCGCTGATAGCGAAGGAGTGGGTCGAGCCGTGCCTTCCCGCAGTAGGTGGGGGACGCCTCCCTCTCTCGCGTCAGCGAGAGCGGGGATGGCTTTCTCCCCCACCACGAGACGAGACGCCACTAGGCGGGGTGTCCATGAGGATATTCCCACATTAAAAAAAGAGCATTCTTTCATGATCAATGAGCAGGATTGAGTCTGGTCAAGGTGAAATAGCCCTTAGCCCGATCCCAAGTTCTGTTCTAAGTTATTTGGAAGTAACTAGTATCAAGGGGTTAACAGAAGAATAGGGACCTGAGTCTGGGGGAGGTGGCTATGCCTCTGGCAGTCGGGGAAGGAACTTCGATGGTGGGAGACTCCGAAGCGGCCGCTGACCTGGCCGTCTCGGATGCGGAGCTTGCCAGGGCGGCAAGAAAGCTCCTGGACCGGATGGTATCCGTGCAAAGCCTGGGCTCTGACCAGCCGGATCTGGGGTCCAAGACTCGTCCGGCACCTGTCTGAGATGGGGCCCAATCTGAGCAAATGTCAGTTCGGGTTCCGCGAGGTCCGCTCCACGGTTGACGCCATGAACCGTGTTAAGGCCTTCGCGGATGCGGCGACCGCCCGGGATGGCGTCACATTAACGGTGTCCTTGGACATCGTCAATGCGTTCAACTCCCTCCCCTGGGGCAGGATCATGGAGGCGCTCGTGTACCACCGGGTGCCTCCGTACCTGCAGCGGGTCGTCCGCGCCTACCTGTCGGCTTTCCGGCCGGCGGCGCACAGTGGCGAAAATCGTGAAAAACCTGGCAAAAAGTCGAACATTTTACTTATCAGATTTTTATAAACCAACATAGTATAACTGTTCTTGGATGGTTAGATCACCTATTAATGCATGTTTTAATATTTTTACTTTCATTTTAAACCTTGTTCCATGAAATCGAACTTCAAGAATAATTACATCTCTTTGATATGTTAAAGAATTACTGTATTCTTTATCGCACAAGATTACGGCCTAACATGCAGTTTAAGTATTATTATCAGTTTGAATACTTAGAATAGAGATTAAAGTTTACTGCTGCAGTCAGGGCTTGAATTTTATCTTGCACCATTTATTTTATTCGTATATTTTAATATAGCTAATCTATAGCTAATAATTTAATATAGCTATCTATAGGTTATACCTATCTATATAATCTAAACGATCTCTTCTAATCGATCACGTGTATATCGTATGTTTGTGTCCGCATGGGTAATTTTTTAACTAAAGCAGCCAAGCTACCTGCACAGAAGAGGTTTTCTCCCAATAACTGATCAGCAAGGTAAGGTAACAATAACGACAATAAGGCAACTAACTATATGACCAGGGACCGGGTCATTCGACAATTCTGTTTAACGCGAACCTACCTTGTTGGCGTGGATCAGTAATGTAGTCAGTAGTTAAACCGTACCTCAATAAAATGTTTGGAGTGCAGCTGAGTATTTAAGTGTGTCCCTAAGAATTAATTCCTGGAAGGTAATCGCGCTCACATGACAATACAGCAATATAACCCAACCGGGTACGAGATGCCCAGGCCCAAGAAAATTCATACCTGGGCAGCCGTATTTTCCCGAAAGAAACGATCCCCACCATCCTCCACTTAACTTCACCCGTACTCGGCAAAGAGAAACCTCTCTGTAATGCTATTCGTCAATCTTAAGTACACACCCTCAAGAAAAACAGAAATATTTAATCCTGACACATAGGATAGGAAAATTTTGCGATCTCCTGCTACTTAATCAAGGCCGAAAATATCATTCTGAAGTTTGGCTTTGACCGATATATTTCCTTGCTGTGACAGATTCTCTGCAGATTGTGCGGAATTTACTTAAATTTAGTGATGACTAACTGCAATTCGTGTGATTTCTCACACATCCCGAGTGTGATCGTTTTGATACGTGTTCAGCGTTTATGTATTTCTTTTGAAAGTGTTCACACACACAGGATTTTTCCATCGTACGTATTTTCCTCCGTAAGTATATGTTACTTGTACAAATATTTTAGTTATATTGTATGTGGAAGTAACGAATATTATAAATGGTATAGATTACGGCACATAAAGCAACAATAACAAGAATACAGCTGCACGAAATGTTTCGAGCAGCTGTTGGTTCCGCGAGAAGAACCAACAACCAAAAGAATCTTGGGAAATTAGCAGTAGAAAATTTCGTGATAACAACCTTAAATATAGTAGAAGAAAATACAGCAGCCATGGATGCTGTCAAACGGGAACTTTCGCGCTATTTCTTTTCCACTTACACAAAAAATTTGGAAAACGCAAAACGAAATGAAGAGACGTTCCTAAATACGAATAAAAAATAGTTAGAAGGAACCATAACGATACAGGAATTGCCAGAAACACTACCGCAACCAGGGTGTTCAAGCGATTTAAAAACCGCAAGTGTCGGGAGACCTAAAAGGTCTTTTCCAGAGCTCTCCCAACGAGCTAAAAGACAGAGAACGGATGACCTGCGACAAAAGCATACTGCTGAAGTACTATCCTTTGCTGCTTTGATGAAATGTCGGGAAGAAGGACAACACGGAGCGGCTAAAGTAATTAGTGAGGTCACCCAGACCTTTCCTACGCGAGGGACAAAAGTCTATGCCAAAATGACGGCGAAAGCAGAAGAGGCACAGGTACTGTCCGCCGAACAAGTGTTAGCAATGCAAATTAAGCTAGATTTATTTAGAAACGCGTTGGGATTTTTAAACCAAGTGACAAAATCTATCAACCACAATATTTTTCCTTGGGAAAAGTTAATAGATATTGCTAGAACTGACACATATCCAGAAAATATGGAGATAACTGAAAATCTATGCAGTGTCTGCCTGGAAACCTTGCTTCAACATACAACAAAACGTTTGTTACAAGTGCTTGAAATACAAACAGGAAATTACAAATTTTTATTCGAATATGGGTTTGATGGCTGCAGCGGACAATCTCACTATAAACAAAAATTTGAAAACCCAGAAGGCACAGGAACACAAACCGACGAAAGTGTATTTGTGTCATCCTTAGTTCCTTTAAAATTGACATCAGGCTCAAGAATACTTTGGACGAATCCGTGTCCAGGAAATCCTGCATATTGTCGGCCAATTCGTCTCATATGGGAAAAAGAAACTAAAGACTCACTCAACGCGAAGCGAAATTATTACAGGACAAAATTTCTGGACCTAAAATACTAGAAGAAAACAATTTAAAAGTTGAATATGATTTAAAACTGACAATGTTGGATGGCAAGGTTGGAATTTTATCATTCTAACATACTCTATATAATTGTTAAAGATTTGACCATTTTCACAATTTTCTTGTTTTCTCTTCAGGTCGGTAACACCTTGATGAATTCCGCAAGCATGAGGTGTTATATTTGCAATCTGACAATGACGAATATGAACAAATCTAGAACTTGTAGCCAGAAAAACTGTAGATTCAGCAGCGTTTACGTTCGGCATTTCACCTCTTCATTGCTATATTCGGTTCTTTGAACATATATTGCATTTGGCTTATCGCTTGCCAGTTATGAAATAGAGGGTAAGATACATAAAACTATATATTCTTCCTCTATTGTAAGCCAGTGTTCTGATTTCCTTTATGTTCATTGTATTTTCATGTTTATATTCTATACCTAATACTGAATTTATTTTCGTAGATCAATAAAAAAACTGGAGATACAGATAAAGTTGAAGCGATAAAAACTGAAATTCAGCAGGAGTTCCGCAAACAAATGGGCCTTTTGGTAGATATACCTAAACCAGGTTATGGGACAACCAATGATGGCAATACTGCCCGACGAGTTTTTAAACATACCACCACATTCTCTTCCATCACTGGTTTGTAAATTTAACAAAACAAAGTATTCTTCCGGATCGAATAGTTATATTTATAATATTTGCTTTTTTTACCAGGTATCGACAAAGACCTATTAGGGCGTTTCCACATTATTCTTATTGCCTTAAATTGTAGTAGACCGATAAATACACAAAAATTTAAGGATTATACGTGGGAAACTGCTCAACATTGCGTCGACCTTTATGAATGGTACCCCATGCCTCCAACTGTCCATAAAGTTTTGGTTCATGGATTTGCGATCATAGAGTTCCATTCTATAATCCCAATCGGGCAGTTGGGGGAGGAGGCTATGGAAGCTCGCCACAAACATATCAAGAGCTACAGGTGTGATTTGTCAAGAAAGATATCAAGACTACATACAAATGCTGATGTCTTTCACAGGCTACTGACATCATCAGATCCTGTAGTAGCTTCCCAATTTAGCCGGAAGAAAACAACACAGCAACTACCATTAGAAGTAGAAGAATTATTACAAGAGGACGAATAACGCTATTAATAAAACAAAATGGGTAAAAGGTGAAATAACTTGTGTTCTATTTACTCAATATCTTCAGTCCCAGATAGTTATTTTCATATGATTAAATGCATTCAGGGAACTCGGAATAGATTTGCGGTAAATAGTAATCGTAACTTTTATCACCATTTTAAAATAGTTAGACCTCCAAGAAACAAATTACAACTTTATTGTTATTTACTTACAAATAAACAAGGATTATTTAAGATTAGAAAAATTAAAGAAAAACATGATTAACCCCTTTTTTGTTTAAATCTTTTTCAACTATGTTGGCACATTATCATTATCAATGGTGAAAATGCCTCTAATAGATAACCTCAAAGAGGATATGAAAGAGGTAAAAAGAACAAGGTCTTGTAACCTAATAATTTGTCTTTTATTTGCATATATGTCTTACTACTTGAACTTTGGCCTGGGTTGGGTTGGGTCTCACTCACACGCATAAAAAGGCACACGGTGAAGTCTGCAAGTGGCAACCATATAAATATTTGATAAATTATGGTAGATTTAATTTTTTCCAGGTTTCTCACGATTTTCGGTACTTGGACCACTCTTGTGGAACCTCGGGTCCGATAAGGTCCTGCGGGCTGTCCTGCCCGCTGGCTCAGCACTCGTCTGCTATGCAGACGACACCCTAGTGCTGGCCAGCGAGGAGGACTGGAGAAGGACGACTCAATTGGCGGGTCTGGCAACCGCGCGGGTCGTGGCCCAGGTGAAGAGCCTGGGTTTCCGCGTAGCCCCGCAGAAGACCGAGGCGGCCTGGATCAGCCGTCCTCGGGGTCTGCACACCGGGCTGCCAGAGGCCGGGCTCATGGTGCGTGACACCCGGGTCGAGGTCAAGGGGTGTTTTAAGTACCTCAGAGTTCACCACGACCACCGCTGGCGCTTCAAGGAGCATTTCGAGAGTCCTCCTCATGGCGAAGACAGCCGACGCGTTATGTCCGAGGTCTTATGCGGCGCTGGCAACGCCGCTACCCGAATTCGGGTGAGCCGGCTACACCGGCGTGTAGCCATAAGGACCTGCCGGAGGTACAGAACTGTATCCCACCGTGCAGCCAGTGTGGTGGCCAGATCTCCCCCATGGGAGATCGTAGCCCGCTCGCTGGCTCTCTGTTACAGAGGCCTGTCCGGTGCGCGGCAGAGAGGTTTGCCTACCACACAGGTGGAACACTGTCCAGCGTGGGCTGAGCAACGCGCCGTCCTGGCCGGCATTATTGGGGAGGTTCTCGCGCTGTCGAGCATCATTGGTAAGATGCTCGACAGCACAGATCAATGGGACTCAGCCGTTTCCTTCTGCAACCAAGTCATGCTCGCGAAGGAGACGACCGAGCGGGCTCGGGAGCGGCAACGCCACCCCGAGCGGAGAGGGCCCTCCGGGCGGAGGGGCCGGAGGAGGAGGAGGAGGTCCGACCTCCAGGCACCATGACGGTGCTTCCTCCTCCCTTGCCCCTCCGTGACGGATATCTATACGGGAGACGGTCCGCGCGGTCAGTGAGAGGTTCAGCTGGGGGGCTGAGTCCCTCCTACTTCAACCGGCCGCGTGAAGGGGTGGTTAGCGTGCGGACCGCCTACCACCCAACATCTTGGGTAGTTCCTAAAGGGGGGGGGGCAACTCCCCCCCGGGTATGTGGCACGCCCAGTGCCGAGGCAGGAGCGGATCCTGGTAGCATCCTCCGGTTTTCCCAGTGCCCGCTCCAGCATGCCTGTGAGGTCACCGCGGAGTTTTTAGTGGGTGCGAACCGCACATAACCCCCCCCCCCCCCCCCCCCAGAGAGGCGTGGTATCCGTTATTACCCATTTGACAAGTTTAATACTTCAACAATGTGATGAATAAGAGTAGGATACAGCTAGTCTGAATAATGTAATATATGAAGCGTTGGACTCAATTATGTGCAATTCAAGGGCATGCTATCTCTTGGCAATTCATATTTGTAAAACTTTGGAGTCCTTCGCTTAAGTCATACATCCTCTCCTCATTCACCAGATACTGATTTTCCACGACTAGTATGCCCCTACATTAATAATATTACGATGAGGCTCAACACATAATAAGTTCTATTAATTCCCTTATTCGTCACAGTTGTAGTGTCAAATTTGACAAGGGTGTACCCAAGAACCACTTCGGTGACAGATTTCAAACTTGCCGAACAGATACATCATTCAAATACTACAAAAGTGAAAGATTCGAAGTTTTCTGAACAAATACTGATTACTTGTAAGATTCGTAGATCAGAAATCATTTACACAAAATACCTGAAGTACCACTTGCTTAACAAATTGTAGCTTTTTTATTTAAATGGGTGCTGGCTATACACTTGGCAACTTTGGTAGTCTATAATTGTATTCAATAAGAGGATAATGCTTATCTATCTTAGAGCTTGAGTAGGGATAAGTTTAATTACTTTCATAAAGTTGGGTGGTGCAATAGACTTGGCGTCAGCTGTTTACCATCAAATTATCAGTAATACCGATATTTGCGTAGTTGTTTTGTTAGCCGTGTAATGTCCCTTGTCTCGAGTATCTGACGGAGTTAATTGACGAATGCAAATTCTTTCTATATGTGTATCTTCTCTCTTTAACATTATCTCACATCAGTCGTTTCTCTCTAACATCATCAACAGCTCCATCACGTTCTACCACTTAGCGTGGAAAATATGTGATGGACATTTTTGCACTGAATCTTCTTTTGAATTTTTTACGCCCGAGAAAATAACAGAAGGAATTTATATCTCTTGAACGCACGCATCAATTTCCTTGTTGTTTAGCTCATTGGGTTCAGAAAAATAAATTATACAGTGTTTAATCCATAAGTTATGCCTGTGAGTTGTAGAAATTAGGGAGAAAGTTTTGTATCGATTGAAAGCCGCTATGGGTCGGGATAAGTTGTCTCGGCTGTCTGGCGCCTTATATAGTATATCTACCGAGTCTCCTGATAATACAAGGGTTATACATATGTATACTGAGTGGCCGCACGTCGCCATTTTTAAACTCGACAACCATAGTGCATTCTGAAATAATGTTATAACGTTTTGTTTTTGAGGTAAACCCCCCTAAACTCCACCCCTACACCCTTAACTTTTTTCATCCCAATCGGTTACCTAACCTTGATAACCTCCTCTTGTTAGATTGACCAGAACAGTTAACATTACAAACAATGGAACCTCTGACCATTAAGTCAGAATCTAATATAGTAATAGGGTTAGCGATAATTCTAAATACGAAAAAAGGCTATTATCTTGTAGTCAATAATACAACTTTTAGTCAACTTACATCAATAGCAATCCTGTGACAACGCATTTCTTTCGCCAGTTGTAAGCGTCTTGGGATGTCTTCGACAAACATTAGATACTTATCAAGAACGTCCGTTGGAGCATTCGCTTTTTGTATAATTTTTAATATATCCTCTACGTGCACCGAAGTCTGGAGTTTCTTACTTCCAAGCCAACCCTGATGGATTAAATACAGATTATATAGTGCAAATACATCTTGAGACTCTAAACTTGTTTCACGGTAAGAGCATAATCGTTTTACTCGTCGTAATAGACTTGAAGGGCACAGTAAGACACAAACCACGATAAAAAGCATATAGTCTTAACATTAAGAGAAGGTAGGTAGGATTAGCATAAGAGTATGAAAGGGAGTTGAGCAGAGATAGGTTAGAGAGTGGGTCAAGGAGTAGGTGAAAGAGTAAAGAGGCAGTCGCGAGGATCTGAGTCGTGATGGAAGAGGTGAAAGAAGCGTAGTGATGTAGAGACAGGTAAGGAGCCGGAAGACAGATGGCGCAAAGGGGCGAAGAACTAGGGCCGGTGGGTAAGAAGCATGCAGGTCAAAGACGCCGATGAACAAGGGAGGCGTGGAAGGAAGGAAAGGTGTAGAAATAGTAGAAGCTCTAAAGGGGAGAGGAGTGGAAACTTACGAAGCTGTCGACAGAGGGAAAGAAGGAGGAGAGGGCGTTTGGAAAGAGTAAGATATCATCGAGATCATCGGAAGGGGAAAAGAAATAGGAGCGAGAAAAATGAGCGAGAGGATGGTGGAACAGATAAAGAAAGGCATGAAGGAGCAGGGAAAGCTGAAAATGCGGGAGGTGGAAGAGTTGATGCAGAAGGGGCTAAGGGCAAGGGAGGAAAGGTGGGAAGCCGAGAAGGAAGAGTAACAAGAGGGAATAGACGGAATTGAAAAGGGACTTGAGGGGCGAGCAGTGAAGAAGCGGAGAGTGGGAAAAGAGGAGAATGTGACAATCTGAACAAGAGAATAGGGAAAGTCAAGAGAAGGTTAGAAAAAAGAAGGAAAGGGAGGAAAGAAACAGAAACGTAATAATAACGGGGTACAGGTGAAGGAAAGTAGAAAAGGCAGGCAGCGGAGAAGGTGTAGAGGGCATAGGGACGAAAGTATAGAAGGGGTTAAGGGATTAGGAAACAGGGGAGAATGTAATAAAGGGTAAAGAATTGGTCTGACTACGGCTGGGAAACGAGAACTAGGGTCGGGAAGTATGGGAGAGGAAAAAGGACCTAAGAGGGAGGGAGATGAATTTCATGTGGAAGGAAAGGGTGAAATTAGAAGTGTTAGCGAGAAAAAGAGGGGAGATTAGAGAGGAGATGTAGGACGAATAGATGATCTGAGATATAGGGAAAGCGATATAATGATGGGGGGGGGGGCATAGCTGGTGTATATGCTAGAAGAGGGAAATTGTGTTGTTGATTTTACATGCGGTACCCGACCATAGGCCCTAACCCACATGTCCTATTTGCGACCGATCAAAGGTGAGACCCTGCGACTATCCACGCTCTATCAGCCATGCAGACTAATACCCTAGGTATTAGTACTTAGGTCACTGTCGCAACCCTTATAATGTCAGTATTGGGGAAGTCATTATCTGGCACCTGTAGAGTGATTGCGTCACATGTCGAGGTTCCTACCCAGTATGTAAGTCAACAACTGCCACCATAATGGTTCTACTCACATTGGAATCGGTCAGAGACCAAGGGGCACCTAACCCTATGTACCAGTTTTCGGCTCACTGGTTCAACCGTTCATGTTGCCGGCCACAGAGGTGAGGTGAGGAGGTGAGCGAGAGATGCAATCGAGGAATTAGTAGTGGGAGACAAAGTTGATTCAAACCTCCACAGGAAGAGAGAGAGAGAGAGAGAGAGAGAGAGAGAGGGGGGGGGGGAAGTAAAAGTAGAAAAGAACGGCTGATAAGGGGGGGGGGGGGGAATTCGAAAGCAAAATAGATGTTAGGGGAAAGGGAGGTTTAGGGGTATAGGAAGAGTGGGGAAGGATGTTGGGGGAAGTAGTGAGAACATTGCAGGAGTTACAGGAGGAAGGAGAGGCGGAAGAAGAAACAAGAAAAGTAGGTTGGTGAGACAGGGAGCGTTGGGAGAAAAAAAGCATGCTGAGGAGGTGGAAGAAGGGAATAGGTGGGGGGGGGGGGGCGAATAAAGGGCGATGAGAGAATATACAGAGGGCTTAGGTAAGAAAAAAGCGGAAATGGAAATGTGGGTGACAAAAGTGAAAGAGACGAAAAAGGAAAGAGGGGTGTGTGAGGTTATGAAAAGAAAAAAGAGACAAGAGAAGGAGAATGGTGATTAATGAACGGCTAAAAATGAAGGAATGCGACCACTGCTTTAAAAGTGTTAGAATATCGTATATATGCCGATCTCATTGGGATGAGAGGAGTCCGTCGATGTTCCTAGATCATCGATATGTTACGTTCTGTTTTTTCAGCCCCCTCCCCCTTACTCTAATCATTTTCTCTTAGTCGATAAGTTATAGTGTCCCTGATTATTAGATACACTATGTACCTAATAAAGAATAATGAAGACTAAGTGGTGAAATAGTGTAAAATTGCATTAAAGTATTTGTCCCTGGGAAAAATCCTAACAGGGAGTGTGCCAAGCGCCTCATTCTGCGTTAACTTGAAAAGGTTTTGTACCTATGGTTGACAATTTTTATGAAAATATCGATATGTGTAGTTCCCAAAGCATAATTTCTTATGGAATATTCTGTTGTTATGTTTTCTATTCTTTGGTTTGATTGCAGGTATGCTCTTACCGTGGATAATGTTTAAATTTTGCATAAAATTTATTGAGTACTTTTGTTAAAACGAGGGAGTCGATTTCATTCCATTCATTAGAAGATGCCTTTACTTGAAGTCCAACTTTTTCAAACTGTCTGGGCGCAATGCTATGTTGCTGCGAGAGCAATATGGGTGACATCAACGAGGTATCTGCTGTATTCCAATATTTTTGGCATATATATCGTAAGCACTCACAGACAGAGGAATTCAATTGTATCTCATCACTATGTTCTTCATCTTTTACTGCCATTTGCCATTCTAAAAGTATACTAATTAATTAGGAACTTTACATTGGATGATTTACCAAGTGTTGTTTTTGACTATTTACCTAATAGCTTTATGTAACATTGAATAAATGAAGTCTCCTTGCAATCACTTAGAATTGTAAATTGCATTTTATAACTGCTTCGTAATTTCTGTAGTAATCTCACCCAATCGCATGTTGTTTTTATAGAAATATGCAATGCTTTCATCTAAAATAAGTGTCAGTAACCAATGGCGCAAATTAGGGATTGTAGTAACCCATTCAAATACTCACAGCTGCTTCTACCGATCGTCCTAACATCCTGGAAAATATAAATACATAAAGGTAAAATCATAATACGAAAAAACTAAAGGTATTGTGTGAATGCATGAGAAATGTTGTAATCAGGAGACGCAGTAGACTCTCGTGTGACAGTCGAGGATATTTATCCCGAACTATAGTGGTTTTCGATAGATACAAAACTTTCATCCATATTTCTGAAAAAGTTACAGCTCAATGGATTGACTTATGTATTTTGTATTTTATTGTGTGTTTTTCTGAATCGAATGAGCTATGAATCAAGCGAATCAGTGCATTCGTTCAGAATTGGTGAGTTTCCTGTTTTATTTTCTCATTGGATATGTGACATGATGGTTATGTGACACATCCATTCAGATTATTCTTTTTACCGACTTCGAAAAGGAGGAGGTACTCAATTTGACCGCTATTTTTTTTCTTTCTTTTTTTAATGTTTGTCCGGCTAGAACTCATTTGTTTCTATGTTAGACACTGGCAGCTTTAGTTCTTCTCAAGAAAATGAAATGCAGTTTTGATGTATTAATGATTCTTGGGTCATTTCGCGTCAACTGTCGAGATTTATTCACACATGTTCGATGATTTTGATGAAATTTTCTGTATCTATAGTTCGCAAAGAGCCGATTCAAATGCAAAAACCAGTTGCTTGCGAACTCAATTTTTGTTTTAATTACACGGACTCCAAATTTTGGGTCAATTTTTTTGCAATAATTTATATCTCGGTAAATATTGCAGATAGCCATATCGTTCAAACGCCAAAATGAAGGAAAGGAATTGAAGTTTGATAAAAAAATACTCCATTGAGAAATACTTGTTTGGAACAAATGTTAATAATAAAAGTTTATAGCAAATGTTTGCCATTTCCAAAGAGGATCTTCGATTTTGATAAAAAGAAATTGCTAACCATTGCTGTAAGTCTCTTGCAAACGCCCTTCAAGGGGCTTCCGGGAATACGACTTGGGCACAGAGTTATATATTTTTATTGTCGGACACGCTGCACTGTGGGCTCAAACGCTGAAAACGCGGATATTGGGACTAAATTGTATTTGATCGTAACCAGCGTGTATTTATCGATGTTCTTTGAGTAATTTATCACATATGTTGTACGATTTTTATGTTGTGCTTTCATTTTGATACTACAACTATAGTCTCTAGTCTAGCCTATAACCTACCATGTAACAATATTATTATCTGATGTATAAAATAGACGTTTTTTCTCTCAAAAACTTCTCCAGATTTCACATATCAGACATAGGTCAAAATATTCGTTAAACCTTCTACTTTAACGCCCTGAAGCCAGATGGTGCATTTTTTTGCGATTTTGGAAATGTCAGTACATTTTGTCGACCACTACAGTAATGGGACAATCCATATAGGATATCGCTGATGCAAATAAGCACGAACGTCTGTTAAAATGCAACAGCACGCAACTTCCGGTTTCACAGTATTAAAGCAGGACTTCCAAGAAAAATTTCTACACAAGCCCAATTCGGAAATTGTCGTGATAACGTTACCAAAATCATTGATGAATATGGGAATGTTATAATGGGGATAATATATCGTTATAACATCCGACAATGGAACCGGTAAGAATCCGAATCGGTAGGTTCATCGTTGTACGTTGAAGGCAAATCACCGTGCAGCTGTAGGTAACCTGCCGGCAGATCATAGTCCGAATCAACAGCGCCCGATTTGAGCACCAGCGTCCTCCGCCTGAACGCAATCCGAACTCGATACGGGAGGCTGTTGGCGATTTGTACCAACAATTTCCGGATCTGGCTCACTTCCCTGAATCAGGGTCGCGAACTGACCATCCGAGGGCCCCAATTGCAGTTGCATTTAGCATGGACTGCCTAAAATCCTGTTAGCTCCCCCGGGTCGCCGGTGACCTCCACCTTTCGTGCCAGCGTTCGCCTTTTTTCTCTGCCAACGAAACTAAATATACCGAGGACACTCCACATTAAGAAATCTCGTAACTGCACATATCTACTGCCACGAAATTATGGGTTACTGTTCACAACTGGCGGAAGGGTCGGGGTCGGGTGGCGTTTCCCTAGGGTATTTGATTCCGTGGGCAGAAAAAAAAATCATTTTTACTCGAAGGGAAAGATTGCGTGTAATCTGCAACCGGGACCCTCGACTGACCCTTTGGCGACCGCAGTTTACGCAATTCAATCCGATTTGAAAGTTATTGATGCACACCGCCAAGATGCTGGAGCTCGAAGCCAGAGTGGTTAATTTGGACAATAAGAGTTCTACGGGTTACATGCACACGCACGGTGGTTAGCCTCCGACGGATAGCGATGTATCGACCGAGGCGTAGGAGTAGGGGTTCCATGGCAAGCTCCGGCTCTGGGCCCGAACCCTACAGGGTTTTGGGGAAACAAGACGAAGGTCCTGATCCGTGGATTAGGAGCTAGACTCCCGTAAACAATAACCTCACGAACTTAATAATTACGCCGAACAGTAACCGCGAACGATAATCACACGACAGCGACAACCGCGAGCGATAATCACTAAGTCCTTCGCAATCTAATCCCGAGTACTGGCTAGGTTTAGCGGAGAGGGAGAGATCCGCGACTCAGAGTAGAAAAGGCCAAAGGAGCAATAGCGTTACAATAGTCACCCAATAATATCACGATATTCACTCGACAAGCTCAACATAACCAAAATTTTTCCACGATCTCAAAAAGGGGATAGTTGAAGACGCCGCTGCTTTCGCGCCCGCTAAGCGTTCACGAGATGGCTGGCGTAATCCGTCGCGATATACAAATGGTAATGTTAAAGTATGGTGAAGTCGTGAGTTACGAATAGGGCCAAGATATTTCCCAATCGGGGACCAGTTAACATATTCGTAACGTCAGAGTATGGCTGGTTAACCACCAATAAGGGGCACCAGGAACAAGAAAGTGCCGAGTTGTACGAAGATCAGAAGTGGCACAGGATGTCTAGCTCACCGATAACAGAACGAAGAAGAATTGCGTCATCCTCAGAGCACCGTGGAGTTAGAGTGAAGATGTTGGGCAGCGTCGGAGGATCCTCGAGCAGCACTTCGTCACAAGCAGCTTCAGAGAAAAAAATGAAATCTAGCCGAAAGTAGCTCATCTTATACACTCCAGCCGAACTCCGAGGCCGAGAGGATTGGCTCCTGATGACGCGCGACCACCCCTGGAGGGCCCCGACTACTAACTGTTCCAGAGGCTTAGAAATTCCTGACATGATCAATCCTTCAATAAACTAAGGGTCGCCTCATGATACGGGCCTGGCTACGCTGCGCTACGCAGCGGCGTGTAGCCCGCCAACGCGAATGGGTGGTGGTCCCACTTCTATGCAGTAATCGAGCGTGCCTGTAACTCAAAGCTGTAAGTGGTACCCAATAAATGATGCCAGGCATCTCAATCGGACGTTCCAATGAGCTCGCGAGTCGCTTATTCCCACCGATAACCCCGAGCGTGTCCAAAGACGTGCAATTCGCGAAATTTTGTGACGTGGAGAAAACGGCAACGCCACACTTCATATATGGTACATCTGCGTCAATATCTTGTCAATTCGGCTAATAAACAGCCAATGATTGTTTACAGTCTGTGACAAAGTGTCCTGCCCTGGCGAGTATAAAACCGGAAGGTTAATCGCAAACCGCCGTTAAGGACAAACAAATAACATCGCCTCTAGGCAAGGTCGTCCCGTTACATTTCATTCGAAAGTTGATGTTCCACTCTAATACTCTTTGTATTTCGCGTGTGCCGATCGTGGGGACTCCACTACGGATGATAGCAGCCCTCGAAGGGATTCCGACGCAGTACTGGCTACACCGCAGGAACTTTGGGCGGTAAGGCAGGCATACCCAGGTGGAAGGGTCCATCAGGAGCGACCGCTAGGTCCTTCCAATAGGGCAGGGGTACGGCCGTGTTGCGGAGGCTCCCCGAGCCTTGGCGTCCGGACCGCGTTAGGTGGCATTACCGGCCGAAGCTAGGGGTGCAGAGGGGTATTTGTTTCGAATCTATTAAAGTCGCGCGCGCGGAAGAAGCGGGCATTCGTCGCGTCGAATTAGAGTGGGGTTATAGGGATTCCTAGTGTTCCGACCAGCACTCTACGTCGACTCCTGAAGGGTAAGCACCTCATCTTTGGATAGTCCATTCCGTCCGTTAGACGTTTGGCCGGTCCTGGCCGAGTCCTGGCCGAGTCCTGTACACGTTCTGTGCATGTGCTTCTCGTAGGGGTATCACGCTGCCGAGTCTTCCGCGTATCGTAGAACGACCTTCCTGCAGGACTCTCGAGTATCCCGTCGTTTCAAAAGCTCGCTCTCAATCCGTAGTCTGGTCGTCCCGAAACGTTACCTCCGATAGTTAGGCCATCTGCTACCATAATTTACTCGCCTTCGATCCAGCTCCTCACGGACATGTTGTAACGCCCGTGAGCGAAGCCCGTTAGCCTCTTTCAACCTGGCTGCTGAATACCAACTCCCGAAGAGTTAAATAAATCTCAAGCTAAAGCAAAGAAGTCTGTCTTAGTTGCGTCTCCTGCCGGATCCACCGCTCTCTTAACCTGACCATCTTTGAGCTGCCGAGCTAAGTGATCCGGGTGCAGATCCCCGGAAGTATCGTCCGGCTCGTAGCCTGTTTTGTTTTGTTTTGTGTGGTACCGCGGGGTACCTGACGCGCTTGTATTTGGCAATCCAGGATCGCAGCCGAGAGTCAACCCGCGTTCCGAAATTTATAGTCGAAGCAATCGCTGCCTCTTATTCCATTTTAATAACTAATTTTCCTGGGCAACTGACTGCGGATAGCTCTATCTCCGAGCGGTCCCAGGAAACTTCCTGACACTTGACAGTCATCGAGGCGAGATTGAGGACAATCGAGCAGAGACAAAAGATCATTCCGGTTCTTCTTCGACAACAAATCCAAAAAAGCAAGGATAGACAGATAGAAGATAAATCCTTGCAGTTACAGTACGATATAAATTTGCCATGCAGGTTGCTGGACGATCTCAATACGTCAAACAAACGGTTAGAAGAGAGAGAAAGATGTGGTGGCGTCTTGGTAATTAGATCTAATTTTATATTGCGAGTTCATAAATTTCACGTAGTTTAAGAAATTAATTTTTTTCCCCCTGTTTTAATCAAAACTTCTCAGATTTTCGACCGAGACCACCAGTGGCATTGGGAAAACAACGACTAATGTAATTAAATTATGTCTGACAAGGGAAGTGGAGTTACTGTCGACGGCGCAAAAACAGATGCCCAATAAAATAGTACTGAAGCCGATGCCTTTGTACAACGTTTTATTAAGTATGGGCAATCAATTCAAATGATTCATTTAGTAATTAGTTTTCATTTTTAATGATTCTCGTTTTAGATGTTTCAAAAACCATCTATGATGTTACGAGCCAGGCTTCGCGAGTCCTAAATATGCTCTAAGATCGTGCTAAGGGTTATTTCACCTTAAGCAGATTCGAGTCTTCTAGTTCCCAATCGGCCCTATATCAATCGTGGGATTTCACCTTAACCAGACTCAAGTCCCTATTCTCCTGTTAACCCCTTTATACTAGTTACTTCCCAATAACTTAGAACAGAACTTAGGATCGTGCTAAGGGCTATTTCACCTTAACCAGACTCAATCCTGCTCATTGATCATGAAAGAATGCCCTAGGCTAAAGTTAAACCTTACTACTGCTCGCTGGATACACCTTGAGCGGTAAAAGTGTATCTTTGTGGAATCTTTTATTATTCTTTTCCTTAATGTGCTTATTTGAATCAAGGTTGTCGGAACAGGAATTTGTAATAAAGAAACAGTGATTTTCTTAATAAAAACTAAAACAATGTTCAATATATTCTGAATGAAAACACAATACAAAAATATATAATGAGAGTTTCAGCGGTAGTGAAATATTGTTACAATTTGCGATATACTTAAAATGAAATCGTATTACGTTACGATATTGAACGGGGGAGAAGCTAACGAAAGAACTGTGACTTACCTAACGATCGCGATATGACACGATGTACGTACGGTAATATTGACTGGTTCGAAGGAGGCTAATGCTCGATCTACTACGATGTACTTCGCTGGTCCGAGTGAGCTTCGGTGTCGATGAGAGTTCAGAACTGATTCCCTCTGAGCTCCAGAAATTAGGGGTTTATATACCCGAAAAATACAGTGAAAAGGAGTATGGTGGGAGTATGGAGCACCAAGGGAGTCTGACTAAGTCTGAGTTCTAGGAACTAAAGAAATGCACCGAGTCACGCCGCATTGCTCCCCTACTAGAGACCCATTAAAACTAGATATAAGACGGAACGAAGGAATCGAAGTCACAGTTTTAATGCTCGAAAAATACGCAGGAATATTCTATGTAGAAAGCTAACGACTTACAATTACTGAATCTACGTATGAAATAATGTTAAGAAAAGTAGTCCGAGAGGGTGAATATGTAACAATGACACGGCGTCGGAGCGAACTTGTTTGGCGTCAATTGGCAATGTGCTAAGCAATGTTAACGATTAGAATAGTCACCGAAACAAGAGAAGCGAACAATATAGTGTAACCAGCGCAAAATATATTGTAATAAGGTATTTCACTTATCCAAAGTATATGCTTAAGTTAACAGTTAACGATTGGCAGTGCACCTAAGTAATCCTCCAGGAAATCTTGACACAATAAAAATATATGATCAATTAATGATAATGAAAAAATAATAATCATTCAACGAAAGGATTATAATTTGACATTAGTAATTCAAAATCTACCCAACAGGTACAATGGATAAAGCACTACAAATTAACCAATTCAGATCGGCCGTGGTCGGTAGCGGCGTCCGTGGTGCAAGCATCCGTGGCGCACGAGCGCGCGCTGGTCTCCGAGCGCCGAGCGCGTGTTCCGGTGACGCATGAAGAATTTTATTTCAAAGAGTTTTAAATTGACCATCTTGAAATTTACAGGGCTTTTAGAGGACACTTCAATGCACCTCCATGATTTTTTTCAAAACGGACAAAAGTGCGTTTTCGGAAATATAAGCAATTAAAACTTTTGAACAATTTTTAAACAAATTAAGAATGTCGCTACGTTCCTCAAATATTTTTTTAATGAAAATTCAATCTTTTTTGCGTAAAACTGCGTTTTGCGCTTCTCGATATCTCATACGAGTCCAGAGTTGTGATTTTTCAAAAAAAAGTTGCACCAATTTTGCAATGCTTATACCTTGCATAATAATTTACAGGTTTACCGACGAAATACACATAATGTTATTGTATATTACGGACTACATGTTCACTAAATTTCATCAAAATCGAAGACAAAGTGTCAAAAGGTGTGGTCATTTTACGTGGAATCACCCAGAATCGTTGTCTCGGTGCGCTCATTTCAATCAGAACGCATCAGTGTGTACCAGCGAGTTACTCCGTACCTCTTGTCAGTTCTCTGGTTATACCTTATCAATAAACTTTAAGTTTTGGACTTAATCCCGGTTGATTCCAATTGTTTAAACGCTACGAGCCCGACTTCCTCCGATCCCGCTACCCGCTCTGCGCCGTCACCACGCACACAACGCAAATGTCGGTATTACCGATAATTCGGTGATAAAAAGCTGATTTCAAGTTTAGTGCAACTTTATGAAAGTAATTAAACTCATCCCTACTCAAGTTCTAATACAGATAAGCAGTATCCTCTTTTTCAATACAATTATAGACAGTTACCCAGTCCGCAGCTAGGAGCCACTTGAATGAGGCAGCTAAAATCTGTTAAGCAAGTACTACCTCAGGTCTTGCGCACAAATAATTTCTACACTAACAAAAAGATATAAAATCCCCCCAAAAACATTAAAATATAACAAAACCCCAAGTAGTCCGCCCGCCTCCCTAACCATCGTCCCGCCAACCTCCTCAAAATCATTTACAAATGATCAAAAATAGAAATGTATATCACTGGAAAACGAAAGCCAAGTCATGATTCAGACATAATTCACATAAAATAAAGCCAAGTTTTTATTCAATGATACTTAAATTTAACTTGCAGTTCTAAAATTTAAAAAAAAGACTTGGTGCGTGCGCTTTCATGAGTATTCTCCAGTATCACGAAATTAACAAGGACGCTACTGTTTTTAGCAAAATTACAATAGGTAGTAAGTGCCTTGAATAAAGCGCACACGCCATCTTTTTTTAATTTTAGAACTGCAGGTTAAATTTAAGTTCATTGAATAAAAACCTCGCTATTGATTATCACGATGGCATATCTAGACAATGAGCATACGACAATCAATCTTCCGTGTGTGTCGCTGCGTCAGCCAGTCGAGCGGATGAGATTAACAAATGCTAAATCTTGAGAAAGTGTTACTTATACACTTCAATGAAACTGCATTTTTAATTCTAAATTATATGATAACCGTATTAAGTCCTGTTTTATATCAAATTTCTTTAAATTGAATCAATGGAGAACGATCTGTGATTATTAGGATGAATGTTTATTAGTTTAATTCAATACAATACCAATAATAAAAGTAGCCGTCGTAGTAAGACGCTCAATTTGCAGTTTTGTAGTTTTAGTTCAATTCCGAATGTCAACCTTTTTTTTCTCGCTTTTCAAGCAGGTGAAGGTTTAAAAACCGCATTTATAATTATTTTATTATGTGTCATGAGACAATACTATGGAAATGAAAAGACACCAGGAACAGCAAATCAGATTGGAAAATAAACAGTAAGATAGGTGTGGCCACCCTATTCTTCGCCATCTGATGGACGTGGAAATTTGAAGGATGAGACGAGTTTATTACTAATAGCAAAATGTCATTTGATTGCCTATTTGAATTGCGAGGAATCAATAAAAAAGTTTGCCATACGTATTTGAACTGGAACCAATGTATATTCAGCGTCTTACCACGACGACTGCTATTGTTACTCGAATTGTATTAATTTAAACTAATAAATGTTCATTCTAACAAACATAGGCCGCTCTCCGCAGATTCAGTTGACAATAATTTAATATGACACAAGACTTAATACGGTTACCACATAATACAGAATTAAAAATAAAACATTTCATTGGAGTGCATAAGAAATGTTTCCTCGAGATTTTGCCTTCGTTAATTAATTGATAAGCTGCCAGTATCGGCCATGATTCGCTCCGTGCAATGCTCGAGCGACACACAACACAGATGACATTACATAGCTAATAAAACAATTGTACAATGCCGGTATTTCCGATAATTCGATGGTAAAAAGCTGATTCCAGTTCTACCTACCTGTCTCCTAGTCTACCGCATCACCCTGTACATACTTCAAATTAATTCGCAGCTTTAACGATAAAAAAACTTAGCGTGTGCGTTTGTGTACTGTGAAGGATTTCTTTTTTGAACGTCATAAATCAAGACCATTACATAGTAAAGTCAGCATTAGGCTCAAAGTAGGTTTTCATGTACTTTTTACATAGTAATGAAGCACGATCACGTCAAGTTTTTTTAACGTTAGAACTGCAACTTAAATCGGGGCATCATTCAATAAAAACTTGACTTTCTTGTATGACGTCTATATCGTTTGTTAAGTTTAAATATGATTGAATAAAGACTTGGCTTTCCATTAATATCAATAACATGAATTTGTGGTATATTTGGTAAAGTGTTTAAATTGATTAATTTTTGCTCCATACTATTATTAGGATTTTTTTGAAGGATCTTTGTGGAAGCAAAACACTTTTGTGAGACAATGTACTTTTGGAGACATGGAACAAAACTACTGAACGATTTTTGTGACATTTTAATGTTTGGCAATAATATAGAACAGGGTTCTCCTCACCTCATTTCAGTCCCCTTATATATGTTGTAGGGGACATCACTCTGAGTAACTCTTCCCTATACAAGTAACCGTCGCTCGACTATAGTTTTCGAATTATGCACAAAAGTATGTTTCGTGTTTGGATTTTCTATGACCCAAGTAGAGTAACCAGTGAGCATACCACATAGTCAAATTGTTAACACAAATCTTAACGTAAATATACACTTCTCCGGGAAATTAATGCATCACTTTATTTGACTGAAAAATTGCCAATATTTGAAGCGGTATAAGTTGGTTTAAAAAAATCGTACAGCAATCTCCTAGTGCTCATTTTATAGCCTACATCTTTCAGATCCGTTTGAATCATTTTTGTCTAGAATTATTATTTTTGTTATAAAACAGGTGAAAACTGCAGCTACTTTTTTTCGAGAACTCGTATTAATGTAATCTTGTACAGGAAAGCTTCCTCTTTAAAATGAGCTACTAGAAAATTGATTACGATTTTTTTAAAGCCATTTTATCGCTCTGTTAGTGAAAAGTGAGCCGCCGGCATTGAAATCACCCAAGGTACACCACGAGGAGGTTGCTCGGTCGGACCTGTACCTCGTGTGTGTATGTGCGTGCGCGTGGACATCAGCGTGCGTGCGTGTTTGTCCACAGGTTTAATAGCGTCTATTACCTCCACGTTGTCTATCCACTTCTTGGAACCTTTGCCGCATATTGATGCATCGACGTATAACAGTCTAAGGGATATCGTCCCAGAGTCTTGTCTTAAAGGGCCGCCTCCAATTCCAGCAGTGTCGTTGGATCTTATGGAAGGTTTCGTAGCGAGTGTGCCAATACATCCTATATGGTTGGTGTGCCCTTTTAAGACTCTGGGACGATATCCCTCAGGATATTAAACGTCGATGCATAAATATGCGGCAAAGGTGCCAAGAAGTGATCAGACAACGTGGAGGTAATACACGCTTTTAAACCTGTGGACAAATACGCAGGCACGCACGCACATACCCACACACACGCGCATACACACACGAGGTACAAGTCCGACCGAGCAATCTCTTCGTGGTGTACCTTAGGTGAAAAACAGTCCAACTCCGTAGACTCTCTTAAAGTTCTGTAATTTGAACAGAAAAAAGTAGCTCGTTTTCGCCTGTTTTATAACAAAAAAAATAATTCTAGACAAAAATGATTCCAAAGGATCTGACCGAGGAAGCTCCAGGCTATAAAATGAGCACTAGGAGATTGCTGTACAATTTTTTTAAACCAAGTTATACCGCTTCAAATATTGACAGTTTTTCAGTCAAACAAAGTGGTGCATTAATTTACCGGAGAAGTGTATCTGTGGTCTTGTGACACCATTCCAAATACCTGTAAAGACCTAATACAGATGTAACACAAATTTAAAATCTATTTGCCGCAGTCTGGGTTGGTTAGGTCTGAGTTTTAAATCAGTGTTAGGTCTCTATAGGTATTTGGAATGATGTCACAAGACCACAGCTAAGTTTACGTTACGATTCATGTTGATTGTTCGACTATTATATATCAATATATAAGATCCTTCAAGTTTGTCTATCTTTGTTCTCATAAGTTTCCCCCACATATATGTATATGAAAATGATCAGCTTAAAACGCTCTATAACATATATCAAAATCATTAAAACCGGTTGTGAGTCCATCTTTGTAAGCATGGAACTTCGAATCAGTAGACTCGCCCGGAATCGTATCCTCATATAATCAGAATCGCAAAACATATTTTTGTGTATAACTCGAAAACTAAAGTCAAGCAACGGGTACTTATATAGAGAAAAAATACTCCAAATAGTGTCCCCTATAACATATTAAAAGCTCATTGAAATCGGTAAAGAGTACCCTGTTGTATATAATAATTACCGACATTTTTTTATCTTCATTTATTATCGCTTGCACTCTGCCTGTTACGACCTGAACTTGGTATCCTCATAACACCAGCAGATGTAGTCTCAAATACTGATATATTGACTCAATAAAAAACATATATTTAATTTCATTATTAGAGCGTTTCAATACATTGACCACCACCTTCTAGGCATTCTGTATAATGACCGGCCATTTTATAGATTGACCGAAACTTGTCGGACACTTTGCAGAATGTTATTGGAATGGGCATTCTACACAATACCCATGTTAAACACATTGCCCGTAACATATATATATCTATATATACTTGGGTGACACTTATTTCGGTAATTTTTTAATTTTTATGAGTGCACCCCCTAGATTGGTTCCAAATAATTAAGAAAACATACTCCCAAAGTTTCAATGCTCCATCTCAATATTCACACGTGCCACAAGCCACCTTTTGTTTCCCATTTGATAAACATGGAGCTTTTATCGACTTTAGTTCATAATTCTGTACCACAAGCAATAGCCATGAGAAAAATATGATTCTTGTACAGTTTTCTTATCAAAATTACACTTTTTTTAGCAAATTTTTATTTTTCAAAAATTCAAAATGGCGGACCAAATATTTGATGCAATCTTGTACCAAATTTGATAAAATTCGATGTTTGAACAGATTCGATTTTTTATTTCTTGAAAAATAAAAATTTGCTAATAAAAGTACATAGATTTCACGAGAAAACTGTACAAGAATCATATTTTTCGCGTGGGTATTACTTATGTTACAGAATTATGAATTAAAATAGATAAAAACCCCGTGGTCATCAAATGGGAAACAATAAGTGGCTTGTGGCACGTGTGAATATTGAGATGGAGCAGTGAAACTTTGGGAGTATGTTTTCTTAATTATTTGGAAGCAATCTAGGGGGTGCACTCATAAAAATTAAAAACTCACGTAAATAAGTGTCACCCTAATATATACATTAGTGTTTGTTAAAATTGTTCATAGTGTGAAAAGCTTCTCTGCGGTATACAGTCTAGACGAATTTCTATAAAGTAAAAGTAAATACTTTTCTGAGTCAATTAGCAGCCAGTGAATCTTCAGACTAAGGAGAAAGAGCAGATTCCGGAAAGAATAGTTTTGCAATTGCTTCGCTTAATTAAATCAGTTAACAGTTGGAGCACAATATAACAGTATGCGATGAATCCTCTATGTAATAGAGCGTCAATTGTCCCCTATACATATAACTGAATCAGTATCAGATTTACAATTCTTGAACTATATTTGTGAAATATTCACCTGCTACGGAAACCAATGCATGAAGATTTTCGCAGTATGTAGAAGACACAGTATAATAATGCATACAGAGTCTAAAGTATACATACGTTAAAATATCAGCCATCTCATTGAGCTGCAATCTGATTGATAGATATTTAACATATACATGCACTGCTTCCGGCCTTTCAACAAGCAACTGTTGAATCAAGTATCTTTTGAGGGTCTTTGTTAGAAATAGTATTATCTGAAAAATGTGTTACACCTATGTAAGATAAATATTAACCTTTCGTCTCTTCACACAACACTAAGAAAATGGTGTACATGCTGTACTTATAAAAATTCACTTATGTAAATCCAGACTCAAATAAGAGCCCTTTTATCTAAGCAAATAGCAAAGATTATACAGGAGAAATCTCCTATTACTTGTTACTTGTTACTTGTACTATTGTTAGCACAATAACTAGAGATCGAGTAATCCACCTCACGCCAATTTTTAACAACTTGTCGGAAGTACCTAAAGGAGGATCTGCATTGATTTTCCAATATTTATCATAGAATTTAAAGAACTTAGGAATACAAAGTGATGTATAATTTCATACTGTCAGATGTTGGATTATATACATCAGGTAAAGTAGCAAAATTGATATGAGAAACTAATAATGTTTCTTTTTACTTAGCTGTCATAATCTATAAAACACTGTGTCCTCTGACCTTCCAACATTCATAATCTTTTTCACTCTGGTAAGACTATATAGTAATACTGTAAGAGAGTTACTAGAGAACCATATAAATAACATAATATTTGAACCATACTTCCCGCAAATGCTTAGACAAACAGCATATGGTTTGGACCGGAAGAGAAAGTTGATTGATATAAGTTTCAAATTATGCTACAGGTTGGGGACCACTCGTTTGCATCTCTGTATCACAATTCACAAATCTGTTTCTCATTGTTCGATCATATATGAATAAACACGTGCACCTTCCAAATATTTGAATTGTTTCTTTCCTTTACTTGATATTAAAACTGTTATGATACAAACAGCAATTATAAATGCATAAATATAAATATAAATCATAAATGATGCATTCCGAGATTAAAGTTCAACTGTGTGATAAAAATTCGAAACAATACAGATATTGCCAAAATAAGCAGAGAAAAATCTGTGATGCAACTAATCTCATGTACACCATTTGTTCACTACAATTTCTCTTAAAATTCTTTATCAAAAGAAAGTAAGAAATATATATTAAGTGTATTACTCTTAAAATAGCATTTCCATCTCCGGTGACAATAGCTCCATCTAACAAAGCTGTTTTTTTCTTAAGAGATTTATATTGTTCCAATGTGTACGGCTGACCCAATGTGATTTTTGACAAAGTTATATCTGGCTGTAACACAGTCATTTGCTTTTGAACACATTGTAATTTATCCACAGCCAAAACTGCAAAAAGCAATAAATCTATAAAGTAATTACATTCCTGTACTCTGTATATAACTATTATTGCTGATAGGGTCCAAAACTGCGAAATTAATCCTATAACATTACACTTTTCAAATTTAATTGTAGAAATTTACATCGGAGAAAAACAAGAACTTATATTAGAATTATAAATTCTTTATAACTAAACAATACACTTGCTAAAAATCAAAATGTATAGCCTTCATATTTTCTATCGAAATGTTATTTAGTATACTAGTTTTGTATTAATTTGGCAATTACCCATATCTAAATCAGACAAATATGACCTTTATTTCATAGATGGTCATTTGACTGAATACGGTAACAATAGCTATATAAAGAGCACAAATTTGTTGAATTTAACACCACAATTTTGTAAATTTACTCTTGTACATCTGATTTTACAGACTTACGGCACGAGAGTGTTTTCTCAGATATTACAGAAAGTATAGGCTTTGATGTCTCGTCATATTTAGGTAATATATATCCTTCAACTGTGGGGACATTAGATATGCCGGCCCATAATCTGTCTGTTTCATTCTTTGAAACTCCAAAGACTGAATCAATCTACAACATTCAGCATTCGGCATTGGTTATACGCGGATAAATATTGATTAATTTAGTGAAATATTAGCTGTCATCACAAGTTTTATAAGATCTCTCAACGTACTTCGTTATTTTCGAAGCAAAACGACCGTTTTTCGCTACTGTACCAAAAATCTTCATCATCCTTCACGGAACCCATTCGCAAACACAAATATTTTTGGAAATTGGTCGAATTTTTTCACAGTATAACCTTTATCGACTTTTAATAAAACAAGATGCGTTTATGAAGTTTATTTCTTTATGATATGTCATGCATATTGTCAATATTTTCGAGCTCCTATGCGAAAGAAGACGGTCTTTAAATAAGGACTGTAATATATATTATTGACTCGCAGATAATTTGGTTATTCCACACGTCTGTTTATTCTTGTTTTATTTCCGAACACTGCATAAATTACACTAACACCCAACAACTTTTGAAAATTTATGCTGAGGTTATGCTATGGATTTACTTGTGTTTGTGTTTGAAAATTGGAAGTACTAGTGTTGCGTGTTCACGGGTTCGAAAACTCTAAAAAGTGGGTAAGTGTGCCCGTGGGGCGCTGAGCACCCTGCTCACGTAGGAGGGAAGTTTGAAAATGTACAGAGGAGTTTAAAATAAATGTACTGAAATTAGGTTTGGACATGAATTGAAATATATTGAATAAAGAAATTTAGGTTGCTGTCCAGAACAAGTCGGAATCGATGACGTCTAAGAAAGCTCCCTTCTCCAAGCGGGTGAGAAGGAGCCAATCCGGCGCTCGCTAGGGCCGACGCTGGCCCTTACGCAGTCCTATTGGTGCCCTTCCGTGGGACTTACTCCTTCTCTACGATTTCGCAGGCGCGCGCAGCAAAAGGGCTCTCCCTCCACTCTAGGCCCTACTCCTGACCTAGGCTACGAGCGCTGGGCGCCAGCGAGAAATGGCGGCGAGGTGGGAATCGCCGAGCCGCGGAAAAACCCTGCTGGGCTCTTGACGGAGCGAGAGAGAAAAAAAGAGCGACGGCCTGTTTCCGGGAAAGAATAATTTATGAGAGGCAATTGACTGCATGTGTTCGAAAGTTTCGAGGAGTCTCGATACTTGAGTTTTTCTGAGCCATTGTGTTAGGATTATCGAGGACTTTCTAAGAAGTTAAGACGTGACTTCTTAGCTATTGCCCATGTTTACTCCAGGCCTCGCTTCGCTGCTTTTTCTCTACAATAGCTCGACATCTGCGTGCTCGTTGTCGCATTCTTATTTATGAAATACTAAAGCGGAAATCCTACGTATTCGTACGATTCTTTATACATGCTGAGTTTTAAAATTAAACTATCTGCCGCCTATTAAAAATGTCGGCGTTATCGACTAGAGGCTAAATTCAGAGCGCGAGAGAGGTCGGGATACGCAACACTACAACAGCGGGTTTAGCGACGGTCGCTAAGAACTATAGTATGTGCCTTGGGCTCAGTTTGAAGGTGTTCACTGAAGACACCTTCAGATCATATAACCCGGCAATTTAATCGCGCCAATTTTGATATAAGAGAAAAAGGTTGGATTCATTGGCAGGCGCGTTCGAAAAGGAAAGACGGTGAGGAATAGTCTTCACCAATGCAAATCACAGTAGCCTTATAAAATTTTTAAATTGAAAAGAAGCGCCAAGTAGATGCTTAAATATAATTAACATACATGTGTTAAGGGTTCATATATGCTAGGCACGTCATTAAACAAGTAGAAGTTCATTAATTTTTTTCAAGTACTAATACTTACTTCTATAAAAGTCATTATGTGTCCATTATTGTAGATACTTTGAAGTACATTCTCTGAAAAATTTGTTGTTATATATACAGAAATGACTAGGTTGTATACTATATAACTGGCGTTGTCTTTTTCTAATTGCAACATGTACGTGTGGTACATGTATCTTGATCAAAGGTTATCTAAAAATATATAAAAAAAATGAGTGTGAACTAGCCAGAGAAAACTAGTCCTTAACGACCCAGAATATTTTTTTCCTTTGTTTTAACAAAGTTATTAAGAATAGTATCATCGAATTCTATTGTTCCTGTGAAATTGGCAACTTTTTAATCAACTAAAACAAAAATTAAACATTATATGGTAAATCCCTCCCGTTGAGGCTTAGAGTATTGTATTGACAGATATTGTATGAATTTCCACGAATTTCGGCAATTTTTACAAAAGTTATGCTGACCACCGGGTCTAGAATCACGTTTCAAGAAAACGCGTTCGAAGTTTTATATGTAGTTTTAAATTACGAAGAAATTTTACAAAGTATATATGTTAAAGTATGTACAATAATGAACATATAATGAGTTTTACAAAAAGCAACTATGAGTACTTGAAGGAAATGAATAAACTCTTGTTCCTTTAATGACTTGCCTAAAATATATGACCCCTTAATGCTATGCAAGCGCAAATCGGGGATATTGTATGGTATACTTTTCAACAGTGCTATAAACTTCAGCTCTCATCGTTTTTCGAGATTCTAATATTGTTGAAAAACATCTCACGTAGCATAAAAGTCAGAAAGACCGCAAATATTCAGGAAAAGGAGTTTTCTTAGGTCTTCCAGACTATTGCGCTAAGTGCGATAATTTTGCACGATGAAATTAAAATTTGAACTGAAAAAGGAAGGGGGTGAAAGATTTGTTTTTCGACCGCTCGATAGGTTTGTCCTACCTAAGACCAACGAAGAAACGATGATGACCTGCCGGCCACGGAGGGAGGGAAGCGGTTCCCGTGGGATCGTCACAGTACGTTCAGTGAGCTTGGTGCAACAAGGTCTAGCAAAGTACTACAGCGTGAACGTCAAATTAAGTGTGTGTGACATTTTTCGACGATATATCGCAAACATGAGGTATGTTATCTTCATTAGTATATATTAATTCACTATAGTCGACATGCAGAACGTACTAAGGAAGCCTATCAGCATTTGGTGATAGTTGTTTATGTATTTGGCAGTTCCAAACTTTGTAGTATACGCGGTATAGTAGTATAGTGTATAAAGTCGCATATTCTCGTTACTTTTGAATTTGAAAAAAATAGTATCGTGTAGAAATGAAAAGTTTGCATTTACTTGCGCTGCGCCGCGTGCAGTCCTTATGTCCAAGAGCCGGCCGCTCAAAACCCTCCGTCATAAAATATCATCACAATCCCGAGCAAATATCATAGTTTATATGTTAAAACATAAAAAATCGTGAGTCGGCCAGACTGTATCCGTGGCTTGCTGTATTTAATTATATTATGTGGATGGAAAATATGGATAAATGTCTGTAGTTTGAGAAAACCTTAGTCGGCCTTACCCGACCCTGTGGCGAACAACCCGCCGACCACTTCAGAAAAGTTGCGATTTCGATACGTTGACTCCAGCAACTAGCTGAGGCTTCGCTTCTCGCACATCCGAAGGAAGCAGCACCCTTCTCTATCCATACGGATGCGTCAGACATTGCAATCGGCGTGGCATTGCATCACCTACAAGATGGAGTATGGAAACCATTGGGATTCTTCTCTCCCAAGCTCGACAAGGCCCAACGAAAGTATAGTACGTACGACCGAGAATTACTAGCCATTTATGATGCTATCAAATTCTTTAGGCACCTGCTAGAAGGACGAAATTTTGTGATTCGTACCGATCACAAGCCACTCACGTACGCTTTCGATCAAAAAGCCGAAAATGCTTCGCCCCGCCAGGTACGCCAATTTGACCTGATTAGCCAATTCTCGACAAGAATAGTGCACATCACGGGTAATGAAAACGAGGTAGCTGATGCGTTATCTCGAATATGTTCGATCGAAACGTCAACAACAGTAACGACCGAGGGGATTGCAACCGAGCAAGCTCAGGACGAAGAGCTCCAGCAAATGCTACAATCTTCGACAGCCCTGACTCTACGGAAGCTACGAATCGGTGACGGGGATGCAGTGGTATATTGCGATACGACAGGAGCCGACGTGCGGCCATATATTCCAAATACTTTACGCAAGAGGATATTCCACATGGCCCACGATTTCTCGCACCCGAGCGCACGCGCCACGACGAAACACATCGTTCTCAAATTCGTCTGGTCAAGCCTGACCAAGGACGTCAAAAAATTGTGCAAGACCTGTCTTTCCTGCTAAAGGGAAAAGATCCAGCGGCATAATCGAAACGTCCCTTTGCACATCGATGTACCGAACGACAGATTCCATCACGTTCACATCGATATCAGCGGACCTTTACCACTACGCCATGGATTCCGATACTGTCTCACCGCAATAGATAGATTCACACGGTAGTCGGAAGCTATCTCGATAGCGGATATTACGGCCGACACAATCACGACGGCATTCTACAGCAACTGGGTTGCTAGATACGGAGCATCCGTTACGGTAACGACGGATAGAGTTTCACAATTTAAAAGCACTCTGTTTCAGGCACTGATCACCGTGATCGGAGCCAAACGTGTTCGTACGACAGCCTACCTTCCAGCAGCTAATGGGATATTTGAGCGATGGCATCGGTCGCTAAAAACTGCCATCAAATGGCACGAAACAGAAGATTGGGTTGCAATACTTCCGACAGTATTACTCGGACTGCGGACATGTTTCAAGGAGGACATTGCCACATCGGCAGCTGAGCTGACTTACGGCGCGATACTCAGACTACCTGGTAAGTTGCCCAACGAAAGTATAGTACGTACGACCGAGAACTACTAGCCATTTACGATGCTATCAAATTCTTTAGGCACCTGCTAGAAGGACGAAATTTTGTGATACGTACCGATCACAAGCCACTCACGTACGCATTCGATCAAAAAGCCGAAAAAGCTTCGCACCGCCAGGTACGCCAACTTGACCTGATTAGCGAATTCTCGACAAGAATAGTGCACCTCACGGGTAATGAAAACGAGGAAGCTGATGCGTTATCTCGAATATGATCGATCGAAACGCCAACAACAGTAACGACCGAAGGGATTGCAACCGAGCAAGCTCAGGTGCGCGATTCTGGTTCTGGCTCTATGGAGAGCGACGGTCGCTATCTCCGAGTGAGCGCTAGTTGGCGCTAAGGTAACGCCTCGAGCGAGTCTGGATCGCTAGCGATGGGCGCTAAGTAGTGTTGGGTCGCTATCTACGGCTAGAGTTAGTACAGGCACCGAGGACCGTACTATCGAGTTAGCGACCCATTCAACCGTGTGGAGGGGGAAATCGGACAAGAAATTACGGCGGG
Source organism: Ectemnius lituratus (assembly GCA_910593735.2). Classification (NCBI taxonomy): domain Eukaryota; kingdom Metazoa; phylum Arthropoda; class Insecta; order Hymenoptera; family Crabronidae; genus Ectemnius; species Ectemnius lituratus. The sequence goes on from OU343037.1 coordinate 4,448,012, forward strand.
AAACTGCTATGAGAGAGCTGTGACGGCCATTTTTAAAGCATCGTCACTCAGTCTTTCGCTGCATTTGACAGGTTGAGCGTCAGTGTGTGCCTGTTGACAAGATTGCCAACGATTATCATCAAGGAGCCAAGACAATTTTGTCTAAGATTTCACTATTATTTATTATTGCTACGTCCATATTTACACTTTTAATTCGGTATGGCCCGTTTTATTCTTTTTAGGGAAATCCACAATCAATTCCAAGAGGAAGAAGAGCGCGAGGAAGCCGCCGTAAATATACTTCGAATGGGACGCCGCTATCTCCAGGACACACAGGATCCCTTTAGGATTTCGAAAAGCCATTTCCGAGAGCTTTTCCGCGTGTCGAAGGTGCTGGCTCGAGATTTGATCGAAAGCCTTCAACCGCACTTGGAGGAGCGTATTCGAGACCACGGGCTCTCCATCAAATCGCAAGTAAGTTTGGTGATTATCGAGTTTGACTCCTTCTGCAGGGAAAGGTAACACTGTGTTAATTTCGCTTTAAATAGGTCTGCTATGTGATATTTCATGATAGTTAGGTGGCGAAAAGCATTAATATACGATGTATGTATGAAATAATTGTGTTTAAAGTTGCTCGTATTAACCTCAATCCGAATGTCATTGTGCGGTGATAGTGAGTGAAACAAATGATAAGGGACCAAATTTTGGCCTACTCATCTACAGTGGGTTGGGTCTGGGAATCTGTTAAGCCCAAACTTTAAAGCATCGTACATTAATGTTTTCCGCCACGTAATTCTCGTGAAATATCACATAGCAGACCTATTTAAAGCGAAATTAACACCGTGTTGCCTTTCCCTGCAGAAGGAGCTAAAGTTGATATTTATCGTAAGTCCCTATAATAATTCAAAAACTCTTTGCATACGCACCATCATATCCACGGAGCTGATTGTCACTCTGTTTTGCCAGTGTATGTGCAAAGTTGTGAACATGCGAGGAAGCTTAATGTTTCTCTCCTTTCTATATTGTATTATATTTTCTGTCACTAGGTTCTCTGTGTTCTGAGACATTGGGCATTTCCTCATCGCGATGAGCCAAACTGCCGTGGGTTGCTGCATCAAGTCGGTCTCCAGGGCGATCACATACCATTTATTCAGGCAGTGGATTTTATTTCCCGCCACTCCTCAGGATCGAGTCACAGTTCGGAGAAAACTCTCTGATGCCAGGCAACGCTTCCCTGGTGCTTTGGGTGCAATAGATTGCACCTATATCCACATTATAGCACCACGGGAGCACGAGGAGGTATATGTGAATCGCCATGGTTCGCATACACTGAATGTACAAATGATATAGTATACAAAACTTATATGTCTGTAATGTGAGAGTTACATATGTTTCTCTATGAGTTAATGAATCCTGTTTTTACAGGTGTGTGATGCGAACTTAAAGATTCTGGATGTTCTTGCGAGATATCCAGGATCGCGGCACGAACTGCTTAAGGCAGTCTGGAGCTTCCTCAGTGTGGTAAGTATTTATAGACTGTTACCAATAGTTGAACTGATTGTCACATTTTGACATGATATTAAGTTTTTAAATATTCTTGTGCTCCAGCAAAGGAAGCTCATGTACGATCCGCTGCTAGCGGGGGTGATTGTGAATGCATGTGCTATGTTACATAACATACGCTTGCAATACAATCTCTCCGAGGAAGAGTTTCAAGAGGATCAGCCAAGGCGCGAAAGGGAGCAGCCAGCGAGGGAAGAAGCGGGCCCCGAAGAAGAAGGAAGAGGAGGAGGACGCGTGGCAGCAGGACGGCGCATCCGGGATTAACTTGCCAGGGCATCGTTTCGTTAGCTTTAAGTTATGGTTATAGTAGTTATAAGCAATGCGATGTATTTTAATGTAATATAAGAGAGGTGTAATGTAATATTTGGAATCTTTTAAATTATTATCGTTATAAGTTATGCAATGTACTATAATTCACTATAAGACGTGCAATGTATCATATGATAAGTCTGCTGTATTATAAGTTTATTATAAGTTGTGTGACATATTGTCATAACAACAATAGAACTACCGACGATATAAAGAAAATATAATTATTGTATTTTAAAAGTAACATATAATTGTTGACATTTAGTGTGTCGTAATATTAATATGCTTGTACAACAAAACATCCGGCTAGTTTGACTTATAAAAGGAGAATACGGAAGGCACGACAGCCTCATTCTACCTCACTCACACTCGCTCATCATACACATACGAATACAGGCGCTACTAATGCTTCTAGTGTTGATTCAATTTCGTATACTGAATAATTTAATAAACAAACTCTTTCTCATTCTATTTTTGTGTTTTGCACTCCGCGCTTCCCTTTCAGCCTGCTCCAGCTTGATCGCCACATCTGCCCGCCTTCGCTGTATAACTTGTTATTATCTCCGCTGTTGTGCCCTCACCGACACCCAACACATAAGTGCCCGACTCATCGCCGCCTCTCGAAGACCAACGCCCAGCTGCAGCTATGCTAGCGTAGCATAAGTACAGAGTCCAAATAAATCGAAGTCAGATCGGCCTGGGTGTGCGCTCCATGCACGCCCTGGCGAGTATCTCCTGAACTGCTCTACCTGCTCGTCATCTCTCAGACGCTGATAACTCTCTCGCCTCGGAGACGTCGAACAGTAAGCATCTCAGATCTGATCACCTGTCCTGCTCATTGTATTTCTAAAGCCAAAATGGCTCACGTGAATACTCATTATGATTCACAATTGCATGACCTGTTCATTCCACATCTATTTTCATGAGGAATTGTAGCCAGACCACAAACGTGGCCTTTAGTGCAACCTCGGCGCAATACTCTGCTCAAGTAGGAGCTCACACCTCCTACACATTATTTTGAACCTTTCTCATGTTCCTCTCACCATGTGTGCCGAGCTTCTTTTAGGAGCTCATTGTGCATCTTCAGGCACACATCGTCCATTTCATCCATAACCTTGCTCACTAATGAAATAGTTGTACCTTTGACTCACCTATCGATCACGGATCGATAGGCTTTGTGTATATAGCACTGTACATAACTGTAAATAGCACACGGCAACGCGGATGTCACCGGACATCCACACATGAATAAAATCAGAACACCTATTGATTTTAAAAATACCCAGACCTAGTCGCCACCCACCCGGACCAAGACCTCGTCGAGGTGCCACCGTCAGCCCGCGGTTGACTGCTTCTCCTGGGAGGAGTCGACGGTAGTCAGGACCCCTGGAGCTGATCCCCGACGAAGGACCGAGGTGCACGCCGAGCAAACGGACTATTAGCGAGAGGGACGGACCTGAATCTGCAGCCCCTCCGACCAATCCAGCCCCGCCGTAGCCAAACTTCACGAGTTGCTCCGCCGTCGTGCCCGAGGGACAGACGACCCAGCCGTGCCGTCAGCCACCCCGCCGCTGGAGGAAGAACCGCGCCGAGGCGCGACACGCAGCGGATACAACTACGCACCAGCCACGAACAAATGGCACCAGTCGCCCTAGCCTGAGTAAAATCGCCAGCATACCTAGGCCGCTGTAGCCAATCGAAGATCCCGCGACTGCATGTCCGAAGGCAGCAAGGACGCCCCGAATTTCTAGCTTCCGGGCCATAGAGTACTGTCAAGGTCGCTCGATTCCATATTCGGGGACAAGCTAACGTACACTCGTGACACCCAACAAAACCTATTCGGCACAGACAGTGGCAAAAGGCGACTTCGCGCACCCGAGGTAGACCTCGACTCCGATTCCTATCACAGCGGCCTGACCTCCGCTGAAGTGACACCTTCACCCACACACGTAGAAACACAGAGAGAATACCCCATCAGGCGCCTAGATTTTAGCCTACTGGAGCGACCCCACACCAATATGTCTAACCCTAACCCCGGCCCCTCTGGCACCGGTAGAGAGACCATTAAGAGCGCGTTATCCTACATCAGGGACTATAACGGAAATCTAGGTACAGACTTACTCGCCTTCCTAAGATCCTGCCGATTCGCGTAGACGTTCGTAACAATAGACGATCGCGCGCAGTTGCTGGAAGCCGTACTCGATACCAGGCTAACGGGACGAGCTCTAAGCGAACTACAATATAAGGTTATTACCAGTTTCGACGAACTGACGCACGAGTTGAGATCGCGCTTCGCCGAGATCCGATCACTGAGCGCGGCCCAACGGGAATTCAACTATTGCAGACAACGAGAAGGGGAGGATGCGTCCTGCTACGGCGCTCGGGTAGAGGCACTGCTAGCCGAACTAAAATTCCTCACCCTATCCGACAAATACGGTGCCCAGGGTAACTCAGCCCTCGAGGAGTCCCTAAACCAACAAGCCCTCAACAATTTCTCAGCGGGCTTAAAAGAAAGCCTCCGCACAGTAATACGATCCCGCTCCTTTGTCAACCTACACGCCGCAATCTCTGCAGCCGCCGAGGAAGAAAGAATACTGGGCATTGCCCCCGCGCGTGCCGCCGACACCACCAATCGCAACGCACCGGGAAACCGACTCCGGCCGCCTGCAATCCGATGCGCCAGGTGCAACTGGCTGGGACACGTCGCGAAGGATTGTTATACTAGACTCAGCGTCCCGGCACCACCCAACATGAACCCCCAGCGCCCCCCGAATCCAAGATACTCAAATATCAAGCGAGAGGTACAGCGGGTCACGGTCACCTGTGACTATTGCGGTAGGTCCGGCCACTCGGTAGAGGAGTGCCGGACCCGCCAACGGGAAAACGCCCGCGAAATAGAACACCCCCCCGACCAACAACACGAAGCCCCCGAAAACGGCTTCTCCACACCCCCCGACACCTCGCAACCCTTGCCCACCGAAGCGCAACCCCGAACAATCAGCTCGTACCTCAACCGCTCCGTTAATATAACCGCCCTGAACGCCGTATGTAAGATATTCCGTAACATAAAGGCCCCCGAACTACGGGAATCAACTGTCCGCATGCTAGTAGACACCGGCGCCGACATCACACTCCTTAAAATCAGCAAGGTCCTACCCCGAGTAGAAACTAGGTCTGTTACCCGAAAAATGTCTGGAGATCGATGGCGAAAGAATCCCCTTCACCACCCTGGAAGAACAGGCCCAACAAGACGACCCCGTCGTGCTCGGGCCGCGTACACAAACCATCGCCACCGTAAAAACCACTGGGAAGGGACAAGGCATAATAGAGAAACAGGACATCGCCCCGGGCGTGTACATAGGCAACAGCCTCACAGAGGAAAGAAACGGCAAATGCCTAGTCACAATTGAAACACAACCGACAACGACTACCAGCTAGTCGCTCCTCTGGTCACCATGGAAGAACTCACAGGTGGCAAGCACGCTGGCCTCACAAATGAAACCGGACCCGAAGCCAGCGTCACGATAATACACGGACACAGCAGAAAGCGAGCACTACGCGAGAGCCTAGCCACCGCCCACCTAAACATCGAAGAGAAAACGACGCTACTGGACCTCTGCAGCAAGTTCGACGACGTGTTTTACTTAGACGGAGACCACTTAGGTGTAGCGAGGGGCGCCGAGCACTCGATACCACTGATAGAGACCGCGGCACCCATTAACACCAGGCCCTACCGACTTCCTCAAGCCCATAAGGTCGAAGTAGACAAGCAAATACGGAAAATGGTGAACGAAGGAATCGTGAGCACAAGCAACAGCCCCTGGGGCTACCCCCTGCTAGTCGTCCCCCAAAAAACCGACTCCACCGGGAAACTCTAGTACAGAGTCGTGGTGGACTTCCGAAAGTTGAACAACGTCACAGTGGGCGACTCCTACCCACTACCCAATATCACCGACATACTAGGCCAACTAGGGGGCGCCAAATATTTCTCCACGCTCGACTTGGCCTCCGGATTCCACCAAATCCGCATGAAGAAGGAAGATCGCGAAAAAACAGCGTTCTCCACACCATACGGACACTACGAATATAACCGAATGTCGTGCGGACTGAAAGGAGCACCCGCGACCTTCCAACGACTTATGAACTCCGTTCTGTCCGGCTTACAAGGAATCACCTGCTACGTCTATCTGGGTGATATCGTGGTGTATGGGCGCTCACTACAGGAACATCAGCACCGCCTCGAACTCATCCTCCGGCAACTACGAACCAGCGGCCTAAAACTACAACCATCGAAATGCCATTTCCTTCGTAAGGAAACCAACTTCCTGGGACACATTATAAGTAAGGAGGGCATAAAACCGGACCCGTCGAAAATAAGCGCCGTACGAGACTTCCCTACCCCCGCCAAGCTCAAGGACGTCCAATCATTCATAGGATTAGCCGGATACTACAGGCGATTTATTCCTGACTTTTCGACCATAGCCAAACCCCTTACACAACTAACCAAGAAAGGCCAACTTTTCAAGTGGAACTCATACGAAGAGGAAGCCTTCGACAGCCTAAAAGCCAAGCTCACCACTGCACCGTTAGTCCAATACCCCGATTTCACCCAACCATTCGTCCTTACGACCGACACCTCTGGAAAAGCGCTGGGCGCCGTGCTGTCCCAAGGAGAAATAGGATGCGACCGGACGGTCGCCTACGCCAGCCGAATACTCAACCAGGCCGAGCAAAACTACAGCACAACCGAAAAAGCGCTCCTGGCAATAATCTGGGGCACCCAACACTTTCGACCATACCTCTATGGCACCAAATTCACCATTGTCACTGATCATAAACCGCTCACCTGGCTATTTAACGTAACCGACCCCGGCTCACGGCTGACCAGATGGAGATTACGACTGCCAGAATATGATTATCACATCCACTACAAGAAAGGCACGCAAAACGAGAACGCCGATGCCCTCAGCAGAATCTACGTGACCACCCGGCGCCAAGCTCAGATATCCAACGACGCAACCGACACGGAATCGCCACCCGCAGACCCGTGCGAAGCAACCGTCGACCTCACCGAAGACGATAAGACACGCATCTTACACGAATACCACGACGCCCCACAAGGCGGACACCTGGGAGTCAAGAGAACTCTAGCCAGACTGCGATCCCTTTTTCTAGGAGCAAGGGATAACTGACCAGGATTCGCCAAGAGCTCGAGGGCGTCACCTAACTTTGTTGTTGAATAACTCGGAATTGGAGGCCTAACGCAAATTTTTACAAACGGCATCATCATCACCGCCCTCTCCCGAACAAGATGGCTATAATATTATGCAACATTTTTGGGACACCCTATATATATGTATATAATTATATAATATATATAATTATATAATATATATAATATATATATATTATATATATATTTTTTTTTAATGTTTGTTCGGCTAGAACTCTGAGATGGGTGGACCGATCGGGATGAAACCTTACCTATCTTATAGAGGAAGTTCACAGTTTGGTTCCATTATACATTTTTTCGAAATTGTTTAACGCTAATCATTATTATTGCATAAAAACCGAATTTTTCACTGATTTCGCGTTTCTACTACAAATTTCATTTGTCCGGCGATAGTTATACAAGCAATGGACCGATTGGGATGCAACCTTTCCTATCTTATACAGGCAATTCCCGGAATGGTTTTCTTGGAAAAATTTTAGATTTTGTTTAACATTAACTATTATTATTGCATGGCAACCGATATTTCGTTTGTCCGGCCATAACTGTATTACGACATATTACAACGACAACGACAACGAAAAATGACAATGACATTACACGTGTATTTTTTTGACACAACATGACAATTTTGGTGGCCCTTGTTGCCAATATATATTTTGACATGACATTAGAAGTATGATGTCCGTATGGTGGCCCTTCTGGCCAATGCGTATCGCATTACTATCGCATCTTTTGCGACCTGCGTAATGTCGCTATATTTACAACAGCTTACGTAACCTTTGCATTTCTGCAAGGGCTTTTTCGTCATGTGGTTTCTTTAGAACTTTATTTGTTGCCAGATCAGATATGGCTAACCCATTTAGACTTTTCACACGGCTGAGGGAGACATAGATTTGTCCGTTTGCAAAATTTTTTTTACCGAGGTCTATTACAGCCTTGTTCAAAGTAGTTCCTTGTAGTTTGTGTACCGTTACTGCCCAGCTGAGAATAAGGGGCAACTTCTGCGTTCAACATCTCCGTAACCTTTAATTGCTTGAAATGTTGCTGACACCGGCGCAATTGCAATACAACCGTCGGCATCTTTGAATCTATTGTCAATAGTTTCCTCATCAAATTCTTTCACTACTCCCATTGCACTGTTCATTAGCCCATCAGAAATTGATATATTTCGTCGCAGCATCACTCGTGAGCTGACAGCTAACTGCAGAGTATGTAAAAGAACGCCATAATTATTCACATTTACTGGAATGACATTGGTTGGGGGTCTTTTTCCATATGTAGCCGCTTCACGGGATTCGTCAACCGAATGAATGATGTACACACGGTGGGATTTCGCCAGAGTATCGGTCATTCTTGAGTTGTACTTGTCGACCAATTTTAATGTGGGAAATATTCTTACTGCCGCACCTCTTCAAATTCTCCAGTTAGGGGAACATGCCGTCGTTCGCATAATAGTTCCAACTGCTCAGTTGTTACTTCGCCAAAACGTAAATAGTTCAGCAAGTCTACAAATTCTGTGTCACCATGTTGTCGCATATTGATAGTTAATTCGCAGAAAGAAAATTGCTGCCGTAAATTAATCTCAGCGGCACATCAATTTGGTTGTACGCAACACCAATGCCCTTTCACTAGTGGCAACTGCATGATGTCACCGAAGAGAAGTATATTTATTCCGACAAATAATTTCTCATTGTTTTTGAATTCTTGTAACCTGAAATGACTTATTCGCAAAATTTCATACGATACCATTGATATCTCATCAATGATCAACCACTTTATATGCCGCCGCTTCCGCCTTTCCTGTTCAAGACTGTGGCCTGCCATTCGACGATAAGTCATAGCGTATCCTTTTTCAATAGGAAGGGAGAAAATTGTGTGCAGTGTCTTTCCGAAAATTTGGCGTGCAGCTACGCCAGTAAGCACTGCTACTTCGATGAAAAATGGTTTCATCATTGCATCAATTGTCGGTTTATAACAGCGTTTAACATGTTCCAGGATTAATTGTAAGATAAACGATTTACCACTGCCGACCCCTCCGGTTATGAAAACCAACATCTGTACCACATTGTCAGTATTCTTTATATCATTGTCTATTACTGTTGAGATTTTTTTTAACATCTCTCATGAACGTCAGCAAACACATTGCAACCGATTTAAAATGCTCTTCCGACAATACCAAGTCTTTTTTACGTTATGCGGCTGCCAGCCGCATATTCATTAAACGCGTATTTCTTTCCGTATTACTTTCATTTACTATTACTCGTCGGGCACGATTTCTTGTATACGTCAACCGGCGCGTACATTCTTCCGGCGTTTCATTTTCCAGCCGGACTTTCACCAAACCGATTCTATACCTTCGTTGTTCCTCTGTCTCGTTCTGTAATCGCGCCTGTATTAATCCAATTCGATGCTCGCGTTCCGTCGGAGTTTCTTCGGCTAGGCGTGTACGAATAACACTTAGCCTACGAGCATATTCTTCAGGCGTTTCGTTCTCTAATCGCGTCCGAATAATACTTAGACGCTTCTCTTTTTCCTCGATCGATTCATTATCTAGCCGCGTCCGGATAACATCTAGCCGTTTCTCTTTTTCCTCGCTTCATTCGCTTCTCATATTCCTCGACTGTTTCATTATCTAATCGCATACGAATAACAGTTAGACGCTTCACACAAACATACGTGCACACGCACACGCACACAGCCGCAGTCGCTGCTGCTGAGCCGTCAGTTGATGCAGCACCTGCAACTGTGTCTGTTGCATTACCTGCAATATTTCAGCCTGGCGCTGCTGCTGCAGGGTTTGGTCCTGGTGCATGGACTGTAACACCTGCAGCAGCATGACATTCCCCTCGGGCTCTACAATTTTATAAATAAAGAAAACATGGTAAATACTTGAAACCTAGATCGAAATACAAAGACCGGTAGAAAATATACTCACCTACAGCGGCATCAGCAAGTGCCGCATTTTCAATGCCCTGCATTGGTAACTGCAAAATAGATACATACATTAACAGCCATCGCACAGCTAACTCACACTATTTTTATAACTAACGTAACAGATAGTTATTTGTTACTGATACTTAAGATAAACGAATATGAATACGAAATATAGCGTTCCGGTGTGATTACCGACACTTACGTTCTCACTGGTTGGCTCGTTCATGATGACTGAGAAGCCTGTCGTTCCTTTCTTCTATTCCTTACCCGACCGATTGTCACGCACAGTACACACCAATAATACTTTCATATTGCTTACGTTTCTTGTCCGCATTCTGTTACGAATATTAGCAAATCGTTGGGGCGTGTAATCTTCTGCCACGTTTCCTATGTATACGCAGTCGTGTACAGGGTGTTCAATTTTGTTTCAAATAACTTCAACTTTACATAAATTACCCAAGCTACGAACATCCTGCTTTTACATGCACATGTCATACCCGACATTATATAATTTAGTAACAATACATACAATTGCACATGTAGAAGAATTGTATAGAGGAATATCCCGCAAAAGTGCAAGTAACAACACCTTTTAGAACACTAAAACATATGAAATAAAAAAATATATATTTTTTAAAAAAATGTGACCGACTTGAGACCGACTCGAGTGAGAGAGATGGGGCGGGTGGGAGTACGACAGCGAGAGTGAATTCGTATATAAGCGTGAGCAAGTGTGACAGGACCTGACGCGGCAAAAGAGAGAATACGGCTAAGCGTGGTTAAGACAGATGATTACCAGTAATATTTTACTTATATTTGTGCCGACTCCGAAAATTTGCAATATATTTGACCTTGCAAAGGGTTGGGTGTTGCATTGGGTTGCAATATAATGAGGGATGGTTGTCAAAGTTGCACATTATGATTGCAAATATAGACAAGCATGAAAAAAGCAAATTATTTTTTACTTTTCCGCGCATTTTTTGTGCTGCTTGGTTTTAAATTTTTGTGAACTTTTCAGGGCGCTTTGTGTGGTGCTTATTTTCTTTAGTTTTCAGCTCTTTGGGAATCTGTCAGTTTTTAGTTTTCAGTTATTTTCGTTTTCAGCTTTTTGGAAATCTGCCAGGTTTTCGAAGTCGGTCACATTTTTTTTGTACTACAAAACGCCAGCCAAACTACGAACAGGTGTATTTCTCATTACTTCACGTATAGTATATCATATCATACTATACATTATCATACTATTCTATGTATTATCGATACATCATATTACACTACCATACAGGGTGTTTCGAACATGTCATAAATGACTATAGCCATCTTGTAGAGGAGGGGGCGGGGATGAAGATGGCTATTTTCAAATTTCTCATTGGGGCTTCCTTTTGCAAGAAAATTTAAAAAACTGTAAGCCAATGAGATGCATTACGCGGTGGAGCTAAGGCTATACCGGCACCCCACCGACCCAGGATCAGCCCACTTCCCCCGACAGGCGGAATTAGAGGTTCTCAGAATCACTGCCTGCTGTTGAAAGAAAAACGATCGCTTCTTTGATGCGTTGTGCCGACGGCCGAGCGGACAGTCTTGTGCATGCCTCGCACCGCGCACCCCGCATCTCACACCAACGAGCCCAGCCGACAGAGAGCCCGTTGCATGTGTCGTTCTCAATACCCGAGCGCGGCACTGCTGTGACGGTACGGCATTGCTCGACGGACCCTCACTTTACCTTTCCTCTTACTTTCCCACGTTCTTAATATACGCTTGTTTTGCTTTCTGATTTTCGTTGTTTGCGCTTGTGCACCGCCTCCGAAAAGTTGCAGCATATTTAGGCTTAATGGGGTTGCCAAGGAAGATTGCCAAATTATAACTGCAAATTTCTGTATCCATGAAAACAACAAATTGTTTTTTACTCTTCAGCGCATTTTCTGTGCAGCTTAGTTTTTACTTTTCAGCTTTTTGGAACACTGTCAGTTGTTTTTGTTCTAATCTCTGAATCTGTCACACGATCTGTCATCGCAACACAGCATAATACTTTCGGTCTTTCGGTAATCCTGGACTGATACTAAAGAACATCGTGAATGAGACATTACACGTGTGAGCGATAGTCGACACTTCCATGTCACGCGCGATAAAATGTAAAAGGTTCACGAGCTTCAGACTACTTAATAGGTAGTGCGAGCCAGTTGGCAAGGAGTACCAGTCTTTAAGCAGAAGCTTCCAAGTCTAGACGAAGATGAAGGGTTTACGTTTATTAGCGAGTGTGGTTTTGTTCTTTTTCGCTGCCGTAATTAGTATTGGTGAAGTTAATGGGAAAGCTCTAGCCTCTCCTGTGGCCGATCCTGAGCCTCTGTCGCCGGGATATGGCAACAAAAGGCACTTCCCTTGCAGAAGACCGAGACCGAAGCCTCTAAATAACCGGAGGCCCAACAATAGACCCCAGGCAAGTATTGCACCAGTAATATACCACTCTTACATGATGACTCTTCGAGTCTGTGATTCAGTCTATTCTTATTAATAATTTTCAAATTGTGATTCATGAAAAATTTTATTCCGCCAACTTTTGCCTCAGCCGGCCGTAACATTCTCAGATGTGCTGGATCAGCTTCCTCTTCCTGCACAACCAGGGGAACAGTCAGAGGAGTAAGAAGTCTAAGGAGAAATACCTTCTGCATCTTAGCAAAACCGTGTAAAACTGATTGACAGGGATCAGAATGAAAACTAAGAGGGATAAATGTGACTAACTACTAAAATAGCAATGTATACAGTTGCAAACAGTAAAATACTGTTATAATATACGCATAACTTCGTTTTTTATTTTGATATCCGACATAGTACATAGGATTGAAGTCGGTATACGGGTATTACTGAAGACACAGTGTTGTGCCCTGCGTGGTGACGGCGCAAAGCAGGTAGCGGGATCGGAGGAAGTCAGGCTCGTAGCGTTTAAAGGATTGGAATCCACCGGGATTAAACCCAAAACTTAAGGTTTATGGATAAACATACACGCAGGAGATGATGCATATTTTATTGTGTTTATTATTAAGCATTAACTAACTAACAAAAAGACATGAAATCCGCCCAAAAACATTAAAAAAATGTAAAAAAGTGAGTCAAGTAGCAGTTTGATTCCCCCACAAAATTGAGATATAACAAAAAAGATATAGAGAGCATACAAGAAAGTTTTCTTTGTCTGTAAAGTTGACATTACTAATAATGGGATGAGAAGGGTACCAAATGAAAAGGAAAGCATATTTTTTTTTATTTTATTAATAAGAACCCGTCTGCATTTAGCGACTCCTTTGCGAAATCATAAACAGAACAAACTACATAAAAAAATATACCCGATCTCAACAAAATCCTACACAAAAAGAATCCTCCCACTTCCTAAAAAACATTAAAATGTAAAAAAAAGCTTAAAGCAGTTTTGTTCCACATCCCGAAAAGCATCCCCTACCCAAAAAAGCATTCCGCATTTAAAAGAAATCTCATACAAAAAACAATCCTTTCACTTCCCCAAAAACATTAAAATGTAATAAAAGCGTCAACTAGTCTTATCCCTCACCTCAATTCTTAAATAAACGACCAAAAAGACATGAAATCCGTCCAAAAACATTGAAATGTAAATAAAGCGCCAAGTAGTCTTGTCCCTCACCCCAAAAAAGATCTTGCCTCACAAAAAAATGTGCCACATTCCACAAAAATAACAGTGTGGTGAAACCAGCTCTATTAAGTTGATCAAAAACGTAAATCAATATCATTGGAAAGCCAAGTCTTGATTGAAACACTCTATTCCCACAAAAGAATTTAATGATAGTGCAGGGAATACAAATATTCTGCTTAATTGAATGAATGTTCAAAAAAATAATGTCATACAGAACTAAATATTTTACGAACAAACAAGAACAGGAACAGGATTTGAATGTGAAAACCAAACCTTCAGTTAGGAATATAAAACAAAACATATGTTAAACAATCGTGAAAATTGGATTAAAATATATATCTCTTCTGTTCGTTCAATTTATCAAAGAAAACGTAATACTTGGCCCGCCCGGTTCTTCACAAATCGAGTTTCAAGTCTATGCCGTTCAACTTGTGCAGATTATGTATATAGGCCACTTAGTAGTACAGACTGTGTATAGAGACCACGAGTATTTCGAGATTGCAGTCTCAGGGCTTCGTCATTTTTGTAATATTTTACTGATATTTGCGCCGCCTCCGAAAAGTTGCAGCATATTTAGGCTTAATGGGGTTGCCAAAGAAGGTTGCCAAAATCGCATATTATGACTGCAAATTTCTGTATCCATAAAAACAACAAGTTATTTTTTACTTTTCAGCGCATTTTTGGTGCTGCTTAGTTTTTACTTTTCAGTTTTTTGGGACTCTGTTAGTTTTTAGTTTTCAGATTTTTGGCACTCTGCCAGTTTTTAGTTTTCAGCTTTTTGGACCTCTTCAGTTTTTCGAAGTCGGTCACATTTTTTTTAAAATATATTTTTTTTAGTATTCGTTTAGCCTCAATTCTTCCGCTAATAGGTGTTTTACTTGTAAGATTTTTGGATATTCGACGAATGTAATTTTCAGCACTTTGCTGTTGTTACGCTAAATATGCTCTAAGATCGTGCTAAGGGCTATTTCACCTTAACCAGACTCAAGACTGGACCTTGTTAATGAAAAGAATGGCTAGTTACCTCCAATAGCTCAGAACAGGTCTTGGGATCGTGATAAGGGCTATTTTACCTTAACCAGCCTCAATCCTGCTCATTGATCATGAAAGAATGCCTTTTTTTTTTTTTCGTGGGGAAATCCTCATGGACACCCCGCCGCTCTGGTGGGGGCGACGGGGTAGTGCCGGACTCGTACCGGCTAAAATCCCACGGTGGCCATCCTTCGCGCATAATGGGGCGACACCGGGAACTCTACGCGAACACCACCGGTGCCGCCCCGCGCCCGTCCCCTTCTGGGGGCACTTCCCGTGGAGGGGGGTTGGCCATCGCCCCTCTCGCTCGCGCGAGAGAGGGAGGCGCCCCCCACCGAGCCCGGGAGGGCACGGCTCGACCCGCTCCTTCACTGACCGTGAAGGAGGGGCGAACCGCGCCTCCCGGATCACTAACCAAAACGTGGGCGGGACGTGCAACCACTACATGCCCAGCCCCGCCGCGGGGCCGTTATAGGCGGGCGGCAGAGGCACCACTCTGCCGCCACACGACCCCTTGACACGCACCCGGCCCCTCAGCGGGTTGAAATTCGCCGACAGGACCGAGGCGTCGCTATCTTACTGCGGGGGAACTAGATCCCCCCGCGCGGCGCGGCGGCGAGGACGGGCCCTCCCCAGACGGAAGGGGTCCGTCCTCTCTCGCCGCCACTCCGCCTCCTCCTTGTGGAGGAGCACTTCCTCACAATACGTGAGGGAGGCCCTGCACGTTCTCTCGCTGCCGAGGATCTCCCTGACAATCCTCGGCAGCGAGAGATCGCCTCCTATGAACCGGACCAGAACACGGTGCTGGTCCCTCCAGGCAGGACAATGCTGGAGGGTCTGTTGCGCCGTGTCCCGGTCCCCGTCGCAGTGGTGGCACTGTGCCGTCGCCTCCTTCCCGATGCGACACAGGTACTCCCCGAAGCATCCGTGCCCGGTGAGCACCTGCGTGGCGCGGTAGGAGAGCTGCCCCCTGCCGCGACTCACCCAAGCCTCAAGGCTCGGGAGAATCGCCCCAACGGCTCTGTGGCGGGTGTTGGCTGGATCTTCCAGCCGCTCCCGCCACATCTCGACAACGAGCCGCCGGGTCTGGCGCTTGAGTTCCTCGACCGACCGTTCCGTGGGTGTTCCGCCCCTGTCGCGGAGGGTGCGAAGACCCGTATAGGTCCTCGCGTCCCCCACCGCCAGGATGTCCAGGGGCGGAAACCTCGCCAACAGGCATGCCGACGCCAGGGAGATCGTGCGATATCCTCGCACGACCCTCACGGCCATCCGACGCTGTACCCTGAAGAGCAGGGCACAATTGCGCCGGCTGGCGGCCAGGTCGTCCGCCCAGACTGGTGCTCCGTAGAGCATCATGGAACGGACGACTCCCGTATAAAGGCGTCGGACACCCTCCCACGGTCCCCCGATGTTGGGCAGCAGGCGTCCTAAGGCGCCCGCCACCTTCTCAACACGGGGGATAAGCCGGCCGAAGTGCTCGTTGAAGCGCCAGAGGCCGTCCAGGGTGAGCCCGAGATACCTCATGGTATCGCTCACCTGGACGCGGGTCTCTCTTACCGCGATCCACCGCTGGGCAGGCGGCCCCGCAGACCGTCGGCGATCGTAAAACCAGATCGCCTCGGTCTTTTGCGGGGCCACCCGAAGGCCCAGTCGGTGGATTCGGGCGACGACATGAAAGAATGCCCTAGGCTAAAGTTAAACCTTACTATGGCTCGCTGGATACACCTTGAGCGGTAAAAGTGTATCCTCGTGGGATCTTTTATTATAAATTTTGCTATCCATGATACGTATGTTTTCTTTATTTTCTATGCGATCTTCTTTTTTTATGCAACGCATGGTGCGAAAGTTCACTTTTCGAGGCCTGCGTATTGTGCAGAAAGTGGCTGATTCCCGCACTTTAATCTATATTCACTCTGTTACTGCTGGCGTGTTGAAAGTAGCATTTTATTTCATTTTATCGATCACTTTACCGCACGAGTGCGGTAATGAGAATAATAGATTGTGATACAAGTGCGGAAAGTGGCCAATTTCCAGATGCGTGAAGTTGCTGCATGAGCCGATAGCGTAGCGGCAGTGACAGGAGGACGAGTGTGGAAATTGTCTGTGTGGACGAGTTGGAAGCAGAAAATGTAACAAAATACCGTTAATCATTTGTTTCTCATTCTCATTACAGAAATTAGTTTGAGCAAGTTGTGAAGTGTTCTCTCCTAGCAAACAACAAGACCGGAAGGTTGATCACAAGCGCCGTTAGGGAAAAAAATAACATAGCCTCCAGGCAAGGTCGCCCGTTAATCCAATTTCATAATGTGTTATTCGCTCCTAATTCCCTTTGAATGTCGTGTGAGTCGTCTAGACACCGTTCGCCAGGGACGTATCATGACCACCTGCATCCTGACGACCATCTCGAATATCGTCACCTGCAGCCACGAGACTCCGGCTCGACGTGGAGGCTCCACTGCGGATGATAGCAGCCCACGAAGGAGTTCCAGTGCAGTATTGGCCACACAGCAGGAATTCTAGGCGGTTGGGAAGGCACATCCAAGTGGAAGGATTCATCGGCAGCGGCCGCTAGGATCTTCCAACAGCGCAGAGGTACGGGCCTGTTGCGGAGGCTCCCCGAGCCTTGGAGCCTGGGTCGTGTTAGGTGGCACTATCGGCCAAAAGTCAAGGGGTGCAGGGGGTACTAATATCAAATCTATTAAGTCCCGCGCGCGGAAGGAGCGAACACTTGTTGTGTAGATTCGTGACAGACTAAGTGATCCAGTGTTCCGCTGACACCGCCTCAAAGCTATCTTGGTAAGCGACCATCTTTGGGCCAGAATTATATTTCGTTTCGACGTTTGGCCGGTCAGGGGATTGTCCTGACCGAGTCGTGTACACGTCCCGTCCCTGTGCTTCTCCTCGTAGTTGAACCATTGTGAAGTCTCCACGAGTTTATTATCGCGAATTAACTACGACCTTTCTGGAGGGCTCCCGATCTCGCGACGAGTCCTATTCCGTCCCTAGTCTAAGTTTTCAGTCTCGAGGTTCCCCTCAGGAGCTAAATTGTACCCGTTTCCGGGAGTCTCGCCGTCTCGAGACTTCGCCCCCCCTTTGTCAACCGATTCGTGCCATAATTCGATCCAACTCGCCTGCTCCTCACGAGCATCTTGTACCGTTCGTGAGCGAAGCCCGTCTCTCCACCCTTTCAAGTCGCGCTAGTTTGACCATCATTGTATCGCTCAATAAATCTCGAGGCAATTCAAATCTCCTGTCTTGGTTGCGTCTCCTGCCGAATCCTCCGCTCTCCGCTTTCACCGGCCTCTGAGCTGCCGTGGTAGATAATCCGACTGCGACTCTCCGGAAGTTCCGTCCGGCAAATCGCACGTCCAGTTTGAATACGTGGTATCGCAGAGTACCTGGCGCCCTTCTTAGTTCTGGAATCGCAGTCGAGGGTCAGGACTTAGGTCGCTTTTTAGTTTGATTAATTCATTTTCCTGGGTAACTGGCTGCGGGCAGCTTTATTCCCGAGCAGCCCCAGGAAAATTCCTGACAGCTTAGTATACTTACTAGATGCGCTAAGCTCAATCTACTGAACTATTCAACAAGTTAGCCTTGCCGGAGTTCCGAGCGTGTTACCGACGGAATGAAGGAAGAAATAAACAGTTATATTGATAAAGAAATGAGTTGCTGCCCGGAACAAATATATTTTAATCACTCCACTGCTCAAAGCCGAAGTGACGTCTTATTCTACAAGTCGGAATCGACAACGTCTGAGAAAGCTTCCTTCTCCAAGCGGGTGAAAAGAAACCTTTTTTTTTTTTTTTTTGTTAACCCGGTGGAAATCCATTATGGATCCCCTTCATCCAAAGATGTCGGGGTATGTCCGACTTTCACGGACTAAAACCACCGGGATGGCCTCTGTGTCTTGATCGGGGGTGCGGGTATTCGGTCGCGAGACCACGCTCTCCAAACACCTCCGAGGGGGTGAAAAGAAACCAATCCGGCGCTCGCTAGGGCCGCGCATGTTTGCGCACTTAAGAGAAAACAGTTCTTTCATGAATGGAAACAGGTATTATTTAACAACATCTATTTTTTAAAAACATTATGGTGCATTATTCTGCATTCTTATCATATATGAAATGAAGTTGGGCCCATAGGCTATCAAAAAAGAAAGAAAAAAAAAAAAATTGTTGCGCATATTGGCGCACTTGGCAGAATACTGTCGTTTCAGAAATAGGAACGGGTATTATTTTACAATATGTATTCTTAACAAGATTATACCGCAAAATACCGCCTTTTCGTCATATACGAACTGAAGTTACACTCTTAGACCATTAAAAAAAAAAAATAATAATAATAATAATAATCTTGCGCATATTTTCGCACTCGGGAGAAGACTGTAATTTTATGTAGGCAAACAAGTATTAGTTAACAGTATTTATATTTTAATGACGTTATACCGTAAAATACCATTTTCTGATACATCCACAGTCTACTCTTGATAAACAATTGGAAAAAATGTAGTACATAAGCAATTGTTACCAAAATATTGTCTAAAAAAGTCATAATCATTGCTGTTGTCACACGTATGTGCACAAACATGCGCAAATTTTTCTTGTTATCAAATAACGATGATAAATATTAATTAAACAATATTAATAGATCGTTGTTAAAAATCTAGATATTATTGAAAAATACCGGTTGTTTACATACAATGACAGTTTTCTTCCACGTGCGCCAATATGTGCAATAGTTTTTTTATTTTTTGTTTTTTCAATTAACTTCACTTCGTATATGATAAGAATGCAGGATAATGCGGAATAATGTCGTTGAAATATAAATACTGTTAAATAATATTTGTTTCCCTATATGACCTGACAGTTTTCTCCCAAGTGCGCAAATATGCGGAAGATTTTTGTTTAATAGTCTAAGAGTGTAGCTTCACTTCGTATATTCCTGAAATGACAGTATTCTGCCAAGTGCGCCAATATGCGCAATAGATTTTTTTCTTTTTTAATTGTCTCTGGGTCCAACTTCATTTCGTATATGATAAGAATGCAGGATAATGCAGCATAATGTTGTTAAAAATATAGGTATCATTGTACAATACCATGCTTCATACAGCATGGCACCAAATGTATTAAGTTCCGCTAGATTGCGAAAATATCACACTGTGGACCGGCGAGGAATGGCGGCGAGGTGGGAATTCCCGAGCCGCGGAATGGTTATGGGGTGCAATTGACTCCTTATCTTAGAAAGTTTCGAGGAGCTTCGGCACTTGAATTTTTCTAAAGGGGGTATACATCTGCCGAACCGAGCGCGAGCACGAACGCTCGGCGAATGCTTGCCGGGCCAAAGTTTTCTTCAGCGGAACACTAGAAATTCTCCTATGGATCGTCTGCGGATCCTTCCGCGAGCGTCAAGTCGAAACCCTTAGCACAAGTACTTATGTAGGTCCTTGAAGACGGTCATCTGGCTTTCAGCCATCCTACCGGGCAGCCAAACACGACCGCTTGAGAAAAAATACAGTATATTTCTTTCTACCCCCGACACCCGTCATTGCCTCGTCACACTATTCTTCCCCTACTTTTTTCCCAAGCGGTCGTGTTTAGCTGCCTGGTAGCATTGCAACGAAGGTAAAGCTCATTTTCGGCTTAACCCTCTGAGGAGCAGCAACAGTTTATCGTGACAAAGTGAGTGCAAGCAAGCAGCAATACGCAAGAATGAGTGATTCGGAGCAAATTGCAGCTCTAGTGGTTTTGAGTGGAGCAAGCCTCTTGTTATCGCGTTTAGCGAAAAGAAAAGAGGCTAGAAACGCACGACGGTGGTGAATGACGGAGTTGTTCAGGAGAAGAGTTGACACGGGCACGTCAGTGGGCAATACAAAAACTTTGTGCGTATGTCACCGACGTGTTTCGAGGGTTTGTTGGCAAAGATTGGTCCGCAGATAGCGCGCCAGGAAACTCATTTCCGGACTCCAATTTCGATACAAGATAAGTAAGTGGTTTTCAACAACTACAAAAACTAGTAAAAGTATTTCTGAGTAATAATTTCCAAATATGGGAGGAGATTTTACATTGTATTTAACACATAACGTTTACTGTTTGAACTCTAGATTAGCTATAACGCTACGATTTCTGGCAAGTGGAGATTCATATACGAGTCTCCAATACCTCTTCCGAGTCTCGAAGCAGTCGATAGGACGAATCGTCCCGGAAGTTTGTGAAGCACTCATCGCCTAGCTGCGGGAAAATATTAAGGTGAGGGTGGTAGAAGGGATGGTATATTAACGGAGAAATGTTTTAAGTATAAAAAAGGCTCTTTATTAATAACTAACTTAACTAAACTAACTTAAAACTCGTCATTGTATATATTGTCCCTGGTCGGTGAAGAGTTACGGGGTGGTGCCACACGTGCCCTTTGTTGAGGGGGTGGTCGCGGGTGGAGGGAATAATGTTCGTGATAGCGTATTGTTGGAGGGGGGATTGTATAAATTTGAGCCGGATATGGGGAGGCTTGCTGACGCGGATGGTATGCTGGGACGGGAGGGGGAGGGGGGGTTGATGAATGAAATTGGTGGGGACTATTGGCTTGGGAAGGGGCTACGCGGGCCGCGTACAACTCCGTTTCCGTCCTCATCACCAGGTCCAAAATCGAATGTTGTACTTGCATAGAAATGTCTGGTGGGAATCGCTTCAGTCTACTTTCTACGAAATTACAAAAGATATGTTCATCCGAGGACGACGACGACGACGATGGCGATGGGGGGGTATTTAATTTTTCCGCCGCCGTCCTCAAAATCGCCAATGTTTCGGCGGCAATTGTGTCATCATTTGACCGACTTTTGGAGCGCGACGGTGGGAGCCTAGTATTTCGAGGGCCCTGTCCTGATGGCCCAGGTTCGTGGTCGTCAGTTGCGACATGCGGTTCGTCGCAATCATCCGTTGTCTCCTGGAAAGAAAATGAACAATAAAAGAAGTTATATTTTCACTTCGAGGTAGCACGGCGCGGTGGGGTTACTCGCAGGTATTTTGGTCAATCGGTGCGGTGGGGGACCGAAACTTATAGGATATTTTAACTCCCGCGAGACTCCAATGCTTCTGCCAGATCAATTGAGCGAATGTGGGTGCGCTGATAACGGAGCTATCCATTATTATTTATAAAAAACAATTTCTATTCCACGTCATGCTCGCGGAAATCGAAGACAGCGTATTTTCTACTTTGTTGGGGCAACCTTTCCGCTACTTTTTTCAACAAACTTCTACAACACTAGTGCCATACGATAACAATATGTAATGTGTTTTTTCAGCTCCCAAGAAATCCCGCTGCGTGGTTCAGAATCAGCGACAAATTCGAGGAATTATGGAATCTGCCCCATTGCGTGGGCACTATTGATGGGAAGCACGTCGTGCTCCAGTCTCCACTCCGCTCTGGCAGCGATTATTACAATTATAAATCGACATTCAGCATTGTGTTAATGGCGGCCGTAGATGCTGAATGCCGATTCATATTCGTGGATGCTGGATGCCAGGGAAGGATTTCGGACGGTGGTGTTTTCCGGGACACGGCCATGTTCAGAATGATAAGAGAGGACTCTCTTGGACTGCCGCCGCCGAGAGAGCTTCCCGCGAGAACGATGGAGCTTCCATATTTTTTTGCCGCGGATAGCACTTTTCCGCTAATGGAAAATATTATGAAGCCATATCCCGGCACCCACGCAACACGATCGACGAAATGTATCTTCAATTATAGACTAACTCGAGCGAGAAGAGTAGTTGAGAATACTTTTGGCATAGTCAGCTCTGTTTTTCGCGTTCTCCGGAAGCCATTGCTTTTACAGCCAGAGACAGCCGAAAAAATTGTTATGGCAATAGTGCACTTGCACAACCATCTCAAAGAGAATTTTGCACGTGAATACGCGCCGCGCGAGTCCATCGATCGCGAAGATGGATGCGTGATTGAGGGCGCGTGGAGGCGTGACGAAGAGGGAATGACGTCACTAATCCCGGTCAGGAGTGTGCCACGACGGTCGTCACATCGCGCCGAAGCAATAAGAAGCGAATTTGCCGATTACTGCGTGAAGGAGGGGGCTGTACCTTGGCAAGATCGATACCAATAATGTGGTATCGATCTTGTATAATAATGTGGTATCGATGTGGTCGACACGTTCTCGATACCAAATATATATATCTTCAGCATTTGTTTAAACCAATCTGCATTTTATACATTTGTACTGACCCCATCAAAATCCTGATCCCACAATAATAATGTTATGAACTACTCACCGTGTTTAATCTTTTCCGAGGCCGGTCCTTGTCGGCGACGAACTCCAGGGCGTCGTACGCAAACCACCTGCTGCGGTATATTTCATCCGCTCCTACACGTGGAGATATGTCATATAAATATGCAACATTCACTTCAAACAAGAATCAAATAAGAATCACTCAGATTCAAACAATATCATTTGTATTTGAGCGAACACCTACCTTTTCCTGTCCCCATAGACTCTCGGACTTTGGTTTTTTCCCTTCGATAGGAGGCCAGTAGACTTGCCACTTTTCTCCTCACTTCGTCGCTTGAATAGCCCAGGAGGCAAGCAATTTCTCGCCACGCATCCCCCTTCAAATTTTTTCGATAATAGCTTTCGTGGCGCGCCCACCACGAAATCGGCCGGTTTTTATATAGGTCTATTAGCGCCAAGGACATCTCCTCCGTCCACTGCTCTGAATTTGCTGCCATTATGCAGTAACACTTCACTTTCTTCACTTGTTTCTTAAAACTTTTTAACACTGTGCTCCGGTTGACGATTTCGACTATGATTAAAGTTTCTAAGTTTGGGATGATCCTTTTTAAGCCAAGCGAGTTATCCCCCACTTCGCGGCTACAAATGCTTTTCAGCGAAAGTAGTGCCCTTTTCCTAATTTGTCATTGGTTCTCGGAGTTTTCGGTGCTCGTCGGCGAAAATGGTGCCCCTTTCCTAATTTGTCATTGGGTTTCACACTTTTCGGGGTGGTGCACTCGGGGACGGTACGAACCCCCAGGTAGATCAGGAAATACGGCGACGGAAAAACCGAATGTTAAGGTCAAGTAAACACGTTTTAATGTGGTCGCTGATTTGTTGTTGGTTTCAAGTTCGGGGGCAGAAAGGGACGGCGGAGTTTATTGCACGAGCGGATTTTCTGTGCGGTACCTGATGAGAAATAGAAAAGGTGTGCCTATTGTAACTAGGTGTCCCTGCCACGACCGGGCCCACCGACCGCGAGTCAGTCAAGCGGAGCGCGCTTGCTCGGGTGAGCCCGACCATAAAAATGTTTAATTCGGCCCGGACTATACTTTAAGGGCCTGCACAGCAAGGATTTATTGTTCATTTTTGTGTTTTCCTTTCACTGCAAACTGCACGAAATTCTGCTGGTCTTGCTCCTTCTTTTTGGCTCTTTTATATGCATCAAGAGAGTAATTTCGTTAATCTCTTGCAGCTGTGAGTTAATGCTCAGTCCTGCAGCAACTGAATCAACAAAGTCAGCTGTAGGTGTGCACTTCAAGTCAGTCATAAATATGGCTAACTCGGGATCCGGATGATCGGCGCGCCAGTAGCCCCGGCAGGTCATACCTTGGAAGGCTGTTTAGCACAAGAGGAACAGGGGGGGAATCCGACCCCGCATGTCCTCCCTCTCTCGTCTATGTTTAGGGCAAAAGTTACCGATACGACAAGGAATGACCTGTTTTCAGGGGCGGGATTCTGGTTCTGGCGCTATAGATAGCGCCGGTCGCTAAGTTAGCGCCGAAGGTCGCTTGTAAGCGACGGCGCTATTGCTCGGAGCGATTCTCGTTCTGGCGCTACTTTGCGACGGTCGCTACAACAGCGGGTTTAGCGACGGTCGCTAAGAACTATAGTATGTGCCTTGGGCTCAGTCTGAAGATGTTCACTGAAGACACCTTCAGATCATATAACCCGGCAATTTAATCGCGCCAATTTTGATATAAGAGAACAAGGTTGGATTCATTGGGAGGCGCGTTCGAAAAGGAAAGACGGTGAGGAATAGTCATTACCAGTGCAAGTCCAAGTGGCCTTATGAAATTTTGAAATTGAAGAGAAGCGCCAAGTAGATACTTACATACAATTAACATATATGTTAATTTCTGTTAATATTTTCTGTGTTCAGTCAATAATGTCCTTGTTGTCCATAAGCTTTTAATACCTATTAAAATTAAAATTAATTCTATGTATAGCTATAAATAACTTTTCATCTTCATTAATAATATATAGAGTGAAAATATTGAGCAAATTCTTAGGATCTTTATAAAATTTATTTCAATTTAAAATAATTCATTGCGGATACAAAATGTTATACTTAATTAACACAGATAACCATAAAGATAACACTGTCATACTGTCTACTTTGAATAATTATCAGCAACACATGCTTTAATTCTGATCAACAAACACTCCACGATATCAAGCCTATTAAGCGCTCCTCCTTTTCAAAAGCGGTTAACAGTATAACTGCCGAACAAGTCTAAAATGACTTGTTCTCACCTGCATCCCTCGCTGGCTGTTCCCCTTGGTTCCTTGGGTCGTCCTTATGGCATTCTTCCTCAGGGAGATTGTAGTTCAAGCGCATGTTATATAGTATAGCGTATACATTTACAATCCTCCCCCCTAGCAGCGAATCGTACATGAGCTTTCTTTGCTGGAATAGAAGAATATTTACATACTTAATATCATGACAAAATGTGACTATCAATTCAACTATTGGTAAGAGTCTATAGATACTTACATCACTGAGGCATCTCCAAACTCTTGAGCAAGCCAAAGCATCGTTCCACACAACAACGTGCCTTGCTCAGCGCCTCGGTATACCGGTATTCGGCAGTGCCGTCCGCAGGTCCAACAATCGGCAGGATCCTTCTTTTTGGAGTAGGTTGTAGATTCCCCTCAAAAGAATAAAACGGGCCGTGCCGAATTGAAAGTGTAAAAATGGGAATAGCAATAATAAATAATACTGAAATCTCAGACAAAATTTTCTTGGCTCCTTGTTGAAAATCGTTAGCAGTCTTGTCAGCAGGCACACTCCGATACCTACGATCGACTACGATCCACAACCTCTCAAATGCAGCGAAAGACTGAGTTGCGATCGTGGCAATGCTTTAAAAATGACCGTCACACCTCTCTCATAGCAGTTTCCCGCCGTAATTTCTTGTCCGATTTCCCCCTCCACACGGTTGAATGGGTCGCTAACTCGATAGCACGGTCCTCGGTGTCCGTGCTAACTCTAGCCGTAGATAGCGACCCAACTTAGCGACTCGACGCTACTTAGCGCCCATCGCTAGCGATCCAGACTCGCTCGAAGCGCTACCTTAGCGCCTACTAGCGCTAACTCATGTGTCGGTATCTATTGTCTAGTTGTTCGTGCTCGCGCTCGATTCGGCAGATGTATACGCACCTTAAGCCATTGTACTATGCTTACCGAGGACCTTCCAAGAAGTCGAGACACGACTTCTTAGCTATTGACCATGTTTATTCCATGCCTCGCTTTACTGCTTTTTCCCTTCCAATTGCTCGACATCTGCGCGCCCGGTGTCGCATTCCTATTTACTAGATATTAACGCGGAAATCCTGGTTATTCGAACGATTCCTTATGCACGCTTAGGTTTGAATTAAATGGTCTGCCGCCGATTAAAAATGTCGGCATTGTCGACTAAAAGCTAAATTCAGAGTGCGAGAGAGGTCGGGATACGCAACACCGGCAAGTATCGGGTTTATTTCGGAAGATTGCGAAAAGCAGACGAAAGACAATGTATTTATTTTTCGTAACAGTGATTAGTTGTATTTTAAATAACATTGGGCCAGGAATAATCAAATTCGTGAGCAACTTTTCGTCTTTTTGTAAGCAGTTTCACTTTTGGTATTTGTAAATCTGTCATTCTGTCTAATGCTTCAGGTTAGCGCGCAACTCTATGCGAAACGAACATATGATATGGAACTAAGGAAAAACTTGATTTCCCTGAAAGAAGAAATGGCTGGATTAAATATGATGGAAAACTTTTCTAAATATGCAAAATTGCTTCGAAAGTATAACAAGCTGGAAGACACCTTAAAAGGAAATGGTAATTTAAATGTGCAGTATATGTTGAGTGTAAACAAGAATCATGCTAAGGAGTTAGTTAGACTATTAATTTAAAAGCCTCCTGGTAGATATTGTTTCCCATTTTATTAACATTAAGTTCTTTATCATTCTTGCCAAAGTGTGACCTACTACAATTTTTAGATTCACTTAAAAATGCTTTTCAGATTTTTGTGGTTTATGCAGCTGACCTTATGTTATTATGGCCCAGCTTCTGTTTGATTGAAACTGGCTGCGAACTCTACAGTCATTGATTATGTGACTATACCATGCATAGCAACTAATCAATGTATCTTAACCTTTATGCCAGAAAATCCATTTAACTTAACTTTTCAATCATGAATAAGTACCAAAAAGTGAAAGTAAATCAGTGCAATATTAGTAAATATGTTAATATCTACTTGACATCTATAATTCATTTGTTATGGCAAAGTTAAATACAGAGGATACATTTTAGGGATCAGACATTCCAATATGACCGACGGCAACAGGCTAAATTAATTATATAGCATAAGAGTTAAATAAGATTCATCTGGATCACATGCGCTGCAATATCAAATTTAAAGCCAGAAATAACTTAATTTCAAATTTGTATAATTCAAATGAATTTCATATACTTTGAGGTGCACTGAAGTCCTTGGTACAATATGCCAAAGGGTGTCAATGATCAAACCGTTCTATGCTGTCTACAAAAAATTAGTCATATTCCAAATTATTAGTCCTTTATAGTTATAACTGAGTTTATTATGCCCTTTTGCTCAAACTTTTGCTTCAAGTTACTTTGTCCTTTTATATTGCAAGGTTTTTTAAGGGACTTGAAAATATCATTTGTTTTGAATTGTACACGATAATGCGTTTCCCTTAGAAAGAAATGTCAGTATCAAGGAGCATGGATTTTATATACTACATTGGTTGAATCCCTTCAGCATCACTTATGTTGTGGTGTGTGGAACTCATATTACATCGATTGTTAAACTATATATGTTTTCATGTATTAACTCTTTGAAGTACTGGATATTACAACTACAAAAAAACCTATGATAGTGTCCTTTGTTTTGTAATGAACAAAGCAATGCGACAAATGTCACTTCCATATCAGCGAAGCTAAGCACTGATGGCTGTACAAGATGGCTGAGGCTTACTTAATTAATGATCAAGCCATTGATTTTATATATCACATTGGTTATATGCATAGTATACTGTGGTTATGTAACAACATTATGTGATAAATAATTTAAAGGCTTTCTAGCCATTGGTAATAAGTATTTACTTAGCAACATATAGCTCTTTTACTTATTAAGAAGTTCTGGTGCTATGCACTTGGCAGCCGTGGCACTTCATAATGTGTGCTACATACAGTTTCTTCACTACTATTTTTGAATTACTAAATTCTCATTGGTACATAAGTATTAATCTTTGCCTGAGTTTAAAAGAGTACTAAGAAATGCTTGTAATGGTTTTGTGATAATTTACAAATTGACAAAATAGCAGTCAAGAAACTCATACATAGCATATGCTATGAAGGTTTAAAACTATCAAGGGCATAGCTCAAATATCACTTATCTCAAATACTACTAATTATCACAGACAGCCTAGTTTTGGGGTATTAAAATTGGCAAGTGTATAGTTTGAGAAACACTTAAAGGAAAGACCTTGAATTTAGTAAGCAATCGTTATCAATCATTGTCGTTTATCGGCATGTTAACTACAGGTAATCGACACTTGCTTAGTAAATTTCAGCTCTTTAGTGAGACTTCATAGTGTATACTGCGTTAAGTTTCTTGACTACTATTTTTTAATTATTGTTGAGACATTTGCATTATGATTTGGTTGATTTTGAAAATGTATTAGGAAATGCTAATGCTCCAGTAATAATTTTGAAATAGATTTAATAGCAGTCAAGAAATTTATGCATAGCATACAGTATAAAGCTTCAGAATTCAAAATTCCCAAGTGTGTAGCTCAAACACCACATTAGTTAAAGAGTTGTAATTTTGTAAAAGTGTGCTGATTATTGCCAATAACGACCATACTTGTAAGTCACAACTGATCACAGTTAAAATTTTATGGCTTATATTATTAGGCAAGCTGTAAATCTCGTACAATTGATCTTTGGAATATTAAGTTTGTCATGTGTATGCAAGGGTTGCTTAAGATGCAGTATTAAAATTTATTAAACAAATGTTAATTAGTAATTGTTACCATATTTTAGATTGCAAAGAATTAGACCCAACACCCTGCAAGTTATATCAGTTAGAGAAACTGTATCTACATATTTTACCCAAGTTTTTAGATTCAAATTGTCAAGTGCATGCAACGATCATTCAAGTTCAAGGGCCGAAATTTGGTAAGCCCTGAGTACGTATCATTTGCAATTTAAGAGCATGGGAAATTAAAATTAAAATCAATTTAGCTATGAAGTATTCAAAAATTTCTCCCCACATTCAAAAAAGTTGTAGTTCATTGACTTAAATTAATTTTGATACATGCACTTGATAATTTGGATGGTTTGTAATGTATATTATGTTCATCTTCCAAACTACTATTTCTGTCTAATTATCTCAATTATAGACTACCAAAGTTACTAACTGCACAGCCAGGACCCACTTAAACGAAAAAGTTAAAATTTGTTAAGCAAGTACTACTTCTGATCTTTCATGTAAATGACTTCTGAATCTTATAAGTAATCACTATTTACACAGAAAACTTTAAGTCGTTCACTTTTGTAGTGTTTGAATTATGTATCTGGTTAATAAGTTTGAATCCTGTCACTGAAGTGGTTCTTGGGTACACGCTTGATAAATTTGACAGTTTACAAGGGTGTCCAATAACAAAATTAATAGAAGTTATTAAGAGTTCAGCCTAGTTGTATGTTAATTCTGGGGCGTACTAGTTGTTGAAAATCAGTACCTGCTCAGCAAATCTAAAGCCTGTTGTTTAAGTGGTTCTTGACTATGTGCCAGACTTTAACATTTTATAATTGTCTTGAATAGGAGGACCAACAAAAAGACATGAAATTCCCACAAAAACATTAAAATGTAACAAAAACACCAAATAGCCCCCAACCCACCAACCTCCCCAAAATAAGTTCTTTGTTTAAAATTGATCCCAAAAAGAAATGGATATCATTGGAAAACGAAATCCAAGTCATGATTCAGACATAATTAACATACAATACTGCCGAGTTTTTATTCAGTGATGCTTAGATTTAACTTGCAGTTCTAACAATAAAAAAAACTTGGTGTGTGCACGCTTTCGTGCGAGGTAAAAAACGAATGGGAAAGTACTTTGAACTTAATACTGACTTCACTATGTAATCACCTTGATTTAGAATTTGCCTTCCTTTCACAGTACCCAAGCTTTCATGAGTATTGTCCAGTATCACCTAATTTCCAAGGACACCATCGTTTTTAACAGCATTACCATAAGCAAATGTCTCGAATAAAGTGCGCACACGCCAAGTTTTTTTTATTCTTAGAACTACAAATTATATCTAACACGGGGAGGTCATAACCTGGACGAGTGCTTTTTGATCGAGACTTGGCTTAAACTTTAAGTATTGGTGAATATAAGCAAAGTGTAAAATATTAAGGATATCTAGTCACGCATTTTTATAAAAAATTATTTGAAATATAACAGTTTCAACATCGCCGAATAAAGTAAATCTTTTTTCCGGTGCTAGTTCTTGTTGCAAGAAACAAGAAAGGTTTGTGTGTCGTCCTTCCAGTATCGAAAGTTTCATTAGCAAGTTGAGTTTTCTATCGCTTCAAACATTTTTAAATATAGGAAGAATTAATCCACTGCTAAAAGCTGTGGTAGTACCGGAAGCAGCGTAAAGGACTAGTACGAAAATGGCCCGAGTTTGGGTCTCTCTTATCCGCGAACATTTTCTTTCGGGGAAGACATTGTGCCATGTGTCTTCATTAGTGTTGTACAGGTCGTAATAATTTTGTTTTTCGTTAATTTACGATTTTTTTTAGAGTAAATTGTGTTGCGAGTGCTGCAGATATCCAAAGCAGTAAGCGCGGGTCGAGGAAGTTAGAAAAAGCACTTCTCATGCTCTTTGGAACAATTCGCGTTTTATTTTCACCATTCGTGTTACAAAGAGTCTCCTTATCCTTATTCTTATTATTTGTCTTTCTAGAGTCGCTTCCTATCCTTTCGGTATCTCAGGAACAAGTGATCCCTGATCCTTCGCTCATCCGTGATCCTTCTTTGCTAACAAATTGTATAAATACTTCAGAAATCGTTTGTTTTATTGTACACGTGTGAATGGGAATTGCATAAGCATACAATTAAGAAATAATGTAAATATTTACATATAAGAAGAACCTGTATAATTCGAATATGAATAGAAAAAACGTGAGAGGTTCTAACGTGCGAAAAGCACAAACCTGCACACCCACCAAACAGACATAACAAACGTTACGAGATAAACACAAAACATTCCGAATACATCAGCGTAACAATACCTATACGAACGAGCTTAGCGAATTACAAACAAGCTGATAATGAAAAATAGCATTATTATTAATCATCTTCTTCTGCTTTATTATCGTATGACCTTGGACACCTTTTTGGATGAAATTTTTTGTAATAACAGTCAACATTTACACATCAACATCAACATCTACACATTTAATTGGTTTAATATCTATAGAAAAACACTTGATTCACGTTGCAGAATATTTATTTCTCATACAAGGATAAATTCGACACATACCACGCGTATTTAATCATTTTCTCGAATATTGGTGCTGATAACTGATTGTGGATGAGGGTCTGTAATTTCTCTAGTTTTCAGTAATAGCGCAGGTGCGTTTCGAAACCTTGACATGAAGTTTTTTACTTGTCAAAAAAAATACAGCGCAGGGTTACGAAAAAGGAGTGCGTTTAGGCGGAACAATTTTCAATGTACAGAGTGTAACAGATAGAATGGAACCAGCTTTTTACCATCGAATTATCGGTAATACCGACATTGCGTAATTGTTTTGGTAGCCGTGTAATGTCACTTGTGTCGTGTATCGCTGAGCACTACATAGAGCGAACCACGACAGATATCGGCGGCTTATTGATTAATTAAGAAATACCAAATTAGGGTCCTATTAGGGTCTACTGATAGGTTTGCGGATAATAAACCAGTAATAGCCCTAATAGCGAATAAACCCTAATTAAAGCCCTAATAGCCAAAAAAGTGATAAAGAGCCCTAATAGCAAAAAAATCTTAATCGCGGAAAAAGCCTTG
Organism: Ectemnius lituratus; assembly: GCA_910593735.2. Taxonomy (NCBI): domain Eukaryota; kingdom Metazoa; phylum Arthropoda; class Insecta; order Hymenoptera; family Crabronidae; genus Ectemnius; species Ectemnius lituratus. The sequence goes on from OU343037.1 coordinate 4,480,069, forward strand.
ATAAAAAGCCCTAATAGGGCTTCCGGCCTACATCGTGTTTCATCGCAATGGTTAGGCAAGTCATAGTTCTTTCGTTAGTTTCTCCCCCGTTCAATTCATGACGTAAAACAGCCCTATTAGGGCTTTAATCAAGGCTCTTCTATTCGTTATTAGGGCTTTTTATCAATACTTTTTTCGCTGTTAGGGCTTTTTATCAGTTTTTTCGCTATTAGGGCCATTAGAAGGTTTATTATCATATTTAAATGATTTTGGTGAGGTTGGCGGATTGATGGTTAGGAGGGACGGACTACTTGGCGTTATTTTATATTTTAATGTTTTTGGGAGAGTCAATTACTTGTGTCCTCAAGTATTTGATTATTCTTTTTAGTGCTGATACACGACTTTCATCCGGACTTCCAAGATATCTGCTCACTTCTCCTACAGCGAACATTATGTCCGGTTTGATTTCCTGATAATCAACTCCCTTGACTTGGCTATAGCCTATCGCCACCAATCTCACTTTGTACTGTGTAATTACCCATTTAGGTCTGCCTTAGTTTTAAAAATCCACCTGCACCCTATTGCTTTGGCTCCTTTTGGCAACTCTGTCAATTCTCATGTTTGATTTGTGAGGAGAGAATTAATCTCCACCTGAACAGCTGACATGCAGTTGACCGCCACGAGTGAACTCATTGCTTCCTCATAAAAAAGATCTTGAACTAGGTGGATGCATGCTGCGTAATATTCATCTGTCCCAAACCTTTGTAGGCTGCTTTCGCGTTTTCCTCAAGTTATACGGTTTGATGCTGTGTTCTTGTGATATTGTTTCTTCTTCTGCTTACTACTCTTGACTGAGTTCAACCTCAGTTTCTATATATTGCTCACTGCATTCTGCTTTAGAATCCTTGGCTTCTTTCATCTCATATGTTTTGCCATCAAATTTTTCTTCATAATCTATTTTGAACAGAACTGTTTCGTTGAACTGCACGTCGTAACTGATAATTATCTTACGTTTCTCTAGATCTTACAATCGGAAATACTTTGTTGTAGGTTCGCATTCTAACAGACACATTTTATTTCTTTGTTAGTTTGGGGACATGTTCAGAGACCACTGCTCCGAATACCTTTAAATGACCAGCCGAGGGTTTTTACCCACACCACTTCTCGAAGGGGGTTGTTTGATTGTCATCGGGTGAGGATTTCCTGTTTAGGACATAGACGGCTGCCCTAACTGCTTCCCTCCATAAGCTCTTGTCCAATTTTGACGTTAGCGACATGGTACGAGCACTTTCAATTATTGTGCAATTCTCACGTTCGGCTCATCCATTTTGCTCTGGAGTATGTAGCGCTGTCGTTTCATGTATTATCTCAATATTCCTCAGATACTTTTGACCGTCTCATTTACACATTCCTTTCCATTGTCACACCTTAACCTTTTTACTTTATTTCCCCGTTGCAGTTTTCACCAGTTCGCCAAATGTCTTCAAACTTTCAATTACTTTTGTTTTATGTGATAATAGGCATATGCACTTGAACCCAGTTGCTTAATCCTTTACTACCAGGAAGTATTTGTGGCCTCCCACTGACGTGGTTTCCATCGGTTCGCATAAGTCTATGCATACTGCCTCTCTTGGCAGTCAGGTCTTCAGATTACTGGACTTGTGACAGATTCTGGGTGGCTTTCCGAGTTGACACTCCTCGCAGAAGTAGTCTTGAATATCATTCGAAATTTGTATACCATCTACCAGTTCATACTTGATCATGTTTCTAATTGCTGCCGAGTTTACGTCACCTAACGTTCTGTGCCACTGGAACATTGACACGACCTTGGTAGAGTTTGCAACATCTACTCTGACCTTAAACAATGGAACGTATTGAACATTGCTATCGTTCAAAATTTCATAGTGCTCTCTCCTCGAGCCTCTTATTGTTTCTATTGAGAGTTGATTTTATTACAGTTCTGGCACGAACTGTACATTCTGTACTGTGCTATGTCTCCATTTTCCATCAAACCAGGCGCTTATCTTGATGATCCATAACCATGTATACGTATTGGCTTAAGACTTACAGTTTTTACATATTTCTTCTTTTTATACAATTTCTTTATACAATATTCTCGTGACACATGAGGTATTGTTTTCCTCTTCTTACATTTTTATGTTAAAATACTCTTCGCACAGAGTCATTACACTTACCAAGCTCTTCTTGTCGTATATGCCATGTAGTGCTTATTGATTATTCTTAGAGAATAATCATTTTAATTATTGATTATTGATAATTTTAATTATTGATTATTGATGATATTAATTATTGATTATTCTTAGAGAATAATCAATTGGGCTTGCTCTTTGTCCAGTGCACCTACAATAGTAGCAAGAGCCCAACCGCCCATTTTGTCCCAATTATCGTTTGCTTGAGCTCAACTAATTTTAAAAGTCGCGTACTACGGAGCACCGCTTCCATTTGGTAGTTCCATAGGTTAAGTTAGTCCGGTTAAATACACAGCCACAGCATTATTTTCCATTTTTACTTCAACTGAAGTATTTATACGTTACCATACGTACTATATGCGTGTCCAACTTTCCACAATTGTGCTTGCGGCACGTGGCTTTTATAATCTCTCTTATACAATTTAAAAAAAATGATCTTCCTGCACCGTTAACATAACTCAACCCAGAACCTATTACAATTTGAGGCTATGTGGGGGCAGGGAGAATGCCTTGAAACTAGATGAGGTCCATAAATGTGGAATATATTGTTCTTATTATTACGTACAACTTACAACGGGTACTCACATCTCGGTGGTTCGAGTTAGAAAAACGAGGCTTTGTCCCATAGGAAGTTGGATGCCTTTGCGTAGGCTTATATTAATAAAGTGGGCGTTGCATATATCCACAGAACATTAAGTTACACGCGGCTTATTAAACAATTTATATGTAGGTAAGGTTAGCAAAAGCGCTCTAGTCTCCAAATCGCATACTTCTGGCGTTTTTAAGTGAAAAAATGTGATTTCGATAATCTCCTCCTATGTGCATGTTTAAGTTATACATGCACCAACTATATCGTAATATTGAAATTGTTGTAATTTGAAAACGCATACGTTCCTTAAAACAGTGTGTATTTTAACAGTTTAATATCTGGTCCGCTTTATACAAAGAATTCTCCCTCCAAGCCTCCGCTATCAAGCATTTATAAAGATCAGTGCGCCTCAAGTGTAACGAGCCAGAGTTCGCGGGTTCTAAATATGCTCTAAGATCGTGCTAAGGGCTATTTCACTAGACTCAGGTAATTTTTTTTCTTTTTTTTTATCGCGGAGAAAATTCCTAACGGATACCCTGCCTCTCTGGGGGGAGAGACGGGGTTATGTGGGGTTCGCACCCATTAAAAACTCCGCGGTGACCTCACAGGCATGCTGGAGCGGGCCCTGGGAAAACCGGAGGATGCTGCCAGGACCCGCTCCTGCCTCGGCACTGGGCGTGCCACATACCCGGGGGGAGTTGTCCCCCCCCTTTTGGGAACTACCTAAGATCTTGGGTGATAGACGGGCCACACGCCAACCACCCCTTCACGCGGCCGGTTGAACTAGGAGGGACCTAGGACCTCAAAAGCTTCACCAGATTAGTGGTTGACAAAATGTGCTGGCATTTCCAAAATCGCAAAAAAACGCACCATCTAGTTTCAGGGCGTTAAAGTAGAAGGTCTGGCGAATATTTTGACCTATGTCTGATATGTGAAATCTGGTGAAGTTTTTGAGGAAAAAAATCGTCTATTTTATGCATCACATAATACTACCGTTATATGGTAGGTCATAGACTACAGACTACAGTTATAGTATCACAATGAAAGCACAACATCAAAATCATACAACATATGTGATAAATTACGCAAAGAACATCGACAAATACCTTTTTGTTACGATAAAATAGAATTTAATCCCAATGTTCGCGTTTTTAGCGTTTGAGCCCACTGTGCTGCGCGTCGTCCCGGGCGGCCGCGCAGTGGTGGCAGCGGGTCGTGGCCTCCCTGCCGATCCTTGCCAAGTACTCACCGAAGCAACCATGTCCGGTGAGCATCTGGCACAGGCGGTCCGTGACACCGTCGAAACCCCTATCCGCCCAGCGCTGGAGGTGCGGGCGGATAGCCCGTACAGCCCTGCCTGGCTCGTCGAGCCAATGGCCAACTGGCTCACGAGTGCAGTAGGTACTACCGGGACTGGCGCTTCAAGTCGGCCTTCAGCTGTGTGGTGGCCAAACCTCTCTGCCGCGCATCGGACAGGTCTCTGTAACAGAGAGCCTGCGAGCGGGCTACGATCTCCCATGGGGGAGATCTGGCCACCACACTGGCTGCATGGTGGGATACAGTTCTGTACCCCCGGCTGGTCCTTATAGTTACACGCCGATGTAGCCGGCCCACCCGAACTCGGGTACCGGTGTTGCCAGCGCCGCATGGGACTTGCACCCTGACGACTCCACCGTACAGCCGAACCCCATTAGGCCTTAATATGCTGCAACTTTTCGGAAGCCGCGCAAATATAAGTAAAATATTGCTGGCAATCATGCATCTTACCGGCGCTTATCCATATTCTCTTTCTTCCCGTGCTTTTTCACTCTCTCTCCCGCCTCTCCTCCCCCTCTCTCTCTCTCGATCTTTCTCTATCTCTCTATATCCATCGGTCCAAGCACAGATTGACTTTAATGATAGACGAAGACAAAATGATACACACGAGACTAACGATAGTTCTATTGCCTGCAGTCTGTTCACGTATATGCGTGTTTGTTAGATTAGCCAACATCTATGAGATGTCGGAATTATCGTATACTAGACTATAGTCGGGCCGCTGAGAGAATGCGTCTGGAATTACCCTCTCCTAAGCGCAGTCACCGCCACTTCCCTTGACACTTGGGTGCGTCGCGGTCCTAGCACTATGCATCTATGGTCTCGCTATTGGTTGGCCGACCCGATAGGGTCAGCCTAACTTAGAAAAAGATAACCTGCGTCTGTCTCCGTTTGACACATTGAGCGATCCGCAAGCCAGGGTTGGGTGCCATTTTTCTTAAAACGGATCAGTTCTTTTGCATCAAATCGCCGATTTAAACTAAAATGACATATTATATTCATCACACGAAATTACTGTGACTCTATATTATGATTTCTCAGAAATAAGGATTAATCGATACGTTATAAGGGTTGTTGTTTCTCTACATTTTTCAATATTTGTAAGCAGAAATGAGTTTTCGCTATAGTTTGCAGATCATGTGTAAATTTCACTTCCTTTTTCCGAACATTCCCTACCAGGTACGGCCTACCTCGTAAGGGTTAATCCAGGCCAAATGGGTCGTTTTACTTTACTGGCACCGGTCACTCGAAGACAAGTTGCAAAATATAACATGGACTTTCCTTTACCGAATACTGTCTCGTCCAGGGTGGCAAAGCTTTGTTTACAGGTGTAACTATAAATACTATTCTGCGGAGCTATAGAAAGGGGATGTAGAATAAAAATCTGCCCAATATGTCGCATGTATGTTATTAAACATATGTGTAATGAGAATTAGACTCACTCTCTACGTTAAGAAAGGGAACAGGCGGGTCTCCGCCTCACTTCAACTCTCAACACAGACGCATAGCGTGGCTACAAGGCACCGTAGCATGTGTGGGTAGAAAGCGCGTGAGGAGAAGTCAGGCTACGGAACTCCCGAAACGTAACTGGAGAGGGTAAAATTTCGGCCTGGTCCGCCTATCTACCCTCCCTCACCGGCTGCTTTCTCTCAGCGGCCCGACTATAGTACATTAGTACATCGAGGAAATTCGAGATGAAATCAACCTCGAACCATGGTTCTATTCATTCCCAATACTAAAAAGCATGAAACTATTCAAACTTCTATTCAAACTTCTATATAGAAACTTCTATTCATTCCCAATACTAAAAAGCACGGAGACCCGCCTGTTCCCTTTCTTAACGTAGAGAGTGAGTCTAATTCTCATTATACATATGTTTAATAACACACATGCGACATATTGGGCTGATTTTTATTCTACTTTCATCCCCTTTCTATACCTCCGTGGAATAGTATTTATAGTTACACCTGTAAACAAAGCATTGCCACCCTGGACGAGACAGTATTCGGTAAAGGAACGTCCATGTTATATTTTGCAACTTGTCTTAGAGTGACCGGTGCCAGTAAAGTAAAACGACCCTTAGGTCTGGATTAACCCTTACCAGGTACTGTTGGGAGCTGGAAAGTTGGCCCCTGAGAGGCAAGCCGTGGTTAGAAAAATAGCCCCTGGCTCTGATTGGCGAAAAATTTGACTCCTCCTTGAAGATCTCCTACTTACAAACTTAAACAAAAGAAATTATGGTCCGTAATTATCTGTCGACCTTCTATTGGCTAGCAGGGTGTGAAGCACCACCATCTTATGGGGCTGAGTCCCTTCGGTCTGCTACCTGCCGCTACGAATATGCCAATAAGCAGGTAAACGAGCAGTACGGAGGCAGATTTTCGCAGGTATCGTAGGCGTTGTCGCCAAACCTCGTCAGCCCAAACTCAACCATGGCCTGCCTCTCAGGGGCCAACTTTCCAGCTCCCAACAGTAGGCCGTACCTGGTAGGGAATGCTCGGAAAAAGGGACTAAAATTTACACATGATCTGCAAACTGTAGCAAAAATTCATTTCTGCTTACAAATATTGAAAAATGTAGAGAAACAACAACCCTTATAATGTATCGATTAATTCTTATCTCTGAAAAATCATAATATAGAGTCACGGTAATCTCGTGTGATGAATATAGTATCTCATTTTAGTTTGAATCGGCGATTTGATGAAAAAGAACTGATTCATTGCAAGAAAAATGGCACCCAACCCTGGCTTGCGGATCGCTCAATGTGTCAAACGGAGACAGACGCAGGTTATCTTTTTCTAAGTTAGGCTGACCCTATTGGGTCGGGCAACCAATAGCGAGACCGTAGATGCATAGTGCTAAGACCGTGACGCACCCAAGTGTCAAGGGAAGTGACGGTGACTGCGCTTGGGAGAGGGTAATTCCAGACGCATTCTCTCAGCGGCCCGACTATAGTCATAGACGAACAAATGTAGCCGATTTTGTTGTAGAAAGTGCATTGCGAAATTTATGCAAGAGGGAGTTCCTCGAGAACTTCCTCCATAAGCTAGTAAAAGTTGCATCCCGATTGGACAACCCGTCCCAAAGCTGTCGCCGGACAGTTGAAAGTTCGGTTTCATGCAATAACAGTTGTTAATGTTACAGAATTTGGAAAAATTTAGAACGAAACCATTCTGGCAACATGCACTGTGAGATAGAAAAGGTTTCATTCCGATTAGTCCATCCGTCGCAGAGATATCGCCGGACAAACGAAGTGTTAGTAGACACTTAAAATTCATGAAATTTAGGTCTTTATGCATTAACTATGGCTAGCATTAAACAATTTCCAGCAAATGTATAACTGGACCAAGTTGTGTGTATCCTCTTTAAGATAGGCAAGGTTTCATCTAGATCGGTCCATCCATCTCCGACATGTCGCCGGACAAACATTAAAAAAAAAACATATATAGCAGTCGAATTGAGTACCTCCTCCTTTTCGAAGTCGGTAAAAATCATGCTTTCTTTTCTTCTTATTCTTGACTGTGGCTTTTTGACAGCGATTTGCATTTTTGTTTTTATCTAGTCGTCACTCTTGTCCACAAATGTCAGACTTTTTATTTGATAGTAATACATTATGTGTTACCAAGAACTCCCACGACTTATTTTCACCAATGCACAGCAATGTATATTCTATATTTGTGTATCTGCAATAGAGGCAAGCCATTCCTGCTATTTACACTCAAATCTGCTAATAACTACTGTTTAATCAATAACCATGAGAAACAAGGTACCGAATCAACAAAAACAAATGCTTATCGCTGTTGGAAAGCTACAGTAATCTGTAGAAAAGAAAGATCATTATATTTATAAATGAATCATATAACATGCTTCCTTCATGGCGCTCTTCAAAACATTAAAATAATGTTCTCTTGTTACGATGGGATTAAGCCAGGATTTACCTAACAAACTTCAATTGAAAAGGAGCTACAAATGACCACTGATAGTGTAGTAGAATTGTACGGTCATAGTAAGTGAAACAATTATTAAGGGAACAAATTAATCTAACTGCGATTGGGATTCTGTTAAGCCCAAACTTTAAGGCATTGAACTCGGTCACTGTACAGAATGTTTTTATTTTGTCGCGTGCGAAGCGGGTCTACTCACCTATAGGGGGTTGATCACATACAGTGGTTAATTTTTTCTGGCAGCAGGAAAACTGCATTCGCATAATTAATTAAAGGTTAGGTAAATATTTCATAAAAATTTGTTCGACTCACTATCACAACGCAATGACATACAGATTGAAGTTAATACGAACAACTTTAATCACAATTGTTTCCCACAAACATCGTATATTAATGCTTTTCGCTACCTAATTATCGTGGTACATTACATAGCAGACCTATTTAATGCAAAAATTACAAAGTCTTACCTTTTTCTGCAATAGGAGCTAAAATCAATATTTACCAATTTGGTGATTAGGATTCGAAAAAACACACAATGTTGCCACATAACCACAGGTAAAATGAAGTACAAAAGTATACTGTACATATAACCAACCATCCCATCGATCGTGCGATGTTAACTAAATAAGGAACAGTCATCTACCAGTTGTAAACAGTCATCACCGCTAGCGGGAGGAATGTTAAAAGGACATTTAAGGAATCTTAAAGGAAAACACAAATCTGGCTTTTTAAAACTGCATCTCTACTTGCTAGAGAATATGCATGAAGAATTCATATTGCCTGAACCACTGAACCAATGTTTTTGTTTGGTCACTTATTCGATATAGAAAAATCAACGGGGCTAGGGTTAATTCGTGGATTACGCCTTGGAGTTTTAACTGTTAAAAGAATCAAAGTGAAAATGTCAGACGGGCCGAAAATCAGGGTCAATCGTTATAAGAAGCCTCGGCTGTCTCGCGCTACTACTACTTGGCGTGAGATTCTACGGAGTCTGCTGATTACTTAATGTTACATAAAAAAATTGATGTTGATGTTTTGTATTTCATTGCAAGTGCTCAAGGAATCGTTATTAACTTGCTGTTGTATTAGCGTATTTTAGAGAATATGCAAGTGCTAATGATATAGCATTTTTTATTTTCAGTTCAAAGGCGTTTAACTTCAAGACTGCAAATGGAACTGTTAGCTACATACGGGCTGCGGATACTAAACGTGCGTACCCTATACTTACACTATAAATACGTATCTTATATTTACTAGATATAGTTTAGTGACCAAGTAATTTTTCCAGGGCCTGATATTTATGATTGTTTTATATCTATATTGGGAGCACACTATAATAAACCTTTCTGATGGGGCACTGTGGCCGTTAAATAATATCCTTTGCTGGCCTCTTGACGCCATCAATGAGACAATATCTGTACCTGTATGGCTTGTTGTCATTTCGTTGGTCACCGGCAAATCCAGAAAGATACAGCTGGATGGATCACGCTTAACATAAAAAACTGGTGTTTGATATTTTTCAGTCATTAATATATTAATGAAAATATTAAGAAATATGATACGTCTTCGAACTGATATTATTGTAGCGTGAAAGCGTGTCTTTTCTGTTATTGTCATCGAGAGTTAAGACATGCATTAATTTCAGTCATAAACTAGATAAGACGCTATAGAGGGAAAAATATTGTAATCATTTGCTAGTTATTTTGCAATTGAAAAGCTTATAAGTGTTTAATAAGACATTTTTTGTATGATAAAATCATTTCCGAAAGTTCTGTCACCTTCATTGTAAATAAAGTTTTTAAATATAATAAAGCAATAGTAATCATAAATTTGATATTTTGTACCCTCCCTTTCATTAGGATTTTCTATCATCCTATTAACCGAAGATTTGTTACGAGCCAGGCTTCGCGAGTCCTAAATATGCTCTGAGATCGTGCAAAGGGCTATTTCACCTTTGCCAGACTCGAGTCTTCTAGTTCCCAATCGGCCCTATATCACTCCTGGGATCGTGCTAAGGGCTATTTCATCTTAACCAGACTCAGGTCCCTATTCTCCTGTTAAACCCTTTATACTAGTTACTTCCAAATAACTCAGAACAGAACTTGGGATTGTGCTAAGGGCTATTTCACCTTAACCAGACTCAAGACTGGACCTTGTTAATTAAAAGAATGGCTAGTTACTTTCAATAGCTCAGAACAGGTCTTGGGATCGTGCTAAGGGCTATTTCACCTTAACCAGACTCAATCCTGCTCATTGATCATTAAAAGATGCTCTAGGCTAAAGTTAAACCTTACTATTGTTCGCCGGATACACCTTGAGGCCAGGCTTCTTTCCACGTGTGCATTGAGGTTGCACATGAATGCAGATCCCAACTTGGTTCGGGGCCCTTCTCTTTATGGGGCCTCAAGAAAGATTAGCAAATAAAATCGAAAAGTGGTGAAAAGCTTTTCGACTAGTATGGCGATCATTCTCGAACATCTTGAAGGAATTTCACAAAGTAGGGGGAAAGTGCTCAGCGCAGTTTATTATGCTGGTACCTAGAATATGTGTCCCAGGAACCCGAACGAACTTACTAATTACTTTTAGGTCTAACGGCAAGCAACCATTTTATTATAACCGAAGGTCTTTATTTCGAATGGTACTGTGTAGCATATCCCCATCTAGGACCTTTCCCATCTGCCGTCTATGAGGGGCAGGGTCGTGCAAAGTTACTGATATTGGAAGTCATAAAGGTAAGGATAGTACCTCTATCCTCAATGTGAAGTTACTGGGGAAAAACTCCTCATCCGGCCATCGCGTTGGCCGGACACGTGGACAACGCATTGTAAGCGGGGTAGTCAGGATCCGAAATACGTCTCTGTGGTGTCAGGATAATAAGTATCCGTCCAAAAACATTAAAATGTAAAAACAAGCGCCAAGTAGTCTTGCCCCTCACCCCAAAAAAGATCTTGCCTCACAAAAAAATGTGCCACATTCCACAAAAATAACAGTGTGATGAAACCAGCTCTATCAAGTTGACCAAAAACGTAAACCGATATCATTGAAAAGCCAAGTCTTGATTCAAACACTCTAATCCCACAAAATAATTTAATGGTAGTGCAGAAAATACAAATATTGTGCTTAATTGAATGAGTATTGAAAAAAAACTAATGTCATATAGAACTAAATATTCTACAAACAAACAAGAACAGGAACAGGAATTGAATGTGAAAACGAAACCTTCAGTTAGGAATATAAAGAAAACATATGTTAAACAATCGTAAAAATTAAATTAAAACATATATCTCTTCTATTCGTTCAATTTATCAAAGAAAACGTAATACTTGGCCCGCGCGGTTCTTCACAAATCAAGTTTCAAGTCTACACACAAATAGATGCAATCTTATTATTCAAATGATATCTTACATCATCGGAAATCGCTTTTGTATTGTTAATGTGAGGATGTAAGATGGACAGTATTTTTTGGGGAACGTAATTTTCTTAATGATAGGACACAGGTATAATATTCTATTCGTTTGCCGTGTAAAAGACCAGAAACTCAATTTGTGAAGAACCGGGCGGGCCAAGTATTACGTTTTCTTTGATAAATTGAACGAATAGAAGAGATATATGTTTTAATTTAATTTTCACGATTGTTTAACATATGTTTTGTTTTATATTCCTAACTGACGGTTTGGTTTTCACATTCAAATCCTGTTCCTGTTCTTGTTTGTTTGTAGAATATTTAGTTTTATATGACATTAGTTTTTTTTCAATATTCATTCAATTAAGCACAATATTTGTATTTTCTGCACTACCATTAAATTATTTTGTGGGATTAGAGTGTTAGAATCAAGACTTGGCTTTTCAATGATATCGGTTTACGTTTTTGATCAACTTGATAGAGCTGGTTTCATCACACTGTTATTTTTGTGGAATGTGGCACATTTTTTTGTGAGGCAAGATCTTTTTTGGGGTGAGGGGCAAGACTACTTGGCGCTTGTTTTTACATTTTAATGTTTTTGGACGGATTTCATGTCTTTTTGGTCGTTCATTTAGTAATTGGGGTGAGGGACAAGACTACTTGGCGCTTTATTTACATTTCAATGTTTTTGGAAGGATTTCATGTCTTTTTGGTCGTTTATTTAAGAATTGAGGTGAGGGATAAGACTACTTGACGCTTTTTTTTACATTTTATTGTTTTTGGGGAAGTGAAAGGATTGTTTTTGTATAGGATTTCTTTTAAATGCGGAATGCTTTTTTGGGTAGGGGATGTTTTTCGGGATGTGGAACAAAACTGCTTTAAGCTTTTTTTTACATTTTAATGTGTTTTAGGAAGTGGGAGGATTCTTTTTGTGTAGGATTTTGTTGAGATCAGGTATATTTTTTTATGTAGTTAGTTCTGTTTATGATTTCGCAAAGGAGTCGCTAAATGCAGACGGGATCTTATTAATAAAATAAAAAAAATATGCTTTCCTTTTCATTTGGTACCCTTCTCATCCCATTATTAGTAATGTCTACTTTACAGACAGAGAAAACTTGGCTTTCTTGTATGCTATCTATATCTTTTTTGTTATATCTCAATTTTGTGGGGGAATCAAACTGCTACTTGACTCACCTGTTTACATTTTTTTAAATGTTTTTGGGCGGATTTCATGTCTTTTTGTTAGTTAGTTAATGCTTAATCATAGACACAATAAGATTTTTCATTATTTATGAATGGTTTAACTAAATATAAAAGTATAATTTTAATAAAATGTCAAGTGTTATTTATGTTAAAATATGCACCATCTCCTATGTGTATGTTTATGTTACAATGTAACTTTAACGTTATAACGTATTTATAACTTAATCATGCACATAGGAGGAGATCTAAGAAATTGAGCAGAGTCTGAGAATATAGATTCCCTGCATAATATAGCTTGCACTTGACAAATTCAATATTCCAAATTCAAATAGTATGAGGTTTGCAGCTTGCCTAATATAATTTAAAATTTTAATTTTAGTCTGTTGGAAGTTAGAAGCATGATAGCTATTGGTAACAATCAGCGCCTATTTACTAATTACAAATAGCCAGGATCCATTTAAATTACAGCTTAGACAAGCTATACCATCATACACACTTTCACTTTGTTAAATCTTGACCGTCAAATGCATAGCTTAAGGAGTGCAGAATCTAAAGTAATAAAATTTGCTAAACAAGTACTGATTACCAATAGCTAGTATGTCGCTAAATGACACATGATTGATAATTATTGCCTGCTTAATTCATTTTATTCTTTAGCTGAAGTATTCCTTGAGCGATGAACTTGATAGGCAAGATACAACTAAATTAGACTGCGTATGAGCATTTTGCTTGGTTTATATATTATAATTATAAAGCGTTAAGTCAAACAATGTTTCAAAAGAGAGATTCCCAATAGCTAGAATGAATTGAAATTGTAAATGACTTGACTTAACACTTTACAAATTATTTCTGATAGTCAAGTAGCTAACTGACAGAGTGCAAACCTAAAACGCTGAAATTAGTCTGAGCAAGTACTGATTACCAATAACTAGCATTTCTTTAAGTTGTAAATAATTGCTAATATTGCTTAAAAGATTGATATGCTACACACTTGACAATATTAACTATTGGTAATCAGCATTCGTTTTCCAAAACAGGGACTTCTGAGTTATGTACTTGACACTTTTAACATTTCACAATTCTTTATAACGACAAGATCATAGGGACTGGGGCAACGACAGTATACTCTTTTATTAACTAAATAAAGCATGGAATCTGGAATAAAATAATAAAATCGGACTGTGTCATATGACCATTATGGCACATAACCAACTATGGCATGACCGGCTTAACCAATGTGTCGGTATGACACAGATTACAGATCATAGATCGGTAACGTAACGCGACATTTCGCCGTGGTGCCAACTGGTGTGAGAAAAGTGAAAGCCACATTTTTAGGAATCCCTGAAAAGACTGCTGACTCTTAATCCGCCTTGCCTTTACCACGAGAAAAATAAGCAGGAGAAATTCATATCTCTTGAATGACTGAACCGATTCGCTTGAATCTTGGCTCACTGGATTCAGAAAAATCAGAGAAAAAATACTAAATTCAGAAAAAAATCCTCGGAGCTGTAACTTTCTCATAATTCGAGGTGAAAGTTTTATAGCAGACGACAACCGCTACACTTCGGGATAAGTATCCTCGGTAGTCGCGCGCCATACTATACATACTACTACTACTTGGCGCGAGACTCTACCGAGTCTCCTGATTTATTATACACGATATGGGTAGTCAATTTACAGTCTCTTAACAATTCTGTTTCAATGAGGCCCGTACACTGGGCCTGTTCGATCGACACTGCTCGCAATGGCAGTCCGATGCCCCACGTAAAAACAAAAGTGATCGGTAATGCATGATCAGCTCAGACGTATGCATGAAGGGTTCGACGGCTTGTCCCTTCAATGTAGTCGCAGTCGGGGTAGGCCAGACGGAATTCTAAGGTAAGGCACAAGTTTTTTTCAAGACAATGTTGCCATTCCGTCTTACAGCATTGAGTGTAGAGGTACTACCCTTGTTTTGAAAATTTCCAATAACAATAATGTCAATAAACCTGAAAAGAGCTTAATCCAGCAAGCGAAGAAGTGGGACTTTGCGCGACCCTTCCCTTTATAAACCGCAGGTAGAAAAGGTCCCAGATGGGGATATGTGGAGCAATAGCATTTGAAACGAAGACCCCCGGTTATAAAATGGTTGCTTGCTGTTAGACCTAACAGTAATTAGTAAGTTAATTTGTGTTCCAGTGACATGAATTCTAGGTATTAGTGTAGTAAACTGCGCTGACCACTTTTCCACCACTTTGTGAAATTTCTTCAAACCAATCGGAAGGCTTCTCTCCACCACTATTCGATTTTATTGGCTAATGTTTTCTCAGTTTCCCTAATTATGGAGGGAGAAATGGCACACTTTGGAATTTTTCAAGTCATTTTCGCGTCACTCTTCTTTCGACATTCATGCGATAGAATTGTACTCTGTGCCAGCTGTGAAACTGTTTACCACTAGTGCGTTACTTTACGTTCGGCACTTAGACGGAAATATTAGGTTTTGCTTAATTGTGCTTTCACTTGACGTCAGGAGTGAAATAGCGAATTTTGAAATAAGTCGTTTTGAACTGTTGTGACGGGGCAGCCGCGCCCGTCGCAAGACTCCTGCCCCGCAGCCGCTCTCGCCGCGCACTCGCCACGAAAATTAAATACCGTAGCTCCAAGGGGTACCGCCAGTAGCCACTGAATTATTACTAACGCGCTGTCTCTACTTGCGAGCTTCATCTAGCGACAAGGACAACCAGTCAGTCGAGGAGCAGGAGATAAGCTCGAGGAGGAGGGGCCCGGATGCCCCCAACTGCGAGCCATAGTGAGGGTGCCGATCCGCCGAGACGACGAGCCGATCGGGCCGCTCTAAGCCTGGGAGCACGACGAAGGACAAGACGAACATGGACGAACCAGCGTGCACCAGGAGCTCCTAGCGTCCGCAGGCTGAAGACAGCGGCGGATAGCGTGGCGTAGCGAGGCGTTCGATTCTGGCGCGCGGGATCGATACGCCCGCCCTCGGCACCGATCGATATCGACCGGCGCGGCGGCATCGAGAGATCGAGAGCGTAAGGCGGCAACGTAACACTGGGCAAAATTTTGGTAGCGCCGGAAGCGAGTCACTTTGTGAGCGACCGTGAGCAAGCGAGTGTGCGAGCGAGCGACCTTCCAAGTGCGAATTTCGAGAGCGAGCCAGGAGTTTCTTTTGTGGAATAAACTTTCAAGGTGAGCCCAGTGAAATTACCTGCCTGCCTAAAAGTATCTGTAGGTCTCGGTGCCGGCCGTTTACGCTCCTGTAGAGGCAGCCCTAGTGCGAGTGACCATCGGTCACTAGGCGGTTACTTCCTTGGCGCGACTCCTCAAGTCGCCGCAAAGTCCCCGGTTTCTGTCGAGCTATAGATTGTGAGGCGTACGAAAGCCAGGAGCGTCACGGCCGTCCACCCCGGACGGTAGTTTTTGGGTATTCGACCGGTCTTTGGGTTTTTCGGCTCCGTGGCCATCCGTCCACGGGCACGTACCATCGAGGCGAGCAGCTCCGCTGCAGAAACGAACCGTATTTGCCAATTGGAACTGGCGTGTCCGAGCCTTACGGCATAGCGAGCGCACGGCGAGCGCAACGAGGCCGGGTGAACTTTAAATTGTACAGCGGCTACGGGAAAGCCGAGGGTCCGAACGCCGACCGTTCGGACGCGAGCGCGAGGACAGTAGGGTTTCAGGCCGTCCCGGCCTAACAAACATCTTCGCCACCCATCCGCGTGGGTTTCTCTGCTTCTTTCTCCCCGACATCCAGACTCCGCCACTCTACCTTCCACCCGAGCCAGCCAGGGAGACAGCAGCGAGTGCCGCCGAGCTCGAGAGGTCCACCAGGAGGGCAACATCAGGACGAGGGAACTTCACATTTAGAAATTTGGCCCTATCTAGGGCCTGGCGCCCAACCGATTCCCTTCGCGCCTTTTAGGTGACCTCGGACGAGCCTCGGCGAAGTTGGAGCGCAGCCACCGGAGCCGGCGCGGAACGCAGCCCGGAGAAAGACGCTTACACTGTACAATATTATAAGCTGTGTAATGAACAAGACCTTGCAATATAAAGTGAATTGTTTAATTGATTATGTGGGTCCTGCTATCAATTATTATAATTTGCCGGCAGGAATGCAAAAACGCGCAAAATCAAATATTCAACATTTAATATGTCGTCTGAAAACGCGAGTGAATAAATGTGGTCGTCATCATGGTCGGTTTCAACAAAGATTAGGGGAATGGCTGGACCGAACAATTATCCTGTGGAGAGGAGAATCAGAAGGAGAGCCAGTGCGTGAAGCAGAGGAAGAACCCGTGATAGAACCGGAGAGCGTGGTTGTAATTGCGCCACCACCACCACCACCACCAGTCATCAGAAAAAAACCCTTCGCGGAGTTGTCTAATAGACAAAAACGAAAACGCACACTGTCTGTAAGAAGCGCATCTTCGACAGACAAACTTGCCTATGCAACGGCAATAAAGCTCAGGTCGGAGAAGAAAAGTGACGCGGTCAACGAAAATATTGCAGAAATGGAAGAAACAGGACGAAAAATGTACTGCATTGAGTGAAGAAGAGGCCCTAGCCTATATAGTGAAGACAAAATTGACGAAAGCGCAATACTTATATGGCCGAGACATTGCGACAAAACATGGGGCGAATATATATCCGTCCTACAAGAAGGTTGTCGAAGCTAAGAAGCTTACCTTTTCCGAGAACATGATGTTTTCTGAAATAAAATCGGAAGTACCTCTCCAGGAATTATTAAACCACACTGCCAGAAGAATCTGTAGCTTAATCGCGCAGGAAACAGTAGAGGGAAATGAAGGGCCCAGTGAGCAAGAGTTGATTTCAAAATGCAAGTGAGGTTTTGATGCCACATCAGGTGGAAAATATAAACAAAAATGGACCGATCCTTTGTACCATTGCGAGTTTTCGATGTTCGCGGGTGTTGCGTGTGGCGAAATACGACCGCGGGGTCAATGCTATTTTGTCGATCGATACGCATACAATTTGTGAAAGATACGACTAACATCTCGAGGAACGAAGAGAAACATATTCAGCAGCAGATTCAAGCTTTAACCCAATGGGGACACAACAACGCACTAGTAAAATTTGACATGGCTCCCACTATGGTGGATGGCGAAACGATTAACGCGTTAGCTGGGGTATCGAACATGCAGTGCTATTTATCTGGGACAAAAATTTCGCAATTAAACAATTTAGTAGATATTCGTAATACATCGTTAAAGCCGGAAAACATGCTGTTCGGACTGTCGATTTTACACGCGAAAATTAAAAATTTCGAATGGCTTTTGCACGTACCATATAGGTTAGAATTCTAAACTTGGGCGGTTGGGGAAATGAATAGGGCCGCATGTAATGCTCGAAAATTAACCATTCAAAAAGAATTTAAAGCAAAGGTGGGCCTTTTAGTTGATATACCGAAAAGAAATACCTCATCTCCGTTACTTCCTCCAGTAGCTTCTCTCCCCATTTCCATTCCCTTCGCTTTCCCCTGCCTTTGCCTTTTTTGAAGACTAAGATCTTCGTCTTCTCCGGACTCAACTCTAACTTCTTTCTCTCTAGGTATCTTCTATGACGAAGTGTCCTCTCCTAGCAAACAACGAGACCGGAAGGTTGATCACAAGCGCCGTTAGGGAAAAAAATAACATAGCCTCCAGGCAAGGTCGCCCGTTAATCCAATTTCATAATTTGTTGTTCGCTCCTAATTCTCTTTGAATTTCGCGTGAGTCGTCTAGACACCGTTTGCCAGGGACGTATCATGACCACCTGCATCCTGACGACCATCTCGAATATCGTCACCTGCAGCCACGAGACTCTGGCTCGACGTGGAGGCTCCACTGTGGATGATAGCAGCCCACGAAGGAGTTCCAGTGCAGTATTGGCCACACAGCAGGAATTCTAGGCGGTTGGGAAGGCACGAGCGACCCCTCGTTGTGTAGATTGGTGGCAGAATAAGTGATCTTGTGTTCCGCTGACACCACCTCAGAGCTATATTGGTAAGCGACCATCTTTGGGCCAGAATTATTCTTCGTTTCGACGTTTGGCCGGTCAGGGGATTGTCCTGACCAAGTCGTGTACACGTCCTGTCCCTGTGCTTCTTCCCGTAGTTGAACCACAGTGAAGTCTCCACGAGTTTTTACCGCGAATTAGTCACGACCGTCCTGGAGGGCTCCCGATCTCGCGACGAGTCTTTTTCCGTCCCTAGTTAAGTTTTCGCGTCTCGAGGTTCCCCTCAGGAGCTAAATCGTACCCGTTTCCGGGAGTCTCGCCGTCTCGAAACTTCACCCCAATTGTTAACCGATTCGTGCCATAGTTAGATCCAATTAGCCTGCTCCTCACGAGCATCTTGTACCGTTCGTGAGCGAAGCCCGTCTCTCTACACTCTCAAGTAACGCTAGCTTGACCATCATTGTATAGCTCAATAAATCTCGAGGCAATTCAAATCTCCTGTCTTGGTTGCGTCTCCTGCCGAATCCACCGCTCTCCTCTTTCACCGGCCTCTGAGCTGCCGTGGTAGATAATCCGACTGCGACTCTCCGGAAATTCCGTCCGGCGAATCGCCCGTCCAGTTCGAATACGTGGTATCGCAGGATACCTGGCGCCCTTCTTTAGTTCCGGAATCGCAGTCGAGGGTCAGGACTCAGTGTCGCGTTCCGAACGGCGTACATCCGACACCCGTGTTAAGTTTGGTTATTCATTTTCCTGGGCAACTGGCTGCGGGCAGCTTTATTCCCGAGCAGCCCCAGGAAAATTCCTGACACTTCTTAGTCTTTTTAACATTTCTCTCAAATCCTGTTCCATGTCCGCCACCAGTACTATATCGTCCGCGTACGTTATTGTTCATATCCTTTTCTTTCCTATTGTTATTCCTCCACTTTGTCCTTTCCTCATTTCTTCTTCTAAGTTTGCCACATTGTGACGGGGCAAGCTGCCTCGCCACAAGAAACTCCTCGCTCTCACAAGGGAGGCCGGGCGAACGCCTGCAGTAGCCCCCCCCCCCCCCTCTCACACACGCGCGCGCGATCGATCGATCGATCGTTAGCTTTATATCGTTACTCCAAGGCAGGCGCAGGCAGAATGAATAGGAATTAAAGCCAGCTTAAACGCCGAGGGGCACCTAGGTCGGTACGACGGATTGGGCCACCTAGTGAAATGGCAATCCGGGTAAGCGAGGAGGAGATTCGGCATACCAGGACTGCGCAACCTGGGAGGCCGGATGAGCTGGGGATTGACCTGTCGATGATGAAGCAGCACCTGAGGACGAACAGCCAGCCAAGAGACGTCAGGAAAGGGAGCTGGACGCCCGTCACTCTTGGTGGTGGATCTGCGCTGTAGACGGATCGCCACAGGCGGTCGATACATGCGGTCCAAGTCGGGCCTAACGCGCGGGCTCGATTTTGACACCGCCTAACGGATGTAGCCACGGGAAGATTGAGGGGTAGCGGCGTTGAGGGTGTGAGGCCGCTTAGCGAATTAGGGAGTCTCTCTCGCCACTCAGATTGCGACCGTCCTAGCGACAGCTATCCTTCCGAGCGAATTTAGATAGTGTGACGAGAGAGAGCAAGTGATCAGACGAGAGACCGTCAGGAAAACTAACAGGCCAGACGACTGGAGAATTTCAGCCCGTCGAGCCTGGAGTAGTAATCTCGGCAAATTCACCGGCCGACGAACGATCGGAGTAAGCCTCACACCTCAGTGCCGTACCCTTGGAGGTCCTACGTAGAGATTCCGAGCCCGGTAATCGGGTTCCTCGCATTAGTAATTGTTGCCAGTAGAGTTCAGATAAGCCTGTATTTGCCCTGCCTTCCTTGAGGTGACTTCTCAAGTCGCTTCTGAGTCACACGGTAGCACAATAAGATTGCGTTCGCCGAACAAAGTGGCCGCCATCTTGCCACTTGTTGCCGGGATCCGCAATCGATTGCCCGCCCAAACGGGCGAGCGGATTTCTAATTCTTCGCGGCGTACATCGTCCGCCGATGTTCGGCGAGTTTGAGTATTGCAGTCCGGTAATCGACCGACCATCCGTCGATCGCACGACACGTTTCCCTTTTTTTTTTTTTTTCGTGGGGAAATCCTCATGGACACCCCGCCGTCCTGGTGGGGGCGACGGGGTAGTGCCGGACTCGTACCGGCTAAAACCCCACGGTGGCCATCCTTCGCGCATAATGGGGCGACACCGGGAACTCTGCGCGAACACTACCGGTGCCGCCCCGCGCCCACCCCCTTCTGGGGGCACTTCAGGTGGCGGGGGGTTGGTCATCGGCCCTCTCGCTCACGCGAGAGAGGGAGGCGCCCCGCACCGAGCCCGGGAGGGCGCGGCTCGACCCGCTCCTTCACTGATCGTGAAGGAGGAGCGAACCGCGCCTCTCGGATTACCAACCAAAACGTGGGCGGGACGTGCGACCACTACACGCCCCGCCCCTCCTCGGGGCCGTTATAGGCAGGCGGCAGAGCCACCACTCTGCCGCCACACGACCCCTTGGCACGCACACGGCCCGTCAGCGGGTCGAGATCCGCCGACAGGACCGGGGCGTCGCTATCTTACTGCGGGGGGGCTAGATCCCCCCGCGCGGCGCGGCGGCGAGGACGGGCCCTCCCCAGACGGAAGGGGTCCGTCCTCTCTCGCTGCCGCTCCGCCTCCTCCTTGTGGAGGAGCACTTCCTCACAATACGTGAGGAAGGCCCTGCACGTTCTCTCGCTGCCGAGGATCTCCCTGACAATCCTCGGCAGCGAGAGATCGCCTCCTATGAACCGGACCAGAACACGGTGCTGGTCCCTCCAGGCAGGACAATGCTGGAGGGTGTGTTGCGCCGTGTCCCGGTCCCCGTCGCAGTGGCACTGTGCCGTCGCCTCCTTCCCGATGCGACACAGGTACTCCCCGAAGCAGCCGTGCCCGGTGAGCACCTGTGTCGCGCGATAGGAGAGTCGCCCTCTGCCGCGACTCAGCCAAGCCTCAAGGCTCGGGAGAATCGCCCCGACGGCTCTGTGGCGGGCGTTGGCTGGATCTTCCAGCCTCTCCCGCCACATCTCGACAACGAGCCGCCGGGTCTGGCGCTTGAGCTCCTCGACCGCCCGTTCCGTGGGTGCTCCGCCCCTGTTTCGGAGGGCGCGAAGACCCGAATAGGTCCTCGCGTCCCGCACCGCCAGGATGTCCAGGGGCGGAACGACACGTTTCCCTACCGTGGGGTTAAGTTGTAAAGGGGCCGTCGTGGCCTAGGATCGAGAGCGTGTTAGCTCGATTTGTCGTAGGATAATTAGTTGTAACACTGTCGGTCCGCCCGACATAAATAAACAGGGCGTATTGTTTAAAGCAAGCAGACTCTAACCATTCTTTTCAGTTTCGTACGTCCAGTGTGTCGTCCCTGGCCTCCCTTGTTCCCCGCCCCTCTCCTAATACATCAGGCCAGCCGGGCCGTCATTCGCGTTTTCCACCGAGCTTTCTCTCCCGCTCGACCGTTTCATCTCCTCTGGGTTGCATATTGAAATCAAATTTGGTCTCGGTTACGGGGCGTGGCGTCCATTGAAGCACTCAGAGGGTTTGAGATACACAGAGGAGGCTCGGTCGAAGTTTCCCCGCTTTCCTACCCGGCCAGCAAGATCGGCAAGCTCGGGAAAGCGGTGGCAACATATATATTAAATAGGACAGGTCTCATCGGGCACCCCTGCCTTAGTCCTCATTTTGTCCAGAATTCCTCTGTGCATCGCCTTCGTGCCCTTACTTCACTCTTTGTCTCCACGTATGTTTCCATGACCCTGTTCCTTAATCTGCCACTTATCCCTACTTGCCTCAATCTCCGTTCCAGTATGCTCCTGTCTATCTTATCAAATGCTCCTTTCAGGTCAGCAAAGCATGCAAAGACCTTTCCTCTCCGCTTAGCTAACTCCCTATGCCCGACGTGACTTAGCACGAATACCGCGTCTATTCTTCCTCTTCCTCTCCTAAATCCAAATTGCCCTTCTCCCAATTTTCCTTCTACCTCGTTCGCTAGTCTTTTATTAAGGATTCCCACATATATTTTATGTTGTAGCCAGGGATTAAAGGTTGGAATCGGGAATTGCAACTATAACAGGATTTATTCAGGACATTATTAGTTTGGTACATGGGAAAAAGGTACGAGAACAGGTAATTAGATTTTGAGAGTGTACAGAACTTAAGATCCGTCGGTGGTCGTATGTACATTAGGTTCAGTGTACAGTGGGGACTCAATACAATACAAGGTGGAATGATTTTAAGGAACGGCATTCTGACGCTTTTAGATCAATTGATCTCATATAACCATGAATCGGGCGTCCAGGAATGGTTCCCCGTGCTTTCCCTTGATCAGGTGTCCGGGTATTATCTCCGTACTCTCCTGGTCAAGGGCGCCCACGGAAACTCCCCGTACTCTCCCGTTGAGGCTCGTAGGCGTCCAGGTATTCTCGCCGAACTCTCCTTCTAGCGCTCCGATTACCCGTCCGAGAGGGCGGCCGATGGTCTTACCTCGTCCTCTCACTTCGGAAACGAAATCAACAGATCCGTCGTTAGGCGCGCGGTCAACGCTCGCGCTCCGCGTCTCACGTCTCCTCTACTCGCTGCTGCCTACAGGCGACCTCGACATTGTCGTCGAGACGCGTTCTCTAATCTGATGCTACAATGTGCAGTATCCATGAGTGTCACTCCTCTGTAGTTCTCTGCCTTCCCTTTCTCTCCTTTCTTGTGTATGGGACATATCACTCCTTTCTTCCATTCCTCTGACATCCCTCCTTCTCTCCACATCTTTCTTAACATCTCAGACATCGCTTCTCCTATTTCCTTTGGCATGTATTTCCAAACTTCGGTTAAGCTCCTTAACTGTTCAATAACCTCCTCTCATGTTATGTCTCCCTCTTCCTCTTTTTGCTGTTCCTCTTCCGCCGTATCTTCCTTCTGTCTTACTATCCTCTCCTCTCTTCCGTCTAACACCTCTACAAAATGTTTCTTCCATTCTTCTTCTCCTATACTTTCCTCTAGTCCAACTCTCTTGTTTCTAAATCTGTTTATATATTTCCACACCTTTGCTCTGTTTTTATGTTGCTAATATTTTCTTCCACTACTTTCTCGCGTTCCTCCTTTTTCTTTTTGCACCAACCTCTATACTCCTTCTTCTCTCCTATATATTGTTCCCTGCTTACTTTTCCTACTTTCCATTTCTTTGCCATTCTTCTCAACTCACTTTTTCGCATTTTCCATTCCTTGCCCATCCATTTCATATCCCCTAATCTCCATTTGTATCTATTCTTCTTTTTCTTTGTGATTGCACTCTCTACTTTCTCTTTAATTTCCTTCCACACCTCTTGTATCTGGTTTCCTTCGCTTCTCCACCCTTTACAGTCCTCATGATACTCCATTATTGTCTCTTCTGTCCATTCTCTCATTTCTATTTCTTTGTCTCCTCTTTGTCCTCTGTCTTCTTCTTTCACCTTTGTGCCAAATAGTTCTACCACCAGCGGGAGATGGTCTGATTCCGTCCTTTCTCCTACCCTCACCCTTCGTACCTCCGGCTCTGCTTCTTCGTTTCCTAATACATAATCTATTACCGTCGATCCTCTCTCTCTCTTACGTATGTCTATTCTACACCCTCTCCTCTCCTTCCATTTAGGATCATCCATCCTCTTTCTTCTATTGCCTTTATCAATTCTCTTCCCTCTCTATTGATTACTTTGTAACATGAGGTTCTTCCCTCCTCTTTCCTTATACCTTGTACCACCGGCCCTCCTTTATCCCCTGTCCTTGCGTTCCAGTCCCCCCCTATTATGAGTGCTCCTTCCTCCTTTTCTTCTACTCCTTCTCCTATTGCCTTTATGGTTTCCCTCACATGCTGGTTGTATATAGTTATTATCCTCCATTCTCTCCCATCTGCCACCGCTTTCCCAAGCTCGCCGATCTTGTTGGTCGGCTAGGAAAGCGGGGAAACTTCGACCGAGCCTCCCCTCTGAATCTCAAGCCCTCTGGGTGCTTCGATGGGCGCCAGGCCCCGTTGCTGATACCAAATTTGATTTTAATTTGCAACCCAGAGGAGATGAAAAGCTCGAGCGAGAGAGAAAGCTCGGTGGGAAACGCGAATGGTGGCCCGGCTGGCCAGATGTAAAGGTAGAGAGGCGGGGAACAAGGGAGGCCAGGGACGACACACTGGACTTACGAAAAGCTGAAAAGAATGGTTAACGACTGCTTTCTTTAAACAATGACGCCCTGTTTATTTATGTCGGGCGGACCGACGGTTCTACAACTAAATAACCTACGTCAAATCGAGCTAACGCGCTCTCGATCCTAGGCCACGAGGGCCCCTTTACAATTTAACCCCACGGTAGGGAAACGCGTCGTGCGATCGAGAGATGGTCGGTCGATAACCAGACTGCTATACTTAAACTGGCCGAACGTCGGCGGACGATGTACGCCGCGAATAAATAGAAGCCCGTTCGAGCGGACGATCGATCGCGGATCCCGGCAACAAGTGGCAAGATGGCGGCCACTTTGTTCGGCGAACGCAGTCTTATTGTGCTACCGCGTGACTCAGAAGCGACTTGCGAAGTCGCCCCAAGGAAGGCAAGGCAAATGCAGGCTAATTGAAATTTACTGGCAATCAACAAATGCGAGGAACCCGATTATCGGGCGCGGAATCTCTACGTAGGAACTCTAAGGATAGGGCACTGAGGTGTGAGGCTTACCCCGATCGTTCGTCGGCAGGTGAATTTGCCGAAACTATTACACCAGGCTCGCTGGAAGGCTGACGTTCTCCAGTCGTCTGGTTCTTTACGATTCTCTCCGGTGTCCGCCTATTTCTTTCTCTCTCTCTCGTCACTGCACACTCTCACAACTTCGTAATGCGCTCGGAAGGCTAGTTGTCGCTAGGACGGTCGCAATCTGAGTGACGAGAGAGAGTCCCTATTTCGCTAAGCGGCCTCACACCCTCAGCGCCGCTACCCCCGAATCCTCCCGTGGCTCCATCCGTTAGAGGGTGTCGAAATCGAGCCCGCGCGTTCGGCCCGACTTCGACCGCATGTATCGACCGCCTGTGACGATCCGTCTCCAGCGCAGGTCGACCATCAAGAGTGACGGGCGTCCAGCTTCCTCTCCGGACGTCGTTTGACTGGCCGTCCGTCCTCAGGGGCTGCTTCGTCCTCGACGCGGCAATCCCCAGCTCATCCGGCCTCCCAGGTTGCGCAACCCTGGAATCCGGACTCTCCTCCTCGCCTATTCGGATAGCCATTCCACTAGGTGGTCCAGTCCGTCGTGGCGACCTAGGTGCCTTTCGGCGTTCAAGCTCGCTATAATTCCTGCTTATTCTGCCTGTGCCTGACTTGGAGCAACGCTATAAAGTTAGCCCGCGCGCGTGAGTGTGAGAGAGAAAGAGCTATGGCGGGCGTTCGCCCGGCCTCCCTTGTCGGAGTGGCAACTTGCCCCGTCACACCCCCCCCCCCCTTTAAGGGGGCCGGGTTTATCCGCTGCCACACACTCCCGGTGCCCAAATCCTTAGTGCCCCGCGGGCCCCTCACATCGTTGCTCCAATTCAGGCGAAATCGCTTTCCTTCACCCTGTTGAATTGGACGGACGTAAGTACATGTTATCACAGGCACGCTTGACTAGATGTTATTTTAAAGATTTTACCTCCTCGTACGTAGGACACACACGACTAATATTGACTAACTTAGCTAAGTTAATTATACTACTGGTGACTAGAGGGAGGTTAGACGAAGACGGTCCCATTTGCTGGCGGCGGCTGTGCGGCAGGCGATCCGGTGAGGGCAGCTAGCGACAGGCGATCCTGCAGTAGACAGCTGCGCGCGTCGATTCCTAGTTGTGCTCGAGGGACCACGTGCTGGCTGGCGGTATTCAGCGGTGCGCCGTAGGCGCTCAGTGGCTCGCTCACTCCTCGCTGTCGGCGGAGTACGGGAACCTCCGCGGCGGCTCGGCCGCCGCGCTCGTCAGGCGAGCTGCTGTCTCGCTCGGCCCATGCTTGCTGCCGTCGGTGATGTTCGGCTCGGCGTTCGGGGCTCGGTGTCTCGCTGCTCGGCTGGCGGTGAGGCGCAGGTGTTCGCAGGCTCGGCCAGCCAGATTAGGAGGGGGAAATGGCGCATGCGCATGGCAAATTCTGGAACTAAAGGTCAAGTTCAGATATACTCCTACAAAACGGTG
Organism: Ectemnius lituratus; assembly: GCA_910593735.2. Lineage (NCBI taxonomy): Eukaryota > Metazoa > Arthropoda > Insecta > Hymenoptera > Crabronidae > Ectemnius > Ectemnius lituratus. The sequence goes on from OU343037.1 coordinate 4,506,875, forward strand.
GTGCCCTTGTCGCCCCTTTCACCTGTTGGAGTTTCTAACTAAAATTTTTTTTATCCATTTTTTAAAATTACGGTTTCCCACTGGAATAGAACCCGAAGGAAGGGATTGAATAAACATGTTTACTTGTTATATTGTAAAATACACATTTTATTATATTATTGTTGTACAGCTGACCTAAAATGCAATAATACACATGTAACTTAATTTGATTAAAATAAAACTATACATATATAAAATCTTACAAGGGACTTCCGTTTCCGGTGACGTGCGGTGAGAACGTGTGGTTGAGTGTGGAGAGAAAATTAATAGAGTGTAGAGTGAAAGAGTGAGGAGAATTGATTAGGAGAAGGGCGCAGGAGTAGGACAAGGATTAGGGAAAGGGGTGAGCGAAAGGGCGGAAGGAAATAGGGTAGGGAAGGGAAAAGAAGGACGGGAGTGTCGAGGTTAGGGGAAAGGACACACGAGGTCACGCAGAATCGGTAAGAGGGTAGACACAGTTAGTGAGGGGCAGAGGCAACAGGTGGCGGTAGCAGCAAGAGTTGGTAAAGAAGTAATGGACTGGCGGGAGATTTCGAAAGCGGAAATAGAGTGTAGGGAAAAAGCGAAGGTAAGAGTTAGAGAAAAGAGATGGAGGGTGGGAAGGGAGAGGTAGGAGCAGAGGAGATGAAGAGCAAAGGGAGTGGGAAGAAGAGAGGAAGGCCGAAATTTAGGAAGGCTGGTGGGAATGTTTGAGGAATACGGAGGAGGGAAAAGGAAAGAGAGAGAGGAGGAAGAGAAGGGAGAAGAAGGAGAAAACAGCAAGGTGTATAAAAAGAGCGCGAAGTCACCAAAATCGCCAAAATCGCCAAAGGACAAGGGTGAGGGGGAACATGCAGAAAAAGGCGATGCGCGGCAAGAGGTAAACGGGATAGAGGCGATAGGAGAGGGAGGGGTAAGGGAGATGTTTCATGCGATGATGAGGGAGATAAGAGGGTACAGGGAGGAGGTAAGAGGCTTGCAGGAGGAGTGGAAAAGAGATAGAGAGAGCAGAGAAAAGGAAATGGAGGGATGGAGGGAAGAGAGAAAGAGATGGGAAACGGAGAGAAAGAGGGTGGAGGAAATGATGGAAAAGATAGAAAAATGGGAGAAAGATAGAGAATCGGATGGAGAGGCAACATTCAATTAGGACGGATGGAGAAAGATCAGAGAGTTGGAGCTGAAGATCGACAGGAAGGAGAGGGAGGAAAGAAGGAATAATGTGATGATAAGGGGCATAGAAGTGAAGGAAGAGAGGATAGAAGGGGAGGTAAAGGCGTTATGGGAGAAAATGGAGGTGGATGAGGAGGTGGTGGAGATAAGAAAAGTGGGAAGAGTTAGCGAGAAGGGTCGAGGAATGGCGGTCATAAAACTAGGAAGCTGGGAAGGAAAGAGGAAGGTGATGGAGGCGAGACACAAGTTGAAGGGTAGACACATAAAGATGGATGACGATCTGACGGAAATGGAGAGGAGGACAAGATGGAAAATACAGGAGGAGGCGGAAATGGAAAGGGAGAAAGGGAAGAGGGTACAAGTGGGTTATCTGAAAATGTGGGTGAATGGAAAAATGAGGAGATGGAATGAGAAAGCGGAGGAATGGTATGAAAGCGAGGAGGGAAACGAGTAGAGACGGCTGGAAAGGGGACGGAGGGAATAAACGAAAAGCGAGAAAGAGAGACGATAGTATTCTGGAACGTAGGAGGGCTTAGGAACAAGGACGCGGATTTCTGGAAAGGGATGGAGGAGTGGGATGTAATAGTGCTAAGCGAAACGTGGATTGACGAGGGCAATTGGAAGAGTATAGAGCGGAACATTCCGAAAGGCTATAAATGGGAGGCGCAATGGGCAAGAAGGAGGAATAGAAAGGGAAGACCAATGGGGAGGGATGATGATAGGGGTAAGGGATGGAATGAGAGTGGAGGAGGAAAAAAGGAAAGAGAAGGAAGGATTAATGACAAAGAAAGTAGCGATAGGAGGAGAATGGTGGAGAATAGTGGGGGTGTATGTAAATAGGGATATGGAGAAAAAGATAGAAGAGTTAGGAGAGTGGATAGAGGAGAGGGAAGAAGAAGAAGTGAATGTGATAATAGGGGGTGACTTTAACGCGAGGACAGGAACGAAAGGGGGGCGGGGAAGCAAGTGGAAGGGAGGAAGAAAAGAGAGATGGCGAAGGAGATAGAAGGTCGAAGGACAAAAAAATCGTCAAAGAAGGCAAAAGGCTATGCAGGTACCTGGGAAAGCAGGGATGGGCAATATTGAATGGCAGCGTTAATGGTGACAACCAAGGGGAATGGACGTACACAGGGGGAAGGGGGGCGTCGGTAATAGATTATGTTTTAGGAAATGAGAGTACGAGGGATAAGGTATGGAGTATGGAAGTGGGAGACAAGGTGGACTCGGACTACCAACCGCTGATAGTAAGGTTAGAAGGGAGGAGTGAAGAGAAGGAAAGGAGAAAAAGGAGAGGAGGAGAGAGAAAGGAAAGGGGAAGATGGGATGAAAGAGGAACTGAAGAATTTAGGAAGAGTTTTGGACAATGGTTTCGTGAGGAGGGAGGAGTGGAGGAGGGGTGGGAGGAGTTAAAGGAGAAAATAAAAGGGGCGATGTTGAAGGCAGGAGGGAAGGAGATGACAAAAGGTAGGAAAGGATGGTGGGATGAAGAATGTAGAGAAGAGAAGAGAAGGGTGAGGGAAGAGATGAGGAAATGGAGGAAAAAGGGAGGAGGGGGGGAGGAATATAAGAAAAGGAAACAGGAGTATAAGAAGATGTGTGAGGAGAAAAAGAGAAAGGAGGTGGAAAGATGGATGAGAGAGATAGAGAGTGTAAGAAACGAAGCGCAGGGGACGTGGGACGTAGTGAACAGAAGCAGAAAAAAGAGAAAGGTAGTTAACGAAGGGATAAAGATAGAAGAGTGGGACGAATATTTTAAGGCACTGTTGGGGGGGGGGTAAAGAGGGGAGTAGATAGGTGGGGAGGAAATGACGAGGAAAAGGACTTGACAATAGAGGAGATAAGGTGGGCGCTAAGGAAAATAAAGGAAGGCAAGGCGATTGGGAGCGATGAAATACCAGGGGAAGCGTGGAAGCATGGAGGCGATGAGGTGGAGAAGGGTCTATGGTGGGTATGTAGCAGGCTTGCCAGATTAGGAGGGGGAAATGACGCATGCGCATGTCAAATTCTGGAACTAAAGATCAGGTTCAGATATACTTCTACAAAACGAGGGTGCCCTTGTCTTGTCACCCCTTTCACCTGTTGGACTTTCGAACTCAAAAATTTGTTATGAATTTTTTAAAATTAGTCATTCCCATTGGAATAGGAGCAGAAGGAAGGAATTGAATAATCGTACATAGTTGTTACATTTTAAAATACACATTTTATTATATCATTGTTGTACAGCTGACCTAAAATGCAATAATACACATGTAACTTAATTTGATTAAAATAAAACTATACATATATAAAATCTTAGAAACATCCTAAGTAGTACAAACATTGAATTATAAATATAGGGTGTAAACTTTTGGTTCAGGAAATGGAAACTTCACGTACAAGGGACATTCACAAACATGCAAATTCAAACAATTATGAAAATTATTGCAAATGGAAAAGTAACTCATCTTAAATAGGGAACAATTTTTTATATAAGAAATTGTTCTCTGTTTAGGATGAGTTACTCTTCGATTTGTAATACATTTCATTATTTGTAATACATTTGTAATACATTACCTTGTTCAAGAGAGATCCTTGTGTGGCCCTGGGATTGCTGGCACCTAAAATAAAAGAACAAGATTATTAAAATGTACAATACTGAGGAATTTAGTGCAACTGAATACTCTTACCTCATAATGACAGCTGTCTTCTACAGTCATGTGCTTCTTATTAATCTTATATCTAAACTTATATTTAAATATAAAAAATACAATATATGGAACACATACATTAAACAGAATAGAAACTATATAAATAAAATAAACAAAACAAATAAAATATACTGAATAAATAAAATAAACAAAACAAATAAAATATATTGAATAAATAAAATAAACAAAACAAATAAAATATACTGAATAAATAAAATAAAAGAAACAAAAAAATAAAAAAAAGGAAACAAATTTTTACATCAACTTTACATAATGGGTGAAGCCTAAACTAAGGGAGGTAGCACTTCAAAGTGGCAAAATGTTAATAAAAAAAATATTTAAAAAAATCAAAAATAATGAATTTAATTTGGAAAAAACCCACTTAATAAAAAAAATTAATGGTATAAATTAGCTGAATTATGCAGCTCTAAATGTCGCGGAGTTGGCTCAAAATTGTGGCAACTTTTGCCTTCAAAATTACATCTAACGACGCACAACGCATTCAAAGTTTCGTGGTGGAGTTTATTTCTATTCTCAACTTTAATATTGTTGACAATAGAAAAAACTCGCTCTGCTGCGGCATTAGAGTGGGGAAATGACATCACCGGAAAAATAACTTTGGATAAGTTAGGATACTCGAGCGCGCCAAAAATATTTTTTTTAGTGATAATGTCAGACCACATTGTCACCAAATTATTATTCATAATTTTAGACTCCGTCCGCGAAAAAAGCATAGGGATGTTTTTCCACTCGGATGCCAAAGCAGTCACATCAAGATTTGTAAAACTAAAATGCGTTGTGACGTCCGAGAGATTAAAAATATTATCAGTGCCTACACTCTGAAGTGCTATTACAGGATTCAGGAATCTTAAAAAGTTAAAAAAACGGTCCGAAAGGGGCAGCCGACACTGAATTTCGTGCACCACGGTTTTATAAAATTGAAAACAAACATGTTTTATTTCTAAAACATCCGCGGCATTTAAATTTAGCAAAAAGTTTTGGCATTCCGGGCCAACAAATATGTCCTTAATAGGAACAAAAATTTGGTCATTGTTTAAATCTACGAACGGCTTTACTATTAGATACTGTTTGTGCACGAAATTCTCTACCAATTGCTTCCAAAGTGCAACACTACTTTCAGGTATTTCGTGAAAAGGCCGTTTGACTGAAACCGCGCATTAATCGAATTAAAAATATTTAAAACATACTGCAAAAACAAAGCATATGCTTTGTTTTTGTTTTCAAACATTAAATCGTATAAGTTATGAACGGTCTGATTTTTATCTTCGACTACAGCTAACTGAAAGTACTGTCGCAGAACCTCCCAATTTTCAAGGAGGCGAGCCACGCAATTGTGTAAAGCGAGCCACCGCGTAAAAGATGGTTCCAGCAATTTTCGAGATTCGACCTCGAAATATTGCTGAAATTCAGTAAGTATCGCGACGCGCTTTGGACTATTTCCAATGTACGAAGTAACACCTCGAACCAATTGTTCCACGCACTGCGCACTGCGGAATTGGTGCATGGAATGACAATAACAGGGGAAAACTTGCAAATGGGGCACGTCCTCCTTCAAGCGGGTCATGAAGGAGTTGTTGCACCCCAACGTGACTGACGCATTGTCAGAAGCCATGCCCACAATATTTCTTAATGGTATCTGTTTTGACTCTAAGCTATTTTTAAATAAATTATATAAATTTTCCGAACTTGAATCGTGAGCATCTACTTGTATAAGTTCTAATAATTTCGTGACAATTTTTTTTCGCTTCTACACAGATACCGCACGAGCACGCATAACGACTTAGAGTCGGTATTATCCGTGCTCTCATCAATTAAAATTGAAAAATAAGTATTTCGTAGAACTGAAACGAGATGTTCCAGTTCTACTTTATGTAAAATATTTTTGATGATCGAGGTGCACTTCGTACGTGCAACCGACATATCACGGGCTATGCCGGAATCAGGGCAGATAGATTTAATTAGAGGAAGAAGCTGGTCTACTAAATGAATCGAAATGTTAGTTGTCACGAAAAATGTAGCCAGCTTTAATTCGCTCACTTTTACACGTATTGCGAGGCTCTCTGTGCCAACAATGTTGCTGGTGGAAGCAATTGGCCTATCATTACTACTAATTGTCCCGGAAGAACTAGCTGCACGGCGAACAGCTGCAACGTGAGATGGAGTAATTGAATGCCGTATTAAATCTATTTTTCCACCACTAAAAGACAATGTCTTGTTGCATGGTGTACAAAAAGCTTTATGCTGATCGCGGTCCGGCGCCAACCACCCCTTTAAAGCATCGTGGTTTAACCACGATGGTAAAAAGTTCTTACTTTTACGCCGAGCCTTCGTCTTCTTTGGGCGTCCTTCCTTCCTGCGATCCTCCATGCAATTAGCACTTCACTCCACTAAACTTCAATTCACTCCACTCCGGACCGTGCACTGTCGCGAGCAAAAGAGATTTGGCGCGAATTTGCCGCAACGGTCGCGATTGTCGTGAAACAAAGAAACGGTGATGCGCGCGATCTCAATATCCCACCCTCCACCCACCCTGTTGAGCACATCGCGTCGACGTGAAAGCTCAGGCGCTTCCGTGATTCGATGTTCCGTTACCATGCCCCCCTCAGTCTGTGAAACACTTCATCCACCTATCCTTACAGATTCCGTGTAGATACAGTAATACAGATGCGCTAAATAGATACAGTAATATAGATGCGGTAAGTAAAGTACGTTACACTCTTCCGGGAATTACAGTTCTCGGAACCTCCTGTCTCAGATGCGAGACTTTAAATACCCAGTTAAATACCCAATATCCAAACTGTCGGCGATTAAGCATGATCTTATGATACCTTGTAAACATATTTATTGTTAACAAATGCGTAAACAAATTATTTTTAGAAAATCTTAACTGGAGATCAGATTTCGTTTAAAAAGAATTGCAGCTCCGTAACAATGAAAATAATTTTTTAGAGTAGATTACAACTTTTATCGATATTTCTTCTACTCAATTGTCTTGATATGCAACCCATAACCTACTGTTCACCTCTGGAAAGAAGGCGCCTGGCTCTAGAATTCGGAAAGAGTGGGACTGATGGGCTACGCCTTACAGGCCTGGAAAACTCCGCCTTTTCTATCTTTCCTCGGACGAAGCCCCCGACGGCCTTGACCTGGGTTTTCGTATACCTGGCAGAAATCGTGTTCGGCTCAGGTCAAATATCATTGTGTGATATTTACTCGCCTTGTCTTCGCTCGCGAGACGAGAAAATAATACAAATTACTGTTTGCAAAACCGGAATTAGTTTAAAAATTGAAATATACATTAATATTTGAGAGCAGAACGATAAATTTTACGTCGATGTAATAATCGGTCAATTTTATTAGCGTGAAACAGTTTCAGATAACTTTTATAATGAATATCATTCAAAACTATAATAACAACTATGAGATATTATATTTTTGTTCGCAATAGTATTATCTCAACTTTTCGCCCACTTCACTTAAATTCTATATAATTACAAAGGCGCCTAAGTTATGCTTGACTGACCACGGAAGGGTGCGACCTGCTATACAAAAGCCAACCCCATCGATGATGACTTTCTTAAAGATAGATTATTTAAGCTAATTGAGGCACGAGTTTTGCAAAACCGAGATCTTTGTTCGCGTGGAAAATCATTAAATGTTGTCTCTTATCGTATTAATAAACTGAAATATGGACTGTTCTGTTGTTACTTTGCATTATTAACGAAAGGCAGAGGTGCCAGCTTTGCCGAGTATTAGAAAACCGCGGGCTGGTAGCAAACGAAAGGGATCACTCACTATTATTTTCTATTGTCCAAGATAGCTTGGAATAGATACTGGGGGAAACGAGTGCATTGCCTGCGCTTGTAAAACTGAATACTGCCGCTAGTTGACAGTGGTTTAAATATTAGAGAAATGTTGAAAGCCTTACTCCACTTGTAATCTGCTAACAAGTGACTTCGTTATGAGTATCGTTTTCGCAAGTGGCCTGTTTCGAAAGTGAAACTATACTTGAAGATGTGTTCAGATCACTGGGCCAACATGCATTTTTGAAAAAGATAAGTATTTTTGTACAGTGCTGTTTAACTTGCTTGAGTATAAGAATAAATAATTATTATGCAGGGTTTCAGGTGCGCAGAAAATCAGCGGCAATAAGGGATCGCTTTATGAGTTGCACGAAAAGGTCACCGCCGACAGGGTCCGCAAAATCTTGACGGCACCTCAGGTAAGAAAAAGGTAAGTATTTCCAGCCCACTCCCACAGTTGCCTACTAGCCAATAGAAACAAGACTTGAGCTCGCTAATCATAAAACCTTTTCTTTCCGTTCCTAGGTACCGGACATTGAAGGTGGAGACAAATTTTTCGGCAAATCAGAGCCAGGCGCCTTCTTTCCAGAGGTGAACTGTACACTTACGTCACAAGAATAACAATAATAATGATAATAATCGAAAATAATAATAAACATTAGATTTTAACATGTAATTTAATTGCCGCGATTTTGATCGGATCCTTGCAATTACCCGTGTCGTGTATTGGGTAAGGTCGTTGACTGTCGACGGAACGGACAAGGGTGCGATTCTCGACAGAAGACAACATTTTTGTCCTGCACATTCTGTGCTGATTTGATTTTTTTCCATGATAATGATTGACGACACGTAATATGCATGATACTTTTGTCGTAAGTGATAGCCATAGTTTTACAGAACTGAAGGGTATATATATGTAGAGTACAAGATTTAATAACTTTTAAAACTGTTCCTGATGGTCAAGTAAACTTTTATTAACTGTGAAATTACACTGTAACAAGCATAAACCGATACATCAAAATCATAAAAGTGTGAAAAAAGGCATATCCCACCAACAAAAGGAAAAGGATATTTCGTGATAGAGGGGAATCGAAGCAGTGTCGCTAAGTCGAAGGGGCCCCTCAGTGCTCCCTACGAAAAGAATGGGATGCGCCTGATACATGCGCAGATGGCACAAGTGTAAGGAATTCCTTACAAATCTGGCAAGCCTGGGCACTACCCCGTCGCTCCCTCCAGGGCGACGGGGTGTCCATGAGGATTTCCCCATGTTAAAAAAAAAGGACCCGGCGACCAATAGAAATCGATTTCGGGGGACAAAGACGGCTAGGCGAACGTTAGGGAAGAGCGCGTAGAATTCGGCACTCTTGTGCTGACGATCATAGCGGGCGGGCGATTAGCGAGCGACTGGGACCACTAACGAACTCTCATCCACTAACTGTGAGACAAAGACTAGCGTAGGAAGGAAGGACGGAATCGTAGCGATCCTCCGAATCTCTCTACTAACGTCTAGGAAATATTAGCGGTAAGCGAACATCTTTCCGGTCTAGCATTCTGTAACGGACCCACTCCTTTGTGGGATCTGAGCTGGACCTTCGCTGTTTCTACGGCCTCCAGGCCTGTCGCTCGTCGACTGTAAGCTTCTGTTTCGATCTATTCGGGATATCTTCTCTCTTTCGAACTTCCGAGTTTTCTATACCATCTGCTTGTAACTGAGATGTCCTTGCGGGCTGACGAAGTCAGCCAAGAGTCAACGTGTAGAATTGTGCAGAATTCAGAAGACCGCGAATTCGTTAACTGCCTTAACGCCGATTAACTGCGTCGAACTAACGAACAACTCAATGTGATTTTGACCTTTTCTAACTCGCAGCCACGTGCTTCGCCCGGGGTTGCTAGTGAACACCTCGAGCGAAGAACTCTCTTTCTGCTTTCATCTGTTGAAATAAATCATTCTTATTAGTTCAATCCTGGTCGTTGTTCATTCGTGTCGAACCCACGTGCTCTCCTTTGTTTGTCTGGGTTAGCCGAAGTGCACGTTACGCCGTCTCGGGAGATTCTTTGTGGCCGTCCCTTTTGCGACTTTCGTATTTTGTATGGCATCTCCGATGCCTGGCGCCCTTTCTTGTGGAACTCAGGGATAGCAGGCTTCGAATTTCCCGGGCCGAAGTATCGGGGAAATTAATATTGAAAGCTAGCGTCATGAACTAGAAATGACATCATAGAGTAAAGTCCCAGTTTCACGTTTATTATTCTCGAGTCTATCTCGATTATGTCAAGGCTCGAGAATAATCAGGAGACTCGGCCGAGTCTCGCGCCAAGTAGTAGTAGTATGTATAGTATGGCGCGCGACGCGTATAGTATGGCCGAGGATACTTATCCCGAAGTGTAGCGGTTGTCGTCTGCTATAAAACTTTCACCTCGAATTATGAGAAAGTTACAGCTCCGAGGATTTTTTTCTGAATTTAGTATTTTTTCTCTGATTTTTCTGAATCCAGTGAGCCAAGATTCAAGCGAATCGATTCAGTCATTCAAGAGATATGAATTTCTACTGCTTATTTTTCTCGTAGTAAAGGCAAGGCGGATTAAGAGTCAGCAGTCTTTTCAGGGATTCCTAAAAATGTGGCTTTCACTTTTCTCACACCAGTTGGCACCACGGCGAAATTGTCGCGTTACGTTACCGATCTATGATCTGTAATCTGTGTCATACCGACACATTGGTTAAGCCGGTCATGCCATAGTTGGTTATGTGCCATAATGGTCATATGACACAGTCCGATTTTATTATTTTATTCCAGATTCCATGCTTTATTTAGTTAATAAAAGAGTATACTGTCGTTGCCCCAGTCCCTATGATCTTGTCGTTATAAAGAATTGTGAAATGTTAAAAGTGTCAAGTACATAACTCAGAAGTCCCTGTTTTGGAAAACGAATGCTGATTACCAATAGTTAATATTGTCAAGTGTGTAGCATATCAATCTTTTAAGCAATATTAGCAATTATTTACAACTTAAAGAAATGCTAGTTATTGGTAATCAGTACTTGCTCAGACTAATTTCAGCGTTTTAGGTTTGCACTCTGTCAGTTAGCTACTTGACTATCAGAAATAATTTGTAAAGTGTTAAGTCAAGTCATTTACAATTTCAATTCATTCTAGCTATTGGGAATCTCTCTTTTGAAACATTGTTTGACTTAACGCTTTATAATTATAATATATAAACCAAGCAAAATGCTCATACGCAGTCTAATTTAGTTGTATCTTGCCTATCAAGTTCATCGCTCAAGGAATACTTCAGCTAAAGAATAAAATGAATTAAGCAGGCAATAATTATCAATCATGTGTCATTTAGCGACATACTAGCTATTGGTAATCAGTACTTGTTTAGCAAATTTTATTACTTTAGATTCTGCACTCCTTAAGCTATGCATTTGACGGTCAAGATTTAACAAAGTGAAAGTGTGTATGATGGTATAGCTTGTCTAAGCTGTAATTTAAATGGATCCTGGCTATTTGTAATTAGTAAATAGGCGCTGATTGTTACCAATAGCTATCATGCTTCTAACTTCCAACAGACTAAAATTAAAATTTTAAATTATATTAGGCAAGCTGCAAACCTCATACTATTTGAATTTGGAATATTGAATTTGTCAAGTGCAAGCTATATTATGCAGGGAATCTATATTCTCAGACTCTGCTCAATTTCTTAGATCTCCTAAAGTTACATTGTAACATAAACATACACATAGGAGATGGTGCATATTTTAACATAAATAACACTTGACATTTTATTAAAATTATACTTTTATATTTAGTTAAACCATTCATAAATAATGAAAAATCTTATTGTGTCTATGATTAAGCATTAACTAACTAACAAAAAGACATGAAATCCGCCCAAAAACATTTAAAAAAATGTAAACAAGTGAGTCAAGTACCAGTTTGATTCCCCCCACAAAATTGAGATATAACAAAAAAGATATAGATAGCATACAAGAAAGCCAAGTTTTCTCTGTCTGTAAAGTAGACATTACTAATAATGGGATGAGAAGGGTACCAAATGGAAAGGAAAGCATATTTTTTTTATTTTATTAATAAGATTCCGTCAGCATTTAGTGATTCCTTTGCGAAATCATAAACAGAACTAACTACATAAAAAAATATACCTGATCTCAACAAAATCCTACACAAAAAGAATCCTCCCACTTCCTAAAAAACATTAAAATGCAAAAAAAAGCTTAAAGCAGTTTTGTTCCACATCCCGAAAAACATCCCCTACCCAAAAAAGCATTCCGCATTTAAAAGAAATCCTACACAAAAACAATCCTCTCACTTCCCCAAAAACATTAAAATGTAAAAACAAGCGCCAAGTAGTCTTGCCCCTCACCACAAAAAAGATCTTGCCTCACAAAAAAATGTGCCACATTCCACGAAAATAACAGTGTAGTGAAACCAGCTCTATCAAGTTGACCAAAAACGTAAATCGATATCATTGAAAAGCCAAGTCTTGATTCAAACACTCTAATCCCACAAAAGAATTTAATGGTAGTGCAGGGAATACAAATATTGTGCTTAATTGAATGAATATTAAAAAAAAATAATGTCATAGAGAATTAAATATTCTACAAACAAACAAGAACAGGAATAGGATTTGAATGTGAAAACGAAACCTTCAGTTAGGAATATAAACCAAACATATGTTAAACAATCGTGAAAATTAAATTAAAACATATATCTCTTCTATTCATTCAATTTATCAAAGAAAACGTAATACTTGGCCCGCCCGGTTCTTCACAAATCGAGTTTCAGGTCGTTCATACGGCAAACGGATGGAATATTATACCTGTGTCCTATCATTAAGAAAATTACGTTCCCCAAAAAATACTGTCCATCTTACATCGTCACATTAACAATACAATAGCGATTTCCGATGATGTAAAATATTATTTGAATAATAAGATTGCATCTATTTGTGTGTAGACTTGAAACTCGATTTGTTCCTGATAACATCTACCGAACCGAGCGCGAGTACGAACGCTCGGCGAATGCTTGCCGGGCCAAAGTTTTATTCAGCGGAACATTAGAAATTCTCCTATGGATCGTCTGCGGATCCTTCCGCGAGCGTGAAGTCGAAACCCTTAGCACAAATACTTATGTAGGTCCTTGAAGACGGTCATCTAGCTTTCGGCAATGCTACCGGGCAGTCAAACACGTCCGCTTGCGAAAAAATACATTATATTTCTTTCTACCCCCGACACCCGTCATTGCTTCGCCACACTATTCTTCCCCTACTTTTCGCCCAAACGGTCGTGTTTAGCTGCCCGGTAGCTTTGCAACGAAGGTCAAGCTCATTTTCGGCTTAACCCTCTGATTAGCGGCAACAGTTTACCCTGACAAAGTGAGTGCAAGCAAGCAGCAATACGCAAGAATGAGTGATTCGGAGCAAATTGCAGCTCTAGTGGTTTTGAGTGGAGCAAGCCTCTTGTTATCGCGTTTAGCGAAAAGAAAAGAGGCTAGAAACGCACGACGGTGATGGGTGTCTGAGTTGTTCATTAGAAGAGTCGACAATGCCCTTGTTCGCGATCTGCACTTCCAGCACGTCAGTGGGTAGTACAAAAACTTTGTGCGTATGTCACCGTCGTGTTTCGAGTATTTGTTGACTAAGATTGGTCCGCAGATAGCGCGCCAGAAATCCCATTTCCGAACTCCAATTTCGATACAAGATAGGTAAGTGGTTTTCAACGACTACAAAAACTATAGTCGGGCCGCTGAGAGAATGCGTCTGGTGAGGGAGGGTAGACAGGCGGACCAGGCCGAAATTTTACCCTCTCCAGTTACGTTTCGGGAGTTCCGTAGCCTGGCTTCCCCTCACGCGCTTTCTACCCACACATGCTACGGCGCCTTGTAGCCACGCAATGCGTTTGTGTTGAGATTTGAAGTGAGACGGAGACCCGCCTCTGTCCCTTTCTTAACGTAGAGAGTGAGTCTAATACTCATTATACATATGTTTAATAACATACATGCGACATATTGGACAGATTTTTATTCTACATCCCCTTTCTATAGCTCCGTGGAATAGTACTTATAGTTACACCTGTAAACAAAGCTTTGCCACCCTGGACGAGACAGTATTCGGTAAAGGAAAGTCCATGTTATATTTTGCAACTTGTCTTAGAGTGACCGGTGCCAGTAAAGTAAAACGACCCATTTGGCCTGGATTAACCCTTACCAGGTAGGCCGTACCTGGTAGGGAATGTTCGGAAAAAGGAACTGAAATTTACACATGATCTGCAAACTGTAGCGAAAACTCATTTCTGCTTACAAATATTGAAAAATGTAGAGAAACAACAACCCTTATAACGTATCGATTAATCCTTATTTCTGAGAAATCATAATATAGAGTCACAGTAAATATAGTATGTCATTTTAGTTTAAATCGGCGATTTGATGCAAAAGAACTGATCCGTTTTAAGAAAAATGGCACCCAACCCTGGCTTGCGGATCGCTCAATGTGTCAAACGGAGACAGACGCAGGTTATCTTTTTCTAAGTTAGGCTGACGCTATTGGGTCGGGCAACCAATAGCGAGACCGTAGATGCATAGTGCTAAGACCGTGACGCACCCAAGTGTCAAGGGAAGTGACGGTGACTGCGCTTGGGAAAGGGTAATTCCAGACGCATTCTCTCAGCGGCCCGACTATAGTAAAAGTATTTCTGAGTAATAATTTCCAAATATGGGAAGAGATTTTACATTGTATTTAACACATAACGCTTACTGTTTGAACTCTAGATTAGCTATAACGCTACGATTTCTGGCAAGTGGAGATTCATATACGAGTCTCCAATACCTCTTCCGAGTCTCGAAGCAGTCGATAGGACGAATCGTTCCGGAAGTTTGTGAAGCACTCATTGCCGAGCTGCGAGAAAATATTAAGTTGAGGGTGGTAGAAGGGATGGTATATTAACGGAGAAATGTTTTGAGTATAAAAAAAGACTCTTTATTACTAATACTAATAGTTTATTAACTGTTGCCCTTGGGGTTACAATCTCCATATTTCCTTACGTCTACTTCCTTAAACCTATCTTATATTCTACTCCTACTCCCTATTCCTTCCTTCTCTGCCTCGCCCTTTCTCTCTTTCGCCTCGCTCCGCCGCCGCCGCTCTTATCTCTAGGCCTCTCTCACTCTTTCATCCCTCCATTCCTCCTCCATTCTCTCCCGCATTCCTGGACCTCCGTTTCCGCCGCTCTTCCTTCACTCTTTCCTCCCTTCGTCCCCCGCCCCTTCGCCTCTCCAATTCTCTATCTTCTTCAGCCATCCCTCTCCCTGCCCTTCCTCACCCAATAGTTCCTTTAACATTTCCTGCCATCCTCTCTCTACCCCCCACCCCGTGCACACTTCCCATACATGTTCCCACGTCTCTTCTTCTACCCCACATACCCTACATTCTCTCTGCCTCTCCTCCATCCAATATCTTCCCCCATTCATTTCATTTCCTAGCCTAAACTTTGCCACTCTTCTCCACCTTTCTTCTCCCCACCCCTTCCTCAGATACTCCGGCACGCCTTTCTCTTTTACCCACCCATACCACCTATTCGCCTTTGACTCCCTTATCCTCCTCCACCTTTCCTCTTCCTGCTCCTCCCTCCTCCCCACCCCACCCCTCCCCCTTCTTCTCTCACCCTCACCTCTCCAGCTCATCCACCCTCCACCCTTCTGCCTCATAATATTCTTTCCTTTCCGTTTCCCACCCTTCCGCCGCCTCTCCCCTTTCCACTCTGCTTCTCCACTCCTCCCAACACCTCCTCGCTAACCCCCCCCCCCTTTTCCCTCTACCATTTTCATTTCATACGCCCATGCCCTCATCCCCGCTTTCCTCCTCATTTTTTCCCTCTGTAGCTCCTCTCTAATTATATACCCCGGCATGTACCTCCTTACTCCCATCACCCACTTCAAAAATCGCTCCCACAACCTCTCTACTCCTTCTCTCACCCTCCACCCCATACCCAATCCCTGGCCACACCAGCTTCTCAAACAGCCATATCCTTCTCTCCCAATCCTTCCCAAACTTTCTCTCTCCCATGCCCCACACCCTCCCCATCTTCACCGCTCCCCTCTTTATCGTTTCCTTCACATGACTCACCTGCCTCCCATCCATCGTCACCGTGTACCCTAGATACCTATACTCCCTCACCTCCTAAATCTTCCTTCCTTTCCACCACCATCCTTCCTTGCCCTTCCTCCTCCCCTCCTGCACCTCATCATCTTCGTTTTCTCCCTATTAACCTCTAATCCTTTTCTGTCCATGTACTTTTCCAGTGTCCTCATAGCCCCTCTCATCTCCTCCTCATCCTCTGCCATCAACACCAAGTCATCTGCATACGCCAGCGTAAATCCCTTTGCCCCTCCTAACATCACTCCTCCCCACCTCCTCTTCCTCATTTCCTCCTCTATGTCTGACAGCAGGATCGTGAACAGTCACGGGCTCAACGGGCACCCCTGCCTCACCTCCCGTGCCGTCCAAAATCTCTCCCCCTCCTTCCCACCTGTCTTCACCGTCCCTACCGTCTCCCTCAATACCTCCTCACACTTGCTTATCAAGCCCTCCCTTATCCTTCTCTGTCTCATCGTTCTTACTAATACATCTGTTGTGCCCTGCGTGGTGACGGCACAGAGCGGGTAGCGGGATCGGAGGAAGTCAGGCTCGTAGCGTTTAAAGGATTGGAATCCACCGGGATTAAACCCAAAACTTAAGGTTTATTGATAAAGTATAATCAAAGAACTGACAAGAGGTACAGAGTAGCTGGCTGATACGCACTGATGTGTTCTGATCGAAATCTGGATAGCGAGTCCCGTTTGGGACATCCGTTGATGGTTTTGTTCGAGGCAGGCGTTGCCGTGGCACGAGGCGCTTATTAGGCGAGGCGACTCAGTGCCTCGTTGCTAAACGTGACTTAGTGGCTAGACGCTCGTTATTGATATCATACTGTATCATGGACTTTGGACGCTGCATTATCCTCTCGAAGAAAGGATTTGATGATATAGCTAGTTTGTGCAATCCGACAGCCAGCTTTGGGCTCGGGCGCAACACATCCCTGCTCACCGAATCAAACGCGGCCTTTAGGTCCACGAAGAGTACAATCAATTTCCTTACTTACCTAACTATCTGCCTATTAATCAGATAGTTAAGAACGTAAATATTATCAATTGTTTTCATCCCCTTCCCTAAACCCCGTCTGATTCGGCGGCAGAATTCTCTTCCTCTTCACCTCTTCCCTTACCCTCTCTGCCAGGACTCCCGCGTATATTTTATATGCCGTCTGCAATAGAGTGGCCCCTCTGTAACCCTCTACCCTTCCTCCTTCCCCCTTTTTTTCTATCGGTACGACCAACCCTTCCTTCCAGTCTTCTGGCCACCCTTCTCCTCTCCATACCCTGCTGCATACTTCCCATATTCCCTTCTCTACCTCCTTCCCTCCATATTTCCATACCTCATTCGCTATCCCGTCCCCTCCAACTGCTTTCCCATCCTTCATTTTTCTAATCACCGCCCTTGCCTCCTCTCTTGTTATCTCCTCTTCCTCCTCCACCCCTTCATGCCTTCCTCTTGCACCCCTCCTCACCCTCCCGCTTACTCCTCGTAATATACCTCTAAAATAGTCGTCCCATTCCTCCATCTCTATACCTTCATTCATCCGTCTCCTACCTCTCCTCTCCCCATTGATCAGCCTCCACACTTCCGCCTCCGTCTTTATCTCCTCCACTTCCTTCATCCAGCTCTCCTGATCCTCCTTCTAAGTTTTCCGCTCGCAAAACTTACTCTATTCTCCCTTCTTCCTCCTATAATTCTCTCCATTGCCCCCTCCCCTCTTCCATCTCCTCAGTTCCTCCCTTACCTCCCTCTTCTTCTGCACACACTCTTCATCCCACCACCCTCTCCTTATCCCCCGTTTTTCCTCTCCTCTCATCCCCCTTGTCGCCTCTCTTACCTTGTTTTTCAACTGCTCCCACCTCTCTTCCGCCCCTTCCTCCCTTTCGTCCCATTCGACGAATCCTCTTTCAAACTCTTCCCTTTCCTTCTCACTCCACATCCCTCTCTTCACCCCTCTTTTCCTCCCTCCCTTCTCACTACTTTCCTTTCTCTCTCCTCCTCTGATCATCACCTTCACTGGTTGATGGTCTGACTCTATCCTCTCCTCTACCTTTACCATCTCTATCTTTTCCGTCGTATACCCATTCACCAATATATAGTCAATTACCGACTCTCCCCTGCCTCCAATATATGTCCACTCCCCTTTTTCATCCCCCTTCGTGTTTCCTTTCGCTGTCCACCACCCCTGTTCCGCTAAAAATTCCACCAACTTTCTCCCTTCCCTGGTTATCCTCTCATCCTTCGACTCTCTACTCTATTCTTCCTCCTCCCATCCTCCGCCCTCCTCCCGTCACCCCACCCAACTTTCCAGTCCTTGCATTAAAGTCACCCCCAATTATCGTTCTCGTCTCCTCCTCTCCGTCCTCCATCCACTACCTCAGGTTTTCCATCTTCCTTCCTAAATCCCCATTTACATACACACCCACCACCCTCCACCTTTCCTTCCCTATCCATACCTTCCTTGCCATTGTTCCTTCCTCTTCCCTCTCCTCCCTTTCCTTCTCTATCTTTATTCCTCTCCTTACTCCTATCACCATTCCTCCCATTGCCCTTCCTTTTCTATTCCTTTTCCTCGCCCACTGAGCCTCCTCTCAACTGCTTTCCATCCCTTCTCATCTATCCACGTCTCCATCAACACCATTATGTCCCATTCTCCTAGCCCTTCCCAAAATTCCTTATCCTTGTTGCTCAGCCCGGCCACATTCCAGAAGCTTATGCCGCACACTCCCCCTTTTTCTACCTTTTCTTCCTTCTCCTTCTCCCCCTTTCTCCCGTCTTCCTTCAGTTTCCCTGTTCCTCAAACCATTTCTCCCCCACCTCGTCCCACTTCCTCTCTTTTCCATCTACCCGTATCCTCTTATACCCTACCTTTACATTTTTCCCGTCCCCCTCTCCTCTTCCGCTACCTCCTCTATTTTCCATCTTGTTTTCCTTTCCTCCTCCGTTAGATCATCCTCCACTCTCTCAATCCTACCTCTCAGCTTCCGCCTTGCTTCCATTACCTTCCTTTTCGCCTCTCTATTCTCCAATCTTGCCCATACTATGCCTCTTTTCCTTCCTTCTATCTTACCCAGCCTTCTCACCTCCTTTACCTTTTCTACCTCTCCTTCCAGATCCATTACCTTCCATAACTCTCCTACTGCCTCTTCTATTTCTGTCCCCTCTAGCTCTATTCCCCTTATTATTATGTTTTGCCTCCTCTTCTCTCTCTCCTTTTTATCTACATTTAACTCCAGCCTTCTTACCCTCAATCTCCACTCCACCCCCATCCCATCCGATGGATTTTCCTCCGATTCTTTTTTCCTCTCCTTTTCCCATTCCTCCATTCTCCCTATTACTTCCTCCATTTTCCTCCCATCTCCTCCTCTCTTTCCTTCCTCGTATACTCCCCCTCCCTTCTCATCTCTTCCTACATCTCCCTTAACATGTCCATTTCCTTTTCTCTCATTTTCTCCTGTCTCCTTACCTCTTCCCTGTACTTCCTCATCTCCTCCCTAAGCCCCCAGAACATCACCATCAACTCTTTCTCTTTCAGGCCTCCATTCCTTCCTTCCTCCTCACCCCTCCCCTGCTACCTCTTTTGGCGATCGCGCCGCTTTTCCACTCCTTTCAAAATGCCTGCCCTTCCTCCTCCTCCTTACCTTCTTCCTTTCTCTCCTTTCTCTTCAGTCCCCAAAACCCATCCAACGTCCCTCCTATACTCCCTACACTACTTATGCTGTCCTTCCTAACCCTGTCCGCCTTTGCCAGCTTGCCCCTCTTCCTTTTCTCTTTCTCTCTCCTCCTCCTCCTTTCCCTTCTCCCTCTGCTTACTCTTCTTCATTTCTAATTTCCCGCCTCCTTGCTCTACCTTATCCATCCTCCTCTACCGCCCGCCACCTGTCGCCTTTTTCCCGTACTCCTCTTCCTTCCCTTCCTTATCGTCTCTCTCGCGCCGCGTGCTTCCTACACCCGTCACTGCTCCTAACCGCCACCCTTCCTCCACTTTCCCTTCCCTTCTCCCTTCTTTTCCCGCCACCCCTTCTTCACCCTTTCACTCTCCCTTACTCCCTACACCTCTCTCTCCCTCCCACTGCCCTTCCTCCTTCCTTCTTGCCCTTTTATTCCTTTTTCCCCTCTTTTCTTCCCTCACAAACCTCTCACACCACTCTCACGCTCGTCACTGGAAACGGAAGTCCAGCTCTTTATTACTAACTAACCTAAAATTCCTCGTTCTATAAATCGTCTGTGGTCGGTGACGAGCTACGGGGTGCCACACGTGACCTCTGTTGAGGTGGTTGTCGCGGGTGGAGGGAGTAATGCTCGTGAGAGTGTACTGCGGGAGGGGTGATTGCATAAATTTGAGGCGGATATATTGGGGAGGCTTGGTGCGCCTGTTGCGGTGAGTAACCTGCCTGACGCGAATGGTATGCTTGGGGGGGGGGGGGGGGGTGAATTAAAATGGTGGGACTATATTTTACAAGGGGCTACGCGGGCCCCGTACAGTTCATTTTCCGTCCTGATCACAAGATCTAGAATGGAGTGTTGAACCCCCATACCCACATCTTGCGGGAATCGCTTCAATCTGCTTTCCAAAAAATTACAAAATATACGTTCGTCCGACGACGACGATGTGGGGGTGGTTCATTTTTCCGCCGCCGTCCTCAAAATCGACAATGTTTCAACTGCAATCGGGTCCTCATTTGACCGACTGTTTTTTGCCCGCGACGGTGGGTGTATTGTGTGTGGGGGGGCCTGTCCTGATGGCCCAGGTTCGCGATCATCAATTGCGGCATTGGGTTTGTCGCCATCATCCATTGTCTCCTGGAAAGAAAATTAACAATAAAAGAAGTTGTATTTTCACT
The DNA here is from genome assembly GCA_910593735.2 of Ectemnius lituratus. Taxonomy (NCBI): domain Eukaryota; kingdom Metazoa; phylum Arthropoda; class Insecta; order Hymenoptera; family Crabronidae; genus Ectemnius; species Ectemnius lituratus. The sequence goes on from OU343037.1 coordinate 4,527,562, forward strand.
TTGTCGCGTGAATGACTCGGATTTTTTTCCAGAGTGAGCACTACGTGGTATCGCTGGATACCTGGCGCCCTTCTTAGTTCCGGAATCGCAGTCGAGGGTCAGGAATTAGTATCGCGTTTATGTCTGGCGGTTTGTCAATTTTGTGAGTCCCGTTCAAGTCCGGTCTAATTAATCCATTTTCCTGGGCAACTGGCTGCGGGCAGCTTTATCCCCGAGCAGCCCCAGGAAAATTCCTGACAACATGATAGGATTTCGTTAACAAAACAGGATAGTTGTAGGATAGGCTCATTCGTTTTTTACGGCAGCCTAGTAACGGTTTTAGTTAACACGAGGGCGTCCGGCCTTCTCGGCCGAACTCTCCTTTTCGTAGGGTAATAAGGAAAAGCGCGAAACGACACGGGGCATCCGAGTAGTCCTCCAGTACTCTCCTTTCCGCTCAGGCGACCGGCTTAGTAGACGATCTTTCCCTTCCTCAAGGCGTCCCGGAGTAACTATCGTACTCTCCCGTGGATGACCGGCGTCCAGGTAGACCCCTGTTCACTCCTCTGGAAGGCGACCGGCTTTAATAGCCGATCTCTCCGTTCCAAGAGGCGACCAGACGATAGTCCCCTGTACTCTCCGGGTAGCCCACAGGCGTCCAGGAAGCTGCCCTGTACTCTCCTCCGGAAGGCGACCGGCTTTCATAACCGATCTCTCCATTCCAAGAGGCGTCCAGGAGCTAACCCCTGTACTCTCCTGCGCTGTCAGGCGGCCGATAGCAATGCTTCGTCCTCTCCTCATTCTTTTGGGCGGCCGTGGTCTTACCTCGCCCTCTCCCAAGAGAATGCAGCGTAAAAAGGGGCGAGCGCGTCCGCGATCGCGATTCTTATACAAATCCGTTACTAGGTAAGCCGAGCCGCCGTCGCCGCAATCAACAACGCGATATCCAAGCATGCGGCAGCTCGGATCGGAGCGGAATCGTCGCTCCCCGCCGCCTCCTGAGACTCCTAGAAACAATACCAGGGGCGGCCCAAGATGTTGTTCCTTCACACACTTTATTTTCTATGATTGGGATTATGTGAAAGCTTGAATGGGCCTATATCTGAGTACCGAAAATACTCTATCCTTTTTAAGCCGTACGAAGTCTCTATTTACCGCTGCGTATAGACTCATCCCCGAATGGTTAAGCTATGCCTAAGAAATTCGAATACCTGCGATATTTTCTTCTACCAATTACTGTTCATTACCAGTGCCCATTTTTATGTCTGTTGGATTTTTTCTATGTAATGTATATATACTGGGGATAATATTCTAAGTATCTTTTTTGTTGTTTATACTTTTTCAAAAAAACGGAGTAACAGTTGAGTCGATACATTAAAATGCATTTTTCACAATCCCTGCCTTTGATTATTTTCAGTAACATACTATAAACATTTAAAAATTTTGTGAATCTGTCATCAAATTTGTAATTATTGAATTTGAAGCAGGCTTTCTGTTCATTCTACTTTGTTTAGTACAATTTTATTGCACTAGATATGATTTTTTTCCGGCTAGATTTGCGTTTCAGACCACTGTGGCGTCGTGCTGCAATCCCCACTCCACTCTGGCAGCGATTATTATAACTATAAATCCACATTCAGCATTGTGTTAATGGCGACCGTAGATGCTGAATGCCGATTCATATTCGTGGATACTGGATGCAAGGGAAGGATTTCGGACGGTGGTGTTTTGCGGGACACGGCGATGTTCCGAATTATAAGAGAGAACTCTCTTAGACTGCCGCCGCCGCTAGAGCTTCCGTATTTTTTTTTGCCGCGGATAGCGCTTTCTCGCTAATGGAAAACATTATGAAACCATATCCCGGCATCCACGCAATACGATCTACAAAACGCAGCTTCAACTATAGACTGACTCGAAGGAGAAGAGTAGTTGAAAATACTTTCGGAATCGTAAGTTCTGTTTTTCGGATTCTCCGGAAACCATTGCTTTTACAACCAGAAACTGCGGAAAAAATTGTTATTGCAATAGTGCACTTGCACAACTATTTAAAGGAGCATTCTGCTCGTGAATACGCGCCGCGCGAGTCTTTCGATCGCGAAGAAGATGGATGCGTGATTGAGGGCGCGTGGAAGCGTGACGAAGAGGGAATGTCTTCACTAATCCCGGTCAGGAGTCTTCCACAACGGTCGTCACATCGCGCAGAAGCAATCGGAAACGAATTGGCCGATTACTGCGTGCAGGAGGGGGCTGTATCTTGGCAAGATCGATACCAATAATGTGGTAGTCGACGCGTTCTCGATACTAAATATACAGGGTGTCCCAAAAATGTTGGATGATATTATAGCCATCTTGTTCGGGAGGGGGCGGTGATAATGATGCCGTTTGTAAAAATTTGCGTTAGGCCTCCAATTCCGAGTTGTTCAACAACAAAGTTAGGTGACGCCCTCGAGCTCTTGGCAAAACCTGGTCAGTTGTCCCTTGCTCCTAGAAAAAGGGAGGTGACGGAAAACATCTTGCCGATGGCCTGTGAAAATCGCGATGACGGACCGGCGGGTGCTCAACCGCTCGGCTCTTTCGAAACCGAGCGGTCAGGAGTCCCTTGCATGTGCCGTTTTGAAGACCGAACATAGCAAGGTACGGCATCGCCCGACGGACACACTTTGCCTTTCTTCTTGCTTTCCCTCTTTCTTGATATACGCTTGCGATAACTGATATCTCTGATTAGTTGTTTCGCGACTCCCGACTAAATCAGATTGAATCCGTCCAAATCCAGTGAAGGAAATTTATCAGGGGCCTATGATACTTTTTTCTCCAAAGGATCGAAGTGGCGCCGTGACAAAACATTGGAGCTGTAACCGTGTGATGATCCGAGTTCGATTCCTCGGTGTCGCGGTTATTTTTTTGGTTTTCTTGTTTTGTCTTGATCCATGTTTAATACCTAATAGTAGAAATACTTTTTCTTTTGCAGTTTTACGCCTTTTCTCCGAAATTTTCATTTTGCTTGCGATAAGCAAGATCCCTGATTAGTCGTTTCGCGACACCCGAATAAATTGGAATAAATTTTAACTTTTTTAACCATGATTGAGCAAACTTTATTGAAGTTGGATTACTTTGTTAAATTATGTTAAGCATCAATTACTCCCGGTACACATTTCTCGATATGCTACGAAATGTAGTCAGTAGTATAAAGCGGTAGGTCTCTAATCTTGAGAACATTATTTCGTTTCTCTTTTTCTCAATGAGTATTTTACGGTTCCCGTTGTATTTATTTCATGAAAAATCTGCAGAATCTGCAATCTTGCCTAAATTACAAGAATAACTGGATCGAGTTAGTTCTGGCCGGTGCTCTCCGTGCACAATTCGATAAATTTATTCGAACTTAGCCAAAGAAATCAGGATGGACATCATTCAACGCTGGCACATTCTCTGAAAATCAGAAAGCAGGAGGATAGGCCACGAAGGATAAAAATTAAGTATTACCATTGACTGGGTATTCAACATAAGGCAAAGAACTGTAAAAGAAAAACTATCACCACTGTTGGGTATTCAACATCGATCAAGACAGAACAAGAAAACCAACAAAAATAACCGCGACGCCGAGGAGTCGAACTCGGATCATCACGGTTACAGCTACAATGTTTTGTAACGGCGCCACTTCGATACTTTGAAGAAAAAAGTATCGAATCAATCTGATTTAGTCGGGAGTCGCGAAACAACTAATCAGAGACATCAGTTATTGCAAGCGTGTATTAAGAAAGAGGGAAAGCAAGAGGAAAGGCAAAGTGTGTCCGTCGGGCGATGCCGTACCGTGACCGCTCAGTTTCGAAGGAACCGAGCGGTTGAGCACCCGCCGGTCCTCCATAGCAATTGTCGCAGGCCGACCGGCAAGATGTTTTCCGTCACCTCCCTTTTTCTAGGAGCAAGGGATAACCGGCCAGGACTTGCCAAGAGCTCGGTGGGCGTTACCCAACTTTGTTGTTGAATAACTCGGAATTGGAGGCCTAACGCAAATTTTTACAAACGGCATCATCATCACCGCCCCCTCCCGAACAAGATGGCTATAATATAATCCAACATTTTTGGGACACCCTGTATATGTCCTCAACATTTGTTTAAACCAATCTGCATTTTATACGTTTGTACTCATCCTATCATAATCCTGATCCCACAATAATAATGTTGTGAACTGCTCACCGTGTTCAATCTTTTCCGAGGCCGGTCCATGTCGTCGACGAACTCCAGGGCGTCGTACCTAAACCACCTGCTGTGGTAGATTTCATCCGCTCCTCCATGTAGAGATATGTCATATAAATATGTAACCGAATATATCATTTAACATTCACTTCAAACAAGAATCAAATAAGAATCACTTAAATTCAACCAATATTATTTGTATTTGAGCGAACACCTACCTTTTCCTGTCCCCATAGACTCTCGGACTTTGGTCTTTTCCCTTCGATAGGAGGTCAGTAGACTCGTCGCTTTTCTCCTCACTTCGTCGTTTGAACAATCCATGAGGCAAGCAATTTCTCTCCACGCATCCTCCTTCAAATTTTTTCGGTAGTAGCTCTCGTGGCGCACCCACTACAGATTCGGCCGGTTTTTATAAAGATCGATTAGCGCCAAGGACATCTCCGTCCATTGCTCCGTATTCGTTGCCATTATAATGCAGTCACACTTTTCACTTGCTTCACTTAGACACTTTGCTCCGGCTGACGACTTCGACTATGATTAAAATTTCTAAGTTTGGGATGATCCTTTTTAAGCCAACCGAGTTATCCCCACTTCGCGGCTACAAATGCTTTTCAGCGAAAGTAGTGCCCTTTTTCTAATTTATCATTGGTTCTCGCAGTTCTCGGTGCTCGTCAGCGAAAATGGTGACCCTTTCCTAATTTGTTATTGGGTTTCACACTTTTAGGGTTGGTGCACTCAGGGGCGGTACGAACCCCCAGGTAGATCAGGAAATACGGCGACGAAAAAACCGAATGTTAAGGTCAAGTAAACACATTTTAATGTGGTCGCTGATTTGTTGTTCGTCTCAAGTCCATGGGGCAGAAAGGGATGGCGGAGTTTATTGCACGATCGAATTTTCTATCGGGTACCTGACGAGAAATAGAAAAGGTGTGCGTATTGTCATTAGGTGTCCCTGCCTCGACCGGGCCCACCGACCGCGAGTCAGTCAAGCGGAGCGCGCTTGTTCGGGTGGGTCCGACCATAAAAATGTTTAATTCGGCCCGGACTATACTTCAAGGGCCTGCGCAGTAAGGATTTATCGTTCATTTTTGTGTTTTCCTTTCACTGCAAACTGCAAGAAATTCTGCTGGTCTTGCTCCTTCTTTTTGGCTCTTTTATATGCATGAAGAGAGTAATTTCGTTAATCTCTTGCAGCTGTGAGTCCATGCTCAGTCCTGCAGCAATTGAATCATCAAAGTCAGCTGTAGGTGTGCACTTCAATTCAGTCATAAATACGGGTAACTCGAGATCCGGATGGTCGGCGCGCCAGTGGCCCCGGCAGGTCATACCTCGGAAGGCTGTTTAGCGCAAGAGGGACAGAGGGGGAGTCCGACCCCGCAGGCTCTCTCTCTCTCGTTTATGTGTAGAGAAAAAGTTACCGATACGGCAAGGAATGACTTGTGTTCAGGGCACGAATACGTCAACTGGTTTGAGAATCTTTGCTTGCTGCTCGGGGCAGGATCCGACTTCACCGGATCGGGAAATTCTCCCGGCGAACCCGTCCCGAGCATCTTGAGAAAATGCTAATGTGCATGTTCGTGCGCGGCTCGCTAAGTATATACCGGCGTTCGACGTTTATGGTTGGTCTAATGCACTCGAAAACTATTTCGGAACCTTGCCCATCTGTCGGAATCTTTTGTGTCGTTGCTCGTGCTCGCACTCGGTTCGGCAGATGTATACGCACCTTAAGATCCGGGTGAGGGTAGGACAATGCCAATCTGTCGCCGATTGATACCGACGCATCGCGCAGTTTTATTAGCCGAGCCGTCATCGAGCAAGACGGTAGTGACGTAGTAGTAAGAGCTTTAACTGTGCCAACCATCCTAATTACCGCGTGTAAGAAAATGCATTACGCTACCGACATTACGGAGTTCCGATTAACGATAGAAAACATCTCAAGTTCCGTACAAGCTCGTGTATTATACGAATTAGCCACAACGTTGTTATTAGGGGTAGCGCATTTCGGGATCTTACCGGATTACAGAGATCTGAATTGGCGTTTTAAATATGACCCTGCCCGTATTTACTGCTTTGACTTGTCGCCGACGCTCGAAGAATACAGCCCTATACAACGTGCAAATTTTAATGGAGGGGGAGGCGTCTCGTCTGGACGCATTCCTAAATAAAATCATGCCGGAATTAGCTCGAGCCTAAAGATTAACCACCTTAACCGCACACCGGATCGACGTAGGTGACCACCAACCTGTTAAGCAACGTTACTATTCGGTCTCGCAACCCGTCCAAGAAGCGATCTACGAAGAAGTAGATCGCCTCGTCGCCCCAGATATTATAGAACCCATCGCCAGCGAGTTGTCGAGTTCCATTGTAAGTGTTTGTCCCCTGAGCTGTTGTCCGCGCTAGTCCCCGTGGAGGCGCTCCAACTTCGCCGTCGTTCCTCGGAGGTCGCCTGACAGGAGGAGGGGAAAGAACTGGGCGCCAGGCCCAGAGAAAGGCCGAATTTATCACTTGGGATTCCCTTCGTCTGGTGACAGTCTCCCGCTTGACCCCTTAGAGCGCGGCGGTTCTCGCCGATGTTCTCCTGGTTGGCTCGTGGATCGGAAGAGTGGCGGACTATGTGAATCGGGGAGAAAGAAGTAGAAGTGTCCTACGCGGGTGGGTGGGGAAGATGTTTATTCGGCCGGGACGGTCGGGAACCCTACAGGCAGGCTTGCGACGACTTGAGGAGTCGCGCCAAGGTAGTAGCCGCGCAGTAACCGGTGGTCACTCGTACTAGGGTAGTCTCTACAGGAGCGTGAACGGCGGGCACCGAGACCTACAGGTGAACTTAGGCAGGCAGGCAATTACACTTTTTTTTTGGCGCAGTGAAAATTCCTAAACGGATACCCCATCTCTCTGGGTCGCAGCCAGGGTTATGTGGGGCTCGCACCCACTAAAAACATTACGGTGTCCTCGAAGACATGACGAAGCGGGCCCTGGGAACATCAGAGGATGCTACCAGGACCCGCCCCTGTCTTGGCACGGGCAGTGCCACGTCCTCGGGGGGAGGAGAGAACCCTCCCGCCATTGAGTACCACCAAGATTTGGGTGATGTGCGTGTGGCCCGCCCATCACCCCTTCACGCGGCCAGAGTGCAAAGGAGGGACCCAGTCCCCCAGCTAAGCCCCCCCCCCCCCCCCCACACGGAGTTTGTGTGCCGCGGGGGAGCCGTGGCTCTCTCCAGCGGCCGTCCCCCGTAGATGTTCCTGGCACGAGGGGAGGGGAGAGGAATAGGCAGCACCATCAAGGTGGCGCCTGGAGGTCCAGCCTCCTCCCCCTGTCCCTGTCCCTCCACCCGGGAGGCCCGCACCGCTCGAGATAACGCTGCCGCTCCTGAGCCCTCTCAGCAGAAGAAGACGACCGCATCCCAGTGATCCGCGCCATCGAGCATCCTATCCACGATGCTCGACAGCGCGACATCATCTCCTATCACGCCGACCAGAACGGCGCGCTCATCCGCCGACGCTGGACAGAATTCTGGCGTGTGCTGCGCGTCGTCCTGGTCGGTCCTACAGTGGTGGCAGCGGGTCGTGGCCTCCCTGCCAATCCTGGCCAGGTACTCACTGAAGCAACCATGTCCGGTGAGCACGTGGAACAGGCGGTACGTAACACCCCCGAAATCCCCATCCGCTCAGCGCTGGAGATGCTGCCGGATAGCCCGGACTGCCCTGCTGGACTCGGTGCCCGGTTCGCCGAGCCAGCTGGCCCACGAGTCCAGCAGGTACTGCCGGGACTGGCGCTTCAAGTCGGCCATCCTCTCGGTGATGGCGACTCCCCTTTGCCGCGCGTCGGACAGGCCTCCAGAATAGAGAATCTGCGAGCGGGCTACGACCTCCCATGGGGGAGAACGGGCCACCACACTGGCTGCACGGTGGGATATAGTCCTACATCCACGGCAGGTCCTTATGGCTACACACCGCGCCGGTGTAGCCGGCCACCCGAACTCGGGTAGCGGCGTTGCCAGCGCCGCATAAGTCCTCGGACCATACCGGACAGCCGTCCTGACTTGCGACCTGACGACTCAACCGTACAGCCGATCGACTTTCTCGAGAGGACCACCCAGGTTGGGAAGGAGCCGGCACAGCGCGCCGGCCGTCTTCCCTGTCCTAGGGAGGATCCTCTTGAAATGCTCCTTGAAGCGCCAGCGCTGGTCGTGGTGAACTCCGAGGTACTTGAAGCACCCCTTCACCTCGATCCAGGTGTCACGTACCGGGAGTCTGGTGTCCGGTATTCCGACATGCAGAGACCGAGGCCAGCTGATCCAAGCCGCCTCGGTATTCGCCGGAGATACGCGGAGACACAAGCTCTCTACACTAGGCTCACCTTAACTCTCGTCGATTTTTCCCAAACACTGTCTTGCTCTCCCGCCTTCTAACGTCTTTGAACTAGTTCTGCTCGCTACCTCGCACTCACACACTCTCGTCACTAGCACGGTCGCTCGCAAAGTGAAGAGCTTCCGGTGTTACCCCAAAATTTAGCCTAGTGTTACGTTGCTGCGTTAGGCTCTCGATCTGTTGGTGCCGTCGCGCAGATCGATACCGATCGGTATCGAGGGCTGACGTATCGACTCCGTGCGCTGGAATCGAACGCCTCGCTACACTACGCTATTCGCCGCTGTCTTCAGCCTGCGAACGCTAGGAGCTCCTGGGCCACGACGGTCTGTCTGTCCTCGTCACGTTGCTGTCGTGTTCCCAGGCTTAGAGCGGACGAATCGGCTCGTCGTTTTGGCGGATCGGCACCCTCGCCATGGGTTGCAGTTGGGGGCTTCCGGGTCCCTCCTCGCCGAACTTACCTCCTGCTCCGCGATCGACCCGCTGTCCTCGTCGCTAGATTAAGCCCATCAGTAGAAACAGTGCGTCTGTCGTAATAACAATTCAATGGTTTTGGCAGTACCCCTTGGTTTTGAAGTGAGGCGGCAAGTACGTGGCGAGAGCGGCGCGGAGCGGGAGCTTTGCGCGGGGCGATTCTGCCCGGTCAGAACTCCCCCCTCCTTAGCGTGAGCCCACCGGGCGAACCACCTCGCCACCTAACTGTACAGTCTCGATGCATAATCTACGCAACACGCGACTGTGCTCCAACAGTTCCCTGATCGTAATGTAAATTGACATACCCTAGTCTTGGAGTTCGTCCGTCGGCCGAAATCCACGTCATTGGCTACTCCTTATCTCTAGCATTCTTTGGTCAAAGGATCGTGCAAGCATTGGACACAGGTGAATGGGATTGGTATGGGAGATGTATCGCTTCCTCGAACCTTAGGGACGGGCTTCCCGTCTTCTTGACAGCAGTAAAATGTCGTTTGATTTTACGTGCGGCACCTAGCCTTAAGCCCTAACCCACACGCCCCCCATGGGCACGGAGTTGAGAGAACGCCCAACCAACGCGCCAGATCAACAGGACGAAGCCATGTATCAATTGGCTCCCAGTGCGAACGATGGGTGTAGGCCCAAGCGTCCAGCCAATGGTGAGACCGAGTGACTATCCACATTCTACCAGTTATGGAAGACTGGCACCCGAGTTGGTGGTACGCAACTCACACGCCGGGACCCAGCAAGCCAGGTCCCTACTCCAGCATACGGAGTTAACCACTGCCACCACGATGGTCCGACCCATGTCGAGGCACGGCCCTAGGCCGTGGGGCCCTCAACCTCGTGGTACCAGTATTCGCGGTCGACTGGTATGACCGTTCGCGGACGCAAGCGCGAGAGCATGTACGTTACCGCTCCCAGTTAAGGCCCTACAGCCAGACTGACTGGTATGCCTACAGCGGCTCGAGGTACGTGGTGACGCTACACACCAAAGCACCGTAGGAATGGCCGTAGGAGCTGTCCTACCACGCGGTCTAAAAATTGTTCCAGTCGCGTTGATCCCTGCTCGGACAGGCGCGCGATGCCGCAGCAACGCTGATATTCCCTCACGTCCGCACTGTACGTGAATCTCTCGCTCGGCCGATCTCGGAAGAAACATTCGTTAACCGCGTAAACGATCGCAATACCGAGTTCTCCGATTGCGCGCACACCTAAAATGACCGGTCCGCTGTGGATCTCCAGTGTGCAGAATTCGAGGAGTTTCGTTCGCCCTCTCACCGTAACCCGTGCGCTTCCTGACACTCTAGAGCAGTCTACTAGCCCATTCCCAAGCACGTAATATTTCTGTTGTGACACCTACGTTCTAATGCACGACCCGAGTCACCCCAAGGAAGGCAGAGCTACTACAATGGGCTGAGTGCCCTAACGTACAATACGACTAGATGTGGAATCGCAAGAAATCGACACGGGATAACAATTATAATGGCGGACTGCAGAACGGCGTGAGACGCCCCTTATCTCTCCCAGCTTACGCCTCGCCTTTGGCCTCCTTGGTCTGGCCTCCTAAGATTTAGCGTACTTTGCCTTTGTAGGCTGTCTCGATCCCTCGTAATGGTTCTTTGGCTGCTCTCTCTCTCTTTCTCTTTTTATAGCTGTTCGTCTTTCCTTGATCTCTCTACTGCGTCACTGCTTTCGCTACCAGGGTCGCGCTCTAAGTGACGAGAGCGAGTCCCTTAATTCGCCTAATCGCCTCACGCAGCGCTGTACGCCCTTGCCTAGATCCCTATTGGCACCCCTAGCCATCGCTGGCGCCAAGCTCGATCTCGCGCGCTACGACCGAACTTGGCTGCGGTCCGCGTGCAAAGGTCCGACTTTCGCACGGCCCAGGGGTAGCAGGTTTACGAACGCCTCGGCGTGCGCACACCCGGCTTCGGAGAGGTCCCGGTCCCCCGTCGCTTATCTTCAGGGCTCCTCCGCTTGTCCAGCCGCCCTCATGGCCACTCGGCCTGCCAGATATTTCCCTTGTCTTAGCTTGGCTCCTGGGCACCTGTGGTCTCGATTTGTTATCGGCGGCCGCATCCGTCGATACCTACGTGCCTCTCGGCGTTCGCACAGAAATTAATATATAACTCTTTTTCGTGGGCCTTCCTTGGAGCGACGGTGCGGTGTGGCGCGCGGGTGACACAGACTCGTGAGAGGGAGAAAGTGAGAGGCTTTCGTTAGCGCCCGGCCTGCCTCGCGGGTGTACGGGGTTTTGGTGTGGGACTGCACTGCCCTGTCACAATCTATATTACATAACATTCTTACATACTAATGTAAAATGCCATTTTCTTCTTTCTTTTCTTTGGCTTTCCTTACTCCTTTCTTCTTTTACCCTTTTCAGTATCTTTAGGCCCTGTCGCTCCTCCCCTAGTGTCTCTTCCAATTCTTCTGTTACCCTCGTCTTCTCGCATTTTTTCATTATGTGCCATAAACTCTCTTCTTCTCCTCCACATACTCTGCATACTCTTTCTTCCTCCTCCTTCCAGTATTCTCTGTCTCTTGTTTCGTTTCCACACCTAAATCTGGCCAATAAGCTGCTCTCTTTCTTTTTCGTCCTCCCTTCCAGGTATTTTGGCTTATCTACCTTGTGATGAGCTTATAGTTTTTATTGTACTGCGAGTTTTCTATCTTCACCCTCCTCTCCTCCTCCTCTCTCCTTATTACTCTTCTTATAACCTCTTCCGCGCAACTTTTCTATTGTTCTATGCCCTCCGCCCTCTCCCCAATCCTTTTCCCTCTCTTTTAAACATTCTATTACCAGTACTTTTTTCGTCCCTCTTGCCTTCTGTTCGTACTTCAATGCCTTTCTCAGTGCCTTCACCTTTATCGAGTATTGTCGAAATGATGCTTATACTGCCTACTTTTAGCAAAGTCAAACCGCAGCTGCTCGTATCTTCGACCATTCAACTCATTTCAAATGTTGAGAAGCTCTATTTATTATGTTTAGTACATACTTAAATGGTTAGAAACGTAAATTGTAGATTTGTCTAATGTGTGATGTTGGGTTATGTTCTGAAGAGTAAATCTTGATTAAATTAACTACATGACGAAACCTAAGATAATTATTGTTTAATTTTAAATAAATGTTTTTTTGCAGAATTAGTATAAAAGTCCAGTTTTATGTATCATCATTTTATGTGTCAATATTTATGTATCATTGTAAATCACTATCGTATTGTTAATGTCCAGATGCAAGCTGGACAGTATTTTTTGGGTAGCATCCATTAATGCGATTAAAACTATAAATGCGCAATAAATTGTATTATTTTTTATCTTTAAACTTTGTATTATTATTCTATACGATTCTTAAGACTTTTTTTATTTTTTGGTATATTTCAATGCAGGACAAACTGTAGGACAGCATCACACTTGCAATCTTTAACACTACTATAGTCGGGCCGCTAAGAGAATGCGTCTGGAATTACCCTCTCCCAAGCGCAGTCACCGCCACTTCCCTTGACACTTGGGTGCGTCGCGGTCCTAGCACTATGCATCTATGGTCTCGCTATTGGTTGACCGACCCAATAGGGTCAGCCTAACTTAGAAAAAGATAACCTGCGTCTGTCTCCGTTTGACACATTGAGCGATCCGCAAGCCAGGGTTGGGTGCCATTTTTACCGACTTCGAAAAGGAGGAGGTACTCAATTCGACCGCTATATATATATTTTTTTTTTGTAATATTTGTCCGGCTAGAACTCTGAGATAGGTGGACCGATCGGGTTGAAACCTTACCTACCTTATAGAGGAAGTTCACAGTTTGGTCCCATTATAATTTTTTTCGAAATTGTTTAACACTAACCATAGTTATTGCATAAAAACCGAATTTTTCGCAGATTTCTCATTTCTACTCAAAATTTCGTTTGTCCGGCGATATCTCCGAGATGGATGGAACGATATTGATGAAACCTTGCCTATCTTATAAAGGATACTCTCAGCTTGGTCCAATTATACATTTTCTGGAAATTGTTTAACGCTGACCACAGTTATTGCATAAAAACCGAAATTTCTGCTATTAAGATTTCGTTTGTCCGTCGATATCTTTGCGACGGATGGACTAATCCGAATGAAACCTTTTCTATCTCACAGTGGATGTTGCCAGAACGGGTTCGTTCTAAATATTTCCAAATTCTGTAAAATTAGCAACTGTTATTGCATAAAACCGAACTTTCGACTGTCTGGCAATAGCTTTGGAACGGGTTGATTGATCGGGATAAAACTTTTACTAGCTTATGGAGGAAGTTCTCGAGGAACTCGCTCTTGCATGAATTTCGCAATGCATTTTCTACAACAAAAATCGGCTACATTTGTTGGTCTATAACTGGTACACCACTACATCGATGAAATTCGAGATGAAATCAACCTCGAACCATGGTTCTATTCATTTCCAATACTAAAAAGCACGAAATAAAAACAAAAATATTAAAAAAAAATGTGACCGACTTCGAAAAACTGACAGACTTCCAAAAAGCTGAAAACTAAAAACTAACAGAGTCCCAAAGAACTGAAAAGTAAAAAACTAAGAAGCACCAAAAATGCGCTGAAAAGTAAAAAATGAGTTGTTTTTATGGATACAGAAATTTGCAGTCATAATATGCGATTTTGGCAACCTTCTTTGGCAACCCATTAAGCCTAAATATGCTGCAACTTTTCGGAGGCGGCGCAAATATAAGTAAAACATTACAAAAATGACGAAGCCTTGACACCGAAATCTCGAAATACTCGTGGTCTCTATACACAGTCTATACTACTAAGCGGACTATATACATAATCTGTACAAGTTGAACGGCCGAAGTATACCGTATCTAATATGCTAATATTGTCAACATTCACTAGCCTGGTATACGACAATTCCGTACAATTCCGACATCTCATAGATGTAGGCTAATCTAACAAATACGCATATACGTAAACAGACTGCAGGCAATAGAACTATCGTTACTCTCGTGTGTATCATTTTGTCTTCGTCTATTATTAAAGTCAGAATTAAAGTCCGAAATCATTAAAGCCAGCCTGTGCTTGGGCAGAGAGAGAGAGAGAGAGAGAGAGCGCGCTACGGCGGGCGTTCGCCCGGCCTCCCTTGTCGGATGGAGGAGTTTCTTGTGGCCAGGCAACTTGCCCCGTCACAAGGTAAAGCTGATCCCTGACTCGTTCGAGACTCAACAGTCTGTAAAGCTGATCCCTGACATGATGAGTACTTATTCCCGACTTTTTGCCTTTCACAGTTGGTAAAAATAGAGGTTATCATAGCCTCAACGTTAGTAGATACTGTCAGCTCTACATCCACTTCCTCGCAAGACCTCTTACCAGCTCGAGGCTTAGGAAGATCAACAGGGTTGCGGGACAAGGCGTCCGCATTAGGGTTTGCTCTGCCTGGTTTGTACGCAATTTGATAGTCATATTCGCTTAAGCAAATCTTCCATCTGGCAAGAGGAGATGTGGGCGCACTAAGTTTATACAGCCAAACTAAAGGACGATGGTCCGTGACAAGGGTAAACTGTCGAGCATAGAGGTAGGGACGGAAATGTTCAACCCCAAAAACAATGGCCACTAATTCCCTTTCGGTTGTGGAATAGTTGGCCTCTGCACCATTCAAACTACGGGAAGCGTATGCTATAGGTAGGTCCGAGCCTATAGTTCCCTGGCTCAAGACATCTCCAACAGCCAGGTTAGAGGCGTCAGTAGTCACGATGAAAGGCTTGGTAAAATCAGGGTACTGTAGAAGGGGTTCTGCACAAAGTGTATCCCTAAGAGATTCAAATGCAGTCTGGGTATTCTCATCCCATACGAAGGGAGTCCCCTTTTTCAAAAGGTTGGTTAAGGGCTTTGCCTTTTTGGCAAAGTTTAAAATGAAGCGCCTATAATAACCTATAAGTCGAAGGAACTGCCTAACCGAAGCTACACTTGCAGATACGGGGACCTGCTTTACGGCTCTAACCTTATCCGGATCAGGTCTAACTCCGTCCGTGGAGATTCTATGGCCTAAGCAAGAGATTTCTCGACGCAAGAAGTGGTGTGTTCCTCTAGAGAGGTAGCATAGATGACAATGTCATCCATATGGATGAAAAGTTCAGTTCCTTGGAGCCCTGACAAAACTAAATCCATGCACCGTTGGAATGAGGCAGGTGCGTTTTTAAGCCCAAAAGGCACCCTATTAAATTCATAATGCCCTAGAGACGTAGGAAAAGCTGTCTTGGGTTTAGATTTTGGGTCAACTGGAATCTGATGAAATCCCGAGGCCAGATCCACAGTGCTGAAATAGGATGATGTACCTAGCTGGTCTAAAATCTCACAAATATTGGGAAGAAGGTATGCGTCACCTATGGTCTTCTCATTCAGTTTACGGTAATCAATTGCCATACGCCACCTAGGAGTGCCTGAGGCATCGGCTTTCTTGGGCACAATCCACACGGGTGAATTGAAGGGGGATGAAGATTTTTGGATAATGTTATCCTTCAACAGATTGTTTACTTGGTTCTGAATTTCAGTTTTATGGACCGGAGGAAATCGGTATTGTTTGTGGTTCACAGGTGCTTCGTCAGTCGTGTGAATGCAATGACGGGCAGCAGAAGTAGAATCCAGCTGATCAGATGGAAGATGGAATTGATAAGGAAAGCCATACAAGACTTCCACTATGCTACTTTTCTCTAAATCATTAAGGTGAGCAAAATCTAGGAGTTTAGTTATTTCTGTGAATCTACGGTCATCTGCCTGAGCATGTCCTAAACCAGGATCTCCTGTCTTTGCAGACCAGGGAACAGGAGCTCTTTCCTCGAATTCTAACAACTCTACAGGGGTTATAGTCTGAAGGACGTCAGCATGAAATATTTCAGTTGATTTAACGTGCGGTACCTAACTTTAAGTCCTTACCCACACATCCCCCATGGGCACGGAGTTGACAGAACGCCCAACCAACGCGCCAGATCAACAGAACGAAACCATGTATCAATTGGCTCCCATTGCGAACGATGAGTGTAGGCCGAAGCGTCTAGCCAATTGTAAGACCGAGTGACTATCCACACTCGACAAGTTATGGAAGACTGGGACCCGAGTTGGTGGTACGCAACTCACACGCCGGGACCTTTTTTTTTTCGTGGGGAAATCCTCATGGACACCCCGCCACCCTGGTGGGGGCGACGGGGTAGTGCCGGACTCGTACCGGCTAAAACCCCACGGTGGCCATCCTTCGCGCATAATGGGGCGACACCGGGAACTCTACGCGAACACTACCGGTGCCGCCCCGCGCCCACCCCCTTCTGGGGCACTTCACGTGGTGGGGGGTTGGCCATCGCCCCTCTCGCTCACGCGAGAGAGGGAGGTGCCCTCCACCGAGCCCGGGAGGGCGCGGCTCGACCCGCGCCTTCACTGATCGTGAAGGAGGAGCGAACCGCGCCTCCCAGATTACCAACCAAAACGTGGGCGGGACGTGCGACCACTACACGCCCCGCCCCGCCTCGGGGTCGTTATAGGCGGGCGGCAGAGCCACCACTCTGCCGCCACACGACCCCTTGGCACGCACCCGGCCCGTCAGCGGGTTGAGATCCGCCGACGGGACCGGGGCATCACTCTTTTATTGCGGGGGGACTAGATCCCCCCGCGCGGCGCGGCGGCGAGGACGGGCCCTCTCCAGACGGAAGGGGTCCGTCCTCTCTCGCCGCCGCTCCGCCTCCTCCTTGTGGAGGAGCACTTCCTCACAGTAAGTGAGGAAGGCCCTCCACGCCCTCTCGCTGCCAAGGATCTCCCTGACAATCCTCGGCAGCGAGAGATCACCTCCTATGAACCGGACCAGGACACGGCGCTGGTCCCTCCAGGCAGGACAATGCTGGAGGGTGTGTTGCGCCGTGTCCCGGTCCCCGTCGCAGTGGTGGCACTGTGCCGTCGCCTCCTTCCCGATGCGATATAGGTACTCCCCGAAGCAGCCGTGCCCGGTGAGCACCTGTTTCGCGCGATAGGAGAGTTGCCCTCTGCCGCGACTCAGCCAAGCCTCAAGGCTCGGGAGAATCGCCCGACGGCTCTGTGGCGGGAGTTGGCTGGATCTTCCAGCCTCTCCCGCCACATCTCGACAACGAGCCGCCGGGTCTGGCGCTTGAGCTCCCCGACCGACCGCTCCGTGGGTGGTCCGCCCCTGTTACGGAGGGCGCGAAGACCCGAATAGGTCCCCGCGTTCCCCACCGCCAGGATGTCCAGGGGCGGAAACCTAGCCAACAGGCACGCCGACGCCAGGGAGATCGTGCGATAGCCCCGCACGACCCTGACGGCCATCCGACGATGTACCCTGAAGAGCAGGGCACAATTGCGCCGGCTGGCCGCCAGGACGTCCGCCCAGACTGGTGCTCCTTAGAGCATCACGGAACGGACGACTCCCGCATAAAGGCGTCGGACACCTTCCCACGGTCCCCCGATGTTGGGCAGCAGGCGTCCTAAGGCGCCCGCCCAAACTTTCGCCCAGCCGAAGTGCTCGTTAAAGCGCCAGAGGCCGTCCAGGGTGAGCCCGAGATACCTCATGGTATCGCGCACCTGGACGCGGGTCTCTCCTACCGCGATCCACCGCTGGGCGGGCGGCCCCGCAGACCGTCGTCGATCGTAAAACCAGATCGCCCCGGTCTTTTGCGGGGCCACCCGAAGGCCCAGTCGGTGGATCCGGGCGACGACACAGGCCACCGCCATCTCTGCGACGCGGCTGGTCCTCACTCCGTCCTCGCAGCTGGACACCACGAGGGTGTCATCGGCGTACCAAATTAGTGCTACGCCAGCGGGGAGGCCGGCCCGCAGGACGTAGTCGTAGCCGAGGTCCCATAGCAGGGGGCCCAACACGGACCCCTGCGGAACCCCGGCGTACGTCTCCCTCACGTTCTGGTGCGTCCGGCCCATATACTCGATGCACCTGTCGGCGAGATAGTCCTCGACGACGGCCCTTAACTCAGTGGGCACTTGATGGTGCTCGAACGCCTCCCTGATGACCCACCAGGGCAGGGTGTTGAAAGCGTTGACTATATCGAGAGATATAGCCAGACACACCCCGCCCTGGGCTGCAGCCGACTCCGCCAGGGACCGCAGACGCAAGACCGCGTCCACGGTTGAGCGTCCCTGGCGGAAGCCGAACTGCCCGTCGTCGAGGTCCGGACCTGTCGCCGACAGGTGCCGGACGAGGCGGTTGGCGATAACTCGCTCGAAGAGTTACCCGCCTCGTCCAACAAACAAATGGGCCGGTACGCGGAGGGAGAGTCCGCGGGCCGTCAATCCTTCCGGAGGAGGACCAGCCGCGCCCGCTTCCAGCAGCGGGGGAACCTGCCGCGCCTCAGACAGCTGTTAAATAGCTGCCCGAGGCGCGGAACCAGGACGCTCATGGCCACGGCCAAGGGATACCGTCCGGGCCCGGCGCCTTGTTCGCGCGGGCCCGGAGACGCCTAATTGCGGCGTCGAGCTCGCCGCCAGTAACCCCCATGGTGGCCTCGTCCCACGAAAAACGGGGATCAAGCAGCTCCGTCGTTGGGGGCGCCCATGGACGTAATCGTCCCATGACGATTTTATATGGGCGCCCCCACGGATCTCCATCCAGTGTGGCGACGAGCTCGTCCCAGGATCGGGCCTTGGCGGCTTTGATAGCCCGCTGCAGGGCGACCGCTGACTCGCGGTACGCCGCATACAGCTGGGCCACCTCCGCCGCGACCTGACCGCGCCGTCTCCTGGCGCGGGTGTACTGGCGCCTGCGGTGGACGCAGGACAGCAATGTCCTGCGTCCACCAGTACACCCCGCCGACACGGGGCGCCCGAGCCCGGGGCATTGCGAAGTCCCAGATCGACGTCATTGCGCCCCGAAGCAACTCGGCCCCCTCGTCCGGGTCGGGAGACTCGTGCTCGTCCCCCGACCCGTCCTGCCAGGCCACGGCGATCGCTGCCGCCATGAGAGCGTCCCGGTCTAGGCGCTTCAGCGCCCATCGCGGTGGTGGGTTGTCTCCTCCACCACGAGCACATGCCGGGGCCCAGCAAGCCCGGTACCTACTCCAGCATACGGAGTTAACCACTGCTACCACGATGGTCCTACCCATGTCGAGGCACGGCCCGAGGCCGTGGGGCACTCGACCCCGTGGTACCAGTATTCGCGGTCGACTGGTATGATCGCTCGCGGACGCAAGCGCGAGAGCTTCTACGTTCCCGCTCCCAGTTAAGGCTCTACAGCCTACAGCTGACTGGTATGCCTTGTGACGTAGATCGGGGCTTTGTCCCGGGGTCACTGACGTCGGGGCGCTCGGGGATAGGTGTGGGTTCCCCGTGAGGTAATGGGACTTGGCTGTCACAGAAACAAACTCCAAAAAAAAACACAGGAGAATGGTGGTACAAATACAAAAAGAAACAGACCTTCAACAACTTTGGTTTTTTACTGATATAGTTTATTGGTCCTTCGGAGTAATTCCTCCGTACAATTCTCTAATCGTCGTAGTACAATACTGAGGCGCCAAATACCGAAAAGGGACTGGGAAGTGACCTGGGATCGATACCTAAGCAAAACTCCAAACGCGAAATGATTCCTGACTTCTCGCGGAAACAACGCTAGACGTTGAGGCGATGATACGCGAACGATAGACGGAAACGGGCTGGGAGGGACCTCTTGCTGCCGACGGTCATCCGACAGATCCTCGGCAGCCAGAGGTCGTGGAGGGCCTTCCTCGCTTTTTGCGAGGAAGTGCTCTCCCAAAAGGAGGAGGCGGAGCGGCGGCGGGAGAGGACGGACCCCTTCCGTTTGGGGGGAGCCCGTCCCCGCCGCCGCCCTGCACGGGGGACGCAGTTACCCCCCAAGTAAGTTTGGCGGCCCGGACCCGTGGTGGGCCGGGCATGTGCCAATGGGCCGCGAGGCTTGAATGAGGATTTCCCCACGAAAAAAAAGGTCTCCTAATAACAAAAATCGAGATATATATTAGTAAAAAAACACAAAACAAAAATTAAATCTGATTTGCCGTATCTCCTGTTAGGGAGCCTGGTAACTCCAGGTCACATGGCCGAGCACTGATGAGATTTTTCCTTCTAAGTCGGCACGGACGCCGACAGTTGACGGCAAATTACCTGTCCGGCCCATTGCCATGCGAATATCGGCGATTTTGCTCCTAGTCCGCGCTTTCATATCTTCCCAAGTCTGCAAAGAAAAAAAATTACATTATTGCTTGCTGCGTAAACATATGATTTCTATAAATCGATGGAACATCTTTTACCTTCTTCCATTGCTCATTACACCTAGGTGGACCACGATTATTCAAGTCGTGTGTCAATTTCTCCCAGAGCTTTCTCGCGGCATCCCGCACACGCAACGCCATCAATTTTCCGGCGGCAAATTCGGGGTGTGTCACCATGAAGTCGGCCAAGAATTCTTTCTAGGCCGCACTTTGGCGCTGAGCCCGCTTTTTTGCCTGCCTGCTGTATTACAACAAAAAAATGCATAATGGTATCAAACTGTGAACTTCCTCTATAAGATAGGCAAAGTTTAATCCCGATCGGTCCATCCATCTCAGAGTTTTCGGCGTACAAACATTAATAAAAAGTCAGCGGTGGAATTGAATACCTCCTCCTTTTCGAAGTCGGTAAAAACAATAGTATGGTATATTCGGCCGCTTAAAACCTTCCGCCATAAAACATCATCACAATCCCGAGCAAATATCATAGTTCATATGTTAAAACATAAAAAATCGTGGGTCGGCCTGTATCCGTCACTTGCTATATTTAATTAATCTAATTATAGTACGTAGCGAGGTATATCAGTCCCGTGACAAAACATCACGGTGAAATTGATAGAGAATATGGATAAATGTCTGTAGTTTCATAAAGCCGATGCGCGATCTGCTAATCCTATCCTTGGGGTAAGAATCCGGAAGAATCGAGACGCCTGTAATTTATATACATAAATAAAGTTACTGACGCGTCAATGCCTGTAATTCTGTACGATACAAAAGTATCGAAATCGGGAAAGGAACTGTCTTACCGACGACAATACATAGACGCGCGAATTTAATGAAGTTAGGCGTGCGGCGAAAAAAGAAAAAAGGATCGAGAGGAGAAAAAAGTAGAGGTGAGAAATTATTAGGTTGGAAGGCAGAAGGAAGAGAGTATTTAAAAAAAAGATATAATTCGTGAACGAAGAGGTAAGCGATATTCCAAATTCTAAAAAACTAAACATGAACCACGGGGAGGGTGACCAGCGACGAGCAAAGTGCCCTGGAATGTCCTAAAGCTCACATAGGGGCTACCTCGTGCAAATAGGGCATTTCGGTAGTCACCAAATGGCAAGGGTTATGTATTTTCAGGTGCACATTGAGCACCGTGAGAGGTACAGACACTCACATTGGTGTGACCACATGCCACCGTACCCTCTCGATTTCACCAAACCCGATGGCAAGGGTGCGTGCACATAGAGCACTAGTTCGATGGCGCGTCGTCCTCCATAAGTGATTCCATCAAAAGGTATAAAGTTGCTTCCCTCTGGTTCTCTCGATCGTGTCTTACTATAGCAGGACGTCAAACATCGCTTTAAATTGCTATCGGTCCGATACAATTTTATTATGTCCAGTACAGCTGATTTGGATTACTTTATGAGGGTGGTCATCTGCCTGGTAAGTATAACTACATTTCGAATTCCTTTCGTACACGTTCATGTTATAAAATGTTAAATAGGTGTAGGAATGCGCCCGTAAGGAGGCCCACGTGAGGTTGTGCAGGGCACGTCTCCCCTTTAGGGAAAACCCAGGGTGTAATAAACCAGGAGGTGATCTCTCGCTGCCGAGGATTGTCAGGGAGATCCTCGGCAGCGAGAGGGCGTGGAGGGCCTTCCTCACGTTTTGTGAGGAAGTGCTCCTCCACAAGGAGGAGGCGGAGCGGCGGCGAGAGAGGGCGGACCCCTTCCGTCTGGGGAGGGCCCGTCCTCGCCGACACGCCGCGCGGGGGGATTTAGTCCCCCCGCAGTAAGAGAGTGACGCCCCGGTCCCGTCGGCGGATCTCGACCCGCTGACGGGCCGGGTGCGTGCCAAGGGGTCGTGTGGCAGTAGAGTGGTGGCTCTGCCGCCCGCCTATAACGGCCCCGAGGCGTGGCGGGGCGTGTAGTGGTCGCACGTCCCGCCCATGTTTTGGTTGGTGATCCGGGAGGCGCGGTTCGCTCCTCCTTCACGGCCAGTGAAGGAGCGGGTCGAGCCGTGCCCTCCCGGGCTCGGTGGGGGGCGCCTCCCTCTCTCGAGCGAGCGAGAGGGGCGATGGCCAACCCCCCATCACGGGAAGTGCCCCCACTAGGGGGCGGGCGCGGGGCGGCACCGGTAGTGTTCGCGTAGAGTTCCCGGTGTCGCCCCATTATGCGCGAAGGATGGCCACCGTGGGGTTTTAGCCGGTACGACTCCGGCACTACCCCGTCGCCCCCACCAGGGCGGCGCGGTGTCCATGAGGATTTCCCCACGGAAAAAAAAAAGGTGTAATAAACCACCCCAACAGGACCGCGCTGACGCGGCGAGTGACCGGCGGCCACAAACATTGGCCGATTTTATATTTTGATTTAAAAAAAGCAAGGTGATCGATGACAGAGTCAATGTATCGAAATTGTAACTTTTCTGAAGTGGTCGGCGGGTTGTTCACCACAGGGTCAGGTGAGGCCGACTAAGGTTTTCTCAAACTACAGACATTTATCCATATTCTCCGTCCACATACGATAATTAAATACAGCAAGCCACGGATACAGTCTGGCCGACTCACGATTTTTTATGTTTTAACATATAAACTATGATATTTGCTGGGGATTGTGATGATGTTTTATAACGGAGGGTTTTAAGCGGCCGGCTCTTGGACATAAGGACAGCACGCGGCGCAGCGCAAGTGAATGCAAACTTTTCATTCCTACACGATACTATTCTTTTCAAAATCAAAAGTAAAGAGAATATCCGAGTTCATACACTATACTACTATACCGCGTATACTACAAAGTTTGGAACTGCCAAATACATGAACAACTATTACCAAATACTGATAGGCTTGCTTAGTACGTTCGGCGCGTCGACTATAGTGAATTAGTATATATATATATATATATATATATATATATATATGTAATATATATATATCTAATATATACAGGGTGTCCCAAATGATGTTGATGCCGGGCGATGATGATGATGCCGTTTCTAAAAATTTGCGTTAGGCCTCCAATTCCGAGTTATACAACAACAAAGTTAGGTAACGCCCTCGAGCTCTTGCCAAATCCTGGTGAGTTATCCCTTGCTCCTAGAAAAAGGGAGGTGACGGAAAACATCTTGCCGGTGGCCTGTTAAAATCGCGATGGAGGACCGGCGAGTGCTCAACCGCTCGGTTCCTTCGAAAGCGAGTGGTCAGCAGCCCCTTACATGTGCCGTTTTGAAGACCCGAGCATAGCACGGTACGGCATCGCCTGACCGACACACTTTGCCTTTTTCTTGCTTTCCCTCTTTCTTAATACACGCTTGCAATAATTGATATCTTTCATTATCAGTTCTTTTTCTGATGCGTGTAGTACGGATATCAGGCCTTCGCAAAGTGTAATTGTTACTCGTGATTGAATGGTGTGTGAATATAAGTATGTTTTCAAGTTTGACCATGCTAGTTGGTCGACAATTTTTGGGTCTTTTGGTATTGTGCATGAATTAATTTTGAGCCGTTTAAGGGTGATTAAAAGTGTTTTAACGCATTTTACCATAGTGTGGGAATTTACATTATCCGTGTTTTTGTTTTTACAAACCATACCGAAATAATGTCTTGTCTTTCGACGTGCGATTAGAATGTCGCCTACATGTGGGTCGGATTCTAAGAGTGTTTGTGTACTAATAATTCCTTTTTCTCTTAAAAATTGTGTGGTTAAGGTGTCTATGACGCAATCTGCTGAAAGGAAATATGCAATATTGTCCTTTTGTGTTAGAAGGTTACTTTACGTTACTATAATTGTGTTTCTGATTTGAGGGTTGGGAATGTCTGCAGGTATGTCAGTCCGTGCAGTCACCTGTTCGGTATCATAAAGCGGCGGTCGGTGCACTGGGTCACTGACTCTGTCATCTGAGGCGGTGCTTGAGTGGGCTTCGTGTGCGCGACCCTTATGTGTGTCGGTGCGCCTGTGTGACTCTAGCATCTGTTTGGTGCTCGGTCCCGCTAGGTCTTGAGAGTTTGTGTGATTTTTAGCTGTTTTCCCGTGTATTGTTCGTTTCTTTAATTTATGGTGTGCCTGGTCATCGCCTGGAGAGTCCGAATTTGAGGAAATATGTAGTCGATGTGGCGGAGATCGGAATGTTGGTTGTATTACTTCAAGATGTTTACTTTTTCCGTTGCGTCCTTGAGTGTCTTCCGGTGGTGAGTGAATGTTGGGTTTAACGGTTTTATGTGTTAACTGTTGGGTTTTATTGTTCTTCTGGGATTTAGCGACGATCGATTCTATTTCTGAGTCAGTACTTGTATCCAAGTATTTTTTCATAGTATCCGAAAGTTTATAGTGTAGTGAGGGTTTACTATGTGAATGACTGCTTTCTAATTTCTTTTTGCTGTCATTTCTATGCCTGACCTTATTACTGTTATTATCGGTGTCGCGGTTAGTTTGATTTTCTGTTTCTAGTATATCCCTATCTCTTGTCCTTGTTCGCTGCCTAAGGTCGTGATCCGCTATTTCCTGAGTGGTGGGGTTATATGTGAATGCAGGTGGGGATCGGAACTGTGGGGTGATTTTGCTAGATTGTGGTGCTTCTCGTTTTTCAAGTTTCGGTGTTTTCTTCTCGCTAGTTTGTCTTTCGCTGGTTTGGCTTGAGTGTGAAAAATTCTCATTGTCTGTACTGTTAGATCCCTGTGTTTCTAGTGATATCGGTGCGTGGACGTATTTTCTTCTTTCTTCGCCATGCTGTGGGCGGTTATTTCCGTCTCTGCTACCGTTACTTTGTATAGGGCTGCGGATTATTTTTTCTGGGATTTTGACACTCTGATTTTCGTTTTCAGCGATTGTGCGGTTATCTGTATCTTTTATCGTTATTTCATCGTCCGATGACATAGATGATGATGAGTCCTTATTATCATCATCTATAGTCTTGTGGTATTTTTTAATTGTGCCCTCGGTTTTTCGTGTTTTCGGTTTCGTGCCTGAGCAGGATGGTGCATATATGTCAGTCGTGTCTTGGATAGTTTCGTGTTTTTTCTTTGGTGCTGGATGTCCCGATGCCGAATCTGATGTTGAGAGTAGACGTGTATGTGGTTGATGGTGTGTTTTAGGTTTTTTTGTTTTATGTAGTGTTTCGCTATCTGATGTTTCTTGTCTTAGTCGGATTGGCATAATCGATATTGGGTTTCGCGATAATGCGTCCGCTATTACGTTTTGTTTCCCTGGTTGGTGTTTTATTTCAAATTCGTACTCGTTTAAGATGGCTTGCCAGCGTTGCAGTTGCTGTGGGGGATTTGCCTTTTGTGTTAAGTATGTTAGCGCTCTATTGTCGGTGACGAGTGTAAATTTCTTTCCATAGAGATACGGTCTAAAGTATTCTACTGCTCTAACGATTGCTAATAGTTCTTTTCGCATTGGATCATAGCGTTGCTGAGATTTATTAAGGAATTTTGAGTAATATGCTACGGGGTGGTTGAAGTTATTGTGTTCCTGACTAAGTACGGCTCCTAGCGCGTAATCGGACGCGTCGGTGGTTAGCATAAAGGGTTTTTCGAAGTCCGGATAGGGGAGAATTGGTTGTTGTGTGAGTTTCTGTTTTAGTGTGTGGAACGCAGTTTGGCAGTCGGTGTCCCATTTGAAATCTGTGTTTTTCCTAAGTAGCAATATCAATGGTTCGATGATTTTCCCGTAATTTTTTATGAAACGCTTGTAGTAACCTGTCAAGCTAGAAAATTGTTAGATGTTTTTCTTGTTTGTTGGTCTTGGAAAGTGTTGGACCGCTTCTATTATATTTTTGTTGGGTTTTACACCGTTTTCGGTTATTATATGTCCTAAGTATGTTACTTCTCGTCTTAAAAATTCGCATTTGTCTGTTTGTAGTGTGAGTCTTGAATCTGTGAGTCTATTGGCAAGTCGGCGGAATTTTGTCGCGTGTTCTGATAAACTATTGGCGTAAATTACAATATCGTCTAGGTATACGAACAGATCTGTTCCTT
Source organism: Ectemnius lituratus (assembly GCA_910593735.2). Lineage (NCBI taxonomy): Eukaryota > Metazoa > Arthropoda > Insecta > Hymenoptera > Crabronidae > Ectemnius > Ectemnius lituratus. The sequence continues at coordinate 4,553,742 of OU343037.1, forward strand.
GTAGGCCAGATAGGATTATGTCCATGACACGTTGAAAGGTGGCGGGTTCGTTTTTTAGTCCGAATGGCATGCGGTTAAATTCATTGTGGCCATTGGGTGTTGAGAAAGCTGTTTTTTGTTCGTCGATGGGGTGCAGTTCAATTTGGTGAAATCCTGATGCGAGGTCGAATATCGAAAAATACTGAGCGTTTCCTAACTGGTCTAAGATATCTGTGATGTTGGGGAGTGGGTATGCATCTGTTATTGTTTTTTCGTTAAGTTTTCTAAAGTCTATGACCATTCTCCATCTTTTATTTCCTTTACTATCGGCTTTTTTTGGAACGATCCAAACTCGTGAGTTATAGGGTGACATAGAGTGCTGTATGATGTCTTTTGCTATGAGTTTTTGAATTTGAAGTTGAATTTTGTTTTTGTGTACTGGGGGATATCTGTATTGTTTTGTGTTAATTGGTTTATCGTCTGTTGTGTGGATTTGATGTTGAGCAACTGGTGTGTGGCCTAATTGATCTCCTTCGATGTAAAATAAGTTTGGATAATCTGAGACTAACTGTAAACCGTGTTGCTTCTCTTCTATGTTTAAATGTTCCAAACGCAGAAGAGTTTTTAGTTTTTCAAGCCTTTCATCTATTTTTGTGGTGTAAATTGCTGCAGTGTATTCCGTTTGAATACATTGAGAATTTAGTTCGTTTACAAGTATCTTAGGAATGTCTGCTATTTGTTCAATAGGCTGTAGGTCTACTTCTTGTATTTCTATTTTTACTGGTTTTGTGTTTGTGTTGATCACTTGAAGGTATGCAATGTTGCCGTGGTTTTTGACGAGTGCGTTTCCAAAGTATAAACCTTGATACTTTGTTATCTGTGGAATGTATCCTTCTCGGAGTTGTGTATGTTTTAATCGGATAGGCATTTGAGTTTTCGTTTTGGGTGGCACGTTATAGGTTTCCTATGTCGTGAAGGAGATCTTTTGCTGACTAAGTACTAAACAGTTCTCAGAATATAGTATGTCCGCTGAGGTTTGGTTGAAAAAAGCATCGCCTAACAGGCCGTCCTGTGGGAATGGGAATGCGTCAGCGACTACTTGAAACTCTACTGGGATATCTTGAATGGTGATATGACACGATCCTATTGTGGAGGTTTTACTATTGGTTATTCCTATTAGTTTATAAATTATGTTTGGGTTAATGTTAACGTGACGTGCTACATTGCTAATTTTTATGAGATTTACTTGCGCACCTGTATCTATAAAAAATCTGGTCTTTGGTTTGACGGTGTCGGGTGTGTGTAGCTTTATTGTTGGAGGTTCGTGGTGCTCGGATAATCCGCATGAAACTATTGCTTTTTTTAATTTTTTGGGCTCTGGGAGGGCGAGTCCCGTGTCGTGCCCCTGCACGAGACTTCGCTTGAGTTTTTTAATAAGAGATTTTTCGGAGCCTCTTCGATGTCAGTGGTGCTATTGTTTTCCTGACTGTATTGTTTTTGTGAGTCTCGTCCATTTGTTGAGTTGTCGAGTCGGTTGCGTTTGTCGTCTGGATTATGTGTGTATCGGTCTCTCGAATTGGTTCTACTGTACCCGTTTCTAGAATTGTCTCTGTATCTGTATCTATTCTCTGAATTATCGCGGTATCTATCGCGTGAATATCGGTCCCTTGATTGGTCTCGGTATCTGTGTTGTGAATACCTGTTTTGAGAATTGTCTCGGTACCTGTCATAGGAATCTCTGTTTCGGGAGTCATCTCGGTATCTGTTTTGAGAGTACCTGTTACGGGAATTGTCTCGGTGTTTGTCGTATGGATGTCTATCTCGGGAGTCGTCTCGATATCTGTCGTGTGAATATCTGTTTTGAGAATCGTTTCGGGATTCGTATCTGTCGCGAGAGTTGTCTCTGGATTTGTTTGAGAGGCTAACTTCGGTGTCCGTCGGATGAGTGTTCTCTGTCGTTGCCATTTCTATGTGATGCGTGATTTTGGTTTGGTCTAGAATCTCGCGGATTGTGTCTGTGTCTGTTTTGTGAGGTGTCTCCTGAGTTATTGTCTGTGCATCTTTTACGATTAGCTTTATAGTGACGTAGGGAACGACAATCTCTTGTGTTATGCGTGGGTGTATCACAGAAATCGCAAAATTTTCTATCGTTTTTCTCGTATGAGTCGTCTACTTCAGCGAATCGGGCATGTGTGGTAGGTGCATGGTTTTCATTCATTGTACTGTGTAGTTTTTGTCTCCGTATTAATTCGTTTTCGATATCTATTGCTTCGTCTATTGTTGCTTGTGTTACATATTCATCCTCTCGGACTACTTTTCTTAACATTCTTTCACACGTAGATTCAATAGTTTTAATCCACTAGCTTCCTACATAGAATATTCCTGCGTATTTTTCGAGCCTTAAAAGTGTGACTTCGATTCCTTTCGTTCCGTCTTATCCCTAGTGTTTATAGCTTTCTAGTAGGGGAGCAACGCAGCGTGCCCTTGGTGCATCTGTGTAGTTCCTTAGAACTCAAGCATGGTCAGACTCTTGGCGCCCTATACTCCCACCATACCCCCTTTTCACTGGGTTTTCGGGTATTTAAGCCCTAAATTCTAGTGGAAAGCGGGGGAATCTGTTCCGAACTCTCATCGACAGCGAAGCTCTGTCACTCGGACCAGCGAAGAACATCGTAGTAGATCGAGCATTAGTCTCCTTTGAAACCAGTCAATATTACCGTACGTACATCGTGTCATATCGCGATCGTTAGGCAAGTCACAGTTCTTTCGTCAGTTTCTCCCCCGTTCAATATCGTAACGTAATACGAACTCAGTTTAAGTATATTGTAACAACATTTCACTTCCGCTGAAACTCTCATTATTATTTTTGTATTGTATTTTCATTCAGAATATATTGATCATTGTTTTAGTTTTTATTAACAAAATCATTGCTACTTTAATGGAAATTCCTGTTCAGTCATCCTTGATTTAAATAAGCACATATAAGGAAAGGAATAATAAAAGACCCCACGAGGATACACTTTTACCGCTCAAGGTGTATCCGGCGAGCAATAGTAAGGTTTAACTTTAGCCTAGGGCATTCTTTCATGATCAATGAGCAGGATTGAGTCTGGTTAAGGTGAAATAGCCCTTAGCACGATCCCAAGACCTGTTCTGAGCTACTGAAAGTAACTAGCCATTCTTTTAATTAACAAGGTCCAGTCTTGAGTCTGGTTAAGGTGAAATAGCCCTTAGCACGATCCCAAGTTCTGTTCTGAGTTATTTGGAAGTAACTAGTATAAAGGGGTAAACAGGAGAATAGGGACCTGAGTTTGGTTAAGGTGAAATAGCCCTTAGCACGATCCCAGGATTGATATAGGGCCGATTGGGAACTAGAAGACTCGAGTCTGGCAAAGGTGAAATAGCCCTTTGCACGATCTCAGAGCATATTTAGGACTCGCGAAGCCTGGCTCGTAACACTTGTAATGATGTGTGGTTTCTAATCATTCGGTTGTTGATGCTTTCTACTAATCCTCTGACAAATGTTTTAATTGCTATATTCATCACTTCTGCTTTTCTGTTATTTGAATATGTTCTGTTTTCTATTGTTGTGTATACTGTGTCTAATCTTTCAAATACTTTGTTCAGAATTTTGTCTAACACGGATAGCGTATCGGAAGACTGTTTCGTTATAATTTTGAGTGATTGTTCGCATTTCGAATTCTAAGTCCGAAAGTTCCATAGGTCTACTAAATGCTGTTCTGAAATCTGTAAGGAGTTCGTGCAGTGTTGTGTATGTTTTTGCGTCGGCTATCTCTATTGCCATGCCAGTTAATTTAGCTGGAATGATTTGTAGGAGTTCGGCTTTATCCGCGTCGTTTAATAGCGGTATAGCGGACTCTGTTACATGTTCGAATGAATTGTTCGACGGGGATATTAGAGCCGTTGAAGTTGGGTATTATCGTATATATGTCGCGGAATGTCAGAGTATGTGCCATGTCTGTAACTGTGTCGTTGGTTTCTGTGTCTGAGGTAAGTGTCGTCTTATAGAAAGGGGTGTTGTGAGTTTTATGACGTTCAGGACGTTGGGGTGGAATTTTTGTAGATTTTTAAACGGTATTCGGGATGGAAGAGATGACGCCAGTTCAGATACTACAGTTCGAATATTACAAATGTTATGTAGTACTTACCGTGTGATGGTGATGAGTATTGTTACGATGTGCATGTGTCTTCTGAAGTGTGCTTGTGGTGTCCTTGTTTCTGCTGTCCTTCCTTCTCTGTGTTTCTGTGTGTGTGTGTCTCTGGGTGTAGTGGTCCTTCACTTCTGACACCAGTTGTGATGGCGAGCAGGAGCGGGCGAATGAAAAGACACTTTCGAATTTAGTTTAGGCTTTATTAGAGACCTTTTCGAGGCGAGGGCGAGTTTGGGACTGACTGTCCTGTCTAGGGCCGAGTGCCAGGGACGGCGACTCGGTCCCATGGAGGGGCGCTCGGGATGCTGAGGTCAGCGCCTTGATAACGCGGGTGCCGCGTTACACCTGCAAGACGTTAGCAAGATTCCCACATCGTTCATAATCCCATATGAAGGCATAGAATATCGAATCTTCACGTCAACTGACAAACCGCAATGCTACATATGCAAACAAGAGGGCCATATAGCTAGATGCTCCAACCAGCCCCAAGAAACCGCTAACGACAAAACCCCTACCACACACAGCAATAACTCACAACTACCAAAAAGCCCAGACACGAGATAGGAAAACAACAACCGAAACACCAAAGAAATCCGACTACCTACCATAAACTAAACCCCAACCAACAAAAGACGAAGATCACTAGCATCAGAGAGCAGCCACCTAACAACTGAAGAAGGGACGCCTTTCAAAACCCCCTCGCAACGAAATAACCTAGAAACCAACCATAAGAAAACCCCCAAAAAACCCAAACACAACCAAAATCAGCCCACTGACAACATGCTAGAAAAAATAGAAGACATGATCCTACCGACCAAAAAAAACATTGAGGACCCTAACAACAAATACGTTTTAAACTACGAACAATTTAAAAGATTGCTTGAAAACTCATTTGGATCTAAAAACCCAAACGACGTAGCCAAAGAATACACGGAAAACACAGCAGTCCTCATAGACATGATGGAACACATCTACCCAAACCTAAAAGCACGAAGCATTAAAAACAGAATCCTCAGGCTATGCAAAAAATTAAGCTCCAACCCAGACACACCCCATTCAGCAGCGAAACTGAAAGCGAACCAAGCTCAGAACCCTAAACCTCACAGAACAACAAAACAAAATATCACCAAGAACCATGTCAATAGAAGTAATCCAATGGAACGTTAACAGCTTTAATCAATGACTAACCCAAATACAACAGAAGACAACAAGTGACCATCAGCAGACTAAAAATCAGACACACCAAACTAACTCACTACCATCTATTAGCCAAACTTGATCACCCAAAATGTGATCAGTGCACCACAAGAATAACGATCAAGCACTTCATTTTGGAATGCACCAAATACACAACAATCCGAAACAAAATCTCCCTACCACCTAACCTGAAAGAGCACTTCAAAAACCAACAGAACATTGCAAATTTAATCGTGTTCCTAACCGAGATTGGACTGTACCAACAAGTAATTTAAGCCAGTACATCACAGCCTAACACTGTACGTCGCTAATAACCACAAGCAGTTGATGCGACAATAAAGTATAACAAATAAAAAAATATATATATATATATATATGAGAAGTCATCAAAAACAATCTACCCCGCCTGCGAATCGGTATACAGAAAGCTGTAGAGTACCGATACACTCAACAGTTGCCGTTGGCCGAATGGGTACGAAACTTCAAGAAGAATCTGCAGAACGTAGCGAGCCATGTTTTTAGAGAGCACAAAGATTGCAAAACATTTAGATATTTCTGCAAGAAATACTCGAACCCGAAGACAAGTAACTATGTACCGGAACTGAGAAAAACAGGATTGTATCAGGATATAGAAAATGCGATGCGGCAGGTTTTCGCAAACGCCGAGAACATGCTATATAGTCTGAACAACAATACCGTAGAAAGTCAGTGAAAGTTAGGACTCGGAAATCGGTACTCTACATATTGCATATAAAATTTGTTTCGGAAAGCTAAAAGTACAGACTTGAAGGCTATAATAATAAGAATTGTACATACTTGCACATTTTTTATTGGTGGTCAATAAAAGGTTACAGTACGCAATATGATATTAAAATAAATCTGTTTTTGGAGTTATAAAAAATAAGTTCTGGGTATAACTTCTTTTGTATAAGTTATACCCAATAAGTTCTGCCTTCCAAATTACATTTTCTGAAAGGTAAATGTATGACTTGAAGGCTAATAACTATAAGAATTGCACACACTTTCTCTTTTTTGAATGTCATAAAAGGTCACGCAGTATGACTGTATTCAACATTGTCCCTTTTACATGTTGATGCACTAGGTTTATTTTCATAATGGGAAGGGGTCCGACGCCTGTACGCAGGAGTCGTCCGTTCAGTGGCGCTCTATGGGGCGCCGGTCTGGGCGGATGACCTGGCGGCTAGTAGGCACAATTGTACCCTGCTGTTCAGGGTGCAGCGCCGTATGGCCGTCAGGGTCGTGCGAGGTTACCGCACGATCTCCCTGGCGTCGGCCTGCCTGTTGTCGAGGTTTCCGCCCCTGGATATCCTGGCGGCGGGGGACGCGGAGACCTACACTGGTCTTTGCGGCCTTCGGAACGGAGGCGGGCTTCCCACGGAAAAGTCGGTCGAGAAGTTGAAGCGCCGGACCCGGCGGCTCGTTGTCGAAAAGTGGCGGGAGCGTCCGGAAAATCCAGAACACTCCCGCCACAGAGCCGTCGGGGCGATTCTCCCGAGCCTGTAGGCTTGTGTGAGTCGCGGTAGGGGCCAACTCTCCTACCGCGCGACGCAGGTGCTCACCGGGCATGGGTGCTTCGATGAGTACCTGTGTCGCATCGGGAAGGAGGTGACGGCACAGTGCCACGATTGTGACGTGGACCGGGACACGGCGCAACACACGCTTCAATATTGCGGAGTGTGGAGGGAGGAGCGCCGTGTCCTGGTCCGATATATCGGGAGGGGCCTCTCGCTGTCAACGATCATCGTCAAGATCCTCGGCAGCGAGAGGTCGTGGAGGGCCTTCCTCGCATTCTGCGAAGTGCTCCTCCAAAAGAAGGAGACAGAGCGGCGGTGAGCGAGGACGGACCCTTTTTATGCGAGAGGGGGGATGGCCTTCTCTCCCATCACGAGACGAGCCCCATGAGGGGGGTGGGCGCGGGGTGTACCGGTCGTGTTCGCCAAGAGTTCCCGGTACCGCCTCAGTAAGCGCGGAGGTTTTAGCCGGTAAGAGTCCGGCACTACTCCGTCGCTCCCACCAGGGCGGCGGGGTGTCCATATGTTTATAAAGAAATCACAGATGTGGCAAGCCTGTCCTGAATGTCCACCCGCTGCAGCTCGCAATTGCCTGAGCCTCAACGTACACAAGCTGCAGCTTGCAATTGCTTGAGCCTCAACGCACGCCAGCAGCAGCTCGCAATTGCTCGAGCACCAGATTGAAACGAGGGTAATGGTGGTGGGTCTCTTCTTACTCTATTTTACTTTTAGCTGTTTCATTCTCTCATTGTCGATGCAAGACAAAACAACTATTGCAAAAATAAGTATTCCTGATGGATTGGAATTACTATAAAAAGGATTTTGCAAACAACTTCAAAAGATAAGTATTTCATACTTCTTTTCACTCACAATAGTCGGATTCATTAACATTTTGTTTCAAGCATGTTTATATTTGTTGCAGGTGACGATATCACACCACCGAATAATAACCTAACTTTCACACGAGGACTTTTAACTTAAAAAGAAAAGGAGAGAAGGAGAAAGAAACAAGGCGCAGAGGAATACCGGACATTTTACAAAGAAATTACTATCATTAACTTGAAGTTAGTATCATTAACGAGTTTGTTGGCTTTTCCAGATCAAACTAAGAGATAGACATTTTCCAAACTGACATAAGGATGATTACTTTTCCGTGGGAAAGCATGCATGCCTTAGTGAAAGGTGATTATTTTTCATATACTATATCGAATTGATAGATTTACTCTTTTAGGAGTAAATTGAGGAAAAAGATTTTTGTTTACTTAGAAGTACATCATCAGACTTTCCACTGGTAATAGGAAAAGTAAAAGTTATAATGTAGTAACTTATACTTTTCGTGAAAAAAAAATGCCAAAGCCCATACTATCATTTATAGCATGAACAAGTTTGTTCTTAGCTATTCCTTCATTTTTGTTACAGATGAAAATTCATCAGTACAGCAGCAGTACCAACTATGTACCAAGGAGGCTGTAGGAAGAAGAAAGGTAGTGCAGCTACGAATAGAACAAGAATGACTTTATACAAATTTTAATAAACTCAATCTCTATTGTCTACTATTTGTCAGATTCTTGTCAAAATATGTACAGGCTAATACGCGTTAGAGATTAAAAAACAAATATTCCGAGAATAACCTTGTTCAAGACCTTCAAATGAACGCGCCTGATTACGAGACCCGAGCTCCCTCGAGCACAACATTACCTGAGTGCGGAGACAACTAATTCTTACCGGCCTAATTACTGGCAGTTTACCGCACTCGGATCTCTTTCTTTTGGACATCACGTCACTTGCTTCTGGAAGGTTCTCGTCACTTCAAAGCGGAAGTGATCTATTAAAGGGAACCTTCCAGAAGGCTACCTGAGTCCATAAATATCGAGGGTGTTCGGCGCTCGCCCTCTCTTACATCTTGATCAGCTGAAGGATTCACTAAACACGTAATTAGTCTACCTGTACATTCTGAGTCGCTTGCTCAAATTATCTAATCTACTCCTGTGAAAAGAGGGAAAACTGAGTTGTAACCATTTATACATACAGTGTTAATTGATTGGTGAATAATATAAAACCTACAGTGAAGAGTGAAAATTAAAGAACTTATATCTAACTATCCTACCAAACTGAAAACAAACTTAACAAAACTTAATAGAACTTATTGAAACTAAACAAAATATAAAATAAAAGATAAAAGGTTGAAGCCTATCCAGAATCTTCTCCACTGCTTAGTTCGCTATCGAACAAACCTCATTCACTCCTATAAACTCTTCTCCGGTTACAATTCCTCTAAATAGACAATGCGAGCGACTCCATCTCGTATTCTTTTCGATAGCCCATGCCTATAGGTAACACGAAAGTGTGTCAGAAAAATCTCTAGTTAGCGTCGGTAATTCCCGACCAGCCGAATCTCTAAAAGTCACGTGCCTAGCCTGGCCCCTTAAGGAAAAGAGTAATAAAAGATCCCACGAGGATACATCTTTACCACCCGAGGTGTATCCAGCGAGCCATAGCGAGGTTAACTTCAGCTTAGGGTATTCTTTTATCATCGATGAGCAGCAGACTTGAGTCTTGCGAAGGTGAAACAGCCCTCAGTACGATCTTAGAGCATATTTTAGGACTCGCGAAGCCTGGCTCGTAACACGGACATAATTAATTTACAATAGAGCCAAGTTTTTATTCAATGATACTTAAATTTAACTTGGGGTTCTAAAATTAAAAAAAAAACTTGGCGTGTGCGCTTTCATGAGTATTATCCAGTATCATGTAATTGACAAGTACACCACTGTTTTTTGCAATATTATCATAGGTGCCGTGAATAAAGCGCATACCCCAACTTTTTTAAATTTGGAACTGTAAGTTAAATTTAAGTATCAGTGAATAAAAACTGGGGTTTATTGTGTATTAATTATGTCTGAATCATGACTTAGTTTTCGTTTTCCAGTGATATACATTTCTATTTTTGATAATTTTAAAATGATTTTACGGAGGTGGGCAGGTTGATGTTTAGGGGAGCGGGATGACTACTTGGCGTGTTTTTACATTTTAATATTTTTGGAGGGTGTTATTTTTAAGCACCTCAAATCATTGTACTAACCATCGCTCTCATCGATCAACATTGACAGACGATTATAAGTTTAAGATCAGCCTTTTTTTTTATCCGGTGGAAATCCATTGCGGATCCCCTGTATCGAAAGATGTCCGACGGGGTATGTCCGACTCTCACGGACTAAAACCACCGGGATGGCCTCTGAGTCTTTATTAGAGGGGCGAGTATTTGGTCGTGAGACAGTTTAAGAACAGCTCGGACCACAGTACCAAACATTATCATTCTACGAGTTCTAATTCTGCATGAAGAATTAGTCGAAGAATTGGTAGAAAATACGTTGTTTGTATATGTTTGTTTTATCAGTTTTAAACCTCTAATAAAATTGGCAGAATAACAACAAAAACTAGTCAAACAAGTACAGCAGAGTGGCGCAGTGGAAGCGTGCTGGGCCCATAACCCAGAGGTCCGTGGATCGAAACCACGCTCTGCTAAGGGATTTTTTTTTTCTTTAAACCATAACAGAGTATGAACAAATTATGGTACGGCTTTACTAACTATTTAGTTGAGCAATTTAAACTATCCGTCAGAATATCAGTACATTATAACTCTTTCTTGTCCCTCGAGAGCAAACAGATCTTCTCTAGCTATTCTGCAAAAACCGATTAATTATGTTAATTATTTTATACGTGGCTGCTATTCAATCTTATGTCTAGAGACTTGGTATAGACTCATATCAAGTGGTAGTAGCGTGAGAGAGACAGCAGAGTATACTTTCTCTGAGTTATAGCCATTTGCGATCAATACAGAACCTTCTCCATAATTTCTGAAAAAATTACAGTGGCAAGGATTAAATTTTACTGTGCTATATATTTTTCTGAGTCCAATGAGCCAAACAGCTACAAAATAGCTCTTGCGTTCAGGAAATACGCATTTTCCAGTTTATTTTTTGTTATCGCAAATGAACTTCTAGGAGGAGATTGGGAAGAAAAATGACTATGAGCACACAGGTGGATAAGGAGAATAATAACCCTTTATTTTTCTCTCAAATATTGATAAATCCATAGAGTCCTGAATCGGTCTCCTATAATTGTTGTAATTAAAGAACCCTTGGTTCAACATGGTGGACATAAGTCATCTTTTATTCCTTCTTTTCACAAATGGGCATTTGCCATCTTTTTCATAGTTCAGATTACTATTTTCTCTCTTTGGACATACGTCATCTTTTCTATAGTTCTGGTATTAACTCATTGGGGTCGTAAATCCCAATATCTTACTTTCTTAATAACATGTAAGAATAAACTTACTTTAGTCTTCAGGTGAGGATGTGTAGAATAACTCCATTCACTTCTGGAACTTTCTCAGAAATCTCCCTTTCATGAAAAGGTCTTAGATACGTCCTTTCTCTTCGAAATCGGAGAGTCAAGGGCGTGTTAGAAACAAAATCCCCCGAATCTCCATGGCGATTCTGGCTCATGTATGTACTATTGGTGACACGTATACCAAAACATTATCACCTCTCAGGCAAACTTCAGCGCATCGGCGCCTCCTTTGTCTTTTAGCCGTTGACATCACTGTGTCTTAATTTCGGATTACGCTAAACGCTAACCCAGTATGAATGTGGCGCTAAAGTAAACTTCATTGAATTGATGCGCTACACGCATATTCGAGATGGAACTATCGTCCCACTTAATGTTTTTAGGTCAGATTAAATGATCAGATCAACATCAGACCTTAACATTTTTCTTGTGGATAAATGTTTTCAAAAAAGCCGAAGAGCAAGATCAGTCATTCCTCTAGTGTTCCTACTACATTTTTAACACTCAGAATACTGAAGCTAGAGATCAACAAGATGGCTGTGACTTTTGTTTAATACGTGGATGTATAAGCTATGTGACATTATGTGATACCATTCAGATTGGAGATTCAGATTCAGATAGTTCAAATCAAATAACAGTCAACGTATAATAACACGCAGCATACATTAAAAAGTATTACAATTGTCAAGTGCGTAACTCATACACTATAGCCAAATTTATTTGTAATTTACAGGTACGCTAGGCAGGTATTCAGTATTTGCTTAGTAACTTTAAGCTCTTTAGCTTAAATGGTTCTGGTCCTAGGCACTTGTTAAGAGAAGTTTAATTGATATCAAGAGAAAATGCCAAGTAGTTTGATTCCCCCACAAAAAGTAATAATAAACTACAAGAAACAATGTAGAGCAAAAAAATACTTATCTAAAAATATATCTAAATATATATAAAATATACATGGATATCATTGGAAAACGAACATCAAGTTTTCATTCAATGATTAAACCATAGTTAGTGTGCATAAAACAAGTAAAAGGAACAGGAATTTTGAACTCGGTAAGGGAGACAATAAACATGTACTCGCATATATATACAACTATTGTTAAATAACAATTAATGAAATCCAAAAACCAAAAATTAATATTTATTGTTACGTTAAAGCTGATTAGTCAACAAAAAGATATGGCATCATCTCAAAAACATTAAAATGTAAAAAGTGATGCTAAATAGTAATTTGTTTTTTGCAAAAGGTGGCATCCTCAATTAAATTTTCCAAAATGGATGCAGATACCATACAGGGAAACCAGATTTTCGTTGAAAGCTACCTCCATTTAATTCGCAGTTCGCCTAGAAAAAATACTTTCATGAGCGCGCTTCATTCGAGGCACTTGCTTTGGTAATATTGCTAAAAAAATTTAAAGAAATATATACGCGATGAACTGAGAACCTTCTTTTCGATGTCGGGAAAATATCATCTCTTTGTCAATTACGTGGCACTGGACAATATTCATGAAATCGGAGAATACTCGTATACTGCAGGGAAAAAATTGTAGAACAAGGGCACTATATATAGTACTAGCATGAGTACTCCATTTGTGAATAAGCGGGCCCGGCAGGTATGAGATGTTTCACTGATGATTAATTCTACTATACCGTTTCTCTACCCCAAAGCTGCAACAACCAACAGCATTGGAGATTTTTGAGAGAAAAGATTTTTGTGAGCGATGGAATAAAACTACTTGGTGATTTTTTTTACATTTTTAGTGTCTTTTTGAGGGACATTATAATTTTTTCAATCAGTAATATGTAAGAATATATACAAAATATATTTGTTTCTTGTTTGTGGAGCGAGGGTATGTGTATGTGGGATGCAGGGTAATTAGTAAAGGTGTTTGAAATAAATAATTCTTGTATTACAATCTGCCCTGTACAAAAAGTGAAGGTTCTTTACATAATTGTAAAATAGTCGTAATAATATTAATGACGCTAAAAGAAATAAGTAGGCATCTTTTGGACCTCTCGCCTAAGTAACATTTCTCCTGCAGAAGCGCCTGCAAATACCCTGCTCATCCTTGTTTTTAGGACTCTCACATATACCCTGCAAGTATGTTTCTTATGCAGAACTGCCTGCATATGGCCAGCTAATAACCTTTGTCTACAGGGAACCCCTACATATAGCGTTCACGCACAGAATATATGCAGCACATCCTGCAGATAGCCTGCTACTAGCCTTTCTCTGGAGGAACCTCTGCATATAGCCAGCACGTGCAGAGTATTTGCAAGGAACCTGCAGACGGCCTGCAAGTAACCTCTCTTTGCAGGACCCTGCAAGGAACCTGCATAAAGCCTGCACTCGCAGAATTCTTGCAGGACAGGTTGCACATAGAGCGCAGGTAACGTTTCCGTTCAGAAATCTCTACATACAGCCTTTATGCGCAGAATATTTGCAGAACAGCCTGCAGATAGCCTACATATTATCGGCGATATCCTACATATAGATTGTATATCGCCTTTAGTGCAAACGAATCATGAGCTGCAAAGTTTACAATTTTGGGTTTCTAAGGTTTGTCTCTCTATGTGGCACGACTTTGAAGGTTCTTTATCTGCCTAATCATTTATAATTTAAAATAAAAAAGTGTAATCAGTACATATTCTCAAAGAGAAAACGAGCGAAACTGACAAGAAACTATGAAGCATTGCTAAATTCGTTAGTCGCTCTGCTCCTGACTCTTGCTCGTCAAAGTGAAGATTGAGGATCTGGCGATTAACGCGGCAATCACATATCTTAATTTCCAATTCACACATGCTTTTGTAGCGGAAACTGATCGGCGGCATCCTTTAATTAAATGATGTTGCCTTACACATAACCGTTAAAGACCATGCCGACCAGCGGTATTGCAATTGACTGCATACAGTATATGCAGAAGATTTGTAGAACATTAGCAAGATATTTACAAGTTATATGTACGACGTCATACAGGACTCCTTAGGGATTCACAAATTATGTGTGGCAATAATACAATGCAACATGTTGCAGTCTCATCATAATAGAAATTTGACTGATCAATCAAGTGCCCTCAAATGAAGAAATTGAACGCAAGACGATATATGCATCCCGTAGGTCAGTGGTCAAAGGCACAACAGGAACATCCCAGTGAAAGACCAGGAGAGCAGTTAGCGACAGATGGAACCCGTTAGCAGTTGGAACCCGGGTCGAATCTCACCATATTTTCAAGTAGAGTTTTATAAAGTTATAAGTTACAATTTAAACACAATATTTGTGCATTGGTGGTAAAGTGTTGTTTGTACTTGGTTGGGTTCGTGGAAGTATACTAAATCAGTAAGAAGGCGATGAAACTGTTTGTTTTTCTTAAATTTTTGGGTCCTGCATATAGGCTGCGTATACTTTGCGTATGTCCTACAAATATGCTGCATATACTCTGCAAAAGTCTTGCAAATATTTTGTGTATACCTGCTGATGCCTTGCATATAGCTATGTGTAACTTTACACATTGCCCTCATAAGCTCTTTTATAGGCGTTATGCAGGGTCATTCCTGCATAAGGTCGTCCAAAACCCTATTGCATAGAACCTGCATATCGTAATCCATAGGACTAATCCTACATAACGGGACCTCCGTATCATGATATGCAGGTGATTACGCGAGAAAAATTTTACTTGGACGGCCACGGCCTTTTTTCTATAATTTTGTCATCGTCAATGTAAATGAGATTATTCTCGCTACCTCCCCAAGTAACAAATTTGCTGCAGAAACACTTGCGTATAGTAATATGCAGCAGCTTTCCTGCAAAACTACTGCTGCAGATAATAATATGCTTATTATATGCAACCGCGTTTTGGACGGCCTTATGCAGGGATAAGTTTGCATATAGTCTGCAGCTAAAGATCATATGCAAACAATTTGCACGTCAAAGTAGGATATGCGCAGTGCATATGAAGAATGTGCGAAGAGTATATGGTGGTTATCTGCAGAGTTCATGTAAGTCGTATGAAACCGATGTCTAAGATATTGGTAGGGCATATGCAGGTTACGCGTAGAACATATGCAATGCACTTGCAGCATATACAAAGGATATATACAAGTTATATGCAAGGTGCTTTGTTGCGTGTTCACGGGTTCGAAAACTCTAAAGAGTGGGTAAGTGTGCCCGTGGGGCGCTGAGCACCCTGCTCACGTAGGAGGGAAGTTTGAAAATGTACAGAGGAGTTTAAAATAAATGTACTGAAATTAGGTTTGGACATGAATTGAAATATATTGAATAAAGAAATTTAGGTTGCTGTCCAGAACAATATCCTAAGCGCTTGACTGCTCGAAACCGAAGTGACGTCTAATTCCACAAGTCGGAATCGACGACGTCTAAGAAAGCTCCCTTCTCCAAGCGGGTGAGAAGGAGCCAATCCGGCGCTCGCTAGGGCCGACGCTGGCCCTTACGCAGTCCTATTGGTGCCCTTCCGTGGGACTTACTCCTTCTCTACGATTTCGCAGGCGCGCGCAGCAAAAGGGCTCTCCCTCCACTCTAGGCCCTACTCCTGACCTAGGCTACGAGCGCTGGGCGCCAGCGAGAAATGGCGGCGAGGTGGGAATCGCCGAGCCGCGGAAAAACCCTGCTGGGCTCTTGACGGAGCGAGAGAGAAAGAAGAGCGACGGTCTGTTTCCGGGAAAGAATAATTTATGGGAGGCAATTGACTCCATGTGTTCGAAAGTTTCGAGGAGTCTCGATACTTGAGTTTTTCTGAGCCATTGTGTTAGGATTATCGAGGACTTTCTAAGAAGTTAAGACGTGACTTCTTAGCTATTGCCCATGTTTACTCCAGGCCTCGCTTCGCTGCTTTTTCTCTACAATAGCTCGACATCTGCGTGCTCGTTGTCGCATTCTTATTTATGAAATACTAAAGCGGAAATCCTACGTATTCGTACGATTCTTTATATATGCTGAGTTTTAAAATTAAACTATCTGCCGCCTATTAAAAATGTCGGCGTTATCGACTAGAGGCTAAATTCAGAGCGCGAGAGAGGTCGGGATACGCAACAGCTTACAGGATATATGCAGCTGAAGTGAAGGGTATGGGCAGAGTATACGCAAAGTATAAGCAAGCCATTTGCAGGCTATATGCAGTATATATGGAAGCTATATGCAGAATCTACAATTTCTAAACGAAAATTTGTTGTTCTTCTTTTTACTTTACTTATATACATCCGCATAGACCTTTTTTCTATTAATGTATTATTTTTGTGGGGGGTCTCTAACATAACAACATACAAGCTGATAGATAACATTGATAAATTACAAATAATCCTTAAGACACAACACACCTTAACTACCTAAATTATTGGACGGATTTGAACTTGGACTCCTTTTGCCTACTCCCCTGTAGCAGACTCGTCGCTGTGCCTCTGACCGCTGACCTACGGAATATATACATACTGTCCTATTCAATGTCGTGCAATTGAGGTGCAAGAAACGTAAGTTACAGACTGGAGATAAAGCGTTTACGTATTGCCAATGTCTGGCATTAAATATTTAGTATACATTTGTATTAATCTCGGTTTACATTGATGGACAAGTTATTTGAGTAAGTATCATGTTTAGAAATAATATTTAAATACGTGAAATTTCGCTCCGACTATCTTGCATATAAGCTGCAAACAATTTGTGAACCTCCTGCATCAGGACACTCGGTAGAATCTCGCGCCATAAGTAATTAGCTAAAGCTATACAGCGCGAGACGCCGAAGATCAGGAGACTCGGTAGAGTCTCGCGCCAAGTAGTAATGTATATAGTATGGCACGCGACTACCGAGCATACTTATCCGGAAGTGTAGCGGATGTCGTCCGCTATAAAACTTACACCTCGACTTATAGGAAAGTTACAGCTCCGCGGATTTATTTCTGAATTTTGTATTTTTTCGCTGGTTTTTCTGAATCCAATGAGCCAAGAATCAAGCAAATCGGTTCCGTCATTCAGGAGATATGAATCCTCCTGCTTATTTTTACTCGTGGAAAAGGCAAGGCAAATTAAGAGTCATAGGATTCAGTAATTCTGTTGCGTGTTCACGGGTTCGAAAACTCTAAAAAGTGGGTAAGTGTGCCCGTGGGGCGCTGAGCACCCTGCTCACGTAGGAGGGAAGTTTGAAAATGTACAGAGGAGTTTAAAATAAATGTACTGAAATTAGGTTTGGACATGAATTGAAATATATTGAATAAAGAAATTTAGGTTGCTGTCCAGAACAATATCCTAAGCGCTTGACTGCTCGAAACCGAAGTGACGTCTAATTCCACAAGTCGGAATCGACGACGTCTAAGAAAGCTCCCTTCTCCAAGCGGGTGAGAAGGAGCCAATCCGGCGCTCGCTAGGGCCGACGCTGGCCCTTACGCAGTCCTATTGGTGCCCTTCCGTGGGACTTACTCCTTCTCTACGATTTCGCAGGCGCGCGCAGCAAAAGGGCTCTCCCTCCACTCTAGGCCCTACTCCTGACCTAGGCTACGAGCGCTGGGCGCCAGCGAGAAATGGCGGCGAGGTGGGAATCGCCGAGCCGCGGAAAAACCCTGCTGGGCTCTTGACGGAGCGAGAGAGAAAAAAAGAGCGACGGCCTGTTTCCGGGAAAGAATAATTTATGGGAGGCAATTGACTGCATGTGTTCGAAAGTTTCGAGGAGTCTCGATACTTGAGTTTTTCTGAGCCATTGTATTAGGATTATCGAGGACTTTCTAAGAAGTTAAGACGTGACTTCTTAGCTATTGCCCATGTTTACTCCAGGCCTCGCTTCGCTGCTTTTTCTCTACAATAGCTCGACATCTGCGTGCTCGTTGTCGCATTCTTATTTATGAAATACTAAAGCGGAAATCCTACGTATTCGTACGATTCTTTATACATGCTGAGTTTTAAAATTAAACTATCTGCCGCCTATTAAAAATGTCGGCGTTATCGACTAGAGGCTAAATTCAGAGCGCGAGAGAGGTCGGGATACGCAACACCTCCCTCCCTATGAAAAAAGATGTTTCATAGAAAACAGCTTTTTCAATCTCGCCTAGAAATTAATATTTACATTCTAACTTAAACTAAAGTGCGTCAAATATATATATAATACGTGAAAGAAAAAAATGAATATAAAAAGATCGAACTTACAAGATCCACTTAAGGTTAGGATTATATTTACATAGGATCCGGTCTAACGTAAGCTAATTTTAGTTTATTAGCATGAACTATCTTACTACGGGTAGCATTAATAGCTATTTCTACGGTTAAGTCGTTAAAAACCTTAATTACTCTATACGGTCCTTGCCAAGCCGGGTCAAATTTAGAAGTTTTGGGTTCCTTGAGCAGGTATACACTGTCGTCAACAGTGAATTTACAGGGGTGAGAATTCTTATCATAATGGTTTTTGCTCTTCTCTTTAGCTTTCTGGAGATTTTCACTCGCGGTGGCTTGAGTTTTGGAAATTCGGCAAAATAACTGATCTAAATAGTCTACAAATGTTCGGGGCACAGTCTCTTTTGCGAACTCAGAGGGAATGGTTGCCTTAATGCCAAAAACTAACTCGTGAGGGGTAAAACCTGTGGATTCGTGAATTGAAGTGTTATACGCGAATATCCCGAATCGAATCCAATCATCCCAATCGGTTTTGGTGCAATAATGTTTCAAATAGTCAACGAAAACTCTATGCGCGCGTTACAAGGATCCTAAAGATTGGGGGTGAAACGCGGTTGAAGTGATTTTTTGGATTTTAAATATCCTACAGAGATTTTTCATAACATTGCTAGTAAAATTGCTACCCTGATCTGTGTGGATGCTACGAGGACATCCGAAGCGGCTAATGAACTCTTCGGCAAAAGCGGTAGCGACTGTGACAGCGTCAATACACGACAAGGGAATTGCATCTGAATACTTAATCAAGTTATCCTGCAAGGTTAAAAGGTATCTATTTCCTTTCTTTGTAATCGGTAATGGACCTACAATATCTAGCTGTAGTTTGTCAAAAGCTTTCCTGGGTGTATCTGAAATTTTCATAGGTTGTCTTGTCTTAGTAGAGAGAATTTTATTTCTCTGACAACTTGTACAAGTCCTAACAAAATCCTGTACATCCTTTCTCATTTTAGGCCAAAAGTAATCCTCTCTAATTCTATTGTAGATTTGTGTAATACCTCGATGTCCTCCAACTATAGATTCATGGTATTCTTTTATAATGGCAAGCCTATGGTCTGGTGAAGGAGTCTCTATTTCCCCAGTGCATATTGTAATTGAAAATTGTGGCGAGTTGAAGATGTCTGTCAGCAGTTTTTGAATTTCATCCCATTCAAGAGATTCCAAATCGTTATTATTTGAAGAGATACTAAATGATTTTATGTCAAATCTAGTCATTAATTCTTTTAACATTTGAAAACATGAAATCAGGTCACTAAAATTTAATTCGTCGCTATGCTTGGTTTTATGGAATAAGTGAAATATAAATGTGTACCATCAGGATAAATCATTGCATCACCAGGTCTAAGAGTACTCTGTTTAATTGTTTCAACTGGTATCTTATCACGAGCTTTTAGCTGTTTACTAATTTCTGAAACTATTTCACAATCGGTGGAAATAAAATGAATAATGTTATCTTGGCGCATATGAAGGTGATCTTTGGTGAAATTTAAGTTAGGAAGGGGGGTTAGATGAGTATCAAGTACTTTAGAAGAAGTAGTCGGAAGGACTCTAATTTGATTTTCTATTTCAGATTCTAAAGGTAAAACTTCAAGAGATCGTTCCGAAATCCTAGCGCACTCTTCCAACAAAAATCCAACAGTAGGCGCTCCCGCCTCAAGCTGGTCTGGTTCACCAGCCCCAACCGAATTGCCCGAAGACAATGTGGACCCTAAGGTACCACGTGGATATAAGGACCTCAACGTCCAAGCGAAATCCATCGCAAAAAGGGCATTGCAGCCACAATGGACAGAGCCGCCAGCTCGAGGATGTTGGTCAAAAGCGAGGGTCCGCCGTACGGAATCCTCGTTAGCCGATTGACCACTCAGAGCCCCTTCGCCATGGACCACCTCAGAGTCCATCTCCGATGAGGCCTCAAAGATCGGAGACGGACCGTCAGTGTTAACACGGTTCAGTCTCTCAGAGTTATTTGCAAGTAAGTGATTTGAACAAGGTTGTGACTCTAAATTTTGAATAGATTGCAACTTTTGAGTAATGAAAAGAGAAGCTATCATTATGTTTAGATTAATTTCATCTTTACTAAAAGTTCTATTTGAATTCAAAGGTAAACTTAAAGGAGGATGTGGGGTTTCAATGGGAGGTGCCAAGACAACGAGATTCCTAGACAAAGCATCTGCATTAGAATTGATTCTCCCAGGTTTATAAAGTTTACCAATCATATTCATCAAGCTAAATTCGCCATCCCACGAGTCTTGAACAAGGTAATCTACACCGTAGAGCCAACTAAGGGACAACAACCAGTCACCAAAGTAAAACAATACCCATTGACATGGGAACAAATTATTCCACAACAGAATTATGGCATCTAATTCCTTCTCAGCAGTCACATAACTGATCTCAGCTCAAATCAAGACTCGGGGTGCATAGATAACAAGTAAGTCTACCAACTTCACTCAAACTCAATATAATTCCTTCAACATAATAAGATGCCTCTGTAGTGTCAAACTTGTCACTAACTCCTTAAAACAAGATATATTGCTTGCATTTCTGTTAAAAATGCACGTCTATTCAATAACTAATCAGATTGAATTGCCCACAAACTACAGGTAAAATTCAATACTGATATCCAAAGGGTGACAAGAGGCAGTTGCAAGTCATATTCTCAGGCTATGATGCATGGGGAAGACGCAGAGTGAAGTGTCAGAGACAGGTGAGCGATTAAAAGTCCCTGACAGGGAGAGTAGTAGAAGAGTGTAGTCGACCCAACTGGTTCGAAAGGATCCTTCAAACTCACTCCATACATACTAGACTCTTCTCTGTCTATTTCAAAAGACAATTTTGCTCTGATCCTTGACAGAAATAGAGTATTCAGAAGTATAGTCGACCCAAAGGATTCAAAAGGGTCCTTCGAACTCACTCCATGAATATCACTTTATGTTCCATCCAATTCAAAGGATATTCTAGCTCTCAAAATTCACTGTCATTCTCCAACTCTCAATTCGATGCGTACAACCCTGCCTGTTCTGAAGAAATGGCTGCACACCCTTTATCTTTTTGTCTTTCATTCTAACCTTTGCTGCTATATTTCTCACTTGACTCATCTATTTTTTACTCAAAATCAAAATTATCCCTTCCAAATTTAGTTTCCATGCAGGGAGAATCTTCTTGCATTACTTAATTTATTCGAATTTTAAAACCCATTCATTAAATGGAATCTCTTTCAGAAAGTGATTATGCAGGATGTCAATTATTTCCTCAAGTGATTGGCCTAAAACGTTGTTGGGAAAACCCCTTTGGCTGAGCCTATAATTCTATCAACTACGATATTCAGGAACAATAGCAGATCAAACGGATCAGCACATGAAAATATTATTTGATAACAAGCAGCAAATGCTGAAATTGGACTACTTTCTTTGAAAAAGGTAAGAATTAGCATTTCTAAATCTCACAATGGTTTGCATATCTGATAAAGGTTGCTACAAATCTGTTACTAGAACTTGACGTAAGCTACGTTCCATAATTTCTTTACGAAACTGTGATTCGACTTCTGCCGAAGTTTGAATTATTATTTGCTCTCATTCTGCAGGCATTGGCAAACGCAAGGCTACGTCAGAATAAAACGATCCCGCCAAGGAATTCCCAATAAGAGCCTCTTTAAGAATCTGAAGACCAGCTTCCGACGGATTCTGTATTAGAATTTGTAACGCAACCGCTGGTGTTATTTGCGGCGTTACTAACGGTGAATCTCGCGATCCAAATGGCGTTGATTCTCGAGGAATCGATTGAGGTGCATCCCTCAATGAATCCTGTGGCGGTACTTGCGACGAAGCATGCAGTGAAAGTGTGGGAGGTACGTCCTCCACCTCGAAACTCATTGAATTTAGAGACCTATTAGATCTACGCGGAGTTCTATTCCTAAGACGCTTAACGCTTCTGGATGATTTCGACATTTTGACTAAATTAATCGGAACCTTAGATCAACCTAACGCAATGGACAGCAACTAGAAAATTGTACAAGCCTGGACAAATCTTTGATGATTACTGCGATCCGACGGATGGATGGACTTCCTTCGTCAGCGATGAATCAGATGCAGTCCTGCGATGTCCTCCAAGAAAATCGAGAAACTCGACGACGTCCAGGCCCAATATATCAGGTATTGTGGATGGTGCGCGTGAAATCAGGTTTAGTGTGCACGGACACTGATTTCACCCTTCTTCTGACATTCGTCCTCAGGCTCCAGGGAAACCGTGCAAAACCAGGAGCAGAGAGGTGCACTTTCGTCCACGATAAATGTTGAACCAGCTGATTCCAAACAGCTACAGTCCTCTGAACTGCAAAATCCAACAGCAACAGTCCTCTGAACTGCAAAATCCAACAGCAACAGTCCTCTGAACTGCAAAATCCAACAGCAACAGTCCTCTGAACTGCAAAATCCAGCAGCAACAGTCCTCTGAACTGCAAAATCCTCTGCAACGGTCCTCTGAACTCCTCGGATCCAAAGTCAGCAACTCAGAATAAATCGGTTTCCAAGAGACAGCATCTCCAGGATCAGTCAATCGACGATGGACAGTCAACGGCAAGTCAAATTGATGATGAGCCTATTGAATCTAGTTTAATGATTTTCACAAGTCCGAATTTTTCAAGAAGGCAAAGAAACTGAATAACTTTTTCACAGGAAACAACACTAGAATCAACACGACCTACGAGAGCCGGCACAACTCGGATTCAGCGAAGATGAAGCACACGAACAACGAGAGTCCACGATTTCCGAATTTACCGAAAATATCTCAAATAATCCGAGACTATCCCACCGCTGTCACCAAATTTTGTTGCGTGTTCACGGGTTCGAAAACTCTAAAAAGTGGGTAAGTGTGCCCGTGGGGCGCTCAGCACCCTGCTCACGTAGGAGGGAAGTTTGAAAATGTACAGAGGAGTTTAAAATAAATGTACTGAAATTAGGTTTGGACATGAATTGAAATATATTGAATAAAGAAATTTAGGTTGCTGTCCAGAACAATATCCTAAGCGCTTGACTGCTCGAAACCGAAGTGACGTCTAATTCCACAAGTCGGAATCGACGACGTCTAAGAAAGCTCCCTTCTCCAAGCGGGTGAGAAGGAGCCAATCCGGCGCTCGCTAGGGCCGACGCTGGCCCTTACGCAGTCCTATTGGTGCCCTTCCGTGGGACTTACTCCTTCTCTACGATTTCGCAGGCGCGCGCAGCAAAAGGGCTCTCCCTCCACTCTAGGCCCTACTCCTGACCTAGGCTACGAGCGCTGGGCGCCAGCGAGAAATGGCGGCGAGGTGGGAATCGCCGAGCCGCGGAAAAACCCTGCTGGGCTCTTGACGGAGCGAGAGAGAAAGAAGAGCGACGGTCTGTTTCCGGGAAAGAATAATTTATGGGAGGCAATTGACTCCATGTGTTCGAAAGTTTCGAGGAGTCTCGATACTTGAGTTTTTCTGAGCCATTGTGTTAGGATTATCGAGGACTTTCTAAGAAGTTAAGACGTGACTTCTTAGCTATTGCCCATGTTTACTCCAGGCCTCGCTTCGCTGCTTTTTCTCTACAATAGCTCGACATCTGCGTGCTCGTTGTCGCATTCTTATTTATGAAATACTAAAGCGGAAATCCTACGTATTCGTACGATTCTTTATATATGCTGAGTTTTAAAATTAAACTATCTGCCGCCTATTAAAAATGTCGGCGTTATCGACTAGAGGCTAAATTCAGAGCGCGAGAGAGGTCGGGATACGCAACAATTCCTAAAAACGTGACTTTCACTTTTCTCACACCAGTTGGCACTACGCCGAAATGTCGCGTTCACGTTACCGATCTATAATCTGTAATCTGCGTCATACGGACATTGGTTAAGCCGGTCATGCCATGGTTGGTTATGTGCCATAATGGTCATATGACACAGTCCGATTTTATTATTTTATTCCAGATTCCATGTATTATTTAGTTAATAAAAGAATATACTGTCCTTGCCCCAGTCCCTGTGATCTTGTCATTATTAAGAATTATGAAATGTTAAAAGTGTTAAGTGCGTAACTCAGAAGTCCCTGTTTCGGAAAACAAATGCTGGTTACCAATAGTTAAAATTGTCAAGAGTGTAGTATATTAATCTTTTAAGGAATATTAGCAATTAGTTACAATTTAAAGAAATGCTAGCTGTTGGTAATCAGTACTTGTTTAGCACATTTTATTACTTTAGATTCTGCACTCCTTAAGCTACGCATTTGACAGTCAAGATTTAACAAAGTTAAAGTGCGTATGAGGGTATAGCTTATCTAATCTGCAATTTAAATGTATCCTAGCTATTGTCGTTGATTGACTTAACGCTTTAGAATTATAATATATAAACCAAGCAAAATCCTCATACGCAGTTTAATTTAGTAGTATCTTGACTGTCAAGTTTGTCGCTCAAGGAATGCTTTAGCTAAAGAACTAAAATAACATAGGGAAGCAATAATTACCAAGCATATGTCATTTAGCGATATACTAGCTATTGGTAGTCAGTACTTGCTTAGCAAATTTCATTCCTTTAGATTGTGCGCTTCTTGAGCTACACATTTGTTAGTCAAGGTACACCAATGTTAGAGTGCGTATGAGGGTACAGCTTGTGCAATCTTTAATTTAAATGCATCCTGGTTATTGGTAATGAGTAAATAGGCGCTGATTATTACCAATAGCTATAATGCTCCTAACTTCCAACAGACTAAAGTTAAAGTTTTAAATTATATTAGGCAAGCTGTAAACTTCATACTGTTTGAATTTGGAATATTGAATTTGTCAAGTGCAAGCTATATTATGTAGGGAATCTATATTCCCAGACTCTGCTCAATTTCTATGATCTCCTCCTATGTGCATGATTAAGTTATAAATACGTTGTAATATTAAAGTTGCATTGTAACATAAACATACACACAGGAGATGGTGCATATTTTAACATAAATAACACTTGACACTTTAATAAAATTATACTTTTAAATTTCGTTAAACCATTCATAAATAATTAAAAATCTTATTGTCTTTATTATTAAGCATTAACTAACTAACACTAAGACATGAAATCCATCCAAAAACATTAAAAAAGTGTAAAATAATGAGTCAAGAAGCAGTTTGATTTCCCCATAAAATTGAGATATAACAAAAAAGATATAGATAGCATACAAGAAAGCCAAGTTTTCTCTGTCTGTAAAGTTGAAATTACCAATAATGGGATGAGGAGGATAACAAATGAAAAGGAAAGCATATTTTTGTTATTTTATTAATAAGATTCCGTCGGTATTTATAGCGTCTCCTTTGCAAAATCATAAACAGAACTAACTACATAAAAAAATATTCCTGATCTCAACAAAATCCTACACAAAAAGAATCCTCCCACTTCCCAAAAAACATTAAAATTTTAAAAAAAGCTTAAAGTAGTTTAATTCCACATCCCAAAAAAGCAATCCATATTTAAAAGAAATCCTATGCAAAAACAATCCTCTCACTCCCCCATAAACATTAAAATGTAAAAAAGCGTCAAGTAGTCTTGTCCCGCATCTCAATTCTTAAATGAACGACCAAAAAGACATGAAATCCATCCAAAAACATTGAAATGTAAAAAAAGCGCCAAGAAGTCTTATCCCTCACCCCAATTACTAAATGAACGACCAAAAAGACATGAAATCCGACCAAAAACATTAAAATGTAAAAAAAGCGCCAAGTAGTCTTGTCCCTCACCCCAAAACGGATTTTGCCTCACAAAAAATTGGCCACATTCCACAAAAATAACAGTGTGGTGAAACCAGCTCTATCAAGTTGACCCAAAACGTAAATCGATGTAATTGGAAAGCCAAGTCTTGATTCAAACACTCTAATCCCACAAGAGAATTTAATGGTAGTCCAGGGAATAGAAATATTGTGCTTAATTGAATAGTATAAAAAAAATAATGTCATACAGAACTAAATATTCTACGAACAAGCAAGAACAGGAACAGCATTTGAATGTGAAAACCAAACCTTCAGTTAGGAATATGAAACAAATCATATGTTAAACAATCGTGAAAATTAAATTAAAATATACATCTCTTCTGATCGTTCAATTTATCAAAGAAAACGTAATACTTGGCCCGCCCGGTTCTTCACAAATCAAGTTTCAAGTCTTTCACACGGCAAACGAATGGAATATTATACCTGTGTCCTATCATTAAGAAAATTACGTTCCGCAAAAAATACTGTTCATCTTACATCCTAACATTAACGATACAATAACGATTTGCGATGATGAAAGGTATCATTTGAATGATAAGGTTGCATCTATTTGTGTGTAAACTTGAAACTCGATTTGTGAAGAACCGGCCGGGCCAAGTATTACGTTTTCATTGATAAATTGAACGAACAGAAGAGATATATATATATATTTTAATTTAATTTTCACGATTGTTTATCATTTGTTTTGTTTCATATTCCTAACTGAAGGTTTGGTTTTCACATTCAGATCCTGTTCTTGTTCATGCTTGTTCGTGGAATATTTAGTTCTGTATGACATTATTGTTTTTTGAATATTCATTCAATTAAGCACAATATTTGTATTCCCTGCACTACCAATAAATTCTCTTGTGGGATTAGAGTGTTTGAATCAAGACTTAGCTTTCCAATGATATCGATTTACGTTTTTGGTCAATTTGATAGAGCCGGTTTCACTACACTGTTATTTTTGTGGGGCAAGATCTTTTTTGGGGTGAGGGACAAGACTACTTGGCGCTTTTTTTACATTTTAATGTTTTTGGACGGATACTTTTATCTCGACGGATAGTGTTTTTCGGCTGTTATTAAATAAATATACTGCATATCAACCCCTTTTCTGGCGATCGGAGTCTAGAATCGAAGTGTTCAGACGCAGTTCTTAATAATCTCCCGAACATAAGGTATTAGTGCCGCATCAGAAGCAAGAAAGTTGTACCAGAATTTAATTTTGAAAAGTTGGGATACTTGTTGTGCGCGGCTAATTTAAGAAGCACTTTGAAAAATTACTATATTTTTGAAATACATCACGATAGGTAAGTAAGAATTGTTTTGTGTGTACAATTTCTATCCAGATTCGGCAAACACTTTTTCTGGTTATCCATGTTCGAAACCTGTGCACAACAAATTAGATTTTCTTGGCGCATGGAATATCGCGAGGAAGCCCATTTAAAAACGTATAATGATAAAACACATCCGGCTTTGACAACCTTTGTAACTTTTACGCATATTAATTAGTTACAATTAGGAAGTGAAGTGAATATTTTTCTGCACCTTCACGGAATGCATGCTGCGTTGGTAAGTTTGTATTTGCTGCCACCGCTTTCCAGAGCTCGCCGTTCTTGCTAGCCGGCTAGGAAAGCGGGGAGACTTCGACCGAGCCTCCTCTCAGAATCTCAAGCCCTCTGGGTGCTTCAATAGGCGCCACGCCCCGTGACCGAGACCTAATTTGATTTTAATGTGCAACTCAGAGGAGATGAAAAGTTCGAGCAAGAGAGAAAGCTCGGTGGGAAACGCGGATGAAGGCCCGGCTGGCCGGATGTAATGGTAGAGGGGCGGGGAACAAGGGAGGCCGGGGACGACACACTGGACTTACGAAGAGCTGAAAAGAATAGTTAGAGACTGCTTTCTTTAAACAATGACGCCCTGTTTATTTATGTGAGGCGGACCGACGGCTCTACAATTAATTAATCTCTGTGCGTGCGTGCGTGCGTGCGTGCGTGCGTGCGCGCGCGCGCGCGCGCGCGCGTGTGTGTGTGTGTGTGTGTGAGAGGGGGGAGGGAGAGAGAGAGGGGGATAGGGGGAGAGAGAGAGAACAGATATTTATTTTGTTCTCGGGCAATTATAGCCCTCTAAGAACACAAAAGTACAATTAGACAAAACAGTATAGACAACGCATACATATACGTAAAGAAAGAGTTAGGGTAATAAAGCATAACTTAGAATTTAAAGTATTAAAAAGGAGCAGAAATCGCAAAGAAAACGCAAACGCAACCGCAGACGCAAGAAAAGAAAACGAAAAACAGAGAGATAACCTCACTCATAGAGGAAAAACGAAAAGTGAAAAAGTGAAAAACAAGGCAAGAAATAAATAAAGATAAACAGAAAACAGAAAAATACGCAGAAAGAACTCGCAACATCGCCACAGTGGAGGGGAACTAGGCGCCGTAGGAGTCCAGGAGGAACGCCGTTAATGCCCTCTTAAAACCCGCCTCGGTATTGCACTCCCGAATGCTCGGTGGAAGGCTGTTCCAGAATTGGGGCCCACGTACAGAGTACGAGGCCCCAAAGAACGAGGTGCGGTGTACGGGCACCACAAGGAGGGTCCCTCGCTGCCGAGAGGGATATCCGGCCGAATCCTCAGACCTGGACGTAAGGAAGCCTCGCACAACCGCTGGAGTAGAGGATCTAATAGATTTGAAGAGGCTGACACCGAGAAAGAGAAGTCGCCTTTCCCTCACCTTGAGCCACGACAGCCGACGGTAGAAAGGCGTGATGTGCGCATCACGAGGCACATCGTAGATGTAGCGCACACACGCATTGAGCGCACGCTGAAGCTTGAGCTCTAAATTCGAACTGATGCCCAGCAGAGCCAGGCAACAGTAATCAAGGTGTGGCAGGATGAGGGAGGAAACGAGCTTGATCCTAAGGCCCCGCGGTAACGCAGCACTATGACGCCGGGGCTCCGCAAGCACACCATAGACCTTACTGCAGATGTGCCGAGTGTGATCCCCCCAGTCAAGAGTGGGCGACATGTGCAGACCCAGCGAGACGACCTGAGAGCCGTACGGGATGGGTATACCGTCCATCTGAACCAGGGGGGCACCGGCGACATGCTGCAGGCCAAGGGCACGAGCAGAGCCAAGCATCAAGCACTGCGTTTTAGACACGTTTAATTTTAGATAGTTCAAAGTAGACCAGGCAGAGACGCTGGCAAGGTCAGAATTGATCCTTGTAATTGCGTCTTCCAGTTGGTTGTAAGGCGCGGAGATGTACAATTGTACATCATCCGCGTATTTGACTACCTTGGAGTAGAAGATAGAGGAATTAAGATCTTGAATGTAGAGAGAGAAAAGGAACGGCCCAAGGATGGAACCTTGCGGCACGCCCGAGTGGACCGGGGAGAAATGAGAGGTAGACCGCCCGATTCTGACCGCCTGTACCCTATTAGTAAGGTAGGACCAGATCCACCGTAGGACCGGAAAAGAAAAATTGAAAGAGTGAAGCTTAGTGAGGAGGATAGAGTGGTCTACGGTGTCAAAGGCCTTTGAAAAGTCGAGACACACCAGGATTGTGACCATCCGCTGATCAGCAGCGAGACGGACGTCCTCCAGGAGTGTCAGGAGAGCGGTTTGTGTGGATCGGTTTTTTACAAAACCATGTTGCGAGGGGTCCAACTTCCCAGAGCTATGAAGAAAACTCTGGAGGTCAATGAGGGCCAACCTCTCAAGGATTTTAGAGAGTTCGAGAAGGATAGAAATAGGGCGAAAGTCAGCGGGTGCAGAGGCGTGCGGCTTTTTAGGTATAGGGGTGATGAGAGAGCGACGCCAGGCGTCAGGAAAGATAGAGAAAGTGAGAGAAGAGTTGAAGATGTGTAAGATAGTGGGGTAAATAGCAGGAAGCGAAAGAGAGAGAAACCTCACACTCAGCTCATCCGAGGGCGAGATGGACGAATTAGTAAGGCGTAAGGCGCGAGCAAGACTCTCCTCCGTGACCGGAGAGAAATAGAAAGATGAAACGTCAGAGGGACAGTTAGACAAACACAAACATGCGGGGACGGCCGGTGGAGTTGAGGCGTGAGCCGAAAGGAAGAAGGTATTAAGGGTGTCCGGAGACAAGTGAGTGGGAGCGGAAATACGAGAGGGAGGAAGAACACCGAACGATTTTAGCTCGCGCCAAACTTCGTTCGGGTTAGTAAGGTTGGAAAGCCTGTCGAAGAGAAAAGCAGATCTAGCTCGCGCCAGAAGAGCTTGAACTCTGTTACGACAGGCTCTATATTGTACCCGCAAATCCGGATTTCCAGTTCTAATATAGGATCTCATAAGGGAGTCACGAGAACGCATCTCGAGACGAATCTCAGGAGTGATCCAGGGAGCAGGTGGCCGTCTAACACGCAGGGGTCGAAGAGGGGCATGCTCATTGAGAACTTGGAGCAAGTCCGCATTGAGATTTTCAACCAACCGATCAACGCTACTCTCACAAGCGTTCGTAGTAAGACGAATACAGCTAAGCTGCGAGATATCATTGAGTAGTGCGTCACGGTCGATTGAACCATACCTCCGACGAAGATCATTAAAAGGAGCAATGCGTGAGGTTAATGCGTATTCTAGCGAGATGAAGTAATGGTTAGAGCAGCGAGGCTCTCTACTTTGAGAATAAGAAACAACCTTACTAGAATCATCAACAAGCCCGAGGTCAAGCCAAGTAGAGGAAGTAGAAGTATGAAAAGTAGGAGAGAAAGGAATAGAGTAAAGATTTAGACGAGAGAAGAGGTCTCCAAGGTAGACGGAATCGAAAGAAGATGAACACATGTTCGCATTCCAATCGCCAAGCACTACCTTATTCGGGTAGTCCGAGACAATGTCAGCGAACATAGGCTCAAAGTGAGAAAGAGGGGCGTGTGGGGGTCGATAAACGACCCCGACAAGAAGGGAGGCAACAGAGGGAACTACTACTTCTACGAATAGGAATTCAGGGCCAGAAGAAGGAGAGGAAGAGGAAGAAGCAATTACGAGGGTAGTAAAAGAATTGCGAGAATAGAGGCAAACGCCTCCGCCCATTCTGCCATCCCTGTCACACCTGAGTAGAGTGTACCCAGGTATCGCGCACTGGCTATCTAGGATGGACGGGGATAGCCAGGATTCCGAGACCGCTAGAATATCGAGGTTAGAGCGAGGCAGAAAAGACGCAAGGCGGTCAAAATGCGCCACAAGGGACTGGGCATTGATATGCCCGAGCCGCAGAGGGTGAGGCCGGACCGACGAAAGAGAGGACGACGCGCGGGAGGTACACCCTCACAAGAATTTTGACTCGAGGTCATGGAGAGAGTCAATACGGACGGGGGACGACGAGTCCGTCTTCTTGGCATAGATGGTTCCGTCTTTATGCCACACGCGCGCGTACCCACGTTCGAGGGCAAGCTGCCGGCAGCGCTTTAGTAGGGAAGCAAGGTGACGAGGAAGGAACTCGTTCACATAAATAAAGCGCGAGGAGAAAGACGGGTCGACCGCCGACGCCAGTAGGTCGCGCTTAGCGCGCTTAGCTGCGAGCAACGCATTTCGCGTAGAGGAAGAGGTGAGCCTGACGTGAATCGTACGCGGCCGGTCAGGAGTGGGGGTACCACGCAGACGAGAAGTAGAGACAATGTCTGAGGCACTGAGCGGGGTACCGAGCGCCTGCGCAACGCGAAGGACGTGGGAGCACAAGTCCTCGTTTGGGGACTCCGGGAAGCCAGCGACAACCAGCTCAGCGGACCTGCTTGCCACCTCTAAGCGAGAGAGGCGCGCTACGGTGGTGTCAGCGGCAGCCGTGAGCGCAGATTTAGATGCGACCACTTGACTCACTTCGGCACGCAGAGACTCGATCGAGGCGTTCACAGTAGAAGAGAGAGCAGAGAGTTGAGAAGAGCAGGATTTTGCTTGAGCCTGAAGAGCGGCCTGGAGGGCAGCTTGTTGAGCGGAGGCAGAGCTGACTTGCGCCTCAAGGGATCCAGTACGAGCATCCAAGGTGTTGAGCCGATCCGTCAATAGAGCCGTGGTAGTAGTTAGCTGGCTCAGACAGGCACGGATGTCGGCCGCCTGCGAACGTTGCTCGGCCATAAAACTGACCAGCGAGCCATTAATGCTGTTGATAGCTGATGCAAATGATGCTATGGATGTAGATGCTGGATCCAATAGGCTAGATGCAGGCAGCGTCGAAGATCCCGACGAAGATGCAGCCGGTGTGGCAGCGGTCGCAGAGGCAGGGCCCGGCGTGGGAGTAGGAACCACTGCAGTAGTGAGGCAAGGCGGGACGACAGTCTTGCAGCCTCGCTCTTGGTGGACCCTGAGACATCCAGGATGAAAAGTGCCCTTGCAACGAGTACATCCATCCGCACCCGTCTTGGTCCCCTTATTGCAGAGAGCACAAGTAAGAGTCGGAGTCGGGGGCATTCTGGATGAGAGGTGGACAGTTGACTTCGTTGGCAGCCGTGGCAGGAGCAGGCAGATGGCAGCCGTGAGGGTGGACAGCCGGCGAGAGGGCGCAAACGGCGAGACGTCGGAAAATTCAAAAATTCCACGTCCAACAGAAATTCGGCGACCCAAAAGATGAGGGTTAGAAATTCTGTCAATTTGCCACAGATAATAAAGGTCGTGTTCTCGTCGGCTAGAATGGAGCCGATGGTAATTAATAGGCCAAAAAGAAGGCAGGCCGAGCGAGAACACGATGGCTACCTGAAACAGGCCCCACAGGGCAAAGAACGGCAGAAATCTGGCGTAATAGGAGGAGCGTGATGAAGCGTGACTTAGGTACTCACGAGAGAGAGAGAGAGAGAGAGAGAGAGAGAGAGAGAGAGAGAGAGAGAGAGGGGGGAGAGAGGGAGAGGGAGAGGGAGAGGGAGAGGGAATTTTGCATCGTGCAAAGCATTGAATTAACCCATGGTAGTAAGGAGGTTTGGCTATCTGTCCTGCCTTCGCAATGGGTAGTGCCTAATGGGTGGAATGACGATGGAACATCTTCAGACGAGAATGCAGATCTTTTTGGACGTGATCTTTATGTAAACGTAAACGTTTATGCAAACATGAATTAACATCATTATTGTTTGACCCGCCTAGGAAAAGGCAGGTATTTTTAATTTAGAACCTTTTTGAAATTTTTGCTCATTTGCTTTATTGTAGGCTACACGCAAGTCGAGACGGATGGAGAAAAATTCCGACACCGAGGAGGAACGGGCGTTATTCAGCAAAAGGCAAAAAACATCAAAAGCCAATGAGAGCCGCTCTATAAGGCCACAAGAGGTGAATCGGGAATTACCGCCTGCAATCGAAAACGTTGTTGAACGTACGTCCCAAAATGAGCAGCCAATCTTCGCAGATTGCACGGCTGTTCATATAAATTTAAATCCATTCCAAATAATAACCCCGGAAGAAGCGCGACACGAACTAATTATGCAGAAATTAAATTCCATTCAGCAAGAATTTCAAAAAGTCAACGCGCTGTGATTGATGAATTACCGCAAATGAATGCGAAGCTTGATATAATTGGAACATCAACTACAAGAAGCAGTCGCGAGGACAAAATACCAAACGTCGACGAAGTATTTCCGCCCGTTTCAAATTTAGAGGAGCCAACCGTGTTAAATGAAAAGTTACAAGATCCCGATTTCGTGAACGTTTGCGTCAAGCACCTGGGCAGAATCTGTGGAAAAGAGGGGAAGATAGGAAAGAGGAGATCTGTTGCCCTTCGAATCATCGACAAGATTTTTTGTCGCGAATTTTTAACTGCATGTACCTGGACGGGCTTGACACGGCAACCGGTCCCGAAACATTGTTTATCGCAGTACAAATTTGTAACCCAACTAGTGGAACGAACAGTTTTATACTACGACAGCTTGTGGACACCGGAACAGAAAGACAAATTTTTGCGCTGTATTTTAAATAATTCATCAACGCGTTATAAATGCGACAAAGGAATAAGAACTCCAAATACTCGCTCGCGCGCGGTACAAAAAAATACTGTTGTAATAAAACTAATATAATGCGCCGCCCCTGAAAGTTCCTAATGATTCGGGTAGCGGTGGAGAGCGAGGAGCACGCGGTCCACGATCCGATCCGAGCAGCCGCGAGCGTAGAAACCGCCTTGTTGATTGCGGCGACGACTGTTCGGCGTACCTAGCAACGGCTTCGTATAAGAATCGCGATCGCGGACGCGCTCGCCCTATTCCCGCTGAATTCTCTTGGGAGAGGACGAGGTAAGACCATCGGCCGCCTAAAAGAATTAGGAGAGGACGAAGCTCTGCTCTCGGCCGCCTAACAGCACAGGAGAGTACATTTGTTGTTCCTGGACGCCTCTGGAATGAAGAGAACGGCTGAGAAAGCCGGTCGCCTTCCAGAGAGTACAGAGCGACTTCCTGGACGCCTGCCTACGATGGGAGAGTACGGGGGTTACTCCTGGACGCCCCGAGGATAGGAGAGAACGGCTGAGAAAGTCGGTCGCCTATCCGAATGGGAGAGTACGGGAGGACTACCTGGACGCCCACTCTGACTCGAATAAATACCCTACGATGGGGAGAGTCCGGCTATGAAAGTCGGACGCCTAGAAATGTTATTACTAAATCCATTGCTAGGACCGCGGATTAGATTCACTAAGCATGTTAAGCAAAAGTTGGAAACCATAAAACCTGTAACACTTCCTCTCCTTCAATAATAAACTTAACCTTGTATTCTCCTCAGATCCTGTATCCAAATTATTTCCCGAAAACCATACCACTCAAAACGCACATTACAATGTTAATAATAATGCTTCAGGCGATAGGGCCCCCGAATGAGCCACTCACATTTAAGCATGTTCCATTATTTAATTTGTGTGTAATCGTGTTATATACGTAAGTGAAGTAGTTCTTGTATAGATGTTCCAATATTGTGACTATGCCAGAATATTATGGGTGTTTTGCTGCGTGATTATTCTATGGTATTGTACCTAAATTTTATTAAGTAGGATTATAAATTTTATACAGAGCGTTTGGACAACTGACTCACTGACAATGTCATTTACGTAGTAGTTCGCAACAACGAGTTATCAAATAGGTACAGGTTGTCTTGAAGTTCGCCAATAAAAAGAAACGAGGAAATATCGAGGAAGGATAGAATAGGCAGGGTTTTTAACTAAGGCGGATAATCTTAAAAATTAAAATCAGATATTGATAATGGAGTAGAAGCTCTTTACAGCTATTTCTTACTTTATATTTGTTCGTCAACAGGATATGTATGATGTAATGGGATAAAGATAGTTGTATCGAATAGCTGTGTCGCTACAAATTTGCATAAAATACTACCGAAAGCGTAAAACAGAGGTTCTTGTAATTTTTTTTACATTTTTTGACTTAAATACATTTATGTCGCTAGATTTTATAGGGTGTTCAAAAAGATCTTCCAATTCATATATTTTCGATCCATAAATGCCATTGTGTTTAGCGAATCGCATAGCCATAAATATTTTTGAACGTGCTAAAAACCACTTATCTTTATCATTATTAGTTAAAGTGAAACCATTCCGCAATGTGACGTACGCATATTTAGTTGCATCTTCTTTTGTGGGGCATTTAAAAAACGGATAGTCTATAACATTTGGGCTATGTGAATTATTAGTTTCATTCGCATATATTTCTGTTAGCCGATTTGGCACTTGGGGTAATGTGTGCCGGCCTGATCTCAACATCTGTTTAATTTCAAACAAATGGTTTTCGAACGGATACGAAGATATTGATGGCAGTGGCCCAAAACGTTCTCATTCACTAACTACGTTAAGCAGATTATGTATAAGTCTCGTTGAGGTATTAAATAAGTTATAAAAAGTTCCACTAATTCGTTGAAGAGAACCACAGCGACAGGTAAGAAACAACGATAATAGTTTGTTAAACACATAGTTGTCGCACAAAATAAGTTTAAGAAATTTTCATAATGTTCAGGTGTTAAAAAATGTGAAAACACATCAATACCATAATAATTTAAAAAAGCTGCACACTCCGTGCCTTTCCAATGATTTAGATATTTCAGCTCGCGCACAATACGATGAATTTCTACTGGCAATTTTATGTTTTTTAGAATAGAAGATATTTGTTCAACTACCTGATTGGACCATTTGCTGCCTTCAGAACCAGGATTTCCGTCTTTATACATTAGCAATAAACGTTTTGTAACTCCAAGATGCAGTAAATGTAAGGAATCAGCTACAACTACGTCCTCAACCATGTCGATTGGGAGCCTGAGAAGCGGTGTGATTATCGGCAATCTATGTATTTTTCTAGGTTCTGTCCTGATTATGTAATCACGGTAATGGTTTCCATATGCGCGAGCACGAAACGCAGCGTCTGTTCTTTTGTGCACTTTAGTTATTGGAAGAAATACTCTTGTACACATAAGGGTTGAATGCACTCCAACAATACAACATTTCTGATATCCATTTTGCAAGTTAAAATTTACAGTACCTGTAAAAGAATATCTCATCACTTTGCGTGTTTCACTGCCCCCAAATGCTACTATAAAGAAAATTTACCTCTTATAAAGGCTCCCGCGGGGAATCGCATATAAACGCTCTAAATTTGATAGTCAGTTTGAAGTCGTTAATAATTACTCCGGTCTCCAAAATTTTGCACATCTCAATAACAAAGGGATTCAAAAATTCTTCAATTTTTCCTGGCTTTTGATGACCGTAAAATATACCAATAGTCATTGGGCAAATATGTGGCATTTCATGTACATTGAATAGTATAGGCCAAAATTGCGCAGTTCCATTATTGTATATTGGTAAACCATCTATGTTAACATTAATTTGAATTCTTTGATTTCTTCAAATCGAAAAAACATACACGCAGTGCAGTTTCAATCCCATTACGCCAGTATTCGCCACCTTCTATTTTTTGTATAATGGGTGATTTATAAGGGGTGCCTGTTGAAATATTTCTTTGTACACTATTGGTAAATATAAGATTGTAAACGTTTATATTCAAATATATATTTCATATGCATACGCATTAGTGTTCTTGGGTCCTTGCATAAGCGTGCATCG
This sequence comes from Ectemnius lituratus, assembly GCA_910593735.2. Classification (NCBI taxonomy): domain Eukaryota; kingdom Metazoa; phylum Arthropoda; class Insecta; order Hymenoptera; family Crabronidae; genus Ectemnius; species Ectemnius lituratus. The sequence goes on from OU343037.1 coordinate 4,590,907, forward strand.
CATGAAATATTTAACCTCTCAACGAGAGGTTTCAACGCAAGATGCGGAATATTATAATCGCTAGCCCATTGCCGCAAAAATGACTAGAAATCTTCCTTTGGAGCATTGTAGCTATTGCCAGTATTTGGTGCTTGACAGCTCAGTGTTTCGTCACCAGGTACATCGTAAAATGTGTCATCACCATCTCAACTAAACGATGGACTATTTGACCTAAGCGACGTATGTTCATCGCCTTCTTCGAGATCACGAATATTTTCACCAATCAAAATCTCATCTCCATTTGATTCATGAGGTTGTTGAGATTTATTGCTATTCACGCTGCTTAAAAGCCTCGCACGATTTGCACATACTCTTCTACGATATGTACCGCTCCTTCTCATTTTTTTCCAACCTAGTAGTTTTCCTTCCATAGTTAAGGTAAACAAGTAGCACGAACAAGGAGCTAAAAATGTACTCTAAAACACAATTCGATGAACGGGCACGCGAAAGTTGTGATTGGACTGCCAAAATAAGAATGCCTTTGTCGATCAGTTCGCACCGTGAGAGTAATAACAAGAGCGTGATAAGTTTACATATTGTGACGTTACGCCTGGCGTACGCCACAAAACGATTCCCCTACACAAAATTAGCGCCACAATGCGAGCGAAATGACGTCTCCAATAAGGATCGAGAAAGATCGGAACAAATATTAACGCCCGGAAACTTTCGCCTGAGCCAACCAGGAAACAGCAAGCCCAGGGACAACCATCTATCGACAGCACCTGGAGTCAACCCAAATCTAGCAGCAACCAGGACTCGGCTCGACCGAGACGAACACTAAGACGCCAGCAGTTTCCGAAGGGATCGCAAGCGACTGGTCATCGCGGGAAACCACTGGGCGGTGAGGCAAGCGACCTCAAGACACCCAGCCACGGGAGAGAAGAAGAATTTCCGACACGCCGTAGCAGGGTTGGTGCACAGTTGGGCATACGGCCCTGGCACCGTTCGTTCGAGGGCACTGCGAGCCCTGCGAGCGCGGTAGACCAGGCGACCAATTAGGAACCGATTTTCCGGACAAAGGAAGCCAGGCGAGAGCGTAGACGCGAGCGCGCTTTTCGGCACTCTTGAGCTGACTATCGGGCGAGTGCGACATATTAGCGAGCGAAGAGCGACTAGCGAACTAGCGAGCGAAAGCTACCAGAGGCAAATACTACCGCAAGCAAGGAAGGACGGAAGTCGAATCCCTGGCCAACAATTAGCGTAGCCTCCAGCGAGATTAATTAGCGGTAAGCGAATCAGCCCTTCGGCCTAGCCTTTGTAAGAGACCGGCTCCTCGTCGGATCTCCGCTAGTAGTCCGTTGCCTCTCTGTCGTTCTAACTTCGAATTGTGTGAGACTGCAAGCTCTTATCCTCGAGTCGCCGATGACATTTTCTATCGTAGCGTTTTAGGTCTTTCACTTGCGATGTCAGAAACTGTGATCTTACTGCAGGCTGACTAAGTCAGCCAAGAGTCAAATTGTAATCTTCAGATTCTCTGTATTACGAACGCCGATCAACTGCGTCCAGCCAGCCTCCAACTTAATATAAAACGACATTCACTAACTCAGTTATACGCTTCGCCCGAGGTTGCCGATGAACGCTTCGGGTGAACAATCTTATCTCAACTGCACTGTCGGAATAAAATCATTCTAATTAGCTCAGAACCCAACGGTTTGTTCACTCGTGTCGACCCACGTGCTCTCCTTGTCTATTATCGTCTAGCCGAAGCAAAGTACGGCGTCTCGGGAGATCTCCTGTTGCCGTTCCTCTTACGATTTTGTGCTCGTGTGTGGCATCTTCGATGCCTGGCGCCCAATTTTGTGTGTACTTGAGGAATCGTTGGCTTCGGATCTCTCGAGCCGAAGTATCGGGAAAGGAAATAATTGGGAGAATTACGAATAGCAGAGATCCAAGTATTCGAGAAACTAACGTTACCGAGTTAAAGTTAGAGAAATAACAACCAACCAAAGCATTTCGAAATTATTCTCGAGTATAGTTAGCAGGCTCGAGAATAATATTTCATTTTCCTGATAATATATACAGATATGGAGGAATTTCTGCAAAGAAATGTTACTTGCAGGTTATACACTGAAATTCTTGCAAAGAAATGCTGTTTGGAGACTATGCGCAAAAATTCCTGCAAAGAAATACTGACTGTGAGCCATATACAGACATTTCTGCAAAGGAATACTACTTACACGCTATACGCGAGCTGCCCTGTAAATATACTGCCCATGCAAGCTACGTGTACGAATTTCTGCAAAGAAATGCTGCTTACTGCCCTCCAAATACAGGGTGAAACTCTACATGTGTCTGCTGTTCAAGGGGGTTAATCTGCATGCCGAGGGGATAAGAAAATTCTAATACAACTTTGAATTTTGCGGTCCCGTTTGTTAGTTATAGCAAGTTGAACAATCAGTAGAAAAGACGCGGTCAGGCGAGTTGCAGTCACTTTTTGACCGACCGGAGACGCATGGCAAAGTAGGTCACGGTGACCTACACGCAAAATCGAGAGGACATCGAATCAGAACAGATCAACGTCGATAAAGCGGGATTCCTAGCGCGAGATGTCAGTAGTTAAGAGGTGATGAGCTTCGAATCTCGCGTAAAAGACAGCACGACGCGACGGCACGTCTGGACGAGGCGACGATATGCGGGCGGCCATTCCCGCCGATCTCTTCGTAGCGCGATCGCCAAGTAAGAGCAGAAAAGTCCCGCGGAATCAATCGAAGAGATGCTTTATTCACAAATTTCAAATTGATTGTGGATGGAAATCAATCAAAAAAGGGTAACATTCGCTCCGGATCCAAATTTGCCGTTCCACCTGCTCGCTACTGCAGAGTTTTGGAAGTCAGCGGACAGAAATTCGCTCTGCGTCCGGATTCTCATTGAGACATGGAATTATTCGCGTCGTGTTTAGAAGTTAATAAGGGGAATGGTACATAAAATTGCAGCATTGACATTTTATAATATTGTTACGGCCCTGCGTGCCCTGCATGCACCCTGCTCGCTTGTTAAGGGGCTAGACTCCGGTCATTCGCGGTATGGTAGAGGCGCTGTTTTATCGGCACAAATGGCCCAAATCATGCTTCCGGATTCCCGCGCCTGTGGGCTTATATGAAATGATTTTGGGTTGGGAATGGTCCCATTCGAAAGATGAAGGATCAATGCAGACCGGATGATACCTGATTTTGCATGATTCCGACGCTTTTTAGTCATAATAATGTGCTAAAAGTTGTAAACTCGGCGCAGTTTTGACGAATTTTAGGCCATCAATATCATTATAAAAGCATTGAAATCGCGCAAAATCAGGTATCATCCGGTCTGCACTGATCCTTCATCTTTCGATTGCGACGTTTCACAACTCAAAATCATTTCATATAAGCCCACAGGAGCGGGAATGCGGAAGCATGATTTTCCCCGCATTGTAGCCATGTTGTTGATATGAAGAGCGGTATAGCTGGGTACTTTAGGTGGACCATTGGGTCCGAGGTGGTGCCTAATTGAGAAGGCTGCTCTGCGCTGTTTGACAGCTTTGACAGCAAGTTCTGGGGTTAGGCATAACGCGATGCAGATGTACTTCGCAACAATATGATTTTACAAGAATACCCTACCTATACTTATGTTTTTTAGCTGTGGGATTTATCGGATTCTAGCAAATAGTTCCTTAGTAAATAGTAATGACTTGTTTTGAATCATTACAAGTCGAACAATATTCCAGTGTGTTTACCAAATACAGTGTCTTGTTATTTAAATATTCTTGTGCTGTTGTAATAATTTGTGTCTTTCCTATTACGAATGGGAGTCTGCATAACTGTGTTGTTTTGGATACTGTAAAATGATGATGAACAAGTTGATCTTCCAGTTTTTGTATGTTTCAAAAAAGTTTGATTCAAGAACCAAACACTTGTTGAATACAGCTGTTTGAGTTTGGATCAATAGTCATTTATTCGATAATGTGAGGCTTCTGAATCTTAGTAACCGAAAGGAAATTACTGGTCTGCAAACATGTCTTTCAATTGAAACATTTAGACATGCATAACAATTCTTTGCCAATAATTTTTGTGAAATGGATTGTCTAATCGAGATCTGCTATTTCATAATTACGTCTATTGTTATAGTATAAACTGGAATGAAGTGCAGTTGTGGATACTTTTTGCCAAAGTACTCTTCAGTGTCTTGAATGCTTGACTGTCACAAATATATCAAAGGAGCTAATATATCAACGTGTCTTCCATCCTCGTGTCTGCTATATCTGATATTAGAATCAGTGGACGGTTTCTCAGAACTAATATCTCAATACAAAGATACGTATGAACACTGATAGATGCGTTTACAGTTTTTATGGTTTATAGGCCTCAAATTACTGTGCAAATATATATTGACTCAAGTTGAAGTGACTGCCTTTTATCAAATTTTCCATTTAGTTACAGCACTTTTTTTAAAAATCCATTAATTAGAAGACTAACAGCTGTATAGTTAGAAATCTCTTACATACTCATAAACAATGGTACTAAACAATGACATGACTGTCATTTCTAGTAAGCCCACCCAGTGTACCTAGTGAAAAAGGGCATGCTAACAAAGGATTCAAAGTATAATATTTTATTTTCTGGATTTTTAAAAATGCAATCCTGTGTTTGTTTTGGTAAAATAGAAATATTTCCCATAGCTCAAAAGCATACATACACCCTAACATTCCTAGGACAGACGTATGATAACAGTCTTCCTCCTCAACAGAATTACTATACATTCCCAGTGCAGAGATGTATATTATTTGCCCTGCATATCTATAGAAACTGTCGTAACACATTTCACACTGGGAATCGAACTCATGACTTACTATTGGAATCTCTTTGCCATATTGAGACACTACTCCGATTGTTCTCATTACGTGTTTTCTGTCTGAAAAAAGACTGCAAATACCATTTAGTAGAAAAAGTGTGACAGCTACAATTAATCGGCTACACTTTCGATCTCAACACGTAGAGTAATATTTTATAAAAAAAATGTATTGATTTTGTAGTCAATTATATACGTCATACGAATCATTCAAATCATAATCTATAAAATTTGTAATTGTATAATATGAAACAGAATAGTTGCGGCGTACTATAAATATTTGGTTGTCCAAAATGTAATTATAGATATAGAACAGAATCGCAATTCTTTTACGGAAATTGGGAAATTCCATGATAGTTCTATAAGTATAAGTAAGATGATGGATTTCCATTTGAAAGGGATGAGTTCGATGCCGCGGTCAATACAATACTGTTCGCGTCTCTTTTTACATTTCCTGCTTTTTCTTTCACTTTATATTTTGATAAAATCGACATCCAGTGAATTTACATGCATTGTTATACTTTTGGCAATAGACATATACACGTAACGTGCGTATAATGAGGGATAGCCAATTATAGTTGAAAGGAAACAGAGCCAAACCGGTTCCCATATATAGTATAGTATGCTATAGTACGCATACGTACATACTATACATATAGTATGCGTACTTGGGACTCGACTCGGACTCGGACTCGGAACCTCGGGAGCTGGTAGCTCCTCAGTTCAAGATCGTAAAAGCGATAAGCGAGTGCCGCAAAAAAAGGGGATCGAAACAGTTGAATATATGCATGGGTGAGAGCTGACACACACACATTTGTAAGCTGGATCATTCGATAGACATCGCGAGCAGCTCCATCTCGCCCGTCAAAATTCTGTAGGTAACACAGCGAACAGTCAGCTCGCTAAAAGTCACGTGGGTACCCTAGCCCCTTAAGGAGTTTCCGAGCCCTAAAACACAAACAAATGTTAAACAATATTTAGGCTTGGTAGGCTATTATAGACGATTTATCAAGAATATGGCAAAGATTGCCAAACCACTTACAAATGTCACCAAGGATACTCTGCTTGGGACGATAATGCACAGAATGCATTTGAAAAATTGAGAGATATTATTTGTTCAGAACCACTGTTAAAGTATCCGGATTTCTCTCGTCCATTTGTTATCACCACTGATGCTTCTTGTTATGCCGTCGGGGCAGTGCTCAGTCAAGGTGAAATTGGAAAAGATTTGCCCATAGCCTATGCATCGAGAGTCTTGAATTCAGCGGAGGTCAATTATTCGACCACAGAAAAAGAATTGGATGCCATTGTGTTTGGAGTAGAGCATTTTCGTCCTTATGTGCATGGTCAACGTTTTACTCTGGTGACGGATCATCGTCCCTTGGTTTGGCTCGATAGTATGGAAAATCCGTGTTCAAGACTCACACGATAGTGAATTCGGCTTAATGAATTTGACTACGAAATAGTTTATAAACCTGGTAAAGTAAATTCTAACGCGGATGCTTTGTCTAGGAATCCCGTTGTCTTGGCACCTCCCATTGAAACCCCACATCCTCCTTTAAGTTTACCTTTGAATTCAAATAGAACTTTTAGTAAAGATGAAATTAATCTAAACATAATGATAGCTTCTCTTGTCACTACTCAAAAGTTGCAATCTATTCAAAATTTAGAGTCACAACCTTGTTCAAATCACTTACTTGCAAATAACTCTGAGAAACTGAACCGTGTTAACACTGACGGTCCATCTCCGATCTTTGAGGCCTCGTCGGAGATGGACTCTGAGGTGGTCCATTGCGAAGGGGCTCTGAGTGGTCAATCGGCTAACGAGGATTCCGTACGGCGGACCCTCGCTTTTGACCAACATCCTCGAGCTGGCGGCTCTGTCCATTGTGGCTGCAATGCCCTTTTTGCGATGGATTTCGCTTGGACGTTGAGTTCCTTATATCCACGTGGTACCTTAGGGTCCACATTGTCTTCGGGCAATTCGGTTGGGGCTGGTGCACCAGACCAGCTTGAGGCTGGAGTGCCTACTGTTGGATTTTTGTTGGAAGAGTGCGCTGGGACTTCGGAACAATCTCTTGAAGTTTTACTTTTAGAATCTGAAATAGAAAATCAAATTAGAGTCCTTCCGACTACTTCTTCTAAAATACTTGATACTCATCTAACCCCCCTTCCCAACTTAAATTTCACCAAAGATCACCTTCATATGCGCCAAGATAACATTATTCATTTTATTTCCACCGATTGTGAAATAGTTTCAGAAATTAGTAAACAGCTAAAAGCTCGTGATAAGATACCAGTCGAAACCATTAAACAGAGTACCCTTAAACCTGGTGATGCAATGATTTATCCTGATGGTACACATTTTATATTTCACTTATTCCATAAAGCCAAGCATAGCGACGAATTAAATTTTAGTGACCTGATTTCATGTTTTCAAATGTTAAAAGAACTAATGACTAGATTTGACATAAAATCATTTAGTATCTCTTCAAATAATAACGATTTGGAATCTCTTGAATGGGACGTAATTCAAAAACTGCTGACAGACATCTTCAACTCACCTCAATTTTCAATTACAATATGCACTGGGGAAATAGAGACTCCTTTACCAGACCGTAGGCTTGCCATTATAAAAGAATACCATGAATCTATAGTTGGAGGACATCGAGTTATTACACAAATCTACAATAGAATTAGAGAGGATTACTTTTGGCCTAAAATGAGAAAAGATGTACAGGATTTTGTTAGCACTAGTACGAGTTGTCAAAGAAATAAAATTCTCTCTACTAAGACAAGACGACCTATGAAAATTTCAGATACACCCAGGAAAGCTTTTGACAAACTACAGCTAGATATTGTAGGTCCATTACCGATTACAAAGAAAGGAAATAGATACCTTTTAACTTTGCAGGATAACTTGACCAAGTATTCAGATGCCATTCCCCTGTCGTGTATTGACGCTGTCACAGTCGCTACCGCTGTTGCCGAAGAATTCATTAGCCGCTTCGGATGTCCTCGTAGCATCCACACAGATCAGGGTAGCAATTCACTAGCAATGTTATGAAGAATCTCTGTAGGATATTTAAAATCCAAAAAATCACTTCAACCGCGTTTCACCCCCAATCTTTAGGATCCTTGGAACGCGCGCATAGAGTTTTCGTTGACTATTTGAAACATTATTGCACCAAAACCGATTGGGATGATTGGATTCGATTCGGGATATTCGCGTATAACACTTCAATTCACGAATCCACAGGTTTTACCCCTCACGAGTTAGTTTTTGGCATTAAGGCCACCATTCCCTCTGAGTTCGCAAAAGAGACTGTGCCCCGAACATTTGTAGACTACTTAGACCAGTTATTTTGCCGAATTTCCAAAACTCAAGCCACCGCGAGTGAAAATCTCTAGAAAGCTAAAGAGAAGAGCAAAAACCATTATGATAAGAATTCTCACCCCTGTAAATTCACTGTTGACGACAGTGTATACCTGCTCAAGGAACCGAAAACTTCTAAATTCGACCTGGCTTGGCAAGGACCGTATAGAGTAATTAAGGTTTTTAACGACTTAACCGTAGAAATAGCTATTAATGCTACCCGTAGTAAGATAGTGCATGCTAATTAACTAAAATTAGCTTGCGTTAGACCGGATCCTATGTAAATATAATCCTAACCGTAAGTGGATCTTGTAAGTTCGATCTTTTTATATTCACTCCTTTCATTCACGTATTATATATTTTTAACGCACTTTAGTTTTAAGCTAGAATGTAAACATTAACTTCTAGGCGAGATTGAAAAAGCTGTTTTCTATGAAACATATTTTTTTATAGGAAGGGAGGTGTTGCGTATCCCATCCCGACCTCTCTCGCGCTTTGAATTTAGCCTCTAGTCGATAACGCCGACACTTTTAATAGGCGGCAGATAGCTTAATTTTAAAACTCAGCATGCATAAAGAATCGTACGAATACGTAGGATTTCCGCTTTAATATTTCATAAATAGGAATGCAATAACGGGCACGCAGATGTCGAGCTATTGTAAGAGAAAAAGCAGCGAAGCGAGGCCTGGAGTAAACATGGGCAATAGCTAAGAAGTCACGTCTTAACTTCTTAGAAAGTCCTCGATAATCCTAACACAATGGCTCAGAAAAACTCAAGTATCGAGACTCCTCGAAACTTTCGAACACATGGAGTCAATTGCCTCCCATAAATTATTCTTTCCCGGAAACAGACCGTCGCTCTTCTTTCTCTCTCGCTCCGTCAAGAGCCCAGCAGGGTTTTTCCGCGGCTCGGCGATTCCCACCTCGCCGCCATTTCTCGTTGGCGCCCAGCGCACGTAGCCTAGGTCAGGAGTAGGGCCTAGAGTGGAGGGAGAGCCCTTTTGCTGCGCGCGCCTGCGAAATCTTAGAGAATGAGTAAGTCCCACGGAAGGGCACCAATAGAACTGCGTAAGGGTCAGCGTCGGCTCTAGCGAGCGCCGGATTGGCTCCTTCTCACCCGCTTGGAGAAGGGAGCTTTCTCAGACGTCGTCCATTCCGACTTGTGGAATAAGACGTCACTTCGGTTTTCAGCAGTCAAGCGATTAAGACGATTTGTCTTCATCGCTTGACTGCGTTCGTCTCCTTCGCGAGCATTCCGCAACCAAATAATGCTCGCGAAGGAGACGACCGCATCCCAATTATCCGCGCTGCCGAGCATCCTATCTATGATGCTCGACAGCGCGAAATCGTCCTCACCCCCTATCACGCCGACCAGGACGGCGCGCTCGTCCGCCCACGCTGAACAGAATTCCAGCGTGTGCTGCGCGTCGTCCTGGTCGGCCAACACAATGGTGGCAGCGGACCGTGGCCTCCCTACCGATCCTGGCCAGGTACTCACCGAAACAACCATGCCCGGTGAGCACCTGGCACAGGCGGTACGTGACACTTCCGAAGTCCCTATCCGCCCAGCGCTGGAGATGCGGCCGGATAGCCCGGACTGCCCTGCTGGGCTCGATGCCCGGCTCGTCGAGCCAGCTGGCCCACGAGTCCAGCAGGTACTGCCGGGACTGGAGGCCTGACAAACCCCCGAACACGCAACATGCGTGACCGTGTTGCGCCCCGTGGGATTCTCCAAACCTATGACTTCCTTCCGATGGCTTCAGGCGAGCTTAGAGCAGGGTTCTGCCCGTGGAACGCAAAAGCGCTCTGCTTTCGGATCGCAGATGGATCACCGTGGTGAGCGCAAATGAGGTCTTTTCAAATCAGATGTAAATCATAGGATTTTCGTGATAAAATAAAGCTGATATTCTTTATTGCAGACCACAGATAAGCACGTGTGCGCTCTGGGTGATCCGGGCGAGCAAAGAGGAAGAAGCCCCTCGGCGTGCCCTTTTTATAACGTATAAAAAGTTGAATGTTGCATACGATGTGGGCTTATTTGTTTGGTCGATGCTAGATCTTAGCAACTCAATAAATCGGTTACATGATAAGGTCGTGCGCTTGTTTACCTTGTCCAGTCGGTATTATATATTACAGGGAATTCCGGTCGAGCTGAAGGTAAGTTTCTCCGAAATAGCAATAAAACAGAATCCGAGGCGCGGCCAGATGTGCCCACTTGTACCTCTCTCTCTTCGACCCTTGCCTCTCGCTCTACCTGAGAAACCCCACCGCAGGGGGGTGTCCGCGTGGGCTGCGCTGCCGCCAACGAACCCCACCACCGCAAACGCGCATCCACCAGGCGCAACAACTCAGGAGAAGGAGTAGGGCCCAGGAGAAGGGAACCGCGCGCGCAGACGAAGAAGGAGTAGGGGACCAATCAAAGCCTTGTAAGCGCCAACAAGGCAAAATCGGCCCTCTGATTGGCTGTTCAACAGACGCGTGGAGTAGGAGGCCCGCGATCATGGCCTCAGGCGATCGGAACTTCAAATCATGAGGCAGACTCAATGTATCTTTGAGTCCAGACCGACCTTCCTCGAGCGAGCGATTTCATTTTCATTTTTCAACTTTTGTTCATGGACAGTAGCCGCGTGTGTTTGACTTTCTCCGAGAACATATATATATTTTTACCAGTTTACTCTTAACCAACTTTCTTCTTATTTGAATTCAACCTTCCGACACTTGCAGAGCGTTTCAACGCTTCACGGGCACTCGAACCCATCTTCGCGTAAAACAACCAAGGACGGTAATGCAACACGTATCCCGTGCCACCGCTTTCCCGAGCTCGCCGATCTTGCTGGCCGGCTAGGAAAGCGGGGAAACTTCGACCGAACCTCCTCTCTGAATCTTAAGCCCTCTGGGTCCTTCAATGGGCGCCAGACCCCGTGACCGAGACCAAATTTGATTTTAATAGTTAACCCAGAGGAGATGAAAAACTCAAGCGAGAGAGAAAGCTCGGTGGGAAACGCGGATGATGATGGCCCGGCTGGCCAGATGTAATAGGAGAGGGGCGGGGAACAAGGGAGGCCAGGGACGAGACACAATTGACGTACGGGAAAGCTGAAAAGATGTCCAAATGCTGCAATTGTTCGTTTAACAAAGACGTCTTGTTTATTTATGTCGGGCGAACCGACGGTACTACAACTACATAACCTATGGCAAATCGAGCTAACGCGCTCTCGATCCTAGGCCATGAGGGCCCCTTTACAATTTAACCCTACGGTAGAGAAACGCGTCGTGCGATCGACAGATGGTCGGTCGATTACCAGACTGCAATATTTAAACTAGCCGAACGTTGGCGGGCGATGTACGCCGCGAAGAATTATAAACCCGGTCGCCCGTTCGAGCGGACGATCGATCGCGGATCCCGGCAATAAGTGGCAAGATGGCGGCTACTTTGTTCGGCGAACGCAGTCTTACAATGCTACCGCGCGACTCAGAAGCGACTTGCGAAGTCGCCCCAAGGAAGGAAGGGCAAATACAGGCTAATTAAGACTCTACTGGCAAACAACAAATGCGAGGAGCCCGGCTACTAGGCTCGGAGCTTTATGTAGGACCTCTAAGAGGTACTCTACGGCCGGTACCCTTGCCGAAAACTGATCCCAGTCCTAAGCTGGTACGATAGGATATCCAGTCGTCTGGTGTACAAAGCTCCTCTACAGTATCCACTCGCTCTCTCTCGTCACACTCACTCCTTTTACACACTTAGCAAAATGCTCGGAAGGCTAGTTTACGGTAGGACAATCGCAATCTGAGTGACGAGAGAGAGTCCCTAATTCGCTAAGTGGCCTCACACCCTCAGCGTCGTTACCCCCAAATCCTCCCGTAGCTCCATCCGTTAGACGGTGTCGAAATCGAGCCCGCGCGTTAGACCCGACATCGACCGCATGTATCGACCGCCTGTGACGATCCGTCTCCAGCGCAGGTCAACCACCAAGAGTGAGGGGCGTCCAGCTCCCTTCCCTGACGTCTCTTGGCTGGCCGTCCGTCTTCAGGGGTTGCTTCGTTATCGACAAGGCAATCCCCAGCTCATCCGGCCTCCCAGGTTGCGCAGTCTTGGTATCAGGACTCTCCTTCTCGCCTATACGGATAGCCATTCCATTAGGTGGTGCCGACCTAGAGACGTCCCGGCGTTCAAGCCCGCGTTAGTTCCTGCTTATTTTGCCTGTGCCTGCCTTGGAGGAACGATGTAAAGCTTGCCCGCTCTATGAGAGGGAGAGAGAGAGAGAGGGAGATAACAGACAACAGATGTTTATTTGTTCTAGGGCAGGTATAGCTCTCTCAGAACATAAAAGTACAAAAATAGACAAACAGCACAGATAACACATACTGTCAGGAATTTTCCTGGGGCTGCTCGGGGATAAAGCTGCCGTCAGTTGCCCAGGAAAATGTATTAATTTTTGACCGGACTTGAACGGGACTCACCAAAATTGACCCAAAACGACAGACACCAATGCGAAACTAATTCCTGACCCTCGACTGCGATTCCGGAACTACGAAGGGCGCCAGGAATGCTACGATACCACGTAATCTAACCGAACAGGCGATCCGCCGGACGGAACTTCCGGGAAGTCGCAGTCGCATTATCTACCGCGGCAGCTCAGAGGCCGGTGGAAGAGGAAAGCGGTGGATTCGGCAGGAGACGCAACCAAGACAGATTTTTAATTGCCTCGAGATTTATTGAGCTCTATGATGATGGTTAGCTAGCGTGGCTTGAGAGGATACAGAGACGGGCTACGCTCACGAACGGTACAAGATGCTCGTGAGGAGCAGGCGAATTTGGTATAACTATTGCGCGAACGGCTAACAATTTTGGCGAAGTCTCGAGACGGCGAGACTCCCGGAAACGGGTACTATCTAGCTTCTGAGGGGAACCTCGAGACCAAAAACTTAGACTACTGGACGGAATATGACTCGTGGCGAGATCGGGAGCCCTCCAGGAAGGTCGAGACTAAATTCGCGGTAAGACTCGGGAAGACTTCACAGCGGTTCAACTACTAGGAGGAGCACAGAGACGGGACGTGTACACGACTCGGTCAGGACAATCCCCTGACCAGTCAAACGTCTAAACGAAATATAATTTTGGCCCAAAGATGGTCACTTACCAATAAGTGGTGTCGAGGCGGTGCAAACGGAACACTGGATCACTGAGTCGAGTACGAATCTACACAACGAGTGTTCACTCCTTCCGCGCGCGGGACTTTAATAGATTTGGTATTATTACCCCCTGCACCCCCTGACTTTTGGCCGATAGTGCCACCTAACGCGACTCGGGCTCCAAGGCTCGGGGAGCCTCCGCAACAGGGCCGTACCCCTGCGCTATTGGAAGATCCTAGCGGCAGCTGCCGATGAATCCTTCCACCTGGATGTGCCTTCCCAACCGCCTAGAATTCCTGCGGGGTGGCCAATACTGCATTGGAACTCCTTCGTGGGCTGCTATCATCCGCAGTGGAGCCTCCACGTCGAGCCGGAGTCTCGTAGCGGCTGGTGACGAAATGCGAGATGGTCGTCAGGATGCAGGTGGTCATGATACGCCCCTGGCGAACGGTGTCTAGACGGCTCACGCGAAATTCAAAGAGAATTAGGAGCGAACAACAGATTATCAAATTGGATTAACGGTCGACCTTGCCTGGAGGCTATGTTATTTTTTCCCTAACGGCGCTTGTGATCAACCTTCCGGTCTTATTGTTTGCTAGGAGAGGACACTTCGTCACAATACATATACGCAAGAAAGAGTTAGGAAAATTAAGCAAAAATTACAAAATTAAAAGAACAGAAACGCAAACGCAGACGCATTAAAATAAGAATACCGAGAGATAAGCTCGCGCATAAAGGTAGGGTGAAAACAAGGCAAAAAAAAGGAAAGTAAAAAATAAAAAAGGTAAATATAAACAGAAAGCACGCAACATCACCAGGATTGAGAGATAAGAAAGTAGAAAAGGGGAAGGGGGGGGGGGCTAGTCGCCGTAGGTGTCCAGGGGGAACGCCCTTAATACCCTCTTAAAACTGGGGGGTGGGGGGGGATTCCAAAATTGGGGCCCACGTACAGAGTACGAGGCCCCAAAGAACGAGGTGCGGTGTACGGGCACCACTAGGAGGGTCCCTCGTTGCCGAGAGGGATAGCCGGCCGAATCCTCCGACCTGGTCGCAAGGAGGCCACGCAGAACCGCTGGAGTAGAGGACTTAATGGCATTGAAGAGGCTAATTCCGAGAAAGAGGTGCCGCCTTTCCCGCACCTTAAGCCATGAAAGACGACGGTAAAACGGCGTGACGTGCGCATCACGAGGCACGTCGTAAATATAGCGCACACACGCGTTGAGCGCACGCTGGAGTTTGAGCTCAAGAACCGCGCTGATACCTAGCAAAGCGTGGCAACAGTAATCCAGGTGTGGCAGGAAAAGGGAGGAAACAAGCTTAATTTTGAGGCTGCGCAGCAACGCAGCACTATGACGTCTCAGCCCCGCAAGCACACCGTAGACTTTACTACAGATGTGCCGAGTGTGATCCCCCCAGTCAAGAGTGGGCGATATGTGCAGACGCAGCGAGACGACCCGAGAGCCGTACGGGATGGGTATACCATCCATCTGAACCAGGGGGGCACCGGCGAAATGCTGCAGGCCAAGGGCACGAGCAGAGCCAAGCATGAAGCACTGCGTTTTAGATACGTTTAATTTAAGAGAGTTCATGGTGGACCAGGCAGAGACGCTGGCAAGGTCAGAATTAATTCTAGTAATTGCGTCTTGAAGGTCTTTGTAAGGCGCGGAGATATACAGTTGTACATCATCCGCGTATTTGACCACCTTGGAGTAGAAAATAGCAGAGTTGAGATCATGGATATACAGTGAGAAAAGAAACGGTCTAAGGACGGAACCTTGCGGCACGCCCGAGTGGACCGGGGAGAATTGAGAGGTAGACCGTCTGATTCTGACTGCCTGCACCTTATTCGTGAGGTAAGACCAGATCCACCGTAAGACCGAAAAAGATAGATTGAAAGAGTGAAGTTTAGTAAGGAGAAGAGAGTGGTCTACGGTGTCAAAGGCCTTTGAGAAATCGAGACAGACCAGGATTGTGACCATCCGCTGATCAGCAGCGAGACGGATGTCCTCCAGGAGTGTCAGGAGAGCGGATTGCGTAGATCGGTTTTTAACAAAACCATGTTGCGAGGGGTCCAACTTCCCAGAGCTATCGGGAAAACTTTGAATGTCAGTGAGAATCAACCTCTTAAGGATTTTAGAAAGCTCAGGAAGGATAGAGATAGGGCGAAAATCGGCAGGTACAGAAGCATTCGGTTTTTTAGGTATCGGGGTAATGAAAGAGCGACGCCAGGCGGCAGGAAAGATAGAGAAAGTGAGAGAAGAGTTGAAGATATGCAAGACAGAGGGGTAGATGCAGGAAACGACAAAGAGAGAAACCGCGCACTCAGCTCATTCGAGGGTGAGATGGACGAATTAGTAAGGCGCAAAGCGCAAGCAACTCTCCTCCGTGACCGGAGAGAAATAGAAAGATGAATCGTCAGAGGGACAGTTAGACAGAGACAAACATGCGGGGACGGCCGGTGGAGATGAGGCGTGAGCCGAAAGGAAGAAGGAATTAAGAGAGTCCGGAGACAAGTTAGTGGGAGTGGAAGTACGAGAGGGAGGAAAAACACCGAACGATTTTAGCTCGCGCCAAACATCGTTCGGGTTAGTAAGGTTTGAGAACCTGTCGAAGAGAAAAGCGGATCTAGCTCGCACCAGAACAGCTGGAACTCTGTTACGACAGGCTCTGTATTCTACCCGCAAGTCCGGGCTCCCAGTTCTAATATAGGACCTCCTGAGCGAGTCACGAGAACGCATCACGAGACGAATCTCAGGAGTGATCCAGGGAGCAGGTAGCCGTCTAACACGGAGGGGTCGAAGAAGGGCATGCTCGTTGAGGACTTGGAGCAAGTCCGCATTGAGATTATCAATCAACCGATCGACGCTGCTCTCACAAGAATTCGTAGCAAGACGAGCACAGCTGAGCTGAGAGATATCATTGACTAGCGTGTCGCGATCGATAGAACCATACCTCCGACGAAGATCGTTAAAAGGAGCAAGACGTGAAGTTAAGACGTATTCTAAAGAAAGGCTTATATTTGCCATGCGATTGTTAGGCATTTGCAAAGAAGGAATAAATCTTTTCTGTGGGCTTATGGATATATCTGCAGGTTTCAGCAACAATTTATATTATGCCACCTTGGAGAAAGTATACAGTTCAGCAAGTGCAACATTTCGAACATTGTGCCATAAAGCTGTAGAAGAGGAAAAGGATATAAATTCGCAAAAAAACAAGCCTTTGTTACAATTGACTGTTTCCGGTGACGGGACATGGAAAAAGCATGGATTTTCGTCACTATTCGGTGTCACACCTCTTATAGGACATAATACTGGAAAGGTAATTGACCTCGTTGTGAAAAGCAGATACTGTCAGTCGTGCATTTTTTGGAAAAATAAAGAAAGTGACCCAGGATATGCGGAATGGTTTGAAACTCATAAAGAATCGTGTGCCATCAACTATTCCGGATCAGCTGGGAAAATGGAAGCAGATTCAATAAAGGAAATGTTCACACGGTTGGAAAAAGAGTTTGGTGTGAAATACATGAACTACATTGGCGATAGTGACTCTAAAACCTTCAAAGCAGTATTAGATTTGCAACTATATGGCGAAAATATGAAAGTGAAGAAAAGTGAATGTGTAGGACGCGTTGAAAAACGAATGGGTGCTCGACTCAGAAATACTAAAAAAGGGAAAAACTTGGATGGACGCGGTCAATTGACGGACACGCGAATAACAAAATTGACAAAGTACTATGGACTTGCAATCAGGAGAAATACAAATTCTATTAGTGAAATGAAAAAAGCTGTATTAGCCAGTTATTATCATATGTCTTCAAGTGATAAAAATCAGCAACACCACTACTGTCCTTTAGGAGCTCAAAGCTGGTGTAAATGAAGAGTTGCAGAAGCAACAGGAAAAGTTGATAAATTTCAACATCAACGTGGGGTTTCCAAACGCGTTCAAGTTCATCTGTTGCCAATTTACGAAGACCTATCAAGAGGTGATTTATTAGAAAGATGTTTAGTACGTTTTACACAAAATGCAAATGAAAGCTTCAACGCAACCATTTGGCGTCTAGCTCCAAAGCACCTTCATTGCGGTGCAAAAACAGTCGAAGTTGCATCGTATTTGGCAGCTGCAATATTTAATGAAGGATTTCATGCGATCTTCAAAATAATGACAGAACTAGATATTGTAGTTGGGCAAAATTGGAAAAATTTTGTCGACCTCCATAACGCAAAGTGTCTAGTAAGTGCAGAGCGCCGTAGCTAGGAAAGAACTAAAGAAACTCGTACTGCTCTAAAATTGGCAAAAAGATATCAGCAAGACTTGTTCAAGGAAGAGGAAGGTGTGCTTTATGGTCCAGGAATGGCGGACTAATTGTCGAAATTCTTTAATAAAACTTTAAATGAGTCTTTCCCAAACTGTTTTTTCTTCAATTGGCGTGCAGGATAACTTAATAAGCAATCTACTATTCAAGGTTAAAGAAAGCTTATTTTATTCGTCATATATTCCTTTAGGGACTGTACCTTTAACATTTATTTTATTTTATACTTGAGATATTTTTTTAGTCAATATAAACTCGAATTATTCACCGATAAAAGGTTATTTTTATTGAAAATCGTGCCACGCATCAGGTTTTTCATGTTTTTTTATCTGAAATAGGTACAATCCCAGCACAAACTATCCCACTTTAAGAAACTTTTCGAATTTTTAGATTCTGATAATTTAAATAAGTCCTGCACTGCACGCCATTAATGGTTATTTACTTGAAGAGCATATAAACAATTGCATATAATTTTATATTGTTACGCGCGGAGGTCGTAGATCGCGTAACTGGCATGGAAACTCGAAGACTGGATTATAGAAACGGGATGTATATTTGGGGAGCGATATGTGCGTGCATAAAGGACGGAATCCGGGATTAGACTACTCGATACATTCCGCTGTTAGTCAGACGAAGAGCGAGTTGTTAGGGACACTCTTCACGACTTCCGGCCAGGGATGTCGGTTGTTTGGTACGCATGGGGTGCATGGGAGCCAGGACCGTAACACTACCCCCTTCCGTGAAAAAGGCATTCGTCCTCGAACGTGGATGGTCTTCCTTATGTAATTCTGGTGGATTAGGAATCAGATGGAAGTAGCGGTCCAATCCAACCAGATACCGTCTCAGCATTTGCTCGAGGTCCAGGGAAAACCGCTTCAAAAACCGTGGACGAGACGTAACGAGTTCGGAAGTTGGGTTGAGGCCGATGATTTTCTTAATCACGGTGTTCCAAATGCGTTCAAAACGTGGTGTGTGAAGTAGTCCTTCCAATGAATACTCCAGGGAATTAGAATGGGTGGAAATTTTCTTGAACAGGGTCTCGAATTTCCTCGAAACAAGGAAAGAAAAGGGATTTGTGGGTTCTTGTAGACGACAATCCAAAAGATATCACGATAATAGAAGCAGTAGAGGGACTGATTTTATAGATTTTTCGACATTTGACGACTGGCTCATATAAATGCTCATTTCATACATTCAACTCAGCTATTCCGTCAACGTCGAGGGAACCTAGCTTGGTCACGCCACAGCTGTTTCCCCCTTTCTCCGTTTTGACCGCTCGTCCTTATAGGTCAACCGTCAAAAGGAGAACCGAACTTCTATAAGTTGACGGACGGAGCAATTGACTGTTTTTACCGCTATCGTAGTGGATAGTGCAAAAACTATACGCAAAAACACACTCATACCGTGGAAACCTTTTATTCTATTTGTACTCTACGATGATATTTCGCGTGTCTATTCATATGGACAACCTTGAATTTACACTTCGGGTTCCGCTGAATCCTATATACAACATCATTTATTCTATTCCCGACAATGTAAGGGCCTTCCCAGTTACATTGTAATTTTGGATATTTCCCTTTGAGTCTTCCCTTCAGTTCTTCAAAGGCTCTCTGACAGGCTGGGGTCCAGACGAACGTGGTATTTGTCTGTAGACGAGGCGGCAATTTAAAAGGAAGATGATTTCCCGTATGAATCTTGTCTTGCGTGATGTCACACGCACCGACCTGCTGCGAATCCGCGGCGAACACATCTTTGTACTCGATCAAAAGGAATTTAAATCGTTCCCGTTCTTCGTCATTCAGGTGACAAGAGCTCCGGGAAAATAGATCATTCAAAAACTCCGGAACAGTATCTTCAACCTGTTCTGTACTAGCCACTCCTGGACCAGCACAAGGTTGTTCGGCAGAACCGGTGCCTACTAACATACTCGTCGGCCTATGGTCTACAGAACCATTCACGTACAATCCCGAAACCCCTAATTCCTCTGACTCATTACCGATTTTACATAAAGTGTTAGAAACCGAAGTTTCTCCAGTAGGGAAAAGAGAAGCCAATTGTGGGCCTACAACGTCAAACACTCCAACCCAGAACATAGTGGTTAATTGCACAACAACAAAATCGCGAACAATAACAGAGAAAACATTTTGAAACACAGAAAACTCTAACAAATTAGAAGTACGGCGAACCGTACGAACAGGAGTTGTATTTACGACGGGGGCTTCGACCGGCGGTCTCGAATCCACCACCCTTAATTCGGACCGTTTGCGTTTCCCGGCCTCTGAAATTGCGAACTAATTTTTAAATTTGTATTTCCCGCCGTCCGGGATTCACCCGACCTACAGTCGCGCTGAAAATGCCCGACCTTGCCACACTTGAAGCAGGTGACAGACCCGCGTGACGAGGGAGCATTTTGTGCCGCGCATTACCAAAAGAAAGAGGAATATTACGCGACGGGACATCATCACGATGGAAAGATGGCATCATAACTTCTGAAGGGCGCGCACGATCGCTCCTGAAGTTGCGCTCGATGTAGTCGAATTCAACTGCCTTCGCTACGGTCTCGCTGAATGAATTTAAATGCGAGCGATACAGTTGTTTTTGTAAATCTATATCGTGGAGCGCGTTAATAAATCGTGTCATGGCCAAACGATCTTTGGCTTCTGCCGAAACATCCGGAAATGCATAATGTACGAGATCCCCGATTTCCGCGGCGAGTGCCTGAATACCCTGGCCGGATTTCTGTCGGCAATTATAAAATTTGACGCTGTTCGAATCGGCCGATTGAAATTGCCCGAACCGGAATTCTAGTGCAGAAAATAGCGAACTGAAGTCTGCCCTTTGTGTTTCACTCAGCGTAGTGAGAACTGAAATGGCCGGGCCGTCCAAAGAATTTAAAAGACTCGTCACTTTCGCGTTGTTATCCCAGTGATTAATTTGTGCAATCGTCGTAAACCGGGCTTTGAATTCAGGCCAGAACGTACCGTTGAATTTAGGTAACTGAACGTGTGGATTTGAGATCACCGTTGGGAGCAAGGCCGGGAGCGGGGCTAAGAAAGGCATGGAACCAGGGGGGACAGAAGGAGCAGTAGGTGGTTGGGAGGCGAGTGGAGTACTTAAATTGCGTTCGAGGGCTTGAAACCGCGCCTCATAGCGAGCTTCTATTCCCCGAAGCTCATCGGAGATGTCTGTCCGAAGTTGTTGAGTTTGTGCCGACAACGCGCTGGTCCTGTTCTCCAGCTGGCGGAAGAGCCCTTGCTGCAGGTCGCCGAGTAGGTTGCGCATCTGGTCGAAGGTGACAGCCGTCGTAGTGCCAGCCGCCGTCGCCGTGCCGGACGTTCCTTCGGAGGATCCGGGGCCTGCGTCTCCGCTCGGGAGACCAGCAACTCGATTTGAGCTAGCGTTTGAAGATGACATGAAACATCTTGCCGGCCAGCATGAGAGAATCAAAATCGGAAACAAAATCGTATCGCTGCCTTGGTGCATTCGCACCAGCGGCGCTAACCCGACTGCCCCTCGGATGCTTCGTTTCCTAACATCCGAGCAAGCCACGGCACGGCATCATTCGACTGCTGCTTCTTCGCCTTTCCTCCAGCTTTGCCACTTTCTTAATAACATGCGCTTGCGATAACTAGTATCCCTCATTAATCGGGTCGCGCTGTCCGTTTAAGTCCATCCAAATCCAGTGAATCAAATTTATCAGATGCCTAAGATACTTTCACACGCAAGTGGCAAAGTGGCGGCGCGGCAAAGCGATCGAGTTGTAACCGTGCTGATTCGAGTTCAGTTACTCGCTGTAGCGTTTTTTTGCCCCCTTACACTTCCTAGCCCTTTCTTCAGATTTACACCACGTAAAAACTATGCGTTATTGTGTAACCGAAAAAGTTACACTTGTTGCTCAGTATGCTAATAATGTGCGTACCGAGTTTCATGTCGATAGGTTTGATAGTTCTTTTGGAAAAAAATTCTCAATTTTCAATTTTTTATTTTCTGACCATCTCTGAGAAGAAAAGGCAAGAAAATGTAAAAGAGTTCGTCCCTCGGGTCCTTTCCTCAAATTTGCGGACGCGTTCATACGCCTATAGCAGCCAAGGGATTAAATGCTGTGCGTGATGCTACTGATTCGTTCCAGCGCAGAGATGACAGAATTTCCCTCGGCTGCCGAATGCTCATTTACACAGGCTGCGTGTGTGTTCCTCCATTCATTACACTCTCGAGCCCCCGCCCGGTCATCGGCGAGCGAGCATCGCAGAGACGGAAGCTCCGTATTGAGACAATGCAACATCGGGCGGCACGTCTGAAAAATCGGTGGCTTCGGAGTTCATTGCACCACCTGTTTCTGAGTTAATTTCGGACACGACATTTCATACAATGTATCGGCATTAACTCGGGCCACCGGCAATCGACCTCTTTTTAAATGCTCCCATTAAGCGAACTCGTGCCATCTCCGACCTTGCGTAAATTAATAGAATCAGTAATCTCCAATAGGTGAAGAAGGGCAATGCGTAAGTCATTTAAACTTTTCCCATTACGGAGATTCCAAAATCGGAGTCAATTTTTCTGTACAAAATGCATCGATAACGCAACAGCCGCGCAAATCATTGCAATTTGTTTCTTACGTTCCATTCCCAATATCTCCCCAGCAGCCGTACCCTCATGTTATAGAAATTAATTTGGGGAATGCCCTGAATGCCCCGAAGTGTCCATTTTTTGTACGCGTTGTTCGACTTGTAAAATTAGTAATATTGCTAAAAACCGTTGTGGTCTTCTCAATTACGTGATACTGGACAATATTCGTGAATGCGCACACGCCAATTTTAATGTTTTTGGGAGTATTCAACTATCTCAAAATGATAATAAAATTCCGCCATTCCCAATATTTGAAATAGGTATCCAGTTCTTCTTTACCCACACTTTTATATTACAGTTTCCTGATTAGAACTGAAAGAAACTACATGACCAACTGTAGGGCGAAGCCGAAAGTGTACCGACTGACATCGATGTTACCGATTGCTTTTTACATACGGGTGTAACAGATGGATTGGAATCAGCCTTTTACCATCGAATTATCAGCAATACCGACATTGCGTAATAGTTTTGTTAGCCGCGTAATGTTACCTGTGTCGTGTATCGCTAAGCACTACACGGAGTGAATCATGGTAAATACTGGCAGCCTATCAATTAATTGACAAATGCTGAATATTTAGGAAGCGTTACTATGAACTCCAGCGAAACTGTTTAATACTTATTTCTGAATTATATGGCAACCGCATTAAATCTTGTGTCATATAAAATTCCTGTGAACTGGATAAAAGATTAATAATAATTTCCGGAGGATTATTAGGATGAACGCTTCTTAGTTTAAATGAATACAATTCCAATGACAATAGTAGTCGTCGTGGTAAGACGCCGAATTTACAATTTTGTGGTTTCAGTTCAATTCTGAATGTCTAATTTTTTTTAATTTCTCGCTATTCGAGCAGGTCAATAAATGATATTTTGTTACCTACATAATGTCGATACCAATGACATTAGATAGGTAACAAAACAATTATGCAATGTCGGTATTATCGATAATTCAGTCGTAAAAAGCTAATTCCCCATCTAGTACATCAGTACCTGATTTGTGGTTATATGGACCAGTATATCATTTAAGAATGTTAATCATAATTGATATGGTGTATTTGTGTATATATTGATAGTTATAAACACCGGCATTATCAATATATGAAAATAGGTATCTTGTCCTTTTTACCCAGAATTCTACATTACCTTTTTCTTCACTTCAAACAATTGCATGACCGACAACTGATAAAGTGTTGTAGTATAGAAATCGAATTGACTGACATTCATATTACCGACTGCTTGTATCATAGCACTATCAAAAGCACATTCAAATAGAAGGTCTTTTAATTCTTTCCGAAAGTAGTACACGCATAACTGTTTATACCATTTCTAAACTTTCTAATAAATAATGCATGTTTGAAAATATTATAATAATGGAAAATGTTAAATTTGAATCTAGTGTAGAAATGGCTACACAGTTACGGGTAATATTTTACACTTGTGTTCTATCTAGGAGCCTCTACACGCAGTGTTTCTTGGAAAAATATTTCGTCCCAATGGTAATCTTTCTTGGCATTTCAATCTACTAAATTAATTTCATGGAAAACATGTCGATCAGGACATGTGTTAAATTTTGCGTCATATAAAATTCCTGTGAACTGAATCTTCGGAGAGCGGAGAGATTATTAATATCTTTTATTTATTAAAAAATCAAGAATAATTTCCGGAGAGATTATTAGGATGAACGCTTCTTACAAGGGGAGTTCACGGGTGCGGCAGCGGTTTTTTCCACGAGAACTGGTGACATGCGTAACTATAGGCGATCGAACAAAATAGTAAACGAACAAGAATAGTAAGATTTGCGAAATACAGATAATTAAAGTAAATGGTGCGGTATCCATTGTGTTCTGCAAGCAATAAACGTCTATAATTTGTTACGCATGTCACCTGGTAATAATATATTTTTCTACAGTAATTAATAATTAAGAAAATAATAATAGTTCTTGCATGGGCATGGTCACAACGGTACACTGTACCAATGCTAATCACTGGCAATCTGAACAAAAAAAAGATTTATCTCAATGTGGTTTTGAACCGGATACACCAAAATTACGAGCCGATCACGCTACCCACCTACCTACAATGATTTGCTGAAAGAGTGTATTTCGCTACTGGGAGACTATTAGCTCAGAAATGTTCAAACATTGTTTACTCACAATTGTCCGCCCAGTTTGATGAAATATTTTGAGGTTTTACTATCCCAGGTATGACCTATACGATGCACCGGTTTTCGTGGAAACACCCGCTGTTGCATCCGTGAACTCCCCTTGTTAGTTTAAATGAATACAATTCCAATAACAATAATAGCCGTCGCGGTAAGACGCTGAATTTACAATCTTGTGGTTTGTGTTCAATTCCGAATATCTAATATTTTGTTTAATTCCTCGCTATTCCAGCAGGTCAATAAATAATATTTTGATATTAGTAATGTCGACACAAGTGGATCGATGATGCAATGGTAAAAACCTGTACCGTAGGAGCATTGAACAACGAGAGAGAGTGGATCACAAGGATAGTGATATTCAATTGTTAGAACGGCTTCATTAGAACCAACTTTTATTATTTTTAGCAGTGTTTGTGGTGGCAATGGAGAATAATGTTATGCTATGTAAAAATAAAGTATAAAAACATTAAAATGTTACTAGTGTAGATGTTACAAGTTACTAGTACTAGTAGATTTATCAAAAGATATGTAGGTAGATATCATGCAAGAACACCAAGTTGTATTCAACAATGTCCCCAATGAATGCACATCTGTATCGATCAACCTTGACGTGTTTGCTGCTCGATATCTTTGTATAATACCTACATCTTTGGTTATGGGGCGGCTATACCAAGCATGCCATTGGCTAGCGGTGCAATCTGATGATGATAATGATATGTTCAGATCTCAAAACGATGTGACCCGAGAAAAATAAACATGCGATTCAGTTATTCGCTTAATTTCTGAAATTTAGATGCAGAAAAATAAGCTGGAACTAGGTTTTTGTCATTGGCCTTGCGTTGAAGTTATAGCTTTTTAGAAATTAAGTTGAAAGTTTAATATCGATCTAAGACCGTGATCGTCTAGGAAAAGTATCCTTGGTTGCCAATATATACCTAGAACATTAATAAGACGAAAATTGCCATATTCTCTAAAAAGGTCTGGAAACTGCCTCTGTGTACGTACTCTAGGTATTAAAAGGCTGAAAACTGCCAATATATACCTAGAACATTAATAGGTTGAAAACTGCCATACGACCTATAAAGGTCTGGAAACTGCCTCTGTGTATATACTTCGGGTCTAAAAAGGCTGAAAACTGCCATACGTTCTACATAAGGGGCTGAAAACTGCCTTTTTGCATGCAAAGGCCTGAAACCTGCCCCGCCATATACAAAACCTTATAACTTCCGAACGGCACAGAATTTTAAAAAAATTCCAATGGCATCATACTGTGGGCAATCAATGCTCACAGTTAAGATTAAAAAAAAGGGGGGTTGAATCAGGGCCTGAAAACTGCCCCGTGACATATATATATATATATCACGTAAAACGACAAAAGTATGAGAAATTCTTGGAGGAACTACGTCAGTTCACTAAACAACAGCACACCATATAGCAAGAGCTGGGAAAAAATAAAAAAATCAGAGGAATGTCAAAAAGATTCTCCATCACCGCACTAGTCAGTCAATCTAACTAAATATTAAACCGCCCCCTAGATATTGCTAAAATTAGCCAAAACGTTCGCCAAGAATTCCAGCACCACGAACTACGACGAACAATTCCAACGTATGGTCAGTAAATATAAAGAACCAGCTAAAGAAGAAATATTCACCAATACAGACGAAAAATTTAACGCACCCATTAGATTCGAGGAAGTCCATGTTCTAAAAAAATGCAAAAATTCTTGCCCAGGGCCCGATATGATCCCAAACGAATTCCTAAAACAACTCTCAGACAAGTCTCTAAAATATCTTACTGATATCCTAAACCACATTTGGACCAACATGGTGTTTCCCAATCAATGGAGGGAAGCAACAGTCATTCCCATAGAAAAACCAAACAAAGACAAACGAATACCAAGTAACTACAGACATATTTTCCTAACATGTACGATGTGCAAACTATTAGAGAAAGTGATAAACAAAAGACTCAGATGGCAGCTCAAAAACACCGGATTCTTTTCAAAGGAACAATACGGCTTTCGTCAGTATCGATCAACACTCGACCACCTTATTAACTTCGAAACGGCTATATGCGATGCCATGGCAAATAAACAACATTTAACCGCCATAGCTTTGGACATTAAAAAGGCGTATGACATGGTTTGGCGACCTAGGATAATTGAAACCCTCTTAAAACACAAAATAACAGGGAGAATGTTAGCATTCATACACAACTTTCTTAAGGAAAGAACTATTAAAGTAAGGGCTAATGGTACACTATCCGACTCGGTGCAAATAGAAAACGGCGTACCTCAGAGATCCGTCATTAGTGTTACGCTGTTCCTGATTGCGATAAATGAAGTCCCCAACATCATATCACCCCCTGTTAAATTCACATTATTCGCTGACGATCTCACAATTTTCTGTAGCGGAAAAGAAAAAGTGACCAGCGAACAATTATTACAAAAATCAGTAAATGACTTAGTCTCTTGGTCAAAGACAAGCGGCTTTAAATTATCAACACAGAAAACACAATGCATATCCTTTGCCAGAGACAAACACCAAATCCACAACCCAAACATCTGTATTGGAGACTTTGAAATCAAACCAATCGACGCCTTGAAACTACTCGGCCTGACTTTCGATAATAAACTGACAAGGAGGCAACATATCAAAATACTCACGGATGATAGCAGACGCCGACTTAACCTCATAAAAGCTCTTGCATCCACTACTTGGAGTGCAGACCAGGAAATACTGATCAAGACATACAAAGCAACAATAAGATCAAAAATTGACTATGGAAGTATCCTATATGACGGAGCTAAAGAAACCAATCTGAAGCCACTAAACTCTATCGACAACGCTGCAATGAGAATATCAATTCGAGCATTTCGTATTAGTCCTATTAACAGCATTTTAGCAATTACCGATGAAACACCTCTCTGGGAAAGACGAAAACTCCTTGCAACTAACTACGCAATAAATATTGCAGCCTCCCCAGACAACCCAGTGTATCACAACGTGTTTACAAAACGATATAATAATATATACGAAAAGTTCACACGACTCCCAACTCTGTTCTACAAACGAATTGACAACTATCTCAGACAAACTGATATTTCACTAAGAGAACTCTCCGTCGGAAGACGAGCACAACACACCACAACTCCTTGGCTTATCGATATACCTACAGTCAACTACGAATTGGCTGATCTCAAAAAACGTCATACAAACCCACTCTTTTTAAAAAAAAACAATATGACAAAATTTGCTCATCCCTTAGAGATTATCAACATATCTATACAGACGGCTCAAAAACCAACGATGGAAACGGATGCGCAATAATAACAGACAACACGGAACTGAAATACAAACTACCAGATCTCTACTCAATCCTCTCATGTGAAACCGCGGCCATCAAAAAAGCTCTTGGAATCACAAACAATTTATCCCACAGCAGATACGTCATCCTTTCAGACTCCAAAAGTGCCTTACAAGCTATTCAAGACCCAAATACTTCTGACGTAATAATACAAGAGATCCAAACAATGTTCTCCAACGCTATACAGACTAACAAAGATATCCAATTCATATGGATTCCTTCACACGTAGGGATTGAAGAAAATGAGAAGGCAGATATCGCAGTCAGGGCTGCAATAGTATTAGAGCCAAAAAGTCCCTCAGAAATTATACCCTATAAAGATATAAAAAAGGAAATTAGCAGAAGGCTACAAAACAATTGGTCCAAAAAACTGAAATGGCTTATTTCTGACACAATCCCACAGAACAAAGCAGGAGGATACAAACCCAACTTAAACAAATTAAACAGATATGACCAAGTGAAAATCACAAGAATAATAATTAGCCACAGTAACCTAACGAAGTGCTACCTAATAACAAAGGAGGACAAACCCAAGTGTCGCATGTGTAACGAAGAACTATCAATTAAACACATCATTTCAGAATGTAACCACCTCAACTGCAACAAAAGCAAGTTCAACCTCAAATCGGTCATAAATGAGAACTTCAACATGACTGACAGTATTAAAAATGTAATAAAATTTATGAAAGACATCCGCTTGTACACAAAAATGTAAGGAATAGAAAAATCATGTAATACACTGTTGGTCGCTCATGACCTGAGCTGTTAATGCGACCTTAAATAAACCCAAACAATAATAATAAAAGAATACCAAATATTTATTCATCAGCACGATGAAACCGTTTGGCCCAGTATCGTCGCAAAGCATTGGACATTGGGTCAAAACTTTACTCGGTAAAGCGGGTATAAATACCGACAAATTTACAGCATACACTACGCGTCATGCAGCAGTATCCACGGTTCACCAAAGAGGTGTGAATTTGTCGACTATTAGACGTAGCGCTGGGTGGGCACCGAACTCACAAACATTCTTTAAGTTCTATAACAGCCGATCGAGGCTGCTAATGACCAGTTTGCACGCGCAATCTTAGAGTAGGGTCTTGAAGGGTAACTTCGGTAAATGTTATTTCTTTTCAAGTTTATATTATGTTTGAAAACCTTTCAAAGAATATATACATATATATATTTGATATATTCTTTGAAACGTTTTATATATTGTAAGCGTTTCCTTCGGGCCGCGGTCCGCGCCGGCTCCGGTGGACGCGCTCCAACCTCGCCGAGGCTCCTCCGAGGTCGCCTGAAAGGGGAGAAGGGAACCGGTTGAGTGCCAGGCCCTGTGCAGGGCCAAATTTCTCTGATGAAGTTCCCTTCGTCCGGGTGATGTCCTCCCGCTTGACCTCTCGGGCTCGGCGGCACTCGCCGGTATCCCCCTGGGTGGCTCGTTGATGGTAGAGTGGCGGAGTCTGTATGTCAGGGAGAAAGAAGCAAAGCAAACCCACGCGGATCGATGGCGAAGATGTTTATTGGGCCGGAACGGCCAGGAACCCTACAGCCCTCACGCTCGCGTCCGAACGATCGGCGTTCGGACCCTCGGCTTCCCCGTAGCCGCTGTACAATTTAAATTTCACCCGGCCTCGTTGCGCTCGCCTCGAGCTCGCTAGATCGTAAGGCTCGGACACGCCAGTTATAATTCGCACACGAAAACCGTCTCTGCAGCGGAGCTGCTCGCCTCGATGTTACGCGGCGGTTGACGGATAGCCACGTAGCTGAAAAATCCCAAGAGACTGGTCGAATTCCCAAAAACTACCGTCCGGGGTGGACGGCCGTGACGCTCCTGGCTTTTGTACGCCTCACAATCTATTATCTCGAAGTTGAACCGGGGACTTTGCGGCGACTTGGCGAGTCGCGCCAAGGTAGTAGCCGCCTAGTGACCGATGATCACCCGCACTAGGGTTGTCTCTACAGGAGCGTAATCGGCCGGCACCGAGACCTACAGATTGATTCAGGCAGGCAGGTAATGGCACTGGGCTCACCTCAACACTGGTGTAATCTCCTGGTCACTCTCTCGATTCGCTTTCCAACTCTCGCTTCGCTCGGTTCGCACATACGCACTCACAATCGCTCGCAAAGTGACTCGCTTCCGGCGTTACCAAAATTTTGCCCAGTGTTACGTTGCCGCCTTACGCTCTCGATCTCTCGATGCCGCCGCGCCGGTCGATATCGATCGGTGTCGAGGGTGGGCGTATCGATCCCGCGCGCTGGAATCGAACGCCTCGCTGTCCGTCCTCGTTCTGTCATCCGTCGTGCTCCTAGGCTTAGAGCGGCCCGATCGGCTCGTCGTCTCGGCGGATCGGCACCCTCACTATGGCTTACAGTTGGCGGCATCCGGGCCCCTCCTCCTCGAGCTTATCTCCTGCTCCTCGACCGACTGGTTCTCCTTGTCGCTATATCAAGCTCGCAAGTAGAGACAGTGCGTTAATGATAATTAGATGGCTACAGGCGGTACCCCTTGGAGCTACGGTGTTTAAACGAGGTGGCGAGTGCGGGGTAGGAGTCTTGCGACGGGCGCGTCTGTCCGTCACAATATATATATATATATATATATATATATATATATATATATATATATATATATATATATATATATATATATATATATATATATAAATATAAACAAAAACTAAATACAAACATAAAACGGAATCGTGCAACAATTGTGGAAAAAATAAAGCATCGGGCGGGGATAATATGTATTACGGCGGAACCCCCCCCCCACATCCCGGTAAGTCGGGTCACATCAAACGACGTGCTCCACGTGGCCGCCCCCGTTCCGAATGCACAAATGTGCCCGCTCCAGCATGTTTTGCCGGACACGGGCCAGCATGCCGCCGTCTATCGTGGCCACCACGGCGTGTAGGGTGTGTGCTCCACGGCCGAATAGGGAATTCTAAGAAGCAGAGAATCATCATTAACGATTTGCACTACTAAACAATTAATTATTCGTGAAGTGCCAAAGTCTCGCTTACCTTAATGTGCCCCCACAGGAAGAAATCCAGGGGCGTTAAATCGGGTGACCGTGGAGACCATGGAATTGCGCCATTGAAAGCAATTGTCCGGTTGCGGAATTCCGCGGTCAGATGATCCGTGACCGCGCGGGTTCTATGGGGCGGCGCGCCGTCCTGCTGAAACCAAGTTGCCGCGCGCTCTTCAGCCGGAACGTCCGGCATCAGGTGCGGCAGCACCTCCCGTAAAAAAGTCAGATAGTGCGCCCCGTTCAAAGTGCCGGGCAACAGGTACGAGCCAATGACTCTATCGCCCAGAATCCCGACCCAAACGTTTAGCGACCACCGTTGTTGGTAATTTTGCTGATGGATGGCATGAGGGTTCTCCGCAGCCCACGGGTGCTGGTTGTGGCGGTTGAACACCCTCTCCTGGTTGAAGAGGGCTTCATCCGTCCACAACACCCTGCTCAAGTACTGCGGGCCCCTCTCGTGCTCACCCACCAGCCACCGACAATACTCTAATCGCCGAGGAGCGTCTCCTTCGCGTAGCCGCTGTACACGGATCACCTTGTACGGATGGTACCCGCTGGATCTCAGCGTCCTCGAGATGCTGGATCTGCTGATGCTGTGAACCAATACAGTTGTTCACATTATTAAGAAAAAAATCAATTTTTCATATTCTTAATACACTACTCCACAAAATTAGCGCGTTACAGACTTTGAAAGCTTGAAAGAAGGAGGCCTCAAGATTTTACGATAAGAAGAAAAATTATCGTTGGAGCAACTATAGTCTAAGATTTTTTTAAAGAAATTGCAACTGCCCAGACATTGGCATTTTTCAGGAAAAGATTCAGTGACCCTCCAATTTTTTGGAGTAGTGTAGATTCATTTCTTGTAACACTTACTTCGTCGCCTGAGAGATTTGCCGCACACTTGTGCGCGGATCATGGTCCACCTCCCGGAGGATTTGGTCCTCTGACCGTAATGATCGCACGGTGCGAGGCCGGCCGAGCTCGCTGCCGCGAGGCAGGAGGGATGCCGACTCCCTCGCCTGCGTACTCACGCCGCGGAAGGCGTTCAGCGACGGCGGGCGCCGATCGGGCTATCGCCGCAGGTATTCGCGCCGCGCGGCACTGTAATTGCCGATGCATTCTTGTAACACGGAATACATATCGACATATTCGAATGAGTGGAAGTGTGCCATGGTGCGTAACTCTGTACTGATTGATTTTTTCCGATATCGGAAATCTTCCAGGAGATCGAAATTAGCTGCGTGTAGGGGTCATTTCGAGTCTTTTGCAGCATTCAAGGGGGTGTAGTCGAAAGTTTGGCGAATCATATTTTTGAAGGTGGAGTTAAGTAGTGAAGGTGGAGGTAAAAGAGGTGACCGCGGAGTCAGTATTCTGGAGAAGTCTAATTATATTGCGCTATTGTTTACACGGCGCTTTTGAAATTCCTCGAAGTCGGGGACGCCTTAGCCCCCAGTTGCTTGCCAGATGTTTTATGATCGCGGATTAGCGCGGTTTTTACCTTAATGATTATTTCGATAGGTTTGTTTTTGTGGCATGACAATGAGCTTGAAGCATGAAATATCGAGAACGCTGCAATCGCCGGGGTATCATCCGGATAGACACTGCCTGCTGAGTTAGGCTCGCGGGCTCAGCTGGCACCCCTACTCTACAAATTTTGACGTTGCTACCTGCTTGTACCCTCGCGCGTGGTCGACGTCCAGAGTATATCGGCAGAATCGTCATTCTTGCGTAAATTACAAGAAGACAAGGATAGAATTAGCTTCAGCGGATGCTGCCCGTGCACAGTTGGATAGGTTATTTTGACAGTCGCCAAAGTTGACGAAAGGTAAAAATAAAGTCTTGCCACTGCTGGCTATTGAATATGGGTGAAGGTAGAGCAAGGAAGCGCAAAAGAGAAATCACGACGACGAGGAATCGAACTCGGAACCCCACGGTTACAGCTCGGGCACTTTTTCACGGAGCCACTTCGATACTTGTGAGGAAAAGTATCATAGGCACCTGATAAACTTGATTCACTGGATTTTGGCAGATTTAATCGGACCTAATCGGGAGTCGCGAAACAATTAATCTGAGATATCAGTCATCGCAAGCGTATATCAAGAAAGAGGGAAAGCAAGAAGAAAGGCAAAGTGTGTCCGTCGGGCGATGCCCTACCTTGCTATGTTCGGTCTTCAAAACGGTACATGCAAGGGACTCCTGACCGCTCCCATCAGGAGGATCTTTTTATAAGGGTGTTCCAAAACTGCATATAACGGTGATAGCCATCATGTGGGGCGTGACCTTCTGATGGCTATAGCACCTTCAAAAATGTCAAATTGTATCCAACTTTGGGAGTTATTAGCCAAAACAATTGACCAATCAGCGGGCGAGATTGTCCAGGGTAGCTGTGACGCGACGGGATGCGGTGGGATGGCTCGAGCCGCCCAAGATTCTCGCCGCTCCCCCGTCTGACTCAGCCGCGATCGTCGAACGCGACCGGCACACTACGCGCGAGTAAGTATCGGTGCAGCGCAGGCTCGCAGTAAGTGGCTTAGCGATGAGGCGGCTATCCAAGGTGCCCCTCGCAGCAAAGATCAGCGGGCGTGTTTCGAGGTTGCGCCTCGCTAGTTTTGGTGGTTGATACCCATACTGTTAACACTTGCAGAGTATTGTCACGTTCGTCCAGCGTCTCTTTTCCTACTTTTATCCCAGAAAGCGCTAATCCAAAAATTTCTCAACATTTGTTTCTAAAATTTTTCAGGCAAATTTGTGGTTATCTCCAACTACTCGATTAATCTCCTCGCTCGCAAGACATCTCGAGCTCTTGGCGAGTCACGGACGGCTATCGCTTGCTCCTAGAAAAAGCCCGACGGACGCTTTTTTGTCTTTCCCCGTTGCTTTCGTACTTTCTTAATATGCGCTTACGATAACCAATATCTCTGATTAGTTGTTTCGCAACGTTCGATTAGATCCAATTAAATCCGACCAAATCCAGTGGACCAACTTTATGAAGAGCCTGTGCTACTTTTACTTACAAATGTCGAAGTAGCCCTGCGGCAAAGTGTTGGAACAGCGACTGCGATGATCCGAGTTCGGTTCCCCGTTGTCGGGGTTGTTCTTTTTGTATTTTCTTGCCGATAAGTGTGGTACCGTGGCAAAACGTTAGAAGAGCGACCGTACTGGCCTGAGTTCTAACGTTTTGCCACGGTGTCACTTTGATACTTGTAAGAAGAAGTATCACAAATCCCTGATAAATTTGGTTCACTGGATTTGGTCGGATTAAATTGAATCTAATCCGACGCCGCGAAACAACTAATCAAGGATGTTCGTTATCGTAAACGCATATTAAGAAAGTGGGAAAGCAAGAGAAAAGGCAAAGAAGCGTCCGCAGGACAACCTGAAGTCAAATTCTAACCCAATCTCAATCCCAACCCATTTCTAATTGGCATTTAAATTAAACAAAATATCAGCACAGCTAGCATACATTTAACTGACTACCGAGGTCTTTATACTTTCGGAATGCCAAGTTTAGATTTTTTAGGGAAAAGCCAATGTCGATCGGCCGGTCGTTTGACTGACGGTGGCGCAGGGGTGTGTCATTGTGACAGTTCGATAATTCGGGGAAGAGGTAGACGAGCCTCGGAGAATCTTAGAAGAAGCCTTCGATGCGGCCAGCAATTTAATTTCAGCAAGATACTAAAGCCATTAACCAGAAAACCCGCTCTTTGCAGCTCTTCGTCAGTCGGTCAGTCGAGAGCCGCGACTTAAGGAACACAATTGATAACTGCTCCATGTATTCAATCTGGGCATGCGGAATCTACTGTTCGTTTGAACCTTCGGGTGTACCATAAAGTAATAAAGACTGTCGCCAGCTCGGAAAGTGTAGAGAAAATACACTGTTTATTGCTGTATGGTCATCCCGAGGGAAGGATTAACTCTAGCTTGCACATAATCAGTAGACATCGTAAATAACCTGTAAGAAGCACCGGATTGAATAGGTAGAGCAGGTACCGCGCGCGTTGTTGGGTCGAGCTGTCTGACCGCGACTGGTCGTCGAAGAGCTCCAAGGGTCGGGTCCTCTAGTTAATTGCTTTTGACAAAAATTGGGCCCATTCGACTACTCTAAATGGAACAGTATTTATTTTTTGGCAGGTAAAAATTGCTGATTTTCTGCAAGCAGCGTCCGTCCTATGTATCAGGACGACCATGCAGTAATAAACCATCTGGTTTTTCTGTTCTTTCCGACTTCCCGACAGTGTTTATTACTTTATGGTATAGCCGAAGGTCCAAAACAACCGTATTTTCCGTATGCCCAGTGTTGGAACATATAAGTAAGCGAAAGAAATGATGCGCTATGAGATTTCGGCGCCTGTGAGCTACAACTATCAAAATGAAAAGATCCCTTAAAGGGCAAGTTAAGAATTGAAAATATAATAGCCACCGAGACTGTGATCACCCATGCGTAATTACGAGTCACCCGGTCGTGGGCGTTAGAGACGAGCCCAGCGGCAAGCGAGAAACAATTCTTTTGTTTCTCGGAAATAGTCGGAATTATCCGAGGAATAAATACGACTGATTGATGAAGGACGATGCTCATTCGCTAAAAAGACGTCCATTAGGCACGAGGTGCAACCTGTATCAGAATTGGAGAGAGAACAAGGGTGACACTCCTGACGATTAGATACGCCAAGCCAGGAACTAATAATAACCAGGAAGGCTGTGATACGACTCTGAAATCGAAGTAAGTACTACTTGAGTTAGTAATTCAGAGGCGATCGATTTACAACCGATCGCAGAAGGAAAAGATGGCTTATGCCCAATCTCGACGTAAGACTTCATGAGAAGCGGTCAGAAGGTAGTGTGAGCGCGAGTACCGAATTGACTGAGAAATTATAATACAGCCGTCAGGAGTCTCAAAGGATAGCGAATGCCCACAAACTATAGAATATCGTTGTGTTACCCAGAAAGACAAGATGGCAGATGCCCATGAAAGATAATCATTAATAATTAAATAAATTCAAAATTCACAGAACAACCCACAAAATATACATGTCCTTTAAAATTAAACCTGTGTCCTAATTTCTTATTTATGTTCCCTATCCCTGATCCGAAATTCACTAGCCTGAACACCCAGATTGAATACATGGAGCAGGAATCAATTATGTTCCTTAAGTCGCGGCTCTCGACTGACCGACCGACGAAGAGCTGCAACGAGCGGGTTTTCTGGTAATTGCTTTAGTATCTTGCTGAAATTAAATTGGTAGCCGCATCGAAGCCTTCTTCAAAGATTCCCCAAGTTTCGTCTACCTGCGACCCCGGTACCCTGAGTTAACGCAGTGGAACCCCCGCCGGGTCATCATCACCGGCTGTGTAACCGCTCAGGCGACACTGACTGACTGAATACGTAGAGCAGATATCAATCGTGTTCCTTAAGTCGCGGCTCTCAATTAATCGACTGACGAAGAGCTACAGTGAGAGGGTCCCCTTGTTTGGACTCGCGGGTCTCTACGCTGCGAGCCGTCCAAGGTTTCCTCGAAGCTGCATGTTTACTTTCTACGGGATTAGCCATCTGCCTTTTTAAATGCCGTTAAAGGTTTCGGACTTTCTTAATTCACGATGACCAGGCGGACATCTGCGTATTTCTGTGATTACTTCCACGTTTCATTCTGGCCCTTTTCCTTTTTGGTATGTTGTGCCAACTTTCATGACTATTGCCTACTATTGTAAACGCGGTCATCCTCCGCATCCGGCATGCAGATACCTGTCCGAAGGCGCCAACGCACCTCGGATTACCGACCGATTCCGAGCGTACTTGGGTTAATCTCATTATACCTGTTAGGTAGCCTGGAGACGAGTCGTCCAGGCCGTCACCCGGGCACGGAAAAACCTATCTCCCTCTTTTTTGGCGCCTCAAAATTGTTGTGCCCCTCTTGACGCCTCCACCGCGCTGTCTTCGCGAACCACCTCCTTCCCTCTTCATCTTGAAGGAGTGATTTTGCCTGCCCTTTTTTAAGGACGTTCAAAACAGGATCTGCGTAGTTTTTAAATTTCCGTTTCTTCTCAATTTTAGTCAGCTTAGTTCAGCGACCGTTCAGGAATTACATACCACATTAAGATCTTAAACGACTATTTCGACTAGATCTACAGAGTGTCTATTTCCATTCAAAACAACCAAGTACCGCATTAGTACTTCGCGGCTACCACAACCACACCGTGATTGAAAGATCAAGTGTCCTTGTGTATCCAATTGTCGAGAAGGGCGGCCAGAGAAATCTCTCTTCTTCTGATTTTCAATAAATTTGTTTGGCCCTGAAACTATACCAGAGTCTTCAGAAATCATTATTCCTTTCCCATCGGGAGCTCCTAACATCTCTGATCAATTGCTTATGACAAAAGATAGGCCCAACCGATTATCTTGGACGAACCCGTGCGAACTTGGCACCCGACTTAATCGACATCGATTTTTAATTATTGCAATCGATTGTACCCCGTTTGTACTTGTTTGTACTAACTTTTTGTTCGTTTGTACCCCGAAGAGTAAAAAGTTATGGGATGGTATGCCATGAGTTGCACCCCATGTAAACCGATTCTCTTTATTCGATATTATACTCTAGAATTCCTCTAGATGTTTTTACCCCCCAAAAATTGTTGGTACCCTATGAAATTCCACTCCAAAAGCTATGCAGATGTTTGTACCCCTACTGCTATGTTACCACCACCATAAGACAATGACGTTGGCTTTGATCGGTGCCGCCAGCGTCGCCAACGTCGCTACAATGTTTCGGTATACCTCCCCCGTTCTGAGGCACCCCCGGAAACTCGGGGTACCATAAAATTGATGACGCTGACAAAGTTGTCCTCAAGACGAACAGTTGCCGATGAGGGCAGTTTTACTCTGATCGCCTTGGTGACAGTAGTGCCAGTGTCTTTCCATTCGCAAACATCTTCTCGTACGATATTTTCCGTTATAATGGCCGAAAGACATCAATTAGATGACTATGTCAATATGCTTACGGTCCTGTTGCGGTACTGCGATGGGAACGCGACCGATGCCGTCGCTGAATACCATCGTCGTTTCGGAATGTCTTGCGACGGTTCAATGAGACCGGATCGGTGATGCCGCAACCAAGTCGTGTGGGGCGACCGCGAGTGGCTCGGACGATCCGGAAGGAAAACGCCATCCAATTGTTAGTGGACCGATTTCCGTCCATGAGTGTGCGGCAAATTTCGCGGCAACTCCGGTAAGTAAATGAAGTAGAGAATTTTAAACTTTTGTGATATTAAATTTAATCGTTGATTCTTCATTCCAAGTCGACGTAACAGACGGGGAGAACTTTAGCTACCCGCGTAGCAAAACAAAACAAAATGATGTATATTGCATTTTGGAAAATACGGTATGCAATGTCACCTCGATTTGGCATGAGGCATCACACCTGGCTTGAATTGAGTGCCGTTAATCACATATTAATACATATCCATTTACAGTATCAGCATATTGACTGTGTTAAGGGTGCTACGCGGTCTTGAATACCACTCTTACCATTTCCTTCGGGTGCAACGCCTGTTCCCGGGCGACGAACCTATCCGCAAGGACTTTAGCGAATGGTTGCTGGAGAAACAGGAAGGCAACCCAGAGTTTTTAAACAGAATTTTGTGGACAGACGAAAGTCTGTTTACACAAGATGGAGTGTTCAACACCAGAAACTCCCACACGTGGGCGAGGGAGAACCCACACAATATAGCGCCACGTCGTTCCCAAGACAGATGGTCGCTAAATGTGTGGACGGGGATCTAAAAAAATCAGATCATTGGGCCGTTCTTACTGCCCGGACGACTAACTGGCGGCGCGTACCTCGCTTTTTTAAACGAGGTACTGCTACCAGAGCTCCAGCGACGAATTCCTGCTGAGGAATTTGCCACTATGTGGTTTCAGCACGATGGAGCACCACCCCACAAGGCCCTTATCGTGCGGGAATTTTTAAACCGCCATTTTAACGGCCGCTGGATGGGCATCGGCAGCCTTCAGCGATGGCCACCACGGTCGCCGGACCTCACTCCCTTAGATTTTTATTTCTGGGGGCATGTCAAGGTAATGTGCAGCGATACTATCGGAATATGCAAGTCTCAATGTATTATAATTAAATTGTTTTAAATTCATATGTTTCCACAGAGCACCATGGATGATTTGGCTCGTCGCCTGACGGAGGAAGAGGCCATCGCCCGACTTCATGCTGCCGTCGAGGTAATCGACGCAGATATCTTCCCGCGGATACGGGAAAGTATCCTGCGCCGGGCACGCGTCTGCGTGGAGATGAATGGTGGTCGCTTCCAGCAATATCTCTGAGGATGCATGTTTAAAACGGCTCTTTTCAGAGCCAGACATTTTTATCGGCCCTTTTCAGGGCCCAAAATATTTAAAACGTAGGAAGGGCTCAAATCCTCCATTCAACATCCTCTAAGATTCTCCGAGACTCGTCTACCTCTTCCCCGAATTGTCGAACTGTCACAATGACACACCCCTGCGCCACCGCCAGCTAAATGACCGGCCGATCGACATTGACTTTTCCCTAAAAAATCTAAACTTGGCATTCCGAAAGTATGAAGACCTCGGTAGTCAGTTAAATGTATGCTAGCTGTGCTGATATTTTGTTTAATTTTGTGACGGGGCAGCCGCGCCCGTCGCAATACTCCTGCCCCGCAGCCGCTCTCGCCGCGCACTCGCCACTAATTTAAATATCGTAGCTCCAAGGGGTACCGCCAGTAGCCACGGAATTATTACTAACGCTCTGTCTCTACTTGCGAGCTTCATCTAGCGACGAGGACAACCAGTCGGTCGAGGAGCAGGAGATAAGCTCGAGGAGGAGGGGCCCGGATGCCCCCAACTGCGAGCCATAGTGAGGGTGCCGATCCGCCGAGACGACGAGCCGATCGGGCCGCTCTAAGCCTGGGAGCACGACGCAGGACAGGACGACCACGAACAAACCAGCGTGCACCAGGAGCTCCTAGCGTACGCAGGCTGAAGACAGCGGCGGATAGCGTAGCGTAGCGAGGCGTTCGATTCTGGCGCGCGGGATCGATACGCCCGCCCTCGACACCGATCGATATCGACCGGCGCGGCGGCATCGAGAGATCGAGAGCGTAAGGCGGCAACGTAACACTGGGCAAAATTTTGGTAACGCCGGAAGCGAGTCATTTTGTGAGCGACCGTAGACCTGCGAGTGCGTGAGCAAATTCTAAGCGAGTGACTAGGCGAGTTTTGAGAGAGCGTATCGAGGAGTTTGTCATCTTTGAAGGTGAGCCCAGTGCAATTACCTGCCTGCCTAAACGTATCTGTAGGTCTCGGTGCCGGCCGTTTACGCTCCTGTAGAGGCAGCCCTAGTGCGAGTGACCATCGGTCACTAGGCGGTTACTTCCTTGGCGCGACTCATCAAGTCGCCGCAAAGCCCCCGGTTCCGTCGAGCTATAGATTGTAAGGCGTACGAAAGCCAGGAGCGTCACGGCCGTCCACCCCGGACGGTAGTTTTTGGGTATTCGACCGGTCTTTGGGTTTTTCGGCTCCGTGGCTATCCGTCCACGAGCCCGTATCATCGAGGCGAGCAGCTCCGCTACACAAACGATCTGTATTTCCAATCTCGAATTGGCGTGTCCGAGCCTTACGGCATAGCGAGCGCGCGGCGAGCGCAACGAGGCCGGGTGAACGTTAAATTGTAACGCGGCTACGGGAAAGCCGAGGGTCCGAACGCCAACCGTTCGGACGCGAGCGCGAGGACAGTAGGGTTTCTGGCCGTCCCGGCCCAATAAACATCTTCGCCACCCATCCGCGTGGGTTTCTCTGCTTCTTTCTCCCCGACTTCCAGACTCCGCCACTCTACCATCCACCCGAGCCAGCCAGGGAAACAGCAGCGAGTGCCGCCGAGCTCGAGAGGTCAACCCGGAGGATACCATCCGGGCGAGGGAACTTAAAACTTAGAAACTTGGTCCTATCCAGGGCCTGGCGCTCAACCGATTCCCTTCGCGCCTTTCAGGGGACCTCGGAGGAGCCTCGGCGAAGTTGGAGCGCGGCGACCGGAACCGGCGCGGAACGCAGCCCGGAGAAAACGCTTACAATTTAAATGCCAATTAGAAATGGGTTGGGATTGAGATTGGGTTAGAATTTGACTTCAAGTTGTCCTGCGGACGCTTCTTTGCCTTTTCTCTTGCTTTCCCACTTTCTTAATATGCGTTTACGATAACGAATATCCTTGATTAGTTGTTTCGCGACGTCGGATTAGATTCAATTAAATCCGACCAAATCCAGTGAACCAAATTTATCAGGGATTTGTGATACTTCTTCTTACAAGTATCAAAGTGACACCGTGGCAAAACGTTAGAACTCAGGCCAGTACGGTCGCTCTTCTAACGTTTTGCCACGGTACCACACTTATCGGCATGAAAATACAAAAAGAACAACCCCGACAACGGGGAACCGAACTCGGATCATCGCAGTCGCTGTTCCAACACTTTGCCGCGGGGCTACTTCGACATTTGTAAGTAAAAGTAGCACAGGCTCTTCATAAAGTTGGTCCACTGGATTTGGTCGGATTTAATTGGATCTAATCGAACGTCGCGAAACAACTAATGAGAGATATTGGTTATCGTAAGCGCATATTAAGAAAGTACGAAAGCAACGGGGAAAGACAAAAAAGCGTCCGTCGGGCTTTTTCTAGGAGCAAGCGATAGCCGTCCGTGACTCGCCAAGAGCTCGAGATGTCTTGCGAGCGAGGAGATTAATCGAGTAGTTGGAGATAACCACAAATTTGCCTGAAAAATTTTAGAAACAAATGTTGAGAAATTTTTGGATTAGCGCTTTCTGGGATAAAAGTAGGAAAAGAGACGCTGGACGAACGTGACAATACTCTGCAAGTGTTAACAGTATGGGTATCAACCACCAAAACTAGCGAGGCGCAACCTCGAAACACGCCCGCTGATCTTTGCTGCGAGGGGCACCTTGGATAGCCGCCTCATCGCTAAGCCACTTACTGCGAGCCTGCGCTGCACCGATACTTACTCGCGCGTAGTGTGCCGGTCGCGTTCGACGATCGCGGCTGAGTCAGACGGGGGAGCGGCGAGAATCTTGGGCGGCTCGAGCCATCCCACCGCATCCCGTCGCGTCACAGCTACCCTGGACAATCACGCCCGCTGATTGGTCAATTGTTTTGGCTAATAACTCCCAAAGTTGGATACAATTTGACATTTTTGAAGTTGCTATAGCCATCAGAAGGTCACGCCCCACATGATGGCTATCACCGTTATATGCAGTTTTGGAACACCCTGTATGAGAGGCGGGTCC
Organism: Ectemnius lituratus; assembly: GCA_910593735.2. NCBI lineage: Eukaryota > Metazoa > Arthropoda > Insecta > Hymenoptera > Crabronidae > Ectemnius > Ectemnius lituratus. The sequence continues at coordinate 4,633,080 of OU343037.1, forward strand.
TCTATGGTCACGCGAATCGCGTTGAAATGGAGTGGGGCGATCATTTTCGTTCGGCTCACGTTGAGGGAGATCAGTAGACAGGACCTTGTAACCTAAAAGTTGACTCGACTTCGTTCTGTTGGCGAATCTATGGCTGCGTTTAAATTCTTTGTCCATTCCGTGCGCGATGTTAACTAATTTCCGTAGGTTTTTTTCGGGTTCTCGAGTTAAACTCATACGCATCTGATCGTCATAGAGTCCGTGGAGAAAGCCCTCGCTGGCTTCGAGGTTGAGAGATTCCTCGCTCCGTTCTAATTCGGCGCCGGATTGGATACGACGGGCCACAGCTTGTGCTTCCCTAAGCAGAATCGCCATTCTACTGCCAAATTCGCGTTGAAGGTATCCGCGTAAATGGCTTTGAGCGACTCTAGTAGTTCTGGAATGCAGTTTGGGTCCTCCTCACTTAGGATTAATTTTTCAGCTGGACCTACAATTTTATCATAAACCGAATGAAGAAGTGCTGGGTGATCCGACGGATGAACCTGGGCGTAATAAGATTCGCACCTCTTTATGAAGGTGGACAAGAGACAGGACGTTCCGTGAAAAACCGGTATGTTTTCCTTAGCCGTTCTAAGAGTAACGTAACGTGTGCCGGCAGGCACAATATGATTTTGCTTGACATTAGTTATGGGCCTAAAAGCAGGTGCGGTTAGGGGTTTAAAAGCCACCGAGGCTTCAGGTGTACCAGAAGAACTGGGGGCATTAGATGCAGGAGACGTGGCTGAGATGTTATTTACTGGGACCACAGGAGACGCAGATGCCACTTGTAGTGCGTGGGTCATCGGAGAGGTAGGTAAAGCACTAGGGTCCGTGGGAGGGTATCCGACGCCTTTATGCGGGAGTCGTCCGTTCCATGATGCTCTACGGAGCACCAGTCTGGGCGGACGACCTGGCGGCCAGCCGGCGCAATTGTGCCCTGCTCTTCAGGTTACAGCGTCGGATGGCCGTCAGGGTCGTGCGAGGATATCGCACGATCTCCCTGGCGTCGGCTTGCCTGCTGGCAAGGTTTCCGCCCCTGGACATCCTGGCGGTGGGGGACGCGAGGACCTATTCGGGTCTTCGCACCCTCCGGGACAGGGGCGGAGAACCCACGGAACGGTCGGTCGAGGAGCTAAAGCGCCAGACCCGGCGGCTCGTTGTCGAGATGTGGCGGGAGAGGCTGGAAGATCCAGTCAACTCCCGCCACAGAGCCGTCGGGGCGATTCTCCCGAGCCTTGAGGCTGGGCTGAGTCGCGGCAGAGGGCAACTCTCCTATCGCGCGACACAGATGCTCACCGGGCACGGCTGCTTCGGGGAGTACCTGTGTCGCATCGGGAAGGAGGCGACGGCACAGTGCCACCACTGTGACGGGGACTGGGATATGGCCCAACACACCCTCCAGCATTATCCTGCCTGGAGGGACCAGCGCCGTGTCCTGGTCCGATTTATAGGAGGTGATCTCTCGCTGCCGAGGATCTCCCTGACAATCCTCGGCAGCGAGAGGGCGTGGAGGGCCTTCCTCACGTTTTGTGAGGAAGTGCTCCTCCACAAGGAGGAGGCGGAGCGGCGGCGAGAGAGGGCGGACCCCTTCCGTCTCGGGAGGGCCCGTCCTCGCCGACACGCCGCGCGGGGGGATTTAGTCCCCCCGCAGTAAGAGAGTGACGCCCCGGTCCCGTCGGCGGATCTCGACCCGCTGACGGGCCGGGTGCGTGCCAAGGGGTTGTGTGGCGGTAGAGTGGTGGCTCTGCCGCCCGCCTATAACGGCCCCGTGGCGGGGCGGGGCGTGTAGTGATCGCACGTCCCGCCCATGTTTTGGTTGGTGATCAGGGAGGCGCGGTTCGCTCCTCCTTCACGGCCAGTGAAGTAGCGGGTCGAGCCGTGCCCTCCCGGGCTCGGTGGGGGGCGCCTCCCTCTCTCGCGCGAGCGAGAGGGGCGATGGCCAACCCCCCATCACGGGAAGTGTCCCCACTAGGGGGCGGGCGCGGGGCGGCACCGGTAGTGTTCGCGTAGAGTTCCCGGTGTCGCCCCATTATGCGCGAAGGATGGCCACCGTGGGGTTTTAGCCGGTACGAGTCCGGCACTACCCCGTCGCCCCCACCAGGGCGGCGGGGTGTCCATGAGGATTTCCCCACGGAAAAAAAAAACGTAAAGCACTAGGGTTTATATGCAAGTTATCACTAATCAAAGATATGTGGCGGCCTCGAGGAACCGAGGGAGACGACGGCAAAGGGCAGGCCAGCCATCTCGAACAGCGAGAGCGAGAGGTCGACAGCAGCGCAGCCGACTTCGATTGCAGCGTGACGTCCGCTACGCTTGCGTAGCGGCCACCGGCCGCCAGTTCAAACCCTGACCGGCGAACCGACGACATCGTCCCATTCGACCTACGAAGTCGTACACCTGTACGTGCGACTCTATCGTAATAAAATAGTGATAACTCGACCGACTGTCGCCTTTCTCTCCCGATCCTCGCGTCCGCCTCCGAAACGACAATCGTTGGAGTGGCCAGAGCGAACTACGCTCTGCCAACGTCTCTCGCACGCCGCGGCCGGAACCTCGAACGTTTCCGGCTAAGTACAAGCCGTGCTCGAGACCGGAGCCACAGATATATGTTCCTTAGGGGATTGTAGCCAGCTTAGATAAGGCGTCGATGCAACGGGGAGTGCGGCTATCACAGAAGGTGAAGAAATCACTGAAGGTGAAGAGATCACAGAAGGTGAAGCACTCATTCCTGACTCGGTGGACATTTGGTCTGCAGAGACCACTAAAGGGGTTAAGTTAACCGGATGCAGGGGAGTCGCTGAAGGCGAAGCTGTGATTTCAGAAGTGGGAGCCGCCGAAGCTAAATTTACAGGCCCTGCCCACGCCATGGGAGGGTAATTCAAAATTTGAGGCATTAAAGCCATGGATAGAGGTGAGTCGACCATAGGTCCGCTACTCGGTGACTGAATCTCAGTCACCTCAAAAACAGGGACATATGCCCTAATCGCACCACCACGCTTAGCCTTTTGATGGTTTTCGTTGTTCTACGCATTTTGCTTAGAGATATTCTTTTCTATCAAGTGAACTAGATAGTGGCGCTGGAAAGAAGAAAGGAGACTGATACAGGCGTTGTAAATTGTTGAGCAGTTTTAACGTCTGGATCTGCAGTCCAGGAGCTCAGCAATCAGGAAACAGCAATCAGCAAGCCGGAACTCAACCTCAGGAACTCAGCAAATCAGGAAGCAGCGACGTCAGAGCTGGAAGCAGGGACGTCAGATCAGGAAGCAGGGACATCAGATCAGGAAGCAGGGACATCGGTAGTAGGTGCGATCCTTTTCGCACGAAGCCGAGTTCAAGATGGCTGCGGCGTGCCTCGAGCAAGGCGTGCTCGAGAGCACTTGCTTCCTTCCAGAACCCTCTAAGCGTCTCTTCTTCGCTTGTTTCTGGATGATTTTTCGCCCTTTTGATGCGTTTAGCGTCCTCGGTGTTGGCGGGTTACCGTTGCCCCACCGTTACAACACCCAACTCTGGCATTTGTCCCACGCTGTCAGGGAAACGTGCGAAAACCTAAGAGAGAGTTATGCACGTGCGATCCGACAGCCGACAATCGTCCTTAGACGTTTTTACTTGCCAGAAAGTTGAATTTCTCTATCGGTTGTTCCAGGTGATGACGGATAAACCAGGAGGAGAGATATCGAGTTTCCTGGTGATGTTGGAACGTTCCAGAGGCGTTGAAGAGGTCCAGACGAAGAGGACGATCCCGGGTGGAAAAAGGACTATCCCACCGCTGTCACCAGAAATTTTTATGCTGCGCCCCGTGGGATTCTCCAAAGCGATGACTTCCTTCAGATGGCTTCAGGCGAGCTTCGGGCGAGCTTAGAGCAGGGTTCTGCCCGTGGAGCGCAAAAGCGCTCTGCTTTCGGATCGCAGATGGATCACCGTGGTGAGCGAAGAAGAGGTCTTTTTAAATCGGATGTAAATCAGAGGATTTTGTGTTAAAACAAAACTGATATTCTTTATTTGCAGAGCACAGATTGGCACGTGTGTACTCTGGGTGCTGCGGGCGAGCAAAGAGGAACAGGCCCCTCGGCGTGCCCTTTTTATAACGTATAAAAAGTTGAATGTTGCATGGTTACGATCTTCGTTTGTTCGGTTGGTCGATGCTAGATCTTAGCAACTCAATGAATCGGTTACATGATAAAGTCGTGCGCTTCTTTACCCTGTCTTGTCGGTATTATATATTACAGGGAATTCCGGTCGAACTAAGGGTAAGTTAAGAAGCAGCTGCGGTTCGGATATCAAGAGCAGTCTGAACACAGGTTAAGACGTGAAGCTGGCGCATACGCAACAACGCATCTGAATTTTTACTTTATCGTATACCTAGCCACCACTGTATTAGAAAAATTATGGAGTTAACTCATAAAATGCGCTGTACAACTTGTAATTAAACGAATAGTAGTATCGCGAAAAAATTAATCTTGGCACTACTGTTACATATATCCGATGGAAAGAGCGCGAACATGCAAGAAATTATTAAAATGTAATTCGACTGGCATGTATTAAATGACTCTTTGTGCATTCATTGTGTGAGTAACAAGATGATTTTTAAAACTGACATTACCATGACTGGTTGTGTTATACTAATTCATTTGTTGCTTTATAAAACAAACAAGTTGAAAATTACAAAGATTAAAAAATATAGTATTGTAGGCATGCATACGACAAAAATACAAGTAGCGCAAAAAACATATCGAGCAATAAGTTCTATATTAGATTCGGAAAAATAAATTAAGCTGTGTTCAATTTATAAGTTATGCTTGCAAACTGTAATTTTTCCGGAAATCGAGGTGAAAGTTTTATATCGATCGAAAACGCTTCACGTCGGGATAAGTAGCCTCGGCTCGCGCGCTGGTATCTACAGGGTGTCCCAAAAATGTTGAATAACGTTACAGCCATCTTGTTGGGAAGGGGGCGGGGATGACGATGCCGTTTTTAAAATTTGCGTTAGGCCTCCAATTTCGAGTTATTCAACAACAAAGTTAGGTAACGCCCGCCGAGCTCTTGGCGAGTCCTGGCCTTCCCTGTCGCAGGCAATTGTTTCTAGGAACAAGGGATAACCGACCAGGACTCGCCATCATGTTATAATGTTATTCAACATTTTTGGGACACCCTGTATATACCTAACAGGAGACTATAACCAACTACTTGGCACGAGACTGTACTGAGTCTCCTGATATTTCATCATGATATAAAGTACAGTCACAGTGAACATTACTCGTGTTTCACAAGACCCAAATAACAAATTTTTTGCAGAAATGGCTGCAACTGCCCCGCATATCCCATTTTCTGGTAGGCTCATTTGTATATATGCCACAAGTGTCCTTCCTATGCAGGACTACCAGCATGTGACTTGCAGATATCCTTCCTTTGCAGGAATACTTACATAGTACCTCAATATGCCGATCATTTACAGGATTAGCTGCATGTGCTCTGTAAAAAGCTTTTCTTTGTAGAGATTTCTGCGCTAAGGCTCCATACGCAGTATATTTGCAGGACAGCCTGTGTATAGCCTGTAAAAAGCTTTTCTATGCAGGAATATCTGCGGTGAGGCTGCACACGCAGTATACAGGGTGAAACTCTACATGTGTCTGCTGTTCAAGGGGGTTAATCTGCATGCCGAGGGGATAAGAAAATTCTAATACAACTTTGAATTTTGCGGTCCCGTTTGTTAATTATAGCAAGTTGAACAATCAGTAGAAAAGACGCGGTCAGGCGAGTTGCAGTCACTTTCTGACCGGCCGGAGACGCATGGCAAAGTAGGTCACGGTGACCTACACGCAAAATCGAAAGGACATCGAATCAGAACAGATCAACGTCGATAAAGCGGGATTCCTAGCGCGAGATGTCAGTAGTTAAGAGGTGATGAGCTTCGAATCTCGCGTAAAAGACAGTACGACGCGACGGCACGTCTGGGCGAGGCGGCCATATGCGGGCGGCCATTCCCGCCGATCTCTTCGTAGCGCGATCGCCAAGTAAGAGCAGAAAAGTCCCGCTACGTAGGAATCAATCGAAGAGATGCTTTATTCACAAATTTCAAATTGATTGTGGATGGAAATCAATCAAAAAAGGGTAACAGTCGCTTTGGCTCCAAATTTGCCGCTCCACCTGCTCGCTACTGCAGAGTTGTGGGAGTCAGCGGACAGAAATTCGCCCTGCATCCGGATTCTCATTAAGACATGGAATTATTCGCGTCGTGTTTAGAAGTTAATAAGGGGAATGGTACATAAAATTGCAGCATTGACATTTTATAATATCATTGAATGTTGGCATAATTTCTACTACCTCTGCCGGCTGTAGAATAAAATAGTACTCGCATTGTCAACTTTAAAGTGATAGGGGTTTAAGATGCGCGGTAGCTTAAGGTAACTGAATTAGGGCAGCGTTTGGAGGTGACAAAAAACCTCTTGTCGGCCGACCCGCGTGAATCGCGATGAAGAATCAGCTGGTGCTCAGTCGCTCGATTCGCCAGAAACAAAATCGAATCACTGGCTCGGAGCGATTGCACCGGCGCTAGCCGACAGCATGCTTCTTTCTCAACGTCCGAGCAAGACACGGCACGGCATCATTCGTCTGCCCCTTCTCTGTCTTTCTTCCGGTTTTGTTAATATCGCAAGAGCATATTAAGTTTGCTACTTTCTTAATATCGCTAGCGCATATTAAGAAAGTAGCAAACTTAATATGCTCTTGCGATATTAAGAAAGTCGCGGTTGGTTCGCGATGCAAGAATTAAGTTCATCCAATCCGGTGAAACAAATTTATCAGGCGTCTGAGATACTTTTTCACACAAGTATCGAAGTGGCAGCGCAGCAGAGCGATCGTGCTTGCGATCTTGACGATCCAAGTTCGGCTCCTCGATTTAGCAATTATTTTTTTTGCCGTCCGTAGAATAGAATACTCGTAATATCAATTCTACAGTGATAGAGTCCATAAACGGAGGAATATCGTCGCGATAGTTTACGCACAGATGTTCGAGTCGTCTTCACTTATTAGAAAAGTTTGCAATGAAATCTACAGTAAGAGAGAGAGAGAGGGGTGGGGTTATTTCTTGTTAATTCTGCTACTTCTGTTGGCTGTAAAACAAAATGACTAACATAGTACACAATTATTATGTACCTAACATAGGTACATAAATCCTGAAATAGGAAAAGGAACATTTTCTGGAGCAGGAGTGTTGGAAACATCAGACGGCAACAGGGTAAAAAGTAACAAATTGAATTGGAATATTACAACTTGCTACTTTCTACCCCGTGACCGTCCTGAAAAGGACGTAGGACGGGTGACGGGTCCAGGAAGGTCTTCAGGATGGAAGAGATGGAGGCGGATGGGATGCCTCCTCTTCAAAGAACAGCTCGTGGCCGTCTCGCGAGCTGTTCGACGTGTGCCCCACGTTATTCCATACACAAATGGAGTCGCCGGATAATACTATCGCGCACATCTTGCATGGTCACCAGATGGTGTTGGCGTACTCCATAATGCGCGCGATGAGCTGTTCCTCTGATTCGATAGGGACGGCGTAAACTAGGGTCTTGAGATGACCCCACAAAAAAAAGTCCAGGGGCGTAAGGTCTGGTGAGCGGGCGGGCCACTCTACTGGACCATGCCGGCCTATCCATCGGTCCTCAAACGTTGCCGAAATGTGCTCCCGTGCAATACGTGATGAATGCGCGGGGTCACCATCGTGCATCCACCACGTCGTAGTCATGTCGATCCCTTCTGGAAGCAGGGCGGGCAGGTCCTCCTGGAGAAACCGCACGTATGCCTCAGAGTTCAGCCGTTGCGGCAAAATGAATGGACCAAGGATATGGTCGCCCAATATCCCGGCCCAAACATTCACCGCAAACTGGCGCTGAACATTGTGAACACACATAGCGTGCGGGTTCTCCTCCGCCCACACGTGGGTGTTGTGTAAATTAAGCAGGCCTGCTCCTGAAAACCCTGCTTCATCTGTAAAGATGATCCTTCGGAGGATATCCGGCTCATCAATTGTCTGTCGAAGCATCCAGCGGCAAAACTGGGTGCGACGATCTGGATCGGCCTCTGTCAGTTCTTGCACCGGCTGCACGTGGTGCGGGTGCATCTCATTTTCATGCAAAATACGGAGCTCAGTCTTTTGGCTCGCGCCTTCCGCCAAAGCAACGTTCCTCGTACTTGTGCCCGGATCGTTGCGGACGCGACGAAGAACTCGCTCGTGGAGGTTTCGCGGGCGCTGAGCTCGCCCGCCGGTCGCGAACTTGCCCATACTTCCGGTGGCCCGGAGTCTTTGAGCGATGCTGTCAAAGGTATGCTCACACGGCAAATCACGTCGCGGGAACAGCTCGGTATAGAGCCGACGTGCCTCGGCGGCATTTCAAAATTCTCGTACATTTCGAACTGCACTCGTCACTGGCACGATAGGAAGTAATGCGAAGCAGCCTCGATCCGATGGATTCGCGTGAAACAATCGCCGATAACAATTTTAACACATCGCTTAGCAACGCACGGTATAAGTTCATCAAACTCGCTCGAAGACAAGACCCGATAATTTCAACGGCGAGGCATGGCGATCTATGCAAGAAGAAATAGTTTGTAGGACTTTTAAACGATTGCATGATTCGCTGGGACTCCAAACGTGCTCCAAATGGAAAAATCCGACTAATGACTGCAGCTTTTCCAATAGGTCTCTTATACCTTTACTGGTTCATTATTCTCTTTTTATCCGCGAAGTAACACAAAATACATCGCTCACGGCAAAAGCAAACAGTTTATTGTAAACTATTGCGTGCGTACTTTAGAATGGATCTTTTCCGTGGCTATGAAAAGAATAGCAAAGCAGCGAAGGTACAAGACACTCATTGGAAAAGTTGCAGCTTCGTGATCTGGTCGATGGCATTCAACTCTACTTTCCAGGGCCAGCGAAATGGCAATCCATGCAATCGTTTGAGTGGATGAGCATATGAGGCGTAGCGTAAGCTATCGCGACGATATTCCTCCGTTTATGGACTCTATCACTGTAGAATTGATATTACGAGTATTCTATTCTACAGACGGCAAAAAAAATAATTGCTAAAGCGAGGAACCGAACTTGGATCGTCAAGATCGCAAGCACGATCGCTCTGCTGCGCTGCCACTTCGATACTTGTGTGAAAAAGTATCTCAGACGCCTGATAAATTTGTTTCACCGGATTGGATGAACTTAATTCTTGCATCGCGAACCAACCGCGACTTTCTTAATATCGCAAGAGCATATTAAGTTTGCAACAAGTTTGCATATCGCTAGCGCATATTGTTTCCAGATTTATTCTGGAAACAGTCTCGTTGTACGTGTCCTAATTTCCCGCATTTCCAACAACTGGGGGTGGTGATGGCATTTTGATTGCCTTTACTTTCATTGTTGCGAATTCCATTAATACGGCGCGATACAAAGTTTTGTTGGTTATTATTAAAATAAGGCGATGGACGCGAATATCGAGAATTGTGATCCGAGGAATGTATGTGGTTAAAATTAGTAGTATTTCTACTATTTTTCGCGACGATCTCGAGGGCTTTGGATACAGCCTGTTGGAAAGTTTTGGTATCCGCGAGTTGAAGTGGCATTCGCACTTCCGTGTCGCGCACGGCCTCGACAAAGCGTGTCAGGGCGAGGTCGTCTTTAACCTCGGCGGAAGTATTAGGGAAGGATAAATGGACAAGATTTTCGATCTCCGCGGCGAGAGCTTGTATGGTTTGGTTCGGTTTTTGGTTACAACTGTAAAATTGCGCGCTGTGCATATTTCGGGACTCTACCTGACCGAATCGAAATTCTAGTGCTTCTAAAAGCGATTCAAAGTTCGACTGTTGCACCTCAGTCAATGTAATGAGAACGGCGGACGCGGGGCCTTCCAAAGAATTTATAAGTCCTGTAACTTTAGCAGCGTTATTCCAATTATTTACTAATGCGGTAGTCATAAATTGGGCTCGAAATTCGCGCCAATGTGAGCCATTGAATTTTGGCAATCTCACGGGGACATTTGAAGGCGGAATGGGGATGCATGAAGGGGTGACTGGAGGGACGGGGACAGACGACGTATTGACGGGGGGAGTGGGAGCCAAAGGGGTACTTAATTTCGCCTCCAGTTCCCGAAATCGAGCTTCATATCGGGCGTCCATATCTCGCATCGCAGCGGTGTTGCATTCTTCAGACTAACGCAGATGTAATGTCAGTCTTGAAGCTAGGGCGTCGTTCCTCTCCTCCATCCGTTGGCAGAGCGTTTCCTCGCGTGATTCCATTCTCTGGTAGAGGCCCTCCAATAGTCCGCACATTTCTTGGAATGTAGCCGGTCCCGCTGGGGAGGGTCCGGGCTGGTCTCCTGATGTTGACGGCCCAGACCTAACCCAGCGCCTCCTCCCGACATATTAGACTCCGTAATCTCGCACTCTTGCTCGAAGTTTTCGGTCGAAGCGGGAATAATCCCACTTCTGACACCAGTGTTGCGCGTAGCACCCGCGGAGCGCATAATCATGGAAAGTATACGAATTCGGGCCACTAACGAAGGCAGATTTATTAATCGGATGTAGGACGTCCTTACAGTTTGGGATCTCGGGCAAGACTAGTTTGACAAAATGCTACCAAGTTGGTCGTGGTAGTCAAGGGTAGTTCAGAGGATAGCACTTCAGGTGGTCTCAGTGGTGTCACTCTCGCGATTAAGGGGCTAGGGTACCCACGTGACTTTTAGCGAGTTGACTGTTCGCTGTGTTACCTACAGAATTTTGACGGGCGAGATGGAGCTGCTCGCGATGTCTATCGAATGATCCAGCTTACAAATGTGTGTGTGTCAGCTCTCACCCATGCATATATTCAACTGTTTCGATCCCCTTTTTTTGCGGCACTCGCTTATCGCTTTTACGATCTTGAACTGAGGAGCTACCAGCTCCCGAGGTTCCGAGTCCGAGTCCGAGTCGAGTCCCAAGTACGCATACTATATGTATAGTATGTACGTATGCGTACTATAGCATACTATACTATATATGGGAACCGGTTTGGCTCTGTTTCCTTTCAACTATAATTGGCTATCCCTCATTATACGCACGTTACGTGTATATGTCTATTGCCAAAAGTATAACAATGCATGTAAATTCACTGGATGTCGATTTTATCAAAATATAAAGTGAAAGAAAAAGCAGGAAATGTAAAAAGAGACGCGAACAGTATTGTATTGACCGCGGCATCGAACTCATCCCTTTCAAATGGAAATCCATCATCTTACTTATACTTATAGAACTATCATGGAATTTCCCAATTTCCGTAAAAGAATTGCGATTCTGTTCTATATCTATAATTACATTTTGGACAACCAAATATTTATAGTACGCCGCAACTATTCTGTTTCATATTATACAATTACAAATTTTATAGATTATGATTTGAATGATTCGTATGACGTATATAATTGACTACAAAATCAATACATTTTTTTTATAAAATATTACTCTACGTGTTGAGATCGAAAGTGTAGCCGATTAATTGTAGCTGTCACACTTTTTCTACTAAATGGTATTTGCAGTCTTTTTTCAGACAGAAAACACGTAATGAGAACAATCGGAGTAGTGTCTCAATATGGCAAAGAGATTCCAATAGTAAGTCATGAGTTCGATTCCCAGTGTGAAATGTGTTACGACAGTTTCTATAGATATGCAGGGCAAATAATATACATCTCTGCACTGGGAATGTATAGTAATTCTGTTGAGGAGGAAGACTGTTATCATACGTCTGTGCTAGGAATGTTAGGGTGTATGTATGCTTTTGAGCTATGGGAAATATTTCTATTTTACCAAAACAAACACAGGATTGCATTTTTAAAAATCCAGAAAATAAAATATTATACTTTGAATCCTTTGTTAGCATGCCCTTTTTCACTAGGTACACTGGGTGGGCTTACTAGAAATGACAGTCATGTCATTGTTTAGTACCATTGTTTATGAGTATGTAAGAGATTTCTAACTATACAGCTGTTAGTCTTCTAATTAATGGATTTTTAAAAAAAGTGCTGTAACTAAATGGAAAATTTGATAAAAGGCAGTCACTTCAACTTGAGTCAATATATATTTGCACAGTAATTTGAGGCCTATAAACCATAAAAACTGTAAACGCATCTATCAGTGTTCATACGTATCTTTGTATTGAGATATTAGTTCTGAGAAACCGTCCACTGATTCTAATATCAGATATAGCAGACACGAGGATGGAAGACACGTTGATATATTAGCTCCTTTGATATATTTGTGACAGTCAAGCATTCAAGACACTGAAGAGTACTTTGGCAAAAAGTATCCACAACTGCACTTCATTCCAGTTTATACTATAACAATAGACGTAATTATGAAATAGCAGATCTCGATTAGACAATCCATTTCACAAAAATTATTGGCAAAGAATTGTTATGCATGTCTAAATGTTTCAATTGAAAGACATGTTTGCAGACCAGTAATTTCCTTTCGGTTACTAAGATTCAGAAGCCTCACATTATCGAATAAATGACTATTGATCCAAACTCAAACAGCTGTATTCAACAAGTGTTTGGTTCTTGAATCAAACTTTTTTGAAACATACAAAAACTGGAAGATCAACTTGTTCATCATCATTTTACAGTATCCAAAACAACACAGTTATGCAGACTCCCATTCGTAATAGGAAAGACACAAATTATTACAACAGCACAAGAATATTTAAATAACAAGACACTGTATTTGGTAAACACACTGGAATATTGTTCGACTTGTAATGATTCAAAACAAGTCATTACTATTTACTAAGGAACTATTTGCTAGAATCCGATAAATCCCACAGCTAAAAAACATAAGTATAGGTAGGGTATTCTTGTAAAATCATATTGTTGCGAAGTACATCTGCATCGCGTTATGCCTAACCCCAGAACTTGCTGTCAAAGCTGTCAAACAGCGCAGAGCAGCCTTCTCAATTAGGCACCACCTCGGACCCAATGGTCCACCTAAAGTACCCAGCTATACCGCTCTTCATATCAACAACATGGCTACAATGCGGGGAAAATCATGCTTCCGCATTCCCGCTCCTGTGGGCTTATATGAAATGATTTTGAGTTGTGAAACGTCGCAATCGAAAGATGAAGGATCAGTGCAGACCGGATGATACCTGATTTTGCGCGATTTCAATGCTTTTATAATGATATTGATGGCCTAAAATTCGTCAAAACTGCGCCGAGTTTACAACTTTTAGCACATTATTATGACTAAAAAGCGTCGGAATCATGCAAAATCAGGTATCATCCGGTCTGCATTGATCCTTCATCTTTCGAATGGGACCATTCCCAACCCAAAATCATTTCATATAAGCCCACAGGCGCGGGAATCCGGAAGCATGATTTGGGCCATTTGTGCCGATAAAACAGCGCCTCTACCATACCGCGAATGACCGGAGTCTAGCCCCTTCACAGCCCTGATCTTCCCTGGGTCTGGTTTAACACAGTCTCTGCTAATAATATGCCCTAAATAAGCAATATCCTGACGAAGAAAGTGGCACTTATCTGGTTGTAAAGTAAGGCCTGCGCCTTGTAATCTTCCTAACAAAGTCCTTAATTTACGTGAGTGGGTTTCAATGGAATCTGCGTAAATGACTATATCGTCCATGTAAAGAAACAGTTCTATGCCCTGTAGACCGGACAAAAGCAAATCCATGGTTCTCTGAAACGTGGCTGCAGCATTCTTTAAGCCGAAAGGCATTCTATTAAATTCATAATGCCCGTATGGAGTGGAAAAGGCAGTTTTTTCCTTGGAATTTGGGTGTACCGGAATCTGATGAAAACCTGAAGCTAAATCTAACGTGGTGAAGTACTTCGCACCACCTAATTGGTCTAAAATCTCGGTAATATTAGGCAAAGGGTAAGCATCGCTAACAGTCTTTTCATTTCATTTCCTGTAATCTATAACCATTCTCCAACGCGGTTTTCCGGACGAGTCAGCCTTTTTGGGGACGATCCAAACTGGTGAATTGTATGGCGATACGGATTCTTCAGTTATATTATTTTTTAATAATGCATCTACTTGAGTCTGAATTTCTTGTTTATGTACTGGTGGGCATCTATACTGTTTCGTATTAATTGGCATTTCATCGGTAGTAGTAATCTTATGGTGCATTGCTTTAATAAATCCTAACTTATCGGAAGCTAAATGAAATTGAAAGGGAAATTCATAGAGAATTTCCATGAGGCTGGTCCGCTCTTCTTCGGTAAGATGTTTGAGATCTAATAATTGAGTTAATTGTGCCAATCTTGCGACATCTGCCTGAACACGTCCTAACTGTGGATTTCCTGAACCTAAACCGTGATGAAGGGGAATTTCCTGGAATCCAATAATCAGACTATCAGGAGAGTCCTGATTGAACAAAATTGCGGCTCCTTGCGTCTTTAAAAAGGGAGTTCCTAAAATACCAGATTGAGGAATCGGAAAATCTGCATTCACAACTTGAAATTTAGTTCTGACGTTATTAATTTGAATCTCTACTTCTCCTAAAGTGAGTATGGTGCCGGATTTGATACCTGATAATTTACAAATATCATTTCTATTAATCTGAAATAAAGGATTTATCCGATCTTCTTTAACTAGGTTTACCTGTGACCCGGTGTCAATTAAAAATGTAGCGAGGCCTCTATGGAAGTTAGAATTGCGGAAACTACAAAAAGGGAGATCTTCTACTGAGTTTGACTCGATGTGGACGAAAATGTCGGCTTCGAAGCGCGAGCTATTAATGATTCGGACGGCAGTGCGCTCTTCTGCTGCCCGGTTCGAAAGTTTAAAGGCTTGTGATCTTTTGCGACGTTTGATATACGATCCAATCTCCAACGGATGGGTGATTATTTTTATTTTTCTTCTTAAAGCAACGTTCCTCAGTATGTCCTAACTTTTTACAGTACGTGCATTGAAGTCGTTTCTGAATATCATTAATCTGGACCTTGAGACAATCAGACATATAAAGTGGCCAGTTTCATTGCAACGGAAACACTTCTGATCTACCACTTCTGTTTTAAAAATCTTAGGCTTTAAATCGGGTTCTACGCGGTGAACTTCTATTTTCCCGACACCAAGACGTGTCTCCATTTTCTGAGCCTCTGTAATCATTGATGACAGCTCGGTTACATTCACGCCGGTAAGTAGAGCTTTCATCATATAATTCCGTAAACCTTCGAAAAAGGCCCTCTCTGAATTTAACTTTACCGTTCTCTCACAAATCTGTAAATCTACACCCGTGCTACATTTGTTGCGCCCGAGCCCAAAGCTGGCTCTCGGATTGCACAAACTAGCTATATCATCAAATCCTTTCTTCGAGAGGATAATGCAGTGTCCAAAGTCCATGATACATTATGATATCAATAACGAGCGTCTAGCCACTAAGTCACGTTTAGCAACGAGGCACTGAGTCGCTTCGCCTAATCAGCGCCTCGTGCCAAGGCAACGCCTGCCTCGAACAAAACCATCAACCGATGTCCAAAACGACACTCGCTATCCAGATTTCGATCAGAACACATCAGTGCGCATCAGCGAGTTACTCTGTACCTCTTGCCAGTTCTTTGATTATACTTTATCAATAAACCTTAAGTTTTGGGTTTAATCCCGGTGGATTCCAATCCTTTAAAAGCTACAAGCCTGACTTCCTCCGATCCCGTTACCCGCTCTGCGCCGTCACCACGCAGGGCACAGCATTCAATGGTGGCAGCGGTGTGGGATCTGCACCGTCGAAGTCAAATTGTGAGCCTGCTGAAAACCGTAACGTGGCGTGATTGCCAGTGTTATCTACGACCTAGAAGTCAATCTCTGCTGAGGTAGAGACAGGCAGGACCACCAAACCGGAGACACGAACGAGCTCTTAGGAGATGTTCGCACTTCACCAGACAGCCGCTCTCTCGTCAGAGACGGCCAGACGGCCTAGCTAACGGGAAAAGTATAACCAAGCCTGAACGGACGTCACCAACGTGCCATTGCTGATCCGAGGACCTTTGGCCGAGCGGAGACGACCACCGAGGCACCGAGAAGGTACGCACCATCCATCCACGGACCAAGGACACCTGGTCCCCTGTACGAGCGATAAGGAGCTCCAGATCCCGACTCGCCGACAACACCTTGCACGACACAGGCGATAAGGAGACATCATCGTCTCGCCGACTCCAGTTACGTCAACCGACACCTCACGGCCAGCAGCATGCGCCTGCCAGTCATCCTGTGAGTAAACAGAAAACTCGAATCGCCCAAGCGATATCCGAAAAAATATATATATTGTAAACCAGAGCCTTCACACGGCCCTTGCATGCCTACGGAAGACGCACTTGCCCTCAGGTACCTTCCCCCTAAGCGAAGGTCATTCTATAGATCACTAGAGTCCTTCTTCGATAAGAGGCTCGTATTCAATCCAGTAGACCCTACAAAGGTTGAGGCGCGCACTTCCCTGGGCAACACCGGCCATCTACGACGCCGCGTGCGAGCTCCGAAGCTAGACACTAGCACCGACACATATTGCGCCTCCGGGTCGAGCGCCCACACAACACCCGAGAGCGTCGTCGTACCGCCGCAGCGCCGATACCCTGTTAAAACACACGACTTCAGTCTAGTAGGAAACGAATTTGCCATGTCACATTCAGGACAAGGTCCTAGTGACTAACCGCGCTCGGACTAATCGGAGTATTTGATGGAGACAGAGGCTCCGACCTACTCGAGTTCCTAAACGATGTCGATTGCGCCTTAGAGTGCGCACCCGAAAACGAGCGACCGCGACTCCTGCGACTTATCTTGAGAAACAAAATAAAAGGTAGAGCCTTGCGAGAACTGCAACACAAAACAATCGATACGTTCGAGGAATTAACTTGCCTACTCAAAACGCGATTCGCCGTGAAAAGGTCATCCGACACTGTACAGACCGACTTCAGTAGCTGTAGACAGAGAGAAGGAGATAGTGTACAACATTTCGGGTCTAGAATGGAAAGGCTATTAGCCGAGATGAAAGAACTGTCCATCGAGGACACCCTTGACACGTCACAGAGTTCAGCCATCGAAGATCTCCTAGAAAAACAAGCCTTACGCTATTCACTCGAGGATTGAAGGATCAACTCAGACTAATAATCCGAACGCGTACTTTTAATAACCTGCAATCGGCGATAGCAGCCACCATCGAGGAAGAACGGATTCTAGGACTAGGTCCCCCTCGCCCAAATAACCATTCGCGTTACCCCGGGAATACTCGCGATAAGCAAGCACGCGACGCACCAAAGTGCGGAAGATGCCATAAAATAGGCCACATCGCCAATAACTGTTACACGTGCCTAAGCACGCCCCGTCCTTGTACTGACCAACCCTCACACCGTTCCAATAACTCCCGAGCGCAACCCAATAACAGGGCAGTTCAACGCGTAACCGTAACATGCAGATACTGCAAAAAGCCCAAACGAGAGGAACCAGACGGAGCGGCCCCCGCGAACACGCAATAATTCCCAAGAACCCAGCCAGCAAGCTGAAACCCAAGACGCGACACGCGCCACACCTCGTCAGCCCGAGTCCGACGGAAGGCCGGACAACGACACGACAATCGGTTCATATAGGGTTAACATGATAGCAGCTGAACCCGAGTCACCACGTAACCTAGTAGAAATCGAGGCACCAGAGTTGCTTAACGGAAAAGCCCTCATGCTCTTAGACACCGGAGCTGAAGTTACTTTGCTAAAAATCGGACGAGTCCTAAGCGACGTACCCGCCGTGAAAGAAGTCGTAACCCTGCACGGCGTCGGTCCAAACGTAACCCAGACACTGTGTAGTGCATACCTCACCATCCGCATAGGAAACAAACAAATCAGGCATCTCTGCCGACTAGTACGTGACGACTTACTCGGAGAATCACATGGACTCCTAGGACTCGATTTCCTCTCAAAACACGGCGTCGAAATCCGACCCGGTCAATCTCTCAACATTCTCGGAACACATATCCCGATCATCAGCGCAGCCCATGTAACTTTAAAAGCGCAAACAGAAACGTTAATTCTAGCACACACCGCCACCCGTGGCGAAGGAATTGTAGAACAAGAAATGATCAAGCCCGGAATATTCGTAGGAAATGTTCTCACCACAGGAATCGATAATAAATGCCTTATCAGTGTGATGACACAAATCCCAAAGATTTCAAAATCAGAATACCACTCGTGAAACTAAACCCTGACGAACCGTGCAATAACACTGACCTACCTCGCGATACCGCCGACAACAGAAACGCTTACACAGTAAAAGTCACCAGCGGCACGGACAGAATGCAAGCATTGCGCAAAGAGATAACGTTCGACAACCTACACGCCGAAGAAAAAAGACGCTTAATTGACCTATGCGAACGATATAACGATATATTCTACCTAGAAGGCGACAAATTAGGATGCACTAACAAGGCCGAACACGTCATACCTCTAATAGTTTACACTACTCCTATTAACACTAGACCGTACAGACTCCCACAAACTCAGAAAACCGAAGTAGAAAAGCAAGTTAAAGAAATGGCCAAGGAAGGTAAGTCAGCCCCAGTTCCAGCCCGTGGAACTCCCCTCTACTAGTTGTCCCTAAAAAACCAGACGCTACAGGCCGACCCAGATTTAGAGTCGTTATTGACTTTCGAAAACTAAACGGCGTCACCGCAGGAGACTCGTACCCCCTACCAAATATTACAGACATTTTGGACCAATTCGGAGGAGCCAAATATTTTTCCACACTAGATTTAGCATCAGGTTTCCACCAAATTCCCATGAAGGCGGAAGACCGCGAAAAAACTGTATTCTCAACTCCTTACGGACACTACGAATACAATAGAATGCCCTTCGGGTTAAAAAATGCCCCCGCCACTTTCCAAAGGCTCATGAATTCAGTATTGACAGGACTACAGGGAATTAAATGCTTCGTCTACTTAGATGACATAGTAGTCTATGGATGTTCACTGCAACAACACCAGGAACGTCCCGAATCTGTTTTCAAACAATTCGCGAAAATGACCTAAAACTACAACCCTCTAAATGTCACTTCTTACGTAAAGAGACCATATACCTAGGACATGTTATTAGCAAAAACGGAATAAAACCTGACCCCTCAAAACTAGAGGCCGTAAAGAACTTTCCAACGCCCCAAAAACCTAAAGATATACAATCCTTTCTAGGACTAGCTGGATATTATAGAAGATTTATCGACAACTTTTCGGGGATAGCCAAACCCCTCACGCAACTGCTAAAAAAGAACCAAAAATTCGTATGGACATCGTTAGAACAAGAAGCGTTCGAAATCCTACAAGAAAAATTAACGTCGCCACCCCTCCTACAATACCCAGACTTCACCAAACCCTTCGTGCTTACGACCGATGCCTCCGGAAAGGCAATCGGCGCAATACTATCCCAAGGCAAAATAGGCCAAGACCTGCCGATAGCATACGCGAGCAGAGTCCTCAACAAGGCAGAGCAAAACTATAGCACAACAGAAAGAGAACTTTTAGCCATAGTATGGGGAACCCAACATTTCCGACCCTACCTATACGGGAACAAATTCACCATCGTCACCGACCATAAACCTCTCACCTGGCTCTTCAATGGAAAAGACCCAGGATCTCGATTAACCAGATGGCGAATAAAATTAGCAGAGTACGACTATGAGATTCACTATAAGAAAGGCATTCAAAATAACAACGCCGACGCGCTCAGCAGAATAAACGCAATAACGAGAGCCCGGAGTTGCCACCCGAGAGCTGACGCCAGCTCGACCGACAACGAACAACCGTCGCAAGACGAGGCCAAGGATACCCCCACAGACCGTACATACACAGCGGACGAAATAAAAAAGATTCTATATGAACACCACGATACACCTCTAGGCGGACATCTAGGCATAAAAAGAACCATTGATCCAATCAAGCTATACCATGAATGGCCGACCATGAGGAAAGACGTCGAAGAATACATCTCCAAGTGCGAAAAATGTCAGAAAAACAAAACTTGCACCCCAAGTAAAGCACCAATGGT
The DNA here is from genome assembly GCA_910593735.2 of Ectemnius lituratus. NCBI lineage: Eukaryota > Metazoa > Arthropoda > Insecta > Hymenoptera > Crabronidae > Ectemnius > Ectemnius lituratus. The sequence goes on from OU343037.1 coordinate 4,653,149, forward strand.
AATAACCGATACTCCCACTAAATCATTCGAGAAATGTGCGTTAGATGTCGTAGGACCCTTAACTATAACGAACCAGGGAAACAAATATATCCAATTTAGCATAGCTATACCAATACCCGACCAAGAAGCCGGTACCATTGCAAAAGCTTTCGCGACAAAAATAGTCTGTATTTTCGGAATACCTGAAAAAATTCTTACCGACCAAGGAGCAAACTACTTCTAATATGGAACTCTTTAAATTTTTGATTCTAGCACCGAAATTGGCTATAGATTTGTTCTCTTTCTGTCTAATTCCCTCAAATTGGTTCTTAATATCATCGGCACTAATCTTTTTAACAAAATGTTTGGTTAGAACATCTACAATTTCCTGAAGGGACTGCGGGTGATAAGTGATGGGGAACACGTTCCTAGCAGGAGCTACAATCTTATCCATAACTATGTTAAGAAATAAAGGCAAGTCATACGGTTCTACGAAAGGCGCGATCATTTGACTGCGAGCAATAAACGCAGAAATTGGACACTCGGTTCCATTAAAGGTGAGCATCTGTTCTTTTAAGTCTGTCAGTGACTTAAATCGTTTAACACCCTCAATTCTTCCAGGTTCGGCTGGCTGTACTCGGGAAGAAAAGTCTAGTTCTCGTCTACACGACGGATCTACAACCATTGGTGTACTTGTCAAAGGCTGCGGGTGTGAAATTTGGACATGATCCGGTAAAATATGAACGGGAGCTTGCAACGGTGCTTGAGCTGGAATTGGGCGAGGTGAATTTATTATTGACTCTATTATTTCTCTGCGAGACTGCGATTCTACTTCAACTGGAGTATGGAAATCTGTTTGTTCTGCAGGCGAAGGCAAAGGCAAAGCTACATGAGAATGAGACGATCCCGGCAAGGAATTCCCAATAAGAGCCTCTTTAAGAATCTGAAGACCAGCTTCCGACGGATTCTGTATTAAAATTTGTAACGCAACCCCTGATGTTATTTGCGGCGTTACTAACGGCGAATCTCGCGATCCAAATGGCGTTGATTCTCGAGGCATCGATTGAGATGCATCCCTCAATGAATCCTGTGGCGGTACTTATGACGAAGCATGCGGTGAAAGTGTGGGAGGTACGTCCTCCACCTCGAAACTCATTGAATTTAGAGACCTATTAGATCTACCCGGAGTTCTATTCTTAAGACGCTTAACGCTTCTGAATGATTTCGACATTCTGACTAAATTAATCGGAACCTCAGATCAACCTAACGCAATGGACAGCAACTAGAATATTGTACAAGCCTGGGTAAATCTTTGACGATTACTGCGATCCGACGGATGGATGGACTTCCTTCGTCAGCGATGAATCAGATGCAGTCCTGCGATGTCCTCCAAGAAAATCGAGAAACTCGACGACGTCCAGGCCCAATATACCAGGTATTGTGGATAGTGCGCGTGAAATCAGGTTTAGTGTGCACGGACACTGATTTCACTCCTCTTCTGACATTCGTCCTCAGGCTCCAGGGAAACCGTGCAAAACCAGGAGCAGAGAGGTGCACTTTCGTCCACGATAAATGTTGAACCAGCTGGTCCCAAACAGCTACAATCTTCTGAACTGCAAAATCCAACAGCAACAGTCCTCTGAACTGCAAAATCCTCTGCAACGGTCCTCTGAACTCCTCGGATCCAAAGTCAGCAACTCAGAATAAATCGGCTTCGAAGAGATAGTATCTCCAGGATCAGTCAATCGATGATGGACAGTCAACGGCAAGTCAAATTGATGATGAGTCTATTGAATCTACTTTAATGATTTTCACAAGTCCGAATTTATCAAGAAGGCAAAGAAACTGAATAACTTTTTCACAGGAAACAACACTAGAATCAACACGGCCTGCGAGAGCCGGCACAACTCGGATTCAGCGAAGATGAAGCACACGAACAACGAGAGTCTACGATTTCCGAATTTACCGAAAATATCTCAAACAATCCGAGACTATCCCACCGCTGTCACCAAATTTTGTTGCGTGTTCACGGGTTTGAAAAGTCTGAAGGTGGGTAAGTGTGCCCGTGGGGGGCTGAGCACCCTGCTCACGTAGGAGGGAAGTTTGAATGAAATGTACGAAGGAGTTTAAATAAATATTCTGAAATTGAATTGGAATATGAACTGAATTATATTGAATATTAGAAATTAAAGTTGCTGTCCAGAACAAATCGTCTTAAACGGTTGACTGCTCAAAACCGAAGTGACGTCTTATTCCACAAGTCGGAATCGGCGACGTCTAAGAAGGCTCCCTTCTCCAAGCGGGTGAGGAGCCAATCCGGCGCTCGCTAGGGCCGACGCTGGCCCTTACGCAGTTCTATTGGTGCCCTTCCGTGGGATTTACTCCTTCTCTAAGATTTCGTAGGCGCGCGTAGCAAAAGGGCTCTCCCTCCACTCTAGGCTCTACTTCTGACCTAGGCTACGTGCGCTGGGCGCCAGCGAGAAATGGCGGCGAGGTGGGAATCGCCGAGCCGCGGAAAAACCCTGCTGGGCTCTTGACGGAGCGAGAGAGAAAGAAGAGCGACGGTCTGTTTCCGGGAAAGAATAATTTATGGGAGGCAATTGACTCCATGTGTTCGAAAGTTTCGAGGAGTCTCGATACTTGAGTTTTTCTGAGCCATTGTGTTAGGATTATCGAGGACTTTCTAAGAAGTTAAGACGTGACTTCTTAGCTGTTGCCCATGTTTACTCCAGGCCTCGCTTCGCTGCTTTTTCTCGTACAATAGCTCGACATCTGCGTGCCCGTTGTCGCATTCCTATTTATGAAATATTAAAGCGGAAATCCTACGTATTCGTACGATTCTTTATGCATGCTGAGTTTTAAAATTAAACTATCTGCCGCCTATTAAAAGTGTCGGCGTTATCGACTAGAGGCTAAATTCAGAGCGCGAGAGAGGTTACGCATCAGGACGCATCAGGATACGCAACAACGCAACAACAAAGCTCGTCCGAAGCCATCTGAAGTGTTACGTATCCGTATCTCCTCATACGCGAACTTAGCCGAGTAAACCGCCAGGCTAGCAACTTCAATTGAGCGGGAATTCAAATCATAAAACGCGACTTACGTATTAACGTACGGCTTTTTCTCTCGCGAACAATTAGAAGATTGGGACACGGCATCTGGCACGCAGATGCTCAGTAATTCGTAGTAACGATAATCAGGTACGGTTAATCCTGCAATAAAGTAATAAACGAAGAAGTCACTTCGCGACTTCTTCGAATCCTTCGCTAAGCCTAACACAATAGGCCCTAAAATTCTCGAGCGGTCACTCTTTTCCTCGAACGCGCCGACGAGCGTCCGCGAATTATAATACAATCATAAAAGCTCGCTCGCCTCGCCCGAGCTCGGCTCGCCTCGAGAAAGGGTCCGGTTTTCCACGGCCCAGGGATTTTCCCATCGCGCCGCCATTTCCCGCTAGCGACCAGCGCACGTAGCCCAGGGCAAGAGTAGGATCAGGAAGGAGAGGGAGAGCCCTTCGACTGCGTGCGCCTCCAAAATTTAGGGAAGGAGTAAGGCCCATCGGAGGGGCACCAATTGAAATGCGTAAGGGCCTGCGTCTGCCCTAACGAGCGCCTGATTGGCTCCTTTCTCACGCGCCTGAGAAAGAAGTCTTCGAAGACGTTCGTCGATTCCTTCTTCAGGAACGAACGTCACTTCGAATTCTAGCAGCAAGCGACTAAGACCTTTTTCTTATTCTTGTACTGGACAGTAGTAGTTGGCCTTATTTCAATATATAACTTCTCCACGTTTTAATCCAATCCAGTTTACCTTTATTTTCAAACTTTCCCTGCTACACGAGCAGGGTGCTTCAGCACCCCACGGGCACACTTACCCACCTTCAGACCTTTACAACCCGTGAACACGCAACAGAAGGTGTTGCGTATCCCGACCTCTCTCGCGCTCTGAATTTAGCCTCTAGTCGATAACGCCGACACTTTTAATAGGCGGCAGATAGCTTAATTTTAAAACTCAACATGCATAAAGAATCGTACGAATACGTAGGATTTCCGCTTTAATATTTCATAAATAGGAATGCAATAACGGGCACGCAGATGTCGAGCTATTGTAAGAGAAAAAGCAGCGAAGCGAGGCCTGGAGTAAACATGGGCAATAGCTAAGAAGTCACGTCTTAACTTCTTAGAAAGTCCTCGATAATCCTAATACAATGGCTCAGAAAAACTCAAGTATCGAAACTCCTCGAAACTTTCGAACAGATGCAGTCAATTGCCTCCCATAAATTATTCTTTCCCGGAAACAGGCCGTCGCTCTTTTTTTTCTCTCTCGCTCCGTCAAGAGCCCAGCAGGGTTTTTCCGCGGCTCGGCGATTCCCACCTCGCCGCCATTTCTCGCTGGCGCCCAGCGCTCGTAGCCTAGAGTGGAGGGAGAGCCCTTTTGCTGCGCGCGCCTGCGAAATCGTAGAGAAGGAGTAAGTCCCACGGAAGGGCACCAATAGAACTGCGTAAGGGCCAGCGTCGGCCCTAGCGAGCGCCGGATTGGCTCCTTCTCACCCGCTTGGAGAAGGGAGCTTTCTTAGACGTCGTCGATTCCGACTTGTGAAATTAGACGTCACTTCGGTTTCGGGCAGTCAAGCGCTTAGGATATTGTTCTGGACAGCAACCTAAATTTCTTTATTCAATATATTTCAATTCATGTCCAAACCTAATTTCAGTACATTTATTTTAAACTCCTCTGTACATTTTCAAACTTCCCTCCTACGTGAGCAGGGTGCTCAGCGCCACACGGGCACACGTACCCACTTTTTAGAGTTTTCGAACCCGTGAACACGCAACAAAGGAAGTCATCGTTTTGGAGAATCCCACGAGGCGCAACAGTAGTTGACAAACGATTGCAAAGAGCGTACTCTAGCAAACCTTTATCTACTATGCACAGTATGTGCTATGTGACATATCACATATGTACAGTGTATATACATATTATTCAGCGACTTGTTTAATGTGTTTCCTCCTTTTGTCTTTCAATTTGCGAATGTTTAAATCGAGTTTGTAATAAGTAGCTATCTTTTCATCATATGGCAATCTCGAAAATATATTGAAATGATGAAATACAACGGGTGTAGGCTTTGTGCAATGTTACAGCCCCATGTCGCATCCGCTTCAGATTTATAATTTCTGAAAAATTAAGCTAATATTGTAAGTAATAACATGCCCTGACATTAATTTCGTTTGTTCAACACGTATGTAGCCTTAGCACTGTGAATCAGTCAAAGAAAAGTTTTTGGTTGTACGAAACTCGGTTTATGCGTGTAAGAACAGAAGCTGTGACTAACATTTTTCAATGTTTTTTCCCCACAGGTCCATATTTTATGTTGACATGTACATAAATAAGAAGGGTGAAAGAGCGAATTAGAATACAAGATCTCAATTGAAATAATAAAGAATAGAACAAACACACAATCGAAGAATGTCTCAGTGGCAGAATCAGTATAACAATCCCGGGGCAAATGGGATCACATCTATGGTTCAAAATTCAAATATGGGTCATATTCCATGTTTGAATACAATTAATACTCCTGCTGTGAATACTACCAACATGAATCCCATTAACTGCTACAAACATCCTTCTGAGTCTAACCTGGTTCCAGCACAATTCCAACAACAGAATAATATGTACAATGGATCGAACATGTTAAATAATTGTTATGTACCATCAATAGCAGATATGCAGAAGGGCACAGATAATTATGCATTTTCAGCAATGAGAAACTCTTATAACCCAAATAATACGTCAGGATACAGACATGGTTTGCAAAGAGCAATGTACAACCATGCAGGTTACAAGAGTAATGAAGTGGCATTGAATCAGGCTAATCACATTAGTGAACATCCTAATTTGAGTGGGAGGACCAACAGCGTACAAGGTAATATTTTTGGTCCAAGAAGTGCGATACAACAAGTAAAAGATTCCACGTTCGTTGTTGATCAAGCATCAGCTACCCAAGTAGAACAAAACACATCTATAAACAAGCACATGAACAGCAGTGTGCATAATCATCCTCGTCATTGTGGTATGGGAATTTCATCAGAGAGCGAATCTTCGTTGCGGCCGATATCTGGATATCTGCATCCAGCTGAGGCTTCAAATTCAAGGAATGTAAAGGCAGTGTCTCAAAGTACCAATATGTGTCATGTTCGGCAAGGGATTCCACCGCTTTTCTCTTGCGTGGGTTTTTGCCATAATCGGAATACTAATAGTAATTGTCAAGATTGGAGCAAACATGTGGTCAATTCAGAAAACATTTACTGTGGTAACAATGTACATTTTGGTAGTTATAAGTCAGAATCCCGGCGTTATCCAAACAAAGTCAATTATCGCAAGGAGAAACTAAATTCTAGTGAATGGATGGGTTTGGCTTTGCCTAGTGTGGCACCAGGCATGGATAATCAAAAAGGTATTGCGAGAGACAATTTTCACAAAGAACATGCAATACCTAAAAATTATAACATACCCTCGGGAGTAATTCATAGTTACCAGGTACAAAACTACAATAATACAGGACAGTATCAGAGTAGCATAAAGGAATTGGAGAAACGTAATACATTGAACACCTTTGATAGCGCTGATATAAAGCAAGAACAATGTTTTATGCAGTACCCCAATTCTAAGTCGCTTCAGCATCAAAATGGCAATTTTGCACTAAATAGTATGCCTATTTTGAACGTAAATTCAAATATTGGAGAACTTCCTCACAATGCATACAATCAGCAGCCCATGCAAAATATACATAGCCATTTACCTCAAAACTATCCAGAGATTACTGAGAGCGCAACAACTGCTCATGGCTCAAAATCGGACACCCTTGGCGTCAATGTATATCATGAGACGTATCAACAAAAAATAGCAATGCAGAGGTTCTCTATAGAGACACGATTAAGAGAGCTGTCAAAAATTCCTGGTTACCAAATGCACCCAAAATATAATGAATATAGCATTAAGTATAAAGAATTGTTGAAGTCACAATATTCTGAAGCTGCTCAAAATTATGTTCAACAATACCAAGGTGATACATTGGCAAGTGGCACAAATGCACCAATTGAGTTTCAATTCAATCAGAATGGTGCTTCGGGAAATTCTGTATATAAACAAGAAAGTATTCCTTACGATGATTCTATATCAATTAGTACCAAAACGCATGATAAAGCCAATGAAAAAAAAATTAATGGCAAAGAGGACAATAATGTTGCTGTTACAATGGAGAAATGTGACCTTGAGACACAACAAAAAGCAGGGCAGCGTTTAAATGAATCAAGCAACAATAACATACTAACTTTACCATGTAGTATTTCTGAAAAAGAAACTGAGTCGGCAGGAAAAGACAGTGATCAAGCCAATCTAGCAGTAGCAATACATACTTCTCCAAGTTTTGATACTCTACATCATGAGAATATTGGAAGAGCAACACATTTCAAAGCATCTAAAAACATCACAATAGAAATGCAAAGTGTTTCAAAGGAAGATTTAAATAAACCAAAATTGGATGTGCGAGAATTCCTAGCTAATTGGGCTGAAACAGAAGACGAAGATGGAACAGTTTCTATTTTGTCAGAGAATACATTTAGTAATTCCACACCAATTGTAATAGTAAGCTATGAGGACGTACAGACCCCCAACGAACATACATTGGAAGTATTAGCTAATGTTGTGTCTACCACGCATGATGGGGAAAACATCACAGAACCTCGTAGTGAAATGGTCCAGAAACCTAACAATGAGACTACTAGGACACCAGAATCTTCTACTGGATCTCACATTGGATCAAGCACTAATGTTGATGAAAGCATTCGCATTGATTCTAAAAAAGTATTGCATCAACTAGATGCAAACCAAAATTTCAAATCCGAAGTTATTAGACAGTCTCCAAACGACTGTTCAAACGCAATAGAAATGATAGATTTTACAGAGGAAATAAACAATACTGTAAATGTATCGAAGGATCAGATCATAGAAATAGAAAATAACGAGGAAACAATAGCGGCCTTATCAAATGGTACTCATTTAGAGCAAACTATTATTACAAAATCTCAAGCTGAAACAAAGTCTATTGAAGGGCTGTATATCAAATATACTACATCCTCACCAAATACAAACAAAGAAAAATCCGACATTAATACAAGTACTTCAAACGAAGTTGCTACAGAAAGTATGGCACATATTGATGTTTCAACATTGCATAAGTTACCTACATCTTCGAGAAAAGGAGTAGATCATTTTCTAAATGTTCATTACAAAAAACAAGCGAATTTCATTAACGAAGAATCTCATAATCCGGATGACATTAGTTTACCTGACATAGTCACATCTGAATGTACACCAATTTCAACTACTTTAAATACTCCTATTCATTCAGATGCAGAAGAAACATCTGAACAAATGAAAGACGTTGCAGAATCGATAGAAATCGTGGAAAGTAGTTCAGTCATTGGTTTCGAGCAATCATCAGGAAAACCTGAACCATATAAAAATATAAATAATGCAGACGATGTAAATGGCAGTCTACCAAATAGACAATCGAATGTCCATAAAACCAATGAGAGCACTTGCGAGCATTATTCCAAAACAGCGGTGATTGATGAGTCAAAGCGATGCCAAACAAGTACTGTATCTTCAAGTATCTTAAAAGAAAAAGATGATAAAATCATTTTTGAAACATCCAATGTTAATGCAGCAATTAAGGGATCCGTATATGCTAAACAAGTTATAAACTCTCCTCAAAAATTTTCATTTACTACATCGCAACTTTTCATAAAACATGAGGGAACAGACAAACTATCTGACAGAGTACCAGATAAGGAAGAAATATTTGTGGCATCAGTTCAACTTCAGGAAGCAATAAATTCTACTGACCTTGAGTCTAAGCAATCGGAGTCTGGTGTCTCCATGGTCACGGAAAACAGTAAAGAAACTGAGCAAGTGTCACAAGCAGAACAAATGCTTACAAAAACCAATGATTCTACTTTCGAGTCAAATAATGGGAATAAGTACTACGCACATGGCGCACAAAGCGCTTTAATTGGAGACCACTACAACGTAGCTAAGAATGATGATATTGTATTATGTCATGTTCCTCTTCAGAGTGAAAACTGTAACCCGTTACCGTTGAATGATGCAGATGGTGATATGTTATTCGCGATAACTAAAGAAATTGATCTGAGTAATATTGACACACAAAAAATTGAAATAGACGATATGAAGAGGAATTCCGAGATTTCGTTGTTTCCAGTTGACAAATTGGAACCTGAAATACAAGCCAGCACAGTTCCGTTTTTGCACACATCTGTAAAACAGCATGCTCAGAGGAAAATTGTAAAAGAGAAGAAAAACCTGGGATGGGAAGACAATGATTGTGAATCACAGTTTTTGAAACAGGACAAAAAGCTCAATGGGAAACAATGTTATTCTGTTGATATGAATCTTGCTCACAAAGATAAGGGGACAAACTCAATACATATTAGAAAGTGCGAATCAAATCAAAGCTTTACCGACAAAATGGCAGCACTAAAAGTAATGACAGCATTACTGGAATGTGACACTAGCAATCGGGCATATCGCCAAGGCATGTTGACGCAAGTAGATAAAGATATTTCCTTTAAAAAAAATAAGAGCCATTTAACACCGTTCTGCGATGGTAACAGTAATTTGGATCCTAATGTTGATAAGCTTGATACCAATGTTCAGTCGAAAATAGGTAAAAATACAAAACAGCCGACAAATCTGACGAATGTTGAAAATACTGCAAATATTGCATTGAATAATTCAAATATTAATATGCGAACGCGGGACCAGAACTTGAATGAACTTGTAAGGCTTCCACTTACCACAGAGAAGATTGGAGAAATAATTAATATACGGGTTGGCGAACTTCAAACTGTAAATCGGAAACTTAATGAATTAAACGCAGAACCTGGATCTGACACACTCCAGGTAATTTCTGACTGTACAAATTGCACTGAAGGAGGTTACATTCAAGATACATCTACTGATAAAGAGAACAAAATAATTGATACACTATCATTGCCAAATGAAGATTCAGTGACGAAAATAGGAAATGTATCCACACTATTCTTAGACAAGCAGAGATCAAGACTTACATCTGATCTGAGCGTGAAAAAAGAGCCAGGCGATTCTTCTGGTGTTATACGTTATGTTAAAATGAATTGTAATGTACCAACAGGGACAACACAAACAAGTAATCCGAGAATTATGGATGAAAATATTTCTGAAACTAAAAATACTTTAATCTTAAAGAAATGTGAACATGATATTGTTTCTCAGTTTCTTCGCACTACAAATTGCTCAACAAATTCTGATTTAAAGTTGAATATAAAGGCTTTAATGTCTTTAAGTCCAGCAACACAAAGGGAACAATTGCAGTGTCAGGGTTACTACAATAATCTTGACGATCTGAAGATATCATTGAACGAGAAATTTAATTTGGACATTAAGCACGCAGTCGGCTATCAAAATACGATGCTGTGTAAAGAATTTATTAACTTTGATGTATGCCAAAATAATAACGGCTTTGTGAATCCGATTTTTGCAAATACTGACAAGCTAGACAAATGGCACGTAATTCCTAGTTATATGACTAGAGATGGGAAAATTTCATATAGCCCCAACCCTACATATATCTATCAAAAACTATTACTGCATGTTCAAGATCAAAAAAATTTGGCAGCTGCACAAAAATTATGCGATTTTAAGGGTCAAATGCAAAGTAATGGATTAGCACACGGACATGAAAAACAATCAGCCACGGACGATGTTACAAGACGGAGTAGCCAAAGTGCTTATGAAATTGAAAAGCATTGCAACAATAATAGTAATCATAACGTCGGCTCTCACATTATAACGAATGAAAATGTAATGAACAGAGATTTCGATCATCTTGGAAAGCTAGAGAGCAACTCTAAGATTATTATACAAACTAGAGATATAAATATGAAATGCAAAGCAAGTGATACTGTAAATACAAAAATACACACTGGAGAAATTTCTACTGATATAGTATCTTACGAACCATCTGAGAATAAACTGAATGGGAAGTGCTTACATTGCGAAAATGAAATTATAACACAGAGTCCTCTAGAAGGTGATGCTAAAAAGTCTTCGAATTGTCATTTAAGCAAACATGGAGTAGTCAATGACAAGACGGAAGGAGCCCAGGTTAAATCAAATGTGAGTCATTACCAGCTATATAATTATACAACCATATGCAACTTTCTCCCCCCCCCCCTCACCCCCCTCCTCTTTTCCTCTTTTCCCCTCTCTTTTTTTGCTGGGCACTACTGTCTACATAGTCTAGGCGATATTTTAGCCCCTCCAGTAATCTGTTTCCTAAATCGATCAAATCCCTCCTGTATTTACCGTTTAACACCAAATCTAAGTAAATGTCTTTGTTCCCCTACCGTTATAACAATATTACTTTAATTAAACAAACAATTTTGCAAACAAAAATATAATATGATGATCAAACAAATTCTTTTTATATTATAAATATATAACAATAATGATGTATATATAACATTATGTAATTTCTCCCCGGCGGTATTTCGTTATTTTCAACGTTTTTCTTATACGCTTCTAATGCAAGAGCATAATTTTAAAAATTAGTTTGATGATTATTATATTGTATTTCTACCATTTTAGTGTTGTTTATAAATTAAGAGCATACTCTATTGGCACTGGTTCCGCTTCTCAGAGGATGCTCATTTTCTATTTACTTGAATTTATTTTGGTTCGCTCGTTGGGTTTATTATGTATTTACATCACATACTATAAAAAGATTTTGTCTAATCTTGGAGTGAATGGCGCGATGACCAGTTCAAAATCGCCCTTATGCGGATAACGTATTAGATACGGAGCCAATGAAGTAGTAAGCTATCTTCCATTTTATGGTCTGTTTACTAGCAGTACTGTGGCGGACAGATAGAAGTAACCAATATTATTGGAGTAATATGAAATGTCATCAAGAATACAATCGTTTTCTGCTCCTAATTATAGGCATGGGCATACTTTGCTATAATTGGTATATTTTTATTCATCATCTCTATGTCAAGAAAGGTGTGATATAACCCAAGTAATTAATAACCTTAATTGCAACCTACAATCAATAATATATGGTTATAACACATCGCAACGTCGAAAGATCTCTTCGGCTCTGCTTTCTCAGTAGTATTTTTAAAATTAAATATCTTGCAGCTATAATATGTTTGCACCCTGTCATCAATACGGTATACTACTTAAAATTTCGGGGACGGCGAATTTAGTTTCGCTGCATTTTATGAAACGTTGTGATTCTGTTGTTCGAAAGATTATTGATTTCTAGGTGAGCAAAATTTGAACCAATCTACTTCCAAACGCTAACATTTCTGAAAAAATAAAACAAAGTCATTAAAGCGTAATGAGTCAATTCTGCTATGTTACAATACATACTTATTGTAATGTAGTAATGGAAAACGTTCAAAAGAAGTGCTTGATATTTCTACAACTGATATTCCGATATTGGAAATAAAATACCCGTAATTTGATGTAAGTTTTTGGAGAGTACTTTTCAAGTGATAGCTAAAGACGGGCGATAAGAATGAAGAGACAAACATTTTTGATCGTTATATCTGGGATATTTTCAAAACGGGAGATTTGCCAGTATCTTAGTAAATATTGGTGTGGAATATTAATATTGTTTGGCCTCATTTGTATAACTTGTATGCCGGGGGGAGGGTACATCGCGCGAAGCAGATCACCTCATTTTAGTTATGTACCGGATTTTTATGAAATTCATACATGACGTTCTCAATATGAACATAGATATAGGTCATATTCTTACTTTCTAAGTTCCGTAACTATTTAAAAAATACAGACCGTCAAAGTAGGCTACTTTAGCATTTTCGCTAAATGAGACTATTACGAAAGAATTTTTTGCGGAAACCACTGGTCGAATCAAGACCCTTCTTTTTTTCGTCCCTCTCGGAAAGGAAAGCTTTTATAGCTATACTATTTTATGATCTGCAGATTAACTATTTGGTACAAGATATTTAAGTAAACTTTTAATTTGTAAATAAACTAAATTAGGTTTTGTTTGACCATCCAGGAACTGACTTTGAAATTGGAATTGGACTTTGAGGTTGGAGTTTACTGCATTGAATATGTTCCATCTCGGGTGCGCCGCGGTTCTGTTCGTAAAGTGTCTACGGATCGCGGAAAATGAGAATATGATCTATATGGGCGATTCCACGCAAAGTAATCACACCTTTTGACACTTCCTCCTCGATTTTGATGATATTTTGTGAAAATGGAGTTTTTAATATACAAACACATTATCTGGAGTTCGTTGGTTACAGTGTCAATTATTTTGCAAGTTGTGCACTGCAACATTGGTGCAATTTTTTTTTGAAACATAACTGTGGATTGGTATCAGATATCGAGAAGCGCAAAACGTAGTTTTATGCAGAAACTATTCAATTTTCGTTTAAAAAATATTTGAGGGATGTATCGACCTTATGAATTTGTTTAAAAATTATTCAAAAGTTTTAATTGTTTAAATCTCCGAAAGTGCACTTTTGACCGTGTTGGAAAAAATCATGTAAATGCATTGAAGTTTCCTCTAAAAGCCCTGTAAATTACAAGATGGTGAAGTTCAAACCCTTTGAGATAACATTTTTCATGCACTACCGGAACACGCGCTCGGTTGCTCGGAGACCAGCGCGTGCCCGTACATCGCGGATGCTTGCACACGGACCACCGCTACCGGCCACGGTCGATTGCTATTTCCACCTTAAGAAATAAAAAGCCAATCCCCAGGTACCTGAGTAAATTATTCAATCTTTGCCTGAATGGATGACTACAAGCTAATACTTAACCATAAAGTACTGAATACTGTTTCTTGTTTGTGTTATTCGGGTTTGAGACCGAACTGAGGCCGCATTAACAACTGTGTACTGGAAGTACGCAATTTATGTACATTGTTTACACCAAAAAGGAGAAAAAAGATGGACAGATGGGGAAAAATATTTGCGCGCCTAGGAATTGTTTCGTATTTATTTGATTTTTAAAAACTGGAATAAGTACGTGACATTTAAGGGTACTGGACAATATTTTGGGTATCTTTTGGAAAGCATTTCCTCGTTATTATTATGATCCACAGTAGTGAAATAGCTAAACGAAACATTAGAAAAGTGGATTTTTGACCAATCATACAATTGTAAGGTTGTTGTTATTTGACCTTCTGTTACACGTTACAAGCTGCCTTGTGCTGCTGCTCTTTTTAACGATCCACTTAATCTATCACATGGACCTTTTCCATGAGATGCCACGAAAAAGTGTCATTCTGCTGGAAAGTTGAAGTCCTCGGAATGCAAAGATAAATTCGGAAAGTTCTTTTTATTTTTATATTGAGCAGCAACGCTCTCAGGAAAATAATATTCTCGAATAATCGCAGGATTAATATTTCTGAAACTATTATAAAATTTACCTTGATACAAATGGGAAAATGAATTGTACTTGTTGGAGATGCGAACACCTTTCTATTAACGCGGGGGTACTTTTTTCTTTGTTAACGCAGTGAAAATCCCTGAACGGTGTCAGGAATTTTCCTGTGGCTACTCGGGAATAAAGCTACCCGCAGCCAGTTGCCCAGTAAAATGAACAATTCTTTTAATTGGAGTATCGGATCAACACAAACTACGGGGGACTCGGCCCAGCTTTGGAACGCGATACTAAGCCGTGACCCTCGACTGCGATTTCGGGACTAAAGAAGGGCGCCAGGTATCACTCGATACCCCTGTAGACTCACTGGACGGGCGATTCGCCGAATGGAACTTACGGAGAGTCGCAGTCGGATTACCTATCATGGTAGCTAAGAGGCCGGTGAAAGAGAAGAGCGGTGATTTGCTTCGAGATTTATTGAACTCTACACAGGTGGTAAGGCTGACGCTAATGGAGAGAGTTGAAAGACGGGCTTCGCTCACGAGCTGAACAAGATGCTCGTGAGGTGCAGGCTAACCGGAATTATCTATGATACGAATGGACTAACAAATGGGGGCGAATTCTCGAGACGTCGAGACTCACGGAAACGGGTACGCGTTAAGTTCCTAAGGGGAACCTCGAGACGCGAAAACTTAAACTATGGGCGGAATCAGACTCGTCGTGAGAACGGGAGCCCTCCAGGAAGGTTGTGGCTAATTCGCGGCAAAACTCATGGAGACTTCACAGTGTGGTCCCACTACGGGGAGAAGCACAAAGATGGGACGTGTACACGATTCGGCCAGGACAATCCCCTGACCGGCCAAACGTCGAAACGAAGAATAATTATGGCCCAAAAGGTGGTCGTTTACCGATGTTGCTGCGAGGTAGTGCGAATGGAACACACGGATCACTATAGTCAGACACGAATCTACACGAGTGTTCGCTCCTTCCGCGCGCGGGACTTTAATAGATTCGATACAATTACCCCCTGCCTGCACCCCTGACTTTTGACTGATAGTGTCACCGAACGCGACCCGGGCTCCAAGGCTCGGGGAGCCTCCGCGACAGCGCCATACCCCTGCGCTGTTGGAAGATCCTAGCGGCCGCTGCCGATGAATCCTTCCACATGGATGTGCCTTCCCAATCGCCTAGAATTCCTGCGGTGTGGCCAATACTGCACTAGAAGTCCTTCGTGGGCTGCTACCATCCGCAGTGGAGTCTCCGCGTCGAACCGGAGTCTCGTGGCTGCTGGTAACGATACTAGAGATGGTCGGCAGGATGCAGGTGATCATTATACGTCCCTGGCGAACGGTGTCTAGACGGCTCACGCGAAACTCAAAGAGAATTAGGAGCGGAAGAACAGATTTCGAAATTGGATTAACGGGCGACCTTGCCTGGAGGCTATGTTATTTTTTCCCCTAACGGCGCTTGTGATCAACCTTCCGGTCTTATTGTTCGCTGGAGAGGACACTGCGTCTCAACGGATACCCCGTCTCTCTGGGGCGGGGGTTATGTGGGACTTGCACCTACTAAAAACACTGCGGTGACCTTGAAGACATGACGGGGCGGGCCCTGGGAGGATTAGAGAATGCTACTAGGAGCCGCTCCTGTCTCGGCACGTGTAGTGCCACGTACCCGGTGGATGGAGAGGACCCTCCACCCGTTGAGTACCATCGCGGCCGGAGTGCAAAGGAGGGATCCAGCCCCCCAGCTAAGCCGCCCAACCGACCGCGCGGATGTTTTTGTGCCGCGGGAAAGCCGCGGCTCTCTCCCGCGGCCGTCCCCCGTAGATATTCCAGGCAGAAGGAGAGGGAAGAGCAATGGGTGGCGCCTGCAGGTCCGGGCTCCTCATCCCCCTGCCCCTCCGTCTAGGGACCCATGCCGCTCGGGATGGCGCTGCCGCTCCCGATTCCTCTCGATCGTCTCCTTCTCGAGTATTACCCGGTCGCAGAAGGAGACGACCGCGTCCCAGTGATCCGCGCCGTTGCCCCCCCCCCCCCCCCCATGTACGTCACCAGTCATTCAGGAGAGAGACCGCCGACAGAAGGGGAGGTTCGAAACCGATTATTTCCAACGTCTCTTGGTTACCTATTGATCTCTCACACGCCCACGCACTCAATAAAGGCACATTACGCATAGGCCCAGCACAGGTTGCCGAAGCTCCAGATGCATCGCGCTGCGAGTCAAGTACTCTATACTGCACCATATGGTCGTGTCAGTAACCTCCACTGCTCGATTGCCACACAGGGGCTTTTCGGGGCCGAGGTGACAGTGGGCCGACCGGTGTTCGGTAGGATCAAGCTTGGCTCTCCTACCCCACGCGATCTGCCGCGTGGCACTCGAGACACCGCGATTCCTTTCCCCTTTCTCATCACTCGATCTTTCGTCCTATTCGACCTACGCGAGTGCCATTCTCTCCGGTACGATGCCATCTCTGCGAGCAGTGTATCGGGCGACAGATCGTCAACCGTGTCAATGCAAAGCTCCTAATCTTCCCTTCCCCGCGAGCTCGATCTCGCAGTCAGGTGCCAGAACACCGACCGTAATACGCGCACGAACCGTGCACCGTACGTCTTCAGCCGACGGAGGAAGTTGCGAATAGAGGACTCGCCTAGTTAACTCCTTTCTCTCACCGCTGTCACCGATCGGGAGCTATTCTCCCTCGCAACTACTTTGCCCTCCCGACGTATCTCGCAACTCTAACTGACCTGCCTACACCTGTGTCATGATTGCAAGACTTGCAAAGATTCCGCGGTCTGCGTATACAGCCATCGCGTTCCCTTCGTTGCCGCAGCTCAGCTACGAACGCGTCCCCCCAGTTACAGCTAATAAAACGCGGCGATTCACGAAGGACTCCAGCTCCCTCACCATCGATCGGTCAGAGCAGTCGGAGTCGGGAGAATATGCGACCAAAACACTACTCCAAAAAGCATCCCCGTGACTCTACTCTATTGGTTCATTTCTGGCCTGGTGCAACCGATCGGCGCGGGTTTCACTGTAACGTCTCCCTAGTTCTGAAAAGAACTACGTATCCCGGCGGCTGCCTAGCGGGCACCATTGCCCTGTTTCTTAAGGGGAGAACCGGGAGTACAAGAGCCGGTCGAGTCTCCGCGATTTAACCGTGCCTGGCGTGAAGTCTGGTCGTTCGTCTGACCTCAGCAGAGTTATTCTGCTGCCGCTGGCATCAATTGTTCATGTAGAACAGTACAATGAGGAAGAAAGGGAGAGAAGAGTAAATGATTCTCTCAACATTGTCGCAGGCATTAGTGTCCGATGGTGAGCTCAGATTTCGCTGGTTCACTCAATCAATCGTCCGGATGTTCAATCATACATATGCCGCTCGAATTCCTATCCTTGCGCATTGACTTGCTGCGTTACTATCGATCCTTCGTGCCTCCATTCCGTGGTACAATAGTGTTGATAACGTGTGCGTGTAATTTGTGAGCGAAATCCGAGCTCAGTCGTCTGTAATTCACGCCCTGCTTCAGTCCAGTCTACATATTGTCCAAGTCCAGTCAGGAGATTAAGTGGGTGAGTGCCTTACCGAAGCAACCATAGCCGGTGAGCATTTGACACAGGCGGTACGTGACGCCCCCCCCCCCCCGAAACCTTTATCCACCCAGCGCTGGAGGCCGGGCGAATAGCCCGGACTGCCCTGCTGGGCTCGATGCCCGGTTCGTCGAGCCAGCTGGCCCACCAGTCAAGCGGGTACAGCCGGGACTGACGCTTCAAGTCGGCCATCCTCTCGGTGGTGACCACTCTCCCTTGACTTGCCGTGCATCGGGCAGGCCTCTATAATAGAGAGCCTGCGAGCGGCCTACGATCCCCCATGGAAGAGATCGGGCCACCATACTGGCTGCACGGTGGGATATAGTTCTCTATCCCCGGCAGGTCCTACACGTCGGTGTAGCCGGCCCACCCGAACTCGGGTAGGGGCGTTGCCAGCGCCGCATAAGGCCTCGGACCATACCGAAGAGCCGTACAGGGCTTGCGAGCTGACGACTCTACCGTACAGCCGAGCGACGTGGAGGTTACTGGGTGAAGATTATCCCTAACATATGAGTGAGACGGCAGATTAAACAAGTTGGGACAGTAGGCGCGAAGCATGTGGTTGAAGTTGTTAAGGTGACCGAGAAAGAAAGAACTTGGTGCTACTATGCATTTATGTTCGGAAAAATCAAACGACACTCAACACAGCTCAACGCTTCCCAATTTTCTCCAAAGGGCCACGAAACTGTACACTCCCCCAGATAAATCCGTTTCTAAGCTAAATGCTGCTCGCACGTGTCATGCATAATATGGCCATGCATGCAAACACGCATTCATATCGAGAACTTATTTTGGCATTCCATAGCAACAATAAGAGAAAGATGTAAAGTAGAATTGAGGTTGAATTGAGATTAAATAAGACAGTGTCGTAAGCCCGAGGCGATACGATTGAACTTACATACATACAAAGATAGTTACTGTTGAAGAATCAGAAGAACTGATCTCGAATCTTGAAGCAGCAAGCTTGAAGTTACGTCCCAAAGTCAATCACAAAGTTCGTTTAAATCAAATCCACGATAAACGATAGAACGGTGTTATTTATGAAGATATGTCGTGAGATGAGCAGAAGAATAGATGGGTCACAAAACGTTGTATTTCGCTGGAGACTTCATATAGAACTGGCTGCGCCGACGATTCCGCCGGCTTCGACCGGTCACGCCGATCGTTAGCTCGATCGTCAGCTTACAACTTACATTGTTGCAGAAAATGTGATCGAGAAAGACCGAGCTATAGCCTGATTCAAGCGACTCTGCTGAATCGTTTGTGTGACGCGTGGAAGGTTTTTTTTCCCACAGATGCGTGCACTGTCGTCCCATATTCTCACATAATCGTAAAAATTGATCAGTGATCAAAATTGTTCGCGAAGAGAGCGGTGGTGGATTATATTTAATATTCAATAGTATATAAACACTTTTTAATTTTGCAGGTATATATCGTTGTTATTCATGCAGTAATGCAATAACAAAAGTCCTCTTCCTTCCCTCCGGTGCGAAATTAATTTTCAATTGCATCGCTTTCGAGACTATGTCATTAATATTAATTCTTTCCGGTGACGAGGATATTTTATTTTTCATCTCCCACATTTTCAAAAGATCCGAATTTATTGGGTCAATGAAAATCGGGTTTTTAATGCCTTGTTTGTTTACTTCGATGAAAAGTGTATCATTTTCCATGTATATTGGTGTGATGACCAGTACTCTACCGTGTTTCAAAATTACGGTGTTGTTGGGCGGTCTAATAGTAAGAATGACTCCCTTATGTTTCATTTTGAAAATATAATTATTCTTGCGTTTGAGTATTTCTATGTCTGTCTTTGAAGGCGCGGCTTGCTGATATGTGGTTTCCTCGTGGAGTTTTCTGCAGAATTGGGATAACGGTCTATTCGGAGAGCGGATCATATTTTTTATCCGTTTCCTATAATTCTCAAATGCAAATGCATTTATTCGGCTGAGGGAGCATCCTGTATAAATGACGTCCTCGGTTAAATGTGCGTTAGGTGATGCATATTCAAAGTGCATGCTTTAAACGCAATACTTTTGCGGCAATTCATTGTGGAATTGAATCAACCACTTCTTTGCCGCCTCGAGGTGTTTTGCAGCAAGTTCTGAAGACCATAAGACTCTTGAGCTCGCGCAATACAGTAAGAAGTGCCTGTAGCATGCCTCATCTAGAATGTGTTAGAATATCAGAGGCCCCAAATACAATAAGATGATCTTATGTTCTGTGGCCTTGATTTGTAGTTTAATCTGTTCTAATCTGCGGAAGATTTCAGCCTTATGCATGTAATTCAATTTTGTGAGCCGGTGCGTTGTTATTAGGCCCAACAGTTTATTCATTCCGCCGAGAAATCCCAGGTGCATAAAGTCCAAAATAAGCGACAAAATCATATTAATAGGTAGCTCAATGTACAATAATGGAGATATACCAAGGTGGTGGTCAGTATCGCTAAAGTTTCTGAACGATTCGTCTGTTCGCCAATCGTTGTTAGGGCTTGGATAAACTATTGTTTTGTCTACTTTATATCCTGTCACGGTAGAGTGTACACAAAATTCTAATAGAGAAATAATAGTTTTTCGGCACAGATCAAAATTTCATTCGAAAGCGTCATCTTTTGCGAAGAAAATGAAAAAAAAACATTATCCTAGCTCTTGTAGTTTTCGAGATAAAAATCACTATGTAGACCTTGTTTTTACCCAAAACGGCTGAATCTGAAATTTTTGAAAGCTTGTACTTTCCGCCCAAATTTGAATTTGGGCAAATAATGACTTAAACCCTCCTTGGTCTGGCATAGAAATCAAGGTCACAAATTTTCATTATGATACAAAATGGTGCGGGAAATGAGTAATCGATTTGGCATGGAAAACCCTGATCGTAAAAGCGATAAGCGTGTGCCGCAAAATAGGGGGACGACACAGATGAACATATGCATGCGCAAGTGTTGACACACACACATTTGTAGGCTGGTTCATGCGATTGTTACGAGCCAGGCTTCGCGAGTCCTAAATATGCTCTGAGATCGTGCAAAGGGCTATTTCACCTTAACCAGACTCAATCCTGCTTATTGATCATGAAAGAATGCCCTGGGTTAAAGTTAAGCCTTACTATTGCTCGCTAGATACATCTTGAGCGGTAAAAGTATATCCTCGTGGGATCTTTTATTATTCTTTTTCTTAATGTGCTTATTTGAATCAAGGTTGACTGAACAGGAATTTGTAATGAAGAGACAGTGATTTTCTTAATGAAAACTAAAACAATGTTCAATATATTCAGAATGAAAACACAATACAAAAATATAAAATGAGAGTTTCAGTGGTAATGAAATGTTGTTACTGTTACGAGCCAGGCTTCGCGAGTCCTAAATATGCTCTGAGATCGTGCAAAGGGCTATTTCACCTTTGCCAGACTCGAGTCTTCTAGTTCCCAATCGGCCCTATATCAATCCTGGGATCGTGCTAAGGGCTATTTCACCTTAACCAGACTCAGGTCCCTATTCTCCTGTTTACCCCTTTATACTAGTTACTTCCAAATAACTCAGAACAGAACTTGGGATCGTGCTAAGGGCTATTTCACCTTAACCAGACTCAAGACTGGACCTTGTTAATTAAAAGAATGGCTAGTTACTTTCAGTAGCTCAGAACAGGTCTTGGGATCGTGCTAAGGGCTATTTCACCTTTACCAGACTCAATCCTGCTCATTGATCATGAAAGAATGCCCTAGGCTAAAGTTAAACCTTACTATTGCTCGCCGGATACACCTTGAGCGGTAAAAGTGTATCCTCGTGGGGTCTTTTATTATTCCTTTCCTTATATGTGCTTATTTAAATCAAGGATGACTGAACAGGAATTTCCATTAAAGTAGCAATGATTTTGTTAATAAAAACTAAAACAATGATCAATATATTCTGAATGAAAATACAATACAAAAATAATAATGAGAGTTTCAGAGGAAGTGAAATGTTGTTACAATATACTTAAACTGAGTTCGTATTACGTTACGATATTGAACGGGGGAGAAACTGACGAAAGAACTGTGACTTGCCTAACGATCGCGATATGACACGATGTACGTACGGTAATATTGACTGGTTTCGAAGGAGACTAATGCTCGATCTACTACGATGTTCTTCGCTGGTCCGAGTGACAGAGCTTCGCTGTCGATGAGAGTTCGGAACTGATTCCCCCGCTTTCCACTAGAATTTAGGGCTTAAATACCCGAAAACACAGTGAAAAGGGGGTATGGTGGGAGTATAGGGCGCCAAGAGTCTGACCATGCTTGAGTTCTAAGGAACTACACAGATGCACCAAGGGCACGCTGCCTTGCTCCCCTACTAGAAACCCATTAAAACTAGAGATAAGACGGAACGAAGGAGTCGAAGTCACAGTTTTAAGGCTCGAAAAATACGCAGGAATATTCTATGTAGGAAGCTAGCGAGTTATAATTATTGAATCTACGTATGAAATAATGTTAAGAAAAGTAGTCCGAGAGGATGAATATGTAACATTACAATATACTTAAAGTGAAATCGTATTACGTTACGATTTGAATGGGGGAGAAACTAACGAAAGAACTGTGATTTCCCTAACGATTGCGATATGACACGATGTACGTACGGTAATATTAACTGCTTCGAAGAAGGCTTAATGCTCGTCTACTACGGCGTTCTTCGCTGTTCCGAGTGACAGAGCTTCGGTGTCGATGAGAATTCGGAACTGATTCTCCCTGAGCTCCAGAAATTAGGGGTTTATATACCTGAAAAATCCAGTGAAAAGGGGTAAAGGTAGGGGATGTGAGCCGCAGGAGTCTGACTATGCCTGAGTTCTAGGAACTAAAGAGATGCACCGAGTGCGCGTCGCGTTGCTCTCCTACTAGAAACCCATTAAAATTAGAGATAAGACGGAACGAAAAAGTATCGAAGTCACAGTTTTAAGGCTCGAAAGAGACGCAGGAATATTGTATGTAGGAGGCTAGCGAGTTATAATTATTGAATCTACGTATGAAATAAAGTTAAGAAAAGTAATCCGATAAGGTGAATATGTAACAAAGAACAACATGTGGAAACTTTACAAACATTCAAAACGTAACTAAAATGAGACGATCCGTTTGGTGTGGAATGACACAGGAGAAAGCTTGATGAAAAATATTTTACGTGATTTTGAAATTAGTCAATAGCGATGCACGATGCAAAGCGGGAATAACATTACTTTTCTCTACTTTAATGCTTCGTACCTTCCATGTCGTCATATATGCAGATGTTACGTTTCTTTTAAACAATTTTTATTGGAGATTAAATCATTTGCATTGGAGTGCTGTCCGGAGATTCTGCAAATTTCATTTGGGTACTCCTCAAATTTGTCAAATTAATTTCAGCAAAATAAAAGATGACTATTGGAGATGTTTGAAATTAAATAATTTAACATAATATAAAAAGGTTTGAACAACTTTTGCATCGTTCATATATTTGTTCTGAATATATATCCTTTGTGAACAATATGCCACATTCCGCTTGGTGATTTTTTAATTTTGGTGAGTACACCTTCTAAAAATATGCGAAAAATATGATTCTTGTACCGTTTTCTTATGAAATCAATACACTTTTTGTAACGAATTTTTATTGTTCAAAAAATAAAACATCGAAATTTATCAAATTTCGACAAGACTGCATCAAATATTGGGTCCGCCATTTTAAATTTTTGAAAAATAAAAATTTGCTAAAAAAAGTATAGATTTCATAAGAAAACTGTAGAAGAATCATATTTGTCGCGTGGGTATTACTTGTGGTACAGAATTATGAACTAAAGTCGATAAAAGCCCCATGTTCATCAAATGGGAGACAATAGGTGGCTTGTGGCACGTGTTAATATTGAGATGGAGTATTGAAACTTTGGGAGTATTTTTTTAAGTATTTAGTACCAATCTAGAGGGTGCACTCAGAAAAATTCAAAAATCACCTAAATAAGTGTCACCCTAATACACCCCTACATAATGCGCAAGCTATTCTCAATTGGTAATTTTTATTTGCTTTCTCTACATTGCTGCATTTTATTCGCGTATTAATCTTTGACTTTCCCCTATTCCCTCCATCACAAGATATTCCGGCAATTTTAGGGGGTGAAACTATTCTGAATGTAACATTATTAAAAATACATTGCATTGAAAGCGCTTAAACAATGTCCTAATAAAATAACAATTTCTGTTACAGCACACTTTATCAGAAAATGGATACTTTAATGAAACTCCCAAAGGAAATAACGCAGAAAGTGAGAATTCAAGCATAGATCGTGCGAGTTGTGGGACAAACTGGAATTGCAACTGTATTGATCACAAAACGTCTCATCAATGTGGCGATAAAGTTCATGGGTGTATGCATAGAAAAAAATTGAAGCAATTATTTACCTCATCTACTAGGGCAATGAAGTGTGGATATCCAAATAAAAAGAAACAAAATTATAAGGGATGTGCAACATTGGAGCCACACATGGGCGTAGATGTTTTAAATTGTAATCAACTAATGAAATCTGCAAGAAACAAACATCAAACTACACAATTTTCGAAAGAGAAAGCACCGTCTTTGGAACCATCATGTTCTTTTAATAATAAAGTCAACATTGACAGTGGAGAAAAAAGATCAGCTAAATACCGTACCTCTCCAGTACGAAAAAATATTGTAGTTAATTCTACGAACAATAACAAAATATGTGGTATTCAGTCCCCATGTGATGCAGGTGCATGTAAGAAAATGCAAGAAGATAGAGCAGACAAACATATTCAGAATTCAGATTTGATTTCTAAAGAAACAATAAATGCAGTTAATAGTGAAAGTAATAATGAAATGCAGACAATTATTCGAAGTACAGAAATATCTCTACTTAACTCTTACAAAGCGATAGAAGGTAAATCGAATCATTCGAAAGTTGATAAATTGTCGATAACGTATAACTTGCCATCTTTAAATATTTATAGTGATGAAGATAATGAAAAACAAATCAATTTGCAATATAATATTCCTTGTGTAGGAGATTCATCTATAATTGTAAACACTGACATGGTGCAGAAACATGGAGCTCTGTCAAAAAAATGTGGCCTTAGTGATACATCAGCTGGTAAAGTCTGCAAGGAAAATAGGATTGATCCAGATGTAGTTTCAGTACATAATTTGATTTATTCAAATACAGACGAATGGCAAAAGCAGGAGCGCCACTTGCATATGTTGAAGTCAGAATCAGATTTAAACGATTTAAACAGTGACATGGGGCTAGCTCCTAGAATTGTATTAAATGAATCTGACACCTCCGGTACAGCTGTTGATGCCGTGATGAAACGTACAATCCTATCAAATATTATTGATAAATGCTCATCGAATCATGCTGCAGGTATTCATCCTGAGAAAACCAAAACGGAGGAAACAATTTGCAATAACGAATCTTCATCTACAGTCGTACTTGGTAATAAAACTCTGGCTGTGTCCCATATGTCAAAATCAGATGAAACCAAAATATTTGTGTCAAGGCAAAATCAAATACTTGGATACCAAACAGATTGTCTTCCAAATTTAAAAGACTTTAATCACATGGGATCCCGCACACAAAAAATATCTTCAAAATTGAAAGGTGTGAATGTTAAACAAAATGTAAGACTAAATGAGATGGATATCCAATGCTCTGGGAGAGACAAGCATCGGTCACCAGTATCATTGTCTGATTTCTCTGTTAATATTTCTACTAAATTGGATACAAATACTCAATCAAATAATGTAACCAAGGAAGCACATCAATTTTACGTGGAACATAGAGTAGCCAACTATGCATTGGCTCTATGCGAAACTAATAATTTATCAAAAAAGGAATACAATAATGAAAAACAGTGTCATCCACCATATCCGACAGTTGAAACGGCAGATAAGGGAAAAAGTGTTCATAAAATATCTTTGAATAAAACAGCAAATTTGAATGTCGACACAACAAATTTGCCACAACAGAAAAGGCAAAACAAAACAACGGGGAATATAGAGAAACCTATGTTTAAAAAAGTTCCTAATGTAATTATTAGGCGATTAGACACTGGTACTGAATTCAAATGTGAGTTTAGCAAAAGAAAGTGTTCAGTATTTACAAGTACAAAATGGCAACCGATTGTAAAATTAAAGCGTTTCAAAATTTTGGAACATTTAGTACGTAATTCTAAAGAATTCAAATTAAATCTCGCAGCTTTTAAAGCTAGACCGCAGGTAACAATGGATGGTGCATTAGTCCATAGTGGGAAAAATCTCAGTCTCACTGGCGTGGAAAATCTGCAGACTCACCAAAATGTGTTGAATCCTTGCGATGCAAAATCTACTTTCCAATCGCTTATCTCAGAGGATAAAACGTTTTATAAGGGTAACGAGCTCGACATGCGAGAATGCGCTTCGGATTTATCAAAAGAAACTGACAATGATCAGAATGTAAAGAAAAACTACAAATTTTACAAGAAATGTTGTTCCGAAATATCTATTTGTTCTAAAACATGCCACAAAAAAAGGATTAAGGACATCTCGGCTAATGAGTTAGATAAGTCGTCGATACACATATCTAAGAATTTGGCAAAAAGCAATATTGTACCATCTAATACTAACAAAAATAATGTAATTGTTGGTAATGGTACGGCTGATAATATGAGTGATATGATACACGACATCGATTCTACGCAGAGTAACAACAACGAATGCAAAATTAAATTCAATAAAAACAGCAATATTAATTCAACTTGTAACGTCAGGTCCATACAGAGCTTTGACGAAACAGAAATTCCTATCATTAAGATTGATTCATCAGATGAAAGTCAAACAACAATTGAGATTCTACGCGCATCTCCTGAACCTAACGAGGTTGAGCCAGGCATAAAAAAAGATGTGTTTAAAAACATGAAAAATGGCGTTGAACAGACGAATAATATAATTCCAATGCAGCTGGAGCTTGAATTGGACGATATAGAAGGAGTGACAAGATTTTCAGATAGTGGAACATTAAAAAGTATAACATCTCCTGGTTGTCTGTCTGACCATCAAAACAATTCTGACTTAGACGGCCCATGGGGGTACCTATCACATAATTGCAAAACCACAGATATACGCTCTATTCTTTTGGACAAAAAATGTTATGTAGAAGAAATCAAAGATGATAAAAGTAAGAATCAGGAGGAAGCAAACTCCAGAGAGGAGTACTCTGACTGTAATAGTGCATTAGTTACAAAGATGCTAGCTGCTAAAGAGGCATTAAAGAAATGTCTTGCGATATCTACAACATTTCCAAGAAATTATAAATCAAGACGTAAAATCGGTAAAGAAGGGAAGCATAATTCATCTTTCGACAAGTGTAATTCTCTAAGCTCCTCTGATACTAAGAGCAATATTTGTAAATATAGAATTTTAGACAGAACCAATGAAAATGGGAAGACTTTGATGCATCTAAAAAACAAACCTCTGTACAAGCATCCGAAGGTAAATCCTGATAAAAACTGTGACAGTACCAAATCTATAGCTGCAGAAAGATACTTGCAGAAAAAAGAAAAAACCACAATGACTACGAATAAACATTTCACGCAATCGTGTACACCATGCGTACATTTGAGTTCTATTGCTGAAGATTTCACTACGATTTCTTTGAAATCCAGTAAGCCTATCAACCATAAGAATACTGCATTACTAGAAGGCGACTTGTACAATCACAAACAGACTGTGGAGGAAGACGACAAAGTGGAATACACAAATCATTTAAAACCCTTCGAAGAAAAGAGTAATTTGGATAAGGATCCCATGAAATGTAAAACGAAAGAAGATAAAATGCCAGTATTATTACCTGAAGTGGCAGTGAACATTCATCCAAATTCAGATAGGGATAGTTCACGATCACCACCTGTCATAACAAACGAAGGTGGCACTGCCAAAGCTGCACCTATGAAAAATAAATTAATGTCAACCGTAGAAGGAAACGAATACGAGGAAAATCACAACAAAGAAATGGTGAAAATGTCGTTTGCGGACATCGTTACACAATTAGCCTATCATGAAAAGGTAATAACGTTCAACTTCGAGCACATTTCTATGCACAACCATCATTGCTACACCGGATGGTCATTTTTACTACTAAATTTTATACTAATATTTCACTCATGAAACTATTTTGCCGAAATTTGCATTATATATAACGTTCAGTGAATATAGGAAACACGCGGCAATCACTACTGGTCAAAATCTTATAAGGGGCTTGGGATGGTCGTTTTTAGATACTGTAAAAATACAATGATACCATTATGCGGAAATATGTGCTTTGAATCTTCTACCATGGTTATTTTTTTTTAAAAATGATATCGATGCTTCAAAAAAAGCTAAGGAAAATCTACAACTTTTTCACACGGGCCTTAAATATTTCCCAACACTTAAAAAATGAAATGGCGTCACGCGTTTCCTGATATACTGAGTACCTCGCAAAACGATATTGTTTCTGATAGTGTGAATAAGAAGTAGGGCCAAATGGTAGATTCTTTAAGCATTGTTTTACAGTACACTGTCAATAACAGAGATAAAACTTGAAAACCATAAGCTCAGAAATTTGAACCCCGTCTGGGGTGACACTTAAAATTTCTAATGTACTGTGGCATAGTCAGATATGATCATGATACAAGGGTATGCTTTTGAAAAGGCATCTGTTTCATGCAAAATGGCGCATACTAATATGCAACATATTTCGGTCGCAGCTTCTTGTTACTATTGCCTTTCCCCTCCATTGTAAATTCCAAATGGATGTACCATTACAAACCTGGAAAATCATTTCCTTCAAAAAGCCTGCTATTTCACTTATACAAACTTAAGAGACATCAGCTCAGGTTTTGTCCACGCAGCGCATAAAGCATGTGGTATTTACACATATCATGCCCTATCTTATCAACAGCATTACTACAGATTCGTAGTGCGGTTCACACATGTACGCTAGTTGCCCTACATGTGTTGCGGTGTGGACCTCGGATATCAGTGCGTGATACCCGTCAAGCATACAGGGAAATTTCATTGGATGTTATTCATTTGTCTCACGTTATCCAGGCAATTTGTCATTGAAAAAGTTTATAGACTCTGATAGGGACCGAGCTTTTTCTAATATATTCCTTGAATGAGGTTGGAACATTCGTAAGTCTAAAGCGATGTACTGCGAGCCCGCGGCTAGGTTGGCTGACCAGGTAGCGTTTCTGGTTGAGTGATAGAGACCAAGGAACCAAGGACAATGGTATACGGTAAGGGATGCCCACTTATCCATTATCAGGATTATATCGAACAAGAGTTTATTACTGCCAAAATTTCTCGAAACATCAGTTTACAAATTATAAAGTACGATCTAACATTGTACGACCTAAGGGGACAATTGCGCCTGGTTTTCTTGCGGCTGAATGGAAACTCGAGACAGAATAAATAGGACTTACCATAAACCGACTGTGACGTTTTGCGGAATTTATGGACCGTCAAAGAAAGAGCCGAATACTCCAAATGATTTAAAATTAACTCGTTACGCTATGTCGTCGGCAATTCAATAGGAGGGTTCAAAGTTATTGTTCGTATCTTTACTCTGCATTTCTTCCTACATCATCTGTCTTATTAATTTGCCGTCAACTGTTGTTCAGTTGCTTGACGTACTTTCAATGTTCACCACAAAGCGGCGCATGATTCTGGATTACGGAGGAGAATATATAAAATGGCAATGACGGAGGATCTAGAGAACATGATGGTATTTACATGGAGTGCGGTGTATTATTATTAAACGACTTCAAAATAGAAGAGATTATCAATTCGTTACGTATATTTTTTTATAATGTTTGTCTGCCGATATGTCTGCGATGGATGGATTAATCGGGATGAAACCTTTTACGATGAGCGGACGGTAGAGGTTTACTCGAGATATGTGTGTCGAAGTTCGTTTATTCAGCGGGGTATAAAGAAGGGAATGGACAGCTTATCTCGAGGGTTAGAATGAGACTGAACTAGGTCAAGGGCCCGAGTACCCAAGACGGGCGGTTCGGCTGTCGGGGCGGACGCACGGAGTCTTCAAGCCCGCGCAGCGATAAGGGTTGCTTCGTTACACTCTCACCTTACAAACTTTGGTACTCCGTTGCAATGTTTGAGGGGTCTGCTATGAGGCGGGGCGGTATGGCGGACGGCAGTATGGTTCTGTTGTTGTGGATGGTGTTTTCGTAACGAAATGGCGTTCTTGAACTGCCGTACAGTTGGCCTTAGTCCTGTCCTGAAGTAATATGTGGTATGATACTTCTAGAGGAGTGATGTGTGGTCTGACTCCTTTGGTAGGATATGTTTAGCCTGATTTTGCCTAGAATTAGATTACTTGCACCATGTGTTTTAAGGTAGTATGTGTGAGAATCTGCGGAAAAGAAAGTTATTACCATATTGTGTCCCTTTTTACCAGTCTATGTTGGGGATGGCTTGGTTATTTGTTTATTGTTATCTAGATAGTTTTCCCTTTCGTTTGTCGCGATTAGCGCGTTTCCTTTCATTGTCCTTTCGGTTCTGTGTATATGCATGTATGTCATTTGGTTTTCTGTTTGGTATTGCTTGTTTTCTATGGAATTCTCGGGTTTGTTCGAGTAACTAGGGCAATACTTGAATTTATGTTTTGCGTATTCACGAATAATGTACAGAAAAGAGAATGAAAAAAATATATAATAATAATAAAATCTAATGAATATACATGTGTGTCTGTACTGTAAGCGCTCCCCGCGCTTACTATCCGCGTCAGCCCCAGTGGAGGCGCCCCAACTTCGACGAGATCCACCTAGAGTCTGCTGAAACGGGAGAGGAGGAAAATAGTGGGCGCCAGGCTCTATGCAGGGCCGAATTTCTTCCGTCGATTCCTGCTAGCTGCTGGTAACCCTCTCGGTTGACCCTCGTAAATTCGGCGGCACTCACTACTGTCGGCCCGACCTGATCTGACTTCTGTAGAGTGGCGGAGTATATTGCTGGGAAAAGGGAGCTCAAATTGCCCACGCGGGTGCGTAGTAAATAGGTGTTTATTCGACCGGGAACCGTACAGGCTGTGTGCTCGCGTCCGAACGCTCGGCGTTCCCCATAGCCGCTATAAAATTTAATCATGATCCGGTCTTGCCGAACTTGCCTCGCGGGCAGTAAATCGTGTACAACGTCAGACAGTCGGATTGCGCTTCGGTCGCTGTAGCCGTTGAAATGGCCATGGAACCGGGAAAACCCAAAGACCAGTAAAAACCCGCGTTCTAGAATAGTCAGCTGATGGGAGTCGTGGATGGCAACTAGAAGAGTCGCTCCAAGGAGTAGGTCGCCTAGTGACCGGTGGTCACTTGCACTAGGGATGTTTCGACAGGAGCGTGAACGGTCGGTACCGAGACCTTCAGAACTATAGGCAGGCAGGTAAATTCGCAGGACTTACCGGTAACAAGACTCCCTAAATCTGCTGCTTCTGAGTTCCTCGGGAACCGCTTCGCTCTTCGTGATCGCCAAACCACAGATAAATCGCCTTTGCTCGCTCGCTACTGCACTCCCACTTATTACATGATCGCGCTGACGGTCGCTCGCAAAGTGAGGAGCTTCCGTTTCTACCTCAAAATTTGCTCTGCGTTACGTTGCCGCCTTACGTTGTCGATCTGTCGGTGCTGCCTATCGATCGGTATCGATCGATGTGACGGGCTGGCGTAGCGATCCCTTGCTGCGCTACGTTGTCCGCTGTTGTCTTCAGCCAGCGAAAGTTGGGAGCCCCTGGCATTACGTCGGTCCGTCTGTTGTTGTATGGTCCGCTGTCGATCCAGGTTTTGGGCGGCCCGATCGGCTCGTCATCTTGGTGGATCGGCGCCATTGGCATGGCTCGCAGTTGAGGGCATCCGAGCCCATTCTCCCCGAGCTTGTTCCCCGCTCCTTGATCGTCTCGGTGGCGTAGTCGCTAAACAGGGACCCGACACACGAGACAAGTGCATTAGTAAGATTCTTGGCATTTGGCGGTGACCCTTGGAGCGAAAGCTGTTAAATTGCGCGGCGAGGTCGGCGCAAAGCAGGAGCCTTGTGACGGGCTACGATGCCCTGTCATATCTGTGTCTTTCCCTTTGAACGATTGCTATTAGACTGACTTGCTTAGACTGCTCGTGAGAGGTTCGGGCGATATCGCTTACAAACAGTTCACCACCAGTGTCTCTGTTTTGAACTAATAATAGCTTTATTATTTATCGCATGGTTGATTGTCACGACTTCACCCAGGGTAGCCTAGCGGCCCCGGATTGACCATATGGTTTCACCGTGCACGCGGGACCCTCAAAAGCCGGGAAACGAATTCCCTAACGGGGTCGATCTCGGCCTTTGGTAAAGGCGAACCTCTACCTGAGCATGAATGGCTTCTAGGCCACGGTGCGTTTTCACACTACCGTGCACTACGGGGGGTCAGCCGCTAAATCACCATATTTCTAATCATCCCTTTTTCTACAAGTCCGCCCTCACCTCTTATGCGCACTCCTTACAATATTTGCACATATAATGGTATGATCCGCCAAGTCTTACAATTCGGTGCAGCTACATCATCGCTTATAGACAATAAATGACTTATTCTAACTATACTAATACATGATCAAATGAAATGTCTTTTTATGTTAATTGTGCACGTTCTGTGCGGAACATCCTCCCCCCGTACAAAACTTACTTAATTTTGTTCTTCTTTAGCTCCAAGTAACTTAATAATTTTTCGCGAGGGTCGTACGTATTCAAACTTTGATGTACGCACTTTAACTACTCTAATTACACCGTCGGCACCAGGGTAGACCTCGATAATGGTTCCCTTTTTCCATGTGTTTCTTGGCGTATCGAAATCTGCAACGAGAACTAAATCACCTAATTCTAGCGGAGTATCCTCCTCGTGCCACTTTTTACGCGCAACGAGTGTGGGTACATATTCGCGCAACCATCGTCGCCAAAAGGCATCCGCGAAAGCTTGTGTTATGCGCCATTGTTTCCTGGTGCTAACAGCTTGGGCTTCGTACCACCCTAATTTTAATTCGCCCGAGGAAGCCCCAATTAAAAAATGATTCGGGGTTAGTGATTCGTTGTCCCGCGGATCGACGGATACATGTGTTAATGGTCGCAAATTCAATGAATGTTCTATTTCAGCTAATAACGTGATGAGCACTTCTTCACTCGGAGCTTGTTCGTGCAGTACGAGACCGAGAGATGTTTTCACAGAACGAATTAATCGTTCCCAAACTCCCCCATGTGGGGAGCGTCGGGGGGATTAAATATTTTATGCGGTGTGTTAAAGCGAAGTGCTTTTGTTTTTCTTCCTCGATCGCCGCCATTGCTTCTCTGAGCTCCTTATTCGCGCCTCGGAAATTCTTGCCGTTATCGCTGTAGATCACGAGAGGAGATCCTCTTCGCGCAGCTAATCTTTGCACCGCCATAATAGCTGAGCTAGTAGTCAAACTGTGTGCTAGCTCGAGATGGATCGCTCTTGTTGTAAGACATGTGAATAAAACGCCCCATCGCTTTTCTCTGCGTCGTCCGATTTTTACATACATTGGGCCGAAATAGTCTATGCCGCAGTGACTGAAAGGTCTCTGCCCGAAAGCTACTCGGCCAGCCGGTAGTGCTCCCATCATCGGATTTCGCGGTTTGCCTCTACGTAATCGGCAAATCACGCATCTGCTTATCAATGAACGTAGCGCGTTTCTAAGACCTATGATGTAACACGTTTGTCGTAGCTCATTTACTACCGCTTCTCTACTCGCGTGATAGAATCGTCGATGGTACTCTGCTGTAAGCAATCGAGTCGCGGGGTGTTTAGCATCCAGAATAATCGGCTGGTTATTAAATGATTCCCCGAGGATCTGCGCTACACGACCCTTAGCCCTCAGGATGCCACGTTCGTCTATAAACGGAGTTACATTCGCGATTCTACTCGTTTTCTTTAGGATCTTCTTATTCCTCAATGCATCTGAGTCTTCCCCGAAGCAGGTCGATTGAATTTCGCGATACCAGAATTCTTCGACATGTATTATGCTCTCGACCGTTGCGGACTTTCTCTTTACCCAATGGTCGAAAACTGCCTTGACACGTCTAGCTGTGGTCAGTAAACTACGCCAGCCCAAAAGTTTCGTAACAACCGATACGTTTAATTGTAACGCTGACGCCGTGTACACGTAAACTTTCCTCATCTCCATGTCATCGATGATTTTCTTTTCGATGTCGTCCAGACTTTTTTCCGCGGGCCAATCTGATTTCGGTGCGCGTAAAAATTCCGGACCGGTAAACCATCGATCGCTCGTGCGAAGCGTTTCGTTCGACCATCGCGTCGCGTCGTCTGCGGGATTTTTGTTCGACGGCACCCACTGCCATTCAGAACAAACTGTTATTTCCCCGATTTCGCCTAAACGATTACCGACGAAAATCTGACGCGTCCGCGGTTCGGCTTTAATCCAACGTATGACAACGAATCCGACCATAAATATCGAGCGTTTATCTTTATTTCTAATTCTTCTCCGATCATTTTTGCCAATCTCGCACCTAGCAATGCTGCTTGAAGCTCCAAACGGGGTATTGATAGCGGCTTCAGTGGGGTAACTTTAATTTTAGCCGCGATTAGAGCTACTTGGGCGGCATGTCCGTCATCTCGAAATGTAAATATGCGACGGCAGCATAGGCTTTCAGACTCGCATCGCAGAACACATGATGCTCCGTTTTTTCATACCGGACGTTTTTTCATCCACGATTCCCAACCGGCGAGTTCTTCATCGCGTAATTTATCATCGCACCCAATGTCGCTGCGCCATACGTCTTGCATCAATACTTTTGATCGAACTGTAAACGGTGACAGAAAACCCAAGGGGTCGGAAATGCTCATGATGATGCGGAGAAATTCGCGTTTCGTAGGTTTATCTGTACCATTTATCAACTTATCCGGAATTTTGTCTAATCCGACATTAAATTTCAACTCATCCTTCCGAGGATCCCACATCAGGCCTAAGATTCTTTCTCCCTTGGCGCAAACTTGTGTCTCTTTCTGAACTTGTGCCCGCGCCGGCTATGGCTGTACTTCCAACACACGAGTATCGTTGCTAACCCGCCCGTACATTTCGAAATTTGCCTGTGCGTTTATTTGTATCACGTCGCGTGTAAGATTCACGGCCTCTTGTATTGTATCTCGGCTAGCTAGATAATCGTCCACGTAGCTGTTCCTTATTATGCTTTTAGACGCTTCGGGTTTGGTATCGGAACATTCGGACGCATTTTTGTCCTTAACATAAATAGCGCTGCAGGGTGATGACTTCGTCCCGAAAATCAAGCACGTCATTTCGTAAATTTCCGATTCTTTAGTTCTGTTTTTGCCACGCCATAAGAATCTTTGCATCCCGCGATCATGGTCCCTAACTTTAATTCTCAGGAACATATCCTTAATATCCGCTTTAAACGCGATTGCGGATTGTCTGAAACGCATTATGATGCCCGGCAAAGATTGTAGTAAATCCGGACCGGATTCGAGTTGGTCGTTTAAGCTAACTCCCGAGGTTTTCGCGGCGGCATCGAAAACAACTCGTACTTTGCCCGGCTTGTTGGCGTTTTGCACACCGAAGTGCGGTAAATACCACGTCCGTTTCCGTATCATGTCCTTACTCATTTTTACGGCGTATCCATTATTTATTGTAATGTTCGTTCTTTGTGTTTACTATCACTGGCTCGCCAACACACCCGTACTGCAGGAGATACACACACTCTCGCCCACGGCTCTCGTGTAACTGTGTGTTACCCCAGTACTTGTGTGCCCGAGATAGTGTCCCGTGCCCCACCCTAAGTCCAGGTACCAGGCACCCCTGTAGGTATACCCAGGTACCCTAGGTGCAGGTATACGCAAACACTACATTTATAAGCCGTCTCATCTCCCCATTATATAACGAAGCGTATACTGGTTCACGATCTAAGCTTCGCTCCAATGAAATGAATCTTTTCATAGCTGTCGCTCTGCTATTTACTTCGGGCGCGTGATTTTTTCTCCACAACAAGCCGGTCTCCCATGATTTCCTGGCGCGTCGTTTCTTTTAACGTTTGGAAAACGCGTTCGTCTTCATTTTTCGGCGCAAAGGTCGTGTTCACTCCGAGAGAATCTACTAGGAAGTAGTGTTTGATTAACTCATCTAATCTTTCCTCTTCGTCGCGTATTTCTGTTTGCTCAGACTTAGTAGCATTATTTTGCGGTCGTATTTCGCACGTGTTCACGGTCGCGTATGATTGGGAATACCGTTGCGTGCACCCGTGTACGACCCATCCTAAGAGCGTGCGAGAAGCCGCCAGCCCACTGTTTCCTACTTTCCGCAATTCCCTCGTCACGATTAATTGCCAGTTGTCTTGACCTATAAATAATTCGGGTTGTTTTTTAACGTACGGCTGTATTCCTATCCCTTCGTTAGTTCGGATATAATTCGCGACACGTTCGGAAATCGATTGAAACGGGAGATCCAAATCTTTTACCGTGACCGCGTACTTAATCTCGTGTTGTTCAAATGTACATTGCACGACCACGGCTACCTTTTCGCATTTATTTATCACGACATCTCTTTTAGCGATTCCTTTTAGAGGGAACTTTCGGACCTGTCCTTTCGCGCCTATACTTCGAGCTAATTTTTCGTGAATCAACGTTATCGTTGAAGCTTCATCCATTAGCGCGAATGTATCCACGGAACCTTTCGGGCCTGTTACGCGCAAAGGGATTATTTTTAACAGCGTATTCCCGCGATCCAGTCAGCTATCATCGGGAACGGTTTCTGTTTCTCTTTGAGGATATGTGACACCTTGGTCATCAAGGCCTTCGAAAACTGAAGCCTCTGTTCAAGTGATGCTGAATTAGTGTCATTCGGAAAGTCAAAGTCACGGATTACGTTCTCCGATTCTACGCGAAGCTTGTCGATTGTTCCGTATCCTATGAAGTTCGGCGTCGGCTCAAGCTCTGCCGGCATCAGTTCATCAGGCAAAGCGCCAGGAATTCTGCCTCTGGATAGTCGCCTCGATCCTACGTCTGGTAAATAGGGGTGCAGGATAACACTCATACGAGTTATGGTTTGTGGAGTTTATTTTTCCAAAACTACCTGCATTTTTGCCGTCTTCAGGTATAGCCACTGAAGGAATATTTACATGCACTTCATCACTACATTGGGTGGTAGTGCCTATAACGGGCGAGAAGTACTCTGAAATCTGCTCGGGGACGGGGTAGTCCATGTAAACACGGACATCCTTAAGAAAGTTCTGCTTATAGTCGATTATGGTTGCAGCTGCCAACGTGTTGCCAACTACAATAGTGTTGGAACATACAACGAGGTAAGGTCCTCGCTACACGCCCGTCCGCATAGGACAAATCCTGCCATGTTCTGTCTATCAAAAGTGGAAGTGTAGACATGTCTAAGTTGTAAGCAACATTAGAGAACACGGGTATGCCACCACTAACGGAAGTGGGGCTCTAGAGGGGATCACGCACTTCGGGTGTCTCCATTTTAGCCTTTGCCAACTCGGGCAGTGGCACTTCTTCTTTTGTAGGTTTTTCCTGTTTCGTACTTTTTCGCTTCTGCCAATTCTGGGTGCGCTGGTTGCTGTAGTTTGTACGAGATAGGGTTTGGCGATTTTGGTTTGACGCCTGTTCGTAGGCGGCATTTATCGCTACGTCGTCGTTCCAAGACGCGATCGTACCGTTGCTTCGCCTGTTTCGCGAGTCATTAAATTCTCGC
The DNA here is from genome assembly GCA_910593735.2 of Ectemnius lituratus. Taxonomy (NCBI): domain Eukaryota; kingdom Metazoa; phylum Arthropoda; class Insecta; order Hymenoptera; family Crabronidae; genus Ectemnius; species Ectemnius lituratus. Next base: position 4,690,943 of record OU343037.1, read on the forward strand.
ATATGCGTATGATCTCGTCGTGGAGTTCCACGAAATTTCTTTGCCAAGTGCCACCGACGTTTAAGCGATCCGCGTAAAAAGGTTCTACAGTCCGTCGACTCATGATTATTTCTCTGGCAAAATACGCAATTGGTTTTCCGTAGAGTACTGGGTCCTTCCCGGCTTCGTTCCACGTTCGTTTGGTGAACTGTAGCATACGTCGCGACCGATTTCAGCCTTACCGCCTGCAATGTCCTTTCTATTGCTTCGGTTAAGCGCATCGTTGCGTCAACCGGCTGTTCCACGAGCAGTTGCGAACGTTGCCCTAATGACGCTGGCGTACTAGAGACCAATACCTGCCGACTGCTGTCTTCGCTTGGTGTTTGCCGGTTCTCCTGCTCGTTCGCTCTATATCGGTTGTCTTCCTCGGATTCGAAAAACGATGATTCTTCCTGCTCTCGATGATCACGGGCTGCGATGGTTTCCGTAGACAGCGCTGGTACGTTTCTCCTTTTCCTTGACGATGTTCCTCCTGCCCTTGGTTCGCGAGAACGCGATTTTCTTGGAGGAGATCGGCGCGACGACCGTCCTGGCTCCTCATCATTCTTCCTTTTCGCCTTTGGTTCTGAAGGCTCGGCCACACTTCTCCTCTTGTTCGGCGGCATCGTTCCAAGCCACGTAGACTCTGTTCTTCTTCGCTAATCGGTATTCGTTTCCCGGGTTTCGGCACCAAAAACTTTGTAGCGCGTCCGAAGAAGAATTTCGTGTCTTTCCCTTTGAACAATTGCTATTAGACTGACTTGCCTAGAGTGCTCGTGAGAGGTTCGGGCGATATCGCTTACAAACAGTTCCCCACCAGTGCACGCCATAACCATATAACCATATGGTGTCACCGAGCACGCGGGACCCTCAAAACCCGGGAAACGAATTCCCTAACGGGGTCGATCTCGGCCTCAGGTAAAAGCGAACCTCTACCTGAGCACGAATGGCTTCTAGGTCACGGTGCGTTTTCACACTACCGTGCAGTACGGGGGGTCTGCCGCTAAATCACCATATTTCTAATCATCCCTTTTTCTACAAATCCGCCCTTACCTCTTACGCGCACTCCTTACAATATTTGCACATATAATGGTATGATCCGCCAAGTCTTACAATTCGGTGCAGCTACATCATCGCTTATACACAATAAATGACTTATTCTAACTATATTAATACATGGTCAAATGAAATGTCTTTTTATGTTAATTGTGCACGTTCTGTGCGGAAAAGCTAGACTTAGCTATTAGTATGAACTGTAGAAAAATATAAAAATGTGAAGTATATACTGTATCAGGAAACTCGGTACAGTCTCGCGCCAAGGAGTAGCTACTATCAGGAAAATAAAGAATTATTCTCGAGCCTCGATAGCTGCGAGACAGACTCGAGAATAATATTGAGAAAATGATAATTTGCTTTTACTTTATAGTTCGATAGTTGGAATGCTAAGCTTTTTATTTCGTTAGTTCTCTCACGCTACTGTTTCCCAATACTTCGGCCCGGGAGATTCAAAGCCTACTATTCCCTAGTACCACGAAATGGAAGCCAAGCATAAGAGATGCCATACAAAATACCGAAAATCGCAAAAGGAACGACCACAGAGAATCTCCCGAGACGACGTAACGTGCGCTTCGGCTAGATCAGACAAACAAGGAGTGCACATAGGTTCGACACGAGTGAACAAGCCAGGATTGAACTAAGATGAATGGTTTATTTCGACAATGAAGCAGAAAGAGACTTCTTTGCTCGAGGTGTTCATCAGCAACCTCGGGCGAAGCACGTGGCTTCGAGTCAGTGATAGTCGAGTTATATTCAGATGTTCGCTAGCTCTACGCAGTTGCCCGGCGTTAATAAAGTCAACGGATTCGCGATGTTCTGAGTTCTACGGAATCTTAGCTAGTTGACTCTTGGCTGACTTCGGCAGCCCGCAGGAAGATCTCAGTTACAGAAATGTGATACAGAAAAGGTTCAGAATATCGAAAGATAGGATCCAGAAGACAGATCGGAACAGAAGCTTACAATCGAAGAGCGAGAGGCCTGAAGGGCCGAGAGAGAGCGAATTTCTAGCTTGGATCCGGCTGAGAAGTCGGTCCCTCACAAAAGCTCGAACTGTTTCCTGGTTTCGCTTACCGCTAGTATTATGGCTGAGAGCGTGTCGCTAGTAAGGAGGCTCTGGGAGATCGCTAGTATTCCTTCCTTCCTTCGCACGTTAGTAAAGCTCAATTTGTGGTCGCTAATTGGTGGTTACGGGAATCGCTCGTTAGTCTCGTCCGCTCGCTTCGATGGTTTGTTCGCCTTGCTAGTCAGCACAAGAGTGCCGAATTCTGCGCGCTCAGGGCTCGCTGCGCCCTCGGACGAACGACGCCAAGGCCGTAGGCCCAACGGTACGTCAACCCCGCTCCGTCGAGGCGACAATTGGTCAGCCTCCCACGTCGCTAAGTGCCTCGGGATCGCCTGCCTCGCCACCCAGTCTCCTTCCACGGTGACCAGTCGTCGTCGTAAGCTTTTGGAGATTGCTGACCCGTTCCTTACTATCAATCCTGGTCGGGCCGAGTTCCTCTGGACTGGCAGATTTGGTGATTCCGGGTGTTGAGGGTAGATGTTCGCCCTGGCTTGTTGCTCCCTTATTGGCTGAGACGAATTGACAGATATTATTATCGATTCTGGATCTTTCGAGGTTCTTGATTGGGTAGGGGATGCGTTTTTCGCCCTAGGTCAAAACGTAACGTCACACTACATACTTATATATACCAGCGCGAGAACCTGGGTTACTTATTCCGAATCATAGCGGCTTGTTGTCTGCTATAAAACTTTTACTCCGATTTCTAAATCGAGGCCATTGCATAGTAAAGTCAGCATTAAATTTAAAGTGGTTTCCCAGTTTTGTCTACCCAAGGAAGCGCGCACACGCAAGATTCCTTAAATGTTAGCAGTAGAAGTTCAATCTAAGTATCGTTGGATAAAAATTTGGCTTTATTGTATGTTAATTATGTGTGAATCATGACTTCACTTTCGTTTTCTAATGATATCCATTTCTACTTTTGATCATGTTTAAATGAACAAATCATTTTGGGTGGTTTGTGGGTTGGGGGAGGGGGGGTGGACTAATCGGCGTTTTTTCAGTTTAATGTCTTTGAGGGTAAAATAATCTTGTCAGCCAGTATCTGGTTACAGTGCAACCAGACGGCTGGTTGTCCTCCGATGGTGAGTTCAGTTTTTAGTTGGTTTTCTCAAATGGCACAAGATTGCTAATTTTTTATTTAAAGTCACTCAGGAGTGTATCCCATGGACTTAGTAACAAAGCATTGCATTTGTAATACATATAAGTACAAAATAGATTTTGACTTATCTAATAAACTATAGTACAAAATATAATATAAAATATAGTATGTATGTATGTATATATTTTTGATCCCCTCAGGGTTACAATATTTTCCAGTTTCTTAATTCTACGCTTTATCTATCCTATTGTCTTATATCCTAATATCCTAAACTATTTGCCTCTCTCTACTCCTCGCAGCGTCACTGCCTCTCTCTCTCTGTTGCCTTTTGCCTGCCCTCCCCGCTTATCGCCCCCCCCCTCCCTCTCCCTTCCACCTCCATCCTGTGCATACCTCCAATAGGTGCTCCCATGTTTCCTTCTCTTCTCCACACATCCTGCATTCCCTATCCTTCTCCTCCATGCAGTATTTACCCCCTCTCATTCCGTTCCCTAACCTATACTTAGTCATCCTCTTGCATCTACTTCCGCTCCATCCTTTCTTCAAATATGCTGGGATTCCTTTCATGTTCACCCATCTGTACCACACGTTGTACTTCGCATCTTTTGTTTTCCCCCACCTCTCCTTTTTCTGCTTCTTCCTCTCCCTCCTCGCCTACTCCTCTTCTCTCGGCCCTTCGCCTTCCTCCCTCATTCTTTCTACCTCTTCGGTCCCCCATCCCCTCATCCTGTAATACTCTGCTTTCTCCTTCTACCATTGGCCGTACGCGTTTCCTTCCCTTGCTCTTCTCCTAACTTTCTACCAATATCTTGCTAGCTCGCCTCGTTTCCCTTCCACCAATTTCTGCTGGTACGCCCACGCACTCATTCCTGCTCTTCCCTTTTATTTCTCCCTCTACAGGGTGTCCCAAAAATGTTGGAAATATTATAGCCATCTTGTTCGGGAGGGGGCGGTGATGATGATGCCGTTTTTAAAAATTTGCGTTAGGCCTCCAATTCCGAGTTATTCAACTACAAAGTTAGGTGACGCCCTCGAGCACTTGGCGAATCCTGGTCAGTTATCCCTTGCTCCTAGAAAAAGCGAGGTGACGGAAAACATCTTGCCGGTGGCCTGTAAAAATCGCGATGGAGGACCGGCGGGTGCTCAACCGCTCGGCTCTTTCGAAACCGAGCGGTCAGGAGTCCCTTGCATGTGCCGTTTTGAAGACCGAACATAGCAAGGTACGACATCGCCCGACGGACACAGTTTGCCTTTCTTCTTGCTCTCCCTCTTTCTTGATATACGCTTGCGATAACTGATATCTCTGATTAGTTGCTTCGCGACTCCCAACTAAATCAGATTGAATCCGTCCAAATCCAGTGAAGCAACTTTATGAGGGGCCTATGATCAGGAGACTCGGTAGAGTCTCGCGCCAAGTAGTAGTATATAGTATGGCACGCGACTACCGAGTATACTTATCCCGAAGTGTAGCGGTTGTCGTCCGCTATAAAACTTTCACCTCGAATTATGGGAAAGTTACAGCTCCGCGGATTTATTTCTGAATTTTGTATTTTTTCGCTGATTTTTCTGAATCCAATGAGCCAAGAATCAAGCAAATCGGTTCCGTCATTCAGGAGATATGAATTCTCCTGCTTATTTTTACTCGTGGAAAAGGCAAGGCAAATTAAGAGTCATAGGATTCAGTAATTCCTAAAAACGTGACTTTCACTTTTCTCACACCAGTTGGCATCACGCTGAAATGTCGCGTTCACGTTACTGATCTATAATCTGTAATCTGCGTCATACCGACATTGGTTAAGCCGGTCATGCCATGGTTGGTTATGTGCCATAATGGTCATATGACACAGTCCGATTTTATTATTTTATTCCAGATTCCATGCTTTATTTAGTTAATAAAAGAGTATACTGTCCTTGCCCCAGTCCCTGTGATCTTGTCATTATTAAGAATTATGAAATATTAAAAGTGTTAAGTGCGTAACTCAGAAGTCCCTGTTTCGGAAAACGAATACTGATTACCAATAGTTAAAATTGTCAAGTGTGTAGTATATTAATCTTTTAAGCAATATTAGCAATTATTTACAATTTAAAGAAATACTAGCTATTGGTAATCAGTACTTGTTTAGCAAATTTTATTACTTCAGATTCTGCACTCCTTAAACTTTGCATTTGACAGTCAAGATTTAACAAAGTTAAAGTGCGTATGAGGGTATAGCTTATCTAATCTGCAATTTAAATGTATCCTAGCTATTGTCGTTGATTGACTTAACGCTTTAGAATTATAATATATAAACCAAGCAAAATCCGCATATGCAGTTTAATTTAGTTGTATCTTGACTGTCAAGTTTGTCGCTCAAGGAATGCTTTAGCTAAAGAACTAAAAACACGTAGGCAAGCAATAATTACCAAGCATATGTCATTTAGCAATATACTAGCTATTGGTAGTCAGTACTTGCTTAGTAAATTTCATTTCTTTAGATTGTGTGCTTCTTGATCTACACATTTGTTAGTCAAGGTATACCAATGTTAGAGTGCGTATGAGGGTATAGCTTGTGTAATCTTTAATTTAAATGCATCCTGGCTACTGGTAATGAATAAATAGGCGCTGATTATTACCAATAGCTATAATGCTCCTAACTTCCAACAGACTAAATTTTAAAGTTTAAATTATATTAGGCAAGCTGTAAACCTCATACTGTTTGAATTTGGAATATTGAATTTGTCAAGTGCAAGCTATATTATGTAGAGAATCTATATTCACAGACTCTGCTCAATTTCTAAGTATCTCCTCCTATGTGCATGATTAAGTTATAAATATGTTATAACATTAAAGTTACATTGTAACATAAACAGACACACAGGAGATGGTGCATATTTTAACATAAATAACATAAATAACATAAATAAACCATTCATAAATAATTAAAAATCTTGTCTTTATTATTAAGCATTAACTAACTAACACTAAGACGTGAAATCCATCCAATACATTAAAAAAGTGTAAAATAATGAGTCAAGAAGCAGTTTGATTTCCCCACAAAATTGAGATATAACAAAAAAGATATAGATAGCATACAAGAAAGCCAAGTTTTCTCTGTCTGTAAAGTTGAAATTACTAAAAATGGGATGAGGACGGTAACAAATGAAAAGGAAAGCATATTTTTTTTATATTATTAATAAGATCCCGTCGGTATTTATAGCGTCTCCTTTGCAAAATCATAAATAGAACTAACTACATCAAAAATTTTTTCTGATCTCAACAAAATCCTACACAAAAAGAATCCTCCCACTTCCCAAAAAACATTAAAATTTTAAAAAAAGCTTAAAGTAGTTTTGTTCCACATCCCGAAAAACATCTAGAAACTCAAAAAAGCATTCCGCATTTAAAAGAAATCCTACACAAAAACAAACCTCTCACTCTCAAGAAACATGAAAATGTAAAAAAAAGCGTCAAGTAGTTTAGTTCCACATCCCAAAAAACATCCAACAACCCAAAAAAGCACTTCCATATTGAAAAGAAATCCTATGCAAAAACAATCCTCTCACTCCCCCATAAACATTAAAATGTAAAAAAGCGTCAAGTAGTCCTGTCCCTCATCTCAATTCTTAAATAAACGACCAAAAAAACATGAAATCCATCCAAAAACATTGAAATATAAAAAAAGAGCCAAGTAGTCTTATCCCTCACCCCAATTACTAAATGAACGACCAAAAAGACATGAAATCCGTCCAAAAACATTAAAATGTAAAAAAAGCGCCAAGTAGTCTTGTCCCTCACCCCAAAAAAGATCTTGCCTTACAAAAAAATGTGCCACATTCCACAAAAATAACAGTGTGGTGAAACCAGCTCTATCAAGTTGACCAAAAACGTAAATCGATATCATTGGAAAGCCAAGTCTTGATTAAAACAGTCTATTCCCACAAAAGAATTTAATGATATTGCAGGGAATACAAATATTGTGCTTAATTCAATGAATATTCAAAAAAAATAATGTCATACAGAACTAAATATTTTACGAACAAACAAGAACAGGAACAGGATTTGAATGTGAAAACCAAACCTTCAGTTAGGAATACATATAAAACAAAACATATGTTAAACAGTCGTGAAAATTGAATTAAAATATATATCTCTTCTGTTCGTTCAATTTATCAAAGAAAACGTAATACTTGGCCTGCCCGGTTCTTCACAAATCGAGTTTCAAGTCTACACACAAATAGATGCAATCTTATTATTCAAATGATATCTTACATCATCGGAAATCGCTATTGTATTGTTAATGTGAGGATGTAAGATGGATAGTATTTTTTGGAGAAAGAAACTTTTTTAGTGATGGCTGAAGTGGTAAATTATTATTCGAATGATACCTTTCATCATCGCAAATCTTTATTATATCGTTATTGTATCGTTAATGATAGGATTCAAGATGGACAGTATTTTTGGGGGAACGTAATTTTCTTAATGATAGGACACAGGTATAATATTCCATTCGTTTGCCGTGTGAAAGACTTTAAACTCGATTTGTGAACAACCGGGCGGGCCAAGTATTACGTTTTCTTTGATAAATTGAACGAACAGAAGAGATATATATTTTAATTCAATTTTCACGACTGTTTAACATATGTTTTGTTTTATATGTATTCCTAACTGAAGGTTTGGTTTTCACATTCAAATCCTGTTCCTGTTCTTGTTTGTTCGTAAAATATTTAGTTCTGTATGACATTATTTTTTTTGAATATTCATTGAATTAAGCACAATATTTGTATTCCCTGCAATATGATTAAATTCTTTTGTGGGAATAGACTGTTTTAATCAAGACTTGGCTTTCCAATGATATCGATTTACGTTTTTGGTCAACTTGATAGAGCTGGTTTCACCACACTGTTATTTTTGTGGAATGTGGCACATTTTTTTGTAAGGCAAGATCTTTTTTGGGGTGAGGGACAAGACTACTTGGCGCTTTTTTTACATTTTAATGTTTTTGGACGGTACTTTTTTCTTCAAAGTATCGAAGTGGCGCCGTAACAAAACATTGGAGCTGTAACCGTGATGATCCGAGTTCGATTCCTCGGTGTCGCTGTTATTTTTGTTTGTTTTCTTGTTTTGTCTTGATCGATGTTCAATACCTAATAGTGGAAATACTTTTTCTTTTACAGTTTTACGCCTTTTCTCCGAAAATTTCATTTTGCTTGCGATAAGCAAGATCCCTGATTAGTCGTTTTGCGACACCCGAATAAATTGGAATAAATTTTAACTTTTTTAACCATGATTGAGCAAACTTTATTGAAGTTGAATTACCTTGTTAAATTATGTTAAGCATCAATTACTCCCGGTACACATTTCTTGATATGCTACGAAATGTTGTCAGCAGTTTAAAGCGATAGGTCTCTAATCTTGAGAACATTATTTCGTTTCTCTTTTCCTCAATGAGTATTTTACGCTTCCCGTTGTATTGATTTCATGAAAAATCTGCAGAATCTGCAATCTTGCCTAAATTACAAGAATAACTGGATCGAATTAGTTCTGGCAGGTGCTCTCCGTGCACAATTCGATAAATTTATTCGAACATAGCCAAAGAAATGAGGATAGATATCATTCAACGCTAGCGCATTCTCTGAATATCAGAAAGCAGGAGGATAGGCCAGGAAGGATAAAAATTAAGTACTACCATTGACTGGGTATTCAACATAAGGCAAAGAACTGTAAAAAAAAACTATCAATACTGTTGGGTATTCAACATGGATCAAGACAGAACAAGAAAACCAAAAAAAATAACCGCGACGCCGAGGTGTCGAACTCGGATCATCACGGTTACAGCTCCAATATTTTGTCACGGCGCCACTTCGATACTTTGAAGAAAAAAGTATCATAGGCTCCTGATAAATTTGCTTCACTGGATTTGGACGGATTCAATCTGATTTAGTCGGGAGTCGCGAAACAACTAATCAGAGATATCAGTTATTGCAAGCGTGTATTAAGAAAGAGGGAAAGCAAGAGGAAAGGCAAAGTGTGTCCGTCGGGCGATACCGTACCGTGCCATGCGCGGTCTTCGAAACGGCACATGCAAGGGACTGCTGACCGCTCGGTTTCGAAGGAACCGAGCGGTTGAGCACCCGCCGGTCCTCCATACCAATTGTCGCAGGCCGACCAGCAAGATGTTTTCCGTCACCTCCCTTTTTCTAGGAGCAAGGAATAACCGGCCAGGACTTGCCAAGACCTCGGTGGGCGTCACCTAACTTTGTTGTTGAATAACTCGGAATTATTATATACAGTTTATAAATTCTATTTGAATATTATAGAGTATATCACAGCTTTTCGATTCTTGCAAAAATGAGAAATGAGCAAAATAAATATTTATTGCCCTATTGATAATATATTAATAATATGTATACTTAAACAAAATATCGACAATTTCATGCACATGTATAGAAACATTACGATTTCTTTCTTTTCAAATGTCCAATAAGAGATTCGGTAAATTAACGCTGATTCGAAGATTGAATAGTATAACCACGTTAACGAATCTTTCTAATTATTGTAATTTGTCGTTAAGCCATAGTCACGTAGCTCTGTTTTATGACTGGGACCCGCATGAAGGGAATGAGAAGGGGCGCGCGGAGCACGGGGGTCCAAACTCGCCCGTGGTACGCAGTTATCAACTCAGGAATCCCCCAATAGAGTCAGGTACGGTCAGGTAATAATTGACAGACCGAACAAAAATCTGAAAGATGGTGAGCAATCCCACATTCCACTCCAGTATCCGTCTTGTTATGAGCTGGTTTCTGAATTGTTTACATACACACACTTATTCATGTATACGATACGAGTGTACGTTCGCACGGATAGACACTGGGACATTTCGCTCACTGATACGCGTACTTAGATAGTTGTTATATGACCGTATTATAACATACTGCACTCATATCTTGTACATGTTTCAAGATTTTAATTTAAGTTAATCGCTGTACTTTATTAAAAACAACGGAACGCAGTTTCTACTTACCATCTGAACTGTTCATAGAAATGAAAGTAATAATAATAAGGAAATGAAGGTAATAATAGTAATGCAGTAATATGTATTTTAGCTGTATTTATTCATTTTTTTAAATATCATAATATTGCTTAATTTAATAATAGCGCCGTTTATAGCCGCGCCACGGCCTGGCGATATATCGACCGTGCACCCCGCGGCGCGTACAGGTCACTTCGACGCCATCATTTCGACGTAATTACTTCGACGCCATCACTTCGACGTCGTCACTTCAACGCCGTGACAATTCGACGCCGTGTCATTTCGACGCCTTCATACAATTCTACTAACTGCCGACTTGTGATATAGAATCAGCTTGCAATTAGCTTAAGGTAGTTGTATCAGCACTGTAACATCCAAAAGTCAACCGCTGGCCGAAGAAACTGTTAACTTTGTTTTGTATACTGCCGATGCAATACACGCAACGTAACCCAATCCCAGATCTAACTCATTTATTAATCGGCAGGCTCGTTCGCTCGCGACTTCTATAATCACATCTCTGCTCCTTGGAAGCATGACCATCACCCTTGACTCGCGTGTTTTGAACTCTTAGTTCTCACACAATCCCAGACCTAACCTACTTATTAATTCGACAATCACATGGCCAAAATAATTCTTAATGCACTTAATAAATAATAACTTTACAAAAAACATTCTAAATAACAGAACCTGGGAGCGTAGTCCATCATAAAGTTGTCAGCCAGACCTCTTAAATATTCTAGTATTTCACGATTATGGAAATCCTGAACAATCGACAAAATACGAGCATCTGATTCTTGATATTTATTGCGTTTACAAGGCTTTAAATCTCCCTGAATAAATTGCTCATAGATGTGATCAATTGATTTCTGTACCATACGACTACCATCGATGAACAGAGCCTGCATCAATATTATAGCGTTGCATCAACTGTTCATCTATCAGTTTAAGCTTCAAATTTTTGATTAAGTGGAACAAGCATCCATATAATTCAGCATCTGGGAAATTATTACGAACAGCCTTGATAACCGCCAATTCAAAATCTAAAGAAATTTTGGTTGGTTTAAAATTGGGCCACTTTTCGCGAATCATCTGAATCATAGAATTATATATTTGCTCCTGTTTATTCGGTAACAGTGCGAAAAGTATAGGCATAACAAACCCGCCACGCTCAGCCATAATGACCAAAATCTGAGAAAACAACTGTGGTGCAAGGCTAAACGTTCCATCAACATAAATCTTGTCAAAGTGGTGAATCTAGCTTCCGATACTGGATGCTCCAAAAATCAAAATTCTATCTGGATTATCGACTCCAGAATCGGCCACACAAAAATTTTCATTAATCTCGTACTTTCGATATTTTTGCGGTAGTTCAATTAAAGCACGATTACTTGGTTGAGGTGGTTCACAATTTGCAACCTGTCTTGCTCGTTTGATTGTTAAATCAATAGCGTTTTGGGTAGGACACTCACCCATTGCTCCAACAGATAATTCTTGTAGTACAGCTGTATGAATTTGCCTAGGAATTTCTTGTGTTTCGACAGCTCTACACTTTAGAGTTTTCAGCATACGGGCGACCTCCACACGTGCTGCGTTTGCTGCATGAGCATGACTGCTAATTACTTGTAAAAACTCACCTGTGACCGCATCAGTGTACATTCTCCCTTTACACCTATTATTTTTCCCTAATTCTAGATCACACCGTCACGACTTCTTAGTCCCTTATGCTACAAACTTGTCGAAACAATACAAATATCCCTCATGCTCATACTTTTCTTTACCTCGAGTTGAGCAAATCATTTTTAAACTGTACAAGATACTGACACTCCGTTAACGGTAGACACTCGACTAATGCGATCGCACGCTATTCAATCCATTCAATGTACTCCATCACGTTCACATTCACTCGCTCGCGACAACAAGCAAATCAAATCAAAACAAACAAATACTTGAAGAAATCGATTGTGGACTCAATCGTAGGCTAATTCTATATCGCAAGTCGGCAGTTAATAAAGTTGTATAAAGGCTTCGAAATGACGGCGTCGAAATGAAAGCGTCGTGATGACCTGCTTCCCCCTGCGACGGTGCTGCTGTCGCCGTTGGCTTACTGCATATATGTACTTCTATAACACAACACATAAAGTACAATTATTTTCATATTATAATTGGATTTCTATAAAGGGCAGAAGTGTGCGTGTGTGTGTGTGGAGCGATAGAGAGGGGTGGGGGGTACTCAGGGCGTACAACCAGTACCAGGGTTGTACCCCATACGGCTGCACCGGGTACAGCAAATGTATTTGTACTGGCAGCGCTATTGGCACCATCGGGGCCGATTGCATTGGCGGCGCCATCGGAGCATAAGCTGGTGGCGGTGGCGGCGAGGGTGTTGTTGCCGCCGTTGCCGGTGCTGGAGTAGCTATTGTAGTTCCATGCTACGGCGTAGAGCAGCCATATCGCCGCTGTTTGCATCTCCTTCAACTAAAACAGAATTACATTAGTTTATTAGTTTATTATAATTATAAAATACTGTTCGCAAGCCCTTTTTGTGAAAAGCATTTGACAATGGAATCATCCCAATCATGGGAATGGAACATTTAATTGTATGATGACTTTCTCGATAAAAATCACGGATTTTGGTTTGGGTGATTGGAAATTGGATCGGGAAAAACTGAACGTGGTTGAATGGTTTCTTATTACATTACATTTATATTCGTACATACCATTTTGCAGCTCCTCCTTTAACCCTGCCATGTTCTCCATCTGTAAAAAAATATAAATAATATAAATAGTTAGTTGTAGCATCTTTATAAATAAGGACAAAGTAAACTGGTTTTCGTACTTACTGTTGCTTCGTCGGCGGTTGGCTTGAAATTGAACAGGATCTACTATTCTTCTTTGACACTCAAATCACAAAGAGTGGTGGCGCAGATTCTAGGAATACTAAATGTGCCTGAGTTTGTATTGGTATTACAGTACTGTGTTGTGTATTGCTCCTTTCGAGTGAACTAACGCCGTACGACTCTTTTTCTTTACATACGATTTTCCGTATACCCTCTTTCTGCTTTTACAAACATTTTATATAATCGTACCATGGAATTGCCATTTTTATAATAAAAGTTCCGCATTTCCATGGCTGCATGTACGGAGCGTCTCGGAAAGTGGAATGTGTATATACTTGTTACAATTCTTTTCTATATTCAGCAGAAGGAATGCTAATTTTATGTCGATAATGTGCCTCAATGCGTACCACGATTTACTCTGTAAACATGGCATCATTCAAGTTGTTATCGCAAATGAACTTCTAGGAGGAGATTGGGAAGGAAAAATGACTATGAGAACACAGGTGAATAAGGAGAATAATAAACCTTTATTTTTCTCTCAAATATTGATAAATCTATGGAGTCCTGAATCGGTCTCCTATAATTGTTGTAATTAAAGAACCCTTGGTTCAACATGGTGGACATAAGTCATCTTTTATTCCTTTTTTTCACAAGTGGGCATTTGCCATCTTTTTCATAGTTCAGATTACTATTTTCTTTCTTTCGACATACGTCATCTTTTCTATAGTTCTGGTATTAACTCATTGGGGTCGTAAATCCCAATATCTTACATTCTTAATAACATGTAAGAATAAACTTACTTTAGTCTTCAATTGAGGATGTGTAGAATGACCCCGTTCACTTCTGGAACTTTCTCAGAAATCTCCTTTTCATGAAAAGGTCTTAGATACGTCCTTTCTCTTCGAAATCGGAGAGCCAAGAGCTTGTTAGAAACAAAATCCCCCGAATCTCCATGGCGATTCTGGCTCGTGTATGTACTATTGGTGACACGTATGTCAAAACATTATCACCTCCCAGGCAAACTTCAGCGCATTGGCGCCTCCTTTGTCTTTTAGCCGTTGGCATCACTGTGTCTTAATTTCGGATTGCGCTAAACGCTAACCCAATATGAAGGTGGCGCTAAACGCAAACTTCATTGGATTGATGCGCTAAACGCATATTCGAGATGGATCTATCGCTCCACTTCCTGTTTTTAGGACAGATTAAATGGTCAGATCAACATCAGACCTTAACACAAGTATTATCGCATACGTCTTGTATGTTTTGTTCCTACTGTGGAATTGATTTTTCGTTTACATGCTTGCGTGTGGTATGATTGTTTGGGTAGAGGTGATAGCGCACAACGTGGTTGGCTCAGGTAAAAAACCTTCCATATGTAGGTTCAGATACTAGCTTTCAATGAGCTGTACCGGTAACCGATAGCATCGATTATCAACATCAACTTTTCGACAGATCGTGGGTTACCGACATTGCCGATGTAACGGTACAGGGTGATGTACAGGGTGTAACAGATAGAATGGAACCAGCTTTTTATCATCGAATTATCGGTAATACCGACATTGCGTAATTGTTTTGTTAACCGTGTAATGTCACTTGTGTCGTGTGTCGCGTAAACTTACACGGAGTGAATCACGACAGACGGTTTCTTCCACGTTTTGCAATCTTCCCGATCTTTTCAGGGGCTGAAATTTGGTGGAGAATGTTTTCTTGCATCAAGGAAGAAGTGATATAAATTCCAGAGGCCTAGCACAAAATTCATTTTTTCGCAAATTTTGTTGTCACTTGTGTCGTGTGTCACTGAGCACACGACACAAGTGACATTACACGGCTACCAAAACAATTACGCAATGTCGGTATTACCGATAAATCAATCGTAAAAAGCTGGTCCCATTCTATCTGTTACACCCTGTATGAGACTTGGAATCAACTTTTTACCATCGAATTATAGATAATATCGACCTTGCGTAATTTTCCCAGCGGCCGTGTAATGTCACTTGTGTTGTGTGCCGCGTGAGCTTACTCTCTTACTTCTCTTAATTGAGAAATGCAAAATCTCGAGGAAACGTTACTTCTGCATTTCAATTAAACTGTTTTATTTTCAATTCTGAATTATATGGTAACCGAATCAAACCTTGTATTATATAAAAGGCCGTAGCCGGGTAAGCAGCCAAAATTTGCCCCCGGGCCTTATTTGACGGCAGTTTAGGGGGATGTTTGGACGGTAAAGAAATAATTTATTCTCAAGTTCCAGCCTTTTTCATCAAAGGGTATTCGAGAAACAAAATGATAATCGAAAATTCGGAAAAAAATCATATCTCGCGATCAAAATATGCAATCTGCTTTGAAAAAACGTGAAAATGTAGAGAATTTAAAGCACAATTAAAGAAAAAATAGCTTGCTTATTTTTCCGTCTTGGAATCAGTGATAAAAAAATAGTTTTGGTTTTATTTATTTTTTCACCGGTACCGCTGCTTTGTACAATTACCAAATTTTTTCCCCTCTATCTTTAGATAGTTCCCTATCGCCTCAATTTTTGTCAAAAATTACAAAAATGGACGCCATAGTTTAAAAAAATATGTTTTTTTGCTCATCTCATTTTTTGAATATTACGCCAAATACAATTACCAAACTTTTTTTTCTCTATCTTCGGACAGTCCTCTAACACCTCAATTTTTCCCATAATTTTCAAAAATGTACGGCGTAATTAAACAAAATTATATTTATTTGCTTATCTCATTTTTGGAATATTACACTAAATACAATTATAGTACATAATATTAATAATATTAATTGTAGTGTGTGCGAAGAAGAATTTGGTCTTTCCTTCTGAACTATTGCTATTAGACTGCCTTGCTTAGACTGCTCGTGAGAGGTTCGGGCGATATCGCTTACAAACAGTTCCCCACCAGTGTCTCTGTTTTGAACTAATAATAGCTTTATTACTTTTCGCATGGCTGATTGTCACGATTTCACCCTGGGTTAGCCTAGCGGCCCCGGATTAACCATATGGTTTCACCGTGCACGCGGGACCCTCAAAAGCCGGGAAACGAATTCGCTAACGGGGTCGATCTCGGCCTCAGGTAAAGGCGAGCCTCTTCCTGAGCACGAATGGCTTCTAGGCCACGGTGTGTTTTCACACTACCGTGCACTACGGGGGGTCAGCCGCTAAATCACCATATTTCTAATCATCCCTTTTTCTACAAGTCCGCCCTCACCTCTTATGCGCACTCCTTACAATATTTGCACATATAATGGTATGATCCGCCAAGTCTTATAATTCGGTGCAGCGACATTATCGCTTATACACAATAAATGACTTATTCTAACTATACTAATACATGTTCAAATGAAAATGTCTTTTTATGCTAATTATGCACGTTCTGTGCGGAACATTAATAGTTAAGGACATACACTGATTTAATTAATTTTAAAATGAAATTTCAGTCTTCATCACTGTCATCTTCAATTACAACGGTCTCGTTATCTTCCTTAAATATTTTACTGAGAATTTCAGTCGGTCTAGGTATTTTTACTAAATATCTTGCACGAGAAAGGTAGTAAATTATTGCAGCGCTATGAGAGCAACAACCAACTGTTCTTCGACCGTTTGCACACTCACAAAAATGTCTCGGTACTTTAGAATATCCTGTGCTATGCGATACATACTCAATGAAACATTTTTAGGTCTTTGAACTAATATGACGGGACCGAACTTGAGTTTTCAGTATGTTTGTATTATCTCTAACATACTGTAGATTTATAGAGCCAGTTTCATCCATCATTTCGGCTAAATACGAGATTGCTTGTTTATATTGGTAAGAACCAGTGAACTGAACTTTCAAGCCCTTCTCTGTCATTTCAGGGAAATCATTTAAATCATTTGATGAAATTGTTCCAACGGGTAATTTTCGGCTTAGCCATCGCTATTCCTCTACTTCCGTAAATCAGTGTATATCCTTAACTATTAATAATATTAATATTATGTACTACAATTCTATTTAGTGTAATATTCCAAAAATGAGATAAGCAAATAAATATAATTTTGTTTAATTACGTCGTACAGTTTTGAAAATTCTGGGAAAAAATGAGCTGATAGGGAACTGTTCAAAGATAGAGAAAAAAAAGTTTGGTAATTGTATTCGGTGTAATATTCAAAAAATGAGATGAGCAAATAAACATTATTTTTTTCAACTATGGCGTCCATTTTTGTAATTTTTGACAAGAATTGAGGTGATAGCAAACCATCCAAAGATAGAGGGGAAAAAATTTGGCGATTGTACAAAGCACGGGTACCGGTGAAAAAATATAATAAAACCAAAACCATTTTTTTATCACTGATTCCCAGACGGAAAAATAAGCAAACTATTTTTTCTTTAATTGTGCTTTAAATTCCCTAAATTTTCACGTTTTTTCAAAGCAGATTGCATATTTTGATCGCGAGATATGATTTTTTTCCGAATTTTCGATTATCATTTTTTTTCTCGAATACCCTTTGATGAAAAAGGCTGGAACTTGAGAATAAATTATTTCTTGATCGTCCAAATATCCTCCTAAATTGCCGTCAAATAAGGCCCGGGGGCAATTTTTGGTTGCTTACCCGGCTACGGCCTTTCTGTGAACTGAATCTCCGGAAAGCAGCCTGTGATTATAAGGATGAACGCTTGTCCAATAACAATAGTAGGCGTTGTAAGACACTGAATTTGCAATCTTATGGTTTCCGTTCTATTCCAAATATCTGATAGTTTGTTTAATTCCTCACTATTGAGGCAGCTGTGAGCACCAAGCAGGTGAGGAAATTATATATTTTGATATTAGCAATAAACTCATCTCACAATTACTCTGCAATTATCGCCAAACAAACATTTAAACCGTATTTATAAATATTTAATTGTGGTCATGGGCGAATACTATAGTGCGGCTGAGGTGGAAATGTGCAGCACGAGACAAGTTTATTACTAATATGAAAATATCATTTTTCGCCCGCACAAATAGTGAGGAATTAAAAAAAATATCAGACATTCGGAATTGAATTGGACCCTCAAGATTGTAAACTCAGCATCTTTCCACGACGACTACTATTGTTATTGGACAAGCGTTCATTCTGGTAATCATAGCCCGCTCTCCGGAGATTCAGTTCAGAAAAATTTTATATGACACAAGACTTAATACGGTTATCATATAGTTTAGAATTTAAAATAAAACAGTTTCATTGTAGTTAAGTAACATTTCTTCGAAATTTTGCATTTCCCAATTAATCAATAGGCCGCCGGTATCTGTCATGATTCACTCCGTGTAAGCTCACGCGACACATGACACAAGTGACACTACATGGCTAACAAAACAATTACGCAATGTCGGTATTACCAATACCTGTACATGGCATGTCCTGCATGAAAACATTCTTGATCACTAACTCAAATACAATCAATGTTACGAGAATTCGTTTCTTTTATGTACTGCTTCTACGCGTACTCCTGCTCACTCTCTGAATGGCTGATGTTCAGTCCGTGATCGAGACGTTCATCACAATCAGAATACCATATTAGTGAGCATTATTTTACCTTCTTTCGTATTGCATGCTTTAACGCTTTATGCAGTAAGCATGATGAAGAAAGTACGAATTCCAGAGTTGACACAAAGAATGGAAAGCATTATCGGTATGTGCCAGTGGTTAGAGGATAGCCACATAGATATTTTTAATCGGCTGTTGGGAAATTATTATTTCTCTACACCACAAGAAACATGGAGATTGCAACGCCCAGATACAATAAATTCTGTACCACAAAACGTAGAATACTGTAGGAGAATTATAAAATAATATAAGAGACTAGTATGATAAAGTGAAAGAGAATGTGTGTGTGTGTGAGAGAAAGATAGAAAGAGTGAGAGTGAAGGATGCTGCTATAGTTATCTAGGACTACATTTGTATGTCTTAAAAAAAGAGACAACCGTGTGCAAGAAGGGCTCACTTATTGATTTGTGAATTCATTCCTTTAAGAGCTTTAAAAGAGACAAGACGTATAATAAAATCGTTCAATCACTCGCGTTCCTGTTTATTTACTACAAATTGGGGGCTCGGCCGGGATTTACGCACGGAACGCCGAGAATGATCTGTTTCGTGAAATACGTTTTGAAATCGGTGAGAAACGGGAATTTGAGAAACAGCTTCGAAGTTAAAAATATTTCAGAGTTACAGAGTCACAGAGTTTCAGAGTTTCAGAATTTAAAAGTGAAAGAGTGAAAGAGTGAGAAAGAAAGAGGCTGAAGTGAGAGGTGACGTGACAGAATGGCATCCTCGAATAAAGACGTTGCAAGGAGAGTTACGGTGGCAATATTAAGAAAAAGACTGAAAGCGTTAGGCCAGTCTACAAGTGGCACGAAAAACGAATTGTTGGCCCGTTTGTCTCAAGCAGATCCTGCAGGAGTTTGGACGGAAGAAGCTTTAGATCGGCAGCGGGATGACGAAAGTTCGGATGAACCGTCGGTTTCATATAATGAGGTGAGAAGAAATGGAATTGATGTATCTTATAAAAGACAAGCAGAATTGGCCGAGAGAGAAAGGGATATTCTTCAGCGAGAAAGAGATGTCATTCAGCGTCAGCTTGCGCTTGCTCGGCAAGAAATTGAACTGTTAAAGCAGGCGCGGTCTGAAAACCAGAGAATAGAAATCCCCGAAAACAAGCACAATCCGTCCAGTTTGAATACTCAAATTGCCGAATTGCTAGCGCAGTATGCTGGAGAGCCAAGCGAGTATGACAACTGGGAAAAACAGTTTAATTTGCTGAGGCGCACGTATCATCTTAGTGAGGAACAAGCAAAGCTTTTATTCATTATGAGACTTAAGGGAAAAGCTTTCGGGTGGCTACATTCGAAGCCAGAACATATTACTAGGACAATAGATGAACTGCTTATTGAATTTAAGGGAATGTTCCGTCATGAACAAAATATTCTAACGTTACGCAAACAGTTTGAGGAAAGAACGTGGAAAAAAGGAGAAACATTCCACAATTATGTACATGATAAAGTAATCATGGCAAACAAAGTGCCTGTGAATGATAATGAAATAATACCATATCTCATTCAAGGCATTCCAGACGTCCGACTTAGAGATCAAGCTCATTTGCTAAAATTTAAAACAAAAGGAGATCTTCTTGAAGCATTTGAGAACGTAGAATTGCGAGGTCCATCCTTTCCAAGAAAACAGGACAACTTACAATAAACATAGAAAACATCCTCATCTATATCAACCGGGCGAGTTAGTTGCAATACAACGAACGCAACAGGGTCCAGGCCTAAAATTTGCAAACAAATTCTTTGGGCCAGAACGAAGTCACAAAAGCCTTAAGGAATGACAGGTATTTAGTGGAAAAAGTAGGTGAACAAGAAGGCCCTTGGCAAACATCGAAAGCTGTAGATTATATGAAACCTTGGGTTAATAATGATTTAACTGAAGAAGAAGATAATGACGTTTGAGGACAAATGTCCTTACAGAATGGCCGAGTCCAGATTGCAGTACCACCAGAACACCAGTGCCATAAGAGAATGAAGAAGTGAAGACTACGCTGAAGGATAAACGTTCCGGTATCATAGGCGAATACAGAAAGTAAGATTACGTTTGGGGACAAACGTTTCTGCAGAATGGCCGAGTATAGGAGAATTATAAAATAATATAAGAGACTATAAGTCGGGCCGCTGAGAGAATGCGTCTGCAATTACCCTTTCCCAAGCGCAGTCACCGCCACTTCCCTTGACACTTGGGTGCGTCGCGGTCCTAGCACTATGCATCTACGGTCTCGCTATTGGTTGCCCGACCCAATAGGGTCAGCCTAACTTAGAAAAAGATAACCTGCGTCTGTCTCCGTTTGACACATTGAGCGATCCGCAGGCCAGGGTAGGGTGCCATTTTTCTTAAAACGAATCAGTTCTTTTGCATCAAATCGCCGATTTAAACTGAAATGACATTCTATATTCATCACACGAGATTACCGTGACTCTATATTATGATTTCTCAGATATAAGAATTAATCGATACATTATAAGGGTTGTTGTTTCTCTACATTTTTCAATATTTGTAGGCAGAAATGAGTTTTTGCTACAGTTTGCAGATCATGTGTTAATTTCAGTCCGTTTTTCCGAACATTCCCTACCAGGTACGGCCTCTACCTGGTAAGGGTTAATCCAGGCCAAATGGGTCGTTTTACTTTACTGGCACCGGTCACTCCAAGACAAGTTGCAAAATATAACACGGACTTTCCTTTACCGATATACAGGTGCAACTATAAATACTATTCCACGGAGCTATAGAAAGGGGATGAAAGTAGAACAAAAATTTGCCCAATATGTTGCATGTGCGCTGGCATTTCCAAAATCGCAAAAAAACGCACTATCTGGTTTCAGGGTGTTAAAGTAGAAGGTTTGACGAATATTTTGACCTATGTCTGATATGTGAAATCTGATGAAGTTTTTGAGGAAAAAAATCGTCTATTTTATGCATCAGATAATACTACCGTTATATGGTAGGTCATAGGCTAGAGACTACAGTTATAGTATCAAAATGAAAGCACAACATCAAAAAGATACAACATATGTGATAAATTACGCAAAGAACATCGACAAATACATTTTTGTTACGATAAAATACAATTTAATCCCAATGTCCGCGTTTTCAGCGTTTGAGCCCACTGTGCGCCGTAGCATGTGTGGGTAGAAAGCGCGTGAGGGAAAGTCAGGTTACGGAACTCCCGAAACGTAACTGGAGAGGGTAAAATTTCGGCCTAGTCCGCCTGTCTACCCTCCCTCACCGGCTGCTTTCTCTCAGCGGCCCGACATAGTATGATAAAGTGAGAGAGAATGTGCGTGTGTGAGAGAAAGATAGAAAGAGTGAGAGTAAAGGATGCTGTTATAGTTATCCTGGTAGAAATTTAATCCGGGCCCCAACCGGGCTGCGACTCAAATTGCCCGTTTTCCAATCGGGGTCTGTCCAGGAAGCCAAGCGTGGCACTGGGCAGGCTGGTCGACACTAAACTAGCCAGTTTCTAGCTGGGAAGATCGAGTAGGCCCTAACCGGGCAGACGGAGCGGATTCTAACTCGGCAACCCGAATGGGCTCTAACCGGGCAGCCGGAGCGGGTTCTAACTGGGAAACCCGAATGGGCTCTAACCGGGTAGCTGAGGCGGGTTCTAACTGGGCAACCCGAACGGGCTTTAACCGGCTAGCCGGAGCGGGTTCTCACTGGGCAACCCGAACGAGCTCTAATCGGGCAAACCAAGAGGGTTCTAACTATGATATCCCGCTGGGATCGGGATACCTCGAGGCACCTAGATAGATTTTACTTCAATAAAAGTTGCATAGATACCCAAATAAAGTATTTATTTCAAAATATTCACATACTTTATAAAATTCTTCTTTGGTACTAAGTTACCATTCTTCTACGTCATCCTTTTTACCTCGCTTGCTCCGATGCCCATCCCAATCTTTAGCATTCAAAAGTCCGTCTCCAATTGCCGACAAAATTGTTTTTTCGCACACTGTAGCGTAAATACTTTTTAAAGTGTCTAAAATGTGTCATTCAAAATGTTAGACATTGCATAACAGAAGTATAAAATATTAACTATTCCACTATTTAAAGTAAAAGATTTGTATAATAATACTGTTACGCGCGGAGGTCGTAGATCGCGTAAGTGGCATGGAAACTCGAAGACTGGATTATAGAAACGGGATGTATATTTGGAGAGCGATATGTGCGTGCATAAAGGACGGAATCCGGGATTAGACTACTCGATACATTCCGCTGTTAGTCAGACGAAGAGCGAGTTGTTAAGGACACTCTTCACGACTTCCGGCCAGGGATGTCGGTTGTTTGGTACGCATGGGGTGCATGGGAGCCAGGACCGTAACAATACTAAACTAGCGATCTTAATAGCGATCTTAATTACCCTTTCTTACCCTTACCTAGTAGAACGGCGTATAATGGCATCGATTTAAGAACTGTTTTATTGGGCATTTGCTTCTGCGCCGTCAGTAACAATGCCACTTCTCTTTTAAAACATAATTTTAGCATGTGGGTCGCCGTCTTCCCAATTCCGCCGGTGCTCTCTGCCGAAAACCTAACTAGTTTTGACTGAAATAGAAAAAAGAATCAATCAGTTTTGTAAACTGCTTGAAATGAATAAACTCGCAATATAAAATAATATGTATGTAAGTACCAAATCGGCGCCACATGTTTCATTCTCATTCAGTAGTTTGTTCAGCGCATGGAGATCGTTCATTGATTCACATGGCATAGTAATTCCGTATTTTTTTTGAAATGAAGTGCCTTCCACAATCTCCTTTTCTTTAAACTCGGATTGTTGTCGAAGAAGAACCAAAATTCTTTTTGGTTCTCCTCCATTGCCTTCATTCTTGCCTCTATTGCTGCCAAACGATTGGATATGATTTCTGAAGAATTGCAAATAGATTAGAAACCTTTTGTCATAATATGATTGTTATGTGTTTAACACATTTTCCATTTCACCTTCACGATCATGCAGTCGCTTCCTCTGATGTCCGGTATGTACTACCTCCGGAACAGTGGCAGTATTCCTTGGAGTTTCCATATTGTTCAGGTCTGTTCAGCGAAAAAAACAT
Source organism: Ectemnius lituratus (assembly GCA_910593735.2). Classification (NCBI taxonomy): domain Eukaryota; kingdom Metazoa; phylum Arthropoda; class Insecta; order Hymenoptera; family Crabronidae; genus Ectemnius; species Ectemnius lituratus. The sequence goes on from OU343037.1 coordinate 4,714,652, forward strand.
AGTATTACATAATTAATACTACTCCCACCAGAACATAACATTGTAATCTGTATCTTTTTATTGTTGTATTTACGATGTATACCTCGTGGCAGCTCCTCAAATTTGGCACGCATATTAACTTCTTTTTCAGCTTTCTCTTCGGAACAAACTAGAAGCAAAACAATATAATTATATTAAATGTGAACCAAAAATGTTGGCCTTCCTTACTTTTTTAAAAAATATTTAAAAGAATTTTACCAAGCAATCGTCGCTTCTTGCTTGCTCGCAACAGCGAGAAACTTTCGTGTCGATGTGGCGATTGAATACTAGTTTTAGGAGTTTCTATAATCACATCAGGAAGTTAATATTAAGTGAAAAGCAAGAACGAGCAACAAGTGATGCATACAATAGGTAACATATACCTGGTTTCATCACTGTGCCCATACGGAATGATTTTTCCTGCAGGGCTTTTCTTTTGTATAGTCTTGTTAATTCATTTGCCTTAGATTCTGGCTCTTGTTGCGAATCTGTAGAAAAGGCAAATAATTCATTCTCCAGACGATTTAACTTTTCGACAGCGCTTGCGTACGGGTCATTCCATGCCAAATCGATCACTCATTTCCCGCACCATTTTGTATCTTAACGAAAATTTGTGACCTTGTTGTCTATGCCTGCCCAAGGAGGGTTTAAGTCATTATTTGCCCATATTCGAATTTGGGCAGAAACTACAAGCTTTCAAAAATTTAAGATTCACTCGTTTTGGGTAAAAATAGGGTCTACATATTGATTTTTATCTCGAAAACTATAAGTGCTCGGAACATGTTTTTTTTCATTTTCTTCGCAAAAGATGACGCTTTCTGAAAAAATTTTGATCTATGCCGAAAAATTATTATTTCTCTATTAGAATTCCAAAAATACTTTCCTTATGCGAATTACGAAAAAACACATATTTTTAAAATTCTGAAAAAAAGATATGTTGTTCCTTGGACTTTTCCCGATCGAAAGAGCTATTTTCCAAGTGTGTCTCTTTAGTTTTACAGGTTGATCTGTGCTCTGGAAGGCTGGAGGTGCGGCGCGCCTGGGGTAGAGCGCTGCGCCGCAGGTATGCGCGGACCGGTCTCTCACCCTTTTTCCGTGCCGTTTCTTTTGTATGTTATCCAGGAAACACTATTGGTTGGGTTTATAACAAGTCAGGCAATCCTTCAAGAACGTCGATAATTACTTTTACAACCCACTCTTAGTCAATGACACCTTCTCCCTGAAACCGTACTAAGTACCGATCAACCCATTTTTTCTACAGGGTGCCTGACCTATTTCTAGATCTCTAAATTTTATGTAATTGCTCGGGCACTTTTTTGAAATGCTTATAAAAGCACTGATGACTTGTGCGCTTAAAAGGATTGCAGCACACCACAAGATACATTTTGCTCAGTTCACAAGCAACGAAGTAAACGTAGCGACAGTTCCGAAGCGTTTGAACCTCTTGCGAGCTTCTCGCTAGAATATATATTTCTGCTTAGGAAAGAATTTCGGCGGATTCTGCTAGTTTAAGATACTCTTCGTAGGAAGTTAACAGAATACTGAACCGCAATAAACTATTCAAAAACAGGTAAATAACCATAAACCTAGGTACAGCTGTGGTACCCATGCTGGAAAAATGGGTTGATCAGTAACAGTGAGTTGTAAAAGTAATTATCGACGTTCATGGAGGATTGCCTGACTTGTTATAAACTCAACCAACAGTATTTCCTCGATAACATACAAAAGAAACAGCACGGGAAAAGGGTGACCGACCGGGCCGCGCATACCTGCGGCGCAGCGCTCTACCACAGGCGCGCCGCACCTCCAGCCTTCCAGAGCACAGAACAACCTGTAAAACTAAAGAGACATACTTGGAAAATAGCTCTTTCGATTGGGAAAAGTCCAAGGAACAACATATCTTTTTTTCAGAATCTTACAAATATGTGTTTTTTCGTAATACGCAAAAGAAAAGTATTTTTGGAATTCTAATAGAGAAATAATAATTTTTCGGCATAGATCAAAATTTCTTCAGAAAGCGTCATCTTTTGCGAAGAAAATGAAAAAAAAACATGATCCTAGTACTTATAGTTTTCGAGATAAAAATCAATATGGAGACCCTATTTTTACCCAAAACGGGTTAAACTTAAATTTTTGAAAGCTTGTAGTTTCGGCCCAAATTCGAATTTGGGCAAATAATGACTTAAACCCTCCTTGGGCAGGCATAGAAAACAAGGTCACAAATTTTCATTAAGATACAAAATGGTGCGGAAAATGAGTGATCAATTTGGCATGGAATGACCCGTACGCAAGCGGTGTCGAAAAGTTAAATCGCCTGGAGAATTAATTATTTGCCTTTTCTACAGATTCGCAACAAGAGCCAGAATCTAAGGCAAATGAATTAACAAGACTATACAAAAGAAAAGTCCTGCAGGAAAAGCGCACAATAATATGAATATGAAAGTTGCAATAATTATTGGGAGCGTTATAATTTTATCGAATAAGTGACAAACCTGTTTGGCCTCTTAATAAGCAATTATATTCTGGCCAATCTTTGGGAGCATCAGCATTTGCTTCCACTAACTGTTGCAGCAATTCATAATCCTCCTTCCCATAGGGCGGCTTCATAAATTTGGCTACAAGCCTGCCTTTCCGTTTGTTGAAGAAAACCCATTTGCTACAAACTACGTCAATGGATTTCGTCGATTTTGGTCCCCGTTTGGTAAATTCGACGATGACATATCGCCGAAGTTCAGGTTCCTCCTCACTTTCTATTTCGGACACATTAGGTGTATCCTTATGGGGCTGAAATGTAAAATCTTAAGTGAATGCTCACATCTTTGGATACAATAATAAGTACGCAATCACTAACTGTAGCTCAATACTTTATTGTTGATGAGAAATGCCGAATAGTGTGAGCGTATTTGAATAGGAACACTAGTAAACGAACCGACACTTCGATTTGACACTCGCACGCTTTGCAGTACCCAAAAACTATATTCCAATCTTCTCTCTGCAGCGGCCGCGAAACTGTGCACTCTTGCAGACTCGATTTTCAAGACAAATGCTGCCTGCGTGCCATGCAGAAAGGGATATATGCACACGCGATCATATTGAGAATATGTTTCGGCATTCCACAGTAACAATAAGAGACTGATATAAAGTATGCTTAAGTCGATGTAATGAGACAGAGTCTTTGTAACTCTCACGCGATACGAATGAACTTATATAGATACAAAGGTACTTACTGTTGCGGAATCCGAAGAACTCATGTTAAAACCGGTACTTTCAAGTCAGAGTTGAGAATAAATCAGATTTATCATGGGACACAGAAACTGTCACAGACGTTGTGTTCGGCTCGAAGCGGGACGTGGAACTGCTTCCCTTGACGATTCCGTTGGCGAGCCGATCAAATATAGTATACATATGCCGCTGCCTCAAACGACTTTGTTGCGTGTTCGGTCAAAGATCTTTTCTTTAGACGCTTTCATTGCCACATATTTACAGATAATCGTTGTCACATATTTACACTTATGAAAATTGTCCGCGAATAGACTTGTGATGGATTAACAATAATTTTTAATACTACACAATCACTTTTTAGTTTTACAGATGTAATAGTTAATTATTCGTGAAGCAATGAAAGAACAAAAGTCCTTTTTTTCTCTTGTGATGCAAGATTAATTTTCAACTTCATTGCTTTCGAAACTATCTCAGTAACATCGAATTTCTCGAATGTTGAAGATATTTTGTCTCTCATCTCCCACATTTTCAGATGTCCTGAATTGATTGGATTAGTGAAAATCGGCTTTTTTATGTCTAATTTGTTCCCTTCGATCCGAAGCATTTCGTCTTCCATGTGTATTCGCGTAATGACAAATACCTTATCATGTTTTAAAATCACGGTATTATTAGGGAATTTAACAGTAAGAATGACTCCCTTATACTTCAGTTTAAAAACATCATTATTTTTTCGTTTAAGTATTTCTATGACCGTTTTCAATGGTGCGACTTGCTGGTGTGTGGTTTCTTCATGGAGTCTTCTACAAAATTGCGATAAAGGTTTATTCGGAGAGCGGATCATGTTTTTTATCCGTTTTAAATAATTTTCGAAGGCAAATGCATTTATTCGGCTCAGGGAGCATCCTGTATTAATTACATCTTCTGTTACATGCGTTAGATGATGCAGATTTAAGGTGCGCGCTTTAATCCAATACTTTCGCGGCAATTCAATGAGAAACTGATTCAACCAATTCTTGGCCGACTCAAAGTGTTTTCCAGCAAGTTCAGAAGACCATAGGATCCTCGAGCTTGCGCAATACAGCAAGTAGTGCCTGTATCGGTCTTCATCGAGAATGTGCTTGAATATCAGAGGCCCTAAATACAATAATATTATTTTATGCTCGGTGGCTTTGTAGCGGCTATAGTCTTTCAGAGTTCGGCATTTTCGTGGAAATTCAATCGGGATCTGTGGCTTGATTTGTTCCAATCTGCGGGAAATTTCCGTCTTATGCGTGTGACTCAATTTTGTGAGACGATGCGATGTTATGAGGTCCAGCAGTTTGTTCATTCCGCCGAGGAAACCAAGGTGCATGAAATCCAAAAAAATGACGATATCATGTTGATAGGTGGTTCAATGTGTACTAGTGGTGATACACCAATGTGATGATCAGGATCACTAAAGTTGCGGAATGAGTTGTCTGTTCGCGAATCATAGTTGGTACTTGGATAAACAGTTGTTTTATCTACTTTGTGCCCCGTCACAGTACAACGTTCACACGCCTTGAATCCTGTATGTCCCATAGTTGCCTTTATATAAGCTCGTGCTGGAGTATCGCAAATGAATGCTTGAAGTCGAACTTTAAAATGGATATTTGCTATTGCAATGCCATTTAGCTGAAGGGTGTCGATCTCATTGACAAATTCTAACAGATAATTTTCCAAATATTTAGGCTTGGAATTTCCAGAATACATTGCAATGACGAATGGTTCGTATTGCACCGTGCCCGAATTAATCATACCCAGTATAGGCCAGAACGATCGAGAACTAGATTTAAAGAGCTGCATGCCATCTATGTTTATAAGAAGTTGTAAAATTCCGTCCTCAACTTCGGTGTTTATATTCACACATTGTCTCAGGCCTTCGGCGATGCCAATATAGACGAACTTTCCAAAAGTTTCGTCACTGTCTTGCATGTCTTTAATGTTATACCTTGCATCAGCTGTACCCAACAATGTCTTTGCCGATCGCGGTAAAATGGGAGATTTTTTCCGTAGTACAATAAGTAATTCGTCCAAAGCTTTGTGCGTTATTTTATTTCTCAAAGCCCAAATGCGCAAGCTGTCTTCATAAGATTCTTCTTCATCACTCATATCTGTGTCAACAACTCTATTATCGAAGGTATTCCTCTCGTAACTCTCTTCCACTTCACTTTTCCGGCCATCTGCTTCGTTACCGTCAGTATTCCTGTTTATTTACTACAATACATACAAATATTATTCAGGGGTTTATCAGATATAGATGGACATTGGGTGCGCTCATATTACAACAGAAAGACAATATTTATTTATGATTCTATGAATTGCACGCGGATCATAAAATATGTTTTAAATTGTTTCCATTGTATGACATCAATGAAAAAACAGTACAATTTCCCACAGTACAGCAACAGCCAAATGGAAGTGATTGTGGTGTATTTGCTATAGCATTTGCAACTTCATTGTTGTTTAATATACGGCTGGATAAAGTTACATACGATCACGCGAAAATCCGCAGTCATTTATTGCTCCTATTAAGAACTCATACCTTGGAGCACTTTCCGCAAGATCTAGTGAAGAGAAAACCAAGTCAAATTTTACCATTGCAAGTAATACAGGCAAGGCGTTACAAAGCAGAAGCAAATCGATTGAAACGACATTTTGTAGCACAAGATCAAAGGCCTTTATCAACGGGCAATGTTATAAACAAGAAAAAAATTTGTTCTAATGATATTTCTTTGGATGAACAGGCTTCTCCTGCATTTACCAACACTTTTACTAACGACGTTATTACCAAGAAGCAAAAAATCTCTGAAGATTGCGAGAACTTTGGTAGCAAACAAGCCTCCTTCTACGTATCGAACGACAATACAAGCCAACTACGTTTATCAATAGACAGTACTACAAATAGTATTTCGAATGAAAGGAAACTTGGCAATAACTCTACGAACAAACAGGGTGCCTTTGCATGTAGTAATACGTTTATAAAGAAACAGCACCATTCTGCATCGAAGAGCAATATAAGCAATGAAAATTATAATAAAAAGCAGAAGGAAATATCTGTTCCTACTTGTTTGACTATTTCTGTAGAAGAAATGACAGAACAATTTAAAGCATTGTGAAACAAATAAAGAAGATATTAGAAAACGCTCAAAAACTTATTACGTACAACACAAGGATACTTTTAAAAAATACTTCCAAACACATTATAAAAAGAATGTGAATGAAATCACTTCGAGTCGTAAACAATATTATAAAAAACATATACATGAAATTCTTATGAGTCGTGAACAGTATTATAAAAACAAATCACTCGAACACATCAGAAAAAACGGGAAAGTGAATATTGCACGAAAAATATGTAAAAAATATAAATTATTTCGCATTCGTGACAAGACTTTAGTTTTAAAAGGGAGTGCTGAAATTTTTATTCGTAAGATATCAAAACATATTACAAATGGAACACCTGTGGGCAGTGGAATTGAAGCCGAACGAATTTTACGATGGTGTCTTTCCGTTAGATAGAGTTACCTGTCGGAAATGAGAAACACATTGCAATCTTTGAGAGAAAAGGCTGAATTGTATTTAGTGCAGTTGTCCACCGTTGCTTCCGATGATATTGATGGTCGTCTCAATGTATTATGTGGTTCTTCAAAACATACTCCTGCATCGGAAGCATATTTTGTAGAAAATGGATACGATTTTATTGCATTCGTAACAGAAGTAAAGGATAAGTCTCTTATGATAAACGAACATGGACAGGTAACAAATACTTTAACATTAACGGATTCAAAGCTCCACAATAAGTGTAATATTATAATAGTTAGAAATCCTGGGTCTGTGGTACATTTTGCAACAGTAAGAACGCTGCGATGCTTCATGGATATCAGCGATTGCTTTTTTATCATTTTTTATCGGAGTGCAGATCACTACGAAACGTACCAAAGCTTATAAAACGTTTTGGAAAATGTAGAAGCAAAAGTAGAAATATAAAATTGGGCCATTCACATGGCTGCTATATACCACCTGATATTTGTGGATCTTCACTTCTTTCAATTCATTTCTTGTCTCCACACTTTTCACGTATCCGACACATTGGTAGACTGATCAATCGATTAACCAACAATTATACAAAATTAACGATATTGGATCAGGCTTTGGAAATAGGAGATATTGTAGCACTCAGGGAAATCATTAAAAACGTTGAGAAAGAAGCGAAGGAAATTTTGGTGTTGCTCAAGGACGAAATAAACTTGAATGAGGGCGACATAATATCGAAATACTGCAAGGCATTTAGATTCTTTACGAAAAAATCTATGAACACTCCTCGAATTGTATGTGTGTCATGCGAAAAATTACGATGCCGTAAAGACATTACTGATGTCACTAAAATGAGAAAAGACGTATCTGGGAAACATTGGAAAGATTTGATGGTTTACTTAAAGAAAAAGCGAATAACAATGGATTACATGTGCCATTACTGTATTGGGTATTTTCGCAAAAATGCCTTACCGCCTCTGTGCGTATTAAATAATCTGTTTTTAGGAACCAGACCTGATATACTGATGACATTAAATGATTACGAAAAAATCTTAATTCATCGCGCCAAAGCATTTCAATGTGTGCAACGCATGACTACAGTAGCAGATAATAATCATTATGCAAACAGAAAACCACAGAAGCAGCAACTTCGAAAAATTAAAGGAAGAGTATTTCATTTGTCATTGCCAATGGAAGACAGTGTGAAAAAAATATGTCCTCCGAAGGCTGCATTAAACAGCAAGCATGAACTTCATATATTGGTCCGTGAAATCCCAACAAAATCCAAAATATTTTGGGAGAATTTGGTGGATGTAAACAAGATTTTTCGCGTTTTGCAATGGATGAAGAATAATAATCCATTTTACGCCGAAATTGTTTTACCCACTTCGCACAAGGAATTGTTAACCGACGAGTTGGAAGTGACGGAATACGATATCAATAAAAATGAAGAAAATGAAACTGAGGATAAAGGAATGGATGAAACAACGTATAAACCTGTCGCAATGCTAACACATATGAGCGAGTCAGATTCGTATTACGAGTATTACACTATATATCCAATGTACGAGAAAAGAATAAATAATACGTCTACTGATCTATATCAAATGCTAAAAGTAGAAGCCACTCCTTTAAATACTCATTATACAGATTTGGATGTTCTTTGTTTTCCGGACTTATACCCTCATGGTAGGAACGGTATAAATCAGAAAAGAGAAATCCACATTCGGGATTTTGACTTCGTCAAGTCGCATTTAATGTCAAAACATCCACATTTTCGATTAAACATTCAGTATTTATACTTTTTATTAAATAATGCTAATATACGCCAAATGAATAGCGGTATTTAAGCTTAATACCATTAATCTACGTCTAGCATATACGGCAGGGGAATTTTTACAAGCAATGTCGGCCAAAGAGTTAGAGGGAAGTTTGGATACTATATTCGGAAAATATCCGAATACAAAACAATACTGGCGTAAAGTGAGAAATGATGTTAATGCCATGACGCGCGAGTATGGGGCAGGAACATGGTTTTTAACATTAAGTTCAGCTGGATACCTATGGTCGGACCTAGCGGAACATATTAAAGAAGTTAGTCCTAGTCTAAGCTCGATAAAGTCAGTGAGTGAACTGATTACTGCCGATCCTGTTTCTGCAGCGAGATTTATTGAAACAAGTTCCAAGCAATGTTACAATTTATTTGTTCCTCCGGTAATCCTATAGGCAAAGTAAAGCATTACTTTGTCCGTCGAGAGTATCAAAACAGAGGAATACCACATTTACATTTGATGATTTGGATAGAGGATACGCCCATTATAGGACAGACATTGAACAAAGATGTCAGAAATTTTATAAGAAAGTATGTCACTTGTCGGATACCCAATAAAAAAGTGTCACCTTTCTTACATCGGCGTGTTACCACACATCAGCTGCATCATCACAATTCTTATTGCATGCAAAAAAAGAAAACCAAAAAAGGTTTGATTCAAAAGTGAAGATTTGGATTTGCGCGTCCAGTCACAAATGAGTTCATTTTAAGAGATACTGCTGTCAGTAATGCAAACAGAAAGCAGTTCAAGAATAAAAACCAATTATACGATCTTCCTCGTCGAGATGCCGAAAAGAACATAAATGATTATAATCTTGCTATACTTGTGGCATGGAAAGGAAATATGGATGTACAATATATTGGTGAGAAGTCAGCGTTGTTAAATATGTACTGTACAAAGTACACCACAAAAACTGAACGCAGTTATGGTGTTAACACTTTTGACACAATTAACAGTACCAAGTCTGAAAGCTGTTGTTTATATAATATTGCATCACGCGCCATGAATAATAGAGAATGCGGAGTAATTGAAGCCGCAGATATTCTTCTGGGAAATGCGGTATACAAAACTGATTCTGATACAATATTTCGGTGGCTAGATGTGAATGAAATACGAAGGAGAAAAGTAAAAAATAAAAAAGAGATTGAACAACTAGACTCCGAATCGAGAGACATATTTTGTCACTCATATATCGATAATTATTATCCGAACAGACCGCAAGAATTAGAAACCTGGAATGTGTATAATTTTGCAAAGTGGTACGATGTGTTACTGATCAAAACATCACGCTGCTTGTTACTTTTATGATGGGGATACGAAGTTAGATTTGAAGAAACGTGATCGTGGTTACTTGATTAATCATTTTACGTATAATAAGAATCTTTACCCAGAAAAATTATGGTATCATGAACGTGCGGAGGAACTTCGGCAAGCTTACGATGACGTAAAAGAATTGATTGAACAAAATATTCGGAAAAATGAATGTAACAATGAGGAGCATAATTCACCCAATGAGCTGGAACATTGACCAGATGATACATGAATTGAATGCTGATCAGAAAAGAATTTTTGACAAGGTTGTAGAAACAGTTGGTAACAATTCAGACGATGCGGCACACCCTCTGTTACGTTTATATACGAGCAGCGAGGGTGGAATCGGCAAGAGTTTTTTGATTAAGACTATTCCTTGTCGGATGAAACGAGTATTAAATAAGGATACAGCTCTTTTAGCACCAACTGAGGTAGCAGCATTTAATATCGACGGTTTAACCACTCATAGATTGCTTCAATTTCCTGTTCAACACGATCAAACGCCTAGTTATAGATCCTTATCCGACATAGTGTTAAAAACATTACGAAACGAATTAAAAGATACGGTTTTATTTATTATAGGTGAAGTTTTGATGATATCAAATGTTACGCTAATCTATATACACTTAAGATTGTTAGAGATATTTGACACAGTTGACACTGCAGATGAATGGTTTGGAAGAAAACATATCATTGCCACCAGTTCGTGAAGAGCCTGCGTTTATTAAGATTCTAAGCGTTGTGAATGAAAAATGTTTAGGTGCGCTAGCAACTTATAACTTATGGGTAGATTTATTCGCTTACGACGAATTAAGGATAAATATGCGACAAAAAGAAGATACCTGTTTATTGTGAAATGCTATCACGAATTCGCTTAGGCGTTCTTACAGATTCAGATATACCTACGCGTATTGCAGTCGCGAATAATTTTCCGATCTGACGACATTGACTCGAGATTGAATGAGTTCTGCACTTACATTCAAAATTTACCGTCTGATGCAATTTGCTTACTTTCTACGTGTCATTTGTGCGATGTTCTTAATGCAGCACTGCTTAAAAGAATTAACAGTGATGAAATACAATTGATTTCGCGCTACATTATTGATTGTGCAGAGTATTTGAAGAAGCGTGTAAACAAACTCTTAGACCAATATGAAGAGGATAATTCTCAGACAGCCGGTTTAAGTAGAACTACCGCTGTGAAAGTTGGTGCCAAAGTTATGTTAAGGCGTAATATTGATATAACTTTAGGGCTTGCAAATGGTGCCGTCGGTGAAATTATTGGATTCTCTTGAGCAGTCGATAGTGATGATATTGAAACAATACAGTTCCGCTTATCAACTGATGTTGGGCACCTCCCTGGAAAGAACGGTTTTTACATTTCAAGTAATGTACAAGGCATATGTTCTTTGCCACCAGTTCTCAATTTCTCTTTGTTACGGCATTAGTATTCACAAGTGCCAGGAACTGAGTTTAAAAACGGTTGTGGTTGATGTAGGTAATTCTATTTTCAGCAGTGGTCAGACTTATGTTGCATTATCACGAGTAACTTCGTTGCAAGGTTTACATTTAATTAATTTCGATCCATACTCTGTACAGACTAATCAATTAGCTATATTGGAATATAATAGATTAAGAAGAATGCATAGGCCTGATTTGGCAATTATGAATTGTGTGATGAAAAAAAGGACAAAAATTATAGATATTTACTGGGCTAGATTACCAAAAATTGTTGTTGACTGAATGCATACAGATAATTTGGTGAACGCGGTACACTCTGTCAAAGGTTTCATTAATACCGACCACGTCTCAGCTTATACTAATGTTACCTTGCAATGTATGCTTCACTGTGAAATTATACGGGAAGAAATATTCAAGCATCGTTGATGTGAGGACATAAATACTTTGGCCGCTGCTTATATAAATAAGAATATAGCAATCTTCAATTCTATTCGAATTTGACAATACTTAGGTGGAAGTTTTACAGAGGACATTTCACAAGATGCATCTGAATTTTTACCTTATCTTATAAATAGCCACGACAGTATCAGGAAACTCGGTAGAGTCTCGCCCCAAGTAGTAGTATATATAGTATGGCACGCGATTACCGAGTATACTTATCCCGAAGTGTAGTGGTTGTCGTCCGCTACAAAAATTTCACCTCGAATTACAGGAAAGTTACACCCCCGCGGATTTATTTCTGAATTTTGTATTTTTCGCTGATTTTTCTGAATCCAATGAGCCAAGAATCAAGCAAATCGGTTCCCTCATTCAGGAGATATGAATTCTCCTGCTTATTTTTACTCGTGGAAAAGACAAGGCAAATTAAGAGTCATAGGATTCAGCAATTCCTAAAAACGTGACTTTCACTTTTCTCACACCAGTTGGCACCACGCTGAAATGTCGCGTTCACGTTACCGATCTATAATCTGTAATCTGCGTCATACCGACATTGGTTAAGCCGGTCATGCCATGATTGGTTATGTGCCATAATGGTCATATGACACAGTCCGATTTTATTATTTTATTCCAGATTCCATGCTTTATTTAGTTAATAAAAGAGTATACTGTCCTTGCCCCAGTCCCTGCGATCTTGTTATTAATAAGAATTATGAAATGTTCAAAGTGTTAAGTGCGTAACTCAGAAGTCCCTGTTTCGGAAAACGAATGCTGATTGCCAATAGTTAAAATTGTCAAGTGTGTAGTATATTAATCTTTTAAGCAATATTAGCAATTATTTACAATTTAAAGAAATGCTAGCTGTTGGTAATCAGTACTTGTTTAGCACATTTTATTACTGTAGATTCTGCACTCCTTAAGCTACGCATTTGACAGTCAAGATTTAACAAAGTTAAAGTGCGTATGAGGGTGTTTCTCGCAAGTGAGCTTATAACAAGAGATGGGGCTGGGTTATCAGTTAACACATTATATCGGAGCATGAAAATACTTTATTGCTGATCAATGGGCAGGAGCCCACGATCACCTTAATTCAAATTCATAATTCATGCTGCTTCCGTAGAAGTCTTACGCCAACAATTCATGCTGCTTCCGAAGAAGTCTTAGGGCAACAGTTCATGCTGCTTCAGTAGAAGTCTTACTCTATCCATGTGGGCATACGCCATCTTGTAATGTTCATAATTTAATGATTGGGTGTGTAAAGCCCATCACTCTATCTCTAATTATAAGAAAACCGACTTAAAGTGATGCCTTCGGGTAGTAGCTCTCCACGGATTCACCGTATCCTCGTCGGATTCAGCCTTATATCTTGGTCGTATGCCTTCTTTGTGTCTCCTGTCAAGCGTATGTTCGCGTTGCCGGCCTAGAAACGTCTCTATGCGTCCGAGGCTCGTCCGCTCATCTCATCACGACAGCTTTTTGTTTTTAATATCGAACTTTATGCCTATATCTTATTGACCATATATAGCTCGACAATTGGTATGCGTGTCACCCACACCATGACCCCTGTCGGTGTCACACTGCGGCCTCGCGACAGTTCTTTTTTCCTTTACCGTCGCGTACCGCGACGGTTTCTTTCACTTGCTCCTTAAGAGCCACAATTCAGATTTAGAGACCGTGCTAGGCGTCGTCTCAACATCTTCGTTCGTTCGTAACATCAAGTTACAAACGCTCCTGAGCATTACCAGGACGTAACAGAGGGTATAGCTTATCTAATCTGCAATTTAAATGTATCCTAGCTATTGTCGTTGATTGACTTAACGCTTTAGAATTATAATATATAAACCAAGCAAAATCCTCATATGAAGTTTAATTTAGTTGTATCTTGACTGTCAAGTTTGTCGCTCAAGGAATGCTTTAACTAAAGAACTAAAATAACGTAGGCAAGCAATAATTACCAAGCATATGTCATTTAGCAATATACTAGCTATTGGTAGTCAGTACTTGCTTAGTACATTTCATTTCTTTAAATTGTGCGCTTCTTCTTCTTGTTAGTCAAGGTATACCAATGTTAAAGTGCGTATGAGGGTATAGCTTGTGTAATCTTTAATTTAAATGCATCCTGGCTATTGGTAATGAGTAAATAGGCACTGATTATTACCAATAGCTATAATGCTCCTAACTTCCAACAGACTAAAGTTAAAATTTTAAATTATATTAGGCAAGCTGTAAACCTCATACTGTTTGAATTTGGAATATTGAATTTGTCAAGTGCAAGCTATATTATGTAGAGAATCTATATTCACAGACTCTGCTCAATTTCTAAGATCTCCTCCTATGTGCATGATTAAGTTATAAATATGTTGTAATATTAAAGTTACATTGTAACATAAACATACACACAGGAGATGGTGCATATTTTAACATAAATAAGATAAATAAACCATTCATAAATAATTAAAAATCTTATTGTCTTTATTATTAAGCATTAACTAACTAACACTAAGACGTGAAATCCATCCAAAAACATTAAAAAAGTGTAAAATAATGAGTCAAGAAGCAGTTTGATTTCCCCACAAAATTGAGATATAACAAAAAAGATATACAAGATAGCATACAAGAAAGCCAAGTTTTCTCTGTCTGTAAAGTTGAAATTACTAAAAATGGGATGAGGAGGGTAACAAATGAAAAGGAAAGCATATTTTTTTTATTTTATTAATAAGATCCCGTCGGTATTTATAGCGTCTCTTTTGCAAAATCATAAACAGAACTAACTACATAAAAAAATATTCCTGATCTCAACAAAATCCTACACAAAAAGAATCCTCCCACTTCGCAAAAAACATTAAAATTTTTAAAAAAGCTTAAACTAGTTTTGTTCCACATACCGAAAAACATCGAGCAGCCCAAAAGTGCATTCAGCATTTAAAAGAAATTCTACACAAAAACAATCCTCTCACTCTCAAAAAACATGAAAATGTAAAAAAACAAAGCGTCAAGTAGTTTAGTTTCACATCCCAAAAAACATTCAACAACCCAAAAAAGCACTTCCATATTTGAAAGAAATCCTATGCAAAAACAATCCTCTCACTCCCCCAAAAACACTAAAATGTAAAAAATCGTCAAGTAGTCCTGTCCCTCATCTCCATTCTTAATAAACGACCAAAAAAACATGAAATCCATCCAAAAACAATGAAATATGAAAAAAGCGCCAAGTAGTCTTGTTCCTCACCCCAAAAAAGATCTTGCCTCACAAAAAAATGTGCCATATTCCACAAAAATAACAGTGTGGTGAAACCAGCTCTATCAAGTGGACCAAAAACATAAATCGATATCATTGGAAAGCCAAGTATTGATTCAAACACTCTATTGCCACAAAAGAATTTAATGATTGTGCAAGGAATACAAATATTGTGCTTAATTCAATGAATATTCAAAAAAGATAATGTCATACAGAACTAAATATTTTAGGAACAAACAAGAACAGGTACAGGATTTGAATGTGAAAACCAAGCCTTCAGTTAGGAATATAAAACAAAACATATGTTAAACAATCGTGAAAATTGAATTAAAATATATATCTCTTCTGTTTGTTCAATTTATCAAAGAAAACGTAATACTTGGACCGTCCCGTGGGAACTCCGCCCCCGTCACGGAGGGCACGAATACCCGCGTAGGTCCTCGCGTCCCCCACCGCCAGAATATCCAGGGGCGGAAACCTCGCTAAGAGGGTCGCGGACGCCAGCGAGATCGTGCGGTAACCACGCACGACCCTGACGGCCATCCGACGCTGCACCCTGAGCATCCGCCCCCGGATGCTGTGGGTTCGCCCTTGACTTGCTGCTCCCTTATTGACTCGGACGAATTGGCAGAAATTAATATTAATTCTAGATCTTTCGAGATTCTTGATTGGAGACGCTATTTCCCTACTCTGTCGAAGCGCTAAGTTTGAACGAGGGGAAGTTGACTTTTGTGACGTATGCCAAATGTAACGGTGTTACATATTCATCCTCTCGGACTACTTTTCTTAACATTATTTCATACGTAGATTCAATAATTATAACTCGCTAGCTTCCTACATACAATATTCCTGCGTATTTTTCGAGCCTTAAAACTGTGACTTCGACTCCTTCGTTCCGTCTTATCTCTAGTTTTAATGGGTTTCTAGTAGGGGAGCAACGCAGCGTGCCCTTGGTGCATCTGTGTAGTTCCTTAGAACTCAAGCATGGTCAGACTCTTGGCGGCCTATACTCCCACCATACCCCCTTTTCACTGGGTTTTCGGGTATTTAAGCCCTAAATTCTAGTGGAAAGCGGGGGAATCAGTTCCGAACTCTCATCGACAGCGAAGCTCTGTCACTCGGACCAGCGAAGAACATCGTAGTAGATCGAGCATTAGTCTCCTTCGAAACCAGTCAATATTACCGTACGTACATCGTGTCATATCGCGAACGTTAGGCAAGTCACAGTTCTTTCGTCAGTTTCTCCCCCGTTCAATATCGTAACGTAATACGAACTCAGTTTAAGTATATTGTAACAACATTTCACTTCCGCTGAAACTCTCATTATTATTTTTGTATTGTATTTTCATTCAGAATATATTGATCATTGTTTTAGTTTTTATTAACAAAATCATTGCTTCTTTAATGGAAATTCCTGTTCAGTCATCCTTGATTTAAATAAGCACATATAAGGAAAGGAATAATAAAAGACCCCACGAGGATACACTTTTACCGCTCAAGGTGTATCCGGCGAGCAATAGTAAGGTTTAACTTTAGCCTAGGGCATTCTTTCATGATCAATGAGCAGGATTGAGTCTGGTTAAGGTGAAATAGCCCTTAGCACGATCCCAAGACCTGTTCTGAGCTACTGAAAGTAACTAGCCATTCTTTTAATTAACAAGGTCCAGTCTTGAGTCTGGTTAAGGTGAAATAGCCCTTAGCACGATCCCAAGTTCTGTTCTGAGTTATTTGGAAGTAACTAGTATAAAGGGGTAAACAGGAGAATAGGGACCTGAGTCTGGTTAAGGTGAAATAGCCCTTAGCACGATCCCAGGATTGATATAGGGCCGATTGGGAACTAGAAGACTCGAGTCTGGCAAAGGTGAAATAGCCCTTTGCACGATCTCAGAGCATATTTAGGACTCGCGAAGCCTGGCTCGTAACAACGGCACAATACTTACAGTATGGAGCGCGACTACTGAGGATACTTATCCCGAAGTGTAGCGGTTGTGGTTTGCTATAAAACTTTCACCTCGATTTATCAAGAAGTTACAGCTCCAAGTATTTATATCTGAATTTTGTATTTCATCGCTGATTTTTCTGAATTCAATGAGCCAAGAATCAAGGAAATCGGTTCAGTCGTCCAGGAGATATGAATGTCACCTACTTATTTTTCTCGTAGTAAAGGCAAGACGGATTAAGAAGTCTTTATGGGATTCATCCATAATTCCTAAAAATGTAACTTTCACTTTTTTTACACAAGATGGCAGCACTCGTAAATTTTGTACGCTCTGGAGATAATATGGCTGTGTCGTTTTTACGTTACCGACACATTGGTTAAGTCGGTTATGCCATGGCGGGTTATGTGATACAGTCCGATTGTATTATTATTTTATTTCAGATTTCATGTTTATTTAGTTAATAAAGCAGCATACTGTCCTTGCCCTTGTCTGTGTGCCCTTGTGACTATTGAGAATTATTATAAAATGTCAAAAGTGTTAAGTGCGTAATCCACAAATCATCATTGTATTTGGTAAATGAGTGCTCATTATCATTTGCTAAAATTGTCAACTGTCTAGCATATGAATCTTTTAAACAATAATTAGTAATTATTTACAATTTTAGGGAATGCTAGCTATTGGTAATCAGTATTTGCTTACGTAGACTAATTTCAACACTTTAGGTTTGCACTCCGCCAGCTAGGCACTTGACAGTCAGGATACATCAAAACTAAACAGCGAATGAGACAGCCTATAGCTTATCGAATATAATTTGTAACGTGTTAAGACAAATCATTTAGAATGTCAATACATTCTATAGTCGGGCCGCTGAGAGAAAGCAGCCGGTGAGGGAGGGTAGACAGGCGGACCAGGCCGAAATTTTACCCTCTCCAGTTACGTTTCGGGAGTTCGGTAGCCTGACTTCTCCTCACGTGCTTTCTACCCACACATGCTACGGCGCCTTGTAGCCACGCTATGCGTCTGTGTTGAGATTTGAAGTGAGACGGAGACCCGCCTGTTCCCTTTCTTAACGTAGAGAGTGAGTCTAATTCTCATTACACATATGTTTAATAACATACATGCGACATATTGGGCAGATTTTTATTCTACATCCCCTTTCTATAGCTCCGTGGAATAGTATTTATAGTTACACCTGTAAACAAAGCTTTGGCACCCTGGACGAGACAGTATTCGGTAAAGGAAAGTCCATGTTATATTTTGCAACTTGTCTTAGAGTGACCGGTGCCAGTAAAGTAAAACGACCCATTTGGCCTGGATTAACCCTTACCAGGTAGGCCGTACGTGGTAGGAAATGTTCGGAAAA
The DNA here is from genome assembly GCA_910593735.2 of Ectemnius lituratus. Classification (NCBI taxonomy): domain Eukaryota; kingdom Metazoa; phylum Arthropoda; class Insecta; order Hymenoptera; family Crabronidae; genus Ectemnius; species Ectemnius lituratus. The sequence continues at coordinate 4,733,030 of OU343037.1, forward strand.
AGGAACTGAAATTTACACATGATCTGCAAACTGTAGCGAAAACTCATTTTGTGCTTACAAATATTGAAAAATGTAGAGAAACAACAACCCTTATAACGTATCGATTAATCCTTATTTCTGAGAAATCATAATATAGAGTCACAGTAACCTCGTGTGATGAATATAGTATCCCATTTTAGTTTAAATCGGCGATTTGATGCAAAAGAACTGATCCGTTTTAAGAAAAATGGCACCCAACCCTGGCTTGCCGATCGCCCAATGTGTCAAACGGAGACAGACGCAGGTTATCTTTTTCTAAGTTAGGCTGACCCTATTGGGTCGGCCAACCAATAGCGAGACCATAGATGCATAGTGCTAGGACCGCGACGCACCCAAGTGTCAAGGGAAGTGGCGGTGACTGCGCTTAGGAGAGGGTAATTTCAGACGCATTCTCTCAGCGACATAACTATAGCGATTGGCAATCTCTCTTTTGCTAATCTGAATCATTGTTTGATTTAACGCTTTACAGTTGTAATATTAACCAAGCGATATGCTCATACGCAGTATAATTTAGTGTAGTTGTATCTTGACTCTCAAGTTTGTTGCTCAAGGAACGCTTCAGTTAAAGAGCTAAAATGCTTAAGTGATTGTTGTGCTACGCACTGAACAATTTTCAGATTAAATTCAATGTGTGAGGAAACAACTTGACTATCTGATGTACATTTCAAAGCGTTGGGCCTGATTAGTTGGAATTGAAGGGTATGCTATTGGCAACTAGAATTTACTCAGAAAATTGTAAGTCTAGTTTAAGTGGTAGTTGTATTACGTACTTGACAATTTCCATACTTTGACATTGAACCGAGTAAGGAAATAGCTTGTCTATTGTTCCGCCCAGAGCGTAAGTAATTTGTATGAAAGGTATCTTTCTTGCCAGTGCGTTCATGTATTTAATAATGATAATATTACTATATCAAACTTGAAAGATCTTCACGGAATTACGCCATGAAATGGGATAGTATAGTAAAGAGTGCGCGTGAGAGGTGTGGCGAACTTGTCACAGGATGATCAGAAGTATGGTGGTTTAGCGGCTGACCCCCCGCAGTGCACGGTAGCGTGGAAATGCACCGTGGCCTAGAAGCCATTAGTGCTCAGGTAGAGGTCCGATTCTATCTCAGGCCGAGATCGCTCCCGTTAGGGAATTCGTTTCCTGGGTTTTGAGGGTCCCGCGTGCACGGTGAAACAATCTGGTTAATCCGGGATCGCTAGGTTAACCCTGGACGAAGCCGTGGCCATCAGCTATAGCATGGGTAATAAATCTATGAGTATTATGAGTCCAAAACAAAGAAACTGGTGGGGAAATGTCTATAAGAATGTAAGCCCGAACCTCTCACGAGCAGTCAAAAATTTCAGTCTAATACCAATCTCCTGAGTGACAACACGCACACAAATTCTTCCTTCGCGCAACTAACTCGCACTGAGGCGCGCACACGCCAAGTTTTTTTTATTGTTAATCGCTAATTTATTGTTAATTTATTGTTAATTGCTAATGCGAGTTAAATCGACGTATTTTTGAATGAAAACTTGGCTTTCTTGTATATCTATATTTCTTTTGTTATAACTCAATTTTGTGGGGAAATCAAAGTGCTACTTGGCGCATTTTTTTACATTTTTATGTTTTTAGGCGGATTATACTTTACTGAATTGGGAGAATTTTCAACATCGTCTGAAGATTAAAGTGGTTCGATTAAAAGTCCCGTACATTTAAATAGTTTCTCTAAGGTTGACAGTCTGTTATGCAGGTGGTGCATTTGTTACAAGCCAGACTTTGCGAGTCATAAATATGCTCAGAAATTGTGCTAAGAGCTATTACGCCTTAGCAAGACTCGAGTCTTCTAGTTTCAACTCAGTCCTACTCAGGTGCCTATTTTTTTCTATTTTAAGGCAGTGAAAATCCCTGAACGGATACCCCGTCTTTCTGGGGGGAGAGGCTGGGTTATGTGTGGCTTGGACCCACAAAAAACACTGCGGTGACCTCGAAGACATGACAGGGCGGGCCCTGGAAAGCCTGGAGGATGCTACCAGGACTCACCCCTGTCTTGTTACGGGTAGTGCCACGTACCCGAGGGAAAGAGAGGTAGATTGCCCCCCGTTGAGTACCACCCTCTAACCCTTCGCCCGCTGGATCCACGCCGATCGGGATGGCGCTGCCACTTTCAAGTCCTCTCGGTCGTCTCCTTCGCGGGCATTACCTAGTCGCAGAAGGAGACGGCCGCGTCCCAACGATCCGCGCCGTCGAACATCGAGCGCTCATCCACCCACGCCGGAGAGAATTCCAGTGTGTGCTACGCGTCGTCCCGATTGGTCCTACAATGGTGGCAGCGGGTTGTGGTCTCCCTGCCAATTCGGGACAGGTACTCACCGAAGCAACCATACCCGGTGAGCACTTGGCACAGGCAGTACGTAACACCCCCGAAACCCCTATCCGCCCAGCGTTGGACATGCCCGCGGATAGCCCTGTTTGCCCTCCTTAGCTCGATGCGCGGCTGGTCGAGCCAGCTGGCCCACGAGTCCAGCAGGTACTGTTGGAACTGGTGCTTCAAGTCGGTCATCTTCTCGGTGGGGTCATTCCATGCCAAATCGATCACTCAGTTCCCGCACCATTTTGTATCTTAATGAAAATTTGTGACCTTGTTTTCTATGCCAGACCAAGGAGGGTTTAAGTTCTTATTGCCCAAATTCGAATTTGGGCGGAAAGTGCAAGCTTTAAAAAATTTCAGATTCAGCTGTTTTGGGTAAAAACAGGGCCTACATATTAATTTTTATCTCAAAAACTATAAGAGCTAGGATAATGTTTTTTTTCATTTTCTTCGCAAAAGATGACGCTTTCGGAAGAAATTTTGATCTATGCCGAAAAACTATTATTTCTCTATTAGAATTTCAAAAATATTTTTCTTTTGCGAATTACGAAAAAACACATTTTTTAAAATTCTGTAAAAAAGATATGTTGTTCCTTGAACTGTTCCTGATCAAAAGAGCTATTTTCAAAGTGCGCTCTTTAGTTTTACAGGTTGTTTTGCGCTCTGGAAGGCTGGAGGTGCGCCGCGCCGCAGATATGCGCGGCTCGGTCGATGCCCTTTTCCCGTGCCGTTTCTTTTATATGTTATCCTGCAAACACTGTTGGTTGGGTTTATAACAAGTCAGGCAATCCTCCAAGAACGTCGATAATTACTTTTACAACCCACTCTCAATCAATGACACCTTCTCCCTGAAACCGTACTATCACTCTACCGGGCCTTGACGGCCTATCCACCTATCTTCGAAGGTGTTATTAATATGTTGGCGTGCCAGGCGAGATGAATGTGCCGAGGCACCGTCACGCATCCACCACGTTGTGCTGAGATCCATCCCTTCGGGAAGAAGGGCTGGCAGGTCCTCTGGAGAAACCGCACGTATGCCTCAGCGTTCAGCCGATGCGGCAAAACGAATAGACCAAGGATACGTTTGCCCAATATCCCGGCCCAAGCGTTCACATCAAACTGACGCTGCACATTCTGGACAAACGTGGCATGCGGATTCTCCTCCGCCCACACGTGGCTGTTATGTAAATTAAGCAGGCCTGCTCGGGAAAATCCTGTTTCATCTGTAAATATTATCCTTTGGAGTACGTCCAGGTCGTGAATGGTTTGCTATAACATCCATCGGCAGAATTGGACTCGCCGTTCGGGATCCGCCTCCATCAATTCCTGCACTGGGTGCACGTGATAGGGGTGCAGCTCGTTTTTTCGTAGAAACAGATGCACAGTCGTCTGGGTGGTGCCCTCCGCTCGTGCAATGTTCCGCGTCTCGTCCCTGAGTCGTTATGGACGCATCATAGAACACGCTCGTCCATTCTGTCGATTCTGTCGAACGTGTGTTCGCACGGTAAATCATGTCGCGGGAACTGCTGGGCATAGAACCGGCGTGCTTCGGCGGCATTTCGATAAGCCCGCCCATGGCACATATGCATTTCCTCAATTTCATAATCCTCGTACATCACGAACTGCAGTGATCACTGGCACGGTAGAAACGGTTGAGAAGGAGCCTCAGTCCGATGGATTCGCGTGAAACAATCGCCGATAACAATTTTAACGCCTCGCTGAGCAACGAACGGAATAAGTTCATCAAACTCACTCGAAGGCAATACCCGATAATTTCAATGGCGATTGTTTTCACGTGAACACTGTCAGGGAAAAATTTAAGACGACTTGAAATCTTACTTACCGATGGCACTTTACACTATGTGACTCGACGGGATATTGTGAGCCCAAGAGATATTCACAAAAGGACAATATTGAAAAGGTTTTCCCCAATACTTCGGCTCGCGAGATCCGAAGCCCGCGATTCCTCAAGAACACAAAATTGGGCGCCAGGCATTGGAGATGCCACACAAAAGCACAAAATCATAAGAGGAACGGCAGCAGAGAATCTTCCAATACGGCGTACTTTGCTTCGGCTAGACGATAGTAGACAAGGAAGGCACGTGGGTCGACACGAGTGAACAAGCCATTTTTTGAGTTAGTTACAATGTTTTATTACGATAGTGAAGCAGTGGCAGAACTCTTCGTTTGAGGCGTTTATCAGCAACCTTGACAAATCATTTTTGTTTATTTTTGCCCCCCCCCCCCGTTGAGATAGAAAGCTAAAACTTGGCCAAACTTATTATTTTTGTATAACCTATTATAGGTTATCGCGTGTTGCATTTACGTGGTCCGGGTGGGGGACCCCCTGTAACAGCCACTTAAAAAAGTCACGTATACCGGGTGTGCATGCTACTGTTACATATTCATCTTTATCGGACTACTTTTCTTAGCTTTATTTCATGCATAGATTCAATAATTATAACTCGCTAGCCTCCTACATAGAATATTTCTGCGTCTTTTTCGAGCCTTAAAACCGTGACTTCGACTTTTTTGTTCCGTCTTATTTTTAGTTTTAATGGGTTCCTAGTAGGGGAGTAACGCGGCGTGCATTCGGTGCATCTCTTTAATTCCTAGAACTCAAGCATAGTCAGACCCTTTCACTGGGTTTTTCGGGTACTTAAGCCCTAAATTCAAGTGGAAAAGGGGGGGAATCAGTTCTGAACTCGCATCGACACCGAAGCTCTGTCACTCGGACCAGCGAAGAACATCGTAGTAGATTGAGCATTAGCCTCCTTCGAACCAGTCAATATTACCGTACGTACATCATGTTATATCGCGATCGTTAGGGAAGTCACAGTTCTTTCATTAGTTTCTCCCCCGTTCAAATCGTATCGTAATACGATTTCCCTTTAAATATATTGCAAACTGTAAGAACATTTCACTACCGCTGAAACTCTCATTTTATATTTTGTGTTATGTTTTCATTAAGAAAATCACTGTCTCTTCATTACAAATTCCTGTTCAGTCAACCTTGATTCAAATAACCACATTAGGGAAAAGAATAATAATAGATCCCACGAGGATACACTTTTACCGCTCAAGATGTATCCAGCGAGCAATAGTAAGGTTTAACTCTAGCCTAGGGCATTCTTTCATGATCAATGAGCAGGATTGAGTCTGGTTAAGGTGAAATAGCTCGTAACACTACCAAAGTTCGCGTTTCTACCCGGTAGCCAATAACCAGAACCTGACAACTATTTTGTCAGAAGATCTACATGAATCTTAGATATTCTGCCAACACCGACGAGACCTACCATGGCGAGGCCTAGGCTGTTCTCCTCTTTGTCTATTTTTAACTCTCATCCACATAGGTTACACCTCTAAGGATACTTTTAAGAAGACCAGGCAATTATGAATTGACGAATCGAGCAGTTGAGCAAGTTCTGCACATTCTCACACCCACAACTTTTATACACAACGGAGATTACATAGGAGTGCCACACACACTAAACAAAGAAAATAAAAATACACTGTTTGGTAATTGAACGAGGAATCTGGTTATATCGGATAATCAATAGGCAGGTGAACAACCCGAAAGGTCGTAGCCGGGTAAGCAGCCAAAAATTGCCCCCGAGCTTTACTTGACGGCAATTTAAAGGGATGTTTGGACGATAACGAAATAATTTATTCATCATCATCGTCTTTATTGCCTCCCCTTTGGGGTTACAATTCCTTTTCACCTACCCATACATTCTCCCTTTTCCTTAACCTACGCCTTAATCTAGACCTTAACCTAGATACGTTCGCCTCTCTCTCCGCACGCTTCTCTCAGCGCCGCACCTCCCCTTCTCCTCTCACCACTCCCTCCTCTCACGCTGCTTTCTGCGCTTATCTCTCTCCCCTCATCTCTCTCTCTTGTAAGAAATTTTGGTAAGGCACTTTGTGGGCGAAGAGAGTCGGGGCGAAGCATAACAATATTTACTGTTCCATGGTTAGAGTGAGAGTGTCTAAACTCTAAATCTAAGAGTGCCTTTCGGTACTCGCGGTCTGTAGGCAAAACCTCCCGCCAGTGTGGCCCACCATGTGTGCTCTACCCTACGTGTCCAGGTTTTTACCTGAAGGGATCAGGTACGCCGGACAACTTTTAAGTTGCCCGCCTCGTACTTATCCCCTATTTCAAATTTTGTAACACTCCCTACGCCCGCCTCTCGCACACACCGCATGCACCTTTGCCCGGCCGCAAAACTCGCCGTGCGCATCTCCCCCCCCCTCTCTCTCCTTCTCTAGCCCCACCTCGCCCCTCCACCTTTCCACTTCTCTCATCCACTCCTCTCCTTTCCCTTCTTCCCCCAGAATCTCGCCAATCATCTCCTGCCAGCCCTTTCCCCACCCCCATCTCGTACATCCTTCCCACAGATGCTGCCAGGTCCCCTCCTCCCTCTCGCACACCCTGCATAACCTGTCCTCCCATTCCCTCCAGTACATCCCCCCGTTCATCCCTTTCCCTAATCTAAAACCCGCTACCCTCTTCCACCTCTCCACACTCCACCCCTTCTTCAAGTACCTTGGTACCCCAGGCACCCTTATCCACTTGTACCACGGGTTGTACCTGGACTCCTCTATCCTCTCCCTTCTTTCCATCTCCTGTTCCCTCCTCTCCCTCTCCACTATCTCTTCCCCTCGCACCCCACCTCCTCTATCCCCCATCCCTTTCCCTCAAAAAACCCCCTTCTTTCCCCTTCTCGCTCTCCCTCTTATATATTCCCAGCATCTCCTCCCTTTGCCCCCCCCTTTCTTGCGCCTCATCACCTTCGTTTTCCCCGTGTTCACATCCAAACCCTTTCTCTCCATGTACCTCTCTATCGTCCTCATCGCCCCTTTCATCTCCTCCTCATCTTCCGCCAGCATCGCCAAATCATCCGCATACGCCAACGCGTACACCTTCCCCCCCCCCCCTCACTTTCACCCCACCCCACCTTCCCCTTTTCAACTCTTGAGTTGAAAAGGGTTTCAACTCTTCCTCTAAATCCGACAGCAGCAGCCTGAACATGCAGGGGCTCAGCGGACACCCCTGCCTTACCCCTCTCCCCGTCCAAAACCTGCTACCCACCCTTTTCCCGACGCGCACCCTCCCAATCGTCTCCCCCAGCACCTCCTCACACCTCCTCACCAGCCCTTCTCTTACTCCCCTCTCTCTCATTGTTTGCAGTAGCACCCCTCTGCCCACCGAATCAAACGCGGCCTTTAGGTCGACGAAGAACCTCTTTACCTTCCTAACTACCTGTCTGTTGATCAGGTAGTTAAGAACGTAGATGTTGTCGATCGTTCCCATCCCCTTCCTAAATCCGGTTTGATTCGGGGCAGTATCCTTTTCCCCTCCACCTCCTTCCTCAATCCCGCGTACACATTATACCCCGTCTGCGTCAGTGTCACCCCCCTGTAATCTTCCCCCCATCCCCTTTCTTCTTAATTGGCACGATCACCCCCTCCTTCCATCCCTCTGGCCACCCTTCCCCCCTCCACACCTTGTTGTACACCTCCAGCAAACACCCCTCCACTTCCTCTCCCTCATACCTCCACACTTCGCTCGGTATCCCATCCCCTCCCATTGCTTTCCCATCCTTCATCATTTCCACCACCTCCCTCATTTCTTCCCTCGTTATCTCCTCCTCCTCATCTTCCCCCTCCGCCCTCCCTGTACCCTTTCTCACCCTCCACTCCACCCCTCCTAACAACCCTCTAAAATATCCATCCCATTCGTCCATCCCCGACCCTTCGTTCACTCTCTCTTTCCCCTTCCTCCCCCTATTCACTACCTTCCATACCTGCCCTTCCGTCCTTATCCCCTCCACCTCCTTCATCCACCTCTCCCTCCACTCCTTTTTCTTTTCTTCACATACCCTGTTGTATTCCGTCCTCCTTTTCCTGTACATCTCCCTCCCTCCCTCGTCCCTCCTCCATTTCCTGAGCTCCCTCCTCACTTTTTCCTTCGTCTCCCTGCAATCCTCATTTCCCTTGCCCCTGATCCCATCGCCTTCTTTACTGCTTCTGCCAGCTGTTCCCACCTACTCCCCTGCCCTCCTCCCTCCTCCCGTACCTTCTCGAAGCTCCTCCTGAATCTTTCCCTCCCTTCTTCATCCCACACCCCTCTCCCTCCCTTCCTATCCTTTCCTTCCCTTTTTTCCTCCCTCTAACCCCTTACCGCCACCTCCAGTGGATGATGTTCCGAATCCACCCTATCCCCCACAACCAACCCCTCTACTCTTTCCACCGTATCCTGATCTCCCAACACGTAGTCTATCACCGACTCCCCCCTTGCCCCCGTGTACGTCCACTCACCCCTTTCGTCCCCCCCCCGTGTTCCCGTTCAATATCCACCACCCTCTTTCTCCCAGCCACTCCTCCCCTATTCACCTTCTCGTCTTTTGACTCCCTGCTTTTCTCCCCCTCCGCCCGCACTCCTCTCCACCTTCGCTTCCCGTTCTCACGTTAAAGTCCACCCCTATCACCGTCCTCACCCCATCCACTTTGTCTTCCACCCATTCCGTCAACACCTCTAGTTTCTTCTCTAAATCCCCATTCACATACACCCCTGCCAGTCTCCAGCACTCTCTGCCCAGCTACACTTTCCTCCTCATCAAACCTTGCTCCGCCCCCTCTCCCACTACTCTCTCCGTTCTCAGATCATTCCTCACCCCCAACAACATCCCCCCCCCCATCGCTCTTCCTTTCCCGCTCCTTCTCTTCGCCCACTGCGCTTCCCACTCATATCCCTCCGGCAGTTTCCTCCTCACCCCCGACCCACCGACCCCCGACCTTTTCATCCACCCACGTCTCCATGAGTACCATTACATCCCACCTCCTCAGCCCTCTCCAGAAATCCTCATCCTTATTTCCCAATCCCGCCACATTCCAAAACCCTATCATCATGCCCCTTCCCCCCTTTTGCTTCCCCTCTCCATCCCACCCCGCTCCTCCTCACCCCTCACATAGTATCCCTGCTCCTCAGACCATTCCTCCTCCACCTCATTCCATCTCCTCATTTTCCTATTTACCCACATTTTCATATACCCCTCCTGTAAATTTTTTCCCTTTGCCCTCTCTCTTTCTGCCTCTCTCCCTATCTTCCACTCCGCTTTCCTCTCTTCCTCCGTCAAATCATCTTCCACCCTCACCATTCTGTCCTTCATACGTCCCCTCCTCTCCATCACCTTCCTCTTCGCGTCCCTGTCCACCAATCTCACCATCACCATCCCTCTACCCTTGCCATCCGTCCTCCCTATCTTCCTCACCTCTTTTACCGTGTTAATCTCCTCCTCCAAGCCCATTTGCTTCCACAGATCACTCACCGCCTCCTGTGTCTCTTTCCCTTCCACCTCCAGCCCCTTTATTACCACCCTTTCCCTCCTCTCCTCTCTCTCCTTCCTGTCCACTCTCAATTCCACGATTCTAAGCCTCCTTCTTCCCTCCTCCCCCATCACTCCCCCTTCGCCTCCGCGATATTGCCCACGCTGCCCACACTTCCCACGCTGTCCCTTCGCATTCTCTCCGCGTTTGTCGGCTTCCCTGCCCTCCTTTCCTTCCCCCTGCCCTCGCCGCCCACCTCCTCCTTCCCTGTCGCCTCCTTCCCCATTCCACTCTGCCCTCTCTCCATTCTGCTTCCAACCCGTTGCTACCTTCCCTACCGACCTCCCTTGCCTTGCAGCGCCACCTGTTATCCCTTTCCCCTACTGTCCCTCTCGTTCAAACACGTTCTTAGTTTTGTCGGTTGATTCCCATTTCTTGAATAAAACTCCTTCTTCGACCAAAAGGAAATCTCAAATTGAACAATAGAATTTTAAGCACGAACCTAGCGGTGAAATTTCTGATTCGGCGAGGCGTGTACCGTCCGATTTGGCAATAAGAATTGGACTAATTTCAATTTCACGAATTCAGTTCCCCTCACAAAATTTTGAATTTTATTACAAAATTTGGAATCCACACAAGGGATTGTGGATAAGCATTCGCGTGAGATCGACCACTGTCATGAACGATGTCGAAATTATACTGTTGGAGGAATTCCACCCAGTGAGCAACTTGACCTTCTGGTGTTTCAAATGAAAGTAACCAACTCAACACAGAATGATCCTTGCGAATTAAAGATTTATCTCCATAATGGGAATGATGAAACTGTTTAACTGCTTTGATGAAAGCTAATAATTCCCGTTTCGTTACATAATTTCGGTCGGAGTTTGAGAGTTTGCTAAAGTAGGGTATGACTTTTTCTAATCCACCCTGTTCTTGAGGAAGTACAGCACCTGGAAGTACAGTACTTATCAGGAAAATAATATATTATTCTCGAGCCTCGATATAATAAAGATAGACTCGAGAGTAATAAACGTGAATTACTTGAACTTTACTCAAGTAATACACTTACACTTGAACTTTGATGTTATTTCTAGTTCATGATGCTAGCTTTTGATATTAATTTCCCCGATACTTCGGCCCGGGAGATTCGAAGCTTGCTATCCCTCAGTTCCACAAGAAACGGCGCCAGGCATCGAAGATGCCACACAAAATACGAAAGTCGCAAAAGGGACTTCGCAAAAGAGAGTGATTTATTTCGATAAATGAAAGCAGAAAGAGAGTTCCTCGCTCGACGTGTTCACTAGCAACCCCGGGCGAAGCACGTGGCTGCGAGTTAGAAAAGGTTGAAATCACATTGAGTTGTTCGTTAGTTCGACGCAGTTAATCGGCGTTAATGCAGTTAACGAATTCGCGGTCTTCTGAATTCTACACAATTCTACACGTTAACTCTTGGCTGACTTCGTCAGCCCGCAGGAAGATCTCAGTTACAAGTAGATGATATAGAAAACTCGGAAGTTCGAAAGAGAGAAGAGATCATGAATAGATCGAAACAGAAGCTTACAGTCGAAGAGCGACAAGCCTGAAGGGCGAAGAAACAGCGAAGGTCTAGCTGAGATCCCACCAAGAACTGGGTCCCTTACAGAATGCTAGATCGGAAAGATGTTCGCTTACCGCTAATTTTTCCTAGATGTTAGTAGAGATTCGGAGGATCGCTACGATGCCGTCCTTCCTTCGCTAGTCTTTGTCTCACAGTTAGTGGATGAGAGTTCGTTAGTGTCCCCAGTCGCCCGCTAATCGCCCGCTCGCTATGATCGTCAGCATAAGAGTGCCGAATTCTACGCGCTCTTCCCTAACGTTCGCCTAGCCGTCTTTGTCCCCCGAAATCGATTTCTATTGGTCGCCGGGTCCTTTTTTTCGTGGGGAAATCCTCATGGACACCCCGCCGCCCTGGTGGGGGCGACTGAACTGCGTCCCTCCGTGCGGGGCGGTGGCGGGGACGGGCCCTCCCCAAACGGAAGGAGTCCGTCCTCTCCCGCCGCCGCTCCGCCTCCTCGTTTTGGGAGAGCACTTCCTCGCAAAAAAAACGACGAAGGCCCTCCACGACCTCTGGCTGCCGAGGATCTGTCGGATGACCGTCGGCAGCGAGAGGTCCCTCCCAATATACCGGACCAGGACACGGCGCTGTTCTCCCCAGGCCCTGCAATGCTGCAGGGTATGTTGCGCCGTGTCCCAGTCCCCGTGGTCGCCGGGTCCTACCGCGCACTCAGGGCTCGCTAAGCCCTCGAACGAACGACGCCAGGGCCGTAGACCTTTTTTTTTTTTTTTTTTTACATGGGGGAAATCCTCATGGATTCCCCGCCCCCTAAGGAAGGGGCGGGGATATGTCGGACTCTTACCGACTAAAACCCCCATGGTGGCCGGCCTCTGGGGCCATCCAGAGCGGGCTCTGGGAACTCTGGACGAACAACATCCAGAGCCCGCGCTGCTCGGCCCCTCGGCGCAACGCGCTACCTCCCGGGGGGGCCCTTGAATTGGGCCCCCCGGTACCTTGCACTTTGGCGACTAGGCGGGCCACACGCCTGGTCACCCCGCACCTGACCCTTGTTCTTGTAGGGGCCCCCGCTCCTCAACGGGAGCCCCTCAAGGGCCGGTGGTATCTGCATGCGCGACGGGGATGTGGCTCCCCGCCGCGCACAAGGGCAGAAACGGACCCACCTTGCCTGGGTCCGCGAGGGCTTGGGACGGTCGCCCCGGCTAGAGCCTGTACGCCCCCCTCCGGAGTCGGCCGCCCCTCGCCCTAACCCTCCGCAGTCGACCGGGAGCGCCACGACGGTCCCGGTCACGCTCGGCGGCCTCCTTCTGCGAGAGAACAGTCTCGCAGAAGGAGGCCACCGCCGTCCAATTCTCCTCGCCGCCGACCATCGCTTTGACGACGGCCGACGGCGAGAGATCCGGCCCTATTTGGCCGACCAGGACGGCACGCTCCGCCGCCCATGAGGGACACTCCTCGAGGGTGTGCTGAGCGTCGTCCCGGTCGGCACCACAATGGTGGCAGCGAGTGTCCTCCTCCTTGCCTATACGCGCCAGATACTCACCGAAACACCCATGTCCGGTGAGCACCTGGCACGTCCTGTAGGTGACGTCGTACCTCCTACCGCTATCCGCCCACTCAGTCAAGGAGGGGAGGATAGCCCCAACAGCCCTGCTGTCGGTGTGGCGCGGCTCGGATAGCCACGTGCTCCACCTGTCCAGCAGAGTCTGTCGGGCCTGGCGCTTCAGGCCCGCGACCACCGCCAGGGCCGTAGACCCCACCGGGCGCCAACCCCGCTCCGTCGAGACGACAATTGGTCAGCCTCCCACGCAGGTATGGGCATTAGCTAATAATTTCATGGTATTAATAACTTATTAATCCGGAAAATAGGCATTAATGACTTATTAATCCAGAAAATCGGCATTAATAACTTATTAATCGCGAAAATGGATAGAAATAATTGAATAAATGCCCTTGTAAAATGCCTTTGTAGGCATCAATGCTGAGATATTTACTGTGCGTCTGTGCATCCACCTGTAAGCGTGCATGTTGGAACAAAACTGTCGCTAAAATTATAGTTACTAGAAGTTTCTATTGTTGCGTATCTCGACCTCTCTCGCGCTCTGAATTTAGCCTCTAGTCGATAACGCCAACATTTTTAATAGGCGGCAGATAGTTTAATTTTAAAACTCAGCATGTATTAAGAATCGTACGAATACGTAGGATTTCCGCTTTAGTATTTCATAAATAGGAATGCGACAACGGGCACGCAGATGTCGAGCTATTGTAGAGAAAAAGCAGCGAAGCGAGGCCTGGAGTAAACATGGGCAATAGCTAAGAAGTCATGTCTTAACTTCTTAGAAAGTCCTCGATAATCTTAATACAATGGCTCAGAAAAACTCAAGTATCGAGACTCCTCGAAACTTTCGAACACATGCAGTCAATTGCCTCCCATAAATTATTCTTTCCCGGAAACAGGCCGTCGCTCTTTTTTTCTCTCTCGCTCCGTCAAGAGCCCAGCAGGGTTTTTCCGCGGCTCGGCGATTCCCACCTCGCCGCCATTTCTCGCTGGCGCCCAGCGCTCGTAGCCTAGGTCAGGAGTAGGGCCTAGAGTGGAGGGAGAGCCCTTTTGCTGCGCGCGCCTGCGAAATCGTAGAGAAGGAGTAAGTCCCACGGAAGGGCACCAATAGGACTGCGTAAGGGCCAGCGTCGGCCCTAGCGAGCGCCGGATTGGCTCCTTCTCACCCGCTTGGAGAAGGGAGATTTCTTAGACGTCGTCGATTCCGACTTGTGGAATCAGACGTCACTTCGGTTTCGGGCAGTCAAGCGCTTAGGATATTGTTCTGGACAGCAACCTTAATTTCTATATACAATATATTTCAGTTCATGATTCAAACCCAATTTCTGTATATTTATTTTAAACTCTTTCATACATTTCAAACTTCCCTCCTACGTGAGCAGGGTGCTCAGCGCCCCACGGGCACACTTACCCACTTTTCAGACTTTTTGAACCCGTGAACACGCAACACTATTAAGAAGCTTTTCAAGTTTTCAGGTTACATGGCAACAAAAAAAATGGCGGATGAAGAAATAGCTGATTCCTTGCAGCAGGGATGGTCAAACGTGAATAAATTTAGACCTGAATTTATTTATTCACGAAGAAACTACCTTAAATTTTTGTATTCATCCAGAAAATACTGTGACTTGTTTAATTCGTGTAGAAATAGCTCTGAATATTTTTATTCATTGGGAAATTGCCGTGAATATTTTAATCGCGCCTGAAATTCTCGTGTATTTCTTTAATAATTCTGTGCATGAGCGGATACGAGCGTATGAGGGCGGACGTTTGTGAGCGGATAGATGCGGATTCGAGCAGATTCGAGCGGGCTCGAGTAAATCCAAGGGGCATGGACAGTTACGAGAGTATGAGGGCGACATTCAAGCGTGCGTGAGTGAATGCAAGGTGGCTGGCCCATCCAAAGGTGCATGGACGGATACGAGCGTATGAGGGTGTACTTCGGTAAGTTGATACGAACTGATTCGAGCAGATTTGAGCAGATTCGAGCGTGCGTGAGTAAATCCAGAGTTGCAGGCCCATAGAAGGGTACATGGAGGGATACGAGTGTGTGAGGGCGAACGTTTGCGAGTGAATAGGAGCGGATTCAAGTTGATTAGCGCGGATTCGAAGTATCAGTATGTATGAAATCGTAAGTATACGAAGTAACTTATGTATTACTAATATATTATAGTCGCTATTGTTATGCAAAAAGAAGATCAAACGTAAATGAAATGTTGTATAATAAGATGAATTCAAGTTTTATTTAACGCAGAATTGCATTTAGCAAGCACTCGCATCTCGAATTGTGCATCTGTTAGTCTATTGTATTTCGGCACACTCATCATTGTGGCATACGAAAATAGGCGTTCAACCGCTGCCGATGATGGTATAGGAGTATTATAATATAAGAATGCCTTTTGTAATGTTGGATAATTGTCAAGAATCTCAACCTGCTGAGTGGGGCGTCCGGCTAAATATTTCAATAATTCAATGTCTGCAATTGACATTTCATCACCGCGTGATGCGGGGTAACTGGGAGACGTCTCTTCGACGCCAAAATCGAAAAAGTCGTCGTTTTCTATATCGTCGTCTTTAGCTTGGGATAGACTTTGTTCGTAAAATACATTTGCCGCTGCTTTAACGGAACTATCCACTATTGTTGTCAATTGTAGCGACAAAGATGGCATCCACACCCTCTTGAAGCGGGGATGTAAAACAGCAGCTACCGCCGCAAATTCAACATTCCCGTGACTGTTCAAATATTCTTTAAATCGATTTACAATCGATGCTTCTACAGGGTGTCCCAAAAATGTCATAAAATATTAGCGCCATCGTGTTGGGATGGTTGTTAGGAAGAAAATGGCAGGTTTGAAATTTGTTGTTCGGCCCTCAATTTCGAGTTATTAAACATTAAGTTATGCTCCACCCCTCACGCTCTTGACGAGTCACAGACGGCTATCGCTTGGTCCTAGAAAAAGGGAGGTGACCAAAAACGTCTTGACGGTCAGCCTGTGAAAATCGCGATGGAGGGCCAACCGGTGCTCAACCGTTCGGTTTTCCCGAAACGAACAATCACTGTCTCGGTGCGCTCGCACCGACGGCCCAGCCAGCGGCCCGCTGCATGCGTCCTTCTCGATACCTGAACACGGCACGGCATCGCCCGACGAACGCTTCCTTGCCCTTCCTTCTTGCTTTCCCACTTTCTTAATATGTGCTTACGATAACCAATATCCTCGAATAGTTGTTTCGCGACATCTTATTAGATCCAATTAAATCCGACCAAATCCAGTGGCTCAAGTTTATCAGGAGCCTATGATACTTTTTTTTCCAAATATCGAAGTGGCGCCGTGGCAAAGCGTTGGAACAGTGACCGCGGTGTTCCGAGTTCAGTTCCCGTTGTCACGTTTGTTTTTTTTGTTTTTTCTTGCTTTCTCATCATGTTCAATACCCGGCAGTCGTGATATTTTTTCTTTTACGTTTCCCCGCCTTTCGTATTATTTATTCATTTTCGTTGCATGCGCTTGCGATAAGTATGGTTAACGTTAGAACTCAGGACAGCACGGTCGCTGGATTAATTGGAAATCGCAAAATAACTACTGATGGATGGGAGCAGGAAAGTTGGCCCCTGAGAGCCGTGTTTGAGTTTTGCCTGGCGAGGCTTGGCGGCAATGCCTATGATACCTGTGAAAATCTGCCACCGTACTGCTTGTTTACCTGCATACCGGGATATTCGTAGCGACAGGTAGCAGACCGAATGGACTCAGACCCGTGAGGTGGTGGTGCTTGACACCAATCGAAGTTTTTTAGTTTTTTCTTTAAGTTTGTAAGTAGGATATCTTCAAGGAGGAGTCAAATTTCTTTCCAGCTTCCAACAATAGTCAGGGACCATACTTATCGCGAGCGCGTGCAACGAAAATGAATAAATAAGTCAAAAGGCGGGGAAACGTAAAAGAAAAAATATCACGACTGCCGGGTATTGAACATGGTGAGAGGGCAGGAAAAAACAAAAAAAACAAACGTGACAACGGGAACTGAACTCGGGACACCGCGGTCACTGTTCCAACGCTTTGCCACGGCGCCACTTCGATATTTGGAAAAAAAAGTATCATAGGCTCCTGATAAACTTGAGCCACTGGATTTGGTCGGATTTAATTGGATCTAATAAGATGTCGCGAAACAATTATTCGAGGATATTGGTTATCGTAAGCACATATTAAGAAAGTGGGAAAGCAAGAAGGAAGGGCAAGGAAGCGTTCGTCGGGCGATGCCGTGCCGTGTTCAGGTATCGAGAAGGACGTATGCAGCGGGCCGCTGGCTGGGCCGTCGGTGCGAGCGCACCGAGACAGCGATTGTTCGTTTCGGGAAAACCGAACGGTTGAGCACCGGTTGGCCCTCCATCGCGATTTTCACAGGCTGACCGTCAAGACGTTTTTGGTCACCTCCCTTTTTCTAGGACCAAGCGATAGCCGTCTGTGACTCGTCAAGAGCGTGAGGGGTGGAGCATAACTTAATGTTTAATAACTCGAAATTGAGGGCCGAACAACAAATTTCAAACCTGCCATTTTCTTCCTAACAACCATCCCAACACGATGGCGCTAATATTTTATGACATTTTTGGGACACCCTGTATGTGATCTAAGAGTGGTTGACAAAAATTTAAGGTTCTCCTACTTCCCGCTTGACTTATCAGTCTGCGTAGACTTATAATTGTTGGCAGTACAGCAATCTTTCATCTTCTTTTTGGGTAACAATAGCGACTATAATATATTAGTAATACATAAGTTATTTCGTATACTTACGGTTTCAAACATACTGATACTTCGAATCCGCGCTAATCAACTTGAATCCGCTCCTATCCACTCGCAAACGTTCGCCGTCACACGCTCGTATCCCTCCATGTACCCTTTTATGGGCCTGCAACTTTTGATTTACTCACGCACGCTCGAATCTGCTCGAAACCGCTCGAATCTGCTCCCATCCGCTTGCCGAAACTCGCCCTCATACGCTCGTATCCGTCCATGCACCTTTGGATGGGCCAGCCACCTTGGATTTATTCACGCACACTTGAATCCGCTCCAATCAGCTCGAATCCGCTCCTATCCGTCCATGCACCTTGGGATTCGCCTGCCACCTTGGATTTACTCGCGCACGCTCGAATCCGCTCGAATCCGCACCTATCCGCTTGCAAACGTCCGCCCTCATCCGCTCGTATCCGCTCATGCACAGAATTATTAAAGAAATACACGACAATTTCAGGCGCGATTAAAATATTCGCGGCTATTTCTTCGTGAATTAAACAAGTCACAGTATTTTCTGGATGAATAAAAAAATGTAAGGTATTTTCTTTGTGAATAAATAAATTCAGGCCTAAATTTATTCACGTTTGCCCATCCCTGGTGGATGCACAGATGCGCAGTAAATATCTCAGCGTTAATGCCTACAAAGGCATTTATTCCATTATTTCTATCCATTTTCGCGATTAGTAAGTTATTAATGCCGATTTGCGTGATTAATAATTTATTAATGCCGATTTTCGCGATTAATAATTTATTAATGCCGATTTTCACGATTAATAAGTTATTAATGCCTATTTTCCGAATTAATAAGTTATTAATGCATATTTTCCGGATTAATAAGTCATTAATGCCTATTTTCCGGATTAATAAGTTATTAATACCATGAAATTATTAGCTAATGGCCATACCTGCTCCCACGTTGCTGAGTGCCTCGGGGTCACCTGCCTCACTACCCAGTTTCCACCAACGTTGACTAGTCGTTGTCGGAAACTTTCGGAGACTGCTGACCCCTTAATGTCCATCCTGGTCGGGCCGAATTCCTCTGGGCTGGCAGATTTCGTGACTTCGAGTGCTGTGGGTGGTTGGTCGTCCCTGCTTGCTGTTTCCTTATTGGCTCGGACGAAGTCGATAGATGTTAGTAATGATTCTCGATCTTCCTAGGCTCTTTATGGGAGACGCTAATTTTTGTACTTTCTTGGAGTTAGATTTGAGTGAGGGAAGTTGCTTTTGTGACGTACGGCAAACGTAACGTCACAACCTATACCTGAAGCGTCGGTGTTCAAAATAAACAGAAAATTTAGCAAAGATAAACTAAGGATGGCGGGGTTTATAAGTCTTCCTTTGAGTTCTTTGCATGCCTCCTGGCAAGTCTGAGTTCAGAGGAAAGTAGTTTTTGTTTGAAGTTGGTTCAAAGACTGAGCGATGTCTGAAAAATGTTGTACGAATTTCCTGTAATAAGAGTAAGCCCAAGAAGCTCTTTAGCTCGGTAATATTTTTCGGAACAGGCCAATCACAGATTGATGAGACTTTAGCGGGGTTGATCTTGATTCCCGATTTCAACACGATATGACCTAACTACAAAACTTTCTTGCCGAAGAACGTACACTTTTTCGAACTCATCAGTAATTTTCCGTTCCTAAGACGACGAAAAATGACGTCACGTCATCCAAATACACATGGCAGTTCATCCAGGACAGCCCATTTAACGCTGTTTCCATCAGACAGTCAAAACTGGCTGGAGCTATACAAAGTCCGAAAGGCACGACCTGAAACTGCCACAGTCTTTCGCCGAAGAAGAGCGCAGTCTTTTTACAGTTCATTTCGGCTATCAAGACCTGCCAATATCCACCCTGTAGATCCACCGTTGAAAACCAACGTGATCCCGCTGCAGTATCTAATGTATCGTCATTACGTGGCAAAGGATATGAATCCTTCTTCGTAATAGTGTTCAGTCGACGGTTTTTGACATAAAAACATGTGGAACCCTATCAATCTTATGTCGGGTTAAGTCACATGCACTCATCTGTTCCGAATTCGCGGTGAATACATCTTTGTATTCAATAATGACGTCCTTAAATCATCCTCGCTCCTTGACATTTAAATGAGGAGAGTTTCTCCCAAACAGATCAGATAAAAATTCGGTTAGAGTGTGTACGACTTGCTTAACAAGGAAAATTGTCCGAAATAATGAATTTGGGCAATAAATCTAACCCGGGAATACAAGAATCGGGCATTCTCTTTAAGAACACGTCATGCTCTATACTCAAATTACCTATTTGGAAAAGACAAGCTTTTCTCCCTACAATCGAACTTGCCAGGCACAAACCATTTGCAGAATGGAAATTAAACCCAAAAGTCCCTGATGTATGTTCCAGACAATCATGATGGGTCTGGTCGTACCGTAGCAGGGAAACGGCGGAACGGAACCATTAATGTACAATCCTGAAATTTCCAACTTTTCCAATTCGCAACCGATCTTATACACAGAAGTAGAATTATGAGTTTCCTCAACACAGAAAAGAGAAACTATTAGCGGCTCCAATACATTAAAAACTTTAACATAAAACAAGGTGCCCAATTGTACAAAAACAAAGTCACAGATTAAAATTTAAAGAATAGTTACGGAACGTTAAATTATTCAATGATTCAGAAGCCGCACGAGTATCCGCACGAACAAACGTTTTATTTTTAATCGGGACTTCGACCGAGACTTTTTTGTATGTCCCACTTTTCCACATTCAAATCGCGCGAGCCGCTCTGAGCTGAGATGTGACGCAGCAGGTCGATAACAATACTGTTTCGTCCCGTTCGGTTTCTCCTCCAGGCATATCCGCAGTCCCAGTCTTTCTGGCTTTATTGATCTCAGCGGAAGTGGGAGCAATCCCACTTCTGACACAAATGTTGCACGTTGTGGTCGCTCAACGCATAAGTGGCATAAGGAGACAAGATTATAGTGAGTGCGGGATGTCTATTTTAGGGAGGGGACGATACAGGATGCGTGCACAAAAGACGGGATGAGGGACTAAACTCTCATATGGTCTAGCTGTTAGTCAGTGGAATGACTAATTTTTCTAAAAATACTTTTTTCCATTCATTGAATCCGGTTAGCCCGCTCCGGTTTACCATAAGCGGCTACGGTTACCAAGTATATTCCATGCTGTTTCTTCTTCAAGTAATTACTATTATTTATTGAGATAATCGTAACGGGAATTAGGAATGTATTGCATTACAAATTGAATTTTGATTCTCCCCGATTTCAAAACACACCCACAATAGTCTATATATTTTTTAAACAACCTTTCCTTTGTAAACGTTGTTTAATGAAAATATGGCTTGTTTAACGTCAACGAGTTGAACACGGATAGTACAGTGAATCATAACTTGCCTAAAAGTCTCAGTGGACAGTATACGGTTTATAGATTGCTTCGAAGGATTCCAAGTGTTTATATTGTTGAGATTTTTAAAATGGTGACGATTAAAATGGTTTTTGAAAAACTATGCATGTGAGACTAATAGTTTCCAAGATAAACAATCATTTATGTAGGCACGTTTGGCCGAAACTGTAATCTTTAATACCTTGGAATTCTTAAATAAATTCGAGTTCGGTCGAAGAGCGAACATAGCCCTTCGTTATTTCACATAAACAACAACATATTACAATTTCGTAAAAACCAGAAGACATGCTTCTAGAAGGTGATCGATTTGGCGTGGAACGACTCCCACCAGAGTTTTGAATGAGTCAACAGCGCATTCTTCTTAGTTGCTACGACTAAACTATAAAAATCGCTTCTTTTGATAAGTGAAGCGCGAGAACTCTACGTGTTTGGAGTCTAGGCTTTATCGCATCATCGTTCTTATTTTAGCTAAATTCAACTAGTTTGGCATGATCTGTTGCGAGGAGAGATGGAAGTCTAGAGAGAAACGAAAACAATGAATTAGATGTAAAATCGGCAGCCTTGTGTTAATGCTACATTTCCACTGAATCTGCGATGGCCATAATACAAGAAATACATATCTATCAGTTAAATTGCTTTTAACAAAGATCTTGATGGTTGAACAAATGATAATTGTCTCTTTTTGCACAATGATATATGAAACTTGTTTTGTTAATTTAGGCAACCATAAGGCATCGAAGATACTGTAACTTGTGCGAAAGATGGTTTCCAACAACATTGCGGCATAAAAGACATTTGGCTGGATACCAACACCGTCACATAGAATTGATGCAACGAAAGAGTATTCATGCACTTTTCTTACTATTCACGGGCAACCCATGCCCAAAACTTTTACCAGCCAATGTAGTGCGTGATGACTATTATATAGGAGAACTAACACCATTACAACTCGCTGTGCAGGTAAGATTTTGCATTAGTCTACATACATCTAATGTGTAATTACGTATTTATAAGTCCTTACTATCATATTCCAAATTTTGTAGTGTTCCATAGTCATTTTACGGTTTACTCTATTACAATTTCAGACCAAGTGATGTATGCAGCTAGTTAATCGCGATTAAGTTCAAAATGAACAAAAAATTAATCCTAGTAAATATTCGATATAAAGGATGATGCAATACTTTATAAGCAGTTTTCAAACGACTTTGAAAAGGACGATTTTTTATGTTTGCCCAGCAATATTTTTAGGATGGAAGAATAAGGATTGGGATGAATCTGCTATAGAAAATTTCCTGTTTCGGATATAGCGTAAAGTAAAGAATACAATACCGTTATGTAATGATACTAAACTTACAAGGGAACAAGTGGTATTCTGATTTTTATGAAATTTACAGAGAGCGTAGTAGAGTGTAGTCTTCGGAAAATCATTCGCCTACATCTATGAATATGTTGGAAACTATTGTACATAGATGTGAAGTGCAATTTGCAAAATTTCGTAGCAAGATGCAAGAAATAAAACTGCCGAGGCAGGTTTTCGCTATGGTTGTTAGTTTTCGATGCACTCCAATTTTTAAAACACTTTTAACAACAAATTAAAGAAAAATAAGTGCAATTCCAATTGTGCATGACATGTGTACCTATACTATGCCATATATTATTTAAATTATGGGTTTTATTACTCCACAATATC
The DNA here is from genome assembly GCA_910593735.2 of Ectemnius lituratus. NCBI lineage: Eukaryota > Metazoa > Arthropoda > Insecta > Hymenoptera > Crabronidae > Ectemnius > Ectemnius lituratus. The sequence continues at coordinate 4,755,725 of OU343037.1, forward strand.
ATATTTTTAAGGTACCACATGTACAAGTAAAATCTTGAAAAAGGGTTCAAAATGTCGTATTTTACTCTTACAAATCAATTTTTTCTCAAAAATTGCTCTATAATGGCATAGACAGGTCGGTAATTATCGACCGCACTGCGATGGTTGACAATACCTGATTCAAAGGCAACTGACTCACCCTGCTTTCCTTCAAGAAATTCGGCTACATTTATTCGTCTCTAACTGATGCACCAGTGCATTGATGAAATCCGAGATGAAACTGACTACAATTCATTATTCTATTCACTTCCTATACTACAAAGCATTCAATTAAAAAATGTGACGAACCCCCAAAACCTGACAGCGTCACAGAGAGCTGGAAACTAAAAACTAAGCAGCACAAAAAGGCGCTGAAAAGTAAAAAATAGTTTACTGTTTTCATGCTTGCAGAAATTTGAACTCATAATGTGCAATTTTCGCAACCTTCCCCCATTAAGTCGAAATATATTGCAACTTTTCGGAGTCCCCGTAAAGAAAAAAAATGTAGAAAGGTATAGGTGAAAACTGTCTTAAAAACTCTAACAAGAGACACTTGGGAACCCGCATATTCCAAAAATTATGAAAAAATGTCCATAAGTAAATTAAATTATTCATAATACAAATCTATTTTTTTTACTGCCAGATGTTAGTCTAAAGATATGAAACTAACCTTGAAATATGAAAAGTTATCTTTTTAGTGCCGTATTTCAATAATGGAAACTCATAACGTGATGAGAGACCGACGGTTTTATGTGTTGTTACATATTCACCCTCTCGGACTACTTTTCTTAACATTATTTCATATGTAGATTCAATAATAATAACTCGCTAACTTCCTACATAGAATATTCCTGCGTATTTTTCTAGCCCTAAAACTGTGACTTCGACTCCTTCGTCCCGTCTTATCTCTAGTTTTAATGGGTTTCTAGTAGGGGAGCAACGCAGCCTGCACTCGGTGCGTCTCTTTAGTTCCTAGAACTCAGACTTAGTCAGACTCCCTTGGCGCCCTACACTCCCACCATACCCCTTTTCACTGGATTTTTCGGGTATATAAACCCCTAATTTCTGGAGCTCGGGGGGAATTAGTTCCGAACTCTCATCGACGGCGAAGCTCTGTCACTCGGATCAGCGAAGAACATCGTAGTAGATCGAACATGAGCTTCCTTCGACCCACTCAATATTACCGTACGTACATCGTGTCATATCACAATCGTTAGGGAAGTCACAGTTCTTTTGTTAGTTTCTCCCCCGTTCAATATCGTAACGTAATACGATTTCACTTTAAGTATATTGCAATCTGTAACAACATTTCACTACCGCTGAAACTCTCATTATATATTTTTGTATTGCCTTTTCATTCAGAATATATTGAACACTGTTTTAGTATTTATTAACAAAATGACTGCTTCTTTAGTACAAATTCCTGTTCAGGGCATTCTTTCATGATCAATGAGCAGGATTGAGTCTGGTTACGGTGAAATAGCCCTTAGCACGATCTTAGAGCATACTTAGGACTCGCGAAGCCTGGCTCGTAACAGTGTTATTCTTTTAAATAAGTATAGCTATTATTAATCGAATTTAAAATGTATTTTAGCACTCTCGCCGGTGTCTCATTACGCTATGATTTTCCAATTCCCAAACTGGACAATTTTTAATATTTAAGTGGTTGGTTTCGACTTGTTAAACTAACATCTGCTAAGAACAAAAATGCCTTTGTACTCCGGATGGCTTGCTTTCCTTATTGTTACAAAATTTGAAATAGGGGATAAGTACGAGGCGGGCAACTTAGAAGTTGTCCGGCGTACCTGATCCCTACAGGTAAAAACCTGGACACGTAGGGTAGAGCACACATGGTGGGCCACACTGGCAGGAGGTTTTGCCTACAGACCGCGAGTACCGAAAGGCACTCTTAGATTTAGAGTTTAGACACTCTCACTGTAACCATGGAACAGTAAACATTGTACGTTTGGCAATATATTCATTTACATGATACGCTTCGGCCCGACTCTTTCTTCGCCCACAAAGTGCCTTACCAAAATTTCTTACATTATGTACAAAATTTCAGAATTTTTGAGACTTGGAGGTAGCCGATATTATTGAGATACGGCATAAAAAGTTAATTTCAATCCTTTAAACTAAAATCTGGCACAACAAAAAAATAGTTTTGTATTATGGATAACTTACTTTACTTCTGGATATTTTTTCAGAATTTTTGAAATATATGGGTTCCCTAGTGTCCGTTGTAAGTGATTTCTAGGGTAAATTGAATAGGGCTTCGTGATTTTTGTAATATTTTACTTATATTCCGCCTCCGAAAAGTTGTAGCATATTTAGGCTTAATGGGGTTACCAAAGAAGGTTGCCAAAATCGCATAATATGACTGCAAATTTCTGTATCCATAAAAACAACAAATTATCTTTTACTTTTCAGCGCATTTTTGGTGCTGCTTAGTTTTTACTTTTTAGTTTTTTGGGACTCTGTCAGTTTTTCGATGTCGGTTACATTTTTTTTAATTTTTTTTTATTTCATGCTTTTTAGTATTCGAAATGAATAGAACCATGGTTCGAGGTTGCTTTCATCTCGAATTTCATCGATGTAGTGGTGTACCAGTTATAGACGAGCAAATGTAGCTGATTTTGTTGTAGAAAGTGCATTGCGAAATTTATGCAAGAGTGAGTTCCTCGAGAACTTCCTCCATAAGCTAGTAAAAGTTTCATCCCGATCAATCAACCCGTCCCAAAGCTATTGCCAGACAGTCGAAATTTCGGTTTTTATCCAACAACTATAGTCAGCGTTAAACAATTTCCAGAAAATGTATAATTGGACCAAGCTGTGAGTATCCTCTATAAGATAGACAAGGGTTCATCAAGATCGGTCCATCCATCTCGGAAATATCGCCGGACAAACGAAATTTTAGTAGAAACGTGAAATCTGCGAAAATTTTGGTATTTATGCAATAACAATGGTTAGCGTTAAACAATTTCGAACAAATTTATAATGGGATCAAACTGTGAACTTCCTCTATAAGATAGGTAAAGTTTCATCCCGATCGGTCCACCCATCTCAGAGTTCTAGCCGGACAAACATTTGAAAAAAAAAATATATAGCGGTCGAATTGAGTACCTCCTCCTTTTCGAAGTCGGTAAAAACCACAACACTTCGGGATAAGAATCCTCGGCTGTCGCGCGCCGTGCTATATATATACTACTACTTGGCGCGAGACTTTACCGCGCCTCCTAACACAGTTGCTGTTAACAGCACGAATAGCATTTCCAAACGGAAGAATGGCCTTTTTCATCGGTTTAACTAATTTCCATCTAAGATCACAATAACTGATATCGAATAGGCAGCAGATATATTTGAACTGTAACTATACAGAGTGGTGATGTTCATGTATCCGCCCTTGCACGACGTATATTTGCAGACCGAGGGTAAAGTAAGGGATTGAAAGCGGGCAAAAAAGTGACCGTGAACAAGTCTTTGTCCAAGTCACCGTAACCAATTTTGTCATGTCTGTGCAATCGCTCAGTTGTTTATTCGACTGATTTTTTAACTTAATCTAACTACCAAACTGGAGCGTAAAATATCAATGAAATATAGCTAAGAAAATGGGTGAATATGCAACTAAATTCTACTGAAAATAGTGGAAAAACAAGGAGAACAAGTTACGCGCAAATTACTGGTGTAATTATTACTTTTAAAATGAAACAAAACATTTTGAATGGTTACAAGAATATAGCACTCTCCCTCTCGCTAACTCCCTCTCTATCACTCTCTCTAGAATAATGCTTTTTTACTTCACTACTAAATCTTTTTATTAAGCTTGCTTATCGGATGCGCGAGAAAGCATCTAACATATTCCTTTTGTAGATGTTAGTTATAGCATTATTCATGTAATATAATTATGACTTTTTTCATTATTTGCAGGATATCACACACGATATGGATCACAGTCGCCAGAGTTCCAAAAATCGAGAGTAACAACGGTTATCGTAATTACGGATTTTTCTATTAGCATTCCTTGTTTACTGTTATCAAGAAATTAGACATAATGGGATGTGATAAGAAGCTCGAAGGAGCAGAGTTAATGTGAAACGACAAGAAGAATGCAACATGATAAAATATTACAGAACTTTATAATATTACGCGTTTATATAATATATATATAATTTTATTCACTCAAGAGCCCTGGCAATCATATACAGTTGACTCTTTGTATACAGTTTCAGTCTATATACACTGTTAACACAAATAGAAACCGTTATTAGTGTTATTGAAGATAAAGTTTTATAAATTAATAATTTGATGAGAATTTATGCCAGAATTTTATATTTGACACATGCTCATTCACATTAAAACATTTTTACGTTAATCCATTTTGATATTTTCATTATAAAAGGATTTTTTACCTTATTCAAAAGTGTGCTACAAATGCTTCACTGTTTCACGGGTGTACCTTATCAAGGATTTTCGGTAAAGTGTGAACCTAACAGTTCAGCCCGGGAGACAGCAACAGAATTAACGCTGTTTTCTATTAAGTTGAGTGTCAGATATCCTGTGATGTTCAGAAAACCCAAGAACTGCAAGTAATTGCACCAAATCTTAAATCTCCCGAGGCGGATTGTTCAATATGCCACGGTTTGGCACGATTGTACTGAAGGGAAGAGCTAGTGAACAAGGAGACTGAAATATAAGGTAGTGGATAATACATGGTGCTTTCCAATTAGGAGGAACACAGAGTTATGTTTCAGTGTCAAATGAAACACCCTTTTGTGTGTAGTGTAGTGTAGATTTCAATGATTGAATGGTGCACCAGAGGGCAGGCATTCCAACTGTTTGAAATACTCTAATTCGAGATTCAAAAGTCATCACAAGAAATATTATTGCAGATTAACGAAAATTTAATTTGAAACATTGAGCCTCATTAATACCGTCAATATGAATTTACATAGTGATGGATCCGAATAGAGTACTGGTATGTGAGTTGCTTAAGCAATAGAAAAGATTCATCAAGCAACGGCCATACTTCTGTCGACGGTAACAGCCTGAGTGAATGGAGTAGCATTGCTTTAAACGAAGAATGGATTGACAGTGATGTTATTATGTTGTTTCCGTTATTCGGATATTTATTAACGGAGAAAAAACGACATAGATTGGTTCAATTTGGAGTTTAAAGAACATCTAAGATTACCACGAAGAATCGCTTATAATTTAACCGGTAATGCCTTTGAATTTAAATGAACACTATGTTCATTAAGAATACTTACTTATAACAAATCTTCTAAGTAAATTGCATTGCTGTAACTTATTGCGTGTGAAGCAACACAGGTGCACATAGAACAGCTCAGATTAAGTAGTACAACCTTGCTGATAGTTGACTAAGAATGACAAATAATAATTCTTTTTATTTTCAACATTATAGATGATTTTGACGCCACCAATTCTATTCTAATGGATTGTTTAGGAACACCGCTCATTAGCGCAAAAATATGCTTATGGTTTAATTGTAACAAGGGAAGCTTCCAACCCGTGGCACTTCAATTTTGAGGGAATTTGCACGAAGTGTAGTTCTTGGAAAATCATTGGACATGTATTTTTTAGCTGCTAGTAATGTCTTTGTGGGGGTGAACCATGGAGTCAAAGTTGTGTGTAAAGTGTGTTCGAAAACCTATATGTACGAATATCTCGAAAACTATTGTATATAGGCAACAAGTGTAAATTGTAAAATTTCGTGTCAAGATGTAAGAAATAAAACAATCGAGACAGATTTTTGCAATGTTTGATAGTTTTGGATGCACCTTAATTTTTAATATATTTTTAATAACAAAGTTAGCAAAAACCTAGTGTAATCCCTATTGCGCTTGGCGTGTGAATACTATAGGCAATGAAGCAAAATACGGATGAAATTGTATTTTCAAAATTTCTCTTTTTAATAAACAGTACCATTATTTAAATTATATGTACCGCGCACGCCGTAGGTAAGGTGTATGAATTTGAACGCAGGCGGTTAGTGCTCCGTCGAACTCGTCACAGCAGCTAACACTAGATCCCAGTGCTCGGCGGGCGGTGAAACTCTGAGTTAGCCACACTCAATCACACAGCATTTCTCACATCTGTGGCAATTTACTAATACGCAAGCAACAAATAATAACACCTTGCGCGCGACTAGAAAATATTACGTGTCATTGTGTACATGCTAAAGCAATGACCCCTGAAACCGTCGCAGCGTTGAAATCAGCTGACTCTATGCCAACCATCTCGAAAACAATTCCAACGTCCTTAACGAGCGCTCTCTCGAAAGAAGCAGATACGTCGAACGATCTCCGTACTGTATTGGGAACGAACTTGGTACTGTATTATGTCCAGAATCGCTTGCATCTGGTAGCGCTAATCAGTATAATAAAACCTATTGAAGCATCCAAAGTGATCATCATGTCTAATAACGCCTATTGAGACACATCTCTCACCCAAGAAGCCCTCTCCTCATTCGCGATCAAAACATAAGAGAAGGGGTGCCAATGTCGAAATCAGTCGCGACGAACAATAGTAATCGAACAGAATACTCAAGTGTTCTGTATAACAGAATTTTATTTCACCCTAATCAAAGATTTAATAAATTCTACTCTAAGATTATGCCAACTGATATTTTAAAGGACATAATCCACGGATTCTCAATGGCTCAATTCGCAGAACGAATTTCTGACAGGTACTACTAGACAGGATTGTAAAGTTTTCCTCATTGACTATGGTGAGAGTTCTGAAAAGAACTGTTGGACATCAGTCCTTGATAAACTTTGTGATCCCCGTACGTATGAATATGGCAGCCCTGAAAACGACTGTTTGAATCGAGGTAATAACTCTGACAGGTGCTGGTTGTCACCTTGTCAAACAGCTCGATATTACTAATATGAATTGTCGATGGGTTACAAAGTTCTTTGGCTTTACATTTGGTATGATTGCAGTAATAGTATACATACCTTTAAAGTTTTGAAATTAATCGAATGGATGTATCACGTTTATATTAATATGGTAGTACTTACAGAAGCCATTTGAAACTGTGTTACCCGAATAAAATATATGGTGGCACTAATAAGAGCGAATCAGAAAGTGTCAGGCCAATGAGTTAATAAAAGCAGCTCTCGTTGCAAAAGTACTAAAGACAGTCAAATTTGATATGGCACAAAATTTCTATTAAGCTTATACTTATACCTGCTGCGAGTGGCTTCCACCAACCAATCAAAAGGGTCGTAGGGGCGTGTAGAAGGGAGTATGTTGGGTAATTACCCAAGTATAAACAGTAGTAAAACTCTTACGTTGATTCATTTGGTAGTTATACTGTTATGCCACTCAGTATATCGAATTATTGTTGTGATAGGCGAATTGTTGTCGTATCCTCTAAGCATCCGTGAAAATTAGAACATCCCCAAATAACATTTCTTATGCAGAAGCACCTGCAAACACCCTGCTCATCCTCTTTTACTGCAGGACTCCCGCATATACCCAGCAAGTGTGCTTCTTATGCAGAGCTGCCTGCATATGGCCAGCAAGTAACCTTCATCTGCAGGGAACCCCTGCATGTAGCGTTCACGCACAGAATATATGCAGGACAACCTGCAGATAGCCTGCAAGTAACCTCTCTTTGCAGGACCCTTTGCATAAAGCCTGTACTCTCAGAATACTTGCAGGACAGCTTGCAGATAGCCCGCAAGTAGCGTTTCCTTGCAAAACCTCTGCATATAGCTTGAAGGCGAAGAATATTTGCAGAACAGCCTGCAGATAGCCTACATATTGTTACGAGCCAGGCTTCGCGAGTCCTAAATACGCTCTGAGATCGTGCAAAGGGCTATTTCACCTTTGCCAGACTCGAGCCTTCTAGTTCCCAATCGGCCCTATATCAATCCTGGGATCGTGCTAAGGGCTATTTCACCTTAACCAGACTCAGGTCCCTATTCTTCTGTTAAACCCTAGTACCTTATACTAGTTACTTCCAAATAACTCAGAACAGAACTTGGGATCGTGCTAAGGGCTATTTCACCTTAACCAGACTCAAGACTGGACCTTGTTAATTAAAAGAATGGCTAGTTACTTTCAATAGCTCAGAACAGGTCTTGGGATCGTGCTAAGGGCTATTTCACCTTAACCAGACTCAATCCTGCTCATTGATCATGAAAGGATGCCGTAGGCTAAAGTTAAACCTTACTATTGCTCGCCGGATACACCTTGAGCGGTAAAAGTATATTCTCGTGGGATCTTTTATTATTCTGTTCCTTATATGTGCTTATTTAAAACAAGGATGACTGAACAAGAATTTCCAATAAAGAAGCAGTGATTTTCTTAATAAAAACTAAAACAATGTTCAATATATTCTGAATGAAAATACAATACAAAAATATATAATGAGAGTTTCAGCGGAAGTGAAATGTTGTTACCATTTGGATTATACTTAAAATGAAATCGTATTACGTTACGATATTGAACGGGGGAGAAACTAAACGTAAGAACTGTGACTTGCCTAACGATCGCGATATGACACGATGTACGTACGGTAATATTTACTGGTTTCGAAGGAGACTAATGCTCGATCTACTACGATGTTCTTCGCTGGTCCGAGTGACAGAGCTTCGCTGTCGATGAGAGTTCGGAACTGATTCCCCTCTTAGCTCCAGAAATTAGCGGTTTATATACCCGAAAAATCCAGTGAAAAGGGGTATAGTGGGAGTATAGGGCGCCAAGGGAGTCTGAGTAAGTCTGAGTTCTAGGAACTAACCGGATGCACCGTGAGCACGTCGCCTTGCTCCCCTACTAGAAAGCTATTAAAACTAGAGATAAGGCGGAACGAAAGGAGTCGAAGTCACAGTTTTAAGGCTCGAAAAATACGCAGGAATATTCTATGTAGGAAGCTAGTGGATTAAAACTATTGAATCTACGTGTGAAATAATGTTAAGAAAAGTAGTCCGAGAGGATGAATATGTAACAGCATACTGGATGGACGCGTAAGACAAACTGAACATTACTAAAAAAATATATTGCAATAAATTGATTAATTAGCTACCAGTGTCAGTTACATGTATAGTAAGTGGCATAACGCAGGAACATAACTAATTTACTCACCGAAGTTGATCTATTTCCAACTATTGCGTTGACGATTTTTCCGCCTATCATTGTCAGATGGAGAGTGAGTCTGACGATAACTGTACGACCACTATGTATTAACTGCATTACCACCAAAGAAAACTAGACTGTGTATGACCTGCGTATATAGTTAACAAAATCTAAATCATTGTTTGACCTAACACTTTACAATTGTGATATTAACCAAATGATATTTTCATATGTCGTCCAATTCAGTTGTGACTGTCAAGTTTGTCGCTCAAGGAACGCTTGGCTAAAATGACGTAAGCAAGTAATAATTACCAATCATATGTCATTTAGGAATATACCAGCCATTGGCAATTGATACTTGTTTAGCAAAAAATTTCATCAGTTTAGATCGTGCAATGCTTGAGTTATGAAATTTGGCAGTCAAGATGTACCAAAGTCAGAGTGCTCATGTTGCTATAGCTTATCTAGTCTGAAATTTAAATGCACCCTAGCTATTGGTAATACATCATTGCTGATCTGAATGTGAATTATTCTACGTTAACACTTTACAAATTATATTAGACAAGCAACATCTTCATGTGCCCCCTAAATTTTAGTGTTCCTGACTGTCAAGTGCGTAGTCCAAGGACTGTTTCAGCTAAAAAGCTAAGATGATGTAAAGAAAGTAACTGTTGGGGCGTAGTACCTACTTATTGTTAGTACACTCCAGTACTAAAGATTGCGCCCCCTTGAGTTTATAGACTTAAGAGCCAGGGTATACTAAAAAGCCCAGAAAATTGAAACATTGATAAATAATTAGAAATTGTTATTGTTAAGCGTTAACTAACAAAAAGATATGAAATCCGTCCAAAAACATTAAAATGTAAAAAAAATGCGCGAAGTAGCAGTTGGATTTCCCCACAAAATTGAAATATAACAAAAAAGATAATAGTATCTTACATACAAGAAAGCCAAGTGTTCATTCAAAAATACCTCGATTTAACTCGCAGTAGCAATTAACAATAAATTAACAACAAATTAGAGATGAACAATAAAAAAAACTTGGCGGTGCGCGCTTCATTCGAGCCACTTGCTCTGTTAATATTGCAAAAAAACTTTTAAAGAAATTAAATTGTAGTTAAGTCAGTGTTAGGTAAATCAGTTTCCTACCGGGTGCCTCTGTACCTGCAGCGGATCGTCCGCGCCTACCTGTCGGACAGAACGGTCGGCTTTCCGGCCGGCGGTGGTCGGAGGGGAGTCAAGGACGTCACCCGAGGTGTCCCGCAGGGTTCGATTCTGGGACCGCTCCTGTGGAACCTCGGGTACGACAAACTCCTGCGAGTTGTCCTCCCCTACGGCACGGCACTGGTCTGCTACGCAGTTAGGACCTGAGTATGACATTGAGACCGACGTTGAGACGGTACGACGATACTCTTGGGTATCGTATGGACGTTAATAGAAGATGATGAGGAAAAATCTCCCAAACAGTTGACACCTGAGGATGCATTAGCGCTTCTAATAAAAGCAAACCTTACAAAGGAGTCCTATAAAATATTACGGAGCACGTTACTATTTCACGGTAAGATATAATCATAGGTACCTTAAAGCTGTTAAGTTTTGCTATGTAGTTTTAATATTTTTGATAGGATTCGATGCATTGCCTTGTTACGACAAACTTACTGATGCTAAAATACTATATATCCTGAGGGTGTCGAAGTTTCGGAATTAGAAGCAGGTGTTCCGTGGCAAGTAATTCTGTTTCCGAATGTGCAAACCATACAATACATTTTTTTGTAGATCATGTAATAATTTACCCTATCGTTTCTGTACAGAATCTATTAAACATCACAACAGCGCGATTAATTAAAACAATGGATGAGGATGCACAAAATATAATTAACGAAACTAGCAACATTCAGTTACTATCGAAATGGGGAATGGATGGTAGCTCCGGGCATGCTGAATTTAATCAGGTTTTCTTTCAAAACATGTTCAACTAACATTCACGTTTAGTATTATTAAGTACATTTCTATTTCTTATTTATATCATTATTAATATTCATAGATCGAGACTTCCGTTTCCGGTGTGTGGCAGGGAAGGTGCGAGAGTAGAGTGCGGGTGAGCAGAGGAGTCTGAGAGAGGGGAAAAGAGAGAAAGAAAAGGTGTGAGTGTGTGGGGAGGAAGGGAGTGTAGTGAAGGAGCGAGGGAGCTGAAGGGAAAAGGGCAGAAGGGCTAGGGAGCAAGGGAGGAGGGTAGAGAAAGGGGACGAAGGTTGAAGGTTAGGGAGAGTTGGCGAGAGCGAGGCGCGGGCGGTAAAGAGGAGAGAGGGACAGTAGGGGAAAAGGGCAACAGGTGGCGCAGCAAGGCAAGGGGGAGTCGGTAGGGAAGGCAGCGACGGGTTCGGAGTGGGTTGGAAAGAGGGCAGAGTGAAACGGGAAAGGAGACTACAGTGAAGGAGGGCTTGGGCGGCGAGGGCAGGGTGAAGGAGAGGAAGGTGGGGAGGCCGACGAACGCGGAGAGAATGTGGAAAGACAGTGTGGGAAGCTCGGGCAGTGTGGGCAGCATTGCGGAGGCGTTCAAAGGGATGTGGGGGAGTAAGAGGAAGGAGAGGAGTGAGGAGCAGGGGGGAGGGGAAGGGCAGGCGTTTAAGAGGAGTGCGAAGACGGAGAGGTCGCCAGAGAAGGGGAAGGGAGGGGGGGAGAAGCAGGAGGGGGGAGGGGGGGAGAAGCAGGAGGGGGGAGGGGGAGAGCGCGGAAAAGGGAAGTAAAGGGCAGGGGGAAGGGGAGATAAAGGAGATGGTGGGAGAATTTATGAGGGAAGTGAGGAGGTACAGGGAGGAGGTAGAACAGCAGGCGGAGAGGAGAGAAGGGGAGATGGAGGCTGTAAGGAAGTTGAGGGAGGAGGTGGAAAAGCAGGCGGAGAGGAGGGAAGGAGAGATGGAGGCTATAAGAGAGTTGAGGGAAGAGCTGAGGAGGGAAAGAGAGAGCAGGAGGAGGGAGATGGAGGAATGGAGAGAGGAGAGGAAGCGATGGGAGGAGAAGGGAAAGAAGTGGGAGGAGATGGTGAGGAGGATGGAGGAGCGGGAAGCGGAGAGAACGGATGGAGGGGAGCTAGGGGAGGAGGTAAGAAGGAGGCTGAGAATGATAGAATTGAGAGTGGACAGGAAGGAGAGAGAGGAGAGGAGGGAAAGGGTAATAATAAGGGGGTTGGAAGTGGAAGGGAAAGAGGAACAAGAGGTGGTGAGCGAGTTGTGGAAGCAAATGGGCTTGGAGGGCGAGTTTAATAAGGTGAGGGAGGTGAGGAAGATAGGGAGGGCGGATGGCAAGGGCAAAGGGATGGTGATGGTGAGATTGGCGGACAGAGACGCGAAGAGGAAGGTGATGGAGGGGAGAGGACGGATGAAGGACAGGAGGGCGAGGGTGGAAGATGATTTGACGGAGGAAGAGAGGAAAGCGAAGTGGAAGATAGGGAGAGAGGCGGAAAAAGAGAGGGCAAAGGGAAAAAGTGTGCAGGAGGGGTACATGAAGATGTGGGTAAATGGGAAAGTGAGGAGGTGGAATGAGGTGGAGGAGGAATGGTATGAGGAGCAGGAGTATGCTGTGAGCGGGAGGAGGGGCAGAGAAAATCGGCGGGGGGGAGGGAAGCGCTGTGGCGGTGGAGGGGGAGCAGGGTCGGACGGAGAAGGGACGCAAGGGGGGGAAGGGGCACGACGATAGAATTTTGGAATGTGGCGGGTTTGGGAAATAAAGATGAGGAGTTCTGGAGAGAGTTGAGGAGGTGGGAGGTGATGGTGCTTATGGAGACGTGGATGGATGAAAGGGGGTGGTTGGGGGTGAGGTGGAAACTGCCGGACGGGTATGAGTGGGAAGTGCAGTGGGCGAAGAGAAGGAACAGGAAAGGGAGGGCGATGAGGGGGATGTTGATGGGGGTGAGAAAAGGTATAAGAACGGAGAGAGTAGTGGGGGAAGGGGGGGAGGAAGGGCTGATGAGGAGGAAAGTGTAGCTGGGCAGAGAGTGCTGGAGACTGGCAGGGGTGTATGTGAATGGGGATTTAGAGACGAAACTAGAGGTGTTGACGGAATGGGGTGAGGACGGTGATAGGGGTGGACTTTGACGTGAGAACGGGAAGGGAAGGTAGAGAGGAGTGCGGGGCGGAGGGGGACAAAAGCAAAGAATCAAAAGATGAGAAGGTGAACAGGGGAGGAAGGAGGTTGTGCGAGTGGTTGGTGGAGAGGGGGTGGTGGATTTTGAACGGGAACACGGTGGGGGACGAAAGGGGTGAGTGGACGTACACGGGAGCAAGGGGGGAGTCGGTAATTAACTACGTGTTGGGAGATCGGAGTACGATGGAAAGGGTAGAGGGGTTAGTGGTGGGGGATAGGGTGGAGTCGGACCATCATCCACTGGAGGTGGCGGTAAGGGGGGAGAGGGAGGGAAAAAGGGAAGGAAAGGACAGGAAGAGAGGAAGAGGGGTGTGGGATGTAGAAGGGAGGGAAAGATTCAGGAGGAGCTTTGTGAAGGGTCGGGAGGAGGGAGTGGGGCAGGGGGGTAGGTGGGAAGAGCTGGCAGAAGGGGTAAAGAGGGCGATGGAAGCAGGGGCAAGAGAAGGGAGGCGGGGGGTGAGAAGGGGATGGTGGGATGAGGAGTGCAGGGAGGCGAAGGAAAGAGTGAGGAGGGAGCTTAGGAAGTGGAGGAGGGACGGAAGTGGGAGGGAGATGTACAGGAAGAGGAGGACGGAATACAACAGGGTATGTGAAGAAAAGAAGAAGGAGTGGAGGGAGGGGTGGATGAAGGAGGTAGAGGGGATAAGGACGGAAGGGCAGGTTTGGAAGGTAGTGAATAGGGGGCGGAAGAGGAAGGAGAGAGTGAACGAAGGGTTGGGGATGGACGAATGGGATGGGTATTTTAGAGGGTTGTTAGGAGGGGTGGAGTGGAGGGTGAGAAGGGGTACAGGGAGGAGGGAGGGGGAGGATGAGGAAGAGGAGATTAGGAGGGAAGAAATGAGGGAGGTGGTGAAAAGGATGAAGGATGGAAAAGCAATGGGAGGGGATGGGATACCGAGTGAAGTGTGGAGGTATGGAGGAGAGGAGGTGGAGGGGTGTTTGCTGGAGGTATGCAACGAGGTATGGAGGGGGGAAGGGTGGCCGGAGGGGTAGAAAGAGGGGGTGATAGTACCAATTAAGAAGAAAGGAGATGGGGGGAGGGTGGAGGACTAACGGGGGGATGACGCTGACACAGACGGGTTATAAAGTGTACGCGGGAGTGCTGGCGGAAAGATTGAGGGAGGAGGTGGAGGGGAAAGGGATACTGCCACCGAATCAGACCGGTTTTAGGAAGGGGATGGGAACGATCGACAACGTCTACGTTCTTAACTACCTGATCAACAGACAGGTTGTTAGGAAAGTAAGGAAGTTGGTCGTACTCTTCGTCGACCTAAAGGCCGCGTTTGATTGGGTGGACAGAGGGGTATTGATAAGGACGATGAGAGAGCGGGGAGTAAGAGAAGGGCTGGTGAGGAGATGTGAGGAGGTGCTGGGGGAGACGATTGGGAGGGTGCGTGTCGGGGATAGGGAGGGCAGTAGGTTCTGGACGGTGAGGGGGGTAAGGCAGGGGTGTCCTTTGAGCCCACTGTTGTATACGCTGCTGTTGTCCGACCTGGAGGAAGAGATGGAGAGGGGAGGGTGGGGAGGGGTGAAAGTGGGGAGGGGGGGAGAAGGTGTATGCGTTAGCGTACGCGGACGATGTGGCGATTCTGGCGGAAGACGAGGAGGAGATGAGAGGGGCGATGAGGACTCTGGAAAGGTATATGGAGAGAAAGGGGCTGGAGGTAAATACGGAAAAAACGAAAGTGATGAGGTGCAGAAAGGGGGGGGGGGGCAGAGAGAGGATAGAGGAGGTAGCGGCGTGCAGATATTTGGGGTATGTGCTGACGTGGGACGGAAGGCAGGAGGAACAGGTGAGAGAGAGGGTGCGGAAGGGGGGGCGGCAATGGGGCAGGTGTGGGGTATAGGGAAGAGGGTGTTTGGGAGAGACTGGGAGAGGAGACTGTGGATGTGGGATAGGCTGGTGTGGTCGGTGGTAGGGTACGGGGCGGAGGTATGGGGGTGGTCGGAAAGAAAGGCGATGGTGGCGTTGGAGGAAAGATATATGAGGTGGGTGATGGGGGTGCAGAGATGCACCCCAGGGTACATGCTGAGGGAGGAGCTGAAGAGGGAGAAGGTGAGAATGAGGGCAGGTATGAGGGCATGGGGGTATGAGAGGAGGCTGCAGGAAGGGAAAGGGGGAGAGCTGGCGAGGAGGTGCTGGGAAGAGATGAGAGCGAGAGCGAGAAGGGGGGTGGCAGTAGGGGGATGGGAAAGGGAAAGAAGAGGGTTTTTTGAGGGAAAGGGATGGACGATTGAACAGGTAGAGAAGAGGAGGAAAGAAGGAGGTGGGGTGAGAGGGGAGGAGATAGTGGAGAGGGAAAGGGGGGAACAGGGGAGGGAAAGAAGGGAGAGGATAGAAGGGTCCAGGTTCAACCCCTGGTATAAGTGGGTTAGGGTGCCGGGGGTACCAAGGTACCTGAGGAAGGGGTGGAGTGTGGAGAGGTGGAAGAGGGTAGTGGGATTTAAGTTAGGGAATGGGATGAACGGGGGGATGTACTGGAGGGATCGGGGGAGAGGGTGTGCAGGGTGTGCGAGAGGGAGGAGGAGACATGGAAGCATGTGTGGGAAGAATACACGGAATGGGGATGGGAAAAGGGCTGGCAGGAGATGATGAGTGAAATTTTGGGGGAGGAAGGAAGAGGGGAGGAGTGGGTGAGGGAGGTGGAAAGATGGAGGGGGGAGGTGGGTCGAGAGAGGGAGAGAGAGAGAGAGTGAGAGGGCGACTGTGGTGGAAGCGGAAGTCCGAGGGGTGGAGGGGGGTAGGAGAGCGGAGGGAGGGGAGGGGAAAGAGGCGCAAGGCGAGCGATGCGACGGTGCGTGCGGGGGGTGCGACAGGCGGAGGTAGGGAAGGTCAGGAGAGATGAGAGCGGAGAGAGAGGCGAGGCGTCTAGTTGTAAGGGTTAGATTAAGGATAGGCTAAGAAGAAGCGTGAATGCGTGGGCAGGCGATATGGAGTTGTAACCCCAAAGGGGAGGCAATAAAGATATTACATAATATTCATAGATCTATGCAAACACTTCATCGGATGCATCAGATGCCTCCATTTTTATTTCCACACTTGTTCCGCTACAAATGACGCAAATAACACAAGATGGAGCAGGAAATGTAATCTGGCATAATAAAGCCCCAAACTCAAGTAGGTAAAATCAAAAAATTAATATGCTTTTCATGCATATCATAGTGTCCGTACTGAGTTTAAAAAAAATCTTAGATTTAGGCTTTGTTACATATTCATCCTCTCGGACTACTTTTCTTAACATTATTTCATACGTAGATTCAATAATTATAACTCGCTAGCTTTCTACATAGAATATTCCTGCGTATTTTTCGAGCCTTAAAACTGTGACTTCGACTCCTTTCGTTCTATCTTATCTCTAGTGTTTATAGCCTTCTAGTAGGGGAGCAATGCGGCGTGCATACGGTGCGTCTGTGTAGTTCCTAGAACTCAAGCATGGTCATACCCTTGGCGCCCTATACTCCCACCATACCCCCTTTTCACTGGGTTTTCGGGTATTTAAGCTCTAAATTCTAGTGGAAAGCGGGGGAATCAGTTCCAAACTCTCATTGACAGCGAAACTCTGTCACTCGGACCAGCGAAGAACATCGTAGTAGATCGAGCATTAGTCTCCTTCGAAACCAGTAAATATTACCGTATGTACATCGTGTCATATCGCGATCGTTAGGCAAGTCACAGTTCTTACGTTTAGTTTCTTCCCCGTTCAATATCGTAACGTAATACGATTTCATTTTAAGTATAATCCAAATTGTAACAATATTTCTCTTCCGCTGAAACTCTCATTATATATTTTTTTATTGTATTTTCATTCAGAATATATTGAACATTGTTTTAGTTTTATTAAGAAAATCACTGTTACTTTATTGGAAATTCCTGTTCAGTCATCCTTGATTTAAATAAGCACATTGTGATGAAGTGTCCTCTCCTAGCAAACCATAAGACCGGAAGGTTGATCACAAGCGCCGTTAGGGAAAAAAATAACATAGCCTCCAGGCAAGGTCGACCGTTAATCCAATTTGATAATCTGTTGTTCGCTCCTAATTCTCTTTGAATTTCGCGTGAGCCGTCTAGACACCGTTCGCCAGGGGCGTATCATGACCATCTGCATCCTGACGACCATCTCGAATATCGTCACCAGCAGCTGCGAGACTCCGGCTCGACGTGGAGGCTCCACTGCGGATGATAGCAGCCCACGAAGGAGTTCCAATGCAGTATTGGCCACACCGCAGGAATTCTAGGCGGTTGGGAAGGCACATCCAGGTGGAAGGATTCATCGGCAGCGGCCGCTAGGATCTTCCAATAGCGCAGGGGACGGCCCTGTTGCGGAGGCTCCCCGAACCTTGGAGCCCGAGTCGCGTTAGGTGGCACTATCGGCCAAAAGTCAGGGGGTGCAGGGGGTAATAATATCGAATCTATTAAAGTCCTCACCGCCTCAAAACTACCTATTTTTAAGCGACCATCTTTGGGCCTAAATTATATCTCGTTTCGACGTTTGACCGGTCAGGGGATTGTCCTGACCAAGTCGTGTACACGTCCCGTCTCTGTGCTCCTCCTAGTAGTTGACCCACTGTGAAGTCTCCACGAGTTTTACCGCGAATTAAGTCACGGCTTTCCTGGAGAGCTCCCGATCTCGCCACGAGTCATATTCCGTCCAGTAGCTTAAGTATCGGTCTCGAGGTTCCCCTCAGGAGCTGAATTGTACCCGTTTCCGGAAGTCTCGCCGTCGCGAGACTTCACCAATATTTGCTAGCCGTTTCGCGCAATAGCTAGATCAAATTCGCCTGCTCCTCACGAGCATCTTGTACCGTTCGTGAGCGAAGCCCGTCTCTTCATTCTCTCAAGCCACGTTAGTTGGAACATCATTACAAGCTGAATAAATCTCGAGGCTATTAAAAATCTGTCTTGGTTGCGTCTCCTGCCGAATCCACCGCTCTACTCTTTCACCGGCCTCTGAGCTGCCGCGGTAAATAATCCGACTGCGACTTCCCGGAAGTTCCGTCCGGCGGATCGCCTGTCCGGTTAGACTACGTAGTATCGCTGGATACCTTGCGCCCTTTTTAGTTGCGGAATCGCAGTCGAGGGTCAGGAACTAGTATCGCGTGTATGTCTGTCGTTTGGTCAATTTTGTGAGTCCCGTTCAAGTCCGGTCTAATTAATCCATTTTCCTGGGCAACTGGCTGCGGGCAGCTTTATCCCCGAGCAGCCCCAGGAAAATTCCTGACAACATATAAGGAAAAGAATAATAAAAGATCCCACGAGGATACACTTTTACCGCTCAAGGTGTATCCGGCGAGCAATAGCAAGGTTTAACTTTAGGGCATCCTTTCATGATCAATGAGTACGATTGAGTCTGGTTAAGGCGAAATAGCCCTTAGCACGATCCCAAGACCTGTTCTGAGCTATTGAAAGTAACTAGCCATTCTTTTAATTAACAAGGTCCAGTCTTGAGTCTGGTTAAGGTGAAATAACCCTTAGCACGATCCCAAGTTCTGATCTGAGTTATTTGGAAGTAACTAGTATAAAGGGTTTAACAGGAGAGTAGGGACCTGAGTCTGGTTAAGGTGAAATAGCCCTTAGCACGATTCCAGAATTAATATAGGGCCGATTGGGAAGTAGAAGACTCGAGTCTGGCAAAGGTCAAGTAGCCCTTTGCACGATCTCAGAGCATATTTAGGACTCGCGAAGCCTGGCTCGTAACAATGCAAACTGAATTGCCAGAAATTAAACCGTCCAAAAACATTAAACTGTAAAAAAAAGCGCCAAGTAGTCTTGTCCCTCACCCCAAAAAAGATCTTGCCTCACAAAAAAATGTGCCACATTCCACAAAAATAACAGTGTGGTGAAACCAGCTCTATCAAGTTGACCGAAAAAGTAAATCGATATCATTGAAGAGCCAAGTCTTGATTCAAACAGTCTAATCCCACAAAAGAATTTAATGGTAGTGCAGGGAAATACAAATATTGTGCTCAACTGAATGAATATTCAAAAAAAAGTAATGTCATACAAAACTAAATATTCTACAAAGAAACAAGAACAGGAACAGGATTTGAATGTGAAAACCAAACCTTCAGTTAGGAATATAAAACAAAACATATGTTAAACAATCGTGAAAATTAAATTAAAATATATATCTCTTCTGTTCGTTTAATTTATCAAAGAAAACGTAATACTTGGCCCACCCGGTTCTTCACAAATCGAGTTTCAAGTCTACACACAAATAGGTGCAATCTTATTATTCAAATGATATCTTACATCATCGGAAATCGCTATTGTATTGTTAATGTGAGGATGTAAGATGGACAGTATTTTTTGGGGAACGTAATTTTCTTAATGATAGGACACAGGTATAATATTGCATTTGTTTGCCGTGTGAAAGACTTGAAATAGTCTGCACTTGACAAATTCAATATTCCAAATTCAAATAGTATGAGGTTTACAGTTTGCCTAATATAATTTAAAATTTTAATTTTAGTCTGTTGGAAGTTAGAAGCATGATAGCTACAATCAGCGCCTATTTACTAATTACAAATAGCCAGGATGCACAAATTACAGCTTAGACAAGCTATACCATCATACGCACTTTAACTTTGTTAAATCTTGACCATCAAATGCATAGCTTAAGGAGTGCAGAATCTAAAGGAATAAAATTTGCTAAACAAGTACTGATTACCAATAGCTAGTATGTCGATAAATGACACATGATTGATAATTATTGAGCGATGAACTTGATAGGCAAGATACAACTAAATTAGACTGCGTATGAGCATTTTGCTTGGTTTATATACTATAATTATAAAGCGTTAAGGGGGAATGCTCGGTGACAACCACATGCGCGTCAACTCACATGGATACACTACCACATGCAGCGTCAAGCGTAGATGAATTTTACACTTAAATTGAACATACTACAGAGTTTCGTAAAACTAGTTAGAATTATCGAAAGTTTATATTCCAAGGAATAGCTGTATATAAGGATTTCTAGCATAGACGTGCCGCAGTTCAGAAAATCCGATTTGAAAATTACACTTGCTAAGCGGCCAGTACTGTCATCTAACCAAACTATGGCGCCGTTGGAACTTTTCAATGGATTAAACTTTTTTGCTGTATTATAAGGAAATTTCTGTATCTGTGGCTAAACCTTACGGTCTACTGATTCAATTGGTACCATTTTACTAATAAAATTTTACGTTAAAGTAAGGAAAAAGCGTAAAATACGGAACGTGTCTTATTTCACACCTAGAACTTGGACAAATGGCCGTTTGGTGCGCTAGCACTATTTGCTCGGAACAGTAGATCATCGTCGGTAACACGGAAAGGCGGCTGTCAGCTCGTATGTCACACCGAGAAATCGGCGCACTTCCGATACCCGCTCTTTATAATCAAATTTTTCATCCTGCCCACTAAGCCACGCCCTGCAAACGCTTTATGCAGCTATAGCTTGGATCTCGGCCTTTCGAGTCGATCAGGTCAAACTTTAATCCTTAGCAAGTTGGAGGAATTATCTGCAAAATTCGGAAGCCCGCTAAACCTGTCAGCCTCGCTCGACTCGATCACATACTGCAGCCATGCCTGTACTGATGCACACAGATAGGCGGTTGTCAACTCGTATGCCACACCGACTTACGGATCCCCTAAATTTCGCGGATGATTCCTCCAGATTGATGAAAATTAAAGTATGGCTTGACATTCTCGAAAAGTTAACTTCCAAGTTGCATGTGCATTTAATGAAATTCATTATAAAGTGAAGTAAGCTAACAGATTTCGGTAGAAAGAGCACATTGGAAAACCTCTTCATGTGCAGGGAAAATGCATTTCTGTGATGATGTTGGTAAAGAAATACACTTCTTGTATAAATTGAATGCCAACAAAAAAAAATAATTCCAGGGTACAGGAGACGAACTCGCATTTCGTCGATTATGAGGACCACACGTTGTTCTCAGCGCTACTGCAGTTATGTGAAATAAATAGCAGAAGAGATATTATATTCTTCTGTCCAAAGAATGGATTTCTGCCAATTATCGCACAGAGTTTTTTTAAATCTGTTTGCTACGCTCTATTAAACAGTATTTTTCCCTCTACTTTGATTGTATAAAGAAAGGTAGTCTGTTTTTGGTAAAATAAGTCGCGCTCGGTATCGTCAGACAGTCTAAGATCGAGGCGACTCAGGCGACGAAGCATCGGTCGGGCAGAAACAAAAGAGGCTATTGGTGTGTGCTATCAGGAAAATGAAATATTATTCTCGAGTCTCGCTAATGCTCGGGACAGACTCGAGAATAATACTGAGAAAAGAAGAAAAAGCAGATTAAGAATTCTTTTACTTTACGATAGCTGAACTTTACTTTAACTGTATGGTTTTGCGTCAACTACGTTAGTTTTCCATATTCCTTTTCCCGATACTTCGGCCCGGGAGATTCGAAGGTGGCCAGCCCTTAGTTTCACAAGAAAGGGCGCCAGGCATCGAAGATGCCACACAAGATCCGTAATTCGCAAAAGAGCTGGCTACGAGGAATCTTCCGAGACGGCGTAACGTGCCTTTCGGCTAGCTCAGACAAACAAAGGGAGAGCACGTGGGTTCGACACGAATGAACAGTGGCCAGGATTGAATTAGAAAACTGATTTATTTCGACAATGCAAAGCGATAACAAGGTCCTTCGCTCGAGGTGTTCACTAGCAACCTCGGGCGAAGCACGTGGCCGGGAGTTAGAAGAAAGTCGAGATCACATACGATGTTAGCTAATTCGACGCGGTTGTTCGGCGTTAAGGCGGTTGATGAATTCGCGGTCGTCTGAATTCTACGCAAAGCTACACATTGACTCTTGGCTGACTTCGTCAGCCCGCAGGAACATATCAGTTAGAAATAGATCAGATGGAAAGCTCGGAAGTTCGATAGAGAGGAAGATCGCGAATAGATCGTAAACGAAACTTACAATCAGGAAGCGACAAGCCTGAAGGGCGAAGAAACAGCGAAGGTCTAGCTGAGATCCCACAAGAGTGGGTCCCTTACAGACTGCTAGACTGGAAAGATGTTCGCTTACCGCTAGTTCATTTAGGTGTTCTGAGGAACCTGAAGGATTGCGTCCTTCCTTCCTTCCTTCCTTCGCTCGCTAGTCTCAGTTAGTGTTCGCTAGTGTATCAAGATCGCTCGCTAGTGGTCGTCTCGCTTTCGTCGTCAGCACAAGAGTGACGAATTCTACGCGCTCTTCCCTAACCTTCGCCTAGCCGCCTTTGTCCCCCGAAATCGCCGGATCCTACCGCGCGCTCAGGGCTCGCTAAGCCCTCGGACGAACGACGCCAGGGCCGTAGGCCCCACAGTGCGCCCACCCCGCTCCGTCGAGACGACAAACGGTCAGCCTCCCACGTTGCTGGGTGCCTCGGGGTCGCCTGCCTCACCACCCAGTTTCCTCCCACGTTGACCAGTCGTCGTCGGAAACTTTCGGAGACTGCTGACCCCTTAATGTTCATCCTGGTCGGGCCGAATTCCTCTCGGCTGACAGAGTTGGTGACTTCGGGTGCTGTGGGTAGTTGGTCGTCCCTGGTTGCTGCTCCCTAATTGGCTTAGGCGAAGTTCATCGGCGTTAGTCGAGATTCTCGCTCTTCTGAGGCTCTTTATTGCAGACGCTAGTTTACTATTTTCTCGGCGCTAGATTTAAGCGAGAGGGTTGCTTTTGTGACGTACGACAAACGCAACGTCACAGTGCATGCATACACACACAAACGTGGTAGAAGCACGCAGCTGCCTCTATCACATGGCAGCCGATCAAAATTAGTTACTAAATTCACCGCATGCTTGAAAAAGCGGGGCAGTCAGCTTTAGCCTTTCCCAAAATGTGCGTCCCCCCTTAAGTCAAACAATGATTCAGAGTAGCAAAAGAAAGATTCCCAATAGCTAGAATGAATTGAAATTGTAAATGACTTGACTTAACACTTTACAAATTATTACAAATTATAAACCAGAAGAGCTTGAACTCTGTTCCGTCAGGCTCTGTATTGTACCCGCAAGTCCGGGTTCCCAGTTCTAATATAGGATTTCCTGAGCGAGTCACGAGAACGCATCTCGAGACGAATCTCGGGAGTGATCCAAGGAGCAGGTGGCCGTCTAACACGCAGGGATCGAAGAGGGGCGTGCTCATTGAGGACTTGGAGCAAGTCGCCATTGAGATTATCAACCAACTGAGCGACGCTGCTCTCACAAGGATTCGTAGCAAGACGAGCACAGCTAAGCTGAGAGACATCATTGAGTAGCGTGTCGCGATCAATTGAACCATACCTCCGACGAAGATCGTTAAAAGGAGCAAGACGTGAAGTTAAGACGTATTCTAAAGAAATAAAATCACGACCAGAGCAGCGAGGCTCTTTACTTTGAGAGAAAGAAACAACCTTACTAGAATCGTCCACAAGCCCGAGGTCAAACCAAGTAGAGGAAGTAGACGTGTGAAAAGTTGGAGAGTAAGGAATAGAGTAAAGATTTAGACGAGAGAAGAGGTCTCCAAGGTAGACGGAATCAAAAGAAGACGAACACATGTCCGCATTCCAATCGGCAAGTACTACCTTATTCGGGTAATCCGAGACAAGGTCAGCGAACATGGGCTCAATGTGAGAAAAAGGAGCATGCGGGAGACGATAGACGACCCCGACAAGAAGGGAGCCTGCAGAGGGGATAACCACCTCTACGAAGAGATGCTCAGGACCAGGAGAGAGAGAAGAAGAGGAAGACGCAATGACTGAGGCCCGGAAGGAATCACGAAGGTAGAGACAAACGCCTCCACGCATTCTACCATCCCTATCGCATCTAAATAACGTGTACCTAGGTATCTCACACTGGTTGTCTAAGGTGGAAGAAGACAGCCAGGTCTCGGAGACGGCGATAATGTCGTAGTCAGCACGCGAAACGAAGGTTGCGAAAAGATCGAAGTGAGCGAGGAGCGATTGGGCATTCACGTGGCCTAAACGTAAGGTAGTGGGGGTGACAGAAATATGTCAGTTGATTTAACGTGCGGTCTCTGGCCATAAGCCTTACCCACACGTCCCCCATGGGCACGGAGTTGAGAGAACACCCAACCAACGCGCCAGATCAACTGGACGAATCCATGTATCAATTGGCTCCCATTGCGAATGATGGGTGTAGGCTCAAACGTCCAGCCAATGGTAAGACCGAGTGACTATCCACACTCTACCAGTTATGGAAGACTGGCACCCGAGTTGGTGGTACGCAACTCACACGCCGGGACCCAGAAAGCCAGGTCCCTACTTCAGCATACGGAGTTAACCACTGCCACCACGATGGTCCGACCAATGTCGAGGCACGCCCCTAGGCCGTGGGGCCCTCAACCCCGTGGTACCAGTATTCGCGGTCGACTGGTATGACCGTTCGCGGACGCAAGCGCGAGAGCTTGTACGTTACCGCTCCCAGTTAAGGCCCTACAGCCAGGCTGACTGGTATGCCGACAGCGGCTCGAGGTACGTGGTGACGCTACACACCAAAGCACCGTAGGAATCGCCCTCAAAACCCAGGCTTTCAAAGTACGTTACCCCCCTGCGGGGAGTGGGGGTGACGGCGAGGACGACGGTGACAGCGACATCAGGAAGGGGCGAAGCGCGGGGATCATACCCTCATGCGAGCTTAGTTGTTATGTCACTCGCCGAGTCGATGCGGATCGGTGAGGAGGCATCTGTCTTTTTCACGTAGATACTCCCCTCACGGTGCCAAACCTTGGAGAAGCCACGCTCTCGAGCAAGCGTACGGCAACGTTTGAGCAACGAGGCGACCTCCCGTGGCAGGAACTCATTAACATAAACGAGTCCTGATGGAAACACCTGATCGATCGCGTTCGCAGGCAAATCCCGCCTGGTGCGCTCAGCAGCAAGTAGCGCGTTGCATAGAGTAGGCGAGGGTAATTTGACATGGATTGTGCGCGGACGATCCACGGTGGGGGAACCGCGCAACCGAGAGACCGAGATGATATCGGTCGCGCTCATCGGGGTACCCAGCGCCTGTGCAACACGTACAACGTGTAAGCGTAGATCTTCGCCGGGGGACCCCGGGTAACCGGAAACCGTGAGCTCAGACGCTCTGTTGGCAACCTCCAGACGACTAATGCGCGCCACAGAGAAGTCGGCGCCCGAGGCCGGGGCGGATTTTAGTTTTAGAGCTCAGAGTGCTGACTGTAGCAGTGAGGCTGGAGAGCTGCGAGGCATTAGAGCTGGCAGAGGTCTCAAGAGCCGAGGTGCGCTTGTCCGCGTTGTTAAGCTTATCAGTGAGGTGCGCCGTGGTGGCAGACAGTTGCACCATACAAGCCTCGAACGTAGCAGTCTGGGCGCGCTGCTCAGTCAGGAAGCTGGACAGCGTACTAGTTAATAGGTTGATGGCAGCAACCAGTGAAGCGTTGTCCGAAGTAGACTCCTGCATAGGCAGCACCACGGGCGCAGTTTGAGGCGACGCAAGCAACGCACGAGGAGCGTCAGTGCCAAGTAGCGGCGTGACAGCAGATGGAAGACGAGAGGCGTAAGACAGCGAAGGGGAATCTTTGCATCCTCTATTTTGGTGCATCTTGAGACATCCCGGCTGCACTGTGACTCCGCACAGCGATCATCACGTGACCTCCTTCTTAACTCCCTTCTTGCAGATGAAGCATGAAGGTGGAGGTGGCCGCTCCATTGGAAGTTAGGATTCTGCAGACGATGGTAGGTGGCAGTCGTGAAGATAGTGGCGTAGGTGGCAGCCGCGTAGATGTCACACAGCGAGAGGGCACGCAGACAAGACGTCACGGCGAAAATTCAAATCTGGCCAGAAATGAACAGAATTTTCGCCCACACCAAAATGGGGGTTAGAAAGTCTGTCAAGTAGGCCACAGATAGAAAGATTGAGTTCTCGTCGGCTATGGAAATGCCGATAGATATTATTAGGCCAAAGTGAGGGCAGGGCGAGCGAGAACCCGATAGACACCTGAAACAGGCCCCGCAGGGCAGAAGCAGGCAGAAAAGTTGTCCAAAAACAGGAGCAGGAAAAATGCGTGGGCGATGTACTCGAGCGAGAGCGCGAGAGGGAGAGGGAGAGCGAGAGAGAGAGAGGGGGAGAGGGAGAGGGGGAGAGAGAGAGAGAATGAATGAATGAATGAATTTTATTGTATCCTAGGGCAAGGACGCCCTCTCAGGACAAACAAAGTAACAAAGTAAGTAATGAACAAATGTAGATAACTAAAATAAAAGATATAAATAAAAAATATTAAAAGTAAGGGAAAAACAAGAAGCTTAAAGACACACAGACTAAACGCTTAGAAATTAAACATAAGCAGGAGCAAGATCCCCACACGTCGCAGTAAGATAAGTCAAGCCTCGCCATAGGTCGAGAGAAGGAAGGAAGTCAAGGCAACCTTGAAAGCAACCTCTGAGTCGCAGGTTCGAATAGTGGCAGGAAGGGAGTTCCAGAAATGGGGACCCCGTACGGAGTACGAGGCCCCATAGAAAACCGTGCGGTGGCTAGGTGTAACCAACAGGGTCCCTCTCCGACGAGAAGGATACCCCGTGGTGCCTTCTAGTCTAGGGGTAACATAAGTCCGCAAGAAGGAAGGAGGCGTGGCTTTAAGAGCCCTAAATAAACTTACCCCTAAGAAGAGGAGGCGACGCTCACGAACTTTAAGCCAGCGGAGGCGGAGGTAATACGGCGTGATGTGCGCGTCACGAGGTACATCAAATATGTACCGCACGCAGGCATTAAGCGCACGCTGGACTTTTAGTTCGGCTGCCATACTGATGCCCAGCAGAGCCAGGCAACAGTAGTCCAGGTGTGGCAGAATGAGGGAGGATACGAGCTTGATCCTAAGGCTCCGCGGCAACGCAGCACTATGACGTCTCAGCCCCGCAAGCACACCATAGACCTTACTGCAGATGTGCCGAGTGTGATCCCCCCAGTCAAGAGTGGGCGATATGTGCAGACCCAGCGAGACGACCCGAGAGCCGTACGGGATGGGTATACCGTCCATCTGAACCAGGGGGGCACCGGCGACATGCTGCAGGCCAAGGGCACGAGCAGAGCCAAGCATCAAGCACTGCGTTTTAGACACGTTTAATTTCAGAGAGTTCAAAGTAGACCAGGCAGAGACGCTGGCAAGGTCAGAGTTGATCCTTGTAATTGCGTCTTCCAGTTGGTTGTAAGGCGCGGAGATGTACAATTGTACATCATCCGCGTATTTGACTACCTTGGAGTAGAAGATAGAGGAGTTAAGATCTTGAATGTAGAGAGAGAAAAGGAACGGCCCAAGGACGGAACCTTGCGGCACGCCCGAGTGGACCGGGGAGAAATGAGAGGTAGACCGCCCGATTCTGACCGCCTGTACCCTATTAGTAAGGTAGGACCAGATCCACCGTAGGACCGGAAAAGAAAAATTGAAAGAGTGAAGCTTAGTGAGGAGGATAGAGTGGTCTACGGTGTCAAAGGCCTTTGAAAAGTCGAGACACACCAGGATTGTGACCATCCGCTGATCAGCAGCGAGACGGACGTCCTCCAGGAGTGTCAGGAGAGCGGTTTGTGTGGATCGGTTTTTTACAAAACCATGTTGCGAGGGGTCCAACTTCCCAGAGCTATGAAGAAAACTCTGGAGGTCAATGAGGACCAACCTCTCAAGGATTTTAGAGAGCTCGGGAAGGATAGAAATAGGGCGAAAGTCAGCAGGTGCAGAGGCGTGCGGTTTTTTAGGTATAGGGGTGATGAGAGAGCGACGCCAGGCGTCAGGGAAGATAGAGAAAGTGAGAGAAGAGTTGAAGATGTGTAAGACAGTGGGGTAAATAGCAGGAAACGAAAGAGAGAGAAACCTCGCACTCAGCTCATCCGAGGGCGAGATGGACGAATTAGTAAGGCGTAAGGCGCGAGCAAGTCTCTCCTCCGTGACCGGAGAGAAATAAAAAGATGATTCGTCAGAGGGACAGTTAGACAAACACAAACATGCGGGGACGGCCGGTGGAGTTGAGGCGTGAGCCGAAAGGAAGAAGGTATTAAGGGTGTCCGGAGACAAGTGAGTGGGAGCGGAAGTACGAGAGGGAGGAAGAACACCGAACGATTTTAGCTCGCGCCAAACTTCGTTCGGGTTAGTAAGGTTGGAAAGCCTGTCGAAGAGAAAAGCAGATCTAGCTCGCGCCAGAAGAGCTTGAACTCTGTTACGACAGGCTCTATATTGTACCCGCAAATCCGGATTTCCAGATCTAATATAGGATCTCCTGAGGGAGTCACGAGAACGCATCTCGAGACGAATCTCAGGAGTGATCCAGGGAGCAGGTGGCCGTCTAACACGCAGGGGTCGAAGAGGGGCATGCTCATTGAGAACTTGGAGCAAGTCCGCATTGAGATTTTCAACCAACCGATCAACGCTACTCTCACAAGCGCTCGTAGTAAGACGAATACAGCTAAGCTGCGAGGTATCATTGAGTAGTGCGTCACGGTCGATTGAACCATACCTCCGACGAAGATCATTAAAAGGAGCAATGCGTGAGGTTAATGCGTATTCTAGCGAGATGAAGTCATGGTTAGAGCAGCGAGGCTCTCTACTTTGAGAATAAGAAACAACCTTACTAGAATCATCAACAAGCCCGAGGTCAAGCCAAGTAGAGGAAGTAGAAGTATGAAAAGTAGGAGAGAAAGGAATAGAGTAAAGATTTAGACGAGAGAAGAGGTCTCCAAGGTAGACGGAATCGAAAGAAGATGAACACATGTCCGCATTCCAATCGCCAAGCACTACCTTATTTGGGTAGTCCGAGACAATGTCAGCGAACATAGGCTCAAAGTGAGATAGAGGGGCGTGTGGGGGTCGATAAACGACCCCGACAAGAAGGGAGGCAACAGAGGGAACTACTACTTCTACGAATAGGAATTCAGGGCCAGAAGAAGGAGAGGAAGAGGAAGAAGCAATTACGAGGGTAGTAAAAGAATTGCGAGAATAGAGGCAAACGCCTCCGCCCATTCTGCCATCCCTGTCACACCTGAGTAGAGTGTACCCAGGTATCGCGCACTGGCTATCAAGGATGGACGGGGATAGCCAGGATTCCGAGAGCGCTAGAATATCGAGGTTAGAGCGAGGCAGAAAAGACGCAAGGCGGTCAAAATGCGCCACAAGGGACTGGGCATTGATATGCCCGAGCCGCAGAGGGGGAGGCCGGACCGACGAAAGAGAGGACGACGCGCGGGAGGTACACCCTCACAAGAATTTTGACTCGAGGTCATGGAGAGAGTCAATACGGACGGGGGACGACGAGTCCGTCTTCTTGGCATAGATGGTTCCGTCTTTATGCCACACGCGCGCGTACCCACGTTCGCGGGCAAGCTGCCGGCAGCGCTTTAGTAGGGAAGCAAGGTGACGAGGAAGGAACTCGTTCACATAAATAAAGCGCGAGGAGAAAGACGGGTCGACCGCCGACGCCGGTAGGTCGCGCTTAGCGCGCTTAGCTGCGAGCAACGCATTTCGCGTAGAGGAAGAGGTGAGCCTGACGTGAATCGTACACGGCCGGTCAGGAGTGGGGGTACCACGCAGGCGAGAAGTAGAGACAATGTCTGAGGCACTGAGCGGGGTACCGAGCGCCTGCGCAACGCGAAGGACGTGGGAGCACAAGTCCTCGTTTGGGGACTCCGGGAAGCCAGCGATAACCAGCTCAGCGGACCTGCTTGCCACCTCTAAGCGAGAGAGGCGCGCTACGGTGGTGTCAGCGGCAGCCGTGAGCGCAGATTTAGATGCGACCACTTGACTCACTTCGGCACGCAGAGACTCGATCGAGGCGTTCACAGTAGAAGAGAGAGCAGAGAGTTGAGAAAAGCAGGATTTTGCTTGAGCCTGAAGAGCGGCCTGGAGGGCAGCTTGTTGAGCGTAGGCAGAGCTGACTTGCGCCTCAAGGGATCCAGTACGAGCATCCAAGGTGTTGAGCCGATCCGTCAATAGAGCCGTGGTAGTAGTTAGCTGGCTCAGACAGGCACGGATGTCGACCGCCTGCGAACGTTGCTCGGCCATAAAACTGACCAGCGAGCCATTAATGCTGTTGATAGCTGATGCAAATGATGCTATGGATGTAGATGCTGGATCCAATAGGCTAGATGCAGGCAGCGTCGAAGATCCCGACGAAGATGCAGCCGGTGTGGCAGCGGTCGCAGAGGCAGAGCCCGGCGTGGGAGTAGGAACCACTGCAGTAGTGAGGCAAGGCGGGACGACAGTCTTGCAGCCTCGCTCTTGGTGGACCCTGAGACATCCAGGATGAAAAGTGCCCTTGCAACGAGTACATCCATCCGCACCCGTCTTGGTCCTCTTATTGCAGAGAGCACAAGTAAGAGTCGGAGTCGGGGGCATTCTGGATGAGAGGTGGACAGTTGACTTCGTTGGCAGCCGTGGCAGGAGCAGGCAGATGGCAGCCGTGAGGGTGGACAGCCGGCGAGAGGGCGCAAACGGCGAGACGTCGGAAAATTCAAAAATTCCACGTCCAACAGAAATTCGGCGACCCAAAAGATGAGGGTTAGAAATTCTGTCAATTTGCCACAGATAATAAAGGTCGTGTTCTCGTCGGCTAGAATGGAGCCGACGGTAATTAATAGGCCAAAAAGAAGGCAGGCCGAGCGAGAACACGATGGCTACCTGAAACAGGCCCCACAGGGCAAAGAACGGCAGAAATCTGGCGTAATAGGAGGAGCGCGATGAAGGGAGAGGGAGGGTGGGAGGGAGGGAGGGAGAGAGAGAGAGAGTGAGAGGGGGGGAGGGGGGGAGTATTATGACTGCAAATTTCTGTATCCATAAAAACAACAAATTATTTTTTACTTTCAGCGTATTTTTGGTGCTGCTTTGTTTATACTGTGACGGGGCAAGTTGCCTCGTCCCAATACTCCTCACTCCGACAAGGGAGGCCGGGCTCTCTCTCACACATTCACACGCGCGGGCTAGCGTAATAGCGTTGCTCCAAGGCAGGCACAGGCAGAGTAAGCGGGAATTAAAAGCGAGCTTGAACGCCGAGAGGCACCTAGGTCGGCACGAAGGACTGGGCCACCTAGTGGAATGGCTATCCGAATAGGCGAGGAGGCGAGTCCGGATACCAGGAGTGCGCAGCCTGGGAGGCCGGATGAGCTGGGGATTGTCGTGTCGAGGACGGACGGCCAACCAAACGACGTCAGGAGAGGAAGTTTGGCGCCCGTCACTCTTGATGGTCGACCTGCGCTGAAGACGGATCTAACGGATGGAGCCACGAGAGGATTCGGGGGTAGTGGCGCTGAGGGTGTGAGGCCACTTAGCGAATTAGGGACTCTCTCTCGTCACTCAGATTGCGACCGTCACAGCGACAGCTAGTGTCCCGTATCCGAGCGAATTTTGGAGAGTGCAAGTGACGAGAGAGAGAAAGCGAGCGAAAGAGCGAAGGACAAACGAGCCAGACGACTGGAGACCGTAGAGGACCAGTGGGCCTGGACTGTAAATCGGCGTAAAACCGGCCGAAGCAGATTGCGGTAAGCCTCGCACCTCGGTGCCCTATCCTTAGAGTCCTACGTAGAGATTCCGCGCCCGGTAATCGGGTTCCTCGCATTGATTGTTTGCCTGTAGAGTTCAATTAGCCTGCATTTGCCCTGCCTTCCTTGGAGCGACTTCGCAGGTCGCTTCTGAGTCGCGCGGTAGCACAATAAGACTGCGTTCGCCGAACACAGTGGCCGCCATCTTGCCACTTGTTGCCGGGATCCGCGATCGATCGTCCGCTCGAACGGGCGACGGGTTTCTATTTATCCGCAGCGTACATCGTCCGCCGACGGTCGGCCAGTTTAATTATTGCAGTCTGGTAATCGACCGACCATCCGTCGATCGCACAACGCGTTTCCCTACCGTGGGGTTAAATTGTAAAGGGGCCCTCGTGGCCTAGGATCGAGAGCGCGTTAGCTCGATTTGCCATAGGTTATTTAGTTGTAGAACCGTCGGTCCGCCCGACATAAATAAACAGGGCGTCATTGTTTAAAGAAAGCAGTCGTTAACCATTCTTTTCAGCTTTTCGTAAGTCCAGTGTGTCGTCCCTGGCCTCCCTTGTTCCCCGCCCCTCTACCTTTACATCTGGCCAACCGGGCCACCATTTGCGTTTCCCACTGAGCTTTCTCTCTCGCTCGAGCTTTTCATCTCCTCTGGGTTGCACATTAAAATCAAATTTGGTCTCGGCAACTGGGCCTGGCGCCCATCGAAGCACATAGAGGGCTTGAGATTTAGAGAGGAGGCTCGGTCGAAGTTTCCCCGCTTTCCTAGCCGGCCAATGAAATCGGCGAGCTCGGGAAAGCGGTGGCAATACTTTTCAGTTTTTTGGGACTCTGTTAGTTTTTTCTTTGATAAATTCAACGAACAGAAGAGATATATATATTTTATTTTAATTTTCACGATTGTTTAATATATGTTTTGTTCTACATTCCTAACTGAAGGTTTGGTTTTCACATTCAAATCCTGTTCCTGTTCTTGCTTCTCCGTAGAATATTTAGTTCTGTATGACATTATTTTTTTTAAATATTCATTCAATTAAGCACAATATTTGTATTTCCCTGCACTACCATTACATTCTTTTGTGGGATTAGAGTGTTTGAATCAAGACTTGGCTTTTCAATGATATCGATTTACGTTTTTGGTCAACTTGATAGAGCTGGTTTCACCACACTGTTATTTTTGTGGAATGTGGCACATTTTTTTGGGAGGCAAGATCTGTTTTGGGGTGAGGGGCAAGACTACTTGGCGCTTCTTTTTACATTTTAAAGTTTTTGGACGGATTCGTTTATTTTCCTGACAATACATAGAGACCACGAGTATTCCCAGGTTGCAGTGTGAGGGCCTCGTGACTTTTGTAGTAATTTACTTATATTTGTGCCGCCTCCGAAAAGTTGCAGCATATTTAGGCTTAATGGAGGAAGGTTCTCAAAATCGCATATTATGACTGCAAATTTCTGTATCTATGAAAACAACAAATTATTGTTTACTTTTCAGTGCATGTTTTGTGCTGCTTTTGGGAACTCTGTCAGTTTTTCGAAGACGGTCACATTTTTTTTAAATATATTTTTTTCATTTAATGCTTTTTACTATAGGAAATGAATAGAACGATGGTTCGTGGCCAATTTCATCTCAAATTTCATCGATGCACTGGTGTACCAGTTATAGACGAACAAATGTAGCCGAATATGTTGAAGAAAGAAAAGCTTGTGCATGGCGAAATTTATGCAAGAGGGTGTACCTCAAGAACTTCCTCCATAAATTAGTAAAAGTTTCATCCCGATCGAACAAGCCGTCCCAAAGCTATCGCCGGACAATCGAATATTCGGGTTTATGCAATAACAGTTGTTAATGTTAAAGAATTTGGAAAAATGTAGAACGGAACCATTCTGGAAACATCCACTGTCAGATTGAAAAGGTATCATTCCGATTGGTCCATCAGTCGCAGAGATGTCGCCGGACAAACGAAATTTTATTAGACACTTAAAATCCACGGAAAATTCGGTTTTTATACAATAACAATGGTTAACGTTAAACAATTTCGGAAAAAGTTATAATGGGAACAAGCTGTAAGGATCTTCTTCGACCTAGCGGTAGAATTGAGTACCTCCTCCTTTTCGAAGTCGGTAAAAATGGACTAAATTTGTTAAAATTCATACAATATCTTCACAATATAATACCCTAGTCCTCAACGGAAGGGATTTTCCATATAATGTTTAATTTTTGTTTTAGTTGATTACAAAGTCGCCAAATTCATAGGAACAATAGAATTCGATGATACTATTCTTAATAACTTTGTCAAAACAAAGAAAAACAATATTTTGGCTCGTTGAGGACTAATTTTCTCTGTCTAGTTCAGACACAATTTTTTTATATTTTTTTTAGATAACAATTGATCCGAGATACATTGACCCAGGGCACGTTGCAATTTGAAAAAGACAACATATAGTATACAACCTAGTTATTTATGTATCTAGGACAACAAATTTTTCTGGGAATATACTTTAAAGAATCTACAATAATGGATATATAATCAGTTTTTAAAGAAGTAAGTTTTAGTACTTCGAAAAAATTAATAAACTTCTATTTCTTTAATGATGTACCTAGCATATGTGGCCCCATAAGGGGTGATGCCCACCAAGAAGCCTTAAAAATTGATGCATTTTGAGGATTATTTTTCCAGTGATAGTGCGATTGTGAATGATGTCCCTGCTGCTTTGAATCTTATATGCTTTGATCTTGATCAAAGAAACCTTGATGCGCCTGTATCCATACAAAAAATATGTTGTTTCTTGCCTGTTAACACAAACATCATTGATAATTGCGAGCTAGAATTTTTCTAAGAAAAGCTAATTTGGAGAAAGTATGAATATCACCTCTGATATAGATACGCTTTTGCAGCACATATACAGCAGTCCTTCCTTCTTTGGTACAATTTTTGTTAAGAATACACAGAACTGTAGCTGCATTTAAATATGTAGTGTCAATACTAACTGAACGCTCGGTTATAGACCTTCCGTAACCTTCGAGGGTACTCGAAAATGTTTATAATAGTAAAAAATTCGATATTTTGATGGCATAAACTTGTTCCAGTAGCTTAAAGTTTATTCGAGCTCTATAATTGAGTTCTCAATTAGTACTGTGACGAGGCAAATTTTGCCCGTCACAATAGCCGGCGTCTTGCACGTCGTCGGACACGCTCGAGGCACGGGGTGCATCGCCGCGTAGCCAGGGCCGCATCACGAATCGCCTGCTGAAAATATGAGTATGGCTTCTCGGCCGCTGCTACGGCTAGTTTGTCAGGGCCCTCCGATTTCTCGGTCGGAAGCTCAGGGGGGCACCCACTTCCCTGCTCCAGACAGGGCTTGCGGGTGCGGAAAAGCCGGCTCCATTATTCCTCTGTCCTCGCCGTTGATCCACCGTTGTGGCAACGTGCAGGGGTTCCCGACATTTTCGTGACTTCCATTCGCGGAGCACACCTTTGTGCACGCTACATGAATGGACATTGGTGTTGTTGGCTGGTAGAGGAATTGCCAGCCAGAAGGATTCCTCCCTTCAATTAGGGCAGGGTAACCAAAGGGTTACCTGCAGCCCTGCCAGAGTTCTAGCGCGAGCCAGAGCTCTGTTTGGTTTAATTCGGGAAAGCGGCGGTTTTTGGCCGAGGCGCCGAACTCCCGCGAACTTACGCCGCGCGGATTAGCGGGTACCGAGAAGTCATTGGTAAGACCGGCAAGTACTCCTGAGTCAATCAGGGGGTGGTGGTACGTCATGGGGAGCCAATCCTCGAGCCCTCGGAGCGCTAGGCATTCCTATAAGATAGGACATTTTCGGCAGAAAATTCATTTTTCTTCGCTCTTCTATCGACGACAGCAGACCTACAAAGTGCGCTCCAGTGATCCAGCCGATTCAGCCGACGTCTCCGAGAAGAGCCAAGGATTTCGCCGTCTTCCTCCCCGGGTTGCGGAATTGGTGAGCTAAGATTTCCTGTGCTCATTCTTTTGTTTCATCGGGAATATTGTATCGCTGGTACTATTGCTATCGCCCGCTTTCACTATCCTCGTACGTTGTGGTTACGTTCGAACATCGCGGCGGCCTGCGGCCGCCATTTCGTGAAACACTTGGTAGTGAAGCTAAGCAGCGACGACTTCAGCCCTATTATATGAATTGTGAGATTATCGATCGAGTATTTGGTAAATATCGCTCTTTCTCTGAGTCGCGAACCTCCCCCTCTCTGCTGAGATTAGCCGACCTTTGAGTCAATCTTGGAGAAATTGAGGTTAGCCTGGGATTTATTGATCGCCCAACTACATCAGAATATCGTCCGTGTCAATATCGTTCGAGTGAATATCGTCTGTGTGGCTATCGTCCGTGTGAATATCGTTCGAGTGAATATCGTCCGTGTGAATATCGTCCGTGTGGCTATCGTTCGGGTGAACATCGTGCTCGCGAATATCGTTCGAGTGAATATCGTACGTGTGAATATCGTCCTCGCGAGTATCGCTCACGTGATCATCGGTACCGGATCTTTTCATTATTGTGATTATCGCTTACCGCGGGATTATCGCTCGCGTTTGCCGCTCGTGAGTCTATTGCTCGTCTCCGTCTATCATTCGCGTATCATCGCCTCCGCGACTAGCATTATTTCCGCGAGAAGTCAGGAATCATTTCGCGTACGGAATTTTGCTTAGGTAACGATCCCAGGTAACGCTAGTCCCTTTTCGGTATTTGGCGCCTCAGTATTGTACAACGACGATTAGAGAATTGTACGGAGGAATTACTCCGAGGGGCCAATAAACTATATCCGTAAAAAAAAAATATTTTTTAAAAAATGTGACCGACTTCGAAAAACTGACAGAGTTCCAAAAAGCTGAAAAGTAAAAACTAAGCAGCACCAAAAATGCCCTGAAAAGTAAAAAATAAGTTGTTGTTTTTATGGATACAGAAATTTGCAGTCATAATATGCGATTTTGGCAACCTTCTTTGGCAACCCATTAAGCCTAAGTATGCTGCAACTTTTCGGAGGCGGCGCAAATATATGTAAAATATTGCTGGCAATTATGTGTCTTACCCGCGCTTATCCATATTCTATTTTTTACCCCTTCTTTTTTACTCTCTCTCCCTCTCCTTCTCCTCCATCCAGTACTTGCCTCCCTTCATTCCGTTCCCCAGCCTGAATTTCACAACTCTCTTCCACCTTTTTTTTACATGGGGGAAATCCTCATGGATTCCCCGCCCCCTGAGGAAGGGGCGGGGATATGTCGGACTCTTACCGACTAAAACCCCCATGGTGGCCGGCCTCTGGGGCCATCCAGAGCGGGCTCTGGGAACTCTGGACGAACAACATCCAGAGCCCGCGCTGCTCGGCCCCTCGGCGCAACGCGCTACCTCCCGGGGGGGCCCTGAATTGGGCCCCCCGGTACCTTGCACTTTGGCGACTAGGCGGGCCACACGCCTGGTCACCCCGCACCTGACCCTTGTTCTTGTAGAGGCCCCCGCTCCTCAACGGGAACCCCTCAAGGGCCGGTGATATCTGCATGCGCGACGGGGATGTGGCTCCCCGCCGCGCACAAGGGTAGAAACGGACCCACCTTGCCTGGGTCCGCGAGGGCTTGGGACGGTCGCCCCGGATAGAGCCTGTACGCCCCCCTCCGGAGTCGGCCGCCCCTCGCCCTAACCCTCCGTATTCGACCGGGAGCGCCACGACGGTCCCGGTCACGCTCGGCGGCCT
This sequence comes from Ectemnius lituratus, assembly GCA_910593735.2. Taxonomy (NCBI): domain Eukaryota; kingdom Metazoa; phylum Arthropoda; class Insecta; order Hymenoptera; family Crabronidae; genus Ectemnius; species Ectemnius lituratus. The sequence goes on from OU343037.1 coordinate 4,793,175, forward strand.
CCTTCTGCGAGAGAACAGTCTCGCAGAAGGAGGCCACCGCCGTCCAATTCTCCTCGCCGCCGACCATCGCTTTGACGACGGCCGACGGCGAGAGATCCGGCCCTATTTGGCCGACCAGGACGGCATGCTCCGCCGCCCATGAGGGACACTCCTCGAGGGTGTGCTGAGCGCCGTCCCGGTCGGCACCACAATGATGGCAGCGAGTGTCCTCCTCCTTGCCTATACGCGCCAGATACTCACCGAAACACTCATGTCCGGTGAGCACCTGGCACGTCCTGTAGGTGACGTCGTACCTCCTACCGCTATCCGCCCACTCAGTCAAGGAGGGGAGGATAGCCCCAACAGCCCTGCTGGCGGTGTGGCGCGGCTCGGATAGCCACGTGCTCCACCTGTCCAGCAGAGTCTGTCGGGCCTGGCGCTTCAGGCCCGCTACCACTTCCGCCGTGACGGGTTCGCCCCTTCGCCGGAGGTCCGCCTGGCCGAGATACACCTCGACCAGGAACTGAGCCTCCATTACCCAGGGGGGGATACCTGCCACGGTGCTCGCCGCTGCACCGGAGATGGTGCGATAGCCTCGGGCGACACGGATGGCCATGCGGCGGTGCAGCCGCTGGACAAGGTGACGGCACCGCGCGCTGGCCACCATACTGGTCACCCATACCGGGGCTCCATACATCAGTATGGACCGCACCACTCCGACATACAGCCGGCGAGTTGCCGGTTGCTCCCCCTTACGTTGGGGAGCAACCGGCAAAGAGCGCCGGCGGCAGCCTCAACGCGGGGAGCCACTTGGTCGAAGTGGACCTCGAAGCGCCAGTGGCTGTCGAGGATAAGGCCGAGATATTTCATCTCGGACCTCACCTCGACCACGGCGTCACCCACAGAAAGCCCGACCCGAGGAGGTGGAGCTGCCCCCCCCCCCCCCCCCCGAGCACAGAACCAAATGGCCTGCGTTTTGTGGGGGGCCACCCTCAGGCCGAGCTCCTCAATAGATGCGGACACTCGCGCCACCGCCAACTCGGCGATTCGCTTGGTCCTCCTCCAGTCGCTCCCGCCGGTGATGATGAGCGTATCGTCTGCGTAGCAGACGACCTCTATACCGACGGGGAGCGACACCCGCAGGACCGCGTCGTAGGCAATGTCCCACAGGAGCGGCCCAAGTACCGACCCCTGCGGGACTCCGCGGTCCACTTTCTTCTCCCTCGACCTTCCGTCCTGCCCAACAAATTCGATGTACCTGTCGGACAGGTAGGCCCCGACTACCCTCCTGAGGTACGGAGGCACTCGATGGTGCTCGAGCGCCCCCATAATCCTCTCCCAGGGCAGGGAGTTAAAGGCGTTGACGATGTCAAGCGACACCGCCAACGCCACACCTCCCCTGGAGACCGCCGCCTCCGCGCAGGAACGCACGCGATTCACTGCGTCCACGGTTGATCTTCCCGCGCGGAAGCCGTACTGGCGGTCGTCCAGGTCGGGACCCTCACCGGACAGGTGCTGGACGAGGCGGCGAGCGATGACACGCTCGAACACCTTGCCCACCTCATCCAGCAGACATATCGGCCGAAAGGCCGAGGGAGAATCTGCTGGTTTGCTGCCCTTTTGGAGGAGGACCAAGCGGGCCCTCTTCCACGAGGAGGGGAAGATCCCCACCTCCAGACACCGGTCAAAGAGGCTGAGGATCCTCGAACCTAGCGCCCCCATCGCCAAGGCCCAAGCCCTACCCGGGATGCCGTCCGGCCCCGGTGCCTTACCGGCTCGCAGACTTCTGGCTGCATACCGGAGCTCTCCAGGGGTCACCTCCAGTTCCTCAGACCATGAAGGACGGCCTGGTTCCCTGGAGGCGCCCGGAATTCCCGTAACGGCGGCGGAGGGGGTGATCCCTTCCCCAGCTGGGAAGAGGGTCCCCACCACCTGGTCCAGGAACTCCGGACTCAGGGTTTCGGTGATCGGAGGGGCCCACGGGCGGAGCTTGCCAAACACCGCCTTGTAGGCGCGCCCCCACGGATCACCGTCCACCATCCCCTGGAGCTCCTCGCAGGACCCGGCCTTGGCCGCCCTGACGGCACGCTGCAGCTGCCGCTGGGACTCCCGTTACGCAGCATACAGCGCGTCCACCCTGGCCATGTCCGGCCGGCCAATACGGCGCGCCCGCGTATACCGGCGTCTAGCCCGAACGCAGGCTTCCCTAAGGTCGCCGATCTGGGCAGACCACCAGTACACGCGGCGCCGCGGAGGAGGTCCACCGGTGGCCCGGGGCATTGCCACATCGCAAACTCGCGTCATGGCTCCCCGTAGCCAGTCCGCGGCCCCCTCCACATCCAGGCAACCGGCCGGCCCATCCGCCCAATCAATGGCCAGGGCGTCCTCATCGAGGCTCCTCAGCCTCCACTTACGTGGCGGTGGTGAGGCTTCGCGACCCCGGCGGCGGGGCCGTCTGCCCACACGTGCTCCCGTACCGGAGAGCTCCATGGAGACGTATCGGTGATCCGACAGCGTCTCCACTTCGCCCTCCACACACCAGGAGCGTAATCTGCGCACGACGGAGGGCGAACCCCACGTGAGATCCACAACGGAGCCGCCCCCACGCCGTACGCAGGTGTGGGCCGACCCTCAGTTTCCCAGCCAAAGGTCGAGGCCGGCCGCCCAGGCCTCCAAGGCCCGTCCCCTCGCGTCCGTCCTCGGGGAGCCCCAACTCGTAGACTTCGAGTTGAAGTCCCCGAGGACCAGCACCGGACGAGGCTGACACCGCTGAATGCAGCGGCCCAGCCCGTCCAGGTACTGCTCGTACTCCGCGAGAGGACAGCTTGGGGTAATATAGCACCCCACCACCGCCGTGTTTCCCCATAGCGCCGCCACGTATCCATCACCCCTCTCTATTAACGAGAGGAGCGGGGATCGGGTCGGCGCGTTTCCGCCCCTGACGATCGCCACGTCCTGGCGCTCGTCCCCCATCCAGAAAGGATGGGTTGGAACGCCGTATGGCTCCGCGACGACCGTCAGGGCAACTCCCCTCTCCAACGTGGCCTGCACGACGAGATCCTGAGCCGCCCGGCAACGATTCAAGTTCGCCTGGAGGATCTTGACCATTACTGGGTAATGTCCATGGCCTCCTCCAGGCGATCTTCCTCATGCAGGCCCTTCTGGGGCTCTTCGCCCGTCCCTTTCCCCTCCCAAGAAGGGAGAGATGGGAGGGCCTCCACCGATTCCATACTTGGTGCCCCTTCCTGGGTCACCATATCCCTCGCTGTCGAGGGGCACGGGGCAGCCGGTTCCGTGGGTCTTCCCACGGGCACCGAGGCTGGTGACTGGGTCGGCGATGGGGTCACACCCACCACCTTGCCAGCGGGGTTCGCCGTGACCGACTGCGTCCCCTTCGCCTCCCTCCCGGGCTTTTTCCCCTTGCGGACCCCCTTCGTTGCCCCGCAAGACTTTCCGCCCAGTCTATGGACCGCTGGCTGCCCCCTTGCTGCGCAAAGCACGCAGTTCGGGGGGAACTTGCAGCCGGGGCCATATGGTCCGCACCACCGCAACGGTAACACACCCCGGAGTGATCGACCGCTCCGGAGCACGTCGCCCTCACGTGACCCCACTCCAGGCACCTGAAGCACTGGAGCGGGCGCTGCGCGAGGGCCTCCATCCGTGCGGTGGACCACCCCACCCGGACCTTGGTAGCCGCCACAACCTTCTTGGCGGCCGACAGTGGGCACTGCACCCATGGAACACCCAGCCCACCGGGGGACCGACGGATCTGGCCCGTCTTAACTTCCCCCGGTGAGCACTGGCCGGCCGCTGCTACCGCAGCAGCTACCTCCTCGGAGGTGACTGAGTCGTCCAGCCCCCTCACGCGCAACTCTGCACGCTTCGAAGGCTGGGCGACTCTTACCTCGTCCCCGGCCAACACCTCCGTCAGGCGCTGCGAAAGCGCCTGGGCCTTGGCACGGGAACCCTCCCCGGGGATCTCTAAAATAAAACCGCCAGTGACAGCCCTCTTGGGTCTTACCTCACTTATGCCGAGGTCGGCCAGCGAGATTTGGCTTCTCGCCTTAGCCATGACCTCGGCATAAGTGAGTTTTCCACCCTGCGGCACTGTCAGTGTCACCGCCGCTGCTCTGGGCGAGCGGGGCAACGGAGCAGCGCCGCCTTTCGCCTGATTGGCATTCGCCACAGGCTTCTTGGCCGTCGTTGGTCTGCCCCTCTCCGCCTGAGCCTGGACAGCTCGAGCCGGATGGGCTTTCGGCTTCTTGCCGGGGGCCGTCTGCACCTTCTCCGGTGCTGTCTCCTTTCTCCTCGTCTTCCTACCCACTACCTTAGTCCACGCCTCGCTCAGGCGCGTGGCAGGTGTGAGTTTGGCGACCAATCTGGAAGCCTGGACAGACGAGGACTTATTCCCCTCCCTGCTCCCGCCCTTCCTCTGTCCCTTCTTCTCAGAAGAGACAGGGAGCACGGCCGCAGGGCCTTGCGGCGGCAGGGTTCTCCCAAACCTCTGTCCGCCTACCTTGCCCGGTGTACTTATGCCTAGGGTAGACAACTTCTCCTCCACGAGGGATACAACCCTCGCGAGAAGAGTCGCCTCCCAGTCCGGGCTCCGGACTGCGGGCTCGCGATTGCTCGCACTTGCACCAGAGGGCCCCGCCCCCTGTAGGCTCAGGATGTCCACCTTCCTGGAGAGGGAGAGTATCTCCCCCTCGAGGTCGGCGATCCTGGCCCTCAGGCGCCTGTTCTCTGCCTTCATAAAGGCACCCTCACCGTCGGAGCTGGCCCTAGCTACCAGCTCCGTTGCCCCCACTGTCCCTGTATGGGCTGCAGCCTTCAGCCGCCGTTGGTACGTGCCCTTGAGGTTGCCCGATGTGGCCACCAGGTGACGCACCTCGTCCATTGCCTGCAGAATCTGGGCACCAACGTCGGCCGAAGAGCTGACCCTCATTTCGCGTGCGAGCTTGGCCTCCTTGTGGATGACCTCACTCGCACTCGCATCTTCAGCATCTGCTGGAGATGCATCCGCCCCCCCCCCCCCCCCCCCCGGCCGGAGACTTGGGAGCTCGCCTCACCGGAACGCTCTCCTTCTTCCCGCTACTCCCACCGGACAGTTGGGCAGCTCGCTGCGTCTTCGCGGACCTCGCTGATCTTTTGGAGACCGACGAGGCCACTGACGACACCGAGCCGCCCGACAGGGTGGACGAGTCCGAGTCTGTATCCGACTCGAACGGCCTGGCTCTTTTCTTTGTCCTAGCGCGGGGCGTACCGGGCTTCGCGAAACCCTCCCCCGCCGCGTCAGGACCCTCCTGTACTCCATCGACGCTTGGCCCTATCGTCGACAGGACCAAGCCTTCGCAGGAAGCACCCTCCTCTAGCTCTCTCGTGGCTTTAGCGGATGCGTTGGCCGAGTGGCCCACCAACGCACCCCTGCAGTCGTCGGATGACGACGCGCATTGGCCTGCTTGCCCACCTTTGCGCGCCGGTACTAAGGAATCGCACCTTTGCACCGTAACCAAAACTTCTTTATTGACTCCGTCCATAGTTGATTTGATATCGGGGTTTCTTCCCCTATCCCTCTTAAGGCGGGAGAAATCCCCGGGGGAAATACCCCGGAATTCCCTTTTTCTTTACCATCCCGTACCACTTGTTGTACCTTGCTCCCCTTATTTTTTCCCACCTCTCCTCCTCCTGCTTTTTGCTATCCCTCCTTATTATTTCCTCCCTTCTCAGGTCCTCCCCTACGTCCCTTAACCTTTCCACCTCCTCCGCCTCCCACACTCTCGCCATATAGAACTCTGCTCTCTCCTCCTCCCACCGTCCCAACGCATTTCCTCTCCTTGCCCTCCTCCGAACCTCTTCCCAACATCTCCTCGCGAGTTCACCTCCTTTCCCTTCCGCCAGTTTACTTTCAAATGCCCAAGCTCTTACCCCTGCCTTCCCACTTAATTTGTCTCTCTGCAACTCTTCTCTTAAAGTGTACCCTGGCGTGCATCTCTTTACTCCCAGAACCCATCTCAGGTACTTATCATGCAGTTTCTCCACCTCTGTCCTCTCACTCCAACCCCAAATCTCCACTTCGTAACTTATTATCGGCCACACTAGCTTGTCAATAAGCCACGTCCTCCTCTCCCGTTCCTTCCCAAACATCCTCTTGCCTATGCCCCATACTTGCCCCATCACCGCTGACCCTTTTTTGACCCTGTCTTTGATTTGCTCTTCCTGTCTCCCATCCCTTGACATTACATACCCCAAGTACATGTATTTTCCTACCTCCTCTATCTTTTTCCCTTTCCATCTCCAGTCGACCTTTCGCAGCCTTCCTCCACCCCTCCTGCACCCCATCACCTTCGTCTTGTCCCTATTTACTTCGAGTCCCTTCCTGTCCATATATCTCTCTAGCTTACCCATCATTCCTCTCATTCCCTCTTCGTCTTCCGCTAGCAACACGATATCGTCCGCATATGCTAGCGAGTATAACTTTTCTTCTCCCAACTTCACTCCTCCTCAACCACCCCTTCTCAGCTCTTCCTCTAAATCCGCTATTAGCAATATAAATAACAATGAGCTCAGCGGACATCCCTGCCTTACACCCATTCCCATCCAAAACGTATCCCCTTCTTTGTCGCCTACTTTTATTCTCCCCGTCGTCTCCTTTAGCACCTCCCCGCATCTCCTAACTAATCCCTCTATCACCCCCCTTTCCCTCATCGCCTTCATTAATATTTCCCTGCTGACCGAGTCGAATGCTGCCTTTAAGTCCACGAACAGGGCTACCATTTTTCTTCCTTTCCTCATTATTTGTCTGTTTACCAGGTAGTTCAGGACGTATATATTGTCCAGCGTTCCTAGTCCGTTTCTGAAAACTGTCTGGTTTATTGGTAACAGACCTTTTCCTTCTACCTCTACCCTCAGCCTCTCCGCCAGCACCCCCGTGTACACCCTGTACGCCGTCTGCGTGATAGTGACCCCCCTATACTCATGCACTTTTTTCCCTTCTCCCTTCTTAATTATCGGCACTACCAACCCTTCTTTCCACTCCTCAGGCCACCCTTCTCCTTTCCATGTCCCATCGCATACCCACCATAAACCCTTTTCCACCTCCTCGCCTCCGTGCTTCCATGCTTCCCCTGGCACCCCATCACTCCCCATCGCCTTCCCTTCTTTTATTTTCCTCACTGCCCACCTTATCTCCTCTATAGTTAGGTCCTCTTCTTCGTCATTCCCTTCCTTCCTAACTGCTCCCTTCCTCACCCTCCAGCCCACTCCCCCCAGCAGTGCCTTGAAATATTCATCCCATTCCTCCATCTTTATCTCCTCGCATACTATCTTTCTCTTTTTTCTGTCTCTGTTTATCACCTTCCATGCCTGCGACTCCGTTTTTACCCTTTCTATCTCCCTCATCCATCTTTTCACTCTCTCCCTCTTTTTCTCTTCGCACATCTTTCTATACTCTTGTCTCCTTTTCCTGTACTCCTGCCCCTCGCCACCCTTCTTCCTCCAATTCCTCATCTCTTCCCTTACCCTTCTCTTTTCTTCTCTACACTCGGCATTCCACCATCCCTCTCCGCCTTTTGTCTTCTCTTTCCTTCCTACTTTTACTAACGCTGTTTTTACTTTCTCCTTCAATTCTTCCCACCCCTCTTCTACACCCCCCGTCATCCGCTCCCACTCTCCAAAGCTCTCCCTAAACTCCGTAATTCCTCTTTCATCCCACGTTCCCCTTTGTTTTATTTCTCCCCTTCTCCTTCTTCTCCTTTCGGACCCTTCCCGCCCCCCTTCTATCCTTACTATAAGTGGTTGGTGGTCTGTGTCTACCTTTTCTCCCACTTCCATACTGTGCACCTTATCCCTCGTCCTTTCGTTCCCTATAACATAATCTATCACTGATTCTCCTCTTCCCCCTGTGTACGTCTATTCCCCACAACTGTCACCAATATTATTGCCGTTCATTATCATCCAACCTTGCTCCCCTAGATAATTGCAGAGCGTCCTTCCTTCCTTATCCACCTTCTTGTCCCTCGACCTTCTAATCCCTTCACCATATTTCTCCTCTTCCTCCCTCGCAATTGCCTCTCCTCCCCCAAACGTTCCTGTCCTCGCGTTAAAATCGCCACCTATCAACACACTTACTTCTTCTTCTCTCTCTTCTATCCATTCTCCTAGCTCTCCCAGCTTTCTCTCCATATCCCCATTTATGTATACCCCCACTATTCTGCACCACTCTCCACCTAAAACTACCTTCTTCGTCATCAAACCTTCTTTCTCTTCTCTTTTCTCTTGCTCCACTCTTATTCCTTCTCTTACCCCAACCATCATTCCTCCCATTGGCCTACCGTTCCTGTTCTTTTTTCTTGCCCATTGAGCCTCCCAGCTATATCCTTTTGGCAAGTTTCTCTCTATCCACTTCCAATTGTTCTCGTCAATCCACGTCTCGCTTAACAATATTATATCCCATTCCTGCATGTCTTTCCAGAATTCTGCGTCCTTGTTCTTAAGACCTGCCACGTTCCAAAATACTACTGTTTCCCTTTCCTGATTTTTGCCTGCTCCTTTCGCCCCCTTTCCGACCTTCCTTATTCGTTTCCCTTCTCGCTTTCAAACCATCCCTCCACCATCTCATTCCATCTCCTCATTTCCCCGTTCACCCACATTTTCATATAGCCCACTTGCACCCTCTTCCCTTTCTGTCTTTTCGCTTCTGCCTCTTCTTCTATTTTCCACCTTGCCCTCCTCTCTAACTCTGTGAGATCATCATCTACTCTAACCCGTCTATCCTTCATTTTGAATCTGTTGTCCATCACTCTCCTCTTTGATTCCCAGCTTCCCAGTTTCACTACCGCCATTCCTCGCCCTTTTTCGCTAACCCTTCCTACTTTCCTTATCTCTATTATTTCCTCTTCCACCTCCATCTTTTCCCATAATGCTTTTATTTCTTCTCCTATTCTCTCCTCCTTTACTTCTATGCCCCTTGTTACCACGTTATTTCTTCTTTCCTCCCTTTCTTTCCTGTCGAGTTTTAGCTCCAGTTCTCTAATCATTCTCCATCCCTCCTCCTTGAATTCTGAATTTCCTTCCGCCTCCTTTTCCTTTTCCCATTTTTCTATCTTTTCCAACATCTCCTCCATTCTCTTCTTCTCCCTTTGGCAACTCCTTCTCTCTTCCCTCCACTCCTCCATTTCCCTTTCTCTACTCTCCCTATCTCTTCTTACCTCCTCCTGCAACTCCTTTATCTCCTTTCTGTACCCTCTTATCTCCCGCATCATTGCTCCAAACATCTCTTTTATCCCTGCCTCTCCTATCAGCTCCACCTCGTCTTCCTCTCGCTGCCCTGCTTCCCTTCTAACATATTCCCCTCTACACTCCTTTGGAGATGATAGCGTTTTTGCGCTCTTTTTGCGCGTTTTCCTGTTTTCTCCTTCTTCTTCTTCCCCCTTCCCCTCCTCCTCCCTCTCCTTTCTTTTCCCTCCTCCATACTCTTCAAACATTCCTACCAATCTTCCTAAATTTCCCGCGGTATCCTTCTTCAACCTTGCCGCGTTTGACGGCCTTTCCTTCTTTTTCCCACTCCCCTTGTTCCTGCTTCCTTCTGCATTCGCCTCTCCCGTCCCCCCTTCCATCTTTTTCTCTCTCTGCACCCTACCCTTTCCTCCTCCCTTTTAATTCTACTTTCCTATCCAAAAACTCCCGCCAACCCGTTTCTTCTTTACCGACTTCCACTGCTCTGCCACCTGTCGGCTTCACCCCCTACTAATCTACTTTTCCCCTTTACCGTCCTACCGACTCCACGCGTCCCCCTTCTCCTAACCTCGACAAACCGGTCCTTGTTTTCCCTTCCCTACCCTACCTCCTTCCTTCTCTGCCACGGCCCTCTCACTAAGCCCTTTCTGCTCTCCTTGCTCTATTCCTGCGCCCTTCTCCCGTACAATTCTCCTCACTCTTTCACTCAACACTCTTCGCAAACTTCTCCGCACTCAGTCACACGTCCTAACCGCTCGTCACCGGAAACGGAAGTCCTCTTGTCTGTTGTAATAGGGTTATTTCCGGTGTTGTGAACTCATTTGTTTTGCAGAATTTTTATCTTGTTCCATACGTACGTGAGGGAACTATAGTTTAGTGTTTCGGCGAAGGCCTCGAAGTCTTGGACTTTTTTTGCTTTGCATATTTTTTTGAAGTTTGCAAGTTGTCTCTTGTAGTTGTTCCAATATTCGTTATTTAGATAGTACTTCCAGTCTGCATAAGCAGTTTTGGCTGCGCGGAGGTGCTCGTCACACACTGGATCCCACCAGGAGTTGGGGTTACGATGCTTATTTGGCTGGGGTTTCTTCCTTGGAGGGGTTCTTCCCTGGGGTTGCTTTGCCTTGAGGTTTTTGTTGTCTGTGCAGAGTGTTGGTGGAAAGTGTTTCTGTTTGACGGTAACTGTTTTTTAGTTGTGTGACTGACCGATTAGTATATTGTTGTGTGTTGGAAGTAGTTTCGGGTAGATTCGCGCCTCCTATTTGCTTTAGCATAAAGTCTTTGTTAATACTATTGTTTGGAAGCGTGAGAAAGTTAATTGCTGTAGGTGCAAGCATGGGGTTGTAATCTGTCTTTCTTGGTACTTTATGTACTGAATGGAAGTCGGCTTGGCCTCTGGTTTTAATTACTGCCATGGTTTTGGCTTGATCCCTGCTAATGGGGTTGTAGGGCGTGATGGTGGTGTTGAGCACCAGTCTGGGCGGATGACCTGGCGGCCAGCCGGCGCAATTGTGCCCTGCTCTTCAGGGTACAGCGTCGGATGGCCGTCAGGGTCGTGCAAGGATATCGCACGATCTCCCTGGCGTCGGCATGCCTGTTGGCGAGGTTTCCGCCCCTGGACATCCTGGCGGTGGGGGACGCGAGGACCTATACGGGTCTTTGCACCCTCCGCGACAGGGGCGGAACACCCACGGAACGGTCGGTCGAGGAGCTCAAGCGCCAGACCCGGCGGCTCGTTGTCGAGATGTGGCGGGAGAGGCTGGAAGATCCAGCCAACACCCGCCACAGAGCCGGGCATGGCTGCTTCGGTGAGTACCTGCGTCGCATCGGGAAGGAGGCGACGGCACAGTGCCACCATTGCGACGGGGACCGGGACACGGCGCAACATACCCTCCAGCATTGCAGGGCCTGGGGGGAACAGCGCCGTGTCCTGGTCCGGTATATTGGGAGGGACCTCTCGCTGCCGACAGATCCTCGGCAGCGAGAGGTCGTGGAGGGCCTTCCTCGCCTTTTGCGAGGAAGTGCTCTCCCAAAAGGAGGAGGCGGAGCGGCGGCGGGAGAGGACGGACCCCTTCCGTCTGGGGAGGGCCCGTCCCCGCCGCCGCCTCGCACGGGGGGACGCAGTTCCCCCCAATTAAGGTCGAAGGCCCGTCCCCGCCGGTGGGGATTCCCTGCCAGTGGACCGGGCATGTGCCAAGGGGCCGCCGGGCGGCAGAGTGGTGGCTCTGTCGCCTCCGCAAAGCGGCCCCGAGGCGGGGCGGGACGTGTAGTGGTCGCACGTCCCGCTCAGGTGAGATTGACGGTGCGGGGGGCACGGTTCGCTCCTCCTTCGCCGGTGGCGAAGGAGTGCGGCGAGCCGTGTCTCCCTGCGAGTAGTGGGGGACGCCTCCCTCTCTCGTGAAAGCGAGAGAGGCGATGGCCACTCCCCCACCACGAGACGGGCCCCCACTAGGGGGCGGGCGCGGGGCGGCACCGGTCGTGTTCGAACAGAGTTCCCGGTGTCGCCCCAATAAGCGCTGAGGATGGCCACCGTGGGGTTTTAGCCGGTAAGAGTCCGGCACTACCCCGTCGCCCCCACCAGGGCGGCAGGGTGTCCATGAGGATTTCCCCACGAAAAAAAAAAAAAAAGGCGTGACGGTGTTGGTTTCTTTGCTGGTGTGGAAGAAAGGACAATTACAATTGAAGGTGTTGTGGTTGCCTTGATAATACAGACATTTCGGGGCGTAATTCGTGTTGGAGCATGAATCAAAGCACTTGTCAGTTGTTTTTCCACAGACTAGGCATCTTCGGGGTTTTTGACATTTGTTTGCGGTGTGGCCATAGTTAAGGCAATTTCTGCAGGTCTTGACTGGTGATATATAAGGTTTAATGTTCGATTTAACTATGTTATATGGAAGTATATATTCTGGCAAAGTGTTGCCTTCAAAGGTTTTTAGAATGGACTCACTGGATCCACTCTACTTCCTGATTGTCTGGATTTCTAGTTCTTCTATTAAGCCTAGTGGCTTTTAGGATATTGCAATTACGAGGAACTTTGGCGTGATTTATAATATCGTCTGTGTCAAGATGCGTTGGATATTGTTTCAGGACACCTTGTCTTTGGATTAAGTATGTTGGAATCCATGCTTTAATTTTGTTGGAGAGGTAAGGTGCATTTCTAACAAAGTCGTTGGCTTGCATATAATTTGGGAAGATGACTGCAATTTTTCTAAAGCCGGTGGCCTTGATCTCCTTGGCTCCAGAGTTGCTTTGGAATATTAGTTTAGCTAGGTCTAAGAGATTAGCTTGTCTCGAAGTCTTTTTGTGTTCCTTTAAATACTCTACTTCGACTAGAGCTAGGCCAGTATGCGAAGAAGGATATAGCGAGTGTTGAGGAGTGTTTGTGTTGTTAGAAGTTTAATGGCTCATATTGGTTAAATTATTTGGTTTGACCTTAGGTGTCCTTTTGAATGTGGAGTGTAGGTCTTCGTCGCCATCATTTTCGCTTTTCCTTTTGTGTGCTGGAGAGTCCTGGGTTGTTGATTGTGTTGAATTTCGTGTACTGTTGATGGGCAGATTCGGAGTGTTGATACTAGTAGTGTCAGTATCAGTGAATTTCTGATCTATTTGGAGTAAGTCGGGCATGTTGACGTGTCTCCTTATGGAGACACGTCACGCCACGTGCGTTTTTAAGGTTAACTTCTTAGAAGTGCTTGAAGTTAGAGTTTAATGGGATCATACTTCCTCTTTTATTTGTAAGACGGAGTTGGTGTTGTAAGGGTGCTTAAGCACTGATAATATAGTCTTTGAAACAGTGGTGATTTGGATTATTACGGATTATTTCCTCTGTACGATATTTGCAGGAACTTCTGTCGAACGTCACGCCCTTAGGTCTCATCTTCGCCGAGTTGTTGGAACTCCCATCGACCGCGAAGAAACATGGTTGCAGACTTACTTAAATTTAAGTACAAATTACCGTTAGACATTAGCGCCATTGTAAATACCCCTAACCTCAGAGCGTTTAAACGTATTCAAACGTTCCTTAGTTCTCATTATATTTGCCCGTAATTTTTAAGCTGTTAATCACTGTTGTGAAGGAACAACATCGTGGGCCGCTCCTGGTATTGCTTCTAGGAGCCTCAGGAGGCAGCGGGGAGCAACGATTCTGCTCCGATCCGAGCTGCCGTATGCTTGGATACCGCGTTGTTGATTGCGGCGACGGCGGCTCGGCTTACCTAGTAACGGATTGGTATAGGAATCGGAGAGTACAGGGGACTATCGTCTGGTCGCCTCTTGGAATGGAGAGATCGGCTATTAAAGCCGGTCGCCTTCCAGAGGAGTGAACAGGGGTCTACCTGGACGCCGGTCATCCACGGGAGAGTACGATAGTTACTCCGGGACGCCTCGAGGAAGGGAGAGATCGGCTATTAAAGCCGGTCGCCTGACCGAAAAGGAGAGTACTGGAGGACTACTCGGATGCCCCGTGTCGTTTTGCGCTTTTCCGAATTACCCTACGAAAAGGAGAGTTCGGCCATGAAGGCCGGACGCCTGATCGTAGGAGATGGGAGAGTTCGGCCAAGAAGGCCGGACGCCCTCGTGTAAACTGAAACCATTACAAGGCTGCCGTAAGAAAACGAATGAGCCTATCCTTTAACTATCCTGTTTTATTAACGAAATCCTGTCATGTATCCATGTCACAATAAACCCTATTCTTATTCATTCCCAGCATCCTGGGTTTCCTAAAAAAACAAAAAAAACAACCCACCGACTATCCTACACTGTGATATTTTTCTTAGTCTTTATTTTTATATCTATTGGGTCTCTATGACCTAAAAATAAACAAAAAAACACCCGTCATTGCCTCGCCACACTATTTTTCCCCTACTTTTGTCCCAAGCTGTCATGTTTAGCTGCCCGGTAGCATTGCAACGAAGGTAAAGCTCATGTTCGGCTTAACCCTCTCAGGTGCAGCAACAGTTTACCGTGACACGAAGTGCAAGTACGTGAGTGCAAGTAAGCAGCAATGCGCAAGCATGACTGATTCGGAGCCACTTGCAGCTCTAGTAGTTTTGCGTGGAGCAAGTCTCTTGTTATCGCGTTGAGCGAAAAGAAAAGAGGCTAAAAACGCACGACGGTGGTAGATGACTGAGTTGTTCAGGAGAAGAGTCGACAATGCGCTTGTTCGCTATCTGCGCTTCCAACACGTCAGTGGGCAGTACAAAAACTTTGTGCGTATGTCCCCGACGTGTTTCGAGTATTTGTTGACTAAAATTGGTCCGCAGATAGCGCGCCAGGAAACCAATTTCCGGACTCCAATTTCGATACAAGATAGGTAAGTGGTCTTCAACAACTACAAAAACGAGTAAAAGTATTTCTGAGTAATAATTTCCAAATATCGGCAGAGATTTTACATTGTATTTAACACATACCGTTTACTGTTTGAACTCTAGATTAGCTATGACGCTACGATTTCTGGCAAGTGGAGATTCATATACGAGTCTTCAATACCTCTTCCGAGTCTCGAAGCAGTCAATAGGACGAATCGTTCCGGAAGTTTGTGAAGCACTCATTGTCGAGCTGCGAGAAAATATTGAGGTGAGGGTGGTAGAAGGGACGGTATATTAACGGAGAAATGTTTCGCGTATAGAAAAAAGGTTCTTTATTACTAAAATTCTTAACCTTATTCTCTCTCAACTAACCTAAAATTCATTGCCATTGTAAAAGTCGTCTGTGGTCTGTGACGAGGTACGGGGTGCCACACACGATCTCTGTTGAGGTGGTGTACGGGGACAGCGTAGGTGGTCGCGGGTGCAGGGAGTAATACTCGTGAGGAGTTGACTGTACTGCGGGAGGGGGGACTGGGTAAATTTGAGGCGGATATATTGGGGAGGCTTAGTGCGCTTGTTACGGTGGGTATCCTATCTGACGCGGAGGGTATGCTGGGGAGGGGGCTGGCGAATTCAAATGGCGGAGACTATTTGTTTGAGTAGCGGCTACGCAGGCCCCGTACAGCTCATGCTCCGTTCTCATCACGAGATCCAATATCAAATGTTGGACCCTCATACAGTGTTGGGTAAGATAGGTATTCGAAATTTGAAATACGAAATCGAATAACTTATCTTAAGTGTACGTCAGAGCGTTGCGAAAACAGAATGAATATCTAGATAGTCACGTAGCATTCGAATATTATTCGAAGATACTATCTGACGAGGGACCCAGTCGAAGTAAGCGCTTCGAATAGTCACACCGAATAGATGGACTATTCGAAGGAGGATTCAAACGGTCGAACCATTCGAAAGGTTGGAAGATACGACTATTTTGATGGTCGCAGGTACGCCGCGTTCGAATGAACGGGGTGTCAAGATAGACTGTGTTGTGAAGTATTCGAATGGTGACACTAGGTGACACTATTCGAGCTACCTGAGGTTTGAATATTCGTTTGACAGTCGAGAGTGTCGAGACTGCCGAGAGGTCGCTGCCCGTTGCGCGGTTACTCCTCGCTCGTCGGTGGTCGGTGGATCGAGCCGATCAAGTGAATTTGGGATGCCATTTAATTTTGACCTGTTCACCAAATATTTACTGTCGGCCGCCGGATTAAATTCTTAACGTCTCGAAAAATACTTTGTTCCGACAAAATTAATAAACGTTCGTCGTTCACCAAATCTGTGACCCCATTTATTGTTAGAGGTCCCCCAAATACTGTTTTTTCCTGATGAAATTACATTAGTTGCTATTAAGAAAATTTGTTCGCCAAATTTGAGGCCTCATTTTATTTAAAATTGTTGTCCAAATATTCACTTGGAGCCATAACTGCAGATACTACTTCGGACATAACTTCAAAGCATTTAACATAACCGCAGTATGGTTTGGTGTTAATTTTTTCGGGAGCCAAGTGAGCCTGTCGATTCCAAATTAGTCGGCTCTGCGTCACTGCGACTGGGTTGGGTGGGACATAGCTTTGAAGCATTAACATAACCGCAGAATAGTCTGATGCTATTGAACATTCACTTATTTTGTTTAACAGACATTTATTTTTGTTGACAATTAATACAGTTTGGTGACAAAAAATCAATATGTGGTGTGCACTTTATGAACAAACGGGGTCACAGATTTGGTGAACGTTTACAAATTTTGGTGAGTATTGTAAGCACTTCCTTCAGGCAGTAGTCCGCGCCGGCTCCTGTGGACGCGCTCCAACCTCGCCGAGGCTCCTCCGAGGTCGCCTGAAAGGGGAGAAGGGAATCTATTGGGTACCAGGCCCTGTACAGGGCCAAATTTCTCTAATGAAGTTCCCCTCATCCGGGTGACTTCCTCCCGCTTGACCTCTCGGGCTCGGCGGCACTCGCTGATGTCCTCCTGGCTGGCTCGTTGCGTGTAGAGTGGCGGAGTCTGGATGTCAGGGAGAAAGAAGCAAAAGCAAATCCACGCGGATGGGTGACGAAATTGTTTATTGAGCCGGGACGGCCAGAAACCCTACAGCCCTCACGCTCGCGTCCGAACGATCGGCGTTCGGACCCTCGGCTTTCCCGTAGTCGCTGTACAATTTAAATTTCACCCGGCCTCGTTGCGCTCGCCTCGCTAGAAGGTATGGCACGGACACGCCAGTTGTAACTCGCAACCCAAAAATCGTCTTTGCAGCAGAGCTGCTCGCCTCGATGTTACGTGGTGGCTGATAGCATAGCCACGCAGCCGAAAAACCCAAAGACCGGCCGAATTCCCAAAAACTACCATCCGGTATGGACGGCCGTGACGCTCCTGGCTTTCGTACGCCTCACAATCCAGGGACGAGTATCCCAAAAATGAACCGGGGACTTTGCGGTGACTTGAAGAGTCGCGCCAAGGGAGTAGCCGGCTAGTGACCGATGGTCACCCGCACTAGGGTTGTCTCTACAGGAGCGTGAACGGCCGGCACCGAGACCTACAGATAACTTTAGGCAGGCAGGTAATTCCACTGAGCTCACCTCAACAATTTGCTGTCTGTCCGCTGAGGATATCTCTCCTCAAACTCGCTCTGGTATTGGTTCTAAGATGCACTCGCTCATGCACTCGCTTATTACACGGTCGCTCACAAAGTGAAGAGCTTCCGGTCCTACCAAAATTTTGCCCAGTGTTACGTTGCCGCCTTACGCTCTCGATCTCTCGATGCCGCCGTGCCGGTCGATATCGATCGGTGTCGAGGGCGAGCATATCGATCGCTTCGCTACGCTACGCTATCCGCCGCTGTCTTCAGCCTGCGAACGCTGGAGCTCCTGAGCCACGCCGATCTGTCTGTCGTCGTCATGTTATCCGTCGTGCACCCAGGCTTAGAGCGGCCCGATCGGCTCGTCGTCTTGGCGGATCGTCGCCCTCACTATGGCTCGCATAAGCAGGCTCACCGAGCTTATCTCCTGCTCCTCGATCGACTGGTTGCCCTTGTCGCTTGATTAAGCTCGCAAGTAGAGACAGTGCGTTATTAAAGGTTCGATGGTTAAAGGCGGTACCCCTTGGAGCTACGGTGTTTGAACGAGGTGGCGAGTGCGTGGAGAGAGCGGCGCGGGGTAGGAGTCTGGCGACAGACGCGTCTCAGACGCGTGGACAGAAATATTTTTCTGAGGGCTCAGAATTTAATTTAGTGAGCAATTGAGGTTAAATGCGGTTTCATATTAGGTGCGGATTTACTACTTTTGATGGACAAGGAACTTTTTCGGTGACAAATAATATACTTTGGTAAACGCTTTACTCAAATAGGGTCTTAAATTTGGCGGACAAAAGTATTTTTTTGATGGTCATGGAGGAAATGCTATACTGACAAGAGAAAGCTTGTGAATCTGAATTCACATATTAAAAATTAACTGACAATGGAGCCACATTGAATGTCAGCAAGTGATACACGAGTCTTTGTCTGCGATTTTGTATAAGTCTGGAGTGTGATCGTGACGATATAGTAAGGCATGCTTTTCCTGTATTCCACCTCGGCTATTTTTCAAGACATTTGAAAGTATGTCAATGTATGTCAGATCCATATTGCGAAATCACTGTCGGCAGCTAGAGACGGATAATTTCTTGATTGAAAATTGGCGCGCAAAGAAAGTTGGGAAGTTTTTTGTGTTTGAGGGTTATGTGTGGACGAGGGGAAGAAATAAATTTTGATTCACAGGCTGATGTTGTGTGTATGTAATAGTTTATTACACACACCAAAAAAAAAAAGTCTTAGGTTTAACGCACGCCACTACCATCTATAATCTATAAACTACTCTAGACTTAGAGGTGTCAAAACTTATCGGGGTACGCTTACAACCTAGATCTTAAAACTAAACTATGATTATCTAAGGTTAAAACTACAATACGGCACGCCGGTTCGCCGTGAGAAGTGTACATTGCTCCAGAGACGCATCGCTCAAGGAGCTTCGTCGCGGGCTTAATATCAGCCCGGCACAACTGAACAGCCGCTCGACGGGCGCAGATGATGGAATGGCCGTGTTATAGTGATAAAACGCCTTGCGGACATGATCGTGGCGGCGTAAACTTTCCACTTGTTTGCAATCCTCGCTCAAGAATTGGAAGAACTCAAGTTCCACGGAGTTTCCGCCAAGGCGGTCCTCCTCCGAACTCCTCTGGTCCTCCATAAAGGCAAAGAAGTCGCCGTGCTCTGTGGCGCGTCCCGAGTGCTCGTCGGGCGACTGAGGCGAAGAAGTGCTTCTCGCCTTGGTCCTGGCGTTTGAGGTTGCAAAGATCTTCACCGCAGCGAGTACGCAATCCTTCATGGCGCCTTTTTGCGCGGCGCAGGACCGCGGGAACCAGCGAAGCTTCCACCTCGGGTGGGTCACAGTGGCCACAACATACTGCCGAGCGTCTCTGTCGATGGTGGTGGTGCGGTCGGCACCATCAATAGGCAGCAAAAGATTCCGAAACCTTGTCCGCAAACTCTCGCTGTGGTGGAGGCGGAGGGGGCCGCAGAACTTGAACGTCGCTTCTCCATTGTCCTCGAGGACGGACAAATTATGCTCGATGGCATAGAGCCATGGCAATATGTCTCCAAAAAATACGTTATCGCCCTGGAGGTTGTCCAGGGCGTAGGCGATGGGTTGGACACACCGTCGGAATTCTTTTAAGAATTCCACATCTGTCGAAGAGAACAGCGGTTGTGACGGGGCAGACGCGCCCGTCGCAAGACTCCTGCTCAGCGCCGCTCTCGCCGCGCACTTGCCACTTCGTTTAAACACCGTAGCTCCAAGGGGTACCGCCTGTAGCCATTGAATTATTACTAATGCGCTATCTCTACTTGCGAGCCTCATCTAGCGACGAGGACAACCAGTCGGTCGAGGAGCAGGAGATAAGCTCGAGGAGGAGGGGCCCGGATGCCCCCAACTGCGAGCCATAGTGAGGGTGCCGATCCGCCGAGACGACGAGCCGATCGGGCCGCTCTAAGCCTGGGAGCACGACGGATGACAGGCCGAAAACGGACAAACCGGCGTGGCCCAGGAGCTACTAGCGTCCGCAGGCTGAAGACAGCGGCAGATAGCGTAGCGCAGCGAGGCGTTCGATTCTGGCGCGCGGGATCGATACGCCCGCCCTCGACATCGATCGACCGGCGCGGCATCGAGAGATCGAGAGCGTAAGGCGGCAGCGTAACACTGGGCAAAATTTTGGTAACGCCGGAAGCGAGTCACTTTGTGAGCGACTGTGAAGGAGGCGAGTACGCGAGCGAGTGATTAGAGAAGTTTTCGAGAAAGCGAACTAGGAGTTTTTGTGATCTTTGAGGTGAGCCCAGTGAAATTACCTGCCTGCCTAAAAGTATCTGTAGGTCTCGGTGCTATCAAGTCGCCGCAAAGTCCCCGGTTTAACTTCGAACTTATAGATTGTGAGGCGTACGAAAGCCAGGAGCGTCACGACCGTCCACCCCGGACGGTAGTCTTTGGGAATTCGACCGGTCTTTGGGTTTTTCGGCTCCGTGGCTTTTCGTCTGCTACCGCGGAATATCGAGGCGAGCAGCTCCGCTGCAGAGGTAATTTCGTGCACAAATTGTAACTGGCGTGTCCGAGCATTACAATCTAGCAAGCGCGAGGCCAGCGCAACGAGGCCGGGTGATAAGTTAAATTGTATAGCGGCTACGGGAAAGCCGAGGGTTCGGACGCGACTGTGCGGACGATAAGATTTCTGGCCGTCCCGGCCCAATAAACATCTTCGCCCCCCATCCGTATGGGTTTTCTTTGCTTCTTTCCTCCTGACATACAGACTCCGCCACTCTACCGTACACGAGCCAGCCAGGGGAACATCAGCGAGTGCCGCCGAGCTCGAGAGGTCAAGCGAGAGGGCACCATCCGGGCGAAGGGACCTGCATCATAGAAATTTGGCCCTGCATAGGGCCTGACGCCCAAACGATTCCTTTCGCGCCTTTCAGGTGACCTCGGAGGAGCCTCGACGAAGTTGGAGCGTGTCCACCGTAGCCAGCGCGGACTGCGACCCGGGAAAACGCTTACACGGTATATCTGCAAACGAGGAAAAGCAAGTGTGAACAATGGCAGTTGAGATTTGAGAATCTTTTTAGCAATGCTAATATTTTGTCAAAGAAGATTTTTCTGCATACCAAGAGCAATGCAAACGTCATTGAGTTTCCCTTCGATGTCCGGTGTCAAGAGCTCCCCGATGGAATCGTATTGATAGTTCGACCGGGTGGCACACGGGCAGTTCGGCGCCTTGCCGATGATACCCCGATACACCTCGGCCGCCTTCGAGCTGGACCTGTTCGTTCTGTTCCAGAGCGCGCAACACTTTCCAAAGGCGCTCTGGCGCAGCTTGTCGTACCCCGTATTCGCCTTGGCCAGCTTGGCGATGTCAATAGATCCGATCAAATTGAGGATGTGGCTGCAGCACCGATGGTGTTTCAGCTGCGAGACACTAGGGGCAGCCATCTCACTCTCTTGAAACAGAACGTCGATCGCGACGAAGGACATCTGCCTCTCAGCTCCAAGGAAGTCGTCCTCCTCCTCCTCCTCCCCGCAGGCCTCCACCACGGCTGGGAGGTGGGCCTTGGCGAAATTCGCCACATTGTCAGTGACAATGCACGTCGCCAATTCACGCAGATTGTAAGAATCGTGAATGTCCTCGATTAAATTAGCGATGCGATCGTGTGTATGCGGCGCCTCGAACCGCCTACAGGCGATCGCTCGGGATTTTCGCTGAAAGTGGGAGTCGATCCAATGGACCGTCATCCCCAGGAAGCTGCGCCGGTAGGAGGACCAAATGTCCGCCGTCTTACAGGTGTAGGTCGCTGCTTTTAGGGCCTCCCTCGTGGCGGTCATCATATCGGTGTAACTCGTGGATAGCTGCTTACTTAAAGTCCTCCTGGACATGCAGCGAACGGCACCCCGGAGCTTTACGAGGCCCGCGACCAGGGCCTGAAATTCGGGCTCTCCACCGTCCGCAAAGACTTCTCACTGGCGAACACTTATCCGGAGATAAGGCTGTCCGCCTTCTCCTGATCTGTCCTGCTGGCGGATGTGGATGCTGCGGATCCTGCAGCAACCTCCTCCTCCTCGGCCACCGCTTCTTCCTCGGCTCGCTGCCTCTTCCTCGACGTTGTGGAGCGCCTTCCATCGAGGTACGCCACATACTCGTCATGTATGGCGGGATGTTTCATCCTCAGATGGTTCTTAAAGTTGGTGGTGCAGCTTGTGTACCCACGAAATGTGCTGGCGTACTTGTTGCAAGCTGCTGCTACAGCTTTGGAGCCCCTTGGGCGTCCTGGACAGCTCCGGAACACGGAAGAATCGTCCGTCAAGAATGACCGGAAGACTGCTTCTGTCTTTGCTGGCGGACTCCATGTCGATGATGCGATGAAGGCGATGAAAGCTCGATGTCGAAAGTCGATAGAATCGTCTTGTCCGGTCACCGGTCACTGGAGACTTGATCGCTGGTTCACAGAGGTACGATATTCTAGCTTTCAAGGTCCCTGGTATTTAAGGAAAAATTTTGCATAGTCGAGTAGCCAATCAGAATCAAGAATGAACTTAGACGAGGTAGTCCCACCGATGAGGTGCCTCGGTGCCCTGCATCCCTCAAGGGCAATAAACCGCGCGGTGCCGCCGGTACCAAGGTGTCCCGGCGGTGGGACGCGACGCACCTCGTATCTTCGGCATGCACTCGAAGGCTTGAGCTGACTTTGCCTATCCATGTCCTTTGCACTTCAGCATATCGTGATCTTGGAGATTCTTGAAGTATAGCTATTGTTGGGGATTTCCCTTGCCGCAGGAACCTCGTAGTTCGCGCGGTCGGGTGCCCGATGCGGCGATTCGCGGCTCTTGAAGAAATCCCCGCTGCAGTGCTTGCGAGATTCATACTTGTATAGCTTGAGGTGCTACGTGTGAATGCATTCCGACAACATGAATTCAAGGCTTTGAAAAGGGCTGAGAGAATTAGTTTCATTATGACACGAGCATGAAAATGCTGAGTTTGAGAGGGTCAGAATTTTGAAATCCATTACTTGAAACGTAGAATTAGTGAGGAAGATATCCTCTGGGACAAACCGTCACTTTACTGATCTGTAGGCTTTAAATGTCGGTCGGCGAGTAATAGTACATCGTGATGCAAGTGTTTATATGCAATACATATAAACTTGTGCGAATGCTCATAAGGATAATGAACACGACACAGAAATACGTTGCGGAAGCTTTTGAGAAATACTCTGTGCGAACCGGAGTTCCAAGATTCAGTCGTGGTAGCATTACCATTGTCTTTCTCGCTACTGAACTTGTAACCGGAGATGGGACTGGATTGATTAGTTACAACATACATTATGTTATAAAACACGATTGTTTATTATCGATCAACGGGCAGGTGGGCCTCATCATGGGGGCCTCATAGATATATCTTGCGGGAATCGCCTTAGCCAACTCTCTAGGAAAGTAGAAAATATTTTTTCGTCCGACGACGATGAAGATGTGTTAGGGGTTGTTAATTTTTCCGCCGCCGTTCTCAAAATCGCCAATGTTTCGGCGGCAATCGGGTCTTCATTTGACTTGCTATTCTTTGCCCGCGACGGTGGATGTACGTTTTGGGGGGGGGGGGGGGGGCCTGTCCTGATGGCCCAGGTTTGCGTTCTTCAATTTTGACGTTAAGTTCGTCGCCATCATCCATTGTCTCCTGGAAAGAAAATAAACAATAAAAGAAGTTGTATTTTCACTTTGTCCCGTGAATAATTCGGATTTGTGGACAATGTAAACTACTCTGCCATTCCAAAGACTTACTCGGTTCGCGAGAAATGATTTTCCGGAGCGAGCGCACCGGCGAGGTAGCACGGCGCGGTGAGGTTACTCGCAGCTATTTTGGTCAATCGGTGCGGTGGGGGACCGAAACTTATAGGATATTTTAACTCCTGCAAGACTCCCCCCGCAGGGGGGTATCGTAGGCTGAAAGCCTGGATGTGAGGGCGATTCCTACGGTGCTTTGGTGTGTAGCGTCACCACGTACCTCGAGCCGCTGTAGGCATACCAGTTAGTCTGGCTGTACGGCCTTAACTGGGAGCGGTAACGTACAAGCTCTCGCGCTTGCGTCCGCGAACGGTCATACCAGTCGACCGCGAATACTGGTACCACGGGGTTGAGAGCCCCACGGCCTCGGGTCGTGCCTCGACATGGGTAGAACCATCGTGGTGGCAGTGGTTAACTCCGTATGCTGGAGTAGGGATCTGGCTTGCTGGGTCCCGGCGTGTGAGTCGCGGACCACCAACTCGGGTGCCAGTCTTCCATAACTGGTAGAGTGTGGATAGTCACTCGATCTTACCATTGGCTGGACGCTTGGGCCTACACCCATGGTTCGCAATGGGAGCCAATTGATACATGGCTTCGTCCTGTTGATCTGGCGCGTTGGTTGGGCGTTCTCTCGACTCCGTGCCCATGGGGGACATGTGAGTAAGGGCTTATTTCCTGCGAGACTCCAATGCTTCTACCAGATCAATTGAGCGAGTGTGGGTGCGCTGATAACGGAGCTATTCATTATTATTTGTAAAAAACAATTTCTATTCCACGTCATGCTCTCAGATATCGTAGGCAACGTATTTTCTACTTTTTCGGGGCAACCTTTCTGCTATTTTTTTAAACTAACTTCTGCAACTCTAATGCCATACACGAGAACAATATGTGTTACGCGCAGATAGGTTAAGATATTGTAATAATTATGTTGTTTTGTGAATTTCGGTGATGGACGATGAAAGAGTCTATTATGTTAACGCTCGAAGACATTGTGTCATTGCGACAATAGTCCCCCTCCTCAAGGCCCAAATATGTGCATAGTTTCGAATTGTCTCTTGGACTACCGCCGCCGACGGAGCTTCCGTATTTTTTTTTGCCACGGATAGCGCTTTCTCGCTAATGGAAAACATTATGAAACCATATCCCGGCATCCACGCAATACGATCCACAAAACGCATCTTCAACTATAAACTGACTCGAACGAGAAAAGTAGTTGAAAATACTTTCGGAATCGTAAGTTCTGTTTTTCGGGTTCTCCGGAAGCCATTGCTTTTACAACCAGAAACTGTGGGAAAAATTGTTATGGCAATAGTGCACTTGCACAACTATTTAAATTAGTATTCTGCTCGTGAATACGCGTCACGCGAATCTATCGATCGCGAAGAAGATGGATACGTGATTGAGGGTGCGTGGAGGCGTGACGAAGAGGGAATGTCTCCACTAATCCCGGTCAGGAGTGTGCCGCAACGATCGTCACGTCGCTCAGAAGCAATCAGAAACGAATTGGCCTATTACTGCGTGCAGGGGGGAGCCCTGTATTTTGGTAAGATTGATACCAATAGTGTGGTAGTCGACGCGTTCTCAACACTAAATATATATGTCCTCAACATTTGTTTAAACCAATCTGCATTTTATACGTTTGTACTGATCCCATCAAAATCCTCATCCCACAATAATAATGTTGCGAACTGCTCACCGTGTTCAATCTTTTTCGAGGCCTGTCCTTGTCGTCGACGAACTCCAGGGCATCGTACCCAAACCATCTGCTGTGGTAGATTTCACCCCTTTCTACAGGTAGAGATATGTCATATAAATAGTGACGTTGCGTTTGTCGTACGTCACAAAAGCAACTCTCTCACTCAAATCTAGCGCCGAGAAAATAGTAAACTAGCATCTCCAATAAAGAGCCTCAGAGGATCGAGAATCTTGACTAACGCCGAGCAACTTCGCCTAAGCCAATTAGGGAGCAGCAACCAGGGACGGCCAACTACCTACGGCACCCGAAGTCACCAACTCTGCCAGCCCAGAGGAATTCGGCCCGACCAGGATGAACATTAAGGGGTCAGCAGTCTCCGAAAGTTTCCGACGACGACTGGTCAACGTGGGAGGAAACTGGGTGGTGAGGCAGGCGACCCCGAGGCACCCAGCAACGTGGGAGGCTGACCGTTTGTCGTCTCGACGGAGCGGGGTGGGCGCACTGTGGGGTCTACGGCCCTGGCGTCGTTCGTCCGAGGGCTTAGCGAGCCCTGAGCGCGCGGTAGGATCCGGCGATTTCGGGGGACAAAGGCGGCTAGGCGAACGTTAGGGAAGAGCGCGTAGAATTCGGCACTCTGGTGCTGACGATCGAAGCGAGCGGCCTAGCGAGCGACTAGAGCGACTAGCGAACAAAAGAAACGATTAACGAAGGAAGAAAGGACGAAGCTTTAACGCTCCTCTAACTTCCCACTAACGCCTAGGGAAAAACTAGCGGTAAGCGAACATCTTTCCGGTCTAGCAGTCTGTAAGGGACCCACTTTTGTGGGATCTCAGCTAGACCTTCGCTGTTTCTTCGCCCTTCAGGCATGTAGCTGCTCGACTGTAAGTTTCCATTACGATCTATTCGCGATCTTCCTCTCTATCGAACTTCCGAGCTTTCCATCTGATCTATCTAGAACTGAAATCTTCCTGCGGGCTGACGAAGTCAGCCAAGAGTCAACGTGTAGCTTTGCGTAGAATTCAGACGACCGCGAATTCATCAACCGCCTTAACGCCGAATAACCGCGTCGAACTAGCCAACATCGTATGTGATCTTGACGTACTTCTAACTCGCGGCCACGTGCTTCGCCCGAGGTTGCTAGTGAACACCTCGAGCGAAGGACCTTGTTATCGCTTTGCATTGTCGAAATAAAACAGTTTTCTAGTTCAATCCTGGCCACTGTTCATTCGTGTCGAACCCACGTGCTCTCCCTTTGTTTGTCTGAGCTAGCCGAAGGGCACGTTAAGCCGTCTCGGGAGATTCCTCGTAGCCAGCTCTTTTGCGAACAACGGATCTTGTGTTGCATCTCCGATGCCTGGCGCCCAAATTTGTGTGTGCTTGAGGAATCGTTGGCTTCGGATCTCTCGAGCCGAAGTCTCGGGAAAGGAAATAGTTGCAAGAATTAACGAATGAAAGAAATTCACGTATTCGAGAAACTAGTACTGCCGAGTTATAGTCAACCATAAACGAATTATTCTCGAGTCTAGTTAGCAGGGTCGAGAATAATATTTCATTTTCCTGATAATGTATATACACCTTAAGATTCCTCAAATGTCCACCCAAAGGTGCGTATGCATCTGCCGAACCGAGGGCGAGCACGAACAGCTAGACAATAGATACCGACACATGGGTCCGGTTTCGAAACAGTTTTCGAAGCTGGGTTTTACAAAAGCCCAGGTCAGTGCGCCAGCCTTCTCCCCACTCTGTGACACTACTAGCCACCTTTGAAGTTTCTCACCTCTACATTGTATTACAATGTATTGCTATCTCGATAAGTTATATTTTACAATTCCAATTAGTTACAACTTATAATAAATGTGAGTTTTTTCGGACTAATTTAACCGGTGCACAGTGGTCCAGATACTGCCTAAACCGCGCCAAAAATCGAAATTTTAAGATCCCCGAACATTTTTTGCATAATTTTTTCTTGAAAGAAGGATGTCCAAAGCACTCAAAACCGCTTTTGTTTGGTCCATTCCTTGCAGCCTCACTCCTACAGAATTAGTGAAAGTTAGGACTCGGAAATCGTTACTGTGCATTTTGCATATGAAATTCGTTTTAGAGTTATAAAAAAAGTCCCACCGAGTCCCGCCTTCTAACTTACATTTTCTGAAAGCTAAAAGTACAGACTTGAAGGCTATAACAATAAGAATCGCACATATTTGCACATTTTTTATCCGTGGTCAATAAAAGGGCACAGTACGCAATATGATTTTAAAATTGATCTGTTTTTGGAGTTATACAAATACCCCAATAAGTTCTGCCTTCTAAATTACATTTTCTGAAAGGTAAATGTATGACTTGAAGGTTATAACTATAAGAATTGTATATACTTGCTCTTTTTTTAATGTCACAAAAGGACACAACACCCAGTTTGACTGTATTTAACATTGTCCCTTTTACATGCTGATGCACTAGGAAGAAGTATTTTACAATAGAATGTATCTCTGTTTAACAATGACTTTTGATACACTCATCCTTCCTTGACCAATTTATGATAGGGACACATAGTGCGTGCACGACCCTAGCGCACGCGTGGTGATCAGGCGCCAACCATTTTTAGTTTATAGCAGACAGCCATCAATAGGGTCAGGTAGTGTTTCACAGGCCGAAGATGCAAAGGATGGCAAGCAGTCATCACGGACTGGGGAAGGCAGGGTTCTTGCTTTCAAGTAAGAAAGAGAAGCAGTCGGAAGATGAGGGATAGCACCGCACTTATCCTAGAACCATTTTGGAGACCAGCAGTAATTTTGACACTAAATACATTCTCGACAACCTTTTTGGGACATATACAGATAGTTGTATCGTGAAACGAAGCGCGTCAATACTCTCATAAAGCGATAAAAGGAAGCCTCACAAGTACTGGAAAATGACTTCAGGGTCGCAAGATGGATAATCTCTTTCACATGTTTAGGTAGTATGATGCGCTGACCGACCGAGTCAACTTTATGATCACGGCATCGCTAATCCCTCTCACCTGCCCTCTCACCTGCCGGTATTCATAAAACTCCGGTTTAGACATAGTATCGGGAATCGCTCGGTATGTCTACTTTTGGCCATTTCAAGGGTTCCTCTGAAGTAATTGGCTACAAAATACAAGTTTCACCTGATTAGTTTCTTAATACCATGCTTTTCCCTTCATATTCTGACCGCTTTCCACTTCAGGTTTACTTTACATTGAGATTTCTTGTGGAAAGTATCGAAACATATTCACCGTTTCAAATAGGCACATTAGGATCAAAACTTGGGAGTGTTTATAACAGATTGTTTATAAGGAGTGTTAGAAACAAGTTTATAACGTTATAATGACGTTTATAGCTAGCGTTTGGCACGAGAAGTTATTGTCTTCCATAGTCATACAATGGAATTTCGTGAAACGAGAAAAAATCTCGCCAACAACCTATTCGGAGCAAAAGGCGGTCGAGCTGGT
Source organism: Ectemnius lituratus (assembly GCA_910593735.2). Classification (NCBI taxonomy): domain Eukaryota; kingdom Metazoa; phylum Arthropoda; class Insecta; order Hymenoptera; family Crabronidae; genus Ectemnius; species Ectemnius lituratus. The sequence continues at coordinate 4,821,757 of OU343037.1, forward strand.
CAAAAGCAAGCTGTAATGGAATATATTATTGGGAAAGTTAGTGGTGCACAACGGGCGAAAGTTAAAAAGCAAGTGAACAGGTTTTGCAACAAAGTGTTCGATAAGCTGGACAAATGCTTTCGTGTGCGTGATCGCTTTTTAACGCAATACAGTGAATAGTTGAAGGGTGAGTTTGTGTTGGTGGTACACTATTCTCAAGAAGACGATACCCCGCAGCCTTCAACTTCAAAGAGAGGGAGGCCTGAAGTCGAATTTACTCAAGCATCAAAACGCTCCAAATTGCGAAGAACGGAAGAAATCGGGGCATCCACTTCAGGTGCTTGTTTATCTTTGGCGGCCGGTACAAAGGTCAGAGAGGAAAGCAGTTTAGAGAAAGGCTGGAGGTGCGGGCGGATTGCCCACACAGCCCTGCTGGGCTCGATGCCTGGCTTGTCGAGCCAACTGGCCCACGAGTCCTGCAGATACTGCCGGGACTGGCGCTTCAAATCGGCCTTCAACTGTGTGGTGGCCAAACCTCTCTGCCGCGCATCGGATAGGCCTCTGTAACAGAGAGCCTGCGAGCGGGCTACGATCTCCCATGGAGGAGATCTGGCCACCACACTGGCTGCACGGTGGGATACAGTTCTGTACCCCCGGCAGGTCCTTATGGCTACACGCCGGTGTAGCCGGCCCACCCGAATTCGGGTAGCGGCGTTGCCAGCGCCGCATAAGGCCTCGGACCATACCGGGGAGCAGGACTTGCGCCCTGACGATTCCACCATACAGCCGACCGACTTTTTCGAGAGGGCCCTCGAAGTTTGGAAGAAGCCGGCATAGCGCGCCGGCCGTCTTCTCCGCCCTGAGGAGGATCCTCTCGAAGTGCTCCTTGAAGCGCCAGCGGTGGTCGAGGTGAACTCCGAGGTACTTAAAGTATCCCTTCACCTCGACCAGGGTGTCACGCACCATGAGCCGGGCCTCCGGCAGCAGACCCCAAGGACGACTGATCCAGGCCGCCTCGATTTTCTGCGGAGCTACGCGGAGACCCAGGCTCTCCACCTCGGCCACGACCCGCCCGGTTGCCAGACTCGCGAGACGGCTCGTCCTTCTCCAGTCCTCCTCGCTGGCCAGCACTAGGGTGTCGTCTGCATAACACACCAGCGCTGTACCAGCAGGGAGGTGAGCCCGCAGGACCTTGTCGTACCCGAGGTTCCACAGGAGGGGTCCCAAAACCGACCCCTGCGGAACACCTCGGGCGACGTCCCTAACTCCCCATTGGCCGCCGCCGGCCGGAAAGCTGACGGTCCTGTCAGACAGGTAGGCGCGGACGACCCGCTACAGGTACGGAGGCACTCGGTGGTACTCGAGCGTCTCCATTATCTTGCCGCAGGGGAGGGAGTTGAAGGCATTGACGATGTCCAGCGACATCGCCAATGCCACCTCACCCCGGGAGGTCGCCGCGTCCGCGAAGGCCCTAACACGGCTGATAGGGTCAACCGTGGAACGGGCTTCGCGGAACCCGAACTGACTCTGGCTCAGATCGGGACCCACCCCGGACAGATGCTGGACGAGTCGGTCGGCGATTACTCGCTCAAACCACTTTTCCGACTCGTCCAACAGACAAATCGGCCGGCAAGCCGACGGGGAGTCGGCGGGCTTTCCCTCCTTGTGGAGAAGGACGAGCCGCGACTTTTTCCAAGCCCTGGGGAAACAGCCCATCCCCAGGCACTTGAGGAAGAGGTCCCGAACCCTCGGACCCCAGATCCTGCTGGTCAGAGCCCAGGCCTTGCCAGGGATACCATCCGGGCCAGGAGCTTTCTTGCCTGAAAGCTTCCTGGCTGCCCTGGCAAGCTCCTCCTCCTCCGAGACGGCCAGGTCATCGATCGCCTCGGAGTTTGCCACCATCGGAGTTCCAGCCCCGATTCCCGGAGGCACAGCCACCACCCTCGCCGGAACGTCCGGCGGAAAGAGGGTGGCTATAACCTCGTCGAGGAAGCCGGGGTCAAGGGTCTCCGTCACTGGGGGCGCCCGTGGTCGCAACTTGTGCAGGACCATGCGATACGGGCGCCCCCACGGAACTTCGTCGATGATGGCGAGGAGCTGCGCCCAGGCTCTGCTCTTGGCTTCCCTGATGGCGGCCTGCAGGAGACGCTTCATAGCGGAGAAGCTCTCCCACAGAACTGCCTCCCCAGCGAGGGATCTGTGAGCCCTGCGCCTTGCCCTGGTGTACTGGCGTCGGGCGCGGATGGTGTTGCGCCGGAGATCTGCGATCTCCTCCGACCACCAATACACCTGACCCCGGGGGACGGATTTCGTGGTGCGGGCCATGGCGACGTCTCAAACAGTCGCCATATCGGCCCGCAAATTCTCCACCTCGTCCCCGGGGTCGACGCAGGGCTCCCTCGTCGGCCAATTGATAACCAGGGCAGCCGCAATCAACAGGTCTTCTTCCAGGGTTCGGGACCTCCATCCTGACGGCAGTGTCCTGGGCCCGCCATGCTGGCGGCCCCGGGCAGCCGAGGGGGGCATGATCGGGAGGAGAGTCATTGTCACATATAAGTGATCGGAGAATGACTCCAGACCCTCCTCCACACGCCACCCTGGACCCAGCACACGGCCGAGGGGGAAGCCCACGTCAAATCGACGATGGACACCCCCTGCACCCGTACGCAGGTGGGGGTGGACCATTGGTTCACCAACCTCAGGTCCAACCCCGCTGCCCAGTCCCCGAGAAACATCCCCCTACGGTCTGTGCTGGGGGACCCCAACCAGACTCAGGTCCCTTTTTTTTCCGTGGGGAAATCCTCATGGACACCCCGCCGCCCTGATGGGGGCGACGGGGTAGTGCCGGACTCTTACCGGCTAAAACCCCACGGTGGCGATCCTCAGCGCTTATTGGGGCGACACCGGGAACTCTGTTCGAACACGACCGGTGCCGCCCCGCGCCCGCCCCCTATAGGGGGGCCCGTCTCGTGGTGGGGGAGTGCCCATCGCCTCTCTCGCTTTCACGAGAGAGGGAGACGTCCCCCACTACTCGCAGGGAGACACGGCTCGCCGCACTCCTTCGCCACCGGCGAAGGAGGAGCGAACCGTGCCCCCCGCACCGCCAATCTCACCTGAGCGGGACGTGCGACTACTACACGCCCCGCCCCGCCTCGGGGCCCCTTGCGGAGGCGACAGAGCCACCACTCTGCCGCCTGGCGGCCCACCGGCAGGGAAACCCCACCGGCGGGTCCGGGCCTTCGACCCTAATTGGGGGGAACTGCGTCCCCCCGTGCGGGGCGGCGGCGGTGATGTGCCCTCCCCAGACGGAAGGGGTCCGTCCTCTCCCGCCGCCGCTCCGCCTCCTCCTTTTGGAAGAGCACTTCCTCGCAAAAGGCGAGGAAGGCCTTCCACGACCTCTCGCTGCCGTGGATCTGTCGGATGACCCTCGGCAGCGAGAGGTCCCTCCCAATATACCGGACCAGGACACGGCGCTGTTCCCCCCCAGGCCCTGCAATGCTGGAGGGTATGTTGCGCCGTGTCCCGGTCCCCGTCGCAATGGTGGCACTGTGCCGTCGCCTCCTTCCCGATGCGACGCAGGTACTCACCGAAGCAGCCATGCCCGGTGAGCACCTGCGTGGCGCGGTAGGAGAGCTGCCCCCTGCCGCGACTCACCCAAGCCTCAAAGCTCGGGAGAATCGCCCCGACGGCTCTGTGGCGGGTGTTGGCTGGATCTTCCAGCCTCTCCCCCCACATCTCGACAACGAGCCGCCGGGTCTGGCGCTTGAGCTCCTCGACCGACCGTTCCGTGGGTGTTCCGCCCCTGTCGCGGAGGGTGCGAAGACCCGTATAGGTCCTCGCGTCCCCCACCGCCAGGATGTCCAGGGGCGGAAACCTCGCCAACAGGCATGCCGACGTCAGGGAGATCGTGCGATATCCTCGCACAACCCTGACGGCCATCCGACGCTGTACCCTGAAGAGCAGGGCACAATTGCGCCGGCTGACCGCCAGGTCGTCCGCCCAAACTGGTGCTCCGTAGAGCATCATGGAACGGACGCCTCCCGCATAAAGGAGTCGGACACCCTCCCACGGTCCCCCGATGTTGGGCAGCAGGCGTCCTAAGGCGCCCGCCGCCTTCTCAACATGGGGGATAAGCCGGCCGAAGTGCTCGTTGAAGCGCCAGAAGCCGTCCAGGGTGAGCCCGAGATACCTCATGTTATCGCTGACCTGGACGCGGGTCTCTCCTACCGCGATCCACCGCTGGGCAGGCGGCCCCGCAGACCGTCGGCGATCGTAAAACCAGATCGCCTCGGTCTTTTGCGGGGCCGCCCGAAGGCCCAGTCAGTGGATTCGGGCGACGACACAGGCCACCGCCGTCTCCGCCACGCGGATAGTCCTCCTCCCGTCCTCCCCGCTGACTACCACGAGAGTGTCTCTGCATAGCAGATCAACGTGGAGTCAGCAGGGAGTGTAACTCCCTCGTACTCCTACGACCGGCCCGTAACTCAGGGGGCACTCGATGGTGTTCGAGCGCCTCCCTGATGACCCACCAGGGCAGGGTGTTAAATGCATTAACTATATCCAGTGATATAGCAATACACACCCTAGACTCAGGTCCCTATTCTCCTGTTAACCCCTTTATACTAGTTACTTCCAGATAACTTAGAACAGAACTTGGGATCGTGCTAAGGGCTATTTCACCTTAACCAGACTCAAGACTGGATCTTATTAATTAAAAGAATGGCTAGTTACGTCCAATAGCTCAGAACAGGTCATGGGATCGTGCTAAGGACTATTTCACCTTAACCAGACTCAATCCTTTTCATTGATCATGAAAGAATGCCCTAGGCTAAAGTTAAACCTTGCTATTACTCGCCGGATATACCTTGAGCGGTAAAAGTGTATCCTCGTAGGATATTTTATTATTCTTTTCCTTAATGTGCTTATTTGAATCAAGGTTGACTGAACAGGAATTTGTAATAAAAAAACAGTGATTTTCTTAATAAAATCTAAAACAATGTTCAATATATTCTGAATGAAAAATACAATACAAAAGTATATAATGAGAGTTTCAGCGGTAGTGAGATGTTGTTACAGTTTGCAATATACTTAAAGTGAAGTCGTATTACGTTGTTTCGACCGATACGAAGGTGCATACTTATGACGATATCGATGTGCTGAAGTAGCATATACGAATAATAGAACGTTGTATTTGAAGTTGCCAAAGGATCTATTGATCCACAAATGATATCCTTGACAACAGAGTTTGTCACTTTACATCAAAGCAACATCCATTGCGAACGGACGTGTCCTACCAAGGGAAGACGAATCCTAAGGGATATTTACCCATACGAACTTGAAGTCATACCGACCTGTAAGTAGTACGCATATTACCGCTTACATTACTAGATGTGAATGCCTCGCCATCAAATCCCAGATTTGATGGAAATATATCATTAGAGGTGCATGCTTCGCCAACAGATCATGGTCTATTGGAAATATCGTCAACCACGAAACAATATTACGTCCTATAATCTATAAAGTCCAACCATGACTATATTAGGGGTTCTGCCTCACCGTTAGTAGAACTAACGGAAATCTGTCAATAATATGACACTTAATAAAACCATCCTGATTATAATTGCCCCTCGTTTGAGTTCTCACTAATGTCCTGTTTCATCATGAACATCCGCTCCCCTGATCCATTAGCTCGCCACATAAATTGTAGTCCTTCTAGCCAGATCCACGCCAATGGTGATGCAATGAGCAAGGAATCAGGATAGGGAATAACGGAGCCCGTGTTACTTAAGCCAAGAAACCTTTACATCTTTGAGAATTAAGAACAAGGCGCCGCGGCTGTCGTCAACTACTCCGCTCTCCAGGGCTGCGAATCAAGAGTCTTTCGAAGCGCACCACTAACGCTATTTAAGGTCAAGTTAATTCATAACCGGGTAGTTAAGTCCAGGGAGAAACTGGAGATTAATTTAATCACTTCGCGTTTGACTAATAATTAAATAATACAATGTCAACGGCCGGCTTGAGTAGAAGGCGCACTTCCTATAAGGGCCAAATCACCAGGTTGCTGAATAGATTAAATGAGTTTGACGTGGAAGAAATGGAATCGTTACCAATAAGAAAGATAAAGTTAGATGAGGCTTATAACTCTTTCTCCGATATCCAATTGCAAATTGAAGAAGCGCAAAATGGAAACGAATTAGAAAATGATAATGTCAGAATAGAGGTAGAAACCATGTATTTTAAATGCCATATGTTGATAGATCAGTACCTCAGTTGGCATAATGCCGGAGCCGAATCTAACACGAATGGATCCCGGGCCAGCGGGACTATCGTTTAACAACCGCTCATGTCTCAGTCGATTTTGCCAAAAATCCATATAAAACCTTGTTTGCAACGCATGGTGCAAAAGTTCACTTTTCGAGGCCTGCGTATCGAGCAGAAAGTGGCTGATTAGCGGTATTTTGTTACATTTTCTGCTAAGTTCAGAGACATATGTCAATCTGTCGATCCAACCAGCAATAGAAATCATACTTCGTTTTTTGTCGATTCACTCAAAGTGAACTTTCGCCGCATTCGTTGCATAAAATATAGTGTCCTACTAGTGCGTAAGGCAGCCAACCTCCAGATGCGTGAATATACATCATTCGCCTTAGCGTACGCGACATTGACAGGAGGACTCGTTTGATTATCGCATTCGCCTTCGGCTCGTGCGACAATTTCCACACTCGTCCTCCTGTCAATGCCGCTATGCCATCGGCTCATACAGCAACTTCACGCATCTGGAAATTGGCCACTTTCCGCATTTGTATCACAATCTACTATTGATGGCAATTATTCAAATTGGAATTCCTTTTGCGATACCTTCACGTCACTCGTGCATACGAATGATACGATTCCCGTCACTCACAAATTCCATCTTCTGAAGTCGTATTTGACAGCCGAAGCCAGTACTGTTGGGAATTATTACAAAAGCGTTACAACAAACCGAGAAAGATAGTGCAGTGCCATATCAAGGAACTTTTTGAACTACCTACAACTACTAGAGAAAACCCAAACTCATTACGTATGATAGCTGAAAATCCGAGATGCACATTAATGCTCTGCGGGCTCTCAACTAACCGGTAGACTGACATGAGATGTTAATCTATATTGTTACGGCCAAATTAGATAAAAACACTCGCAATAACTGGGAACGCTCTTTGAACTCGGATGCGTCTCCAACGGTGGAGGAATTAATAGAGTTTCCTCAAAAAAATTCGCAAGATGCTGAACCGATTTCGTTGTTGTGTTGCGCCCGAACCCAAAGCTGGCTCTCGGATTGCACAAACTAGCTACATCGTCAAATCCTTTCTTCGAGACGATAATGCAGTGTCCAAAGTCCATGATACATTATGATATCAATGACGAGCGTCTAGCCACTAAGTCACGTTTAGCAACGAGGCACTGAGTCGCTTCGCCTAATCAGCGCCTCATGCCAAGGCAACGCCTGCCTCGAACAAAACCATCAACCGATGTCCCAGACGGGACTCGCTATCCAAATTTCGATCAGAACACATCAGTGCGTATCAGCGAGTTACTCTGTGCCTCTTGTCAGTTGTTTGATTATAGTTGTTTGATTTATCAATAAACCTAAGTTTTGGGTTTAATCCCGGTGGATTCCAATCCTTTAAACGCTACGAGCCTGACTTCCTCCGATCCCGCTACCCGCTCTGTTATTATTATTAGTTAGTACCACGTCGTACAACAATTGTGCCTTATGCAAGCAAGCACATCAACTGCGATTTAATAACTGCGATACAATAACTTATGCCTGAATTGCTTGAAAGGCAGACACAAGACAGCAAACTGCTATGCACCAACCTGTCAGAAGTGCAAGGGTAAGCATCACGAGTTGTTACATCGATCAAATACCTCTACTACGTCTCCGCAAACCGAGCACGCACCTTCGATGCATAAATGACAACTAACCTTGTTATCATATTCCGGTTGGCCAGAAATACTGCTGTCAACAGCACAGATCATCATTCGGGATTATTGCAACAAAAATCAATCGGGGTGAAAGGGCACCCTTAGCGGCTTCTGGACTAGGATGTGCTTCAACCTCAATAAAACATTGGGTAAAGGCAGAGATTCTTTAGCAAGATGAAACCTTTCGTAGTAAAGGACTGTTTTTTGTATTATCGCGATTCATCAATACGCTTCCCGCACAATCTATCAATAAGAAAGGGCTAAATATTCCGGATAATATTAAGTTAGCAGACTTCGAATTTCATTTACCGGGAAGGGTCGATCTAATCTTGGGAGAGTAAGTCTTAATTAACGGACCAATCAGAATGGAGAATGATACCACAATATTACAAAACACGTTGCTCGGTTGGGTGGTGTCCGGGGAAGTTCCACCTAAGAAAGGTCAAAATTTATGTGGCGAGCTAATGGATCAGGGGAGCTGAAGTTCATGGTGAAACAGGACATTAATGAGAACTCAAACGAGGGATAATTATAATCCGGATGGTTTTATTTAAATGTCATATTATTGACAGATTTCCGTTAGTTCTACTAACGGCGAGGCAGAACCTCTAATATAGTCATGGTTGGACTATAAGATTATAGGACGTAATATTGTTTCGTGGTTGACGATATTTCCAACAGACCAATGATCTGTTGGCGAGGCATGCACCTCTAATGATATATTTTCATCAAATCTGGGATTCGATGACGAGGCATTCACCTCTAGTAATGTAAGCGGTAATATGCGTACTACTTACAGGTCGGTATGACTTCAAGTTCGTATGGTTAAATATCCCTTAGGATTCGTCATCCCTTGGTAGGACACGTCCGTTCGCAATGGATGTTGCTTTGATATAAAGTGACAAACTCTGTTGCCAAGGATATCATTTGTGGGTCAATAGATCCTTTGGCAACTTCAAATACAACGTTCTATTATTAGTATATGCTACTTCAGCACATCGATATCGTCATAAGTATGCACCTTTGTATCGGTTGAAACATACGTTACGATATGGAACGGGGGAGAAACTGACGAAAGAACTGTGACTTCCCTAACGATCGCGATATGACATGATGTACGTACGGTAATATTGACCGGTTCGAAGGAGACTAATGCTCGATCTACTACGATGTTCTTCGCTGGTCCGTGTGACAGAGCTTCGGTGTCGATGAGAGTTCGGAGGTGATTCCCCCCGAGCTCCAGAAATTAGGGGTTTATATACCCGAAAAATCCAGTGAAAAGGGTTATGGTGGGAGTGTAGGGCGCCAAGGGAGTCTAAGTAAGTCTGAGTTCTAGGAACTAAACAGATGCACCGAGTGCATGCCGCGTTGCTCCCCTACTAGAAAGCCATTAAAACTAGAGATAAGACGGAACGAAGGAGTCGAAGTCAGAGTTTTAAGAAAAATACGCGGGAATATTCTATGTAGAAAGCTAGCGAGTTATAATTATTGAATCTACGTATGAAATAACGTTAAGAAAAGTAGTTCGAGAGGGTGAATATGTAACACATTCGCGATATGTTTCAGCGACTTCTGGTTACATCCGACCGACTAATTTCCACTTTCCGTCGGAAACACCAGGCTAAGTCGGAGCGTAAGGGTCTTTCAGAAGAAGTACTACAACTTCTGAAAGCTTCACAAATATAATAAAATTTAGTAGCTTAATAATAATAATAATAAGAAATGTAATAAAAGCGATCCCGCACACACACACAACCGCGGGCACACACACAAAGTGTATCATGAACACACACATATGCTCAGCAATTCTACACTTGAAGAAATCAATGAGCTTAGAACTATGTTCAACTGTTTTTCATTTGTCAGAGAATTTTGTTTCAATAAAACGAAAGGTACTCTTGAAATTGTCCCTACTTTTATTATTTCAGTTCCATTGATTTAAATAATCATACAAAAAACAGACTATGAAGAAGTTTTCTATTTATGGCGCGGTTTCGAGGGTAGCTGGACCACTGTGCGATGGCTGAAAGACGGTTTAACCCTTTGGCATCAACAGTAGAGCCCCGGTGATTTCCGTTGGTAGAGAAGTGGATAAATATAACTTTTTTTGTGGTATATTAACTTTACGGCTTTTCTTTGAATATCCGACCACATTGTCCCGCAGTATATATTTAAATCGCGCGAATCACACGGGTAATTATCTAAGCCATGCGGATCTCTTAATAAAGAACCGCCTATTACAATTTTCTCGTTTTGTTTACCCATATATGCAACGGAACAAATGGATCCATCAATTAAGTAGCATGTGCTATCGGCACTTCTCTTCGATGAGAGGGTGAAATCTTTGAATCGTATTTCGTTGTGCATTTCGCGAATGCCTATAGGCGGTTCGTCTTTTGATGGACGCAACAATTGCGGGAAATTGTTACAATCCTCATCCTCCGCGTATTAAAATTGGCGATTTCCTCTAACTTGTGACTTAATTGCGACAGCGGTCTGTCTCCTTTTCGCAGGAGATTTTTTACTTGCTTTAAATAACTCTCAAATGGAGAGCAACTGAATGCATCGAGTGGACCAAACTTGAGTGCATCACTTCCAATGTGTATTAAATTATGTACTGTGACGTGGCAATTTTTGCCCGTCACAATAGCCAGCGTCTTGCACGTCTTCGGACACGCTCGGGGCACGGGGTGGGGATAGGCGAATCCGCGGGCTCACTGGAGCGCACGATGGGATACCTGGCGTCGCGATTTTGGTGTTTGCTCGCGTTACTGTTCTTATGAGATTACAGAGGAGCAGAAATTCCGTATAGGAAGAAAAGAACGACAACATTTGGATCGGCGGGCTACGCATCGTTTTCTTGTAGCCACGGCAGCGTCACGGTATCACTTGCTGAAAATATGAAGATGACTTCTCGGCCGCTGCTACGACTAGTTCGTCAGGGCCCTCCGATTTTTCGCCCGGAAGGTCAGAGGGACACTTGCCACCTCCGGACAGGGCTTGGGGGTGCGGGAGAGCCGGCTCCCTTATCCCTCTGTCCTCGTCATTGATCTACCGTTGTGGCAACGTGCTGGTGTTTCCGACATTCTTGTGACTTCCGTTCACGGAGCATACCTTTGTGCACGCTGTATGAATGGGCATTGGTGCTGTTGGCCGACAGAGGAATTGCCAGCCAGAAGGATTCCTCCCTTCAATTAGGGCAGGGTGTAAGCGTTTCCCTCCGGCAGCAGTCCGCGCCGGCTCCCGTGGACGCGCTCCAACCTCGCGGTGGCTCCTCCGAGGTCGCCTGAAAGAGGAGAGGGGAATCAAGTGGGCGCCAGCCCCTGTGCAGGGCCGAATTTCTATAAGGGTGTTCCCCTCGTCCGGATGACGTCCTCTCGCTTGACCCCTCGACCTCGGCGGCTCTCGTCGATGTCCTCCTGGCTGGCTCGTTGCTGGTAGAGTGGCGGAGCCTGTTCGTCAGGGAGAAAGAAGCAAAAGCAAACCCACGCGGATGGGTGGCGAAGTTGTTTATTGGGCCGGGACGGCCAGAAACCCTAGCCGCTATACAATTTCAAGTTCTCCCGGCCTCGTTGCGCTCGCCTCGCGCTCGCTAGAAAGTGTGGCTCGGACACGCCCGTTTAAAATTCGCAATCAAAATCGTACTTGCAGCAGAGCTGCTCGCCTCGATATAATGTGGTGGCCGATGGAATAACAACGTAGCCGAAAAAAACCCAAAGACCGGTCGAATTCCCTAAAACTACCGTCCGGGGTGGATGGCCGTGCCGCTCCTGGCTTTCGTACGCCTCACAATCGACGGACGAGTATCCAAAAAGGAACCGGGGACTTTCCGGCGACTTGAGGAGTCGCGCCAAGGGAGTAGCCGCCTAGTGACCGGTGGTCACCTGCACTCGGGTTGTCTCTACAGGCGCGTGAACGGCCGGCACCGAGACCTACAGAGGAATTTAGGTAGGTAGGCCCACCTCAACGGAAGATGACGCTGGACATCTCTTACGGGACTGCTGGTCACTCTCACTCGCCTTCACTCTACATTTTTAGGTTTTGCTCGCTCACTCACTCGCACACAATCTATGTTCGCTCGCTACAACGATCGCTCGCAAAGTGATGTGACGGGGCAGCCGCGCCCGTCGCAAGACTCCTGCCCCGCAGCCGCTCTCGCCGCGCACTCGCCACTTAATTTAAATACCGTAGCTCCAAGGGGTACCGCCAGTAGCCATTGAATTATTATTAACGCGCTGTCTCTACTTGCGAGCTTCATCTAGCGACGAGGACAACCAGTCGGTCGAGGAGCAGGAGATAAGCTCGAGGAGGAGGGGCCCGGATGCCCCCAACTGCGAGCCATAGTGAGGGTGCCGATCCGGCCGCTCTAAGCCTGGGAGCACGAAGGATGACGTGACTATGACAGACTGACCGGCGTGGCCCAGGAGCTCCTAGCGTCCGCAGGCTGAAGACAGCGGCGGATAGCGTAGCGTAGCGAGGCGTTCGATACTGGCGCGCGGGATCGATACGCCCGCCCTCGACACCGATCGATATCGACCGGCGCGGCGGCATCGAGAGATTGAGAGCGTAAGGCGGCAACGTAACACTGGGCAAAATTTTGGTAACGCTGGAAGCGAGTCACTTTGCGAGCGACCACCGTGAGAGTATTAGTGCGAGTGTGCGTAAGCGAGCAAGGAGCAGTTTCCGAGAGCGAATTAGGAGTTTGTGCGATCGTAGAAGGTGAGCCCAGTGTAATTACCTGCCTGCCTAAAAGTATCTGTAGGTCTCGGTGCCGGCCGTTTACGCTCCTGTAGAGGCAGCCCTAGTGCGAGTGACCATCGGTCACTAGGCGGCTACTTCCTTGGCGCGACTCTTCAAGTCGCCGCAAAGTCCCCGGTTTCAATTCGAGCTATAGATTGTGAGGCGTACGAAAGCCAGGAGCGTCACGGCCATCCACCCCGGACTTTTTGGGAATTTGACCGGTCTTTGGGTTTTTCGGCTCCGTGGCTATCCGTCCACGATCGCGTAACATCGAGGCGAGCAGCTCCGCTGCAGAAACGACTTGTATTTGCAATTTCGAACTGGCGTGTCCGAGCCTTACGATATAGCGAGCGCACGGCGAGCGCAACGAGGCCGGGTGAACATTAAATTGTAAAGCGGCTACGGGAAAGCCGAGGGTCCGAACGCCGACCGTTCGGACGCGAGCGCGAGGGCAGTAGGGTTTCTGGCCGTCCCGGCCCAATAAACATCTTCGCCACCCATCCGCGTGGGTTTCTCTGCTTCTTTCTTCCCGATATCCAGACTCCGCCACTCTACCATCCACCCGAGCCAGCCAGGGAGACATCAGCGAGTGCCGCCGAGCTCGAGAGGTCAACCGAGAGGACACCATCCGGGCGAGGGAACCTGCAATATAGAAATTTGGCCCTGCCTAGGGCCTGGCGCCCAACCGATTCCCTTCGCGCCTTTCAGGTGACCTCGGAGGAGCCTCGGCGAAGTTGGAGCGCGGCCACCGGAGCCGGCGCGGAACGTAGCCCGGGGAAAACGCTTACAGTGAAGAGCTTCCGGTCCTACCAAAATTTTGCCCAGTGTTACGTTGCCGCCTTATGCTCTCGATCTCTCGGTGCCGCCGCGCCGGTCGATATCGATCGGTGTCGAGGGCGAACGTATCGATCCCGAGAGCTGGGCTCGAACGTATCGCTACGCTACGCTATCCGCCGCTGTCTTCAGCCTGCGAACGCTAGGAGCTCCTGGGCCACGCCGGTCAGTCTGTCATAGTCACGTCATCCGTCGTGCTCCCAGGCTTAGAGCGGCCGGATCGGCACCCTCGCCACGGCTCGCAGTTAGGGGCATCCGGGCCCCTCCTCCCCGAGCTTATCTCCTGCTCCTCGATCGACTAGTTGTCCTTGTCGCTAGATTAAGCTCGCAAATAGAGACGGTTCCTTCGAAACCGAGCGGTCAGCAGTCCCTTGCATGTGTCGTTTAGAAGACCGGGCATGGCATGGTACGGCATCGCCCGACGGACACACTTTGCCTTTCCTCTTGCTTTCCCTCTTTCTTAATTCACGCTTGCAATAACTGATATCTCTCATTAGTTGTTTCGCGACTCCCGACTAAATCAGATTGAATCCGTCCAAATCCAGTGAAGCAAGTTTATCAGGGGCCTATGATACTTTTTTCTTCAAAGTATCGAAGTGGCGCCGTGACGAAACATTGGAGCTGTAACCGTGATGATCCGAGTTCGACTCGGCGTCGCGGTTATTTTTTTTGGTTTCCTTGTTCTGTCTTGATCCATGTTGAATACCCAGTCAATGGTAATACTTAATTTTTATCCTTCCTGGCCTATCCTCCTGCTTTCTCATTTTCAGAGAATGCGCCAGCGTTGAATGATGTCCATCCTCATTTCTTTGGCTAAGTTCGAATAAATTTATCGAATTGTGCACGGAGAGCACCTGCCAGAACTAATTCGATCCAGTTATTCTTGTAATTTAGGCAAGATTGCAGATTCTGGAGATTTTTCACGAAATCCATACCACGGGAAGCGTAAAATACTCATTGAGAAAAAGAGAAACGAAATAATGTTCTCAAGATTAGAGACCTATCGCTTTAAACTACTGACTACATTTCGTAGCATATTGAGAAATGTGTACCGGGAGTAATTGATGCTTAACATAATTTAACAAGGTAATCCAACTTCAATAAAGTTTGCTCAATCATGGTTAAAAAAGTTAAAATTTATTCCAATTTATTCGGGTGTCGCGAAACGACTAATCAGAGATATCAGTTCTCGCAAGCGTATATCAAGAAAGAGGGAAAGCAAGAAGAAAAGCGAAGTGTGTCCGTCGGGCGATGCCGTACCTTGCTATGTTCGGTCTTCAAAACGGCACATGCAAGGGACTCCTGACCGCTCGATTTCAAAAGAGCCGAGCGGTTGAGCACCCGCCGGTCCTCCATCCAGACCTGGGTAAAATGGGTATTCGAAAGCCAAAATAGGAAATACAAATAGTTATCTTGAGTGCACGCCTGCGCAGGACGAAAATAGGATGGGTATCTAGATGGTCGCGTGGCTTTCGAATGCCATTTTGAAATACCATGTTGTGAGCAGCGCGGTTGAAGATGGGGGCTTCGAATGGTCATTTCAAGATGTGGGACTATTTTGAAGAGTATTCGAATGGTTTGCTCTGTTCGAATGGTTCGAAGGTACAACTATCTAGATGGTTCGCAGGTAGGTCGGAGTCGCTTCGAATGGTCAGGGTACGAAGAGGGAGTATTTTATGGAGTATTCGAATGGTGCGGCTTTTCGAATGGTCCGAGGGTGCGGCTATTTAGATGGTCGGGCAAATACGAGACGCTCGATATATTTTCGAATGGGACATCGAATAGTTTAAATATTTCGTTTGTCTGCCGCTGCCGCAAGCTGGAACTGAGTCCGAGCGCATTTGTGCTGTCGGTATTTGCTGAAGATCCAAGCCCGCGCTACACACGCACGTATGTGGTGTGACGTAAATCGGAGGCTTGTGTCCCGGAGTTTTAACTCACGGGCGCCGGGGCGCTCGGGGATAGGTGGGGGGTTCCCCTCAGAGGTAGCGGGACTTGGTCGTCACAAAAACCCAACTTCAAGAACGCAGGAGAACGATAATACAAATACAAAAAAAAACAATCCTTGGACAACTTTGTTTTCTTACTAATATTGTTTATTGGCCCCTCGGAGTAATTCTTCCGTACAGTTTTCTAATAGCTGTCGTACAATCCTGAGGCACCAAATACCGAAAAGGGACTAGTGTTACCTGGGATCGTTGCCTAAGCAAAATCCCGGACGCGAAAGGATTCCCGACTTCTCGCGGAAATAATGCCAGTCGCGGAGGCGGTGATACGCAAACGATAGACGGAGACGAGCGATAGACTCACGAGCGGCAAACGCGAGCGATAATCCCGCGGTAAGCGATAATCACAATAATGGAAAAATCCGGTAACGATGATCACGCGATCGATACTCGCGAGGACGATAATCACACGTACGATGTTCACTCGAACGATATTCGCGAGGACGATATTCACACGGACGATAGCCACACGACGATATTCACTCGAACGATATTCACACGGACGATAGTCACACGACGATATTCGCTCGAACGATATTCGCGAGGACGATATTCACACGGACGATAGCCACACGACGATATTTACTCGAACGATATTCGCGAGGACGATATTCACACGGACGATAGCCACACGACGATATTCTCTCGAGCGATATTCACACGGACGATAGCCACACGACGATATTCAAATCCCAGGCAAACCTCAAATTCTCCACGATAGACTCAAAGGTCGGCTAATCTCAGCAAAGAGGGGGAGGTTCGCGACTCAGAGAAAGAGCGATATTCACAAAAATATAGTCGATCGATAATCACACAATTAATATAATAGGGCTGTAGTCGTCGCTGCTTAGCTTCGTCACCAAGCGTTTCACGAAATGGCGGCCGCAGGCCGCCGCGATGTTCGAACGTAACCACAACGTACGAGGATGGTGAAGGCGGGCGATAGCAATAATATCAGCGATACAATATTTCCGATGAAGTAATAATGAGCACAGGAAATCTCAGCTGACCAATTCCGCACCCAGGGAGGAAGTCGGCGGGATCCTCGGCACTCTCGGAGCTGGAGCAAGGCTTCGGCTGGATTCTGGCACAATCTGGATAACGGCTGGCGTCGAAGGAAGAACGAAGAATAATGAATTTTCGGCCGAAAATGTCCTATTTTATAGGAATGCCTAGCGCTCCGAGGGCTCGAGGATTGGCTCCCCATGACGTACCATCACCCCCTGATTGGCTCAGGGGTACTTGCCGTTCTTACCGATGACTTCTCGGTACCCGCTAATCCGCGCGGCGTAAGTTCCCGGGAGTTCGGCGGCTTGGCCAAAAACCGCCGCTTCCCCGAATCGAACCAAACAGAGCTCTGGCTCGCGCTAAAACTCTGGCAGGGCCGCAGGTAACCCTTTGGTTACCCTGCCCTAATTGAAGGGAGGAATCCTTCTGGCTGCCAATTCCTCTGCCAGCCAACAACACCAATGTCCATTCATGTAGCGTGCACTAAGGTGTGCTCCGCGTATGGAAGTCACGAAGATGTCAGGAACCCCTGCACGTTGCCACAACGGTGGATCAACGGCGAGGACAGAGGAATATTGGAGCCGGCTCTTCCGCACCCCCAAGCCCTGTCCGGAGCAGGCAAGTGGGTGTCCCTCTGACCTTCCGACCGAGAAATCGGAGGGCCCTGACAAACTAGCCGCAGCAGCGGTCGAGAAGTCATCTTCTTATTTTCAGGAGGTGATTCGTGATGCAGCCCTGGCTACGCGGCGATGCGTAGCCCGCCGATCCAAATGTTGTTCTTCTTTTCTCCCTAAGCGGAATTGCTGCTCCGCTATAATCCCAAAAGCATAATAACGCGAGAAATACGAAAATCGCGACCGCGGGCATCTCATGGCGCGCTCGAGTGAGCCCGCCGAGTTGCCTATCCCTACCCCATGTCCCGAGCGTGTCCGAAGACGTGCAAGACGCCGGCTATTGTGACGGGCAAAAATTTGCCACGTCACAGTGGATGCAACAATCTTATTTCTATTAATAATAAAAACTAGTACTATCGAACATTTGTAACGGAACATGTGATAATACTAACAAGGGAAGCTTTTGTCAATTCGAAAATCGAAACTAATACTGTGGATCGAAAATTGCGGAATACCGAATAGCGCCAAATATTGCAAAAATATTTGTCAGCGGTTGCTTTTGTTCTCTTTATCCGTAAATTCGCGCGGAATACTTTTTCGCAACTACAAGTGGCGAGACGCGAGAATGTGGAAGGAAAGGGTACAAAAGTTTGTCGTTTAACACATGGCATAAGGTATAAAGTGATATTCATTCAAAAAAAAAAAAAGCGTTCGCAGACGCAAACTAAATGCTAAACTTATTACTACCCAAGCACCGCAAACTATAACTACGCCAAACCCAACACCACACTATGTCTACTGTGTACAAAAACAATAAGCATGCATAACTACAATCTAGCATGCTTATTAAGATCAATTAAGACGCCTGTTCGCGGTGAGGAGAGTGCACCTCTCAAAGTTTTTGTCGCTCAAGGAACTGCGCCTTGGCGACAAAATGAGCCCAGCGTGGCTGAAGAGGCGCTCCACCGGCGCGGACGACGGAATCGCCGTGTTGTACCGGAGGAACGCCTGGCGTACATGATGATATTTGAGGACACTCTCCACGCGGGTGTCTTCGTCATTCAAGTACTTCAAAAATTGGAGCTCCACTTCGGCGCTGGTGCTTCGGCGTTGGGCGTCCTCGCTGGGCCTTTCCTCCAAAAATGAGAAGAATGATGCCCGCTCATTCCTCTTGGCGTTTGACGTCGTTGATGGCGATCCTTCCTCTGTGGCCGCTGGTAGTGATGTACTTCCTGTACTGCTCATGCTGCTGCTGCTACCGCCGAAGATGTTGCGGCTGGAGGCGGCCGGACGGCTCGCGGTCGCCTTGATGGCGGACAAGACGCGTTCCCTGACGCGGTCTTTGTTCGCCACGCAGGACCGCAAGATCCACCGCAACTTCCAAGCTGGGTGGCAAACGGTGGCCACCATGTAGTCCAGGGCGGCGTCGCTCTCCACTTCAAAGAGGTGGTGAAACCTGCTCTCCAAAGCCTCTACGAGATGGGCTCGCAACGGGCCGCAGAACTGGAGGTTCTCGTCTGCCTCCATGGCCTGTAGGTTGTGGTGGATGCCCAGCACAAATGGGTAAATGTCGCCGAAGTGCACGGTATCGCCTTGCAAGCAGTCGAGCGCGTACGCGATCGGTTGCAGGCACCGGCGGAACTCCTCCAAAAATTCGACGTCGGTTGTCGAGAATAATTGCAGGCCTGGAAAAGAGAAACAAAATTATTGAAAATGTCAAACGGAAATACTGTCTGAAATAGTTTTTTGAGATCAAAATGATCTGGGGAAAGAAATGTTGCGTTGGGTTACGTCTACATACCTAATGCACTGCAGATCTCCTCGAGCTTCGGTGCTATTTCGAGCAATTCGCCGATTGCCTCGTACTGGGAGTTCCACCGTGTTGCGCATGGGGTCCTCGGTGCCCTTCCCACGATGCCGTGATATATCTCCCCGGCCTTGGAAGACGCCCGGTAAGTCCGGTGCTATAGTGCACTGCACTTGGACATCGCCGCGGTATGCATTTTGGCGTATGGACCATGGTCCCGCACAAGACGCGCCACGTCCGTTGAGCCAATGAGATTGAGTGTATGGCTGCAGCATCGATGGTGCTTAAGCCCCGTCGTCGCCGCACCATACGTGCAATCAACCTCGCTCAGCAGATTGTGTACGTCCACGAAACTGGCGCTCCGCTCGGCGTCCGCGAACTCGGCGTCCTCCTCCTCTTCCATCTCGAGCTCCTGCTCCGGATCCGTATGAGCGCAATAATGCGCTCATACGTATGGGGCGACTCAAACCGCGTGCACGCGATCGCCCGCGATTTCCGCTGCAGACGGCTGTCGATCCAGTGGACTGTCATGCCGAGGAAGGATCGGCGATAAGCTGACCATATATCGACGGTCGTCGATACGTAGCGAACTGGCCGCAACTCTCCCTTCACCGCTTGCACCAGCTCCTGGTGCTTGGCACTCAGTCGCTTCGTTAAGGTCTTCCTTGCCATGCACCTTACAGCTCCTCTGATCCTCGTGAGGCCCGCCACGAGAGCTTGGAATTCCGGCTCCTCCACCGTTCGGAGGGACTTCCCAGTCCCAAAAATGTATGCAGTGATGAGCTGATCGGTGCGCTCCTGCTCGGTGATGCCGGTCCTCCTTGTTGTTGTTGCAGCTCCTGCTGCATCCGGGGAATCGGCCTCTTCTTCCTCCCGCTGTCGCTTCCTCCCCCTCAGCGACTTCCTGCTCTGAATATAAGCCTTATATTCAGGCAGGAGTTCCGGGTGGATGTTCCTCAGGTGCTCCAAAAAGTTGGAGGTCGAGGTGAGGTTGCCCCACAGCGTGTTGGAGCAGGTGAGGCAGATGGCGGCGATGTTGGTCGCACCACTGCGAGATGCCGTCTTCCCCACGCCACTTGCCAGCCATCCAGGATGGCTGGCAAGTTGCGGATTTAAGAAGTGATGTCCATGGTGGCCATCACAAAAATCGGGCGTTGTCAGTGTACCAAAATCGTCAGAGTTATGCACTATGACTGTCGGCGGTTGACAGAAGTCTGATGGTGCCGATTTCAAGGTCGCCGGTATTTAAGGGAAAATTAGGAAGATCCAATAGCCAATAAGAATCGAGAATACACCTGGGTGAACTACTCTCGTCGGTGACGAGGCACCGCCGTGGCGCCGGGCGCCGACAGCCCTGCAACTCGTAGGGGCAATAAACCGCGCGGTACAACAAGGCGCCCTAAGCGGCTGAGGCTCAGGCATGCTTTCGGCCTTGCCGTTGCCCATGCCACTTGATTACAAATTACAATTTTGTATCTCGCGATTTCGTACACTCATGCAAATTCCCGAGCTTCGCGAAGCATCATTGGCAATTCCAACCTCGCAGCAATCCATGGAACAGCTCGATTAGACTTGCCGCAGTCCGCAGCAATGCCTGAGCAGAGTGGCACTGGCAGCAAGTCTTTTTCTGCACAAATTCGGAATCGATGACGACGAGCAAGAAGGCGGGAGGGGCGGGAAGGCCAAGACTCTGTACTTTCTGTACGCAGCCCCTCTGAGCTGCTCTGTCTTGGCCTTTTACGCTACATTTCTTGCTCGTCGTCATCGGCTCTTTCTGTCAATGTGTCAATACCGATTCCGACTCTTTTACATTTCATATCTTACGCATTACATTTCATCATTAGCTGTGAGTTGGACTCTGGAAGCATAAGACATTAACAAACTATTAGGAACCGCATGTTATGTATTTCTGTAAAACGCTGCGGATTAATTACCACTGCCGACCTAGCAGCGCAGTGCAGAATTATGAAAGTTTATTGCACCGCACGGTACGGCAATTTCATGGGCCGGTGCTCAGTATTGTTGGGCCCGGTAAGGTTTGGGGGGTGGTGGAGTTGACGGGTGGCCGGCGACTACCCTCGAGCTTTGCGCACTCGACAATCGTGAATACCATTAGTACCCGGAACAAGCTCTTTGTTTCCGTCTTAGGCCCGCTTTCGAGTTATTTGAATCTGGGTGATCGCATTGGGGGTTCTTTCTGTCAATCGGGGTTGTCAAAAGGGTTCGCCTGGAATGCGATGACCAAGCTTGAAACAAGACATGATCGAACCTAGGAGAAAAAGAAAGGGCTTGGTCCCTGAGTCCCTAAGTGAACCAAGCTTGAATCCGAAGGTAGCCGGCGCCCACCGCTCGACGGCCGCCCGAGCCGGCCGAACAACTGCGAGCGCCGGCGCGTGAAATTCATACCGCGCGGTGCAATAAAGTTTTACAATCTTTCCCGTTCTGCACTGCACGTCCAATCGCGACAGTTAATCCGCAGTATTTTGCATGTTGTCTCGAGGAATATAAAAATGTGTCGGTTCATCTGAGATTGACATTAAATTATACCGTACTCGCGCCCCGCTCCTGTTGTTCCGCGGGATATTTTCAATTATTGGTACTGACTAAACGTTCAAGATAGTTTGTTACTGCACTTTTTCATACACCACTATTCTATAATGCATCCTAGCGTGTCACGCTTGCGACTTCCGAGAGAATTTACAATGTTAAGACGTTAAGATATTAAGATGAGTTAAAGCTGATGAATGTCAGATCAGACGATCCTGGCTTTTGAAATCGGCAAAAGAGTCGGGAGATGAGACGATGAGAGAGACAATCGGGAAACGGGAAAGCCGAGACAGAACGGCAGAAGGCAGGACAGAGACGGCGGCAGTACCTGCTTCAGGCAGGTAGTAGGCTCTGCGGCCGAATCCCGCCGTGCGTACGCGCTTGGCAATGGTAATGCTAATTCCCTGAAATTGTCACTCTGGTGTAGGAAATGAAATCGCAATTCGCAAGATACAAGGACTGCATCTTGGAATTCTAATCGCTGCAGAGTACTTCACGACACCCTGAGCAAAATATGTCTTGAATCTTTGAAACCTCGGCATTCCGATAAAAACTCATAAATCATCCTTGTTTCGTAGAAAGTAGAAAAATGTCGGTTACAGAGAAATGATAGCCTCTATGTCTGTCACAATGTAACTGCTGCAAATGTTGTAATGTTATAATACTAGAATGTACAGTGAAACTGTACAATCTGAGCCAAGTGAAATCGTTATGTAGATTTAGTTTCCTTCTGATTTAGATGAGATTGAGCCCCGGCCGCTCAGTTCGTTTGCAGTCCTGATACTTATAATAACTTGAACTGATTGGTTCTTATACTTATACTGGAGAATAGTTTCTTCGCTTATCATGGGCACAAAGTCTGTATTTATTCGCCACACTCAAGTGATTGTGGGATCAAGAAATGTTGAATTACTAGAAATGTTTTCGCCTGATCGACAGATTTTCCGGAATGGTTCAAAATTAATACAGGCCCTCCTCTCGACATGTAGAATAATTGGCATAATTATGGCTGCAATCGGGTCAGTGATTCCTTGGTCATCATGTTCGCAAGAAATTTGCCACTTTCCACGCTTGTACCTTGCATCGCAATCTACCATTCCGGGAAAATCAAAGTTTCATTCGCAACGACAAGTAAGACTAGACGCTAGAGTGTACAGCAGAACTCGCTAGTCCGAGCAAAGTGGAATTGTTATGTTGAGTTTATTTCCTGTAGATTTATAATAAGGGTTAAGAAATATTCGGTGAGAAATATTTTCTGCTGGCGAAAATATTTCGGCTGCTGCTGTCGGTGTACGGGGTTTTCCCACAAGGGGAGGAAAACGCGACAGTTCTGGCACTCCTGGCGAGACGGCGAGAGTAACCATATTGCCTACTACCTGCTACTGACTTTCCCCCCGTCTCCAAAAACCTTAATTTGCTCATACTCGTTTTTCTAATTCCCGTAATTTTCATCCAATACGGTTGAAAATCCATGCAAATCCGGCTTTGGCCACCCATAACAACTGCTATAAATATCGCGTCAATCGGATTACCGATTCGTTGGTTGTCGGGGTTTCCATAATTTTCATAACTTTTTCCGAAGGTAATTAAAAATCAATACAGATCCCCATCTCAAAACATCTCGGCCTCGATCGAACCAGCGCACAGTGAACCAGATACAGCCTAAACCGTACCAAAAATCGACATTTCGAGTTCCACAACATTTTTTTGCAGAATTTTCTCTTTCTCTCAAAGCACTCAAAATCACTTTTGTTGGACCAATTCCTGGCAGCCTCACTCCTACAGAATTAGTGAAACTTAGGACCCGGTAATCGGCACTCTGGGTTTTTCGAAACTAATTTGTTTTACAGTTCTAAAAAAATCCCACCGAGTCCCGTCTTCTAACTAACATTTTCTGAAAGGTACATACATTTACATGTCCATCTCGTAGAGGCTTTGGAGAGCAGGTTTCACCACCTCTTTGAAGTGGAGAGCGACGCCGCCCTGGACTACATGGTGGCCACCGTTTGGCACCCAGCTTGGAAGTTGCGGTGGATCTCGCAGTCCTGCGTGGCGAACAAAGACCGCGTCAGGGAACGCGTCTTGTCCGCCATCAAGGCGACCGCGAGCCGTCCGGCCGCCTCCAGCCGCAACATCTTCGGCGGTAGCAGCAGCAGCAGCAGCAGCAGCATGAGCAGTACAGGAAGTACATCACTACCAGCGGCCACAGAGGAAGGATCGCCATCAACGACGTCAAACGCCAAGAGGAATGAGCGGGCATCATTCTTCTCATTTTTGGAGGAAAGGCCCAGCGAGGACGCCCAACGCCGAAGCACCAGCGCCGAAGTGGAGCTCCAATTTTTGAAGTACTTGAATGACGAAGACACCCGCGTGGAGAGTGTCCTCAAATATCATCATGTACGCCAGGCGTTCCTCCGGTACAACACGGCGATTCCGTCGTCCGCGCCGGTGGAGCGCCTCTTCAGCCACGCTGGGCTCATTTTGTCGCCAAGGCGCAGTTCGTTGAGCGACAAAAACTTTGAGAGGTGCACTCTCCTCACCGCGAACAGGCGTCTTAATTGATCTTAATAAGCATGCTAGATTGTAGTTATGCATGCTTATTGTTTTTGTGCACAGTAAACATAGTGTGGTGTTGGGTTTGGCGTAGTTATAGTTTGCGGTGCTTGGGTAGTAATAAGTTTAGCATTTAGTTTGCGTCTGCGAACGCTTTTTTTTTTTTGAATGAATATCACTTTATACCTTATGCCATGTGTTAAACGACAAACTTTTGTACCCTTTCCTTCCACATTCTCGCGTCTCGCCACTTGTAGTTGCGAAAAAGTATTCCGCGCGAATTTACGGATAAAGAGAACAAAAGCAACCGCTGACAAATATTTTTGCAATATTTGGCGCTATTCGGTATTCCGCAATTTTCGATCCGCAGTATTAGTTTCGATTTTCGAATTGACAAAAGCTTCCCTTGTTAGTATTATCACATGTTCCGTTACAAATGTTCGATAGCACTAGTTTTTATTATTAATAGAAATAAGATTGTTGCATCCACTGTGACGTGGCAAATTTTTGCCCGTCACAATAGCCGGCGTCTTGCACGTCTTCGGACACGCTCGGGGCATGGGGTAGGGATAGGCAACTCGGCGGGCTCACTCGAGCGCGCCATGAGATGCCCGCGGTCGCGATTTTCGTATTTCTCGCGTTATTATGCTTTTGGGATTATAGCGGAGCAGCAATTCCGCTTAGGGAGAAAAGAAGAACAACATTTGGATCGGCGGGCTACGCATCGCCGCGTAGCCAGGGCCGCATCACGAATCACCTCCTGAAAATAAGAAGATGACTTCTCGGCCGCTGCTGCGGCTAGTTTGTCAGGGCCCTCCGATTTCTCGGTCGGAAGGTCAGAGGGACACCCACTTGCCTGCTCCGGACAGGGCTTGGGGGTGCGGAAGAGCCGGCTCCATTATTCCTCTGTCCTCGCCGTTGATCCACCGTTGTGGCAACGTGCAGGGGTTCCTGACATCTTCGTGACTTCGATTCGCGGAGCACACCTTAGTGCACGCTGTATGAATGGGCTTTGGTGCTGTTGGCTGACAGAGGAATTGCCAGCCAGAAGGATTCCTCCCTTCAATTAGGGCAGGGTAACCAAAGGGTTACCTGCGGCCTTGCCAGAGTTCTAGCGCGAGCCAGAGCTCTGTTTGGTTCAATTCGGGGAAGCGGCGGTTTTTGACCGAGCCGTCGACCTCCCGCGAACTTACGCCGCGCGGATTAGCGGGTACCAAGAAGTCATCGGTAAGACCGGCAAGTACCCCTGAGCCAATCAGAGTGTGGTGGTATGTCATGGGGAGCCAAGCCTCAAGCCCTCGGAATGCCAGGCATTCCTATAAGATAGGACATTTTCGGCCGAAAAGTCACTCTTCTTCCGACGACAGCTGCCATCGCAAGTGCGCTCCAGTCTTCTGCCGATTCAGCCTACGCCTCCGAAAAGTGCCGAGGATTGGGCCGTCTTCCTCCCTTGGTTGCGGAATTGGTGAGCTAAGATTTCCTCTGTTTATTCTTATTCAATCGGGAATATAATCTTGTATCGCCGTTATTATCGCTATCGCCCGCCTTCGCCATCGTCGTACGTTGTGGTTACGTTCGAATATCGCGGCGGCCGTTGGCCGCCATTTCGTGAAACGCTTGGTGGCGAAGCTAAGCAGCGACGACTTCAGCCCATATTATATGAACTGTGAGAGTGTCGTTCGACTATTTTGTGAATATCGCTCTTTCTCTAAGTCGTGAACCTCCCCCTCTCTGCCGAGATTAGCCTACCTTTGAGTCGATCTTGGAGAAATTGAGGTTCGCCTGGAATTACTGATTACCCAACTACATCAGAATATTGTTCGTGTGAATATCGTCCTTGCGAATATCGCTCCAGTGATTATCGTTTCGCGTGACCATCCCGGATCTTTTCCATATTGTGATTATCGCTTACCAGGGGATTATCGCTCGCGTTTACCGCTCGTCTCCGTCTATCGTTCACGTATCATCGCCTCAGCGTCTTGCGTTTTTTTTTTGGTCCGCGAGAAATTAGGAATCAGTTTGCGTTAGGAATTTTGCTTAGGTACCGATCCCAGGCAACCTCGCAGTCCCTTTTCGGTATTTTTGCGAATCCTCACTGTAGTAAGACGATCAGAGTATTGTACGGAGGTATTATTCCGAGGGGCCAATAAACCATATCAGTAAACAAAAATTGTTGAAGGTCTTTTTTTGTATTTGTACCATCGTTCTCCTGTGCTTTTTGGAGTTTGTTTTGTTACGGTCAAGTCCCGCTTTTTTTTTTTTCGTGGGGAAATCCTCATGGGGTAGTGACGGACTCTTACCGGCTAAAACCCCACGGTGGCCATCCTCAGCGCTTATTGGGGCGACACCGGGAACTCTGTTCGAACACGACCGGTGCCGCCCCGCGCCCGCCCCATAGTTGGGGCCCGTCTCGTGGTGGGGGAGTGGCCATCGCCTCTCTCGCTTTCACGAGAGAGGGAGGCGTCCCCCACTACTCGCAGGGAGACACGGCTCGCCGCACTCCTTCGCCACCGGCGAAGGAGGAGCGAACCGTGCCCCCCGCACCGTCAATCTCACCTGAGCGGGACGTGCGACCACTACACACCCCGCCGCGCCTCGGGACCGCTTTGCGGAGGCGACAGAGCCACCACTCTGCCGCCTGGCGGCCCCTTGGCACATGCCCGGCCCACCGGCGGGTCCGGGCCTTTGACCCTAATTGGGGGGAACTGCGTCCCCCCGTGCGGGGCGGCGGCGGGGACGGGCCCTCCCCAGACGGAAGGGGTCCGTCCTCTCCCGCCGCCGCTCCGCCTCCTCCTTTTGGGAGAGCACTTCCTCGCAAAAGGCGTGGAACGCCCTCCACGACCTCTCGGTGCCGAGGATCTGTCGGATGACCGTCGGCAGCGAGAGGTCCCTCCCAATATACCGGACCAGGACACGGCGCTGTTCCCCCCAGGCCCTGCAATGCTGGAGGGTATGTTGCGCCGTGTCCCGGTCCCCGTCGCAATGGTGGCACTATGCCGCCGCCTCCTTCCCGATGCGACGCAGGTACTCACCGAAGCAGCCGTGCCCGGTGAGCACTTGCGTGGCGCGGTAGGAGAGCTGCCCCCTGCCGCGACTCACCCAAGCCTCAAGGCTCGGGAGAATCGCCCCGACGGCTTTGTGGTGGGAGTTGGCTGGATCTTCCAGCCTCTCCCGCCACATCTCGACAACGAGCCGCCGGGTCTGGCGCCTGAGCTCCTCGACCGACCGTTCCGTGGGTGCTCCGCCCCTGTTACGGAGGGCGCGAAGACCCGAATAGGTCCTCGCGTCCCCCACCGCCAGGATGTCCAGGGGCGGAAACCTAGCCAACAGGCACGCCGACGCCAGGGAGATCGTGCGATAGCCCCGCACGACCCTGACGGCCATCCGACGCTGTACCCTGAAGAGCAGGGCACAATTGCGCCGGCTGGCCGCCAGGTCGTCCGCCCAGACTGGTGCTCCGTAGAGCGTCATGGAATGGACGACTCCCGCATAAAGGCGTCGGACACCCTCACATCGTAAATCCAGATCGCCTCGGTCTTCTGCGGTGCCACCCGAAGGCCCAGTCGGCGGATCCGGGCGACGACACAGGCCACCGCCATCTCTGCGACACGGCTGGTCCTCACTCCGTCCTCCCCGCTGGACACCACGAGGGTGTCATCGGCGTAGCAAATCAGTGCTACGCCAGCGGGGAGACCGGCCCGCAGGACGTAGTCGTAGCCGAGGTCCCATAGCAGAGGGCCCAACACGGACCCCTGCGGAACCCCGGCATACGTCTCCCTCACGTTCTGGTGCGTCCGGCCCATATACTCGATGCACCTGTCGGCGAGGTAGTCCTCGACGACGGGCCTCAACTCAGGGGGCACTCGATGGTGCTCGAGCGCCTCCCTGATGACCCACCAGGGCAGGGTGTTGAAAGCGTTGACTATATCGAGAGATATAGCCAGACACACCCCGCCCTGGGCTACAGCCGACTCCGCCAGGGACCGCAGACGCAAGACCGCGTCCACGGTTGACCGTCCCTGGCGGAAGCCGAACTGCCCGTCGTCGAGCTCCGGACCTGTCGCCGACAGGTGCCGGATGAGGCGGTTGGCGATAACTCGCTCGAAGAGTTTGCCCGCCTCGTCCAACAAACAAATGGGCCGGTACGCGGAGGGAGAGTCCGCGGGCCGTCCATCCTTTCGGAGCAGGACCAGCCGCGCCCGCTTCCAGCAGCGGGGGAACCTACCGCGCCTCAGACAGCTGTTAAATAGCTGCCCGAGGCGCGGAGCCAGGACGCTCATGGCCAAGGCCCTGCCCGGGATACCGTCCGGGCCCGGCGCCTTGTTCGCGCGGGCCCGGAGACACCTAATTGCGGCGTCACGGTCAAGTCCCGCTACCTCACGGGGAACCCACACCTATCCCCGAGCGCCCCGGGACCCGTGATTTGAAAACCCCGGGACAAAGCCCTCAATCCCCGTCACAGGACATTATATGAAACATTCTGTGCTCCATACAAAATTATTATTTTTTTTATAAACGTCATTATAAGTGATTTGCATAATTATTATTATGTTTATGATCTGACGAATCACATAAAATGCGTATGGCCGTGTGTAGGGAATTATGATGGGCTGTATTGGCCTCCGGAAAATACTACTGCAAAATTACCGGTCCCACCGTGACGGGGCAGAAGCGCCCGTCGCAAGACTCCCACCCCACGCCGCTCTCGCCACGCACTCGCCGCCTCGTTCGAACACCGTAGCTCCAAGGGGTACCGCCTTAAACCATCGAATCTTTAATAACGCACTGTCTCTGTTTGCGAGCTTAATCTAGCGACAAGGACGACCAGTCGATCGAGGAGCAGGAGATAAGCTCGGGGAGGAGGGGCCCGGACGCCCTCAACTGCGAGCCATGGCGAGGGTGCCGATCCGCCAAAACCACGAGCCGATCGGGCCGCTCTAAGCCAGAGAGCATGATGGATGACGTGACTACGACAGACAGACCGGAGCTCCTTGCGTTCGCAGGTTGAAGACAGCGGCGGATAGCGTAGCGTAGTGAGACGTTCGATCCCAGCGCGGGGGATCGATACGCTCGCATTCGACACCGATCGATATCGACCGGCGCGGCGGCACCGAGAGATCGAGTGCGTAAGGCGGCAACGTAACACTGGGCCAAATTGTGGTAGGACCGGAAGCCCTTCACTTTGCGAGCGAACCAAACCGTGATTATGAGCGAGTGCGATAGCGAGCAGAACCAGCAACTAGTTAGAAGACGAGCGAGATCGGTCAGCAGTTCGATGAGAAGTCTCCAGAGCTATCTTCCGATGAGGTGAGCCCAGTGTAATTGCCTGCTTGCCTAAATTCCTCTGTAGGACTCGGTGCCGGCCGTTCACGCTCCTGTAGAGACAACTCTAGTGCGAGTGACCACCGGTCACTAGGCGGCTACTCCCTTGGCGCGACTCCTCAAGTCGCCGCAAAGTCCCCGGTTCCTTTTTGGATACTCGTTAGTAGATTGTGAGGCGTACGAAAGCCAGGAGCGGTACGGCCGTCCACCCCGGACGGTAGTTTTAGGGAATTCGACCGGTCTTGGATTTTTTTCGGCTACGTGGCTATTCCATCGGCCACCACAGTATTTTGGTTGCGAATTTTCAACTGGCGTGTCCAAGCCACACTTTCTAGCGAGCGCGAGGCGAGCTCAACGAGGCCGGCTGAAATTTAAATTGTAAGCGGCGGGGTGTGTCTGGCCGAGCGTCAGGGCTGTACGGTTTCAGGTCGTCCCGGCCCAATAAACAACTTCGTCACCCATCCGCGTGGGTTTGCTTTTGCTTTTTTCTTCCTGACGAACAGACTCCGCCACTCTACCAGTTACGAGCCAGCCAGGAGGACATCGGCGAGAGCCGCCGAGCTCAAGGGGTCAAGTGAGAGGACGTCACCCGGACGAGGGGAACACCCTTATAGAAATTCGGCCCTGCACAGGGCCTGGTGCCCACTAGATTCCCCTCTCCCCTTTCAGGCGATCTCGAAGGAGCCGCGGCGAGGTTGGAGCGCGTCCACGGAAGCCGGCGCGGACTGCTGCCCGAGGGAAACGCTTACAAATTGGCGCCCAACGTGGAGCCCACGATAGTCAGGAGAAAGAAGCCCTTAGAACATCCTTTTTCGCGGGTTCGCACACGCCGCGCGAGGGAATTTTGCCAAGTTTTGGGTTTCAGTTCACAAAGGAGCCAGTTCGAACGAGGCCGTTACGTAACGTGAAGGTAAGACAACAATATCATAACACCTGTCGCGGCTGAGGAAACGGACATAAAAACGCGTCGAAGTCGCGTCGGAGCGACATAAACGTCGAAAAGTAGGGCGCGTACGAGTTTACCGAAATTCGCGGCATGACCTATATCGGGAAACACGAACTCGAGCAGCTCGTTCCGAACCTCGCGGAGGAGGGGCTGAGTAAGATGCTCCTGGAGTGCGGGTGCGATGAGAGTGGGACGCTCGAAGAATTGCTCGAGCGGTATTTGGAGGAGATGGGCCGACGTAGAGAGGCGGTCCGCGCCTCCGCCGCAGAACGAAGGGCGACCCGTAGTGCGGTCGTTGCCGCCCAACTTGACCAAGGGGACGACGATCGGGTGACGGTCCGTGACCCCGGGGAGGCGCCCGCTGCGCTGCCCCTAAGGGAAGCGGCTGCCCACCAGAACCCGAGATTTTAACTGGGACCTACCGTCAGCTATCCGCGCCGAGGAATCGCGCGTTCCGCGATATACGCCGATGACCCGCGCCTACCCCTATCAGGAAATCACGGCAGCTGGTCTCGGGTTCGAGCCTCAACCGCGCCCCGTTGACTCACCATACGACGCGGTCAGATAGTGGCCGATGCGGTACGCGGGAGAAGGGATGAGCGCTCTCGAGCGCTTCTTAGGGGAAATTAGCTATCGGAGGGAGCTGATGGCCATAGACGACCGCGCCATGTTGGCCTGCCTGCCACTGCTGCTGACCGACGGCGCCTACGAGTGGTTCATGACTGCTCGACGACAATTCCGGACCTGGCTGGAGTTTAAACGGGCCATTTTCCAGCGATATGACCGTGCCACTAACACAGAGAGGTTGGCGGATGCGACCGACCGGAGGCAGCGGGAGGGCGAGCCCTTCTCACAGTACAAGGCCGACCTTCTGATGCTCTGTCGCCGAATCCAGCCTCCCCTGAGCGACGAGCACGTGCTGCACCTCCTCTACGATAATATGCTCTTGCATTATCGATCGTTAATCCGCCTGCACGAATACATGACAGTTGAAGAGTAGACGGAGCGTGCAGAGGACCTCGAGTTCTACGCGCCCCCACCTACGGACTGTGTTTACTGCGCCGAGACGAGCGCCCCGCGGGACGGTGGCCCAGCTTGAGGCTACGGCCGAGCCGCAAGCGGGCACGAGCAAGGGCGCGGACGGGAGGAGCGCACCTAGGAGATAGCGCGGAACGAATCGCAACCGAAATCGCCCGAACACGGGAAAGCTGCCGAAATGTTGGAAGTGTGGCCTCGCGGGCCATGTCCAAAGCGGTTGCCGGGGGGAGGTCGTGAACCGGTGCGTCCGATACGACACCCCCTGTTGGAGCTCCCGATGTGAAAGGTTGTAAGGCTTTCTGAAGTGTCCTGGATTGTTTTATGATGAAACTAATTTATTTGAACATCAGAAAAAGGGAAGCATCTCAAGCCGCTCTTCTTGTAATGTGGATACACGAAACAAAATTAAACTAAATGTATTGGGTAACAATGATATATAATGGACGCTAAGACTCTGATCGAATAGCAGTCAGAGCTTAGTATGTGTAACGTCGCACAATTCTCAACCAATTGGTAATGTTGTGAGAGACGTGAAAAATACTGCTAAGTCTATCAGAACTCTGATAGCTCCCAAATAATACGCAAATGGTTCTCAAGTACTTCTCAACTAGTTCTCTGCTTAAAAACTAAATACAGAGAAATATATCGACTTCAACGGAGTACTGACGGTGGGGACGTAAACGCTGATTGGTCAAATGTGAGGGGCGAGGGAAAGAAATCGGCAAGGAATAGGAAACAGAAACTGAAGGAAGTAGCACGGAATCTTCGGCATCCTCAAAAGGGGGTGCAAGGGTTTTCCCGCGCCCGGGAGGGGCGGTGAGCCGCTCGTCGCCTGGATATACCTGGCCGAAAATATGACGATGTTCGGAGAAGTGCGGACGCTAATCCGGGTAAGGAAGACATTTGCAGACCAGATGATAAAAGTGGAAATAGCTTGGGTGCAATAAAATGTAAAACGGAGAAAGTGGGCGAAAGCGAAAAGGCACGTAAAGCTAATTATGTCTCCAGATATGCGTACAAAAGGGCAAAGTCAGCGAAGCCTAAAGTGTCTAACGGAAATCGAACAGAAAGATGCCGAACAATGCAGAAGGCGCAGCGTGATAATATTTCATGTATGGGCATCAAGACGCAATGGCCCGCGAACCCAAACAGCCCCGACACCACGACCGCCAACTGCCCGAAGTGCTCGGGAAACCGCGGAAGCCGGCGCTTGAGGAGGGCATAGCGGACGGCGAGAGAGAGGAGAGTACAAAAGCCACCTCCACCACCTCAGGAGAGTCATACGACTCTCTTGAATTCAACTCCCCGGTCAAACGTGATAATCAGTCCGGCCCACCCCTATTCTACGTCTCCGCTACCCTTGAAGGGCTCCCAGTACGCGCGTTCGTATACGGCGGCGCCAGTGACAATTTTATCAGTCCGGCGACTTTACAGGGACTCGGGTTGCGTATTAAAATGCAGGTGTCACCGCCGAAATACTACGTGCTCGGGAATGGGCTAGACGACTGCTCTAGAGTCTCGGGAAGCGCACGGGTTACGGTGAGAGGGCGAACGAGACGCCTCAATTTCGGCACGCTCGAGTCGCTGAGCGGACCGGTCATTTTAGGCGTGGGAGCGATCGGAGAACTCGGAATCGCGGTCGATTACGCTGTGAATGAGTGGTACTTCCGGGACCGACCGCGCGAGCGCTTCGCGTATAGCGCCGAGGTGAGGGGATATCCGCGATGCTGCGGCATTGCGCGTCTGTCCGAGCAGGAGGCCACGCGCCTCCGACACTTCCTAGATCGTGTCGTCGGACAGCTGAAGCCAGCCACTGGGCTGACTTCCCTCATCTCGCACACTATAGATGTAGGCGACAGCGCCCCGATCAAACAACGCTATTATCAGGTTTCGCCGAAGGTTCAGCAAGCTATATACGCGGAAGTCGACCAACTTTTGGCCGACTGGTTCATCGAGCCATCGAACAGCGCGTGGTCAAGTCCGATCGTCATGGTACGCAAAGCGAATGGAAAGTATCGCTTCTGATTGGATTTCCGGAGAGTCAACAGCGTGTCTCGGAAAGACGCGTATCCGCTGCCGAACATGACGAGCACATTAGATAAGCTGCGCGCCGCGAAGCATATCTCGACCCTGGACCTCAGTCAAGCCTACTTCCAAGTTCCTCTCGACGTCAAAAGTCGAAAAATCACGGCTTTTACAGTGCCCGGACGAGGACTGTTCCATTTTATTCGAATGCCGTACTGGTGCTCCAGGGACGTTCCAGAAACTATTGGATCGGTTGATCGGCCCGGAAATGGAGCCCTTTGCCTTTGCGTACCTAGACGATATTATCGTGGTCACGGAGACCTTCGAAGACCATTTAGTTTGGCTGGAGCGAGTTCTCCGCAGAATCCAGGAGGCCGGCCTCACCGTAAACCCCGATAAGTGCGAATTCTGCAAGTCGGAAGTCCGGTATTTAGGCTTCGTAGTACCCGCTGACGGGTTAAAAGTCCATCCGGAGAAAATAAGACCCATTCTCGAATACCCGGAACTTCGCAACATTAAACAACTGCGACGCTTTCTCGGCATGGCCTCGTGGTACCGTAAATTCATTCCCGAATTTGCAACCATGAGCGAACTGCTGACCCAACTCCTCCGTAAAGACCGGAAGTGGCAGTAGACCGTGGGACAGCAATCCGCCTTTGATACGCTTCGCGACTCCATCGCGACGACTCCAGTCCTCACCTATCCGCATTTCGAAGTTCCTTTCGTATTGCAAACGGACGCAAGTACGATCGGGCTCGGGGCCCGGTCTTGACCCAGAAGATAGACGGGCGCGAGCGGGTGGTTGCATACGCGAGCCGAACGCTCTCCGACGCCGAACGTAATTACTCCAGTACCGAGCAGGAGTGCCTCGTGGTGCTCAGGGCGATTAAAAAGTTCAGGCCATATCTGGAAGGATACGCGTTCACCATCATAACCGACCATAGCAGCCTCCGCTGGCTGAGAAACTTAAAAGATCCGTCCGGTAGATTAGCGCGGTGGGCGCTGCAACTGCAAGAGTACGAATTCGAAGTCCTACAATGGAAAGGCGCCCTACACTACGTGCCGGACGCGCTTTCACGAGTCTACGAAACTGCAGTTGAGGCGGCCGCCGACGAAGACCGAAGGAACCCGAACCCGCCCGAAGCCTCCGACGCGAGCGAGGTACTGGGAGCGCTCGCGATGATGCACGAGGAGTGGAAGATAGAGCGCGATGGAACGAGACATACTCGGGAGCGAATTAATAGAGTGGAAGCTGGTCCCGCGGAATTCGGAAAAGCGCGACTTACTCGCAGAAGCTCATGACGAACCCCAGGCTGGCCATCTCGGCCGAGAAAAGACGTACGAGCGGTTGTTACTTCGATACTTCTGGCCGCGAATGTTCCGAGACGTCGCGACATAGGTGCGCGCGTGTGACACCTGTCAGAGAACCAAAGTCGAACAAGGCGCGCCGCTCGGTACGATGCGACGACACTACGTCCACGAGCCCTAGACAATAGTAGCCGCGGATGTCATGGGTCCCCTCCCACGTAGTAAAGCCGGATACCAATACATCCCAGTCTTCCAGGATCTCTTCACCAAATGGATCGAAGTTTGCCGGTTACGCGCCGCGAACGGGAAAAAGATAAGCGACGCGTTCGAAGGCGTGATTCTGGCACGATGGGGTGTCCCGAACGTCTTGCTAACGGACAACGGGACCGAGTTCGTGAATCGAACGCTGGGATCGCTTGCGGAAGAATACGGCATCCGGCGAGCGATGACACCCCCGTACCACCCACAGGCAAACCCGGTCGAACGAGTGAATCGAGTTCTGAAAACGATGATCATCGCGTTTATAAAGAAGGACCACCGCGTGTGGGACCACCATCTAGCGCACTTCCGGTTCGCATATAACACGGCCAAGCACACGACTCTCGGAGCGATTCCGGCCTTTCTCAATTTCGGTCGCGAGCTGCAGCCGGCTCCCTGTTTTCGAGGGAGGGGGGGGGGGGGGGCGTACGCCGGCGACGACGTCTGGCCGACGGCCGATCGAGAGTCGTGGACGGCGCGAATGCAACGCGTCGGAGAGCTGCGCCAATGGGTTGCGGAAACCCTAGAAATGGCGTACGAAACACAGAGCCGATACTACAACCGCGGCCGCAGAAACCGACTCTTTAAAATCGGAGACCGCGTCCTGACGCGACAGCACGTCCTTTCCTCAGCGGCATAGAACGTAGCCGCGAAGCTGACCACTAAATTCTATGAGCCCTTTGTGATCTCGAAGGCCCTGTCAGCCGTCGTATACGAATGTACGACACCCGAGGGGAAGCCGGCCGGAAAAGCCCACGTATAAGACCTGAAACCGCGCGTGTCGGAGTAGCATGTAGAACCGGGGTTCGGTAGAAACTAGCGTGGTGATGGTCGTGGGTAGCGGAATGGTGAAGGACTAGAGTGGACAATATCCCCTGATTATTCCTCCTGTGACCCCTCTCTCCTCTAACCCTCAACAGCCAACCGACCATGGACAGGCGAATTTCAACACGCGGAGCCCGACGCGGCCGGCGGTGGATCGCCCGCGCGGAGGCCGTCCAGGTGGAGTGTCCCACCCCGGTGGAAGGACGCCCGGAAGCTCCCGAGAACCCGGAGCTTCCCCGAGGGTTCGGCGCCCAGCCGAACGACGGCGGCTGGCATTTCTGAGGGAGACGTTGGGGCGGTTGGGCATCTCCCGCGCCAACTACGAGAGGGCCAAGCCCCGCCCCCGCCCCTCCGGGGGTGCCAGTCGGAATTTAGTTGTTGGCGCTGTGACCGCCAAGGGCACCTAAGAGGGACGGTGCGACCGACCGTATTGTCGCCGCTGCGGGTACCAGGGTGCGAAGCACTCGGGGTGCCCGTACCGACGATACAAGTGGCACCAGGCCGGACCACACGTCGCCTCCCTCGCCCGGCTCTATTTGAAAGGCCAACACTAAGCGGCGAGGCGGCGTGCTGACACCTGTGGCCCCCTAGAGGGAAGATGCTAGGGCCCACTGGCCACCCGTGGGCCCCGAGATCGAGGAGAAGGTGGAAAGGATCAGGGGCCACTACACCGGCCGAAAGGCCAAGCCCCTGGCAAAGCGACGAGGCGAAAAGTCAATAGACGGCGACGTACTCGCTTCAAACGTGCCGCTCGCACGAGGACCAGTGCGAGCGCCCGAACAGCGGCGGAACGGCACGAGAAGACCCGAGCACTCCGACGCCAGGCGACTCGCCTGAGGCGAGCGCAGCCAGCGGGCTGAGTCACCCGCTAAGCCGAGCGCCCGTCGAGCGCCGACGAGCGCCGACACCAGCCGAAGCCGAGCGACGAAATCGAGAGTAGACGACGGAACCGACAGGAGCCGAGCGCGCCCGTCAAGACGCCGCATGCCACCAGCGACACATAACCTCCGCCTGTCACAAGGACCAGAAGCGTCGCCCGCTCCTCGGATCCGAGGGATCGGACTGAATGTTACAACCACCAATCCCATTCACCTACCCTCCATGCTTGGACGACCTTCCGACCACGGAATGCAGCGATAAGGAGTAGCCAATGACGTGGAGTTCGGGTTGCAAACGAACTCCGATACTAGGGTATGTCTAACCATTGCATTTCGATCCCGGGAACTTTTGGAGCCACGGCCGAGCGCTACGTGAATCAGGCATCGACACCCTGCAGTTAGGAGGCGAGGTGGTTCGCCCGGCGGGCTCACGCTATGGAGGGGGGAGTTGTGACGGGGCAGAAGCGCCCGTCGCAAGACTCCCACCCCGCGCCACTCTTGCGACGCACTCGCCGCCTCGTTCGAACACCGAAGCTCCAAGGGGTACTGCCTTAAACCATCGAATCTTTAATAACGCACTGTCTCTATTTGCGAGCTTAGTCTAGCGACAAGGACAACCAGTCGATCGAGGAGCAGGAGATAAGCTCGGGGAGGAGGGGCCCGGATGCCCCCAACTGCGAGCCATGGCGAGGGTGCCGATCCGCCAAAAGGACGAGCCGATCGGACCGTTCTAAGTCTGGGAGCACGACGGGTGACGTGACTACGACAGACAGACCGGCGTGGCCCAGGAGATCCTAGCGTTCGTAGGCTGAAGACAGCGGCGGATAGCATAGCGTAGCGAGACGTTCGATCCCAGCGCGCGGAATCGATACGCTCGCCCTCGACACCGATCGATATCGACCGGCGCAGCGGCACCGAGAGATCAAGAGCGTAAGGCGGCAACGTAACACTGGCCAAAATGTTGGTAGGACCGGAAGCTCTTCGCTTTGCGAGCGAACCAAACCGTGATTGTGAGCGAGTGCGATAGCGAGCAGAACTAGCAACTAGATAGAAGACGAGCGAGATCGGTCAGCAGTTTCGTGAGAAGTCTCCAGAGCTATCTTCCGTTGAGGTGAGCACAGTGTAATAGGGTTTTCTCATTTAAAAAAAAACATGCTGAAAATAGGTTATATGAATAAAATAGCCTTTATATAGCATCCAAATACCAAAATAATCCCCCTTTTTTATTTATATACAAAGATATTTGCTCATAAAATGCCCTGTATATTTGAATCTAGTCGCGTGGCACCCAAACGCTCTGCTATTGGTGTGACGTCACGGTGTTGCTTCCAGCCCCGCGCGCAAACGACTGCCGACTTTCCGGCCCCGTCTCTAACCCCCCAGCTTCTGTTTTCTGGTGGTCCGGCGCTCAGATGCGCCGTATCGCGCCGAGCTGATCTCCGCAGACGGATTTCGCAGAACCGTCCCCCTTTCCGATCATCCTCGCAGCACCACTCGGGTGTTGTGGAGATATTTTCGCCTACACCCAAAATTTCGGCCACAACAAATTTCAATACCTTTATTACTCTACCTTATGGACGTTTATTACTCTACCTGGATTAGTCATATAAATAGATGTCAGTAGCCTTATGTAGGGATAAGACGTACTGGGATGCGAAATCTTAATAAATCTAAAATAAATAAGTGTTCTTTTAAATTCTTG
Source organism: Ectemnius lituratus (assembly GCA_910593735.2). Taxonomy (NCBI): domain Eukaryota; kingdom Metazoa; phylum Arthropoda; class Insecta; order Hymenoptera; family Crabronidae; genus Ectemnius; species Ectemnius lituratus. The sequence goes on from OU343037.1 coordinate 4,860,112, forward strand.
ATTTCAATTTTATTTTTAAATTCCACACATTCCATACATTCCAAACATTACATTCATTCCAGACATTGCATACACTTCACACATTCCATTTGTTCCATAAGTTCCATACATTCCGCATAGAGCATTACAAAAAATACATGACAAACCTATTTAAAATTAAATATAAAATATATACACTATATTCATAATATACACAATACAAGGTGTCCCAAAAATGTCATAAAATATTAGCGCCATCGTGTTGGGATGGTTGTTAGGAAGAAAATGGCAGGTTTGAAATTTGTTGTTCGGCCCTCAATTTCGAGTTATTAAACATTAAGTTATGCTCCACCCCTCACGCTCTTGACGGGTCACAGACGGCTATCGCTTGGTCCTAGAAAAAGGGAGCTGACCAAGAACGTCTTGACGGTCAGCCTGTGAAAATCGCGATGGAGGACCAACCGGTGCTAAACCGTTCGGTTTTCCCGAAACGAAACAATCGCTGTCTCGGTGCGCTCGCACCGACGGCCCAGCCAGCGGCCCGCTGCATGCGTCCTTCTCGATACCTGAACACGGCACGGCATCGCCCGACGAACGCTTCCTTGCCCTTCCTTCTTGCTTTCCCACTTTCTTAATATGTGCTTATGATAACCAATATCCTCGAATAGTTGTTTCGCGACATCTGATTAGATCCAATTAAATCCGACCAAATCCAGTGGCTCAAATTTATCAGGAGCCTATGATACTTTTTTTTCCAAATATCGAAGTGGTGTCGTGGCAAAGCGTTGGAACAGTAACCGCGGTGATCCGAGTTCCATTCCCGTTGTCACGTTTGTTTTTTTTTGTTTTTTCTTGCCCTCTCACCATGTTCAATACCCGGCAGTCGTTATATTTTTTCTTTTACGTTTCCCCGCCTTTCGTCTTATTTATTCATTTTCGTTGCATGCGCTTGCGATAAGTATGCAGAAGCCTCATTATAGCGCTTACTTCAAATAATAGGCTATCACTTGTTCTATCTCCATAACCACTTGATATATAATTAATGAACCCATCAGGAGTGGAAGATATTAGATACTTTAGAGTATTACATTTTTTATACTCCGACCATGTTAATGCTTGCTTTGTTGGGTCAGAAGGCTTTCCAATTTTTATTTCAAAGCCATCTATTATAGATTGCACATTACTGTAATTGGCACGGAAAGGTATCTGCAAAGCTTTTTTAACACTGTCTTCTGGTGGAAAATATATCAAAGTCTTTAGCATATGTGCTAAGCGAGGTACAATGCTTGTAAAAACTTTACTGGCTTGGCTGGTTGATATGCCAAATCGCTCACCCAACCTCTGGAAGGTGTCATCCAATCGTATCTTCATCAGAGCCAGTTTTATATAATCAGATCGAATATGCGTTTTAGCATTTAACAGGTCCACTATCCAACACCAATCTTCAGACAGTCCTATATAATTTCTTGGATTTATGCTGATGAAATAATTTGTCAGTGATAATGCTTGAACCTGACACTCTAGTTTATTTAACTCTTCAAGTTCTTCCTCATCTGACTCATGAGGCTCCCATTCACTGGAGTACACTGGTGTGTACTATCAGGGATTTTCCTGGGGCCACTCGGGAATAGAGCTACCCGCAGCTGGTTACCCAGGAAAATATATATTATTATTCTTTACTCGACGCGCGGATTTTCGGGAAGTGGTAACTTTTCCCTGACCGTCGATTCGGCTCCGGGAAGCGGAAGTGACCAGGGCGCCAGGTACCCCGAGGTACCACTGAGAGACAAACACACAAGCTAAAGCCGGACGCAAATTCTCCGCGGAGCCGCAATCGAGTTTCCTCACACGGCAGCTCAGTTAGAGGATAGTAGGAAGGACCGTGAATTCGGCAGAAGACGCAACCAAGACAGATAGAGTTCCTTTTACGAGATTTATTGCTCACAGAAAGATGCTTAAATAATGGCAATTGAGCGGTAAAACGGGCTTCGTCCACGGGCGTTACTCGGCGCCCGTAAAGAGCAGGATACAAAAGAAGCGAACTATTGAACTAGATGAACCGATGCAAAACGGAAGCGAGTCTCGAACGGCGAGACGAACGAACGGAAGAGCAGAGTTGGATAATACAATCTCGATCGCGTGAACTTATTCTAATGGACGGATTGAAGTGATCCGTTTCGAGAGCGGGAGTCCTCCAGGAAGGTCGCTAATGGAGATTCTAAAGACAACGGGAACCTTACAGTGCGTTAAACTACGGTTTGGAGAAGCACAAGACGAACGTTTACAGCCCAGATGGCGGCAGCTATCGCGGTGGCCTGGCCGAATGGGTCGGGAGAGGGGTTAGAATCTCCCGACCCAGACGAGGGGGCGGAGTGGCTCCGGGACAGGATGACGTCGGTCTGCGACGTCGCGATGCCCCGGGCCAAGCCACCCCTCGTCGGCGGGGGGTACTGGTGGTCACAAGATCTGGCGGCGCTACGCACGGGGTGCGTGCGCGGCCGATGCCAGTACACCCGCGCTCGGAGACGGCGGAATCAGGCTGCGGCGGTGATGGCCCCGCTGTATGCGGCGTACCGCAAGTCCGTGGTCGCCCTGCAGCGGGCCATCCGAGCTGCCAAGGCCCGTGCCTGGGACGAGCTCGTCGCCACCCTGGATGGAGATCCGTGGGGGCGCCCATGCAAAATCGTCATGGGACTCCTTGACCCCCAGTTCCTCGACCGGGTGGTGGGTACGCTGTTCCCTGCGGGAGCAGAGGACCCCGCCTCCGGTCGGCCTCTCCCACAGTTTGTGTGGGACGAGGCCACTATGGGGGTCAGTGGCGACGAGGTCCGTGCGGCGGTGACGCGTCTCGCGGCCCGCGCAAACAAAGCGCCGAGCCCGGACGGCATCCCGGGCAGGGCTTTGGCCATGGCAATGGGCGTCCTGGCCCCGCGCCTCGGGCAGCTATTTCACAGCTGTCTGCGGCGCGGTAGGTTCCCCCGCTGCTGGAAGCGGGCGCGGATGGTCCTCATCCGAAAGGAAGGGCGGCCCGCGGACACTCCCTCCGCGTACCGGCCCATATGCTTGTTGGACGAGGCGGGTAAACTCTTCGAGAGAGTGATTGCCAACCGCCTCGTCTGGCACCTGTCGGCGACAGGTCCGGACCTCGACGACGGGCAGTTCGGCTTCCGTCGGGGACGATCGACGCTGGACGCGATTAAGCGTCCAAGGTCCCTGACGGAGTCGGCTGCAAGCCGGGGCAGGGTGTGTATTGTTATATCGCTGGATATAGTTAATGCATTTAACACCCTGCCCTAGTGGGTCATCAGGGAGGCGCTCGAACACCATAGAGTACCCCCTGAGTTACGGGCCGTCGTCGGGGGCTACCTCGCCGACAGGAGCATTGCGATCATGGGCCGGTTGCAGGAGTACGAGAGCGAGACGTACGCCGGGGTCCGTTTTGGGCCCCCTGCTATGGGACCTCGGTTACGACTACGTCCTGCGGGCTGCACTCCCCGCTGACTCCACGTTGATCTGCTATGCAGACGACACCCTCGTGGTAGTCAGCGGGAAGGACGGGAGGAGGACCATCCGCGTGGCCGAGACGGCGGTGGCCTGTGTCGTCGCCCGAATCCACCGACTGGGCCTTCGGGTGGCCCCGCAAAAGACCGAGGCGATCAGGTTTTACGATCGCCGACGGTCTGCGGGGCCACCTGCCCAGCGGTCGATCGCGGTAGGAGAGACCCGCGTCCAGGTGAGTGATACGATGAAGTATCTTGGGCTCACCCTGGACGGCTTCAACGAGCACTTCGGCCGGCTTATCCCCCGTGTTGAGAAGGCGGCGAGCGCCTTAGGACGCCTGCTGCCCAACATCGGGGGACCGTGGGAGGGTGTCCGACGCCTTTATGCGGGAGTCGTCCGTTCCATGGTGCTCTACGGAGCGCCAGTCTGGGCGGACGACCTGGCGGCCAGCCGGCGCAATTGTGCCCTGCTCTTCAGGGTACAGCGTCGGATCGCCGTCAGGGTCGTGCGAGGATATCGCACGATCTCCCTGGCGTCGGCATGCTTGTTGGAAAGGTTTCCGCCCCTGGACATCCTGGCGGTGGGGGACGCGAGGACCTATACGGGTCTTCGCACCCTCCGCGACAGCACACCCACGGAACTGTCGGTCGAGGAGCTCAAGCGCCAGGCACGGCGGCTCGTTGTCGAGATGTGGCGGGAGAGGCTGGAAGATTCAGCCAACTCCCGGCACAGAGCCGTCGGGGCGATTCTCCCGAGCCTTGAGGCTTGGGTATGAGGCTTGAGGCTCACCGGGCATGGCTGCTTCGGTGAGTACCTGCGTCGCATCGGGAAGGAGGCGATGGCACAGTGCCACCACTGCGATGGGGACCGGGACACGGCGTAACACACTCTCCAGCATTGTCCTGTCTGGAGGGACCAGCGCCGCACAGTGGTCCCAAATGCGTTTCTAGCCGGAAATAAGTCATAAAAATCAGGGTCTGAAAAATCGATTGTTTCTCACGAAATAGTACTCGGAAATAGGTGTCTCATCGAAATATAAACCGTTTTCAATCATTCAGACTAATGATAATAATTAAAAAAAATAATAAATTAATTTATGTGGAAGCTAATTAACAATGAATTGAGACTCAGCAATGTCCTCCATAGCCTATATTAATGTATTCTACATGTATTTTGAAACAAGTTGGTACGTGCTATAATTTATTTCGAATACAAAAAAATCGCAGAAAATGACAATCCTCAACTTTATTGGCCTATAAAAAAAAAGTTGCACAAAGTTGCAAGTTTTAACCGAATGAAATAGGTAAAGTATACCTTCCTTGATAACATATTAAACACAGAGGACCGGTAACAACCGGCTCTGGAAGTTATAGTAATTTCAGTATTCTTAGATCGTCGATTGATACGTGAAAGCGACCAGTTCGAATTGATAAATATTATTGGCTTAGAAAAAAAGTTGAACAAGGTTGCAAGTTTTGACTTATTGAAATAGGTAAAGTATGCCTTCCTGGATAACATATTAAACACAGAGAACCGGAAACAACCAGCTCTGGAAGTTATAGTAATTTCAGTATTCTTAGCTCGTCGATTAATACGTGAAAACGACCAGTTCGAATTGATAAATATTATTGGCTTAGAAGAAAAGTTGAATAAGATTGCAAGTTTTGACCTATTGAAATAGGTAAAATATTTGTCCTTAATGACATTTAAAAGCTTTTTATTTTTGCTAAGATAAATGAGTACAACAATATAAAACTTAAAACAATGTTAAAACAATGTTCAATAGTGCTTTTGCTTCTGAGCGCCTTCGAAGGGCCTTCGAAGAATGGTGCCATTTTATGAATCGGTTGCTGCAATAAGGGTACTAAAATTAGCACTGTTCTTCTAATATGTCATTAGGGAAGTATTTTACTTATTCCAATAGATAAAAAAGTACAACCGTGTGCAACATTTTTTTTAAACCAATAATATATATGAATTTGAAATGATCGTTTTTACGGATTTGTTAAAAGTCTAAGAATACTAAAATTACTATAACTTCCAGAGCCGGTTGTTTCCGGTTCTCTGCGTTTAATATGTTATCAAGGAAGGCATACTTTACCTATTTCATTCGGTTAAAACTTGCAACTTTGTGCAACTTTTTTTTTATTGGCCAATAAAGTTCAGGATTGTCATTTTCTGCGATTTTTTTTTGTATTCGAAATAAATTATAGCACGCACCAACTTGTTTCAAAATACATGTAGAATACATTAATATAGGCTATGGAGGACGTTGCTGAGTCTCAATTCATTGTCAATTAGTTTCCACATAAATTAATTTATTATTTTTGTAATTATTATCATTAGTCTGAATGATTGAAAACAGTTTATATTTCGATGAGACACCTATTTCCGAGTACTATTTCGTGAGAAATAATCGATTTTTCAGACCCTGATTTTTATGACTTATTTCCGGCTAGAAACGCATTTGGGACCACTGTGCGCCGTGTCCTGGTCCGGTATATTGGAAGGGACCTCTCGGTGCCGACGGTCATCCGGCAGATCCTCGGCAGCGAGAGGTCGTGGAGGGCCTTCCTCGCCTTTTGCGAAGAAGTGCTCTCCCAAAAGGAGGAGGCGGAGCGGCGGCGGGAGAGGGCGGACCCCTTCCGTTTGAGGAGGGCCCGTCCCCGCCGCCGCCCCGCACGAGGGCACGCAGTTCCCCCCAACTAGGTTCGGCGGCCCGGACCCGCCGGTGGGGTTTCTCTGCCGGTGGGCCGGGCATGTGCCAAGGAGCCGCGAGGCGGCAGAGTGGTGGCTCTGTCGCCTCCGCAAAGCGGCCCCGAGGCGGGGCGGGGCGTGTAGTGGTCGCACGTCCCGCTCAGGTGAGATTGGCGTTGCGGGGGGCACGGTTCGCTCCTCCTTCGCCGGTGGCGAAGGAGTGCGGCGAGCAGTGTCTCCCTGCGAGTAGTGGGGGACGCCCCCCTCTCTCGTGAAAGCGAGAGAGGCGATGGCCACTCCCCCACCACGAGACGGGCCCCCACTAGGGGGCGGGCACGGGACGGCACCGGTCATGTTCTGACAGAGTTCCCGGTGTCGCCCCAGTAAGCGCTGAGGATGGCCACCGTGGGGTTTTAGCCGATAAGAGTCCGGCACTACCCCGTCGCCCCCACCAGAGTGGCGGTGTGTCCATGAGGATTTCCCCACGAAAAAAAAACGAACGTTTACAAAATCGGACCAGGACAATCCCCTGGCCGATTCTTACGTATGAGAGATGCCCGGGGGCTTGGCTTACCAAACGGAAGTAGAAGAAGAGCTTCGGAATCACACACTGGTTCGGAAGACTAGTCACGCTAACTGCTCGAAAATGAATGCCCGCTCCTTCCGCGTGCGGGGCTTTAATAGATTTCTGTTTACTTCCCCCGGCGCCCCTGATTTCGGCTGTGTGGGCCACCCTACGCTGTCCGGGCGTGAAGGCTCGGGGAGCCCCCGCAACAGGGCCGTACCCCTGCACTGTGAAAGATCCGAGAAACCGCTGCCGATGGATCCTTCCTCCTGGACGCGCCTGCCCTAGCGCCCGGAGTCCCTACGGCTTGGCCAGTGCTGTGGTGGAACTCCATCGAGGGCTGCTGTCGTCCTTAAGGGGGTCTCCACGTCGAGCAGGAGTCTCGTGGCTGCGGGTGGCGCCTCTGAAGATGTTCCTCAGGGGGCCGGTGGCGGTGTTTCGTCCCTGGCCAACGGTGTTGGATGGCTCACGCGAAATTCAAACGAAAGTTAGAAGCGGATCAGTTCTTTTGGCCGTTAGCGGAATCGGTATGACCTTCTCTGGAGGTGATATTTATTTTCCCTATCGGGTGACCGCGCGCAACCTTCCGGTCTTATGTTTGGTCAGGAAGGACTTGTGCGATTTCCGGCCGGCGGCGGTCGGTGGGGAGTCAAGGACGTCGCCCGAGGTGTTCCGCGGGGGTCGGTACTTGGACCGCTCCTGTGGAACCTCGGGTACGACAAGGTCCTGCGGGTGTCGCTTCCTGTCGGTGTGGAGGTCGTCTGTCATGCAGACGATACGCTCATCATCATCGGCCGCAGCGACTGGAGCAAGACCAAGCGGGTCGCGGAGATTGCGGTGGCGCGGGTGTCCGCCGCTATCGAGCAGCTCGGCCTGAGGGTGGCCCCCAGCAAAACGCAGGCCATTTGGTTCTATGCGTGTGGGGGACCAGCTCCGCCCCTTCGGGTCGGGCTCTCTGTGGGTGGTGCCGTGGTCGAGGTGGGGTCCGAAGTTAAATACCTCGGCCTCATCGTCGACAGCCACTGGCACGTCGAGGTGCATTTCGACCGCCTGGCTCCCCGCATTGAGACCGCGGCCGGCGTTCTCTGCCGATTGCTGCCCAACGAAGAGGTGGGGGGGGGGGGCAGGAGGAAGGGCTCGTCGGCTGTATGTCGGGGTGGTGCGGTCCGTGCTGACGTATGGAGTCCCAGTATGGGCGACCAGTATGGTGGATAGCGCGAGGTGTCGCCCCCTTCTCGAGCGGTTGCACCGCCGCATGGACATCTGGGTCGCCCGGGGCTACCGCACTATCTCCGGCGCAGCGGCGAGTGCCGTGGCGGGTATTCCCCCCTGGCCGAGGTATATTTCGGTCTGGCTGACCTCTGGCGAAGGGGGGAACCCGACACGGCCGAAGCGGTCGGGGGCTTGAAGCGCCATGCCCGGCAAGCCCTGCTGGACCGGTGGAGAGCGTGGCCGTCCGAGCCGCGCAACATCGCCAGCAGGGCTGTCGGGGCTATGCTCCCCTCCTTGACGGAGTGGGCGGATAGCAGTAGGAGACACGGCGTCACCTACAGGACGTGCCAGATACTCACCGGACATGGTTGCTTTGATAAGTATCTGGCGCGTATAAGGAAGCACCTGCTGCTACCAGTGTGGGGCCGATCGGGACGGCGCTCAGCACACCCTCGAGGAGTGTCCCTCGTGGGCAGGTATGGGCATTAGCTAATAATTTCATGGTATTAATAACTTATTAATCCGGAAAATAGGCATTAATAACTTATTAATCGCGAAAATGGATAGAAATAATTGAATAAATGCCTTTGTAAAATGCCTTTGCAGGCATCAACGCTGAGATATTTGCTGCGCGTCTGTGCATATTTGATCAAATATTAAGAGAAAACCAAAAAATTAAATATTAGATCAATTTTCTTGATCTGCTGGAGTATAATTTACATAGACGGGTGGGTTTGCATATAATTAAACTTTATTAATGGCCGAATTACATTTCGCGAGAACACGCATCTCGAATTGCTCGTCGGTTAAGCGATTGTATTTTGGCACGCTCATCATCGTCGCGTATGAAAAAAGGCGCTTGACGGGCGCCGACGATGGAAGAGGGGTATTAAAATATAGGAACGCACTTTTAATGCTAGGGAAAGAGTCCCAAATTTTTAGTGAGTTCGTCGGTCGCTCTTCTAAATACTTTAGGAATTCGATATCGTATATCGACGTGTCATGCAGGGTCGATGACCTCTGGCTCTCCTCGCCACCAAAATTAAAAAAATCTTCGTCGTCTAGTTTATCCCCGGGGCCCTCAGGGCGAATGTTAAAAGTGTTTACGGCACTGGCCGTGGATCTTGAAATACGGTCTTTGCAGTCTTGCGAAAAGGAGGATACTCAGAGCTTCTGCAATCGCAGTACCGCTGCGACCGCAGCGAAATAGCCATTTCCCCTGACCAGAAAAATATCTTCGAATCTCCGACGGACATCATTTTTTAAGCTTTCTGCTAGATTGGCGCAAATTTCTAAATTATAATTTCTGGGGCTTTCCGACAAATTTGTACAAAGACTCGCTATGCTCGGTGTAACAGAACCGTAGTAAGAGTATTTTTCGCCTTGTAATTTGTCTATCGTATCAGCGATCGGTCTTAAGCAGAATAAATATTCTCTAATATAGGCGAAATCGGATTCTGCCAATCTATTAGCGATATCTAACGCTACGGATGCCTCAACAATTTTCCTCTTCAAATCATAAATTTGGCGCAAGGAATTATAAAGAGAATTCCAGCGGACTACAATGGGCGCATGAGGGACTGGCCTAAAATTCTCGTGAGTATTTCCCTTCGTTTGGGCGACCCGAGGACTTTCCAAAGTGCATTGGACCTCTCAATTGTTACTTGGTGTTACGCTTTCAAAATGGGATCTGATTGTAGCGTGTTATTGAAATCGGTCGTTGCAACCAAGTTTAGCGTGTGACACACATATCGGAAGTGTCTTGGTAAACTTGGCTGGTGAGTCATGTCCGTGATTATTTCACACGGTTCTTGCTGCGAGAATGCCTGGTCCATTGCCTCTTCATCGGACATCTCAGTATCAGTATTGTCTTCGCTTGTGACACTGGCTGTATCACTACCTGCATCATCACCAACGGAATCGCTGATCTCTGTAATGAAAAGAAAGCATTAGACTTTATCACAGTTAATGTGATGCATTCCTATTTTTGCATATCTATCTGTAGTACAATATTCTTACCATAGGGCACTATCGACTCCTCATCAAGTCCAAACTCTTGAAAGGCTTTTACAAAGTTTGATGCATTGTCTGTGATGGTACCAACAACTTTGTCTGTCAAGCCAAACGATTGGTTGATGACACTGAGAAGGTCGAAGATCCGATCGTAGGAATGTGTGCCAGAAAAACGACGACACGCAATAGCGGCTGATCGTCTATCGTAAGTTGCTAGATCGATCTATAAGAAATAGCTTATAAGTAGAAATGAAACGGAAGGAAGTGTACAACGAGCTCAAGCGATTGTGTTAGTTTTTTCGTTCGATTTACATTGGGATTCCCAACAGATTTGCTTGGGCCCACTGTACAGGGTGAGTCACTTGCCTTTTAATCATCCTCTTCACACTCGAGTTTCAATTATTTCCATTACTGGTACAATTTGATATTATAAATAAATGTTAATAAGTGGAAAAGACTCAGTAAATACTCCTTTATATTAAAATTACTCAACACCGTATAATCATACTATTTTCAACGGCGAATATCCATTATTGGCGATTCAAAGTGAATCACCCTGTACATATGGGCATGATAGCTATTATCTAATGACGAGTGCTATTTCATAAATTGCGATGACTTAGAGAATTGAAAATCTTTTAAGTCATTGAATGGAAAGTTACAAGTTAAATATATTTGTGCCAAACAAATTGCGAAATCGGTACAAGTGAAGTCTCTAGGCAAAGTTACAGGAGTAATGTGCAGGAGGCAACTGATTAAAGTATTTCAAAATCAAACAAACGAAGCACGGTCGACCTGATGATGGTATCTTGGTAGAACAATTATTACGAAATAGTAAACTGTAATAACGAAAGAGACCCCTCGAGAAATACAAAAACCGACGCGAATCACATACAAGACATGAAACCTCGTGATTAAGTAATGTGTTAAAATATGAACAGAAACGTCTTGGGTCTGAACGTATGTCATCGATTAAATGTGGAACGTCAATAACTTGAATGCAGAACAAACTCAAAAGTATCAGCGCTCAAATACTATGACAATTATACGTTATTGGAACAAAATACAATGATAAGTGATTGCAAAGATAGTAGGCGCCTTTGTGGCATATGCTCATAAAATTCGAATAATGGAAATTGATAAAACTTTTGTAGAATGAACAACAAAATCGGCATCACAGACAGAATGAAAGTAATTAAGTCAATGATTGGACTATTAAATGAAGTCAAGTGTTGAGAAAGCCATCAGAACTTGTCTATCGTCTTTATGCAAAAATTATCATACGTGCAACTGTCATTGGAACCTCTTTTTAGCTAATGTGTTTTCATGAGAATGGAGAAGAAAGGCTATATCCATTTTCAATGAAAGCATACCCAATGCAGTGTAACTCCCAAAAAGCGTCTCGCGCAGCAGGATAAAACATCGGCTGTTGTACATACATATGCTACAGTCGCAAACGATTCTTTAAGAGCATTCACGTCTCTCTCAAATACTGTGTTTAAGTTTCTCATTAATCGACGCCTACTTACGTGCTTTAAAGGCACGCCATTCTGTTCGATTTGTAAGTCTGAAAATTAGAAACATAAAACTGAATATAGTTGCTTGACTTCAAGTGAAAACTCTAAATTGCATTTGGATTTTATAGGAGTATATTTAGCATGTGAATAGGAGTACTAATCTTCGAAAATTTTTCGAAATGGTGGCATTTCCACCGTCGAAAATGGCGCCATGCTATGAAGAACGTAATTCGCAACGTTCCTTTCGAATTGCGCTTGGGAAAAAAGGCACTTGGCCCTTGTGCTTTGCAACAGGTTTTTGTCCTCCGTTAATTTTAAGTGCAATGTCTCCTCTTGCAATGACCAATCTTCTCTCTTCTGCTGCTGCTGCGTCCATCTCAGTTGCTACTGCTTTCTTGAATCCGCGCACCAGATCTTCGTGGCAGTCGTCATAGTTGCGCCTGGACATGCAAGGGACGTTCATGGATCCCAGGAACTCTTCTAATTGCGCGTATCCGCCCCCAGTAGCTAATCTTCCTGCGATCGCGCCGTGGTTCACATTCATCACTGACTGCTCCTTGGGGTGGCTGCTTATTGTGCCCTCGTACATGCACATTGCGCATTGCACACGCAGGGTCGTTTTGAGCCCATCCCTCTTTTCCGAGTGTATTTTTAGATGCGCGATCCCGCAGGCGAATCGCTCGGAGTGACGGGCCAACCTTTGCATTTCTTCGAAGATGTGCACGAGGTCAACGATTCTGTCGCCTTCCACAATTAGGCCTGCGTCCGCCACCACTTCGGTCGCAGCTTCTGGCATTCCTTCTTCGAGCACCAGACCACTATCCTCTCTGCATACATCAGTGTCATTGCTTCCGGCACGATTGGAACACTCACTGTTCACACAACGCGCATCATCCTGCACAGAGTCCACACTACACACTCCCACTTGAACTTCACTAGTTGCAGCGGATGCTGCATCATGCGATGTTGAAGGTGTAGGTGAGCCGATGAGGTCCAAGCACTCCAAGTCCATGGGCTCCACATCGTCCTCCACGGAGTCCGCGCTACACATTCTCACTTGCACTTCACTTGTTGCAGGTGACGTTGTGTTATACGACGTTGACGATGCAGGTGAGTTGTGGTTCAACATCGCAAGGATGTCTTTTTATTGCAATTGTAGTGGAGTGGGCGGCTTTTGCATCGGTGACCCGAGCATAGTCTCCAATTCCATTTCCACATCCTTGTGTAATTTATCCGATCTTTCTTGGCGGCGTCTAAGCAGAAATAAGATTTGTGAATTAATAGTGAAACCAGGCTACAATGGACATCTATAACATTACTTTGAAAATTCATCGGAGAATATCCGATAGATCTTTCTACTTGCCTCTCAACCCATTTCTTACGCCGTGACAATCGCCTCTCACTTGGTACGATTGCGGGATTGTCCCTTGAGAAAGCGAGAGAGGGAGAGAGGGAGAGATTAAGATTAGATTAAGATTGTTTATTCGGTTCTAGGGCAAAAGTTGCCCTCTCAGAACTACCAAACACAGATACAAAAGCAATAGAGATAAAAAACGCAGGACTTAATACTAGAGTTACAACTAAAAGAAAATAACTAAAACTAGAAGAGATAGATGATAGAAAATGGAGATAGGAGAATAGAGACCGTGCATCGCATGGAAAAGAAGAGTGGAAAAGATGAAGCTTAATATTAAGACTAAATATACTGCAGAACAGAAAACTAGAGATAGGACGCCAACAGGTGAGCCGTAAGGGCCCCCTTGAAACCTCCCTCGCTGTCGCACTCCCGGCGGGAGGCTATTCCAAAATTGGGGCCCATGGAGGGTTCCACGCTGACGAGAGGGGAAACCGGCCGATCCCTCAGTTCGGACAGTGAGAAAGTTACGCAGGACGCCGGAAGACTGAGTACTCATCGCCTGGTAGAGGCTAACCCCTTTCGTAGAGCGGATGACCACCTCTACGAAAAGGTATTCAGGCCCAGAGAGAAGAGAAGAGGAGGAAGAGGCAATTACAGTGGATGAGAAAGTGTCGCGAATATAAAGACAGACGCCTCCACCCATTCTGCCATCCCTGTCGCACCTGAGTAGCGAGTACCCAGGCACAGCGCACTGCCTGTCAGAGATAGTATGAGACAGCCAAGATTCAGAATTCCACAGTCTTATGAAAATCAGAGTTTCAGTGGGCCCATGCGAAAGAGTACAGTCCAGCCTACAGCTGCATACCAAATTCGTAAGGGGTAGCTGGGTGAATGGGGAGGAAAACGTAGTCGAAACTATAACATATATCAGAAGCGCGCTGACTTTTCGTCAAGGAACACGGTTTGGGCATAGGACAGCATGCGCCACGTTTCCCCTTCCAGAACTCCTCTTTCTTTTCCGTTCGCTTGGTTACCAAGGTACAAGGTGAGTCACTTGCCTTTTAATCATCCCCTTCACACTCGAGTTCCAATTATTTCCATTATTAGTACAATTTGATATTATAAATAAATGTCAGTGCGTGCAGAAGACTCGGTAAATACTCCTTTATATTAAAATTACTCAACACAGTATAATTATACCATTTTCAACGGCCTATATCTATCTTTGGCAATTCAAAGGCAAGTGAATCACCTTGTACAACGCTGAGACCACGTTGAATCTACCGCTCACAGCAAATAGCGCTAGCGCACCAGATGGCCTTTTGCTCAAGTTCTAGGCGTGAAATAAAATGCATTTCGTATTCGGCACTTTTTCCTTATTTTAATGTAAAATTTTATCATTAAAATGATACCAATTGAATCAGTATACCATAAGCTTTGATTGCATGCTAAGATCTCTTATAACACAGTAGAAAGTCATGTATACTGAAAAGTTCCAACAGCGTCTTCGGTTGAGTATATGGCAGTTCCAGCCGCTCAGTAAGCCCAGCTATTAAATCAGATTTCCCCAGCTTCAACACGGCTATGATAGAAGATGTTTGTATGTGGCTATTCCTTGGATTCCATACTGTCGATTAGTGCAACTGATTTTACAAAAGTCGCCAATATGTTCAATTTATCTGCCGAATTCATATACGCTTGGCGCTACGTGTGGTAGTGTATCGGTGTGAGTAGGCGCGCCTGTGTTTGTGACCGTGCGTTCCCCCTTAAGGGTGCCGAAAATCTTCGTTCCACTTCCTTCCGTTTCTACTTCCTATTGCGTATTCATTTCTTTCCCTCACTCCACACATTTGGCCAATCAGCGTTGACTTTCCCATTTTTGCACTCCCTCAAAAATCAGGAGAGTCGGTAGAGTCTCGCGCCAAGTAGTAGTATATATATGTGGCTTCGGTCTCTAGCACAGCTTATACCTTGCCGGAAACGTTCGAGGTTCCGGCCGCGGTGTGCGAGAAACGTTGGCAGAGCGGAGTTCACTCTGGCCACTCCAACGAAGGTCCTTTCGGAGGCGGACACGAGGGTCGGGAGAGTAAAGCGACGGTCGGTCGAATTAACACTACTTTATTATATAGAGAGCGGTTCGCGCGTACAGGTGTACGGTTCCGTTGTTTCGATCGGGACGAAGTGTCGGGTCGCTGGTCGGTATTCGAACTGGCGGCCGGTGGCCGCTACGCTAGCGTGGCGGACGTCATGCTGCAGTCGAAGTCGACTGCGCTGCTGTCGACCTCTCGCTTTCGGTCTTCGAGACGGCTGACCTGCCCTCTGCCGTCGTCTCCCTCGGTACCTCGTGGCCGCCACAGGCCCCCCCCCCCCCCCCCAGAGTGGACGTCGCTTCAGCACGTCCGCGAATGTGACGTGTTCGATGGCGGCCGATGCTGTGCCTGAAACAGAGGGGTTCGGTGCTGGATCGGGAAGGATTTCAAGGAAGGCAGGTTTTAGTCTCTCGGTCGAGACGACGCTCGGTCCATCGTCCAATTGGATCTTAAACGCCTGGTCGGACAGCCTTTGGATAACCCTACACGGTCCTCGGTAGGGCGCTTCCAGCGGCTTCCGGATGTCCTGGGCGTGGACGAAGACGTGCGTGCAATCCGCCAATCGTGGATGTCGGAATGGTCGCGGGCGTTGGTGGTTGGAGGCGCGCGTCGGTCGGAGGTCACGTATCTTCCTTCGGAGCTTCTGGAGGAGGACGTTGTGTTCTACCGAGGGGGATTGTTCGTCGACGAAGTATTCTCCTGGTAGTCGGAGCGTCGTTCTGTATGTCAGCTCGGCTGAGCTGCCGCCTATGTCCTCCTTGATGCTCGTGCGTAGTCCGAGCATAACAGTCGGCATCGCGGCGATCCAATCGTCGGTGTCGGCGCATCGTAGCGCCGTCTTGAAGGATCGGTGCCATCGCTCTATCATTCCGTTGGATGCGGGGTGATAGACTGTCGTCCGGATGCGGTTGCATCCGAGCATCTTGGCTGTTGTGTCGAAGATACGTGACTCGAACTGCATGCCTCGATCGGTGGTGATCGTAGCCCGTGCTCCGAAACGGCTTACTCAGCCTTCAAACGGCGCGTTCACCACTGTTTCGGCTGTAACGTCTTTGAGCGGCACGGCTTCAGGCCATCGTGTGTATCGGTCGATCATCGTGAGACAATATCGGTAGCCTCGGAGTTGTGGCATGATGACGATGTCCAGGTGGATGTGCTTGAAACGCTCGTTCGGCACCTCGATGTTTTGCGGTGCGTTTCGTGTGTGCCGGTGGGTTTTATTCCGCTGGCACTGCATGCACTCCTGGGCGCGTCGTCGAACGTCTTTGCTCATCCGAGGCCACACGAATCGCTGCGCGATCAGCCGTTTCGTCGTACGGCCGCTCGGATGCGCGAGGTTATGTACCGACCGGAAAACCTGATGCCGGAGCGACTGCGGAATGTACGGGCGAATTTCCTGAGTCGAGACATCTGCAGTAGATCGCCCACAGTGGGACGAACCATAGGTTTGGTTGGACAAAAGTCCAAAAAACGAGAATTACATAATTAGTTGGACTATTCCTTGTGACGCGCGTTAAAATAACGACATGTCGTCTTATTTTATTTTAATAACACCATGATTGTAAAATTCAATTGTTAGTTTTTATTATATAACACACTAAAAAATCGGTTGTATAAGGGGCAGAACCTTGGGAACCAATCAGAACTCAACATTTCTTATTGTTCTGTCTTCTATAGACATTACTATGACAAATTATTCTCATTATAGCCGCCAACTTCCGCCTGGCTTCTTTTTATGGGCATCGTAAATTCTAAAACTATGTTCTATGTTGCTAATAAATAATTAAACTAAAACGTAATGAAAAATACAATAATGCGGCAAAACCGAATAATGTTAATCGCTTAAACTATCTCTATCGCTCTCGCTATCATTTTTTTCGGTTTGGATTAGTAATTTTAGTACACTATTTCTGTGTTTTTGTACATTTGTATGCAAAGGTCGAATTAGACTAACGATAGGATCCGACGAAACTAACAATTTATGAAATATATCCGCATTAGTGTCTACTCTGCTACATTTTCTAGAGTAATGTTCCCTAAATGTCTTGAACTCCTTATGGCGACTTTCTTGCATCTTCTGACAGTTGCCCAATTGGCAAAAGAAACCTTTTTATAATTGCTGGAGCATGTAATAAAATTTTATGAACGGTTACGGGCATAGGGTACCAGGGGTATAACTGCACATAATATTGAGCCGTCTTCAATGAGTATTCTTCAAATGCAATGTGATTGATCTCACAGCCCGATGCCAATGTCTCAAGAATCACACTAAATCTTTCAATTAGCTTCTTTTCTACGCCTGTTAATCGTGATGATGTTGATGCGTCCTTGAAAAATCGTCGCGCAGAATTTCCGTTATTGGTATTTCCTCCACCCTGCTTCGGAGTGTCCAAAAGTAATCCGGTCTCGGAACGGAATGAATCTATTATTTGTTTCTTCCTTTCGACGACAGCTGTCTTATCCGGTTCATTTCGAACTTGATATTTTTTAATATGTAACTTATATGCTATGTGGAGAATACACTCCATAAATCTAATATACGCATGAAGAGTCGATAAACCCCATGAAAAAGTATGCTCGTTACATGTTTTATTTAATATGTTTGGTATGTCATTCATCTCCTTACTTGAAGATCCGCAGATGTAACATTTTTGAATAGCTCTATTTGACGCCAAAGCATTACAAACTTTGCCATCGACCATAGTTTGTATAAATTCCGCCTTCACAAGAACGGTAGATTTATTCCTCAGTTGAGTTTCTGTGTCCTTTAGTGTATCAATTTGGTTGCTTATATACGACATTTCATTGACAAGTTCTTGCTCTGTTTCTTTTATAAATCGAAATCGGATAGGTCTGCAAAACCGTGTCGAAGACGTACGCGGGTTTTGCCATAATACTCTTTCTTGGCCACCTTCAGCAGTACTCACGAGGCGCAAGGGTACAAAAGATGTAACTAATACACTGGAGTCGCTTAAATTCATATCTAAACTCTGTTGTTTGTAACGAGTTAGACTGTCACACCCGTCACAACCCCATTTAAAAATAAATTTACACGAAGAATCATCATTTCGGTTAAATGTATCTTCAAGGCCAACACTTTGCGCCATAAAAAACCTTCTAACCGTTAAGTCGACAATCGCTTGTAACTTCGTCTCCGCTTTGTTCTCTGTTACTTCAACATCACGTGGAGAAGGGTAGCAGTTCTGCTTAGCTTGCTGCACTTTGTAATATGATGGGTAAAGATTTACCCCCTTCTCTAATGCCCCTTTTCTTAATAAATTGTATTGATTTTTAGTCAATTTTGAGGATACCAGGAGAGCTAGTGCTTCCTCTGGAGAGTACAAAGAGGTACTCTTATTATTTTCCGTTTGGATATATGCTTCTTTTATTATATTTGCGCGAGTAGGAGAGCTTGAAATTTCCTTTAGGAGAAAGGCTGCATTTAATTTTCCTGTTTTCTTGAAATTTGTTTCTGCTGCAAAAGAGAGCTCGTCCGCAGATTTATTTTCAATTAAAGATTGAATTTTTCTAAGTTTTGTTTTCGGTCCACAGCTGGAAAAGTCTTTCGGTGGGCGTCCTAACCTTGGAGTCTCTTTTGAACTGGTTCCAAAGCTTGGAACCGGAAGTTCACACAGGTCGATATTTTCAATCACTATTGAATCATGTAGCCAGTTTTTATGGCGCGACAATAATGCTGAATATGTGCGGTTGCACTGTACCCAATTCCGTTTAAGAACTTTTAAAAAGGTATCCAATGCTCTATGTATATGTTCTGTTATAGTCTTTGATGGGCTTCCCAAATTATGTCTTAGTGTTATAAAATCAAACAGCATAGTTCTGCTTTCAATAGAATTGGAGATTTCACAATTCCTCGCCCGTAAACAATCAAGCAACTCCAAACGTTGTAAGATTATTTGTTTGACCGAACTCATTTTTATAGTTTTTGTGAAAGCACTGATAGATTGTTTAAGACTTGTAACCATGACAATTTCATGGTAGGTGCCGCTATAGTGTCGCCATCCAGTGAAAAATTATATAGTAAGGATAAGGAGATAGCAAGGATTAGTAAAGTTTTATTGTATTATTTCGTAATTCTCAACTGCGGAAAATTAAGTAGCGTAACCTTTTTCGGAAGATGTATGTTGCTAGCGATTTTTAAACCAGTGAAAGTGAGATTACGAACGGGTACAAAATAATTACGTTCATGTAGAAAATTCTGAATACAAGTATACGCCTAAATCTGAAAGTATTTGACATACCTAATAGTGACTCGGAAAGAGGTGATGAATATGTCGAGTTCCAATGATGAGATTTTGATCCATCAAGGAAGAATAAAGCTTTTGAGAGTGTCATAGTACCTTACTGGCTCAAGAAGCTGATTTTTGGAATAATAGGGAAGTATGAGTTAGTTATGGGAAAGAAACTGATTAACTACTTGAGGGTAATTAGAAAGCTTAGTACAATAATATTGTAAAACCTCGGTATACTTATGAATTGACACTACCACCTTAGAGTTTAACCCATTAGTCACTGACTTTTGGAGTTTACGATGCTCATAAAAAGAAGCCAAGCTGAGGTTGGCGATTGTAGTAAGAATAATTTGTTAGAGTAATGTCTATAGAAAACAAAACAATAAGAAATTTTGAATTCTATTTGACTCTCAAAAATCTGCACCTTATATAACAAATTTTTTAGTGTGCCTTCTTACACTTCATTATAGTGTTAAAATAAAACTAACAATTGAATTATACAATTACAAAGTTATAAAAATATAATACGTCGAAGTGTTGTTATTTATACTCATGTAGCAAGGAATTCTCGTTTTCTGGACTTTTGTCCAACCAATCCTATGGTTCGTCCCACTGTGCGCCGTTTCGGAGTCGTCGACGCGGAGCTTTCGGAGCTGCAGCGTTGTGTTCGGCGATTCCAGGAAATGCTGGAGTTCGGGGTCGGTCGCCTGTTCCTTCGCGATATCCTGCGTCAAGACGATCGTCGGGAGTTGGATTTCCTCGATGCGTGACAGGGCATCGGGGACCACGTTGTCTGCTCCCTTCGTGTATTCGATCTTCGTCGTGAACTGGCTGATATACTGCAAGTGACGTTGCTGTCGCGGGCTGGCTTTGTCGGATGGCTGAGAGAGCGCGTAGATCAGGGGTTTATGATCCGTGATCACGGTAAGCTCTCGTCCCTCGAGAAGATGGCGGAAGTGGCGGATCGCGCGGAATACGGCCAAGAGTTCGCGGTCGTACGTGCTGTACCGCCTCTCGGTCTTATCCAGCTTCTGCGAGAAAAATCCCAGCGGTTGGGATCGTCCGCCGATAATTTGGTCGAGGGCGGCGCCTATGGCGACGTTGGAGGCGTCGCAGCGGAGCGTCATCGTGGCGTCGTTGTTTGGGTACGCCAGGGTGACAGCTTTGCTGAGCCTGTCCTTGCAGTCTTCGAAGGCCAGTTCGGTTGTTGGATTCCAGACGAGGAGCGTTTTGTCGTTCTTTTTGTAGCCCGTCGTCATTTCGACGAGCGGAGCTTGCGCGTGTGACGCGTTCGGCATGTGATCGCGGTAAAAATTCCACATGCCGAGGAACCGACGTAGTTCGGCGATCGTACTCGGGCGCGGATATTCGCGAATCGCGGTCGAGCGTTCCGCGAGCGGCGCGATTCCGTGCGCGTCCACGGTATAGCCGAGGTAGCGCACCCGTGGTTGGGCGAAGACGCACTTTTCTTCATTAATCGACAGCCCGTTTTCGACGAGCCGTCGTACCACTGTCTTCACGTGTTGTTCGTGTTCACTTGCACTCGCGGACGCGATGAGCACGTCGTCCAGGTACACGTGGTAAAAGTCTAGGTCGCGGAGGATCGAGTCCATCAGGCGCTGGAACGTCTGTGCGGCGTTGCAGAGTCCGAACGTCATCACTTTGAACTCGAAGAGGCCGAACGGCGTGATGACGGCAGTCTTAGGTTGATCCTCCGGTGCGACAGGTACCTGGTAGTACGCGCGGTGCAAATCGAGTGTCGTGAAGATCGACGCGCCTCGCAGGCTGTACGTAAAGTCTGCGAGTCGCGGAAGCGGGTATTTGTCCGGCACTGTCACATTGTTCAGTCGTCTGTAGTCACCACATGCACGCCGCTGTCCGTTTGCCTTCTTCACCAGGTGAAGCGGGCTAACCCACGGACTGTTCGATGGGCAGCAGATTCCCTGGTGGATCATTTCGTCGAGCGCGGCTTTCGCGGCGGTGAGCCGGCGGGCGCGTTCGGATGTCGGTGCTCCCTTGGTGGCGATCTGGTGGCGCGGTCCTCGCGGCGCGGCTGGTTGCGTCACCTGCGCGTATTCGCGGAGCCACCGTTCGGCGATCGGATCGCGACGGACGACGGTAACGGTAGGTTGGGTGGATCGAGCGACCTCAGCGGTGACGCATGATTTAGCCTGGGGATCGATTAGCCGACGACCTGCGAGGTCCACCAGAAGTTGGTGATGCCGGATGAAATCCGCACCAAGTATCGGTCCTTGTAGCGCGGCCACTGCGAACGTCCACGGGTAGCGGCGACCGAGCCCTAGGTCGAGGTTCAGCCTGCGAGCCCCGTGTATCCGGATCGGCGTTCCGTTCGCAGCTTGAAGTCGGACGTGCGCGAATGCGCCCAGTGGCGCGGCAACTCTTGGTGCGTCGTGCACCGGCAAAATCGAGATGTCGGCCCCTGTGTCGATAAGGAACCGACTTTTTGACGCCCGGTCGATGACCGAGAGACGCTGCGAGGTCGTCGGCAGGCTTGACGCTGTCTCTATTGCGTCAGGTCGCCCTGTTCGTTTCCCGCCGTCCGGACTGTCGACGCGGTGTATGGTGGCGCGGCGGTCGGTGCGGAATTCGAATTCCGCCAGGCACACGGTTGTCGGCATTGCCGGGCTCGTTGCCCGAATGTGGCGTGGTAATAACACACGCCGCTTCCGGAAGCGGTCGGTGCTCTTCCGGCGTTCCGGGGAGCGGAAGTCGGTTGCCCTTGCGACGATCCACCTTCCATCGCGAACGCTTGTTCAACGGCGTTTTGAAACGCCCGTTGGAGAAACTCGCGGGTGGCCGGTCGGAGCGAGATCCCGGCGAGCCCCGGCGCTTCGCGCCACGCGTCGGAGGGCGATTCGCGGGACGGCGTTTCGCGAGTTGCTGCCACGGTCGAAGCCCATCTCCTGTCGCCCTGCAGGCGTTCGGCAACCCGGGCAGTTGCCTCGGAGTCTGCCGGCTCGATGAGGAGGAGAGAGCGTCTGATGTCCTCTGGTAGCGACTGGAGAAGGAGAGTCCGGATGAGGTGATCGGGGGCCGAGGGTCCGATCACGGAACGGAGTGTCCGGAGGATCTGGGACGGCCGTTGCTCTTCCATGCTGCCGGGTTGGAGTGCCCGCTGCAGCTTCAGGTCCTCGCTCTCCTCGTATGCGGCGATGAGCCGGCGTCGGGCCTCGGCGTGACGGCCGGGGCGGTTGCCGTCGTCGACGAGGTCGGTGATATGCAGGAACGCCTCCTTGTCGAGCCGCGTCACGAGGTACGCGAGTTTGGAGGCGTCTGCGGTCACCCTGCTGGTGTTGAAAAAGAGCGCTGCCTGTTGGAACCAGGAACTGGCAGCGTCTTTCCAGAATTCTGCCAGCTGGAGTCTGGGGCTGGCGCTGGCGACCCGGATCCCCAGGGACGGAGCCGTCGCCGGTCCTGGCGTGTCGGACGCGGCAGCATCGTCGGAGATGTTGATCGCGGGATCAACATCGGAGTGAGAGCGGTCCTCGTCGGCAATGGCAAAACCGTGTCTCTCAGGCGTTCGGGCCACTGGCATTTCTCAGACCAAGGCTCGGTTCCTTGGTCCCCGACCTCCGTTTGCGCGGGCTACCGAATTTCCGTTAGCGGAACGGTTTCCGTTCGACGGAGGGCGGTTAACCGGCAAGGGTGGCGAACCAAGATGGCGGGCGTGAGCCGTTAATCGCGCACGTGGCCGATTTTTCGCGAAAATTCGCGGCCGCGAGCGGATTATCGTGCGACTCCCGATTTTCGCCTGCGATACCTCAGATCACGTCGGGGTCACCATTTGTGGCTTCGGTCTCTAGCACAGCTTATACCTTGCCGGAAACGTTCGAGGTTCCGGCCGCGGTGTGCGAGAGACGTTGGCAGAGCGGAGTTCAAACTCCGACCAGCGAACCGACGACATCGTCCCACTCGACCCGACAATCTCGTACACCTGTACGCGCGACTCGATCCGTATAATAAAATTAGTGTGTTACTTCGACCGCCTGTCGCTTTCCTCTCCCGATCCTCGCGTCCGCCTCCGAAAGACATTCGTTGGAGTGGCCAGAGCGAACTCCGCTCTGCCAACGTCTCTCGCACGCCGCGGCCGGAACCCCGAACGTTTCCGGCTAAGTACAAGCCGTGCTCGAGACCGGAGCCACATATAGTATGGCACGCGACTACTGAGGATACTTATCCCGAAGTGTGTAAGAGCGAAAGATGGCGGCTGAGGTGCGCGGACGCGTTTTTGGCAGCTCCCGGTTCGAAAGTCTTTGTGACGGGAAAAACGCGTCTAATCGGAACTCGCGAGTGATTAGTGTTCTCGTGCTAAATTCCTGCGCGACCTAATATATAAATTTTATCCGGGAATTCCGAATTAAACGAAATATCACTAAATGAAGGCTGCGGGCGTGCAACCTAACCTATTAAGATGGCGGACGACAGCCTCGCCATGTGCTCGGACTCTCGTAAACTGTTAACTGTAAAATAAAATAAAATTAAACGAAAGAAATAAATATTCGCTCACAGGCGACATTGGCCAAAAGCATTCGCTCAGTGGGTTCTAATGTAGAAGACAAATAGTAGGCAACGATGGATATTGACTCATCACCAAAAACTGAAAACTGATAACATTCTTTGAACCACGTGTCAAGACGACACACCTATCCTGAAACCAAAGCTGGCGAATGTGGAAGGCTCATGGCGCAGTGACGAAAGGTCACATACTTTAAATGCCCCAGATACTTCCAACTTCCAACCATCTCTGACATCCTAGTCTATCCAGATTTCCAAGCCCTGGTATTGACAGACCGATCTAGACTATGCCCTCCCTCGAACCTCTTATGTCAACCCAGTCATTCACTGCTGGCCACATATCTTAAGTTCTGGCTCGGTCAGACTGTCTGAGCAAGATCAGTCTTGCGGCTCTCAAGGCAAGGAGCTGGAGGAGCTTTTAGTGCATTCGACACAATTCCCCGGGGCAGGTGCTACGGTGGGCTGGGAGTGGCTGGGTCTCCCAGCATGTGCAATTTCTCTCTCAACTCCTCTATCACTCTCTGTAGCTATCTGTCCGTCACACCTCTCTTATGATCCACTTTTACTCCCAGTTAATAATCTAACCGCTCTGCCCCTCCTGCAATGGACAGCCACATAAATATAATATAATATAATATGAATACAATAATAATAATGGAATAGCTGTCATACGATGACTGAGAAAAAAGGAATAAATAAATAAATGAGACGCTAACAGGAAACCACAGGGAAACCAGCATACGACTATATGGGTGTTAAGGGAAGGATGGAAGGGAAGATTATAGGAAATACATAGACCAACAACCAATGCAACTCATGTCGGAAGTACAGCACTTAATGATCAGCTCTACAACGAAGGCTGAGTACTTTCTCAGGAGTATCAATATACATATATATACAACTGCTTAATTGCCTCACTGCTTGATCCCACGCTTATTCTTATACAGCTTTTCTAGATCCCTGCTGACCAGGATCACACCTTTCCACGGAGCTATGTTATGGCTTGAATTTGAAGTCCTCTTCAGGGCCTGATGGCTCTGTGGACCGGTGGGATTCCCTGCTTAATTCTTTGCATGATGCGTTGCCTGTCTGTCTGCATATGGCCGATAGTCATGAATCCAGGCAGGCGGTGTTTCCTATCTGGGGATGCTGCTGGAGGCTCTTACAGTCTGCAGTTGGTTGACGTGGTTATCTTTACATATTAACAACATTAACAACGTCAACATTCTTATGACTGCGATTAGTTTGTGCATTTTCATATTAATTTTCCTTATAAACCCTATCACTATTGGATGGGCAAACACCCACTCTTAACTCTAATTTTAACCTTTTAACCTTATGTAGCTCCCCTTCACTTGGCTTGTTCATATGGTCAGTCATACGTATTGCTTACTTTAACTTTAACTTTGGCTTTAACACTGATTCTATTGACTCTGCTGATTTCCTCTTTGTCGGTTGGGAGCTGAGGTTCGTTTTCCCATGACATGTGACGTGCGGCGCGGTGAGGTTAGCCGGCGTTTCGGAGCTGTATAGTCAGGCAGGCGCGCGTCTCAGGGATGGGCAATCTCAGGGCCAGCCGGCGTATCACCACTGAGCATGCGCACTCCTTTTACTGTGCAAGCAATCCAATTCCCACTTGTTCTCTCGTCTGCTGTTGTTCTTCTTCCATCATTATAGGATATTTACGCGTCCAATGGAACCGAGAATGGCTCGGCAACTTCAGCAAGGGATGCATGGGAGATCTGGGTAGCGGCCACCAACCCATTCTCCTTATACTCTCCACGGAGACAGATCGCCAGGAGTGGATGCAGTGGGAGAGAAAAGAAGAAAGCACGTGCAACGAGGAGCGAAGAAGGAGGAATCCAGAAACTCCATCACGACAAGTCTAGTGACCGGACCATCAGCGGCGGACAGCCGTGGACGTTTATAGACAGTAATAGTGTAAATAGTGTAAATGGGAGGGAGATACGCGGCCCGCTGGGTCTTGGGTACCGACGCGGCCGAGCGGAGGCGCGTGCGGCGTGCGAGCGATTCATACAAATCCACCGATTCGCGAGATGCACACTGACACACATCGAACATAGACCCTCGTATACACACACACACACGCGCACACGACTGACCCTGACTGGACTCGGACGCTGCGTGGACTGGACCGAGGTGGAGCTAATGCAGCTTATCAGGCGAAC
Organism: Ectemnius lituratus; assembly: GCA_910593735.2. Classification (NCBI taxonomy): domain Eukaryota; kingdom Metazoa; phylum Arthropoda; class Insecta; order Hymenoptera; family Crabronidae; genus Ectemnius; species Ectemnius lituratus. Next base: position 4,886,018 of record OU343037.1, read on the forward strand.
AAATGGCGGAGCTTCTTTCTTGCGAACCAAATACATGCACACTTTATCAACACTATTGTACCATGGAGCGGAAGCATGCTGGAGTGAGTGAAATAAGAGATACTTGAGCACGCGAGGGACTCCTAGCAAGTTGCTATGAGTATGATCCTAGGGTATGAGTATGAATGAATTCCGAATGATTGGGTAAAATAGCAGGAACGAAGCTCGCCATGAATCGCACACGCTCATAGCGATTCCATTACATTAATATTTCTAGCTTCCGTTTAACCCTGGTGCCTGAATCTGGCACCAGTAGAATGACTCCACCGAGGTCAGACGAACGACCAGACAGTACGCCACGGACAGTTTGAGTTTAAGTAGCACGGGCCACACCGGGTGCGAACTTCTCCGCTCTCAAAAGACGACCGGGAGTGCCTCGCGGACTGTCTTTTCGTATATTTGGTTTCCACGGACGACTAATAGCTAGAGTAGCAGGCCGGGCCGCCTCTTGCACGTGAGGAGACCACCCGGAAAACATCGCGGCGGTAGTTTGCAGCAGGTAGGACTGTGAGTTACGCGCGCGTAACGACGGAACCTCACACACGAGTCGGTGGTAATGGGGGAGGGAGCTTCGCGGGCGCCTACCCGATGCGAGGTCAATCGGACATCGCACCGCAGAAAATGCCTTCCGTGCGCTTCACGGGAGGCAGGTTAAGCGTCAAGGGAACGGGGAGACGCCGACTCGGGAGGGCTTCCGTCGGCTCGCATCGGTTCTCGCTCCGAGTCAAGGAACGGCGGGAACGCGGGGGCTCAACTCGTCGACTCTCAACCCCGGAACGATGCAACGATTTCCGGAAAGGGGGGGCTGACGCCTTGCGCGTACTTCCTCAACCCTGGAACGATCTCACCTCCGGAAGGGGGAAGGGAGCGACGACGAGGGCTGACGAAGTCCCCGCAGTCATTTGCTCGCGTTTTTGACTCGTGGGTATCCTCCTCGGCTCTTTCGCGGTCCGCCCCGCCTGCGAGCCGTCCGCCATCGGGCGGTATAGGGCGGGGGGAGTGGGAGGGGGGGGGCGTAAAAACCCTGCAAATCGGGCGTAGAGATTAGGTAATGAGTAGGGTTTCGTTTGTCCATCGCGTGGTCGTGCATCAGTCGAGGCAGGGGGACAAATCGCGTGCTCCTCAGACTTGGAGGACTCCCGTGACGCGGGCGCTCTCGAGGTAGGGCCTTCGCGGACGATAGATTCCGGGCGAATCCCAAGCATAACGGCGGACATGGACGTCCTACGTAACGGACGGAGAGCGGAGAACTTTGTTCACGAGACGGCTGCACGAATTCGTCTACTGGACGACGAAATGTTTAGGTATCAACAGACTGCCTCCTTTCCTTCTCCTTCCTTGCGAGCTTAGAGCTCCGCTAACCCTGCGGCTCTACGGAGCTGAACGCGCGTGCGAATTAGGCCTCTGCTGAGTGCGTGGGCGTACGAGAGACCGATAGAGGCCAAAAGCTCATGTATAATTGATGTCGGTTATTTCCCCTTGGTCTACGGTCTCTCTCCTCTGTGACCGGTTGTCGGCGTTGGAGGTGTGCCCTCCTCTGATCAGGCCCGGCATGTTCTGGATAGGACGAAATTAGGAGCGGCAGACGGGCGCAGGCCCGGACCCCGGCGCCCGGACGCGGGCGATGTTCGCGCTTCGGGGACGGCACGGACTAGTCTGGGAGCTCGAATGCCGATACTCTGAAAATATCCGCTCCGTACGACCTCCGTGCACAGAGGCGCCGTGGCGAGTCAGTACGAGTGCCCCCGCGAGTTGCACCCTCAAGGATTCTTTCTTTTTGTTTTTGTTCTTTTTCTAGACCGTCAATCTGGCTTCCGAAAGCCAGCCGGAGCGCAAATAAGCGAATCTCGTGGAGAAACCTGCGAACTCTCCCGCGGCGAGAGGTCGGGTTGGTCGGCCGGTAGCCGGCTACTGGTATATCAATATACCGATCGAGCGAGCGTGCGAGCGAGCGGGCGAGGCAATTGGTTTGCCGAGGTATGATAGGCCCGACGGGCTCGACCATTATGGTGCCCGTCCCCTCTTATGGTTTTTATTAGAGCGGCCGAATTCGGCGCATCGCGGAGGCTCGAGCGGCTCCTGTACTCCCGGTTCTCCCCTTAAGAAACTGGGCAATGATGTCCGCTAGGCAGGCGCCGGGGTATGCAGTTCTTTTCAGAACTAGGGAGTCGTTAGAGCGAAACCCGCGCCGATCGGTTGCGCCAGGCCAAAATAGACCAAGAGAGTAGAATCACCGGGGTGCCTTTGGAGTAGTGTTCGGGCCGTGCATTCTCCCGACTCCGGCTGCTCTGACCGACCGATGGTGAGGGAGCTGGAGTCCTTCGGGAATCGCCGCGCTTTATTAGTTGTAGCTGGGGGGACGCGTTTGCAGCTGAGCGGCGTGCGAGCGTGCGTGCGAGCGTGCGTGCGAGCGTGCAAACTTTCGTGGGGAAGAAGGGAACGCGATCGCCACGTTCGGTAACCGCGGAATTGAATCGTTGCGCAGGTGTAGGCAGGTCAGTTAGAGTTGCGGGATGCGTTGGAAGGGGGAAGTAGTCGCGAGGGAGAATAGCTCCCGATCGGTGACAGCGACGAGAGAAAGGAGTTATTTAGGCGAATCCTCTATTCGCAGCTCCCTCCGTCGGACGTTGATATGCGATGCAGGCAGGATTAGGGGAATGATTTAGGCAGGCCTTGGGTTCGTGCGCGTATTACGGCCGGTGTTCTGGCACCTGATTGCGAGATCGAGCACGAGGGGGAGGGGAACTAGGAGCTTTGCTTCAACACGATTGACGCTCTGTCGCCCGATACAGTGCTCGCAGAGATGGCATCGTATCGGAGAGAATGGCACTCGCGTAGGTCAAATAGAAATAAAGATCGAGCCACTAGAGAGAAGAAAGAAATCGCGGATTCTCGAGTGCCAGGCGGCAGATCGCGTGGGGTAGGGGAACCAAGCTCGATCCTCGCCACCACCGGTCGGCCCACAGTCAGCTCGGCCCCGAAAAGCCCCTGTGTGCACAGATGTTGCTGGCAATCGAGCAGTGGAGGTTACTGACACGACCTCTGGTGCAGTATAGAGTACTAGACTCGCAGCGCGGCGCATTTGGAGCTTCGGCAACCTGTGGTGGGCCTATGCGCAGAGGTGCCTCTGATGAGTGCGTGGGCGTGTGAGAGATCGATAGGTAGCCAAGAGACGTTGGGAATAATCGATTTGGAACCTCCCCTTCTGTCGGCGGTCTCTCCCCTGAATGATTGGTGACGTACGTTGGGGGGGTGACCCCCACGGGCGGGACTCTCGCGCACAACCCCAGGAGTCCTTTGAGCCCGGACAGGATCGGTAAAGTACCGGATAGATCCGCTCCGTACGGCTGCTGTCATACAGGCGTCGTGGCACTATATTGCGAGTGCCTCCATGAAATTGCTCCGGATCTTTATTATCCCGAAGTGTAGCGGTTGTCGTCCGCTATAAAACTTTCACCTCGAATTATGGGAAAGTTACACCTCCGCAGATTTATTGCTGAATTTTGTATTTTTTCGCTGATTTTTCTGAATCCAATGTTTCAAGAGTCAAGCAAATCGGTTCAGTCATTCAGGAGTAAAAACGTGACTTTCACTTTTCTCGCACCAGTTGGTACTGTTGCGTGTTCACGGGTTCGAAAACTCTGAAAAGTGGGTAAGTGTGCCCGTGGGGCGCTGAACACCCTGCTCACGTAGGAGGGAAGTTTGAAATGTATGAAAGAGTTTAAAATAAATATACAGAAATTGGGTTTGAATCATGAACTGAAATATATTGTATATAGAAGTTAAGGTTGCTGTCCAGAACAATATCCTAAGCGCTTGACTGCCCGAAACCGAAGTGACGTCTAATTCCACAAGTCGGAATCGACGACGCCTAAGAAAGCTCCCTTCTCCAAGCGGGTGAGAAGGAGCCAATCCGGCGCTCGCTAGGGCCGACGCTGGCCCTTACGCAGTCCTATTGGTGCCCTTCCGTGGGACTTACTCCTTCTCTAAGATTTCGCAGGCGCGCGCAGCAAAAGGGCTCTCCCTCCACTCTAGGCCCTACTCCTGACCTAGGCTACGAGCGCTGGGCGCCAGCGAGAAATGGCGGCGAGGTGGGAATCGCCGAGCCGCGGAAAAACCCTGCTGGGCTCTTGACGGAGCGAGAGAGAAAAAAAGAGCGACGGCCTGTTTCCGGGAAAGAATAATTTATGGGAGGCAATTGACTGCATGTGTTCGAAAGTTTCGAGGAGTCTCGATACTTGAGTTTTTCTGAGCCATTGTATTAAGATTATCGAGGGCTTTCTAAGAAGTTAAGACGTGACTTCTTAGGTATTGCCCATGTTTACTCCAGGCCTCGCTTCGCTGCTTTTTCTCTACAATAGCTCGACATCTGCGTGCCCGTTGTCGCATTCCTATTTATGAAATACTAAAGCGGAAATCCTACGTATTCGTACGATTCTTAATACATGCTGAGTTTTAAAATTAAACTATCTGCCGCCTATTAAAAATGTCGGCGTTATCGACTAGAGGCTAAATTCAGAGCGCGAGAGAGGTCGGGATACGCAACAGTACCACACCGAAATGTCGCGTTCACGTTACCGATCTATAATCTGTAATCTGTGTCATACCGACACATTGGTTAAGCCGGTCATGCCATGGTTGGTTATGTGCCATGGTGGTCATATGACACAGTCCGATTTTATTATTTTACTCCAGAATCCATGCTTTATTTAGTTAATAAAAGAGTATACTGTCGTTGCCCCAGTCCCTATGATCTTGTCATTATTAAGAATTGTGAAATGTTAAAAGTGTCAAGTACGTAACTGAGAAGTCCCTGTTTTGAAAAACGAATGCTGACTACCAATAGTTGAAATTGTCAAGTGTGTAGCATATCAATCTTTTAAACAATATGAGCAATTATTTACAATTTAAAGAAATGCTAGCTATTGGTAATCAGTACTTGCTTCGACTAATTTCAGTGCTTTAGGTTTGCATTCTGTCAGTTAGCTACTTGACTATCAAGAATAATTTGTAAAGTGTTAAGTCAAGTCATTTACAATTTCAATACATTCTAGCTATTGGAAATCTCCCTTTTGCTACTTTGAATCATTGTTTGACTTAACACTTTATAATTATGATAAATAAACCGGGCAAAATGCTCATTCGCAGCCTAATTTAGTTGTATCTTACCTGTCAAGTTCATCGCTCAAGGAACACTTCAGCTAAAGAATAAAATGAATTAAGCAAGCAATAATTATCAATCGTGTGTCATTTAGAGACATACTAACTATTGGTAATCAGTACTTGTTTAGTAAAATTTATTACTTTAGATTCTACATTCCTTAAGCTATGCATTTGACGGTCAGGATTTAACAAAGTTAAAGTGTGCGTATGATGGTATAGCTTGTCTAAGTTGTAATTTAAATGCATCCTGGCTATTTGTAATCAGTAAATAGGCGCTGATTGTTACCAACAGCTATCATGCTTCTAACTTCTAACAGACTAAAGTTAAAATTTTAAATTATATTAGGCAAGCTGTAAACCTTATACTGTTTGAATTTGGAATATTGAATTTGTCAAGTGCAAGCTATATTATGCAGGGAATCTATATTCTCAGACTCTGCTCAATTTCTTAGATCACCTCCTATGTGCATGATTAAGTTATAAATATGTTGCAACGTTAAAGTTACATTGTAACATAAACATACACATAGGAGATAGTGCATATTTTAACATAAATAACACTTGACATTTTAATAAAATTATACTTTTAAATTTAGTTAAGGGGGAATGCTCAGCGCGTCAACTCACATGGATACACTACCGCATGCAGCGCCAAGCGTAGATGAATTTTAAGCTTAAATTGAACATACTGCAGAGTTTCGTAAAACTAGTTAGAATTATCGAAAGTTTATATTCCAAGGAATAGCTGCATATAAGGATTTCTAGCATAGACTTGCCGAAGTTCAGAAAATCCGATTTGAAAGTTAGGCTTGCTAAGCGGCCAGTACCGTCATCTAACCAAACTAAGACGCCGTTCGAACTTTTCAATGGATTCAACTTTTTTGCTGTATTATAAGGAAAATTCTGTATCTGTGGCTAAATCTTACGGTCTACTGATTCAATTGGCACCATTTTACTAATAAAATTTTACGTTAAAGTAAGGACAAAGTGTAAAATACGGAACGCGTCTTATTTCACGCCTAGAACATGGACAAATGGCCGTTTGGTGCGCTAGCACCGTCGTGAGCCGACAGAGTGGTGGCACTGTCGCCTGTACAAAACGGCCCCGAGGTGGGGCGAGACGTATCGTGGTCGCATGTCCCGCCCAGGTGAGATTGGTGGTGCGGGTGGCGCGGCTCGCTCCTCCTTCGCCGGTGTCATTCCGCCTGATCAGCGCTTCGTGCCAAAGCAAGGCATGTATCGAACAAAACCATTGCTCAAAATCCCAATCGGCAACTCGTCATTCAGATTTCGATCAAAACACATCATACCAGCGAGTTGCTCTGTATCTCTTGTCAGTTTTTTGGTTATACCTTATCAATAAACTTTAAATTTTGGGTTTAATGCCGGTGGATTCCAATTTTCTAAACGCTACGAACCTGACCTCCTCCGATCCCGCTACCCGTTCTGCGCCGTCACCGCACAGGGTACAACACAGTATTAGTTGTTACTGGAAAACCAAAAATAAGAAGGTGAATGCCTGAAGAAATGCATACTCTAACAAAGTACCATTTTTATAAAACATCACTCAACACATGCGGAACAAAACTGTAGGTAGACTATTATTAGTAGCTGTACTGCCATTGTGACTGTCTATCATACAAATTAGTATGACAATTCTTGAGTATTCTCTACAGTAAAGCAAGGCATCCCTCTCACACGACAAGAATTTCAATAATAGCTCCGGTTTTCCCTGTTTGGCTTATGTGATGGTTTATATACACGTTCTATCATGTATGTGCATATTGAAATGTAGATTCATACTAATCATATTGATGAGGAGAGGTAAGAAGGAACATGTACATAATTGTGGCTTGCTGGGAAACGGATTCTCATTTTGTTAAAACAAACTTTCTCTTTCATCTGTCAAAGTTTTGCGAGCAACATATTACTCTCTCAACTCTCTGCAGGTGAGGTATTTATCACTCTGTATCACAGTAGATCTTCTGGTTTTGACAACGATTGGGCTGATTGAACCAAATACTTGGTATACACAGCAGTTTCAACTTGAATTGCTATACATTCACAGAGTAATTTGAAGCTTACGAACCTTCAAAATCATTGGAGCACGATTACAGCTCGTGGAACAGATATGTTCTAAGTATACGTATATTGATTGTACGTAACATAGTACTCTGTAGGAGAATTGTATAAAATGATTGATCCGAGCAAGTTGTATTCTTGCACAATGATTCGTTCTAGTGTGGTATGGCATATATGTTTAACAGGCAAATATACAAAAAAAGCACTATTATAACAAAATGCACATGACTCCAATTTGTTCTCGTTCTTTCCTTTCCTAATATCTGCAAAAGACTGTCCATATAGTATGTTTTCATCTATTTGGAATTCATAATTTGTAACTTTCTTACTGTTTCCAAGATTCACAAGGTACAATTTACCCTGCACATGCTTATTGATTGAACATGAAGCAGCTATGTTTACCAAGTATTTGGTTGAAACTACCTGCTCCAAACGCCAAAATTGGAGATCATCTGTCACCAATCTTTTCTGCTCTAAAAAACATAGACATAGGGGGGAAAGCTCACTCTCCTTTCATCAAGCATAGAAATATGTCACTGATATGGTATTGCATTTACTAAACACGTTCAAAGATTGAATTGCTGTTTTTCAGTCAAATGCTAAGTTTGCAAACAATTCTTATTCAACCTTCTGCTACAGGTCTATTCCCGAGCAAAAATCTTGGAAGCAGCTCTCGAGAATAATATTCGTCACATTACATTGGCAAATATCACTCTCGACAGATACTTTCAAGATTTTTGTTCTTAAATAGATTCTTAGCCTTATTAACTTGTCAAACAAACTCTCTCAGTAGAGACAACGCCAGTGGCTCCATCTCGCATTTTTTTTATATCCAATGGCTGTAGGTAACACGACCGCGCGTTCGGAAAACCATCAGTAATTGCCGACCAGCCAAATCTCCTAAGTCACGTGTCTAGCCAACCCTGCAATCCCGATCTAACGCTTAACTTAGAGCATTCTGCGTTCGAGACGTAAAATTTCTTTATTAAATTATACCATTTTCACAGTTTTGATGCTGACTTTAAAGTGCTATACTTCAAAAGAAAAGTATATTAGACCGTCGCTAGGCTAACATTTATTATGTTTTGTATGAAAAGGCGTTTCGAGTTGAAAAGCGCCTTAAAGTGATTGGCAGTGGCGAGCGCTAACTCGCGCTGAAAATAGTCGTCATTGGACAACATTGACTTATATAGTTCGTTTGAAAGCCAACGGTGAGCACCACTCGAGTCTACTCCGCTTAAATCGTTGCTTTGGTTTCTGTCTTAGTATTTTGTGGTTGTACTTTGTTTTTAGCAATTGTGTTTGAAAAATGTTACAGTTTGGTAACAGATAGCTTTAGCAAGAGTACTTTGGAGAATTAATACAGTGTGTTTCTTTACACAGCTTATTTTTGCTCCGATATGGCAGAAAGTGACTCGACGGCAGCGTCGCAGAAGAAGCAGCAGCCATTTCAGCAGCAGCAACACGGCGCAGCTATGCCAAGTATGGGATGGCAATATCCCGCACCGAGCACAATGCATATGTTCCCTACGTATCCGAGGTAAACTTACCATCAATTTACGGTCACTTTACTGCGTGCGAATACCTCACAAAATGCTGTGTGTTGGTGAAGTAATGCTGATGCATTACTGTTGTAATAAGATTGTGCTCCAAACCTAACAGTTACAAGGGCTTGTAATTGTAATTGATCTTGATCTATTCGAGTTTTGGTTTAGCAACAAAGAAGCACTGGTTTGGAATCTTATTGTTGTTATTGTAATTGCAATTGTCAAATTTTACTTTATGTGCTCCAATTATACAGCTATTGCATCCAAGTTACGCGTAGCACTGTTTGATCATTGCTGTTACAAAAACCACAACAATTTTGCAAACTAGTACTTCTTTAAACTTGCACGGGTCGATCGCAGCAATTTGTTGTGTTATAATAGATGTGTAATTGTAAGACATCGTGCATCAGTTTTGACATACATTCTTTAATGTATACTATTCCATTGTATTTACATTCTGAATTCAATCAAGATTGTGTGTATAATATTGATCATTTTAATATTGATGGTAAGTCAACATGTTCAAAGGGCTCCAATCACGTTGACATATCCAACAATATGTACATGCATATGTCTAAGAATTGTGTTATAAATCAAGCTTTAGATATATATTCTGAAATGTTGCGATCAATGCCTTCCATTGGTTCAATTTATGCTGTTAGTTGTTATTGTAACAGCAACGATCAAATTGCATTGGGTATGGTAAAGTTACACAGCTATTGAAGCACGAAAAATTGCTATACTATTGTAACACAGTGTGGACCAGTTTTGACATACCCTCTTTAATGTATACTCGTACATTACATTTAAATTTGAATTCTGTGAAGATTGTGTGTAGAATAACGTTCCAATGATAGGGCAACTTCAGCATATGTGACGGGCCTCCTTTATAGCCTCATTCACATTGATATCTCTAACTAGACATATTCCAAGATGGTTATTCCAAGAACACTATGCCAAAATAACAATAGAGAAAATCATAATTTAAGTTAAATAGGTTAACTTGATTTCGCATCATATTATAAGGAACAGGGACACACACTGACATGTAGATATTGGTATGAATTATAATCATGGGGTTTCAAAGTTTTACACGTTTATATGTACAAGTGATTATATAAACTGATTGTGATTCGTCAATATTAAAATTCAAATTAAAATCTATAACAGTACGTATGGAATGGCAAGATAATAGTTAAGTTTAATATGCTGCATCAAAACAAGAATAACGAAAGTAGTAAATTTAAATTAAATACGTAAACATAATGTAGTAGTGGAAGAAATAGGGAATTGTAGATATTTGTGTGAGTGCAACCACTGAGTTTTAAAGCTTTATATGTTTGTACACATAATGATATTAACTGAGTCTGCATCATAAATACTAAGATTGATACACAAGTTACAGGTTGGAACTTGTACCACAATTCTAATAATTGCAATATGTGCTGACAGTGAGATTTGTGCCTATACGTATTGAAAGTGGGACTGTTACGGTACGAATCTCAATATGTATTTGTTTATCTCAGTAATGATATATCAATATCAGTTAATGTTGCTTATATCAGCATTATGAAACTTTGAAACCCTGAGTCTATATGTTGCGGAGTGTCTTGTTTCTTATATTATCCTACCAATTTATGCTAACCTGCTATATTGATTAAAGGTCCATTTGCACACATCAACAAATTTGACATGCCAGTGTCAAACTGTGTTAGTACATGTGCATTCGGTAGACAATAATATATGTATATGTATACTAAAAACAATAGAACATCCTCACATATTCGCAATGCATATGTATTGGTATGGTTGGACATTGGCGTATTACTTTCACTGATATGTGTAAATGATGTTTAGAACTTGTTTACAAAATTTCTAAATTACATTCACGCAATTGATATAATGCACGGTTGCATACAAATTCCACCACATTCGAGCAGGGCTTGTTCCACCAGGTTTATAACAATTAAAATGCATAGATACTGTATCATGAATCTTGATTATTGGTGCAAACATGAGAAAACGTGGTAACAATTTTTTGGGTCGATAACCGTGTTTTCAACTGTAACATTTGATTGTGGTTGAATTTTTCAATTATGAATAAGTGAGCAAAAGTAGAAAGGAAGTATTGCAATATTAAAAAGTAGGCAGTTGTATGTTACTATATAGATATATGTTGCAGTACAAAATTGATAGTTTCACAGTTGATACAAGAAGAAGGTAACTTAATTACGAGTCGTAATAATTGGGGAACTTATGTGCCTTACATGAAAACTAGCTGTTCTAGTCTGTTACATTTTGGTGACATTTTGGTAATGAAGTTGAGAAGTGTTACTAGCATTTTTTTCCATAGACAAGCATACCAATGAAAGTTACGATGTCATACGACTATTTCTGGAATTTTATATGTTGCATCTATTCTATGGTGGCAAGCAGTAGGAAAAGGATTAATTTTCTTTTGTATTGTGGGACAGATTAATTGACAAAGCAAGTTATGGCTTTCTTCGATATGCTTCATTCATAGAATAACTCAAGATCCTACATTAAGAAGTGCTCCTATTATTGTAGAATAACAAAGTTATAGAATCGTTAAAGGCGGATTTTTAAATGCTTATCAGTGAATATATATTTTGTAATTTTCATATTGTAAACTTTGATCCTCAGTAACATAATAGATAATGCTACATATTTTAGATTTATCGTAACTGAATCGTATTTTCAAATTAATGAGACTTGTTATTGTATACGTACTTGGAACGAGAAATGAAACGTTCAGACTGTTTACTGATTGAATGAGTACTATTTTGTGCTGCATCACACTGAATAAAATTCAATAAGATTCTTCTAACAAGCTATTTAAATAGGAGTTCTTTGGCACTATTCAAAATTTTCAATACTGATTGTTTCAAAGCAAGAGCTAACTTCGTAAGAAACAAGTGACATTCTAGTAAAAAATGATTTTACTATTTGATTTGCAGTCAAATGTACACGTCAGGATATCAGGGTATACCGTCGCAGAGCCAGATGTTTAACTATTACCATGCAATGATGCCTGGATATGGTCAGGCATTCAGCCCACAGCAGATGCAACAGCATCAACATCAGCAACCACAGCACAATGTGGGACAAGCGAAGCAACTTCATACTCAGCCTCCTGTCCCAGGAACACCTATGTCACTAGGTGAAGATTCTGATCTACCACCTTTACCTCCTGGACCACCACCCTCTGTCCAGTCATTACCGCAACAAAAGAATCAGGTTCAACCATTAATGCAACCACCACTTCAGCAAAACACAGGATACATGTACAATTCATTTCCATATGGTAACTGGAATGTAGTACATAGTGACGTATCCCGTAAGTTCTTCTATTTTATCACTTTGGGTAGAATCATTAAGATTGACAATTATAACACCAACATGCTTTCTACCTTACAGAATATAACAGTCCAGTTGCTTTCAATGTGCCGAACAAAAAAACCGGTTCCCCTTTCCCTACGTCTGGAAATAGCGGTGCAGCTAAGAAGAAACGAAAACGGAACAAAAACTTAGCTGCACAATTTAGCAATGCATTTCAGGGTAGTAACACAACGAATTTCATACCTGGACCCAACCTGAAAACAGAACTACCGCCATTACCGCCCACACAACGCGAAGTATTAGCTCCTCCTCCCCCAGTAGAAGAATCTCCCGATATAAATTTACCCAATACTACCGCGCCTAATACAACTTCCAGTGTAACTATCGCGGTAGGTACTTCTTCGATCATGACAAATCCCAGTCCTGTGCGCGACTGGCCAGATAGCCTGAAAAATTATGTGAACAGATGTTATGAGAAGTGCAAAACAGCAGTTGATAAAGATCAAGTTGAAATAATACTTAAAGGAAAGATAACACGTGCTGCTAACGATGGCTCTCTGTGGGTGAAAGATTGGGACAAAGAGCCACTGCCTAGCATTCACAGCGAACGCATGACCATGACGATAAAGCCACAAAAGCAAGTCTTAAAATTGAATAATCCTTTGGTGAATACACATGCAAATGGTCAGGCGGGCTTGCGCAAAACGGGTTTGTCTACTTCTCTTGGAGCTCGCCTTGGCGCTCGACTCTCTAAAAATCATAAAAGATCGAGGTCAAGGTCGAGGTCTAGTTCAAGATCAAAGTCAAAATCAATCTCACGGTCAAAGTCGCGGTCGAGGTCGAGATCGAGGTCGGGATCAAGGTCAAGGACTAAGTCTAGATCGCGCTCAAACACACGTAGTCCTCCATCTCGAAGGCATAGGCGAAGCACGTCATCTTCTTCAAATCTCAGTGATCGGGAACACGATTATAAAGCATTGAAAGTGAGAAGATCAGCTAAGAACAAGCAGAACCACAGCAGTAAGAAAGTGAAGAAAGTAAAACAACCGAAATCGCTCTTCTACTCAGAATTTGGTTTGGGTTCGGGCAACACTGACGAGCTGGGGTCAAAAGAAAAATTGCAGCAACGCGCAGCAAGGTTTTGCGATGGTATTTCTAGGACAGTCACCAATGGTGTCAGTTATGATGCTTCCGATTTTGATTTCACTGGACTACACATCGTCGGAACTTGCAAGGATATTGAGAAGCCGTATTTAAGATTAACCTCTGTAAGATATTTTTTAAAAATAGCATCGTATAGCATCAATATAGAACCGTGAATAACTATTTCTGATATCAAAATAAATTCGTATGCAGGGTGGAGTCGAAACAACGATACGATTTTCGAGCAGCATTGAATTTAAATCATATTGTTTTCACCCACCCTGTACTACTACTGGAGTTTACTATAATTGGGTCGCTAATAGAATGTGACTGAAATAGTTTCTGCGTTGTTGAAACCCTTTTACGTGCCTTAACGCTTCGGTGCATCGTTCTCTATACTATGTCTGTGACGCTTCGTTATCGGCTAATAGAACGCGCAAGAGGGAAAGTAAAAACAGGAAACGCTCTGCTAGAGTAGAATAACTGGAAAGCATTAAATTCCAGCCGACTCCTCTTAGTTTCCTTCTTAGTATCCTTCTTCTTTGGTCACATTTTCTTCGCGGCCCGGTTATAGACACGGAGTGCCCTTCTTGAGTACGATAATTCTGTCATGTATTGAGTTCTACATATTTCTGTTCCTATCGCGTAATGTATTTTTATTGGTTGGAGCAGGGCTTTATTACTAAATAACGAATAATTTTCCATATAAAACTGGAGTAGTAACTCTGTAATATATGTTCCAGGCTCCCGCAGCTTCAGCTGTACGACCGGTAAATGTTCTTCAGAATTCATTGGCTCATGTGAAGAAACGCTGGGTGGCTGATCAGGATTATCGATACACATGTGATCAATTAAAATCTATACGACAAGATCTTACAGTTCAGGGTATCCGAGATTCATTTACAGTTCATGTTTATGAAACTCACGCACGTGTTGCGTTAGAACGCGGGGACCACGAGGAGTTCAATCAATGCCAAACTCAGCTGAAAATGTTGTATCAAGAAGTTGGAGGGCAAAACCGCTGCGAATTTATCGCATATAGAATATTGTACTATATTTTCACGAAGAATACACAAGGTACGTTTGACACACTGAAACATTGCATATTAATTCACAGTTTTCGAGCTATAGTTCAGTTTCTTATAATTCAGTTTTGCCATTTCAAAACTTGCATGCATCCTGTATTTTGTAGGAAGAGAAACAATATCAAATATTGTTCAAAGAAATGCGCCTTATGCGCGTATGAAAAATACAAAAGTACAGTTAGATCATGAAAAACAAAATTTGTCAACAGAAGTCCAGTGTGATCGTAGGCTAGACATTTTTTTTTAAATGCGTAGTTTCATGATTTGGAAATGCTAGTTAGAGTTATCTGGAATATACAAAAAAAATCCATTTCTTGTGTTTCCTAACCGGAGAATAAAAGAAACAATACGGGTTAACCGCTAACCTCTGCACAATCGCAAGAGAACAAAGCCGTTGGCAATAAAGCCATCCACAAAGAATTCTTCCCAAGTGTTTCTATAATATTTTTCATTGATAAAACTAATTTGGTTTTATTCATCCACTCGTCATTTCGATAAATGTTTGTAAATATTTTGCACGACTGTTATTTTCAAGCCAGAGATTTTTCGCGCTTGTTAAGTTTCATGATAGAAGGATATCTTCAGCTTGATTTTGGGTATGAACTTCATCCTGATTAAAGTAGCTAATCGTCGATAAATTCTGGTATATACAATTCAACAATTAATAAAAAACATTGAATTCACTTGAGTGGTGTATGTATAAACTAATACGATAGAGACTGTATATTGTACAGTAGAAGCTTGGATACTAAAGCCTCTAAACTAAAGGTTTGCGAAACGCGACCGACCATGAACTGAAAGAGAAGTCATGCTTTAGTATTTTGGTTATTGTCTAAACGATTGTTTTCACGAGTATTTTCGATAGGGATTTTTAAACCCTAATTTTAGCACGTAAATGTTTTGCCAAATGTATATCCTGGTTTTTTCTTAATCTTTACAATGATTGAATCATTGTTCTAGTGTAAATCATTATCGAGTTTCTACTCTGTAGAACTTTATTTGTATAAGACGAACAATAGAACAATATTTCTGTTGAAAAATTGTAGAAACAGTATATACTTTTTGGATTTGTCTGTTTATGCATTATTGTCTCGCATACAAATTGTACAATGATGTACAAAAAATTAGTATTTTAAGCTTCGATTTCGTATCTTTATTTCATAATATAAAACAAGATATCATTTTACATCTTACAGATTTAACAACAATTTTAGCAGCGCTTACTCATGAAGATAAAAAAGATGAGTGTATTAGACATGCACTCAAAGTCCGATCGGCTTGGTGGTTGGGCAACTTTCATATCTTCTTCAAACTCTACCGGATAGCACCGAGAATGGCGGGCTTTCTGATCAATTGGTTCGTTTCCAGAGAGCGTAAAATAGCTTTGAAGAACATGATAAAGTCGTACGTACCTTCAGCTTTTGTTTGTTTTAGTAGCTTTAGAGAAGTATTGAAAATCCTTTGGGGATAAAAATTTGTTAACCATTTGCGGATGGGACTTTCCGAGTTTCTATTGACTTGGGAAACTGTCCGCAGACGGTTAAATCACTTTTAAGGGGCCTTTCTTTCTAAAACGGTTTGAAAATAGATCTTTTTAGGATTTCTTTCTTTTTAAATAAACTATCAGAACTATTAAAATAAATCTTGGTACATTTAGTATTGGCGTATTAATAAACATATATAATTTTCTTTATTATGAAATACCTCATGATTTTTAAGTGACGGTGATCGTACACAACAAAGAAAAGGATTTGCGGCATGAAAGTTATATCTTCAACGGTGACGTAAATAGAGCATTACTCACTATAATAAAAATTGAAAGAAATAATACATTGAATAGCCTGAGAATACAAATTTCTACGTGAAAAGTCATATTTTCACTTTCGAACATTATCATTTTGTTACTCCACGGTATTTTTCAACCAACATGCATAAGTTTCGATTTCAAAGCTTGCTTAAACAATATTCCACACCAATGGAAATCTGTGTACCGCAAAACCTTTTTTTTGTGCAAGCCATGCGTACTGTCCACGTCACATAGACACTATGCGATATTTAGTAACAAAAAATCACATGTATAGGACAATATGCTAATAATAAATGTACCGGATTTTATTTGCATAGCTCTGAGAATGTTTTGAAAGAAATTCCGAAAAATCGTATTTTATCGTCGTCTCAAAAATCCATAGGGAAAGACCTCTTAACTTTAGTGGTGGAATGTTTTACACTGCGACTTGGAATTTCTAGGAAGTTTTTCCAGCGTAAATTACGAATCGTGAAGAATATAACTGGTTACATCTGGTTTAAGTTCTTTTTTGAGAAATAATTCTAGTATTTTAGTATTTGTTTTAGTTAAAACACATAATACTTTATTGTTATGTGCCTTGCCTGCAGTTAAGTATGGTCGGTCCATCAAGGAACATCGCATTTCACTTTTTCCAGTTACTTTTTGCATAGTTTTTACTTCCGCACTGAGCTTTCTGCTTACATATGGTGAGTGAAATTCACTACTCTTTATCTCTTTATGCTCAATCCTTAAAATTAGATAAACCTTCTTTCTCTCTTAACCGCCGGCAAATGAACGCTTCAGCACCGACGTGGCGAGCAGATGTATTTTATCTTGATCCACCGTAAATTTGTTTATTCGGAAATATTTTTAAAGTTTTAAAACGGAATTTGTTGTTATTGGTTCTTTAAAATACAATTGTGGATATTACATAATATTTGGGTAAATATTATACAGTTTATGCTGTTGTTTTCTTACGGTCCGGCGATGATTGCAGCAGTCCACTGAATATTCATTGGGTGAGCGCTAATCTTGCTGGCAAGGAGATATAAAAACACACGTGGTCGTATTATTCAGTTTATTGACAGTCTGATACAGAGAAGGGGCTAGCTTATTTTCACACGCATACAGGATGACTATTTAACGGTACATAAAACGGATAAATAATACTTATGCATAATCTGGGAGGAACGGGGCATACACATTCTATGGTAGCTCGATTATAGTAAAATAGAAATCCAGAATCAAGTTTTGAAGATAGTGACAACTTAATATTTTCCCGTAAACAATTTCGTTAGAAAATAAATTTCTATTGTAGTTATATGCGTAATAAAGGAGCGTTTCAGAAAATGGAAATTGTAAACCTTTATATGCGATAACTCCACTGCTTTTCTATAATATTTGGAGCAATGTGTGTTCTATTTGAGGAATGTCGCACTAAAGAATTGCACTTTCAAACATTGGGTTTCAATTTTAAGTATGTAGTACGTGCTTTGTAGCATCACTTAACGCGACCATAAGAATTACCGTGATTCACAGAGTACTTAATTCTAAATATTCAGGCGTACTGAGTAAACATTTGGACGCGCTTTGTTGTTAGAGTCAGGTCGTGCGGGAAACGCTACACTCAATGGCACACGAAGGATGGGGTGGGTAGGTAGGTGTTAACGGGAATGACGTAGAACGGCTGATTTTTGGTTCGGTTGAAAGTACACGCAAACTATCGATAAAGTTTTCCTAATTTATTGGGACTGACACTACTACTCGAATCATAACATGCTACTATTATCCTAGAAAGCACACAAAAATAAACACCACGAGTTGAGAACTGCTTTCTTTTCGAAGTCGGTTAATACCAAAATTCAATTGAACCATAATTATTGTTTCTTTTTTATTAAAGTAAAAATGAAAATATATATTTTTTGTATTGTTATATACATGTTATTTTGTACGTTAGTTTTCGAAATAGGTAAAAAAGTGCATGTCTGATAGAAAGTTGGGTTCAACAGTGAGGATATAGACAAATGAATTAGCGTGTACGTGTGGATCATTCCATGCACAATGGATCGCATGGCTTCCACGTTTCAGATTTTGAGAAAATTTTAATGCTAGTTCTTTTGTTGGAATTGAGGAGAGGAAAGGAGACTTAACAATGATCTTTTCTTCATTCGAATTTCTATGAAGAATGATAATTTGGGGAAATTTTTTCATTCGAATTGCTTTAACAAAAATGCCGTTCACACATTGATATTTCTCACGGTTATTATTAACGAAAGGAATCAAATTTATTGATTCTTCTCGTGAAGAAGAATCTCTCTTAGATAAACTATTTGTTCAATATAAAAGTTACATAAATATTTTCGGTTGCGAATTCAAGACGCTTCTTGTTTTTATGAATCTCGAAAAGTATGCTGTTCTCTAAAATAATTTATATTGACTATATCGATATAGTTTTTCAATACCCAGTGCAGACTTTCAACAATCAATGCACGACGTACTTTCCGCTGGTTAAAACGTGAATTGAAATTTCAGGTGTTTGCAATGTGCATATGCAGGGTCTGTTGGATCTGTTGATTCCCATGTAGAGGGTATATAAAGGGTAAATCCATGGTTCCCCATCTCTCACTTTTCTTGTCTTTGTACTAATATGATAAGTTTGTGTTCAAAATTGTATGATACCATCACAGTTCATCATTTCATATTTTACAAATGTATACTAGAAACCGAAAATACTCAATCCAGTATACATTATCATAGTGCATGGGTGTTTTTCAGTGGATCACAATGCCTAAATACTGCACACTGTGTGAAGTGCCCCATCTTTTCTGTGGAATTGTTAGCACAATGCAATATTGCGTGCACATGCAATAATATTATCCCTTTCAATCACAGTTCTTTTGCGTGCAAAACTGATCTTTAATAGGGAGGTGAAAATGGATGATTGCATTTTCCAACCCTCTCCCTTCTTACAAAATTATCCTTCTCGCCGGTTTTTCTGACCATCGCCATTCTATCTCCTTTGACACTACACCCGGTACAAACACATATTTGTTGTCAAATTGGAATCTTTCAACAGATAAATCTTGTTTAATAACACATTAGCGTTTTAACGAGTCTCAAAGGGTTGCCACAGGCTAAAGAAGTGGAACACGGAGGTTAATCTATTTGTATACTCACGTTGTGCTGCAAGCTTAGTGATTGTGCATTTCCTACTAAATATTCATTATTATAATATTCTCTTCTCTTTCTGAATTCTGAATTCTGTTCTCTTTTATTTGGGAATCACCAGACTTTATGGTCACACTGTATATGCTCTGCCAAATTCGTGTACTTGTCGGTTTCAAGATATCGATTCCATGCGTTCTGTGAGTCCCAGACAAAGGGCAAGAATTGTTCTCTAGTGATAAAACCAAATGCCAAGTATACGAGGTTGGCATAACATTATCGTGTACTTATTGTATATAAAAATCACTGAAATTTTATACCTTACGCGATTTATTCTAACTATTTGTAATTTTATACGTAAAACGTCAAATTTGTGGTTTTCATTATATGTAGTTTGAAAGAATTTAAAACCTAATGAGTGATGAATTTAACTAAAGAGAAATTGATTTACGAAATCTTTTTTAGAGAAATCGTAAATTATCGAGAAATTTTATTTATCGGTCCTGAGTAGTAAGAAGGTATATAATTTCTAGTTTTTGAGGATAGATAGGAATAATTTGTCTTTTTGTTCGCAAAATGATGATTTCGATTTCAAATCGTAAATTATAGTTCTTCGTTTTGATCCCGTTCGCTATTATCATCGGATATAAAGCGTATGTTACATTCAAGTGCATGTGGCATTGATAAGGTCGCTGGTGCAAATGAATTGGCTTGTACGCATTATTAACACAATGATTTCGTATCTATCCTCTCTTTATTTACAGACAATATTTCGCTCAGTCCTTGTGCGAGTTTGCTTTGGATGGGGTTTCAAAATTATAACAATATGTAGATTTTTGTTGCAGGACAAGGTAGCTGAAAGTTACTATACAATTTTACTCAAATTATCTATTTTTATATACATATATGCGTTTGCTTGGGATTGTCTAACACGTTACGTTTCTTCTACTGTGTTTAGCTACCGGCAAAATTTGGCGGTTGATTTCGTCGTAGCAGAATTGGCCTTTGAATCTTTGGACAAGTTTTATGAATTTGTCAATGAATTCGGATTGGTTTATGCTGATCCTGAGCAACATCTAATCGACTGTAAGACAAGCAGTGGTTCTCTAGGTGCATGGTGATGCAACACCATGTCTTCTTTTTCCCTGGAAGATACATAGCAAAAATGTGAACATATGCTATACACACCAAGGGCGCAGTCCATTATGCGTTAATGTGTATATGCATATGAGCCCAATGACATATGTATTGGCAGAATGCGATACATATGTAGTCAGCGAGTTCTGGTCTAATGTCCAAAGAACATGCCAAGTTCTTTGGTGATTTTCTGTGCGCTCTTATACTCTTTAATTGCTCAATCTCGTCCAATCCCATGCGTTCTTCTGCATCTGGGCAGTGCCTACAATTTATAGTTATTTCTCTCTTAACCTGGAAATCGCACATCTGCGTACAAAGATAGCATTCCCTATCTGTCAAAAAGAGAACAATGATGGCGTTCGTCGCAAACATCTTGAATTATCTTAGTAACATTCGGTATGAAACCGAAGATCTTCATAATCCGGGAAGGAATAGTAATTCCTTTCATTTCACCAAAGGTTTCATTCGGCATACCTTTGAGTTCCTCGAGATCTCAATCCTTTTTCTTCACTGATGGCACAACAAGGTCTTTATTCCTGCATTCCACATTGGTTCGAGATCGATTATCCGTCAGAGCACCCCAACACAACCACTCCATCACGTTTCTTTGATTGTGAATTCATTTGCTTCGCAACCAAAAACTTTAAACGTGCTTCGATGGAGACTTGAAAAGACAACTTTGGTGGAAACCATGTCCAATCCTAAATGGATCGGAATGCATTCCATGCTTCTATATGGAGAACGGAGATACAGCGAAGTCGGGCAGAGTTCAACACCATAGTGATCCAGCAGCCTATGTTCGTCACTTTAATCTACACAGACATCAACGAACGCGCTTTTGGAAGATCATGAATCCACGGGGAATTCTCAGCTGAGGGAAAACGATGACCCCGAGGAAAAGGGACAGAAGAGGGGACTAGACCAGAGCCTATAACAACCTTTTATTCCAGCAGCACATAAGTTACATTATTTCCAATGAAATTGTACGGTAGCTGTTTGAAGATTCAAGATTTTGGTAGGACCACTAGTTACACTGTTATAAACTCTTTCACCCACCACGATTTTTTCTGGTTAAGATTTTCTTTCCACTTATTTTGGTGGTTCCATCAATAGCCTCGCTAATCAGAACTGGACTATCACGGAGTATCGTGGAACACATGAATGTTACCAATTATAATGTGAAATTTTATTGCACAGCCGCATATGAACATATTAAAATATTACAATTGAGCGCAATAAATTATTGAGTTAATAGTTAATGAACGTATTATAGACGGAAAGCTCGAACCTGATTATTTGGCCTTATAGTCTCCTTCGATACGCTCTCATATTTTTCTTAATAAATTTTGTCAGTCACTATTAAGTTTAAGAGCGAAATACGTATAAACCAATACCAGCGTCAGCAGATATTCGTGTATTAGCTATTATAAATTGCAATCATTTGCTATTGTCTATTCATAATTTTTTGCATTGACCTTCATATACATTTGGTGAATTAGACTCGAGCTTTCCATCTATAGTGTTTTATTATGTTTCAACACATGACCATTATTTTAGTTTTACACTTTCACAAATGGTTACCGCACTCACCACAATAAATGTGCCCAAAAAGTCTCGAAATCAATAATTTAACAAACTCCTTTGTCTTTCATTTAATCTAAAGTTTAATTTAGTAGTATTTTATTATGTGAAATTATATCTGAAGTGAAATACGTTCCACTGTAAATTTTATAGTTTTTATGCTTTATAGTTTTTATGCCCTTCCGTTGAGTATATAGTATTTTAGTAGTACTTTAATTTAAAATATTGTACCAAGGCGCTATATTATGGCAACTCCAATAATTCATCCAGTGGTGTTGCTGTGGTTTGAAAATCATGGTTTCTTAAGTCGGTCGACAAAATGTGATTTGTAACGAATACTGGTATTAGAAACTGTAATATTTAATTTTTGTTCTTCAGAGATAATTTTGTGTGCGTTCCAATTAGACACAGAGAGACACTGTGTAACACTGTGTTCTATCTACGACACAGCAGTGCACTACGGGACACGGCCAGTCGACACACCGAATTATCAATATTTAATTTACAAACCGTTTTCTTTAAACTATGTATACACTATAGTGTTCCATTTGACACCTAACTCTACGAAACACAATGCTCAGCTGTGTAACGCAGTGTCTCTCTGTCTCGTAATGGAAAGCAAATTTTATATTAAATTTCAGCTTTCTATACGCCTTTTATACAAAATACTTCTGAATGCTTTATCGAAATAGTTTAAAAAAACGTAGTGCCGGCGACACTGCCGGTGACTGCCCCGCTTTCTCAAGCATGTGGCGATCTCAGTACCTATAGTATAGTTTTGGTCAGCTGCCTGCTGCAGCTGTGTGTTTCTACCACGGCTGTGTGTTGCACACCGATAGCGTTTGGTTGGTGGCCCGACCGATGCTTGGTCATCTGAACCGCTTCAGTCTTGGCCTTTCGGACGATACCGAGCGCGACTTACTTCACCAAAAATTTGCTATCTTTCTTTGTATAATAAAGGTAGAGCGAAAAATACTGTCTAGTAGAACATGGCAAGCAGATTTAAAAAGTTCTATGCGACATTTTTAAAAAATCCATTCTTTGAATAGAACAAGGATGTAAACAATATAACTCCCTGCGGTTTCCGGGGTGGTAGATGGGAACATTTGAAGCAATTCGAGTTCATATTATTGTAGGCTTGACAGTTCAGCCAAAACAGTAGCATAAGGTATGGACGACCGAGTGTTAGGACAGGAGTGAGTGTAGGGACGTAATGTTAAAGAGTATCGTATGACTGGGCTGAGATATGGATGAAGACAAGAGCAAGTGGAAAGTGGTATGGATGAGAGCAAATGGGTGTCCGAAGTGTAATCAAGGGTGATTTAAAGAATGCCTGTGACTAGGAAAATGAGTGGAATGAGGAGCGAACGCGACGACAGGGTGGTCTGAGTGCGAGAGTGTGTGCGTGTGTATGCACGACCCTCAGTATGTATGAGTACAAGTATAACGCGCGTTTTTGGAGTCAGTTAAGTCAGTTCTGTGCCCGAGTTGAAGACGAAAAGAGTACAGAGTTAAGCTTACCAGTCGGAGATACAGAACTCAATAAAGACGACACTGTTTACTAATCTAACATCCCTCGTTTCACTGTCCCACCGACGTATCAATCCTACATTATGATGTCCGATCTTTGTTGGTTTGGTTGTTATAACATATTAAAGGTGGAGAGGCTATCTTTGATCCCATTGGTAGGATCGTCCCATGAATTCGCATGTGTGTGCTCCGGGGCGATTGGAGGTAATACCTCAAAAGACAACTCGATACTCTGATTGGCTTACTTAATAACTATTAAAGTGAACGTAGCGGGGCCAGTAGGGTTCGGCCGTACCCAAGCGCCGGCGTCCTAGCGGGACGTAACGTGACATCTTCGAGGGGCCGTCCCTTACCTCTCTTTAGAATAGGCTGGGCCCCAATCCTTTTTACCGACTTTGAAAAGGAGGAGGTACTTACTCAGTTCGATATTTTAATGTCCGGTGAGAACTCAGATGGATGGACCGATTGGGATGAAACTTGCCTATCTTATAAAGGATCCTCACAGCTCGGCCCCACTATAAATTTTGTCGAAATTGTTTAATGCTAACCATTGGTATTGCATAAAAACCGAAATTTTCGCTGATTTCACGTTTCTACTACAAATTTCGTTTGTCCGGCGATACCTCTGCGACGGATGGACCAATCGAAATGAAACCTTTTCTATCTTACACTGGATGTTCCTAGAATGATTCCGTTCTAAATTTTCCCATATTCTTTGACATTAACCAACTGTTATTGCAAAACCGAACTTTCGATTGTCTCATGATAGCTTTAGGACTGCTTGTTCGATCGGGATGAAACTTTTACTAACTTATGGAGGAAGTTCTCGAGGTACTCCTTCTTGCATAAAATCGGCTACATTTGTGCGTTTATAACTGGTACACCAGTGCATCGATGAAATTCGAGATGAAGTCTTCGAACCATCGTTCTATTCATTTCGTATACTAAAAAGCAAAAAAAATGGTTAAAAATGTAATCAACTTCGAAAAACTGACCGACTTCCAAAAAGTTGAAAACTAAAAACTAAGCAGCATAAAAAATGGGCTGAAAAGTAAAAAATAATTTGTTGTGTTCATGGATACAGAAATTTGCAATCATAATATGTGATTTTGTCAAGTTTCCTCCATTAAGCCTAAATATGCTGCAACTTTTCGGAGCAGGCGCAAATATAAGTCAGATATTACAAAAGTCACGAAGCCCTCACACTGAAATCAGGGAATACTCATGGTCTCTATGTACTGTTCACCTGTGGAAACAAGGCGTGTTCACCTGTGGGACTGATGGGCTAGGCCTTACAGGCCTGGAAAACTCCGCCTTTTCTATCTTTCCTTGGACGAAGCCCCCGACGGCCTTGACCTGGGCTTTCGTATACCTGGCAGAAATCGTGTTCGGCTCAGGTTAAATATCATTGTGTGATATTTACTCGCCTTATCTTCGCTCGCGAGACGAGAAAATAATACAAATTACTATTTGCAAAACCGGAATTAGTTTAAAATTTAAAATATACATTAATATTTGAGAGCAGAACGATAAATTTTACGTCGTTGTAATAATCGGTCAATTTTATTAGTGTGAAACAGTTTCAGATAACTTTTATAATGAATATCATTCAAAACTATAATAACAACTATGAGATATCAAATTTTTGTTCGCAATAGTATTATCCCAACTTTTCGCCCACTTCACTTAAATTCTATATAATTACAAAGGCGCCTAAGTTATGCTTGACTGACCACGCAAGGGTGCGACCTGCTATACAAAAGCCAACCCCATCGATGATGACTTTCTTAAAGATAGATTATTTAAGCTAATTGAGGCACGAGTTTTGCAAAACCCAGATCTTTGTTCGCGTGGAAAATCATTAAATGTTGTCTCTTATCGTATTAATGAACTGAAATATGGACTGTTCTGCTGTTACTTTGCATTATTAACGAAAGGCAGAGGTGCCAGCTTTGCCGAGAATTGAAAGACCGCGGGCAGGTAGCAAACGAAAGGGATCATTCAATATTATTTTCTATTGTCCAAGATAGCTTGGAATAGTTACTGGGGGAAACGAGTACATTGCCTGCGCTTGTAAAACTGAATACTGCCGCTAGTTGACTGTGGTTTAAATATTAGCAAAATGTTGAAAGCCTTAGTCCACTTGTAATCTGCTAACAAGTGACTTTGTTATGAGTATCGTTTTCGCAAGTGGCCTGTTTCGAAAGTGAAACTATACTTGAAGATGTGTTCAGATCAATGGGCCAATATGCATTTTTGAAAAAGATAAGTATTTTTGTACAGTGCTGTTTAACTTGCTTCAGTATAAGAATAAATAATTATTATGCAGGTTTTCAAGTGCGCAGAAACTCATCGGCAATAAGGGATCGCTTTATGAGTTGCACCAAAAGGTCACCGCCGACAGGGTCCGCAAAATCTTGACGGCACCTCAGGTAAGAAAAAGGTAAGTATTTCCAGCCCACTCCCACAGTTTCCGACTAGCCAATAGAAACAAGACTTGAGCTCGCTAATCATAAAACCTTTTCTTTCCGTTCCTAGGTACCGGACATTGAAGGTGGAGACAAATTTTTCGGCAAATCAGCCAGGCGCCTTCTTTCCAGAGGAGAACTGTACATGTATCTCTACAAGTTGAACGGGCGAAGTATACACTATCTAATATATTAATATTGTTAATATTAATTGGTCTGGTATATGATAATTCCGTAGAATTCCAATATCTAATAGATGTAGATTAATCTAGCAAATATGCATATACATGAACAGACTGCAGGCAATAAAACTATCGTTACTCTCGTGTGTATCATTTTGTCTTCGTCTATCTTTAAAGTGAACCTGTGGTTGAACAGATGGATATTACGGGATAAAGAAAGATCGAGAGAGAGAGAGAGAGAGAGAGAGAGAGAATTTAGAATTTTTGAAATTTATTAATATGTTCTAGAGCACATGTAGCCCTCTCAGAACAAAAACAAAAGAACACAGAAAATAATAATAACATAATGTAAGATAGGCAAGAAAACGAAAAACGAAAAAGTAGAGGAAACGGAGGCAAACAGTACAGAAAGATGCAGGAAAAATTACACCTCTACATAGTTCCTGAGCAAGAAGGTAGTTAGAGCACTTTTTAACCCCGTCTCTGTATCGCACGCACGAACATGGAGGGGGAGAGAATTCCAGAACTGGGCGCCTCGTACAGTGTATGAGGCCCCAAAAAACGCAGTTCGATGAGACGGCACCACAAGCAGGGTCCCTTTTTGCCGAGAGGGATACCCAACGGAGCCCTCCAGTCGATAGGTAAGAAATTTCCGCAAAACGGAGGGGGTCGAGGACGCTATCGCCCTGAAAAGGCTCACTCCTAGAAAGAAGAGCCGTCGCTCACGATCTTTAAGCCAGCGGAGACGGAAGAAATACGGCATAATGTGCGCGTCACGAGGTACATCAAAGATGTAACGCACGCAGGCGTTAAGCGCACGCTGGACTTTAAGTTCGGCCGCCGCACTGATGCCCAGCAAAGCCAGGCAACACTAGTCAAGGTGTGGCAGAATGAGGGAGGAAACGAGCTTGATTTTGAGGCTCCGCGGCAACGCAGCACTGTGGCGTCTCAGCTCCGCAAGCACACCGTAGACTACACCTTACTACAGATGTGCCGAGTGTGATCCCCCCAGTCAAGAGTGGGCGATATGTGCAGACCCAGCGAGACGACCCGAGAGTCGTACGGGATGGGTATACCGTCCATCTGAACCAGAGGGGCACCGGCGACATGCTGCAGGCCAAGGGCGCGAGCAGAGCCCATCATCAATCACTGCGTTTTAGAAACATTTAACTTAATAGAGTTCATGGAGGACCAGGCAGAGACGCTGGCAAGGTCAGAATTGATCGTAGTAATTGCGTCTTCCAGATCTTTTGAAGGCGCGGGGATCATTCGCATATTTAACCACCTTGGAGTGAAAGATAGCAGAATTGAGATCGTGGATGTAGAGAGAGAAGAGGGAACGGTCCATGGACAGAACCTTGCGGCACGCCCGAATGGACCGGGGACCAACGGGAAGTAGACCGTCCGATTCTGACCGCCTGTACCCTATTTGTGAGGTAGGACCAGATCCACCGTAAGAGCGGAAGAGAGAGATTGAAAGAGTGAAGTTTAGAGATTAGAAGAGAATGGTCTACGGTGTCAAAGGCCTTACAGAAGTCAAGAAACACCAAGATGGTGACCATCTGCTGATCAGCAGCGAGACGGACGTCCTCCAGGAGTGTCAAAAGAGCGGTTTCAGTGGCGTGTTTTTTGTCAAAACCATGTTGCGAGGGGTCCAACTTACCAGAGCTATAGACAAAGCTCTAGATGTCAGTGAGGACCAACCTCTCAAGGATCTTAGAGAGTTCAGGAAGAATTGAGATAGGGCGAAAATTAGCAGGTACAGAAGCGTAGACGGAATTGAAACGACGGTGGCTCGAAGTTTGAGAGTGGTGCGCGGGTGGGGTAAACGATCCGGACGAGAAGGGAGCCCTCGGAGGGAATTACCACGTCTGTGATGAGGAATTCAGGACTAACAGTATAAGAGGTAAGTAGAAGAAGACGCAATTACAGAGGAAGTAAAGGAATCGCGAATGTAGAGACAGACGTCTGCACCCGTTCTGCCATTCCTGTCACACCTGAGTAAAAGGAACCCAGTTACCGCGCACCGAGTGTCCGAGATGGACGGAGAGATCCAAGACTCCGACACTGCAATGATGTCGAAGTTGGCGACCGTAAGAAACGACGCGAAAACACCGAAATGCGCGGTGAGGGATTGGGCGTTTACATTCCCGGTACGCAGCGTAGTCGGGGTGACGGCGGGGGTAGAAGGCAATGCGCGGAGGAAAGAGTCTCATGCGAGCTTGGTGCTGATGCCTTGGTGCTTGGTGCACTCGCGGGGTCGATCCGAATGGGGGAGCAGGGGTCCTTCTTTTTAACAAAGACACCTCGGTTCGCAATAAATATTTTGACATGACATATTTTTTGTATTAGTCTATAATTCATTTACACCATTGTGGCATTTGAATGATGTACCTATGTATAATAGTTACTGAGATATAAGTGTTTGAAAAAAATTTGACCCAAAACTGCTCGTAACTAAAAAAAAAAATAAGTTAACGAATAACGAAAAAGTGCATTTTAAATTATGCTTCGGGAACTACACATTCAGACATTTTCATTAAAATCGTCAACTATAGGTACGAAACCTTGCCGAGTTGATGCGGAATGACCCCATACCTACCCAATCTGTTCCAGGTAACCTAAACTCTCATACAGTACCAACTCGAATTTAAAATAACCTTATTGACCTCCCAGAGTGCCCAATGTCAAGCGATAAAGATAGTGACAGTAAGACAACAGGAATACAACAAATAGTTTCCACATGGCTTTTTCTACAAGTCCTCTTTTGTCACGGAAGATCCATTGCATTGATTTTATCTCAGCTGACTGCAATTCAAATACTACAATTACCAAATCTTTAGAAGAAATGGAATATGTAAATAAAGAATGGATTAAAAATCAACACCCAAAGAAAGGTCAATGTTTTTATGTCTACTGTGAGGGAGATCGGGGGCTTTGTCCCGGGGTTTTCAAATCACGGGCCCCGGGCCGCTCGGGGATAGGTGTGGGTTCCCCGTGAGGTAGCGGGACTTGACCGTCACAAAACAAACTCCAAAAAGCACAGGAGAACGATGGCATAAATACAAAAAAAGACCTTCAACAACTTTTGTTTTTACTGATATGGTTTATTGGCCCCTCGGAATAATACCTCCGTACAATTCTCTAATCGTCATAGTACAATAATAAGGCGCAAAATACCGAAAAGGGACTGGGAGGTTACCTGGGATCGGTACCTCAGCAAAATTCCTGACGCGAATCAAAATGCTAGACGCTGAGGCCATGATACGCTAACGATAGACGGAGACGGGCGATAGACTCACGAACGGCAAACGCGAACGATAGACTCACGAGCGGCAAACGCGAGCGATAATCACAATAATGAAAAGATTCGGTGACGATGATCACGCGAGACGATAATCGCGAGATCGATATCCACTCGGACGATAGTCACACCAGCGATATTCGCGGGGACGATATTCACACGGACGATATTCGCGAGGACGATATTCACACGGACGATGTTCACTCGAACGATATTCGCGAAGACGATGTTCACTCGAACGATATTCACACGGACGATGTTCACTCGAACGATATTCACGAGGACGGTATTCACACGGACGATGTTCACTCGAACGATATTCGTGGGGACGATATTCACTCGAACGATATTCGCGAGGATGATACGAACAGTATTCTGACGTAGTTGGGCGATCAGTAATTCCAGACGAACCTCAATTTCTCCAAGATCGACTCAAAGGTCGGCAAATCTCAGCAGAGAGGGGGAGGTTCACGACTCAGAGAAAGAGCGATATTCACAAAATAGTCGATCAATAGTCTCACAATTCATATAATAGGGGCTGAAGTCGTCGCTGCTTAGCTTCGCCACCAAGCGTTTCATGAAATGCCGTCCACAGGCCGCCGCGATGTTCGAACGTAACCACAACGTATGAGGTAGACCCTACAAAAGTAGAGGCGCGCACTTCCCTGGGCAACACCGGCCATCCACGAAGCCGCGTGCGAGCTCCGGGGCTAGACACTAGTGCCGACACATATCGCGCCTCCGGGTCGAGCGCCCACACAACACCCGAGAGCGTCATCGTACCGTCCCAACGCCGGTACCCTGTTAAAAGACACGACTTCAGTCTAGTAGGAAACGAATTTGCCATGTCACAATCAGGAAAAGGTCCTAGTGACTTAAATAACCAGTCTATCCGAGGAGTTGTAACCGCGCTCGGACTAATCGGAGTATTTGACGGAGACAGAGGCTCCGACCTACTCGCATTCCTAAACGATGTCGATGGCGCCTTAGAGTGCGCACCCGAAAACGAGCGACCGCGACTCCTGCGATTTATCTTGAAAAGCAAAATAAAAGGTAAAGCCTTGCGAGAACTGCAACACAAAATAATCGATAGCTTCGAGGAATTAACTTGCCTACTCAAAACGCGATTCGCCGTCAAAAGGTCATCCGACACTGTAGAGACCGATTTCAGTAGCTGTAGACAGAGAGAAGGAGATAGCGTACAACATTTCGGGTCTAGAATGGAAAGGCTATTAGCCGAGATGAAAAAACTGTCCATCGACGACACCCTTGACACGTCACAGAGTTCAGCCATCGAAGATCTCCTAGAAAAATAAGCCTTACGCTATTTCACTCGAGGATTGAAGGATCAACTCAGACTAATAATCCCAACGCGTACTTTTAATAACCTGCAATCGGCGATAGCAGCCGCCATCGAGGAAGAACGGATTCTAGGACTAGGTCCCCCTCGCACAAATAACCATTCACGTTACCGCGGGAATACTCGCGATAAGCAAGTACGCGACGCACCAAAGTACGGAAGATGCCATAAAGTAGGCCACATCGGCAATAACTGTTACACGCGCCTAAGCACGCCCCGTCCTTCTACCGACCCACCCTCACACCGTTCCAATAACTCCCAAGCGCACTCCAATAACAGGGCAGTTCAACGCGTAACCGTAACATGCAGATACTGCAAAAAGCCCGGACACACGCTCGAGGAGTGCCGCGCACGCCACCGCGCAAACGAGAGGAACCAGACGGAGTGACCCCCGTGAACACGCAATAATCCCCGAGAACCCAGCCAGCAAGCTGAAACCCAAGACGCGACACGCGCCACACCTCGTCAGCCCGAGTCCGACGGAAGGCCGGACGACGACACGAGAATCAGTTCGTATCGGGTTAACACGATAGCCGCTGAACCCGAGTCACCACGTAACCTAGTGGAAATCGAGGCACCAGAGTTGCTTAACGGAAAAGCCCTCATGCTCTTAGACACCGGAGCTGAAGTTACTTTGCTAAAAATGGGACGAGTCCTAAGCGACGTTCCCGCTGTGAAAAAAGTCGTAACCCTGCACGGCGTCGGTCCAAACGTAACCAAGACACTGTGTCGTGCATACCTCACCATCCGCATAGGAAACTAACAAATCAGGCATCTCTGCCGACTGGTACGTGACGACTTACTCGGAGAACCACACGGACTCCTAGGACTTGATTTCCTCGCAAAACACGGCGTCGAAATCCGACCCGGTCAATCTCTCAACATTCTCGGAACACATATACCGATCATCAGCGCAGCGCATGTAACTTTAAAAGCGCGAACAGAAACGTTAATTCTAGCACACACCGCCACCCGTGGCGAAGGAATTGTAGAACAAGAAACGATCAAGCCCGGAATATTCGTAGGAAATGTTCTCGCCACAGGAATCGATAATAAATGCCTTATCAGTGTGATGAACACAAATCCCGAAGATTCCAAAATTAGAATACCATTCGTGAAACTAAACCCTGACGAACCGTGCAATAACACTGATCTACCTCGCGATACCGTCGACAACAGAAACGCTTACACAGTAAAAGTCACCAGCGGCACGGACAGAATGCAAGCATTGCGCAAAGAGATAACGTTCGACAACCTACACGCCGAAGAAAAAAGACGCTTAATTGGCCTATGCGAACGATATAACGATATATTCTACCTAGAAGGCGACAAATCAGGATGCACTAACAAGACCGAACACGCCATACCTCTAATAGATAACACTACTCCTATTAACACTAGACCGTACAGACTCCCACAAACTCAGAAAACCGAAGTAGAAAAGCAAGTTACCGAAATGGCCAAGGAAGGTATAGTCAGCCCCAGTTCCAGCCCGTGGAACTCCCCTCAACTAGTTGTCCCTAAAAAACCAGACGCTACAGGCCGACCCAGATTTAGAGTCGTCGTTGATTTTCGAAAACTAAACGGCGTCACCGCAGGAGACTCGTACCTCCTACCAAATATTACGGACATTTTGGACCAATTAGGAGGAGCCAAATATTTTTCCACTCTAGATTTAGCATCAGGTTTCCATCAAATTCCCATGAAGGCGGAAGACCGCGAAAAAACCGCATTCTCAACTCCTTACGGACACTACGAATACAATAGAATGCCCTTCGGGTTAAAAAAATGCCCCCGCAACTTTCCAAAGGCTCATGAAGTCAGTATTGACAGGACTGCAGGGAATTAAATGCTTCGTCTACTTAGATGACATAGTAGTCTATGGATGTTCACTGCAACAACACCGGGAACGTCTCGAATCTGTTTTCAAACAACTTCGCTAAAATGACCTAAAACTACAACCCTCTAAATGTCACTTCTTACATAAAGAGACCATATACCTAGGACATGTTATTAGCAAAAACGGAATAAAACCTGACCCCTCAAAACTAGAGGCCGTAAAGAACTTTCCAACGCCCCAAAAACCTAAAGACATAGAATCCTTTCTAGGACTAGCTGGATATTATAGAAGATTTATCGACAACTTTTCGGGGATAGCCAAACCCCTCACGCAACTGCTAAAAAAGAACCAAAAATTCGTATGGACATCGTTAGAGCAAAAAGCGTTCGAAATCCTACAAGAAAAATTAACGTCGCCACCCCTCCTACAATACCCAGATTTCACCAAACCCTTCGTGCTTACGACCGATGCCTCCGGAAAGGCAATCGACGCAATACTATCCCAAGGCAAAATAGGCCAAGACCTGCCGATAGCATACGCGAGCAGAGTCCTCAACAAGGCAGAGCAAAACTATAGCACAACAGAAAGAGAACTTTTAGCCATAGTATGGGGAACCCAACATTTCCGACCCTACCTATACGGGAACAAATTCACCATCGTCACCGACCATAAACCTCTCACCTGGCTCTTCAATGTAAAAGACCCAGGATCTCGATTAACCAGATGGCGAATAAAATTAGCAGAGTACGACTATGAGATTCACTATAAGAAAGGCATTCAAAATAACAACGCCGACGCGCTCAGCAGAATAAACGCAATAACGAGAGCCCGGAGTTGCCACCCGAGAGCTGACGCCAGCTCGACCAACAACGAACAACCGTCGCAAGACGAGGCCAAGGATACCCCCACAGACCGTACATACACAGCGGACGAAATAAAAAAGATTCTATATGAACACCACGATACACCTCTAGGCGGACATCTAGACATAAAAAGAACCATTGATCGAATCAAGCTATACCATAAATGGCCGACCATGAGGAAAGACGTCGAAGAATACATCTCCAAGTGCGAAAAATGTCAGAAAAACAAAACTTGCACCCCAAGTAAAGCACCAATGGTAATAACCGATACTCCCACTAAATCATTCGAGAAATGTGCGTTAGATATCGTAGGACCCTTAGCTATAACGAACCAGGGAAACAAATATATCCTAACGTTCCAAGACGCTTTAACCAAATTTAGCATAGCTATACCCATACCCGACCAAGAAGCTGGTACCATTGCAAAAGCTTTCGCAACAAAAATAGTCTGTATTTTCGGAATACCTGAAAAAATCCTTACCGACCAAGGAGCAAACTTTCTTAGCGAAATATTTAAAGACGTATGTAAACTTCTCAAAATAAACAAAATCCAGACAAGCGCTTACCATCCCGAATCTAACGGCGCTTTAGAAAGAAGTCTAGGAAGAAGAGCAAACTGACTGCGACGAATGGCTCCCTTATGCGATGTTCACGTACAATACGATACCACACAGTGCCACCGGACACACTCCCTACGAGCTAACCTTTGGCCAAACGGCAACTTTACCGACATCCTTGCAGCAACCTCCGCGCCTAACATATACGTACGACAAATACGCCGAAGAATTACGCGAACGAATCCGATCATCCCACGAAATAGCTCGAGAAACTTTACGACAGAAAAAAATAAAATCTAAAACTGTCTACGACAAAAAAACCAAAGTGTCAACGTTCACGCCCGACGATAAAGTCCTGCTTAAAGACGAAACAGTCCGACGAGGACGATCAAAAAAGCTAACTCCTAAGTGGATCGGACCGTACAAAATAATAGCCAAACATGAAAACGAGACCTACAGTATAAAAAAGGGGCCCCGAACCCAACGAGTACACGCGAACCGTCTGAAGCATTTTATCGATTAATCAACCGAACCGGAGAAAGATCGAAACGCGAAATACAAAAACAAAAATGAAATAGATACTTACCGCCATTCCTTATACGTACACTTACTCTAGTATTAATATTAACGGATATAACTAAAATTAACTACTCTCTAAATGAAGGACAAGGAGGAAGGAGAGAGACCGGTCAAGAAAATACAAAACAACATATACGGAAAGAAAACTTTTTATTTTGTCCTCTGTGCCAAACGGCAGAAATTTGCCACGTCACAACTCCTCCCCCCGCGGCGGGACCGAGGGTCCTTGTACTAGAATCCCCGTGCTCATTACACGCCGAGAGTACTCTGAAACTACCAGTGTTGGGAGGAAAAAAGGTTACATGCCAAGACAAAATAACCGGGTTAATAAAAAGATGAACATATTATTACGTCTACATTACAGAAGTAAAAAAAAAGCTTATATTCTACCGCGAGGAAAAGAAAAGAAAAAGAAACAAAAACAACGAGATTTGGGAATGACTAGGGATACTTAACAAGAAAAAGGAGGAAAAGAACAAACAAAAAAAAGAAAAAAGCTTAGTAGCGCCGATTTCTTGGATGGGGGTCGCCCCTGTACCGGGCGTAGTCCGTGGAGACGAGGGTGATATCGCGTGGGACTTTTCCCACGCCCGGGATGTGTGGCCCGTCGCTCCTCCATCGGGCCTGGCGCCTGCGGCACGAGCAAAGGGTGTACCCCCTAGGCCACAGCGGTAGCAATAAAATGTCTTTTGATTTTACGTCCGGTACCTAGCCTTAAGCCCTAACCCACACGTTCCCCATGGGCACGGAGTTGAGAGAACGCCCAACCAACGCGCCAGATCAACAGGACGAATCCATGTATCAATTGGCTCCCAATGCGAACGATGGGTGTAGGCCCAAGCTTCCAGCCAATGGTGAGACCGAATGACTATCCACACTCTACCAGTTATGGAAGACTGGCACCCGAGTTGATGGTACGCAACTCACACGCCGGGACCCAGCAAACCAGGTCCCTACACCAGCATACGGAGTTAACCACTGCCACCACGATGGTCCGACCCATGTCGAGGCCGCTCCCAGTTAAGGCCCTACAGCCAGGCTGACTGGTATGCCTACAACGGCTCGAGGTACGTGGTGACGCTACACACCAAAGCACCGTAGGAATCGCCCTCACACCCAGGCTTTCAGCCTACGATACCCCCCTGCGGGGGCCACAGCGGTAGCAGAAGGGGTCCCCGGATGTCTGGCGGTTCGGGCACTGTGCGTATCGGTGCCCTGTCCGGCGACACCTCCAACATTCCATCTCGATGGCCGGGGCCAGTGGAGGTAGCGGCGTCCTTCGTTCGGCCGCGCCACTTTCTTCGGGCAGGTTGGCTTGGTGTAGGGAGGGCTGCCCCGATGCGGGTGCCTCGGTCTCGGTGGTTGCGGGCACCTCTTGTTCCGGGTCCGGCAGGTCGATCGGGGCCGTGCTAGGCAGCGGGGAGTGGTCCCACCAGTCCCAGGGACTGGTCCTCCTCGTCGTTCAGAAGGCATCCCTTCAACATTTCCATTTCGGAGTCACTTATGATTTCGATGGAGGCCAAGGAGGATGACGACGTGGGCCGGGAAAGGGGCCCCTCCCAGGTCGTGATGGTCAAGAGGTCGGCCCCCTCCTCCCCAGAGGGGATTTCCTCCGTTTGCGTGGACGCGTCCACCATAAGGGGGAAGGGCCTGATGTGCTCTCTGCCGGCCGCTACCCAGTCCTGCTGGATTCGGTTTAATATGTATATCGCCTAGGCCGGCCAGCATGCCAGGGAATGGATTAGGGCGATTTTTCATAGCCGGGGTTGTGTTGTCTCTCCGTTTTTTTTCTTTTTTGGTTCTGGAAGGAGGGTAGGGTGAATCGGGATGCAAACTACTGGTTAAGGACAACATCAAGCACCACATACCCATTAGGAAAGCATTCGCCAGGGGAGAGAGAAAACGCAAGACTTCATACACGAATAAACTTTAAGTAGAACGTTATGAAGGAGCGCAAGACACCTAAAAGAAGCGCAATTATTGGGGGTGGCAAGGTTTTAGCTGGTTCGCGTGTACTTTGCCCACGCCTTCACCATCCAAAGTGCTTAATTCATACACATTGGCCCCTAAAATACGCGAGACGCGAAAAGGGCCATGATATTTGGGCGCCAGCTTGGCGGACACATGGCGAGCAGCGGACGACATTACATGCAGCCTTTTCCAAACCAAACAAACTCGCCGAGAGCGAAATCTCGTCGGCGATGCTTTTTGTTATAATGGCGGGACTGCTCCTGCGCAGCCTGCCGTAGATTCTGGGCTACCCACTCCCAGGCACACGGAAGGCTAGCAGAGCGCTCCCCCCAAATTCGGGGGTCACTCATTTCGAGATCTACCGGTGCATTATTAGTCGCTAAAGTTCCTCCGGGCGCTGGGTTGCGTCCGAAGTTCAAAAATGCCGGGGAGTAATCGGTACTGGAATGATGTGCGGTATTATAAGCGAAGCGCAGTTGCGGCAAATGACGATCCCATTCTTGATGACTTTCACCGATAAAAGAAATAATCATTGTTTTGAAAATTCGGTTAACCCTCTCGACTAGATTGCATTGAGGGTGGTAGGGTGGCGTCGTGTGATGGAGGAAACCATACGCTGCCGCTAATTGCTCTAAGTCCTGGTTAATAAATTCCGTCCCATTGTCAGTGATTAAGACTCGCGGAGTACCCC
This sequence comes from Ectemnius lituratus, assembly GCA_910593735.2. Taxonomy (NCBI): domain Eukaryota; kingdom Metazoa; phylum Arthropoda; class Insecta; order Hymenoptera; family Crabronidae; genus Ectemnius; species Ectemnius lituratus. Next base: position 4,923,451 of record OU343037.1, read on the forward strand.
ATCGCGCGAAAACCAGGTCTTCCAACCTTTCCGCGATTTTGGCTCCGGTGGCTACGCGGAGTGGTCGACACTCTACCCACTTGGTGAATAGGTCCTGGATAACTAAAATGTGCTTATAGCCGTTTGTATTCCGGGTAAGCGGCCCCACCATATCCGTGGCTATTACATTCCACGGTTGGTCCACGCGTGTGGTACTCATAAAGCCGATTGGTAGGGCTTGCTCAACCTTGTTTAGTTGGCATACTGGACAATGACCGACGAACTGAGCAATGGACCGAAACATACCGGGCCAATAATAGAGCGTAGCTATTTTCCGGTAAGTGTTGTCGATTCCTAGATGGCCAGCTTGCAGGTTTTCGTGCGCTTCCCGCAAGGCCTCGTTATTCTTCCGGTAACACTAATTTCCATTCATCCAAATCGTTATGTAATAATTCCTCCACCAATTGGTTAGGGCGCTTAAAATACAACCTTCCCTCCTCAATCCTCCAGTCGGGAAAATTTTGCGGGGAAATCTGGACGGCCAGTAGGCGTTTTCCATACCAGGTTTGACGCAATAGGTTTGGGGGCGCGTTTTCGTTTCCCTCTTCCTCCCGGTCACTATGGGTCTCTCCAATAGGGGCCACAATGTCGACGGGTTCCCTCAGGTAGTTAGATGCTCCTAATTCGCTAGACTCGGAATTCTCCACATCGCTAAACACTAAGTCATTCGGATCGCCAGACGCTAAGTTATCGATAGACACCAATTTCTCGCTAGACACCAACGCGTCTGAATCACTTCGCCCGAGTACTACCGGATCGCTAGACACTAATATTTCATTCCCTTCGAGCTCGGCAGATTCAAACATATGCGACAAAGCATCCGGTACGTGATTAAGAGCCCCGTTCCGGTAAACCACCTCGAAATCGTAGCCCAACAAATCCAAGGCCCAGCGCGCGAATCGGCTACTGGGATTGGTTTTCTGGTGGATCCATCTCAAGCTCGCGTGGTCGGTAACTACAATGAAATGGTACCCTTCTAAATACTGTCGAAATTTGTTTACGACCCATACTATGGCAAGGCATTCTTGTTCGGAAGTACAATAATTTCGCTCCGCGGGATTTAAGGTCCGGCTCGCGAAAGCGATCACCCTCTCTACACCTTCGAGGGTTTGCGTGAGTACCGTTCCGAGTCCCACCTGACTCGCGTCAGTCTGTAGGACGAACGGAATTTCGAAATTTGGGTACATTAAGGGAGGCGCGGTTGTGATCAGCGATTTAAGTTCCTCGAAAGCAAACTTGTGTTCATTAGTCCATTCCCAAATTTGATTTTTCCGTTGTAACCGATGGAGGGGTTCCGCTAGCGTTGCATAGCGCGGTATAAAACGACGGTACCAGGAGGTCATACCCAGGAAGCGACGTAGTTCTTTAAGGTTACGTGGTGCCGGTATCTCTTCCGTTTCACCCTGGTGCCTGAATCTAGCACCAGTAGAATGACTCCACCGAGGTCAGACGAACGACCAGACAGTACGCCACGGACAGTTTGAGTTTAAGTAGCACGGGCCACACCGGGTACGAACTTCTCCGCTCTCAAAAGACGACCGGGGGTGCCTCGCGGACTGTCTTTTCTTTTACTTGGTTTCCACGGACGACTAATAGCTAGAGTAGCGGGCCGGGCCGCCTCTTGCAAGTGAGGAGACCACCCGGAAAACATCGCGGCGGTAGTTTGCAGTAGGTAGGACTGTGAGTTACGCGCGCGTACGACGGAACCTCACACACGAGTCGGTGGTAATGGGGGAGGGAGCTTCGCGGGCGCCACCCGATGCGAGGTCAATCGGACATCGCACCGCAGAAAATGCTTTCCGTGCGCTTCACGGGAGGCAGGTTAAGCGTCAAGGGAACGGGGAGACGCCGACTCGGGAGGGCTTCCGTCGGCTCGCATCGGTTCTCGCTCCGAGTCAAGGAACGGCGGGAACGCGGGGGCTCAACTCGTCGACTCTCAACCCCGGAACGATGCAACGATTTCCGGAAAGGGGGGGCTGACGCCTTGCGCGTACTTCCTCAACCCTGGAACGATCTCTCCTCGGCTCTCTCGCGGTCCGCCCCGCTTGCGAGCCGTCCGCCATCGGGCGGTATAGGGCGGGGGGGGGGGGGGGGGGCGTAAAAACCCTGCAAATCGGGCGTAGAGGTTAGGTAATGAGTAGGGTGATTTCGTTGGTCCATCGCGTGGTCGTGCATCAGTCGAGGCAGGGGGACAAATCGCGCGCTCCTCAGACTTGGAGGACTCCCGTGACGCGGGCGCTCTCGTGGTAGGGCCTTCGCGGACGATACATTCCGGGCGAATCCCAAGCATAACGGCGGACAAGGACGTTCTACGTAACGGACGGAGAGCGGAGAACTTTGTTCACGAGACGGCTGCACGAATTCGTCTACTGGACGGTGAAATGATTAGATATCAACAGACTGCCTCCTCTCCTTCTCCTTCCTAGCGAGCTTAGAGCTCTGCAAACCTTGCGGTTGTACGAAGCTGAACGCGCGCGCGAATAAGGCCTCTGCTGAGTGCGTGGGCGTGCGAGAGACCGATAGAGGCCAAAAGCTCGTGCGCGATTGATGTCGGTTATTTCCCCTTGGTCTACGGTCTCTCTCCTCTGTGACCGGTTGTCGGCGTTGGAGGTGTGCCTTCCTCTGATCAGGCCCGGCATGTTCTGGATGCGACGAAATTAGGAGCGGCAGACGAGCGCAGGCTCGGACGTGGGCTATGTTCGCGCCTCGGGGACGGCACGGACTAGTCTGGGAGCTCGAATGCCGATACTCCGAAAATATCCGCTCCGTACGACCTCTGTGCACAGAGGCGCCGTGGCGAGTCAGCATGAGTGCCCCCGCGGGTTGCACTTTCAAGGATTCTTTCTTTTTGTTTTTGTTCTTTTTCTCTAGACCGTCAATCTGGCTTCCGAAATCCAGCCGGAGCGCAAATAAGCGAATCTCGTGGAGAAACCTGCGAACTCTTCCGCGGCGAGAGGTCGGGTTGGTCGGCTGGTAGTCGGCTACTGGTATATCAATATACCGAGCGGGCGGGCGAGGCAGCTGGTTTGCCGATGTATAATAGGCCCGAGGGGTTCGACCATTATGGTGCCCGTCCCCTCTTATGGTTTTTTTTATTAGAGCGGCCGAATTCGACGCATCGCGGAGGCTCGAGCGGCTCCTGTACTCCCGGTTTTCCCCTTAAGAAACTGGGCAATGATGCCCGCTAGGCAGGTGCCGGGGTACGCAGTTCTTTTCAGAACTAGGGAGTCGTTAGAGTGAAACCCGCGCCGATTGGTTGCGCCAGGCCAAAAATGGACCAAGAGAGTAGAATCATGGGGGTGCCTTTGGAGTAGTGTTCTGGCCGTGCATTCTCCCGACTCCGGCTGCTCTGACCGACCGATGGTGAGGGAGCTGGAGTCCTTCGCGAATCGCCGCGTTTTATTAGTTGTAGCTGGGGGCACGCGTTTGTAGCTGAGCGGCGTGCGAGCGTGCGTGCGAGCGTGCGAACTTTCGTGGGGAAGAAGGGAACGCGATCGCCACGTTCGGTAGCCGCGGAATCGAATCGTTGCGTGCATTGCAGCCGTAACGCAGGTGTAGGCAGGTCAGTTAGAGTTGCGGGATGCGTTGGGAGGGGGAAGTAGTCGCGAGGGAGAATAGCTCCCGATCGGTGACAGCGACGAGAGAAAGGAGTTATTTAGGCGAATCCTCTATTCGCAGCTCCCTCCGTCGGACGTTGATGTACAGTGCAGGCAGGATTAGGGGAATGATTTAGGCAGGCCTTGGGTTCGTGCGCGTATTACGGCCGGTGTTCTGGCACCTGATTGCGAGATCGAGCACGAGGGGGAGGGGAACTAGGAGCTTTGCTTCAACACGATTGACGCTCTGTCGCCCGATACGGTGCTCGCAGAGATAGCATCGTATCGGAGAGAATGGCACTCGCGTAGGTCAAATAGAAATAAAGATCGAGCCACTAGAGAGAAGAAAGAAATCGAGGAGTCTCGAGTGCCAGACGGCAGATCGCGTGTGGTAGGGGAACCAAGCTCGATCCTCGCGAACACCGGTCGGCCCACAGTCAGCTCGGCCCCGAAAAGCCCCTGTGTGCACAGGATGTTGCTGGCAATCAAGCAGTGGAGGTTACTGACACGACCTCTGGTGCAGTATAGAGTACTAGACTCGCAGCGCGGCGCATTTGGAGCTTCGGCAACCTGTGGTGGGCCTATGCGCAGAGGTGCCTCTGATGAGTGCGTGGGCGTGTGAGAGATTGATAGGTAGCCAAGAGACGTTGGGAATAATCGGTTTGGAACCTCCCCTTCTGTCGGCGGTCGCTCCCCTGAATGATTGGTGACGTACGTTGGGGGGGGGGGGGGGGGGAGACCCCCACGGGCAGGACTCTCGCGCACAACTCCAGGAGTCCTTTGAGCCCGGACAGGATCGGTAAAGTACCGGATAGATCCGCTCCGTACGGCTGCCGTCATACAGGCGTCGTGGCACTATATTGCGAGTGCCTCCATGAAATTGCTCCAGTCGTTAAAGTACGTGGTGCCGGATACTTCATCAAAGGGGCAACCTTCTCAGGATCTACCCTTAACCCGTCCTTATTTACCAAGAACCCCAAGTATCGCATTTCAGAGCAACAGAACTCATACTTGTCGGGATTAAGCTCTAGCCCAGCCTTTGATATGGTTTTGAATACGGTCTCGAGCCAAACGAGGTGTTCCTCAAAAGTTTTGGACACTATTATAATATCGTCAAGATAAGCGAAAGCGTTTGGCTCCATTTCGGGACCGATGTGCTGATCTAGCAGCCGCTGAAAGGTGGCTGGCGCTCCCGTAAATCCGAAAGGCATTCGTATAAATTGGTACAGACCTTTCCCTGGTACCGTGAAGGCGGTAATTTCTTTACTGTTTTTCTCAAGCGGAATTTGGAAATAGGTTTAGCTTAAATCGATGGCCGAAATGTAATAATGGGCCGCGCGTAGTTTGTCTAGAATGCTTGCCATAATCGGGAGAGGATACGCATCCTTTTTCGAGACGGAATTTACTCGTCGAAAATCTAGGCAAAAACGATAAGTACTATTGGGCTTTTTAACCATAACTATTGGAGTGGACCACGCGCTCTCGGATGGCTCGATTACCTTGTCACGAAGCAGCTTATCAACCTCTTGATAGATAAGCTCCTGAACTTTAGGGGATACCGGATAGTAGTGCTGTTTAATTGGCGCACTATCCCCTACGTCAATTTTGTGTTCGATAAGATTAGTGAGACCTTTACCCACAGTGACCGAAGGGATCCATTTTTCCAAAAATTGTTTTAACCTGTCCTGCTCGGCAATGAGTTGACGAATACCGAAACAAGAAGATAAGGTTTCTACTGAATTGATCACGAAATGTTTTCGGGGACCCTCCGAAAAACACTAGATCCCTTTACTAATATTGGGAACAAAACCGAACTTCCCAATACCGTCTACCCCAGGATACAAGCAGCCACTAAATGTGGCAGCATGACTGCCTTGATTCTCCGAGTTTTGCTTTCCAGAATCAAGGATAACAAAATTTCTTCATTGGTACTGTCGACCTGGCCATTGGCCAGTTCAAAATAACGCGGTTTCTGAGTTCTCTGTATTTGAGTAACTAAACCAGAATTTTCCAAAGTTTCTCGACTGACAAAACAACATGATGATCCCGTGTCCATCATGATTTTTACGGGATGGTCCACGAGACTCGCCCAGACGTAAATTAACGGTTTTCGGGGGTGCTTCGCGTGCGCGATGACCTCCGCAGGCATGATTGCCTCGTCAAAACTAAAGTTTAATAACTGGATATGCTCATTTCGCAACGGCGAATAATCTAATTCTGTACTAACACCTAAACTAACATACTTTAGGCCCTCTGAACTGGGTAATGGTTCCGAGGACTTTATTGGTTTTTCGAACATTCCGGACAAATTCGGACCGTCACCCCTTTGTTACCACAACGATAACAATGGGTAGCACGTGCCTCCTGGCAATCCCGCGAGATATGTCCAGGTTTGCTGCAATTCCAGCAGGTAACGGTGGAGGTGTTTTTAACCGGGGCTGTATCACAGCTTTTCTCGGTGGTGGGAGTGGGAGGCCTAGTGGTCGCGGGAGCGGCTGTGCTAGCATTCTTGCCCCCTTCCTTGCCGGCCGCAGTCTTCTTCCCCGTAACGGGAAGGTTAGTTTTGGCGGCTTGGGTCTCCACTGCCGCCGCCGCACGAGCTCGCGACTTTTGCGTGCCTTTAGGCGGCTTATACATTGTAAGCGTTTTCCCCGGGCTGCGTTCTGCGCCGGCTCCGGTGGCCGTGCTCCAACTTCGCCAAGGCTCCTCCGAGGTCACCTGAGAGGCGCGAAGGGAATCGGTTGGGCGCCAGGCCCTGGATAGGGCCAAATTTCTATGTTGTAAGTTCCCTCGCCCGGATGGTGTCCTCCTGGTAGACCTCTCGAGCTCGGCGGCACTCGCTGCTGTCTCCCTGGCTGGCTCGGGTGGATGGTAGAGTGGCGGAGTGTGGATGTCGGGGAGAAAGAAGCAGAGAAACCCACGCAGATGGGTGGCGAAGATGTTTATTGGGCCGGGACGGCCAGAAACCCTACTGCCCTCGCGCTCGCTTCCGAACGGTCGGCGTTCGGACCCTCGGTTTTCCAGTAGCCGCTTTACAATTTAATGTTCACCCGGCCTCGTTGCGCTCGCCGTGCGCTCGCTATACCGTAAGGCTCGGACACGCCAGTTCGAAATTGCAAATCCAAATCGTTTCTGCAGCGGAGCTGCTCGCCTCGCTGTTACGTGCTCGTAGACGAATAGCCACGGAGCCGAAAAACCCAAAGACCGGTGGAATACCCAAACACTACCGCCCGGGGTGGACGGCCGTGACGCTCCTGGCTTTCGTACGCCTTACAGTCTATAGCTCGGAAGGGAACCGGGGACTTTGCGGCGACTTGAAGAGTCGCGCCAAGGAAGTAGCCGCCTAGTGACCGATGGTCACTCGCACTAGGGCTGCCTCTACAGGAGCGTAAACGGCCGGCACCGAGACCTACAGATACGTTTAGGCAGGCAGCCTTTCTAATTGCACTAGGCTCACCTTCAAAGATGACAAACTCCTCGATACGCTCTCTCGAAACTCGCCTAGTCACTCGCTTAGAATTCGCTCACGCACTCGCAGGTCTACGGTCGCTCACAAAGTGACTCGCTTCCGGCGTTACCAAAATTTTGCCCAGTGTTACGTTGCCGCCTTACGCTCTCGACCTCTCGATGCCGCCGCGCCGGTCGATATCGATCGGTGTCGAGGGCGGGCGTATCGATCCCGCGCGCCAGAATCGAACGCCTCGCTACGCTACGCTATCCGCCGCTGTCTTCAGCCTGCGGACGCTAGGACCTCCTGGTTCACGCCGGTTTGTCCATATTCGTCCTGCCCTCCGTCGTGCTCCCAGGCTTAGAGCGGCCCGATCGGCTCGTCGTCTCGGCGGATCGGCACCCTCGCTATGGCTCGCAGTTGGGGGCATCTGGGCCCCTCCTCCTTGAGCTTATCTCCTGCTCCTCGACCGACTGGTTGTCCTCGTCGCTAGATGAAGCTCACAAGTAGAGACAGCGCGTTAATAATAATTCAGTGGCTACTGGCGGTACCCCTTGGAGCTACGGTATTTAAATTAGTGGCGAGAGCGGCTGCGGGGCAGGAGTCTTGCGACGGGCGCGGCTGCCCCGTCACAACATCACGTCGGGAAAGAGCATGGATTCCGGTCGCGGTGGTGGAACGTATTGGTTTTTAATGGTCTTTTCGACCTCTAACGCGGCCTGCTCCAGAGCATCCATGCTCGCTAAGTCGGAGTGATGTATAAACCGAGCGATACGCGGGTGGAGATTTCGCTCGACATACTTAATCTGTTTTTCTTCGGTTCATGCAGGGAGTAAGCGAGACTACAAGTATCGCATGAACGTGAAGTAATCCAATACTTTCTCATACTCGCCCTGCGTACGATTCTGGATATCCATTTCCAAACGAATTTGGAAATCGGTATCCGAGAACCGTTTCCGCCAGGCTAACACAAAATCACGCCAACCCGTCCAACGGCCACAATTTACCCGATACCATAAGAGGGCAACTCCGGTCAGGAAGAAGGGGAGGTAAACTAACGCGTCATGGTCGGATATATCGCCGAAATGCCTCCGCTCGCTCACGCGAGTGAGAAATGCCTCAGCGTCCTCGTTTTCATCACCCGAAAAATGCAGATTCCATTTTCGCATCAGGTCATAGGCGCGAGAGGTTGAACCTCCGCCGGAAGATGTCTCGGAGGATGGCATGCTGCCGGTCTCGCGGGTAGCCGAGTAATTAAAGCTGGGATGAGTGCGAGAGATGAACGGCTGCGGAGCCGTTGCTTCGCTAATCCGGAAATGTCTGGACGGGTCAGGGGATGGCTCAAATTTATCTTCGCAGTCCGATGTCCCACCCCCGAGTGCGGCAAGAGAGGGGGTGCATGAATGATCCGACATGCCAGCTATACCAAAAGCTAGCCACGGAGAGGCAGGATCGTCGCCTTCTCCGAATTCAAATCGTAGGTAGGTGTCGGAACAAGCGATGCCGAAGTGTCGCTATATCGCCTCGAACCGAAAGCCTACGCTTCAATAAAGCCTCTACTAAGGGGCTATACTCTAATGATTTTATCCACAAATATTTCGGGTCATTCATGCCAGGATGACCGAAACGCACGAAATTTTTCCGCTGTCTCCCTGAGACGAGCGGGCTCACAAAAACTCTAAGTCGGTCTTGTTTACGTGTCGCACTCACTCCCTCCCCCTATCCACTCGAGGGACACCGGCTACGCGAGCGTACACAAAGCGCGTTACCAAATAATAAAGAGAACTCAGTTTACCAAGCTTAGGAACTTGAATGGCCCTGTCAGGCCAGCGCAAGAACAGTCCTTACTTCGCCAAAGTTAATAATAGTGCACAAATAAAATATTCTCTGAGTCGCAACTTAGGCCACACGTTTGGGCGCCAAAGTTTTGTGACAGAAATCCAGGGCCTTTCCCCCTTTAGTCCCCCTTTCGTCGCCCCACAAGCCTTGCCGCACAATCTTTGGGTCGCCGGCCGCCCCCTCATTGCGCAAAGAACGCAGTTCGGGTGAATCTTGCAGCCGACGGCCATATGGTCCGCTCCACCGCACCGGTAACACACTCCGGAGCGATCGACCGCCCCCGAGCACGACGCCCTCACGTGAGCCCACTCCAGACACCTGCAGCATTGGAGCGGGCGCTGCGCTTTTTGGCTGCCGCCAGTGGGCATTGCACCCATGCAACACCCAGCCCATCGGGGGAACGACAGATCTGGCAAGTCTTAACTTCCCCCGGTGAGCACCAGTCGGCTGCCGCGATCGCAGCAGCTATCTTCTCGGCGGTCACCGAGTCGTCCAGCTCTCTGACGCGCAGTTCTGCGCGCTTGGAAGGCTGGGCGACTCTTACCTCCTCCCCGGCCAAAACCTCCGCCAGGCGCTGCGAGAGCCCCTGGCCCTTGGCATGGGAACCTTCCCCCGGGATCTCTAAGATGAGACCCCCAGTGACGGCCCTCTTGGGTCTTACCTTACCTATGCCAAGGCCCGCCAGTGAGATTTGACTTCTCGCCTTAGCCGTGATCTGGGCATAGGTGAACCCTTTCCTCCCCTTTTTTTTATCGCGGAGAAAATCCCTAACGGATACCCCGCCTCTCTGGGGGGGGGGGGGGGGGGTATGTGGGGTTCGCACCGAGTAAAAACTCCGCTGTGACCTCACAGGCATGCTGGAGCGGGCCCTGGGAAAACCGGAGGATGCTACCAGGACCCGCTCCTGCCTCGGCACTGGGCGTGCCACATACCCGTGCGTGTAGGCGGGCCACACGCCAACCAGCCCTTCACGCGGTCGGTTGAACTAGGAGAGCCCCAGCCCCCCAGCTGACCCCCTCACCGACCGCGCGGACGTTGATGCGTCGCGGGAGAGCCGTGGCTCTCTCCCGCGGCCGTCCCCCGTATAGATATCCGTGACGGAGGGACAAGGGAGGAGGAAGCACCGTCATGGTGGCGTTGCCGCTCCCGAGCCCGAACCCTTTCCTCCCTGCGGCACGGTCAGGGTCACCGCCGCCGCTCTGGACAAACGAGGCAACGCTGTTGCGCCGCCTTTCGCCACAGGCTTCCTGGCCGTGGATGGCCTGCCCTTCTCCGCCTGAGCCTTAGCAGCTTCGGTCGGTTGAGCTTTCGGCTTCTTGCCGAGTGGCGTCTGCACCATATCCGGTGTCGCCTCCTTTGTCCTCGCCTTTCTACTTAACCCACTTCCTTACTCCACGCCGCGCTCGTGGGCTGGCAGGTGTGGGTTTGGCAACCATCTCGGTAGCCTGTGCAGGCGAGGGCTTATTCCCCTCCCTGTTACCGCTCTTCCTCTGTCCCTTCTTTTCAAAAGTGACAGGGAGCACGGACGCAGGGGTCTGTGCCGGAAGGGGTTTCCCAACCCTACCCAACGGGCTAGACCCTAAGGCGGATAACCTTCTCTCCACGAGGGATTCAACACTCGAGAGAACAGTCGCCACCCAGTCTGGGCTCCTACCTGCGAACTCGGGAGTGCTCGCACTAGCATCTGGGCCCCTTGGCGGCCCAGGATATCGACCTTCCTGGAGAGGAAGAGCATCTCCCCCTCGTGCTCGGCGATCCTAGCCCTCGGGCGTCTGTTTTCCGCCTTGATGAAGGCGCCTGCACCATCGGAGTTGGCCCTGGCTACCAACTCCATTGCCCCCGTGGCCCCTGTTTGAGCTGCAGTCTTAAATCTCGTCTGGTAGGTCCTCTTGAAGTTGCCCGAGGTGTGGCCACCAGGTAACGTACCTCGCCCATTGCCTCTACGATCTGATCATCCACGTCGGTAGAAGAGCTGACCCTCATCTTCCGTACGAGCCGAGCCTCACTATGGAGGACCTCACTCGCACTCGCATTCTCAGCCTCTGCTGAAGATGCGTCGTCCCTCTCAGCCGGAGAGTTGTGAGCTCTCCTCACAGAAGCGCTCGCCTTCCTCCCTTGCCTCCCATGGGGTAGTGCTTTGGGTCTTCGCAGACGTTGTGGATTTCTTGAAGACCGACGAGGTTGTGATGGCGAGCAGGAGCGGGTGAAAGAAAGGCACTTCCCAATTTGGGCTAAGGCTTTATTAGCGACCTATTCGAGGCGAGGGCGAGTTTGGGACTGACTGTCCCGCCTGGGGCCGAGTGCCCGGAACGGCGACTCGGTCCCATGGAGGGGCGCTCGTGATGCTGAGGTCCGCGCGTTGAGAACGCGGGTGCCACGTTACACTCCCCCGCTTTCAAATGTGGCACTCCGTGGCATACATGTGGGTTGGTTGGGTGGTGTCTTGATGTGATGTGGTTGAATGCTGTTGTGTGGTTCATTCAATTGAGTGGTGTTAGTGTGGTTCCTTGGGTTGAATAATTCCTCTGGTTAGGTGTCCTGTTTTTGGTTTCGTTTTATCTGGAAATAGATCTCTTGGAATATAATGTTATCATTGTTGGTTTTTGTTAGTAGGTTCTTGGTTGTGTATGGTAGGAGAGGGTAGGTGTGTGTGAAATATGTAAAAGGAAAATTGTTACCATACTGTGTCCTTTTTACCAGTTTTATGTTAGGATTTGTTACTTTTACTGTTAGTTATCCTTTGTTTGTCCCAATTAGTGTGCTTTTCCTTGAGTTCTCTTTGTTTGTCCCAATTAGTGTGTTTTTCCTTGCATCTGTCCTTTAGGCTTCCTGTTTAGTATGGTTGCTTTCTATGGAGGTTCTTAGGTTTGTTCGAATAAAAGTGCTTGTTTATGTTTAGTCTGTATATATATAATATTCGGATAATAAAAATGTAGGGTATATATATATAAAAGTGTGTGTGTTCATATTTGGTGTGCGCTTAAATTTAGTAGTGGTGACAGAAAATTTTAGATGTATATATATACAGGGTGAAACTCTTCATGTGTCTGCTGTTCAAGGGGGTTAATCTGCATGCCGAGGGGGTAAGAAAATTCTAATACAACTTCGAATTTTGCGGTCCAGTTTGTTAGTTATAGCAAGTTGAACAATCAGTAGAAAAGACGCGGTCAGGCGAGTTGCAGTCACTTTTTGACCGGCCGGAGACGCATGGCAAAGTAGGTCACGGTGACCTACACGCAAAATCGAGAGGACATCGGATCAGAACAGATCAACGTCGATAAAGCGGGATTTCTAGCGCGAGATGTCAGTAGTTAAGAGGTGATGAGCTTCGAATCTCGCGTAAAAGACAGCACGACGCGACGGCACGTCTGGGTGAGGCGGCGATATGCGGGCGGCCATTCCCGCCGATCTCTTTGTAGCGCGATCGCCAAGTAAGAGCAGACAAGTCCCGCTACGTAGGAATCAATCTAAGAGATGCTTTATTCAGAAATTTCAAATTGGTTGTGGATGGAAATCAATCAAAAAAGGATAACATTCGCTCTGGCTCCAAATTTGCCGCTCCACCTGCTCGCTACTGCAGAGTTGTGGGAGTCAGCGGACAGAAATTCCCCCTGCGTCCGGATTCTCATTAAGACATGCAATTATTCGCGTCGTGTTTCGAAGTTAATAAGGGGAATGGTACATAAAATTAGAGCATTGACATTTTATAATAGCATTGAAAGTTGGCATAATTTCTACTACCTCTGCCGGCTGTAAAATACAATAGTACTCGCATTGTCAACTTAAACGTGATAGGGGTTTAAGATGCGCGGTAGCTTAAGGTAACTGAATTAGGGTCGCGTTTGGAGGTGACAAAAAACCTCTTGTCGGCCGACCCGCGTGAAACGCGATGAAGAATCAGCTGGTGCTCAATCGCTCGATTCACCAGAAACAAAATCGTATCACTGGCTCGGTGCGATTGCACCGGCGCCGGCCGACAGCATGCTTCTTTCTCAACGTCCGAGCAAGACACGGCACGGCATCATTCGTCTGCCCCTTCTCTGTCTTTCTTTCTGTTCCGCCACTTTCTTAATATGCGCTTGCGATATTAAGAAAGTAGCAAACTTAATATGCGCTTGCGATATTAAGAAAGTCGCGGTTGGTTCGCGATGTAAGAATTAAGTTCATCCAATCCGGTGAAACAAATTTATCAGGCGTCTGAGATACTTTTTCACACAAGTATCGAAGTGGCAGCGCAGCAGAGCGATCGTGCTTGCGATCTTGACGACCCAAGTTCGGTTCCCCCCGCTTTAGCGATTATTTTTTTGCCGTCTCTAGAATAAAATACTCGTAGTACCAATTCTACAGTGATAGAGTCCATAAACGGAGGAATATCGCCGCGATAGTTTACGCTACGCCTGTACCAGGGTTCGAATAAAATAAAGAATTGTGTGATTAGGAATTCTCCGTCTTACCATCGCGGCTCATAGTGGAACTGGAACAGTGCGGATTAGCTATTAAAAGCGGTCAACCACACAAACGAAGACGAGGTCATACGTTTTAGTGGTACGTTCCCTGATCGAAAATTTCCCCAACCCTCTGCAAGTACTCCAGTCTCCTGTATTCTACATCCATACAACTGCCCATTTACAAGCGGCGAAAGTTGGATTTAAAATCTAGTGACAAGTAACTCTGTGGGAGTATAGAAACTAGGGATATGAGTATGCGCGTGTAAGCTAGGAGTACAGAGAACGAATAACTGACGATGATAATGCAAAGATAGCGCAGAATCTGTGAAAGTGAATATGGGATGACGAGAGGAGAGCAATTGAGAATGTAGAAAGACTTAATTGAGAAGAGGGAATGCGGCTGTTGTTCCATTGTTTTGCCAAAAGTCAAGCCAGGAGTCACCTGCTATTCTTATGTTTATGATGATTTTTTTAGTTCTTCTTGCTGAATTTGTAATAGCTGACATTGGCAACCTACAAAGAGAGGGGGAAGGGTATTGTCTGTTTGAATTCTGCTACTTCCGTTGGCTGTAAGACAAAATAATTTACATAGGTACATAAATCCGAAATAGGGAAAGGAGCATCTTCTGGAGCAGGAGTTTTGGGAACATCAGACGGCAACAGGGTAAAAAGTAACAAATTGAATTTAAATATTACAACTTGCTACTTTCTACACCGTGTCCGTCCTGAAAAGGACGTAGGACGGGTGGTAGGTCCAGGAGGGTCCTCAGAGGATGGAAGAGGTTGAGGTGGAGGTAGCTCGTGGGCTTCCTGTTTAGAGAAGAGCTTGCGGCCGTCTTGCGAGTTGCTCGACGTGCGCCCTATGCTCTTCAATGCACAAATGCATCCGCCGAACAATGCTGTCGCGCACATCGCGAAGATTCACGGTGCGCCGGATGGTGTTGGCGCAGTCCATGATGCGCGTGATCAGCTGCTCCTCGGTGGTTATTGGGACGGCATAGACGAGGGTCTTGAGGTGGCCCCAACAAAAAAATCTAGCGGCGTGAGGTCCGGTGAGCGGGCGGGCCACTCTACCGGGCCGTGACGGCCTATCCACCTATCCTCGAACACGTGGTTGATATGTTCACGTGCCAGGCGAGATGAATGTGCCGGGGCACCGTCATGCATCCACCACGTTGTTGCGAGGTCGGTCCCTTCGGGAAGCAGGGCTGGCAGGTCCTCCTGGAGAAACTGCACGTATGCCTCAGCGTTCAGCCGATGCGGCAAAACGAATGGACCAAGGATATGGTCGCCCAATATCCCGGCCCAAACGTTCACCGCAAACTGACGCTGCACGTTGTGGACACACGTAGCATGCAGATTCTCCTCCACCCACACGTGGGTGTTATGTAAATTAAGCAGGCCTGCTCGGGAAAACCCTGCTTCATCTGTGAATATTATTTTCTGCAGTATGTCCGGCTGGTCGATGGTTTGCCGCACCATCCATCGGCAGAATTGGAGTCGCCGTTCGGGATCCGCCTCCGTCACGATCCAATTCCTGGACTGGCTGCACATGGTAAGGGTGCAGCTCATTTCCTCGGAGAATGCGACATACTGTCGTCTGGCTGGTGCCCTCCGCTCGTGCGATGTTTCGCGTACTTGTGCCTGGATCATTATGGACCCGTCGCAAAACTCGCTCGTCCAGGTTACGCGGCCGCCGAGCTCGTCCGGCGGTCGCAAATTTCCTCATACTCCCTGTAGCGCGAAGTCTTTGGGCGATTCTATCGAACGTGTGTTCGCACGGTAAATCGAGTCCCGGGAACTGCTCCGCATAAAGCCGACGTGCCAAAGCGGCATTGCGATGTGCCCGCCCGTAGCACATATGCATTTCCTCCATCTCGTAGTCTTTGTACATAATGAACTGTATGGATCACTGGCACGGGACAAAGTGCTGGGAAGCAGCCTCGATCCGATGGATTCGCGTGAAACAATCGCCGATAACAATTTTAACACGTCGCTTAGCAACGAACGGAATAAGTTCATCAAACTCGCTCGAGGGCAAGACCCGATAATTTCAAAGGCGATTGTTTTCACATGAACACATACCAACCTCGTGCCTCATCAATACATTCGCCGTAATCATGTACCAAAATCAGCAGTAGTTTGTAGGACTCTTAAATGATTGCATAATTCGCTGGGACTACTTCACACGTGCTCCAAATGGAAAAATCCGACTAATGACTGCAGCTTTTCCAATAGGTCTCTTATACCTTTGCTGCTTCATTATTCTCTTTTTATCCGCGAAGTAACACAAAATACATCGCTCACGGCAAAAGCAAACAGTTTATTGTAAACTTTAGAATGGATCTTTTCAGTGACTATAAAAAGAATAGCAAAGCAGCAAAAGTACAAGACACTCATTGGAAAAGTTGCAGCTTAGTGATCTGATCAATGGCATTCAACTCTACTTTCCAGGGCCAGCGAAATGGCAATCCATGCAATCGTTTGAGTGGAGGAGTGTATGAGGCGTAGCGTAAACTATCGCGGCGATATTCCTCTGTTTATGGACTCTATCACTGTAGAATTGGTACTACGAGTATTTTATTCTAGAGACGGCAAAAAAATAATCGCTAAAGCGGGGGGAACCGAACTTGGGTCGTCAAGATCGCAAGCACGATCGCTCTGCTGCGCTGCCACTTCGATACTTGTGTGGAAAAGTATCTCAGACGCCTGATAAATTTGTTTCACCGGATTGGATGAACTTAATTCTTACATCGCGAACCAACCCCGACTTTCTTAATATCGCGAGCGCACATTAAGAAAGTGGCGGAACAGAAAGAAAGACAGAGAAGGGGCAGACGAATGATGCCGTGCCGTGTCTTGCTCGGACGTTGAGAAAGAAGCATGCTGTCGGCCAGCGCCGGTGCAATCGCACCGAGCCAGTGATACGATTTTGTTTCTGGCGAATCGAGCGATTGAGCACCAGCTGATTCTTCATCGCGTTTCACGCGGGTCGGCCGACAAGAGGTTTTTTGTCACCTCCAAACGCGGCCCTAATTCAGTTACCTTAAGCTACCGCGCATTTTAAACCCCTATCACGTTTAAGTTGACAATGCGAGTACTATTTTATTTTACAGCCGGCAGAGGTAGTAGAAACTATGCCAACTTTCAATGCTATTATAAAATGTCAATGCTCCAATTTTATGTACCATTCCCCTTATTAACTTCGAAACACGACGCGAACAATTGCATGTCTTAATGAAAATCCGGACGCAGGGGGAATTTCTGTCCGCTGACTCCCACAACTCTGCAGTAGCGAGCAGGTGGAGCGGCAAATTTGGAACCGGAGCGAATGTTATCCTTTTTTGATTGATTTCCATCCACAACCAATTTGAAATTTCTGAATAAAGCATCTCTTAGATTGATTCCTACGTAGCGGGACTTGTCTGCTCTTACTTGGCGACCGCGCTACAAAGAGATCGGCGGGAATGGCCGCCCGCATATCGCCGCCTCGCCCAGACGTGCCGTCGCGTCGTGCTGTCTTTTACGCGAGATTCGAAGCTCATCACCTCTTAACTACTGACATCTCGCGCTAGAAATCCCGCTTTATCGACGTTGATCTGTTCTGATCCGATGTCCTCTCGATTTTGCGTGTAGGTCACCGTGACCTACTTTGCCATGCGTCTCCGGCCGGTCAAAAAGTGACTGCAACTCGCCTGACCGCGTCTTTTCTACTGATTGTTCAACTTGCTATAACTAACAAACGGGACCGCAGATTAACCCCCTTGAACAGCATACACATGAAGAGTTTCACCCTGTATATGCATATGTAGTTAAGTCTAATATGTGTTACGAGCCAGGCTTCGCGAGTCCTAAATATGCTCTCAGATTGTGCAAAGGGCTATTGCACCTTTGCCAGACTCGAGTCTTCTAGTTCCCAATCGGCCCTATATCAATCCTGGGATCGTGCTAAGGGCTATTTCACCTTAACCAGACTCAAGACTGGACCTTGTTAATTAAAAGAATGGCTAGTTACTTTCAGTAGCTCAGAACAGGTCTTGGGATCGTGCTAAGGGCTATTTCACCTTAACCAGACTCAATCCTGCTCATTGATCATGAAAGAATGCCCTAGGCTAAAGTTAAACCTTACTATTGCTCGCCGAATACACCTTGAGCGGTAAAAGTGTATCCTCGTGGGATCTTTTATTATTCTTTTCCTTATATGTGCTTATTTAAATCAAGGATGACTGAACAGAAATTTCCAATAAAGAAGCAATGATTTTCTTAATAAAAACTAAAACAATGTTCAATATATTCTGAATGAAAATACAATACAAAAATATATAATGAGAGTTTCAGCGGAAGTGAAATGTTGTTACAGTTTGCAATATACTTAATATGAAATCGTATTACGTTACGATATTGAACGGGGGAGAAACTAAACGTAAGAACTGTGACTAAGAACTGTGACGATCGCGATATGACATGATGTACGTACGGTAATATTTGCTGGTTTCGAAGGAGACTAATGCTCAATCTACTACGATGTTCTTCGCTGGTCCGAGTGACAGAGCTTCGCTGTCGATGAGAGTTCGGAACTGATTCCCCCGCTTTCCACTAGAATTTAGGGCTTAAATAGCCGAAAACCCAGTGAAAAGGGGGTATGGTGGGAGTATAGGGCGCCAAGAGTCTGACCATGCTTGAGTTCTAAGGAACTACACAGATGCACCAAGGGCACGCTGCGTTGCTCCCCTACTAGAAACCCATTAAAACTAGAGATAAGACGGAACGAAGGAGTCGAAGTCACAGTTTTAAGGCTCGAAAAATACGCAGGAATATTCTATGTAGGAAGCTAGCGAGTTATAATTATTGAATCTACGTATGAAATAATGTTAAGAAAAGTAGTCCGAGAGGATGAATATGTAACATATGAATGAAAAAAATATGTATGTATATATGTGTGTGTACTTAAACCTAAGTGAACATTGTTTCAGGATTTTTTGCTTGTGAGCAAGTGTGTATTGTTTTGTTTGGTGTATGGTTTTTATAATTGTTGTTTGTCTAATGTGTTCGTTAATCTGTCAATGTGTCTGTTTTGTAATTCCTGTTTTGCTTGTTTGATAATTTGTTCAATTTCTTGTGTGGTTATTGTTTTGAAAATTGTTTTATCTGTTTGCGTTGTCTCGTCTCTGTATCGTATGTGTGCCTGTATGCTTTCGGTAATATACTGTTTTGTGCTGCGTATGTGTCGTAATTCCTTTCGGAGTGTATGTGTGTCGTTTGTATATGTATAGTCTAGTACGTATGTTCAGTAGTGTTCTTGTCCTGTCAGTTACGTTTCTCTGTTTTAGTCTTCTGTCTTGTATTGTGGTGTGTGGTTGTCTTCGTATTTTATGTAGTTGTAGTATCGGATCTATTATTATCGGTGGCTGGTCTTCGATTTGTTTGCTAATTCCTCCTGGTCCGTACCAGTGGAGGTGAGTTGGTTTGTCTGGGGTCTGGAGCAAGGGCACTCCCCAATTGGAGAGTGGTGGTTGGTCTGTATTTTTGTTGTCCATTGTTTGATGTCTGATGTTTTGTTGTGTATGTATGTTGTTGTTCCTGGTGTTCCTCTTCTGGTGTCTTTAGTGTAGTTCGCTACCCCTGGTGCGTTGTGTACGAATTTATATTGTGGTTCTCGCGTTTCTTTTTATTCCCGCTGGTGGTTCTCTGGTGTTGGTCTGTAATTGGGGCTTTATTGTTATGTCAGTTTGTGTTCGTGTACTCGCGTGTGAAGTTCTGTATGGCTGGGTAGATCTCTCGTGGTGCAGGGTTGTTTCTGTTTGTGTGTAGTTGTCGGTGGTTAGGGATGTTCGGGAGGTTGTAGGTGTGTTTGTTGGTGTGGGTGTTTTTGTTGGTGTGGTTGTTGTTGTTTGCATGTGTGTGTATGTGTGGTATTTTGTTTCCGCTTTCGCGGAGCAGCTGTTAATGTGTTGAACCAGTGGTTGGCCGCGCATTTCTGTGCGGCACACCGGGCACAGGAACATTTGTTGTGGTTTCTCGAGGATAATTGATACATAGTTTCTGGTGCATCTCTGTATGTGGAGCTGCTGGTGAGGGCGAGGCATCTCGCAGCCGCAGAGTGGGCATTGTGCGATCTCTTGTGCGTCCATTTTGTTTGTTTTGTTTGTTTTTATTTGTGTGTTAACTAAAATGGAAGAGAAGAATGTGAGTAGACGGTGGGGGGTATGTGACATTTGCCGTTTCACGGTATGATATTTTGTCTATTGCACTGCAGCATCTGCACCGGGATCATCTCAATTTGGTTACTGCTTGTCTGTGGGGGAAGATTCGCTAGGATTTGGATTCTGGTGGGTTGGGGTTGTTCTATGGTTCTGTTTTCATTTTGTGGTTCTCGTTCTGGGTTACGTCTGCGTGTGATTGTTCTTATGACATTGATAATGGATGATAGTTTACCGAATAGGGAGAATTTCCAGCATAGTCCGAAAATTAGTGCTAGTGGTCCAATTGAGAAACTTGTATATTTGACAAATTTTTCTATGGTCGACAGTCTGTTATGTAAGTAGTGCATTTTTCCTATGTCTTTGGCTTTTGCGATTATCGTTTTTAGTTTTGTTTCATTGTCCGTGAGGTCGTCGTTTGGGAGTGATGATTCCATTGTTTGTGTAAATTGTTCTGTTTCTTTCAAGATTTCCGTTAAGTTAATTGGGTTTTCTAGGTCGATGGAGTTTTCTATCATTTCGCTGATGTTTAGTGTTATGGTGTGAGAGAAGTTCGTGTTTCGATATGTTTTTATGTTACTTGTTGGTGTAAGTTTTGTTGTTTGGGTCTTGGCGGTGCATGATTCGTTAATGTGGAGTATTCCGGTCTTTTCTATGCTTTCCATGAATGATTTTCCCGTTGCGCACGTGATGTATAGTGTTTCTCGTTTGGGTGCTGCAAACAACCAGCTGTTTGTGTTTTCAATCTTAGACCAATATATACGTGTTAGTGTTTTAAGTCGCATATTGCATGTATTTAAATTATTAAAGTTTGGGTTCAACAGAAGTTGTATTTCGCATTCGGCGTTATCGTCTATTCTTTGTACGGGGTTTCCTTGTTCACATATGTATATCGAATTCATGGATTTGCAATTTTTCAGGTTATTTACATTGCAGTAATATTCAAAGTCTGCTGAGACTGCTGTGTATTTGATGAAAGGTTTTATGTATGCGAATCTAGATGTGGAATTGTGTGTGTTGGTTTGAGGAATGAGTACTGGTAAGTGCTCGTACAGTTTGTATGAATCATGGTCTAAAAGTGGTATTTTCAGAATATAAACTAAGTTCGCTCCGTTGTGAAATATTGTTAGGTCGGTGATTTCAAGAAGTTGCGGTATGAATCGGCTATCTAGTGGTATCGGAAATTCCACGTTTTTGAAATGTTTACGGATAGTTGTCGCACTATCTAATATTTGTTGTGCTGTTAATATTTGTGGATGTATTTGTCCATTCTTTGCAAATAGTATGGTGGTCGTAAGTGTGTTAATGCCTATTTCAGGTTGTGTTAACATTACATCTATTTTGGATGCATATTCCATTGCTTTTTGGTTTAGTTGGAGTATTCTCACATTATTGTCAGTTAATCTCGCTGCTAGGGTGATATTTCCTACTTGTTTTGAAATTTTGTCGGTTATTAGTGTTATTCTTTGGTCAACAAGTTTGAATTGTGATTTTATAATATGTGTTTGATTCTTAACAATTTGTGCTATTTCTTGTGTGTTCTTGTTTAACATTTCAATTTGTGTATTTATTTCTATTCCGTCGTCTACGTCTAGAGTTCCGAAAAGGGCTTTGTTAATTTTGCCAATAAATTCTAGCAGTGCACGTTTTCGTCTTCTAGGTGAGAAGACGAAAAAATTCTACAGAGTTCTATTGCTGCTTTTATGTTTTTCCATATCTGCTCACGCTCCAAGACGAGTCCTTGTGTGTCTGCGTAGGTGATTAGTGTCCATTCCGTGTGATATGGTCTCAGCGTGCCCAAGATTTCTGATCGCAGTCCTGGGTTGTGTGCAAGTGGTGTTACTTGATATGAGGGGGTCTCGGCGCTTACACACGATGCGAGGCATCTGCAACATGTGCCAGTTTTATTTTGTCGACGTGGACTACTTTTGTTTTGTCTTTGTTAATCTTTAGTCTGACGTTATGTCTATCTAATATGTTTAATATTTCAAATTGGCCTATGTAAGTACTTTGCAGTTTGTGTTTTTTATGGTCTCGGATTAGGAATACGAGTTGGCCTGGAGCAAAGTTTGGTTCGGTGGTTCGTTTGTCGTAATATTTTTTGTTTCTTTCTTTTGCTTTGATTTGTCTTTCTACTGCTTTCTCGTGAATGGTTTTCAGCTGTTCCGTGAGCGT
This sequence comes from Ectemnius lituratus, assembly GCA_910593735.2. NCBI lineage: Eukaryota > Metazoa > Arthropoda > Insecta > Hymenoptera > Crabronidae > Ectemnius > Ectemnius lituratus. The sequence continues at coordinate 4,945,196 of OU343037.1, forward strand.
GCGTAAGTATGTGTCATATGTGAGTATTGTTTCTACAGGTGGAAATTCCGAAGGGGTTCGTGCTGTTTTTCCAAAAACTAACTCGTGTGGTGTGAATCCGGTACTATCGTGTACGCTTGTGTTGTATGAAAGGGTTGCGTATGGGAGCCATTGGTCCCAATTACATTCTTCGGAAATGTAGTGTTTTACGTATTCTATAAGAGTGTGATGACCTCGTTCGGCGATACCGTTTGACTGTGGGTGGTATATGGAAGTGTTATAATGTTTAATTCTAAAAAGGTTTGTGAATTCCTTAAATACTTCTGACATGAAGTATCGGCCTTGGTCGGATAGTATTGCTCGTGGGGCTCCGAATATGCAAATTAGGTTTTCCGCTATTGCCTTAGCAATTTCTACAGAAGTTTGGTATTTGAATGGTATCACTATTGAGAATCTGCTGAAAAGGTCGGTATGTAATTGTAAGTATATACTTGTATCCTGTTTCAGTTTCTTGTAGTGGACCGCAAGTGTCAATAGCGATTTTATCGTAAGGTTCGGCGGGTGTGTCTGTGATTATCATTGGTGCTTTGGGTTTTACGCGTACTAGTTTGTTCTTTTGGAAGTCAAAACAACATTTTATGAACGCGGTTATATCTGTTTTCATGTTTTTCCTATAATACTGAGATCGTATTCTTTTATATGTTTTTTCTATTCCTTTGTGACCTCCTATTGTGGAGCTATGTAATTCTCTCATTATCAGTTCTTTTTCTGATGTTTGTGGTACGGATATCAGGCCTTCGCAAAGTGTAATTGTTACTCGTATGATGTGTGAATATAAGTATGTTTTCAAGTTTGACCATGCTAGTTGGTCGACAATTTTTGGGTCTTTTGGTATTGTGCATGAATTAATTTCGAGCCGTTTAAGGGTGACTAAAAGTGTTTTAACGCATTTTACCATAGTGTGGGAATTTACATTATCTGTGTTTTTGTTTTTACATACCATACCGAAATAATCGCCTACATGTGGGTCGGATTCTAAGAGTGTTTGTGTACTAATAATTCCTTTTTCTCTTAAGAATTGTGTGGTTAAGGTGTCTATGACGCAATTTGCTGAAAGGAAATATGCAATATTGTCCTTTTGTGTTAGAAGGTTACTTTGCGTTACTATAATTGTATTTCTGATTTGAGGGTTGGGAATGTCTGCAGGTATGTCAGTTCGTGCAGTCAGCTGTTCGGTATCATAAAGCGGCGGTCGGTGCACTGGGTCACTGACTCTGTCATCTGAGGCGATGCTTGAGTCGGCTTCGTGTGCGCGACCCTTGTGTGAGTCGGTGCGCCTGTGTGACTCTGGCATGTGTTTAGTGCTCGGTCCCGCTAGGTCTTGAGAGTTTGTGCGATTTATAGCTGTTTTCCCGTGTATTGTTCGTTTCTTTAATTTATGGTGTGTCTGGTCATCGTCTGGAGAGTCCGAATTTGAGAAAATATGTAGTCGATGTGGTGGAGATCGGAATGTTGGTTGTATTGCTTCAATATGTTTATTTTTTCCGTTGCGTTTTTGAGTGTCTTCCGGTGGTGAGTGAAAGTTGGGTTTAACGGTTTTATGTGTTAACTGCTGGGTTTTACTGTTGTTCTGGGATTTAGCGACGATCGATTCTATTTCTGAGTCAGTACTTGTATCCAAGTATTTTTTCATAGTATCCGAAAGTTTATAGTGTAGTGAGGGTTTACTATGTGAATGACTGCTTTCTAATTTCTTTTTGCTGTCATTTCTATGGCTGACCTTATTACTGTTATTATCGGTGTCGCGGTTAGTGTGATTTTCTGTTTCTAGTGTATCCCTATCTCTTGTCCTTGTTTGCTGCCTAATGTCGTGATCCACTATTTCCTGAGTGGTGGGGTTATATGTGAATGCAGGTGGGGATCGGAACTGTGGGGTGATTTTGCTGGATTGTGGAGCTTCACGTTTTTCGAGTTTCGGTGTTTTCTTCTCGCTAATTTGTCTTTCGCTGGTTTGGCTTGAGTGTGAAAAATCCTCATTGTCTGTGCTGTCAGATCCCTGTGTTTCTAGTGATATCGGTGCGTGGACGTATTTTCTTTTTTCTTCGCCATGCTGTGGGCGGTCATTTTTGTCTTTGCTACCGTTGCTTTGTATAGGGCTGCAGGTTACTTTTTCTGGGATTTTGACACACTGATTTTCGTTTTCAGCGATTGTGCGGTTATCTGTTTCTTTTATCGTTATTTCATCGTCCGATGACATAGATGATGATGAGTCCCTATTATCATCATCTATAGTCTTGCGGTATTTTTTAATTGTGCCCTCGGTTTGTCGTGTTTGCGGTCTCATGCCTGAGCAGGATGGTGCATGTATGTCAGTCGTGTCTTGGATAGTTTCGTGTTTTTACTTCGGTGCTGGATTTCCCGATGCCGAATCTGATGTTGAGAGTAGACGTGTATGTGGTTGATGGTGTGTTTTAGGTTTTTTTGTTTTATGTATTGTTTCGCTATCTGATGTTTCTTGTCTTGGTCGGATTGGCATAATAGATACTGGGTTTCGCGATAATGCGTCTGCTATTACATTTTGTTTTCCTGGTTGGTGTTTTATTTCGAATTCGTAGTCGTTTAAAATGGCTTGCCAGCGTTGCAGTTGCTGTGGAGGGTTTGCCTTTTGTGTTAAGTATGTTAGCGCTCTATTGTCGGTGACGAGTGTAAATTTCTTTCCATAGAGATACGGTCTAAAGTATTCTACTGCGCTAACGATTGCTAATAGTTCTTTTCGCATTGGATCATAGCGTTGCTTAGATTTATTAAGGATTTTTGAGCAATATGCTACGGGGTGGTTAAAGTTATTGTCTTCCTGACTAAGTACGGCTTCTAGCACGTAATCGGACGCGTCGGTGGTTAGCATAAAGGGTTTTTCGAAGTCCGGATAGCGGAGAATTGGTTGTTGTGTGAGTTTCTGTTTTAGTGTGTGGAACGCAGTTTCGCAGTCGGTGTCCCATTTGAAATCTGTGTTTTTCCTAAGTAGCAATATCAATGGTGCGATGATTTTTCCGTAATTTTTTATGAAACGCCTGTAATAACCTGTCAAGCTAGAGAATTGTTTGATGTTTTTCTTGTTTGTTGGTCTTGGAAAATGTTGAACCGCTTCTATTATATTTTTGTTGGGTTTTACACCGTTTTCGGTTATTATATGTCCTAAGTATGTTACTTCTCGTCTTAAAAATTCGCATTTGTCTGTTTGTAGTGTGAGTCCTGAATCTGTGAGTCTATTGGCAAGTCGGCGGAATTTTGTCGCGTGTTCTGATAAACTATTGGCGTAAATTACAATATCGTCTAGATATACGAATAGATCGGTTCCTTGTAGGCCAGATAGGATTATGTCCATGACACGTTGAAAGGTGGCGGGTGCGTTTTTTAGTCCGAATGGCAAGCGGTTAAATTCGTAGTGGCCATTGGGTGTTGAGAAAGCTGTTTTTTGTTTGTCGATGGGGTGCATTTCAATTTGGTGAAATCCCGATGCGAGGTCGAATATCGAAAAATACTGAGCGTTTCCTAACTGGTCTAAGATATCTGTGATATTAGGGAGTGGGTATGCATCTGTTATTGTTTTTTCGTTAAGTTTTCTAAAGTCTATGACCATTCTCCATCTTTTGTTTCCTTTACTATCGGCTTTTTTTGGAACGACCCAAACTGGTGAGTTATAGGGTGAGATAGAGTGCTGTATGATGTCTTTTTCTATGAGTTTTTGAATTTGAAGTTGAATTTCGTTTTTGTGTACCGGGGGATATCTGTATTGTTTTGTGTTAATTGCTTTATCGTCTGTTGTGTGGATTTGATGTTGAGCAACTGGTGTGTGGCCTAATTGATCTCCTTCAATGTAAAATAAGTTTTGATAATCTGAGACTAACTGTAAAACGTGTTGTTTCTCTTCTATGTTTAAATGTTCTAAACGCAGAAGAGTTTTTAGTTTTTCAAGCCTTTCATCTATTTTTGTGGTGTAAATTGCTGCAGTGTATTCCGTTTGAATACATTGAGAATTTAGTTCGTTTATAAGTATCTTAGGAACGTCTGCTATTTGTTCAATAGGCTGAAGGTCTACTTCTTGTATTTCTATTTTTACTGGTTTTGTGTTTGTGTTGATCACTTGAAGGTATGCAATGTTGCCGTGCTTTTTGACGAGTGCGTTTCCAAAGTATAAACCTTGATACTTTCTTATCTGTGGAATGTATCCTTCTCGGAGTTGTGTATGTTTTAATCGGATAGGCATTTGAGTTTTCGTTCTGGGTGGCACGTTATAGGTTTCCAATGTGGTGAAGGGGATCTTTTGCTGACTAAGTACTAAACAGTTCTCAGAATATAGTATGTCCGCTGAGGTTTGGTTGAAAAAAGCATCGCCTAGCAGGCCGTCCTGTGGGAATGGGAATGCGTCAGCGACTACTTGAAACTCTACTGAAATATCTTGAATGGTGATAAGACACGATCCTATTGTGGAGGTTTTACTATTGGTTATTCCTATTAGTTTATAAATTATGTTTGGGTTAATGTTAACGTGACGTGCTACATTGCTAATTTTTATGAGATTTACTTGCGCACCGGTATCTATAAAAAATCTGGTCTTTGGTTTGACGGTGTCGGATGTGTGCAGTTCTATTGTCGGAGGTTCGTGGTGCTCGGATAATCCGTATGAAACTGTTGCTTCTTTTAATTTTTTGGGCTCTGGGAGGGCGAGTCCCGTGTCGTGCCCCTGCACGAGACTTCGCTCGAGTTTTTTAATAGGAGGTTCTTCAGAGCCTCTTCGATTTTCGCGGTACTATTGTTTTCCTGACTGTACTGTTTTAGTGGGTCTCGTCCATTTGTTGAGTTGTCGCGTCTGTTGCGTTTGTCGTCTGGATTATGTGTGTATCTGTCTCTCGAATTATTTCTACTGTACCCATTTCTAGAATTGTCTCTGTATCTATTCTGTGAATATCGCGGTATCTATCGCGTGAATATCGGTCCCTTGATTGGTCTCGGTATCTGTCTTGTGAATACCTGTTTTGAGAATTGTCTCGGTACCTATCATAGGAATATCTGTTTCGGGAGTCATCTCGGTATCTGTTTTGAGAGTACCTGTTACGAGAATTGTCTCGGTGTCTGTCGTATGGATGTCTATTTCGGGAGTCGTCTCGATATCTGTCGTGTGAATATCTGTTTTGAGAATCGTTTCGGGATTCGTATCTGTCGCGAGAGTTGTCTCTGGATTTGTTTGAGAGGCTACTTCGGTGTCCGTCGGATGAGTGTTCTCTGTCGTTGCCATTTCTATGTGATGCGTGATTATGGTTTGGTGTAGAATCTCGCGGATTGTGTCTGTATTTGTTTTGTGAGGTGTCTCTTGAGCTATTGTCTGTGTATCTTTTACGATTAGCTTTATAGTGACGTAGGGAACGACAATCTCTTGTGTTATGTGTGGTTGTATCACAGAAATCGCAAAATTTTCTATCGTTTTTATCATATGAGTCGTCTACTTCAGCGAATCGGACATGTGTGGTAGGTGCGTGGTTTTCGTTCGTTGTACTGTGTAGTTTTTGTCTCCGTATTAATTCGTTTTCGATATCTATTGGTTCGTCTATTGTTGCTTGTAATGACGTGTGATTTTTAATCATTCGGTTGTTGATGCTTTCTACTAATCCTCTGACAAATGTTTTAATTGCTATATTCATCACTTCTGCTTTTCTGTTATTTAAATATGTGCTGTTTTCTATTGTTGTGTATACTGTGTCTAATTTTTCAAATACTTTGTTCAGAATTTTTCTAACACGGATGACGTATCGGAAGACTGGTTCGTTATAATTTTGAGTGATTGTTCGCATTTCGAATTCTAAGTCCGAAAGTTCCATGGGTCTACTAAATGCTCTTCTTAGGTCTGTGAGGAGTTCATCCAGTGTTGTGTATGTTTTTTCGTCGGCTATCTCTATTGCCATGCCAGTTAATTTAGCTGGAATGATTTGTAGGAGTTTGGCTTTATCCGCGTCGTTTAATAGCGGAATGACTCTGTTGCATGTTCGAATGAATTGTTCGACGGGGATATTAGAGCCGTCGAAGTTGGGTATTATTGTATATATGTCGCGGAATGTCAGAGTGTGTGCCATGTCTGTAACTGTGTCGTTGGTTTCTGTGTCTGAGGTAGGTGTCGTTTTATAGAAAGGGGTGCTGTGAGTTTTATGACGTTCAGGTCGTTGGGGTGGAATTTTTGTGGATTTTTAAACGGTATTCGGGATGGAAGAGATGGCGTCAGTTCAGATACTACAGTTCGAATATTACAAATGTTATGTAGTACTTACCATGTGATGGTAATGACTGTTATTACGATGTGCATGTGTCTTCTGAAGTGTGCTTGTGGTGTCCTTGTTTTTTGCTGTCCTTCCTTCTGTCTCTCTCTCTCTCTCTCTCTCTCTCTCTCTCTCTCTCTCTCTCTCTCTCTCTCTCTCTCTCTCTCTCTCTCTCTCTCTCTCTCTCTCTCTCTCTCTCTCTCTCTCTCTCTCTCTCTCTCTCTCTCTCTCTCCCTCTCCCTCTCCTCCTCTCTCTCTCTCTCTCCCTCTCTCTCTCTCTCTCTCTCCCTCTCTCTCTCTCTCTCTCTCTCTCTCTCTCTCTCTCTCTCTCTCTCTCTCTCTCTCTCTGTGCGTGCGTGCGTGCGTGCGTGCGTGCGTGTGTGTGTGTGTGTGTTCCTCTGCCGCTGGAAGCGCCCGGGATAACAGCGGTCGCGTTACGTGTGGGATGTGGGGGTGGATCGGGCCGTTGGGACCTGGATCACTCGTAGAGATCACACCCCACATGGACTCCCGGGAGTATGTTCAAATCCTTGACGACGTTTTCCTGCCGTCCGTCAGGGAAACATACTCTCGGGAGGACATGCCGGTCCTACGAGTGGTCCAGGACAATAGTCCGGTTCATACCTCCCGGGTCACGCGTAGGTGGTTTGCGGATCACCCCGAGATCCAACTCGTAGGGTGGCCGGCGCGGTCGCCAGATCTCAATCTAATTGAGAATGTGTGGGCCGAAATGGTCCACACCTGGCGACCCGCCCCCGCCTTGCGAGCTCGTGGTGATATCGTGAACCACGCAATGCGGGTCTGGGAGGATTTGCGGGGTCGGCCGGAGTACTTTGCCCATTTGTATGCCTCGGTGAGGAACCGTTACAATCTAGTAATAGAGAATAACGGGGGCCCCACCAGGTATTAATCGGTCTAAGCGCCTACAATCGGTGCCTTAGTGTTAACCTGGTAAGATAAACTTCCTTTCTTCTTTGTAATGTGTAGCAATCGTAGAATAACTTTTGTATTTTAAATATTACCATTATTTTTTCAGCTCCGCGGTGGTGTCCTCCAGGAACACGACCCCCCGATGGCAACTCGGCGATAAGCGCCGCCGCCGCCGCCATAGGCAAAACCTGGCAGCAGCCTACCGTGAGTACCAAGATTTGGTGCCTTTACTTCACTTGCTTCCTCAGTGCGCAATATAATTAATTTCATTTCAAATTTGTAGATCATCCAGGTTGCAACAGCAGGGCCATTGTCTCTCGGGCGAGTTGCAAAGGAGAAGCAGCGGCGGCATCATGGTAAGCTTTCAACCACCTTCCTCTTTTAAATGTTAGTAGAGTGTGTAGACAGCATTTAATTACTGATATTGAAATGTCATTCACTAATGTTTCCTGATAAACATTTTCCATAACAGGGAAGGTCTCCTCATCGTAGCATTCAACTCGCAGCCTGTCTCCCATTTCGGTAGCGAGGACCACTTTGAGAATCTCGGCTGGAATCCTGTATTGGACTGACGGCCTTGCGATGCATCTGCCACTGGCACGATAGCAGCCTGCAGACGAGTGGTTGCTGCACTTTGGTAAGGTACCAAATTTCTTGTTCTTCGATGGTAATGAAACGCGTAAACAGCATATAATAAATTGTATTGGAATGACAGTGTTTATTCATTCATGTTTTTTGATAAACACTTTCCAGAGCAGCAAAGGTATCGTCTTCGCATCCGACCAAGCTTGTAGACTTCTAAGGATTTCCTTCCTAGAAGCCATCTTCCCCTCATTGAAGCCCCCATCTCATCTGGCAACCATGCATCCAACTTCCAGCCCGTCTCCTGTTTTACAACGAGCACCTGTCTACACCTGTTCTGAAGTCCAGCACATCCCATCTACTGCAGCGAGCGCCCGCTATAGTATAGTATTACCAAGTAGCACTGGTAGAGGAGATCTTCTTGCTCCAATACGTTTTTCACACACCCTTTTTCACTTTTCTGCTATCCAAACGTTCTGCTATAATGGTTTCTGGTTCTTCCTATTGCTAGTCTTCCCTGCATTTCTGAAACGAACCATAAAAAATAGTAGCACTGTGCAGAGCGTTGGGATGGTAGAACATTGAAATACTATCGTTCCAACACTTTCTGATGAACACATCTTCTTTAATGCAAGCACGAAGCAGATTTTTCACTTCTTGCTTGCATCCATAAATAGTTGCGTCTCGTGTCACATCCTACTTGCAGCAAGACAGTGATAGTCTTCGAATTAGCTAAATAAAAATTAACACTCATCAAACATCTTGCTGCAAGTATGCATATTTGGCAAAAGCATTCTATCTTGGCATACTCTTCTAATTCTTTCTGTTCCATGCAACAACCACTGCTTGTGAACCTTTGTAAAAGCAGTAGTAGTCGCCTGAAAGAATTGTCATTTATAATTATTGTAGTGATACTTAGAACAGGAAGCTGCAAATCCATGTTGTAGTATTGCGGTCATCCTGCGTTAGTTTATATGAATTACCGACAATGTGAGCCGTTATGGTCCGGTTTGAACGCCTGTATTTATTATTAAATCCATGCACACTGATAATAAATATTTTCAGAGATTTAACAATGTTTGATGGCTATATTCTTCTTACCTTCTAGAATTCCTTAATTAAGAGAATGCCAACTATTGTAATATTATAATCTAACTGTGTACCGCATAATTAAAATTGATATTTCAATAAATAATTTATCTCAGATATATACTCTCTTGCCTATATCCTTCATTCGCGTGTCTTACTGCACCTTCGTATTCTCATCCACACCCGGTATGCATGCCTTTTTCAGCGGGCTGACAGGCAGGCCGTCTTCTCCGACCACGTGACTGCCATGAACCATGCGATTGCCAAGACCCGCGTATCCAACTTCGCGTTTCTGCCCGCCGGCCATTTTCCGGAACACGACACCTTTTTAGTCGGATGCTGTACGCGGCGACCGCTTACGCAAGCCGCAACCCTCTGGTTGAAACCGGAGGGGCCCCCTATGCGCCACCTCGGGACGCGCCATGTCGAAGACCAGCAACTTCATCCACGATACTGGTAGTTGTGAGAGCGAACATCGTTGCTCTCACCCTCACCGGCACCGCGGCACGGAGGAGAATAGGGACTGAGTCTGGGTACGGTGAAATAGTCTTTAGCGCGATACCAGGATTGATATAGGGCCGATTGGGAACTTGTTGAAGGTTTGGAGGTTTTCTTTCCGTTGAAGATCAGACTTATCGAGGAATGAATTAATATTATAACACTCTGTTTCTTGTCGAATCCCAGCAATAATATCGGATATATTTCCACAATAGGTATAATACTTGCTTTCCTACAATCTTATCGTAATCTTACTTCGTTTCCGCAAACGATGCTCACGCTGAGTGCTCTCTCAAGTGAGTGAGTGATCCTAAGGATTGTTCTCGCTTCCTACCTTCTATCATCACGTGGTTTCTGTTTTATCCTGTCACTGAATTACGAAGGGATAATTTTGACCTTTCTCAACACAACTACATGACTTGATTGTGACTAAGGTGAAATAGCTCTTAGCACGATCTTAGAGCATATTTTACAACTCGCGATGCCTGGCTCGTACCACAGTAACTTGCAGTTAACTTTAAGATGGAATAACTACTAAACTAAAACAGATAGGACCTGAACATTTGCGCCCTATCGCCTTAAAATTTGTCCCCTCTACCACCCCTGAAACCACAGGGACTTATTTTGTTTACACCCTGTCATCCTTGTGCCATTTATCTCACATTGCTGCAGTAGCACAATGGGCAAAATGTAGTTCTCATGATCTGCGAAAAACCGAGTTGGTGCTCTGTCTCTATCCCCTGGAGCATTTTTTTGTTTAAATTGGGTATACACAAAATGTATTTCGTTCAAGCAAATCAAATATCTCTACCAACGTCGTTACAGAAATGCATTCCCCACGAAATTAGTTAACTAGCTTGTCTTTATAATAAATTTCATTATATGCACCATGACGAAGTGTCCTCTCCTAGCGAACAATAAGACCGGAAGGTTGATCACAAGCGCCGTTAGGGAATAAATAACATTTTTTTTATCGCGGAGAAAATCCATAACGGATGCCCCGCCTCTCTAGGGGGAGAGACGGGGTTATGTGGGGTTCGCACCCACTCGAAATTCCGCGGTGACCTCAGAGGCATGCTGGAGCGGGCCCCGGGAAAACTGGAGGATGCTACCGGGACCCGCTCCTTCCTTTTTTGCATTATGATTTTGCGCGATCTATTAGATAATCATTGAGAGTTTAGAATCCGACTTATCATTATATATGCATTACAGTGGTATTTTCCCAAGAGCTCCTTATAACATTCTAGTTAAACATAATAATTTGCTGATAGGATAGTAATATAAATATATATCAAAAATATAGAGAGATAATATATGAGTATTATTATACATGCGTGTGTAAGTGGGTGCTTGCATGCATTATCACGCACTCGTGTCTATTGAGAATTGAATATGCAATGCCGGCGATTTCTCCATTTACTGCAAAACTGATGTCGGTAACCTATGCAGTCGCAAATATGATATGGCAAAGCCGTAGCGGATAGCGGCCAGCTGGCCTCTCGGCTGGCCTTGCTCGGCACGGACCGCCTGGTCTCGTCGCCAACTCAGCTTTGCCCCTCCACAATAGTATAGGCCGGTCGATATTGGTATTACCGACCGATCCGCGCACAGGCATTACCGACCGCGCTGCGTCGGTCGGTAATATCTGATTCAAAGGCAACTAACTCACCCTGTACATTTGGCCATACAACAACACTTCCGCAGCGCCGCCACTAACACAAGAACAAATTTGTGTAACTAGGTGACATGAGTTGATTGTGTGTTAAAAATTGCAATTTAATTATTGCGTCCTTTGTGTGCAATACCACATTTAAATTAGGATGTAGCACGGTGTCTGAAAATCGTCTCACAACATTTTTCCAGACTCTAAATCCATAAACGTTCAAAGACTGGATCAATCCAGTAGTATGCGTCGGAATTTTGAAAATCCGAAGGGCATTCGGATCGGGTACTGTAGATTGAATGGCGTCTTTATTGTTTGCGCTTCAGGAGTGAATCAATAAAGCAGTTTCGGTGGATTTATTCGGAAAGTAAACAGTTTTGAACCACTGCTTTAAGATAGTGGTCCTTAATTTCCCAGACGTCAACGCGGAAGCCAAAACATTTTTAGCTTTGAACATTGTATTTCGGACACGTGGGTTAAATTCTCCTCCAGTTTCCTTCAAGGCCAAAAACAGGAGAAACAGCAATCGCCCGTCTGCAGAGATGGTAGTTTTGCGCCCTCACAGACACCCAACACACAAGTGCCTAACACATAACCACCTTTCGAAGGTCAGAGCCCAGGTGGACTTATGCTAGCGTAGCGTAAGGACAAAGTCCAAATGAATCGGCTGGCCGCGCCCGGTCACCAGGGCCAGCTCATCCCAACATTGCAAACTCAGGGAAATCCCGAGTTGCTGATCAAATATAAGAACCAGACACCGTCTCAGCATTTGCTCGAGGTCCAGGGAAAACCGCTTCAAAAACCGTGGACGAGACGTAAACGAGTTAAGAAGTTGGTTTGAAGCTGTTGGTCTTCTTAATCACAGAGTTCTAAATGTGTTCAAAACGTGGCGTGAAGCAGTAGTCCCTCCAATGAAGACTCCAAGGTATTAGAATGGGTGGCAATTTCTCGAACAGGGTTTCGAATTTCCTTGAAACAAGGAAAGAAAAGGGATTGGTGGGTTCTTTTAGACGAAAATCCAAAAGATATCACAGTAAAAGAGGCAGTAGAAGAACTGATTTCATAGATTTTGAAATTTGACGACTGGCTCATATGAATGCTCATACATTCAACTCACTTATTCTGGCAAAGTCGAGGGAACCCAGCTTGGTTACACCACAACTATTTCCCCCTTCCTCCATTTTGACCGCTCGTCCTTAAGGTCGGCCCTGAAAAGGAGAACCGAACTTCTATAAGTTGACGGACGGAGAAATTGAGTGTTTTTACCACTATCGTAGAGGATAGTGCAAAAACTATACCTAAAAACACATTCATACCGTGGAAACATTTCATTCTGTTTGTACTCTACGATGATATGTCGCGAGTCTACTAATATGGCCAACCTTGAATTTACACTTCGGATTCAGCTGAATCCTATAAACAACTGGGTTGAAATAGGCAGATCGCGTCACCAGGAGCAAATTTAATTGAAGATCCTAAGGTGTTGTATTTAATCTTCAGAGATTGCGAGGTCTTAGTAATTCTTTCCCTAGTAATTTGATGAATGAGTTTAAGTTTATCTTGCAAATTTCAACTATAATCAGAAATCCAAAAATGTTCAGTTCCGGGAGCGATTCCTCTACTTAGTTTGTTTAGTAATTTCGTGTTCCGACGATCTATAAGTTAACAAAAATAATGGGATCCAGTCATCCCTGTGACGGGACAGACGCGCCCGTCGCAAGACTCCTACCCCGCGCCGCTCTTGCCGCGCACTCGCCACCTCGTTCAAACACCGTAGCTCCAAGGGGTATCGCCTTTAACCATCGAATTATTAATAACGCACGGTCTCTACTTGCGAGCTTAATCTAGTAGCGACAAAGGCAACCAGTCGATCGAGGAGCAGGAGATAAGCTCGGGGAGGAGGGGCCCAAATGGCCCCAACTGCGAGCCATAGTGAGGGTGCCGATCCGCCAAGACGACGAGCCGATCGGGCCGCTCTAAACCTGGGAGCACGATGGATGACATGACGAGGACAGACAGACCGGCGTGGCCCAGGAGCTCCTAGCGTTCGCAGGCTGAAGACAGCGGCGGATAGCGTAGCATAGCGAGGCGTTCGATTCCAGCGCGCGAGATCGATACGCTCGCTCTCGACACCGATCGATATCGACCGGCGCGGCGGCATCAAGAGATCGAGAGCGTAAGGCGGCAACGTAAAACTGGGCAAAATTTTGGTAGGACCGGAAGCGCTTCACTTTGTGAGCGACCGTTTAGCGAGCGAGTGCGTGAGCCAGTTTCCAGAGAAGCGAGATATCCTAGACCGTTACCGAGAGCGACCAGGAGTTTTTGAACCATCTGAGAGGTGAGCCCAGTGTAATTACCTGCCTGCCTAAATCAATCTGTAGGTCTCGGTACCGGCCGCTCACGCTCCTGTAGAGACAACCCTAGTGCGGGTGACCATCGGTCACTATAGTCGGGCCGCTGAGAGAATGCGTCTGGTGAGGGAGGGTAGACAGGCGGACCAGGCCGAAATTTTACCCTCTCCAGTTACGTTTTGGGAGTTCCGTAGCCTGGCTTCCCCTCACGCGCTTTCTACTCACACATGCTACTGCGCCTTGTAGCCACGCTATGCGTCTGTGTTGAGATTTGAAGTGAGACTGAGACCCGCCTCTGTCCCTTTCTTAACGTAGAGAGTGAGTCTAATTCTCATTATACATATGTTTAATAACATACATGCGACATATTGGACAGATTTTTATTCTACATCCCCTTTCTATAGCTCCGTGGAATAGTATTTATAGTTACACCTGTAAACAAAGCTTTGCCACCCTGGACGAGACAGTATTCAGTAAAGGAAAGTCCATGTTATATTTTGCAACTTGTCTTAGAGTGACCGGTGCCAGTAAAGTAAAACGACCCATTTGGCCTGGATTAACCCTTACGAGGTAGGCCGTACCTGGTAGGGAATGTTCGGAAAAAGGAACTGAAATTTACACATGATCTGCAAACTGTAGCGAAAACTCATTTCTGCTTACAAATATTGAAAAATGTAGAGAAACAACAACCCTTATAACGTATCGATTAATCCTTATTTCTGAGAAATCATAATATAGAGTCACAGTAAATATATGTAGTATGTCATTTTAGTTTAAATCGGCGATTTGATGCAAAAGAACTGATCCGTTTTAAGAAAAATGGCAGCCAACCCTGGCTTGCGGATCGCTCAATGTGTCAAACGGAGACAGACGCAGGTTATCTTTTTCTAAGTTAGGCTGACCCTATTGGGTCGGCCAACCAATAGCGAGACCATAGATGCATAGTGCTAGGACCGCGACGCACCCAAGTGTCAAGGGAAGTGGCGATGACTGCGCTTAGGAGAGGGTAATTCCAGACGCATTCTCTCAGCGGCCCGACTATAGGCGGCTACTACCTTGGCACGACTCTTCGCCGCAAAGTCCCCGGTTCAATTTTGAGATACTCGATACCTAGATTGTGAGGCGTACGAAAGCCAGGAGCGTCACGGCCGTCCACCCCGGAAGGTAGTTTTTGGGAATTCGACGAGTCTTTTGGATTCTTCGGCTACGTGGCAATACCGTCAACCACCGCGTAACATCGAGGCGAGCAGTTCTGCTGCAAAGACGATTTTCGGTTGCAAGCTACAAGTGGCGTGTCCGAGCCTTACTATCTAGCGAGCGCGAGGCGAGCGCAACGAGGCCGGGTGAAAATTAAATTGTACAGCGGCTACGGGAAAGCTGAGGGTCCGAACGCTGATCGTTCGGACGCGAGCGTGATGGCTGTAGGGTTTCTGGCCGCCCCGGCCCAATAAACAACTTCGCCACCCATCCGCGTGGGTTTGCTTTGCTTCTGTCTCCCTGACATACAGACTCCGCCACTCTACCAGCAACGAGTCAGCCAGGAGGACATCGGCGAGTGCCGCCGAACCCGAGAAGCCAAGCGGGAGAAAGTCACCCGGACGAGGGGAACTTAATTAGAGAAATTTGGCCCTGCACAGGGCCTGGCGCCCAACCGATTCCCTTCTCCCCTTTCAGGCGACCTCGGAGGAGCCTCGGCGAGGTTGGAGCGCGTCCACAGGAGCCGGCGCGGACTGCGGCCCGAAGGATACGCTTACATCCCAATCTTTCTGATTTGAGGAAACAAATAATGACAAACATTGGGCAATAGTTCGATTTAATATCTCTACCAAGCCATCCGACTGAGGATGAAGAGAAGGGAGTGGTTCTGGTTTTATTAATGCTTAAAATCTTCAAAACTTCTTTAAATAACCCCGATTCACAAGAGCGGCCTTGGTAGGAATGAATTTCAATAGGCAAACTGTGTTTACTAAAAACATGCGAGATATGAGCTCTGGCAACTCTCTCAGACTTGCCATCGGGTAAAGAAATAACCTCTGTCCATTTTGTAAAATAATCCGCGACAACCAACAAAAACCTGTCCTCGGAATAAGTTTTAGCAAGAGGACCGAGAATATCGATTCCTATCCTGTCAAACGGTGTACCCACATTAAAGATTTGTAAATCGCCTCTACTTCTACCCCTAGGACCTTTCTTCGCTGTACATGTGTCACAGGAGCGGCACCATTCCTCAACGTCTTGCTTGCAATTTGCCTAACAAAATGACTTCCGAAGACGAGCTAAAGTCTTATTGATTCCAAAGTGTCCAGCGGAAGATGAGTTATGAGCCAAACACAAAATTACGCGACGGATTTTTACAGAGTGATCATTTCCTGCGTCCCTTTGGGAGCCTTTGTTTTTTTACGTGGGGAAATCCTCATGGACACCCCGCCGCCCTGGTGGGAGCGACGGGGTAGTGCCGGACTCTTACCGGCTAAAACCCCACGGTGGCCATCCTCCGCGCTTAGTGGGGCGGCACCGGGAACTCTTGTCGAACACGACCGGAGCCGCCCCGCGCCCGCCTCTCGCAAGGGGCTCGTCTCGTGGTGGGGGACAAGGCCATCATCGCTCTCGCTTACGCGTAACAGGGAGGCGTCCCCCACCTACTGCGGGGAGGTACGGCTCGACCCACTCCTTCGCTATCAGCGAAGGAGGAGCGAGACCGTGTCTCCCACCCTTCCAATAAACCTCTTTGACGGGACGTGCGACCACAACACGTCCCGCCCCACCTCGGGGTCGTTTATGCAGGCGACAGAGCCACGACTCTGCCGCCTCACGACCCCTTGGTGCATACCGGGCCCGTGAGTTGGGGCCGTGTACTCTGGCTACTGCGGGGTGGGGGGGGGGGGCTGCATCCCCCCGCGCGGGGCGGCGGCGAGGACGGGCCCTCGGCAGACGGAAAGGGTCCGTCCTCTCTCGCCGCCGCTCTGCCTCCTCCTTTTCTCCGCAGAATGCGAGAAAGGCCCTCCACGACCTCTCGCTGCCGAGAATCCTGACGATGATCATCGGCAGCGAGAGGTCCCTCCCGATATATCGGACCAGGACACGGCGCTCCTCCCTCCACGCTCCGCTATATTGGAGCGTGTGTTGCGCCGTCTCCGTCACAATGGTGGCACTGTGCCGTCGCCTCCTTCCCGATGCGACACAGGTACTTACTCACCGAAGCATCCATGTCCAATGAGCACCTGCGTCGCGCGGTAGGAGAGCTGGCCCCTGCCGCGACTCATCCAAGCCTCCAGGCTCGGGAGAATCGCCCCGACGGCTCTGTGACGGGAATGTTCTGAATTTTCCAGACGCTCCCGCCACTTCTCGACAACGCGCCGCCGGGCCGCGTCCCTTTAGGAGCCTGGAGTGATCTTCATCCCTACTCGTGCAACTTAGTTGCATGGAAAACATTCCTTAGAATCATCATCGTCCTCGGTGATGTCTCCGTTGTCCGCGTCGCTGTTAGTCTCGTTAGGTATATCTCATCTCGACCTTGGTATCTCAATAACGGGTAAACCCAAGTTTGATTAATCGAGGTTCCCAAGGCTTCAATGAGAATTGTCAGTCAGTATTGGCGATGCAAAATAAAAAAAAATATCGTCTATGGTAAAGTCTATCTGTCATAATAGATTCTAAGGTATATATTCCGTCTGTCGCTTCTGTGTCGTTTCGCAGTGGTACCTCACAGGATCAGATACCTCGTGGTGCTTAGTCTATGGGGTATCGCTCTGTACGCTACCTCGACTACGCCCCTACCGATGTTAACGCTTTCTTCTAAGCTTATGTTGGTTAGATGGGGCGCTGTTTCCACCAGGCGAGCTATGTCATCGTCGAGTGCTCCGTCATTTCCCTACATTCAACGTTCTCTAGATTATTTAATGACCGAAGAAAATTAAAAGTCACTGTCTCGTGCATTCGGTTCATAAAAATCGTCTTCAAGCCCGTCGAATGGTGTAAGGTGTCAAGAGCTTTGATCCTGTGATATTTGTGCACCCGCTTAGGTCCAGATAATTTAACTCACGTAGGTGCGTGCACATTTGTATGACAAAGTCATTCCTGCCCCATCCACAATTGGTTATAGTGAGTCGAGTCAGTTTCGAAACTGACTGAGTTCAGTCACTGAGAGTCAGTACCCATTGGGCCAGAATTTAGTTGCTCGGCATCGGCGTCTATGAATATTGATGCGGAGAAGATTCGCCACGTATTGTTAAGTGGTTCAGGGAGGAGATATTCGGGTTATTGATTAAACTCTGTAGCGGTTCTTGATATTTTATGCTGATGATCGCCAAATTCAGTTCGCGGATACAGGCCATGTTGAGGAAAGCTAACGAGGTGTGGGAAGGATCGAACAGGTCGCAGCGGTGTAGATCTAACTTCCGGACCGTTAGGTAGGCTAAGGCCCTGCCAGACATAGATGCGTCGCAAAATTTAAGGCTTATAAGCCCAGGATTCGAAGCAATCGCCGCGCGTAAACCGTCATCAGGTGTAGTTGCCAAAGGGCCGAAGATTAGTTGTCGCAGATTGTGAGTATTCGCAAATTGGTGGAGAGTGGCATTGTGGGTGAGAATATGTGTATTTAGGAGGCATATCAAATTGGGGCAATATTTCGGGATAAGGGGTAACGAACTAGGAGTCAAGTTAGGTATGTGCTCTTTTCTTGTGAGATTTACGTGAGTGATCTGTTGGCCGCACCTATTAAGCAACCAATACATGGCCTCGGGAACGAAATATTTACCAGGACCGTCCTTGTCCCCATCTTCAGTCAGTCGTGCCTATTGTCGTCACGTCCGTCAAGCTCGCCTGTGATGCTACTCTCCAGGCGTTACATACCCACTCCATTAGCGCACGTTCTTTGAACGGTAGAAATCCTGCTATTGCGATGATGCACTCCATCGGCAGAGGCGCGTTGCCGTGGAGTCGCACTCTCACTCCATCGAACGGATCGGGGGCCTGCAAGGTTCCCCATTATATTACGTGTCTCGTTCTCAATGATAATTATGTAGTCATGTTTGCCATGCCTAACATCACGACATTCAACGCATGTTCTGACCGAAACGTGGCTCTTTTTCGCCATCTTGGGTCTCTCGCCGCCCTCCATCTTCATATTGTTTCGTTGTGCCGAAGCATCATGACGTTCATTCTACGCGCTCCCGAATTTTCTAGTTTGGAACACTGCCGGAACACAAAAGGAAGAGGAGATCGAGATCTCAATCAAGAGAGGATCGACACAGCAAGCGCAAGCAAGACAAGGAGTTTGATCGAATGAAGGAGCAAATCGATAATTTAACAAAGGGGTACAGTCACTAGTATCCGTTCAAAAAGAACAAGAGACGCCAGAATTGTCGAACAACGAACCCATTGATAAGGTCAATGGTGAGTATAGCATAAATTGTTTCTTGCTCAACAAAGACTCATCTTTCCACACGAAGTTTGAGAGACATAACCAACAAGGTTTTGTCAGGTCCATACGACCATTTGAGGTTACGTCGTGGCTCAGATCAATAAGATCAATTCAACCACAATCGCTCAGTAAGAGCGGACCTCTGTGTCCTCCGTTTCTTTTAGATGAAAAGGAAGATAAGGAAGATAAGGAGAACGAACCCATACTAATAGAAGAATTAGCAGAAGTTTCTCGTGAGCAAGAAACACCAACAAACACTGTTTTAAAAGCCTTGGGCATGGATCCCAACGATCTCAAATTCAAACAAGTGAATTACCACCGTGAGTTGAAAAATATGGTAGGTCATAGGCTAGAGACTACAGTTATAGTATCAAAATGAAAGCACAACATCAAAATCATACAATATATGTGATAAATTACGCAAAGAGCATCGAGAAATACATTTTTGTTACGATAAAATACAATTTAGTCCCAATGTCCGCGTTTTCAGCGTTTCAGCCCACGGTGCGGCGTAGTGATGACTGTTGCGTCGGTTGAATAACCCTGTATTATTAAAACAGGCTTCGTAGGTCCATAAAATATTTTTTAGTAACTTCGCGTTTTCAGCATCCTACTGATTGACCTGAAAATTAAAAAACACGTTTTAAATACATGAATCTTTATATGAAAATAATAGATTTTTGCAACTAATGTAGAGTAATTCTTATTTACCTCGTCAATCATCCGCTGGCAGAAGTCCATTCTCCGGGGGCCATCGCCAGGGCGCAACATTTGCACCGGGTGCTACTTGAATGGGTGCATCTGCAGCACCTTCTTGAAGATGTGGTGCACCTTACTCTGTGACAACTCGAGCTGGCGTCCAAGTTGCCTCGTGGTGCTGTGCGGGTTTTCCGCGATAGCACCGGGGAATAGTTCTTCTTGCAGCTCTTCTTGCAGCTTCCGCATTAGCTGCATTTTTTAATTTGTACGTCCTGGCGAATGACACTTGCAAACTGATGCGAATCTGTGCGAAGCATTGCATTTGTTTAAAGTGATTGGATTGTCTCAGGAGAATTCTGGATCTGGGTGTTCCGAAAATGATTTAAATCATTCTGTCGCATTTCAAATCATACATTTCATCCAATCATTCTTCAATGCAGTTGGCCATAAAATCATTTTCTTAAGATTTTCTTTAAACTTTGATAGAACGTCATTTACAAATTCTTACAACTACTAGCAAAATTTTATACGACTTGACCATGCCATTTGTGAGATAATGGACCTTTAAATTTCCGAGAAATTGAAGGCGCTTGTTGAATAGCGAAGCTGAGTGACGTTGCCGCTCTAGAAGATGCTCGTATATGCAAGCTTGCGTATGTTGGAGATAGGTGCTGATAAAAGTCTAGTCTAAAAGATTGTCATTGTCTGGACCCAACTACCTTTATTAACTCTATCTTTAGCTATACCATATTTACCAACCAACTATATAGGTGGGGCATGGAAAGGGGTTGGCAGGAGGCAGTAAAGGAGGTGTTAGGTGAAAAGGGGGAGGGGGAGGATTGGTTAAGGAGATTGGAGCAAGTGAGGGGAGAACGCACGACGGAAAGTGCGCGAGGGTATGGGAGGAATGAAGGGGAGAACACGGGAAACGGAGGTCCACAGTATGAGAGTTGGGATAGAGAGAGATTTGGGGGGGAGAGAAAGAGAGAGGGGGGGAGGTGGTACGGGAATTAGATGTAAAGAGAAGTGTAAAAAATTATAACCTTAAGGGAAATAATAAACATACATACACATACCAACTAACTGTATTCTGTAAATAATTGTAGACAACCCGAAATTTTAGATTTAGTTTTTTTTATTGTTAAGACATATTTGTAAATAAGAGAAAAGGACAAAAATTAAGATAAGTGTAAAAAATAAGTGCCGCCACTTCCTCCGCCACCTCTTCCTCCACGCGGCTACTGGTGTGGCCATTGATAGGGCCAACCGCCGCGACGGCATCACGATCCCTTTGCACGGGATCGCCCAGCACCCCTGACTTGCCCTGAAACAATATCAAGACAAAGAATGGTTAATTATAGATACGAACTTCCTTAGGATAATACTAATCACTTACTTGTTTGGGAGGCGGTGGGTCGCCTCGGCACCGCCGCGGTAACCTTCTCCTCCTTTTGTTGCTCCGGCTCCGGCGCAGGCTCCGGCTTCTGCTTCGGCAGCGACTGGGGCTGGGTGGCGTATTGCTGTTCCTCTAAACGCAGCCGCCGCAGCCACTGCTGCAAGAGGAGGAACTCCACCTCTCGCTGTATTTCGGCCATCTTGTGGCTGCCCATACATTTTCTGCGGAATAATAAAAACGCGATGAGTTGTTCTTAGGAGGAATTTTTCGAGAAGACGCTTTGGAAATTTTAAAATTTAATTTTACCATTTGCCGAAGCAGCCTTGGCCTCCGCCTTCGTGGAGTCCCCCTCGCCGCCTGAGCCGGACATGGTGATGCTTCAACTCTGAAAGAAGCAGATGCGCGTGTAATGATGATTAAAGAGAAATTAAAGCGCACGTAGAAAATGCGTGGATACCGCGGATACTCACATGTTTCCCTGGCACTGCTGTTTCCCGAAATGAGGTGATGAACAACGTCGTCACTATGGGAACCGGTCCATCGTGAACTTGGGTAGGTCATCGAGCAACAGGTGTTACAAGCGCGAGAGGAATCGGGCGAGCGACATATTCATAAAATGATGCGATTGGCCCAACGAGAAAATAAGGCTGACTGCACATTGAATGCGTGTGACTATGACAGCAGCACTTCGCATCGCAGAATTGGAAACTGTTGAAATATCGGTAAATTGCACAGGGATTGCGAGTCAAAAGTGTGTCTCGCAAGAAACCTCCGTGCACCGAATGGAGCCATTACGCAAGAGGACATAGTCGCCGAGGTCACGGGCGAATTCTTATTTAAAAAAAAGCGAATTCTTATTTAAAATTCTTATTTAACTGGACATATCTCCGTGATACGTATTTATATTGCCCTACATTTCTCTCGGCAGACCCAGTTAATATCGCTTGGAAACGTTGGATTGCTCGAGTTACTCTGTAGCTTCGGCTCTCTCAGTCCTCCATATCACACATTACCCGCCGACACAGACTTCGTGGCACTATTAAATGTATTAATGCTACGCGTCATAATATTGCCAACGGTAAACGAAAAACGACATATTAGCCGGAAAGGATCGCGTTTCCGCCAAAGAAAAAATCTCGAGGAAGTCAGGGGGCAGTCGTTTGTAATTTTAACAATTCCAGATCACCTTCTTGAATTGGAAGTATCTGCCAAAGGCGCGTCTCCGTGTTACTGAAATCGCTTTGGTAGATGCACCGGGATGTCATCCGCTAGCCCTGCAAATTTCTGTTCCAAACGCCTCGCATCATCAGAGTTGTGGAACAATAAACTCGGAAGATCCAGGATTTTGCTAAACGATACTGCCAGGATCTCTGGAGGGCATCCCGTAAAGTCTACAAGTAAATTTACAGAACAATGCTTATACGGCCCCCGAGGAACTTTGCAATTAAAGGAGACAATCTAAAGTTAATCCTATTTGCACGTCTGTTGCGCCCTCAAATTGTTTTTCTTATCGAAACTTAGTCCTTTCTAGACAATACGCCGCCACCCGCTCACCGACGTCTCTTATCGTTGCCGGGCTAGAATTGTTCAAAGATAAGCTGGTCCGGAGGAAGTCCCCCTTCAGGGGCGGCACACGCCTCCTCGCCCGCACCTTTGTCCAGTTTCGTCGGAGAGCACGAGTAATTATTCATTTCACAAAATACTGAATGGCTATACCATCTGTCGCATGCTACACTAAGTATGTTATTTACAGATTCTCCACTTTCCAGTTGATCGATAGGCTGCCGATATCAGCCCTGATTCACTTCGTGTAGCACTCAGCGGCACGCGACACAGGCGCGACGTTACACGGCCGCCGGGACAATTACGCAATGTCGATATTACCGATAATTCGATGGTAAAAAGCTGATTCCAAGTCTCATGCATCACCCTGTAGGGTGTAACAGATAGAATGGAACCAGCTTTTTACCATCAGTTTTAGGGTGTCGATCGGTTTACCGACGGTGTTTCTCGCAAGTGAGCTTATAACAAGAGATGGGGCTGGGTTAATCAGTTAACACATTATATCGGAGCATGAAGATACTTTATTGCTGATCAATGGGCAGGAGCCCACGATCACCTTAATTCAAATTCATAATTCATGCTGCTTCCGTAGAAGTCTTACGCCAACAATTCATGCTGCTTCCGAAGAAGTCTTACGCCAACAGTTCATGCTGCTTCAGTAGAAGTCTTACGCTATCCATGTGGGCATACGCCATCTTTTAATGTTCATAAATTAATGATTGGGTATGTAAAGCCCATCACTCTATCTCTAATTATAAGAAAACCGACTTACAGTGATGCCTTCGAGTAGCAGTTCTCACGGATTCGCGGTATCCTCGTCGGATTCAGCCTTATAGTTTAGTCGTATGCCTTCCCTTTTCGCCTGTCAGCTGTATGGTCGCGTTGCCGGCCAGAAGCGTCTCTATGCTTCTGAGGCTCGTCCGCTCATCTCCTCACGACAGCCTTTTTTTTTAATATCGACCTTTATGCCTATATCTTATTGACCATATATAGCTCGATCATTCGTATGCGTGTCACCCACACCATGACCCCTGTCGGTGTCACACTATAGCCTCGCGACAGTTCTTTTTTCCTTTACCGTCGCGTACCGCGACGGTTTCTTTCACTTGCTCCTTAAGAGCCACAAGACATCAGTCTGAAGCTGCGCTAAGCGCAGTCTTCTCATTACTCCTCAAGAGCCACAATTCAGATTTAGAGACCGCGCTAGGCATCGTCTCAACATCTTCGTTCGTTTGTAACATCAAGTTACAAACGCTCCTGAGCATTACCAAGACGTAACAGACGGTGAGGTAATGATCTCGCCTGCCGCGTCGCGTCACCGGTGTCGCGTGTCTCCGAGAAGGAATCATGACCGATCCCGACAGCTTACCGATTAACTGTCAGGTGCATGATCGCAAATAATATATTTATTGTAGCATACCGCAGAGGGCAGTGAGTGTCTGATTATGGGAGAAAATTTCCTTCTACATTCTTCCACTGCGAAAAGGCTAAGGGTGCAGTCCACACCGACTCATCGTAGACTCACCGCGGAGCGGCATGCCTTTAGAAGGCTCTCGCTCCGCGCAACTACCAGCTATCCAGGGTGTATCAAAAATGTGGAATGACATTATAACCATCTTGTCCGGCTGGGGGGCGGGGATGGTGATGCCGTTTTTAAAAATTTGCGTTAGGCCTTCAAAAGGGAGGTGACAAAAAACATCTTGGCGAGTCCTGGCGAGTTTGTTCCTTCCGTCTAGAAAAAGGGACATGACGAAAAACATCTTACTGGTCGGCCTGCGACAATTGCTATGGAGCAATCTGGAGGAGACCCGCGGCTCCCCTACCGCTCTTGCTTTACCACTTTCTCATAATACACGCTTGCGATAACTGAGATCTCTGACTAGTTGTTTCGCGACTCACGGACTAAATCCGTCGAAATCCAGTGAATCAAATTTCTCAAAGGCCTATGGTACATACTTTTTCATCAAAAATACGAAAGTGGCATCGTTATCTCTTGCGGAATTACTACTTTTGAGAGCAAAGCTGATTTGGAGTAAGGGCTGACTGTGAACTCCGTCGACTGGCCGGGGAATTGTCTGTTCGCCGGGGCTAGTTTCAACCCTATCTTCCATAATTCGCTCGCCTTCTTCGACAATTATGTCGCGGGCGGCACATTTTGCGCGCGAGGACGCGCGCATTGCTCCTATCGGTGCGCGGGGCTTTCTGGGCACCAGTTTCAAATGCCGGGACGCAAAGTGCTCCGCGGCAGAGTATCCCGCGCTCGGCGTGTGTCGTAATTGTTCTTATTTTCGCGTTCAGCCATGTATACAATCGTCTGAATGTGTGCCGCGTGGTCAATTCCTCTCGAACCAACTTCACCCGTTGCTCGACGACATGAAATACCTCCATGGTTACGGAATGTTTGGCGATCTCTTCGCTCGAGGGACCTCCAAGCATTAACATGTAAGTAACCAATGGTCCCCTTAATCCCTCACAAGCGGCATATTAATTAATAAAATTTCATTTCTTCCAACAGCAAAATGACTGACACCACGAACAATACTGCCGCTTCAAAACGGGAGGAGGTGCTGGCCGACGAGGAGGCGAAGCCCGGTAAATGAATCAACACGTTAATAGACTGCTGCCCCCCCCCTCTCTCTCTCTCTCTCTCTCTCTCTCTCTCTCACGCGTGCTATCTTATCTTCCAGGGAGTGCTTTAGCAAAAGCACGCGCTGAAGTGGCCCTCCTGAAGAAGGAGGTGCAGGCTTTGCAACTGCGGCAGCAATTGCGACGCCTGCAAATAACAGAACAAGTGCATCAACACCAACGCCAACACCAGCACCAACACCAGCATTAACAACACCAGAAGCAGGAGAACGAAGACAAACATTACCCACAACAGCAACGAGAGGTGGCAGGTGCCGGCCCGATCAGAAATACTAAGTGCAATAAACTGTGTTAAACATGATGCTCAAGATATAATATAATTCTAATATAATAATATTCTTTTATGAATCATGTAGGACAAAACTGAAGCCATGGAGGCAGCAACGAACATTGGCGCTGGCGAGGAGGGCGCGGACGTGGG
Source organism: Ectemnius lituratus (assembly GCA_910593735.2). Classification (NCBI taxonomy): domain Eukaryota; kingdom Metazoa; phylum Arthropoda; class Insecta; order Hymenoptera; family Crabronidae; genus Ectemnius; species Ectemnius lituratus. The sequence goes on from OU343037.1 coordinate 4,970,743, forward strand.
CGACGAGGCGGCCGGTCTTCCAAAAGAATATTCATTTCAAACTATTATTAAATAAAAATTAAAAAAGGACTTGTGTTATATATTATTTAATGTGAGACTGGGCGCGGACGACACAGAGAAAGAAGGGAGGAGTGTGAGAGAATGTGTGAGGGGGGAGAGGTAGAGAGAGAGAGAGAGTCTTACAAGGGGACGTTACGGTCACGATCTGGACGAGCGCTCTGTGAACGGGACTTGGCCTAAACTTTAGGTATTTGTGAGTATAAGCAAAGTGTAAATATTTAAATCAAAAGTTTAAAGTTCAAAGGAATTCTAACCACATGTTGAAAAATGCCCCGCGACTCAAGAAATGTTTATGTCTAGCTGTTTCTTCTTCCTTGCTTCTAAAACTACCACCGGAAAAAAGATTTACTGTATTCGACGATGGTGACATTTGTATAACTCGCAGTAGTTGTATAACTCTGAATGCTTTTATTCAATCCTTAATACATTTTGTATAATTTTTATTTTATTCGTTCACATTCACACGCATTTTATTAATTAAAGCCATACGTTATTTTTAACCTTCGCAAGTGCAGACGGTTCTTACTTGATGGTTTTACTCAAAGTCCAATTTGCAAGGCTGTTACAGTAAATGTTCAAAGACACCGCCATCTTCCTCCACACACACGGCAACGCGTCTTCGAAAACTTACTCTAACAGCATGTAGCATTTCCGGGGTTATTGTCGCAAATGCATCAATAATTGCGTCGTGCATTTGCGCTCGAGTCCGCGGCAATCGAGCGTACACGACGTTCTTCACGTGTCCCCGCAGGAAGAAGTCGAGTGGAGTAAGGTCAGGACTCTGTGGCGGCCACTCGATGGGTCCATGAAGGCTAATTCATCGTTGTCCAAATGTATCTTCTAAAATCCTTCTGGCCATACGCGAAGAATGCGCGGGGTGTCCATCCTATTGAAAAATAATTTCGCGGCGTTCCTCGTGAGGCACATCTGCCAAAAGAACTGGCAGAGTGTCTTTTAAAAATGCGGAATATGTTAGAGCATTTACGGTACCGTGAAATATGTGGGGACCTATAATTCGGTCTCCAAGAATGCCGGCCCATACATTGATGGTGAACCAACCTTGAATATGTTGCGCCTGTTGAATGTCCCGTTGTTCTGAAAACAGGCCTTCTCCGTCCACAGGATATTCCTAAGGAGCCGATTATTGGCAGCGTCCTGTAGATCCACCTGGAAAATAAAGCATATTTTAAATATTTGTGATTGTAATAGACATGATAAGCTACTAGAATCAATGCAGTACGTCGGAATTACCTCCTCTGCCATCCATTGGCAGAAGTCCATTCGGCGAGCCTGATCGCCGGGATGCAGCCGCTGCACCGGTACCAACTTGTAGGGATGCAATCGCAGATCTCGCTTGCTGATCCTGTGCACCTTCATGTGACTCATGTTGAGCCGACGAGTAGGTTGCCTCGCGCCAATATGGGAGTCCTCCGTCACTGCGCGTCTTACCGCTGCAATTTCTTCGGGGTTGCGTCGACGACCATTTGGTCTCCTATCATTATTTCTTGCATCCCGCCGTAGATTCTGCAACAGTCTGCAAAAATATGATGGCAATGGATGATTCCTATCGGGAAATTCTCTACGATACAATATTGCTGCCTCACGCCGGTTCTTCTGACATTGGCCGTAGATTAGCAGCATATCCAACTTCTCCTCTTGACTATACCGATGGTTAGCCATGCTGTCAGTCTTCTCACTGGAAACACTTTTCCAAACTGATTTAAGGCTATGCGTCGCATAGCTTTTGTTTCAATCCATTGGACATTCTCAGCAGATGACTTAACACACACACACCATTGGACAATATGTATCAGCGTATACGAAGTATATTATATATATAGAAAGGAATCATAGCACCTCACTTTTAGTATTGTGCAACACTATTATTAAATATGGGAGAACCGAAGTTAGGTAAACTGCAAGTAGCGCAAAACAGGGCAATGAAGGCGGCTGTAGTGGATATGTACACAAAAGCGGACGACATGCTATAAGCAGTGCAGTTTATGTCCATAAGACAAAGGCTCTACTATATTTATTTTCAAAGCTTTGAGGAAGCTGCTATCAAACGAAATAAATATAATAATAGATTAGAAATTTTAATAGACTTATGTTAGGTTTTGGGGGAATGAAAAGACTACTTTGCATAAGTTGCACCTCAGTTTGTGATATAAATCGTGTTTATTGTTACACATTCACTCGCACAATATCACACTCTTTCTCTCGCGTCTGTCCTCACCATTCGCTATACCAGGAAAAAGAGCGCACGTCGCGCGTCTGGTTCGTACTTGCTCATTAACTCAAAATATTGATATAAATGCGTGACTTAACGCACATGTTATAATAACTTAATAATATAATTAATTAATAGACTTAATTAAAAATCGAAACGCCAAACCCTTTGCCGCCCCCAAACGCCCAATCTGCGGGAGCGGCCGCCATTCTTAAAGCGCACTGTAACAAAAATTGGAAATTCATAATGCATTGATGCAATAATTTGTTTATTAGTATATTTAAAATTCCGCACTGCGGCGGATTGGACCAGCAGCTTCACCCTGGAGGTCCGCCTGGGGGGTCTGCTGTTCCCGCTGCTGCTGCCGCAGTTGCAAAGCCTGCACCTCCTCCTTCAGGAGGGCCACTTCAGCACGTGCTGTTGCTAAAGCACTCCCTGGAAGATAAGATACACACGCGTGAGAGAGAGAGAGAGGGAGGGGGGGAGACAGCAGTCTATTAACTTGTTGATTCACTTACCGGACTTCGCCTCCTCCTCGGCCTGCTCCTCCTGTTTTGGAGCGGCAATATTGTTCGTGGTGTCAGTCATTTTGTGTGTGTGTGTCAAAATGGTGCTCGCTGCACGTTAGATGCACCGATGAGGAGACCTTTCCTGTTATGGAAAATGTTTAACAGGAAACATTAGTGAATGCCATTCCAATTCCATTAATGAAATGCTGTCTACACATTCCACTAACATTTAAAAGAGCAAGGTGGTTGGAAACTTACCACAATGCTGCCGCTGCTCCTCCTTTGCAACTCGCTCATTGAGAACGCAAATGTAGTAAAGGGACAAAATCTTGTTACTCACGGTAGGCTGCCGCCAGGTCTTGCCTATGGCGGCGGCGCGGACCGCCGAATTCTCATTGGCGATCGGGTACCTTGGGGACACTACTGCAGAGCTGGAAAAGTAATTATAGTCTTAGAATACCAAAGTTATTCTAAGATCGCTACAAATTAGAAGAAAGAAAGGAATTTTGTCTTACCTGGTTTGCACTAGGGCATCAATTATAGGCGCTTGGACGGATTAATACTTGATGGGGCCCCCGTTTCTCTATTACTTGATTATAAAGGTTCTCCAGCGAGGTGTACAAATGTGCGAAATACTCTGGCCGATCTCGCAAATCTTACCCCGAGCTCGCACGGCGGCAGAAGCGGACCATCTCGGGTCACACATTCTCAATTAAATTGAGATCTGGCGACCGCATCGGCCACCGTACGAGTCGAATCTCGGGATGATCGGCAAACCACGCCCGCGTGCCATGGGAGGTGTAGACCGGACTATAGTCCTGGACTACTCGTAGCACCGGCATGGCCGCCCGGGGGTATATCTCCCTCACGGAGGGTAAAAAAACCTCCTCGATTTCGACATACTCCCGGGAGTCCATATGGGTTATTATCTCCACGAGTGATCCAGATCTCAATAGTCCAATCGACCCCCACATGCTACACGTAATGCGGCCGCTGTTGACCCCGGCGATTACGTATTCGGGGTCGAGCCGCCCGGAATCGGCAGGTCGCCAAACCCGTAGCGCACTTCCAACGGCAGAGGGAAAACTTTCTTATCGGTATGAATCGTTACAATATTTCTCTGAACCTGTGTGAAAGCCAGCTCTTGGCGCGCGAAAAGGAGGCGAGCCTCGCGGTGTCGCGGCACCAGGGCTGGCTTGCGTGCTGACCGGTAACAGCGGGTACCGACCGCCCACAACCTACGTCTGATCGTGATTTCCTGGACTTTGTTCCTGGACTTTGATCGTAACTTTGGATACTGCATTACCCTGTCGAAGAAAGGATTTGCACTATTGCTATAGTTTGTGCATTCCGAGAGGTAACTTTGGGCTCGGGCGCAACAATCCCTCCCCCCTTGGGGAAGAAAAGGGCGAAGGCCTTTTCGAAGATGGTGCAGTGTTTACAATATTCGTATAGGGCCATTACGGCTGATAAGCGCTATGAAAGTACATTACGCGTACCGATCTACATGGTAGTGTAATATGATGTATCGATAATACATAGAATAATATGATAATATATAGTATGATATGATATAATATACGTGAAGTAATGAAAAATACGCCTGTTCGTATTTTCGCTGGCGTTTTGTAGTACAAAAATCGGTGTTACAAGGTTTTGATGAAAGGTTCTGGTGTCTGTAATCAAAGATTTTTGTTTCGCGGATTAGGCTTTGGCACTTCTTGTGCTGTAGCGCGTAGGTTGGTACTTCTGCGGCGGGTGATATATTTATGTGTAGCGAGTGCGATCAGTGAAATTATAATAAGTAGAGAGAGTGAAGTGGATGTAACAAAACCATAGTGGTACAATGTAGGAGTGTGAAGAAGTTTTTGTGTAATGTTTGGTTAAATGTTTTTTATAGGTCGCTCAATTTGTGGCTGACTCTATCTAATTCTTCCGGATGTTTTATAATTCTTTTGACTTTTCAATTTAATAATTTTGATTCTACGGGGACGGCAGTTAAGTGTTCTACCGTTAAATTATATGCTGGTAAGTTTTGTTCTATTCCGTAGTACTTTCCAGTTTGGATAGTAAATTCTGTGGCGGTGATTATAGATTGTCCTCTTATAGATAATATACCAGAGTCTTCAATGGTGACGAAATTTGTTTGCATTTGTTTATCGCATGTTACTCCTAATTCTACGGGATTTGGTGCGACATAGATCCAGGCGGCGCGGCGGGTTGTTGTAGTTCGATTGGGATAGTGTGATTTAGTGTCATGATGTGTTTGGTACAGCTTGACGATTGTTTTCGCGTGAGTTTGCTGTATAATTGTCTTTGTATGGACTATCTGGTGTTACAGTGAATATCGGGTGATGAGAGGCGCATAGGTATGTGCTGTGTATTATTTTGCATTTGGCAAGGTCGTCTTTATGAAGAGTCACATATTGTGACGTCGACTGGTCTACGATTCGAGGTAAGCGTGGAGTGATCCGTTTCTGGGAGTTGGTACCGAATGCGCTTTGTTTAATTTGAATACTTGTCCGTTCGTCAGGGGGACGTCAATGCTTACGATTACCGATTTCACGTTGGAGTATGCCGTGATGCGCATTATTTTATACAGTAAATGTATGTTCTTAAGATAAATAATTAAGGAAAAAGTTAATCGGGTTATTAATTCTGTTGTCACAGCGTTCAGGTATTTTATTACTTCCGCGGGCGGTAATACTCGTGGATTAAGGATGCCTTTTCTAATATCGACGACGAAGTCTAGTATATCTTGTGCGTCTCGTAGTAAGGTTTCTGTTGTGGTTTCTAGTAGTATGGAATTTCCGTCAATTATATCTCGGACTTTTCAAATTTAAGCTGTTCTGTTGGAGAGCATATTGTAAGTGGCGAGTAGCGTTAAGTAACGTCTGTTCGTTTTATTCGACGTTGTGTATAGTTTCGTTTAGTAACTTTGCATTGGTACTGATTACATGGAGTTGTCCTTTTATAATACTTTTGAGTGTTCTTGTTTGCTCCTGGAGGAGTGCAATTTGCTCGTTAATTTCGTTTCTGTCTTCTGTGTCCATTATTCCGAATAGCGATTTTCTAATGGATCCTAGCCCATCGATTAGGCCGCGAATTGCTCGTGTGTCTGAGCTAATGGTTTGCTCTATGTAGGCGAGGAGGTCTGTTACGCGGTCTAATTTTTTCTGGATTCTTATAGTAAAGGTTTGGCAAAAATGTGCCGATATATTTGTAGGAAGATTTTTGCATGTCGCGATTGTTTCGTAGAGAATGTTTTGAATGCTTGTTTCGTGTTGGAAGATTGCTGATAAGTTGAGGTGTAATACCAGTTTCCAGGTGTCTTGGTAGGTTTGCAGGGTTCCTACTCTTTCGAAACAGATTCCTGGTTGATGCGTGAATTTTCGGACGCTGAAGTATTTGTCAGGAATTGTCCCCTGTGTCGCGGTGATTCTAACGGCAAGGAGGGTAGTTCTGTAATGAGAGTGAGAAAGATCGGTTTCTACTTTTTGTTTTGTTTTTAGTTTTTCGTTTGAAGGCGTAGAGACGTCTAATGTGCATGTGTTTAATCGTTCTTGTTGGAGGAGAAAGTTTGCGAGGGGGAATGAACGAGTGTTATCATCACGAGAGAGTTCCTTTAGTCTCGGGTAGGTGTAGTATGAAGGTGCAGAGTTGCTAGATTTTTGCGGTCTCTTAGGTGGGGACTCAGAAGGGCTTCTTCGCCATTTCTTAAAGTCTCGTTGTCATTCGAGTTTTAGTTCTTGCTCTGCTAGGTCAGCTTGTTTTGGTATAATCATGGTGTGTGATGCAGTATTCGCAGTATGGGTGGGTGTTGTTTGCATGTGGTTATTGGGTCTGGTGCCTGGCATGCATTGTTTCTAATATGTTTCTGTTGTACAGCGGGAGGAGATGCCTTGGTACAGGCTGAGGGATGCGGTTCAGGCTCGGCGTCGACAGTTCTGCCAGGGCCTGTTTGACATTGAATATCCCTGGGGTGGAGATGAGGAAGATAATTGGGGAATCCGGGCGATGTTTGGTATGTATTGCGGATGAGCTGTTTTGTGTATCTCCTGCCTGTGTCGTATAGCTAATGTTTGTTTTTCTTTTGTCGCAGAACAGAGTTCCCCGGAGCAGGTCGAGGTGTACCGGCGTGAGTTCGCGGGGCATGAGGCGGTGCACCTAGTGTTGCGTCTCCAATATATTTTGGGGCTTATGCGCTTCTGCGATTGGTGCTGCTTTTTCGTGGCGACGGCGCACAGTGGTCCGAAACCCGCAAAACGTGAACTTAATCCATGTGAGTTATTTCTGAGTCGCTTGCTCGATCTAATCCTCCTCTGAGTCAACTTAGACAGGATCGTTTCCCTGCTCTATCGAGATAGCTAGCCTCATTCACACTCACAGTTCATAGTTAAAGAAGCCACAGTTTATTGTTAATCACATTATACAAGTAGACTCTACATCCATCACGCAATAAATTCAGTATAAGCCTATCCAATTCAGTTCGCTAATGCTCGTTCTCTCGCCTCGTCTGCATCCGCATCCCGATCCTTCAGTTTGCAATTTCGATTCTTATCGCGAATACCATATGATTGCTATGTATGTGTTGTTACTTACAAAAACTTGTGCTGAGGATGTTTTAGGTACAAAATTGAAATCGGGTATTGTTTTTGTTACGATATGAAACTACTCTAATATTATTTTATATATTTATTATAGTCTGTGCGTTTTGAGTTTAACGAACTTCTGGGACTTATATCATATATATTACAATTATACAGGATCCGTCATAAGTCTCGCAATGGTAAATTATCCCAGAAACGAAGCTCACCCGCAGGGGACTTTTTGCGGTTCCGATATAATATTGTTACGGTCCTGGTTCCCCCCCGATGCAACCAATGCAACCGTACATCCGACGTCCGTGACATGAAGCTCTGAAGAATGCCCTGGACGACATCGCTACTCCTTTGGATAACATCGGTTTCTAGTTAGACTCACTCTGGATCCTTTACCATACACACGTGTCATACCTTGGTCCGAATACACGAAGATTCCCTTCCCTTTACCCGAGTTTTAATGCCTCTTACGCGCTCCTCAACCGCGACGCATGACATTCGCAACAATATATTATATTACATAGTCATATATTATGACCTCTGCTGTCATATTCCAGTCATATATACATTATTATGTTTCTCGGTCTATACATATCTATATAATGTATATCTATCAGTGCACTTGCTTTCTTTCTTCTGTTATCCTTGTACATAAGTATACATCTGTATTCCTTGTTGCAGTTCTCCTATTATCTCTTCTAATTCTTGCGTTACTTTTGTGCTTTCACGTCCTTTCAATATTTAATACAAGCTCTGCTCTTCTTCTCCGCATACTCTGCACTGTATTCCCTTCTTCTTCATCCATCCTTTTAGATACTTCGGCTGCTCTGGTTTGATTAAATATTTCCAGTATTATGGGTTCTCTATTTTCTATCTTCTCTCTTCTCATTCTTCTTGCTCATTCTTTCGATTACGTCGTCCATGTAGCTTCCCAATTTCTCTTAATTTGCAGACGTCTTTCTTCTTTTTTCGTATATTTTCTGTTTTTCTCTCGCGTTTCATACGAAAACTTGAAGCTACTCTTATAAATTACTTTTAAATTTCTTCCAAATTTCCGTTATATTCCTTATATATTTTTGTGCTCACAGTAAAGTGCTATAATGGAATTGTAAGTCTTAATAAAAAGCTAATCTAAGAGAATGATTTATTGAGGATCCTATAATTTAAAATGATCTGTTTTTGTTATAACGTCAACATTTCCATTTTCTTTTACATTTTAATTCCTGATGACGACACGTCTATTTCGAAGTCCGTTTCAATATCTGATTCATTCAATAATCCTATTGGCAAAATTATTAAGCTTCGTAAATCCTTATCTACTGCCGTCTTTTTGTTTTGATTATCTGTAAGTGAACTTAAATAAAGATCAGAACTTAAAATTAATCGACAGAATAAATCGTCGTTGACTTTTATTCTGGACGTTTTACATGTGTGATGTAAAAATCCCTAAAATATCTAACATCTTTATTTTTGGATGCTTGCGCTTTTTCTGAAAGTTCCCCTATAGGAATAATAGCATCCTTAATAAGTTATATAATTCCACATATCGTCGTGCTCGTAACAAACAATATTCTCCGAATTCCTTTATTTTTATTTCGTAGCCGCTATTAATAGTTCGCAGAATTATACTAAATCTTCTAATAAGATCCTCATCTATGCCTGTTATTTTTGAGGACAGCTTTGGATTTGCGAAGAATCTTCTGGCGGTGGTACCATCATTGCTTGTTCCAAACCCCTGTTTTGGAACATCAACTAGAAGCCCCATATCTTTACGGAAATTTTCTTGAATTAGTAGTTGTTTTTTTTTTCAGAAATTGGTCTAATGTCTTTTCTAACCTTCCAAACCTTCAAATCTAATCTATATGATATATGTAGCAGGCACTCAAAAAACGGATGTATGAATGAAGGACCGATAATCCAAATGTATACATTTGAAATTGAACAGATCTTGGCCGCACCGAATCAATCAAATTCATTTCTGAAATCGTAGCTTTGCAGATGTAACACCGCATACTAGATGAATGCGCCAATGAATTGCAGAGTTTTCCATGTACCATTGTTAGAAGTAACGAAAAGCTTATTTGCCCTATTCTTGCTACAAATTGTTCCAAAACTCGAATTTTCTCGGTTATATAAAATTCTTTTTCTCTATATAATTCTTCTGTGTCTTGACACCATTGTATTCGAATGGGTCTGCAGAAGCGTTTTGTTGACGGCATGGAATTTCTCCAAATAATTTCATTGCTAATAGTGTCTACTAATCGAAGCGGAACAAAAGAAGTGACGATAAGACTTCCATCTTTAAACTGTTGTGTATTTATTTTTTGTTTATAGATTGAGAATCCAGAACTCCCATCAAAACCCCACTTGCAGAATAATGTTAAAACGTGTCCATTTTCATTGTTGTAAGTGTTGTGCCCTGCGTGATGACGGCGCAGAGCCGGTAGCGGGATCGGAGGAAGTTAGGCTCGTAGCGTTTTAAGGATTGGAATCCACCGGGATTAAACCCAAACTTAACGTTTATTGATAAGGTATAACCAACGAACTGGCAAGAGGTACAGAGTAACTCGCTGGTTCGCACTGATGTGATCTGATTAAGATTTGTAAGCCGAGTGCCTGATCGGGACATCGGTTGATGGTTTTGTTTGAGGCGGGCGTTGCCCTGGCACGAGCGCTCATCAGGCGAAGTGACTCACTGCCTCGTTACTAAACGTGACTTAGTCGCTATGCGCTCACTATTGCTACAATGGTAAATCATTACCTTTGGACACTGCATCATTCTTTCGAAGAAAAGATGCTATTGCCAGTTTGTGCATTCCGCGAGCCAACTTTGGACTCGGGTGCAACATGTTTTTAATATAACCGATCGAAAAAACAATAAGTAGAAGGCGTTAATTACAATCAATCATCGCGAAGATGAACACGCGTGAGTACACCGCATCGCGGAATATGCGGATCGTCGAGTTGCACTGGGCGGGCCGTAACTTCGTGGATATTGCCGCGGAAGTGGGTGTGCACTCGCGTACCGTGCGAAGGTACATAGACCGGTGTGCACAAATGGGCGAAGGTGGCGTGTTAGATGGCCGGTCACGAAGCGGATGTGCTCGCTTCACCACAGCCGAGGCAGATTGTGATGTGGTTAGTACATTAGAGAGCATCCGTGAGGTTGCTGCAAGCGTCCCCGCAGCCCTGGGCTTAAACGTGAACGAAATCACGGTCAGGCGCAGGCTGTTGGACGCCGGTACCCGCTGTTACCGGCCAGCGCGCAAGCCAGCCCTGGTGCCGTGACATCGGGAGGCTCGCCTCCTTTTCGCGTGCCAGGAGCTCGCTTTGGAGCAGGCTCAGGAGGATATTGTAACAATTTATATCGATGGGAAGGTGTTTTCCTCTGCCGCTGGAAGTGCGCTACCGGTTTGGCGACCTGCTGATTCCGGGCGGTTCGACCCCGAATATGTAGTTGCCCGGTACAACAGCGGCCGTATTACTTGTGGGATGAGGGGTAGATTGGGCCGTTGGGACCTGGATCACTCGTGGAGATAACACCCTATATGGACTCCTAGGAGTATGTCGAAATACTTATGGAGGTTTTCTTACCCTCCGTGAGGGAGACATACCCCCGGGAGGACATGCCGGTGCTACGAGTGGTCCAGGACAATAGTCCGGTCCACACCTCCCGTGTCACGTGGGCGTGGTTTGCGGATCACCCCGAGATTCAACTCATAGTGTGGCCGGCGCTGTCGCCAGATCTCAATTTAATTGAGAATGTGTGGGCCGAGATGGTCCACACCTGGCGACCCGTCCCGCCGTGCGAGCTCGTGGTGATATTGTGAACCACGCAATGCGGGTATAGGAGGATTTGCGGGGTCGGCCGGAGTATTTTGCCCATCTGTACGCCTCTGTGGGGAACCGGTATAATCTCGTGATAGAGAATAGCGAGGGCCCCACCAAGTACTAATCCGTTCAAACGCCTATAATCGGTGCCCCACAGTAAACCTGGTAAGATAAAATTCCTTTCTTCCTTGTAATGTGTAGCGATCTGTAGAATAACTTTGGTATTTTAAATATTACAGTTATTTTTTCAACTTGGCGGTGGTGGCCTCAAGGAACCCGACCCCCCGATGACAACTCGGCGGTTCGCGCCACCGGCACCGTCATAGGCAAGACCTGGCGCTAGCCTACCGTGGGTAACAAGATTTTGTGCCTTTACTTCACTTGCGTTCTCAATGCGCAATATAATTCATTACATTTCACATTTGTAAATCATCCAGGTTGTAACAATACGGCCATATAGCCTCTCGGGCGAGTTGCAGAGGAGAAGCAGCTGCGGCATTATGGTAAACTTCCAACCACCTTGCTCTTTTAAATGTTAGTAGAATGTGTAGACAGCATTTCTTTACAGGTATTGAAATGGCATTCACTAATGTTTCCTGTTAAACATTTTTCAGAATATCAAAGGTGTCCTCATCGGTGCATCCAACGTGCAGCGAGCACCATTTTGATAATCTCGACTGGAATCCGTATTGAACTCCAACGACGGCCTTGCGATGCATCTGGCACTGTCACGATAGCAGCCTGTAGATGAGTGGCTGCTGCATTATGGTAAGCAACCAAACAACTTCTTCTTCGACGTTAATGAAATGCGTAAACTGCATTTAGCAAATTTTATTGGGTTGCCCCTGTTTATTCATTGTTTTCTGTTAAACATTTTCCAGAGCAGCGAAGGTGTCTTCATATCTGCATCTGACCAAGCTTGCCAGACTTGTAAGGATTTCCTTTCAAGAAGTCATCTTCCCCTCATTGAAACCCCCACCTCATCTGGCAACCGTGCATCCAACTTCCAACGCGTCTCCTGTTTCTACAATGAGCACCTATCTGCACCTGTTCTAAAGTCCAACACACCCCATCTACTGCAGTGAGCGCCCCCTATAGTATGCATAGTATTACCAGTAACACTGGTAGAGGAGATCTTCTTGTTCCAATACCTTTTTATTACTTTCATAGTAGCACAGTAGGGACACACGCACCCTTTTTCACTTTTCTGCTATCCGAACATTCTGCTGTAATGGACCTGGTTCTTGCTCTTACTAGTTCCCCTGCATTTCTAAAACGAACCATCAAAAATGGTAGCACTGCACAGAGCGTTAGGATGGTAGAAAATTTAAATACTATCATTCCAACACTTTATGATGCCAAAATTTATCGTTCGGTAGATTTTCAGGGAAAGATATGCACACATTAGATTCCTTTAAACCTTACATCTTCTTGAATGCAAGCATGAAGCAGATTCTTCACTTCTTGCTTGCATCCATAAATAGTTGCGTCTCATGTCACATCCTATTTGCAGTAAGACAGTGATAGCCTCCGAATGACCCTAATGGAAATTAACACTCGTCAAACATCTCGCTGCAAATATACATTTGGCAAAAGCATTCTATCTTGGCACACTCTTTTAATTCTTTCTGTCCCATGCAGTAACCACTCCTTGTGAACCTTTGTAAAAAGATCCAAATGTTCTATAATCTATTGGCGATAGCAGTCGCCTTAACTTAATGCAAATTGCAGCGGCGGAAATTGAAATTGTAAAGAATTGTAATTTATAATGACTGTTAATGATAGTTAAAACAGGAAGCTGCAAATCCATGTTATAGTATTGCAGTTATCCTGCGTTATTTTATATTACTTACCGACAATGTGAGCCGTTATGGTCCGGTACGAATTTGTGTACTTATTATTAAATCCATGCATAAATAAATATCTTCAGAGATTTAACAATGTTTAATATCTATATCCTTCTTACCTTCTAGAATTTCTAATTAACAGAATGACAACTATGGTAATATTATAATGTAATTGTGTGCCGCATAATTAAAATTCAAATCGCAATAAATAATTTATTTCAGTCATATACCCTTGCCTATATCCTTCATTCGCGTGTCTTACTACACCTTCGTATTTTCATCCACACCCGGTATGTATGCCTTTTTCAGCGGGCTAACAGGCAGGCCGTCCTCTCCGACCACGTGCCCGCCATTAACCATGCGATTGCCAAGACCCGTGTACCCAACTTCGCGTTTCTGCTTGCCAGCCATATTCCAGAACATGACACCTTTTTGGTCGGATGCTCTAAACACTGCACCATCTTCGAAAAGGCCTTCACCCTTTTCTTCCCCAAGGGGGGAGGGATTGTTGCGCCCGGGCCCAAACTTGGCTCTCGGAATGCACAAACTAGCAATAGTGCAAATCATTTCTTCGAAAGAATGATGCTGTGTCCAAAGGTAATGACCTACCATTGTAGCAATAGCGAGCGCATAGCGACTAAGTCACGTTTAGCGACGAGGCACTGAGTCACTTCGCCTGATCAGCGCTCGTGCCAGGGCAACGCCCGCCTCAAACAAAACCATCAACCGATGTCCCGATCAGGGACTCGCCTTACAAATCTCAATCAGATCACATCAGTGCGAACCAGCGAATTACTCTGTATCTCTTGTAAGTTGGTTGGTTATACCCTATCAATAAAGGTTAAGTTTGGGTTTAATCCCGGTGGACTGTAATCCATAAAACACTACGGGCCTGACTTCCTCTGATCCCGCTACCCGTTTTGCGCCGTCACGACGCAGGGCACGACACGGCCAATTTTAAAGGATAGAGCAAGCTTTGCTCAGTCAGTGATAAACATGATCAAAGATTAAGTTAATTATACAATATAACAATAATTAAGTTAAGAACGTAGGAAGGATTCCTACTAAAATAGTACCAGGATAATTCAAGTTACTATGTTTATGTGAAAAGTTTCCCTCTGGGAAGTCTGTATCGGTAACAGAGGTACACTACGGTGTTCGGTTTTTATGCACAGATGTTTTAAGTTGTTTTGCTATATCTAGATATAATCAGGGTATTTAGACGTGTATAAAGTATGTGATAAACCAGTTGGTTCTTAGGGACTAAGCCCTATTGTTCCTTACATTAAAAGAAACTAATATGAAACAAGAATAAGGCTTTATAACTCCCACACATCATAAAAATCCAAAAGGCGGCGCTAGCTCTAAATGACTACATGTAATCTCGAGGGGCGGGACGGAAGTATAATTGTACGATCAAACGAACTTACCTATTGTGAAGTTCGATCGTAATTATACGATGTCCCGTCCGAGATGATTACGGCGAAAGATGACGATGGCGGAAATCGGAAGTGGGAAGGTAGGAGTATAGGGACTTTTCGAACTGTGAACGTTGTGACATATCTACCAGAATGAAGTCTACTACATGTAGTGTGGTTTCCATTAGGAGACACGGCGAGATACTGTGTTACACAGCTGAGCACTGTGTTTCGCAGAGTTATGTGTCAAATGGAACTCTATAGTGTATACAGGGTGGAAACCTTCATGTGTCGGGCATTGCAGGGGGTGAATCTGCGTGCCATGGGAAGAAAATAATTCTAATATAGCATTGCATTTTGCACTTCCGTTTGTTAGTTATAGCATGTTAAATAATCAGTAGAAAAGACGCCTGAAAGCAGACAACCGGTGTATGCAGTCACCTTTTGACCGGCCGAACAGGCACCGCAAAGTAGATCACCGTGACCTAAAATGAAAATCGAAAGGACATCAGATGCAAACAGATAAACGTCGATAAGGCGGTATTCCTAGCGCGAGATGTCATTAGTTAAAAGATGATGAGCTCCGAATCTCTCGTAGAAGCCACCACGACGCGACACACGTCTGGGCCAGGCGGCGATATGCAAGCGGCCATTGCAATCGATCTCTTCGCAGCGCGATCGCCACGTAACGCAACCACAGAGAAGTCTCGCTATGTAGTAATCAGTCAAAACGATACTTTCTTTAGAAATTTTAAATTAATTGTGGGTGGAAGTGTGCGACATACGGCGTAGAACTTTCTTACACGCAACATTCCCTTTGGCTACAAATTTGCCGCTTCACCTGCTCCCTACTGCAGGGTTGTATAGGACAGCGGACAGAATTTCGCCGTACGATCGGATTCTCATTGAGACGTACAATTATTAGGGTCGTGTTTAGAAGTTAATGTTTGTTAATGTTTTATAATGAGTATTGTTTGATCCTCTTGGATGGCTTACTCCAGTCACTGTAAGAGCGAAGATATTCATACAAAGTACCTGGCTGTTAAGTACGGACTGGGATAGCCCTCTTCCTCGTGAGGTGGAGTCGCGATGGCGAGAATTCCGGCAGCAATGGGGTGAGTTAAACCAAATCTCAATCCCAAGGCCAATTCGTAAATACCTGGACGGCGCACTGGAACTGGTCGGGTTCAGTGACGCTTCAGAGCAAGCCTTCGTTGCAGTGCTCTATACCAGGCAGACCTATGGCAACCACAGTCCTGTTGTCACCTTGATGATTGCTAAAAGCAACGTGGCACCTCTGAAGCAGATATCCATACCTAGACTGGAGTTGTATGGGGCCGTCTTGCTAGCTCGACTTGTTGCTCACTCCCAGAAAGTGTCGAGCCTTAGTCAAACGCCAGTCTACTGCTGGACAGATTCAACAGTTACACTACGATAGATCAGAGGACAACCAAATAAATGGACTGCCTTTGTGGCAAATTGAGTTGCCGAAATACACCGCATCGCTCTAGACACCCACTGGAATCACGTGCCGGGTGAATCAAACTCCGCGGACTGTGCTTTCCGAGGGTTAGCCCCATCAGAACTTTTTAACCACCCTCTTTGGTAGCAGAGTTTTTCTACGACCAAGAGTATCGGAATCAAGCACCGCTGGATCTGCAAGAAGATGACGTACCTGAAAGAAGAGCAAAATTAGTCTACTGTACTAAGGCCAAAGAAGACAACGTATTTCTGGAAAGGATTTCTACTTACGGTCGTCTCTTAAGAGTCATCGCTTGGTGCCTAAATTGGCGGAGAAAAACCCACAAGGCGGCTGCACCGCTGGTCTCTGGTTCACTATCGGCGGAAGAAATAGATTCAGCAGAGGAGACATGGATTAAACTCGCCCAGAGGGGCACGTACCAGTCCGAACTGACTGCCCTGGCTTCCGGAAAACCGCTCCCAAGGAAGAGTTCTCTTCTTGCATTAACTCCCTTCTTCGATGACAGAGGCTTCCTCAGAGTTGGGGGACGTTTCAGGCACTCAGTCCTTCCCTTCAACCAAAATCATCCAATACTTCTTTCGGCTTCCTGCAAATTTACCACATTGCTGATTATAGCTTATCATCAGCTGATATTGCACGGTGGCACGCAATTGACTCTTACTACGATTAGACAACGCTTCTGGATTCCTCAGGGGAGACGCGAGGTAAAATTGGCAATATTGAAATGTGTTACTTGCATTCGATGGCGGGCCGCCATCCGAACTCCACAGATGGAGACCTTCCACCAAGAAGAGTCAATCCAGCTCGACCATTCCAGCATTCGGGGGTGGATTCGGCCGGACCCTTCATAATCAAAGCTTCTTAAGGACGTGGGCAAAAATGCGTGAAAGCTTTTTCCGTCATATTTGTTTGTCTGTGTCAAATGGGTCCAAAGCTGCCCATTTAGATGTTGCGTCCAATTACTCTACTGAGGCTCTTTTGGCAGTTTTCCGGCGCTTCATCGCGCGTCGAGGTCGGTGTTCCAGTATGTACAGCGATCGAGGAACCAACTTCGTTGGAGCGGACTCGGAGATGCGTCGAATTTTTTCCTCTGCTACCAACGAGGGGACGTTGCTGGCTGACGAACTGGCTACCTTGAGGTTTAAGTGATACTTCAATCGTCCCGCTTCCCCCCACTTTGGCGGCTGTAACCGTTTCCCTCGGGCAGAAGCAAAAGCAAACCCACGCGGATGGGTGGCGAAGTTGTTTATTGGGCCGGGACGGCCAGAAACCCTACAGCCCTCACGCTCGCGTCCGAACGGTCGGCGTTCGGACCCGTAGCTGCTATACAATTTAAATTTCACCCGGCCTCGTTGCGCACGCCTCGCGCTCGCTAGAAAGTGTGGCTCGGTCACGCCAGTTGAAAACGCGCAACCCCAATCGTACTTGCAGCTTGCTGCTCGCCTTGATATAATGTGGTGGCCGATGGAATAGCCACGTAGCCGAAAAAAACCCAAAAACCAGTTGAATTCCGTAAAACTACCATGCGGGGTGGATGGCCGTGCCGCTCCTGGCTTTCGTACGCCTCACAATCTACGGACGAGTATCCAAAAAGGAACCGGGGACTTTGCGGCGACTTGAAGAGTCGCGCCAAGGCAGTAACCGCCTAGTGACCGGTGGTCACTCGCACTAGGGTTGTCTCTACAGGAACGTGAACGCCTCACCTCAACGGAAGATGACGATGGGTATCTCTGACGGGATTTCTGGCCACTCTCACACGCCTTCACTCTAAAGTTTCGGGTTTTGCTTGCTCACGCACTCGCTCACAATCGAGGTTCGCTCGCTACAACGGTCGCTCGCAAAGTGAAGAGCTTCCAGTCCTACCAAAATTTTGCCCAGTGTTACGTTGCCGCCTTACGCTCTCGATCTCTCGGTGCCACCGCGCCGGTCGATATCAATCGGTGTCGGGGGCAAGCGTATCGATCCCGCGCGCTGGAATCGAACGTCTCGCTACGCTACGCTATCCGCCGCTGTCTTCAGCCTGCGAACGCTAGGAGCTTATCTCCTGCTCCTCGATCGACTGGTTGCCCTTGTCGCTAGATTAAGCTCGCAAGTAGAGACAGTGCGTTATTAAAGATTCGATGGTTTAAGGCGGTACCCCTTGGAGCTACGGTGTTCGAACGAGGTGACGAGTGCGCGGCGAGAGCGGTGCGGGGTAGGAGTCTTGCGACGGGCGCTTCTGCCCCGTCACAGTTGTTAAAGCTAGCATTTGGTTTCATTTGGCGGTAATAACCACCTCTAATAAATTACCCATTACCCTTAGTCTGTTGGAAGTTAGAAGCATGATAGCTATTGGTAACAATCAGCGCCTATTTACTAATTACAAATAGCCAGGATGCACTTAAATTACAGTTTAGACAAGCTATACCATCATACGCACTTTAACTTTGTTAAATCTTGACCATCAAACGCATAGCTTAAGGAGTGCAGAATCTAAAGTAATAAAATTTGCTAAACAAGTACTGATTACCAATAGCTAGTATGTCGATAAATGACACATGATTGATAATTATTGCCTGCTTAATTCATTTTATTCTTTAGCTGAAGTGTTCCTTGAGCGATGAACTTGATAGGCAAGATACAACTAAATTAGACTGCGTATGAGCATTTTGCTTGGTTTATATATTATAATTATAAAGCGTTAAGTCAAACAATGATTCAGAGTAGCAAAAGAGAGATTCCCAATAGCTAGCATGAAAGGAAATTGTAAATGACTTGACTTAACACTTTACAAATTATTTCTGATAGTCAAGTACCTAACTGAGAGAGTGCAAACCTAAAGCGCTGGAATTAGTCTATGCAAGTACTGATTACCAATAGCTAGCATTTCTTTAAGTTGTAAATAATTGCTAATATTGCTTAAAAGATTGATATGCTACACGCTTGACAATTTTAACTATTGGTAATCAGCATTCGTTTTCCAAAACAGGGACTTCTGAGTTACGCACTTAACACTTTTAACATTTCATTATTCTTAATAATAAAAGAAGAAAAAAGAAGAAAAAAATTTTTAAAAAAATTGTTTTTTTCTTTATATGTTGTTTTTGTGTTTTCTTGGCCGGTCTCTCTCCTTCCTCCTTGTCCTTCATTTAGAGAGTAGTTAATTTTAGTATAGATATGAGTTTATGTGTAAGAAATGGCGGTAAGTATATATTTTATATTTGTTTTTGTGTTTCGCGTTTCGATTTTTATCTGGTTCGGTTAATCGATAAAATGTTTGAGACGGTTCACGTGTACTCGTTGTACACGTAGGTCTCGTTTCCATGTTTAGCTATTATTTTGTACAGTCCGATTCACTTACAAGTTAGCTTTTTTGATCGTCCTCGTCGGACTGTTTCGTCTTTAAGCAGGACTTTGTCGTCGGGTGTGAACGTTGACACTTTTGTTTTTTTGTCGTAGACGGTTTTAGATTTTATTTTTTTCTGTCGTGGGATGATCGGATTCGTTCGCGTAATTCTTCGGCGTATTTGTCGTACATATATGTTAGGCGCGAAGGTTGCTGCAAGGATGTCGGTAAAGTTGCCGTTTGGCCAAAGGTTAGCTCGTAAGGAGTGTGTCCGGTGGCACTGTGTGGTGTCGTATTGTACGTGAACATCGCATAAGGGAGCCATTCGTCCCAGTCAGTTTGGTCTTCGTTAATGTAATGTTTAAGGTAATCGGCTAGTGTTCGATGACTTCTTTCTAAAGCGCCGTTAGATTCCGGATGGTAAGCGCTTGTCTGGATTTTGTTTATTTTGAGAAGTTTACATACGTCTTTAAATATTTCGCTGAGAAAGTTTGCTCCTTGGTCGGTAAGGATTTTTTCAGGTATTCCGAAAATACTGACTATTTTTGTAGCGAAAGCTTTTGCAATGGTACCGGCTTCTTGGTCGGGTATAGGTATAGCTATATTTGTTTCCCTGGTTCGTTATAGTTAAGGTTCCTACGATATCTAACGCACATTTCTCGAATGATTTAGTGGGAGTATCGGTTATTACCATTGGTGCTTTACTTGGGGTGCAAGTTTTGTTTTTCTGACATTTTTCGCACTTGGAGATGCATTCTTCGACATGTTTCCTCATGGTCGGCCATTTATGGTATAGCTTGATTCGATCAATGGTTCTTTTTATGCCTAGATGTCCGTCTAGAGGTGTATCGCGGTGTTCATATAGAATCCTTTTTATTTCGTCCGCTGTGTATGTACGGACTGTGTGGGTATCCTTGGCCACGTCTTGCGACGGTTGTTCGTCGTCGGTCGAGCTGGCGTCAGCTCTCGGGAGGAAACTCCGGGCTCTTATTATCGCGTTTATTCTGCTGAGCGCGTCGGCGGTGTTATTTTGAATGCCTTTCTTATAGTGAATCTCATAGTCGTACTCTGCTAATTTTATTCGCCATCTGGTTAATCGAGATCCTGGGTCTTTTACATTGAAGAGCCACGTGAGGGATTTATGGTCGGTGACGATGGTGAATTTGTTCCCGTACAGGTAGGGTCGGAAATGTTGGGTTCCCCTTACTATGGCTAAAAGTTCTCTTTCTGTTGTGCTATACTTTTGCTCTGCCTTGTTAAGGACTCTGCTCGCGTATGCTATCGGCAGGTCTTGGCCTATTTTGCTTTGGGATAGTATTGCGCCAATTGCCCTTCCGGAGGCACCGGTCGTAAGCACGAACGGTTTGGTGAAATCTGGGTATGGTAGGAGAGGTGGCGACGTTAATTTTTCTTTCAGGATTTCGAACGCTTCTTGCTCTAGCGACGTCCATGCAAATTTTTGGTTCTTTTTTAGCAGTTGCGTTAGGGGTTTGGCTATCCCCGAAAAGTTGTCGATAAATCTTCTATAGTATCCGGATAGTCCTAGAAAGGTTTTTGGGGCGTTGGAAAGTTCTTTATGGCCTCTAGTTTTGACGGGTCAGGTTTTATTCCGTTTTTGCTAATAACATGTCCTAGGTATATGGTCTGTTTACGTAAGAAGTGACATTTAGAGGGTTGTAGTTTTAAGTAATTTTCGTGACGTTGTTTGAAAACAGATTCGAGACGTTCCTGGTGTTGTTGCAGTGAACATCCATAGACTACTATGTCATCTAGGTAGAGGAAGTATTTGATTCCCTGTAGTCCTGTTAATACTGAATTCATGAGCCTTTGGAAAGTTGCGGGAGCATTTTTTAACCCGAAGGGCATTCTATTGTATTCGTAGTGTCCGTAAGGGGTTGAGAATGCGGTTTTTTCACGGTCTTCCGTCTTCATGGGAATTTGGTGGAAACCCTAATTGGTCCAAAATGTGCGTAATATTTGGTAGGGGGTACGAATCAACAACGACTCTAAATCTGGGTTGGCCTGTAGTGTCAATAGGAGTAGTGTTATCTATTAGAGGTATGGCGTGTTCGGTCTTGTTAGTGCATCCTAATTTATCGCCTTCTAGGTAGAATATATCGTTATATCGTTCGCATAGGTCAATTAAGCGTCTTTTTTCTTCGGCGTGTAGGTTGTCGAACATTATCTCTTTGCACAGTGCTTGCATTCTGTCCGTGCCGCTGGTGACTTTTACTGTGCAAGCGTTTCTGTTGTCGGCGGTATCGCGAGGTAGGTCAGTGTTATTGCACGGTTCGTCAGGGTTTAGTTTCACGGGTGGTATTCTAATTTTGGAATCTTCGGGATTAAGGCATTTGGTATCGATTCCTGTGGTGAGAACATTGCCTACGAATATTCCGGGCTTGATCATTTCTTGTTCTAAAATTCCTTCACCACGGGTGGCGGTGTGTACTAGGATTAACGTTTCTGTTCGCGCTTTTAAAGTTACATGGGCTCCGCTGATGATCGAGATATGTGTTCCGAGAATGTTGAGAGATTGACCGGGTCGGATTTCGATGCCGTGTTTTGAGAGGAAATCAAGTCCTAGGAGTCCGTGTGGTCCTCCGAGTAAGTCGTCACGTATTAGTCAGCAGAGATGCCTGATTTGTTTGTTTCCTATGCGGATGGTGAGGTATGCACTACACAGTGTCTTGGTTACGTTTGGTCCGACGCCGTGCAGGGTTACGATTTCTTTCACGGCGGGAACGTCGCTTAGGGCCTGTCCGATTTTTAGCAAAGTAACTTCAGCTCCGGTGTCTAAGAGCATGAGGGCTTTTCCGTTAAGCAACTCTGGTGCCTCGATTTCCACTAGGTTACGTGGTGACTCAGGTTCAGCGGCTATCGTGTTAACCCGGTACGACGAGGTGTGGCGCGTGTCGCGTCTTGAATTTCAGCTTGCTGGCTGGGTTCTCGGGGATTATTGCGTGTTCACGGGGGTCACACCGTCTGGTTCCTCTCGTTTGCGCGGTGGCGTGCGCGGCACTCCTCGAGCGTGTGTCCGGGCTTTTTGCAGTATCTGCATGTTACGGTTACGCGTTGAACTGCCCTGTTATTGGAGTGCGCTCGGGAGTTATTGGAACGGTGTGAGGGTTGGTCGGTAGAAGGACGGGGCGTGCTTAGGCGCGTGTAACAGTTATTGGCGATGTGGCCTACTTTATGGCATCTTCCGCACTTTGGTGCGTCGCGTACTTGCTTATCGCGAGTATTCCCGCGGTAATGCGAATGGTTATTTCTAGTCCTAGAATCCGTTCTTCTTCGATGGCGGCTGCTATCGCCGATTGTAGGTTATTGAAAGTACGCGTTCGGATTATTAGTCTGAGGTGATCCTTCAATCCTCGAGTGAAATAGCGCAAGGCTTGTTTTTCTAGGAGATCTTCGATGGCTGAACTTTGTGACGTGTCAAGGGTGTCCTCGATGGACAGTTCTTTCATTTCGGCTAATAGCCTTTCCATTCTAGACCCGAAATGTTGTACGCTATCTCCTTCTCTCTGTCTACAGCTACTGAAATCGGTCTCTACAGTGTCGGATGACCTTTTGACGGCGAATCGCGTTTTGAGTAGGCAAGTTAATTCCTCGAAGCTATCGATTGTTTTGTGTTGCAGTTCTCGCAAGGCTTTACCTTTTATTTTGCTTTTCAAGATAAGTCGAAGCAGTCGCGGTCGCTCGTTTTCGGGTGCGCACTCTAAGGCGCAATCGACATCGTTTAGGAATGCGAGTAGGTCGGAGCCTCTGTCTCCGTCAAATACTCCGATTAGTCCGAGCGCGGTTACAACTCCTCGGATAGACTGGTTATTTAAGTCACTAGGACCTTTTCCTGAATGTGACATGGCAAATTCGTTTCCTACTAGACTGAAGTCGTGTCTTTTAACAGGGTACCGGCGTTGGGACGGTACGATGACGCTCTCGGGTGTTGTGTGGGCGCTCGACCCGGAGGCGCGATATGTGTCAGCGTTAGTGTCTAGCCTCGGAGCTCGCACGCGGCTTCGTGGATGGCCGGTGTTGCCCAGGGAAGTGCACGCTTCTACTTTTGTAGGGTCTACTGGATTAAATACGAGCC
The DNA here is from genome assembly GCA_910593735.2 of Ectemnius lituratus. Lineage (NCBI taxonomy): Eukaryota > Metazoa > Arthropoda > Insecta > Hymenoptera > Crabronidae > Ectemnius > Ectemnius lituratus. The sequence continues at coordinate 4,994,140 of OU343037.1, forward strand.
TCTTATCAAAGAAGGACTCTAGTGATCTAGAGAATGGCCTTCGCTTGGGGAGAAGGTACCTGAGGGCAAGTGCGTCTTCCGTAGGCATGCAAGGGCCGTGTGAAGGCACTGGTTTACAATATATATATTTTTTCGGATATCACTACGGCGATTCGAGTTTTTTGTTTACTCACAGGATAACTGGCAGGCGCATGCTGCTGGTAGACGACCGCTACTGACCGTGAGGTGTCGGTTGACGTAACTGGAGTCGGCGAGACGATCATGTCTCCTTATCGTCTGTGTCGTACACGATGTTGTCGGCGAGTCGGGATCTGGAGCTCCTTATCGCTCGTACAGGGGACCAGGTGTACTTGGTCCGTTGGTGGATGGTGCGTACCTTGTCGGTGCCTCGGTGGTCGTCTCCGCTCGGCCAAAGGTCCTCGGATCAGCAATGGCACGTTGGTGACGTCCGTTCAGGCTTGGTTATACTTTTCCCGTTAGCTAGGCCGTCTGGCCGTCTCTGACGAGAGAGCGGCTGTCTGGTGAAGTGCGAACATCTCCTAAGAGCTCGTTCGTGTCTCCGGTTTGGTGGTCCTGCCTGTCTCTACCTCAGCAGAGATTGACTTCTAGGTCGTAGATAACACTGGCAATCACGCCACGTTACGGTTTTCAGCAGGCTCACAATTTGACTTCGACGGTGCAGATCCCACACCGCTGCCACCATTTAATGCTGTGCCCTGCGTGGTGACGGCGCAGAGCGGGTAACGGGATCGGAGGAAGTCAGGCTCGTAGCGTTTAAAGGATTGGAATCCACCGGAATTAAACCCAAAACTTAAGGTTTATTGCTAAAGTATAATCAAAGAACTGACAAGAGGTACAGAGTAACTCGCTGATACGCACTGATGTGTTCTGATCGAAATCTGGATAGCGAGTCCCCGTTTGGTTTTGTTTGAGGCAGGCGTTACCTTGGCACGAGGCTCTGATCAGGCGAAGCGACTGAGTGCCTCGTTGCTAAACGTGACTTAGTGGCTAGACGCTCGTTATTGATATCATAATGTATCATGGTCTTTGGACACTGCATCATCCTCTCGAAGAAAGGATTCGACGATATAGCTAGTTTGTGCAATCCGAGAGGCAGCTTTGGGCTCGGGCGCAACAATACGTCTGTGCTAGAAATATTAGAGTGTATGTATGCTTTTGAGCTATGGGAAACCTTTCTATTTTACAAAACAATTACAGGATTGCATTTTTAAAAATCCAGAAAATAAAATATTATTCTTTGAATCCTTTGCTAGCATTCCGTTTTTCACTAGGTACACTGGGCTGGGCTTACTAGGAATGAGTTATGTCATTGTTTAGTACCATTGTTTATGAGTATGCAAGAGAGTTTCTAACTATAGAACTGTTAGTGTTCTAATTAATGGAATTTTAAAAAAAGTGCAGTAACTAAATGGAAAATTTCATAAAAGGCAGTCACTTCAACTTGAGTCAATATATATTTGCACAGTAATTAATAAAACGCATCTACCAGTGCTCATACGTATCTTTCTATTAAAATATTAGTTCTGAGTAACCGCCCTCTGATTCTAGTATCAGATATAGCAGAAACGAGGATGGTTGATATATTAGCTCCTTTCATATATTTTTGACAGTCAAGCATTCAAGACAATGAAGAGTACTTTGGCAAAAAGTATCCACAACTGCACTCCATTCCAGTTTATACTATAATAATAGAAGTAATTATGGAATAGCAGATTTCGATTAGACAATCCATTTCACAAAAATTATTGGCAAAGAACAGTTATGCAGGTCTAAATGCTACAATTGAAAGACATGTTTTCAAACCAGTAACTTCCTTTTGCTTACTAAGATTGAAGAGCCTCACATTATTGAATAAATGACTATTGATCCAACCTCAAACAGCTGTATTGAACAATGTTTGGTTGTTGAGTCAAGACTGCCGAACCCCAGATCTTGCTGTCAAAGCTGTCAAACAGCGCAGAGTAGCCTTCTCAATTAGGCGCCATCTCGGACCCAATGGTCCACCTAAAGTACCCAGCTATACCGCTCTGCATATCAACAACATGGCTACAATGCGGGGAAAATCATGTTTTCGCATTCCCGCTCCTGTGGGCTTATATGAAATGATTTTGGGTTGGGAAAGGTCACAATCGAAAATTGAAGGATTAGTGCAGACCGGATGATACTTGATTGTGCACGATTTCGATGCTTTTATAGTCATATTGATGGGCTAAAAGTTGTCAAAACTACGCTGAGTTTACAACTTTTAGCACCACGGTCGATACGGTCGTTCGCCCCTGGCCGACCCTGATCGACCAGGGTGTGCAGATCGTTGCCGCCCCGGCTGCCCCTTGGACGAAGGTAGCCACGCAGACGCCCCGACAAACCCCTCAGGTGGACACAGGTTCGCAAACCTGCTGGCTCCTGTGGCCCGAGCCGTCATTTCCGCCCCGCAGGCCGGATGCGTGGTCTCAGGCGACCCCGACCACGAGCGACTAGGGGTCTCAAACGGACGCGGAGCGAGTCCTTTTCGCCCGCACCCAGCACAGAGCAAACCACAGGGTCAAGAGTAACCATACGTACCACCATCCGAGAAGAAGGTCTCGGACCTTCTGGACAACCATTTCGAGCTCTACCGGTCCTGGGAACTCACACCGGAGGCCGACAGAGCCCGTGCCCGACATGCGTCGGGAGTCAGCACCCGCTTGAGACGGGCCGCCTCGGCCGTGAGGGCTGAGTCCCGATGCGCCTCTCCCTCCCAAACACGAGCCACCACCACGTCCACCACATCGGCCTCTCAGGGGAAGAAACCCGGTACTACGCCGCCCGGACCCGGATGTTGGCAGTGCGGTCAACCGGGGCACCGGTACTGCTATTATCCGATACCGAAGCAGCTGGAATTCTGCTTCAAGTGCGGAGCCCTGGGACTGACCCTCCGCGATTGCCCGAGGTGCCACGCCACCTGGAAGGAGGAACGGGCCGAGTACGAGCGGCGAACCCCGGTGTCACCTTATACTGCCACCAAAGGGCGTAGACCCTAAAGAAGACCTTGCAGTCGACTCAACATAACACACTGATTCACCTTTCCCGGTCGTTACCTATAAGTTCAATTTCAGAAACAGGGTCCAGAGAACTACCGTAACGCGCCATACGGTCGAGCCTAACAGGAAGTGTAAGAATAGAGGAACCTTGCAGAAGCATCTTGCCACAAGTAAGAAAAAGAACCATCAGACACCAGGTAAGATGTTTAGTATATTTTGTCTTGTAATCTTATGACTTGGACTGGAGAAGCCAAGACTTGAGATATTCCGGTCTTCCGGTCTTTTGTGAGTGAGGGGGGACTTTCTAACGTAGTGTCCTTCCCGAACAGACATAAGAGCGGAAGGTTGCGCACTGCCGACCGTGAGGAAAATAAATACCGCCTCCAAGAAAGGTCATACCGACTCCGTTAACCGCTAAAAGAAATGTTCCGCTCCTAATGATTGTTTGTATTTCCCGTGAGCCATCCCACACCGTGGCCAGGGACGACGCAACACCACCGGCTCCCTGGCGAACATCTTGTGACGGGGCAGCCGCGCCCGTCGCAAGACTCCTGCCCCGCGCCGCTCTCGCCGCGCACTCGCCACTTCGTTTAAATACCGTAGCTCCAAGGGGTACCGCCTGTAGCCATTGAATTATTACTAACGCGCTATCTCTACTTGCGAGCCTCATCTAGCGACGAGGACAACCAGTCGGTCGAGGAGCAGGAGATAAGCTCGAGGAGGAGTGGCCCGGATGCCCCCAACTGCGAGCCATAGTGAGGGTGCCGATCCACCGAGACGCCGAGCCGATCGGGCCGCTCTAAGCCTGGGAGCACGACGGAGGACAGGACGAATACGAACAAACCGGCGTGAACCAGGAGCTCCTAGCGTCCGCAGGCTGAAGACAGCGGCGGATAGCGTAGCGTAGCGAGGCGTTCGATTCTGGCGCGCGGGATCGATACGCCCGCTCTCGACACCGATCGATATCGACCGGCGCGGCAGCATCGAGAGATCGAGAGCGTAAGGCGCCAACGTAACACTGGGCAAAATTTTGGTAACGCCGGAAGCGAGTCACTTTGTGAGCGACTGTGAAGGAGTGCGAGCATAAGTGCAGAGCAGTTTTCGAGAGCGAACGAGGAGTTTTTGTGTGATCTTTGAGGTGAGCCCAGTGCAATTACCTGCCTGCCTAGAAGTATCTGTAGGTCTCGGTGCCGGCCGTTTACGCTCCTGTAGAGGCAGGCCTAGTGCGAGTAACCTTCGGTCATTAGGCGGCTACTTCCTTGGCGCGACTCTTCCAGTCACCGCAAAGTCCCCGGTTTCATTTAGAGCTATAGATTGTGAGGTGTACGAAAGCCAGGAGCGTCACGGCCGTCCACCCCGGACGGTAGTTTTTGGAAATTCGACGAGTCTTTTGGATTCTTCGGCTACGTGGCAATACCGTCAACCACCGCGTAACATCGAGGTGAGCAGCTCTGCTGCAAAGACGATTTTCGGTTGCGAGTTACAACTGGCGTGTCCGAGCCTTACTATCTAGCGAGCGCGAGGCGAGCGCAACGAGGCCAGGTGAAAATTAAATTGTACAGCGGCTACGGGAAAGCCGAGGGTCCGAACGCCGATCGTTCGGATGCGAGCGTGAGGGCTGTAGGGTTTCTGGCCGTCCCGGCCCAATAAACATCTTCGCCACCCATCCGCGTGGGTTCTCTTTGCTTCTTTCTTCCCGACATACAGACTCCGCAACTCTACCATACGCACGAGCCAGCCAGGGGACCATCAGCGAGTGCCGCCGAGCTCCAGAGGTCAAACGAGAGGACACCATCCGGGCGAAGGGACAGACATCATAGAAATTTAGCCTTGCATAGGGCCTGGCGCCCAAACGATTCCCTTCGCGCCTTTCAGGTGACCTCGGAGGAGCCCCGGCGAAGTTGGAGCGCGTCCACCGGAGCCGGCGCGGAACGCGGCCCGGAGAAAACGCTTACAATCTTCAAAGTCGCCACCCGCAGCCACGAGACTCCGGCTCGACGTGGAGACCCCCTTACGGACGACAGCAGCCCTCGGTGGAGTTCCACCACAGCACTGGCCAGGCCGTAGATACTCCGGGCGGTAGGGCAGGCCCATCCAGGAAGAAAGATCCATCGGCGACGGCCACTCGGATCTTCCACAGCGCAGGGGTACGGCCGTGTTGCGGGGGCTCACCGAGCCTTGACGCCCGGACTGCTTGGGGTGGCATACTCGGTCGAAATCAGCCCGGGGGAGTAAACACGAGTCTACTAAAGTCCCACGCACGGAAGTAACGGGCTTTCTTTTCGTGGTAATTAGTACGATCAGTACGAACATTCCGCACCAGTGCTTTCTTTTCCAATGCCGTCTAACTTCGTCATTTTGGTAAGCCAAGCCTTTTTTTCGTGGGAAAATCGCCATGGACATGCCGCCGTCCAGGTGAGAGCGACGGGGTAGTGCCGCTATTCAAGCTATTCAAGCAGGTGGAGAAATTATATATTTTGATATTAGCAATAAACTCATCTCACAATTACTCTGCGAGTATCGACAAACAAATGTTTAAACCGCATTTATAAACATTTAATTATGTGTCATGGGCGAATACTATAGTGTGGCCGGGATATTGTTCGCAATCGGATGGACGTGGAAATGTGCAGCACGAGACGAGTTTATTACTAATATCAAAATATTATTTATTCGCTTGCTCGAATAGCGAGCCATTAAACAAAATATCAGATATTTGGAATAGAACTGGAACGAGAAGATTGCAAATTCAGCGTCTTCCCACGACAACTATTGTTATTGGACAAGCGTTCATTCTAATAATCATAGGCTGCTTTCTGGAAATTCAGTTCACAGTAATGTTATATGACACAAGACTAAATACGGTTAATACTATATAATTCAGAATTTAAAATAAAACCGTTTCATTGGAGTGCATAAGTAACGTCTCCTCGAGATTTTGCATTTCTCAATTAATCAATAGACGGCCGGTATCTGTCACGATGCATTTCGTGTAAGTTAACGCGACACGCGACACAAGTGACATTACACGGCTATCAAAACAATTACGTAATGTTGATATTACCGATAATTCGATGCTAAAAAGCTGATTCCAAGTTTGGTGCATCACCCTGTACAGCATGTGAGGAAGATTACATAAATGTCATATTGTTACATATTCACCCTCTCGGACTACTTTTCTTAACATTATTTCATACGTAGATTCAATAATTATAACTCGCTAGCTTCCTACATTGAATATTCCTGCGTATTTTTCGAGCCTTAAAACTGTGACTTCGACTCCTTCCTTCCGTCTTATCTCTAGTTTTAATAGCTTTCTAGTAGGGGAGCAAGGCGACGTGCACACGGTGCATCCGGTTAGTTCCTAGAACTCAGACTTATTCAGACTCCCTTGGCGCCCTATACTCCCACCATACCCCTTTTCCCTGGATTTTTCGGGTATTTAACCCCTAATTTCAGGAGCTAAGGGGGAATCAGTTCCAAACTCTCATCGACAGCGAAGCTCTGTCACTCGGACCAGCGAAGAACATCGTAGTAGATCGAGCATTAGTCTCCTTCAAAACCAGCAAATATTACCGTACGTACATCGTGTCATATCGCGATCGTCACAGTTCTTAGTCACAGTTCTTAGCCACAGTTCTTACGTTTAGTTTCTCCCCCGTTCAATATCGTAACGTAATACGAGTTTATTTTAAGTATAATCCAAATTGTAACAACATTTCGCTTCCGCTGAAACTCTCATTATATACTTATGTATTGTATTTTCATTCAGAATATATTGAACATTGTTTTAGTTTTTATTAAGAAAAACACTGCTTCTTTAATGGAAATTCCTGTTCAGTCATCCTTGATTTAAATAAGCACATATAAGGAAAAGAATAATAAAAGATCCCACGAGGATACACTTTTACCGCTCAAGGTGTATCCGGCGAGCAATAGTAAGATTTAACTTTAGCCTGGGGCATTCTTTCATGATCAATGAGCAAGATTGAGTCTGGTTAAGGTGAAATAGCCTTTAGCACGATCCCAAGATTGATATAGGGCCTATTGGGAACTACAAGACTCTAGTCTGGCAAAGGTGAAATAGCCCTTTGCACGATCTCAGAGCATATTTAGGACTCGCGAAGCCTGGGTCGTAACAATATAAATATTTTACAATATAAACCTTCAACATAATTCAAAGGATTCAAAACATACTAAATTAAACTTAATGGTAAAACTGTTGATTTTAGCATAAACATGTAGTGATGGTGAATGACATGTTCTTTCTGTAAATAAAACTGTGAAGTGACACTTTATATAACATGTATTCAAGACTATGGTAAATATCGACAAGCATTCCTTTTTGTGATGAAGTAAACCAACATTGATTTTGTCATCCATACATACACTACCATTATCAAATCCCAGTTACCTTTCAATGTAAATATGGAGTTCCCCAGTTTTAGCTTTTATAGCACACTAAATATCGAACTAATAATAAAACACACTTACAATCTAAAAAATATTAATTTCTAGTTTAAGTTAGGTTGTATTAGCCTTCTTATATTTTCAAATAATATTTCGTATTGGTGTGCATACCAATTAAATTCTAATTTATTATCCACTATTTCTATATGCAGTGAAATTTGTCAATATAGCCCTTGTTAAGAAAAATATGCAGAGTTCATACTCACAAGAAAAAAACAGCCTGGAAAGAAGTTGATGAAAATTTTGGAGAGAGAATGGTAAATCCGCATTAGATCCAGCCTAGCTATGTTTACTTCAGTTAGTTTATTTAATTTTGGTTGACTGTGGGTTAGATCCAATAAAGTTATTTTCATTTAATTTATGTATTTCTTGCTGTTGGTTCCATCAGCAGAATAGAACATTATATTGGATATTTTTCAAAATTCATGAGAGTGCTTCCAGTCCATCGAGATCATTTCCATTAATTTTTTGATAGAAAGAAAATGACATGGTCGACATTAATATATTCCTAATAGCATGATAATTCAAATAAAAAAGCTTTTCTTGTATACAAAGACCATTCCCAAATAACTGAGTCTATCTTCTATAGTTAATATAATACTGACATTATATAAAGTATGTTTTATTACTAATAAACCGAATTATCAAAAAGTCTGATCATCATAAGTGGCTGCAACTATACCCCAAGGTATACGTATACATACACAGAAGCATAAAAAGTTTCACTTTAGTGTTATTTTTGCTCAAATTAATAAATAGTACACATTAGTGAGTCACAAAATGACTCGAAAGAGAGCATAAAAGAGTTAGAACTCGTACAATTTTTAATAAAAGCTTAGAATGTACGTGATTAATCGCACTTTATAAAACACTTTATAATTCACTATTCTTTATCTTGCCTTATTATTTGAATACTGCCAGTTCGTCTATTTTCGTGTTATTGTACGTTGTTGTAATAAATCTAATCATATAGTACACAAATATTTCCCACCATTTCCATATATTTGAATATAGTATATTATATACTTCATGCATTAACAGTCCTATAAAGAGAAGCCAAAATACATTGGTATAACAGTTATAAATACTGTTATAAATACACATATTTTATAATACAAGTATATCTATAGACATACTGTATATTAATGATTAAATTAATTAGATTTGAATTGAATGTCAGGTTAGGTACCGGAAATCGGTATACTATTGTCTATTCCGGTTTCCCATCACCTTGCAACTGCGAACTTCGCGAATTATACACCACATTTTCGGCATATAAAGGAATGGAGGGGGCAGGTTCAACAGAAATTGTAATCAAGTAAGCAACGATGTCCTACCTTTTTGTATTTACATATCGCATGTAAATACAATCCTCTATACCTTGGGTCCCTACTATTTACGATGACTCTAGTGTAATTTCATGTGCATGCAATATTGAGAAGAACTATATTTTAAAGCTAAGCTAGACATATTTGTGAATTGTCATCGACAACAGACAGGTGAGCTCGATTGTCAGCCGGAACTTGGCTCGAAGCAGAAAGTAGTAAAAAGGCGGTGCAGTTTAGTGCAGGCGACTTGGACTGGTCGTGAAAGCCAGGCGAAGCGAATTACTGGGAATTTCGAACTAATAGAAGCATGAGCGAACAGAAGCTAGCTCTGAGCGAAATGGAGGTTGACGAGAACAATGCACCAGCGATGGAAGTGCCGATGGAAGTCGACGAGGAATCTGCGGCACGCACCGCCGGCACCTCGTCCAATCCACCTAGTGCCATAAAGGTGATGGCATCTTCGGGCACTGTTGGCTCGGTTTCCATAAGTCTCCATCCACTGGTTATCATGAATGTCAGCGAGCATTGGACCAGACTACGCGCTCAAGAGGGCACCGATCAGCTGGGTACAGTTTCCAGGATTCTCTAATTCTAATAGCAGTTGTGTAATTCATTAATTTCACTGTACAGCGAGCTACGTTACATCTTTGAGACTCATAGTACATAATGGCAATTTACAGTGTACGGCGCACTCATTGGGAAGCAGAAGGGACGCAATATCGAGATCATGAATTCTTTCGAACTGATGTTCACCTGTATCGGTGACGATGTGATAATAGATAGAGATTACTATAATACTAAGGAATCCCAGTTCAAGCAAGTGTTCAGTGACATGGATTTCTTGGGATGGTATACGTCCGGCGATTTGCCGAATGAAAAAGATATTAGAGTGCACAAACAACTCTGTGAAATCAACGAGAGTCCAGTCTTGCTTAAGCTGGATCCCAGGCCAAAAAATACAGATGTAAGTTTGAACGAATGTTGATTACAGCGAGATTGGGGAAAAGATCAACGTTTTGAATTAGGAAAAGCAGAAATAACTTGGAAGAATCTTATTCTTTTCGACAAACTCTTTGGAGGTTCTTTACTTTCCATATTGTTTTTGATTGCACGGGTGATTAACTTACCTTTGAATGACTTCCGTCAATATTAGAATTTTATTACGAATATCAAAAACATACGAGCTATCAATAATCGTCCAACAGTTTGTGCAAACAGTAATACGACTAAGAAACAGCACTAATTACCACCTAAATAACTTATTGTACAAAATTACCAATCGATAAAAATATTTGCAAATTCTAATGCAAACATATCATCCCGATGGGATAATTATAAATGATATGATCATTGTAATTCTATGCAAATGAAACTTATCTGGACACTAATTTAAAGGACAACATTTGTCTATCCGTATCTTCATGATAAACTTGAAAATGACTGAACTGATTTTAATGCAATTTTCTCTCCTCTATACAGTTGCGATCCAGTCAAACTGTAGGCTATAGAATTTTACAATATTTATTATTTAAAGACGGTGCTTTAAGACTAGATCCAAAATTTCAAATGGAGTGGGAGTTTGTGCTATACATTGTTAGAAGATACACCCAGCAGCCTGTTGTACCTAATATTACATTATTATTAATGTGCGCACAAATGAACACTTGAGGGCTGTCACAACTATTCTTGTATTCGAATAGCTCAATTTTCCATTCCCTTTGAAATTTTTGTGTTACTTTTGAGGGAGTCGTAATTAATAAATGTGTTCCATAGCCTTTGATTTGCTCAAATCATAACTCTATAAAAAAGAGAAAAGCGCATTGGAATGTGTTCAATGATTCTCAAGATTGCATAGAGTTTTTTGTGTATAAGAAAATATTTCAATCCATTTTGTGATTACCTTAAACATACGTACATGCAAACATTCTTTATAATATTCAGTATAGATGTACAATGTACATATATGTCCAATAAGAAATGGAGTACGACAGTGCTGCTTTGAAAGGCAAATGAAACACCCTGTACATAATGGTATCTTGTAGATCAGAATCTCTCAGTGTATCCGAAAGAAAGAAAGCTTTCAAGTTTGGTTTATCAGAAGCCATGCTATCTTTATTTTTTGTAATTGGATCTTAATACAGATATTATTGTTCTAGCAATTATCCGTCTCCATGTACGAATCTGTGATTGACCTCGTTAATGGAGAAGCTACAATGCTGTTTGTGCCATTGACCTATACTTTGGCTACAGAAGAGGCAGAAAGAATTGGTGTCGATCACGTAGCAAGAATGTGCAGCAATGATCAAGGAGAAAGCTCTCTGGGTAATGATTCTTGAAATTATAATCTTTATAAACCCGACGCAGATGCAAACGTTAATTATTTCTGTCCCGAATAGTTGCCGAACACTTGACTGCTCAACATAGCGCTATCAAAATGTTACATTCGAGAGTAAAGTTGGTCCTGAGATATGTCCAGGCTGTGCAAAGTGGAGAGTTACAAGGAAATCACGAAGTGTTGAGAGCAGCTTGTTCCTTGGGCCACAGATTGCCCGTCTTAAATAATCCCAAGTTTAAAGCAGACTTTTATAATGTATGTATCTTACAGCTTACAATAGTCCTTGAACTACAAGGACACATTGAATTAAATTTACGAATGGTAAAACTGCAATATTATTTTCAGCAATGCAATGACTTTGGTCTAATGACTTATCTCGGCATCATAACAAAAGGCTGCAACAATATTAACCAATTTGTCAACAAGTTCAATATTTTGTATGATAGGCAAGGAGTTGGCCGCCGTTTGCGAAGTCTGTTCTTGTGATAAAGTAACGAAAGTTTTGTTTTTACACTTATCCCTTTTTATTACTTAAATTAACAAATGCTGAACTCAGGATATATAGTGCAAGATAGTCAAGCATCTGTCTCTGTAAGTATACATGCAGTACTCTTATTGTATTGATTATAAAATAAAGTTATAGAAAATATCTAATATTCTGAGGCAGTATCGTCGATGACAGCTTCATGCGTTGTTCAAAATTACGATTCGATTTTATTGAGCTTGCGTCAAAATAAAGTGGCATTTCTATTATGATTATATAAATTTATTAACATGTGCCTTGTATATATTATTTTTATCTGTTACAATGATAAACATTCAAGTTCAAAACACTCCCAACACAGTATTGCTTTAAATGAAATATACTGTAAGAATACATAGCTCGCCCATGTCGATGTTTTCATACATCGTTCTGTTAGTGGAAGACATCTTGTAGTTACTGTATTTCTTTCGCGCAAGCATTTTACTTTCACAGGTAACATTACTTCTCCTTTTATGTATGTTTTATGTACTGTATGGATCAATAATTTACATAATCCGTAGTGTATAAATTATACTTTATATAAAAAAGCGGCCTATAAAATACTACGAAAAGTCTTCTAAAAATCTATCTGATTATGACGTATTCATAGACTTAAAATATATATGCCCACTTATAAATATGACTGTACAAAATATAGTTTAATATATTGTGCCTCGTTAATTATTGCAGGTAACAGTAGAGTTACGTATTTTATACAAACTTAAATGAAAATTGACTCCTCGCGCATGACTAGACCTTCGAAATTCAATGAGCTCTTTTGAATTATGAATTTCTTTTATAACTTAACAGTAGTACCATATTATAGTGTATATTTGTATATTTCCTATCATTGGTTGTCCGACTAGATTTTGATAAATGAGGCATACAGTACTTCAGAAAGACTCTACAAGTAGTGATCATTGAATTATGAGTCATTGTAAGAACTTAAACTTTGATTACTCTTGCAGGTCTGCTTGAACTTTAATACTCCTCATATAGTTCATTTGACCATTGTGCTATGCTGTACTCTACAAAAATCTATTTTACTTATTTACTCCTTTGATATATCACCGTCCAATGCGACTTCATCTGATATTGCGACGATATGATGCGTTTGAAACGGAACACGAGAGGAAAACTCTCTTACCGCACTGTATAATTACAACTGTTCTTCTTTACCATACAAATCCCATTTGTTTGTACATTGTGCTTTGGAGTTTTATGCCTCAGTTTTGCATAAGCTGTCCTCAATCATGGAAGCGAGAATATCCACCAGAACGGACAGCGTTGAGTCGGGCTAAGGACTCGGTTTATCCATTCCAATTACTTCTTCGAACAAACTGTTCCGCCCTTCCACTCTTTCTTCTACCGTTTGTATTGCAAATCTTAAAGTTGCCGCGGCCAAGTCACCAACCGACCATCGTCTATCAATTAGCACTCTGCTAACTGTATCTAACTAAAATGACAATATTGCTACTAGTGATTTCATCTTGAAATAGAAATTGCATCACAGTAACGTTACTGTTAGTTCAGATATTATTGTTACCTTCGACAAACTGGCGTTCCCGGCTGTATAATATATTAATTTTGGTGCGCCAGCCAAAGATGCAGCAAGCCACTGAATCACCAGTTTCAGCTGAGGGTCGCCTTTTAAACGATTACCGCAACCCCAATTGCCTGTTGCAATCGGTAATAAGCCACCACCTTGTGGGCTGCTCTCTCTAGGTATCTAGAAGTAAAGCAGAACGAATTCATATTCTAAATCTAAGAGAGTTCTAAAGCAATATATTTGGTTACACAACAGATTCATAGTTCAGAATATGATTAAGTTACGACATAATCAGAATATTTGAAGGCTGTTACAATAAGAGAAAATTAGCTGCAAGGTTTTCATAAGTTTATCGCAAAGGCATAGAGAATCTATGATACTGATAGAACTTATGTGGTTCAGATAGAATGAGAGACATATTATTAGTCACTGAAATCGTTAGCGAAGCGATTTAATTAAGGGTATATTCCTATTATTAACAGTACACTGTCGTGCTGCTTGTTATAATTCGAGGTGGTTAATGGGAAGCTTAATTATGTTAACACTACAGGCTCGTTTCGAGCGAAACAACTCGAGAGGAATGCGGCGTGAGTAATTACAAGTGCATGCAATGCTTCAGTGATTATAGTTAAGGACATCACTGCAAAATGTATCTGCTCACGTTATGTGAATATCGCAATTGGGAATTTTGCATGGTTCCTTGTTTTTTGATGTTGTTATCGGAAGTTTGGCACACTTCCTCATCTGTTGTAGATCTACTTGGTGCGGAAGGCTTAGAGAGACATACAGTAGTTTCATCTTCAGCCAATGTTTGGTAAACTTCAGACGTGAATGTAACTGCCAAAAGTTTTCTGCGCTGCGAATCCTTTACCCCATTTGATACTGTTTCGGTGCATAAAGCATCTTCGTAACAGTCTACACTTTCTGATTCCGATACCTGTATATTTTAATGCTATAATAAGATCCGACACTTGTGTGAAAGGACTTGCCACATTAATTAATATCCGATTAATCAATTCGCCAAATCATTGTCTCTCATTCCATCGTTTTTACATGGTAGTACGGGCCTGGATGTCAATTAAAACCACTACGACGTTGCTACTGATTATTAGAGCTGCAAAAACCTAAAACTATCGCTCATGCATTTTCATTATAACTTCTTGGGTCATTTAAAATTCGGATGATATTGACCACGGGACGAACAATATGCCGTAAATAATCGTTAGAAGGAATATATCTTACGGATTGTTGTCTTCTATTTTTTTGCCGTGCAAGCTCCAAGCTCAAGCTTCTAACTGCCAGCGCTAGCTTGTGCCTTTGGTTCTCGTCCACGGAATCAATCAGCGGCTGCGGTTCGCCCTCCTGGAGCGGGACGCCTGCGAAAGATTCGCTCAATGCCCGTTTTAAGAGAGAACCAGCAAACCGCACGACAGCTCTGTCTCGTGCATCTAACTCACGGGACTCATTCGCTGCAATCGGATCCTCCAGCCACTTCGCCAATTGTTCGTAAACTTCTTCAAGCTCTGAACAGAAGTCTGCTTTACCGCAAGGCGGATAACAATGTACAATTAAGTCACTGCTTGTCGATAACAATAAGTGTTTTCGATTAGCTTACAATAGATCCTGTGGTACTAACCGGAATTATATTCTGTACTAAAACTGTATTTACTGCTCGCACTAGTGTCCCGTCTTTGAAGCATGGGCTGAGACTGCCGAAACCTGCCTAGCCATTTTTGTTCCGCTTCCAATGATTCCTTTAAAAATTCTTCATCTACAGTTTCATCCCGTAAAACGAAACCCCTCGAACCTCCCCTCTTCACTCTACCATATTTTTTAGGGAATAAATTGCAGAAGATCAATAACTACTATTCGCGTGGCGAAGAGTTCAAAGATTCGATAAAACGTTTCTTCGTACTTGATCTCCGGATCGCACACATGACTTCCTGATACGCTGATTCCCACAGCGTAACTACTTTCGCCAGACGATGTGTTTGACGATGGCCCGCCGCCAGTAGCCGTTCCTTCGCGCTTTAAAGCTTCTTTTAGCCGTTGAGCAAAGGTTTCCCTTCTTTCAGGCGTATCCAATTGTGAACTATATCGCCTACATAACTTTTGCTCTTCTTCCTCTGTAAGAGAACATCTGTATGTGTGACGTTTACACACGGTCACCGAACAAGAAACTCGTAGACAGGATCTGCTTACCGTCCACCTCCTCGATAGTGTCTTTGGCGCTGTGAAAACTTTCTGTACTTTGACTATTACAACTACTGTACACGGACATTTGTCCAAGTGATTTCCTAGTCACTGGTAGCACTTCTCCGCTCGAACCCAGAACAATAAATCTACTTCTTCTATTTGTGCAACTAGACTCTTTGGAAGTTCTGTGAGGACTCGCAGTACGTGTAGATTTCCCGTTCGGTTTACCTCGAATTTCCGACAGAATATCTAGTATACCTTGCTCCTCGCGTAATGCAGGTTTTTCTACAAACAGACAGTATACATACTCCAGATGTAAGCCCTGATGTGTTGTAAGAATTAATTGTTATGATTTGCAACGCTTGTTACCTTCGGGCTGATTATTAGCGACGGCGACCTTCTCTTTTTCAACTTCTGGCGGAGTGCTGCTGAAACTTTCGCCGATCGGCGATAGTCTTCTCGATCCTAATCCTACATCGGACTCCGACTCTGACCGTATGGGCTCTGTCGGACTACTCGGTATGTGTCTTTGTCGAAAGCCGAGAAGTGATTTGTTCATCTCCCTCAGGATATTATCCTCCTCGAATTGTACTAATGGTAACTTCGAATAATCCTCCGGATCTATACAGCACACGGTCACCTGTGGCGTAACAGGATGCGGCAGATGTGAGAATAAGAATATTACACAAAATGATAACGCATGTACCCACGATGTTCGGTTTTTGTAGACCTTCGAATACAGCTCTGTGCTTGGGATCGTTGACCTTGGACATTCGTCGAACACCCTCGACAATTAGAACTTCGTTGTCTTCCAACGCTTCGACTGATAGTATGGCGGCAAGCATTTCGGGATGCATTGCTAACTAAGAATACATTGATTGATCTGTAACTCTTCATTCCATTTTATTAAGACAATGAATGAATGAATTCCTCTTATTTACATATGCAGTTTCCTGTGTGATATCTCCGTCGAGCACTCCGCCACCGAGCTTCGCACTTGCAAAGCATACATGGAGTACTTTACAGTCTGGCTCGATTCGTTCTATTCGGCCCTCATGTCGAATCATCAATGGACATAAAGGAACACTACTTTCTAGCCAGTCTTCAATAGTTAGCCAGTGTTTCGAGCTCATTATCTGCCAGAATATTTCTTGTATGAGAAAGTGTTCGAGTTTATTATAATTATGAATCAATTATCGATTGATTAGGCTTACTTGTCTAGATACAATCATTTTCCCTTCTAAGGCCTGGTCAGTTTCGAGGAAATCGTAATAGTGTAGAATGCTTCTTAATTTTGCTTTTTGACCTTTTCTGAAAGAGAACAGTATTCTGAGTGAGTGATTGCTCGTTCACAAATCATCGCTTTGCATGTTAGAGTTTTGAGTCTTACTTTTGAAGGTGTTTAAAGAAATTCGTGAAGTTAAAATCTCGAAGTGTAGGGTGCGTCTTCGACGTTCGTTTTGGATATGTCGAGAAGAAAGCATTTGCGATTAAAGCAGAAACGAAGCCGTAGCTATACTCGACGATGTCACCTGATAAAAGGGAGAAAATCCAGACTTAGACTGTGGATGAACAGAAACTTAGTATACCCTCGCTAGTACTGGTAAACATTTACCTTGTTGTTGTAAACTAAAATGTAAACCCTGCGGTGGTTTCGTCGCGCGCAGAGCTTTCGCCCGCTCGACTATTCTTGGTATAGTCTTTGTAAATACCTGCTCTCGTTCCTTGGAATCGAGATCGCTATCGAGAAACTTGCCGAATTCGGAGAATAGGTCTGGCTCTTGAATATCTTCCTCGGGATCAAGACTTATACTGGAAGTAATCAATGTGTTTACAGCTATTTGTACGTAATAAATCAGCATTTGTATTTCGAGAATTTCGAATCCACTTACTTGCACATATCGTGCAATCTTTGCATCGCATCTATAAGATCTTCCGAATTCTTGGCGGCTGCCGCTCTGTCCAATTCTTTCACCACAGCGGGCCACCATGGTAAATCACATGGTAACATTACCAGTGCCATTGGTGCAAGTGTTCTAAAAAAAATCAACCCATTCAAATTCATGTTTCGATGCTTTTTTTAATGAAAGTTCCAAAATCGAGTTTTTCTTTCACAATATTAATTCTTGTTACAGTAGAATTTTTTTTTATCTGAATCACGTTTATTTCAAGGTTCTATTATAATAATACTCTGTTACATTATTTATATGGTTGTTTATAATGCTGGTTTTTATGTATTTCTACAAAAACCATAAAAAGAATATGACAGTGGATTCAGACGGAAGATAATTTGGATAGTACGATTCGGATTATAGAAAGCTTCCACCCTAGTTGTTCGAACACCGTCGAAACCCGGAATCGCAGTATTAGAAATTAGAATAGAGAATGGTAGCAGGCGTAGCAGCTGTGTGTCCAAAAAATAGAAGCATAGTCACTGCACCGAATTTCAGAAAAGAAATTTTCTTTGGCAGTCAGCCCGCGTCTAGTTTCATTTACACGACGTGTGCATACATCAAGCGTGCGCGCGCGCGCGCCCCACTATGCTAGGATAAACACTTCTTGCTGCAGTCTCGATCCAGTTAAAATCTAAACACTTGTTATATGAACGGTATATTCCCAAAAATCGCCCACACTCAATACCAATTCGACAATCTTTCAATTTTAAAGCAAATATAACAAAATAATTACTCACATTAGAACGTGCAATAGTACATGGCACTCATGCAAAAGATATAAAATTATACACACAATTATGACAAGTTTGAACTCGGCGCGAAATACTGTCAGATCGAACTTGTTCAATCGAATCGAGTCAATAAGCGCGCGAATTTTCGAAATTTCAAATGGTCGATAGCCCGTTGTTTCCTTTAACCGATTACTTCTGCCATACTACACATTTAACAAAGGAAGTGAAAATGAAGGACTGTCATTAGAACTATCACTATACAACTATTACTGACTATATTTATTATCGATTTTCTATATCCAATAACTATTTTTTTCTCAATAAATCATGCGAAGAGGTGAAACTAACGCACATTAAAGCAGCCAAGAAGGATTTAACCGAGAACACAGGTAACCGCAATGCTTGCGGTTGTTCAAACTGAAAGCGTTCCGGTGAAGCACAGGGCCGAGAGTGCTCATGCGCCAATCGGAGGGCTGTTTAGTTAGTAACCTCTCGACACGAGGAGGGTATAATTAGTTTCTCTCGCAGCCGGGTAGAGAAGTCGCCGGCGGATCGTTGCGAGTCCACTTAAAGCTCGGTGTCCGCTCATCAGGGAAGCATGGTGGGCGCGCACAAGCGTGCAAACCGAATTTACATAATCACCTATTTCGCTGGCTGTGGCAGTCGATCGAACGATACTGGAGCAGTGGACGAAATCACATCTTCAATCTGGCAAGGGTGCTCACCGACCAGCAGCACATATTGTCGGGCAGGGTCGACTGCGAGCTGGCCGAACAACAGGCAGACCGGCACATAGTCGGCCCTCTCGCCAGTCGATTCGAATCCCCTCGGCTTCTTCGCCCCTCCACTTTCCGCACAAAGAAAACCTGCTGTGCGTTGCCGCACACTCGACGGCCCTCCGGCAAAGGTCTGCAATCGCACTGAAGGACTCGACTAGCTTTGACACCAGCCGGAGGAGACTATCCCGGGGACCTCTGCGCGAGATTTATCGAATCCACGATATATTCGGGCTGACTTCTGTGCCGAAAGTAGCAGAAGCGTTACTAGTGTTACTACCAGCAATATATCGCCGAGCGCGCACCGTGCGATCGCCGCTGCTCACTTTGCGCTTATACTTTGCTAAGCTGCCGCAAAACTACTGCTGGCGTTGCGCGCGCTATTTATAGAGCGGCGCCGGCGCCCTGCCAATCCCTATATAGCATTTTTGACAGCGAGAGACGACGTTTTCCCTGCACACTCTCGCAATATCATAATCACTTGGTTGCCGAGGCAAATCTTACGTCGAAAGGTTCATTAATCTCTTCCCCGACGAAGCTCGTGTCGAATGCTGGCTGTCCAATTGCTTCAGACACCCCCGTCGAATTTTCGAATTTGAATTCGTCGGTATGACAGCCCACTACAATGTCCATTGTGGGAAATTGAAGAAACGATGCTCATGGAGAATTTATTGACTGCTGGACATGTATTAATTAGGTATACTCACTGAAGAAGTAATTCTTTTTTCTTTATTTTTAAGTGTTTATTTGAAATGTATGATGGATAGAAACCAATTTTAATAATATTTTTTACTAATTATGTGTAAAATAGCATTGGAACTTTGCTGAGGTCTGATGGATGGGGAGTTTCTCTTGACCGAACGCGACTTAGGAGTATGTATGTACCAGCAAATAAAATTAGTATCGAGCAACATTCGGCACAGGAGATCCAAGTATTGAGTTAAGTACATGGATAAAAAAAGTAGACGCACACCCAGTTTTTGAAAAAAATAATTGTTAAAGAAGAAAACTGTTTTCTGTGAATAGAAATATATAGTATAGGGAGACAGGTTTGTTTTTTAAAAAAAATTGCTCGAAAAATGCTGGGTGTAGCAGGATGTGTAGGTGATGCATCCTGGATGTTTTGCAGGAGCTAATCTACCAACTCATTATACTGAATATTTACTCGTGTTATTACTTTTATGCAGTGTGTTTAGATTATATGGATTAATTGTAAAATGGTGTTTCATACTCCATTTCATGGCCCAATAATACATATTACTCTTAACCCTTTCGATATTTATGTTGAGTATGCTCGTCATGACAAGATAGAATTTTTGTTTAATGTAATGACGAGTAAAAATTGCATTTGCCATTTAAAATAAAACTTGGATAAAACAAAATACTTTTTTAGTATTCAGTGGTTTACTGCTTTTTAACGACTTAATCAAATTTCATATTGTCTTCTCAACGCATTTGAATTTGAAAGTTGTTGAGTTTTGTCGTTATCCATTAAAAATAATTAGGCATACAAGAGCTTAATGCACCTTTTCAGCATAAAATAAAACACTTGAAGGGTTAATTAACAAATCCTAGGCTGCAAGTAAACACCAACACAGACGAAACTGTTTGTGGCAAGTCATCAAAGGAAATTGTCCCTCATATCTTTTTCTTAAGACAATTTATCGCAACGGTTACGTCTGTTTCATCTGTTCTGTTGGCAAATACTGTTCAACTGCTTCAGACTTCTCCGAATTTTCGAATTCCAATTCGTCGGTATGAAAGGCAACTAGAATTCCGATCGTTCCAAATAAAGAAAACGATGTTTAATAAGAGTTTATCAACTATTAGGTATGTGTAAACTACACATTCATCCACTGAACATGTAGATTAAGTATGTATTCTAAAAAAGTTTTTCTGCAAATCAGCGTTTTAGAACTCTGTCAGTTTTTCAAAGTTGGTCACATTTCTTTTTTTCTATTTTTATATCGCATGTCAGGTCTCAAATAGACATCATGTTGCTATTAATTAATAAGGCTAAGATAGTTGTCTCACGGCAGTACCGTTAAAAACTTGATGGTAAATTGACGACTTTTGGTCATGTAGAGTCGCACTGCGCTCTTACACATGGAAGTTTGTGTATACGGTTATAAATCGCGAAATAAATTAAAACAGTAATTTTATTATATGTTATATGCTATTATATACTGACCACATAGTGATAGGGAGAGTATATTTTATAATGTAATACGGGACCGACTTGCTACCTACTACTGCATTGACTTCCCAGTTGGCCAGCGCGCAATTCATTTCAAAATTTAAACATACTTTTTGAGCAGCACTTGGTTCTCATGACTTGCTTATGTGGCTAATTCATTTTAGCCACATGAGCAACTCAAAATAGCTAGATCAGATATAAATATAGCTTTCTTACAGTGGCAGAATACCTATGTTGTACATCGTAAACTTTTAAGCCACACTAAAATGTTAGAAATAAAATATGATAATTAGAGAAATATTTTGCAAAAATATATTTTTATATTATATGTGCATAATCAAAATAATGTATTAAAATGCTAAAATACCGAAAAACAGTCGAAGAGAAAGTGACATAATAGTACTTTATAAAAGCATTCGAGGTCTCCTTTCGAGGATTCTTATGAAAGAAACCTTGAATGCTTTTGTGAATTACTATTATGTTGCTTTCTCCTCCACTGTATTTTGTTATTTACAACATTTTAACACGTTGTTTCTGTTCCATACTTGTAATACAATAGCATATTTTTAACAAATATTTGTTTAATCACTATATTTATATCACGAAGACCATATTAATACATTGCAAATAAATGCATCGGCATCGACAGTATTGCGAAAGGAACTTAATTATAACATCCGATGACATTATCGACGCGATCGTGGGCTAAAGATTTGGTTCGCCTTTCGGTCGGAGACTTCGATGCCCGATAAAGAAATGCCGCTGCTCGGATACATTATTGCCCATTGAAATCACTGCTAACGAAGAATGCCCACTGTCGATCCAGTTAACTCAAGACTCAGGCGCCGACGGTGCAAGGATAACTCTGACATCCCTTCTAAATAACATAAAGGACAACGCTTGTCTGTTTGTATGTATTTTTGCTATAAACTAGAAAACGGTTGAACCGATTTTAATACCATTCTTTCCCTTTGTATAAAATTTCAATGGAGGTAAATAAGTCAAAGTACTATTTCTATTAATATAACGGATAACATTTATTTGTCTGTTTGTTTGCTGGAAACTAAAAAATTGCTGAATTAATTTTAATACGATTTTCTCTTCTGTATTATGAAAAAGTATCGCCAAATCAATTCCAAAAGTGGCGTCAAAGCTATCAAAGTTTAATATAGGGTGTTTTCTGATGTAACACCAATAGGTGACCAACATCGAACCCGTTTTTAAATAGCACAGTATCGCCTACAAATTCACACGTACCGCCGTTTGGTTTCTTATTAAATCAGTTTGCACCTTCAGAGTATAGAAGCGATGCTTTAATTGTCCTTAAATACTTGTCACAAAAACCCAAGTTATTATTAATGTTTACAGAAAAATCGTTACATTAATGTAATTTTTAGACTCATTTTATAGACAAAGAGCGGAAAAGAGAAAGCTCATAGTCGTCTTTGTGAAAATTGGTAATAATTACAATACTATTAGGTTCAGATTGATGCATTACATTTTTTGTCAACTAATGTTTATAGGTTAATAAATTTAAAAAATTACAACATTACCAGGTTTCCTAAATCGCACCCCCTTGGTGTCGCCCAAATCGAACTGATGCGATTTTAGCAATTTGTACCTGTATATACAGGGTGATGCGGTAGACTTGGAATTAAATTATTATAATTCAATTACGAAAATGTCAATATTACCGATAATTCGATGGTAAAAAGCTTATTCCAATCCTACTTACCTGACCTGATTCCAAGTCTACCACATCACCCTGTAAGTACATACAATCGCGCTGGTCCTTAAATCGCACCCCCACCTTAAAAATTTACATATGGCGCTATGTAGTTTTCATTAGGCTAGTTTCTACCTATAAAGTACCACAATAATACTTCTCTTGTTTCTAAAGTTTTGCCTCAAAAACCAATTGATATTGTCGTCCACAAAAAAGTTACATTTTTGCTTTTACATTATTACTGTTTTATACTATATTTTGTAGCCGGTTTACAAAAAAGATAAGATAAATAGTAATGATTGCTAAACCTGGATCCCAAAAATTTGCATTTTTGATAATAAAACATTTTAACCCATTTTTACGTATTCTTCAGTGGCTTCCTTTAACCAAATATAATTTTATTTTAGTTTTTGAGGTTAATGCTTCGATTGAAAATATTAATCTATTTAATAGTGCGTTGCCCCTACAAATAAAAATTATTTATTCTATTTTACTATATGCGCAAAATCTTTATTAAAATTATAATTTCCAATTGTAGGGTGATTTTGAATACCTGTTGCCTAAATTGTACGATTGAGAAGGTTTGCAAATTCAATTATTTCCAAACTGATCATCATGTATTAAAATTATAAAAACAATCTATAAGAAAGGGAAAATACTGCCGTGTATCATCACAAAAATAATATAAAGAAATGATTCTTCATTTGCGAGTAACAAGCCCTAATAGAGAAAGTAGAACGATTCGGGCAAGGAATGGGCCGAGTTATACATCGCTAGAAACATTTGCAAGTTAAAACGACTGTTAATATCAGAACAGCAATTACTGACAAGTACCGTACTGTGGGTGTTCACGATTCTATTGAAAGCGCACGTCTCCTATAGTTAACTTGGATAATTGTCGTCTATTGTGCGTTCATCCAGAGTGCATAGGACTGCAACCATTTTTACATAGGGTCCGATATATCCCTACTTACACACACACACATATATATATATATATATATATATATAGAATGGACAACGTAGTATGTTTTCCTGTCGGTTTGTTCGCGATAAACTCGAAAACAATTCCACTGATTTTAATGTCACTTTCCCTTCTGTAGACAATTATGATCCAGACAAATGATAGGCTATAAAATATTGCAATATTTATTATTTATTTTAATAACCATAAGACAGGTTGAGTTATACAATATCAAAAAGTATTTGCTAAAAAAAAATAGCTGCAACTACTTATTATTCTCCAAATTATACTACCTTTAACGTGCACACGAAACGATACCTGGGTAAAAATAATATTTAAAAGGTAATGAGACAGATCGTGCCACATATTGCTAGAAAATATTTGCAACATTCTATTACTACAAACATCCATAAAAGGGGTAAAGTTTGTCTATCTATTTGTACATACGTTCGCAATAAACTCGCAAACGACAAAATCGAATCTAATGCAATTTCCCCTCCCATAGAGAATGATGATGACTTATTGCTTATGCAGCCTGCTCCAAAAGTTATATCAAAATTTGAAAAACAGTGAAAGCAGTAGACCCAGATATTGTTAGAAGACATTTGCAACAAAGATAGCTACAACAATCTATTATCCTTTAAATTACATTATTATTAATGTACGCACGAAGTGTCACCTGGGTGAAGCCGGATACAGCCAGTTGCCAATACGAAGCAGTACTGCGTGTAGTAAGCCATGCGAACCAATTGCGAATGAGTATCTACAGCTAAGTTAACTCGTCGCCTATGTCTATGCAGCACGGCGGCCGTGATTCCGACAGGTGCCACCACCTTGCGGAATCGTGTATGCTCGGCTCGGTCGCCCCCAGGAAAGTATACCGATCGAAAGTGTAAGGTGGCGATATCAGTCGCCGATTACACTTTCGCTACGATGAACGACCCACGCAAACTACCCGCGCATGTGCACCTGTTCAAACGAACGCACACCGCAGGATCCCACAGGTGGAACTAAATATATTTCGAGTTTCCGACTTCGAGTGCAATTCTGATTTATAAATCGTATGATGGTGTGGGTGAGCGGGGCCCGCAATCCAGTAGAGACGCCTTCGAATTCATTAGAATCGCTTGCTGGCGATCCTAGCAGCCGATTGTACCCGATGACGAGTGCGCGTGTGAGTGAGTCTGCTTCGCTGAGATAGTATAAGTATTTTACAGGGGCCGAGGAAAAGGAGGAGGGGGCTTTTCCTGTGGCTTCAGTAGTGAGAGCTCATGCACGTCGACGAACACACTGGTCGCTGACGGCGCGATCCGGAACTTCGGACATCCAAAAATGGCGCTAGTCGCGTAGTTAAGCGCCGCGGAGAGTGTGTCCGCCGCCGACGTCGCCGTCGCACGTCAACCTGCACGGGAACCGGCTTCCATCGAAAGGGAAATCAGGCTCGGCATCCCGGCCATCACAGCTGGCCGAACCGTTCTCCCGAGGGTCCTCGATGCGAGAGCAGCCTCCCTCGAAGAGCCGCCGTCGATATCAGCTCACATGCCTGGCGTTCCTGCGGCTTCTTCATTAAGTGGGTGTAAGTGCCGATTCCGAAGCGATAACGCCCCCCGACCGACAACTGCTCTTTTCCCTTCCTTACAATTGCTGCGATGATTCCGGTAGATTGGCTGCTTTTAGCCTTTTTGAATTAGCTAATCCCGAAATTCTATTGGTCCACTTACCCGCCGGCGAGAATGCAGAACTTCCTCATCAGACTTTCCCTATTTTCCTCGATTAATTAGAGCATCTTCCTCTTTGGCTACTTCACTCGCTCGAATTCTCTTATTTGATCATGCAGGCGCGATCGTTGCATTTGTACCTCTGCGACGCTTGAATGACAATGGAGTTGTTGCCGATGCAATTGAAGTGCAAAGTGTTTTGTGAGCGAGTAACTACATCTCCAACACAATGCTATACGAGTGTAATTGATGTTTATTATGGTAGTTCGTTGCTGCCCGTTGTATGTGGCGTTTGGAATCCAATCATTCATGGATAAGAGTCATTCATGAAATTCGAATCATTCATAAAATTGCTGGAGATCAGTGTTGTGGTGAATTCGGTGTTTTATGTGAGAGTAAAATTGTTTAAGTGGATTGTGTGTAAAATTGGGAAGACTTTAGGATATCTTTTGGTTGGTTATTGATTTCGTTTTCAATAATGCAAGGTTATCGGTCTCGGTGTCCATCGCGGGCAACGCATGGGTCCGACCCACAATTTTTACGCACTTACGCAAGCTCCACCGGTCGAGCAAGGTTTTCTGACAACAGTGATGTCATAGCGCGTCGTATTGTATTGAAGTAATCCTCGCACGTGCGACTGATGTCACGTTAACGACTGGAACCAAGTGCAAATAAGCATACAACCTTACTCAGCCCATAATTCAAGCGTTTTGATTTTTTCCCTGTATAAATCTCTACATAAAAATGGCTCAGTCGCTTGATGAGCAACATTTATTCCTCTAAGACGTCATTGCTTTTTCGCTCGAAATAAACTAGGTAGTGAACAAATCCGGTTTACGCTTTCTTCTCACCTTTCTCTGAGTTGTATCTGATTGTCAGCGATAACATTGCGGATTCCTAACGGGCAATTGTAAAAATCCGTTTCTTCGTTTGTGACGATATTAACGAGACGCGCGGGTGCGCGCACGGGTGATTAGCGATGCAGGAGTAGCAGGTGGACCACTGAGCACCGCAGACACTTTCACCGTGCGAAATTTTTAACTCGCCTATCTTTCCCGATCGCGGCAAAGGTCTATGGCATATAGAATATCAAACAGAGAGTTTCTGTTGGTACAAAAATCGAGAGAAACTTCGGCATAAGTGAAGTCTCGAACGGCGCGCAATACATCGGATCACTTGACCTTTAACACTTGACCTTTAGCTTGCATTCAATTGGCTCGATTGACCCGCTAATTTAACTTAGCATGGAAGCTCGGTCCCAGAATTTCGGCACTTGTGAAGTACTAATTGCGAGGTTCATTATAATTGGTACTCATCATCTACAGTGATAGATAAATAACGAAGAGCGGAGGAGGAGGAAGGATGCAGTCGAGCGAGCAATTGCGACCGGAACAACTGGTGGGCCTGGTGGCGCGTTCCGCCGAGGGCACCGCGGCGAAGGGAATGCCGATCAAAGGTCATGAGGATCTCTGGGTGGAGATCCAAGCGAACACATTCCGAAACTGGGTGAACGAGCATCTGAAGCACGCCGGCGACGGGGGTGGGCCCGTTCTCGATCTCGCCGAGGATTTCCGCGATGGCACGCGACTCTGTGCCCTCGTAGAGGTTCTCACCAAGAGGCGTTTGCCACGCTGGAACCCCCGCCCGGCTAATCAGCATCATCATCTCGAGAATGTCACGACCGCTCTGCAAGCCATCGAGGCCGACGGCGTTAAGCTCGTTAATATCGGTGAGACCCTCAATTGCCTCATAATTAAATGAAACTTACTAGATCATCGCTCTTTTAGTCGCCGAGTATCACTTCGATGATTCTTCCGTGGTCATCTTTGTATTCATAACTCAAACTCTTGAACGTCACCAGTTGAATGACATTCTTATCATTCAATGTTACATGCTGGATGTTGCCTCGACGATAAATTTTACTTTCCGTCCATCGACTAGGAATGAGTCAGTCAGCCCGATAACTTGAGTCACTCGAAGCATCTGGATGACCGCGGAGCAGTGACAATAGTTTTCTTTATATCTGTCTTAATAATTCATTTAGCAATTTTGTAATATGTACTAGCAATCTTAAAAATAATCTTAGATTGAGCATCCGTGGAAAAATGGATGTACTATTTGACAGATATCTATTTTTGATCGGAATGATTGAAGTTTCACAATTAAGAATAACTAACGCATTACCTCGTTACGTCAGGCTTTGTAAATCGTACTTCGAGGTCGTTGCCTTTCTTGCTCTGTACACTGGCGCCTACGAGGCCGCCGCAGCCCATTATGATTATACCCATACGGTTACCGGCTAATTTGGAAGCCGGTGTGAGAGTAATAAAGCGGTGCATTGGGAAAATCAACCGTTCCTTCACGGTTAGTGAGCTAAAGAAGAACTTCTCGGCGCATTAACGCGATTCGATGAACTTCTAGCGAACAGCTTCTGATTAACGCGTTGTATTACAAACCAGAATTGCTAATATGAAATTGTATTTTTCCCCACTTGTAATTCAAAACTTCCACTTTAGTCTGAGAATGCGAATTAATGGCGTATCAAGGATCATTCAAGGTAGACGTAATATTTTTGTACGTGATGTATGAACATTTTTCTCTCTTTAATGGTCATCATTCGCAAAGCTATACATATAAGTCGCAGACTTTTTTTTGCGATCAAAAGAAGGCGATAAAAACTGACGTATCCTTATTCAGCAGTTGCTGAATGGAAATACCAGAATCCCACGAGAATTGCCAATTTTTTCTCACATTATGTATGCATAGAAATTTAGGTCGCCTATACAGTAGTTCCTTTCGACCTGCATCAAAGCCAGCAGACCACATAAATTTAAAGCATAGCTATAGCAACTGGATTGTCTGTCTGTGAAAGTATAACGCGAATAACGCCTTGTGTATTTTAGGTAACGTGGACATTGTTAATGGGAATTTGAAACTGATCCTGGGTTTGATATGGTCACTCATAGTGAGGTACCAAATAGGCAAGTCCAAGTTCCCTCCAAGGAAACTCATGCTCGCATGGCTCAAGGTCAGTACACGTAATTGCACGAGTGACCTCGATGCATTGCAAGCATAGCTTTAAATGGGGAAATGTAACAAAGCCTCTCGCTGCCTTCGTGCTGATACTTTTAATTTCATAATGCGTTTCAGCTTTTTTTTTTATGTAAATCTCTTGCTGACTTTATAAATATTCTTTTGATTTATATTACACCTCGATTATTAACAAATATTTAATTAACATTTACTTAACATTTTGAGTTGTTTAATCGTCTGCTAATGTCCAAATTTTATTGCATGCTTTTTCAGGCGGTTCTGCCGGAGTGCAGGGTAAACAATTTTACGACCGACTGGAACTCTGGCGTATACCTGAGCGCGTTGTTAGACTACTGCAAACCTGGCCTATTCTCACATTGGCGGCAAATGGATCCAAATGATAGGTAAAATGCTTCACTTTAGAAAAAGGATACAGTGTATAATATTTCACTTTTTCTTCCATGCAATCTTCTCCTGCAGTGTGTACAATTGTCGAAAAGCTATGGAAATATCAAAGCGTGAATTCGACATTCCCATGGTATTGGAACCGGAATACCTTGCATCGCCTTATTTGGATGAACTTTCGGGAATGACCTACTTATCGTACTTTATGAAGGAAGGCTCACCGGGTTTCCACTCAACGTTACGATGGGTGAACTCTCAATTACCGCATGCACCGGTCAGGAATTTCACGGTACGGCTAGCCTGTTTTTTTCACTGGGAGAAACTTCGGTTATGGTGTCAAGGGATCATTAACACACGGTGCATTTCTTATTTTTAGACCGATTGGAACGACGGAAGAGCACTCTGTGGTGTCGTCCGGAATTTGGGTGGACCGGCTCCACCCTACGAGAAACTAATCACCGATCCCACATCCTGGGAGCATAATTTACAAATGGGTGAGCATCTAGGTTTCTTTCTTCAAGCCGGAGATTAGCCGCCTAATTATAGTAGGATGGGAAACGTGAGTAATCACCTGCCACATCTAATTTCTCGAAAGGGATCGACGGTGGCAAGAAGCTGGGTGTGGAACCTATTCTCAAGGCGAGAGACATGACTGATCAGAACGTTGAACACTTGGGAGTAATGGCGTATGCAGCATACTTTCAATGGGTGAAGCCTCGCCCTCAAGCGAGCAAACAAATTGCTGTCCACATAGATGGCACTTCCGCTAGAGTACAGCAACCGGTTAGTGCGCCGTTATGGATTTGAATATTTAGCGATTTCGACATGCTTTCATTCATCGTTATTGCATCTTCACACCTTTTCACTTCACTACTTCTTGCAGGTACATTTCAGATTAGAGTTACTTACCAAAGAAGTGAATACGCGAGAAGTGCGGGGCGAAGTAATTAGCCCCAGTGGGCGAATCGAATGCAGACTCACGTGGAACGGACTGCATGGAAAGGGAACCTTTATACCCACGGAAGTTGGGATGCATAAGGTTGATCATCTCAATTTACACGCATACTTTCTTAGTATTACTTGTGAAAGTAAATAATATTAACCGACCTTTTTTCTTCTAGTTATTGGTGTACAATGACGGAGAGTTAATAGACGGGTGCCCTTACTGCTTTAGAGTACTACCCCCCATGACCAAAATCAAATCACCCGGTATGGATCCTTGCGCTATAGGATCTATTGTCGAAGTTCTAGTCAACAGTTATGGTAATTGTATATTGCACATCAGCTGCAGCTTTCTCCTAAAATAAGCTCGGAATGAAGAACTCTTTCTGTCATCCGTAGGAACTAGTCACGATGGAATAGACGTGACTGCTTGGTCACCCACTGGGCGACCACTGCCATGTCCTGTTAAAGAGAATGACAGTGTACATACAGCGACTTTCCAACCAGATGAAGCTGGAGAATGGAGTATCGCGATAACTCACAAAGGCAATCATATCCAAGGCGGACCATTCACATGTTTCGTTTTCGATCCTAATGGGGTCAAAGTAAGCCTGAGATTTTACTAATCGTCATTTTTTATTTTATTAATACCTTTAATATAAACATAGATATAAGCATATGTGTCTATGTAAATTAACATAATGCCAATCAAAGGAATCTCGTTACGTGGCTAGTTACGTTATATTTGTTATGTCTTCTTCTGAAGAAGGAAAGGCGAGTCGATCGAGATTTGTCAAGTATGTCAAGAAAGTTATTATTATTAAGTAACTTAGAGTTGAGGGCCGAATGAGAATTTTGAAAATAGTCATCTTTATCTCCATCTCATACTCCACCATATGGCTATGTTCATTTATGATATTTATAAGACACTCTGTATATCATGGTGCTTCATTATGCTTGCAGTTGCTTGATACTGACGGTGCTATGCCTGGGCAACCATTTTCGTTTCTCGTAGATGCAAGAGGGACTGGTGGTCTCGGTGACGTAATTTTAGATATAGTACACGACAAGCAATCAATACCATTCAGAATGGAAGATTATGGGGATATGCAATATAAAGTATCGTTCATGCCAAATGATGCTGGAAAGTACAGAGTCTACGTATATTTCAATGGGTCAGATGTCCGAGGCTCGCCGTTTTCGATCCGAGTAGGAACACAGAAAGGATCACGAAGATCGAAAGAATCGACTTCTAGTTTAGAAAGATCAAAAATGTCATCCCTGGAAAGACGAATGGGTGGGATGAATGTCTCCTCGACAGACGGTGCAAACCACACTCAGAAGATTTATACGTCTACTTACAAGTCGCCAAGCCCGACACATCACGCACGCGAGTATTCTCCGCTGCAGCAAACTGCTTCGACTTACAAGACATCGAATAACTACACCTTGGAGAATTCGAGCTCGATTTATCATTCGACGAGTTCGTTAAACCGCACGCGATCACCGAATTTAAATCACAGTCCTGTTCCACGAAATTTGCATAGTCCTACTACGATGAAGGAAACAAAGGAAAGCTATTCCTCAACGAGTTATAACCGATCGAGGTCACCGCTGATGGAGAGTCCGAGTCTGATAAAAGAGTCGAAGGATATTTACTCTTCAAGCACGTTGTCGAGGTCCCGGTCTCCCAATCCGAGTCCTAATTTACATGCCTCGCGACAAGAATCCATTATAAAGGAATCTCGAGAAGTTTACAACACGGGTTCTTTAAAGAGGTCTCGATCACCCACGCAAAGTCCGATGTACCGCAGTACAACGGAGAGTCCAGTAAATAGGAGTTTCAGTCCGAGACTTTCGGATAAGGAAGTCTCATTTAGTAGACGAAGTTCAGCAGAAAATGGTGTTGTTGACACAAGCAGTAATGTTCGCGTATCTTCGATGGTTAGCGGAACATTGAGACGTGATTCTTGGGACGCGATTGCCAAGACAAAATCACTCTTATCTTACGGCAGCTTGGAATCTCTGGCGAACTTAACTAATTCTCCCAATGCGGAGAATGCAGCCGGCACACAAAATTACATAAACAATAATTACAAAAACTCCCATCACCGTACTGCATCACAAACGCACAACTCCTCGACAAATTATACGTCGAATCAAAAAGTATCGAGTCCTGATTACGGCACTACGCAGAAGTACGCTTCGGAAAATCAAAGTAGTCGTACACAGACGCATGGTATACTCAAGAACAAGAATAACAACTATTACAAAGATATGGATACAACTGATTCATCTCATGATCGATACGTGAACAACGGTGTGATAAGACATACATCATCGCAAAGTAAAGACCCTGGTATTATTAGCGGTGGTGCACTTGACATATTACCTATAAATAGACCTTCTACGTTTACTATCAATTCGAGTATCGATCCGAGTCAAGTCAGCATTACTGTCACTGGTACATTAATTTTTCGTAATATATATTTAAACGTTGTCATACAAGTGGATGAATACAATGTTCTTCGTGTTAATTCACAGGACCAAATGGAAAAGTAATACCGATTCAGAAATCCACATTCCGGGGTCTGACTTATACGATCATTGCCGAGGAAGTCGGCGAATACATTATTGAAATTTTAATCAACGGCCAACACGTTCAAGGGTCTCCGTTTAGGTTTGTTTGTAGAAAAAATAACATTGATATATTTCAAAACACACACATTAAAACTGAACGTTCATTGAAATATTTTATCACAACTAGATCACAAGCGTACAACGCACGTGCGATACAAGTTGGGAACATTCCGAATGGCACAGTGAACACATTGGTCGAGTTTGAAAGTACGTACGCCGACGCTGGCTATTAACCCTTAGATCTCCTTCGTCGAGCGCGACTCGACATCAATTTCATTCACAGGTACTCCTATGTCGAGTTTGATTGACAGAAATTTCGCAAATGTCAGATCTCAGCAAAGTTCCAATACTATTTCTAATATACATAGTAAAAATCGTTTAAATTGATTCCTATCGATCAACTATCTTTCGAAGTATATTTCAACTAAAACTAAAATAATAGGAAGTCACTGGAAGAAAATTGAGAATGAATTAAGGATACTAAGGGTCAAGGGAAATAGGAATACTGACAAAGTGGGTTTAATGAAAACTAATTCATGTGCGCAGTTGACGGATCCAGAGCCGGATCTGGTAATCTGGAAATTCTCGTCAATGGAGGGCACGTTACGAGTTTCGTTCAAGCACTAGGTGGTCAGAAATTCTTGGCATCGTTCGTACCGCACGAAGCAGTAGTCCATACAGTGGAGATGACATTCAACAGCGAACCCGTCCCTGGTAAGTCCACCGATTTCTATTGATTTTATCCTTCCTTGCTTTCATGTATAAAAGAAAGCCAGCCTGGCAGCCTGGCTTTGTTCTCCTATAACTAATCAATGAATTTTGATGCGGTTGGTTTTAAAATGTAGTGTAATTGCCAGCGAAGGTTTTATGCAATTTAATTTCATTGCTTTATTAGTAGACGCATTGCAGGTACAACTGTTAAAAACTCGCAATTAAATGCTATCGGATACACATATTTCTTTTCAATTCAAAATTGTTAAACAATTATATTATAATGTGTTTTCGATTATTATAAATAATTAATGTCGGGTGTTTCCAAAATATCGTAGGAATAATGGTAATACAATAGACGAAATAAATAGTATATAATATAATAGACAGAGATCGAAAGGAATAGAATTAATTTTGCAAGTGGCTGAGATTATATAGGGTGGACCGGAAACAATGGTACGATTTAAATTTAATGCTACTGGAAAATCGTGCCGTACAAATTAATATCATTGTTTATATAGACTCTATTTAATTCGATAATAGAACTATCTCCAAATTGTATATATGCAAATGTAATTCTACAGTGAAATTAAAAATTCCACAGAAATAATTTAATTAATTTAAATATAATATAATTTTTAGTGCATTTTTGTATTATCCATCAGAAACAACAGCACAATTTTCGACTAGCATAAAATTTAAATCATTGTTTCCGCGCCCACCCTGTATATTCGGCATTTAAAACATTGCAACGGAGAGCCGAAGATTTGAGGCCGCGCAAGATGGTTCCAAGTGTCCGACACTGGAATCAATTCTTGAATAGTCAAGAACTGCGCACAATGCATTATTTATCGATGCGTACGAGCGCGCGCCCGGCATTCTCGTCATTCTTCGCATTTCTCTACCGCGTCGCTGTCTGGAATGTGGTGAAGCAATTACCGTTAAACCTGCAGATAAAGTACGAGAATTGAACAGTCAACGATAAGTAGTACGAAGGATTAATTGAAGAGGCAGTAAATACTGTGAATTGACTTTGAAAATAGATAGACACAAAAATGCGCTTAAAAGTACGAAATGATTCACCTCTTACTCGTTAGTTGGTAAATGTCTTGCTGAATATCTCTCATTTCGAAAGAGCAATTTTAAGTAGAAAGAGGCGGTCTTGCCTTGATGGTGTCATATTTCTAAGTTTGGTATCGTTTAATGACAGCGTTTTATTCATTTTGCCGCGTTCCCTGAAGTTACTTTATATTCTTCGCATTCTAGTGTTACCTACTTTTGAAATTGGTTTGCATTTTTTTTAAATATTCTATTTCGCACTTTTTAGTGTTGGAGAAAATGAGCATTATCCACAAAAGTTTTATGCAATAAGAGTGCTTAATGTTAAGTGGCTCGGTCAGTCTATTTAGCACAGAAATACCGCTGGACAAATGTTAAAAAGAACATACGTCAAATTGAGAACCTTCTTTTTGAAGTTGGTTAAAAATGTAACTGCAATTCTTGTGACAGCGATACACGCCGGTACCTTACACCAGCTTTTATACCGTCCGGTCGGGACGACTTATTACTAGCTATCAAAGAAATTTCCTGGTGAAAGCTATACGTCCATTCTGCATAGTTTCGTAAATAGTCCGAAGGTGTAATAGTACCTTGGGTACCGTTAGAACTTAATAGAACTGAGTTTCATTCGTACTTCTGTTTGCGAAAGTCGAAGGTCTTCCGTGGGTAGAAATTGCCATCTCACCAGGGAATATACGAAACTGGCTGTCCTAACCGGCTCCACCCGGACAACATTTCGTGTGCATGCTAATAATACTCTAATTTCAAGAATAATAAATTCTACAAACTATTTTTCTTGCAAGAATTTTCTAACGATTTATAACTTTAGCTTCCATTCTTCCCGAACTGTCGGAGTTACTCTTGAAACAGCCTGTATAAGTAATAAATAATGGAATATTTTCTAACCTATAATTTGAATGAGTCAGAAATCTATTTTAGAAGAGAAAGTTGTATTAAAATCGGTTCAGCCGTTTTTACGCTTCAGTCCTTCTGAAACTTTGAAGTTAATCTTGGAACACCCTGTATACTTTATAAACATAGCAATATTTCGATAGAAATTCGTATTAAAATCGGTTTTGTCATTTTCGAATTTAAATACAAACGATACGTTTTATGATGCTAGTTGAAAGACATATTAGTTCTCATGTACATATGCACTCTAGGTGAGCGCACAATAGACGATGATTATCCGAGTTGAGCAGTACACGAGCGCCTTCAGTGGATTCGTGAACACCCACAGTACGACATTTGTCAGTAATTGCTGTTTTGATATTAGCAATCGCTTTCACTTGTACGCTTGCTCATGCGTATGCATCGAGATGCTCACAGTATCTGATGCCGACGAAGTCTATGCAATTCGATCGTCCAAAAAGATACGCCGGACGATTGATTAATTATCCGAAATAGTAAACAAAACATAACGCGAACAAAACCGGATAATGGTTAACTTTAGAACTATCAACGGGGACAAATTGTTTTGACAGTTGTTCATACTTATAACACACTTTTAAAATATTTAAATCTATGATTTTTTTCTGTTCTTTATTGACATGTATAAATGTTTAGTTTGGTTTTCTCTTTCTATACTTTTTAAGATTTATCTGTTGTGTTGTGAATTTTAATAATATTTACATTTCAAAGGTTTCTTAGAAATGTTTCGGATTCTTCCAACACTGGAATACCTAATGATAATAGATAAAAATGAATGAAACTAATGGTATTACTTGCTTTCGAGAAATGATTGAAACACAAATTGCTAAAAATTAAAACCTACATACATCTTTTTATGTTTGTTTTCTTCGCAGGGACAATATCATACACGATTTACTTTTTAGAATAATAATTTTGTTTCGTATTTCTTTAGATCGATCTAAAAATGTATAATTACACATTTATTTCTTGAATAACGTCTTTTTTCAACAAGTCATTTTTACCATTTCCATAAAAATTGATACAATTTTCGGTATAGTTCCCCTACTAACACTAAACGTACTGATATTTTAAATACATGTACATTAAACAATATACAGTTGTTTCTCTATAATAATTATTAAGTATTGTAGTTTCCAATAGAAAGTCAGCAGTCACGCGACAAAAAACACCACTCAGAAGTTAACATTAAACGTAGCGGCATTTTATACACATACATATACTTAAGTACATATTCCTACAGTAACCGGTCAAATGACCGGTTATGAAGTAAAGGTCATATTTTCCAACTTGGGTATGGCTAATTGTCAACTTAACACTAGAACTACCAGACCAGTCAAAATGACTGGTTTTACAATTGGTAGAACTAGCTTTGTTTTAACTTCGGTAGTTCTAGTGTTAATACAAAAACTAATGTATAAAATACCGACGTATCCGAAGAAATCCTGAGAGGGTATTTACACTTGGAGATTTCAGTAAATCGATTTTTATCATTGCATTTATTTAACACTGAACGTCCTCAATGTTAATTTAATACGAAAACTAATGCAGAAAATAACATTTAAATAATAATACAAAAGTTAAATATTCTCAATTTTATTTTTGACTAGAACGAAAAAAGAATAAATGCACAGTTGAACCAATCATATGACCTGGCATGGTTTAGTGTTAACTAATCATGTTGTGTTACAGCCGTGTACAATACTCATCTGTTACCAGACAGGTCGATGTTCACTTCGCACTCTTTTATTTTAACAAGAAAAAAATAAGTGCATAGTTAAATCGAATTTTAAAACTGGAAATAGTACCTTTAATATTAAATAATGATGTTATGCTATATCAATGGTGAATGTTCAACTATTACCAGACGGGTCGTTGTTTACCTCGCACTCTTTTTACGCCCACGTATTGTCTGGTAAAGCGGATCCTGGTATTATTTGTCGAGGTTTCTTAAGTAACTTCGTGCACTGTCGAGCGTACGCAGACTAGTGTCTCCGAGTCAACAGGTCAGGTCGTTGACTTGCGATTTCACGCATTCACGCGATGTTCCACTGACACATATACGACGTCATCGTTTTCTTTGGCTTCCTCAAGTTTTTTCCTCTTCCTTCCTTCCCGCGAAACACAATACGCGAAGCCATGCCCGATCGGCCTGCGTGTACAAGCTGGTTCAATTGACTTTCAATCGCCGCTGTCGAGTATCGAGATTGCTACATATCGTCCTAGTCCTACTATCGGTTGGATAAGCTCATTAATTATAAATTAAAGAGCTTTTTTCTCTATTTTATAAATTGCTAACTGTTTTATCCCGTTCAATTTCTGGTTGACTTTTTATGTGCGCGTTAGCAACAACTTAGTTTAAAGTGCATGTTACCAATTACTTAATTTAAATAATAATGGAT
Organism: Ectemnius lituratus; assembly: GCA_910593735.2. Classification (NCBI taxonomy): domain Eukaryota; kingdom Metazoa; phylum Arthropoda; class Insecta; order Hymenoptera; family Crabronidae; genus Ectemnius; species Ectemnius lituratus. The sequence continues at coordinate 5,031,771 of OU343037.1, forward strand.
CGTTACTGAGGTTTTTGATTCAAAATCTCTTTTAACGATGTATAACTGAACCTTGCATTTGTTTTTGAGTTTGAATTATATAGGTGATAAGAGTTCCAATATTTTATAAGATATTCTTTAATTAAATATAATTCTATACAGGAAGTTCATCGTATTAAAATCGGTTCATTCTTTTTCGAGTTTATCGGGAACATACAGGCAGACAGAAAAACATTGTCGTTTATACATACATATTAATAGGGATAACAATTCTTGTGTAGGTTAACAATAATTTAATTGATAGGATAATCGGTTATTGCAACTATCTTTGTTGCTGTTGTAATTTATGTGGGAATAAGCCACGTAGTAAAAATGTGATTTAAAGAAACAAATACAACTTTTATACATTTCGGAATATTATTATATTATATTAACAAAGAGTATTTACACAGATCTCTACAGTTATATCGTATATGGAAGACTAGAAAACTTAGAGATTGTTTCCCTTGCTCGACAGTTCACTCGTCATGTTTCTGAAGCAAGTCTAGTCAATCATTTATCTACTTGCTTCGACTCAGACCGGAAGTCCTTCTCTTCTTTTTATTTTGCTGGAATTCTTCCATTTTATTTGTGTCCCATAATTCCAAATTATCACTCACTGCTTCTCAGCAGTTACAAATATTTTGTAATAATAAAAACCACGACGTCTTATTCCTTTTAAAATTCTTGTTACTTTTGAGGCACCTTGTATAAGTAATAAATACTGCAATGTTTTATAGCCTTTAATTTTCCTGGACGACAAACTCTACGGAGGAAAGAAACTCGCATTACAATAGATTTAGTGGTTTTCGAGTTTATCGCGAATATAGAAACAGAACAGACAGACAAACCTTGCCCTTTATACATACTAATAGAGAAGAGAAAAGATAGCTGTTCTACCTGACTTCGCTCGAATGGCATTTCGTGTACACGCTAACAATGATTCAATTGAAAGAACAATAGATTACTCCATCATGACTTTGAAGTTTTGTTAAACTTTTCCATTGATATCGTTTCTGTAAAAAATATCTTGACTAAACTTTTAAAGTAGAACTGTTAATCTATACTAATCTATATTTCTATATTATACACCTCTATTACACCTCTATTACAGTCGATTTAGACTAAAACATACAATTGATACAATATTGACTAAAATGTAATATTGTATTAAACAATGCCTGTAAAACAAGAAAACGTACATATTGTCTTATATTTCTCGAATAAATATCAGATAAACAATTCTAGAGGAATCGTAGAATACCTATAACTTTTCTTTATACAGGCATTGTTTGATAAACATAACAATATTACGATTTAATTCAAATTGATCGCTGTACAAACACTTTTTACACCGACTGTATATGTATAACGATGTAATCTAGACCTAAACATTTAGATCTAAACAAACATTTGAAGTCTTTATCTATTAAACACTTAATGTTTGCGTTTTTTCACATTTGGTAGTAAAAAATGATCGATTTTTATGACTGAACGTTGATAGGAAGATAGATTCAGTGTCATTAGAAGGTTAACAGGAAAATATGAGCTGAAATTGATGTTCTTACTTTTGTATTGAACAAATGTAGTCGCAATATATTGTACCATAAAAATATATATATTTTATTTAGAAACTCGAAAATTAAAAGTGCAACTACTAGCTGTGGCTGAGTTACTGTTAATGCTGATTCAGAAAGAAGGGATTCGCGCTTGATCATTCAATCAAATAAATTTTTATTCCGTTCGATACAAGTCCCTTGTTAGATAGTTAATATAGAAGTAATAGAATGCTATATCTTGTTTACAATGCACAATCCACGACGTTAAACAATTCAAATAATTATTAATTATCTATCAATTTTAATTATGCATGAATGCTTTTCACCTTTCCCAGACACTTTACATTACATGTAATATTATATTCTCTGTGTATATGTATATATATATGTATTATATATATATATATTTATGTAATACATATATATTATAAATGTATAATATAATACGAATACACGTCTGATAAAAACGAGGTTACAACACCTCTGATTCAAAATCAAGTGAATCACTCTGTGCGTAGTCTATGAACAGGGTGATGCATTTGCCTTGGAATCAGCAAGTATTTCTACCAACATCCAATTTTACGAAATAGCATAGTTTGGTCACACTCATCACTACTAATTATTCGTGCCATTGTTTGAGTCAACTCTTAGATAACCATTGCTAATTCACGTCCCACGTTAATAATGTATGTGGGTCATTCGACGGTAAGAGGATCACTTTTTTTCCGTATCGTGACGAATTTTGTGAAAACGTTATGATTGCGCTATGATTAATTTATTATTACTATGGTTTATTATATTGGTTTATTTATAATCGTTAATTTAGGGTATTCATAGAAGGGAACGGGCTTTCTAATTCAGATTAAATATTATTTAATCTTTTTCAAAGTTACAAAATAATTTTATAGAAAACCAAAAAATATATATTGAAAATGCTAGACACGTAGGTCCTGAAAAAAACAAATTTTGCAATTTAGAATGAACCTAACTCAACACCATGAACACAAGAGTGATCTGCTTGATGTGAAATGACATATAATATACTATAGCTGAACTAAACCTTGGATACCAATGACAGCAGTGGATTCCTGGTAAATGCATCACCCTGTATGAGGTGAGAGGTGATGGCTAGGATTGGACTTCTCTCACGCCATTTAAGTAACGCTATTATGTACCTCCGCCGAATACATAACTGTAAAAATAGACAAAACTCCCGATGGTCTATTATGCCTTTTCGCAATAGGCGACAATTTATAATTGACTGATATATAACGATTTAATGTACAATCTATGGGAATCTGTACCTTTACAAACAATACAAACTTTGTATCGAATCAAATACCTTATGTGTTTTACACATAAATTAGACTGATATTCTTAAGTCAAGTTTCTTAAAGAAGAAAACATTTTTCTTGAATAACATTTATTTTTTCTTAACACTAAACGTCCAAACACCCGGTCAGTTGACCAGTTTTATGTTTTGATTCTTCGACACGTTCGATGTCATCTACGATGTTCTGCCAGTGCAGATGGCAAATAACGTTCCACATCTCTTCCTCAAGCTAATGAACAAAGAGCGAAATTGACACGTGCTCTGAGACCTCAATTAAAAATTTATAGTAGCGTATAAATAGTATAGTACCGTAAAAAATGGTTCCTACTCGACGTGGAATGATCCATTATTATAAACATTATTATACATCGTGCATGTGCAAATAGTGGAAATGGTTGTCATGGCGGTTTACACAGAATAATATTATTGTTATAAACTCAAAGTTTATCCCTTATGTATCTTTAGGCTACATAGATTTATTAATGAATAATTATAATTGTTAATTACATAAGTGGATACATTATTGCACACATGATACAAACATTCATTATTTCAAATAATTAATAATTAGTACTGGCAATGCTTCCCTTTACTAGAATTACTGCGTCTAAATATCGTGGCATACTATTTACAACATTGTCGATGTAATTCTTACTAATGCATTCAAATGTTGATTGGAAATTTGTGAACTTCTAAATTTAGGTAACATAAAGATACAAAATAATAAAAATTGAGTATATAACAATAATATTATTCAAGCAAACTTTTACCGCAACGATTTCTACAATTTGTCCACTTATTTGTAGTATTAATCAATAGTACACTTATTAATTTGCCCACTTATTAGTAGTATTAATCAATAGTATTTAATTTTCATGAAAATCATTCACATGCATTTTCACAATAGACTCGATCGTTCAATCGATCGGCCTTCCAAGTTACTTGAAACCAAATTCTCTTTCCGAGCGCGTCCTTGGAAAGTGCAGGCGTACGTGACGCAGGCGTCAAAATTTGCAATCATTCCCAAGGCGACGGATTGATTGAGTTAGCGAGGGAATTATCGACCTAGAAGGAATTGGTGGCAGAGCTTATAGGTGTGGCTGACTTGTTAGTGCCAGCGTAGAGACGTATTTGGTTACGGGAGAGAGAATACCCAGGCTCTCTGCCTACGTGAACATGAATGTAATCCTTGCAGCAGCAACAGCAGCAGCACAGGCGGTTTAGTTAGCGTGCAATGTTTCTTGCAAATTCCGATCTAACTTCATGCGGGGCGCGCGTCTCATTTGTATTATTCAAACGCCCGATCGCCTAAGTAAGCAGTACCGTTAGAGAAAGAACCGTAGCATTTTTTCCCGATGCAGCTGGAAAATCTCGGATGCCGAGGATTCGAATGCATTTGAGCGCACGTATTTAAGAATCCAGGTGGTGCTCTAATATTGGAATGTCGAGAAATTGATTTCATTGAATTTCCTTGTGAAGTATAATATTTTCAAAATCTTTTTCTAATTCTATGGTGCAAGTCGACGAAGAGACATATTGTAATGCGTTCGAGAGTTGGTATTTAAGAATTCGATGTGGTGCTCTAATATTGGAATACCGAGAAATTGATTTCATTGAATTTCTTTGAAGTATAATATTTTCAGTCTTTTTAAAATTTTATGATGGTCGTTGACGAAGAGACAAAACTGCGACGATTTTTAAAAAAGCGGTATAAAGCTTATCACCGAGCAGTGATGAATTTTAAACACATTTTGGTAAAATGGCAGCCATGTTAAGCAGTTGTAATATATTTGTGTTACAACTGCATTCTGACGCTGTGATATAAGAATTATCATAGAGCTATTTCTACCGTAACCGATCAAATAACCACTTATCAAATAAAAGCCATATTTTTCCGATTTGGGTATAGTTAATTGTCAGTATAATACGACATTAATGCACAAAATAAAGTTGATATAATAATAATAAAAATGATATCTTTTTTTCTACTTTTAACGAGAAACAAAAAAAGTGCATTACTGAATCAAATTTTCCCATTAGCGTTAAATACAACAGTTTTGTAATAATTTGTAAGTACCAAGATTGTAATAATAGCAACTGTGGCTACAAAAAAGTCTTGATAAACCTAATATTTTTAGACTACATTTCTCACAAAATTAAACACTCTCGAAAGAAATTTACCTTTATTCTGAAGGACACTTTCTTGTTCAAATCCATGTATTTCTATTTAGAGACAAGAATTTTCTTCTTTAAAAATATTTTTCCAAAAAGACTCGATTTTTTATCCACTGTATACATAAACTGCCAGTGTGTTTACTGCTAAGAAAATACAATGAAAAGAAAAAAAAGAATTTTATAAAATTTCGAATAGAAAATACTATCTTAAGATTCTTTCGAATAGGTCGAGTCATTCCGTGATAAAGAGGAGTCAAATGCCGTTACCTATTGACGCGAAAATGATCTTTTTCCCATGTTTATTCCATAGAGTATGCGATGCCTAGCTTGGGAGTATGTGGCGTGTGTACTCCTATAGTAAACCGTGCCAAAGGTGTTATTGTCGATTGCTCTATTCCACTTTCCATGCCCGCCTCTTCCTCCTTTCGCCACGATCCCGTCTACCGCATCCTTCATACCGGCGATCATCTCCGCCATTCGGAAGCCGTTCCCATTGAGTCCGCCGAGAATTAGATCTTTTATTCCGGAATTTTATCCCAAAAAACTGTCACGGCTATTAAAGTGAAATTTGGTATATTTATTATTGTCATACCAAGCTTTAAGTGTCATTTTTTGTGTTGCCAAATATCGCATAGGTTTTGCGGAACGCGGGTCGAACATAATAAAGAAAAGGATCTTCAACACACATGTAGGTGCGGCGTCGTCCACTGTAGCATAAAATCCCAAACTACTATTTTTAGACAATCCCAGAATGATACATTTTTGTCTGAAATGTCATATTTTCACTTTTGAATACTAGCATTTTGTTATTCTTCGATATTTTTCAATGGAAATGACTGATTCTCTGCTTATTGAATCGATACTTTGCGGTATTTCTGTTTCGCGTGTGCCACCGTAGAAAAAATCTGTGCACTGCAAACTCCTTTTTTCCTGCACGCGTTTGCGTTCGATCCTCGTTGCGTAAAAATACGGCACCTTGAAATGAAACAGATATAGACCCCTTTTCTTGACGTGAATTTTGATAAAGAAAAATCTTTCTTTTTCAAAAAAAAACAAAGTTTCTTAAACAAGAATGTTTCCCTTTTAAAAGAACATCAATGTTCTCAAAGCAGAATGTTTCCTTCTTTAAAACAAATTTTCTTCAGAAAATGTGAATGTGTAAATTCTTCTTTTGCACATTATTCTCAAAATACTAATAATATGTGTACCAACTTTCGTTTTGACTCCAATAGTTTCTTTGCACAAAGTTCCGTAAGACCAGCTGTTCGACATTCTTCATGGGCATAACTTTCGCCAAACAGTTTCCAACTTCAACCGACAGAGGGCCTAACAATTCACGCCATTATTATTTCCCACTTTCGCGTAAATACCGTGAAACACCTTGGAGATTGGCCAATAAGGTGAATTAATAGGGCGTGCACGTTATAATCGAACGAGAACTAGCGAAGAGTAACTATATGTATACTTCTACTAGAGAAATACAATCTTTAGAAAAAGAAAGAAGTAAACGGAAAACAAAATTATAAAATTAATCGTGTATATACAATAATCATCTGGGAATTTGACAGAAAATAGATTCTTTGAAAAATTAGATCTTACAACTCAATATTATTCCAATTATTTTGATTTTTTGGTAAAATTAGTGTTAAAACTAGTTACCCTATTCATCCTCACTCAGGTAGTATTTCATCCGGGTGAGCACGTTAAAAATAATTTAATTTGAGCAATTATAAGAGAATATATACAGTGGCTAAAAAAAAAGTATTCGCATACTTAGCGTTTTTGGAGTCAATTTCCTCAAAGAAGAAACCTCTCCTTTGTGAAAACAAATACATTTTCTTAAAGAAAAAAGTTGTGCTCTTCATAGAAAATACATTTTCGTAAAGATGGCAGTTTTCTTCTTTAAGACAATTTATTCCAAACACTGGGTATGTGAGTATTTTTTTCATCCACTGCATATGTATAAGCAGAAAATAGCGAAGAAGAATCTGTCTTTCTTGTAAAAATCTACTAACGATATGTAGTTCAGCAACCATTCGTTGTAAAATTTTTAAGTTTCTTTTAAAACACGTAGCGATAATAAATGTTTTTTAAAAAGGTATAAAGACATACGTATATGTTACAAAATCGAAATTTGCAGACTCTTTTGTGGGTGAGTGTAGGACCTTTTAAGATAATGTCTATGTCTATGAGAATTTTGACTGCAATTTCTTTCAGCTCCTGAGTCGTTACATTTCTAAAATTTTAAATAATAATAAAGTGAGATGTTAGGCACTCTACCGGCTGGAATCGGAAACTTGGTGCAATAATCACTTATTATATTACCTCCTTTGCTAATCTTCTGTCTCTTCTTATACAAATGGCAAAAAGTTTGGCTATCAGTCTATCTGTATGTCCGCAATAAACTCGAAAACGCCTTAACCGATATTAATGGCTTTTTTTCTTTTGTATATAGTTATATTCCAGGCAAATTATAGGTTATAAAATTTTGCAATATTTATTGTCTATACAGGATATTCTAAAAGTGTTTAAAAAATATCAAATGGAATGACATATCGAACTATACATCGTTGGAAAAGTTTGTTCAAAGCGAGCAGATATAATGAAAAGTAATTTGCGGTGGCCTTTCATTTAAAAATAAGGGCCACTCAAAGTTTTACTAATATTACAGCACTCGAGTCGATATCTTATTGTTAGCCCAAAGTATACAGTGGCAAAGTGTGAATAAATTTTCGTAAAAATGAAGCCTGTCCCCCACAAGAAAATTTATTTTTTCTTAAGAAGGACAATTTCTTGTTTACAAAAATATATTTTTGCTTAGAGAGTAGTGTGCGAGTACTCATTCTATCCACTGTTATAGTTAACTCAACTCTTGGAACTTCTGTGCTGAATCTTCTTCGACACCAATTTCATTCACCAGTTCTCTTATGTCGAGTTCGATCAAGAGAAATGCCAGAAATATCAAATCTCAGCATCGTTCCAATGCTATTTTCAATATAATCAGTAAAAGTATTGTTCAACATTAGAAATGTGTACCTATTACTACCAAACCATTTGAAATCATTGGTTATTATACTGTTTTTCTAGTAGACATTCTTTTTGCTGAGGTACTAATATCCTGTATGCCTAAGTATAGCGTATATATAACTTTGAAAAACGGGAGGAAACTGCCAACACAAAATGATAAAGTTGTTTCTTTAACTATTGTAATAAAAGTCGTGTAAAATTTTGCGGAAATGCAACGTCGTGAATTCGAGTAATTTTTATACAAAATTTAAAACCAGATATTTTGGCCAGTTTAATAATTCTAGTGTTAAATTGGTTCCTATTAATCAACTATTTTTTTAAATACACTTCAAATGAGACACTTGAAACAATAGGAGAGTTACTAGAAAAAAAGTGGAAAAAAATGTACATGTTCAGTGGGTGTCTGATTGACACATATTCAATAATCGATGTATATCTCCTTATTGTAATGTTTCAATAAAGAATCATAGAATGCAATAATTACTACCCACTCTTGGGTAAAGACCGTGAAACATTATGAAAATCGGCCAATCAGGTGAATTAATAGGGCGCGCGCATCGTAATCGAGCGCGCGAGAGCGATATTAAGTGCGAGGCGCTGGAGTGAAGCTACACTCACAATGGCTCTATGCAACTGCATGTCATGCACGATGAACACACGCATTTATTAATTATAAAACGGTTCGCTCGGTTATGCCATTATTATGAGCATGCGCTTGCAATCGGATTATTGGTCTGATGAATTTAGATCGTAATTCGAGTGTTTGATAAATTTAGTACTGAGGTAGTAGTGGTGTAGATTTGTTTTTTCAATACTTTTTTCAGATTTCGACTACATATATATTTCGACGTCATACCTAAAACTTCGTGCAATTTAAAGGATCTTTTCTATTCGAAACTTGAAGTAATTCCCGTCGAAGTTAGCACTTACCTGTCACCTAAAATAAGCATGTGTTAATGACGTATATTAAATTTTTGTGCTTTATTCATTGGTAGGATTCGAATAAAAAAACTCACTAATAGAAGGATATTATATAGAGTATTATATAATTGTATAATGTAAACTACATTATATTTTATATAAACATTTACAAAAAAAATCAAAAATATTCTCCGTTTGATTTATTTAAAAGATACAAGTATTAAAAGTATAAAATTTTGAGTGATTTCACTCAGCTTTTGACGCCATCGTCGCGCCGTCAGTGTGCATGAGTACACATAAAAATAACCATATATGTACATACACAAATTTCCATACGTAAGGGCGCAGTACGACTATAACCAACTCAAAAATAGCTATAAGAGTGCAGTGATTTTCAAGAGTAAAAAAAATATTTTTGTGTTTAAAATGCTGGAGTTTCGTTAGTTTGGAAACGGGAAATCAATCCCGTTGCTCACTAGCTTTACGTATCTACTTTTTTGAAAAAATTGTTTCATCTATTTCAGATAAAAATGTCTGACCAACAATGCGTACCGTAAATCGTGATTTATTAAAAAAAACGTCCTTATATGCACGGTAGTAATTTTCTCACTATGACCGATGGATTAATGAAATTAATTTATCATAATACCGTAAACCATGTACTTGGACATATATTTCACAAGCTTAAAACAAAAATATTTTCATACTTTTTCAAAATGTTGAAGTTAACCCTCAATTTTTAGCTGCGCCATTTTTTATCTGAAATGAATTACATTTTTTTTTTAATTTAGTAGACAGATAACTCTACTGCACTACAAAAAGAGATTTTTCAATTTCATTTTTAGCAAAACATATCGCTGTTTAGAATCATCAGGTCAGGTTTTGTTATATTAAGCGCGGAATGGATATTCAAAAAATCGCTCGGAAGTGCAGTAGAGTTATCCATCTTCTAAATAAAAAAAAATGTGATTCGTTTTATATAAAAAATGGTGGAGCTAGACCGGTCACTGCAAAGCATGTTTCACTGACTATCACATCACGATAGTTGCTGTGGCGCACTAACTACTGCAACTATTGTAATGAAATTTACAGGATACATAGCTTGCAATGTGTACTTGAATATGTAGATAACACATTTTTGAGAAAAAAATGGACGCGTAAGAAAAAAAATACGACATTTTGAACCTTTTTCAACATTTTACTTGCATGTGGTATCTTAAGCAAAGAAAGAAAATATACGGTGGGTAAAAAAGTACTCGCACGAGGAAGACAGGTATGACTTATAAAATGGTTCGCTCGGTTATGCGATTATTACGAGTATGCGCTCGCAATCGGTACTACAAGGAGAATCGCAGCGCTGCACTGTCAGGAGAATCACCAATGAGCCTGCACAATGAGGTTAAACGCAATGAGATGGATGTGCATAACAGCCAGGGATTTGAATTGTTAAACGTCGTGGCTGAATGATCGAGTAGCTAGATTTTTTAAGTATAATAGGTCACAAGCAAATGCAATTGGTAAAGCGAGCATACGGTGTACAAGGTGATTCACTTTTCTCTAAATTAATAATGTCGAGTATACATTACTGTATATAAAATTATTACTGATATAATCATACTAATCATACAAGAGTTTCAGCCTATTCCTTCTTACGGCCTGTGTATTATAAATAATGTTATACAGCATGTATGTATAATTTATATAATAAAAGATCCCCATAAACATAATAAAAATGTAGAAAACCGCTGAGTGGTTTGACTACACTACAAGAATAAATAACTTCTTGAATTGTTTTCTAAAAAAAAATTTTTGTTGTACACTTTTTGTGTACAACAAACATTCTACACAAAAAGTATAATAAACAATGTAGAGCAAACAAATTACTTATTTAACCAACCATCAAACTTATCAAATAGATCACAAATAAATGCCATCGCAACTTTATAAACATAGTACTTAATTTTCATAAGCATCTACTACATGATCAGAAGGAAATGATTCGTTCGACGTGTAATAAACCATTATTATAAACATTATACGTTATACATGCATCGATATAAGTACATACATATATATTTAACACAAAGGCATAGGAATCCAGGCTTTGAAATCACTCTAACTTAACTCTATGAACATAGTATTTAATTTTATTATGTACATTATTTATTATTATAAACATTATCACACAGCAGGCACGTATCGAAACATAAAGTGGAATACGATAGATCCGATTCAAAGGCAAATGAATCACCCTGTATACAGTTCGAGTTTCTCGCAGCTGCTTAACTGTGTTCGGAATAATGATATCTATACACAGGCGGTCATTGGTAGGACAATGACGATGTCTAAGCCTCTAAGTCAGAACTTTCTGATTTTGAAGGCTGACACGTGGTACTCGAGAGGGCCACAATGGCTACCACTAATCGTATTGTGTCTTAGACGTCAAGTTCCTCTAAACAGCCGCGCACTTTTTCAAAAGCGTCTAAATCAAAATATGAATAACTCAGTGGACACTGATATGGAGTAGAGTTTCATACTTATGCTAATTAATGATTCTAATGAAAGCCGCAGCTGTGGAGTCGGATCGCAAGTACTCCAAGAAAAACAATGCTTGCAATATTTGCTTGCATTGGGAGTACAGTCGTGTTTCAAGCGTACTCGCACGAATAATAGAAATACGCAAGGAAAAGAACACCTAGGGTAAATGCATATTAAATTTGAGAGTATAATTAACTTTCTATGTTTTTATTACACAATAATGGGCTAAAAGTACAAAATAATATCGTTATCGCTTTTACTAAAATAGATAGATTAAAAAATATTTTCTTGCAAATATACTTGTCTGTCATAAATATGCATAGCATATTTATTGATAATTCTCAGCAGGAGCAGCCGCGTGACAGACGGACAAAAAACACAAGTTAATATAAACGTGTATAATAATAATAATATCTCATACTACTCCCAATTTAATACGACGCTGTCATTGAACCATCCCCAAATTAGAAAAGAATAACCTTAAGACAAGACCGACTCTTTCTACCTAAAAATTAGCAATCATTTACTTTAACAAACAGTAAGTTGTAGCATCTACGTTTTTGTAAATATCTAATAACAACTTAAGAACAGGATTTTTCATTAGATTTAAAATTTGCAAGCTCAAGTTACTTTTGAAACAGCCTGTATAAATAATGAATATTGTAATATTTTAAAGCCTATAGTTTCTGTGGTACCTGTATTCAGGAGTAAAAATCGCAGTGAAATCGATTCAATCGTTTTCGAATTTACTACAAACGTACAAATACATAGACAGATACATATACATTAACCTTTTATGTTAGTAGGGATGTAACAATCTCCTTATGTTATATAGTTCGACTTTCGATCCACTTTCAAATTTTGTTCTTACTCTCGAAACGCCTCTTATTATATAATAAACCAATTTCGAAATTACACTATACTTTTGGAACAATGTGTAATTACCAAACAACTGTATATTAAAGGCATTTTTAAAACGTTCAAAAGATGCAAAGTTCTGACGTTGTTGAAACGTCTCTTACTCGGCGTCTTTGCGACACTCTAAGAATACCGCAAAAAATTCGATGTAATGATGACGAATCGGAGACGTTTTAAAAATGAAAAAATGTGGACATCTTCGAAACGTTCAGACGCGAAAATCGCATGAAGAAAACATCTTTGAGATCTTGTGTACATACTACTTGAGTAGTTATATTAGTAGACAATAAAAACAAATAGAGAAGATGAGAAGAGATTTAATAAGTATAAATAAGATGGAAATTATTGCTTGCACTGGTATACCGTACAGTTATATACATATTGACGGTAATTAATAAGTCGAATGAAAGCCGCAGCTGTGGGTCGAATCGCAAGTACTCCGAGCAAAACAATGCACTGGCTTGGGAGTGCATTCGTGTTTCAATTGATCCTGATATGCTCCTCTGCTCATGTATACGGTGTCCCACTTTACAACCGCACGCATATAAGTAAGACGAACAAACAAGAAGCAAACGGCACTTGATTCCAATTGAATTTTCAGAGAATGATTAACTTTATTTAATGTAAATAGATGTAAATTATTCTTACAAAATCTCTTCTTTTTGTTGTTGTTATGAATGAGATCATTTATCTCTCTGTATATGTTCACGATAAAATCAAAAACGGTTGAATCGATTTTAACACGTTTTTTGATCGGAGCATTACGATATTTATAGCTTATATGGGATGTCCCAAAAGTAACTTTAAAATTTCCCAAGGAATGGAAGATGGAAATTGATTGTTACAAGATATTTGGAATAAAAATACACGCTACTATCTACTATTCATTATGTTAAGTTATTGTTAACGGCCCCGCGAAATGTAAACATAAATGTTTACGAAATATATACTAAATGTTTGCTGAATGTGCCCCCTTTTGGAAATGACGCATTACTATTAAAAAGATTCGGTCTTGTGTTGATGATGTCACATTTCTAAGTTGGTGACCGTATAATGAGTGTTATATTAATTTTGAATACTTGCATTAATAAGTATAAATAGAACGGAAATTATTCCGTACTCTTTAGCACATTTTCACGTTGCCTATTTCCGAAGCAGATTTACATGTTTTAAAAATGTTTTCTTCTCGCTTTTTTAGCATATGAAACATTTTATTTATAACAAAACAATTCTGTATGCTTTATGTACAGGATTGAAAAACTGTCATTTCGTCTATGAAAAAGAGTCGTGAATCCGATAATATTGTAATTACTAAAAAGTCCGTGTGTGGGTGTTGGATGGAATGGAAGAATTTTCGGGGAATTTTCAAAAAGGTCGGAAGAGAACTGGTTACGTAGGGTATGAGCCGTTATGTCGGGGAATGCAGCGATTCACCGAGGCACGCTCTCTTCGACGTAACTGGTGTCGTCAAGAATGTAGCGTAAAGCGATTCGGAATAAAGAAACCGGCTTAATGATTTTCGTGGCACGGCCCGCTCTTGCGTCACCTCCCGTCTAACTCCGCCGCTCGGCCTGATCTCTTTTATTTTTCGAGCACCGCATTTTTCCACTGCCAAGCAGTTTCCTTCTAAGCTTCTTCAGGTATAACCTAACAAAGCCAGACTCTTTTATACAGCGAAAACACATGATAATAAAGGGTGTCCCAATAAGAACGCATATTTTAATTCGTATCATTTATTTTAAAATTGCCAATATTTTTATCATTTCTCTTCTCTTCTCTGTCTTATCTCTTGTTTGCAGTCAATAGTTTAGTTGTCCGCAATAAGCCCGGAAACAGTTTTGCAAATTTATGTAAGATAGAGATATAAAATAAAAGAAATTAAGTGTGTAACAAAATGATTCAAGTAAACATTTGACAGAATCGTTTCTACTATTTGTCCATTTTTTTGTCACTGGCTGTAAAGAGGAAGCAGTTTGATTTCTCTGCTGTGTATAGTTATGTACCAAGCAAATTATAGGCTATGAAATATTCTTTATTTATACAGGCTACTCCGAAACCATCTAAAAAAATTGTACTATACATCATTAAACGGGTCTTTTAGAAACGATCAAATGTAAAAAAAATATACTTCGCCATCACGCACTGTTTAAAAATCGCGACCAGTTAGAGTTTCAAAAATATTATACCATTCGAGTGCCAGCCGGGTAGGATTACTATTTTTACAATGTAGAAGAAACGTTAAACTGTGAGTCATGTAGGGTTAATTTAACCCCTCATGGTTTTCGAAGGATTAATAACAATCTGTGTAGTATATGTTGAAATTGAAAAAATTGGCTATTTTTGAAATAACTGGTGCGATTTATTAAACAATTCAAATGTGCGTTCTTGTTGTGCACCTTTGATAAGGTGATGCGATTGGTACAACACTTCGAAACATCTCATACTGGTTGTTTATTATTGATACGAATTAAACTAGCCGAATTACATAATCTCCCGTAAGCCCTTTCACGTTTCAAAGGAAATGTCAACACATTATAACATAGAATTTATATGGCATTTATAATTAAAATTCAGATAAAATTAATTATATATATATATATATATATATATATATATATATATATATATATATATACTGCTGATGTCGAATTAAATAAAATCTATAAAAAGAATTAAATTAATTTAAATTAAATTAAACGATACAATTATCGCGTGGTATGAAATTTAAATCGAGCTACTGTTTCTGCACCATCCTGTATAATCTCTGCCACTTGTTTGCAAATTACTTCTATTGAATTTCTATCTTTGTATACTATATCACATGTCACCAAAAGGCTCATATTCATGTATAATAATATAATAACAAAAATAGTTATCGTAACAGTAATAATAATAACAATTCGTGTACCGGACAAGTAAAGTGTATGATTGCTATTATACTCTGAAGTATCTTACACTGGTCATTTATTGTTGTTATGAATAAAATTAATTGAATTATTCACTCTCGCGTAGGTCCTTTCATGTCAGAAGGAAAATGTCGAGCATAAACGAAAACACATTATAATATTAAAACAAACCTCACCAAAATCAGAAGCAGTTGTTTGTTTTTGCATTCACACACGCTTCATTATTTAAAGCAAATTTTACATTTTTAGAGTCAATTTTGATATAAAAGAAATCTTTTTTTTAAGGGAAAATACATATTCTCATGTATTATATGTACAACACATGTTTTCCTCTTTAAGAGGAAAGTCTAAGAAAAGTTACTCTACTACTAAGAAGGCTACTCTAGAAAATCTGGGGGTGCGAATACTTTTTTTTATCCACTGTAAAACGGAAGTATTTCAGCAAAGAAAACTTCCGCTCTCCGATAAATTATACTAACTGGCATAAAAAATAGGAGCGTACGTCGAGCAACTACAAACATCTTAAAAGTTTCCAAAACTATCGTATACATTTCAATTGCAGAGATTCATGTAAATATTCTTTGTTAATATAATACAATATTCCTTGTGAAGTGGTTTATTTCCACATGAATTACAACAGATATAAATAATAGATAATAAGTACAAGATTGATAGTACAGATTCTAATCTAGATAATCTATCAACCCAGATCGCTCTTTTTTCTTCGGCTTTTCTTCAGAGTACTCGAAATACCACTTTCTTACAGATCGAAAACTACACTTTTTTTCTAATTATCGGGAATGTTGCAGTAATGGACTATTTCATCATAAAAGAACGATTTACAAATACCTATAATTACAGTAATTGCTTCAGTAACGCAACGTCATCATTGCGTGTAAATTCTGTAGTTTTTCAGTACCATTTTGCAAGACTCATGCGTGTTATTACACATCCGTCACTGTTATGGCTTTCTTGCAATTGATGTTCTTGCGTCTGGAGCAACAAAATAATTAAGACCTGTTGACGCGTCCCCCTCTCCTGCTCTCGCCTGCGATACATGCACGCATCCATGCACACACGATTGGCAAAGAAATCGTTGAGCTGATAAACAGGGTGATGCGTGTGCCTTGGGATCAGCAAGTGGTTTCACGCACAATCAATTTTGCGGAATTAAACCGTTTTATCACATTTATTATTGGCGCGAATAGCAAAGACTATTTTAACAGAAATTTTCAGTCTTGTTAACACAATAACTGACGAACGAATAATTCGATTAAGGTTAAATTTAAACTACGTCTTGGAACTGTCTAGAGGACGATCTGTAATGATTTTTAAAAGTTTGGGATAGAAATTAGGGAAATTAGAAACACAACGTGATTTTTTCTTGGCAAATTATGCGATGTTGAAATACAAATCAGGAAAAGTAGCAGAGTTTACTACAAAAAACCAAGAATGTTTCCTTTTACTTCGCTTTATCGTTAATAATAATTAGGTTTTCCAATTTAAACATTCTTGAAAAAAAAATTTCATTTATATTCCACATTTATATTTTGCAACAATTTTACATATTAGTAGCATACACAGGGTAATGCGTTTGTGTTAAAATCAGCAAGTATTTTCACCATTTATTTTCACTAAAATAAAACAATTTGATAGCATTTCTTCACCCCTATTAGTTGTGTTATTATTTCCACAAATTGCAAAATGAACATTGATAATTTCAACGCATATTATATTTACAATGTATCATAGAATAACATCATTGATTCGAAGACAAATGCATCACCGTGTACATGCTTGCGGATGTCGTATCGATCGACAAGCAATAATTGATTCTACGACATATGAATAACATTGGCAAATTGAACGGCGGTTATGCCTTGAGTGAGGCTTGTTGAGAACGCCTAAACAGTTGACCCAATACCATAGATCTTCGGGCTGCAGGAATATATAACAGCCTGTCGATCGAAGATATCGGTGACAATAAGCACGTTGTGGAACGACTGGCATGGCAATGCAGCGATTGCAACGATGCGAATATGAATACTCGATGGAGAGTACATTAAACTGTTAGTTCGTGTAGCATCGACTTTGGGCGTTGTCCCTTTGACACATATAATTCCTATATTAACCTATTAATTGTCCTAACCGACTTCAGCCGGACGACATTTTGTGGCAGGTTAATAATAACTTAATCCAAAGGAAAATAGGTTGTTGTAAAAATCTTATAACGATGAATATATCTTGATCGCCCATTCTTTTTAAAATTCGAAAATTAATTTTGTAGCAATACTTTAATATCAATAAGAATGTATAACAATGTGTACCTCTCTCATTATTTTTGAAACTTTGCATTTACTTTTAGAATACCATAAATAAGTGATAAATATTGCAATATTTAGTAGCATATAGTTTGCCCGGATCGAAATTTTATGCAGAAGAAAAAGTCGCTTTAATATCGGTTTCGGTAAACCAACGCGGGTTTTGACCTTGAATAAGAAAGTACCATAAAATTCGTTTGTTAATTCAAATCCATAAGAAAAACATTGTTTCATACCTTTCTTCTTCATAAATTCCTATATTAAACTATAGCACTTTGACAGCTTTAATTCTAGCGCTGAACTGCTATAACTCAAATCCATAAGAAAAGCTTTATGCCAACTTATACCAAAGTTAGCTTCAAGGTTTTAATAAGAAAGCATCATAAAATTCCTATATTAAATAAGAACTTTCGGCACAGGAGCTTTTGCCCCAGGATCTTTAGACACTTTCGTAACTTTAACTCTAGCGCTGAACTGCTATAATTCAAACCCACAAGAAAAGCATTATCCCAACTTATACCATCGCTAGCTTTGAGCTTTTCATAAAAAGGTACCTTTGAACTGCAACAGCAATAGGCGCGCTCCAAGATCTACGGTGACACAGAATTGGGGGAGAAATTCCAAGGAATCGCGGGGGGATTGGAAGAGTAGAACTAGTGAAAAGGGAGTATTGAACTTGACTGGTGAATATCCGGTGAAAATGAGCAGCAGTCGTCGGTGAATCGACTTGAGTATCGAGAGCTCCCGATTACTCCAAGGCGGACATACCAGTCGAATGCAAACAGCGAGGTTTCTAGTCGCAGCCGACCTTAAAGTATCGAAATACAGAGAGATCAGGTATCCTGCGGGCGTGCATGTAGATGCTACACTCTCTACACTCGCTACAGATACCAACTGTATGGGCTACAGTCAGTGAAGCGAACAAGAAACGGATGGGAGGCCACCGGTGTGCTTAGTGCATCTGGAACCCCATCCGCCGTTTATCTTTCCCTCCACTTACAGTGGACGTCAAAAACATTTGTACAAGAATCTACTTTAACACTGATTTTGGAATCACATGTACAGGGTGATGCATTTCCCCTGGAATCAAGAATTATGGTACTTTATAAGATAATATAAATATTGAAAAAAGGGAATTATCAATGATCACGTATAGTTTATACAAACAAGTAAACAATAACAGAATTAATGCGTAGCAATAAATGCGACAGGATTGATTTATTTCGCAACATTAATAGTCGGTGGAAATATTTGCTGATTGTAACGCGAACGTATCATCCTGCTATAAAAGTATTCGCACACCCAGTATATGTGGCATAAATTGACTTTAAAAAGGAAATTGTTCTCTGGAAGAAAACTTAGTTTTTCTTAAGAATAACATTTTTTTGTTTGTAAAAATGTACTCTAAAAACACTGTGTGGGCGACGACTTTTTTTATATACTGTATACAGGTTGTTTCAAGATTAATTTCAAAATTTCAAAAGGGTGGTTGAGTATTGTTACAAAATATTTGCAAAAAATAGATGCTCCAACCTATTATTCATTAAATTAAATTATTCAATTATAGATTGTGTGTTGTGAATGGTTTTGACGTGTAAAACAGTAATTCCTACTCATACTATAAAAGACAATAATGTTTTTCTGTCTGTACATTCTGTATTTTAACGTCCCTTTCTCTTCTGCAATATTTTAATCAATTTTAGCTTTTCATTGCCTCCGAGTGACTTTGACGTCATCTGTACTGATATAGTTATATTCTTTTAGTCTAACTCAATTTCTTATCACGACGTGACACATTTCGTTGTGTAATTTCTGTTTAGTAACTAATAAAATTATTTGTCTTGGTTATTAACTGTAGACTGTGATATCAGAGTAAATAGTAAATCTTTACAAATTGAAAAACCATTGTTAATTTGAATGTAGTGATGACAAAGGGTTAACAAAACCATTGTACTGCTGTGATTATTAAACGATGCTTGTATAAAAAAAGTTGTATTTATTGTTGGGTGCCTCTAAAGCAAATATCACATAAAACTTTAATATATGTATATTTTGTTTGTTTGGAATATATACAATTTTTTTTTGTTGGTATCGTTTCATAAACGTAGGAATGCTACGTTTTTGTTCAAAGGGTAAGGTTGCAAAAATTAATTCAATTAGTTTATACCTTCGAAGTATGGCAATGATGCCTTAATTGTTTCTAAACATTTTCCGCAAAACCCAAAGTAATGATTGATGTTCATTGAAAAATCGTTGAATTGTTATTGTTTACTGAGACGTTTTGTAGCCGAATCGCGGAAAAAATAAAATAAATGATTTTTTTTCGAGAATTGATAATGACACAATACTGTTAGATTTAGATTGATAAATTCCATTTTTTCCATTCGTAGTTCTAGAATCTAGATTAACAGGTTAAAAAATTACAATATTGCCAGATTTTGTAAATGGCATCCCCCAAAAATAGGTATTATTCCCAAAAAAAATTTCAGTGCCTTCTTTTATCCTTACAAATAGGAATTATTTATTTAATTCAGCTCTACATGCAACTTCCACTTAGAAAGTTTCTAAAACTACTTATATTCAAAATCACCATGAAGTACCGAAATTATACAAAATTACACAAGAAAGAGAAAATGCTGCTGTTTATTACGGCGTAAGAAATGTAAAAATATTCATCTTAATTTCTGAGTAATAAGTCCTAATGTAAAAAGTGGTGCGATGCAAGCAACCTTACCCTACTTGCGTTCCCCTTGCTTCCACTTCAAGCATGCCGCCTTACTTCTCGATTCAGCCGAGGGTATTAATTACCTGGATCGCATGCTGCGCCGAGCAGCGGAAATGAAATACAATGAAGCTACGAATGACGAATCGAACATCCGTTAATAAAACGGCACGCGCAAGAAAGCATCGACAGGAAGTGTTTCAGGAATAGTCGGACGCTCGTGTACCGGCAGGTCTTTATTATGTGTGATATTCTCAAAGGATTATTCTTAAGCAGATTGTAATCTTGAATAAGCTTCCTTCACAAGATCTAATCTGCAGCTAGTAATGATTATAAAAACGGTGGATGAGATGAACTAGAAGCTTTTTTATTCAAGCAACGTTATCAATATTTTGTACTAATATAACTCTTTGTTATATTAGTTTTATGATTTTTTTTAATCCGAAACATTCGTGGTTCGATGCTATTTAATTTTACTGTGTTTGAATTGCAGTGGAAGCTTTCTTGTAACTGTCAGTTACGTAAAAATCCCAGTTTCAACACTGCTCGAACAATTACAAGAGAAGTTCTGTCATCTGAACTAAATTATCCCAATTATCTATTAATATTTAACTCTCCATAATATTATTTTCGTGGCTTTTCTTAATGCTAGTACTCATATATATATTTTGAAGGAAGACCATAAAATAATAGTTTAATAAATCAGTTCTTGCGATTCAAATAATAGAGCATTTACTATACTTGTCATTCATAAGAAACACTTTCATTCATCAATATGAATCGTACTACTTTCAATGATTTGAAACCGACCTGTAAGAAGATGCCTTACGGCCTGGGTGCAAGAGATAGTGTAAACGTACGTTTTCATACAAATCTTAAAGGGTTGAACTATAGCACTTCAACGCTAGCGCTAGAATTGTGAAAGTACTATAGTTTAGTATAGCACGACTCACAAAGTTAGCATTGCGTAAATTCACACCTTCAAGGTAGCTTTTGATACAAATCTCAAAGCTAATGTCGGCCAACATTAATTCAATACTTTTCTTATGAATTTTGAATTATAGCAATTCAACACCAGCGTTAAAGTTGTCCAAGTGCTATAATTTAATATATAAGAATTTTATGGCACCTTTAAAGCTGTGAAGGTGAATTAAAAGATTTGGGAAACTTGCTTGTCAAATCAACCCTGAACGAACGCAATACCTCGCATAATTTGTAGCTTGGGCAAAGTGTAGTACAATAGAACTTTGATTATCTCTACTAATTTTAAGAGCAAAGTTTCTTTGTTTGTCTGTATATACTATATTTACGATAAACTCATAAACGGCTGAACCGACTTTAACGCAATTTTCTTTCCTCTATAGATTTTCGATTCAGGCTAACAGTAAACTGTAGAATATTGCAATAGTTTGCCCCACAAAAGCCAATGTTTGTTTGCCTGTCTCTACATTCTGTTGAATATACATTACTGTGTATTGCATGATTTAAATGATATATTATAGTGATTCTAATTCTACATACATGTTTTCCAACTCTTCACTACGTTCTCAGTATTATACATATGTAACGTTATATTCCATGTATAATGTATACAATAAAATAGGCAATGATGAAAAAAAATATTCGCACACTCAGTATTTTTAGAATATATTTTCGTAAAAAAGAAAATTCCCTATAAGAAAAAATAATTTTCCGTAAGAAGGACACAGTCTTGTTCAAGAAAATGTATTTCCATTTAGAGTGAATAGTTGAATAGTTAGAACAGAATGGCTGTGCGAGTCCTTTTTTTATACACTGTACATACATATGTGATAAAAAATGTACTGCAATAGTGCTGATTCGAATGTAAACACATCACTCTGGACACTGATAGAAATTTATTTATACAAATTTAAAATGTTTGATCTCAAAGTGCGCTCACACGAATTTCGAGAACTAAACAGAGTGAACACATTTTTTTATGAGACTTTTGTGAGAGTTTACGTATGCTATACATATTATGTGATGCATTCGTATGACATTATGTATAATATATAGGATGTAAAACAGATTTGGGAAACATAAGTATATAATTAAAATTCCTTCATAATTTCTAACTTACTAGTATGTCTAATTTGGGTCGAAGCCGAAGTTTTTTCAATTTTTTTTAATTTTCCTTCCATTATAAAGTAATGATTATGGCAAACTGTAGATTAGAAAATATTACAATACTTATCACTTATATGGGGTGTTCCAAAATTTCAAAGAGCACGGCAAATTGAACTATATATCGGTAGAAGATTATTCCATCCTTATTAATGTAGAGCATGGCTTGTCTGTATTTTAGCGATAAATTTTCTTTCGTCTACAGAATTGTCATATAAGTAAACTATAGGTTATGAAATATTGCATTATTTATCATTTATACAGAGTGTTTCAAAAGATACTTACTATAAAGATATGTAGTTGCAACAACCTATTCTTCTTCAAATTAAGTTATTACTAACATCAGGTGAAATATTTTGATATAGAAGAAAGTTTCTTTTTTAAGAAAAAACTAATTTTCTTAAAGAAGTTTCCTTTTTAAATAAAATTAAATGTTCTCAAAGCAGAATGTTTACTTCTAATGCAAGACGCTAATTTCAACCAATGAGATTTTAACTGTTTGAAATACAATCGCCATGTTTTTTCGAAGCGCCTATAATCGTTAACAGCCTATAGCGAGTAAAATCTCAAAACGCCTAAAGGCGCCAAAAGTAGCAGAAAGGTTAAGAAAATTTACATCAGAAAATCTGGTTGTCAATACTTTTTTACACACTTTTGGGATTTTGGGCGTCAAACGACCAACGTTCAAAATCAATATTACATGATTTAGCAGATTAACTCTCGGCTTAACAGTAGCCGGATTATTTTGATCCGCTTGCTGCCACAACTTCTTCTACAATGTTTCACAGATTAATATACAAACTTGTTTGTGGTCATTTATTTGAAACTAGCAATCGTACCCGGCTTCGCCCGGATGGCAGTCGAGTGATATAATATGTTTAAAACTTTGACTGGCTATTATTTTTAAACGGAGAGTCGTAGCATACTACTTTTCTCTTGATTTGCTCATTTCTAAAAAGAAAGGATCTTTCTAACTGGATCTGATAGCTCGATATGTTATACATAAGTTTGCAATTAGCAGTCGAATGCATTAGTAAAGATAATATCAAGAACCTTATAAATGCCACGTCATTTGCAGGCAATAATTCTAGCACAAGGAAGCAACACCAAGTACTAATTATTAATTACTTGAAATAATGATTATCTGCATTACGTGAGCAATAATCTATCCACTTATTTTCTACCCTGCATAATTAGCTGACTTATTCACTAAACATATTTTACGTATACATCTATGCAATTAATAATTATAATTATTTACTAACAAATGTATGTAGCATAAAGATACATAAGGAAAAAAATGTAAGTTTATAATAATAACATTAATCTGCATAAACTTTTATCACCACAATTGCTACTAATTGTCCACTTAGTTTTGTTCCTGACTGTATATTAATTCATACTAATTTTTACTAATATAAAGGAGACCATTTGTCTGTCTGTCTGTACGTTCGCGATAAACTCAAGAACTATTGAACCGAGTTTAGTGCAATTTTCTTTCCTGCATAGAGTTACGATTTAATCAAGCTGTACATAGGCTATAAAATATTATGATTATTATTATTTATACAAGGCGTATACTGCCGCAAGAAGAACTCCAAAATTCTAAAAGGAATGAGAAGTTGACCTATGTGTCGGTAGAAAGTTTTCGCAGCAAAAATAGATACTATAACCTATTACAGGTTTTGCACATCAAATTCTCCTTTTTGGACTACAAATGCATTCTTTTTATAAATCAAATTCACCCCCTTGTAATTCAAGTTGTTCGACAACAAAGAAATATCCGATGGGAAATTTTTGTTACATATAATGTAATAATACTTGAACATATAACAATATAAAATAAAAGGAAACGACAAAATGATTATTCATAATAAAAAATATGTATACATACATGTATACACAAATGCTATTAATTGCCCACTTACTTTTGTCTCCGGCTGTATATACGTAGAGAAGGGAAGTGGAAAAAAGAAGAGTTAACCACAAATTCCGCTATACAAGTTTTAAAATATGTGCAAATAAGAAAGTTTTACGGCGGGCCGAAATGACTTGGCTATCGTAGACCGTGTCGTTCTTGAAGCTACCGTAAACCGAGGGTTAAGAATACGGCCCTGGTTTTGGGCCCGAGTAGCAATCGGGGGACGGGCATAGTCGTCCCGTCGCTCGCCTCGACTCGACTCGCCTCTGCTCGGCTCGCTCGTGTTCTCTTCGACGATTGCGATCTGCTGACGTTTCCTCCTGTACAGGAGCTGCGTACTTGCGAGAGCCCACGAACAAACCGTCCGGCATCGTCTTTCCTCGATCGTTCGACGTGTGCCAGTGCTGCGTGCTTCCAACTCATGTCGGCGCGCCTTCCGCCGTAATTCTCGCTCGAAACGCGGCAGGATGCACTGCCGGGAGGCTGACTGTTCGCGTGCGATCTTCCGTAAAGAGCGCCGGAAAACAAGGATCCAACTTATCCGCCGCGCACGTCTCTGAGAAGGCCGAGTTTCGCTGCTCGCATTCCATTCATTCCAGGCGCGCGTACCTGCCGATTTTTGATCCCTCCTCAATAACAGAATACTCGCACATTGCTGTTCCACTCCTGCTGCCCCTCGCCGAACACCGCTGGCTCGACCGTCGCTTTTTTCTTTCTTTTTCCCTTTTAGGTTCTTTCAGTGCTCGCGTAGGTTTAGTGTAATAAGAGTTTTGGTGATCGAGGTAATTCTTCTGTTTCCTGTGTCTTTTATCCGTTGTGCTGTTCTTTCTCTTGCTTTCTTACTGGAATTCTCGTGAACCTTGATTTCCCGTCGCGCGATCAACAAGTGTCCTTACGCCCAGTAGGAAGGTTAGGCAGTTGATTGGTGTCACGTTGTACTTCCGGAAAAACGGAGTTCGAATCCAAGTGACACGCAAGCCGCGGGAAACCTATTGACCAGTTCCTTTCGCGGAACTCGTTTTTCCGGGGATCGTAAGATCGATGATACTGTTATTACCATCGCTCTTACCGAGCTGCGTGTTATGCATGACATTATAACGGTTCCTCGGATACGCAATGCAAAGTAAAAGCGATTAACGCAACTGCAAGCGATACATAATCAGCGCGAGATCGTAATTGGAATTAGTAACTAAAAGAAATTTTTCATAACATCATCTTGCATTTGTTTAAGTTTTTAATATTTTATTCAACATTTTTGCAAGGTCTCTGTAATTTAGAAAACTAGTATCAAAGTATGCTTTTGTAGTGTTTATGAAATGCAGACTTATTAAACGAGTCAATTATTTCTCAGGATCACCTTGGAGGGTAGGCATCATGCCTAGTCCAAAGATGTCGGTGATCGGGGACTCGATCAGATTAGTCCCTGCCGGTAGTCCTGCAGTATTCGAGTTATCTGCTCTCGGCTTCAATAGCAATGCTGTTGACGTTGAAATCATAAGTGAGTTACACGTATAATATGCTATAGTTAACATTTTGTGTTCCAATGCTAACGAAACTATAATTCTAGCGCCATCCAAAAAGCATATACCAGCTCGAATAGACGAAGAGCCGGGACGCCCGGGCGAGTTTAAGGTAGAATTTACTCCGACCGAAGTGGGCAGTCACCTAGTGGAAGTAAGCATCATGGGACAGAAGCTACCGGCGGGACCACTGGTTGCCAAGGTCTACAATAGCAGTTTAATTCAAGTTACTGATGTACCTAGTGCTGTAGTAGGACATGCCTGCCAATTTCGAGGTAGTCACAATCGATTCGGATCGCCTCGGTTTAGAATCGTTCGAAACGTGCTCTTCATGTGTTTGTTTTGTGTAGTGGACGCAAGTGCTGCTGGAGAAGGACAACTGGAGATATCGATAAATGAAGGGGAAGTGCCTAATCATGTTCAAGTGGTGGGAGGTGGAAGATGTTTGGTGTCCTTTACTCCAGAAATTGCGAAACCACATTATATCGATATTAAGTTCAATGGGGAGGAAGTACGCGGATGTCCGTTTGTTTGCAATGTGTCTGACACGAGCAGAGTTACTCTCAGCTTAAGTCACCTGGAACTTATACCCGTCGACCATCCAGCAAGTTTTCATATGGGTGTCGATGGTAGCGGAAGTGCAGAACTCGCAGTCTCCGTAAGGGGTAAGTGATTCTATTAATCATACTATTTGGGTTGGAAGTAACTGTGAATTGCAATATCATATATGATGATTCGCAGGGCCAGGCAGTGAATTACCTGTGAAAGTAACAGGAGATGTGAAAAGTGGTTTTACCGCTGAATTCATACCAAGAGACGTAGGTGTCCATTCTGTAAGTGTAGAATATAATGGACACCCTGTCAATGGTACACCTTTCCTGGCTAAGGCATTTAATGCTGATAAAGTATTAATCGGCCCTGTAGCTAGAGGAAGTGTCGGCCAACCAACACATTTCACTGGTACGCAACATTTACCAATGTATTACAACTCTCTCACAATAATATTGATAATAGGTCGATGATTTTTTGAATGATTCATACAGTCGATGCGAGTCAAGCAGGTGAAGGAAACCTGGAAATAACGATATCCGCTCGTGGCCAGAATATACCAACTCAAGTGACTCCCCAGGGCAACGCACGCTTCTCAGTCAGTTTTATACCATTTGAGGCGTGCGAGCATGTCATTAACATTGCTTTCAACAAACGAACTGTGCCAGGCTGCCCAATCGTAACGCGGGTGGGTGGTGACAGCCATGTAACTGTTAGTGGGCAGGCATTGAGCAGTGCTGCATTAGGACGGCAAAGCTATCTTACCGTCAGTAACGTTGCCGGTAGCTTGGAGGACTTAGAAGTTAATGTTGAAGGTAATTTATCTTAATTATAAGTTGCCCTCTGGTTCATTGCGGAGAATTCTGTTGCGATTGCAAAATCAGTGTGCACATCTTTTCTGCAACTTGGAATGCAAGAGACTTCTGTTATTATTGCACAGAAAGCACCGCCACTATATAACGGTACATTGGTACCATCGTGGTGCTCACCATCCGCAATGTGATTGATACTTCTCATTCCTCCATCTAACAGCTGGAGCGTGCATTATAAATCTGCAAACCATGCACGGCAAATTCGCAGACCACCAAGTGTTAAAATTCGAGCACGACTATGTTGGTAGTTACCACTCCTTGTACTTATCCCCTGAACTTTCTTTTTTTACGAGGACGTCTTAGAACTTCTGTTAATTACCAAGGCAAACCGCACGGATTTCGTTGCCCTCCTGTTTGCCTGTTCACGAAACTGTGTATCTTCCGTTACATCTCCGGCTTGAGACGAGTTCTCTCTCTGTTGCAGGTCGGCCAGCTTTCAGACTACGACATTAATAGACTTCTTGAACAAAACTAATTTCACTCTCACTCTTAATTTATGGACTATAACCGAGTAAAGCGGTGGTGGGTTCCTAATTCAAATTCCTAAATTTTCTCTCGTAAGGGTAGTCTAACCGCCACCCACTCTTACCTCTCCTTGTACCATTGGTTACCATTTAGAAATATTATACCGGCTTCAGCATAGTTCTGCTCTGGCAATCTCATCAACTGCGACTAACTCTATAATATAGCTCCCAATCGCTTTACCACTTACGGTATGCATATTACGACAGAGCCATTCTTGTGGTGCTATATATTTGCTAGAATTTGTATGTAGTTATTACTCTACTAAGATAAGGTAGATCATTCGTGGTCTTTTTATAGTGCCTTAACATACGTGCCAATATTCCTATTTGTGCAAACTGTTTACACGTAATTCTAAAGCCCAGTAAAAACTAGAATGTACGCCCGCCGATCTCTCACAGTTCCCCCGCATATTACTTTTGAATAAGCCTATTTGCTTAAATTCTTGTTTCTGCAAATCGTGGAGTACATTAATAGCATCTTGTACGTAAAGTTACTCAGGATATTATTGCTATAGATAAATGGTGAACGACTAATGTCCCAAAAGTGCAATTACATTTCATGTAACAGCTCTTTGTCATGAATATTTTTACACGTAGCTTATTAACGGCATATTGCTTTGATCGTCGGTTTCGAAGAATAACACGAACCCGTGACTTCTGGTGCCCTTGTGATCCACATTAGTAGTTGGCTGACTAGATTGAATTAAACAACTAACAAGCGGACTTGATAGGACCCAACGGACAGGCCGTACCTGCTCAAGTCACTGATAACAAAGACACAACATGCAGCGTGGCGTTCACGCCGAGGGTCGTTGGAGAACACAGAATATCGGTAAGCCATCGGAATGTTCCCGTTGCCGGCAGCCCTTTCAGTTGCAAGGTATACGATGTTACTGCCATCAAAGTTAAAGACGCTAAACATGGTGTTATTGGAATGCCTGTAACTTTCCTAGGTATCGTATCGTTTAATTCAATCCTAGTTCTTAATGTTCAATATCCCAACGCATATTAATATCGTACTTGGTCGTAGTGGAGACCAGTCAAGCAGGACCAGGGAATTTGGAAGTTACAGTTAACGGCGGTCGTGTACCCACATCTGCCCAAGCACAAGGACCGCATACGTATGCGATATCTTTCACACCCCGAGATCCGGTAATACACACCGTCGATTTACGATTTAACGGGGAAGATGTGCCTGGTAGCCCGTTCAGTTGTCAGGTATAACATTTTAGTACATTTCTCATTCAACTTCCTAAAGAATAAGAACAGTAATGCATCTTTTATTCCAACACGTTTCATATGTACATGATTCAGTGTATAATAGTTCTATTATACAAGAAATATAATATCCGAACAGACATATTTCCAGATCATTTTGGATAATATTCGAGGTTCTACTCAATAACAATTTCTCACGTTTGTTACTTGTCAGGTGAGCGACACGGCTAAAGTATTGATAACGGACGGGTTAGAGAAGGTGTCCGTAAATCGTCTTGCCACATTCACAATAGAAGCAGATTCCTCTCTGGGATCACCTGTCGTCGAGGTTCTTTCTCCTACCAGAGAAAGTTTACCCGTTCACGTCAAGCAAAATGGAATTGGCTCTTATACCGCAGGCTTTACTCCGAAAGATGTTGGTGAGTGTACAAGTAATGAATTGAGATAATGTGGAATTATGACTCTTATTCAGAATAATTCTTCAAGGCGATCACAGTGTGGAAGTAAAACTGAGTGGAGCTCATGTCGAAGGCAGTCCATTCTTAGTTAAAGCATACAATGCAGACAAAGTGAAGGTGACAGATATTAACAGCGGAGTGGTGGGAAAACCAGTCTTTTTTAGCAGTAAGTTTTTCTTTCATCTAAGATATTTAACCTTTGGAAAATGGTAGCCGGGCCAGTTTGATTCGATTGCTACGATGATGATTGTGCGCTAATCCGTAACAAAACAACAGCGTAAACAAAAACATATTAGTGTTTAATATTTTAATATTAATCATATCACGGTCTTTGAATCTGTTTTGATCCAATGCGGTCTTATTTTTTTAACAATTGTAGTGTTTCTAGGAACATATATTGTCATTTAACATTATACTAAAAGACCTTAACTGTACAGTTGTATAGACGACCGGAATAGTATTAATAACAAATATAATGTAATATTTTTATCTCAGCCATTCGAAGCTTAACCACAAATTGTGCTTTAAACATTTTTAAAACGTATACGAACAGAAAAGTGTTGCTGTAAGTCGAAATGATTCGGCAACTGTGTACCGCGTTGCTACTCGTGTGACGTTTGTCCGAGGGTTAAGTATTTTTGCTTTGAATGACAATTGTACCTTTGTGTTTCAGTCAATGCTAGCCAGGCAGGTGCTGGAAATTTGGAAATTATCGTCGCTGTGAATGGGAAAAATGTACCAAATTACGTGCAGAGTGAAGGAAATGCGAAATTTCGAGTCAACTTTAAGCCTCAAGAAGCTGCTGTACATAGCCTTAGTGTTAGGTTTAATGGGGAACCCGTTCCTGGTACGTCTTTTTAATCTTTTAATACAAACTGTCGACGTTTCACCTGCACTTATTTCTACCGAAGGGGTCAAAATGACTTGTTTTCGGAAAATATGTTACTCGAGAAACAAGTGCATATCTATATAAATTTGTACATTTCTTTGCCGGAAATACGAAAAAGGATTGCTGTTATAAAAAGTATATGCATACTTTACTTTTCAGTCACTCACAATTTCATCATTTCTCGATAGGAAATAATAATGTTTACCTTGATTTTGAAAAATTGTATTTATTATACCTAGGTATTTCAGTGTTGAAAAATGCGCAAAAGTTTATAGAAATCTTTTCAAATGCGAATGTCATCAAAATTTACTTGAATTTTCACAAATATTAAACAAGTGATTTAGATTCGTTGCTCGTTCCAATGTAATGTATTCAAAACTATGCAGTTATTATTATTGTTCAATGTTTCCTCCAGGATCGCCATTCAGTTGCAAAGTTGTTGGTGCCGGCCAAGCAATAATCGCAGGACATAATTTAAAGATGGGTGCTGTGAAACAGTTAATATCTTTCACTGTCGATCCGCAAACTATGTCCACGAATTGTGACGTAATTGTTACACCGCCCTCGACCATAGCGCTTCCCATTACGATAGAGCCCGTCGACGGCAAGTATAATATTACCTTTGTTCCGACTGAAGTTGGAAGACACAATATCAGCGTGTTGGTGGACAACGAGCCGATCAAAGGCTCTCCCTTTGCTTGCAACATTTATGATGTTACAAAGGTAACTTGATTTTCATAAACAAGAAATAATGTATGGACATAGTAAATCACCGACCTACACGTATGATAAAATCGGGAGCAAATTATTAGCATAATTTGATTAATATTAATTTTTTGTGTTCTTTTTGGAGTCAGCCTTGACATTCTAATAATTATTCCTACGCATTTGTTTTTTAAATTAAAGAACCTGAACGGCTATAATCGAGACAAAATAAAATGGACCACAAAAGCTAAAATGGCCACGGAAGCATCCGTTATTTTGCAAAGGAAGAACGGAACAGTTATTGGACTTTTATACCCTTTGTTGCATATACATACACATAATGCAATTTTATGTATACAACAAAAAGTATAAAAGTCCAATAACTCTTCCGTTCTTCCTTTGCAAAATAACGGATGCTTCCATTAATATGTATGTATTCGACCGGCCAAAAAACTATCTCCCACAAGGTCTTACTTGTTTTGGTCACTGTGGGACGAAAGAGTCTTCGTGTTGCCGAACGCTCGAACCGAGGACAGTTAGTTTCAAGATTGCACGAATGCAAACACCTGAATAGAAAGCAAAAGTTTAAGCCCAACATCCGCGTATTGTGCACTTTTAATTATTGTCGCTCTGCCGATCTTTTATTTGTTGCAAATTGTTTCAGACACGGTTTTTATTATTCAATACAACTTTTTCATTGCCTTTGTAGGTTCACGTCTCAGGACTTACAGAAGCCTACTTGGGTCAGGCGACTACCTTTACTGTAGACGCTGCAGAAGCGGGAGAAGGTACTTTAGAATTGGTAGTGAGCACCGAGAACAACACAGTTAAAGCCGAGGTAGTAGCGTGTGCGCGTGGTTTGTACGATGTAACATTTGTCCCACAAACAACGAGTACTCATTATGTTAATATTAGCTTCAACGACGACAATGTACCAGGTATGAAGAATCTTTATTCTTTATGGTTATTAACACCAGCTTTCTTGTTCATTAAAAACACAACAAATTATTTTATAGGGAGTCCATTTAAATGTCCTGTTATAAACGGTATGATCGAAGGCCCTTCGATGGTTCGTGTCGGTAATACTGCTTTTATGGATTTGGATATGCACGGTTTAGAAGGACCTGTATCAGCAGAAGTTACCGGTACATACAATTATTATGCTCGCCTTTCTATCCACTTTTTTCATAAATTGCTTCATGATATTTTGTATTCCTTAGGTCCGGATGGAATAATAATACCATCCACACTAACGAAACTGTCGTCTACCTTATACAGAGTGGAAGTCCGAACACGGCAAGTTGGGACTTACAGCGTAATATTTAGTGACGGTCACAAAATGATCAGTTCGCAGACACTTCAGGCTTTTGATCCCGCGAGAGTATCCATAAAGGAAGTTGCAGATGTAGTGTGTCATCGACCTGGAACGATTATAGGTAAATAAATCATTACTGCTTCGTAACAATAAATATTACATCCTTCAATGCTAATTTTGGGACTATTGTTATAGTCGTGGCTTCAAAGGAGGCGGGTCCCGGAAAACTATCGGTAAACGTGCGTGCTGGTGGTGCAGATGTAGACAGCTTAGTTAGAGAGGGTGACAATGGCTTTTACGAGATTGTTTTTCATCCAACGCGGGCAGCACCTCACAAAGTGCACATTAAGTACAATGAAGTTCATATACCTGGTAAACGTTAAAGACATATTGTTCACATGATGAAATGTTTCATTTTTATTCAATCCTATCTCAACATTGTTTATTATCCACATGACAGGAAGCCCATTAGATGTTACTGTTCGTGGACCAACGGGAGGTCGAGAGGTAACTGCAACAGGGCTTGGATTATACCAGTCTTGCGTAGGGAAAGTCACATCTTTTACTATTGAAACATTAGGAAGGCCTGGCAAAGAGTTCGATGTCGTAATTAGTGGGCCGCAGGGTAATGCGGTACCAGTACGTTGCTATCAGCATCGGGACGGTAATTTGCTTGCCGAATTTACTACAAATAATGTTGGTAAGTAAGTGTGAGTGAACGAGCTGCATAGTTTAAAGTGATACAGAGTGATATTTGCTTTCAATTCCTCGGCTTAGTTATAACAAATGGTATTAGCAACAATTATTTATCAGTTCAAACCGACAAAACCAAAAACAATAGGCAATAATAAATGTGATAACTATTTTATTTCATAAAGTTTGAAGCAGGAGAAATTACTTACAGATTTTAAGGCAGACGTATCACCCTGTACATATATAGAAAGTTTTCAATATATACATTCTGTTTATTCCTTTACTAGGAACGTATAAAATTGACGTTCTACATGGTGCCAAACCTGTGCTGGGCTCACCTTTCTTCTGTCAAGCTTTCGACGCCTCCAAAGTAAAATTACAAGAATTGGGACCACTGACAGTCTCCGTCCATGACCACATCGCATTTAAATGTAATTAATTATTATTATACACATTTTCCATACAGTTCATTTGCTATTCGATCGGTATTGCAGCTTGCAGTCTCTACTAGAAGCAGATATGCACGCATGCATTCCTGTAGAAAGGGAGAAAGTAGTAATCATTTTCCGCCACGCCAAACCCATATTACTCCTCAAGGCTGTCTAGAATAATTGCATACGGTAGCGTCCATTTAGTTCACTTTCAAATAGCCTTGTTCAGGTGGCTGACTGCATGCGCGCGTCAGTGATCGGAATGTCGTGCAGGTGTTCAAAAGTTCGCTTGCCTCTACGTGTTGTTTTAGTGAAATGGTAGAAAAGTTTAATCACACCCGCGACATATCTTCATCAAAGTGCGATTGATTGTTGCAGTAATGAAAGCTGACGCTGGAATGGCAGATTTAGATGTAACAGCGACGAGTCCTCTTGGCCAAGAATTACCATTGCAAGTGACACCATTGAATGATGGAGCGGAGATGATTGAGTTCTCACCGAGTACTCCTGGTACTTATATGATCAATATTACATATGGTAAGGATGCAATTAACAAAGTATATTACTGTCATTAAGCACCGCCCAATGATTGCCTACTCATTTCGGCACAAATCTTACAGCGATTTTAGAACTACAACAGAACATTAACGTAAATAATATGTTTACAACCGGCTTTGCTTCACTGGTATTTCGTGTGTACGATAACGATGGGTTTAATTTAGAGAGTAATAAATTCATGCACCTTTTTTACCTATATCATCGTTTGTTCAACAGATATTGCGGCCATAAAAATATCTTGAATAAAAGTTTAGAGTATATCTATACTTGTTATGCTTTATACTTTATTAACATATAACAATGTAATGTCTAGTCGATGTTACTTGGGAAGAAGTAATTTCAAATTTTAGTTCTTGCATCCAAATAACCACCTTACGTCTTCTTATATTAATATACATGAGAATAGATTTACTATAATATTTTCACGAAATATTAACAACAAATTCTGCACTAAAACTTCAGACATGTATGCGCATAACAGTTGTTTACTAACGTTTGTAGTACGAAAGTTAACAATGTAAAAGATATTTAACATTTGTTATTTTATTCAATTAGGCGGATGTGCTATTCCTGGCAGTCCTGTTGCTTGCAATGTTGATGCGGCAGGGCAAGCCCGGGCAAAAGGCGAGGGTTTATTGACCGGTCATGTAGATAAAGCTGCTCATTTCATCGTTACCGGTACTAGAAGTCCACCAGTTGTTCAGGTACCTACATTTTTTGAACAATACTTGCCATTCTACTCGACTTTACCTGGATGATATTTCATGTACACGATAACAATCATTTCATTTAAAGAATAATAAGATGTTGCAAAAATCTTATAACTATGTAAAACTCGACTCAGCATTCCTTTTAAAATTTTTATTACTTTTGCTGCAGCCTATATAAGTAATAAAAATTGCAATATTTTATAGTCTATAAGTTGCC
This sequence comes from Ectemnius lituratus, assembly GCA_910593735.2. NCBI lineage: Eukaryota > Metazoa > Arthropoda > Insecta > Hymenoptera > Crabronidae > Ectemnius > Ectemnius lituratus. The sequence goes on from OU343037.1 coordinate 5,066,934, forward strand.
TGGATGATAACTTTGTAGAGAAGAGAAAACCTCATTAAAAATCGTTCAGTGGTTTTCGTGATTATATCAAGTTTCCTGGGCGTAAGACACTCTTTTAATTAGCCTGGTGGGACAGTTATGGTCACTGCTCGCTTCTCTAACGAGCAAGCATATTTTAATGTAGCCTATGTCCATCTGGGGCAAATATACTTTCCAATGGTAAAAGAACTATTCAAATCGGTCGAGCACTTTCTGAGATTATCTCGGACACACAGGCATGCAAACTTTCTCTCTTTTATAATATCAGTCTATCATAGATATTAAATGATTGTCAAGTACAAATGTGTAAGAACAGGGACATTTTTTTTATTATTTCTTCGTTGCACAGGTCGATGGTCCAGACAGTGTCTCGAAAGCCACTGTCGAAGCTGGCGCGAATCCAGGTACTTGGAATATATCTTATGTTCCCTCGGAAGTGGGAGTCTTTGACATTAGAGTTGTGTGTGCTGGACAACAACTTCCGGGATCACCGTGGCATCCGAAAATTATAGACACAAGGAATTTGAGGGTCATAGGTAAGAGATTTTGCGGTGATGGTATTCACTTTCAGAATACATATACAGAATTGATTTTCTATAGGTGGTTGGCCAGCGGTATGCGATGAGCTTGGCCGATTAAAGTTACATCCATCGAATAAGATCAGTTTTGATACGGCTGAAGCAGGCCCAGGTGAACTCTCAGGAAAAATCGCCGATCAATTACTCACATTTGAAATGACATCTAATAACAGATTGAAACTCGGCTTGCCGCAAATAAGCAGCGGCGAGCACCGATTGGATATATTATTCAATGGTGTGCCATTTCCAGGAGCGCCAAAGCTCGCGATTGTTCAAGATTTGGAGGTAAGGTTTAAGGTTTTTATTATTATGTTATTTGTTTTTATATTAAATTATTCTTTCTGGCTGTCTGTCACGTTTGTTTTTCATAGTTCGAAAATGAATTAACCAAATAAACAAAGTAGTTTGAATTACGTACTAAATTTCTAAACCATACGAAAATGATAGAAATAAAATATAATAATTATAAACATACTTTATAAGTACGTATTTTTATATTACAAATTATAGCCACCAATGCAAGATACAAGTCGCGTCTTGCTGAGAGGGCGAGGACTAACTTCGGCTAAATGCGGGGAAGAAGTTAGTTTTACAATTGATGGATCGCAAGCCGGCAGCGGTACTCCTAAAGTGCAACTGTTTTCTCCGACTAGTGAACTCAATGTGATGTTACAACATTTAGGCGATAGTGTCTATCGCGCGAGTTACATACCCTTATCACCGGACCCACTTCTTCTGACTGTATCATGGAACGGCCGACAGCTAAAAGGGTGTCCCTTACAGATTAACGTAACAAGTGCGGCCGATGCCTCCAAGGTGATTTGTTCGGGTGATGGTTTGAAACATGGTATAGTTGGACAGGAGATTAGAAGTTTTATTGATACCCGGCGTGCTGGTCCAGGTAAGAACAAACATATGATCGTATGTATAGGATGATTCACTTGCCTTCGAGTCATTGTCGAATACACACTTCTGTATACAGAGTAACTAGTTCGTATATGGTTTCACGAGGATGATATTTTGTTCGTATATTAGGAATAATACAGTTTAAAGAATAATAAGTTGTTGCCAAAATCTCCTAATGGTGTATAACTTAACGTATCGTTCCTTTTCAAATTTTCGAATTATTTTCAGAATATCTTCTATAAGTAATGGGTCCCAAATCTTTTCTACACCCCATATGTAATATTATTTCTATGTATACTGGACAAAATATAGTATACATTATTGTGTGTCAAGTCTTACAAAATCGCATTCACACTGTACAGATCCCGTAATTCATTTAGACGCACTTTAATATCAAACATTTTAATTGCGCTTAAACAAATTTCGACCACCGTTTGGTGCGCTGGATGGTGTGTTTACCTTTTTGTCAAACATGCATTTTCCTATAAATAGGCAGAGTGTAGAAAAGAGTTGGAATATACAATGAGATTCACTATATCTCTTATAACTATGGTTTGTGTAATAATTTGTAGACAACACTGGTGACTCAATAGCAAATGAATCACCCTGTACACTGTATGGCGCCCTTTGGTAATTCCATCTAGTTGCGACCAATTATACTTCAAAAATTTAGCCACTCGATCGTTCGGTCACGACTTTCAACCATTCGATTCAAATAATTATACATTTTCTAGTAATTACGAATGTTTATGAGTGTTTCCCAACTTCTCTGAACTTTTTGCATTATATTTACTATTATATTATATGCATTATACATAAAATATAATATGTACAACAGTATCAATTGAAAGGCAAATGAATCACTTTGTACATAGGAATGCATCAACTAAATCATGAACCAACGATATTGCGTTTACAGGTGAATTGACAGCTCATTGTGTTGGACCTCACAAAGTAGCTTATTGTGAACTGTACGATCATGGCGATGCGACGTTCACTTTAAATGTCAAGCCTCAAGAATCTGGGCGGCACGCATTGACAATAAAATATGCCGGAGAGCATGTGCCCGGTTCCCCTTTCACGTTACGCGTATCGGGTGCTCCGGATGCTTCGAAGGTAAGAAATTACACACAGGGCGTGTTGTACTCAGCACCCGCAACGCCCATGACGCGTTCCACAGAGTCGCGGTCGGTCTTTGAAACGGTCTCCCGAAACGAAAAATACAACAATTTCTATTTCAAAGACTGGGATGAAAGTCCCACTGATTCCTAGTGGCAAGCTGAATTTCCAGTTTCGAAGCTTGAATGGTAGTTAATCTGGTGCTCAGGCTGGAATTTGATCGAAAACTTAGATAAAATAAAAACTAAAATTGTTAGTGTTTTATGTGAATTGTAATTCAACGGGGCGTTGCTGTTGCTGTGGAAGACAGAGGAGTTCCGAGGATTAAGTGGAACGCGTCAACAGTAGAATTTCTTTTATACGAAACCTCTACTAAAACACCTGTATTATTCGATCACCCAATTGTCCGAACATGCCTTGTATGAACAAAACCCAGTGTATATGCAACAGTGCAACCGATCACAATACAGCTTTAATAGCTAAAAAATGTTTGGTGATCATAAATCTTTAACTAAATCGCATTTAATTTCAATATTTGTAATTGCTATTATTATTTACGTCCTATTTTCAATACATGGAGATCAACAGCGAAACAGAAACAGTTCTATTATCCAAACAGGCTTGTTCCCAGATTGGTTTCGAATAATCGAGGTTCTACTATATTTATGATCAGCAGCGTACAAATGTACAAGAAGGAATTTCATGTTCGATTGATCACTTAGGTGCGAGTGTACGGGCCAGGCATTGAGCACGGTGTATTAGCGACATTCCAATCGCGGTTCATTTGCGATACACGTGGTGCTGGAGCGGGCCAATTAACAGTAAGGGTTCGCGGGCCAAAAGGAGCATTCAGAGTTGAAATGCAGCGGGAAACACAGAAAGACCGAATAATCCTGTGCAGATATGATCCAACCGAGCCTGGTGATTATCGCGTGGAAGTTCGTTGGGCGGGTGTTCTTGTACCCGGTTCTCCGTTTCCAGTCAAAATCGTCGATACTCAAGACGAACTGCTAATGTTGACGCAGGTATATTGATTTCAAATATTAATCGATTCATTGTGATCTATTCCATCATATTATGCAAAATTGTTTTTAGGGTGGAGACAATTATTCGACGGGCCATCACACAATTGCGTCTTGGCGTGGTTCGCAGGCTATATTGTAGAAATGCTGCGCTTGAAGTTGTTATTATTTTTTATGGACTAATAATATATTTAATAATATATAATATTCTAACTTATACAAAACATTTTCAATAAAAACGATTATCTAGCACTCGTTGTTATATTACTTTACAAGGAGTACAATTGTATGATACAATTTCGGCAGTTTTTATACACCTTCGGCTCCACTTTAATCAAATGCGAACTTTCGTTAAGGTTTCTTCTTCTTCTCAAGCTTACTTAAATCCCTGAAAACTTGTTTCTTTACTTCTTTCTGTTTCGCCAACTTGCGAGCCTGTTCGGCAGCGAGTTTCGCTTTGTGTGATTCAGCTCTTTCTTTTGTGGCTTTCTTCATTTGATCTTGTTTGTGGGAATAGTTGGATCGGATCATCTTCATAACACGTGCAAGCTGTTGTTCCTTTGGTTCGCGTACCACCGCCACTCGCTTTCCTTTGATGCTTGGAGTCCTCATTTCCTTGTTGGGTCCTAATTTCGGCTTATCACGATATGGCAAGTTCTTCTGAAGGGCTTTGGGTATGTACAAAGGCTTGAACACTTTGGGCTTTCGTTCGACGGATGTGTACATTGAGTCTTTGTTCGCAGGCATATGAATATTCTTCTCACGCTTAAGTTGCCCAGTAGTTTTCATACCTTGCCATCGGTTCTTCTCATCCGGCGGTAATAACAATGACGTTACAGGATTATAGAACTTCGGTACGTCAACTTTAAACCACGTACGACAGAACACGATATCACTGAGAAGTATTTTGTCCTCAAAAGTTGCTCGGAAGCAACCTTCGGGCTTAGAGACAGCTTTCTTTATTTGTCCTCGGATACCAGACACTGTCTTTATCTTAGCACCTTCGAATTTTGCTACTTCCAGAGTTGTATTGAACATGTCTTTTATGAATGCGGTCTTTTTGTAAATTTTCATTGGAACACCTGTTAATTTTAGTTTCTTCACCACCTGTGTGCTCTTGTCCATTTCAACAATTGAGCCTGTTGCTGCTATCCTGAATCCAGGTGCTCTAGTCGCAACATCTTGTACCGCTAAAACTCCAGTGCTTTGTGGTGTAATGGGTCCCCAGAAGTGTGCCATACACGCGACATGTTCGGGTGTATATTTCAACATTCTATTTCTTAGATTATCCTCCAGCTTGGAGAAAATTGGTAGTGTTTGGAAGCGTCTCCAGCCAACAGAGAAAATAAGAGGATCTCTAGTTTTTAGAATTTTAGGGTACCATCGATGTTTCTTGATTCGCGTTTGTACGAAACCGATGTTTTCTTCACCATGCAAGAGGCCACCGATTATGAGTGGGTATGTAGGATCTAAGTGAGTTATTAATTCACAAGGAACGTTTTCTATCTCCACCCTCACATACATACCCGGCCGATAGCCTTCTAATTGTACACGAACGTCATCATCAACACCCTCAAACTCAGAACGATTTAAATTGGCTTGCATTTCAGCTTCTTGTTTGAGTTCGTCGTAATACGTTTTCCCTTCTCCATTGTCGTATGCGGAGTCAAATTGTTCTTTCAACTTCATCTTCTTCTCGAGTAGCTTCTTCTTCTCCTCAATGTCGACCGTTGCCTCTTCTTTCGTTATACCTGCTGCTTTGTGCTTCGCTCCTGTTTCTAAATCTTCGAAATCACCGTATAATTCTTCTTCGTCCAAATCGTCCATTTTTAGCAATTCCTCAGCGTCTTCTGATTCCTTCCATTTTCCTGTGACGAAACGGTTTACGACTAGCACTTTATTGCTTTCGTCTAACCAGTCTCGAGGAGTATCTTGGAAGAAGACTGTTTCATCCTGGTTTTGTAATTCTCGCTCTTGTATTTTCCGCTTTTCCGACTCTTGCACTACACGGAATATTCCTCCGATCTCCTGTTCTTCGTTCTCATTCTCTTCTTTCGTATCTTTCTCGTCTTTCTCACTTTCACGCAATAGGTTTGCCTTGTCAAACACACCATAGACAACTTTCATAAGATTCTTATTATTTCGTTGCCGATTCTCATACGCTTCGCGAGCTCGTTCCGCTAAGTTCGATTTCCACTTTAGTTCGTCTTCGACTTCTTCCTCACTCTCCTCTTCAAGGTCCTCGTCCTCGCTTTCCTTTTCGTCTCCTAAGTTTTCCTCATCACTTTCCTTATCAGTGTCCATTTCTAATCTCTCGCGCGAGTCTTCATCACTTAATTCGTCAAAGCTCTCATCTTCGTTTTCCATGTCCTTCTTGATTTTGCTACTAGAATTTAATAAATCAAGTGCTGCGCTAATTTTATTTTTTATGAACATATCTGATTCTTTGCTCAGGTTGTGATAAACTTCTGGTTTTTCCTCTGATGAGAAATTCTTGTCAATTGTGAGAGATGATAGATTCTCTTCTTCCATATCGGAGTCATTCTCCTCATTCAATTGAACTTTTTTCTTCTTCTTCTTAGGTAATTCGTTAGTTTTGGACGGTTTTTTCCTCTTCACACCTTTCTCACTTAATTTTTTATCGTCCTCCGCATTCATTATCTCATCGTCGTCACTATCTTCATGGACAACTTTCTTTACATGCTCCTTTTCCTTCTTAGATTTCTTCTTTAATTGTTTTGTAAGTCTTTCATTATCATCTTCACTTTCACTACACTCTTCTTCAACAGCATTTTCCTCATTCTCTTCATCTTCGCTACCAAGTTCGTCCATATTTTCTTCTTCATCTTCGCTCGTATCTACTGCTTCGTCTTCTTCGTTCTCATCGCCGCTTTCATCCGCCGCGTCTTCCGTTAGCTTCGCACTATCATCGGAGTTAGTAAACTTAACTTTCCTTCTAATTCTACCGTTATCTACCACAGCTTCTTCAACATACTGTGCAAAAGCATCAGTCACATCCTGAGATTTAATCGGTGCTGTATTACTGAAGAGTTGCATCTCACTGTGCTGTAACTTTTGATCAAGCGTCTCTTGGGTATCCATTAAAGTTTTAACTAAACCAGTATCTTCTTCTTTGTGCGAATGACTTCCACCTAATTCAACGTATACGGCATCTTTGTCATATACTATTCCACCAACACCAGAGAACGGAGCATATATTAATCTCTCCTTTTCTACCAATGATCTCTTTTTAAGTTGCTCCGGAAGAGGACACGGATCTGGTAGAAAACTGACATCTTTTATTTTTAAATCTCCACAACCAGGAATGTGTACCGATGTTTCTTTATTCAGTGGTACTCCTCTCACATATCTAAAAATATTAAATTTATTATAGAATTATTTCATAATGTTATTATTCATAAATAGTGTAAGAAAGGATATACTTACCCATATAAACTAATAGTTCTATCTGTTTTGGGGTTTTGCCTAATTAATTCTGGAGCAGTTAAGTCTTCCACTCTATCAGCCAGTATATACGGATGTGTGGACCGCCAAGTTAGTGGTCTGAACTTCATTACAGAAATAAATCGTGCCAAGTTCTTTATCTCCGTGCGCAAGTATTCCTCGTGAAGCAAGCCGGAGAGATAAAACAATTTAGCACCGGCGTATACTTCGGTCCAAAATCTTTGCTTCAGTGTTTTCTTAGTCCTTTTTAATTGTTTCGCTTGTTTAATCAAATCCAAGTGCGTCAGAACACCCATGATTCTCGGCATACCGTGAACTTGGCAAATATTTAAGAACTCGAAGATCTCCATTTCAAAGCCGAAAGAAGCGTCTACCAAAAGTAGCACCAAATCAGCTACTTTGGCGATATCGATCATACTGTTTATGTCATTGTTACATTCCATGAAAGTGATTCTCCTTTTCTTGCCGGAGACTACTGTGACTGGTCCGACAATATTAGACAATGGTTGTCTCGCAAAGCTTTTTATTAGACATTGAATGACCAAAGATTTGCCGACTTTGGGTGGACCGACCACTGCCACCATAACTGGCGGTGGTTCTAGTGGAGTTCTGTCGACAAGTGGTATATGTTGTTTCTTGGTATCGATGTCCTGCCGTCTGCGGAATTGCCTTTCTGCTCTGACGGCGGAATTAAAGGTGAACGCTTTAGGATTCCTTTGCTTGTCAGTCAGTTCCTGAACATGATCTTTCTTAGCTTTCTTTTTCTCGGCTTTGCGACCTGAGTGCCGTTCTCGATGGCCTTTGTGCTTCAGAGTTTCCTCGCCTTCCGGCATTTTGTTTGGATATTATAATATCAATAAATATTGAAGAATCGTAAACCTTTCCCGGTTGGTCTTAAAGTTGGGTTTCTTCACAATCGTGCATACTTTCTGTCAATTCTTCTTCTCATATGCACTGTAAATCACTTTGCGGTTTTGAAATGATTGGAAACCGTATTGACTTGTTGTCCATTAATCTATGATAACTAGTGTCGTCAAACAATATCGTGGAAGTTTGATCGACTCTTGTAGGTTACGAATATTCCGAAAACAGGATGCGAGAACACGTGGGTTTTGTTGGTAATAGACTGTTCAATTTGGAAAGTGAAGATTAGTTCTTGAACGACAGATGGAGCCATTGTGATCCATCAGAACTGACACAGCGATGCTAAGTTTAAATGGACGGAATGAAACTACGCAGCTTGTAAAGTTCTACGAATAACATATTTTTTCTAGATTTTTAAAATAGTGACCACAGTTTCATTTTCGACAAATTAGAATATTTTTGAAACTTTGCAACTGCAAATGCCCTCATAACCAAACCCGTCAGTAGCAGATTCTATAATAAAAATGAGTTACAGATATTTGTTGTCAAAAAGGTATTATACTTAATAGTAGCTTATACTTATTCTTGAGTAACACAGACCACACGTTAAAATAGTTATATCTCAATAAAGTATAAAGTGCAAATATAAATATGGATATTATAAAAATATAGATTGCTATGAATTAACTGCAACTTAACTTTTATTCAAGATATTCCTACGGTCATGATATCTTTTGCAGAAACGCCGGTATCAATGAAAAAGTTTAACAGAATTCCTAAGTGACGGTGGAATAACTTTTATTTTTTCAATTAAATTAGCATTAGCGCCTACACAAAATGCCACCCGAGCGAAGTCGGATACAACAGCTATTCGCACACACCCCTTTTTCGGAAGTGCAGTTTTATATAGAAGAAAGTGCCCTTTTTAAAGAAAAATAAATGTACTCAGAGCAAAATGTTTACCTTTTAAGAAAATTAACTTCCGAAAATCCAGTTTTGCGAATACTTGTTTTAGTCACCTTAGGTTTGAACTATCGTATTTCAATTCTAGAGTCGTCGCTGTGAAACTTCTATAGTTTAATATAGGATTATATACGAATGTTTTTCAATTCTTCCTTATACCCTGTGTACTTACATCTAATATATGTTATACTAGCAGGAATTTCACTGACCTACTCCGTGTGCTTCATCTGATGTCTTACAATCTTGCCAGACTTTAACATATATAAACGAGGCTAGTCCGAGCCCGAGTGCATATAGAGCTCCGGCCTGACTCTGCCTAATTATTTCTTCACATTATTTGAATTCTTAGATTAATAATTTTGAGAAAACCTTTGAAGGGGTCATTCCGCGTCAATTTGACAAAGTTTTGTAACAACAAATATTCGCGTTTTGTATATGCAATATTCTGTTATTCACAAACTTAGTTTTTCCTTGAGTTACAAGGAAGCAACGTTTTCGGTCAATTTTTTTCAGAAATTTATATCTCGATAACTATTACACATTGCTACATTATTCAAACATCAAAATGATTCGAATGAATTGAAGATCAACAAAAAAAATGCATCTTGTAAAAATATTTATTGCAAACAAATGTTAACGCTATAACTTTGTAACAAATGCTTGCCAGTTCCATGGATGAGCATCGATTTCGGCAACAAAAATTAATATTACTTACTATTAGTCTTCTGTAAATGCCCTCTAAGAAATTTTTAAAAACAATGCTTGAAGATCAAGTTATAAATTTTTATTGACAGTTCCCCAGTTCAATCTGCCGACGGCTCGCGTGCTCTGCTTGAGTGATTATCGGCTACAAGACCCGGAACTTTGGGCACATACATTCAAAATGGACACGTGCTTTTTCAGTTTCTTATTGCATACTATTTATAACAAATTCAGAGACAATTTTTTGCACGGGCTAAATCGTTATGATTTCGAATAATAAAGCATCGAGAGTCTTGCTAGGCCTTTCGGTTATGCCCACGCTATTTGCCGCGGAGACTCTAACGCTACCGAGTTCCTAATATCTGAAAAGAAGGCGCCTGAGTCGAGGAGTGGGGTATAGGGAAACCCGTGCAAATCCAGGTAGAGGCCGACGCCTTCTTTTCAGAGGCTGCTACCAGAACACAATATCTGCTTATAGTGATACGTATCCGCAGGGAGATTATGTAATCAAAACTGACAACTTTTCTTGTTTGTAACACAAAAAAAAATTAATTTAGCAAAAATCAGAATATTCCATATGAAATGTGTTTTCAGAACTGCATATACTGGCATTTTATGATACAAAACCTTGCCGAGTTGATGCGGAATAACCCGAATATTTTGTTTTAAAAAGTACAATCTACTAAGACTTTATTGCCAAACTTAAAATCTGTTAATGAATCAAACCCCGGAAGCAAAGAAGAAACAATCCTGACCAATCTGATATACATAGAGGGCAGTAGAGTAGAGTAGAATTAGGGCCTATTGGGGGCCGATGAGATACTACTTCCTTCTTCTATCGTGATCTCTCGAATGGGACACATCGTAATCAGGATTAAAGTGATTTGTACTGGAGTATATTATAAGATATCATTAATAAAGGATATGTGCTGTTTATATCAAAACCAAACGAAAACGGAGTTATATAGTCAGATCCACCCTCTACCTTAACAAAATCTCCAGTTCATGCGGTAGGTGAGGCATAACGTTCTTCGAAAAAAAACTTTAAACTCCGTTTTCACCCCTTTAGGAATAGAATTTCGAAAAATTCATTCTTATGGAACGCTCGCCTCTATAAACGAGTATACTGTCAATATTTCATGATTCTAGGTGCAGTAGTTTAGGCTGGGTGTTGATACATTAATTATTTAGCTTACGCTTTTGTATATGTGTAGGATAAGGTTACCAAAATTGCTCTACTTTTCACATTATGGTTTTCACATGTGGTTTATTACTGAGAAATGAAGAATCATATCGTTATATCCTTTACGTCATAATAAAAGGCAGTATTTCCCCTTTCGTAGGGAATTTTATTATAATTTTAATACATGATGGTTAGTGTGAAAATAATTGATTTTGTAAACGTTTTAAATCATGCGATTTAAGCAATAGGTATGCAAAATCGGACTCCAAGTTTTCAAAATCGCCTTACAATTGTAAATCATAACTTTAATAACGATTTCGCACTTAGAGCAAAATGAAATAAATAATTCTTATTTGTAGGGGTAACACACTAAATAAATTAATATTATCAATCGGAGAATTAACCTCAAAAGCTACAAGAAAACTATTTTGTAATAAAGGATACAACCGAAAAACACGTAGAATTGGGTTTTTGCGGCATATGTTTAAAGACAATTGAAGATGGTGTGATTTTAGGACCAGTGCGATTATACATATATACAGGTCAAGTTACCGAAACTGTACCGATGCAATTTGGGCAACATCAAGGAGGTGCGATTTAGGAAACCTGGAAGCATTGTAATTTTTTTTTTTAATTAACCCAGAGACATTAGTAGGACAAAATTTAATGTCTTAATCTAAATCTAACAGTGTTTGTAGTCATTACCAATTTTCGCAAACATGACTATGCGCCTTACCCTTTCTGTAATTTGATTACAAAATTTGTCACAAAATTGCATGAATGTAACGACTTTCCTGTAAACATTAATAACAACTCTGGTTTTTGTGACAAACATTTAAAAACAATTGAAACATCACTGCTATACTCTAAAAGTATAAACTAATTTAATAAAAAGCCAGATACCGATGTGTGTGAATTTTTTGACAGAGGGTTGCCATTTATTAACGGGTACGATTTTGGCAACCTTACCCTATGTTATATTGCTACATTAGCAATTGCATCTAGCAATTATAATATACACAACATAATATAGATCAGAGTTATATACTACATATATGATACTGTATACGAAATGAAATGGAATTCGACAATGGTGATTAAAAATCAAGTGCATCACCCTGTAGACTAGTGCAGAATGACAAGCATCAGTGTTGCAAAAGTAACGGATGGTTAACCCGATCGAAATTCCAAATGCGCTGCCGAGAACACGACAATGTACCCTTCGATTGCGAACAATATGAAATACCGATTGGAAAGTCATCGATCAAATATCGTAGTGCGCACTTGGTGTACGAATTCGTGACACTGTAAAATTTCGGACGATGATCGATCGCGGCCAGGAATACGTGAGGTAATCACATATGTATAGAAGGCTCCCGTTTGTCCAGTCATTCCGAGTAGATAGAGTCAAGTCAATCAATCGATTGGAAATACATTTATAAGTGTACTAGGGGAAGTCCGGTCAAAGCGAATACACCGCACAAAGTGGATGGTGGCAAATTTGCAAACGCGCCGCTAAACGGCGACATACTGTAGGACTTTACCATTATAGAAAGTTTTATTCTCGACGCCATGACACTATCATTGACCTCTTTGAAATAAATTCTTCGCTGTACCAGGCGAATTTCAATTTTTCATTTTTCTGTTGTCACCGACAAACACATGGCCGCATATTGGTAGCATTACGGTAGCATCCTTAGGTTGGGAATTTTGTTCTACTTAATTTGAAGAACATTGTAATGTGAAGGAAAATCTTTTTTATTGTTATAAAATTCAGGATTAAAAGATGGGGTTTTTGAATTATTAAAAATATTAAAATATTATAGTTGAATATTTATTGTAATACGTCCAATAATTTGTTACATTCAGACTATTATAAATTATAATAAACTACAATAAGCTAATAGAATTATAAAACAATCTTTTTTCTACATTTATGCGCATCTTTCAACAAGTAGAAATTTTTGAAGAACTGAAAAACATTCTCCATAGAAGGTACAAAGAAACAAAGGAAAAGAAAGCAGTCGCGTAGTTAACATGATTCCGGGTCCATGGTTCGTCAGGAAAATAAAAAAAAGATGCCATTAGTCTCTGAAGATGTAATTTTCGCGGGAACTAGGATTATTTCAAAATTCGTTTTCCATATATATGTTTATTAATATGTGTGTGTGTAGGTGTGGTATGTGAGTATGTGAAAAACAAGGAAGATATCAATAATCAATATTCAAAATGCCGCAGTTAACTTATTCTTTAATGTTTTTTGTTGATCCTAGTTCCGGCGAGAATCACATTTTCTGAGAATGTAATGGCACCTTTTTTTATTTTTTCAAACGAACCATGGGTCCGGAATCATGTCAGCCATGCGACAGCTCCCTTTTCCTTTGCTTATTTGTGTCTTCTTTGCAGAATGTTTTTCAACCCTTCAAAAATTTCTACTTATCGTTGAAAGATGCATATAAATGCAGAAAAAAGATTGGCACCCAATGATGTTATTATAATTTAGTAATTAAATCCCAAAAATTGTTAATAATTTTACAATCTAGACCAGAATACACCCTTTAAATGTTGTCGTAATGACCCCAACATGCTGGTATTTCCTTTACCATTAAATGCAAGTATATTTGCATAACGTTTGAAGAACATAATTTTGTTATAACAGGTTCGATAGTAATCGGGGTGTATTTAAATCCACATTAAACAAGATGAATTTATAGATAAAATGTAGAATTTTATTGCAAAGCGCAATCTTTTTGCATGGATCTTATATACTATAATTAAAATTACACCATCATATATAATTATTCCATATACAGGGTGATGTATATGCATTAGAATCAGCCAGCAATATTTTATAGTCTACACTTTGCTTGGATTGTAACTTTAAAAGGGAAGAAATGTAATACGAGTTTCTGAGATTTAATTAATAATGCTTTAATTAAAAATGCTTTAATTAATACATCAAATTGTATCCAAATCATATCCTGCAATAGTAAATTCTATCTCAATTAGTCTTTGGAGCTTTGAAGACTTACTACATTCAAATACAATTGATGAGAAAATCTAAGTTGGACTATTAAAAGGCGCACATGTATGATCAATTGAGAGCGTTACTAATTCCGTGCAAGAGCATCGAGCGCGAGCGGTGTTTCAAGAATCGGTCTCGAATGTGCCTGCGAGATACGAGTTCCGGGCTGTCAACTAGCCGTCAAGCGGCGACAGCTGTCAGCTTTTAAAATCACGCCTAAAAAAATGGTGTAATGTACGATCGCGGCGTACTGTGACAGTTCCAGGCGTGTACGCGCATTTGCAGCCAATAGTATTCGCCGACCGTGGCGAATCGCTCCGACGATTGGGGCGGCTTTTAAATGGGGATGTAATTTTAGGGTGCGTACATTCCCATCAGCCTTTGCCGGCCTTTAAAACCAATCGCATGCTTTAAGGACCACCCTCGCGTATCCTTCTCCTTGCACTGGCTTTTTTTTGCGAATGTAATAAAAGCTTTTTCAGTGGGAACTCGAGTATGCACGCCATTCGTGTTAAATGTTAGAGAGTCGTATAAATATTCGGACAACCGTATCTTTCACGGGCATATCCGGTACAGTTGAACATTTCTCATGCGAATTACGTTTAAAGAAAATTTATTCTAAAAATACTGAGTGTGCCAATACTTTTTCTACCTACTGAAAAAGTAACCCTGAATCACTCTATGCACGACAATAATTTCTAGAACACGTAGGATGTTCGAATATTAATGCAAGTCACAGTTTCGATCATTGTTCGTCCGACAATTGGGATTTCTGGCAAGAATTCAATAAGTGACAGACTTGCTATTCCAAGTAAAACAATGCTCGTATTAAGGTCAGGTTGGAGCCATTGAAATTGGCTAACGAGATCAGCCTGTAAATACATTGGCTTAATTGGTTGGATGAGGGCCGAGCGGATTCCGATTGTGTGGCTGTCGATAGCCTTGTAATTTGAGTTCAGGGGTAGTTGACTCGGCCTAACGCGTTTATTCGCCACAAGAATTACTCCCTGCCAGATTGACCACTAACTTCACCAACCACACAGATGGTGCTAAAAGAGTATGGCTTGGTCAGGCTGACTTGCAATTCCGGAAGTGAATACGACAATTTTTGGAAATGGGACTGTTCTGGACGCTTCTTATATAAGATAAGAAATAAACATTAAAAGAAACATTATTTAAACATTAAAGTGGCTGACTTGTAATTAAGTTTTCTGTATAAGATAGAAAAGGTATTATTAATACCTAACCTATTATAATACCTATTAAAGTTTTTAAAATATACATTGTACAATAGGTAAGAAAATGTATTCGCACACGTCCATTTTTTGAAATAAATTTTCTTGAAGAAGAAAATAACCTGCTTTGAAAACATTTATTTTCTCTTAAAAGGGAAAATTTGTTTATTCTTAAAATAGAAACTTTCTTCTATATAAAAATTTACTTCAAGAAACCGGGTGCGTGTTAATATTTTTTGTCTGATTAATCATCAACTTGACTAGCCACACAGATGGCGCTAAAAGAATATGAATTGGTCAGGCTGACTTGCAATTCAGGAAATGAATTCAGCAATTTTTGGAAACGGCATTGTTCTGGTAGGTGCCTATGAGGAAGCGATTTGGCCATCCGTCATAAAGATTTATAAAAATATATATATGTACATTTATATTAATATTATATATGTCTTAATTCCTACTAAGACAAAGGAGAGCGTTTGTCTGCCTGTCAGTATGTTCGCAATAAACTCGAAAATGGACGAATCGATATTAATGCGATTTTCGCTCCTATATAGAGCAATTATATATGATTTAATCAAATTATAGGCTATAAAATATTGCGATATTTATCACTTATACAGGATGTCCGAAAAGTACTTGAAAAATCTTAAAAGGAATGACAATCGAACTATGTGTCAGTAGTTTTTGCATTTCAAATTCATCTTATTGCAACTCAAGTTCTTCAACAAAAAAATATCCATGGAAAAATTTGTATTGCATATATGTAATAATATGTAAGCATAAAACAATGTAAAATAACATGAAACGACATAAAAGGCTTATTTGTCATCAAAAATGTGTATACATGTATACATACAAATTTATTTATTGTATAATGGCGAAAATAACAAGAGAAATTCATATTTCCAGTGCGAATGAACGAATTAGCTTATTCTATAACTCATTAGATTCAGAAAAAAATGAGACTACGTTTGGTTCATAAGTTATACACCTCCGAACTGTAACTTTTTCGCAATTCGAGGTGAAGGTTTCATATCGGTCGGAAAACATTATGGTTGGAGATAAGTATCTTCGGCTATATCGCTGCCACGTGCTAATACTATTTGGCACGAGACTTTACCGAGTCTCCTTCATAACCACTATTAATCATATTAACTAAGTGATCATTGTTTGAAGAATTGGCCAAAATATTTCTTCCATACATTTCAATTTTTGTGAAAATTTCATTCATAGGGTTAAGAAAATAAATTTGTAATAAAATTTGCTTTCCAACAGGGTGAATGTAATTTGCAAAAGGATGAATTTGATTTAGAAAAAAGTGAAGTTGAAATACAAAACTTGTATTCATTAAATTAAGCTAATGGACAGACTAAAACTACTAGTTTCTAATAAATTTTCATTAATCTCCTTTCAATATATCAATTGACGAAATATTAATAACGCCAGCGATTTCTTCCATGGGAGACCAACTCTCGCATTTCACCCTCCCAGATGCTATTGAAGAGTTCTCGAATTAGTTGGCAAATATTTATTCATAATTTCGCGCGGATCCGAGTGTAGCCTTGGTCACGCGTCGCTCGATCCTCTGGACAAACAGTCATCGTCAACAAGAGAGAGATGACCACTACTTCGTAACGCATATACGCAACAACGCCCCCGGCTCCATAAAGCAAACACGCATAAAATTATATCAGCCCTAGTGTTGGAAGGACCGACTGGCCACAACTACTACTTGGAAAAACAATAGTGACCATCGCTGGGAAAGCTGTCAATTGCCGTGGTATCGATTGGCACTGCTGGTCACTCAATACACATATGACTATATTCAGCATAGTATGCATGCTTCACTATGTGATTTGAATGTGTTTCACATTCGTTTGTATGATCTTCATATTTTTATAAAACTGTGTTGCAAAAAGATCATTCACAATACTTTCTAAAATCTTACAATGGATAAAAAATACATTTGCACTTCCAGTCTTTTTGGAAAAGATTCTTTTAAAGAAGAAAACTCTTCTTTCTAAGTACAAATACATTACCTTTGATAAGTAAGTGTGTTTTTTAAGAAAAAATGAATTTCCTTTGAAGAGACAGTTTTCTTTTTTAAGATAAATTTATTCTAAAAATATAGGGCGTGTCAATACTTTTTTTTACCCACTGTATGTATTATAAGAAGCGTCAACACTACTCGGAAAAACAATTGTAATCGTCGGTGGAAGATGTGTTAGTTAGTAAGAAGATATCAAATGTAGAAAATATCACGACCGTGGAAATATGTTCAGTTCAAGTTTAGAGTCGGGCAGTTAATTTACATTAACCTATACTTCTGAATGTGTATCTACATTCGTTATACTTTATACTTCATGCGTGTTAGCATAAGTGCATAAGTGTTAGCACAATAACTATTTTTAGAATAAATTTTCTGCAAAAAGAGAACTGTCTCTTCTGTTGAAATTAATTTTTTCGTAAGTAGAACACTTTCTTATTGAAGAAAATGTATTTCTGTTTTGAGAGAAGAATTTTCTTGCAGATGAAAATTTTATCCAAAAAGACTGGATGTGGCAGTACTTCCTTTGTTTACTGTACATACGTATACATATTAGTATTAATATAGATAAAAATCGTACAAACTAAATTTATACAACGAACTATCTTTGTATTAGAAAAAAAGTGAGAAAAGATATCGCAAATTAAAATAGCCTAGAAGCAGTACTCGGAAAGAAACAATAGTAACCGTTATTGGGAGAGCTGTCAATTGGCGCGATATCGATTGGCCCCACTGGTCACTCGCACCCCCGACAATACTGACACTTGACCAGTGCCAGTTGGCAGCGCGGCACAATCGTCCAATAATTGGTAGATATTGTTCGGAATACTTGCCGCCTGACCATCGCGCCCATATGTATCAATGCTTGCCGAGCAAACCTCTGACTTCCTTCGTTCTACCCTCTCATTTCATCATCATCATTTTCTCTCTTGGTCCAGCGCCGCATCTCGGCTTCTCTGGGCGTTGCGGTCATTCGTTACCGGACACTGGAAATACCGAGTGTCCCATATATGAATTTATCACCGATCACCTTACCTCGGCCTGCCGACATCGCTAATGACGATTCACCATCGAATATATATATGAATTTATCACCGATCGCCTTACCACGATCACTATTATATTCGGAGATGCGAGTATAATATTTTCGCGCCCCAGCGCACACCGCCTCTGTGTTTGCACTCGTAAATTTCGTCAATTGCAATCCTATGATGTTGTATTCCAATGGGAATCGAATGGATGTCTGACTTCTCTTGCGATTGAAAGCAGAATAAATGTTAGCTTGCTGAGTATCGCGAATGTAAAACTGCCTTTCAACTTTCTATATGTTTATACAGTAGATACAAAAGGTATTCACACAACTGGTGATTTTGTAAACAATTTTCATGTAGGAGAAAACCGTTCTCTCTAAATAAATCTACATTTTCTCTAAAAAAAAAGTATCCTTCCTAAGAAAAAAACACATTTCTTTTGAGAAGACAGTTTTCTTTTTGAAGCAAAATTTATTTTAATGCGTGGCGCGCCAATTATTTATCACCTGCTGTGTAATATAGAATCGGGGACAAATGGTTGTGATAATGGTTTTCACAGAATAATATTCTTGCTGCAAACATAAATTTTATCCCTTATGTATCTTTACGCTGCATAGCTTTATTAGTAAATAATTATAATTATTAATCACACAGGTGTATACGTGAAGTATGCTTAGTGAATAAAACAGCCTAAACAGCTTAGTGAATATTTCAAATAATTAATGATTAGTTCTTGCTGTTGCTTCCCTTTGCTAAAGTTACTGTCTCTAAATATCCTGGCATACTATTTATTAAAGAAAAACACAAACCTGACTTCTTAAAACTTTACTCGCCAGGACCGATTTTCGTATTTGTTGGCTCGATGGCTTCAGAAATATTAACAGAACTACGCTTAATTCATAAGATACGCCTTGAAGCTGTATCTTTTTCAAGAATCAAAGTGAAAATTTCAAACGGGTCGAAAATGACGGTGATTCGAGATAAGTAGTCTCGGTTGTAACGCGCTACTACTACTTAGCGCGAGAATCTACTAAGTCGCCTCATAAGATTCTCAATGTAATCTTTGCTAATGCATTGAAATACTAATTGGAAATTTATGTAACTTTAAATTGACATAACATAAAGGTAGAAAATAAAAAAAATAAATATATAACACTAATATTATTCAAGTGAACTATTGTCAATTTCTACTATTTGTCCACTTACTTTCGCCACCGATTATAATACGTATAAGTATAGATACGTCGCAATGATGAATGCGAAGTAGGAACTGTTAATGAAGGCCGAAGGAGGCGCACGGGTCGAGCAGTGCTGCAGCTGTTTGATACGCAAACTAAGGTGCACGCGCATGAACGCAAGCACTTTGATTTCGGCCACGCGACTTCACGTGCTGACGTCGCGTGCTCTCCGGAAGTCCTTCCCCGACAGTGCGGTCCGACCTAGTCCGAACTTTAATAGCTACGTGACTCACCGAGCATCACTTCCTTTTTTAAGAGGAGAACGACTGCCATAATGTATCCGGCCTTTCTTGCTAGTCAGCCCCGCTCTTTTATAGACCACAGTTTTTATAGTGAGGGCTTTGTAAATTGATCCCATCGAAATACTGAATTCTATATGCGATTTCTCATACGGTGGAATACACTTTAGTCTTTGACAGAGTACAAAAGGATAGTTTATTTTTTTTGTATTACATTTGTTAGTATTTTTTAAATATTTTTATTGTTTATCCAGTGATGGTTTTGCGATGGATGGACTGATTGAGATGAAATCTTTTCTAATAAATAATCTCATAATGTCATATATGACTAACATTATCATAGCTAGACTAATTATTTATTGCGTTTCGGTGCATTTTTTAAAAACCGTTCACAAGTACTTTTGATATTTTTTTCTCTATAGCGTATACTTGTCACTACACACAAATTGCCAGAAGAAAGAAACTACAGGTAACTATAAAACCATATAAATAGCAAGAAATGTAATAAATAATGTATTATTTTTTAATGCATTTACTAAAATCGTGTAACTTTTGAATTTTTCTTCAAAAATACTTCGCACGGGAGATAAAAGAACATCAATATTCTCAGGGCGATCTTGGCAGTGGCAGATGGAGGATTAGGCGCAGATGCAAAATCGTTCTCCCTGGCGAGAATGCAGTCCTCTTAATTTGCGAGGCATCCACCGGGAACTGCTACCTGTGGGAACCAGTACCCTTCCCGGCAGACACTCCATTCAAAGGGACGAAGGGCTCCAAAGAGATATTGTGCAATGCTCCAAGTACGCAGAATCGACGAAGGGCATCGCATGGATTCTTCCTTGCGGGAGAGGAATGCTTACGACTGCGGGGAAAAGAATACGAAAGCTCGAGGAAGGGCTGAAAGAATAGCAGATACGCGACCTTGCTCTTGCTGAGCCGGCACACGATCCATTTTTTTCTCTCGCGTCGCACGATACAACACGCGTGTTGGTCGCGTGCTTCGCATCCTCGCGGGGCAACCACTCCACTCGGACACCCGTTGGCTCCCCTTAATTATCCCCGAAAATACCCACGCTGTGCTTTTATTCGCGAAGTACCTGTCCTTGCGTCGCCGAGCATTGCTAAAGCTCTCGCAAGGTTTCAACTAGAGATTAAAGGGTTTTTCCATTAAGAGGTTATGTTTGTGTAGATGGTCGGTTTTGTATAGTCAATTTTGGCAATTAATTATTGAAAACGTATAAAGCTAGAAGACTGGAATTTTGTGTACATCATTATGATTAGCTAAACTGCTCATTTTATGAATCACAGTTAATTATACATGATATACAATAAGTTATTAGAATGCAATGATTGAATTAAAACTTCTTAACTCTGTGTTTTTTAATCCTTATGATTCGAGCAGTCGTTCCTATATTTTATTAAAATAAAATTCAATTTCAAGTAACGAAATTAGTTGTCATCATTTCGCGAAATATTTTGTTACGATCTTTATTTTTGTGTCAGTGTCAAGAGGTCACGCAAGATCGGAATTAATCAGAGTAGTTCAACCGACAGTGAAAAGTTAACGATACGATTGGTCAGCTTGTTAAATGAAATTAGTGTTACGTAAAGCCGGCTACGATAGCTATTAAAATAAACAAATAATAATACAATATTAATACAAATAAAATCTTCAGATAATTTCAATTCAGATTATTCATTAGATTCCTTTTCTAATCTGCCAATTGCACTATGCAAGGTTTGGTAGAAAATCAGGAGCATGGATCGATGATCGAGAGGTCACACGAGAACGGAATTAATCGGGGTGGTTCGATCGTCAGTGAAAAGTTAACGATACGATTAGTCAGCTTGGTTCCCAGGCACACGGCGACGGATAATCGTGCGAGCGCGTGCTACGTACCATTCCTGTGTGAACTTTATCGTGCTCGCACCCTCCCTCGTAAACGCCTACCCTCCACCCTCCACCCTTCCCGCGCTTGGTGTACGTTCATGTGAACTCATAGTGCACTTCGTACCAAGTCCGACTAGCTGGAGGGGCGGCGAGGGGTGGTGTCCAAGTGATTTCATGGTGGCGCACATATCAATTTGTGGGATCAAGGGAGAGCCCACGACAATACGGATTCACGACTTATCCATTGTCTTTGCCCACTGCCATTCTCGGCTTTTTTTCAACCACATTTTCTCGAGGGAATCTTTGCCTCTCTTAATTGTTTATTAGAATTTTATGGTATATTCATATTGTATGATATTTCAAGCGTAAACAAATGATCGGCATTTGTTATTAAATATTTTAATTATCACTATATTTTTTTGTAAAAATGAACTTTTTATTAATAGAGAAGATGCTTTGTTATCCGAATCTATTTTTTATTGTTTTTAAATATATAAAGAAAATAATTGGTGTTTAAAAGAAAGACTCCGAGTAGCAAATAAAGGTTTTTGATCGAGGAGATGAATAATATTTCTAATATATCGCAGTAAAATTATAAAGGTTATAAAGTTTTTGGAGTTTCTGATGGCAATATACAAACCTTAATATGTTCCAGATTTCCAATAAATCAAAAATTTATAATTATCATCCATAAAGCTATCTATAAATTATATGTATATCTTCAGGAAGTAAAAACATAAATAAATCTAAAATATGTATTATCCAGAGAAGTCACGAGAAGATATGCCGAATATTTGAGAGTGCGGTACTACTAAAAGTAAATACTTCCAGCAGTGGAGAACGATCCCCGATGGATGAGACGCGATAGCAGAACAAAGAGGGTGAGAATAAAGGTCAGATAATACTTCTAATACACCGAATTAAAATTATAAAGGGTATAAAGTTTTTGGACTTCCTAATGGTAATATATACTCGAAAATATGTTCTGGATTTCGGATAAATTCAAAAATCAGTTACAATTAGAACACTATTTTGGAAAATATCGTGACCTCTCACTAACACTTCTCACGCGACAGCAGAACAAAGAGGGTGAAAAAAAGGTTAAACAACATTTCAAAAATAATTAAAACAATAAAAAAACATAAGAATCTGTTCTGAACTTTCAATAAATCCAAAAATCAATTCAATTAGAGCACTACTTTGGAATATATTATGACTTCTCACGAACACTTCCTGAACACTTAAGAGTGCGGTACAGCCAAGAGTAAATACTTCCGGTAGCGGAGGAGGATCTTCGATGGATGAGACGCGATAGGAGAAAGAAGAGGGTGAGAATAAAGAAAGGGTGGCCGTGGCCAAAGAAGAGAAAGAGAAGGAGGAGGAGGAGGAGGAGGAGGAGGAGGAGGAGGAGGAGGAGGAGGAGGAGGAGGAGGAGGAGGAGGAGGAGGAGGAGGAGGAGAGGGGACAGCAGGGGGTACATAGAAGTAAGCGCCACGAGGCGGACGATCGTTCCCACGAAAATCACCCCTGACAATCTCTCGTTCCCTCTCCCAATGTAGTCCTTCTCGTCGAGGTTTCTCCCTTCTCGAGTCCTCCATAGTTTTCACCTTGGCTCCAAGGGTGCCCCGGGTGAGAAAGTACCCCCTCCAACGAGCGGCAACATCGCTCGCCCCACCAAAGGGCCGAAAGGGCCACGCGCTGCTGCGTCCTGAGCGGCTCCTCCCGCACACGACATACGTCGGCCGCCACGCGACCGGTGCACACGCCTGCAACGTGCCATCCACAGTCGGAATCATCGACCTTCCGCCGCTCTCTCCTCGAACCTCGAGGAAACACACCACTCGCAGACGTCTTGGTACGCCGCGGCTAATAGCCAGACGTACTCGCACGCGACTACCAACGTCGCCAGGAAGCATCGACACGTGATACCCAAGATAACGCACAACAAGTGTCAACGCTTTCATCCACTTTTGGCAGTGACATACTTAGAGCTCTTCTAGATCGTTGGTGGAATTTTCATTTTCTTCAATCACGAAGATTTGATGTACGTTGAAGAAAGTTGAGGATAGTGTCAGTGATCAGTGCCACTCGAAAGGACACAGTGGTGCAAGAGTATTACGACTTTGGAACGGAAATAGAATGACAGTGTAAATCTTCAAGGCTGATCCATTTTTAGCATCGACAGATTCTCAGTTCTTGTATTTCGAGGTTCGCATTTTCACTGAGTCTTGTGATGAATGTTGGATCTAAGTTGGAGAAAATAGAAAATAGTGTCAGTGATAAAAGGTCAGAGTATATCAAACACTTTTGACATTGACGTACCTTCTTCTACTGTCATTGGAATTTTGGATGAGCAATCAGTGAATAAAGATTGTAGAAGTGTGAGCGATGTTATGGAAACACAGTCACCGAGTATTTAACAGTTGACAGTGTGACGTGCTGAGAATATTCTCAGGCCTACTTCCTTACCAATTACCAATCTTGAAGAGTACTTTCATTTCGTTCGAATAGACAAAAATCAAAAACGACAATATGTGGCGTGTCGTAGTAGCTCGTTCCGATGAGAACAGCACTTTACTGTCGTCGGACATCACTCCTGGACCGGTGCCACCGAGTCATCTCTCAGGCCTATCTGGACCACCCTCCGGCCACCACTGGGGTTATCCACCCCCGCCGCATCACCCGCCTTATCAGCCCCAACACACGGATATGCGTCATCATCATGAAATGCGACCACCCCCGCACGATCTTAGACACTCGGCGCCTGGTGACGTTCGAACTCAAGAGTTGCGACACGCGGAAATGCAGAGAGCTGATTTGCGTCATCCGGAGATGCAACGACACCAAGAACTCCATCGGCCCGAATTGGCTAGGCATCAAGAAATTAGACACCCTGACATGTCTGGGATGAGGACAGACATGACGGAACTTAGACCCAGTCATGAATACACTGAACTTAAGATGGAAGAGATGAGAAGTCAGGATAATAGTCAGCAGCAACAGCAACAGCAACAGCAACAGCAAGCTCAAACGCAGCAGCAAAGTCAAACTCATCAGCAGAGAAATCTCAAAAGAGCGATGAGCGATTCTGATTGCGATGATGTTTTCTCCGAGGAGAGCGGTAAAGAACCGTAAGTATTTAAATATTTTGTTTTCAGTAGTTTTTATGGTTTTGAAATTTAACTCTTTGAAGATAGATTTTGTAAGAAAAATGTCTCATTGCACGGAAATTAACTCTGTCGTTTTTATGTTCATTTAACATGCCCGTTTTTTCGTTCTTGTTAAGCAAATAAGTGAAAATATAGAATTTTGTTTATTTTTATTCTTGAATGTTATTTTGTGCATTTGTTTTCGCATTCAATTGCGAATTGGTCGTTCTTCAACCGAAAAAACGTGACCTTTATTTCATAACCGGTCATTTTACCGATTACGTTACTTAAAGTGCAATAAAATGCTGGTACGTTTGGTATTAAAGCTGGTATAACGTTTCATCATGCACGTCCGAGCATTAGAAAGTGGGACGTTTTTTTATACGACTATGGTTCAAAGAGTTAACTCATTCGAACGATGTATCCATATATGCTTCCAACCCGACATCGTGCAGTGCAAAGAAAAAATCTTTTGTTTGACTCTAAACCTTCCACGCCCGGTTTTTAAATTTGATTTAACTATGCGATTGTTTTTTTTTGTTCCCGTTAAAAAAAATTACAGTATATAATTTTTGTTTATTATCTAGATGTCACTTTGTGCATTTGTGCTTTCATTTTATAACTGGTTATTTGACCGATTACACTAGGAATAGCTACACTGCATTAAAAAAATACTCGCACACCCAGTATTTTTGGCACAAAATATTCTTCAAAAGGAAAACTCTTTCCTCTAAATAGACATACATTTTCTTTAATGAAGACAGTTATCTTTTTTAAAATAATCAACTCAAAAAACACGGTGTATAAACTGCCAGTGTGTTTAGTGTCAATCATAATAGAACCGTGTAAAGATCCACGTATCTGTGAACATGACGTGACAGTGCAATTGACACTTGCTTCTTTCGTTCTTGTTAAAAGTAAATATGTAAATTTAATTTTTGTATTATCCAAATATTACTATGATTTTTAATTTGATAACAAACTAAGAATGAAACAGTAGAAAAGCGTTACATCAATTGCATATTGAATTTTCGATGAATTTTTCTCAAAAATATTTAACCTCAAAAAGACCAAATGTACACATTATGTAGATGTTAGTTTCACCGAAGAACAAGGATAGTTAAGTAGAATGCTAGACTTTGACTGTATAAAGAAAGCCGATACATTTAGTGTTAACAACAACAGTGCATTATTTGCCACTTGGACTGGCAGGACACGAAACACACGTCACTTGTATGTGTGAAGGAACTTTAATATCGAGCCCAAAGGGATAAACGCGTACACTTGAATAAAAGGATGCAGGAGTACACGTGTATCCTGGCGACAGAAGTTTGCTCTCGACTCACCGTTCTTTGTTTGCTTGTCCCGATGTAGTTGCAACTCACCCGGAGGTGATTCCTGTCAGCATGCGTCACGGAAGCGTCGGCGGGGGATGATCGAGAAGAAACGTCGAGACAGAATAAACGCCTCCCTCGGCGAGCTGCGAAGATTGGTGCCCGCAGCGGCAAGGGATCCGCATAGCGGCAAATTGGAAAAGGCAGAAATCCTGCAGCTCACCGTCGAGCACCTACGAACGCTCCGAAACAAAGGTGAGCCTTCCTTCTTTTTTCTATGTGTCCTTTTCGATATTGGCACCGTGCCTTGGAAACGGAAACAATTTCGGATACTGTTAAAGTAGTTGTTGCGTTCTTATTATTCATTCGATAAATGTGGTAAATTATTGTTTTGACCATGCTCTGTAATGACAAATTTTAGCTAAGCTTCTATACGTAAAAATGTGGGTACAAAAAATTCACGCACCCAGATTTTCGGACGGAAATTTTCTTAAAGGAGAACACATTCTACTCAAAGAACATTTATTTTGAATATGGAAGCTTTCTTTTTTATAACAATTTACTTATTCTTAAAAATGAAGCTTTCTTCTATATCAATGTTTACTCCAATGTGTATTATTATACACATTACACATATATTAGGCAGGCAAATATATAATATCATACAATAGCTAAAAAGAAAATTTATATTGATGTTAAAATTAAAACTATGCAATTTGCACTTACCGGTCGTCTAAGTACAACGCGTACAAAAGGTACAGTTTTTAATCGAAAGGTTCTGCCTTCATAGACAATCAATTACATTCAATCTTTATGAATGCTTAGTTAATAATCTCTTCTACATATTACAAAAATCTCAGACACTTCCTGAAAAATTATAACTGTATGATTATGCAATGTATACGCGCAGGGATTAATCGGCTATTTGTTTGACTTGAAGTCACAATACTGAGCAATTAATATAGCAGACTGAAAGCGTGAAAGAGCACTGCGACTGAATCGGTTCTGTGGTGAAAACAGACGGAGATTTCAATGCGTTTTAACGAGGAAGTAGAAGAACAGCAGATGGCTATTCGGTTGCCGGAGCTACAGTTAACCGGGCAGGAGCGCGACGCCCTTCGGTCAACAGGTGTCTTCCGGTGCGAAAAGGTCCCGACACTGCCGCCTAATATCAAAGTATAATGACCAGAAAAAATCAGAAGGTTGGAAACAGACCGAAACCGATGCCCTCCAATGTTTACGAGAGTTTCTAATCTCTGTGTGCGTTTAGAATCGAAATTTTGGATGCAGAAGGGCGCTTGGTGCCCTTCTGTTGAGAAGTCATTAAATCATCCCTCCGCTGCCATTAAAAGGTTTTAGCCTCAGAGTCCAAAATCGTCTCTTCTCCAATAATGTAAAAGGCTATGTTTATCTGTCTATAATATGGATATATTCGTGATAAATCCGAAAATGCCGATACCGATTTTATTGCAATTTTTTCTATTGTATAAAATTATGAACCAGAGACAAACGATACAATTTTACAATATTTATTAATAATTCAAAAATTTGAGAACAATGAGAAATCCGAGCTATTTATCATTATAAAATCAGTATTGGAAATTTCACAGATTGTGTATCCTTTATTTCATTATTAACTTTAGCAATTCGCCTAGCAACAAATATAATCGCTAGATACTCGTTATTAATTTCAGTAATATTAATAGCATAATTGTTAAACATTGTTACAAATTATGTTTAACATTATGCCCGATTCCTCCCAATATAAAAGCCAAGGGCAACTCCCGTACAGAGTTATGATGGATGGAAACTATAGACTATAAAATATTATATTATTTATTACTTGCACAGGATGTTTAAAACGTATTAATGAGATGCAGAACGGCACAGTATACAAAACGTTCCCCTTTGCGCCTTTGTATCTACATTTGCGATGAATTCAAAAACAATTGAACGGATTTCAGTGCAATTTTCTTTACTGTAAAAACTTAAAATATTCCATTATTTATTACTTATACAGAGTATTTCCGGAGTAACTTCAAAATTCATCAAAACAATACATTATTATAAATTATTAGCAACAAAGGTAGCTGCAACAATCTATTAATGTTTAAATTAAATTATTGTTAACGGGTGGACGAAATGTCAGCCGGGTGAGGCTGAGTTGTACAGCTAGTCTGGGATATCCTTGAATACCGGTTAAATCTAGAAAGCGGGGACCAGTCGGAGGGTAGTTTCCGGAGTAATAGGAAATCGAGTTCCTTGTTACGTGAGTCGATATAATGGGAACGGTACGACGCCGAAAGGGGTTCCGGGCTTTCAACTCGTAAGGGAGGAGAACGAAGCAGTGTCAGGAAGAAGCATCCAAGCAAAACAGGATATGAGGAAGGATATTGCCAATGCGGAAGATCGTATTGCTGTCTGACCCGTTACGTACTTAACGGTAGTTGTCGTGCTATACCGTTTTCTTAAGAAGTGCTGCAGATTTTTGTAATGTAGTGAAACGATTATTACCTAACCGTTCGTACAATTTGAAATCGATTTACCCTCTACGAAGACCCATCCGATTAATAACCGTCCTTTCTAGGCCCTCTTTGTACTACCTGCAAGTGTAAAGGGCACACTTTTAATTTTATTATTACAATGGATGTTAGGATTTTGGATAAAAAAAATATACTTCGATCTTTTTGTTTGTTGTTTTGTTAAAAAGATTTAGTTTCGGGAAAGGATGTTATTTTCTTATGAAATTGGAGTTGTAACATTTCCAATTTTACTGTTCTTAAAATTAAGTTATTGTTAAAATGCATACGAAAAATCAGCTGGGCGAAGTCGGATCATCTAATAGTTTAATGTAGAAATCTTTCCGTTGCACGACTCCGAATCAGTAAACTTTTAAAATCAGTTAAACGTATGGCGAGTCGGAGAAATTGGACCATCACTAACCACCCACACTCGATAGAGTCAATACGATCGTCCCCACAAATAATCACGAAAGTCATAGAGCTTCGTTAGAGAAAGAAAATTGTGAGAGAAAATAGAGAGAGAAGATTTAAAATAAATTATTGTTAATGTGTATGCTGAAATTATAGAGATTTCACGTATCGGAAATACAACATTAAATAACATTAAAGAAACTCGTACCAGGAAAACTTTAAATATAATATAATACTTAATAAAACATAAGAAATCGCCCACACTCGACAAAGTCAATACAATCATCGATACACGTAATCACGGAATTGATAAAGGAGCGGGAAAATCGTGCGAGTATTGCGGGGAGGAGCAGAGTACCGTAAAGGGAGAATCCCGGAGCAGGTGGTGAAGGCAGCGCGGAGATCCTGTGGGAAGTAGAGGAAGTCAACGACTCTTCCGAAGTGCTGTTCCCACGATTGGTGGCAAGCAAGAAGGTGGGGGTTGCGTGCTCAGAGTGGCAGCCCTCGACTCATGCACACGTCCCACTAAACTAAGCCATGGGACCTTTTTCCCCATCTCTCTCTCTCTCTCTCTCTCTCTCTCTCTCTCTCTCTCTCTCTCTCTCTCTCTCTCTCTCTCTCTCTCTCTCTCTCTCTCTCTCTCTCTCTCTCTCTCTCTCTCTCTCTCTCTCTCTCTCCTTCTCTCTTTCTCTTTCTCTCCCTCTCTCTGCCTCGACTCTGATCCGTACTCGGGGCAGATGTCGAACTCTGTGGGAAAGCAGCTCGCACACATCCTACCAGATCCACATTGATACGCTTCGGCTCGCTTGTATTGACTCACCGCACTCTATTTGTTCTCTCTTTCTATCGAGCACGTCCTTCCCTTCGTTCTCCGTTGTCTTGTTTGCTAATGCCGGAGTGGACGCCAGCGATGCAATGCAAGGGGATATATTGAATTTAATATTTCCAATTATGAAATTCCACTGGGAATATCACTTGACAGCTTTTGTTTGGCACGAGCAAAGATTGCGATTTAAGTAGTGCCATGATTAACCTCTTAGGAATCGGGGTGATATTTATATGTAGTTAAATGGAGTTTAGTCTTTGCATAGTTGTATTTCAACACGAATATGTTCTAATTTCGTTTTATGGCTTTTTAATATAATCGTTGTTTTCTGCAATTATGTACAGTAAAAGCTCTTTAATCTAAATCTGAATCGCATTAACAGAATTTGTTAATATCCGAACACTGTTATATTATTTTCATTGGTCATAACAATACAAGTTTAATTCCGTAAAAAAATAACATTCATTCCGATAATGTTCAATATTTTTTCTAATATTCGCATAAACGCATACGCACCGCACAGTTTTCAATCGAAGGAATGCAATTCCTAAAAACCGTACTTTGTTAATTATTGCTGCACGCGCGCTCATACGACATGATAACATTTGGGCAAGTAGAACGTGGGAATCGTGTCCTAAATACAAAGCGATAAGCCGAGGTACACGTAGATTTACTCCATTATAATTGCACTTATCTAATCGGGCTCTGGATGAGCGGTGACCGAGGCAGGGTGTACCGTAAGCAGTGCAATTGTAAGATTTTGAAAAAGCATTACTTATATATTATAATAATTTCAACCAATTACGAATAATAATAATATACTGCGGCTAGTAACTTAATTGATCCTTGACGATAATTGCAATAACAATCGAAGAAGTTGAACGTGAGATTTGCTTCAATTTACAGTGGATAATTATCTAGTAATTATAATTATAAATAAATATTATATATAATATTATACTGTATCTGTAATGTATATAATAATTTTAAGCTAATTCTAGCAAATATCTTGAGGATGATCTGTGCGATTATATGGCATAATTATCTTTTTTAGGACATTTTGTTCACACAACACGGGGTTTGCGAGTACTTGATTTTCAATGTAATTACGCTTATCTAATCGGATTGCGGGTGTGCGCTGACCGAGGGAGAGTGTCCCGTAAGCAGTAAAATAGTTGGTCTCCGGTGTTACTCGGTGTTAGTATCGAGCGTGTGCGATGTGTGTGCCTTTAGTCTACCGGGGGTCTAAACGGTTCCCACGCTACCTGCCCCGTTCCTCCTGCTTACAATAAGCCGCCACCGGCTGCCGAACCGGAGCCACCCAAAGCTTTGCCATCTCCCAATCTCCGCCAGCTCGACCAGCCGCTCTTTTTCTATCTTCTCACCATTCAACCTGCGCTTCGCAAAACCTCGACCATCCCTGCCGATTCATCTGCTTCTTTGCCGATCCGCGGCCAAAACCTGCCTATTCACTGCTTCTTCTTTTTCTCCCTTCTCTTTTTATCGATGCAGTACGGTCGTTGCTCTTGTTGCAGATGTTAATGACACTGGTAGATTTTCAAGTTCGAGTTTGATGGATTGAAAATCTTAAGTAAATACCTCTTTTTGCGGAGTAAATATTTCTAAAGAAGAAAGCTTCTCTTTTTAAGAGGACATAAATGTATTTTGACAGAATTAAATTGAAAGGATTAGTGTAATTATACAGTGAATAGAACAAGTTTTTGATATAGAAGAGGGTTTTCTTTTTAAGGAAAAATAACTGTTCTTAGAACAGAATGTTTTTTTCTTTAAGATAATATAGTTGAGAAACACTATACTATATCAATAACATAATTTACCGAATAGTAGGTTGTTCTGCCTTTGTTAGAAATGTCTTCTAATGATAAATAGCTCAATGATCCATACATTTCAAAATTGTAGAGTTACTCCTGAAATACCCTGTATAACTATAAAATACATTGCAGTATTTTATAGCTAGACGTTAGTTGTATACAAGAAAGAAAATGACATTAAAATCGGTTCAGTCGTTCAAATAAACATTATTGTCTTTCATATTAGAAGGGATTAATATTGTATACGTGAACAGCTTTCTCAAGAATCGTTCTATAAAATGATGAAACCCACATTAAAATTACATATTGACACACGCACTAACACTTCTTTTCATATCATATGATAATAGAATCTTATTCTTTATTAAACACTAATACTAAAGAAACTATTAAAAATGTGAATAGAAATAAAATTTATACATATTACTAAGGGTAAAGTATCCGAGTTCAAAAATTAATCAAATCCTACATTTATGTTGCAGGTCCAGAAGGATACGATAGTACAAAACTAGCGATGGACTACCATGCAGTAGGATGGGGTGAATGTGCAGCCGAAGTAGGCCGATACTTGGTGACGATGGAGGGCCTGGACGAACGGGACCCTCTGAGATTACGTCTGCTCTCGCACCTGCAAAGTTTCCACCGGGAACATGGACCCTCCAGTGTCCCGGTAGCTTCTGCCGCCGTCGCCGTTCCGTCTGCATCCGGAACGACACTGACCACCGCCACGTCATCCGCCAGCAGTTACGACGGTGCTGGCAGTGTCTCGGGTGGAATGCCACCTGGGACCGGCGGGATGCCACCCCTCCTTGGCGGTGGGCCTCTTGGCTGGGGACAGTATCCCGGACAGTACCCTCAGCAGCAGCATGGCAAGCCCTACAGGCCCTGGGGCGCCGAATTAGCATATTGAACTAGCCCTTCCTTTAGGGCCCAATTACAGTAGTCCCCTCATCTAAGCAACTATTTCGGTTTAAAGAATCGGGCCCTTCCTTTAGGGCCCAATTATAGTAGCTCCCCGATTTTCATAACACTTTTGGGACTGAAAAGACAAATCCAAACTTACTTAAGATGTAAGAGTCCCAACTCTACAGGATGTCCCAAAAATGTTGCAAAATACTATAAAGAATGCAACAGAACAACAACATGGCAATCTCTACAAGCTCTAGGACGATGCACTAACATATTGAACTGACCCTTTCTTTGGGGCCCAATTATGGGTCTCCGTAATTTTCGTAACATTTTTGGGACTGAAAAGTTTGACAAATTGAAACTTACTTAAGACGTAAAAGGGCCTAACTCTACAGGATGTCCTTGAAATGTTGTAAAATATTGTAGAGAATGGGACGGAGTAACAACACAGCAAGCTCTACAAAATATTTACGAAACAGCCTATACAACTAAGTCGAGCTAAGCATAACACGCAGGATTATGTAAATAGTCAAAAGAGAATAATCCTCAAAAGCAAATGCAACCTATCCCGAAGCAACCGAACTACATTAGAAACAATACAAAAAATCTTATTTCTAAGAACCAAAGATCGTAGAGGTTCTGCTGGGAAGTACGAATCTTTTGACAGTTCGAAAAATAGGTAGGGCTAAAGTTGTTGCAAACATAGAGGGAGATAAAGCGAGAGAGATCGGGGGACCGCTGTATTATCTACCGACACACCTCGAAACCCAAAGAGAAGACATTGATGCTTTGTGATTCACGCGAGAAGAGTTGGCTCCTTTTTAGCTGCCACTCCCGTTTAGGATACGTATTGATAATGCACTTACTTGAACCGACACAGACTGAGAGATTAGAGACTATTTTTTTTACAACAATAGTTTTTTATAAGATTGTCAGCCGATAGTGTTTCCACTGTGTTTGAAGGCGACGTTCAAAGTTACCTCCAACAGTCAGAAGTATATCACATCGCCTGTACATAACGTATTTTGTATTAACAAACGCGTCTCAGGAATGCTAATCGACCAAGTCGCATATTCAATGAGTGATACGATGATAGTCATT
Source organism: Ectemnius lituratus (assembly GCA_910593735.2). Lineage (NCBI taxonomy): Eukaryota > Metazoa > Arthropoda > Insecta > Hymenoptera > Crabronidae > Ectemnius > Ectemnius lituratus. The sequence continues at coordinate 5,100,544 of OU343037.1, forward strand.
CAAGTACCTAGGTAGTGATAGAGAAAAAAAATTATTTATGATATATGTATTTTAGATGAAGTAGGTATCGTTGTACATAATGTATATAGTTTTGTAAATAATTAGAATTAGATGCAATTGTACTTAATTTCCTGTTCTTCATTGAGAACAATTGTACATGTTTGGTACGTAATCAGTGTAGTCGCATGTATGCACGGGACAAGGTATCATAATGAATGACATTGACAGACAGGCGTACGCTTTTTGCAAAACAATAAACGCGAGACAAACAGGTATTTTACTTACAAGATTGTGCCATTACAACATATCGATATCGTATATATCGAGGAAGGCTCAACTATTTTTGCAATAAAAGTTTGTAATAAAGCTACGATCCAGAGGAAATTTACGTTGTTATTACTAAATTCCCATCCCTAACTAAATACAATGATGATTTCTCTTCAGAAAAAATGTGGCTGTATCAAAATCATGCATCAATCGATAGAAAACTGCTGCAGACACACCAAATTTTATATTTTATTTTTTTTACGTCACGGTAAGTACTCTTGAAAAAAAACTGTTTTCTGAACATAAAACTCAAAACATGGTAATCATGCCTGGAAGAATATCGCTGGCTAAAGAAAGACTGAAGGCATTTCGAATTTTATACTTTAGTTTTTCTTGTATTATAGTAAAAACTTTTGAAATAAAATTGTATTTTTTTGTAAGCATAAAACGCAAAAGATAGTAATGAAACACTCAGTAAATATTCACGGCCACATAATTAGTCTTAGAAAAAAATAAGAAAAGCCGTTTTTTAATTTGACAAGATTCTTGGAATGCAGTAAAACTTCTCTAATTCGAATTACGCTAATCGAGTCTTTTTTACAGATTTCAGTATGAAGGCTTTGTGATTTTTGTAATATTTTACTTATATTTGCGCCGCCTCCGAAAAGTTGCAGCATATTTAGGCTTAATGGGATTGCCCAGGAAGGTTGGTAAAATCGCATATTACGACTGCAAATTTCTGCATCCATGAAAACAACAAATTATTTTTTACTTTGCAGCGCATTTTTTGTGCTACTTAGTGTTTACTTTTCAGCGTTTTGGGACTCTGTCAGTTTTTAGTTTTCAGCTTTTTGTTTTAATGCGCATCGAATTGAGTCATGTTCGTCTATCCGTCGGTCTGCAGCTAAAGTGCACAACCATCCTTCCAATTTTGTAATCCTTCTATTTGAAAATATGAAATAATTTGTAAAAATAGTACTTAGTGAGTACTATCAACTAAAATAACAACGATCACTTCAAGAAAAAAAAGTGAAGACAAAAATAAGAAAAACAGTTTTTTAATTTGAGAAAGTTCTTCAAATGTAGTAGAACTTGTTTAATCCGAATCACATTGGTCAAGTTTGTTATTATCCAAACATTTTGTCACATGATTTTTAGGTTGCCTCAGTTTACTAGGAATCCTTATAATATCATCATGGTTGTCTATCCGTCGGTCAGTCACAGGCAGTGTCCACCACCACCTTTTCAATTTTGTAATTCTTTTGATTAAAAATATGGAATGATTTTTGAGAATATTGCTTAATGTGCACTATCAAGTAAAATTATAATCATTATTGTCAAATAATTATTTGTAGAAAAAGAAACGAAAACAGTTTTTGAATTTCACATGGTTTTCGAAATATAGTAATGGAACTTCTCTAATTCGAATCACATTAATCCAGTTTGCTACTACCCAAACTCTTTGGCATATCGTTTTCAGGGTTTCGCAGTTCGCAAGCAACCCTTATTAATTCATCACGTCGCAGCGTCTAAACGTTAAGAAACGTTTTTATTCATTCCGATTCATTTGAATTCCAAGACACACACGTAAACTATGCAGGTTTCCGAATATTTATGCCAATCATTGCATGTCTTCAAATAGAGTTTTTTAACAACAAACTTCATTTGATTACATGTGAGCATCTTCAGAAGACTGAAAAACTTAAAATGCATTTTAATTCAAATCATATACACTGGACAAAGAAGTATACGTACACAACCAAATTTTCCTTTTAAGAGAAAACAAATGTTCTTAAAGCAGAATGTGTTCTCCTTTAAGAAAACTTACTTGATAAAATCTGGATGTGCACATATTTTTTTATCCACTGTATATTTGCAAATGGATAACTTTTGGTGTAAAATCAACCCCATATGGTTTTTACTTAGTTCACGCAAGGTTAATTTACAATTATTTGATCCCTATATGACTGGATAACTACAAGCTAACATAAGTGTCATTAATAGTTGCTTGAGCAAAAGGTCGATTCGCAAGTAAAAGAATCGATAAGAAAAAAATATCAGAAGTGAAAGAGAACTTCTTTTTATTTATCTATATTTAATACCGCATCGCTGGATGTCATTAGATACTGGATAGGACAGCTAGTATTTTATAAGCTTAAAACAAAATGTTGTTTACATTTCTTTAAAATGTTTGCGTTCCAATGGTAGCACCCTCTTAAGAGTAAATAATTACTCGATCTCCATTGTGATATTTCACGGTTGAGCTCATTTCAAACACAGATTCTGGAAAGTGAATTTAGCTCATTTAGATATACAAGTATGATTCATTGATATTTAGAGGCGCCTTAAAAATCCACGGAGCTTCCATAGACGGGGTAACTAGGAAAACAGTGCTAATGAGCGAAACGAGCAAAAAGTCGAGCGACTAGGGTCGCAATGATTGTGTACCCAAGTGCGAGCGGATGAATCTTTATCATGCAAAACTCCGGCTCGCAGCTTGCCACAGTCAAATGTTGGCCAGCGCGAAGAACAAAGGCTTCTCGGCCTCGCACCCTTTCGCATTATGCTTCGAACCAGTTACCGAGTGTCGTCTCGTTAGTTCGCCGCTTGAGTGTATTCCTGTAAAAATGAGATTTTTCCACAAGCCAGCATCATCGACGAGGAACAATTACTATTTCACGCCGTTGTTCTTGTTCGCATTCAATGGGTCTAAGTCTGGCAAATTTAGAATATCGTATTGTCACGTGCCCACTGTTCGAATGGGATTATATCTGTTTATGTTCAGCGTTTCTAACCATTTTAGAGCTAATTGCTTAAGGGGGGATGCCTAACTAGAAGCCTTAACAGTAGATGTATTTTCGAGTTTTTTTGGTAAAAAATCTTACGTTATGTGATCGATTAATAGTTTTTTTATTTTTTTATTCATATATAATTAATACTGTAAGTGCTACTAGTCAATGTATTGTAACACTTGTTTTTAACGTAGTTTTACCGTCTAAAATAAAAAAGTTAGATGTGTTTGGATTGCGTATTAGATTACTTAGAACCCCAGAGAGTCAGATTTTTGTAGAGACAAATTGCAATAGAATGGCGACAGGTTATGTACGAAATATCATTTTTTTCACCAAACAGTTACTCTTTTTTCATTTAGAAAAAAAAATAGTGCGTACACAAAAATTTGATTCATTTCAGCTGATCCAGCGACGAGCAGCAGTGATCACGGCAAAATAATGTTAATTACACTAAATTCATTATTAGTACTTACAATTTTAATGATATGTGAACAAAAAAATGCAACATTTCAACAAAAAATGGCCCTTGGAATAAAAAAAATATGGATCGATCACATCACGTAATGTTTTTGACCAAAAAAATCAAACAAAGTAAATGCAAATACTAATCAATTATAAAAATAAAGTATAAGGGAAACAACAATAGTAATAGGAAAAGAAACAAGTAAGAAGAAGCTTTAAACATATTAACTGACAAATTAGCGAATATTTGACACTGGATTTATAAATGGCATAAAAATGATTTGTTTAACATGTGTTCATACTTATAACGTATTTCTAAAATATATTGATTTATGAAATCTTTCCTGTCCATTATTGAAATACACAGACAATTAACTCTATACGACAGTTTTCTCTGTTTATTTCTCTTTATTAAATTTGTATGTGCTATACAACATAAACACTCCAGATGTAAGTACATTTTTCAAAAAATGTTTACAACCTTTTGCAATTTTTTCAGCACTGCTGGTATACCACGGAATAATATATGGAAGTTTTAGGAAATACGGAATATGCAAAATCTAATAATATTTCTTACTTTTAAAAAATAATTGCATTATGAGTTGCTGAAAAGTAAAACATACTACATATATCTTTTATATTTATGTTCTTTCAGTAACGAAAATGTCATGCATGGCTTACTTCTTAAAATAATCATATCATTTCGTATTTCCGTTAAATCAATCTAAAAATATGTATAAATATGGATTCGTTTCTTAAATAATGTTTTTAAATGCTATGCAGTGATTTTTAATATTGTTTTTTTTAACAAGTCATTTTTACGACATCTGAAGAAACAGTATTAGTTGATCCGTGGTAGTTCTAGTGTTAACCTTTTCACTACACCTTGCTACAAATATTTATTATTTACTAACTACATTATCCTAGGAATAACTATGACTGTACATGGAAAAACGTTTCACTTGAATACAAATGTCATTATAGTCAGCAATTCCGCTGTGGGCCGAAGAAACTTTAAATTAATGGCCGAAGCAATGTCGTGCAAAGCCGGATAAAGTAGTAATAGCATAGTATTACCAGTGAACTTTCATGCAGTCCTAATGCGCAAACCGACCTGATAAGTCTCCGAGTATGGATTGGCCAAGATTCGCTATTCTCCGCATTTTTGCCAGAGTGCGGAGGAGTTTTATCGATGTTTGCCCGACTCTGCCATAATGCAGTCAACGGGACAAAAGATGCAGTCGGTAGAAAAAGTATTCGTAACAGTGGTCCACTTTAACTGAGACATAACTGCTTTTTAATTTCTTTTTTTCAATAACAAGCATATCTTTAATAAGTATTTTTATTGTTATTATATAATCAGTGTATAAAGTTTTATGTTTTTTGTTCCATGTTTATTAAACAATGCATGTATATAAAAAAAGTTGTACATATTCTATAATGCATGTAGAATAAATATAAGATAAAACTCGAATAGTGCATGTATTGTCATTTTATCTAATATTTGTACTAGAAGCACCAAAGAATAACTATTTTGTTATACAGGCACTGTTTAATAAACAAAGCAACACTACGTTTTATTGAAACTTGATTGCAATACAAATACTTTTTATACCAACTATACGTATAATAAATATTTGTTTAAAAATGTTTTCAATTAAAAAAAATAAATTCAAGAAACAATTATGCTTAAAACATTCAATATAGTAAAAACATTCCTTTGTTAATCGAAGCATGAAAGAATGAACTTCGATACACGAAAGAAGGATCGATTCCATAACAAAATAATTATAATAATAATTATGATTAAAAAAAATAATGATCAGAACACAGGTATAGTCAATAAAATCTTTTTTATTTATGATACAGTCACGTGATTCAGAAAGTCACAGCCTTATCGGTCACTCGCGAAATAATGTACTCAGGTACATGCACGCCATCCCAAGCTTATTTACACACGCGCGTCTACCACCAGGTAAATTCATCCAGAAACCACTCATCTCACTCGCATAGAAAACTTCTCAGGTTTTTACAATAATAAAGTAAAGTTCGTTCGGCTGTAGCATGGTGGAATGGCATCGTGTTATCGGATGAGTGCGGTCGACTGTTAAATAACACGACAATAGGATACGCCAGCGCGCCAACTAGCCGGTGTGTTATTGCATCTCATCTTGGAGATATGTGCGTCAACGCGTCAATCCAGTTCTCCGGTCGCCAGTGTGTTTTGCAATCGGGCAACAGTTAAGTAAGACGAAATGCGCCGAACGACGCACTGCGGTGCCGGCTGATCGCCGATACAGAGAGTGTTTCGTATTGAATTACAGCAATTAAGTTCTAAACAATATAAAGTCTTTCGATATCTCTTACACCTTGGACGCGTTCGTTCTATTCGCACGATCATTCCTAGTTTAGTTTAAGAAATAGTAGTTGTCCTAGTCGGCTTTGCCACGGTCATAGTTTGTGTATGTGTGTTAATAATAATTTAACTTAGAGAATAAGAGGATGTTGCATTTGCCGTTGTTACTAATGTCTTCTAACAATGTGTAACTCGAGTTCTAACACCTTTTGACATTTTTAAATTACTCTTAGAACACCCTGTTCAAGTAGTAAATATTGCAATGTTTATAGCGTTTAATTTGCCAGGGTGAGAACCCTTTGTACGAGGGAAAATGGCATTGGTATCGGTTCAGCCATTTTCAAGTTTATCACGAACATACAGACAGACAAATCTTGCTCTTTATATTAATAGTGATGCAATAACCTTCTAATGATGTATAGTTCGACTTCCCAATCCCATTGAAATTTTGAAACGCCCGATATAAGTAATAAATATTACAATAATTTGTAGGCTACAATTGTCCTGGATTATAATTCTATACAGGAAAGAAAATCGCATTGAAATTGTTACAGCTGTTTTCGAGTTTGTCGAGAATATATCGACAAAGAGACAAAGGTTACCCTTTGCATTAGTAAGTCGAGTTCTCACTCTTTTTGAAATTTTGAACTTACTCTCGAAAGACCCTGTATAAGTAATAAAGAATGCAATATATTATAGTCTAGAATTTGCTTGAATTACAATTCTATACAGGAAAGAAAATCGCATTGAAATTGGTGCAATCATTTTCGAGTTTATCGCGAACATAGGAAGAAAGGGACAAAGGTCGCCTTTTATATCAGAGGAGTGATTGGGGGGACATTCTGTAGACTGTGCCGCTATACATCTCATTAATATTCAACTGGAGGGAAATAAGCCCGCCGCCTTGTCTATAGACTCCGGCGAGATCCTAGTGATAAAGGGATTATTAAAGTCGAGCGATCGATAAGTCGCTTTATGCCGGCCGACTTGTAATGCACTTTTCCACCGTCGAATTGACTTCCTACTTCGGCCGCCCTTCTAAAGACTACTATAATGTACAGGTTCATGCATTTCTCTCGGACGCCAAGTATTTTCACCAAATATTAATTTTGCGAAATTAAATCAATTTTATTGTAATTAATTCTGCCTATTATTATTGCCAAGTATCGTCACCTTTTAATTCTGAACTTTGCGAAACGAATCAAATTACTATTAATTTTGCGAAATATAGATTTTCTGAAATCAAGTTTCTTAAAAGAGAAAGCACTTTGCTTTGAGAACATTTATTGTCTCTTAAAATGGAAACTTTCTTTTCTTAAGAAAATTTGTTGTTTTTTTTTTTCTTTCAAAAGAATCTTTCTTCCATATCAACATTTAGTCCAAGGAGACGGCAGCGTGTGAATACTTTTTTTATTCTCTGTCAATTAGTTTTATTGTAATTAATTCTGTCTACTAGTTGTATTATTATTTGCACGAACTGTTAGATAACCATTGATAGTTCCACCATTTTCATTATTCATAATACGCTGTACAACATCAACATCGTTGATTCCAAGGTAAACGCATCACTTTATACAAGCTGATGCATTTCCCTCGAGTTCAAGGATGTTAGTATTCCATTGTAACATATTACAAAGATTAAAAAGAGACAATCAATGCAAATCTAGTATTCTGTGCAAACAATAACGGAAATAACACGGTGCAATAAATACGATAAAACTGATTTACTTGTAGAAATTAATGAAGGGTAAAAATACTTGCTGATTCTAACGCAAAGGCATCACCGTGTACAGGTCGTTTAATTAAGTAATAGGACTGGACTAGAAAGAAAACGAGATCACCGAGAATACGTGCACTACTCGGACGTTACGCCGGAGGAGTTCCTGTGATATGCGGAAGACTTGTCCGTGTAAAATGCGACGTATTCTTCCTTCGATTGTAATACGTGTGTTTGCTACGCTTCTCTTGGTAGTTGTCGCGTTGCATAGTATCGAAACGACAAACACAATGAAATGACTATCTCAACCGTGCTCTGTAAATGACTATCTCTGATTAGAACTTTTAGGGCTACCGCACACGACAAATTATCGACAACCGATTATTTTATCGATTGGTAAGCTTACTATGTATTTTTATGCAGCACCGCTCATCGATGACTAAAAAGATGGACTCGCGTATAAATAAGAATTCGTCGTTAATAATTTAACATAGAAAAAGATCGGCCACTGAGAATCTGTCTTGTGTAGTAGGACTTAAGAAGTGTCTTCAATGGAGCAACAAAGAGGAATTCTTTATTGCTCATTTTCTGAAAGTTTTAATATTATAATTATATATTATAATCAATTTTCCCTGATAACCAACACATTTTTGAAGAAACACGAAACATCAGCAAAAATCTTCTGGTTGTTCTTTGAGAAAGGACATGGCCTTAAGCTTAGTGTCCATGTAAAAGTGAAAAGCACAAGAGTAGCTTTCGAGAGTGACATCCGCAAATATATAACATCTCAAAATACTGTCAAAGAGCTTCTATTTCAAAACTCTAAGGTACATGCTTATTAACAAATATTATTCTCCAAGCTTTTGCTGGAACAACATTTTGTTGATGTTCATAAAAATATGGGTAATAACAAAATATTGAGCAATAAAAAGTTCCTTAGTGCAGCTTCAGTTTCATAAAAAACTAACATTCGTTCTGAAAAGTGATCAATAATTTTGATATTTTTTCCTAGTATTCACATCATACTCTTCTATACGCCTGTAATTTTTTATCCAAACCTGTCATTTCCACTTGCCAGATTTAAGGAATTCCTGCAAAGGTTAGTTTTTATTCGAAGGAATCCGTCTTCGTAGACATTCAATCAAGTTCAAACTATTCGAAAGCTTACGTAACAATCTCCTCTAAACTTCTAATTCCTAATGAAATAATATAACGCGACAACTACCACTACTATATCTAACAGCTGGTGTAATGTTTTATTGCCGTCGATTGAACGCCTACTGATGACCACCGAAAATCCGAGTGGTTTCTCTTGTGGCGAAAAGACTAGTCGAAAAATAATCGATCTCCGGATACCGGTATTTTGTCACAAATCTTGGACAATTGGTTCGGTATTCGATCCGACGGAAACCGCAACCAATATTCCTTGTGTTTAATGCGACAATGGTTAAGATGCCATTTCTCGCTCTATGCTTTCGTTCCTCTCGTTGTCTTCGCACTCTCGACAGTAGCAGCACGCGGACGAGCAGTCCTCCAAATTGTCTGCGAGGTAAGTCATGTACGTGTCGATGCTAGCAGTATCGAAGGATGGCAAGGACCACGAGAGAGAAGCTGTTTCAAGATCCGCCGGGGGCGGCGACAGCCACGAAGCCAACTCGTGCTGTTTCTTACTCTTACGGATCCTCGTCGACAGCTTCTTCACCGCCTGCGAACACAAGATTCATAATACATGAATGCATGCCTGTGCCAGGTTTATTTAAATTTGGAAATCGAGCTTCAAGAAATGGTAAAAAATGCATCGAGGATATTGGAATTAGAATAGTATGTGTTAAGATCCCTAAATATATAAGGATATTGAAAATTAAAATTAATATAAAGAAGTAAAATTAGAAATTCTGATAAATCTTTAATAACATAAAAAGAATAAATGGAAATTTTAGATAAAAATAATAATTGAATATAAAGAGTAATGGTTGTTCGTCATATCTTTATTGCAAAGATGTTCTAATCATATATACCTCGGTTACGAATTCCGTTTGAAATTTTGCAATTACTTTTGAAACACGCTGTATAAGTGATAAATATTACAATATTTTATAGCCTATAGTTTGTCTGAATCTTAACTGTATAAAGAAGGGGAAAAGGAAAGTTGTAGCATCTTTCATTGTTGCAAACATTTTGTAACAATCGGTGATGCGTTTGCGTCAGAATCGGCAAGAATTTTCATCCACTATTAATTTTGATAAATAAATCAGTTTTAATGCATTTGTTGCTATCTATTAGTTGTGTTATTGTTTGTGTTGTCTATTAGTTGTGAAATGCATCACCCTGTATAGCTCGACTTCTCATTCCTTTTGACTATTTGAAATTGCTTTTGGAACACCCTGTACAACTGATAAATACTGCAGAATTTTATTGCCTATAATTTACCTCTATCGTATCTGTATTTCGAGGGGGAATCCCATTAATATCGATTCAGCCGTTTTCGAGTTTATCGCGAACAAACATGGTCCTTTACTATCTGCCCTGCCCGGCTTTATATCGATGACACTTTGTGTACACGTTAACAATAACTATTAATAATAAAAATATACAACCCGACTTCTCATTGCTTTTGAAACACCCTGTATAAGTAATAAATATTGCAGTATTTGACAGTTTATAGTTTGATGGATCATAATTGTGTATACAAGGGAAATTCCCGTTAAAATTGATTGCTTTATATTCGAGTTTATCAAGAAATCACAAACAAACAGGAAAATGTTGCCCTTTATGTTACTGGAGAAAAGAAAGGCAGAAATGCAATTCATTTTGGAACACCCTGTATAAGAGATAAATTTGCAATATTTTATAGCCTGTAGTTTGACTGAATCGTCATTCTATACTCGAGGGAAAATCATATAAGAAACAATTCAGCCATTTTCGAGTTTATCGAGATCCCGCAGACAAATATTCTCTTTTATATTAGCAGATATTAATGTTGCAAATATGAAAACCTTGCGGAAGAAACGCTGTATAAAATGGTGAAATCCCTATCGTAATGCGTTGAGTGGTTTTGGAGATTAGCCCATCCATACAGACACACAAACACACTTCCTTTAATATTGTATAATGATGATTAGAATTAAAATAGTATATTATTCAGACTGCAATAATCCACAAATACCGTAACTCTATCAAAGTTCAAATAGAATGTATGAATTCAACCGGGCAAGACGCCGAGGTTATTAGAATTAGAACAGTATTACTGTTAAAATATACTACTATTAGAATCAGAGTCATACATTAACCCATGATATTGCAACGAAAATTGAAATAGGGACGCACAGATTTGAGAAATCCGACAAATCATAATCCAAAATTTCACCCAGAAAATATATATCACGAATAAAAAATCATCGGGAGCATCCAAATTGGTCTGACATTGAACTCACAACTCTTCTACTGCAAGTGGCAGTAGGCTAGTAGATACAGTAATAGCAGGCCACTTTGCGGAAGTAGGTCGCCGTGTGCCCCGAAACGTGCGTGTGCATGCAACAGTCGAAACAAGGGCTGTGTGTGTGCGTCTGTATGTGTAAGCACCGGGAAATATCGCAAGCCCTTACCTTTAGCAGCCTTCGGCCAGGTTTGCTTAGCAGTTTTCCCAGCATGTCTGCGAGGGCCAATTATGCGGCAGCAGCGCGTTTCGTGTAATTCGGTTGGCGTCTCACAGCCGAGAGACTGGCACTGAGAGTGGCACCGCGCACGAGGAGCGTGCGAGTGGCACACAACGCAGGGGAATCGATTCTTCGAGTTCTCAACAATGCCGAACGAGAGCGAACGGGAGCAGCGTATACGTCGAGATCGATGTGCACGGCGTCGCGTCCCGTGGCCGAATACCGCTCGCCAGTTGTACGCCACCCTATTTATCACCTCGGCTACCCCCCAACACCTTATCGCGCTCCACCAACCAATCCCCCACCAGAGTCGCTTTCCCATGCCGTTTCTAATGCCAATCACTCCTGGGGATTCGCAAATTTCTATCCTTTCTGTCTGCTATATAATCACTTTTGCTAAAAAATGTAGAGTGGGTAGAACAAGTATTCGCACACACCCCTTTTCTTGGAGTAAACTTTCATATAGCAGAACGTTTCTTTTTTCAAGAAGTTTCACATTCACCCGGTATTGCAAATGTTGCAACACATTCCAACATCTTTCGCTAAAATCCATATTTTTTGGTGACATTGAAAAGGAAGTTTTTTATTTGACGTGTATACAAATAAAGTGGATAAAAAAAGGTAGTCGCGTACACCAATTTTCGTGGAGTAAATTTTGATTAAAAGAAAGTTTCTTTTTTCACACAAAACACATTTTTCTTAAAGAAGAAAGTTTACTTTTTAAGATAATATTTTCTCCTTTAAGAATATTTGCTTCAGAAAACCTGGGTGTGCGAGTACTTTTTCTACTACTACTAAAAAAATTCGTAATAAATTTTCATATTATTGATCGGCTTCTAGAAAGAAAAAGGTATACTTAATTCGATGTGCATAACTATTTTTTGTTTGTTGTTGTGACAGATGGACCGATCAAAATGAAACTATTTCTACCTTGTGGAGACAATTGTAATCAGTTTCCAAATTTATCTAATATTAACCCTTTCGCTACTGTTGGCGCCTCTAGCAGTTTTGAAACCTCACTTACAGTTAGACTATTGGCGCCTATAAGCGCTCCAAAAATAAATTCCGATTGTATATGTTACAGCTAAAATCTCGTTGGTTGAAATTAGTGTTCTGTATTAGACTTTGCCGTAGCCAAAAAGTTAATTATAATATGTCATTGCATAAAAACCGATATTTTGCTGACCTCATTTTCATTTATTCGACAATAACGCCGAAAAATATTTGAAATGTCAAATTTCTGTCCTTTGTGTCTACTGTACGATTACTTTTTCTAGAAAATGCAAATGTAATATGTAAAGCATTTTGTGACCGACTTAAAAAACGTGAATTTATTCAATTCGATGTTGATAATTTTTGCTTTTTTAATGTTTATCCAGCGATAGCTCTTCGGCGGATGGTCCGATTGAGATGAAATCTTTCTTATCTTGCAGAGGATGCTACCAGAATAGCCCCGTTATAAAAAAAATCGAATTTATTCAACATTACCCGTTGTTATTGTATAAAGACCGATATTTCACCGACCTCATTTACATTTGTTCGGCGATAGCATACCTTATGTCTGCTATCCGGCAGCTTTTATTAGAAAACATAAATGTAACATATGAATCATTTTTTGACATATTTTGAAAAGGAGGTACTCAATTCGATGCTCATAATTCTTTTTTTTTCTTTAGTATTCGTCTAGCGATATCTCTGCGACGGATGAACCGTTTGAAATGAAACCTTTCCTGTCTTATACAAGATCGACCCAGAATCCTCTTGCACAAACTTTTCGAATTTGTTTGGTATTTATCATTGTTATTGCATACAATCTGAAATTTCACTGACCTTGCTTACGTTTGTTGATGATAACTTAGCGACGGATGAAACTTTTTCTATCTTATGTTAGATCAAAATCTTCAACTGAAATTATACCATTTATGCTAACACTGATATTATAAGCAGAGAATATTTGTATATGTGTGTGTCACAGATAAACTGAGAAATAAGTCAACCAATCTCGATCATTTTTTCAGTGTTGAAAAGTATATTTCGTCCAAATGAACATAGGCTATATTTTATTATATTTCCTCTTCAAGAAACCGAGAAGTAAGCATAACTGCATCACAAGATAGATTAAAACAGCTTCTTACACATGGAAAAATTTATATGTACAATTTTAAGAACTACTGAACCGATTTAAATGCAATTTTCTCTCATGTAAAGAATTATCATCTGAACAAACTAGAGGCTATAAAATATTACGATATTTATTATTTATATAGTGTATTCCAAAAGTAATTACATCCTTGCTAATGTAATGGGAAAGGTTCGTCTGTCTGTTTGTATATTCACGGTAAACTTAAAAATAGCTAAATTCAAGTAAATGATAACCTGTAACATATTCCAATATTTATTATTTATACAAAGTGGCTTATTACTCAGAAATGAAGAAACACATCTTTATATTCTTATGTTATAAACGGCAATATGATCTATTTCTTACGGAATTTAGTTATAATTTTAATACATGATGACCAGTTTCAAAATAATTAATTTTGCAAACCTTCTAAATCGTACGAGTTAGGCAACTGGTATGCAAAATCGCACCCCAAGCTCCCAAAATCACCCTACAATTGGAAATCGTAATTTTAATAAGAATTTTGTGCTTCAAGCAAAATGAAATAAGTAATTCTTATTTGTAGGATGACTAACACACTAAATAGGTTAATGTTTTCAATCTAGGCATTAACCTCAAAGGCTAAAAGAAACAAATATTGTAATACAGGAAACTACCGCAAAACACGTCAAAATGGGGTTTTGCGGCAAATGTTTAGAAACAATTAAAATATCATTGTTATACTTTGACGGTAGAAACTAGTCTAAAGAAAAACCAGATAGCGCTACGTGTAAATTGTTCAGTGCGATTACACATATGTAGAGGCACAGGCTGCCAAAATCGTACCAGTGCGATTTATGAAACCTGGCACATTTTATTCTTTTTATTTATTAACCTAGAAACATTAGAGGAAAAAAATGAATGTATCAATCTAAATCTAACAGTATTGTAGTAATTAATCATTTTCGCAAACATGACTATGTGCCTTACCCCTTTCTGCAATTCGATTACAAAGTGTGTCAACAAATTTGTGTTTCTGGTTTTTGCGGCAAATGTTTAAAGACAATTAAAACATCACTGTTATAGTCTGAAGGTGTAATCTAATTTGATAAAAATCAGATCGCTGTACATACGTGTGAATTTTTGGGCAGGCGGTGCGATTCAGAAACCGATGCGATTTGGGCAACCTTATCCTAAAGGTGTTACACCAGAAATTACACTCATATGAGTAATAAATATTACAATAATTTAAAGTCTTGACTTATCCGCATCATAATTCTATAGAGAGAGAAAAATTCTATTGAATCCGGTTTAATTGTTTTTGAGCTTATAATGAAGATACATACAAAATAATACCATCACAGCTTTCAGGCTAACTTCGAAGTCCTATAATTCAACCCCATAAGAAAAGTATTGTGTCAACACTAGCTTTAAACTTTGTATGCGACAGTACCTTATAATCCCTATATTAAATTATAGCACTTTGATAGATAGACATTTTTAAAATCGATTTAACAACACTTTTTTATAACCTATAATCAGTTTACCTCGATACAAATTTTATGGATAGAGAAAAAATCATATTAAAATCGGTTCAACCGTTTTCTACGTTATAGCAAATATACACAAAGCTGATAAACATTGTCCTTTATGTCAGTAGAGAAGGGATTTCAGAGCTATCCTTACACCGTTGGCGCCCGTCCACCTAACCCTAATGAGTGAAAATTTAGTTACAATCTACCAGTGCGTCAAGTGCACTCCAAGATACATATAATTATCTGAGCGCACTAGCTTTGCCTGTTCGCACGAGGATAGTGTACTGCTTTCGCACGATGATGGGCCAGAACGAATTCCCAATACGCAGTTGGCCCTTGGGGACCGGGCGACCCGGAGAAAAGGATCGAATTGGATTAACGCGCGAATGATTGATGAAAATCATGCCTAGGCCGATTGCCATTTGATAGCGTGCACTTTCGTATAATTGAGTTCTGATTGATTTTTGAAACCTTGGAGACACTCGAAAATTGTTGAATCCACAACGAAACCCACTTAAATTTTGTTATACGATTATTTTACTTCAATATAATTGATTTATCTATTTTATACAAATATAAAATTTGCTAACAATTTCTACCACTTAATTATCGCTTAATATCAAATTAGTGAATATATTTGTTTTTCTTTCGCCTTGCAAAAGAGGTTAGGAACTTGTAAAGCCGAATACGTTTGACTAAGCTCACATTAATACAATAACTGCATCGTGTTTAAAACAAATCCTAAGATGACTAAAATTAAAACATCCCATGGACTTAATAGTATAATAAATTATCACTAACGGTACCAACGCCCGCTCAATTGATCGGCTTTAAACTTCGATTCTACAATTCACTTGTTTCTTTCGTTCTTGTTAAAACTAAAATCGGATTTTTATCATTCTTGAATTTTTATCCAAATGTTACTTTATATATTTGTTTGCGTATTAAATTAACAAATGGCTATATCGAATCGGAAAAATATTACCTTTAACTTTATAATCGGTCATTTAACCGCTTACAGTAGTAATAATTATGTGTAAACAATCGGTAAGGTTAATATTAACCTAGTTATCGCAGTGTGTACTATCGAAATGTCAAAGGAATACCTCATTTTAGATCTCTGATCGAAACTTTTAGCTAAATTTGTAGATTTTGCAATTTCAATTTCATACAAAAATAGCATTTTTTCTTAATCTATTTTAAGGATTTCTATCATACTTTTCCATTTTTATGCTATAATTAAAAGTATACCATTTATTCTTGCCAGTTATAAGAACAGCGTACGAGAGCTATAGTTTGTAATCAGAAGGATCCGTTTTCATAAAGACACAATCGAGTTCAAACTTTACGAATGGTTAGTTAAAAATCTCCTGGATATATTAAAAAAAATTCAGATAATTCTTAAAGAAGTCTTAAAACGCAAAAATTACCTTAAGCAACATTTTAGCTTTTTTGTTCTTACACAGTATGTTCTTACATACTTCACCAGAGAAGTATATAAAGAGTTATTTATTAGTTTGGATATTAGGGGATTGCAAATGAAATAGCGGAGTTTAAAAAACACATATGATTAAAATTTAAGACTATTGAAGTTTCGTAATCGCCGAAATCGTTACTTGGACGGTTCCCAATGCGGCAGGTATCCCCGTAAGAAGAGTCGTTTAATATCAGACACGTGTATCATATATGGAAGGACGCGGGACCAGCCACGTGTTGGCGCGTGCACTTCGCCAAGGCAAATATTGAGTACGAGATCCGCCTATTTGCTTCCGGTATGCGAATCATGTAGATCATGTTGTCCAAAGTGGCGCAAGAGAAACAAGAGTGATTCAGTGCTATCCACCCCGTTTCCACAAGCATTCGATACAGTCCAAGTGCGGATAACCTAGAATCATATTTTCCTTTTTCAAAAAAAGATCGTGGGTTATATTAACACTGGAACTGCCAATGTGGACACTTGATGACATTCTCACTTTTAACATTTTTTATAAACCTTTGGAATTTCTCCTTAAGAATATTACTTGGTTTCAAGCAAATGATTGAATTATGTTTGAATTATATTTGCTTAGTGAGAAGGATCTTGTGTCTGATATACTCTGTACAATAATAATCTTGTATTTCCACTTTATCGAAAATATTTTCTATATTTATGTTTTCTTAACGAGGAGAATATTATCATTCATTTTCTTTTTAGAATAGCAATCCTATTTCATACTTCCGATGAATTACTATAAAAATGTATACAAATACACATTTGTCTCTCGAAAACAAGTTATTTTGAATGCTTCGATAGAAATAGCCATAAATTAATCTTCGCACTAGTATTATAATAATGAAAATAAAAAATATTCAAAACCTCCAAAATTGAAATAATAAAATTTCAATTCCAGGTAAACCCAAGCAGATCTGAGTTCAAGGAAAGTATTACTAAAAATTTGATGTTGCGACTTATCGCCGGTATAAATCGGAGCGTGCGACTCGCGTGGACGGCCGAAACGGTAAGAGTGTGCGTGCCCCCCGTTGGCATACGTGTGACGCGTGTGAGCGAGTTCGTTCTCACGCGACGGCACGCGTCCTTTTCCCCTCGCTGGGCTGATCGACGATCGGTCGTTCGACTGCTACGCACACCCCAGCCGGGGCGACACCGGGGCGCAGAGCACACACTCGGGCGCCCCGACGCTTTGCACAGGCCGCTCCATACATCGGCACGTGCCAGCTCGATGCGCTCACGGAAAACTCATAATTGTCATAACATTCGAGCCGGCAAGCCCCGCTTTACTTACTCTCCCACCAGCACCACTGAGAGACCCCGCATTCAATTTATAAGTGCACTACTCTCTCTTTTTTCTCTCTCTCTCTTTCTCTCTTATCGTTAAAGCGGCCGGTACGAGGCGATAAATCGCCCTCCAAGATTATCTGTCACTCAATGCCCTTTTTCTCCGCCTCCGATATTAATTGCAGCTCACCGGCCCCGGCAAGCTTGCGGGATTAAAGGCTCCGCCTGTTCTTCGAATCCTTACTCATATCGGCGCGGTGCGTGAATTAATAATTCAGCAAATACATATACCGTAACTCTTAAAAAATATACTTAAGTCGATTATAAATAATCGGACACTAATATGCAAGGCTAATGTTATAACTCAATATATCAGTTGTTTATAAAGAAATCGTTTTGGTATGTTCTCAACAATAAATCCTTACTTATTTCGCCCTGTGAATGTAGTTGTATCAAAAAACAGTTTTCTATAGATTTTGATTAAACTTTGCCAAACCAATGTTTATAAGGTTCTGCAACTACTGGCCAAATTTTATGGGAATTGACTTCGAATTTGGCACTTTTAACACGTGTAACATTGCCAAAACCCGTCAGTTGGTCACATTAGCAATTTTAACGCCTTAACTCTTCTATATAATCTTATAAAAAAACTAGCCCGTGTTTCGTCGATCTTCTGCGAATGCGTACAAATTTTCGCAGAATTTTTTATCATCCTGTTTTTGTGTAATAAAGCTAATAGGGCTCAAATTTCCGAGAAATTGAAAGCACTCGTTGACTAAACAAGCTGAGTGACTATGAATCTAAAATATATTGGTATATGCAAGCTTGTGTGTATTGAGGACAGGCACTGATAAAATTTTAGCCCACCAGCAATATGCAAAGCGAAGTTTACAGTTCCTTCGGTCAGCGGTTGATTTTTACCGACTTCGAAAAGGAGGAGGTACTCAATTTGACTGCTATATATTTTTTTTTCATGTTTTTGGATGGCACAATACTGATACTACCTTAATAATGTACACTCACGCATATAGTACACACACATGTAGCACTCGCACTCTCTCAAAAACACATACAGTAACTGTTTTAAACAAATATATAGGCGTTGAATTGAAAACTTCTTCTTTTTCGAAGTCAGTTAAAAATATTCTATCACTAATATGTGGTTAAAGTTGCGACTCGATATTTTAGTTTTTTATAAATAAATCATTTTAATGTGCTTTCAAGTAGTAATTGAATTAAAGGCTCCGCCCATTGTTCTAATCTCACTCGTATCGATGTGTAGTACATGAATTAATAATGGGCACTCACACGCACAATAACTCTCTCAAAAAGAAACAAAACCGCAACGAATTGTGAAGCTTCTATTTTGGAAATTTCTTATAAATATTCGGACGTTAATATATGGATAATGTTACGATTTGATTTTTCTATTGTTTATAAACACTGACCATTTTGGTATGTTTTCCAACAATAATTGATTTGTTGATATTAACTGAGATATGTAATTTCTTCAAAAAATGTACATATTGTATTATGGAGAAATGATAGATAAGGAAAGTATAGGGGAATAATATGCAAGTATAGTTGTTTATACAGGACATCCTGTATAAACAACTATATGCACCACAGTTTACATATGTATAAATGCATCAGATCGAACAGAAGAGAAAAATGTATAAGTTTTGCAAAGCTGATCCAATATTTTTATTTTTTTAAATTGTACAATAGTGTCATTTACATTGGCAGCTCCGTCTTAACCTAACTCTTACATGAGGAGTAACAGAGTTTGAATTTTCAACAAATAAATACTTATTTGAATTAAATAAACCTGTGAAAATTGAATCCCTGGAATCGAATAATAATTTGAGAAAAAACACTTTTAGTAAAGAACACTCATGTCTGAACATATTTGGATGTCACTGTGTGTTTATACATATATTTACTCGGCGTCGATACTTGGGACTAGGGTGATACTGAATAATCGATGGAATAACATTTTGCATTTATCAGCGGCATTAATCACCGCAGGTATTCCGGTATCGAGGCTTGATCGGACAGCAGCGAGGATATTGGCAAACATAGACATGTCAAAGGCGTTTCTGCTTGAATGTATACTTTATTGGATAACGCCGCAAGGTCGATCGAGTTTTAGGAATTGTCGGAAACAGCGATGCCAAAATCTCGTCGCTACTGTGACGTCAGCAGCGCTGGCTGGTAATGACGTCAGTACACCTAGTTCAATATCTAGGATTACGTATGTGTATACGTCTTCTCCACAAGCATCAACCCGCAGCGGAACCAAGCGAGTCCTGGTACGCACGCAACCGAGTGTGGGTGGGCGATTTAATGCTAAGTCGTCACAGTCCTTTCTTCAAGGACATTGACCAGCGGCAAATGGCATATTGCTGAGAAAAGATCGTACTTTGCAGAAAAAAATATTTTTGAGTGTTGTAGAACAGCTTAGCGTATCTACTAAATCAACTTCAAACAATAAAAGTATGGCTATTGGAAATATTTATAAATAAAAAATTGTATTAAAATTATTATTATTTCAAGAATTGTTGAATGGCTCGTTTTTTTCAAATTTACGCCGTGTTTATACAATATGCCGTATTCTGTATATCAATATATACCAATGTTAGGAAAATAGAATTTTGTAAAGAAAGATTGTTGTAGGGAAACTGGGTGTATGAACTGCGATAACTTCACCCATGTATAGTTTTACAAGAGTACTGTCTACTGAAATGAAACAAGAGAGCACGAGTGGCAACGAGGGGTTAGCGATGTTTCGAGGTGGGGTACCGGCCAGTGGAACCTAATCATTTTTAGGGGAAACAATTGCCAATGGAGATGGTGTAACGAGCGGCGCGTGCCGCGTCACGTGGCGGGAAATGCTCGCTCAAACATGAGGTATAAAGAAGCAGTGCGCGCGCAAGAATAAGTCGCGCCTAATTGCGACGGCTGTTCCATTAGAGATTAAACTTCAAACGGGGCCGGAACAGCGTACGGCCAGACCTCCTTTAATTAACGCGGTCTACCGATACATTCGATGGCCTTTGTTCACCATCGGCTAACCCAGCGCTCTGCCAATCCTGCACGAAAAGCAAACTCATGTCCCGAACGCTTTGCAAACAATGCTTTACACTAACCTCTTGTAACTACTAGAAAACCAATTCCTAATCAAGTTTCGAAATTTGTTTAAACTCATTCTACAAAAAATTGTTATATCATTTGCAATGGCTCCTATCAACTTCTAAAATAGAAATATAATTTTCACTAATTGGTATTTCCAAGTCCAGTAACCAGACAAGCGGAGGAACTTAAATATCTTCTTGATACGATGTTAGAAATTGTTCGTTTAGAGAATTTTGAGATGGATTCCTCGAATGAATAGAGTTCTAAAATGCAAGACGAATCGTGAAAACTGTGATTCTAAGGAGAGTAAGTTTATGGCGCCGAATATCAAAGGAATTGTAAAAATAGAATTATTGGTCCATTCAACCTTGTTATCGCGTTGAGCTATTTTTGAAATTAAAAAGTGTGTACGTCAAAAAGGCACGTGATATAGATCACGCAGGCGGCAGATTTTGTTTGTACTCGCCGTAAGGGTCAGAAGTCAGTGTAACACGGTCGATTGGCTGGTGATCACAGTTTCTGCGCGCTCAAAAGCCTAATCTAAGAGCGTCGCTTTCATCGTCACGTACATGTTGTACGATGGCCGTTACGTCAATCTGCTGTTCCGTTCTTCGCAAATATTTGTAAAACCGTTCCCGTTGTATCGATCACGCATCGGCGCACGGTTCGAACAATGATGTGGACGACATTTACAAATGTACAAAATAGTTTATTTCCTTTGTGCTTACATCTATACATTAAATTAGAAAAATGAGAATTAACAATTTGTAATCACAGTCAGACTGGTATGTAGGTTTGACCCATCAATGAGTATTTAGGCTTAATTAAATATTCAGTGTCCCTAACAATTTTCAGATTGAATATGATCACGTGTTTAACAACGGAACATACAACAGTTTTGGATCATACGGAATGGTTTGCTTGTTCCCAGGAAGAGTAATTGGAATAAGCTTCGCACGAATTTCATACGGAAAGAAATTGTAACAGAAGTGATAGAAATCTCTGCGATTTTTAATTATGCCCAAATGTGCCATGTGTTTCATTAAATGATCCACGTCATCTTTGTAATTATCGTATTTCTTTCGTTTCTTAACTAATGTTGTCACGGTTACAAGGTACTTGATAAATTTCTCCGAACGTACTCGCGTAGAAATATCATATTTCGGTAATAAGCATTTCTCTAAATACTGGTAAAGGCGAT
Source organism: Ectemnius lituratus (assembly GCA_910593735.2). Taxonomy (NCBI): domain Eukaryota; kingdom Metazoa; phylum Arthropoda; class Insecta; order Hymenoptera; family Crabronidae; genus Ectemnius; species Ectemnius lituratus. The sequence goes on from OU343037.1 coordinate 5,122,542, forward strand.
TAGTTACCCAGTATTTTGGCCGTGACAGCGGTGGTGGTTTGTAAATTTTACCACGTACCAAATAGGCACTATTAACGGCTTTCGTTGGCCTCGGTTTTTTATGTCCCGTCAGATCTTTTGTCAACTTTAGTTTCTTAACTGGCGACAATTCTGCTTTCTTTCGTACACTAACCATTTCTTCTTCCCTTACGATTTCTACAATTTTTTTCTTTATTTCTTCCACCTTGTGAGGATCAGATAGCACCACTGCCGCTGATGACTGCTGGGATTGGGAATCAGACTGTGTTGAAAATATAGTACGATTGAATCCCTTCTGCATTCTCCCTTGTAAGAAATCCATCATACTCCTTTGCGTTCCGGATTCTTTCTGTTTAGATACGTTTCCTAAAGTGCGTTCTGTTATCACAGATTTCCCTGGAGTTTTCTTACTTCTAGCATCTTCGACTATTGTTTTATTCTTTGTGAACATACTATCGATAGTAGAATTTTCCAGCTGTGTTCCTATTTCTGAATGTTCCTGTGGTTTTTTAAAAGTTGTACTCTTCTCAATATCCACGTTAGTCTTGTTTTGTTGTTTGGTAATCGGTCGTTGATTTCGTGTAGATTGTTCTTTCTCAGTTGTGTTCGGGACAGGATCTTCGTAACTTGCAGAAGTTTCTTCCGGAATTGTATTATTGACTCTGTGAAATCGATGTCCAGTTTGTCTAGTTTCATCGCCTTTTTTCGCTAGTGATGTTGACGCACGAACTTGCGAAATATGCGAAGATTTTCTTGATCCATCTGAGAATTTCTTTTGGTCGCTCCCAGAAACAGCCGATATACGCACGGGAGATCTTTCATTCTCCTCTTCTGCGAAATCATCTTCCATTGGGTGGTTAATTGGTGAAGTCGGCATATTGTCCAATGCTGAATACTTACTTGAAGGTGGAGATGAAAACTTTGATCCGCGTTTATTTGGCGCATTCGGAAATATGGACCTTCGTGTAGAACTTAATAATGGAGATCGCCTTGTTATGTTCGATATGTTAATACTGGACATATCACGAACTTCACCCGCCATTTCCAGAGAACTTGCAACTGTTGCACCAGATTTTCCTGTATCCTGTTGTTCGTCTTCACTGACATTATCTTGGGTGGAATGTACATTTTTCAAATTAGATGTGGATTTTGTGCCACGATTACGACCAGTAGCAGGATGAAGAGATCTACGACTTGGTGGATTCATAACATTTGCGTCGACAATGGCTTCAATATCATGAATTTCATTCACTTCGATAATTTGTTCATCATCCGAAATACTTGGAACAGCAGATCGTCGCTTTTGTTCGGTTGATTGTATTGTCGGTTTTTCCTTACGAGTTTTAAATATAATCTCATCATCGGTATTTTCGCTGTCACTCGATACCTTAAGTCTATGTTTGGAGGTATTACTTGGTGGACTGCTTGTAATTGGAGGTGCCAAACGTACAGAAGGATCGCCATCCTTCTGTACCTTTGCAGTATGAGATTCATTGATACTTTTTTCCGTAGTTCTTGCTTTTGATACCTTCGAAATCCGTTTGCTTCTTCTTTCTTTTGGCATAGTTCTCAAGCTTGTGCTGTGACGCATTGTTTTGCTAGTAGATGCATTGGTTTCGCCAACATGATCTTCGTTCGAAGTACTAAGTCTTACTTGTGAGGTACTAAAATTACGATTACTTCGTTTTCGCAACGATACAGATTTATTACGAACATTACCGTGTAAGCGATTTTCTGTTTGTTCATTATCTTTCTTTGCATATAGATCAGCATCCTCTTTATAACTTGCACCAGATTTACACTTTCTCGCTTTAAAAATGTAAGAAGATGAGTTATTCTCGACAGCTTCTGATGTAGTACTAGAGCGACCCTGCCGACTGGTAACAAGTCGAAAGGTTTCCGTCGCTTCATCATCATCATCCTCATCCGAAACAGTTAATTTCTCTTTTGTCATGTTTTCAACTGGATTCTGTGATATATGCAAGGACGCGGATTTATTATGCATATTACTGCCTGTTTTGTTATTGCGTGGACGATTCTCTTGACCGTCAACCGGAATCATGGATTCTGCTTTCCGTGATTTAGAAATACTCTGAGTACCAGCAGGTACCTCATTAATACTAACTGGATCTTCCTCATCTAGATCATTCTGATCTATGATCGTAGATGATTTATTTCGGGTACTGCGACGCGTACTCTGTCCAATAAATTCAACATCTTCTTCGCCTATTGTTGAAATTTTTGTTCGCGAGGCTCTAGAAGTGGAAGATTCTGTTACACCACGAGACGATTTTTCACGTGTGCTGCTCCGCAAACTTCGCCGTTTATTCTCATGAATTGCATCGTCAGTATCATTCTCTGGCAAAAGTGGTGTTTTTGTTTTCGACAGTTGTAAATGGGGACTATCGGATATGCGACGCGATGATGATTTATTATATTCACTACGACGCGTATTCTGTCGAAAAACTTCGTCATCTTCCTGAGTGTCATCTTCGGCAATAATTGAGACTTTTGTTCGTGATGCTCTAGAAGACGGAGAGTCTATTATACGACGAGACGATCTTTCGCGTCTGCTAGACCGCGAACTTCTCCGCTTATTCCCAATTTCATCATCTGTATTACTCGCTGGCGAAAGTGTTGCTTTTGATTTGGATGCTTTTGAAGGACTATCCGATATTCGTCGCGATGACGATTTATTATATGAAGTATGACGCGTACTCTGTCGCATAACTTGGTCATCTTCATCGTGAGAATCATCTTCGGCAATAGTTGAGACTTGTGTTCCCGACGCTTTAGAAGTAGATTCTGTTAAACGCGACGATCTTTCACGTCTACTGGTTCGCAGACTTCGCCGTTGATTCTCATCAATTTCATCATCAGTATCACTTGCTGGTAAAAGTTTTGTTTTTGTTTTTGTTTTTACCACTTTTGAAGCAGGACTATCAGATATCCGACGGGATAATGATTTATTATATTCACTACGACGTGTACTATGTCGTATAACTTCGTTATCATCGTAATAAGAATCATTTTCAGCTGCAGTCGTTGTTCTTATTTTCGAACTCTTACGAACAGGACTGCTTGATATTCTGTGAGATAACTGTTTATGAGTACTTTGTCCAATGGTTTGATCATCCTCCTTGTCAGTATTATCTTCAAGAATCGAATTTAACAATGATGTTGTTGTTACACTATGTAAGCTGCGTTCCATAGTTCGTCCAGCGACTTGAACATTTTCCTTACGAGTAATATCGTCAGGCACAACTCTGGCTGACGATGTGATTTGTGATGTGCGATTAGATGATGATTTGCTATGTGTACTTCGACGCGTACTTTGTTGAAGTTTATCATCGTCGTCGTCGTCATCATCGTCGGGTTCATCAAAATTTGCTGATTGATCATGGACATCTTTTCTGGACCTGTCAATTTCATTTTGAATGCGAATTTCTGGGGTGGCGACACGGTGATCCGTACTTTCAGTTGGTTTATCATCTTGAATATTAAAACTTTTTCGTATTGTATGTGTCATACTTTTTTGCGATTTGCTCAATGATGATTTACTCTTTTTAGATAAAAGATTGAGTTGATTAAAGGTAGCACTATTTTCCAAATGCGATGTAGCAGTGTTTCCTGATTTATTTCCAGTTTGTTGAAATTGTTTTGAAACTGCGTCATTTCTGGAGTGTAAATATTCTGCTGGATCATCGGATTCTTCATCAATGGATTCCACTGACTTTCTAAGTGCTGCATCAAATAATTCTGTATCACTTTTGTGAGCAGCATCTTCTATATCTATGATAGGTTCTCCATCATTCGCCCCAAACTCTTCGACTAAAGTCGTATGCTTTTTCGATGTATCTCCCTGCTGATTTGTTTTTTTCCATGCATCCAGAAACTTCGATTTTGGTTTATAGGCAGCATTAACTCTAGAATGACTCATTGAAGAGTCATCCGATTCATTAGCATCAGATTGTGACGTATCATTTTCAGCTGCGGGTAAAGATGCTTTTTGTCTGTTTTGAACGCTAGTAGACAATCGTTTACTAGATATCGCAGTCGAAGTTCTGATCGAACTGTTAGGAATATCTACTAATGATTGCTTGTGCTGTGACTTTTGTTTTAACAAATCACTTTTTTGCGTGCTTCCTTCAGCTACATCGAGATCGCCTTGACCCTCGCTCTCTAAGATATCTTGAAAGTTATTACTTTGAGCACTTTTTGCAGTCCATTTTAACACTTTTGGTTTTAATTTCAGGACATTTTGCTCACTGATACTACTATCGCTCAAGTTCATCTGCACCGATGTGCTTTCCAACATAGTACTCTGTGCCTTTGGAATCAGTGCATTGGAAGTTTCTGAATCAGTGTTATCGAAAGATAATCCGAAAGTACTAGCACGTGGTTGACCCATAATGATACTTTCATTGTCTTCATTGCCCTCTTGAAGTTCCGCTGTTCTAGATCTTCTTAATGATAATTTTCTTGGAGTATCCATCGCATGTTCTTTTAAAACATCATCGAACATATTTCTACTCTTACAACTTCTTCTTTTAATAATTAATTTAGGTTTTAGTTTTACCACATCCTCCATACTTTGACTATAATTCGTTTTACTATCCATACTCTTTCGTGACCTCGACATTCGACCTTGAACAGCATTTTCACTCATTGCTGTATCATTAAAGTGTCCTCCTAATGTTTTCGGGAGTGGCATGGATACTATGGATTCTTTCGAAGTGTTCAAAGCCTTCAGAAAAGCATTACCTTTATTACCCTTTCTCGCTGATGCACGCAATGGAAGTTTCCTTTTCTTTATCCGCTCTGTGTCATCTTCAGAATCTTGAGAATCATCGTTATTGTCTTCCGCATGAGAAACTTGTTTATCGTGTTGTATAGTTCTTTCACCATTCGTAGCATCCGATGCGTCCAACATCTTCCACCATTCATGGTTGCTTTTACTCGACTCCAAGCGATACGTAGAATCCAACAGTGGACTTGTTTCATTGGCTAAATTTGAGATTGTCGAACGTCTTACTGTGTTATCCTCCAAATGCCTCCACCAGTATGGTTCCTCTGCAATACAAAGTAAACACTCGAGTCCAATCATTCTTCGAGCTAAGGAAAATGGAAAAAGAAAATTGTTAATAAAAAGTATTTACCTTCTCCTAATATTCTTGTGTCAGGATCGAGAATTCGTGAATCTGTGCTAGCTCTGCTGAATCTTCCGGAGCGTCTGTTCAAACTCTTTCGTTTAGCCATTTCTTATGATATATTAGCTCTTACTAGTAATAGAATCTCTGATCTAACCAACTATTCAAAATGTATTGACAAATTTGTATCAAAACTATCCATTCTTATGATGGATTTCATCAAGCACCTATGTTTGCCGCCGAAATCGACGGCGCAGATAACCTAGTGCGATTGAATTCGTCCGGTTTAATCATAACCGCCGCACTACGCCACAAGCGGAGAAACTACGGGATTGGTGGATTGGATGATGGAACTGCGCATGTGTATCGCAGCATATAATAGGAAGGAGAAAGGAAGGGATGAATAATTCAGCCTTTTTGACTGCGATAGACCGATTTCATTTGCAATGAAACTAATTGCTGTATACAATGTTAGCTGGTCAGTTTGGCACGTGTACTAAAGTTGTTGTACTTGGATGGTTTGACACCGCTGGACTTTTCGGGAGAGCGCAATAAGTTATAAAATTGCGATTTTTGTTAGAAAAATCTTTGTAACGTACGGAACCCTATAAAAATGAAAATGCTGAAAATAATAAAACACGAAAATGATAAATTCTACTGTCCATTCACAAAAACCATTAGGGAAAATGTACGCCAAGTTAAATTATATAGCTTATTGTCTCCCGCAAATGGATATCTAAGAGTTTTAAAGACTCTATAAGTTACATCCAAACAGTAATCCAACTTGGATGCTGTACTGGCTGTCAATCAACTGTTAAACCAAATAAATTAAGCTCGGCGTTTGAAGCCGAGCTTGCCGAGTAGCCAATCCGATTTATCGTCCATTTGGACAACAGCCAATCGTTCGAATCTACTTACTCACGTGATCCGAAGAGCGCTTTTTGAACAGATGTTCTACGAAATATTGGTATATATGTTATAGTTTTGTTTAAACCAATTATACGTTTTTATAATGAAATCAATATATCATTATAATATGAAAATGTTCCAAACGCATATAGTTGGTAAAAAAAAATATATTCGTACACCCAGATTTTTTGCAGCAAATTTTTGTAAAGAAGAAAACATTCTGCTATGAGAAGCATTTATTTTCTTTTAAAAAGTAAACTTTCTCCTTTAAGGAAAAAAATTGTTTTGTATGAAAAAAAAATGTCTTCTATATCAAATAAATTATTATTTACTCCAAAAAAAGGGATACGTGTATGCTAACACTTTGTTTTATTCATTATATACATGATTCATTTACAAATTCGCTATCAGTTTTTCTTTTTTCAAACTTAATGCAGAGACTTATTCAAACACTCCACCAAATATGAGAGCTTTCGCGCTCCAAGGGCATAAACCAACCTTCGTGCCGAACTTATCCAAAAAGCGCACACAACGATCCCCTCACATACACAACGAATTTCGATGGTCGTGCATAGACTTTGTATCGGATTTAATAGATGTCACCCTCTGCGCTCTGACTGGGATCAGTGAGCGTAGCTCGTAGTTCCACTATCGGTTTCAATCGGTTTTACAGATACGGTTTTGCGACTGCTTCGCAGGGATCGAGTCTCCTTTATTAGCAAAGGTTGACTATAAAAATGGCTAATAAACTGAATGCTTTAGTTCGTACGTATCACTGAATAACACAAGCTCTTTCAATAGAACTAGATAAACTCTGTGTGGAGCTTTAACATACACATTCTTACATAACCATGAACAATTCTTGTATTTCCAGCTACGCCCTTGAAGAGATGGCTTTACAATTTATCTGGATTCAATCAGTATGGTAAGAACACGTGTAGCAAGTATTGTTTATACAAAAAAATCCGAACTAGGCAAGAATGGTATTATTCTCGAACAATGTGGACATCTTGTCACCATACTACTTGTGCCCTGCTCTTTCGTAATCGCGGTCAACAATTTTGCCGTGGTACTGACACTCATTCCTCATTACTGTCATTTCGTCTGATTGTAGGTTTAATGCGCGATGACATGTTAAGTGAATTAAACCCTGCTGTACAAGAAGCGTTGAAAAGATTACCACAGGACATCAGAGACGAGCGCAATTTCCGTATTCTCAGAGCATTGCAGTTGGATTTTCAGAAGAGAGTCCTGCCTAAGGAGCAGTGGACGAAAATCGAAGATGTAATAACTGCCACTTAAACAACAGATTATCAATTGATAATATTACTTGTTCCTAAGTAATTGTTTAATTGAGATGTAATTGTTATTTATAGGACGTATTGTACCTCACCCCTTACCTCAAAGAAGTTTGGAAGGAGAACGAAGAGAAAGACACTTGGAATGCACAGTAAATATGTTGAAGATTAGATATGTTGTAGTGGGTAAAATACTTCCATTTGCAAGAAAACCGTGCTTAATGGTTTGTACATACGATAAAGAGATATTGAATAAATTATTATAACTAGCGCAATAAAGTTGACACATAAGTTTATGTCCCTCGTTCAGTTGTTAAAATGTTTCTAATTTCATGTGATTTGACATAGATAGTCGATGTCAGTTTCCAAGTTTAACTAAGGATTGTTATGCTTCTGCACCGCTTGTATTGTACAATCATACCATCTGTAATCTGTAATGTACCAGCGAGTCTGGATGATGAAGTTACAGTCTGTGCATAGATTCTGTGATCCATACGATATTTCCGCAATCTCTTGACTAGAAAAGGAAAACGATTATGATGTAATCCGGCAGTTGTATCAAATGTCGAGTAGATATATATCAAGTATACTATATAACAGTCGGAATGCGTGCATATATTTTCCATGTTCTCGAGCTAAACGAAGCAGTGTAATCCCTGACGTTGCGGACGGAAAATTCGGTGATATTTTATGTGCTTGTTGTGATCTTGCTGAGATCATCGGTGATTAATGTTTATACTGACGAAAATATAGTCGCGTGACCTTTAATTCAACGATGTAGGAACCGACATGCGATTATTGGTAATTATATCCTCTTCAGTTTCCAGCTCGTTTAGCACCCTTTATATAATGACTTATTCATCATTCCCCCACGGAGAACGATCGGTGGTTAGTGCGTATTGCGATTTTAATGAAGGCGATATGACCATTAAACAGAAATCGGTGTTAGAAAGAGAAGGAAACGAAAAGAGACGTTTGATCGAAATTTTGGATCGATCTCAGACGTGCAGGGTCACGTTTTTACTGCAGTGAACCCTTCAGGGGTAGAAGAGCACAATGTTTCGCGGGCAAATGGCGGATCAATATCTCACCCCCACGCGGATCTGAGCGGCATCCCCGGTCGCCGAAGATTTACGCAAAGTGATTTTAGCCCCGTGAGTGCAAAAGTACACCTTTACTTCCACTACTTCTTTCTCCTGCGGTTAATCGTGCACCTCGCCGAGTGAGAGCATCCTGTACATATATTCGCTGAGGCTTACGAGAGAAATGTGATAAAACACGAAAGATTGGGAGGATCAGTCGAAGAACGATGCAGAAAGTGGTAATCGGAAAATTTGTCCCTACAAACTAGAAACTTGCACCATACGCTTGAAAGCTTTGCCGTGTAGCCTCGACAACTATCATTCCTAGCATTGGTGACGCGTGTCAGTGATTAATTACCGAACAAAATCTTCCACCCCTTCGATCCTTTATGTAAATGGTCACATTTCCGGCGGCTATCACGATCGTGTCTGATCGCACGAGGAATGCCTATGGTACGACAATAACTTTGACTGTTCTAAGTTACGTTTATCAGGTATGTGAGTTTTAATCAAGGTACCAAGTATCGGAACGTGAAAAGAGAAAAGGGTAGACCACCCCCCCTTAGGAATCGGGCGTGAGAAAATTGGCAAAACATTTCCGTCTAGTAATCGAATGTCCTTCGTGGATGTTGAAGTATCTCGTTCCTTATCATTGATTCTCTGACGATTATGATGTGTCTGCGAAGGTAAATGTAAAATAACGTACTTGCATTGCTTTCAAGAATTTCATCGTATATCTTTTATGATCGGCAATTTACCGCAACTGGCCACATCACTGAAATACTTTAACCAGATTCTTCTTCAACTTGCAGATGCAGCAATTACAACGACCAGCGTATTTCCAAGCAAGGAAAGCGCTGATAAACAGTCGTTTAAAGATTGTTCACTGCAATTACCACTTGATACAGAATAAAACACATAGTGGCTGATTATAAGGCGGCAGAGTTTCCAAACACAATACTACAATTATATCCGACAACATGATATTAAATATATCAGGTGCTGAGCCAAAGTACTACCTCTCTTATATGTACAAAATTAAAGAATTGAACTTGTTGAAGTTAAAATGAAAATGGAAGTACATGTATATATATACATATAGAAACAGATATATCGACTCAAGTGTACATAGAAAAATATATTCTGGTGAATAAGCATTTACACACATATATATACTATACCAACAAACTGGAAAGTTCTTCCTTGATACAAAAGCCTTCTTATTGAGCATTGTATTGACAAAGAAAATGAAGAACATCAAAACGTATGACCCACAGAGCCTATTCAATTGTCTGACAAATGTATAAATGTGAAACGTACGGAACATTAAGCAGTCCAACTAAAGTATCCATCGAAACATCAAAATGATCACCCCACACGACGAGAGCTTGATATGGATAGTAGTGGTTGGGTTTGTAGTAGCCTTCGTTTTAGCATTTGGCATTGGCGCCAATGATGTTGCTAATAGTTTCGGAACTAGTGTCGGAGCTGGAGTACTTACAATATTTCAAGCCTGTGTGTTAGCCACTTGTTTCGAAATTGCTGGAGCCGTACTCATTGGATATAAGGTAAAGAAACCAAGTAACAGCTGCACGAAAAAGATCTGCGACAGATTAAAATGAATATTTATTGACATAGGTGTCGGACACAATGCGAAAAGGTATACTGGATGTTACACTGTACGAAGGTCATGAAAAAGAATTAATGCTAGGAGCATTGTCTAGTTTAGCCGGATCTGGTATCTGGTTACTCCTAGCAACAGCATTAAAACTACCAATATCCGGTACACATTCCATTGTTGGTGCTACTGTTGGTTTTTCACTTGTTTGCAGAGGCACTGCAGGGGTAAGTAACAAGAAAGTTTGGGGATATGTACAAATTCTTAACTTAATACATGTAAACCTGAAAGAAATACTTCATCGCAGGTCAAATGGATAGCCCTTGCTAATATAGCAGCATCGTGGTTCGCGAGTCCTCTACTTAGTGGAATTGTGTCTGTTACTATTTTCTGGGTCCTAAGGAAATCCGTGCTCCAGTCCAATAGGCCTTTGGAACAAGGTCTTAATATTCTCCCAGTAGCATACGGACTTACTGTTGCAGTTAATGTTATGTCAATTGCTCATGATGGACCTAAACGTAAGTGGCTACTTTTCCTAGATGAAATTTATCATTTTTCTAACATACGAATAACATTTTAGTTTTAATGCTGGACAAAGTACCCTGGTGGGGTAGTCTTACAGCCTCTACTCTCCTTGGCTTATTGTCAGGGATGATTGTTTATTTTTTCGTTGTCCCATGGCAAAGAAAAAGGATACTTCTTACTATGAGCAGTAGTGAGAAAGCTACCAGTTTTGGTACCTGCGATAAAAAAGAAACAACAGCATTGTCCGTCATATCGGAAGCTCCTTGCAGCAGTACGACCAATGGCAATGCAAAAGACAATGTACCCAAGCTACGTGGTAACAGTAGCGCGAGTCCACTTTTAATGGCGACAGGAACCGACCCGGAAGGTGGTCCGATTGAAATCGAAGAGAATAAAGAAGAACAACCGGAAGTCTCCCAACTCTTTGCTTTTTTACAAGTACTGACTGCTGCATTTGGCAGCTTTGCCCATGGGGGTAATGATGTCAGTAACGCGATCGGACCATTGATAGGACTTTGGGCAGTCTATGCAGAAGGATCCGCTAAGCAAGAAGCGGACACACCAATACTTATTTTACTTTACGGAGGCCTAGGAATATCCACGGGACTTTGGATATGGGGACGTCGGGTGATACAGACATTGGGACAAGACTTAGCTCGCATCACGCCAACAACTGGATTCACCATCGAGGTTTGTTCAGTTTATTCAATGTACATTGATAAATGCTGCTTCAATAGCTGTCACAACATATATTTGCCCATCACCCTAGGTTGGGGCGGCAGTGACCGTTTTGTTGGCAAGTAAGGCTGGTTTACCTGTGTCAACGACTCATTGCAAAGTAGGATCAGTAGTTTGTGTGGGATGGGCGTCGCGCGGTGGTGAGGGAGTGTCCTGGAAACTATTTCGTAATATAGCATTTGCATGGTTAATAACTGTACCAGTCGCTGGTTGTTTATCCGCGGGCTGTATGGCCATCTTCAGAGAAGTAATTAGTTTATGATTCCAGACTGGTCCAGTACATTTTAGCGGATATCATCCAGTGCTACTGTTGTCAATAATTTATGCAGAAATAAACGATCAAATGTAACTTGAAATTGCAATCTGCGTCATTGACTTTTTATTCAAACACTCGAACTGTACAATGATATCTAACTCCTCTTGTTAGTAAGGCAAATATATAAACTGCAAGGCCTCATATATATATATATATATATGTACCTATATATATAAGATCCCACTTGACTCATTCACATCAGTTGAATCAATAAGCAATGACGTTGCCATAGGAACGGACTTTCTTAAGTTTTCGGCTAGATACAGTAAACCTGCTGTACATTGTAATATACTTCATCTGCCAATGCGTCTATTCGATCACAAATATGCAGCCGTTACCACTTTTGCCGGGATATAGATTTGACGATCCAACTGTGAGTCATTGAACACTATTAATTACTGACTATCGAATTACTAATAATGTAGACTCACATTCCCTCTTATTTCTCCTCTCGAAGACTGAAAATTTTAAATTAAAAAGTAAGTTTGATTTCCTCAATGGTTATCGTGTCCTACGCGATAGTAATATTGGTATTGGCGGGAGACAGATAGACACTGCATCAAGTGCATACATTAGGGATCTGGACCCTGTACAGTAAGTACGATGTATAATTAATTATATATTAATCTAAAACTGGAAACAGAATTTCCCTCAATGCTCTCACTATGATTGATAAGAAAAGTGTAATTCTCTCTATATTTTTATATATGCAGATATGATCCATCATTGACTTATGGTCGTGTGCGAGAATACGGGTATCAGCAATTCGTACCGCACTACGTGATATTCTCGCAAAAGTGCTTATGCTTTAAAGCATTCTTTCGCCAAGGCGTATTCAATTCGGCGAACGAACATTTCCGCATTCGTTATGTAAATATAATCTATTTTCTGGAAGACGACACGTTAAGTGTCATAGAACCAGTTGTGGAAAACGCCGGTTTCCAGCAAGGCAAGCTCGTTAGACGGGATAAGATCACCAAGAATGAACTTGGCGACACGTTCCATTGGACAGATCTCAATGTCGGCATTGACATAAGTACGTCCCACTAATAATCAGATTACTAGCAGGGAAGGAAAGAATGATTGGTCAAAGGCCTGTTACTTCCAGGTATCTACGGTATAATTTATCACATTGTTGATTGCGATGCGTTTACACGGCAATTTTTAAGCAGTCAGGGTGTAGATGTCGAGGAGAGACAAAAACTTCCCATTGATTCATACACAAATCTACGCGAACGAATGAAAAAAATACCAACTGGTGTTACACGCAGTTCCGCGGATGATAGGCGGCGATATTTAGAATATGATAGAATGGTTCTATGCTTCTCTGCCACTTGGAACGATGATACTTATAATGTTATGTACTTTTTAACGGATGATACAATAGCCGTACGTGAAATTCAGAAGAACAATTCTGGTAAGGATCCGATACCAATGCTATTGAAAAGAATGAAGGTACCGAAAGATTGGAAGAATTTACCGTCGTCGCATCCAAGCACGTATTTAGAATACGGTGACCCGGAAATTGTAGAATATTTCTCGCCGAAAGATTTTCGTGTTGGCGAAGAAGTCCTTATATTTGGACGACGATTCTTTTTACACGATTGCGACCGTTTTACACGAAAATACTATTCCGATATGCTTGGCCTGAAGCAAGCTGATGCTATTCCACTGCCAACTAATAAATGCAGCGACGAGACTTTATCTCGCATTGACACGGAGTCAGCAGATGTTACTTATGCTACTTGTCTTCCATTCATGCCGGAACAACCAAAGAAAAACCTAGTACGACAGCTTGCAAACTTTCCAAAGAAATTGCGGTACTCCGCGATGTTAGATGCTGTACATCCGGAAGATAAAGATCGAGAATTCATATTAGAATACAATTTAAGTGAAGGGACCATTCTCATTACGGAACTTGAAAAGCGCAATTCAGGGAGGCGGGAAGGAACATTCTTGAAATCAACTTTGATTCCTAAGCCTGATTCGAGAAGAGACAATCCAGAGTATTATACACCGGAGAATTTCTTCATCGGAGCAAGGATAAATATTTTTAATCATTATTTCATCATCACTGGGGCTGATCTCTTTGTTTATCGATACATTGAAGCAAATCCTGAAAAGTTCCCCGAAACTGTGAAGGAGAACATTCGAAATTACTTCGTTCGCAAGAACTTGCTTCATGATGAAATAGTTGACGAAACCAAACGAATTATGGAAACAGAAGATTTAGAATGCAAATTAGCCAAAACAACAGAATGCAATAAATCTGGCACAATAAGTTCATTGGGAGGACGTCTACTTAATCATAAAGATGAACATGATTCTGGAAGTTGTACACACAAGCGTGTTTCATTCAGTTAAGATACGTAAAAGAGAGATTCCTAATAAACTGTATCAGGAACGAATGAACATAATGGAGTAGTAAGAGTTAGGGTATGCAAAAGGAGATTTACGTATGAAATAATATCCGGGTCTATCTACAAGCTTCTACTTATAGCAAAATTATTGTTACCTTTTGGACAGAGATTAGAATTAAATTAAATTAGATCAAACGATGATTTGATTATGTATGTTTACTTGTATAGTGTAATAATCAGTGTGATACATTGCAAACATTCTGACAGTATAGGTTTTTGAGGATTGATCAACTCAAAGATGAAGGTGTGAAGGAGTGTACAATTGGTAATGTCACTTATGAAGTCTAATTGGCGATTTGTTAACTTGGAAACAATCTAATCTGTATTACAAGTTGTGCAGAAAAAATAAGGGTATGGCAATGTCTCCGCTGCTGACATTTCCAGTACTTTTGTTACTTAGTTAATTTGGTGTGCATTTCTGAATGACTCCAGGCTTTATGTAAAGATGCGTGAAGTATCTCATTCAACTTCACCACCTGATACAATGTATTAATCTGTATACAGAATGTATTGTTACAATGCAGTGTACTTCACTCGCAAAATTTGCATAGCATTACACATATTACACCTCGGAACTTATGACTTTAAAAATCATAAAATCCTATAATCATTTAAGCACTGCTAATTCATGACAAAGGATAAGAGTCATATCCTTAGAACAAATATACCCTCAAATCAAATGGTTATAACATTGTTATCTGCTTCTCTTTCTAAAAAAAAAAGTAATTCGTGTATGAACTATACATATGTGTAACTACCACAGATAGTATTAAAATCTATGATAAAATTCATTATTCTGCATCCTTTAGCCTCGCTAAATCCACGTAATGCTGCTAAAGCAGTTCTTAGGCACGACCGCAGATCGTACCCTTTTCTCATTATATTATGTTTCAAAGCTGCAATGCGTGAAACATTGTTCAAATTTAAATACGCTTTACGAAAGTTGTACATAGATGAAAAAGTACATGTCTTTTCAATAGTTAAAAATGCAGAGGTTTCACAAGGGTAGTTCGAAGAGCGCTTCTCGGCGAAACAATCAAATCATTGTGAAGAAGTCGCATAGATTGAAGAGAAAAATAACAAATGTCGTTAACAATAAGGATCATATCTCATGAACTTTCCTTCAAATAGTACAATAATAATTATCATCACCATGTACGTTACAATGGAGTAACTATAATAGCATTTCATTTCTGTTATATAATATTTTATATCATTTTTGCAGTTCATGAATAATATAATATAATATGTAATATTATATCATTTGCAATAGATATAGAATATGCGTAAAATAATTGGTTGAGGATAATTTCTATTATCATCCGATCACAAAGTATGATGTTTACAAAGAAAATGAAAAAAAAACAGAAGGTTGTAGTAACCCCTTGCACCTTTTTAACAAATAAGGTGAGCCCTTTCAGCCACAGGCACCAGGTCATATGTTCATCAACGTTTAAAACGGTAATCGATTTAAATGACACTTGCTTACGATACTGTTTTCGCATAGATTTTTTTTCATTATCAACAAAAGTTTAAGCATTTTACAAGGGTTAGTCCACGTATTACAGTTTTTCTTCTGTTCCGTTTCTCGATTTTCTCCCATTTTTTTAATTTGTACGTTTAAGAAACACCTCTCGATGAATAGCACGCAACACCACACTATATGCCTACATCCAGCATTTTCCCAATATCCCTTGAGATTGATTTCTGTTCTTCCTCGTAGTAGATACGATTAGATAATATTTATACTGCCCACACGATGCTAACTATTATACAGGTCGATTATTCAACAGAAGGAGATAGTCTCAGTAACGAGTCTTGTCACAGGAATTAGAAGCCCATCGCAAATCCAGGAAAGCAAGGGTAATCATTAGGACGATAATTAGTCGTAGCGTGCTTCCTTTACGCGGATTACAGTGATTCATAGCATTACTGTTCTTTGCTATCCACCGCTACTGTCGGAGGCCACCCCTGCCCCTGCCCCGTCCACCATCACGGTCCTGAAATAATTCATGTTGTACCAATTACTTTCGTTATCATTACTAATCATCTTGCTTATAGGACAAGGATTTCAAACCGAATTTATACATACTTTCCGTTGATGAATGTGTGATGGATGGGGATGCTGATGATGATCCCTCGGCATATCCGTGTTGTGTCCTCTATTCCTATGATTGGAAGGATGATGGTGTTGTATGACGCTTGGTGGGGCTTTCCGCTGATCTTCTTCCGCTTGCTTACGTTCGTAATGTCCGAAATCGTCGAAAATACTAGTTGAATGCCGATAAGTATGTAATATACGCAACACAGTCACACCCTTTGAATGAGGAACTTCTTGCGCATCTCTCGAATTAGTCACTGGTTTATTTTCATTGTTCTCTAGTCTAATATGTCTAAGTTCCCCATTCGGGACATCCTTCACATATATCCAACGTACACGAAATTGGCCTTTCCATTTGTCTTGTGACCAAACCGAACTATTGCTCTGATAATCGACTGGAGATACCATCTGTGCCATACCACAGAAATGGCCAGATCCGTTCACGGAGAAAAACAGATACAGAGGTGCGCCTTCTCGGGTAGCTTCTCTGTAAGCATTATCCAATCTCTTGTTGCCATGCTCGGTGCTGCACCAAATCTCGTACTTAATTGATCTGTGTATGTCATCCTCCGAGTACGATTTGATAACGAAAAACCTCGCCCCAGGTGCGGTTTGATCAAAGTCGGTAGGATTATAGTCATTCTTCACTTTTAACTCGTCTAAAACTGGGTGGGATTGAGTCTGTGGGAGTTGCTGCTGCTGCTGCTGCTGCTGTTGCTGCTGCTGTTGCTGCTGCTGTTGCTGCTGCTGCTGCTGCTGTTGTTGTTGCTGCTGTTGCTGCTGTTGTTGCTGCTGCTGCTGCTGCTGCTGTTGGTGTTGCTGCTGATTCTGTTGGTGTTGTTGGTGCTGTTGGTGCTGTTGATGCTGCTGTTGTTGCTGTTGCTGCTGATGCTGCTGGTGTTGATGCTGATGCTGATGTTGTTGCTGATGCTGATGCTGATGTTGATGCTGTGGTGGCTGTGGCAAATGTTGAGGTTGCACGGATGGTGGCGGGGGTGGCGATGTGGGTTGTCTGCTCCAACATAAAGGTGGCGGGGGAGGTCTCTGTCTCTGAACGGGCGCTGGCTGAGGTATGGGTGGATGCACTTGGGGCGGTGGCGGTGCTGTGGGAGGGGGAACCGAAGATTTTCCTTCTCCCCATGTACCAATATCCATATTATGCTTTCCTGGCACAATTGGTGGTGGTGGCATTCCCGCCTTTTTTTTCATCCCTTGCGTAGAAGAAAGAGGCGGAACTGGCTTCGCCGGTTGACTCGCCACGCTCGCCCATGTTATCTTTCTTGGCTCCTTCGCTTCTGGTTTCAATTGCTGATTCGACGTAGGCTGCTGATCTTGCCTCGGCACTTCCCCACCTCCTAACGATAATCCTTGCACACCTTGATCGATAGTCTTGATTTCGGTGTTGGTGGGAGTCGGGTAATTTTCATTGCCACGCGGTGCTAGATAGTAGTCCTCGTAGCGCGTCTTCCTCGCTGTGCCCCATGCACTGAAGTCTCCATTGCCAGGGAAATAATTGAAAGCAGGTTGTGCAAATGTGCTAAAACTACCACCAGCACTGGCGGAGAACATCCCATCCATGCTATACGTATCATGTCCTATTTGTCCTCCATATCCAGAAAGGAATGCAACAGGGTCCGTTCCATTCGACCAGGTACCGTCGCCAGCTCCAATGGTTTGATAAGGAAAGGAAGTACCTGCATAGTAGGTACTATACGGATCACCTGTGCCAATAGGATAGCTCGAATGATGTTGTGCATTATTTCCTCCTCTCCACGAGTCAAACCCAGCGTCTTCTCCACCAGCATGTTCTGTCTGTGGTTGCTGCTGGTGTTCTTTAGGACCATTGCTCACTATTAGAAGTAGAAGTTAGCGATGTTATTCATCCTAGCATTTTCAACCTTTCTAACATAAAATGTAGTCCTACCCATTGAAATATCATTTACGTTATACGACATATAGACTTTTTCACCGATAGCATAGAATTGAGAACTTTTCAAATCGTTTCTGACATTTATACGTGTCACTGCTAGAAATTATAAGCGATACAAATACTTGTTGTAATATGATTCTGGTACTTTTTTTAATGTTCTACCGGATACGATAGCATTGTAGGATGACTGAGACAGCGTAAGAAGAGTACAATAGAATACTTCTAGAGTGTTATGAGGCTAGTTGAGGAAAGGTTCAATAGACAACTCGTTAGGTTAATGCACTTTAAGTAGAGATATATATTCAGAAATAGAGCGATTGACCTGTTCAATCAGATTCCGATATTCTTTCGATTCACGATCTCTTTGTGATACTGTCAGAGAGTTGATCTTAAGAAACTATTGAAATGACAGTGTAACAGAAGAAGTAGTAGCAGGTGTAGAAAGAGGCGCCTAAGCGAATAAAAAAGGCTTTCGGCGGTGAGGAGGAGAAATCTTTGGGAGATCCTGTCGGCATGAGAGAGAGAGGTACTAAGTCGTGAGAGTACTTACCTTGGTTGTTGGTTTGTCCTTTCATCCGCTGCATTTTGTTGCATGGAAAAATACACAAAATTTAGAATGGCTGTCTTCAGTGAAAGGTATCTGCAGAATAGCGGTGTGGTAGCAAGTCAACACACTGACCTGATTTGAGACAGCACCTGCCAATCCAGTTGACATAACCCGTCACACACTCTGTTTGCTCTTCACAGTCGTCCGATAGACGCCTGTGCTTGAATAAAATCAAGTTTCTCGAATGTAATAGCACTGTTACATACAACAACGTTATACTACTCAAGTACTCCGCGAACACAGCTTTCCAAAGTCAAGTACATCCACTGGCCTTTCACTGCTCAAACCTGAGACCTCCGCACACCTTCTCGCAATGTCCTGGCGCGAGAGAGTCTCAGGACTTTTTCCCTTCGGTGCGGGAATTGATAAATTCGCACGGAATTCTTAACTCCAAATAATAACTACGTGACGTGCACTGACCTCTTGTATGCATTAGCAGATTGGCTAACTTACTCGCCGCCAAGATCCCTATGCCGCTTTGGAGACAGCGCTCGCCGAAAATAGACTTTGAGCGGCTTGGAAAATTGCGTGTCCTGCTTGCCCGCACTCATGCTTTCGTCTAATTGTAGACAAATTTCATAGAAATTTCTACCTATCAAAACCGGCTTCCCATATCCTCAATTATCCTCGCAATCATTCGATGAAAATCTTCTGTTTCCTTCCGGCTCCGGCTGGCTAGAGTATTTTCGATAGTGACATTGTGAATGCAGCATTGCTTCGAGACCGATATATATATATATGTGTGTGTATATTTATATAAAACCAATGAAAATAATTAATTCAGTAATTTCGTGCGAAAACGTGTTAGTTATTTCAATTACAGGGTAGCTTTGAGAAAACCAAATGTTTGATCGTACTGTCATTGACTCATCGTTACCGGTTTTTGTGTTCAAGTCGTTTTTTTCTGTATAGGATATAAGAACTTTTAGACCGCGTCAATATTCATTTCCCATTCTTTATTAGCTTGTTCACAATATATGATATAAATGTACAGGATCATGTAATATGGCCACAAAAAATTCAAACCTAATAACCGCCCGTCTAAATACTACACTAAACAGTTTCAACAACTTGGTCAACATATCGATACAATATTTCTACACAGTAGTTGGAACCGAAAAAGAACGTATGAACTTGTATATAGTATCAACGGTGGCAACCGCCAACATTTCAATAATCCCTTCGTCTCAGGAATCACTGGGTATGATGTACTAGAACTACTTCAAGAGTAAGTAATTAATATTATTAAATCGTTACATTCTCGTAGATGGACTCGCATCTTTAGCACTACACAATCAAAATGCACCGGAGAGACATTTCCATTATATCCGTACAGGGAGACAAATCATTTTATAAATATTTTATACAAACACCCATAGATGTAATCGTATTATTTATAAACTCTTGTATCGTATATATCCAATTTCTTTGGACACGTTAATAGGTGCATATCATTTATGCTTTGGAAATAATATACTTGTGCTGTATTCTGTCGTCTTGTGTGAAACAATTATCCGATTTTCGTCTTCTACTCAACTAATAGTACGCGTAATGACTTCTATGTAAAAATCGTAAAACAGATTAGTATATGAGAATTAAGCTGAATCGTCGATGAAACCATTACGTTCGCGAATGTAAAATTTCTGAATATTTGCGATTATGATGACAGATCAGCCGAATGGCCATATTGCTTTCACTCGCTTCTTGTTTCTACATGCAGTCAACACTTCGCTGAATACATATACGATACTTTCCAATCTCAAGATTTGATGTACGCTAGACAAAAAGTCTTTGGCTAGTGACTTTCTTTCTCATGCGCGACCTGTGTCGGATATTACTTTGTGGCATTTACACAATACACAGGTCATCTTTAACAAAGTGGAAACTTCAATTTCTAGTCAACCAAGAAAATACTTTCATGATGAAGTATGCTAATGCTGCTCCATATAAATACGTATCCCTTGACTGGCGTTGCTGCATATCCAGTTCGATGGCCATAACACGCCGGTTTAATCTGCCTACTTGTTGTCGCAGATGTTGTATCTCTTCGCTCGGTGGAAGAGAAACGTCCAATGGATTATATACAGGGGTCTGCTCCCTGCGAACGGTACTGTACATTACATAGAGTAACGGATCATTTCAAAATATATACAATGAATAAATGGATTAATCGCTCGCATACCTCACAGTTTTAACTACTTGTTGCTCTGTGGAATACTGTACGTGTGGTTTAACTGCTACCACTTCTTTATTATCATTATCATAAGAGTGATGTTCTTCCTCGTCAGCAGTGGGAAAGTAATGATTATCGAGTGTCAACACCCTCGGTGGTGTCTTTCAAAAGAACAATAATTTGTATAAATATTGTTCTGATTAATTGTATAGAAATACAACACAACTATATATAAATTATAAATTTTAAACGTTAACAAAAAGAATTCACCTGTACTCTTACCATCCCAGGCTCGGGTGGAATCACAGCATTTTCTAATGTCATTTCTCTGGGAGGTGCTTTAGTTCCAATATGTTGCTCCTGCCCTGTACGATGTCAATTACGATTATTTTCAATTTGAATGATCCAAGAAAATATACTACTACAAACACACATACCAATAACCAGAATTCTGTCTGGGACATGCATTTCAAATTTTTCTGTGGTTGCAATGTGATTCCAATTGGTACCATTCATATCGTTCATAGTTTCGTTGTTGTATTCGCCATTCAGGCGAATGCTTTTAGGAACTCTCATCTTTTGATTGATGTCCAGTGTAAAGTTCGGATCGTAAAAACTATCGGCTTCTCCATTGAAGTGCGATGGACTATGTGCTTTTGACATTATAACTAAACATAAATAATTGCCATATGATATTAACATTTTACTATGCGAGTGTAGATACAAATTGTTTATAATCATGTGTTGTGCAAATATTATAGACATTCAGACTTTACTTAAAACGAATGGAGTAATGTTATTCAACAGACTGGATTGTAATTGAAATTAGAGTAATTCGTATTACATAAGCACTTTCCAATCTCACCATACCGCTTATCATAGATTATTAGATTCGGACGATTTTTATACACTTCTTTCAAAAACGGACAAAAGAAATAGTTGTGACCTAACGAATCCTTGTATGATAATATCTCCGATAAAAAAGAGGAGGAAAAGTGCGTTCGCTATTTTACAAATCAATTCTATCACGACGATGAAATACTAAAAAGCGATCAGTTTGAAGTTTGACCAACGGTCGAAATTCTTAAGCTTGACAAGCGGCCGTTTAATTGTACAGTGCGGAAACTGACAATGCAAAATAATAACGACATGACAAGACTTAGTTTTTGGGTTAGCGCACTATCATTAACAATGGAAACTTAAACCACCGAATTCGTTAAGTGCAAAGCCAATTATTGGGTTGTTAAAACACGCGAAAAAATCGTATTTACAGTGATTCACTTACAGTCCTGTACTTTTTCTACCGCAGAACGCAAAGTCTTCAAACAAAGTTAGTCACGTATATACACATAGCCACAACATATCAAGCGTATTTAACTGGTGCGATGTCGCTGAACGTATTTTCGTTTGGCGCTCCACCCGCCAATTTTGAGGCGCTTCGCATGAGAGCGGATATCGCTTGCAGCTGATTGGACGAGAATCGGGCCAATGCAAAGAACTTATGCATCACAATGAATAGTAGTGTTTTGCGAACCACTGTTTATGCGAATATAATGCAACTCTGTTTCGAGCACTTCAAGCGTTCTCCGTTTGAGCATTGAACACGTGAAATTTGTATATTAAACTATATATAGCATTTTTATAGTTCTAATATTAGGGTTGAAGTGTTTTATAATAACAGTCCTCCAATAAACTTTGATTTTTTTTCGCGCAACTTATAATAAGTATATATACTGGAAATTTTCCAGATCTTCTAAAAGGTACATTTTTTTAAAGGACATTCTCGAATCTCTGCTTTGGAAATATTTATCTTCTCACAAAAAGGAAACTTATTTCTTCGTTAAAAACAATCTTAAAAAATAAACTTTCTTCTCTATAACAAAATTTATTCCAAGAAAAGAGGTGCTGCGGATATTTTTTTCACAGCCAGTATATTTTTAAAATAAACTTCATAAAAAGTAAAACTAACTCCTGTAAGGAAATTAATTTTTTCTTTAAGGACATTTTCTTGTTCAAGAAAATGTAATTCTATTAAAAAGAAAGAGTTTTCCTCTTTAAAAATTGTTTCCAAAGACACTGGATATGCGAGTGCTTTTTTATCCACTGTAATAACTGAAGTACAATAGTGTTTGCAATGCCTGCGACTACAATACCCACAGTTGGATCTGCAGAGGTCTTATATTGATTATAGTCAAAGGATGCCAATTGTATGGAAGAATGATATGTGTCCCATTGTCTAACAATTATAATAGTTCCCCGATCTTTACTTTTTCGAATTTTAAAAAGTTGCGGTAGTCGAGACTTTTTTTTAAGATGCAACAGGCCGTAACTCTACAAATAGCACAGAGGCTAAATGTAACAGGTGTAGGATTACGTTGGTGTTTGAAAGAAAATAATCCCTAAAGGTAACTGCAACCTGGACTAAATAAGGAGCTTACTGTAAATTGGAAGCGATAAAAAACTACGTTTCAAAGTATACTAAAAGATCATAAAAGCTACAGCATTGTTGGGATGTGCAAAAACCGTTAGTGATCAGGAGACGACTATATTCAATTATTGGGTTACTTATTATGTTATATACAAGAAAAGTAGCTAAAACTTTTCTGGCATTTTTCTTTGGCAACTTTCACTTATACATACAAATTTCTAAATCTTTACAGTTCAACTTCTCTAGTAAGAACGCTCGAGATTATAATTAGGGTGCTGCGGTAGTAAAATAATAATTGTCCAATCATGAAGCCCGAGTTCAATTCCAAGTGCATGATACTTTTTTTTAGTGCCTCTTGTCTCTTTTATTCTTGTCTCGTTTTCACGGAATCTATTTACCGTAGATATACAAGCATATAAAAAATGATATAAAATAAATTGGATTTCTGATTTAAGCGAGTGTATTCATTTACCATTGGTAACGGAAATATTAGATACTAAACATTTCATTTCATATGCACGTTAACAATAATTTAATTTAAAAAGTAATTGGTTGTTGCAAATATTGTCTAACAATATAGGTTAACTACCATTTCTTTTGAAATTTTGAAGTTACTTTCAAAAAATCCTATTTAAGGATTATAAGTTTGAGTTTGAAAGCATATTTTTTATTACATCTTTCTCGAGCATATCACGAATATACGGACAGATAAACAAACCTTGTGTCCTTTATATGAAGAGACTAACTGTTCCACCCACCTTCACACGGGTTACAGTTTCATATGCACGTTAACAATAATTTAATTTGAAGAACCATAGATTCCTTGTTAAATTTACGAATTGCTCTTAAAACACACTATATAAGTAATCAATACACATATATGGGGCGTGGAAGATAACAAGTTTAGAGATTAAAAAAAGAAGCAATTTACTTTCCATAATGATCTGTAAAGGCTTGATATGCTTCTTTCTTGTGCGAGGATTTCTATGAGACTGAGGGTTTACTGATAGACTCCGGTCATTCGGGATATGGTAGAGTTACTGCTTTATCGGCTCAAATGGCCAAAATCATGCTTCCGCATTTCCACTTCTGTGGGCTTATATGAAATGATTTTGAGTTGGGAAAAGTCTCAATCGAAAGATGACAGATCAGTACACACTGGATGGCACCTGGTTTTGTAAGATTTCGATGCTTTTAGACATGTTAATGTGCTAAATGTTGTAAATTCAGCGCTGTTTAACAATTTTTTGTCATCCTTGTCGGACGACACCAAGCACGGCCAGTGTTGTGATGTTATTTCCCTTATTCCGGGAAGTCGTTCAAACGCAACACTATAATATATATTTCCATATTGGTACACACACATGGAGCCAGTAGGAAAAGTGTAAAACTCATTATTTTGAGAATAAATTTACTTCAAAATAAAACTGCCTCCTATAAGGAAGTTTACTTTTTCTTAGAAAGAACACTTTCTTGTTGAAGAAAATCTATTTTTATTTAAAGAGAAGTGTTTTCTTCTTCAAAAACAATTTTTTCAAAAACATTGGGTGTGCGAGTATATATTTTCTTTTTCGACTGCATATGCAGGTCTTACCGCGTTGTCTTTCGCCTTACAAATATTACTATAATTTAAAGCATAAACAGAGGGTGAGAAAAGTCTTTGCACACTCAGATTTTCTGAAGTAAATTCTCTTAAAGGGAAAAACGTTCTGCTGTGAAAACATTTATTTTCCCACAGAAAGGAAAAATTTGTTTCTTTCTTAAAAATGAAACCCCCATATTAAAATTTTTCTAGAAGCAAAGGGCCTCGTGCGAATACATTTTTTTAACCACTGTAGTTTACCTGAGTGATAAATGTATAAAAGAAAAAAGATTATAATAAATATTGTATATATTGTAATATTATAATAATATATAACATATTATAATGTCCTTAAAGTTGCAGAGTTTCTTACACACTATTGTCACACGAAAGCTGTCAAGCACATCCTCGTAATACATTGGGACAGTTTTAGACACCAGTTTCTATACAGCCATTATAATTTTAGCGTCACTGAAAAGTCTCAGGCACCTGTCTTCTTTGAAGCATACTTCAATCCCGCTACAGTCGAATCAATCCCATAGTTCGATCGGACAACCATACAATACCACAGTCAATTTCCAGTCCAAGTCAATTCATTGAGTATCGATTATAGCTTTGACGCGTCGGGTGAAATAGCCCTGAGGCTTATAGGAAGACGGGAACAAACGAACTAGTTGTAAGAATAATTTAATAGACATCAACGAATCCTATTCGAGCGAAGGTCACTTATGTATGAAAGTATGGCACATACGATCGCTCGAAATTAAATACATCGTTATTCGAGAATAGAAAAATTCTATTATTTCATACTTTTCATGACATTTTTCTCTTTCTTATTTTCGAAGTTAGTTCAGGTTTCTTTAAAAATATTTCCTCTTTCTCGCTTTTTAGTGATAAATTACAAACGATTTTCTATCGATCCGATCATTTGTCGAATGTTGTGCTAAGACAAATGAATGTATGGTATTTTGCAATAACAATGGGTTATGCTAAACAAATTCAACTTTTCTCGAGCTTTTACAACTTTTTTAGAGCTTCTTTTACAATTTAGAAAATATTTAATTCTGATCACTGGATGCGGCGCAAGAGATATCACCGAAGAAATATTAGACAAAAAAAGTAAACGATGAATTGAGAACCTCGTCGTTTTCAAAGTCGGTGACAAACCATACTCAAAACAAAATGAATTAGCAAGTACGAACAATGCTCGAGTTATCGGAATTACGGTTTATAGCACCCGGAAAGAGGATCTCAAACAGAAGATGTCATATTTGCAGCGGAAGTGATACATGAAGAAATGTCAATCTCGACTTCGAGTTCATCAAATACCATATTCGCTGGAATGCGTTATTACAATAGAAGTTGACTAGGTGTTAAGCGATCGTGCTACTATGGCAAACATCAACTCGCCCCGCAATAGTAAGAAACATCACACGTGGTGCATTCTGACTTGGACGACGACACCGCATCGGTCTTTGAGGTCAATGTGTATAGTCGTTCTCGCGTCCACCGAGCTGTTCAAAAAGACAGACGATCGCAGGTAACAATGCGACCACAGTACACCGCAGTACTCTACGCTATGACGTCCGACAAAAAGATCGACGCTTAAACGTAAGTTTCCCGTAAATATTACGAGCCAAATTGTAGTCTAAGAAAAATGTTTCGTAAAAGATAAGATTATTTTTAATATTATCTTTAAAAAAAAGATGGGGTTTTTCAGTTTTACTGAGAACAAACAGTAATTGTAGTAGAACGAACGTATCTATTTAAAATAAACGTTTCGATAAAAGGCAGGAAAACCGCATAAAATTACAATTGTAAATTTAAATTTTAAATAATACGCAAAACCTACCGTTAGATGAGTAATTCCGTGTGCTTAGTCGATTTTTCTAGAAGAGATAAATTGACTTTTTCGAATTTATATCACCGGGGCATATAATCTTCCAATCTACTATTCATACAATGGATTATCGGGGCTTTACAGTACCTCGTTCACCAAGATTGCCCAACAGCATCTCTCACCTATCTTATCTACGATAACGTTTAATGATCCCCGTAATTTTGCGGAAACTTTCATGTTGCAACGTAGTACCAAGCACCTTTACTTAGTTATGGCGCGCTAGTACTTACAGTTAGTTCACGAAATTTGAAAGTTCGGGGATACATTGCCAATTGGATAATTAGTAACAGTCTGCAACGGATCAATTAGACGTCATTACATGACGATCTACATACGTTGTTAGAGTCGAATCAAACTCGTACGAGTTCCCCGAGTATTGACTTTTGCTACTTGGAAACAGACCTTGTTTATTGCTCTCTTGAAACAGTCTTCCGGTCAATAGTACATTCTTAGCTAACGAAGCTCGTTATACAACAATTAGATATTGTCGAAGTAGTAGTAGTAACGAAATACAAACATACTACTTGTATTTTCGATAGAAAGGTTATATAATTTTGAGCGTGTAATCACAGATTATTTCCCATTCTAATCGAGGACATTAATTTCTCTATGATAAGTAATTCATTAGTTCCCGTAAAAGAATCAATAACTTCCCATTACGCTGGATGGGAATGTATGTCACGTGCTGGGGTACTCTTACGATATTACGCGATCGCAAGTCTGCGTAGTAACTTCACCAGGCGACTTATGGTGCCTTAAAAATTTGTGCCGGCCACTCAGTCGATTCAGGGTTTAAATAAATCATGATCACTGTGCGAAAGAGCGCGTGCTCTAATCGACAAAAGGAAGAACCACCGTTGGACTTTATACTTTTTCTCAATATAGCGATAATCGTAACGTCAATCGATATGTGTACAAGTACATTGAGAATGACTTTGATACGCAGTTTCACGTTATCTTATACTAAATGCATAAACAATCACGTAATATTAATCAGTTAGTAGAAGAAGTCGAAAATTGTATAACGCGTCAATCGATCCTGTCATCATAACTGGAAAATAGTTCGGACGGAGAATGTTTGGCTGAGAAAAGATGATAGCCATTAACAGTTCCGATTGAAATCATAGCTGACGCTATGACTTGACAAAGGCGCAATGGAGTTGCCGTGTTATTCATGCGGCAGCGATCGTAACACACTCATTCTACGCGTAGGTGTTCATACACCTCCCATCATAATTGCAACATCTATTCTGAGAAGGTCTCGAGTTGCTCACACCCATATAATATTCGAACGACAAAGCAACAATATACTTCCAAAGAACTGGATATAATTAAATATAAATCCATTTAATAAGAAATATTAAATAGATTTATATTAATTTCTTAATTTCGTTGAATTACGTAAGTCAGGATTATGTGTCAGGATTAAAAGAAGAAATTGTCGAGCGTGTATTATGGGAGTTGCGTCGAAAGGGAGGCGAAGCGTGCGAAAGGCCAATAGAATTGCGGACGGGGCGGCAGGAGTCGTGCGAGACGGTGGCGGCAGTAGAGTCTGGCACGAAAGCGTCAGTGAGCGTCGCGACGCCGTGCACGGTCGTCAGGCGGCGTCTGGGACTGGCGAAAAGGCACGAACCGATACGAAACGAGGTGGGGTTACAGGAGAGGCGCAGGGGACAGTGTGTCTCGCGCGAAAGAACCAGAAGTAAGAGTCAGCCGCGCCGGGTGCAGCAGGAGCGCGGGTAAAACTCGACCCTGGAAGAGAACAGAAGGAGACAAAGCATAAAAGTGTGTGGGTAGAAGAGCGGCAAGAGAAAAAAAAAGCGAAAGAAAACCGTGTCAAACCCATGGCGAGACTAGCGCCTCTGCTTTTTGTTCCTAGCGCTCCTGCTCATTCCTGCATAGCTCTCTGCTGGCGACACTGGCCGGAGCCGGCGGCGCCTCAATGTGCCGAGAAGACACTCGCCCCGTAAAGAGCTAGTCTTTTCCAATCCTCTCATGCATTCTGCCACCTACGCGCTGCTAGTCCTTGCTCCACTATTCTCTGCCTCTCGTTCGACCCTTTCTCGTAATCGCTGGCCGTCACGCCCGTCGGCACTCTTTGCGCTCTTCTCTCGGATCCTCCGCTACTTGCCAAAACGAGCTGCCAGCCCGACCGGCTACTCCCAAGCTTCTGCCTCGGACCGTCTTACCACTGCACGCTAATTGGTGCAGCGCAGCAGCTCGCGTACGTGAAAAAGAAGGGTTGTGCGTGCAAGCCAAGCGTGCGTGCGTGCGTGCAAGGCGACACTACGCGTGCACATCATGCGTGCTCGCCGCCTCTTGTGCATGTGTGTTGCGCCGGTACGAGGTGCGATTGCGGCTCGTCGCAGGTCTCTTTTGATCCTACCAGTGACTAATTGACGTTCGTGCAACATCGAAGGACTTTATGAGTGGATCAGACACTCGCAAGGATAACACTGGCCCGAGTACCGAGTCCCTTGGGATACATTGAGATCTTGCGCTGTTAACTGATATTGGTCACGCTGATCTCACTGGTATGTCATCCCATTCTACTAGGAGTGTTCAACCTATTATCGTGTCTGCAGACTACGGTCTGTGCAAACAATGATTGTGACTCTTGCGCGTGACTGTTCCTAGATCTTTTCTTCTCTACTCTGCTTTTATCTGGCTTGAAAAACGTGGAAGTTCATAATGCATCTGTTTTTGCTCTTTATTTAGATAGCACAGAGTAATAATCATTGCATCAATTATAAGAATGTTGCTTGCAGGTTGAATTGAATAATGTAATCAGTCTAGTCTGACGCGAGCGACGGCGACCACTGCTCAAACTGATCGATGACTCGCGCCTCGCTAATTTTAATATCATTAATTCCATTTCAATTAAGCGTGATAATTAATAACATCGCGTTCACAGGTCTGGATAATTGTCATTGGAGACTATTGTTACTGTTAATCATTTCTAGCTGTCCAAATTTCCGGACAGTTATTTTGTCGCTCTTACGAGTGTACGGTTTGCTTGAATTTATAAAATAATATTATCTACTGTAGAATTATTTTAGTTGGAAACAAGCCAGTCGTTGTTTATACTGCCTTGCCTTGTGCTTCGGAAAGTACATACCGAGCTTCGATAATCTGTCATGCAATATCAACGATATTACAGGCTCCGATCGAGCTTCGATCGAACAATCTGCGCGCTATTCGTTAGAACATCATTTTACCGTCGATGCCGTGTCGGTCTTGAAGAATCTATCCGAGATAAATTATAATCGCTAAGAATATTCAAAATCTGATTCTACAAATTTGTATCAAGCAGATTTCGTTATATCATTTAAATTCAAGTTTAATGCAATTAACATATTGTTTTATTTTCTTAGTACGAGGCTTGTTGCTCACAGTCAATGTTACGGCGACACCAGGAAATTGAATCGAAACACGTCAACGCATATTCTTTCGGAAGCGGGGGACGTTGCGATGGTCACGGCGATAGAAGTTCTATTGCAAAGAAACTGGAGAAACGGTAGCTGATCCAAAACAACACACGAGATAATGTTCAATCAACGAGCTGATAACATCATCGCTAATACTTTAAAGCGTCCTGTGTGCCCCATAGTGAAGTGGGGTGGGACCTGTAAATTACAGAGAAGATTATGACCGGCTCTTTTCGAGTGAGCGAATTCTCGATTTTGTGGCATTTCGATAGTCTCGGACGGGCCGGTCGCCGCGGCGTATGTTTCTTCATACAACTGCTGACACCAGTGGAAAAGAGCCGTGTGAATTTATGGTAATTAATGATAATAATAATGGATGACTTAAAAGTGCCGAATTTGGGCCAGGCCGCGTCCGCCGCATGCTCGATGGCAACGAATTTTTTGGCTCCGGTGAAAACTGAACGGCAGATTTATGAGAACTCAATGCTTGAGGATGACCCCAATGCCAATTCGGTGATACCAACGTCGCAAGAGGATAAAATCATACCGAGGTGGGGCCCGAATCACAAGGGTGCCCAGGAACTTGCGAATCTCTACAGCACGGGTAATTTGATTGTAAATCTTTGACGACTTACGCAACGCGTGTCTTTCGAACTGTTATGTACATAGCGATAGCAAGTGGTGTCTTTGACATTGATGGTTATTCTTATACGTAACATTGAAATTTCCTGCGCGAATATAGCAGCTATACTTGATATTAAAAAGACGATATATTAGAGAAACTGTTCTCGATTTTGAACTGTTCATTGTAATTTTTCATAAATTGGGCAATTAAAGCTGTTAATTGAAGAGGAAGATTTAATTGGATTAATTGAATTTTGGCAGCTATACAATTTTTAATTCGGATATAATTCACATGTTGCAAAGCTTAAAATTAAATTATCATATATTAAACACATTTCTTTCAACGATAAGCTTTTACCCCTGGTTGTGTATCTATTTCTAGGAAAGAGGACACAGGAATGTATTTGTGTCGGTATCTGTATCACACTCATAGCGGTCAACTCCGTATTTATCCTCGTCCGGTTACGGCTAGAGAATTTAAGTTCAATAGCAATAGCAGCATTGTGTGGGATCGTAACAGCAGACTTTGGCTCGGGATTGGTTCACTGGGCAGCCGATACATGGGGCTCGGTCGAATTACCAGTTCTTGGGAAGGTGAGTTCAAAAGAAATATATAGAATATAGTTATTTTATATATTCTTTCATTTTATTAAAATTGTTCTCGCATGCGTATATAATAGATGTATATGTTTATGTTTATATGTTTTCATTAGAATTTCTTGAGGCCTTTCCGGGAGCATCACATCGACCCAACAAGTATTACAAGGCACGACTTTATAGAAACAAACGGTGATAATTTCATGGTGACGATTCCATTTCTTTGTAAATTAACATGGGACTTTCTCGCGCTCCCGGAGCCCGAAGTTGAGCGAAAGTTCGTTTGGACCTGCTATTGGTTTTTACTTGCAATCTTCGTTGCAATGACAAATCAGGTAAAGATCCAAAGTACTGGGAAAATTTCGATTAACAAATTATATTATTCGAATGTGTACTAAATAACATTGCAGATTCATAAGTGGTCGCATACATACTTCGGTCTACCCATCTGGGTCATATGGTTGCAAGAGCACAGAATTATACTACCTAGAAAACATCATCGAGTGCATCATGTTGCGCCGCATGAGACGTATTTTTGCATTACCACTGGCTGGTTAAATTGGCCACTTGAAAAGTTGCAGTTTTGGTACATACTGGAAGTTGTAATCGAGAAAGCAACTGGCTGTAAGCCCAGAGCGGACGATTTGAAATGGGCGCAAAAGCGATCTTGAGAATTAATGTGCTTTACTCTGACGTATATATATTTTGTTACACGAAAGAGTTATTTAACGTAAATCTTAAGGACTCAACGAATTTCAATGACGTCAGGAATAAAGTTCCGTAAGAAGAATATGGAGGAGATCAGTAAATAACTGATCGGTAATAATGGAATATGAAGTCTAATATTCCAGTTTTTTAAACTAGCACTACGAGGCCTTCTCTGACAACAGGTAGTACGGTGAAAGACAATTAGTATTACTTGAATATATGCTTTTTAAATTTACACATTTATAACGACTCGTATGCAATAATGTGAGAAACCTGTGAAAATATCAAATTGGTATACTAGTTATTGACTAGTAACTATTGATATGGTTTTGCACTGCACAATCAATATGTGGGCAACACAAACCTAATGAAAGAGATGGACTAAGGAATCGATTGCTCTATTGTAACTTATAGAAATATTGCAATGCTACTGCAGTGCCTAAACTACAAGTTCCGGTATTATCACCAAAAATGAGACGCACTTCTGTACAATGCCTGCATGTGCAAATATTATAAATGATGTAATACGTGTGCACGGGGTTACATCTAAATACGCGCCTGTAAATGTACGCGCATAATTTCTACAACTTAGTTTATACTTGTTATTTATAATTAATCGTGCGGTAATTAGGTGGAAACAAGCTTTAATATGGTGATTGTCACTACAAATGCTGATAGTTGAATTAAGTTTCGCTGTTTCATAGAATCGTCGCTTCAAGTGTTTAAGAACATTTTATTGGTTTTCCCTGAACCTTTTATAGATTCGAACTGATTGTGAAATCGTTCCTAATACTTTACTACATTGTACTAATGCCCTAGTCGGGATCGATTTTGCAAGAATCATATGCTGACATATTTTTTTACAAGACACAAATTTAGAACTCTAACGTTTGACAGGATGAATCAAACATTTCATGTAGTTTCTTGCAGTGGCGAAAGTCACGCGCAGTTTTTTATGCAACATACATTGCTTAGCTCACAATGAATGGTCTAACGAATATGAAAACAATAAGGTGCTAAATATAAGTACAACTTACAGGTTCAGGGACCAAAATGGGCCTATCGCTCTGTGCGACAGACTTCTGAAGCATTGGTTTGATTTGGGTAAAGTATACTGATAAGCAAAACTGGTGCGGTTGTGGCCCAATCTGTCGTTAAGTGTCACAAGTGTTTTTTGCCTGCAAACTCTATTCGCACATTCTGCGCACAACTTCTCGACTGCTATGTTGCTTATTCATAATTTTCAGTATACTTTATGCAGAGCTGTACCACAATATATGTTCCTCGCAAGTAACTGAGTAATAATATTTCAAACCAAAAAAAGTAGTAGTGATAAAAACTGCAACTATTGTAAGAATAATGATTGTTACTGTTGTTGTTATTGTTATAGATGAAAGGTACGAACTTGATAAAATTTATATATATCGCATTGCAATGCTGACAGGCAGGCAGGAGCTTTTTTTTAACCATGCTGTATTATAGTCAAACTATATATATCTACCTGGAGGAAAATTGGAGCGGCAAAAAAAGTTCTCGGGCAATTCTATTTTCGATCTAATATATCCATGCTTGTGCTATTTATTGTTATTTCAATTCAGTTTCAATTATAATACAGATTATTGAAACATGATTTAAAGGCTTACTCAACAAGAATCTACCAGTTATCGTGCGCAACGACGAGTCTAAGATTTCTAGCACAGAAACTCACGATTCCAAATGACTTTATCCTACAGTGATGCGTAAGATTATAAATCCATTTGAAATCTTACACGATCACTGGTTGTATGGTTCGGAATAAAGTACCTTTCCTACATTCCAATAATTTATTCTGACCAATACGACAAAGCGTTAGGATGTACATTTGTGACTAGTGAAGACG
This sequence comes from Ectemnius lituratus, assembly GCA_910593735.2. NCBI lineage: Eukaryota > Metazoa > Arthropoda > Insecta > Hymenoptera > Crabronidae > Ectemnius > Ectemnius lituratus. The sequence goes on from OU343037.1 coordinate 5,156,573, forward strand.
AACACCCGCTTATTTTTCAGATTTTGTATGAATACATATACAGCTAAAATGATAATTCTGTGTCAAGGCATTTTATAGGGATAAATGTATTTCAACCTCAGTCAATATTAATACCAGCCTTATAGAAACAAATTCAAAGTGAACAAGTTTTTACAAAACAAATATATATATATATACAATATGAATATATACGCTTGATAAACAACGAATTAATTAAATTAAGATCTATAATTAAGGTCTTCATCGTTTCACAATCATTTAAGCAAAGCAAAAGTACACTTAAACTTATACATGATTTATTCTTTTGGAATACTACTAAGGAGATACACGTTTATGCCAGATATTATAGTTTAAACAAATTACATGTGTAATTTTGATAACAAACAATCAACAATTAACTTAAACACTACATTTGGACATGTATATTGTTACCACACATGAAATCTGGTATAAAATAAATTCAAAAATTTGTATATTAAATATGATATATGTAATATATTTTGACTGTTTTGCACACGGAAAGAAATATTTTATCCGACATTTTAATTGTATTGCCAAAAACACTTATGTGAACTATCGACGTTGTTTTTATATGATTATATCGACTAATCTGCAATAATATTATGCAAAACTATGAAAAATTCAACAATACATTGCTCTGCATTATTTACATCTGGCTTACAGTTCTGCCCAATCATTTATCCAGTTTGTAGTCTTCACACGATATTCAGTTAATTTACACGTGTGCGCTTAATTCTCGTAAAAAAGGCTTGGTGATATTGGACTTACCAATATATTGTTCGTACTCTCATATATTCCTTCTAACAATTCGATTCGCATGGCAAAAGATCAATTATACAAACAAATGAATATAATGCCGCACTTTCGTTGCTAAATAGATGATTAACTCATATCTGCAAATGCCAGGTTTATTCTGCTTGGCGAAGTAACCGAAGCCAAAAGAAAGCTACGCAATAATTTGATTTGCGCGCAAGTCTTTCGAGTTCGTTGGCGAAAGTAGTTCCGGCTAGTTCCTAGCGTTCCTAGCGCTACAGAATCTCCACTTGGGATTGGCCACCAAATCGCTGCGAATTCCACGTAGATAGATAAACATAGACACACTTAATCCATTTCCCTAATGCTTCTCGAACAATTTCTGTGTACGCTCTCAGCATTCAACAGCATTGCTGCGAACCGCGTCCACAGCGTGGCAAGCGTAATACACCTGCGCTTATTAGATAACAAGATAATTACATATTCCCGCAAGCCGGTCGATCCGCAATTACATCCGGTAAATTGCACCGACTATTTCCAACAATAGGGGCCAATGAGCATGCGCGATGCACGCGGGCGCGCGCGCGCGTTATCTGCGTTGCTGTGTATACGCATGAGTTCGTGTTCGGAAGGAGTCGGAACCGTCGGGACAACTTGAGCTGCCGGTGGAGGGCCGTGAACGTTGAGAGGGCGACCGCTCGCTCGTCGTCTTTCTAAACAGTTGGCAAGATTTGTGCGTGCGGTGTGCGATGTTCGGTAGTCTGCCGACGGCGTCCGTTTGTAGAAAAGAGAGAAGGCATCAGGGGATTCCTTTGTCAGATTAAAGTAAAGGGAATCGACGGAAAGTAGAGATCCATCAGAGAAAGGGGCGCAGCGACCGAGCCAAGCATCGGTGCGGTGGTTGGCTTCGCTCGCGAATCCGCCGACTTCTTGTACTGGCCGCGGGTTTTTTCTTAGCCACAAGGTGAATAACAGTGGTAGATAGGCGAGGGAGAGCGAGAGCGAGAGCAAGAGCGACAGAGAGAGAGAGAGAGCGAAAAGGAGAGTGAGAGAGTGCGAGGCCCCCGCCCCCACCTCGGCAGGTTCGCGCCTCGGCGCCTAGGCGATCGCGGAAGAAAGGACGGAAGTAGAGAAAAGCACGAGAGAGAAAAGAAGAGAGATTGCGGCAGCGGGGAGGTTAAGGGGACGGCAGGAAAGGGAGAACGCGCCGTCCATCACCATGAAGCTCGTTGACCACGTGGTGAGGAGCTTCAAGGTGGCCAAGGTCTTTCGTGAAAATTCCGATCGCATAAACAGCATCGACTTCTCGCCGAATGGGGACACCCTCATATCCTGCTCCGAGGATGATCAAATTGTTATATACGACTGCGAGAAGGGCACCCAAGTCCGCACAGTCAACTCGAAGAAGTACGGCGTGGACTTGATTCACTTTACACACGCTAAGAACACAGCGATACACAGTAGCACCAAGATCGATGATACCATTCGATATCTCAGCTTGCACGATAATAAGTACATTCGTTACTTCCCTGGACACAGTAAGAAGGTGGTATCGCTTTGTATCAGTCCCATCGAAGACACCTTTCTCTCTGGCTCGTTGGATAAGTCTCTCAGACTATGGGATTTACGGTCACCCAATTGCCACGGTGTCATGAACGTCTCCGGACGACCCGTGGCTGCGTATGACCCAGAAGGCTTGATCTTCGCAGCTGGCGTTAATTCTGAATCTATAAAGCTGTACGACTTACGCAGCTTCGACAAAGGTCCATTCGTCACGTTCAAATTGTCCCAGGAGAAAGAGTGTGATTGGACCGGATTAAAGTTTAGCAGGGATGGAAAAACCATTCTTATCTCGACGAATGGGAGTACGATCCGCTTAATCGACGCTTTCCATGGTACTCCCTTACAGACTTTCGCCGGTTATTTGAATAATAAAGGGATTGCTATAGAAGCCAGCTTTAGTCCGGATTCCCAGTTTGTATTTAGTGGATCAACCGATGGCAGAGTACACGTATGGAACGCAGAAACTGGATACAAAGTTTGCGTATTAAACGGAGATCATCCTGCACCTGTGCAGTGTATTCAATTCAATCCGAAGTATATGATGTTAGCATCGGCATGCACCAACATGGCATTTTGGTTACCAACCGTTGACGAAAGTGCATAAATTTAACACAGCAGATGCAGAATATTGCCTGCAAGAATAATGTACATGCTATGGAAACAAAGGCTGAAAACGACAGTTCCGGAAGAGGACGGATGGAAGTGAAGACAACGGATAATTTGTGGATATCTCGAACGAATGGAACCTGCATTTACGTTATGTAGAGAGAAGGGGAGAAAGCGAGAGAAGAGAAGAGAAGAGAAGAGGAGCAATCAACGTATGAGACGTTGGTGCTGGAACGGACCGAAGGAGTGAATGAGAGTCGCTGTGTGACAAAATAGATCGGCCAGTTTAGCTCCTTGGATGACTTCGAGTACGTCGCACCGTTTTTAACTATTTGGTCTTTGTCATTGTCGTTTTCATCGTTGTATACTCTATGGCGCGATGAACGCGACCATTTCATTACCTTCTCGATGCTAAAAGAAACCTGAAATGCACAGTCGTGTCACATTTTCAAGGTAATACCCGGATACTCTTGGTATTCGGATGTGTCGTTCTTGTGTACATAATTTCTTCTTGTGTACCTGTGTGTAGCATAATGAACGGGAATTACTATACACTGAAGAACATAGTGAAATGCATATGTCCTCAACTTTGTATGAGTTCGTAGTATTATACTATAGAAATTCATTATCATCTTTCCACTGGTTGTATATACTATGAAGATAGATACTGAATAAGTTTTGTCCATTTCCACGAGCACGCGGCCCTTCTTAATTGTTATTATTAAGGGCCACCTAGAACTCATACAGAATGAATTACGCTGATTATCCATCAAAGTACCAGAATTTCCGAATTCCATAGACTCACCACTAACGAACTTGTAGTTAGTAATATTTTATAACTAGATACAGCTACAACTTCGTGGTTCAGCAACTCGGACCTTCTTGCTTCGAATATCGACTTTAGAGCATGTAAAAATCATAGTCATACATTGTATTTGTGTGGTCGTTTGAAGAATTAATCTAGTATTGAATTCTGTGTACACACGAAGCATTCACGACACACGATAGAACAATTATCGTTGCATAGATCTTACACATCTATCTATTTTCATGATGTCGGTCTCGGAAAAGAACTATTGTAATCGCTGATATCGCGCATGGAGAAATGAGTGCGATCGTAAATACTTGTCACGTTGAATACCGAGAACTCTACCAGACCATTCCGAAAATTAGTCTTCACTTATAAAAGCCGTCCGAAATCAAGTGTTTCTTGGACATGATCGATGCGGAGATTGTCTGGCATCTTATGCTTATGCAATAATTCGTTAATACCGTGGAAAAGCATATCAGCCGAGTTTTTCTTCATTATTGCGCAACACACGATTAATAGATAACTTTTAATTAATGGTAGGGAAGTGTTTCTACGTTTTGCGATCACCATGTGAGAAAAGGCGTAACAGTCCAAAAAATGTAATACCTAAAACTTATACTATTGTTATGTTATTCGAAATGCGACATCGTTCTTAATCTACATGCGTGGAACCGGCGGGCCGGGAGTCAAAAAACATTCGATGTTACTAGGAGATGCATTAGGTGTAATTAATTCATGGCAGTACAGATAGGTGAATCCTAATGTGTATGTCCTTCTGACAAGGCATTCTTTCTATCTAACTGAAATAGGTGCGACTGGATGGGCAGACGTTGCGTCACCAATAAGCACGATGATGACTCTCTGTATCCTTCAACATTGCGATGTAGTACAATTTCTACAATTACGAGGTACATAGAGCTGTCATAGATCATTTTATGTACTCCAAACTAGTTATTACTTTTATCATACTAGCATGAAGTGTCGCACTGACGTGTGCAACTCTTACATTGATGCAAAATTACACAACTGCATTGTGGTTGTGTAATTGGCGCGTGCTTATTGGCAACCGGCTCATGTTCTGTCCATTCGTTTATGCGTACCCGGCTCTGATATACGTGTAAATACCACTATACGCATTATATCCTCTAGAATTTCTAGACATTTCCCTTAACATACGTTTATGCAGGAGTAAGTGATTATAATAATCTGTACGACAGCGCGCGTGAACATGTTAGTATGCACGGTTGTATTGCAGCTGTGCATTGTCTCACCGAATCTGTGGTTTGCACGAATAATCCACGTATGCTTGTCATTTCTCTGTTTATATGTATGTATGTATAGAATGTATGTAAGTATGTACGTATATGTGTTTCTCTCCGAGTTCCGCGGGCTGAAGCGCGCATACCTCCGTTGAGTGCGCAAAGGCTTGCCCCCTTCCTCCGTTGTAAAATAGTATTTTTCTAACAGCGAAGTAACAATATGCGCAAAGGTCGCGGTCGTAAAAAGGGGTGCGTCCAAACGTTAAACAACGGCGAAGGTGATCGTAGTATTTCGGGCAAGAACTACAAGAAAAAGGAGACACGGTCGAATTACTCTGTTCGCTACACCACGGCGGGCGTGGCGGCAAACTTGTGTAATCGTGTACTAAAAGGCATGTCGCCGTCAAGTACCGCCAATTGTTCACGTACATAGTTTAAAAACGTTTACGGGAGATGAAATACTGCCAATAAGCCCACATGAACATTCAGCCAAGAACCCTACGCGGAAAACTTGAAACTATGCAAGCATGCAAGACACTGTGTTCCCTTGTCCTTAAGGAAAGCAAACTAATTGTATATAGTCCGCGTAATTGTAGGCGGAACAGTAGCCGATCCACAATCGTGCTTCCGAAACTAGAGACGGAAGTAGATCGTTCACTGATCGTAAATCAGAACTGATTTAGATTTATTTCGAGGCCCTTTCTCTTTTGAAATTATCCGACAGGGGCGTGATTACGCGATACCCCGTCCTTCTACTTTTGGCCCGCGTCACGAGCGTTTTCTGTACATTCAAGTAATTCTTTCTTGCAACAGCAATGCAAACCTGTTCAGTGAAATTATAGTCCTCCTTTGAGAAGCATACCTAAATTTGCCGATGAAACTCCTCATGCTTACGAGAAAAGCTTTATCACGCTTTGAAAGTACAAAAGAACAGATTTATAAGTGGAAGGAAGATAAATCATGCTTCACGCAACGTCCAATTTACGACCCTTATTTTAGTAATCGATTTATACGATCATTTAACATGGGGACTTAGATATTGAACTACGATTAATATACACAATGTTAGCATCCAATGTGTGTACAAAGGTGTCTTTCACGGACAATGATTTTGAAAAACGGTTTTAAATGTGATGAGCCGGCGATGGACTATTTATACCTCTGCTTTCTGGTTCTTAATGCAGGGTTTCCATTTTAGGGTGTGCAATTTGAAAGTCTGCGAAAGTATAATTGGGACAATTTCTAAGTCCTTCGTTATGGACTCGTATGAATCGACAATGGTGCGCGAGAAATTGATCAGGCACCGCGCGTAGTACCAATTTTCATAGAAACTTTCCATTTATGTGCGTTTCATGAAATGAGAATGTATACCTATCTTTGCACTAAGGAAAGTCAACGGATGTCTTATGAAGTAAGGCACATGCATACTAAAAATTGTCTTACACCGATGAGCGCACCTCTATGGAGGACACGATAGCGAATGTCTATCTTCCAAATATAATATAGAGTAGGTACAGAATCAATTTCGAAGTTTTAGTAAAGAATCACGGTGATGAACTTCCAGATACGAAATAATCTCATTACTGTAAATATTTGAATACTGTGTGGACTTTTAATACGCGACTTTCGACAATTATAGGAAAAATACCGATTTCAAATTTTTCATCGTTTCTACTCGGCTTATTTCTTGAAATGCGTAGATCTCAAGAGTATGAATAAGAATGTAAAACTTTATTTATACTTACATTTGTATACAGTAAATGTGATGTAATAGAACAGGCTCTGTATGTATTGTATTATTCGTGCCCAAACATTCGACGTCAAAAACACATTTAGTGAAGCGGCACACGGAAGTCAAAAAGGAGCGTGTGCCGTCCTTTACTTTTTAACGATGACAATATCAGACATAGAAAAATAATCACTGGTACAGTGTCAGAATTACAATTTAAATAGTCAAAAGAATGATATAACGATTGTGTACGCGTGTAAATTTTCTTCCGCTAATGTTTTACATAACACATATCAACGTGTTTGTTCCCACTTTGTACTGGGGCATTTGACGAAGCGATGTCAGTCTATCCATACAAGGACAAACATGTCATGGAATTCGTGTTACTAGTACGGCGGATCATTTTAGTAGTTTAGAGCGCAAATTAAATTATATTTTTTATTTTTATTTAAAACCACCTTGATTCAACGCACGAGTATAAAGAAAAACAATAAAATACCTTTTTGTACATCGAATTCTGGTCTTTATTTATTTTCTACACTTTCGATTCTCACCAACAGATAGTTTTTCATTGGAGTACTATGCCTACCCTGGATTACCCGAAAATCAGTGACGGCAGAATTTGGTAAAATGGAAGTTGAAAAAGTAATAATTGGTCTGACAAAAAAGTATAAAATCCTTTCACACCCTTCTGCAGTATTGCGATAATAATGATGTACCACTGTTATACTTACAAATTAGTTTTATTCTTTAGATTTATCACATAAATGGTATAATTGTTTTTCTTCATCGGAAATGGGCGACGGAGCATTTGTCATGAGATCCCGTCCCTCTATTGTTTTTGGAAATGCAATTACACTTTTAATACTTTTCTCACCACACAGCAAAGAGGTCAACCGATCCAATCCTTCAAATAAAGAATATATTGTAAGCAAAGGAGCACTTGCCAAATTCTTGGAGAATCAAGAAAATAATTACCTAAGGCAATACCGCCGTGAGGAGGAGCACCACATTCAAGAGCATGAAGCATATAATACATATTGTTGTGAGGTATATTTAACATTTCCAGAATTTGTTGTTGAAGTTTCGAATCATGGATGCGTATTGATCCACCTCCAATTTCGAGCCCATTTAAAACTAAGTCATAATGCAGTCCTCTCACCTGAAGAATTAAGTAATCGAGTGATATATTATAAATTAACTTATTAATTTAGAAAATGAAGAAATCAAAAAACCTACCAAATGTGGTTGTGTGGAGAAATAATGCATATCTTCTGGATTTGGTTGCGTGAATGGATGGTGATTCGATTGTAATGTACCAGTCTTTGAATCGACAGCAAATAATGGAAAGTCTGTGACCCATAAAAACTTAAATCCAGGCGTGCGGATTGTTATACCAGATTCTTCCACGGCATTAACGAGTTTGATTCGGAGTGTCCCCAAAAGCTCTTGCTATGTACCAAAGTAGTTATATATTATCTAAATTTATTTAAAAACCCTGTAATACTTACAACTTCTTCTTCTTTTCCGACTGCTACAAAGATCACATCGTCGGTTTTTATATCTAATACTTTTCGTATTTCATCCGACATTAAATGAGAGGACAAGGTCTGTTTGTTTTTTTGAACTGTTAATGGTGTTTTTGCTATCAGTAATTTTACATTTGGATAATATTCTTTTCGTACTGTATTTAATTGTTCCTTTAACTTGTTTCTGAGAAACTTCTGAAATTAATACAGGAAAACTCTAGTCATTTTAAAGCATATAGTCTAACAATATAGTAATTATGTATTAAAAGATTAAGCTTCAATGTTATATTATGAAATCTTACAGCTGTTTTCGGTATTGTAAGGCCATATACTGTATTATCATCATCGGATGATAACTTAAACTCCTCTTTTATAATAGCAGCATCAATCATTTTCGTCAGATCCCGAAGCTGTTAAAAAATAAGAAATATGAATTTTACATTTTTATGAACTTACAATTGAAACTTCGCATAATTCTTACTTGATATGGAATTGTCAAGTCCGGCTTGTCCGTGCCATATAATTTCATGGCTTCATTGTACGTCATACGTTGAAATGGAGTAGAAATACTTCCAATTTCCGCTGGCCAACAATGCTCCAAAAGATCTTCGACCAGAGTTATTATTCCTGAGCAGTCAACAAATGACATTTCAATATCAAGCTGTAAGATAATGAATTTTTATACACTTGTTTTAAAACAAAGCATAAAGACTTATAATTAAATGTACCTGAGTAAATTCTGGTTGTTTGTCGTATCTGCCTGTTTCATCTCTATAACATCTAGCAACCTGAAAATATCTATCACAGCCACCTACCATCAACAATTGTTTCAGCTGTTGCGGACTTTGGACAAGGGAATAGAACAATCCAGGCTGCTGCGTAGGAACTACGAATTCTTGTGCACCCTAAAATATGGCGCGATTGATAAAACCTTTGAATTAGAGAGGCTTAATTTCATGAGAATATATTGCGTACCCCAGGTGTATTTTTAAAGAGCGTCGGTGTCTCTATATCTACAAAATGACATTCTTTTATCATAAATTCTCTTATGCTATGTATAAAATCTGATCTGAATCTCAAATTTCTTTGCAGCCTTTGATTTCTTAGTGCAATATACCTATATTGCATTTGCAAATTCTCATTGGATTTGTTATGTTCCTTATTGTACAACGGCAATATTTTGTGCGCTCTGTTCAATACTTCCAAAGTCTCAATGGATATTTCAATGTCGCCGGTTTTCATTTCTGGATTCTTATTCGTCCCTGGTCTTTCCTGAACTTTACCAGTCACGCATAGAACACTTTCGAACGGCAAGTCTTCGATCAAATCGTGCAAATCTTTCCTCTGAAAAATTATCCAGATAATTTTGAATTATTTACAAACATCGTATAAAAAGCAAGATAAATTTCAACTTACATCTTCTGGAATATACAATTGTGTAATGCCGTACGCATCCCTTAGAACTATAAACTTTGTCAGTCTCCTGAATTCTACCCAGCCGCATAATTTCACAGATTCCCCTACATTATTAATACCAAGTTCCCCGCACGTACTAGTTCTCCACATGTACTTATTCACTGGACTTTGTGATTTCGTTGATAAGACTGTTGAATCGGCTTTCAAATCATGTTGGCTTGCTAGTGAAAGTTTGATATGCCTCAATCTAAGCTGTAACAGAATTCGTATATGTGTAATACTATAATAACAAAACAGAAAAAATTCATTCTATATTTACTATTATTTATACATGGAATTCTTAACTTACAGTGGGGTTGACTTGCGTTTCACAAAAGTATTGCAAAAACCGGTGGCTAAACCGACAACGATTATACGATTTCACAGCGAACATAATTGATGTAATAATTGACATAAAAATTAATTGATAAATTAATTGTTAGTTTTATACGTAGATAAAGTGTACGTAGAGTTTCTATTAGCAAAAACTTGATTTGCTTCTTCTTTCAGTTTTAACATTTGTTTACATGTTACTTTGTATAAGGTTAGGTACGAATTGATTATTTGTATTCGTGCGTGCACCCCCTCTCCTTTTGTTTCGGAGCCGTCAGATATCGAGATATCAATGGACTAACACAACAACAAACGTGCATGTGCGTATGTATTTACACGCGCCAATGCTTAACAAGTAATTCGTATATACTTTTAATCCTTGCAACAACCGCTAACAACAAAAACCAAGAAATCCTAACCTTAAAGTTTGTGTTTAGATTCTAGAATTCTAAACCGATGGTCAAAACTTATTGTTAATTCAAATTCGTACAAAGAAAACTATGAAAGAAGGAGGGCATATTTTCGCAAATCCAGCGCAGGAAGATTACGTTCACGGAAATGGCGAGGTAGTTATTAAATCGAATGAAAAAATCTACCCTTCAAAATCACAGACCTAAATCTAACACAAATAGATAAAAATTTTTGTATGAAACCTTTATTTTACAATGTGTTTCACATTTGACACGCATGTGAAATGTAGAAACACAAACTTTCTGCGAATCCACTGTCAGAATTGAATTGTAACAGACATTGGCGGCAGAAGAACCACCTGGAAAGCAGAAACTACGGGGATGGTTGAACCGTCAACTGCGAATAAAAATGGTCGATGGACGAGTGTTAATCGGTGCTTTCTTATGTACCGATCGTGATGCTAACGTGATATTGGGATCGTGTTCGGAGTACCTATCCGAAGAGCATACTGAGGAAAGAACACTCGGTTTAGTGATGGTACCTGGGCGACACATTGTCACAATACATCTCGATGCTTAAGTATTTATGGTTGTTTATATTACTCCACGCACTACTTGATTTCATACGATAAGGAAACAATTGCTGGTGCCGTCTGTGAGATTAGTTTATTATTCGTCTTGAACTTAATCGCCTCTATGTACAATGTAATGAAATTAAATATTCTATGTAACATTAAGTAATAATTAAGTTATAATTACTTAATTTACATCTATGTACAATGGAGTTTAATCCTTGGGTTGACTATCTTCTTCAGTCCTCGCTGCAAGTAAAGATTCTAAGTTGTTTGAAACTTCTTTGAAAGTTTTCATGATATTAAAAATTTGACTTACTTTTTCTTATACACTCTTCTTGTATTTCGCAGTATTCTTGTTCCAGTAAAGACAAAGAATTAAATTCTTGCTTTATATTCCTTATTGCGTCATCTATTCGTTGGGACAGAGTAATGGATAAAGTATCCATTCCAGATAGATAACTTAATTCTGTCGCTGCTGTGGCCATTTTATGTACATAATCGACAAAGCCCGACAGTTTCTGACAGAGATATTAATTAAAAGTATTGATTTCTATATTCCAAGGATGTATTTAAGTTCGATCTATGTTAGCTGCAAAATGTACCTACTGCCAAAGTATCTTTCTTCTCTTGTACCTGCGATCTTAACTCGACTATCATTTCCCAATGAGTATCGGTAACTTCAAAATGCAACGTGTCCTTCGATAGTGCTATTAATTGACCTAATAAAGCCCTAACAAATTTATTCCAAGTTCTGTAACTCAAGTTCTGCTGTCCTTTAAATGTTGCGAATAACAATATGATACGCCTTACTTATATTCATTGCTAGTCGTTACGATAGCCATATAGGTAACCGTGAGCGCTTGAGTAGCAGTGTTAACGGCATCCACTGTTGATTGCTTTATCATAAACTCATGCGTAAACTTTTTCAGATCCAAAGGTTCAAATATTAACTTTTCCTCAAGTGTCGGTTTTTTAGCATCATCATCGTCGCTGGTGTACATAAAACCCATATTGCACTGTTGGAATGTGAAACATTATTGTCTTTAATTGACAATTGTACTTTACACTTTGCGTGTCAGCAACAAAATACTAGTGTATAATGAATTTTACCACGATTACACTAGTTGGTTTGAGAAGCTTTTGTACTAGTCGACGCAATGACATTTTGCAGGATTTGCCGAAGGAAGTCGAAATACTTTAAATAACAAGAACATCAATAAAGGTGAATGATAATTTATTTTACGAAATCAGGAAATTCGAGCGTGAAGAAGAATGATGATTTAAGGCTATGAAAGGTTGTGCGCACAGTTATACTGTTGTGCGCGATGCAGCCACTGTGCCAGCGCCGTCTCAATAATACTGCGGTACTGTGTCGTACTTTGAAATATTCTTGTGGCACATTGGTGATTACTTGTTTGCATTTTTTTTTACATTTGCACTGTTAGTTTAACACGCATACCTATTTACAAAGCGGGCAAAATGCAATTATGGAGTAAGAAGCATATATAATACTTGAATGCATTCCAGTGAAATTGAATCGTAAGTAATTTTGAAGGCGTGGCAATGAAATCATTAAACGAACGCAGTATTCTTCGATATTTTAGACATTTTTATTCTCACTATAGTTACTATCCAATTTGGCCCCTGACAGCTTCTGTCTCAAGTAGAACCAATATTGTAGAATGATACTATTTTCGCGCGGCCCTTTATTCGTAAGTGAAACAGGCTGAAATAGGCGAAGTATGACGGAAATGATGTACTTGATTATAATCCTGGATAGTTGAACTTTGTAGAAGAAGAATATACATATTTATTTACAGCTCGGAGAGAGAGAGAGAGTGTCAGAGTATTTTTGTGGACAAAATAATTCCCTTGTGCCGCTTTCCACAGAATATATATTACACATTTTTTATTCGCTTAACTAAATAAATAACATTTAATAAATTTGAAATACAATTTCGCAGATTGGAATGATGTAAACTACTTCATACTGAATGCTGTTCAGTGGCAGATTCTTAACTCGAATACCTTGCTAAGAAAGGCTAAGTTAAAAATGGTGTTTAGGAACAAATGTTCTTTGATAATTGCAATTTACAATGAATATAACACATTTCTCACTCGCAAAGTGCACTGCCACACACACCAAATCCTCGAAAGCTATAGAGTTGCAAACTGATTATACTGTAGTAGAAAAACTTACATCGGCAACTAAATGTATAAAATGCACGAAGTCTTTACCTCCATTTAAAATGATTATTATTGTAAAAAGGATTGTTTCATATGTATGCGTAGGTATGGTAGTTGTCACGTGTCCTTGTCAAGTCACATCATGAGCTATGTTATCTATATATATATATATATATATATATATATATATATATATGTACGTATCTGAAAGTGTTATCACAATTAAGTACTATATTAACAATAGAGTAGAGACCGAGTACAACGTTCGCAGATGATTGCATTTACGTAGTACGATACGCCTAAGAAACGTATTAATATAATTGCGATAAAACAATTTCAAAAGTTAGAGAAATTTCTGTTTAGGTCGAAGGAACAGCTCTCCTAGGCAATTGATTCTTGGCACTTGAAAAGTAAACTTGACGCAACCGAAACTTTTCCTATTTCTCACCGGTAAGATTGTACGTCATATTTGTTTCGTTGTTGTTCCCTTTTTAGAAAAGCGAAAAGAATAGTTTTAGATTTATCCAACCAAAACGTTCGTGATAACTTAAATAGAACCATACCTCGTATAAATTACACACGTGAAATAATTTAAATAGTGCTACCAACACATAATTGAATTTGATTTAGATTCTTAAATGCTTCTTGAATGTCCTACAGTATAATATAAATTGTCTAGGTTACTGACCAACATGTTTGGCCAATAATTCTGAAGTGATCCACTCTTAATTAAATTTCATCCTTATAGTTCCTGGTGTACTTCCTCTTCGGGAGCTTCCGATTTTGAATGCTCTTTATCGGTTTCTGATTGTGCTATTGTGTCGTCCGATGTACTCGATTCTGCTGTTGATTTCTCTCCTTGAGACTCCTCATTCTCGGCCGATGTACTTTCTTCTTGTGGTTTGTCCGTTTTTGAGTCAGATTTTGGCTCTGGCTCATCGCCGGTACTATTCGTAGAATCTGCCGTTTTTTCATTCGCATTTTCCGTCTGGTTTGTTGCAGCCTCTTGTTTCGGCCGCCAAATTTTTGCTTTGTTCACTAAATATTTGACTTCTCGATCAAGCAGTGCCATTTTATTCGCTATATCGCGCACCTTGTATTTTACAGGTTCGTACAATGGAGTTCCTTCGAATGATTTCACCACCAGGTTATAATAATCCTGAAAGAGCAGCAATTTGTTATTCCATGTAGAAAAAAGGATTGAAACGTTTACTGTGATTTGTTGTTATGTGTTACTTACTCTCGTTTCATTAATTGCCTTTTCCAATGTATCAATTTCGACTTGCGTGAAGATTTCATTAGTCAGGCTTAAGTTGCGCATATTGTTCAGGAATACCGAGCTTCCATTTAACATAGAAAACATGCCTTTTAAAACTTCAGGACGTTCTTTATGTTCGTATACTCTTTCGTAAACATCATTAGCTAATTTTTGAAGTTCCAGTAATTTCTCTTCGTAAACCTCAGCATTCGCGTTGAAGCCATCTTCGTAAAGCCATTCGGAAACTTCTGAACATGCTTTCAATATGTTTGCTGCCTCTTCCGATGTAGCAGCGGCAGCATATTCTTCAGTTTCTAACTTTTGTTGCGCATCAATTACGAAAGTTTCTAAATTATTCAATGCTGTCTCGCGGCGGGTCTTTTCGAAATCGTGTAAGTCCAATCGCCGTAATCTGAAATAGGATTCATTGTAAAACAGAGAACAGCTATTTACTACCACTAAAATCATGCTACAATTAATGCATACGACAAATATCGGGAATGTCCTTTTACTGATTGGATAATTCTGTAAGTTATTATAAAATGACATACTTTTCTCGTGATTCTTGGAGTTTATCTCCAACAAGAACCTGTGCTCCTAACTGAGTTTGTTCAGAGGCAATGGGTTCCTTAATTGTCACAATAGTTGACTTCTTGTCTTTCTCCGGTTTTTCCGTTTTATTCGAGGTTTTCTCATCCGGGACAGTAGTGTCATTTTTCTTCTTTGCCTTCTCCTCGTCCTTTTGTAAACCAGGATACTCCGGTTCTTCATGTACTGGTTTTATATCCTCTTTTGGCGGTTCTTCAACTTTTTCTGTGGCCTCTTTGTCATCCGAACCTAAAAGATTAGTTTAACATAATAACAAACCGTTCGCCTTAAATATTTCTATAACTTTTTCTCTTTTCTCTATAATGAATCATTAAAACGTTTTTCATTGATTTTGTTAGTGTGTAGTGTGTGGTAATTAATGTGTTAATAATTTAAGAACTCTTGTGTACAACTATGGTCAATAATTCGTTTATGCTTGCAAAAAATGACTTAAGTATTTAATGCCCAACAAAATCTTTATACTGACTTGAATATGTATTTACCATAAAGTAAATCAAGAGGAGCAACATAGTTACTCTTTAAATGAACGTGTAAACAAAAAAAAACAAAAAACTGTAGCTGTATCATTTTTTGCAAGACATTCTGCACACACCTGCAAAGAGTTTACTAATAGTTGAACCAAGTATTGAGAAAGTACCCTCTTCTTCGCCTTGAGCCGCACTTGACTTTTCTGACACTAGTTCTACATTAACTAAATTCAAGACCCCACTATCATCCATATTGAAGTGAGCTTTTATCCCTTTGCTTTCAGCTCCTTCCTTAGAATGCTTCTCCAAAGCTGGAACTACCCCTTTTAATACAATTGTTGATAAATTTAAGTTACCGATGGCACTAAAAATATAACATACCAAATGAGAAATTGTGTAAACAGAGTTTCTTATAATATATACGTGTAAATACAACTTACGCAATTTCATGCGGAGGTAAATAGTCTAGCTCAGCAAAGTTAACATTAAATTGAAAGTCGTCGGTATGTTTGTTGAAGATTATTATCTTTTTTTGAGGATATGGGTTCATTTTATTGAATAATGTCTTTTTTACCTGAAAGTGGAAAACCAATGATGAGACATCTTTTTTCAAAATGACAGGCTTCAAATTATTGTCATTCGAAAATAGCAATTTTGATCTTAGGTGAAATTCGCTTACTTGTTTCATTTTATTGTCTACGGAGCGATCGAAAACAATTTGGATAGGAAAGAGTACAGCATCTTTCGTTACAAATTTTTTCACTTTAAAGCCCTGACTAAGATCCGCAGCCTTGTATACTGCTCCCATAGTAGCTGCTTCATCCGTGTTAATGTTTTTCGATAATTCAGTTATCACGAAATTGCTTAAATGCTCTTGTACTTTCGGCATTCTCGTACCCGCTCCCACCAATACAACTTGCGATATAACTTCCATCGCGAGTCCTAGAAATATTTGTAATAAGAGAATTAGAATAGTCTCAAAAAATCGAAAATCAACTTTATCATAGCTCTTTGTAAAGAGGAAGCTTTGCTTTACAAGGTCCTGTTAATGGATATCGCAGAAAATTTCGGAGGAAAAACTGCAATCTAAGGATTTTAAAGTAGAACCTTGGCTATTTAAATGAACAGATGCAGACTATAATACTATTTTTTTTTACAAAATCACATCTGGTCTAATATCTGCAATTTTTTAAAGAAATTCAGTGACCCGTTAATTTTGCGAAGTTCTATATAAAGTAATTTGTACCTGAAGTTTTCAGTGCGATTTTGACCGGATTGGCAACTCGTTCGAACACATCGGCAGATAGTTCTTCTAATTTTTCTCTGGTAATCTGCAGCTTAAAATCTTGCTCGTCCAGTAAACCTTCAATTTGAGCGAAGTGATCGGAATTCGCGCTGAGGACATTCTTAACACGTCCGGCTTCTTTAAATAGTTTGGCCATGGCTCTTCCATTATTAAATACCGACTGAGACGTTTTATTCAAAGCGTCGAATTGCTTGGCCAAATACTGTTGCAATCTAATTTGTACTTCCAATCCTCCGAGAGTCCTATCATATCCAACACCCAGAATTGCAACGTGAGGGTTCGTTTCTAGAAAGCCTCTTTCTTTTGTTTTCACATTCTGATAACTGACAATAGTTGCTGTCGTACTACTAGCTCCCATATCATAGAACATTATGTAATGCGCAGTCTCATTTATTTCTCTAGAACGGAATATTCCATAGTTTAGCGCTACAGCTGTGTAATCATTAATCAGCTGTAAAACTTTCAGGCCGGCGAGTTCGGCAGCTTGAATTAGCATCCTCCTTTCGATTTGATTGAAAAATCCTGGTACAGTTATTACCGCGTCATTGACTTTTTGACCGGCAGACATTTCAGCGAATTCTTTTCCCTTATGCAAAATTTGTGCGATTAATTCTTCGGGTGTGTATGTTGTATTTTGATCGAGCTTAAACGCAATGGTGTTTCTTTCCTCGTCGGCGATAATATCATAGTATGGGAACCTCTGCCTATACAGCTGTACCATTGGATGTTCAATTGATTTTCCTAGTAGGTCTAATATGTATGAAAAACTGTTCTGTGGGAATCTAACTCCTACGACTTGAGCATCTTCACCAAAACTTCTTTCGCCATTTCTAAATGCTATGGTTACTGGTGTCTTCCTCTTAGATTCCTTGTTTAAAGCTATCTCCATAGGAACACCAGGCTGAAGCATTTGTATTAACAAATATTATGTCAAAGCTAAAACGCTGCAAAATATCATACGCATATAAATATGGATAATTTCTTACCGAAACAATGGCAACTTTCATCCATTCGCTACCAATATCAATACTCATCACAGCGACTTGTTCACTGCTTTTGATCAGTGAAACAAAAACCAGCAATGCCCACCACGTAACAGCCATGCCTAGTTTGTTGAGTTTCATCTGCACGCAAAAAGAAACACAGGGTTATTTTACTAAATTGTACACAAGTTAGGGGTAACGGATCGAAATTCATCACGACGATTTGTATTGTTTAATAATATTTTAAGTAGGATATAGTTCAACATTCTTTCAGTAAATATTGATGAATGTACACTGATGAGTAAATAAATACTTCTAAAGTGAATACAATCCACTATTCTATACCTTCGAATTACTTTGTCTGCAGAAACAGATGTAATCGTGTCAATAGTTGTTATATCGTCCGAAAGTGTTACAAGAAGCACCGACTGTAAAACACTCGTGCAAATTGAGGATGTGGCAATGAAGGGTATCATCACATAAAAAAATGTCGCCAACACATCGTAAACGATTTTATATGCGCAAAAGGCGGAGCCGGTATGTGTACTCGATAATATTTTCGGTACACGAGGACAACGATCTGTCAAGTACGGTTATAATAGTTGGACGTTTGATGGGAAATCGAACCTGATGATCTCTTTTTACTTACATTTGATTCCTACTGGCGTTATCACGTAACAAACACTTAGTTGTATTTAAATCATGAGGTATCAATGCAGAATACTTTCGGTTCTTTGGAAGTAACAAAAAAATACGTCTTTCTTTCAACGTTCTCATGAAACTGAACAAGCCATGTGTTTGTGTGGCACAATGCCATTGGTAAAACGAAGTCGATGAGAGCGATCAGATTGGTCCGCGTTGGCGAATTGAGACCAATGATATCGCATCCCGGCATCCCCTCCAATTCTCGAGATTGGAGACAGGACTTACTTTTCAAATGAGATTACAGATTTTTTCTTTATTAAACCAATGACAGTCGTAATAATGACTGATGAAAAATTATTGAAATATTGTATCAATAGATTGACACAGCAAAGTTCTTGTTGAAACTTTCGCAAGAATTTATGTTAAACAGCATTCCAAGTGCATTTGAAAAACACAAATACTTGGAAAATACAATTTCTTTGGCACATATTCCAGACTCAAACTCTTATAATTCAGAATAAATAATTTTTTGTCATAATTTAGTTATAGTAATTATTATTTTAATTTTTGTATATCGATGCTACTCGAAGATAAAAATTGTGGGGAGATGTGAAAAAGTTTGCATCACAAAGATTTTTTAATACAAATAGAATGCAGATTTATTGCCTATCAAATGATTTCTACATTATATTGTAATGGATATTGTATGCCGTAAATACATGGATTTATATCTTTGCACAAGTGAAATGGGTTACCTAAAATTTCTTCTTCTACAAGTGGTGAATAGAAAGTATACAAATGAATGCAGAGTATTATTTCAATTAACGTAATTATGTCCTTTTCACACCTAAAGTTCTTAGTATTGAATTAAAGGCTACTTTGTTTATTTTAGCTTTTATATAATTGCAGTTCTTTATGAAAATGTATAAATATTAATACAGAAGTGACAATTAAGGCTGATCACCACTGATCCTCCACACGTCCAAATTTATAGGTCAAAGAACCTAAGAATATGAACACATTCTGTAGAAATAGACCCACTCCAGGCCAATGATGCGTTGCTCCTGAAAAAAGCAAATATTTTTCATTATGCATCCAAAATAATATTGCTGTCAAATAAAATGCCATCTTGTAGAGGTGACGAAAATGAAGATGGCTGATTTCAAATTTGGATTCGAGACTCCATTTTCAAAAAAATTACAAAAAACTGTGGGCCAATAAGATACTGTGAAAAAACTGAGACTCATTGACCCACAGTTTTTTGGAATTTCTTCGAAAATGGAGGGTCAATTTTAAATTTGAAAACAGCCATTTTCGTTCCTGTCTTCTCTACAAGATGACCGTAGTCATTATGACTTTTTCAGAACACCCTATATATTAAGATGCCATTAATTCATTTTACCTGCAGCAACGAAATTGACAAACAAAATCCAACAAGCAGCGATAACTGCCGCAAAGCCTATCACAAATCCTATAAATAACCAACTTCTCGCTCCTCTAACTCCTAAACATCCACCGCTGGTGTCATCCCTTATTTGCGCATTTGTCACAGAATTAACCCTGTTGAAAGCATCAAAATCAATAATCACACATTCAAAGGTCGCAAATTACTTTTATCACGCTGGTTTATGGCGGTGGCACTCACATTAACAGCGATATTGTGCCAAACACTCCGCATACATGGTAGGCATTGGCCATCTCATCAGGATACTTTGCGTGTGCATCAATAATGATCCACCAGCCTACGAAGAACTGAAATACACAAATTATAGTTTATTTCAGTTATTTATCTTCGACAAAAAAATTGTACGAATTATACCTTAAAATTAAAACTGTAATTGGACATTGGGACAAATTAAATGAGCAATGGTATTTCATAGAATTAATATTGGAAGATAAGAAGAAATTATAGCGAAGAGTTTCATTTATTGGCAAAGAGTGTTTTTCTTTTACCAATGTTCCAGCAAGCATCGACATCAAGCCATTACGCTTTTCGCCTCCCTCAAACCAGATGCACGTCGGTGCTTGCATGTTTTCGAAGCAAGACATCTTTCCAAAGTTTCTTTGGCAGAGTTACTTTCGATTGTATCGTTTGACTTGACGGCTAACCTAAATTTCCAACAACGACATGTCAACTGCAATGCGAGTGTGAATAGGATCTGTTTGTTTGTGTGAATTTGCACGTTCACATGAATGCGCTTAAATCTTTTTCGCCGACCTGAAATTGGTGATGTAAGGTATATTATAGCAAAGATCGACTTCTACTTGCAATATATCGAAAATATCGAACATCGGAAAACGGAGTGGTCATAAAATAAGTTCCAAAAAAGTTAATATTTATGTAAGATACAATCATACGTTTCTGCGTGGAGTTTTTGTAAAGATTTAGGACAAATTTTGGTTTTAATGAAACTCGAAGCGTGCTCAATCGAACAGTGTGCTAAGTAAATCTAGCAAAAACTAAATTGTGTGATGTGTGTGTACCTTGTGCGTATGTGTACGATTGAACATAACCTATTCAACAGCATGCGCGCATGCAGTATGTTGAATTAAACATAACTTACGAGTGAAAGAATCTAAAGTGAAACAATACTTATTTAATTGTGTGCCGGCGGCAAAATGTCGGTCGACTTAGGTTTCATTGAAAAATGTGAGTCATGGCGACTGGAAAGTCGATTCTTTCCCAGCAAAGTCGGTGGTAAACCGGCCTGGCTTGATTTAAAAAACCTTCCCCGCGAGAACGACATCAGTTGTGAATATTGTTGCGAGCCTTGCGTTTTCTTGTGTCAAATTTATGCACCGCGCGAGGAAGTTGCAGCTGCCTTTCACAGGACAATATATATTTTTATATGCAAGAAGACAGAGTGTTGCAGACCGAATGAAAATGGTAATCTAAAAGTCTTTCGCTCTCAGTTGCCAAGAGTGAATGATTTCTATCCATCGGAGCCACCGATAGAAGAAGTCGACTGGAGGACGGACATCAGTATGTGTCAGAGTGACAGTTTTTCATACATAATCCAACACTTGGCATGAAAATTAAAGTCTCAAGGAATATGTTGCAGGTGCAAATAAATGGGTAAAGACGTGTTCGGTTTGCGGCATTTCCGCACCCAATCATTGCTCCAAATGTAAAGCAACAAATTACTGCTCCCGGGCGCATCAAATTTATGACTGGAAGAATGGGCATAAAGAGAGTTGCGGATCGACCGAACAAAGTTGTACAAAGATGTTATTCCCAGAGTACGAAATAGATGTGGAAACTGAAGAGAATTCGAATGGCAACGAAACCGATGAAAATAACTCTGACGAAGAAGAAAAAGAACTTGAAAAATATCGGAAAATGACTGACACTGGCAAAGCTGGAACGTTTCAGGATGCAGATGTCCATAATGAACTAATGAATATGGCGACAAGTACAGAAGACGAAACATTTGCGCAATTTCGAACACAAATCGACAAATATCCGGAACAAGTTTTGAGGTACGATAAAGGTGGTGATCCGCTTTATATTTCCTCAGAAAATAAAGCGGATCTAATTCCAAAATGTGCGGAATGCAACAAAGAACGCCGGTTCGAGTTTCAAGTATGTACACAGTTTTCAAAAAAGCAATATCCGCAAAGTAATATAATAATTAACGAAGATAAATGCTTTCCCTCCAGATTATGCCGCAACTCTTGAATTTCCTTGAACTTGGGAATGCTTTAAATTCAATCGATTGGGGAATTCTTGCGATCTTTACTTGTGCAAAGTCATGCGTACCAAAAAACAAGTATTGCATGGAATACATATGGAAACAGGATATTGTAGAAGATAAGCCAAGCACTGACGCTGCTGTAAGCAACACATAATACTGATATCACAAAATCAATCATTTTAAGAAAGCAATGAAATACCTCTGTATATATCGCAAACTACTAAATAGTACTAAAATCAAATAAAATTTGATAAACAAACTTGGAAGTTGCTTTTCTTACAATATGCTTAATTTGAAACCATATTTACCGTGGCAGTATTTGCAATCAAGGATACTTTACAAAGTTCTCCAGTCTTTATTCAAAAGCAATTGTTTTACAATTCAATTCGCACCAATTGATAGAGTATAACTTAATCATGGGTATAAGCATCGCATACTTTAGTCTAGTTCGCATCTTATTATTAGAACGCATTAAAATTTCATCATCATAACAAACAAACGATAAAACTGTCTAAAAAACATATATATATACTATAATATAATTTACTTATGATAGCTCCTTGACAATCATAATAAATAGTTCACTGTGAAATATTATCTATAAATAATTAGTCCAGAACTTTAAAACACAATTCACGAGTTAAGCAACATAATCGTTTTATCGTTCACGCGATTTTAAGAAGATTAAAACTATTTTTAAATGACCTCCCTGTACTTTAAATATAAATATAAGCTTACGTTTTAGTGTCTGATAACACCATCATACTTTTCTTACAATACTCTCTGAAATGTTTTAATGTGACACTTTTTACATTTTTTGTTAAATTAACATACAAGTCAACTGGGTCTTGCAAGCATAGAGAGTTACCAAGATCTAAATAGCTTCCTCTAGGATTTTTTATGTAATACTGGTGCATTTCTTTGGGTAGTGTGTAGATTTCAGTAAAATATTCTTTTCTTACTTTGCATCCCATAAATGGGCTAATAACATATCGTCGGTAGTCAAAGTCCGCGTAAAATGTAAAAAATTCTACCAATAGGTAATGAATAGTTTTGGGCTCAATAGGATTTGCCATCGCTTCTACAAAATAATTTATCAAGAGTAAAACTTTCCTTAAACTAGACTAAACTATTAGTAATGCTTAGACAATACATGTACCTTGACATTCAGATTTCTCTGCTTGATGCAGCTGGACACTGGGTAAATGTGAATTTGCTTGTAAAGAAAATATCACGAGCCACGTGAGAGCTTCATCACTTATGTTACAGCCTCCATGTAGACTACAGCAAGATAACCACTTTTTCAGGAATAGAATCAAACGTCGGCATGGTTGATACTGCTTACAAAACATTCTGTAATTTAAGTATTCGCATGAGCCCGTTTTTTAACATACTTAACTTGTATCAGCACTATTTCACCAAAACTACTTACCGTAAAATTTTAGATTTTCTTATTTCCGCGTCACCGATTGCGCAAACATCGCATACCAAATGAGTTTCTTTATGACAGATTTGTGTTACTGTGTGTTTGTCTGGCATCACGTACCATTCCTCGGCTTCATTTTCTTCGACGTTATCAATGTCTTCTCGTTCAACTATATCAAGACAGTCACGTATGATGTTATATATGCATATAATTAATTATAATATTAAAAGAAATACTTGCCTTTATCAATTACTATATATACATTACTCTCACTGAAAGTCAATCCAATGCTTCTTGGTCCGAAAAAACGTACTTTGACATTACTAGTTAAGAATCCCAGAATGTTTTTTAAGAAAGCTTTCAAAGAAGTCTTTAGTCTCTTCTGAGTATTGGATACTAAAATATTCTCTGACAATTGATACAATTCGTCTATTACGACTTTAATATCTTTAAATAATTCTCCTGCTGGGACAGGTAGAGTTTCTACATAAAACAGCTTAGATTCCTTTAAGTACAAGTGCATTTGATGAAACGTATGATTAAACATACATCTCGATTTGGACACCCAGAGTGTGCTACATGCCATACACCCTTCGTATATTGGATTATTCAAGGTAGCATGGCTATGTAAGATGTGGTTGATAAATTTACTTTTATTCATAAATGACACACAGCACAACAGGCAGCAGAATCTGTTTATACTGTACCAATACCATTTGTCCATGTACTTTTGTAGTTCAAGGATCAATTCGGTTCTATTTTTTTTATTTTCTTCTGTTACTTCTAGTAATAACGTTTCAAGGTTGACCATTTTTATTGCGTTACAATAATGCATATGGTAAATCAATTCCTCTTTATCAGTGACTGTAAATATTTTACATATCAAGCAATAAAAACTTTTTCTGCCAGTGATCATATATCCATGGTTGAGTATGTCAGAACTATACATTCTTTCTTCAATATTGAGAAAATCTTTAGTGTCTACTTGTTCCGACGTAATTTTGTCTTGGTTGGTGTCGGATCTAGTATGTTTGGCAGGGTTCTGCTTGATGGCGTTGAGTGTGAGATTACAAATATTCGGTGGAATAACAAATGGTTTCGATGTCCCTTTGTTTTCTTTTTTATTACTAATTGAAAGCATATTAAATGCTTCAGGCAATAAGTTCTTCTTTTTATCCTTTGACTGTTTTTGTATAAGACTTTCTTTGATGCCATTCTCCATGTGTTTCCTGCCAGAGAAATGCTCCGTTAAATTGCAAGGATTTTCTAATTTTACATGACATATATTGCATGTCAAAAGCACGTCTGTAATTCCATTGTTTATGGATGTATCACTAACATTCTTCCAGCGAACTTTAATAGTTAGAAATGTGATTTCCTCGTCGACCAATATTAGATTGCATAAGGAAAATGTTTCGTATTCTTTAAAAGTGTTTGTGTGTGTCAATGCAGCATATTTCGTCCCACCGAAGTGAATTTTTGCTATACTCTGAAGCATTCGTTGAATATTTGCCTCGTGTTCTTTGCTTGAAAAGTGTTCTTTTACACTTTCTTCGGTGTATAGTATCACTTTGCAACAAAGACATCTTACGCCAATCATAGAGTTTGACAAATAATAAGTTTCATTTAATGAATGCTCGCTACTGTCCTTACGAGATGAACTATGATCATAACAATGTGGCACAATCATTCTTAAATCAAATGCGTTTCTATACTGACTGTTAGTTCTGGTTTTTGAATCATCTATCGCATTATGATTACTGATACCGACATTGACAGTGCAGGAGTGGCAGAGACTAGAAGATATATTACGTTGTATAATCTGCTGAGCTGTTTCATAAGACAAATCATCGCTTTCTATTGTTTTCCTTGTTAGTTTAGAATTGTCTTTTTCTAAGTTTGTATCGAAATTCGGAAGCGGCGAAATATCAGCTTTTCTTACTGCTTTTGTTGCATTATTGTGACGCCTGCCTTCAAGATGTTGTACGTCATGAGATAGCGAAGGCAAAGCACGAAAACAGACAGTACAGATCACAGTATTATAATCACCTACTATTATTCCTTCTTGCTGAAACCACTGTGTTCTTGCATTTTTTTTCATGCCATCATTAAGATATTTAGTTTTTTTACCCGAGCCAAAATGCTCGTCATTATGAAGAGTTTCAGTGGTAGCAAAAACTTTCATTTTTTCCATCGACATTGAGTTTTTCAATGCTGTTAAGTGATGATTGTCTTTGATATGTTTTAAAGCGGTTTCTAACAACATTCCGGAACATAGACAAATGTTGCAAGTAAAACATTCTGCTTTTCCTTGCACTATCCCATGATTCGAGTAACTGCTAATTATATCTTTTTCCTGTTGCGTCTTAACTTTACACAAAGTATTATCTCCAATGAAATTATGATTTGCATCGTGTTTTATCTCTTCCGCATTTACCATGGTCCGCTGCAATTCTACTATCTGAATCCTTTTAATGTGACGTTTTGCTTTAATGTGTTCTGCAATATTATGCAACGAGGAAAGTGTACATAAGCAGGCAGCGCAAATCAAATAAGATGATATTGTCGCTGTAAGTTTGTTTTCCAGTAAAATTTCCTTATAACTTTTCTCAGACTTATCGTCTTTCGAGTGATACGTGTTTATTAATTTTGAAACACTCAATGCGCTTGTATGATGTTTGCCTGTAATATGCTGCTCAATGTGATCCAAATCATCCAATGTTGCAAGAGTGCACGAACACAACAGACAGTTCACTTCCTTTATAGTATTTACAACTATTCCATTGTTTACCCATGTCTTACATTTCATTGGAGAGAAATTAACAAGCTTCGGGCTGCACAAGTATTCGTAATTTTGTATCAACGAAGTATGTTCTTGTGATTGGACATGCGACAAGGCTTCGTTCCAATTTTCAATAGGAATTGAACATTTGTAACAATATGGTTGTTCTTTGTGTAATGTGACACTGTTCCACAGCATAATTTTGAAAGTCTCATCTTTTTCCATTGCACTCTTTAAAGTTATAAATCAAATTCCAACACCAACACAAAATATTCAATTTCTTGGCAGAACTGCCTGCAGGACTCGATTTAAAATTGAAATGTATATCGTCGCCGAGTAAACCGCGGTTTGGCTGGTGTATACTAATATTTGTGTTTTGAAAATGAAAATGTATACAAAGGTAACTGGTTCAAATTTTTTTTTCTTAATGTTAAATTTCTTAGATCAGATAGGAAATATATCTATTAAAATTAAACGGTTCAGTTATATTTTAACACGTGTTCACAATAATTTCGGACCCACACACAATTGTGTGACAAGTTAACTTGTCGGATCGTATTGCCGTTTTTAATATTGCGATTCAAAAATATATATTCTTACTTATGCATTTTGTTGAATTTTCCAACAAGTTTTGTTTTTTCTATTCCAAATAGTTTATTTGTATTTTTCTACAAATACTAAAAGTGCAACCAATTCGTAATTTTATACAGCGGAAGACGCAAGACTATATTGTAGATTCCTTTGTGTTGAACAAAAGAGTGATGTATAGTTTTGAGACTGCATTAATTAACGTAGTACGTATCAGTCCGGATGCGGAAATTACAGTATTCGGTAGCGTTACACATATTTATTTGTATATAAATAATATTTGGAATTGTCTCCCGTGGTTTATTTATTATACCATTAATTTGTATGCATTTTAATATGTCTGTATTTGTATACTTAAATACAATAAGATATACTTAAACATTTTATACAATGAATTTTCAATGGAAATTATATATCATACATATATACATTCTGTACCAAAAGGCAAGTTTTTTGAACTTTGCATTTTTATATATATATAAAAATAGTAATATAATATTAATATATTAATCCTATATGAAATGAAGTTCGCTGTTCTATACTAAAATACAGATATGTATAGTTATTGTTTTCCATAATTTTAAAGTATGTAACAATGCCCCAGAGATTTATATTTATGAATAACTATACTCTTCTGTGACTATAATACCCAAATTATACTTGGCTGTCTTTTGTTGAATTTCTCAAGAAGAATATCAAATTCTCCAGGCTGAGAAGCAAAAATGCTTCTTTTTAAAAGTGCAATACCATTTTAAGTCCCAGACAATGAAAGAAAAAGCCGATTATCTCTTTGTCTTGAGCTACTAGGAAAGAGAGCGGTTCAGATTTTTGAACTGCATTGATCAACGTAGTCCATGTCATTCTGGATGCGGAAGTGGCAGTGGTTTCATTCGGTAGCGTTATTTCACTACGTGTCATCCACGCAAATCAGACTCTCCTAATCGCTTTAAATGTCTGCCTCCACCACTCAGGAATTTCTGGTGTCGAGTTCTTCTGATTCTGGAAGGTAGCGGGGTCACAGACCTCGTTTGCCGAAATTACCGACACGAGCAGCACCCAGTCATTCGTGTGTTCAAGTTGAATACCCACAAGCGTGTACAGCTTGTTGGATTTCATAAGAACCGTAAGCATATGCATACACGTTTTGCATCTGTGCTTTTTCGCGAACCATTTATGCTTAGCGAGAATTAAGATATTAGTACAAAAACGAGCTGAATTTGTTAGGATCGAATGAATGAAAGCTGGCCGAAATCTATAACGGAGATTTGTAATTCTAGCGAGTATTTAATAGTCTAAATTAATTACTGTCAATCACAGTTTCCTGCTTTTGAGTTAAGACAATAACAATTAATGAGTAGATTGAGTGGCAGTTAATGAAACCCATTCATTAATAAAGCGTGGAGAAGTCTAACCTTCTCCAACATTAAACTACTAACCACAAGGATTTTGTTTATAGTGGATGTTTGTGTTACTCGAGTAATCCAATGATATTTCATTTGCAGCACCAAAATGCGAAAACTAAAAGGCAAGACAAAAGAAACGAACAAACAGAAGAAGGAAAGGAAAAAGGAATTCCTAGAGAATAAACAACGCGTGTTTACTGTTGTATTGCCAACAATGGCTGCGGTGTTTGTGATAATTGCAGCGTACGTTTATATCAAGACCCGTCCAAAAGTTATAGAATATTAATTGCATTCCAATTTCATTACTGCGTCGGCTAATACCACATATTTTATAAATATGTCGAAAGTTCCTGCATTCATTGTCACGATTCAAATTATGCTCGACAAGAATTGGAAAGCAGCCCGTTATTTTTCATTCCATGATCGACCGTGTATCACGGACTGTGTAACTGTGTAAAGCATTTAGGATAAATGCGACATTACACTCGACGAATATCATGTAGCGACTACGAATAAGTTTTTATTATTATATACAATATGAGAATTAAGATATTTATATTATTGTACAACATTGTCTATATTAAAAATAGTCTCTTTTTAAATTTGTACATTTTAATGTATCTGTATACTTCACTGTGATCCTAAGCTCTGTTTAATATATATATTTATATATGTATATTTATTTATACACAAAGTGTTTATTGACCCGTGCAAAATATGATGTATGATAATATATAGTTTTGCACATAGAATTGCTTCCTTAATACTCTCAAATGTTTAATATTATTTTTCTACCAATCTGACACATTCTTTTCTCGACAACATTGCGCGATTATATAAACTTATCGCACTTTCAAATATAATTATTCTCCCAATGAATATTCAAAAGAGCGTGTATCAGGTTGCAAGGGACGCGATATATTCTCGTAGCGTTTTCTGTCTTTCAGGAGTTTCATTAAGTCAAATGGAAGCGATAGGAGGCGATTATGACACACCAATGGGAAGCCACCACGCATATGAGTACACGTGTATTGAATCGCCGGCTTCGAGTTTTGTTTCGTGATCAAGCCTTTGGTTATTCGTGTTAGAATGAAAGAGACTGCAATGCAACTACCATTAGCGATACTTTTGGTGCTCGTCTTCCATACAAGTTTTATACACGGTATATAACAAATGCCAATTGTATGTACAAAGGCACCACGAGAATGTCGTAGCATATACATTGTTCTCTCCAAGAAATTAGTATAATACAACATTCGGAGTATCTTTCACTAACACTGCTCGCAGTGCAATGAAATATTACGATCTTCCAATTTCTTACTCAATTTTTGTATCTCGTTTTTTTATGCACGCACATAAAAATATTGAGAGTAATCTAACCTATTAACTTCAGTGTCAAATCTGTCAAAGTGGTGCAACATTTACGCAACATCTACTTTATTCATTCAAAAACGAATTTTTTATGCTCAAGCAATTTGTTTTCAATACAAGAATACATGTTTCAATGAAACATAACTCGTTGAGTGCTATACAATGATTCGGAGTGTGTATCTGCATATGTGTTAATTATTACAGGTAGAGGCACACAGCATGTAACATGCGGCTCCTCGTTGAAGTTACTAAATGTTGACTTCAAAGTTAGACTACGCTCGCATGACATAGCTTACGGAACTGGCAGTCGACAGCAGTCCGTCACAGGAACGGACAGCAAGGAGGATGGGAACTCGTATTGGGTTATAAAAGCTGAAACTAAGAAACAGTGCGTCAGAGGGTATGTATTTAATGACTATTAAATAGTATTGCTTCATCGTTAAACAATACTTATATGATAATCATCTACACAGGGAACCAATCAAGTGCGGTGATATAATAAGATTAGAACATATTGGAACAAAGAAAAACCTTCATTCGCACGAGGTCAGTTCTCCTCTCAGTTATAAGCAAGAAGTATCTGCTTACGGAGACAGCAGAGGAGATGGTGACACGGGCGATCACTGGATGGTAGTGTGCGACGATGACTTTTGGAGGCGAGGCGAATCCATTATGTTCAAACATATTGACACAGATGCGTAAGTATTACTGCTTTCTTGCGCGAGTAAGTCAATATACTATTATTTTGGATTTAATATTATTATTCGTATAACTGTGACAAACTGATTTATTTGACAGATATTTGGCTATTAGCGGAAGAGCCTATGGTAGTCCAATTCCTGGTCAATTAGAGGTAGTAGGAGAATACTCTCCGAGTAGTCCTCACGTACAATGGATGGCAGCAGAAGGAGTATTCATACATCCGAACGACTTTAAAGCACAACATAATATACACACGGAATTATAAAGAATATTATCCATAGGGAGAATATTATTTAATTGACTGTGCGTGGTAAGTGAAATTATGCGATATGATGAAATAGTGAAATTAATTTCGATACAAAGACGTTACGCGTAACATTGTACTGTCATTGTTTTAGACCAGCTTGAGTTTGTTGCAGCATGTCTCGAGGCATATGCAAATGTAAGTAGAGTTAACGAAGATTCATATCCAAGAACTTGTAAGAGAACTTTGATAATTCAAGACCTATTGTCATACTCTATACATATAATTACATTCAATTACATTTGGATGACTATGTTTCCCGAAAGTTAACGAGGGAAAGTGAATAAATGCACGTTACATTCTTGACGGATCAAGAATTCACTGGACACTTTCAGCGTATTCTTAAGTGCTAAAATCTTCCAAATAATAGCAAGTTGTTCTTCTAAATGCTGTTGAAACTATACTGCGTTTGAGTAACTTCATCTCGTGCGTGTGATAATGTGTAAATGCGGTAGACATTAGTAATATTTATTACGATAGTCCAATGTATCATAGTACGTTTAACTTTATCTTTACTCAATAGCCTTTGTATACAATTTGTATGTGAGGTGCACATTATTGACAATAGCAGTTCACAAGTAAAATATTTGGTATCGCATCAGACTTCTTTCAACTGGTACTTCCCATTAATGTCCCTTGTCCCTATTAAACCATTGTACGGGAAAATGATATTGGAAAGTCCATAACTACCAAATATTTCGTGAAGATTTTGTTTTCCTGTTACATTTGCATACTTCTGCTTACCCGATCTGCAGCTATGTAACTTCCATATCCCATAGACTGCCGATATACATGAAATAGAAACAAGCATATCAAATACTGTTACTAAGAATACACTGATATTTTCTCTAGAATATAGCAACTTGACAAGCGCAACAGGAAAGCAAAAATTTAGGAATATATTGACCGAGTCTGTATCCTTATTTAGCGTACGATTGATATTTTCATACAAGTAAGGGCCTAACGTCCATAATGAGTATGTACACGTTAATGTTGTGTAGAAACAAAATAAAATGAAATTGCCCATATTCTGCTTTAGTACGCAAGCGCCTACAAAGAAGCAATGATGATCTCTAAAATGGAAGCATTTCTTGCAAAAGATACAATGCTGCGTCAATCTGCAAGTATAGCACTGACACTTATCGCAGTACCAAAATCTGTAGTTCAGATTTTGATAGATTTCTGCGGAACATGCCAGTTTTTTTTCATATATAAGCTTGTTACCCATATCACGAACTCTCATTGTCGTTGCTTTGTAACTTATCGTATATAAAGAGTACCAATTCAAGTATGCTTGTATACTGAGGAAACTAAAAACAGGGCTGACTTTCTCATTGATAAATACAGTGAGACTAACGACTATCAAGCTGAATAATAATGTTAGTAACGGGCAGAACTTGACAGCGATTAGAAAGAATTGTCTCGCATTACGCGTTTGCGACATACCTTAGAATATACAATTTAGAGTTTGTTGGGAAGATTTGTGGGATAAAACGTTTGGAAAAGACTGTAGTGTTCTTAAGGGAACTGTTGTTCACATGGGTTATTTGAGAAAGTGTGATATTCAGTTATACATAATTTATAGTTGATTCTGCTCCGTTCCAATTGCGGTCCATTTATCTTCTTGATTTATGTCATAAATGCTCTATAAAAAAAGTAGATACAATATTAAAAACATCCAATGAATCACAATAAGCTTTGGTCTAATTAAACTGTCGATTCCCGAAAAAGAATCAAAACAGAAAAGTCATCACCGCCTAAAAAGCGGTTATGCTCTTTTCACGACGATGTTTATACAAAAAGCATTTAAACATGCATGTGTTTGCAATGCAAATAACTTCGAGCTTAAGAAACAAAATAAGATGAAATAATGAGTCAGGAAATAATCGTGTTAAAAGATATTTGAAGGTTGAAGACCTGTCACCAAGGTAACATAGTGTTCACTGACCTTGGCTGTAAATATTTTGTGATCCTTCACATCGTACGAGTGACCGTCTCTTTTTAATGAAAAGGCAATAATGGAAATGACGCATCATACATACGCTTTATTATCGTGTCTTCCTTTACACTAAATAGTTTGTATTTCAAGGAATCGGCATACAAGAACGGATGAACAGAGCCGGCACATCACGCCAGTGTATACTATGTACATATGTAGTATATCGTAGTATATAAATTATCGATGTCTACATATAAAGTTGAGCATCACTGGCAATCAACAATATTTATATATTTGTATAATAACATTATCGCAATTTATATATATGTATAACAGTGAATATTTATTTGAATTCCTGTCTTATCGTGATTCATTTATTACCGCAACAAAGTCAAGTTTTTGTTAAACATATTTAGGTATTAATAATGGCATGCAGTAAATGTACTCAGATATTTTGTCATACGCATTTTATGTGTTTGTGTACATTTCTAAAAAAACAACTATTATATACTGAAAGATTCGTAGTACGCATTTTAATATTTCTCTATTTGGGCAAGTCGTTATAATTTAGTTCTATACTTCACATGTATAATAATTACAAGGATATAATAATATTCTTAGTGAATTCGCGATGGGAAATATACATTACATTTTGTACAGGGAAAGTTAAGAATCCTATGATTCTTAATCCGCCTTGCCTTTTTTCTACGAATAAAATAAACAGGAGAAATACATATCTCCTGAACGACTGAATCAATTCGCTTGATTCTTTGCTCATTGGATTAAAAAAAATCATCGATAAAATACAAAATTCAGAAATAAACTTTTGGTGCTGTAAATTTTTCATAAATCGAGGTGAAAGTTTTATAGCGGACGAAAGCCGCTACACTTCGGGATAAGTTCCCCGGTAGTCGCCCGCTGTACTATATATACTACTACTTGGCTCGAGACTCTGCCGAGTCTCCTGATTTGTATTGAATATTTATTGCTTTTGATCATTTTCAAGCGTAACAATAACGTTCACACAACTATTTATGAACAAATATAAGTTGTAGCATCGATGGGAGAACATGTTTACCAAAACTGTATCATATTTTGATTCTATTTGACATTTTTTTGTAAGCTTTCAGATGTCTATTTTAACGAGTAACTCGATCAGTTATAACATTAACTGTAGTTAAAAGGTTTAGAATCGAAACATCCTCATTAACGTGTACTGATTCTCATGTAAAGTCTGCCAAAAATTTTTTTACGGATATGTACATTTATTTTACACCTCATTCCGAACTTCCTAATGATATATATACACCTAATACCGTGTTCCATCACGAAACTATGCAAACTGCTAGTCTAAATAATTGTGCATCGCTAATTTGTCAAATAAGTATACAGCTCTTAAATTTTTAAGTATCTTCAACGAAATCATCGTTTTCTAAATTACATTATCCCTAAGACTATATTCTACATTTATAAAACTATACAAATATTCAGCAGAATTGGTTGCGTGTGATATCAAAATATACCGATATAGTAAAACAATTCTTATACTATAAGAATGCTTTCATTCAATTGCCATGAGTGTAAAAAAATATGTAGTTAAGGATCGAGATTATTTTCTATCTGTAAACCGCGAGCATGTACCAAAGTGATGCTATTAAACGGTGATTTATAGGTTGATCATTCCTTCTTGCCGAAGATGTTATAGAAAGACTTCACGATAATTCTCCAATAGGAGCATTTTGTAGCCATAAGTCGTGTATGAAGTCATACAGATCGTCACTGACAGCCACCTGTGAAAAACAATCGAATGTCTTTCTTTCCAGAATAATGTCTTCAAGTCTTGTACGCATTATTCAACATACCTTGTACGGAGTTGGATTTAAATTTCTCTTATGATCGTTCCTAAGTGTTTTTAGAGATTCCTGGACTCTATCTCGTATTTCTTTTAGCGAGGGCAATGCCTCGCAAAGTTTTCCATTTTTCCAATACACCTATCAAAACCATTTTGTTATTATAATATCAGATCTCTCGAGTCATTTTTATATAATCGAATTTCATATAATCTAAGTTTTGTTACCTTGTACAGAGGCTTCACGCGTGATGGGATAACAAAGGCCCTCGTTGATTCTTGAAAAGGATGTCTGCAGAGTACTTTCTGTTTGACTTGTGGAACAGGTTCCGATGATCTTTGCAGTAAATCAATCAAAGCATAACCATCTGCTCCGTATAATCTGTATGCGGCCTTTTTGCCAGGTATTGTCACCTTTCCTACTTCTTGGCTCAGTTTAATTCTCGGTTGTCCATTGATCTCAACCATTTTGTAAACGCAACCCAAAGCCGGTTGTCTCTGACAGGTGACAAGATGCGTTCCAATACCAAAGCTATCAATTTTGTGACTCTGAAAGAAGAATTCACACATTAATTGAAGTACAATCGCAAACCAATATTTAAAGGGAAACTTTTTCCATTTGAGAGATTGAATTAATCATTCAATCTTACCTGTTCATTAAGACTTAATATTGTTTCCTCATTGATGTCATTTGATGCACAGATCATCAGTGTTGCGAACCATGGTAAATCATACCTGACAGCAATCTTTTCAAAAATATCTCTCGCTGCATTGCTCAAATATGCAAGGTCGCCGCTGTCGATTCTTATTCCGATTGCTCTGTAGCCTAAATCGTTTAAGGCCAGTGCCACAGCGCAGAAGTTTAACAGTCCACTCCTAATTGTAGGATGATTCTTATAAGCTCACTAATATTTCAACCACAGATACTCATGCAATGCTTAGTGTTCACCCTGACATTCCGCTGTACGTATATGTATTATAAGAATTTCTTAAGTATGACAATAAACTTTTGTGATAGGAAGTCCTGCAAAATGTTACCTGTATTTTTAATTGTATGTTTTAATACTTCCCCTTTTGTATTAGGCTAATTTTCAGATATATAAAATACCAACCACCCTAAGCCACATACACAGATAACAAATGTCTAATTTGTCTACTAGAATTAGTATACCGAAAAGTCATATTGCCCGATACACAGGCGTGATGATTATTTTACATGTGCTAGGTTTTCATTGTAAATCGAACTGCTGTTTTATGACTCGGATATTCTATATTGGTAATTCAAAATGAATGCAAGTGTTCCGTTACGTGTGTTATCGTTTTGTGCCCTTAACAATGACTATTAAGTTGAAGGGCTGAATTGGGAAGGGTACTATATAAGGTCATGAATTGCCGATCTGACCAATAATTTGGAACGCAAAGACATTATTTCCTTGAGGGCCTGTACTTTGATAGCCATTTTAAGGAAGTAATATGATGAAATGAAGTGTACAATTTACAATTCGTCTGCTCTCCAGAACGATCCTTTCCTTTTTCATAATTGGACAATTTACCAAAAATATATAAGAAACAACATACGAACGTCTTTTGCATAAATATGTTAATAAAAACTTCTTTCCACAACGGGGGTACTTTGGATTGTTAGCAAAACTTTGTGCACACACACTTATAAACTAAGTTCTTCCAAGTATTTGTTATAGAAAGAATATGTTTGCAACTTGTCAATTATTTTAGATTCAACGATACAA
Source organism: Ectemnius lituratus (assembly GCA_910593735.2). NCBI lineage: Eukaryota > Metazoa > Arthropoda > Insecta > Hymenoptera > Crabronidae > Ectemnius > Ectemnius lituratus. The sequence goes on from OU343037.1 coordinate 5,192,879, forward strand.
TATGGTAGATTTGAAGAAAGATCGTTCGAATCATGGAAAGCAAACAAAGGGGATAATATCGTACCTCACATAGAGCTCACCCAATTCGCCTCGTCTTAAAAAGCCATTCTTGTGATGAGAAGTTGATTCAGATTTAATCGGATTGTTTCTCACGCCATTTTGGGCATACGTAGTGGACCCATTTGTTAGAAGCTTATTCTTTACGTTTAGGCTGGCTATACGTGCCCTCTTGGCTGACGCTTCAATGCTATAAACACACTTGTGTTAGGCTGCAGTGTGTAAAGATACCATCATGCCTGCTTTATGGCTACATAAACGATTCATTAGTGACTCAATCTATTCAGACAAAACTCTCTTTTAACGAGATTTCAATCTTTTTATCCTCATTTGATTTAAACACTGTTATTGTGTTCGTGGTAATAAAACACGTTTCTCTCATCGTGCTATAAACGCATTATGCAGTACAGTGATGTTGCTATTTCTCCATTCTGCTTCATGTATGTCTGCAGTAGGCTTTCGTTGGTTGTGTGTGGTGAATTTGGGTGGCTCTAAGATAAATCTACTTTTATCCTGATGACTACAACTACAACTATACTATTTTCGATTTAATTAACTAACATCAACTACCAGTTTGAACAAGTCCCAACTTTTCTAAACACATCAACATATACAACTGTACAACCTCTACCTATATGTATTAATATAGATCAGAATCATGCATAAGAAAGTTATTTTACACTGGCATTGATATTGAGAGAAGCTAAAGAGAAGATAGAAAGTTCTCATTCCGTACTTTATGGAAAGACATTGACGTATACTTTATATACAGAGCGATACGTATGTATCTTTGGAAATGTATACTTTGTGCCTGGTATAAATGAGTAAGGAGTATAGGAGAGAGTGTCACAAGCACGATAGATAAAAGCAAGACTAACAGTAAACTTATTAATAATGATACAGAGTCATACCTTTTCACATCGTACGTGTCTACAAGGGCAGTAAATCTCTCTGGGAAAGCAATGGCATAACTAATTAAAGCAGCTAACTCTCCACTAGAAGCCTCAGAAACTAGTGTTCCTACATCTGCTGCTATGTTGTCCCGATGTTTGAATGCTAGTTCCAATAGATCAAACATTTCTCCTGTTTGCTTATGAGCCAGCATCTGTGGAATCCCATTGTATTAGTACCAATCTTTTTTTTACTCTATTTAATTAAAATCCTATCATTTCCCGCGGATAATACCATGCGCGTACTTTTGATTGCAGATCATCCAATCCAGTGAATGATGTAATATATGCATGTGCGTGTGTCCCATTCACAGGAATGTTGTATAACTTTCCTGCTAAAACATTACTGGTGCCATCAAAACCACCTGGAACAGAAAAAAATATATCCTGTGAATTCGAATGATTTTTTCATTGTTATATGTAAGAAGATGAGAATTACTATGTTAATTACATGTCCCTTCTTTATTACATACTAATTTCATTAAACATACTGGGGTGGGTTTTAGGGGTGTTTGGGATCATTATATTATTTTTTCTAAGATATCAAAGAATACTTTTGCCGAATTTCGTACGGATTCGTTGAACGGTATAGGAACCGTTGCGGAACATATACAGATATTTTAATTTTTAAAAAAATTTCATCATTTCATTTGTTCAGTAATTTTCGCGACAAGTCGGAGCAAACAAACAATCAGAAAATGTCTATATATTTATATATGTAAAAAAGAGATTAACTTTTCTAATAAAATTAAGTACCGCCAATAAAATTTGTAATGTTGAAAAAGTGCAAATAAATCACGATAAACAATATTAACATATTTGCACTAAATATATTCTTTCCAACAATATGTATATATATGATAGCATACTTCTATACACTTAACATGACTTTTCAAACTGTTACTCATCATGCAGACTATACTGCCTAGCACGGAACAGTACGGTGTATTGATCTGAGTTCACTGAAATTACTAAGTAAAGGAATAGCTGTGCCTGACACAATTTCTCTGTATAAGGAACTGCTATATCTATTTGTTATTATAACAAGTATCCTGTTATTATAATCTATTAATTGTTATGATAGAAATTTGAAGACTCACCGATATAGCTGTATTTTGATGCGCTCAATCCACCATCAGGGCCTTGAGCTCTTCTGAGGCCAAACTCTAGCAACGTTACATTTTTTCCAGCAACCATTCGGTATCTGGCTGCATTAGTTGCCATTAAGCTCGCGTAGTTAACTAATGTTAACAGCGTTGTTTCCAAAAGTTGTACCATTATTAATGGACCTTCTACTCTTATTAATGGTATTCTGCGCAACATACCAATCTCTGTTCAAGTCTTAATACACTTTAGGTTTTATCATATATACATCTAATGCTGATAAGAATTCAAATGTTATTTCTAATCGTTCTCTTAGGTGCAAGAATTGTTCTCCTAAATGATGATAATTATGATGAATGTTAAGATACTTCGACAGTATATAATCATTATGGAAATATCGCAGGTGTTACTCACCTGGGAAATGCGACCGAACCTTCTTCCATTGCATATATTGTAACATCTTTTGGAGTAAGGCTTTTCAGGTATTCAAAGAACTCTTGATCGACAGAAGCAGGCATTGTTGATTTCAGGTACTTTATATCTACGTGAAGTATCAATTGTTGAAATAAAAATGTATCGGCGAAGAATAATTATTCCCTATTGTTGCATTTATTCTTACCACTAGAAGAGTAGTGGAATTTCTTCAAGAACTTTATACACTCTTCGAGCCCAGCGAATATAGTGAATTCTCCTTGGAAAGGGTTTTTGCGAAAATATAAATCAAACACCGCATGATCATTCATTTTTCCACTTTTCCAATATGCGTAAGCCATTGTGATTTGATATAAGTCTGAAAGTAAACAACATTCGACATAAATACAATGCTCCCAACCAAACTGTACGAATACCATAAGAATTCTCATAGAATCCTGTTTCATTATTCCTCGCTTAATAACTCTTCATCAACAAATTACGAAATAACTATATTACACAATCGTTTGATATTGATATACCCCAACACTCAAGCATGATTAGCCAATATTGGCTATATCAAAGGAATATTAAAATAGTTGGATGAAAGAAAGCGGAGAATGCAGGAGGCAAAAAGAAGAGATCAAGAAGAATCGGCGATCGAAGGGAAGTAAGAGTCGGTGAACCCAATATAGCCGATTCACGTGGTAAATATTTTGAACCGCCAAGCGTTGCATCACGAATCAGGAGTGAAGGTGCATATACTGCCGCGCGCATAGGCGATAAGTGGGAAGGTGAATAAGAAAAAAAAAAAGAAAGAAAGGTGCTAAGAAGAATTCTGAAATGTTTGAGGTTGGTGATTAGCGAATCGGAGTTTGACTTAGTATCGCGGTATCGTCGTGACAATGGTAATTGGCGGATACCTGTCAGCAGTGGCTGAACAACACAATTCTGCTGCGAGTGGCACCATGCCTGACCCTCGTCGTCCGACATCTTCCACGGGTTCTCGCTTGGCTCCGCTCAGAAATAAGGTGAAAAAAAAAGGAGGCTGAGGAATGGGGGGGTGTCGTGCGTGTTTGCCACGGCGAGTCAGAGGGACGACTGGACGAACACGTCCCGTACACTGTTACCGACGAACTAGCATCTTACAGGCACGTGAACACTGTAATATACTCGCTCTCGTGGTCCTCCGCGCGGAATCGATAGGAACGTTTGAAGGACGGGCGCAGAATATATGTTAACGCACGCGGCGCCCGCTTGTTTCACCAATCCCGGCGACAGTACGACCGCCCATTAAAACATTAGATATACCGACGATTGCCTTCTGTATTACGCTGGCTAATTGCACATTGCACGCGTCTCTAGATCATCGAGAACTTGCAGCAGCACCAGCAGCAGCAGCAGTGTCCACTTCGATCAGAGATAAGCTTTATTGCATAAACGAAATTGCGGTCGCAACATGAGCGGTTTCATCGCTCTCCATCGGTGCAGCAGGTCCTTACCTCGGCAATATAGTCTATATCGGTTAAGAGCCAAGCCAATTACACGGTGGGTTAGCTATGCAAACAGATAACACGCGGATATACCGGTATTTCTAAATCCTAGCTTTATTCGTCTCAATGCCTGATATTATCGATGACGCGCGCATTGCTTCCCTTGAAACCCTGATGAGTACCGGCCGATCGAAGATCTTGATCTTGGAAACTATCGAATCGTAATTGATATTTCTGATTTATTAAAGTTTCTTCGTCTATAATAGAAAACAGTAATACGTGTTAATGTATGGCATGAATATTGTAAGGTAACAAGGTATTACTTCTTATCAACAACAAACACGAGTTGTGCGAATGCGGAAATAGAGTATGGGATGTTTATATGCTGATGAGTTAAGTGACTTGATGATGTCATATATATCTAGGAATGTGTTGATTTTGAATGGTTTTACTTCTTCGATTTTGTAATCGTTGATTTTGCAGCGTGCCCTTTCTCGAATCGATTAGTTATCTTTTTAATGGATCCTTAAAGAAAGTTATTACTTTCTGCGATACTCGATTGTCGTCTTACTTTATGCGAATCTCGCGCTGATATAAACGTTTATGTATCCACGACTTTGCGCATCTCAACGCATCTCAAGAATTTTGCTGATGTCACTCCAACACATAATCATGTCTTATTTCTGTTGTATGAACGTGTAAAAGGATCAGCGGAAATGAATTGATATCGCTTTCTGCTTATCACTTTTTATTATACACTATACATAATGATGCACCGAAAAAAGCTCCGGTTTGTTATCAACTTGACGAGTGGATCATATAAAGTACATATCTCAGCTTAATACATAGAGGCAAAAAAAGATTTATCATTATATACGGGGTCAGTAGGTCGATGAATATTCTTCCACTCCCCCTAACTGCTACTTCATATCGTGATTCCATTGATGGAGACCCAAATCCCTACTAATATGGCTGACAACATTTATTTGTCTGTCTGCATCCTCACGAAGAACTCGCAAAACTCTGCCGTATAAATTTGTGATTTAGGCAAACCATAAGCTATGAAATATTGCAATTTTTAATAATTATACAGTGTGTATCGAAAGCTATTGCTAAATTTCAATATAGAGTGGAGGTATATGCAGATTTTGGCGACAAAGATAGATGCTACGGCTTAATATTATTTAAAGTAAATTATTATTAACTATTAATATAAATAAGGGTAAAGGGCTGAACGTTGTTAGAAGATATTTGCAACAATCTATTATTCTCGAATCCAAATTATTATTATAACGAGCATGCAAAAATGACAACCGATCGAAACCGAGTAGGACAGCTGGTACAATATAAAACCATTTTGAAGCTCGTTAAAGATAACTAAGTATAACATTTTACAGATCGCTGAAACCCATAGGAACAAATATGTTCGACACAGATTGCAGCGGCGCGCAATGATAAACTAAAATTTCGTAATATCTTGAAATACCCACGTAGACTGCTCGATTTTGCTGGTGGGGATGGTTTGTATACACTTCTAGTTCCATTGAAATATGAACCCTACCGGAAATTAGATGAACCTGTACAGTTTCAGTTATCGGTGTACTTGAATAGTGAAGTTAATGTGACTACATTTATAGGATTGCAAAGGGAAATATCTGACATCGAATGAAGGAAAGGAGCACAAGAGGTCATTTACAATATAGGTAAAGCTAGGTTGAAAGGCGTGCACGACCAGGATGAATATTCGTTGGCAGAAATAGTTTGTAAGTGCGACCCAATGAGGGAAATACTTCGATTAAACACCTATCGTTAGGGGCAACACGTTCTCTTCCCTGTGTGACCTTCCTGTATTACGGCATTGCAGTTGTCTTCCATTAGGAAAGAGTGAGTGAGAGAGGCAACAAATTTTCAGGGGGCAAGAAGAAAAATCCCCCAACTATATCTATGCGGCCCATCGCACTGCCGTATCGCTCTATTTCAATCTTGCGGATCTCGTGCAGCAGCAACGGCGCTCGCGCGAGTGCGGACTCATTAAATCGGAGCACCCGGCACCGCCGGGATGAGAAACGTCGAACTATGCAAATTTGCATGTTCTTAAACACAGCCGCTGATAAAGAAAAGTTGACAAACCTAGACGTACAATCAAAGAACATGCACGCTAATAATTTTCAAGTTCTCGTTAAAGCTCGATCGTATTCCTGGAATCATAAAAGAGTTTCATCATAGTCGATAGACGAAGAAGGTGGGTCTGCTCGAATTTGTAATTTCTCCCGATCGAATTCGCCGCGAAGTGAAGTGAATGTATTCTATTTTAAGCGCTAAGTCACGTCCTCTTGTGTCTTCCAAGAAGTATATGCAGAGGGGTCAGGCCAATGTACCGACGTCACCTTCTCTTTTCGAGTCGTGCGTCTGACGCTGCGCTCTGAGAGGAACCCGTTGTCATGTCTCCGTATCGTTAATTTTAGCTTTTAAAAGCCCTCCTTTCGGACCGCCTGTACCGATTCTTCGATCACTAAGTAGTAATTTATTGATTTCAATTCCTTCCCGTTCGATATCATTCGCAATCGTTGCTTTCTATTCCGAAGTCTTAAAGGTACATTTTTACCATCAACATATATGATTCATGAGTGTAGAGCAGCCGGGCCCTTCGCCCCAATTAGGTTGGAACATGCTCGTGATTCGTTCATCATTAGTCACGCGGCAGAAAGACGTGACTAATGAATTATGAAGGTTGAGCTTTCTGTAATATTCAAGGTCAAGTACATTTACACGCAGGGAGGATGAAGTCTACAATGCACCTTGTCTGATTAATTTGCTGAAATAAATCATATCGGAACAAGGCTTTCATTCTATTTCTAATGGTTCATTGTCGCTTTTGCGTTCCATTGGTATTGCTAAAGCGAATCATTTTCTAAACTGGTTCTCCAGAAGCTATCTACAATGCATCCTGTCCGAATGGTTTGCCCGAGTAAACCAGCATATCGGAACACAGCTTTCACTCTATTTCTAATACTCGTCTATCGCTTTTAGGTTACACTGGTATCATTAAAGTGAATCATTTTCTAAACTGGTTCTTCAGGAATTGTCGCGGAGTGTCAAATCTGGCGTTCTACATGAGGTTACATCATAATCATAGCAATAATATCATGGCCTCGTATATTACATTGGAAGTGGAACTGTTCCGATTGCTTTGCCTTCTCGGTTGCGGATAATGGACCGCGTTCGTTGTCGTTACGCATTAGTCACGCTCGTTGTAAGTACGTGAGATAAATGACAGCGTAGCGGAATTGCTCAAACGAAACGTTTCCGTTCAATCGGCAATAGAGTAAAAGTGGAATCATTTAAGCCAATGTATTATCGTGTCAGGTCGAAGTTTAGTCTATTCATATAAACTGCAATGCGTTGATAAGGTCATTGCTCGTTAAATACAAAGTAGGGAGTACTGCATCCATCGTTCCTATTTCGATACACTGTGCTTTCGGGCTTTCACGCGTTATCTCCCCCTCGATGTTCTTCATGCACGAATCGTAAGTTTCCGGCGTCCGTACTGTACAGTAAACGCGCGCATCTCCTCCGATGTCTGGTGTTATTGCCCGTGAATAGTGCGCGTAATTTTATACAAAAGAATCGATTGTCACTGACTAATTACGCAGTGTAATTAGGTACTAATAGGAATAACTCGAGGCGATAAGAATAAATGAGAACAGAACTAATGAGTGCGGCTTTGATTAAATAAGAGGAGAGACAATCAAAGTTTTATACAACGTGTTTATTATGTGTCACTGTTGATATTGGTGATGATTCGTACTTGCGAAGTCTACAAATAATCATTTGGTATTCATCTGCTGTATATAGTACGCTACATTTGTTTCCTCCATTAACTGGCACTTCTGAAATGTTATTAGTCACTAGTCAAAACGCTAGTTGCCTCTGGTCTACGTGGGCCGATAGAAAAATACTCAATTTTTGACTCTGTACTGCAGGGTTCGGCGTAATCCCATCCTCAAATTTTGCATAACTGTGCATATTTCCCGTTCATCCATTGATCGCGTGATTAGTTTCATTTCGTTCCTCTCTATCCATAATCATTGACTTATTTTAAAAAGTTTCGAGGTTTAGGTGGTCACTCATCCCCGCCCACAATCAATCACCACAAAATTTTGCCGCTTGAATCAGAAAGTTTGGATCGTCATGGGCCACATTGGGTTTATCAAAAATTGATTATTTTTTGTCGATATATTGTTATCACTTTCATCTAAAACCTATATGTAACAGGCAAGCGTCCGCAAAAACGTAATCGGAAAATACGTTGCATCCCCTGTAAGCTAGGGTGACCTATGACATGTACCTTTTATTTATTTCATCATCTATCATCAATGAAACTACCAGCTTGGATTCATCCTTATGTAAATGAGAAAAATGTATCACAAAAATAGAAGTGTAAGCAACGTCGATCAAGAACATTTCATGCCATCTGATACTATAAAACTATTAATACATCATTTAAAAAGAAACAAACAAACAAATCTAACACATTTCTATCAACTAACGCGACAAATTGTTGTTAATCCACGATGTCCATACGTCTACTTAAACGTCTAATATCACATAAACAAATATGAATATCCGTTGAAATATATTCGAATAGCGTTAATGAATGCGGATTAAATTCAGTCTTACTAAGTTCGCTACTATAGTCGGTATCACTAGTCTGCCTACTCCTAAAAATAGTTATTTGGTATAATTATGGGGTGCGACAGTTAAATCGATATATCGCGAAATATATTCGAACGACAGCTTCTTTGTCGAGTCTCGTCATTTGTATATCAAGATCACCAGTATAAAATTTGGTCACCCTACTACTCTATTATGCGACGATTCTGATTAAATATGGTTCACTTTTTCACATTGTTGTATTAATTGGTTGGTTTACGCTGGCTTGCATTCACGCTGATCGTACGAGATAACCGTACGATCTATTCTCCTCAGTTTTTCAACTATGGATTTTAACGCGCGTGCAGATGCGTATGATGTACGGAAGCACAGGCTACGGACTACAACTCCGCGAAGACTCGTCTAGACTTATCTAAGACCTCGTAATGCTACTCAGACTTTAGTTAACATTTACGTCGTTACACTCCTGCTGCTTTAAAAGAATAACATTGTGATCGTTTTGTCAAGTCGTCTACGGACCCTACGTATTCACTTACATTATGTAATACTGCAATCGAGTAGACTAGAGCTACGTTTCACGACGGTACAGGTCTCAATATCGAATACCACTCTTACACTTAATCGTTAGGCTAATTTGACACAGTATTTCCGTATACAGTCTTACAATGTTACTCGGTATGATGATGTTTCGTATTGTGCTAAAAATATGTCGCCAACTACAAAATTTCTCTTCGAAGTCCAACGATTCTTCATGCCTTTGCCTTTTTTCTCTTTTTTCTTCTTCTTCTTTGATCAAATATATATCTCTGCGTCAGACATGTCGAATAACATCTCCGATTTGTCAATATAACGCGATTTAAATCAAGGTCAGTAAAGTGAAGAAGATAAATTGGGTGAAAATTGTTTGCACGTTCCGAGAAGTACGAGAAGGCGTTTAACGAACTCAGTATCTATCAGCAAGCGATTTCTCATCGCGTCAAATCAATGCTCCATTTCAGATAGCTTACATTCTTGGGTAACATGTTTGAGAGTAACGGCGTCACATGTACTTTTCGCCGCATCATTTAAATTGTTTTTTTTTTATATAAGCTCAGTATCGTAAAATTAGTATAAAATAATTTTAACTTATCGAGTATCTATTGGCATTTTACACCTGGATGGGAGAATACTCTATATCACATTATTAACTTCTCCTTAAAACATCAAGATCTACAAATCGATATATTGTGGATAATAAACCATTGCGAAGTGACTTACACGTTCTTTTCTTCAAACAAGTATGTTCGTAAAATATTGCCACGATTTGGATAACATCTAATTGTGCCTTTAAAATATCGGAAATGTAAATATTGTCCACATATATCCTCTCAGAATAACCAAAATACGAGAAACATAAGGCGATTATTAAATGCATTGCCGTAATAATTTGTTCTGCTTTATATCAATACTTTCATATTAATGTTCCAACACAAAGTTGATACTCAATTCTAAATTTTCGTTGCTCGAAATAGTGCGTTATCAAAAAAGGTATAGGTAAGGGAAAATGTATGGTCTATCTGAGATAGTTTTCACCAACGTTTCTGATCCTATGTTAATTTACATTAGTCCTGGCTCGCTCTTGCTAAAATAAGTGATATAATACTTATAAAGGTGTTCTTATTCCTGTGTGCGGACACAGTTTTGCGCTCGTATACGTGTACCGTGATTTCGAACTTACGAATCTTTTTTCAGTTATACACGTGTATAATAGTATATTTTTGTATACATATCTCGATGGCAATATAGATCTTTATAAAGAACGGAACATCAGAGTAGTACCGAATATTTATAACTCAGTAAAAGATATAGAGATCCGCGTACTCGCTACGAAATTTAGTTATCATTTGTTATCATACGTACAGAGCGCATGTGTTGACAACTAATAATCACTAAATTGATCAACAACGATGTAAACGTTTGTCAACTCCAATGGGATAAGAAATAGAAGAAAAATATATGTCTGTTCGACTCTATTAAATGCAGACGATTATTCGCAACGTTCGGAGCGAATTAAACGAATATAATATATCAACAACGATTTCATACAGAATGTATGTAAATCAAATAACAAAGCATTAAAAAATTGCTATTTCACATTTCAGCACCATCGAAACTAAAGCTCGCATTTCTCTTGTAAGTGGAAAGATTTGGCAGACTCGTCAGCTTTGTAAGAACGTGGATTTCTCTCTTTTAATTAAGAACATTCTTCGTACTGACTGCCCATAGCTCATCTCATCAAATCAGCAGCCCTTTGTCTATCACGATGGACTTCCCGCGGATGCATTCTTTTACGGTGCGAAAAACAATTCCCCGAGCTTGCGAAAGCTTTTGGACAATAGGGACATTGGTAAGGCCGAGCACCTGTATGTTGATTTATGTGGAATTTTAGATCTTGATTCCTTTTGAAGGTCTTATCACAGAGCGGGCACGCATGAGGCCGTAAGTCTGAATGCGTTATGCTGTGGGCGCGCAGCGTTGAATTTGTAGGATAAACTCGCCCACATACATTGCATGGAAACTGGATACCACCATGGTATTCTTTGTGACGAAATAGATTTGACTGAGTTTTAAAGCTATAAAGAATGATAATTCAATTAAAGTACATTACACAATTAATTCAAATAGAGTACATCATATACAATACGTACATCCTACCACATATGTCGCAGCCATATTTCCCTTTAGGCCGATGAGTCTCCAAATGGACCTTCAGGTTTCCCTTAGTAGATATTTTCTTACTACAAATTGGACAGATAAAGTTCCCTGGTGAATTATTATCTGCATTCATATGAAGCACGCCGTTGTTAGAGTAAACTTGTTGCGAACGTAGAATCGGCTTTCCATCGAAACGTCTTTCCTTAGGCAAGTGGGACCACAAATGGTTTTGCAGACCAATTTGAGATATAAAAGAACGGGAGCATATTGTACATTCGTGGGGTTTTGGAGATCGATTGGTAGCTCCTTCTTCGCTTTCTTCTTCCGAGGATTTCTGACTATTTTCTTCTCTCCTCAAGTCCTTAATTCCAGCACTCCTAAGTGTCAATTTTCTGGTGTTAATACTTTAATAAGCGAATAAACTAATAGGCTTGTACATTGAAGTAATTACTTGATACTTACTTATTTGTTAATGGTAATGGTTCAGGCGATTGATCTCTCGATACTCTATCTTCACTATCTGATACATCTGAGGCCTCCGAGGCAGATTGATCCATACCACATTGCAAAAATAACATCGGATCTACTTTCACCTCCATTTCCTCCATACTTGGAGTGTGGCATTTTTCATCTTGGGGAAGTAATTCTGATGGTCCCAGTGGTTCACCTTCAGCCAGGATTTCTATTGCACCCTATCAAACAAATGTAATCATAAGAATTTTGTAATGAAATAAAGAATTCAAGCTGTACCGATTGAAATTTCTAAGTAGAATTAGTTTAGTTAATATGTATAAGCAAATATTTATAAGTATAATTATTACCTTAGTTAATATGGAATGTAAGAGCCCACGATCTTCAATTCTTTTCGTGGAGTCTTGAACATCCCTGGTGCTTTCTACCTCCACGACCGGTGAACTTGTATTGTCAACATTATCATATTGCTGCTTTAATTTTTCTTGCGTTCTATATGCCACCATGGCAAAACGATGAACACTTTCCAGTCTCTTGATACATGTTGGGCACACCATTTTTGACAACTTGTCCTCGGATGAGACCTGAAATATAATAATAGGATTGTAAAAATGAAATTGTTCTATAATTATTAAAAATAAATTAATTAAAAATGCAAACTTAGTTTATAATGTTTAATAATATACACATTCATTCCAACTGTTTAAAAAGTTTTATTCAAGATATTTTTATTTAAATTGATTTGTACATTTAATTTGGTACTTATTGAACAACGACGCCATTTGCTTTATATATCGAATTATACTTATAGCTATCTTTATTACACGCCTATGTAACATGCACGGTGTGCCTATCGTAATCAATAAAGTGCTAACTCCTGCCAGTTTTATTTCGCGAATTATAAAATAAGCTTTTTCGGTTGTTACGAGCCGAATAATTATTCTTTCATGATTATTTTTCGATTAGATATAACCATCTTTTCGACTGTACAATCCCACGAAATAATAAAAATAAAAATATTGAAAAAATAATTAAGTCATTAAAATTACTGAATTTCTCATTTAACATATCGCGTATTAGATCTAGCATTGAAATAAAATAACATAAAACTTGCGTTATTGACCAAATTAAGTTGAATGCCGACGATAAAAATAGTATTATACCTTCGACCCGCTCCCCTACCCGACTATGAATTCCCCGATTATTGATTAATGCCGATTTCAATTAGTGCAATGACATTTTTCTCTCGTTTCTTCTCCCATGGTCATCCAATGACTTTTTCCAGCGATGCACCAATACGAAATGCAATGTCCAAGAACTGATTATCATAACTCTTCGGGTGTGATTCGTCGAATTGATGACAATTAAGCTGGCGAGGGTGTTCATTATCGCAATGTAACGTGGGGGTGGCGACGCGTGAACGCGGTCGACACGGCACGAAATTCATGGCATTTTGGGATGATACATATCGGCATGTGCCGGCCCCGTTTTCGAAATTGGCGAGAGCATGTGGATGGGCGCACACGTGCAAGTAACGCACGTACGTTATTCGAGAAGTGCGTAGTGCAGGCTAGACAAAGTTGGGACAGAGAGCGAGTCATGCTAGAGGAGAGGAGGCAGGAATGTCGGGGAGACTAGAGCTAGAATAGAGCGGACTAGAGCATAGGTTTGCAGGGCACAGAGGGGGTTGCCACGGGAGCAGAGGAGCGAGAGTGTGTGGAGGGGTGGCGAGTCGGGATTTTGAAAAAAGGCTCACACAAGCATACACACGGAGGAGGACTCTGACGTAGGTGCGAGATGGGCAGCAGGCATTCACGGCCGCGCGGTCGACTTACCAAGATGTAGAGATATTTCCGTATTTTGGTCTGCAGGTAGTGACGTTTACCATCCTCGGCAAAAATGTGGATCCCGTCGCCTCTTGGTATGTCACTAGCGCAAATTCGGCAGTGGATGAGCTCGTCCTCCCGATCCCGCTCGAAATCGGGGCTGGCCGTACCCATCGCTCTCAAATAAAAAAAACGGAAAAAAAGAGAGGGAAAACCGAGGAGCGAACTAGCACCACTTGGATGAGCGATCCCTTCTTCTCTTTTTGTTCGTTAACACCACGTACACGAGCAGGCATAGAAAAATATATGTGAATGTCCCCCCTTATCTGTATCTCTCACCACGGCAGAGGCATCGCGCCTTTTTTCCCCCGTCGCAGGCTGAAACCGAGACGAAAAGGCACGATCCAGTACTTTTAGCGATGCATCTTTATGATGTGCCAGCGTGTCTGAGAGGGTTGATTATTCTAACGATTTTTTTTTACTTATGACTCCCCGGATTGGGTGAGATTACTCCGGCACACCGTTGACGCTTTAAAAACGACGTCGGCGCCGGGCGTCGGCGTCTCTCCCGAAACGAGTGCTCAATACAAAATATATAATAGCATTCGTCGATTTGAAAAACATATGTATATAACCAATTGTTTTATTTATGGATTCCGCCGCGGATGAAAGCGTTGTAACACCGTTATGCCTGCTGCTGTGCGTTCCGGCAATCGCAGGAGCGCGATTAGGCTGATTGAGGGACAGGTTGGTGGAAAATCGCATTCCTGAAATAGTATTCATTGCGGGAAATAAAGAATAAAATGTATCAGTGCGGCACTCTTAATTGGTCCGCCATCTTCTTTCCCAGCCTTTGTATGTAATATTCGGCATTCGAACTTCCGCTTGGATTTTATTGCTTGGGTCCAGTCTGATCATTGGCATGATTTACATACACCATTTGGGTAGTCGATCGTGATGATTGATCCTGCAGAAAACGTGGCTGGATCATCGAAATTCCTGCGGAAGATCGCGGGGTTTCCCGCCGTTTTCACTTGTGATATTACTACGCGATTTAAGGGATGCTGGAGGTGGGTTGATTGGGATAAAGCACTCCCTCGTCCCTGCGGCAAGTAGTTCCAGTGCCTGCGAACGAACAGCCTCCCCCTTCGCTGCGGTCACATTTAAAAAAATCAATAATTAATAATTAGCAATTAAAATATTCCGTGTTCGTTGGGTCACGTGATTTTGTTTGTCGTGGTTTTCTCAAGACTCGTTGGCTCATTATCTTATTATTCATCTATAATCTAATTTTCAAGCAGCTCTTAATGATGCCTCAAATCGTTCTTTTTAATTAAAATTAAAAATTCACATAAGTCTATGTGATTGATTTTATAATTTCAGTGAATAATGTTCAATTAATAAATGCAACTGTTTATCACAAGTATGAATAAATTTCACTTTATTTGGTGAGCATACCGTATGTACCCAGCAGTTAGTGCTATGGAGAAACGCAATCGTTCATCGTACAATAACTTTATTATAAATTTGTTGGTGCATGAAATATGCAGCCGTGGCGTACAATCTTACTTAACACTTCGCTTTATTCTGAATTGGAAGGAATAGCTTGAATTCTGCAGGTAATTCGTCTTCGGAGTACAATCTATCTGAGAAGTATACTCTGCGTATTCTACAATTTGCGTGGATCTGAACCCTCAGCGTTTCAACGTAATTAGTTCCATACGCCCTTCGTGTGAAATCAGCCAGATTAAATTGGATCTGGTTCCATCCGTCGTCTAGCCTCATTGGCATTGTGCAAATGAAGGGTTTTACCCTTGTGGTAGATTGATAATTACTGGCACGAAATCTTCGCCGTACATTCTTATCATCGATCACCTGAAACGCAAGAACAAGCTTGTGTTTATCGAACATGAAAGTTCCATTTTATAAGTGGTAGTGCTTGAGAAACCTACTTGAACTTCGAATGTAAAGTACTTCTTTAAATTTTTAATAATCATCACAAGAAAGGGCAACTTTATACCCAGCGTCTTCCTCGGATCCGCTGGACAAGTGATGTACGTCGTGCTGACATTGCTGCCCAATATTTCCAATACTAAGCTCTGTATATCGTTATCGGTGATTCTTTTAATATGACCGTTCCTTACTTTCTTATCCCAAATCTGTAGCGGTTTGCTACCGATACTATAAAGGATCGAGAGGAACCCGCTCTGGAAAGTATTTTTGAACATATTTTCTTCCGTGCACTGCTTCCTTACGATTTATAAAGCCCTGCTGATTTCTAGTCTCGCACCACCAATGTGCACGGAATTATTGACAATCGAAAATTTTGCCAGCGCGCGAATTGCGGCGCTAACCTTCTTCCATCCTAAATTCTCTCGTGCAGAATCACTCTCATTTCGCCGGCGGAATTTCTCTATTGACAGTGACGAACCTTTTACAACTCCGTGTTATTTCTTTAGTGGTAACATTTTATCCTTGTAATATGACATTGTGTGTCTTACGTTATTATTGAATGCAACTCACGTTTAAGAGACGCATAACCTATGAATCTTATACGTATTTACCAATGCTCGCCCGTGTTTGGTCAATGCCGGTGGTCGGTCTCCTAGCGACTTTTGGAACTGTTATCGATTCAGTACTAGACCTGGCTAAACCTTTCTGCTAGACTAGACTAGACGAGAAGGACCAGACTAAGCACTAAACAAGAATATTAAAGCTTATATGACAGGTAAAATACTTGTATAGATTCACCGGTCATTTCCGAATTGTTTCACAGGGACTTGAAAGTGGTCAGGGTTTGCGCTGGGAAGTTAGATAAATTATAATTGAAGCAGAAAGCATGTTATGAACATTTTCACAGTTGTTTATTGATGTCAAATACAAACCGATAAAATTTAAATAAGCGGTTGGTTCTTACTCATTAAACAATGAAGTTTCCTTTTCTTTCTAAAGTGGAGTCAACGATTTGTCGGCATAGAAAATTCAATTGATGAGTGTAAAATATGATTAACTGATAATGGATAATCGATAAGATCCACCTTCAATCGTCGTCGCGGAAAAATTCACACTCCCCGAAAGCGTTCTTCTGAAGGAATGCACGACAGAAACAAAGCCTCCTTATTAAATAGCGGATAGCTGCATTTTTCCCGAATTATAACATTAATAAAACAATAATCACCTTTCGTGTTTTCGTTAAAAGAACATCGAGATTTTCCTCTTAACGCAAACGCACACAGACTTATACCACTAAACCAATCCAGGTTGATCCACTACCTTCCAAATGAGAAACTCTGGACGTTTAATTCACATTCATCGATCGCTTTTGCTCTGTCTAATCCCCTAAGTGTCGACGATTTCCACGTAAAAACCCCAAATCATAAACATACAATTATATGTTACATATATACAATTCACAATTATACCAGAAGCAGTTTACCCGTAATGGTAATGAACACATATAACTAGATTATGTAGTTTGTACACAAGTATTTTCAATGATCCATGCGCTGCTGCACTCTCCGTGACATACGTGGTATGTCGAAAATTCGAAACCGATTGACTGATTAAGTCCTATTAGCACCTTGTACTAGCGTAATTCATTTCGTCTTACATTGTTCCGTGAATACACTGCAATGGGGGTTTCTACACTTTTGAGAATCACTTAACATTAGTATATTTTCACTACAAACGGAAAACGTAAATATTCTAATATCTGATATTAGACAGTGTCGCGCTGCTTCATCGTCGATAAATAGAAGATTAGCAAAAAACGTCCGTAGTTAAATTAATCCCTGGAGTTTAACCCTTCATCCAAAAGCGACCGCATTACCTGATACAATCGCAGTATTTTTATACTTCTTTGTGATACTTCCACTCCATGCACCTTAGCAAGTAATACTTTATTCACTTATCGTTACGACTAACTATTGAGTTACAGTTTACATGGGTAGAATAGGTCCTGCAACCGGGGTACACTCTCATAGGATTCATGTTTATCCATTCACTTCACTGAAAATCTGTGCGTACAATTCTACCGCTAGCCTTCCATTGCGTCTAGCTTGTTTCTTAACTGTTCAAATGACGAAGTCTTACATGAAGATGGAAGGCCCAACTATCGAAGCGATATCTCGGAGAAAAAAAAGAGGATTCATTGATTCGTCCGCGAGCAATCGGGAAATTGCTTATGAAGGTTCTGTGTTGCAAAAAACATTTTAAGGAAATGTACTTCTCTTTGCAAAAAACGCAAAAGCAGATTCGTCCTTCTCTCTCTTCTTTACGTTCGTAACACCAAAATTCGGATTACAAACTGTGGAAAAGCAACACGCAACATTACTCAAATTTAACAGTTACTTGCTTCTCGTCATATCCCTTTCTCCTAAGTTCCAGGAGGTTTGCGGATAATGTTATCAGAATAATGAAAATGAGATAATCCTTATGGTTAGCACGGTACAGCTCTTTGCGATATTGTCAAACGCTGGGACAACTTCGACTGTTAAACAAGCGGAAGAATGGATGCAGGAGGACCACAAAAGTCTGTACCGCTCTTCATTATCTCTATTCATTATTAATATATCTTCTTTTGACCTTAGCGTCATTAGAAATTCTTGGCAATAAGACAAAATTCATGGCGTTTCGAGAGCGTCTCCCCCTTTGTATTTTACGTGAAGCTCAAACATGAAAGTCCTCCTCTTTTGACTTTCATAACGCGACAGGATAAATTTTGTATTATTACCACACGACTCTTTTTTTTTTCTCGAAATTCTCAATACATCCACGCAGGGGTGCGTACACATGGCTGGCGGACGTACGAAATTTCATATCTCCTTTACTCCTCAATATCTTGGAAAACGCGAATATAACCCCAGAATGCTTCCAGGCCCCACGAAAAAGCAAATTGGGGCATATGAAATTGTACCGTATCACATTATCTATCATAAATTTTATAGATTCGAATAAGGACTACCGTGAAAAACCCGGTGTATGATCCAGTGTCTCAGAGTTTAAATAAATTCTCAATGTCTCTACATTTCACGTGCTTCAAGTCGGAAAGAGGGACGGGTGGCAAAGGGGGTCGGGGGGGGGGGGGTGGTGTGTGTGGCAGGAGGAGGGATAGTTTCGATCGAAGAAAATTCCCTTCGCGTGGAAATGTGTCGATTGTGATGATAGTAAGTATGAGTGAGATATCAATGTTTAATACTACCGCAAGTGGAGACATCCAGAATTCGTGGCTCCTTCTGAATCTGATATAACCGGCTTTCGGCCTTAAAAAAGAGGTTCTCGAAAAAAATTTCATTACTAAATGATGAGTCCGCTTCGTTCAACAAAACGGTGAAACATCTCGTACCACGTCGGATACCTTTGTTAAAGCCATTATTAATATCTACGTAAATAAAAGTGTCGCAAAGTGTTGTAATTGATTTACGCACATATGTAGTAGGTAAGATTACTCCTATTCGCGAGAATGAGAAAGCCAAGGATTAAATAGAGGAATTGAGAGATGGCCGCATTTCAGCTCAGAGTTGATTAACTTCAATTAATAGTTCTACCAAATCCTTTCATGATCATAAGCCGCTTTCTAGGCGGAGAATGACCATACCAGTTACTGGTTCTAAGTAATTCATATTAGGATTGTGGTCCTACCAATGAGTTTGTTAGAATAAATATAGTAGAGGCGATAGATCACTGCTAGGATCACAATCTCGATCAAGCACCAATAACGTTCTTTGTATCAACACACAACAGTGCACTCATGTGTTTAAGCGTAGAAAAACCTATCAAGTTATATTCAATTACGCCATCAGGTATGTAAAGTCGACGCTTTGTACCATACTTGTGACTATTGCAGATTCTTTCAAACAGTCTGCAATGGTCAGGCAGTCTTTCATCTATGCAAGAAAGATACTTTTTCATTATTATTCAACAACACAATCGTTTATTGGTGCTTGAGCAATGACTTCATGCGATTAAGGCACTGCAAAAGATTTGCCACGCGTAACTACTCAATTCTCAAACATGATCTTTACTACAAATTCATAACTCATTAGAAATTAGAAAAAGTTCCTACTGTTCTGACAAGATTTCTCAGCAAATGTGTAGATAGTCGGAGAAAGTGAAATTAATAGCACAAACATGATTTGTTCGGGATATCCGAGATGTTCGGTAATACTTGGGTTAGAAAATATGAGACATTATAGCCGCGTTCCAGTGAAATCATACTCGGCAGTATATGTGTTTGCATGATATAGTATCACAAGTTTCACACCTGTAAGAGCATGCTTGCGGTGTTGTCAATACTGTAAGTTATTAGTCTCACTGATCTTAAGTAAATAAAAGCATTGATTTTTTATCATATACAATACCTACGAGATGATAGTGAAATAAGTAATATATATATAATTCAAACTTGAAAATATGTGCCTGATTTGAGGCTGCCTAATTATCTCGTTAAATACTCATACGAACAATTACCTCTCTAATACAACTCACCATATACATTCTAGCAGTATGTTACTGAACACTTTAAACAGAAGACAACTAATACCACATACTGCTAATTAAATACTTTACAACTAACTGCTTTCCTGGAGAGATAAAATTGTAGAGAAATGCAAAGTTGTGTGATTGAAATGGGTTACATACGATTGGATATGCAATCGGCTGGATAAATTTCAGTGTAAACCATATATTAGTGCTGCTTAAAATACTCGAAAATAATATTAATATAAATATTAAATTCGTACTATGAATGGTTATTTTCTACGACCAATCTTGCCACTATCTCTCGTGGAACCATAACAATATATCGTTAACCAAAGCCTCCTTTGCAATGCCTTAAAACGGCATGGATGTAAATGAAACTTATGAATAAGTCTTAAATACTATGCAATTACTTATCAATAGTTCCATCCATCGTATTGCTTTTAACTTGAAGGTTGATGTGAATGCCGTCGCCTGGCGCACCATTGTCTTTGTTGGACTGAGAATTTTGTGATGCGTTCTCAAGGCCTAATTTGCTTAATGTATGTAGTGCTCTCAGCGCTGCTTGATTACGACTGGCATTTCTAGATGGACCATTACCGTGACATACTTGCGGTGGATCAGTACTCAGCGTTACAAGTGATAAATACTCTTTATTTACTGCTCCCTGAAACAAAGAAATTTAAATAAAGCCTCCAGCCAATCTTCATCTGCTTTCATTACTTCCTAGTTACTTTTATTAATCCATTCACACATACTACAGTATATATACTACCATACATTCTCAATAATGCTGTGAAAATAGTTGCAAGTTTGTCTTATATGTAAGTATTAGCCATTTCCCAGGTATAATTTTGTAAGATGTTAAATAAGAAAGGAGTGTAGAGTAATTTGAAATCACGTCTAGCAAAGTTAAAGTTGAAGATAGTTCACACTAAGGGAATTGAAAAGTACATGGGTAATGGTTTTTACACGCGTTAAATTTAAGAAACGAAACGTAATGGAGACGACTACCTTAGGAAAATCCTTGAATTCCACACTGAAATTAAATAACTGAGAGAGATATTTCAACTGATCTTTGGGAGAAACACTGGCTGGATTTCGTTGTTGCTGTCCTCGTAATTCTTCAGCAACGATTTGTACACTAGG
Organism: Ectemnius lituratus; assembly: GCA_910593735.2. Taxonomy (NCBI): domain Eukaryota; kingdom Metazoa; phylum Arthropoda; class Insecta; order Hymenoptera; family Crabronidae; genus Ectemnius; species Ectemnius lituratus. Next base: position 5,214,185 of record OU343037.1, read on the forward strand.
TCCGCTACCTAATTTAGATTCTTGACCTCCGTCCACTAATAAAAGTCCAGGTACTAACTGACGTCCAATAGTTCCTGATTAAAGGCAACAAATTCTCAAAACTTTGGAGCGTAACGAAGGACGTATACGCCATGATTTTTGCAGTAATTTTGCGAGTAAATCGCGGCAAAAATTATGTTAGTACATTATAAGTGAAGTGGTGGAATTAACGTTGTTGGCTATACTTAAAGCCATAATGACAGATGTTTCGTTATTTCACATTATATATCGAATATGAACATATCTCACCTCCTATTGGATGTGATTGGGGTTCATTCACTTGATCGTGTTCCAGAAATGTCACCTTCCTGGGCTTCGACTCTGAGTTTTCTGTTTCGCCTGTCTTAATCGACGGTTTCGTAGGCTGCGGCTGCGGCTTACTGTATCCTAACTGTGCCAAAAGGGCTTCCGCAGCTGCTCTCTTTGCTAGTTTCTTATTTGGACCTATCCCTTGGGCGGAGTGCTGACCCATTGTTACCTCCATGACGAATTCCCGACGCCGTGGTATGCCCCTCTCATCGATCAACTTGTAAACGGGTTCCCGCTCCCGCTTACCTTGCTGAATTTGCACCAATCGTGACACTGGATTTACCTCTTCCACGGCCTCCGATTCTGCCCGTGATTCTTGACATACTTTTATGATATTCCGGGATTTTTTCTTCGTCGCCGGCGGCTTCCGCTTTACACGAAACGGTCGATTTTGAGTATTATCAAGTAGAGGAGGCAGCCGATTCAGTTCTTCCAACATGAACTCTGCAGCATGTCGTTTTGATACCTGCACATCATCATCATAATGTTTTATACCAAGATAGTAAACTTAACTTTGATTATTCATCCGACGGATGACAAATGCTTTACCTTCTTTGAAGGTCCTTCCCCTAATGTAACCAATGTACCCACAATACATTTTGTCCTGAATGTACGAATGTGCGGCTTACCATTCTCAGATACAACCTCAAAACTAACGTTTAAACAACGTTTCAATGCTATTTCATGAACTATTGATACAGGACTCTTTAGTTCAGTTGTCGGATCCTTGGCATCACCTAGTGTACCATTTTCGCCGGTGTTACAAGTATTTCCTACTTCTTCGGGTAATGGCAACTGGCGTAATTGTTCCAAAGCTTTATTCGCTGCGTCATGTCGTGCTGCTTGGCCAGTCACACCTCTACCAGTAAATTCTCGTTCTCCGACCTAGAGTTTTAATTAATATAAATAGTGCTACAAACTTACAATCTGTACCAAGTGTTATTTATATACCTTTAGCGTAACAAGGAACAGCGGCGGCTCTGTATGAAATCCTCGATTATATGTTGGAAAGCGTGGATTATACAGACGGGAGAAATGACCAAGTCCATGCGCTACATATGGTGGTAAACCTGCTGGTGGCGCTTGCCTGAATGTATAAACAGTTGCTTCACCTCTTTTCATAGCTAGAGCGTTCAACTCAACAGTGGGTGGCAAATTACCTAGAATACAGTAATGACATTTCACACTTTCGGTTTGGACTACTTTCTAGTACCAAAAGTATAGAATATACAATGCAACACTATTTCTAGTACATAGTAATTACCAGATTCGCTGTAACACTTTCCCGCATGTCCCACTCTGATTACTTTCGTAGGTTTCGGAGGCGGTTGTCGATACCATGTTTTTGTTAGTGCTTCAGTCGCAGCACTATGTTGGGCTTTCTTAATACTAGGACCTTCCGCGACGTATTCTTCCTCTCCAAGCTTCAATGTCACAGTAAATTGTTTCTTGTGCGCGGGTCCTTGTTCATTAGTCAATCTATACTGATGTTGAATCTTATTAAAACGTGCTAATTCATTCAATAAGCACATCGGTGTTTTTTCTTTCATGTTTGCCAAAGCGGGATCGGTAACATTGACATGATTCTGGTTAGACGGGCTTTGATCTCTGTTCTCCTCTGTGCCTTCGTTAGTCACTACTTTATTAGGCTCCATATTCGATGGCTGTTGCACGTGCTGCGGTGGCGGCTGCGTCGGTTGACTATTTTGCTGCTGTTGTTGATATTGCGACGACTGCACATTCGGATTTTGAAGAGCCACAGAGACCGCGTTCGACTGATCCTTCAGATTCACGTTGACCATAGTGCCTATACCGTAACGAACTGATATTGATACTACTACTAAATTTCATCATTCCAGCGCATTTAATATTTTACCATTAGCGTTGTGTGTATTCATGCCCATCAACATTGGTTGCCTTGGATTTCCATGCGGGGGTCCTGGATGTTGCATGTGATGCATGTGCTGTTGATGGGGGGGCATGGACAGTATTTGTTGGTGTGGATTCCGATGCGACAACGGATGCTGCGGCTGATGTAAAGGGGCCATGTTAGCCTGCTGCATCGGACGCATCGGCGCTCCCATTCTAAAAGTCGTGCGAGCGTGTTAAATAAAGAAACCTTCTCCTCGTTAGCAAGTATAACGCTGCTTTCACAACCGTGATATAATATATACTCTGCAATGTTGTCACATTGTCACGTTAGAAGCATATGTTAAGTATAGTGCATCCAATATGTATAAGTACGCATGTACTAATTAAACTAAAAAAAACGAAATACTTTACTGACCTGTTATGATCACGGAGTTGGTTTTGCATTGTATGATGTTGATGGCGTAACATTGTATAGGTTCTACATAAAGCAATTCATAATTAAAAATATTACGATAGAAAGTCAATGAAGGATTTAATTTGAAATTAGAACTGTACTGAGGAAGGAACGGTCATCGCAACACTAGTACGAAGCTCCGTAATTTCCGATATCGGAAGAAGCGCGAGCGAAATAAGAACGGTAGTAGAGTTGGATCGAGTTCCTCTCATTTAGAGGCTAATTAGCTAAAAGGATGGGGGCTCGCGAATTGCCCGAGTACTGTGTACAATTTGTACTCCATCACCATAACTCCGTTCCTGGTAATTACTACGGATCTACGGACTCGGAAGGAAAGGAAAATGTGAAGTTTAGAAAAGATTCTGGAACGCTGCTTGGCATCTGACAGTGTGGCGCAAGAAAAGAGCGAACCGTAAAGAAGGTTCAGCGCGGATAGAAAGTAGATTACAAGGGACGAGTAATAGAGAGATTCCTCGTACAGAACTGAGTTTTGTCTATAAATAAGGTAGTCGATACACAATGGGCTTGGCCCGGCTATTTGGCAGCGGGATTATGCGGTGCACTGTCCTTACCGAAGTTTACTGTACTTCACGTAAATTTTTCGTTCACACGCCGGCAAAACTCCCGGCGAAACAGATCTACCACTCTAGCGAACACTGCCAGGCCCTTTACACGGCTATTGGCAAACAGTAAAGAAAAATCGTCTGTAGACTAAAATGCGGCCATTTTGATGTGAGATTCTCGGGCCTCTCGGCCACCGTTTCTCATCCCCACCGTAGAACATCCTACTTGCCGATTTTTTCAGGACTCTACCTATCGAGCACAACTATCGATATTTCTCGCGTTCTTCGAATTCGGAATAACGCTTACACCCGGCGCTTTCTATCTTTTCCTTTACAGGATTCTCATAAAATGCCCTCGATATCATCGGCAATAGCTATATAATCATATACTAATGCAGTACCGGGCGCCAGCGAGTTATGTAATTCTTTTGACGCGCTCAAAATAACTGGAAAACTGCGCTATTCCCTTCAGGGCCGCCGCCACTGGCGGGGGAATCAACCCAAAGCAAATTATATAGATACCTAACCTTTCGGACATATTGCGTACTACAATGGATAAAGGATGATTAAGACTGACAAGGAATTTCGTTCAGTAACAATCTATTTTTATTACACGATAACAATAAACAAGTACAGATGAAACAAGAAGCATATTGGGCCTCGAATGGAATCCGGTTCAGTTCCGAGTGTTCCGGTGCATTCAGCGGTAGTTTAACGGCGGCGGCAGTAGTGGAGCCAAGTTTATTGCAGTCCATTACAGTGATGGCAGTGCGTATCTCGTGCCTGTCCTGAGAATATGGTAAGATGGCGACGTATCTGAAGCGAACGTCAAAATTGTTTGATATCTCGGTGTCGCGGGCCTCCGGAGACGTCAGCCTGCGAGACTTGATGTGCCCAGTGTGTCGTGGAATCCTGATCGAGCCTGTGACGCTGCCGTGCACGCACAATCTCTGCTTGCGATGCCTGAAAGGCACCTTTGAGCACAACAGCCTGAGCTGTCCTCTCTGCAGAGTGCGAGTCGGTTCTTGGCTTCGCACCGCCACGAAATCCGAGACCCTGGTGAACAGCGGCTTGTGGGAGTTCATCCGGGCCAAATTCCCCAAGGAGGTCGAGGATAAGCACAACGGTGACGAGCGGGACATCGACTTGGAGACGGGTGAGTCCTCCGCTCTGCGTATAAACAAACAACATAACCTGATTTACTGCCGAGCTTTTACTCCGATCTGTACGCGCGATGCATATACGTAGAATCACGGCTACGTTGGCGATCGCGGTGATAAAGTAGATTCCCGCGCATCGCTTGGTGAAAGGAATGAATTTCCTACGTGTTCGTAGATATTTTTACTTGTCCTTCTTTCATTCCCGAGTAGAATTCTATTGTATTCCCGCGATTATACTATGTATCGTTAAGCGATCTCGGTAAATGGTGTCGTTGAATGCGCGGCAAATGATCCGATGGTATTTTCCTTGGAAACTGTGAATATTTAGGTGATGTTTTCTTTGTATAGGCTACACGTCCGCTAATAAAATTCTAAGTGCTGCCGGTGAGATTCGTCAGGAGTATGAGGCGCAACTTCAAAGGGTTGAGGAGGAAAGGAGATGTCAGATAGAAGCGGAGCAAATGGCTAGCGAAGCTTTGATCAGGAAACTCCAAGCTGAAGAGCAGCAGCAACAATTAATGCTACTGGCGCAGGATCAACTATTTGCCAAGACGCTAGCAAAGAAACAAGTCACGGAGAAGCAAAGCGAGGGAACCGTGAACTATGGAAAGTTTCCTAATACTTCTCTGACGCAGTGCTCTTTGGAGAATAAGAAATACAATGTTAATGCGCACATAGACGTAGGTGGCTCTAAACTAGACGAAGAAATGGATAATGGGAAAGTAAATCTTCTAGAAATGAGAGACGCTTCTGAACTAAGAAGGCCTAATATAGCGTTGATATCAAAGATTCGTGCAGAGAGATACGCTTCCAGCATGAAAGTCAACGCGAATAATGTACAAAAGGAGTCGACTGTTAAGTTTTGTTGTCAGAAGCCCATGCCTGTATATAATGCAGTTACCAAAACGTTAACGCAACAGCCTGCGGCTAAAGTCATGCAGCCATGTACCTCAAATTACATAACGGAACCTGGACCTTCCGTATCTAAAATATATGGCAAACAGTCGAAGGAAGAATTGCATGTTCCTAATGATATTGTTAGTAACAAAAAGAAAAGCTTAGGAATAGAGGTGTGCGTGACATCCGGCGAAGGTAATTCAAGAATTGGAAGTGCCGAAAGTGCAGGAAGCCATGATAGTATTAATCAAGAAATTCATCATTTCAAGCCTATTAAAGCCATACCTAGAACACCATTAAAAATATCTGCAGGTAAATGTCTTCTTATTATGTAGATGAGTAATAACAGCGACTTTTATACGAGATGTTTGTTTATTTCAGATGGCCGGCAGATAGATCCGAAATTAATCAGAGTAGTCCCTATACTGAAAAGAATATCTAATGCGGTACCGAAACCACCATCGCAAACACATTTAAAACGAATTATTGGTTGCTCTTGGAGTGCATTTAGAGGTATATCAATTATAATTTCTACGCTATTTTCTCGCTATCAGAATGTCTTTTACACGTTCTTATGTTTTAGGCAAAACAAAAGAAAATCTAAGGGAAAAAGAAGTGATACGAAAGTGTGCCGAAGTAATTGACTTGGCACACAAAGCATCAACATCGTGCGAAGAGGTTCAAATATCGGAAGATACATTGACAAAATTGTGCGGTAGTAATCAGCGAGTGGACTTTGCGTCGGATGTATCGTACGATACAAACAAAAACTATACCAAGAGTGAGAACAAAATCATCAATGGTGTTAAAATAGGCAAGAGATTGAATGCGGATGCACAAATGGGCATTGAAAAAAATCCTCATAAAGGGGGTCTTAGAAAGACGCATGTTAAGAATGGAATGGTAGGGAAATCCAGGAAGCAGAAAAACGTTTACACGAGTAGAAAAGGTACAAAGTCTGTGGCAGATGAGAAAGACACTGGGAGCACTGATACGAGGACTTCAATTTCGCCTGAGACATTATCGAAATTGCATCTCGAGGAAGATGAGGATAACGAAGAAACTGCAAGAAGAAGTAAAAGACGAAAATCGCAAGTACACAAGAGGAATGTTGATGAAACTGATACTTTAAGCATAAATTTAGAGCCAAACTATAGGCGAACTACAAGAAAGAGAGCTGGTGAAATAACTGATGTAATAGTAACTCACGACAACACAATTAAATTAGATAAAAGTAAAGCGCAACCTGAACTTAAAGCTGCTGTAGCAAAATCAAAACGTCGGAAGATGAGTAGAAGTACAAGAAACAATACAGAAGATTCAAGTAACAGTGCTGATAGCTCTAACTTCTCAACATCTAGTTTACGGAAATCAGCCCGTAATGTGAAGCATATAAATAAAACCGACGATCTTGAACAATCTATCTCAAATCAAGGAGTTGGGAACTGTCGTGAAAACTTTCTTCAGCAATCTGCAGTGCAAACAAAGGATCTTTCAAAGAGTGTAAAATTTAATGCATTGGGGAAAGCGGCGGGCGGCAGCCTTCACATTACAGACGAAGATGCAATCATGGACCAAGAACGAATAGAGGAATTACTTCAGCAAGAGAAAGAAGATTTCGAACTTGCTCAAAGATTGCAAGCAAAGTTTGATGAGATGACCCGAATAGCAGGCCGAACGAGACAGTCTAGAAGAGTGATTGGAAGTCCAAATTTTGAATTAGATTTGTGGAAACTTGACTTAGAAAGAACTGCTCCAAACCCGGCGAGTGCATCGACTACTACGCAACCAATTGATAATCAAACAGTGCGCACTGAAGTCAGAAAACGTGGGAGGCCACCGAAACGGGTTAAATAAGATATATATATATATATATATATATCTTTCTATTGAAATCGCATTTGAACTAAGAACCCTCCAAGTGGATGTTCCTACAATGCGTTATGGGAAGTTTCAAATTTCTTCTTATACAATATTTTGCGTACTTCAACAGACTTATTTGCGCGGTATGAAATGCGTACCTGGATATACTATTGGGGCTGCTTGAAACGTGTGAATGCTACTCAATAAGTTGACAAAACATTTTGAGTAACACTTGTTTGCATACTCTTCGACACTGCGATATTATTTCGAATTCAAGGATCTTGGACAAGTCTCATTAGAGTAAATAACATATTCATGTGCTCCTAAGTACAGCCAATCTGAAGACAACCATTGCCTCGGATATGTGCATTATTTTTAATATTCAGCATATTCTCCTGATCGCGAAAAAGTCCTTTGTTTAAACATAATGCAAAAAAAGGCACTGATCTTGAATGACCATTGTTCTTTATATTTAAGATCTAAAGTCCGATTGTAGGGGGTGTGCAAGTTCGGCCATGATTACCAGTTATCAAAAATGCAATGATTAACGCCTAGTCCTTGTGCCCTGTTTATCTATTATGGTTAATGTACGAACATCCAGATTTTATACACTTAAGAGAAAAATTATTTAAGTTTCTAATTGGTGTTTCTTTCTTTCTTTCTTTTTTTTTTGTTTTCGTAAGGACTGCAGCACTGAGTTCACGATATGGAAGTAGCGAATTACACATAGCATTAACGTAAAGTGCATTATGTTTGATAGTCCGCTTTCTACGTGTAAGGCATCATCTATAATGGCCTTGAAGATCCTACTACTACTGAAATGTATTAAATCATTAGACGATAAATTATTGAATTAGCGTGACTGATATATATATATATATATATATATTTGCACGAGAGGTTTTCATATTTTTGTAGGATGCAATGAAACCATTTAATGTAATGTCACTTTCGCCATTCGCAAGGTCGAACTTGGTTCGTTTCATTCTGGCCGTACGTTTTAACCTTTGATTTCCACGATATTTTAGATATTGCGCTCAAGCAGTAACTTTCTTTTGTATTGTCATCTTTTGTGATACTCTCACAGTATTCTCCAATGAGAATCTTTGCATTTGATATGCAGAGCCAATCACGATTCTTCCTTAGTTAGAGTAAGCACTGATTGTTTGTGATCTTTTGTGAAGAACGGTCGCGAAAAGCCAATCTCACGCACCGTACCTTCCGATACAATTTTTTTTAATTGGACGACCGAATTCCATCGAGTTCGATGTCTCTTTAATAGTTTTTCTTTCCCTTCGTTTATACTACGAGAAATTGCGCGACAACGAGAAGAGGTCTAACAAGACGCGATGATGCGCCGATGGAAGGAGTTCCTTTTTTGAACTCAATGTTAAAATAGTCTGCTCACACCGGTAGTAGACGAACGTTAGTTCTATGTATTAATTTCATTCATTTTTCCGTACCAGAGATGGGTGCTCCGTTTGTCACGCCACTCTTAGGGATCCTTTAAACATGGACTAGATAAGCAAGCGTCCGACCCTGTTTCCTGTCGTTGGTATAACAACGAGCCAATGGGAAAGAGGCGGTGTGTTATAGTCGTAACTATTTTGCTTAATTTTAGAACACAACAGTGGAAAGTCTTTACCGATTGTTATTTAAACATATACCACATGTTTACAGTGGCAGGAGCGCATAAATAGCATGGGTCTAGCGCGAAGAAGTTGTCGTCCACGTGGATACCGTTTTCCACGCGTTGTTTTCTGTGTGTCTGTGTGTCTGTGCGTGTGTGTGTGTTCCACGCGCACCCCAACGCTGTTTTTTTTCTCGAGCGACTTGTTTTTCTCCAGCGCGCGCGACCCTTAGCCAAGTCGAGTAGAGGATTCGTTTAGGTTTTTGCCCTCCCCGAGTCTTAATCAAGGTGAGATACGAGAGCGCCAAGATATCCGAGATATACCTCGTGCTCGAACAGGAGCACTGCGGCCGTAGAGTCCCGCACTGCACTGCGCGTTTCCTTTCTACTCCGTCAGCAGTAAAAATGGTCTTTCACTTTTCTATGAGTATTTAGTTTAATCGAGAGCAACACCAAGCCCATCCACACGAGAGCCAATAGTTGGCGGGGGAAGTGTCATGTGCGCCTAGGAATCAATGGCTCCGAGCAGTCATCGATCAAAAACCGTGCGATATCAAAGTGGAATGTGCGACGGCGGCCCGGCATTCGTACTATTAAGTAAACGATCTAGGCGAGATGTAAAATATGCATGAAATTCAAAGCTATAGCATATATTACGAATGTATAGAGAAGTTATTTAGATATAGACCAGCAGGCAGACTAGCGTCGAATATTGATTACTAATAACAGAATACCTATATTAACAACAGAGTATAGTCCTAACTACGAGTACGTCGGCGAGTAAGTAATTAACAAAGAACGTTGATCTAGAGTTTTAGCCAGAGATTTTTATATATATATATGTGTATATCTATATATATATATTATATATATACATATGTATAGATATAGCTCACAGTTTACGATCGAGGATGTATTAAGAGCAATGGAACTCGAAGCGCGCTGATTTCGCTGGCCACCCTCCGTTCTTCTTAATGCGTTTTATATGCGGAAACAAATAAACGATTGTAATAATTCAGAATAACAGACTCTATGTACATATGTATACCCAGTCCCTTAATTATATGGGAAACACCAAATATTTCTCTAAGTGATAGACAAAAATCCTCTAGTCACGTTTTGAGAATAGTTTTATGCCACCCATTTCAAAGTACAAAACTAGCATTGGCTTATGTTGGCTAAATGCTCTTTCTTATGGGGTTGAATTGTAGTTTTTCAACGTTAGTTTAAAAGCTATGAAAGTGCTGCAGTTTAGTATATTTTATATGTCGCTCAAACAACGTACAAAATTAACGTTGCATGAATTCGAAGCTTTAAGGTTTGCTTTCAAAGAAAGATCAAAGCTAACGTTTGCCTAGCAAAATGCTTTTCTTATGCGGTTGAACTGTAGTATTTCAATCCTGGCATCAAAGCTGTGAAAGTCCTGTAGTTTAATGTGTTTTATCTTACAGACATCGCTCAAAACTAACGTTGCATGAATTCCCAGCTTTATGATCAAAGCTGTTGTTCGCCTATGTTGACACAATGTTTTTCTTACGGGTTTGAATTCAAGCATTACAATGGTAGCGTCAAAACAATGAATACGCTATTGTATACGATTTTAAGTATCGAAGAAAAATTGTTCAAAACTAGTGTTGCTTTAATTCACTTTTCACTGTAAGGTACCTTTTGGAACAAAAATTAAAGGTACTGTTAGTCTGTGTTAGTAATTTAATATATTTTACATATCGAACTGACAATGCTCAAAACAATAAAACATTAACTTTAAGATATCTTTTCGAATAAAGATCAAACCAAGTGTTAGCCTGCAATAGTCCGATGCTTCTCTTACCGGTTTCAATTGAAGCATTTAAACGCTAGTGACAATGCTGTGAAAGTGCTATAATTTAATATACAAACTTGAAGTGTTGAACAAACATTGCTCAAAACTATTTCTGTATGGATTCATACCATTAACTTTAAGATACTTTTTCGAACAACGATCAAAGCTTTTGTTAGCATACGTTGGCCCAATGGTGTTCTTATAGAGTTGAATTAAAGCATATCAACGCTAGCGTTAAAGCTGCCAAAGTGCTATAATTTAATATACAAGTTACTCACAGATATTACTCACAGCACCTTTACACCTTCAGTCTATGCTTATTATGTAGACGGTTCGAAGGCGATTACCGACTCATAATCGATGTCTTCATCGCACACAGTCAGATTGACAGCATTCTACATTATATCACTCTCAAGCGGCAGTCATCGTACTAAAAAGAAATGGGAGCGCGTATGCGCGTGACAAGTCGGTCAAGGGTATCGTAGAGGTAAATATCCTGGTTGTAAGAGACTTATGTAATTCTCCACTGGAACTAGCGATCTCTTACGCGTCATCATTACTTTGTCACGAGGAAAACGGTATATACAATGGGTGAAATATGAATTCGCAAACTTAGATGTTCCAAAGTCAAATTTCTTTAACCCTTAAACGACATCACTTCATGTCCGAGCCTACAATATTTTTTTATTGGTTTTTGGCATACTTTTATTGTGCCTTTGTATGTTGGCGAATGCCTACGAGATTACCGTTTTGGGGCAAAGTTTTGAAGCGGCAATAATTATATTTATAATTTATTAATAATTATGTATCTAATATTTTGTGTCTAATACTTTTTAACTTTTAATTAATAATAATAGATTATTGTTCTTAAAGTATATTTTTGTATTGTAAGTTACAATAGGAGGATAGGTGTATTCATTCTAGATTTTAGTTAAGTTTCGAAAAAACATTGGAAATAAAATCTTGAAATTAACTTAATTTTTTTAAGGGTTGAGGAGGAGATATTGTGCTTTAGGTGATTTATTTTCTCTCAAAAGGGAAATTTTCTTATTTAAGAAAGTTTATTTTGTTCTCAATAAAGAGACATTCTCCTGTATCAAAATTTAATCCAAGAAAAGGGGTGACTGCAAATACTTTTTTTTATCCACCGTATGTACTTCTAGGTCAATCATCTGTCAGCTTACGTTCTCGCATACTCCAACTCTGCAATGTTCTTGAAACTTGTACGTCAAATCCCGTTATTTTGAGTCTCCACCTACTCGTGATGATGTGATTATCATCGATTTCCATAGCATAAGTATGTAATCCCTATCGATGATTACGACTGGGTGGAGAAATAGTATTATGCATATGGTGCAATATTTCATAACGGAATATTGAGATTCTCCTTCACGTTATTGGTTGTTAACACTAACCGTACCAGCATTTTATGTATACTTATTTTATAATTGATCAAATGACTGGTTATAAAATAGAAGTAAGATTTCTTTGATTTGAGTGTAGGCAATTGTTGATTTAATGTGAAACCTAATGTACAAAATAATATTTAGATAATTTTAAAACAACTGTATATTTTTATTTTCATTTTTAATAAGAAAGAAACAAGTGTATAGTTAATTTGAGTTTTAAAACTGATTGTTTGATCAGGTGCAGTACCGAGTTTTAAATAGGTATCCGTTACATACATATGATTCTTAATTTAATATGGAAACCAGTGTACAAAATAAAATTTTGATAATAATATAAAAATCATAGAATCGATAAAAAAAGTCGTAACCTTTTTTGAGAAAAAATACATTTTAATAAAGATAAGTGTTCCTTTTTCAACACAAAACAAAGTAAAATGTGTTCTACTTCAAAAACCGTTGATACAAAGAATCTAGGTGTCCGCACCGTTTTTTACTCACTGTTATCTTCATTTTGACTTTTAACAAAAACGGAAAAAATACATAATAGAATCGCATTTAAAATCAGTAATTTTGCAGTGATATTTTTAAGGAAAATTTTCTATCGTGTTATTTCAGTTCCTTTAACTAAAATTTGTCCGCTGTGCGTTAGATTTTGGCAGGTTTGTGTATTGTCGGACCCAACCGAGACATACAATCGTTACCGTAATCGGTTGCACAATTGCGCCATCTGATCCCATCGTTTTCAACACTGTTGCAACCGTGCTGCAAAAAGTGAAGTACGTTCGCGTGTCCGCAGTAAGATAGTCGGAGATAAGCGTCTGCAACATCTACGTCGCGCTCAATGATACGACTTTTTTCCGAAGCAGGCGTTAAACGGAAATATCAGGCAATCCGATTCCACAGTTGTAACGAACGAGAATCCTTTGGGAACGTAAGAGACACCTGTAATATTGGTATTACATTAAATGGATATTCTAGAACAAGTTAAATATTTTAACTTTTGCCATTTTGAGAGCAGTTTAACAGGAAACAGAAATAGACAATTTGGTGGTTACTTTTTAACTTGTCGCCATTTTGTCAGAAAATTTTCTTATTTTCTTTCTCTAGTTCGCGCGGTGTTACGAAAGTGAATTTCAATATGTAGTGGTTTTGAAAAATCATAAATGCTACATATGGATGTAGAAATATATTTAAAAAAAATTTGAAAGATTTACAGTTAAACCAAGTAAAGAAAAGGCTTTAAATGTTCGGCAAAAAATCTTGATTTCCTTGAACCATTACATCATGGTGTAATACGAAAGACTTTTTACTGCGATTCATATATTCTCTGCTTGCCGAAGCCATTCTTACTTTCCTCGAAAAGATCCGAAAGCTCGCTGGAGAATAAAAGTCCTAGATCTGCGATGACTATCGCACAAAGCGCTCGCCATCCTCTCTTAAACGATTATAATTCGCAAAGTGTGCCAGCAGTGTTTGCAACTACCTGAATGCCACTCCAGGAATTGACGACCCTGCAACTCCTGGCATCAACAAAAACGACTATAAATCGATTGCGAGTCCGACTTGCATTCCTTTTGGATCGTCGAGTTGAACAACAACACGATTTACTCAATAACAGCGATCAATAATAAAGAAATTAGTTTAATATCTTTAAAACATTTAAACCAGTTTTGAAAATAGGTAACAGAAAAATGAATTGAGGAGTGTATTGTTTAAATAATGCGTTGAGCATACAATAATTCTTGTCTTATTTATAGTTACTAAATATATACTAAATATCTCTTTCTGGAACCGGCGTATTAATATTTGAAAGGGTCGATCTTCTCATACAAGATAAGATATAATTATAGAAGATGTCATCTTTCTAAGTTTGGAATCGTTTAATAACAGTGTTTGTTCATTTTGTTCTCCGTCAAGGAAGATATTCAATAAGTATAAATAAGATGAAAATTATTTTGCACTTAACGCATTTTTGTGTTACGTATTTTCAAAGTCGGCTCACAGTTTTATAAATATTTATTTTCACGCTTTTTTACGTCCTTCACAAAAGTTATGCTAGCACAAATGAAAATATAGTATTTTGTAACGATAGTGGGTTATACCAAACAAATTCGAAAATCTTTTGTAACGATACCATTCTAAAAGCTTCCTTTACAAAACAAATAAATGTCATCCCCATCGGTCCATTTGTCCCAGAAATAGCGCTGGTCAAACACAAAATATATATACTATACTGGGTAAAAAAGTGTTCGCACATATCCCGATTTTCTGAAGTAATTTTTCTAAAGGGAGAACATATTCTGTTGTAATAACATTTATTTTATCTTAGAAAGGAAATTTATTTCATTAAAAAAATGTATTTTCTCAAAAAAGAAACGTTCATCTATATCAAAATTCACTCGAAAAAAACTAGTGTGTTTGAGTACTTTTTTAATCTACTCTATATACACAATAAATTGAAAACCTTTCCCTCTAAAAAAGTCTCTAAAAAAACGGTATCTTAGCGAAAGAGGCTGGAATGTGTTGCAACATTTGCAACTCCGGTTGAATGAGGGATAAAGCAAGAAGGAAGCGAGTAAAAGAGGGAAAGAGAGAGAGAGAGAGAGAGAGTGGCATTCGAGAAGGTGCAGGATTGCAGTTGAGCCAGCCGTGGGAGTTAAATGGTATTCGAGAGAGAAGGAGCGATCGAGTACGAAGAAGAGGAAGCGAGGGGAGATTCGAGAGGAGAGCACGGCGGTTGCAATGTGACCGCTTGGCCACGTGACCACCTTCGCCAATTGGATCATTCGCGGAACGTTGGTCACGTTGCACTCGGCGTGGCCCGTGTGCCCCTCTCGCTCCTGCACGCTGCCCCCGCTTCCCTATCCACGCTCACAGAATCGTACATTCGCATACGCGAACCCAGCGGCTGATACGCGCGCCTTACGCCTTTTCTGCTTAGCGGCGAAGCCCTGCGCCCTTTTCACTCGCGACGCACCGACGACAGCGCGCCAACACGATCCCTTCGATGTTCCTATCGAACCGCGACTTCGATCCATCTTCCTACGCCCGCCGGATCCAACCAACGCTAGAGTTACTCCACTCCAGACGGTTTAGTTCGACACTCGACTCTACGCTCCACTGTCATACTCTTCGATTGCTTTCATTTCGTTTTACGTGCCGTGTGAACTTGTAACGAATTTTACAGTCTTCGTTAAAGTGTCAAGTGTAAACAGAAGTACTGTTAAATACTGTTCAAGGTGTTCGGCATTTATTGTGTGATTGTGAGTGGGTCTCACAAGGTGCTGCTGCTTCTACTGCTCCCGACTGGAATATACGCGTTTAAGCGATAACGTAAGTAGAATAAGAGCGCACTTCTGAGCGTTCACTCGTAACTTCGCTGCTATTTTCTGACTTTGTACTTAATTGCTTTCTATTTCTTGGCGACCTTATTTTAAAGCGTTCCTTTGTATTAGTTACATTTTATATGTTGCATTATATTCTGCTCGAGGCGGAGATTCCGCTCGTTCTCCGGGAATTCCTCCGCCTCGGCATTTCGTACGAGCCCAATTCCCGCGGCTGCGCACTACTCGCACGAGTTCTCCTGCGAGAGTTGGCTGCCGGCGACAGGCATTTTCCACTGCGTTTGCCCGTAACCAGCCGAGCAGCGTTTAGATTTTGGATGCACTTATCACGAACAGTCGGTATTGCGCGCGCGCGCGCATTCGCCTTGGCATACAATGCTACTATTAATATTCGGATTTCTTTCTATAAGAGATTATTCTTGTATAAGTTTGTTTATAATGACGTAACTGATTGTGTTCGAGAGATTATTATGGTACACGTTTGTTTGTAATTACGTAACTAATGGATTACTTTTTACTGAATTCAGATATATATTGTAGTTTGTACAGATCTATCATTTAGTAACGACCATTGCTTTTTACAATCTGAGCAATAAGCCAAAGAATGCTTCGTACTTTACACTGTCAAGTACAGGAACGTATTAAACATTATCAATAATATGTCATCTAATATCCATAGTTAGATCCTGCATCAAATTGTTATTTACCAAAGTTATGGTCTAATAACTGTTAAAATCAATGTAGATATCGTGGTCGTTAATAATTCTGGAATTTGTACAGCCTTTATAAATAAACCAATTTAACACTAAACGTACCATGCCCGATCAAATGACCAGTTTTAAATTATTATTATCTAAATGTCCCTTTGCGTGTTAGGTTTTGTATTAAATTTAGAATCAGTTATACCCAAATCGGAAAGACATAACCTTTATTTCATAACCGGTCATTTGACCGGTTACGGTAAGAATAACTGTTACATAAACCAACGGTACATTTAGTGTTAAAAGAACAAAAAAGTATGCACCGAATTTACGTCACAGGAATATTCAAACACATGCTGTGTTTGATTAACGTGTATGTTAACAAAAATGTTGAGACAGTTTTTGACATTTTACTGTGTTATTATGTTTATCTGGTGTAGTAAAGAATTTGTTTCTTACATTAGTAGGGGAGCGATAAAATGTTTTTCACAAAATTCACTCATCTCTGATACATTCATATAGAATACCGGATATAGAGGAATGCGGGGCAAGACGAGTGAGCAAGGTAAGACGGATAACTTCCTGCGTATAAATCACTATAGATATTGCATTTTACATATGAACGCTTCAGGAATAGCAGGCAGAGTATTCGAAATCTTGCAAAACTGACCAAATTTAACATAAACTGTGCACTAGTGCTATTTAGATTAGGTTTGCAGTTTCATCTTACCCTTCATAAGCAGTAAGATGAGAAAAATTAATATATACGAAAGAGTCATTTATTTAAGTCTGTGATTCTGTTGATCACAATGTTGTTACATATGCTTATTATTTTAAACTCAGTTTATTATTTTAAAGTTTATTATAAGTTTATTATAAGTATATTTGATTTTACGAAATGCTCCAGTCTGTATTATCTGACCAATATATGTATGTATTTGATTTTCTCTATAATTATTCTTAGCATTTGTATTTAGAAAATAGTAGTTGATTCAAGTCTGTGCTTCTGTTAATCTCATTTCTGTTGCATAAGTTTACTTTTCGATATGTTTCATTATAGGAAACTTTTCAATCTATAATTATAGATAGAATCAGATATATGTATATATATATATACATATAGTGTTTAGATAACATCGTCCGTGATTTTGTTGATATCAATGATGTTGCATATGATTATAGTTAAATATACTACATTCCTGGAAACGCTTCGGTTAATATTATCTAAACAATATACCTGATTTTATCTATAATTATCAGTAGCGTTTGCATTTACGAATCAGTAAGTGATATAAATCGTGGAATAATGCTGTTTAATTAAGGTTTGCAAACCAAATATTACTCATTTTGAAAAAATTAAGTTTTACAAAACAGCAATACATTTCAGGCTTCGTAGTTTACAATTCAGTATACTTAATTTGGGGAAACGTTTCGATCAATATTATATAAACAATATATCTGATTTTATCGATAATTATGTAATGAGGAATATTTATGTGAGTCACTGTGTTACTGTCAGTGCTGAGAGTATGTATTATTGGCAAGGAGAGTGCCAGATCTGTCAGGTCGAAGCCTATGCTCATTCTTTTTGTATAAGTTCATAAACCAATCTAAAGTACTTCCTCAAAAAGTCAGCTGCCATGATCAACTGTAGGTATTTTGTAAAAATCATGCAAAAGAATACAAATTTTGCCAACCTATTTATCTATCTTCTTTCCAAAAAACCTTACATATATGATCGAACAATATTTTGTTTTATTTCAAGACGCATCTTTTGCGGAAATTTGAGTAATTTTTTAATTTACATATAATTAAAATGGTATGTAATACTAACTAATATACGTATTGTAACACTTTCTTTTAACATTGTTTTGCCATGATCGCTGCTGCTCGGAGCTGGGTCATTTAAAATCAAAATGTGATACGTATTTGAATAACACATTAGACTACCTAGGATTGTGTAGAGTCAGATTTTTGCAAAAATTTGCAACAGAACGGCGACGGGTTAAATACAAAATATCGATTTCTCGCCAAACAATTGCTCCATTTTCATTTAGAAAAAACACTGGAGCATACAAAAAAATCTGGCTTAATACGGTCTTAGGAAATCTAACATACTATCCAAACACGTACCATTTTTTGATTTTGGATAATCCAATTAAAGGACGATGTTACAATAAATTAATAAGCAGCACTTAAAATTACATTTGAATTAAAAAATGTATAAAATTTCCGCAAAGGTTGCCTCTTGATAAAAAAATGTTGGTCGATCACACTCGTAAGGTTTTTGACAAAAAAATCGCGAAAATGCGTTACGTTATTTGTTATTTCAGAGTGTCAAGCCTGTCAGGTGTAAACCCATCATGATATTTTCGGCATTTACCCATAATGTGATGGAAGTAAGATTTGCAAAATTTTAGCTGTCATGACGCACTGCCTGGGGGTGAATCACATAAGAGTTACAAAGGTTTTGCGTGGGGTTCTCTATGTAGTGTATAAATGTTGGAGTGGCAGACCTGTCAGATCGAAACCATCCATGATATTTTCGGAATTTGCATTCATTTTTTACATACTATTATGTAAAAGGCACCTGTTAAATTTCAGCTCCCATGATATTTTTCACGTGCATGAAAATCTAACGGACGTAGTTCTTAAGCGCTGTCAAATAGATAAAATTTGGCTTTTCGATCATTTTTAAAAAAAACTTATAGCTGATCATGGCAGTTGATTTTTTGGAGAAATATTCTACATTGGTTTTGCCCTGACAGGTCTGATACTCTCCTTTTGAGGGCGAAAGTGTATGGTGTTACTATGAAAAAACCAGCGTTTGCAGTTAACCGTGTCAAGATATCCCGAGAAATTTCTAGATTTTGTAAAACTGTCTTAATTCCATAGAATATAAGATGAGAAAAATTAATATTTATGAAACAGTAATGAATTTCAGTTTGTGATTCTGTTGATTTCAATATTACTGCATAAATTTATAGTTCAATATATTTAATTTTGTATAACGTTTCGATCAATATTATCTATTAACTAATTATCCATAGTGTTTTTTCGGAACAGTAATTGACTCATAAACGTGATTCTGTTGATCTCAATGTTGTTGCATAAGTTTCTAGTTCAATATGTATATTACATTACTGGTAATACTGCAACCAATATTATTTAAACTACATATTTGATTTTGTTTATGCCTAATTACCGTTGGCATTTATGAAATAGTAATTCATATAAATCGTGCAATCGTGCCTTTTTGTTTATTTAGGGAACATTTTTTTGGTAAATACATATATGTAAGTCCTACTCACGCGAAATTTCAACACTGCCATTTTTATATTCAATCTCTCTGCCAACCTCTCTTTAAGGGACGATCTCTCATCCAGTTAAACTATTTTTAGAGAGCAATAAAAAACATTTCTGTATTTAGGATGAGGTTCTTGATATTTCCACGAAATTTAAGAATTTTCAAAATATTCGGATTTGTGAATATCTGGTGTAAGCATTACAAAGTATTTGTCGTGTCTGTCGTGCTACAATCAATACCTGTTCATAAAAACGGACCTTTATGCGTGTCACGGTACGTATTTCTGTCAGCTTACGGACGGTACGACGACTCTTGTTTACGACTTGCATCAGCCGATTACGCGGGAGACGCGCGCGCGCGACACACTTGCCGGGAGACGTAATGGAATGATAGTTGGATTCTGAGCATCCATTTCCACGATACTCAACTACTCAACACTTTCTCGCACCGAGGGACTGCCTAGATAATGAATTCAATTAAAGTTTCACACTCTAACGCTACTTGTCACTCCACCCAACTACTTCGCCACTTATAAAGTCGATGAGCACTATTTCGGGGAAAAGGCATTGTTCAAAACTTGTAAATCAAGCATAAAACTTATATGTAAACTAACCAAAAGGTTTCCATATTGCTCAAAAGTCATACGGCATATGCAAAATTTGGTAAAAAAACAACCCAAGTTTCACTAACGACAAGAATACAAAGTGAATAGAAAATTATGATTTTTTTTAATGAAAGCTAGAACTCACTACTTTGCGATGATGAGCTTTTATTTTCCATTGTGTGCACCCTTTGTCCTGCAACTCCTTAATTATGACAGTATGGTTGCCAAATTAAGAATTGCGAAGTTTATCAAAGTGGACTTGGATATTTTTTTGCCGGGGTTTTTTATTTATAGCGAGATAAAGTATGGGCTTTCTCGTTTAATTTGAGAAAAATCAAATGGTTTCGATTTTTTACTGCAAAGCTACAGTACATCGAAGTTACCCTTGCTTTTTTGCTCATGTACAGTCAGCATCAGTATTTCACGGTGTGCACCACAGGGAGGTTACCCGGCGGTTTTGTACATTATGCGCACTTGGATGATGCGCTCATGCTTTCATGCGTGCTTAAAATGACTTTTAAGAAGCAGCACACAAATCTTCCAACGGAATAATAGAAAAATCAGTAGAAACTGTTTTTACACATAGTCAAATGTTATAAATGATTGGCCTTTCAGCAGTATGAAGAAAAATCACTGTCAATCAGTTCCAATGGAATAACAGAAAAATCAGTAGAAACTGCTTTTAAACATAGTCAAATGTTATAAATGATTGGCCTTTCAGCAGTATATGTAGAGAGGAATTACTGTCAATTAGTGCACCAATCTTGTGGCGCCAAGATCCAATGAAGCGATTAGTAATGTTTTGCTGTCTTATTTACAACTCAATCAATCCATGCGAAGAAGAAATTTCCGTATGCAAGAAGATCACAGATAACCGGCTCACATAGTTAGTAAGCGTTTTTCCGTGTTGTTTTCCATGTTTCAATTATCCTATATTCATGTCTTTCAATCTGAGCAGATTTGAATTCGAAACAGTACTAGTATAGGTGTGGAGTTCAAGTTAGTACATTTCATAACAAAGTAGGGTATGCAATTAACATCAGTAAATCATTGCAAGTTGTCAGATACCTGCAATTAACACATACACATGCGAGCATGAAAGCATGATCGCACTACTACACGCGCACCATTCAAGTGCGCACAATGTGCAAAATCGGGCAGGTAACCTCCCCGTGGTGTACATCGGGAAATGCTGACTGTGTACGGGCAAAAATGCAAGAGTAAATTCGATATGGTGTAACTTTGCAGGAAAAAATCGAAACCATTTGATTTTCTTTTCCAATTAAAAGGGAAAGTTCATGCTTTATTTCGCTGTAAATAAAACCGGCGGCAAAAAATGTTCATGTCCCATGCACTTTGACAAACTTTGCAATTTTTAATTTGACAAAGTAATACTTAGATAATAATAAAAGAATTAGGCATTTACATTTTTATTTTTAACCAGAGCGAAAGAAAGAAGTGTATCACAGAATCGAAATTCAAAATCGGCCAATTGACAGGGCGTTTGTACGGTTAGTGTTGAAAGATTCTAAGAATGCAATTATCAATGTAAGTAGTACAATGAGACAGAATACTTGCTTATAATTACAGATAAAATATCATTCTTATAATTAGAAGCGAAAGCTTCGCCATCAGCTTTAATGGACCAATGGAAATATATTTATTAGAGGTGTATGCCTTGGCAACAGACAACTATCTATTGGATACAACTCCTAATTGCATTGTGAATTAGATCTACCACAAAACATCTTATATTCCGCCACTATTTCTTTGACAAAACAGCTTCATCCTACAAGTGCATAAATAACAATTTCTAATTTATTAATGTCTATTTATTGCGTTGGTATTCAGCTCCTTCAGAATCCATTAACTCAAAAACAGGTATTTCGATACAAAGGATCACAGTATTACCGTTTGTTTCTAGTGCTGGTTTTAAATTGTTTAAATTTCTGTTCCACTTTTTGCGGGTTAGTTTCGATGTTCTAATAATTTAAATCCACTCCGCTGTCGGGTTAGCCACGACATTCTAATAATTATTTCTGTGCATTTCCACTGAAATTAAAGTGAATTTGAACAGGTATAATTAATTCAAATAAATTGGATTGTAAAAGGTTAAGATAGATTAGCACTTTTTAGGAATTGCTTGGAATTTTGGTGGCGTTTCAGAGGAGATTACTAACTAATCATTTATAAGGACTGAATTTGATTCAGCTCTTACGAAGTCAGATCCTTTCGATAGAAATTTTTTTAAATAGCATTTCGATTTAAAAAGCACAGTTTTAATTGTAACACCAAAATGGATGTTAAAGTTTTGGAAAAAATACTGGTTTACAGAAGAATATGATATGAATACTAGAAAAAATATTGAAAACAATTGACTATTTTGTTAAATTAATTTAGTTCCATAGAAAGAATGTTATTTTCTTATGAAATTGGAGTTGCAACATTGCCACCATTATAGCTGCGCTCTGTTTATATTGTATCGGTGTATTTATTTATGAGGCCTTGCATGTGTAAAGTTGTGCCCTCACTGAAGAAACCGCCAGGAATATTTCGTTGATATTTCGGATTTCGTGAAAAAGGTGCTAGTTTTCACCAAAAATTTCGCAAAACTCCTTTAATGTTCTGTTGCCAACAATAAAAGTTGTCCCGTATTGGTCATATGTTGATATTAATGTTGCTAAAATACTGATACAAATAAACCAAAACGTACAGCAACAATGAGCAATATACAAAATGCCTTGTTGTTGCACCAGTTAACGACTTTGCTGTCAATTAAATTATTTACTACGGATTCATATTTTTGTTTCGGTCCATTTTGTGAATCATCTATGTGCGATATTATATAAAAATAGATAGTGAATATTCCAACCGACAAAATAGGCAGCCATCGATAGTTTGTCGTGTGCAGCAGTCCTTTAGAGGGCTATATATAACATTTTGAAAAAAATAAGAAACCCTTTTGTTTAAAGCTTATTAAATATAGTTTTTTTTACAAATAACAATTTACGGTACCATTGTAGGTCACACAATTTTTATCTGAAACAGCAGATGAAACAATTTTTTTTATAGAAAGTAAACGTTTAACACTAGTGCACAACGGGGTTGAATTTCAAAATTTTCGTAACGACGCGGCAGCCTTTTAGACTCAAAAGGCTATAAAGCTCTAGTAGTTTTCCAGGGTGCAAAAAACATTTTTGCATTTAAAAAGCTGTCGTTTTGTTAAAAACTAACATGTGTCGTAACTAGTGTCTACAAAAAATTGTTTCATCTGTTTCAGTAGAATTTTTCTATCCACTGTAACTTTAAGTTTCATATTTCAATAGTATACAGCGCGTTAACTATCTCAACCTTCAGAGAATAAATGAATGAATAAATGAACAAGAATGGAGACGTACATATGCGACACTGATAAGTATTTATCTACTAAGATATTCACGTACGTCAGTAACATGTCGAATGCAAAAGTCTTCAAGATCACACAGAGTTTTTTCCTCCTGACAATTATACCATTCAAGAGGATAATTTCAAACTTTCAAAAGTAATTGGATAAATGAATTATACAGTAACAGCTAATAATACTGAACCGATATTATCAGACAGTGAAAGTGGATTTCACAACATATTGTATAGGAACTTTAAACAATTTTAATACATGTAAAATCCGTCCCAGATATGCGGACTCTTTAGAATGCATGGAAGCCACTGTTAGCCTACAATAATTCGCTCTGTATCCACGTAATACTTGACAGTGTGTCGAGGAAGCTCACACGCAATCTTATTTGCACTGCACGCGTAATAGTTGCGTCGTTCCGTGAATGGAAATCCGTCGCTCGCCCAGTCTGACGTGCGGACAGGTAGGTATACATAGATATACGGGGTGTCTCATAAATGTCGTAAATGATAATAGGCATCTCGTGGAGAGTGAGTCAGAGATGAAGATAGCTATTTTTAGAATTATTATTCGGCTTTTCCTCAAATCATAACAAGAATCATAACAATTATTTGTCAATGAGAGCCTAGCATTTGGCACGGTTTCTCGTAGCAAGTGGAATTTGAGGTTATCTGAGACATTTTTTCTTTAACCAAAATCATAATATTGGCATTTTTGCGTCATAAGAAGCAGGGGACGATTGACAGAGATTCGTTAAGGGTGCCAGGTGCATTGCCTAAATTATTATTGCATGTATATTAATTATTACAAAGTGTATTAATGTTTGAATAATTTAATTTCGCGTTACCTTTGATAAGGGGAATATTTAGTAAGTATAAATAAGGCCAAAATCATTTTATACTTTTTAGTACATTTCTGTGTTCCTTATTTTCGAAAACACATTTTTTAAAAAAAAAGTATTGTTTTTACGTTTTTTGTTTAGGAATTGCTTTTGGACAGAACGTGGGAACGTTCTCTAAAAAGCACAAAAGATTTCACGTCGATTCTATCATTCATATAAAAGCTGTGTTAAGGTAGTTGGATCGCGACGATTTTCTTAAGAAAATTATTTTATGGCCCAACTACCATAAAATAAACGAAAATATGGCATTCTGCAATATGAAAAAGTTATAGCTCTAAGAATTTATTTCTAAATTTTGTATTTCATCGGTGTTTTTCTGAATTTAATTGAGCCAAGTATCAAGCAAATCAGTTCAGTCGTTCAG
Organism: Ectemnius lituratus; assembly: GCA_910593735.2. Lineage (NCBI taxonomy): Eukaryota > Metazoa > Arthropoda > Insecta > Hymenoptera > Crabronidae > Ectemnius > Ectemnius lituratus. The sequence goes on from OU343037.1 coordinate 5,238,818, forward strand.
AACATAAATTTCTCCTGTTATTTTCCTGGTTGTAAAAGCAAGGTGGATAAAGAATCATTTAGGGGATTTGACAATAATGCCTAAAAATGTGGCTTCCACTTTTCTCACACAAGCAGTTGCCACTGCGAAATGTAGCGGCGAGAATATGGCGGTGTTATGTTTACGTTTTATACGGGCACATTGGCTATGTCGGTTATACCATGGCTGGTTGTATGTCATAACGGTTATGTGACACAATCGGATTTTATTTTATTTCTGATACGTACAATAAAATATATTTATTTATCTTCGTCTCATTCTTTACAAACTGGCTATGATGATTAGAAAATTTACGAGAGACCCTGCATGCACAACTTCTCCGAGGCTAAACTGAGAAAAGAGCGGCCGATTGTCTCTGTCGATTCTTCTAATTTGCGATGATAACGAACAGCAACGATCCAGTAGAATAGACCACTCCACACCAACAGAACTCAGTGCTGGAAGCATTTCAATCGATAGCTTTGCACATTCATGCCGTAGTCGCTGGCCGCACGCACTTCTCATCTCTCATTTCTCAGTGCGACAGCACTCGGTGATTGCGTGTGTGTTATATCTACGCTTTTCAATCGGACTACATTTCTCCATAATATAAGCCTAAAGACAATAGTATTATTTCATCAGCGTTATCATATAGAATTATCGTGCGTATTTTTCGATTCTCAAACTGAATCTAAATTAGCAAACGTTTTAAAAAGCTTATTTACTAAAGCGGCTTTCACTCCGATTTCAATGATTTCTGAGCATGCGCACCTGAGTATTTTAATATCTCAGATAGGATAAAGTCGTTTTAAAAACGTCTTTAAAACCAATGTCCCAAAAACGTCTCACGTGCGTTTGATAGACGTCCAATGTTACCAAATGCAATATTTTAAAGGCATGCACAATACTTCCAAAGAAGGATATGAAAGACATTATAAATACAACTCTAACACGTCAAGAACACGTTTTGACCAAGCAGCAAGAACAAATGTAGAATCCGTTTTAAATACGTCTTTAATACGTGAATGATAGGACTTTCAATGTATATTACTATACTATATTCTAAAAACAATGTTTGGTTTGCAGAAGACATCCAATTTCGAGATTATACATATATAATATAGTATATTAAAGGCATTTTTAAAACGTTCAAAAGATACGCAGTTCGGACGTTGTTAAAACGGCTTTTACACGACGACTTTGCGATGGTCGAAGAATACCACAAAAAGTCACACATAAAGATGACGTATCGGAGACGTTTAAAAGCAAAAAAAATGTGGACATCTTCGAAACGTCTTGAGCAGTACATCTTCCAAACGTTCTACGAATGTCGTAAGACGTACAGACGTGAAAGTGCTATAAAGAAGACGTTTTTAAGATGTTGCGTGCTATTTTGGTATATGTGCAGTCGTGGACAAAAGTAAGTGAACACAGAGTAGGAATGGTTACTATACTATATTCTAAAAACAGTATTCCAAAATGTTAATTGAGTAAAATCAACATTTGGTTTGAAGAAAACAACCGTTTTCGAGATTATACTATACTATTGAAACAATCTGCAAGTATCAAACAACTGTATATTAAAGGCATTTTTAAAACGTGCAAAGATGTGAAGTTCACGCGTTTTTAAAACGTCTTTTCGCCGCGCAAAGAATACCGGAAAACGTTAGACGTAAAGATGACGTATCGGAGACGTTTTAAAAATGAAAAAATATGGAGATCTTTGAGACATCTTCAGCAGAATGTCGTAAGTCGCGCAGACGTGAAAATCGTATAAGGAAGACGTCTTTCAGACGTTATATGCTATTTAATTCGGTATGCAGCTGCGTGTACCCACGCGGCCCTCAAAATTTCTATGCTCACACATAGTCAACCCATATTCATGTGACGAACGTCATGTGACTTTTCTTGGCTTTCTCGGGTATACACCTTATAATTGTATATGTATAAATTGTATATGTATAAACCCGTGAAATTTTACAAAAGTCAGAATTCACTTCTGAAGTTTCAACCACGGCGAAGCTCTATTAGTTTCATTACTGACAAACCTATGTGAATGTGTAGTCGATCGAGCATTAGTCTCCTTCGAAGTATTTATAAAACCGTATACTGTCCACTGTGACTTTTAGTCAAGTTATTGTTCACCGTAGTATTCCCCGTTGCACTCGAAAACAATAAACGAGCCAATTTTCTTAATTAATGATATTATTTGTAACTAAGAAATTCAAAAAAAATTATTAACGAGAATTGTATCGAAGCTTGACAAGGTGTAAAATAATAATTTATTTTGAAGAATATATTAGACCAGATTAAGTGTGTTTATATAAATAAGAGTAACAAGTTCAATTTATTTGAAAGATATATTTAAGTACTATTATATTTATCCGACACTCAAAACATCATTCTAAAAATGGACAGCATCGAAAACTTGTTAACCTTAATCGACAATCGATGTTTTATTTAATTCGTTGTACTAATAAACCCTAAATAGATTTTACTTCGAGCAGAAAGGCTAACGCATATTATCTTCAGTGCTGCAAGCTGGTTTCAAATCTCTAAGAACACTGAGTAGAAAAATCATACAAGTGTGAATCAGCCTAGTTTTCCCATCATTGATCTCAGCTCGTAACGAATTGGCGACGAAGATGGAGTTCAAATTAGAGCCGCCTGGAGGATGAAGCATCTGATTCCCAAAGCGCAGCAGAGATTGCAAGAGGAAAAAGGAAACAATGTGTCTATGTCTGTATATGTGTGTGTGAGAGAGAAAGAGTAGAATCAGTGAAATCGGAGTGCAGGCTTTTACACGGTTTTATTTAGGTTGATATCTCTGTCTTGGTCAAATCTTGAAATCAATTTTTGACCCACTTTTACCCTGTCGATTTTCTTGCAATACCGCACATGTTCAGTGGATGCAAAAAGTATTTACACATACCCCTTTCCTTGGTGTCAATTTTGATATAGAAGAAAGCTTCTTGTTTAAGTATAAATAAATTTTGTTAAAGAAGAATGTTTTCTTCTTAAGATAATATAAATGTTCTCAAAGTAGAATGTTTTTCCACTTAAGAAAATTGACAGCAGAAAATGTGGGTGTGCAAACCTTTTTTTATGTAGTTACGGTGATGATATATTATCTTATCAAATTTGAGTTGGTTTTTGCATTGTCAGACAACGTTAGCAATATGTGAGCAAGAATCAAATTTATTTACGGTATGTAGGTGGTTTAAAATTCAAAATGAATAAAAAAAGATTTAAGTTAGACGCTTTTAATAAAACGCTCTAAAAAGTAAAAAATAATTTGTTTAGCTTTCACAACATTCTTGATTATATGCGACTAATAAAATCGTGGGCCATTCATAATTGTACCATTCCTGAAAATGTCCTATTTTTTTACTGTCTAGACCGTAAAGTTTAGACGACAACTGCAAAGGTTCCTTAAGATAGTTGTCGCACTATACTATTGTTGTCGAAATTGTTTGTATGTCATATAAAAGAGGTTATTATCTATTCACTGGCACAGTTAAAATTCGATTGAACGTTTACGAAGTCAGATCCTTTCGATTAAAAACCGTATTCCTTTTACTTATTTTCTATACGATCGGCAACTGCAAATGGCACCCTTTTAATTTGATCGGTAAACCATTGGGTTCAGAAAAAGATGATCGCCATGTGGCAGAGCCGCCTGGCGGAAAAAACACCTGATTCCGAAGGTGGAACGCAGAGAAAGAGAGAGAGTGCAAGGGAGAAAGTGGGAACGAGGTGAGAGAGGAGGATGAGTGCGATCGGAGTGCATGCATGAATATCTGTAGATCACAGCTCTCGACGAGCCGTGCGAGCGAGCGAGAAGAAGTCAGAGAGATAGAGTGAGAGAAAAAGTGGCGGACAAAGAAATCGGAAGATTGGGATTGCTCTCGATTCGGTAGATAAGCCGTTTGAGAGGAGTTCCATTGCTATTGTGCAAGGAGTAGTAATCGCGGTAACGTCTTCACAAAGCTCTCCCGAACTCTTTTGAATCAAATCAGGGACGGGGAAAATGGAGATAGTAAATAGAGAAAGTAACAGACATAGAGACGTAGCCTCATGAGCTGGAAGCTGGACACGCTCCGTAGGAGAAGGAGGAGGAGGGGAGGAGAAGAAGGAAGCGGCCGTTCGAGAGCGGTACGATTGCGTGACGATCGATCCAAGGAAAAACTTGCGATTATGTCAGACTGGGAGAGCGTATCTTGCCGGCACAGCTTGACCACCGGAATCGATGCCCACTATAATCGACCACATTCATAGATTATTCTTATCGTGCATCAACTGATGAGAGTTCGTTGTAATTAAAGCAAAAGCATAACTGTGTTTAAACATTTCTTTTTGTGATGAATGCAATTTTAATTTAGCAATTTGAAGTAAAGTGTTGATTTAAAAGTAAAATTCTCGAGAGTAACTTCCGTTTGAATACTCAGGTGTTTGCACATTAACAAATATCATTCCCGAGAGTTATTAGTTTTGAGATTTTTATCCCGAAGTGGCTACGAGTTTTTTTAAAGTCTTTTCCATTTTAAAATTATTTTGAAAATTTTGGAAGTTGTTGCTCAAAAAAAAAAGATTCCGCGTATATAAGTTGTTAAAACCCCTTATTGGCGACCTTGGCGAAGATGAAAACGAATGTTGTACTTAATCATAACTTTGTACGGGGTGATTCATTCGCCTTGGAACCATGAATGTTAAGTATAGGCTAACACATACAAGGTAAATATAAATTATATAGTAATTTTAATTATACAGAGTGATTCATTTACCTTGAAATTATTAAGTATTTTCGCCCATACTTAATTTTACTAAATAAAACAATTTGGGTGAACTCACCACTGCTGACGATTTCTGTTATGGTTTGCATATTATACTGGAGAGTTTTAAATAGTCAACACATAGTATACACATATATTATATTTCAGTCCGAGACTCCAATATCAGAGGTTCAAAATTCCAAGGCAATGCATTATCCTGGACACGAACGTTTCCCAACTGTTTCCTGCATCTTATATATTATAACATTATATTGTACACAGAATGTACATAAATAATATAATAACTATTTGCTTCAGCACGTTGCTGCTCACTCGGAATAAGTCTTCCAAAAGCAAGTTGCCGCTGGTGCTTAGTAAATTATTTTCTCTAGCAAGAAATTTTATGCATATGATATACAAATAATTTAATATATTATTATACACATTATAAATGTAACAGATACGTAAGTATACAATGATATATTTGTGTCATAGAAAATGGGGTACGAGAGATTTAATTCCAAGTCAAGTGAATCACTCTGTACGCTTTGCTTCGTTTTTGAATACATCTTCTTCGCAATGTTTGAAATGCGCTCCGAAAAAGCATTCTCTTCCGTTTTCGATCAATAAATATTTCTGCATTCGTTCGAAACCATGTTTACTTACATAAAACAGACCGTTGGTCTGTTTATATATTTGCGATGAACTTGAAAACGCCGGAACGAATTTTAATGCAATTTCTTGTTCTGTATTTAATTATCATACAGGAGAAGTGTAGACTTTAAAATATTACAATATTTGTAACTTATACATGATGTTCTAAAAGAAATTTTGAAATTTCAAAGAGAAATGGTGTTGAGCTATGCATCTTTGAAAAATTGTTGTAATAAAGATATTTGCAACAAATTATTATTCTTTAAATTGCATTATTTACGCGCACGTGAAATGTCACTCAAGCAAAGCCGGGTGAAACAGGTAGTTTCTACTAAAATAAAAGACAACGACAATTTACTTATATGATCACAATAAACTTAAAAAGAGATATACTAATTTTAATGTGATTTTCTCATTAAAAGAAACATAATTTCAAAAAGAAAGGAAAGTCAAGTTATACATCCTTGGATGATTTAAGGGAACAAAGAAATTTATACACAATTTTGGAAAATGAGTTTATCAATTTTGATTTGACTTGCCATAACCAGTCCATGGTTAAATTTTGAAACATTTAATTAGAATCACCCTGATTGCTAGTTCCATAGTTAATAAATATATAGTTGAATTAATAACTAACAATTTCCATGCTTATTAGCTTTCCATTAAACAAATAACTGGTATAAAATAAGTGTATCATTAAATTCAAATTCGATTATGTGAATTTCCTCAACAAGAAACAAGAAAAGTAGAGTAAATACACGGTGGCAAGTTTCTAGGCTACCACAATGGCTGACAGATTTACTCTCAAAGACGCACGCAGACATTCTGTAATTGGTGGAGACGGGCGATTAGCAGGCGCATTGTGATTCAAAGTGAAGAGCGCGGCTTTCTCAATGTCCGGTTGGTCTGCGGCCGACGACGACGTGTCGCACATGTAGCAATATCGATTCACGCTTGCACGCGCGCGCTTCTCGTTTTTACCTGCCTCACCGCCATCTTTTAATGCCTATTTTCTAAACTCCGAATTGCAGCTTCTAGCATTGGACTTTAGAACAAGTTCTATGCGACCTTGAAGCCAGCAGTCGGGAACGATTGGTTCTTGTTGCCAGTGAATAAAGGCCCATTTACATTTACTAACAAAACCTAACATTGCAGATAAATATTCTTTAATGCATATCACATGAATTTGCGTATGCCAGAATGATTAAGTCATACTTAATAAAGCGACTTTGTTTCAAAGATCAAGGTTTGAGCGGGTAGACGAGAACGATTGGTTCTCGTTGCCAAAAAGAAATCTAGTGATAAATAAAGGCCTGTTTACATTTGCAGACGAACCTAACATTGAAGGCAAATATTCTTTAATGCATATTATATGTATTTATGTGTGTTAGCTCGATGGAGTCATACTTAATAAAGCTACCTTGTCTCAAAGATCAAAGTTATTAGCTTGCATTGACCCAATTCTTATGGCTTTGAACTATAGCTCTTCACCGCTAACGCCACAGCTGTGAAACAGCTACAGTTTAATACAGGAATTGCAGTTAAACGCGTTTAGCGTTATCTGAATTCATAACTTGATAATACGAGCTTATAGTACATACTAAGAAATATTACTCCTCTCCGCCACATTCAATGATCGTAAATATGAACGCAGCCTAACCCGGAATCCCAGCTGGCAGGGACACGTAAAAGTAGTGTTGCTGGCGGAAATGGGAGCTTTCGCAGTGCTTTCACTCACCGTGTCATTGCTCGTTCACGCGCGCCGTTTATCCTCGCAGCGATGATTGCGTGCACACGTTCACTGGCGTGCGAGGAATAATCGTTCTAACGGGAGCCGCGCGTGCCGCACGCGTAGCTCGCTCGGAGGTTAAGTAAACACAGTGTAAACTCGAGGTGAACGACACGCCGTCGACTATTTCACTGTGATCGAAAAGTTAAAGGCGAGTCAGCTCACGAGTGTGTGAGAGAGAGAGTATGTGTGTGTGTGTGTGTGTGTGTGTGTGTGTGTGTGTGTGAGAGAGAGAGAGAGGAAAGCAAGGAAATCTTGGTAGTAGAATAGAGTTGAGGGATGAGATGTCGGATTATCCGATTAGATAGCGATCCATTATCGTAAATGCCTTTCTTCCCTTCCGAGGATTAATGAAGCCACGAAATTGTTGGCGCGATCGAGCGATGCTGGGTTCGACCAGCTGCGCGCGGGAGATTCGAAATGATACTTTTTCCATTCGATAATATTCGATATGTAGGATTAGTAAATAATAGGGTTTCAACTTTGAGGCGCGGAAATGTCTTTTACGACAGTTTTTGAACTCCGATTTGTATTGTGCTTTCAGTGTATTATTTTAGAGGTTTTATTAAAGTCTTTTACTTTTAGTTCATTTCATGTTTCTATAGAAATGATTCTTAACAAGGAAATGGAAATTGGAGACGAAATTCCGCATTTCTTTCTTACAACCACTTTTACATTCTGCGATTTCTTAATTTTTAAAATTTAGGAGGAATCAGTATGAATATATTCTGTATGCTTTCTACGAGCTATGCTTTTTTTACATATGAACTGTAATTTGTACATTCTCTCTGCCTGTAACGTTGATGGTGGTGCGAAACTACCAGCTCCTTTATTTGCTCCTCACCAGTAACTTTATATCCGCAGGACCCGTTGGAGACTGTCGACTTGTGTCGTCTAGTTGTCGTCGAATGGTTTGACTATGACTTTTCGTAACGTAATTATTGCTGTAGTCTACGTCTACGACTGATTAGTTGCAAAAAAATATAACGATTAAAAAATATGTTTTTAAAAATATGCTTTGACATTAAACGTGTGTCCTAAGTATCTAGCGAATTAAAATGTTCAAAATAACGAATTTAAGCGCAGGTAAAAATCTCATACTGGTAATTAATAAAAGCATTGAAGATCTCCGTTTGATGATACTTGTCAAGGAGATGTCAAATGCCCTTATTAATTACCATTATATGTTTTCATTGCTGTAATTTGTTATTTTCAATATTTTAGTACGCTGGAATTTGTAGCATACGCTTATAATTAAAGTATGTTTTTAAAAAATTACATTTTTTTCTCAAAACTAGTTTTGCAAGAGGTAAACTCTATTTGATCACAATGAAACGCTTTGACGGAAAGAGTTTTCAAGCTTATAAAAGCAAGGCCTTCTGGATACCAGAACCGAGGCTTTCGGATACTCTCAAAGAGAATCCTTTGATTTCCTATCGTTGTCGTGGGATTAGGATTCAATTGGGGGTAACCGGAAAGGTGGAAGGGCGGCGCTCGACCAGTAGAATTTTGCATGCAGCTTTAATTCCTCGTTGCGAGAGTTTGAGCCGGGCTGAGTTATTCCCCGGGCGTCTTTGGGTGGTTGCGGGCGCGGTTAATTTCCCTGGCAACCAAACGACTCAGGCGACGGGCGCATTAATTTTCCGGCAGACCGCCGCGTTTATAGAGACGCCACGGTAAACGGGCATACTAGCTCAGTCTACTCGCTCCACCGGATCATTATCCATCACTTCTATTCGACTATTATTGTCTGCCTAGACTAGCAGCTGCACAGTCACCTTGTGCATTCCTTCTATAGGACTGTCCAAATCAGACGTACCACGCCGACGGAAATTGGAATTCGTCGACATTGCTGCTTTTTTAACAACTCGTATTTTTTGAGTTCGTCATGTTGATGGTTTTGGGGAGAGCATATTCGAGTTGGGGAATCAATGTTACCTACTGTTTATTTAATGATTATATGCATTCTAGTATAGTATCTGATGTAAACAAATTAGCGAAATAAATATACCTAAATAATTTGAATTACATAGAAGAATATCATCCTTGTAAAGGCAATAAACCATTACTGATACGAAATTCATACGAAATTGAAACAAAATTTTTGTATTGTATTTAGAATTAGCAAATGCAAATAGTTTGTAATATGCTTTTATATTAATTCGTATTTCTTTTCCGATTGTCATGATGAGAGTTTTGGGAAAAGCGCAGTATAATAAGGGAATGGTCGACGACTGCAATAGTCCTATTCAAGATTCAAACGAAATGTTTTTATAGTACCCGATGCAAACTTCGAATCGGCTATTATTGTCTACCTAGATTAGCAGCTGCACAGCTACGTTCTGCATTCCTCGTACAGGATTACCCAAATCAGAACGTATTCCGCACAGACGGAAATTGGAATTTGTGAACCATTTATAGTTACTCGTACTTCCTGCCTGTGTGTTACGTTGGTAGAGGTTAGGAGAGCATAGTGTGAAAGGAGAATGACCCGCTACTGTATTGATTCCTTATAAGATTTAAACGAAATTTAATACAACATTTGGTGTATACGAATTAGCCAAATAGTCAAACCCAAATAGTTTGAATTACATCTATAGAGAAACAACATACATACTATAAACTCTTAAGGAATATTAAAATGTATACATATAGAAATAATGTACAATAATTAAAATAATATTTTTGAAACACTTGCTTTTATATTACAAATATGTAATTACAACAGCATATTAAAATGTTGAAAATAATAATAAAATAATAAAATCTGTAACGTGTAGGAAAAACTGGATTAATGATGATTTGTGCAAGCATTTGAGGCTTCCCTTGGAGAATTCTTCTAAGAGAATTGTCAAATTGTGTTAAACTACATAGTGTGAAATAAGATATGTATAAACTTTAATCATATATATGATTAAAGAATCAAGTTGCGCCGATGTGCACGATGATATCGTTGTTTGATAACAGAAACTTGGATTCCCCCAATTGTTGCCAAAAACAAGCCATTTTTTTGCAGCAAGTACATGGACAAGGTTTCATGATTTGAGCTGAAATTTTCAAAATTTCAATTTTGGAAAGTTCTGTAAATGACGGTCATACTTTTCCGATTTCTAGTGAACAAGATAACATTTAGATAACAATAAAAAAAATGACGTATTTTTATTTTTACGTTTAACAAGAACGATAAAAAGTGCGTAAGTTAATAGTTAAATTTAATTTTAAAACTAGTAATTTTGCCGGGCTTGGTCCACTTACTGATAAAAAAAGAGGAAGAGGCGTATCGAAAATCCCCGAATCCGAAAATATTGAGCCATAACAATGGCCATAGACTAGCGTACGAATATATTTGAGTGTAGTGTGGCTTATCGGGGTACTCTACGATGAGCAGAGTATACGACTGGAAAAGCCAAATGCCTAAACGTTAATTAGTCGCGAATATTGAATCGTTACTGGAGATTGCTAATGAAATAAAATTGTATTGAGTCACGTAATCCATGACCGAAATTCCAAACTCTGTATCTAATCCTGATCACGCAATTTCTATTACACACAGTACCTGTTATCTTCATTCCATTGAAATTCAAATTTTGTGTTGTCCAGCATTTGCGTACTTGCTATATCTCTATCACAATGTCATATTTCTAAGATTAGAATTGTTTAATCATAGTGTCATATTCAGTTTGAGGTATTCAGTACTCACAAATGAGACGGGAATTACTTTCGCACTATTTAATGCATTTTTGTCTTGTCTATATTTCGAAGTTAGTGCATATTTTTTAAAATATCTTTTTTCGCTTTTTAGTGCATAAGACAAGTTTTTTAGTTCATCCTGATCAACCCAGCACCATTAAATTCGAAAACATTTGGTACCAGAATCATTCTGGAAGTTTCCATTACAAAGATAGAAAAGGTTTCATCCGGTCGGGTCAATCAATCGCAGAAATATTACTGAATAAACATTAACAAAAAATATACGCTTCAATTTAAGTACCTTCATTTGGAAATCGTTCGAATAATGTTTCTTTTGTTTAAAGTTAATATGTTTAGAATTAACACAAGCATGAGTGGAATCAGTTAGGCAGGGTATGGGTCAACTTTTTAAAGCACAGGATATTACAACAACAAAAAAATGCTCTTTAGAAAGAATAATGATGTAGGAAAACTGCTTCTGCGCATCTAGTATCATCACGATTTAAAGGTGATATTAATAACGTTTCACCATATATCATACCACTATATGTATGGTTGAAAAAGTTAAAATAACGGATTGGCAATGATCCATTAAAACTAAAGTCAATTTTTTATAGATAGTTATAAATTATTTGTGGGAAACATTTGTATGGGATTAAAACATTATTGCATATACGTAATTATAAATTATCCAGATACAATAATGCTTTAATTACACAAATGTTTCCAAACTCTTATCTATATCGTCTATTCCATATAACATTATATTATATGTCCAATGCACGTAATATAATATAATATACACGTCTGATAAAAAAGTGTCGATTTCAAGGAAAACGCATTACAATGTACACACCTTGAAAATTTCGATATAATACATTTTTAGAGAATTAAATCTCCTTTAGAAGAAGCGGAGATTCAAAATTAAATTTAAAATATAAATTTAAAATAAAATATTTAAATAAAATGTAAAATTAAATTTAAATCTCCTACATAATTACGTTTTTAGTGTTTTAGGTAATCAGCAGACCATAAGATTCAGGGTGCCGAATTACCGAAAACTGGACCCACTTGGGTCTCGGCTGTCACCGAGGATGCTTTGTCGACCGGACTAGTGGAAAATGTTCTCTCTCCTCTGATTCGTGGAAAGCAATCCTGGAAAGCGGAACACCATGACTGGTAGTCGCAGCACCGAGTTGAACCACGAGCTTCCGGTGCACGGGGATGGTGCCAAGCACACCGTTCACTGGTTCCGCAAGGGTCTACGATTGCATGACAATCCTTCTTTAACGGAGGGTCTCGCAGGCGCCGCAACATTCCGATGCGTCTTCGTCTTAGACCCTTGGTTCGCCGGAAGTACTAGTGTCGGCATCAATAAATGGAGGTGGGTCGACCTTTCTTACTAGGGAAATCTCATTTCATTTCTGCTCAATGCAAAATTGTATATTTTTGAGTTTCGAGAGTTTATAGAAAACTTTATAGTAATGATTTAATTTAAAGAATATTTGCAGTACGAAATTATCAATCTATTTCACACACATGTCAACAAAAAAAAAACACATAAGAAGAAACCAATTTTCTTAGAGGAAACGGTTTTCTTTTTGTAGAAAATTTACTTTGAAAATCTTCGGTGTGTCAATAGTGTTTTTAGCTCATGTAAGTGTGTACATGTGAGACATAAAAAGAATAGAACATATTTTTCATTTGTAGTGGCAGGATTATTGAATATAACTACACATTAATTTAATCCGAAAACAATTGCGCAAAGTAACATTTAGATATAAAAAATTCTAAATTTACACTTTTGTTTTGAACCAGAACGAAAGAAAGGAAGAGGTGTATCGTAGAATCGAAGTTCAAACTTGGTCAATTGACCGGGCGTTGCTAGGGTTAGTGTTAAGGGTTGATTATGCATAATACATATAAACAGTGATTCTACAGGTTCTTGCTACAATGCTTAGAGGATCTCGACTGCTCTCTGAGGAAGCTGAACTCCCGACTGTTCGTTATACGCGGTCAGCCGGTGGACGCGCTGCCAAAATTATTCAAGGAGTGGGGAACGACGAACCTGACCTTCGAGGAGGACCCGGAACCGTTCGGGCGCGCACGTGACCACAACATTTCCGCGCTCTGCAAGGAGCTCGGCATCACCGTTGTTCAGAGAGTCTCGCACACCCTCTACAATTTGGACGAGTAAGTTTCACAAGCAGAGTGTTAAACCTGTCAGGTCGAAACCTCTGTTAATTTTTTTAGCATAAGTTCGTAAGGCAATGTAGAATACTTTTCTCAAAATTCAGCTTATTTTGGAGAGTCAGACTTATTAGGTCAAACCCCCCATGATATTTTCGCTGTTTGTTCATAATGATATTAAAATGTAAAAAAATGCCAAGTAGTTTGATTGCCCCACAAAAATAAGAATAAACTATAATAGACAATGTAGAGCAAGGAAACTACTTGTTTAACTAACCATCAAATTTATCAAAAATATATTCAGATAGTTCAACAAAAATATTGATTTAAAAACACAATGTAACTTAAGGTTTTAAATTTTCCTAATCTAAGAATATGTTAGCCAATATAATAAATTTGCTTAGTAAATTTCTGCTATCCAGTTTAACCAGACTGGTAAATTTTAATTCTAATCAGTTGTAACTTAGAAGGATGGTACCTATTAGTAATAATCAGTATTCATTTGCTGAATTAAAACTCTTTAATTGAAGTAGTTCACAAACTACACACTTGATAATTTTGAATTTTTAAACTTTATATTGTATGCTATGCATAAGTTTCACTGGAACATTAGCATTTCTTACTGTATTTTCAAAATCAACCAAAGCATAATAGTAGTAAAATATTAATAAAGAAAGTTAATGTAGCACTCAAGCTAAAGAACTGACATTTGCTACACTACTACTTATTACCCATAACTAACATATCCCTAAGTGACAATGATTTGTTAACAATGCTTATTACATTTGAGTTTTTTTACCTTAAACTACGCATTTACCAATTTCATTATCCCATATTAAAGTGTATATGAGGATGCATAGGAATATAGTACAGCATTGTGTTGAATCATTTCAAATTTATGTTAGTTGTAATCATCACTCGTTTACTAACTTACAACTCATTCAATAAAGTGCTTTTTTGTACTACACATTTGACAATGTGCAACCTTTGTAGCATATACGATACACAAGTTTCCCAACTACTATTTCTTTTGTTTCACTTCTTAGTGCTCTTTGAAAGTCAGGCAAAGCATACTGGTCATGTATTAGCAATATTTTAGAAATCAACAATAGCAGTGCAGGAATTTAATATACTATACATTACAAAGGTTCAAAACTGCCAAGTGTATGGCACCAGAACTGCATGTTGTTAAGTAGATACTTATTACTAATGGCTAGCATAGCACAAAATTGCAAATGAATTTGGCTAAAGTTTGTGAGGTATGCACTTTGTAACCTATGCTGTTTAGTATTATAAGTTTATTACTATCTGGTTTAAACTATCTAAACCAGAGCTACTTCATTAATAACTGAAATACCTTCAAAATGTTTATACTGTGCACATAACCAACGTGAGACATAACCAATAAATACATCGATCGTTTGATCGTCAACTGAAACAACCATCTTGCACCTCTTGCACACATCAGCGATCAGCTCCGCTAGCGTGAGGAATGTGAAACGAAGATTTGAGGAATTTTAAAGGAAATCGCAAACCTAATGACTTCTTAAAATTTAACTTCCCAGGAAATAAACATGAGGAATTCATATGTTCTGGTTTGTTGGCTCGTGGGATTCAGAATAAAACGGAACTAGACTTAATTCTTAAGTTACGCCTCGGAGCTGTAGCTTGTGTAAAAAAAAGTTAAAGTTTCATATCGGCTGAAAATCGAGATCAATCGGGGGAAAGTAAGTTCTTAAGCCCCATCGAATAGGTAAAATACAATCTCGTTGGCATGGTAACTGTTTTTTTGTAAAAGTATTCTACATTAGTTTACGAATTACGAGCTTATACAAAAAAAATAAGCACAGGTTTCGATCTGACATGTCTGATACTTTCCGTGCAAGCACACTTAGATATCTAGTCCATTTTTTCCTTCTTTTCTTTACTAATACAAGGAGCAAAGCTTGTGTGTCTGTTTGTCTGTATGTTTGTGATAAACTCGAAAATTATGATCCAAACAAACTGTACGTTATAATATATTGCAATACTTATTCCTTATACAGCGTGTTCCGAAAGAAATATCAATATTTCAAAAGGAATAGCAGGGGAAGATACACGTCGTTGACAGAGTTTTGCAATAAAAATAGTTGCAGCAACGTATTCCTTTTAACCTATTAATCTTTGACCTGCATACAAAGTGTCTCTCAGATCAAGCCGAGTAAGAGTTGTTCGTCTGTTTGTTCCAATCCAATTTTAACGCAATTTTCTCATCTGTATTATAATGCAAACAACTATATCTTATAAAATAGTTGCAAAATTTCCTATTTATACTGGTTATTTCAAGAATAACTTCAACATTTCAAAAGAGATGGAAGGTCGTTTTATACATTGTTAGAAGAGTTTTGCAATTAAAACAGTTGCAAAATCCTATTATCTTTGAACCTATTGATCTTTGACGTACACAGAAAGTGTCTCCCGGATCAAGCCGAGTGGGGCACCTAGTTAGTGACACAAAGAGTAAGGGTTGCCTGTTTGTCTGTATATGCAAAATGAACACAGAAACAGCTAAACCGATTTTAAAGCCTTATTTTCTCTTCTACACTGTTATCATCCAGACAATCTATAGGTTATAAAATGCTGTAATATTTATTATTTATACGCGGTGTGTCAAGAGTAACTACAAAATTTGAAATGGGCGGTAATCATTAGCAAATATTTGCAGTAATTAATTATCCTTTGAATTAAATTATTGTTAATGTGCATACAAAATGTTACTTGGATGGAGCTGGGTTGGACAACTAATGTCTATACTAATGAATATAGAATCTTTAGAATTATTATTCAAGCAAATTTTAGGCTATAAAATATTCCTATATTTATTACCAATACAGAGTGTTCCGAAGGTACATCCGAAATTTAAAAAATTATTAAATTAAATTATTGTGAACGGGCATGCAAAATGACAACGCGACACATACAATGGACAAAAAAAGTATTCGTACACTCAGTATTTTTGGAGTAAATTTTCTTAAAGAAGAAAATTACCCCCTGTATAAAATATACATTTTCTTGAAGGAGAAAGTTTTGTTTTTAAGGGAAAATAAATTTTCTTAAAAAAGACAGTTGTCTGTTTCAGAATAATTGATTTCCAAAATACTGGGTATGTGAATCCTCTTTTTATTCACTGTATAGGCTATAAAATATTACAATATTAATTACTCATACGGAATATCAGCGCAATCTGCGAGGAATTCGACATTATCGACGTTCAGAGAGTTTTTGCACACCTTCTACAATTTGGACGAGTGAGTCCCAGCCCACCTTGTTTCGATCGGAATACCGATTTGACCCGTCGACCCCAGCCTTTTATATTCTTTACTTTATCGGGCAAACTTGGTCTCGCAAAATTACCAGCAAGAGGATTAAATCTTTTACTTAAACCGTTCTTATCCTATTTTTACTTGAATCATAATTTTGTGAGGTCTTTTAAACCTTGTCAACTAATTTTATATTCTTTCACTGATTCACTATGTACTTTTTTATCATTATTTACTGAGTATGTGTCGATAGTTGGACAAATTGAACTACTTGTTGGTATTTTTATTACAAAGTATCTACTAATTTTTAATTATACAAGAATGTTTCTCAACTCTTCTTTACATGCTATGTAATATTATTTTGGGTGTTTACAAATGTTCGTACAGTAATAAGATGAAAGTAAACAGAACTGTAATTTGTTTATGAAAATAGTATTTAGTAAGTCTTTTTAAGTAAAATTATAACTGTCTCTACAAAATAATAGTTTTCAATGGGCTGTTAATTTGGTTGTCAAATCAGACGCCTACCAATTCTATCTACCATATCTTTGATACAATTTCAATAAAAATTATAGTTTTTTTCCGTTTCAAATTGCAGAATTCTCTCTTAATGTAAGACCCGAGACGAACTTGTTTCATATATCTAAAGATTTTCCACGGGAAATCCTTGGTACAAGTTTTGTAATGAACCGAAAGACTCTTTGATGAGTTTAAGTAGAACGAGTGCGCGATAACACCGACAGTCAGTAGTATAAACGTACCACTGGTCGGACCGCCAGTGGTACAATCTTCTTCATTTCTCGCGAACAAACTAGACTTTTCAAAATTTATTCACTTTAACGTTAGATCTTTTACATATCCAGACATGCATATTTTAGTATTATAATCACATAAAGAATTTCATCTATATTTAATTCAGAGAAAAATGGATTATAGCTATTTGCGTCACCAAATCATTTTGCAGACTAAGCACTCAATTCCATGCATTTCAGAATCATCGAGAGAAATGGGGGCAAGCCGCCATTGACGTACCATCAGTTCCAAAATGTGGTAGCCGGCATTGACCCTCCAGAACCGCCAGTGCCTACTGTCACTTCCGCCTGTATTGGCAACGCCTACACACCCTTGAAGGACGACCACGACGACCACTATGGTGTGCCAACCCTCGAAGAACTTGGTACACTTTCACAGATTCTGATATTGAAACCCTTCACACGTCGATCATCAATGTTATTCACTTTTATTCCTCCAAAAAATATAAAAAAATCACTTACACGGTTTTTGTAGAATGCACTAAAAAGTAAAAAAGGATTTGTTGCGCTATCACTAAATGCTTGGTAATATCTGAAAATCGTGGAGCGTTCATAATTGCATTGGTTGAGTTTCATTTATGGATGTTCCACGATTTTCTTAGTCACATTCACCTGAAATATGAAAAGAATTTTGTGATAGCTAAACAAATAATTTTTTCTTTGTAATGCATTTTACTAAAACCATGTAATTTTAAAAAATTGTTAATTTATTTTTATTTGTATATTTTGTTGTCTTTTCACACTCTTTTTAAACCATCAACATTGGTCTCTTTAATGTTTATATTATATTTTTTCATTTCGTATTGTTAACCACTTACATACTGTAGCTCAATTTAATTTCTGCTCGCTAAGACCTTTTCATAGATTCCAATATTGCTAGAGTTGCCTTAGAATATAGAATCCAAAAAGCGGCGGATCAATTCAAATTCGATGAAACAGTGTATTATCACCACTACTACATATAAGTACAAAATCTCAAGCAAATCGCTTTGATAGGAATGGGTCAAAAATTGTTTACCATATTTGAAGACAGAGGTATCAAGCTAAGTAAAACTGTAATAATAAGAATTTGTAGTGAACAATTTAAAGAACACAAAGGTCGACCAGTGTGAGTCTTAAGGTATACTGGAGCGATAACGGGGAATTTTCTATTGCTCATTATTGCTATATGTTTTAATGTTATCCGTATTGGTATTTTAGCAACACTAACGTCAACATATGAATAATTCGAAACAACTTTTGTCGCTTACAGCAGAACATTAAAGTAGTTTTATGAAATTTCCGGTCAAAACCCGCGTTTTTCATGAAACACGAAATATCGACAAAATGTTTCTGATGGCTTCTCCGATTAGGGTACAGCTTTACACATACAAGGGACTCTTAAATAAATAGACCAGTATAATATAAACTGAATGCAGCTATGATGGCGGTGACATTGCAGTTCCAATTTCATAAAAAAATAACATTCTTTTTGAAGGTGGATTTATTTAACAAAATGGTCAATTATTTCTAACAACGACAGCTAATAAAGAGAGTGTCAGACCTGTCGGCCCGAAGCCTGTGCTAATTGTTTTTGTATAAGTTCGTTAAGCAATGTAGAATACTTTCCTCAAAATTCGGCTGCCATGATCAAGTGTACTCGACAGCGCTTAAGAACTATGTCCGTTGTTTTTAGAAAAAAAATGAAAAACGACAGCCACTTATAATCATAACATTTTCTATTTTAAACAAAGAATAAGAATCGGAAACATCAATCAACATTTTTGTATATGTATATTTTTTGTATAAAAGATTGAATATAAGGCGAAGGGGATCATCTATTTTTTGTATGGATATTTGTATTTTTGAGAAAGTTGAAACCATTTGAGAATTTTCGACTAAGCGAATTCGCAAATTTTTACAAATTCGCAACTTTTTAAAAGGTTGAAATAAAAGTCTCAACATTTTCCTGCGTGCTACCTTCGAAAGGCACTGAAAGTAAACTAATTTTAGCGAAATGAAAAATTATTCCTGTCACGATCTTGTTGATTTGCAAAAGCAAACTTTTTTGTGAAAAGTATGATCGTCAAAGTGTTAAACTCTACGTCCGTTATTTTGGAGTATCAGGCCTGTCAGATCATAATGTGATATAAAAAGCACTTGCAAAATTTTAATTGGCACGATACATTTCAAAGTACATGAACATTTAATGCACGTTATTCATAAGCGCCGTCAAATAGCTAAAATCTGCTTTTCCCAAGATTTTTAAAAAATACCTATACTTGATCATGGCAGTTGATTTTTTGGAGAAATATTCTACATTACGAATTTATACAAAAAAATGCAGGGTTTCGACTTGTCAGGTCTGACACTCTTCTTGTTAATACTAAATGCTATCTGAAATAATCATCGAAGTTCCGAAGTTTTAATAGATTAAAATGCAACTGATGAGAAAATCTAAGCTGGATTATTAAAAGGCGCACATGTATGATGAATTGAGAGCATTATTAATTCCGTGCAAAAGCATCGAGTGCCAGCAGTGTTTCGAGAATCGGTCTCGAATGAGCCTGCGACGAAGCCAACTAGGACAGCTAGTTTGTTATAATAATCTATAAAAATTTTAGCCTTGCAACTAGAATTTTTCGAAGAAAAGATAATTTAGAGAATGTCTGTCTATGATTTTTGATGATTTAGCGTTGACTAATTGTTCTCATTTAATAAATTCTGCCTTGAATATTCTGTGAAGCTTTGTATCTTGAATGCTGTAAGATTTGAAATCTTACTACATTCCAATACAATTGATAAGAAAATGTATGTGTCATTTGAAAAAGAAGCATTTTATTTTCTTCTTTTCTTTATTAATGGAAAGAACAAGGCTTGCTGTCTGTCTGTATGTTTGTAAGAAAGTCGTAAAATACTGAACTGATTTTAACGCAATTTTCTCTATGCAAAGTTATGATCCAAGCAAACTGTACGTTAGAACATATTGCAATATTTATTGCTTATACAGAGTATTTCGAAAGGTATGACAGGTTGTGATGTACGTCGTTGAAAAAGTTTTGCATTGAAAATAATTGCGACAACTTATCACTTTTTAATCTGTTAATCGTCTAACGCTATTCTTGTGAATAAAGCTCTGTAAAAAAGAGAGAGACTGCTCGATCTGTCGGGAATTAAGAAGCGCTTGAACTATTTAACACGTTGTTATCGCGCGTCCTTGCTCGGACTTCTCCATGGGTTAGCACTCGACCCTCTTTCTAATAGTTGATCGATTCCTCGCTTCTCGTTATCCAGCGCATGCAAATCCACTTGGGCGCAGATGCTGCGCGATGTAACAATCTGCTTCATTGTCGAGTCACGGATCACGAGTCACGAGCAACTCACACTTTCACGAGTGTTAGAAAATCCGATAGCTGCGGGAATACAAGATGGAAGTGTTTATGTGTATAGGATGATACGCTTGTGTTAGAACCAGCAAGTATTTTCACACACTAATCATTTTGCGAAATAGATCAGTTTTATTGTTTTTATTACTATTTATTAGTTGTATTATTGTTTGCACAAATTAGTAGACGACTAGTAGTCGTTGCTTTCAAAATAAACGGGTCACCCTGTACCGTGTTGCAGAGATGATTTTATATGCCAAGGTGAGAAACAGTGTCACGAAACTTTTTATTTTGTGCTTCTGATTGTTAGTTATAACAAGTTAAAAAGTTAGTGGAATAAGATGTAAGTTACTTTTTGACCGGTCTGACAGGTATTACAGTAGATGGTGATGACCTATTCTCAAAGCCGCGTCGCGTATCCGAACAAAATAATTCTACTAATTTATTTAGTTATTATAACTAACAAACAAAAGCGTAAAACAAAAAAACTTCTGACACTTTTTCTCGCCTTGGCATGCAAATCTACTCCGCACAACACTACCATTTCCACCCTATATAGGGTGATTCTGATAAGATACGAAATAATTAAACTATGGATTGTTCATGCCAAACCGAATCGAGAAGGTTAAGATCAACTGCATAATTCTTCTTCGCTTGTATAAACATAGAGCGAGCAATATGGAAATCGTGCAGACTACTTCTCCCCTTCAGAGAAAATTCAGGGTGTCATAACCCCCAAACATTGGCCACGCTGACGGAGGTGACTGACACCAACCTTGAAACATCTTGTAATTCTTTGTTTTAAACGAAAACATACACCTGGAGCGCAACAATTGATTGTTAAATTCAAGAGTTAGAAAAAATATAAACAACATTTTTGCCTTAAGCTTATAAAATGTATGTACAAGTACATGATTTAAGGTATATTAAACATTCTTTTTAGTAATCAATCAGTAGTAATTACAAAATTATAGATGAATATATGCATGGACGTTTCTTAAAAATCACAATTTGCGGTACCTAGTTAAGTCAGTTAATTTTTATCTGCAACAGCAGATGAAACTATTTTTTTTAGAAAGCAGGCACATAATGTTAGTGCGCATCGGGAGTGATTTTCAAAATTTTAGGTTTTAACAACACAACAATCTTTTAAACTCAGAAAAAACTATAAAAGAATAGTAATTTTTAAGAGAGAAAACCCTATTTTTGAGTGCTAATTTTGATTTAATTTCTGCGACAAAGTTGATTTCTAGCAGCTTCTCTAGAACTGTCTTAAAGTGCGTATTCATTTGCGAACTGTAGCGCGTAACAAGTAATTTGTCATGCGTAATAAGTAACGTGTTACCGCGTTTTCAGGGAAGTTTACTTGAGTTCGCTCTCCTGTCGTCCATTTTCTATGCCGGTTCACATTTTTTTAAACATACTTTTTGTTCACAATTTCAGTTGAATCGACGTCGGCAAAGTTCACTCAAAGCTACGTTTACGTTAGAGATAATTCAGCTCAGTGCTTTCTCGCTAGAGTAGGAAATGCATTCAAATAATACATGCATATACAATAACTATATCGAAAAAAAAATGTAAACAAAATTAAAACTCCCAATAATGCGTCTCCTCTAAAAAGCGAAATATTTATTAAGCATAAATGAAACAAAAATAATCTCCTAATTTTAAACACAATTTTCCAAACCGATTCACAATTGTTTAAACATACTTTTTTATTCACAATTTCAATTGAATCGTCGTCGGCGAGGTTCACTCGAAGTTCGGTTTACGTTGGCGATAATTCGGCGCGGTGCTTTCGGATTAGAGCGAGAAATGCACTGAAATAACCTCGAGTGCCCTCGCATATAACGCGCACTCACGAAAGCAGAGGCGGCCGGCACGTGAACTCCCGGCTAGTGCCTACATCGCGTTAGCGTCTATTCAGCGCGTTGAATGCGCCCTCTCTCTCCGCTCACTCTTTCTCTCTCTCTCTCTCCCTCTCACCCTCCTTTTCTTTCTCCCTCTCTCTTTCACCCTTTCTTCGCCACCCTTCTTTTTCCCGTTGTAGCTTGGGCGAAGGCCGCACTGCTTGCTTCTCGGCACGCAAACAAGGGAAATATCTACCGTGTGCATGGACGTGCCAAGTTGCCGCCCTAAATACGGCCTACTTTACAAGCTTCACGCTGCGCGACTCTTTATAAGCGCGCGCGCTCTCTCGCGCTCGCCTTCCTCTCTCGCCGTTCAAATGACGCATTCTCCTCCTCCTTTCGAGTGCAACGAGTCATTTTGCTCGGGTGATTGTATTCGCAACTTTGGATCTGCACCCAGTGCACCCAACCCCGCCCGTCCGCGCCGATTAGAGCGCCGAAGAATAGAGCGACGGCCGCTCGATAACGATGAACTACCGCGATATATCCTTGCGTGATTTTGAACGCTTTAAATAAAGGGATGATGCGTGTAGCCAGCGTACTGCAAAGGATAGTAGTGTGGCATTGAATGGCAACTTGGTTGATAATTGTGTCGAAGATTGGCTTGAAAGAAATATTTTGGCAAATGAAGACTGATAATGCGTTGAAACTGAAATAGGAGATATTTCATTAGTATAAATGAGATGGAAATTATTCTTTGTTGGTACATATTTGTTTGAAACTATGTTTTTGTCTTGCTTTTTATGTAGGATTGTTTTCAAAGGGGATTCAGCAATTTATAACTACCATAAAAATAGGAATTTGGAAATCATTGCGTATATCGAGAAACCTTACTCATTTGCATGCTATAAGAGAAAATTGATTGTTTTCGATAATAATAGACGGACTTTGAGCGACTACCGCGAAAGAACGATATCATTATGCACGCTACTGTAATTCAATTGTTTATTCATATTTACGAAGATAATTTATACAATTTACTTTGAATAATATCCTTTGTCAACCACATAATAAGTTTTACACAAACGAATCATTTATATTTTAAAGACATTAAGGCATTACCTCTTTTTTGATCTACTTGATAAAATTTCAACAAAAGTCATATTTAATAATCAAGGATAATATTAAGTTTATATAATGACAAATTAGACGGTCTTTGCTCCATTTACCGACGAGTAGCGGCGACAGAAAATGCCTGAAAAGGCTTAACCGACCTAGAAAAGTGCAACGTACGTAAAAGGGCATAGAAGAAATGGCTATTTAGAGGCTGTTAATGTGTGCTAGGCTTCGTGACGGAGGGTCTTTTGCCACCTGTCTGGGTCGGAGGCGAGAGCGAGGCTTTGGTACGGCTGGAACGTCATCTCGAGAGGAAGGCATACGTGGCGAGCTTCGGCAAGCCGAAGATGACACCGCAATCCCTGCTACCTAGCCAGACGGGCCTCTCGCCGTACTTGCGATTCGGATGCCTTAGTACTAGGCTTTTCTACTATCAACTCACCGACTTGTACAAAAAGGTATTGCAATCATGTGTTTTCCCTCAATTTTATTAGAAGAGACTTGAATTTTGGGTAATAATTTACTAAAGTGGCTTTGGTCCGATTTCAATGATTTCTGAGCATGCTCGCCTGAGTATTTTAATATCTCAGATAGGACAAGGACGTTTTAAAAACGTCTTTAAAACCAATGTTCGAAAAATGTCTCATGTGTGCTTGACAGACGTTCAATGTTAGAAAATGGAACATTTTAAAGGCGTGCACAATACGTCTAAGGAAGCATATAGGAGACTTTACAAATACAAGTCTAACACGTCTAGAACGCGTTCTGACCAAGCAGCAAGAACAAATGTAGAATCTGTTTTAAGTACGTCTTTAATACGTGAATGATTGGATTTTGAATACATATATATTACTATACTATATTCTAAAAGCAGTATTTCAAAATGTTAATTGAGTAAAATCCACGTTTGGTTCGCAGAAGACAACCAATTTCGTGATTATAATATATTATTGAAACAATGTGCAATTACCAAACAAGCGCATACTAAAGGCGTTTTTAAAATGTTCAAAAGATGTAAAGTTCAGACGTTGTTAAAACGTCTTTTGATGAAAAGGCACACATAAAGATGACACATTGGAGACGTTTAAAAGAAGAAAAAATGTGGACATCTTGGAAACGTTTTCAGCAGCACATCTTCCAAACGTCCTACGAATGTCGTAAGACGTACAGACGTGAAAGTGGCATAAAGAAGACGTCTTTAAGACGTTGTTGCTATTGTGGTATATGTACAGTCGTGGACAAAAGTAAATGGACAGAGAGTAGGAATGGTTGTGAGAAATATTTACTTGAATAATATTATTATTGTATACTTAATTTTTTGTATTCGGTATCTTTATGTTACATAAATTTGCAATCAACTTTTGAATGCATTAGCAAAGATTACATTGAGAACTTTATAAATAGTATACGACGACGTTTGCAAGCAGTAATTCTAGCAAAGCGAGACAACAGCAAGTACTAATTATGAATTATTTAGTACTTAAAATAATGATTGTCTGTATTATGTGTGCAATAATGTATCCATTTATTTTCCTCCTTGTATAATTAGCTGAGTTATTCATTAAACATTCTTTACGTACACACCTATGTAATTAATAATTATAATTATTAACTAATACATTTCTGGAATGTAAAAATACATAAGAAATAAAATTTACTCTGGTAACGACATTATTATTGTGGGCAAACTTGTATACAACCATTTCTACTAATTCTTCAGTTTTACTTTTGTCTCTGACTATACATGAAAATATTTAAGAAAGCATGCTTTATACGTCGAAATCATTGAAACCGAAGTAGGACCTGTCTTTATTTACTATTATATTCTCATTGTTTGAACGAATATAATTTAAAATTACATTATACTTTCTTGAACAACGTAGATAAAGAAAGCAGTTCCCCCTCTTTCGCTGCATGGCCAGCTTCTTTGGCGAGAATTCTTCTATTGCGCCGCCACGAAGAATCCGAATTTCGATCGGATGCATGGTAATCCGATCTGCGTGCAGATACCCTGGGACAAGAATGTCGAGGCGCTCGCCAAGTGGGCCAATGTGAGTAAACAAAGAGCAACAATTTTTATTACAATTTTCTTGCATGACTCTATCTTTGTATTCACGATCTGCCAGTATAAATGCCAATTGACAAATATATGTATATATTTAGTGATATAGTATCACGCAGTTCATCGGATTTTTGAGGGAAGAGCTTTTAAATTTGTTTATTTTTGTCCTAGTTTCTTAACACCTTGCCTTACGATTTAAGTTCCAACAGCGTGGACCCGAACCGAAAATAAAAAACGACGAAAATAAAAGAATCGCACACGATGTACTACGAGTCAGGGTCGTCATAATCAGTTTTGGCCCGAATACCTGACCATGAGTCTAATTTAATCTCTTAAGGGGATTCATACTCCTGGAGTACGAAAATTGAGGGTTAACAATACAACATTTTGATAAAATATAAACAAACTTCTTGTTTTAAGCTTATAAAATATATGTAGAAGCATATGATTTAAGGTATATTGTAAATTAATTTTATTAAGTTATCGGTCATAATTAGAAAATTATTGCCATGGATGTTTGAACGTTTTAAAATAGACGCATTTTTGGGATTTTTGTTTTCAAAAACCTTGCGTATGTGATCGATTAATATTATTTTCATTTCAGAAGGCGTCTTTTGCGGAAATTTAGTAATTTTTTAATTACATATAATTAAAATTGTAAGTGCTATTAATTAATGTATTGTAACACCTTCTTTTAATATTGTTTTGCTGTAACCGCTGCTCCGTGGAGCTGGATCATCTAAAATCAAAAAATGATACATGTTGGATAGCCTATTATAGGTTACCTAATAGGATGCTACATGCAAAGTCAGATTTTTTTCGTGTATGCTCCAGGTTGATTCTAAATGAAAAAGGATTAATGGCTTGGCGAAAAATCGATATTGCATATTTAACCCGTCGCCATTCTGTTGCAATTTTTTCCCCTAAAAATCTGATTCTATGGAGTTCTAGGTAATCTAATGCGTTACATAATAATAGATTAATTAGTAGTACTTACAATTTTAGCTATACATATGTGAACCCTCTTAAAATAAAAAAATATTGATCGATCACATACGTAAGGTTTTCGAAAAAAAATCACGAATATACATAAACTTTTAAGGGTTCTAGAGAGGCATCTCCTTAATACCCTTAAACATGGGATGTGACAAAAATTGAGAAAGTAAGAAAAGGAGCATCTGAACATTCGCGGAACATGGTTTGAAAAACATGGAAGGTGTTTATTGTACGCAGGGTCAGACGGGCTTCCCATGGATCGACGCGATCATGACTCAACTTCGAGAAGAGGGCTGGATACATCACTTGGCCAGACACGCAGTCGCATGCTTCTTGACCAGAGGTGATCTTTGGATTTCCTGGGAGGAGGGTATGAAGGTGAAACTTCGTTCAAATTGTTCCTGGATTTTTATTCCATTTTATTTTCTCTTATACTTATTTTATACTAAAATTATACTAAAGTTATGAAGGGCAAGATTTGTTTGTTTGGTTATGCGCGATAAATCCGAAAATAGTTGAACCGATTTTAATGCAAATTTCTCTCCCCTATAGGGTTATAAATCGGGTAAACTATTGGCTATAAAATATTGCAATATTTATTATTTACACGGATTGTTTCAAGAGTCACTTCAAAACTTCACGCAATGAACTTTGATTACTTAATATTGATTTAATAGTGCATTTAAAAAATTTGTTATTGGCTCTTATACTTGTCAGTTATGTCTGTAGCATAATCTTTCTTGTAATTTTACGACTCTTACGAAATGGCGCAAAAATGTGTTTCCCTGTTCCACAGTTTGCTCCTCAAAGGAAACATTTTCTCTGAAAATGTCAGATTTGTGACGGCTTCCAGTTCAAAGTTATAAAGGAAAATGTCATTTGCTGTTTATATATGTCTTTCTCATGCTATAATATCGCACGTAAAATTTTTTCGACTTTTCCTTACAGACTTACTAATGAAGGGTATGAAATATATTTTTTCAGATTTTATACACTTCGTTAGAAAGTTTATAAAACAAAATTACAAAATTCCACGTGTGATTAGGAGAAAAAAAATTAAAAACTGAAAATCACATTTTCCTTTTAACTTTTAACTGGGAAGGATTATAAATCTCTAATTTTTAGGAAAATTATTTCTTTTGAAGAGGAAAATGTCGAGCAAGAGAAAATTCTCCATTCGCAAGGCACTTTGACCTTTTTACCCGGCTGGGCCTTTAAAAATGTCTCGTGTCTCCTTACTAATACAAATCTCTTCTTTTCTTCAATTCTCTACTAATAGAATAGACAAGGTTTGTCTGTTATTTGTATGTTCGTGATAAATTCCAAAACGACAGATGCGATGTTAATGCAATTTTTCCTCCTGTACGGATTTATGATCCGGGAAAAGTATAGGCTAGAAAATATTGTAACATCGTAGGCTATAAATGTTGTCTACAAGAATTAATATAAACGGGGAACATTTGTCTGGCTGTTCAGTGTTCGTGACAAACCCAAAACCAGTTGAACTGATTTTAATGAAATTTTCTCTTCTGTATTATAATCCAAGTAAATTATACGCTATAAAATCTTACAATATTTGCTACTTATGAGGAATGTTTCAAAAGTGACTTCAAAATATCGAAAAGAATAATAGGACTAGAATTACACATTGCTAGAAGATATTTCCAACAAAGACAGCTGTAACAACTTATTATTCATTGAATCACTTTATTATTAACATGCATACAAAGTGTCTCCCAAACAAAGCCTTGTAGGACACCAGTTCCTACTAGAAACAATGTTCAACAAGCTTAAAAAAAGTTTTGGTGCCATGCCGGGCAGTATAGAATTTTTTTGTTTTGCAAGAAAGATTATTTAAAGCATGAAAAATTTGGGGAAGGAAAGAACTCCGTTTGACTTCAGGTGTTTGACGAACTGCTCCTTGACGCTGACTGGTCCGTTAATGCCGGAATGTGGATGTGGCTGTCGTGCAGCTCTTTCTTTCAGCAGTTCTTTCACTGTTACTGTCCAGTAAGATTCGGCAGAAAAGCAGATCCAAACGGTGACTATATCAGGTAATCAATCACTGGCATCATTAGTTCTTTGTTGGACTCGACCAGGAACTTAAAATTTTCCTCCACGAATATTAACACTAAAACTACCAACGGGATCAAAATGACTTACTTATAACAAATGTTTAAAATATTTTCATTTATCACATTTGTTTATACTTTTATTGATATATAGAAACAAGAGTATTACCAGGAATGTTCAAACTTTTCTTAGTTTATGTATAGATTGTAATATCAGTTAGATTAACGCTAGAATGATCAACATAGTAAAAATTACTTACTTGACATTTGTTTATACGCACAATTTATATTCACAATATTTTAATTTACCGAATTTTTTCTGACTTTTATTCAACCATACAGATAGTTAATTGTACAAATCGGTTTCATCTTTTTACATTTTTCTCATGAGAATTCCGAATTTTAACGAAATCTTAATGATATTCGCATTTCAAAAGTTTCTTACCCACATTTCGGAAATTATTTAATCATGAATTGCTGAAAAGTAAAACACACATATATATTTTTTATATTTATGTTTTTTAGTGAGGAGAATATTATTGTATATGATTTGAATTCTGAAACAGAAATCTGTATTACATAATCCAATCTGTATACAAATTTATATAAATGTACATTCGTTTTCAAAAGACACATTTTTCGAAAACAAATCATTTTGTGCCCTTTGGTAGAAATAGGAATGTGTAGATTAATCATCGGTACTTCCAATCTTAAAATAAGAAACTAATCATCGAATAGAGATAGGCGGCAACCACTCTAACCGCGCAAGGAACTTCCGGCTGGGTAATAGTGAAATAAAGGGTTAAGGGTTGTGTCGAGGATGTTGGGGTTGTTCGGTGGTGGAAGCGGCCAGCGTCGAGCGTCGCAACGGATTCCTTCACGGCGGATGTTCGAGTTTCTAGGAGAGTTTTTCTTTTTCGATTCTGTTTATGTTGCATCCTTACATACACGAATGTCAACTCATCAGGCGTTACTTACCGGTCCTGAAAAACTTCCCAACAAGATATATTCACGAGCCTTGGAATGCACCGCTCAGCATACAACGGGCTGCCAAGTGTATCGTCGGCAAGGAATACTCGCTGCCGATGGTTAATCACAGCAAAAGCTCGAGGATCAACATAGAGCGGATGAAACAAGTCTATCAGCAGCTGAATAAATACCGCGGCAACGGTAAGTCGCAATTGATTTTTCTCTTCTCTTGTTGCCCAATTCCTTTTAATTACTTACTTTATTAAACTTTGAGAGGATTCCCATTTAAAGACGTAATTTTTACGTAATTTTCACCGTTTAAAACACAAAGGAATTAGTGGATGTAGGTATCTGAAAATTTTCATACGTATTTGGGCAAGTTTGAAGAGTACTCAGTAAAATTTATATGGGGTTATCTTTTATATGAACAAAGTGATGAAATATTGATTAACAATTGAAAAAAAAGTGCCACGATTTCTTAATAACAAATTCTTATAACTTTTCCTCTTCTGTATAAAAATCTGGCAAATACCTACAATAGTTTTTGCGCAGTTACTCTATTTTGATAGAAACGATAACTATACTCGTAAAGTTTAAAATCGTATTAAAATTGTGCTGTATATTCTTGAAACGTGTCGAGATACACACGAAAAATTTCAAACTTCCCCAGCTAATAGTTCCTTTCCGTTTGGAATCCCAAAAATGTCCTAAAAATAACACCGCCGAATGGGAATACCTTCTTAATTAGGTTATGTCATACTGTTTATGATCTCAACGAATTGAGCACAATCTTTATAAATATGGAGTGCAAAAACAAAGTATTGGGAATTATATTGTTTTGAAGTAAATTTATCTTAACCAAGAAAACTTTTTCGTTCAAGAAAATGTTTTTCTTTGCAAGAAAGACTTTTCTTCTCTAAGAAAATTTACTCCAAAAACCGTACCAGCGCCTGGTCAATTAACAAATTTTAAACTTCGATTGTACGATGCACTTGTTTCTTTCGTTCTTGTTCAAAATAAAAATATAAATATATAACATCGTTATATTATTCTCAAAATTTTACTTTGCGTATTTGTTTTCGTATTAAATTAACAATTAGTTATACCTGATTCGGAAAAATACTATCTTTATTTCATAACCAGTCATTTGACCGTTTAGGGTAGAAATAGCTGTACAAAGCAACCGATACGGTTAGTGTAAATGAAAGAAATTGTTGCTCGATCCGGGCGAAATCGGGAAGAATATTTGAACTATTCGCGTTTCTAACTTATTTCTAAATCATGTAATTCACAATTGGGCAACTCTGTGAGCGTCCACTCATCTGCTTACTTTGAGACTCGCCTCTACCGAACCTCATCCACTTTTCTCTCCCTCTCTTTCCTCTCCTCTTGTTCCCTTTTATGTCTGCGTCTGAGTCCGACCTTTCTTTTTCACGGACTGTCCCAAGCGAGGGCCGAGCTGTTTCCTTCTCCTATCCAGTGAAAGCATGCCGAAAGACCTCATGAAAGCTTTGCCTCCCGGCACTTGGTAAACGTCTCTTTCTTTCTTTATCGTTGCAGGAGGCTCACTCAAAGGAGAAACGGTCGGTGAGTAGAACTTTGGCCGGCTTACCTGCCATCGAATCCCTTCGCCGTAGAGCTTTCCTCTCACCGTTCATTTAAGTCGCACTGCGCTTTATTACCCACTCGCTCGCGTCCCTGTGACAAGCCCACTTTTTTCCACTCCGGCTACGAATGTCTCTCATGAACAGGAAATACGGATGTCGCAGTGTTTGGCTTCCGTGGTTCTGTCGAATTTCGATTCTGGGTAATCGGGATTCAAAGAAAATGTAAATCGGCTACAAGAAGTGGTAATACAAAAGTGTGTTAAAAAATATAAAGTAAATTCTATCTTATTTGTACTAAGTATCTCTGTTTTTGAAAACAATGCAAAATGCAGGCTCTTTCTAATATTAATGTGTTACCTTTGAAACAGAAGATATTTAAAAAGTATAAATAAGAGGGTCATTTTTTTGTACTTCTTGGCGCGTTTTTTGTGGTACTTATTGCCGAAATCGGTTCACATTCTTTAATTATAGAATTTTCTCGTTTTTTAGTGTAGTTGAATTTTTTTTGTAAAGTGGACCATAAAAACGTCCTGTGTAAAGTGTCAGTGTTTTTATGTAAAATCGATCATTCATGCAAATTTTACGCCACGACAATAGGTTATGTTAAACAAATTCGAACATTTTCATAACAGGACCATTTTAAAAACTTTCTCTACTAGGTAAACAAACTATCAAAAAACCTTAAAAAAATATACGCGACGGTTTTAGAATCTCGTATTTTCCAAAGTCATTAGAAATTTTCGATAACATCGCTATTGTTTGGCTTTGTTCATTTCATCAGATACTGTGACATTCTAGTTTTATATAAAACTTATTAGACCCAAAATGTAACATCTCTTTGATCCGACAAGGAGAGAGTCAGACTTGTCATGAACAACTAAAGGTACTTTTAAAACTCATCGAAAAGGCAGATTTTACTCATTTTACCTACTCGACGGCGTTAAAGAACTGCGTTTGTTAGCTTTCCATGCACTTGAAATGCATCATGTCAGCTGGAATTTTTAATATGCTTTTTACGACGAAAATATCATGGGGGGTTTCGATCTGACAGACCTGACACTTCAAAATAAAGGACGTAGAGCTTAACATTTTGACGGTCGCCCTTTTCACAATAAAGTTTGCTTTTGAAAACCAAGCAGCCCGTGACAGAAATAATTTTTCATTTCGGTAGAATTAGTTCACTTTCAGTACCGTTCGAAAGTAGCACCCAGAAAAATTTTGAGATATTTGCCTCAACCTTTTAAAAAGTTGTGAATTTGTGAAAATTTGCGAATTTTCTCAAACTGTCTTTCTTCAAAATATATACAAAAATGTTGATTGAGGTTTCCGATTCTTATTTTTTGTTTGAAATAGAAAATGTTATAATTTTATTATAGGTGACTTGTCGTTTTTCATTTTTTTCTACAAATTGCCAAATATAGTATTGACAGATTATAAACATTTTTATACCTCTCCCATTAAGATGAAACGTCGTTAACCATTTCTATCGAATTTCGATTTTTTTCATGAATTTTCAATTCTGTCTATTGTGTACGTGAGACTGTCAAAATGTTAAACGCCGCCGAATAGGTAAAACAACTCGTACAAAAAGATAAGCACAGCTTTCGACCAACCAAGTCTGACACTCTTCTCGTGAGTATGCTCGTAGCAGTAATCTAGAATTGCAAGGTCTTTAACCCTTTCGTTACGGTAGACGCTTTAGGGGTTTTGAAATTTGGCTAACAGTAACTGTTTGCACTTACAAGGTATATTGCAATGGTATTTGTTATACTTAAAATCTCATCAATTTAAATAAGCTTTCCGCATTAAATTCCGCCATAGTCAGCGGGTTAACAAGTAGGCTAACAGAGGTTAGGGTCACCGGAAGCATGACGGACACTTTGCACGAGTCTTGTGTCCAATAATGACTTAGACTTGTATGTAAGGTTTACTGCACGCCCTTCTGCCGCCGCAACCAGCGAACGATAAGAAGGAAGACAAGACGAAGAAGTCGGTTCAGAGTCCTGGTGGCGATGGTCAGGTGAACCAACAGAAGATCGAAGTCCTGAAGGTTCCTCCGCATGTCCCCCATGGTCAACAACAGCAGCAGCAACACGGCCAACAACACCATCATCATCAAACCCATAATCATCAACAACATTCGCCGCTCCAACGACACCAACAGCAGCATTAAACCCAACAATACACTCTTCATCCGCAACGTCCACAGCACCAATCGTGAAAGTAATTCGACGTTTGAAAACTGCAGCTGGATTTTATTTCACTCATCTGATTAACCAGAGATTTCCTATATTTAACAAAGATCGGCAGAAGTTTGGAAATCAAGAAACTTCAAACCTGCGAAATAAATTCGCGGCTTTTATTGCTTTTTATTCGCGTCAAGGTGACTTTTAAGGACGCACGATTTATCTTCATATGTACATTGATTCTTGTTGAGCGGTCTCTTCAAATGCAAATGGGACAACAGTTGAGGATTCGATGATTGATTGATGGATCCGAGTATTGGAGGTTGGGGTTTGCAGCCGCACAAGAATTGGAGGGGGTTTCGAGAGCATTGGTGATGATATTGAAATGAAAGAGCAACACTGGCGTACATTCTATATTCTTATTGCTGTACATAACAAATGTGCGTCATAAACAGATTCTTTTCATGTAAAAGCCCGGCTCCTTGTCACTCTCGGCCGGTCTACCATGTCGACCGCCGATCGTACACCCGATCTCCTGGAACTCCGAGACCCATCAGACTCTCTCTACTTACCCATAACCGAACTCTCTCATTTCCTCCTCTCCACTTATCTGCTCTAACAGCACAATCCTACGAATAGTTTCATCCTTGACAAATGTGTGTGTGTGTGTGTGTGTGTGTGTGTGTGTGTATGTGTGTGTGTGGGTGTGTCCCTCGAGGCTCTCGAGTGTGTCTCTCACACTGAGCCAGAGTCAACAAGAAAACTCGGAACTGGTTACAGATACACAGCGACGAAACTGACGAAACGTAAATTCCTCGGGAATTGAATCGATCAACAACTCGACTTGGCCTCGAATGAGAGAGCAGTTGCTCCTAGTCTCTTGCGAGTTAACGTAGTACACACTGGCTAAAAAGACTATCGACACACTCAGTATTTTTAGAACAAATTTCCTTAAAACTAGAAACTAACCTCTCCAAGGAAATGTATTTCTATTTACAGAGAAGAGCTTTCTTCTTCAAGAACATTTTTTCAAAAAACACTGGCTGCGCAAATACTTTGTTTTATCCACTGTGAGTAGATAATTGATGCGAGCGATTAATCCTGCATAGGTAATTGCTCATTTCCAACACTAGAAAAATCTCGACGCAATGCGCTGTCGCTGCGTTACTTCTTTGGGTGGGTGGGAGAGTTAATTGTTATGTTCGCCGTAGTGCGTCAACGAGGACTGTACGAAAAAGAGGCTCCGTGCTTGCCTGGGCTGGGGAGACACCTAATTGACGTACATATCTTCTTTTTGCTACGAATTACACATTGCAAACTCGACTCGCTCGGGGAATCTCCTGTTAATGGGGGAGGAGATCGCTAAGTATGTTAACGTGGTGAAACGACTTCGCTACGCTATTCGTGCATCCTTCACCTTTCCGCTAGTGACTCGCAATAGGGGTGTACTCTAGCCGTAATATCTTCGATATATCCTTCCGTCCCACCCTCTTCTTCCTCTCTGCCCGAGAAAGAGTATATGTATATACATGGTAAGAGCACATACAGTGGGTAAAAAAGGTATTGGCACACCCGGTATTGTTAGAATAAAGTTTCTTAAAAAAGAAAAGTGTCTTCTCGGAGGAAGTGTATTTTTTCTCATCAAGAACAGTTTCTTGTTCAAGAAAATGTATTTCTATTCCGAGAGAAGAGTTTTCTTCTATAAGAAATATTTTTCAAAAAAGACGGTATGAGCGTACTTTTTTTATCCACCGTATACTTCGTATACATACACCGTAGTCGCATGACTCGCATCCAGGCGGCGCCCAGCGTTTCAGGATAGCTGTGTGAGTGTGTGAGTATGTGTGTGTGTGTCTTCTTCCCGTGCGTCACGCGGCAGCAGGCAGACAAAACTTTACGCCTGGTTGGTGTTTTTTATTTTTTCATGTCAACAAATGATATATTTTTAGTGCCTATAGTACTTATAGTTTTACATTATACTTGTCGCCATTAGGTTTAAACAATTACAAACGATCATTCCTCAACACTCGGAGACGGAACTAGTACGCCCTCTCTCGCTTCCCACTTTGTCCGGACACTCGCACTCTTTTTTCTTTCGCTCGCACGCACTTCCTCTTTCTCTCGCTTTCTTTTTCTCTCTCTTTTTCTATCACACTTG
Organism: Ectemnius lituratus; assembly: GCA_910593735.2. NCBI lineage: Eukaryota > Metazoa > Arthropoda > Insecta > Hymenoptera > Crabronidae > Ectemnius > Ectemnius lituratus. The sequence continues at coordinate 5,274,423 of OU343037.1, forward strand.
GTTCCGACGCAGTTACTGCTTTCGCGCCCGATTCGCTGCCTTACTCTCTCGCAATTTCTATGGCGCTTCATGCTTCTTCTCGCAATGTCTCTTATTACGGAGTCGTCGCCTCCTTGTCCCACTCGCTCTTGTGCCAGCAGCATGGAGAGAGAAAGACTCGGGTTTTTTAGTTCGTCGCTCTATTCTATCGGCACGATCCTCCGACTTCCGAATATGGATTGGCCGGCGTGCAGCTCGGATAGATGCATGGAAGATCGAAGCCCAATTGATAAGTGCACATGCCAACTGTGCACCTGCTTTTCGTCCACCGTACGTATTTCATTGCCCCATCGGACTAGCTGATTCATGCCTTTCATGCGCTCCCTTTTCTTCGACTACGGATTTTATGCATCGTCTGGTCTGTAGCTGCTCGGTGCATTGGTCGTCCCATATTGTATTTGACTCACGTGATGTGAAGAGTACAGTTTCCGCACGTGTCTGTCCTGCTTGTGGAGCCCGGAAGTGCATTTTATCGTTTAGTGAAATGACTACTGATCGAAGCTTTGCTGGAGCTCGAATTTAAATGGAGCGTCCGATATACACTCTTTTGGGAATTGAGTGATATAGAATAGGTTTGTACGAGTACCCGAAAATTCCGAGTCTTGCTGTTAAATTCGATTCGACTCGGGTATCCGAGCCGGGCTGAGCGTTCGATTTATTCGGTCATCCGATATACTCGAACAGCTTGAAAAAATTTAGGCAACTTGATGTTTGAGTTACTCCAATATATTAGAATAGCCAGAAAGAATTCGGGCTATTTGATATATTCGAGCGACTCGTTTTTTTGAATAACCTGAATTTTTGCGGATATTTCGAATATATTCGAGCTGTCCGATATACTCGACTAGCCGGAATGTATCAAGTAACCCAAATTTGTTTCAGCTGTCAGAACATATCGGAGAACCGAATAAAGCAAGCGATTGGCTCTTCCCGAATAATCGAGCCGAATTTAACCCGACTCTCAAATTCCGAATAGTCAGACACGTCCAATATACAGCTTTCCATTTCACCTGGTTTATCAAACTTTTGAATTAGGCTAGTAACTTTCCCCTAACCTATTCGTGCAGTGACGTTCGTGGATATTCGGGAATGCAGTATAATGGAAATATGAAAGGAAAGGCTTGCGTAACACAATGTACGGGCAAAACACATAGAAGCTGTGTCAATTTGTGGTTTTGTCAGAGGCACTTAACGTAATTCCCACCAACCCATATTCGCTTGGGCCACTCCGACGGTACTTCACTAATGCGAGCTCGCAGTCGGTTTGTTAGTGAGTGACGACTCAATTTCGAAAAAGCTTAATCGTGTGTTTTCCATTGCGAATATAGACTGTATTGTCGAGTGCGTAAACATCAACGAATTCCAAGTACTCTGGTATTCTCGTCTAATTCATTCTAATGAAAATATCATAACCTATCAAAGAGAACGGAATCCAATGACGCGTTGCTCTTAGCGTCTCAAATGTTCGTCACATTTTCGATAAGCGATTGGTTACCAAAGTTATTCGGAAAATTCTGTTATTCTCATTAGCAAGTATTAGTGTCAAATGGGCAGGCCTGAAAATCTTCGTTATGATAAATTGAATTGCAGAGGAGATTAATCGAGGCTTTCCTTTCTCTGATTAAATAAACGTTAGTATAATGACGTACTGCTCCTCCGATTATGCAGGAAACACTTGATTGGCAGAGTGATCACACCTGATTGATATTCCAAGAAACAGCAAACAGTCTCGCTCCATCTCTCTCTTCCGATCGACCAAGGCGTTTATCGGAAGCTTCTAGGAGGCAAAGCTCGCCAGCAAGAAAGTGCTATCAGTCATCGAATGAAGCCGTCCCGACGTGCGATCGATTCCTGAATATATCCGAACGGAAGGGTCTCTCGACTAGCAATAGGCAGCGCTGGGATTATAATTCGCACGCATATACAGGGTGACTCAGACCAAGTATGAAATATTCTAACCATAGGTTGTTCACGCGATCGGAAATATCGTACTCGTATCGAGATTTTTCAAATGTCTGTAACTAACAAACGAAGCCGAATTTGTCAAAATCACCTTATCATTTTTGATTCTGCGCGGCGTGATCTATTCTTCGTTTAATTATATCATACTTGGTCTGACTCACCCTGTATGTATAATACTGGCGACGTAGTGTCTCGCTACGCATTTTCAGCCAGAATCCACTGTTCCACTCAACGTCCTATAAATTTCCAGTAATATTTTACCAATTTCCAATTTTCAATTGATCCACTTGCATCATAATAGTTTGAAATAAAGTCAAATAAACGACAAAAGCGTATTTCTCTGAGAAACCTGAAACCGTACAATTGCATCCTCGATTTACCCGATAATCAATGCAGAATTAATCACAACATTGATTTATTCCTCTTAACAATATAAATTCACACGATTATTTCGATATCGAAGTTAATCAAGTGGGTAAATCGACGAAACTTGAAAACTAATATCTTCACGCTGATAAATATTTTTCTTGTCAGACCTATACAGGGTGATTCACTTGATTCGCCACTGTCGGCTTCATACGTTGTTGTATATAAGATATTTCTAAATTATCTAGTAATTTTAATTACACATGACTGTTTTCTGATTCTTTTCTGCATTTTATACATTATATATACATATTATTTTGTACGTGCAATGCACATAAAATAATATACATATATGATATTTAGAGCGATATTCATGTATAGTAAAAATTATTACATTACGATAATTATAAATTATAAATAATTTTAATTGTACGCGAATATTTTTCGACTTTTCCTACACGCTTTTGCTGATTTTGGCAACAAAGGTAGAAGTTATAACTCAATATTAATTAAATTAAATTACTGTTAACTACTAATATAAAGAGCACTGTTTACCTACTGTCTATTTGTACTTCCGATAAAAGTGAATACGGTTGAACCAATGCGAATTTCTGTCCTGTATAGAGCTCTGATCCTGGCAAATTGTAGGCTATAAAATTTTGCAATACTGATCACTTAAATAGACTGATCGAAAACTAAACGTAAAATTTACAAATTTAGTGAGAAGTCTATGTATAAATCGTTAGAAGATAAAAAAAGTGTTCGCTCACCCAGATTTTCCAAAGTAAATTTGTTTACAGAAGAAAACATTCTTCTTTGAGAACATTTATATTCTATTAAAAAGAAAACTTTTTCTGTTTCAAGATATACTTCAAGAAAAGCAGTATGTGTGAATACTTCTTTTATAAACTGTATAGTCAAGCCAAGTCTGTGTAAAGTGAATTGTGAGTTGCCGATTAATTTTAATTATATACGAATATTTCCCGACTCTTCTTTACATCCTATGTATTACATAGAATATTACATTGCACATGGAATGTACATAACATAATACACGTACATACAGTGGACCAAAAAGTACTCGCATCGGTTTTTGAAAAAAAAAGTTCTCATAGAAGAAAACGTTCTCTGTAATTAAAAATACGTAAAATCGAACAAGAAACTGTCCTTCTTAAGAAAAATACATTTTCCCATAGGAAACTGATTGCGTTTTTAAGAAAATGAAGTAAAAAAATACTGGGTGTGCCAATACTTCTGTCACCCACTGGAAACGTCGGGTAAAATATGGGATTTAGTCCGATAAACAGTGCTGATTCGACGGCAAGTAAATCAAACTGAGAACACCTGCACCTAGACGGTGTACACGAAAGACGGACAATGACACAGAAACAAAGACACGATCATATAGAAGCGACGTGCCAGCCCGACGAGTCTGAATCAAATGAGTACGAGCGACTCTGGTTCATATGTAGGTGGCCTTGCCAGCAGTGCATGCATGAAGAGCCGATGTGTAATCGGTACTCGAGAGAGGCAGCACCGTCAGAGAAGACAAGAAGGGAGAAGAGACAGCGGACAGTTAAAAAGAAGAAAGACAGAAAGAACGAAAGATTCTTCGTTGAAGGCCGCATGCATCCTGGTGGCATCTGGTCTTTCGAAACTCGAGTAATTTTGATCGTGTACAATGATTCCAATAAATATTGAGACTAATGGATTGTTAATATTATTGTTGAAAATATCATAGGTGTTAATATAGTTTCAACCACCGACGCAATCCTACGGCATTTTTTTATTATTATTGCTTGGTCTTATTTAGGTTGATATTTCTGTTTTCATCGAAGAGGTATTGAAACGAATTTTTGACGCACTTCTACTAAGCGGATTTTCTCGAAATTTCGCACACATATGTAGTTGCGGTGACAATAGAATATTTCATTCATTTTTAGTTGATTTCTTTTCTCTTTCCCGGTTATTAGAGAATCCCAACAATATTGTAATGTTTCTATGAAGTGATATTGGTCGACGAAAATAAATATGAAAGATAAGTTTTAACTTACATACTTGCTGTTCTGCAATGATTTTCAAACGATTGAAAAAATTATCCGCACACTCAATACTTTTGAAAAAACTACTCTTAAAGAAGAAAACTTTTATCTCTAAATAGAAATACATTTTCTTGACCAAGAAAGTCTTTTTTTAAAAAACGATGCCCTTAGAGGAGGCAGTTTTCTTTTTAAAGAAAATGGATTTTAAAAATACTGAATCTGTCAATACTTTTCTTATCCAGTATATATTCTTTTTCTTTCTTTTCCTCAAAAAACGCGCGCGTGCGCATAGGGCGAATTGGCTCGTTAGGAGAGGTCCGCGTTCGAGTTTCGCTCTTTAGGCGGGCGCGCCTTACTTTCGTCGACGTGACTTCCGCGGAAATTCGACGTCCGCCAGCCCATTCTCACAACAGCCTCGAGCCTTCTTCTCTCTTTCTGTCTCTTTTTCTCTCTCTTTCTCTCCTATCTTCCACCCTCTCGATCATTCTCTCTCCCTCTCTCTTTTTCTCAGCAAGTGGAGTCAAACGACACAAAAGCTCCTTCGCGACGGCTTTTTATTCGACGGCGACCTCGCGCGCCTCTCTCACCTCTTCTCTCCTCTCCTCTCCTTAAGCCGTCCTGATGCGGCACGTATACCGCTCAGCCCCGACAACCCCCTTTTTGCTCCTCCGAGGTGGAATACTGGCGATCCAATCACTTTTGATACACGCCCGGAGTACTACGGGACAGGTATTCATAGGGGTGGATGTACAGGGTGATTATTGTCGTGGAATCGTCAGAGTCGGGTGTATAATACTTGTTTTCTTGATGATGATGAATTATTTAATAGTTTTCATTACGCGTGCATGTTTGATGATATTTTCTTAGACCTCGTATGTTGTATTTAATATTAGAACTGTCGAAGAATAATCTCTAGCCATTTCTGATGAAAGGTAAAAATGGCTTGTTTTCGAAAAATGTGTTATTTGAGAAATAAATGTATATTTTTATATATTTTTAAATTGATTAATTGGAAACGGGAAAGTTATTAAGAAAATGCGAATATAAAAAAATGTATGCTTTATTTTTATATGTATGTTTTACTTTTTAGCAACTCATAACCCAACCATTCCTCGACAGCAAGTAATATTACTACACCTTGCATATGCTTTCTCTCAAATTTCTAGGTATTATTATCGGAAATTCCAGCTTTATATTATACTGAAATCTTAGAAAAACGTGACAAGAGAAACCCGATGTATACAATTAACCATCTGTATACTCCAATAAAACTCAAACGAAATTTCGTAAATAAAAATATTTTAAACATAAGTTTCGTGTATAAACAAATATCAAACAAATCATTTTTATCATGTTTGTCGTTTTAACATTAGCCTAATTGACAATACAACCTGTACATAAACTAAGAGAACTTAAAAAATATCTGGCAACACTGTTATTTCAGCTATTTTGTAGATTATATTTTGCACATTTCAATAAAAGTGAAGAAAATTTCAGAAATTGAAATATTTTAGAAATGAGTTATAATTATGAACAAATGTTGAACAAGATTTTTTGACCCCGTTGGTAGTTGTAGTGTTGATATGATATAGTATTTATAACGTATGTAACACAACATATACATACATTTGATGAAAAGTGGAGTAAGACAATGTGTTACCCTGTTCAGGGTGATTCACCCGCATTTGTATCGATTTTATCGAACCCTTCTTTTTATCAGACATGTATATGTATTACATCGCATATATTATACATACAATGCAGTTTTGTATTTAATATACAGGTTATACACAAGAGTTAAAAAACATTTGTGTATAATTCAAAATTAGTAGATAAAATTATAAATTATCTAGTAATTTTAATTACTCACGAATACTTTCTGACTCTTTTTTACATCCTATATACTAAATATGCATATTGTATTACAGTGAATAAAGAAAGTACTAACACAGCCAGTTTTTTCTTCCCTCTAAACAGAAACACAGTTTTTTGAACAAGAAAGTGTCCTTCTTAAGTAAGAATAATCTTCCACAGAGAAGACTATTTCCTTTTTTAATAAAGTTAATTCTAAAAATACTGGGTATGCCAATACATGTTTATAAAACATATGATGCAGGAAAAAAGCGGAAAATATTCTTGTATAATTAAAATGATGAATTAATTTATAATTATCGAGGTTTAAAAGTTGTGATTCAAAATCAAGTGAATCACCCTGTACAAGAAAACGCGCACACAGATGGACAAACACATAGAAGGAGGTGAAGGAGAGAAGTATAGCTCTCGATCTCTTGCGTGCTGGCTTAAGCGAAAATTAATGTTCGCTGGGAGGGTGTGGCGCTGGCTGCGTGCAGCCGCGTGAAAAATTCCCGAAATTTCTGTCCTGTCAGCTTTGCCGAGGGTGGCTAGCGGTGATGGCCTGCCATTTGTAAGGTTCAGCTTACAGATGTGTCTCTCTCACTTTCTCTCGAGTTGCCCGCCCGGTTATGCTTAACTGTTAAATAATACGCGCCCTCTCGGGACGGCTCATTGTGATGGGAAGCCTCTCTCGGAATTTTTAATGTACCGGGGGAGATCGGAATTGCGGCAATCGGGCCGTGTTATTGGGAAGTCACAGCGACGAAACCCTGTACGGGGTGTTTCACTGGTCGTTGAAGCCAATGGTGTCGGTATTGTGTAAGAGTTATGTTTAAATGTTCACGAAATATAGTAAAAAGATTTCCAGAATAATACTTTTGTCCACCAAACATAGTAAATGTATATCTAATTTCAGACCCCATTTTATTAAAGTATTTATCAAATTATGTTATTTGCAACCAACAACATTTATTATTTACCAAAAGTAAGAAAACCGTTTACCAAATATTTACTCTGGTCACGAAATTAAATTGTGAACACCCAGAACAATATTTTCGTCCACCAATTTTGGTAAATGTCCACCACAATTAGAGAACATCTCAAATTTGGTGAATATTTACTATTTTTGGTGGACGAAAGTATTTTTCTGGGGTGCGAAATTTAAATTGGTGAACATTTAAATTTGTCCCATTGGGTAATATATTACAAATATTAAAAACGTATGAGATATCAAGGCTCGTCTAATAGATTGTTCAAATAATAATAAAACTAATAGGCATCAATAATGGGATAAAAATGTTTAATATCGCAGAATTAATACTGGATGGAAATACTTGTGATTTTAACGCAGATGCAACATCCTGCACAGGGTGACTCACTTGGCTTTGAATCGCCATTGTTGTATTCAACTTTTCATCAGATACATACAATGAAGGTTTCGTACAGCATTCGTATGAATAGAAGGAAGTATTCGTACAGTAAGTATATGTGGGTCAAATAAAATAGGTCAGCGGGTGACGGGTCACGCATTAAAATAAGATTATGTAATTTGAAATCCAAACAAACTAAAAAGAGGAAAAGGAGAGTAAATTTGTTTAAAAATAAAACTACCTAATATAAAGCTTATCAAACGTTTTAGGTGCATGAAGAAAATAATATTTATAAATAAATCAATGTTTTAATTAATTAATATGCTACATTAGTACATTAGTAGTACAGTTATTAATTAAAACGTATAATATCTCACCTATATCCAACAACAATATTTTAAAAGGAAGTGAATCACCCTGTACAGGGCCATGCGTCTGCTAAAACCACCAGGTATTTTCGCCGACTATTAATTTTGCGCAATAAAACAATTTTATTGCGTTTATTGCTACCGGTTACCATTTATAGTCCGCACATTTGTAATATTTGCAATATATTATACAACAGCAACATCTTTGAATGCAAGACAAATGCATCACCCTGTAAATTATGCCGGAGCGCTCGGAGATTGCCCGATGCACTCGGGCGAAGGATTCGAAATGAAACAGCGGGCTCACTGTTCAATTACTAGTGCGGGACATTAATCTTTAAACTGCGCGGGTTTCAGTTGGGAGTGCAAATGTAAACTCGAGTGGCACTCCGGGGCACAGTGTTTGCCGGGAGGCAAAAGCGGTCACGAAAAAAGCGGGAGCGAGAGAGACAGAATAACTGAGAGCGCCCTCTCTCTCTCAGGCGAATGCGTCCTAGCTCGACCTGCTTTCCACGATGTATTATCCCGACCTCATTATAAGTTCGGCCACGTTTTACCAGTGAAATTCGAAACCCGAAAAGGAGGAGTTTGATTAATCCGAAAGGGTCGGCGCCGAGGAGTACGAAAAGGGGTGTCCGCCGCCGGAAGAAGTCGCAACGCACACAGAGGCGTGTAGGTATACAGGTCCACATACATAGAAAGCGCGCGACGAAGGCAAGCGGAATAAAAAATAGTTGCCGAGGGAGAAGGAGGTGGGCGGCAGTTGAGGTTGAAGAGATGAAGAAGAAAAGGAGGAGGGAGGGGGGGGGGACTACGGAGTTGGCACCGAGAGAAGTTTTGGAGAAACGGGACGGAAGAGTGGTTCTTGGTCGGTTATGGATAAGGCGGTATATCGGGGAATCATCAACGGCACATTCGCCCGAGTTCTCCTCTGGGCAAGAGGCGAGCTTTAATTTTCCGGTGAATCCCATCCAATTCTGGCCACTCTGCCGAAACTCTGCTGTGCACCTCTCTCTCTCTCTAAATGCACCTTCCTGCTCCTTCTCCCCGCTGGCCTCACCACTTTTCTTCCTTTAGTTCTGACGTCCTCCGGCAAGTTCGTCCTTTCGTCATTCGGCACTGTGAACGCCGGCCCAGTTGCGTGTAACTCTCTACACAAGCAACCAGCTTTAAATGCGCCTCGGCCCTGTCATAGATTACGTTCCGAAGTTCCCCGCTCCTGGGAAACTGGCGCGTCCTTCGCTCGCCACCGACGATCACGACAACGATGAGAACGACAGGACGAGTTGAATCAAAAAGTTTCCAGGCAACTTCGCCGAAATGAAGCGGGGAGCTATTTTCAGCACGACTATCATTCGAGGGAGCAGCCAAGTGGCATCGGAGAGCGCTAACAAATGAGCCAATCGGGAAGAGTAACGGAGAGGAGGGTGATCGAGTCTTGGAATCGACGTGTGCTGCAACCAGTGGTCCGATCTTTCACCAAATACTTCGAATGTTGATGGATAAAGAAAAAGATTAAGTGCATGTCGGATGATGTATTACGGAAGAGTCGCATAGTTTGGGAAGTATAAAAACTAATTTTTCTTCAAATTGTTTCGAAAATATAGTAGGTGAAAACTTGTGAAACAGCAATCGTTTTTCTTATTTTTTCCGAAACTAATCATTTTACAATGGCCGTTGTAATTTGTCTTGAAAGTACTATGGAAACACTATTTTCACAAATTGTTTCAGATTTTTAACAAAATGATAACAAAATTAAAGGGGGTGCGGAGTACTCTGGCCGTGACACATGTACATGGCAAAATTAGAAGCGTTCCTAGTGAACTACGGGATCCAAAATTTGTAACTTTTAAATACTGTCAAAAATATGATAAACGGTAGATAGGACCTTATCAAATTTCAAACTGTTTCTCAGATTCGTTTACAGTGACGGTTATATTTTTACTTGAAAGTATTCACTAAATACTATTTCCACCAATTACCTCAGACTTTTAAAGGGCAGGGGTAGTTGACAAACGTAAACTATGGAACCTTAAAAAAACTGTCTACAACGCCAAGTGAACGCAGAGCTCGTCTCGGGTACAAGCGTTGCGTTTCACTGTCTCTCTGCGCGGTCCTTTTGTACTCGGTTCTGTTCGAGCGACTTTGGCGACAAAGCCCTCGAGAGAATGAGCGAGAGAGGAGACCTCGGGCAAGCACATAAAGAGGACGGAGGGAGAGAAGGAGAGAGAGAGACAGTGAGTGAGTGAGTGAGTGAGCGAGTGAGAACGAGGGAGAGTGGGATGGCGCTCGAAGGAGATACATGCGAAGGACACGTGTGTGCTGAGATGAGCAGGCGAGCGATTATCAAGAAAATAATCATCGAGAGTGCATTCATGGAACAATGTAGGCATCGCTGTACCATCGCACGTAAAACTGGATACACAGGATGTGTCCGGCGTGTGCCGGGCACACACTCGCCGACGCGACACAGGCGCACGTACTCGCCCGCCCCGGGAACTGGTAATAGAAGTAAACATCCGCGCCTCGAATCGAGGGGCGGTCGCCTAGTGTGAGTGCGTGCGAGTGAGACGGAACAGATCCATTTAGTAATGAAAGAGAAAGAGAGTGGGAGAGGATCGGGCAGAGAAAGAAAGTAAATGAGGGAGTGTAGAATGGAATGAGTGATTTGGAAAGTTGGACTATTGTGCGCAGAGTAATATGGCGATCTACTCGATTATGCTCATCATTCGACAACACCGCATTCTCCCAAGCCCAGGCCTCCGCATCACGTGGCACGTGTCGGGGTGCACGCGTGGCCTAAGATCACGTGCAACGTTGCCACGTATGCTTGTATGTGCCCGTGTGGGCGCGCGCGTGCTTCTCTCTCTCTCTGTGTGGTACGTCGATGAAACTCTCTCGTAGAAACAGGTGGGGCTGCGTTCTCTCGCTCGAACTCACTCGCCAGTAACTTGATCGGATCGATAACCTAATTAATTAACGAGCGGCCACCTCTATAAATTAGACGCGTACACTTCCAGTCAAAAGTCCGTCTTCCCCCGGTTATCGCAATTGTTCTGCGTTTCATCAACAACTTGTATCAGACTCGCAAGAATTGAATAAGAATTTTATTATTTTGGAAATCGAATATTTGGCAATGTGTATCGCGTTGTTTAAGGAGTATTTGATACTGTCTAAGAAATCAGATATTTCTAAAGAAGTGTAAATCAACTTCGAAAATGGGTAACAAAAAAATGTGATAAAATGTACAAAATAATTGTTGTTTTATTAATATTTAGTAAATATTCCTCGTTTCGGAGATTCGGTCTTGTCTTGATGATGTCATATTTGTAAGTTTGGGATTGGGAAATTTGTGTCGTCTCCGAAATAGAAGATATTTAGTAAGTATAAATAACACGAACATTACTTAGTTCTTTTCAGTGCATTTTTAAGATGCCTATTTTCAACAAACAAATCCAAAAATGTTTGGTTTTTGGTCCTCCTTCTCTTTAATTAAAAAGAGGTGAATTTCGCAGACGTTAGCCGAATTAGAGAAATATATATTTCCCACGTTTTACTTGGATACAATTTGAACGTACCAGACACGCGCGTGCGTGTCTGCTCCTCGAGACGCTGTCGTTTCCAGGCTTTTGACCGGTAATGTCTGCCCGCACGCTCGAGTGTACGAGCATCCGTTTCACCGTTGCTGCCCTGCCAATTACACTCCACGTTTCCACTCATTATCGTCGGGCTATTCCGGCGCGAGCTACTCTACATGTATTGTCACCCTCTTCTTTCCCGCTTCTCTCTCTCCGTCTGTGTGTGTGCGTCTGTGTATGTGCGCGCGCGTTCTCTCTGAAGGCGCGCGCTCTGACCCACTGAAATAATAATCGGATACACTGGTATTCATCAGCCGGCTCACTTCGTACTTAAAGGAAGCATGAGGAAAATGAGTCCCCGGAGTGCATAATAGTTGTGACCCGCATTTTCCTCGGAACGGCTTTTTATTTATTGTTACCGCTCGAGTAACAAAGGTATCTTGATGCCCGATGAATTAAAAATAAGTCCAATAGAATTTATTTTCTCTCTTACGATACGCAAAGAGTCTCACTATAATAAAAGACGAACAACTTTCTTGTTTATTATGCGGGTATTTAAGTACCAAATAGAACTGTGAAACATAGTTGTTTCCGTGCATATAAGAGACGTGCAAGTGAATTTTCGATTAATTGAAAAGCAGTCCAATAGAAGTTACATTCCTAGACACGATACGCAATGAATTTTATTATAATAAAAAGCAAACAAATTTCTTGTTTATTATGCAACTGTTTAAATACGAAATAGAGCTGTGAAGCATACTAGTTTTGCACACAAGAGGCGTGCATGTGCAGTTAATGTGTATGAAGCGAGTAGAGCGGGACGAATACTGGTTCTCAGTAGTATAGGTCGATCATAAAGGAGAATGTCGCTCGGCAGTAGTATAGGTCAATCATAAGGCAGACCTGGTAGTCGCGGCGATATGAGTAACGGCAACAGGAAATGTGAACGTCGCAATAACTGGTTACGAACAGCTCCACTCCCGCCTCGGGATTGACGAACCAAATGAACAGTTTGACTGTATAAAACGACGAGATGCTCCAGCTGGGAAATGAAGATCCCAGCAGCGTTGCCGGCTCTTCGATCACGAGTCTGCAGCTGACTGAGAGTTCCGAGAAGTTAGCCGGCCACTCTTTGCGATTTCCCGTCCAACTTTTCGAATGCATAAAATTCGCAGAGTCGAGGAGCACGTAAACACATAAAACTTACTATCGGTCAGCAGTGGAAAGAGTATAACAGGGGATTTCCCGAGAAGGCTAGAAAATTGAAAGAAGATAGCATGGCAGTCCGAAGGGAAAGAACCTTGTGCTTCGGCGATTAGGCTGCTAGAAGATTCAGAACAATCGGAACCAGAATATGCGCGAAGTCGATCGAGTTCCCAGTTTCCTTTAATTCGCTCCTTCCTCTTTCTCCCTCTCTCCGCATTGGCTGGTCCACCCAGTTCTCGCACCGTCGGCTCCTACGTTGGTGTTTTGCGTAGACGCGAAGCGATTAAACGAGACGTCGAAGTAGTATTTTATAATTAAATGTACTCCATTCTCGGTACAATAGTGGTGTGGCTAACTAATCTATACTATTAACTATGTTTCACAATGATCATCGCTACGGTTTACTCATAGTTCATAGTATAAATGTCGACAGCTTACAGTAAGGACTACGCTAACATCGGAGTCAAAATCGTAGTTAAGTGCCGGCGGTCACCGTCGTCGAGTCGATGTCTCTCGGTGTCGCCTCGCTCCACTCGCCAAACTAACCTCAAAACGCCTCATCACTCACCGCGCCAAAGTCACAGCTGCTCTCTCAGCCTCCCTCTGATTCGTCGTCGTCGTACGAGCGATTCCCGCAGGTTCTCAGGCAACGTCCAGGCACACCCAATCGCTATCAAGCTCTCTCCGCTTTCTCTCCCAGTCGAGCACGCCGCCGGATTGCAAATTCGCCCGACGATCTCGAGCGCGGGCACGCGAGGATCATCGCACGTGGTGAGATCGTGTGAAATCGTCCGTCCTTGTCGTCCTGGTGGCGCGTCTCCGCCCGGCGTCCCGGGACACGGCAACCGGCAAGTAAGAGAGCTGACGATCGAGCGAGAGGAGAGCATCGACGTTCCGGAAAGGCGCGAGCACACCGGAAGTACGAACTCTCCGACGGAGCGCGCGTTCGTTCGCTCTCTCGGCAGCTCTCCCCGCTCGTTTTGCGTCTTCCTCGCATTATGTAAGTGCGGTTTCTGTCGATCCTACGGTAAAGAGAGCTACGCGCTTCAACGCGCCTACTTAATTACGAGGTTAAGTATGTATATTATTTATATTTATATATATATAGATTTATGTATATATATATTTGTTTTTTGTTATCTTACGCGCTTAATACAACAAGTTAGTAAGTTTTACAATGCGTCAACATCTTTTGTCCGCCTGATTCCCATCTCCTCCTCGCTGAGTATCATCTTGTCGGTGTGCTGAGATATTCTTGTGTACCGTGCGAATGTGTGATGCGCGTGTATGTGGTGTGTATTTCGCAATTATGTTTCGCTCGTCCTTCAGAATTTGTCCTCGTCAATCTTTGGTTAACAACAACAGACTTACTTACATTGCTAATTATGTTTCTGGTTTGTTACTTTCTAAGGCCTTGTGTCTAATATGAATCCTGCTGTCGCTAAGGCAGTGGCTCTTTTATCACCCTCGCACGCTCGCACAGTCATTCGACAGTCGATGCGTCATCGCACTCTGCCACGTACATTCGCACGTCAGTTGTACCTATTTCGACATTCGCACACTCTCATTCTCTCTCTCTCTCTTTCTCTCTGTACGCGGTACGTCAAGGACATTATCTCTCTCTCTCTCTCCCCCTTTTTCTCTAGTTCGGGCTTTCGTATCGAGAGCGAAATGCCATTTTCGACTTCCGCTTTGATGATACTGTCGCTCGTTCCCGCCTGCTACGCGGCAGAACTGCCCACTTAATTTCCCGTAAAGTTCTTCGGCAAATGTGCTCTGCTTTCCCTTGTTGGCCATAGTTGTATATTTGGTGTACTTAGCATCGATATTTTCAGATCGGTCAACAGAAGTACGAAACAAGATGAATAAAAAACCGAAAGCCACCACTTTTGGAATTGTTGGGAACTCGATTGGAGAATATTGCAAGAATTGATCCGGACTCGGAATACACTTCGATGGCTGTTGAATAAGGATTGGTTAGAACTCGGGGGTTAGCATGGTGACAGAGAGCGACAGATGTCGATGAATCCATTGTCAGGTAGCGCTTGGTCCGAAATCTTACAGGATTCAGGAAAATCGGTAGCTTCCGTCGCTCGATCGATTCGACCTCGGACGCCTGTAATTTTGCGATAGCTTCTCCCAGCTGCCAATGGAAAATCGTGCCTCTCTCTCTCTTGTCAAGGAATCGAAGGATTCACGGAATGCGAGGTTCGATTCGGGTTTGCGAGGAGGAGGATGACGGCGTCGGCGCTCGATGAAAGGACCGGCACACAACTTTCGCTCGGGCTAGCAAGCGATTCGAGCGAATCTATTGAGGTGGTGCCAGCTGCGCCGTTCGAGTGGCGACGACTGCCTGCTCCGAAATCGGTTACCGCACGCCAACTTCTCTTCCTCGCTCACTCTCCGCTCTCCCGCCCTCTCTCTCTCTCTCTCTCTCTCTCTCTCTCTCTCTCTCTCTCTCTCACTCAGCCATTCGTACTGGTACATCCAACTGGGGTCGCTTATAAATTCGCCTGACCACTCCGTAGAAATACTTGGATGAGATAATTCTTTTTCAGGGGAAAAATCCTAGCGACGGCAAACTGGGTTAGAGGCGAATTGTAGGATGTCGCCCACTGAATGTGGAGCACGACGAGTACGATAATAGCAGGTGTCGAAAACGGGGTTTGGCGTGCTTTATGTAGTATTCAAAAGAGTCGCGCGACAAGCGGGAGAGCCAGTGCAGGGCACGTGCAGACGCCGCGATACTGCCACCACGAAAATCCCGGGATCCCTAGTGCGTGAAATTAAATTTCAGTAGAACGAGCGACCGAGCGTCTCACTCGTTCTACTGGGTTTCCCTGAAGCTCTATCTCTGCCTTTCTTTTATCCTATTTGGCTTGGAGTTCGAGGAATCTTGCTGAGTACTTCTCCACCTTGGTATTACTTTAAGTGGCAAATAATAGAGATGTGCCTCGAGCATTCCTAAAAGAAATCACTCTTTCGATTGGAATTCAGAGAACGTTTCAAACAAGGAGTTATTAATATAAATTCTCGAGTGATGCATAATCGAATAAAATCGAGATTTTTCACGGTTCGTCAGGTCGTCGATGACAATGTAAATGCGCAGCAACTATGTATGCAAAATGGTAATAAAACGAAATTCCAAATAAAATGTTATTTGCGCGTGATGTTGATTTCTTCCACATTGCAGACATGCCTCAATAACGTATTCGCCCGAATTTTTGCACTCGAATCGATAATGACCCGAGCGAGAATTTACATTCTCGTAAACCACGCTGATCCAGCCATCAAAAAATCCCATCGTCCCAGGGCGATTTTGTTATCGTCACCTTCATCATGGGCGAGTGAAAATAGAATATGGAGGACCACTTATACAACACCCCTTTAAACGAACTCGTAACACGAAACTTTACAGCTCGCATTCATCAACGAAGGGAGGCTAGAGAAAATGGTGTAAGGCGCGTAAAAGTGGTTGAAGAAAGATTTCTTGGAGAGTCCCAGGGCGGAGAAGACGTGGAAGCAGTTGGAGAGGACGAGCGACGACCTCAGGGTTGGTGCCAACGAGTGGAAGCACCAAGTATCGCAGAGAGGAGAGCGAGGCCAGGCCCGCACGGGAGAAACACAGAAGGGAGGCCTGCCGAGGCTGAGGACGAGGACGAGGGCGAGGACGAGGACGGGGACGAGGACGACGACGACGGCGACGGTGGTGGCCTGTTTTATACGGACGCTGTGTGTTGGGAGACTTGTGAGATCAATACGTACTCCACTTCTCTCCCTCTCTCGCTCTTTCTCTCGCTCTCATGATCTCGAACTGTCGATCTCTCGCTCTCTCTTCAGGGCTCCGGCGCGAGCATCTCTTTCCCCCTTGCTCACACTCTCGCCTCTCTACACACCGACGTACCTACAAGCTGACAGAAAGAGAGACCGAGAGAACGAGAGCCCTATCTTCGTCTGGAGCTCCTCTCCTCTCGCTGTTTACTCGGAGGCTCTGCCGCCGCCGAAACCCGAGCGACGCTCGAACCCTGACTTCTCCGAACTTCCCTCCCCTTTTTCCCCACTCGCCCGAGCGGCGCTCCATGACTTTATGTGGCCGAGTGAGCATACTTCTCTATCCTTCTGGACGTCCTGCTTTTCGAAGCCCTCTCGCTCTCTCCGTACGCCTGCTCTGCCACCGACGGCCGACGGTCCACGGCATTCCTTGCTTCCTTCTCTTTGCTACTCGGACTGCAGAGACTGCAGGCCGAGTCGTGTTTCCCAACCTTCCTGTTTAGCTCGGCGAGCTACGATTAAGGAGGGCAAACCGAGCGGAAAGAGGAAAGGACCGTCAAGGAAGATTAATGCTCGACGACAATCGCACAGTATTACGAGGAGAAATCATGGCCCAACCAACGTATTGAGAGACACAGGAACAAGTCGAGCAATGACTCTCGCTGAGGTGGAACAGAAGTAGATAGACGATTTAGGCTCTGGTAATATTTACAGATACTGAACATAGTGTGGTAGACATGGCGAATATTCTTCATTGCATATTATATGACTGTGTTCATATTTAGTGCGACATAGTCGCACCAGCGCATACAGACACCTTCATATATTGGGCATTCCAAAATATTTGTCGTGTCTATCACGCTACGTTCGATATCTGTAAATGTAAGAGGACCTTTAAAGGTGTGTACTGACTTGCAAACTGCAATACGTAACACGTAACTAATTAGCGATGCTGGAACATTAGTGAAACTAAGTTTGAATTGTACGGTGCAGCGAACAGGCAAACAGGCAGTGCTGTATAATCGTAAAAACTGACTGTCATCGCCGGCTTGTTGAGAACAATTCGAACCGAATGTTGACAGGTGAAATTTGTTGCGTGTGACGCGTTAGAGTACGCAAGAGAGGATACGCTTTAATAATGTGCCTGTACAGGGTGATGCGTTTGTGTTAGAATCAGCAAATATGTTGGTTTAATATTAATTTTGTGAAATGAATTGATTTTGTATAAACTGCTGACTGAGCATTGAGAGTCCCCATGTTTTTAATGTTTGTAATATATTATACAATACCGACATCGGTGGTTCTAAAGCAAACGCATTACTCTGTACAGGGTGAATCATTTGCCTTTGAATCATCTCTGTCAAGTATAAAATAATTGTCTGAGCGAATATTGATGACAACACTACAACAATTTTCATTTTATTTAACAGAATTAATAACGAACGTGCATCCGATTGACGCAAAATTTTGACTGCTGGTTGGAAATGCTTAGAGGACAATCGGCATTAATTATCAAACGTTTACGATAGAAATTAAGCAAGTTAGGACCGCAAAGCGATTTTTCAACGCGATATTGTGGGACACTGGATTATAGTTTAACAAAAGGAGCAGAGATACTACAAAAACTATAAATGTTTCTTTTTACTTAGTTGTCATAATCTCTAGATCACATAATGTTTGATCTTTCAACAATCCTAATCTCTTTCACTTCGCCCAGACTATACAATTATAAATTATTTACTCAATTTGAATTATACAAATCTTTCAACTCTTTCACCCATCCACAGATTATAAAAAATGATCATACTGTCTCTGTAATGTATATATTAAAATATACATAATATTTAATAAAAAGCTCAACAAGAAGAGCTGTTTGAAAGACAAACGAATCACCGTGTACAGGCGCGTGTGTCATTTTCCGTCGCTTCTTGCCTTTGACGCGACGGTGGTGAACTTGGAAGCGGTGAGAAAAGTAGTCTAATATTCGGCAGCTGGGAGAAACGCCGATATCAATCCGGTTGACATCCGGCCGGCGAATCCGGGCACGAGAATACTCAATGTGAAAGGAAGGTCAAGGGTCGAGGGGCGAACGAGGAAATGGGAAAGGGTCGCACGCGCCGCCGTCGCATCAGTGATCAAGGGAGCCGACGGGGATACATAGTGAACGACAGCCGAGGGTTAAGCCCGATTCACAGCACAGTCACATGCACGCTTAAGAGGAATATAACAACTTTTTATATTACACGATTTTAGTAAAAAGCACTAAAAAGAAAGGGACATTTTTTAGCAACTCTAACATTCTTGGTTGGATGTAACTAAAAACAAAAACATGGGAGGCCCATAAAAGAATTGTGCTTTTTAATGTATTCTCCGAAAACGATGTAACCTAACAAGCTTCTTTATACATTTTTATTTTTAACCTTTTTAATGTTTTCAAACCAAAGAGAATATAACACTAACCATTTCCATGTAATAAATCAACGTCATTTTTGCTGATTAAGACATTTTATACATATCCATATTATAAGGGTCGTCTGTCAATATAAGAACCAGAGTGGAATTGACTGAAAATCGGCGAAATATTGTATTGTCATCACAAGCACGTAGATAAAAATTGATTTAAACTTGTTCGCCATACAAACAAGTAGATAAAGCAACCCAAATAAAAGCGTGTAAAATTGATCGCATTGGGAGTTGCATGGGATCATTCACAGTAGGAGGCACTCGCAGCTGAAATGACAGAGCGCGATCGTGAATGCCAGGGAAGTGGAATGACGCAGAAAGGGGGGCGGGGGGGGGGGGGGTTTACAGTGAGTGGAGCATAAACGTACAATGTGAACCAGGCTTTATCCCAGGCTTTATCCCGGACGAGCGGCTGACGCACACGCTTTTAAGCAGCGGATTCTCAAAAGTTAATCGAGTATCAGCTGCACTGAACACGACAAGCCCGTGGACGAGGTGGTTCGAGATATCGAATGGGCGTGACTATAAAAGTCTGGCCGCTGGGAGAATGTGAACGATGAGTTACTCCTCGGCTTACTGTATCTACATTAGGCTGATCCTGTTGGCTCGCATAACCAATAATGAGATGACAAATTCGTAGCGTTGAGACATCCACACACCCAAGTCTTAAGGGAAGTGGCAGTGCTTGCGTTCAGGAGATGAAAATTTCGTCCACATTCTCTCAGCAGTTCGACTTATAGTGCTATTGATTGACGATTGACGATTCCGATGCGAAGACCAAGAGCAGGGCAGTCAAGCGGCGAGGAGGTGAACGGGGCTACAATAAGAGATAGCTGGAAAGAAAAAGATGCCGAAGGGGAGATCCGAGCAAGAGAGAGGAGACAATGGGAGAAATGAGGAGATGGTGAGAGACAGGACGGGACAGAGAAAGCTAGGCATAAAACGTGCGTTATCGATTAGTTCGTTTCAAAAGAGCGCGAGATGAATCGCTGGGAGTGCGAGAGGGATATAAGGAGCGGGCGAGAGAGAGGGGGCAGGGAGAGGAGAGGCCATCGCCAATGAGATGATAAAAGGAATTCTCAGCAACAATCGTGAAGTAACTCACTAGAAGAATCTATTAATTCCGAGCCACAATCCCGGCAAAACTTCCGAGGAGTAAAAAATCACCTCATTCTCACTTGTTTTCCGCCCTTTTTCCCTCTTCACCGCGGAATTCTAGCATTTCACCAGCGAACCTCCTCAGGAATGCCCCCACTGTTACAGTCGGGACATTCAGTTTTCTCGTCTAATTACAGGGAACAAGTCTTAAGGTCTTTCCACACGGAAATGTTCGCACTACTGAATATTTTTAACACTTAAAACTTTAGTTTTGAGCAACAGAAACATTAAAGGAGTTTTAAGACATTTTTGGTGAGAAACGGCGTTTTACCGAGAAACACGACATGCCAATTAAAAGTTGCTGGTTGTTCCTTCAGAAGGATACAGCTTTATTTCTACATTATTGTAATATATCTTCTACGACGTAATTCGAGGTAACAAGTTTTAAGGAGTGTCTTTACCGGAACAACAACGATTAACATTGTTCTGAAAGTTTTAATATTTTGTCTTTATTGGTTTCGACATATGAACATGCCACAACTTTAGTCGACACTTAGACAACAAAAACATTAAGAGTTTTTTTAAAAAATATTCGGCAAGTATCAGTGTTCTATCAAAAAACACTAAATGTCAACTAAAGTTGTTCATTGTTCTGTCAGTGAAAGCATAATTTCACACGCCATTGTGGTCTATCTCAACTATCTTTCAGGGGGAAATTCCAGGGAATAAGTTTTAAGGTGTGTCCTTGCTAGAGCAACAATGAAGATTGTTGCTGAAAGTTTTAGTAGTCTGTCTTTATTGGCTTCGCCATACGAACACGCTGTAACTTTAGTCGACAACAGAAACATCAAGGGAGCTTTGTGACACTTTCGATAATAACTAGCGGTTTGTCAATAAACGCGAAATATCAACTAAAACTTGCTAGTTGTTCATTCAGTGAGGACAGAGCTTTATACACTAGTGGAGAGTGCTAGATAGTGAGTGATCTATTTGAGCTATCTTCCGCGACGTAATTCCAGGAAACGCTAATGGCTGCACCTATTGACCGTAGTAACTTCGAGCCCCTAACGAAGGGGAGCGCGCGCGCGCGCGTGCTCCGGTAATTTCCGCGTATCAACTCTCAAGTTTAATTACAGCCTGGAAGTAAGAACACAGCCGGAAGGGCGAGCCAGAGTCGAAAGTGGGCAGAATTGCCTTTTCTTACTCCCTCGCTCTCTTTCCTCCGAGGGTAAATGGTCCAAGAAGATTGCTTATGATTTCTGGCGCGCGGGAACGAGCGAGCGAATGTGGCGCCGATCCAACCGGTGGCGCCTCTACACACGTGCGCGCCTATGTATGTACAGGTCCTCGAGGAATCCTACGGGAATGGCATCCTGACACGACGGGACAGCAGGAGAGTCGGTGGGGAAACGTGCTGGGCCGAAGTGCCATCGGGGAAAGTCACCAAGTTCTCTTGTGATGATAATAATGAGTGCAACTGAAATTACCATCTGTCTCACTTTAATCCTCGAACACACATATCCATTGGGCTCGTAAGCACACCGTATGTAACAAATAGAAGTAGATTGCACAGTAGGGAAAGCAAGTATCCGCACATCCAATTTTTCTCGAAGCATATCTTCATAAAGAAGAATGTTTTCTTGTTAAAAGAAAATCAATTTTCTTCGTGCAGATTGTTTCCTCTTCAAGAAAATGTACCTCAGAAATTCTGTGTGTGCGAATACTTTTGTTGTCCACTGTATATGCGACTAAAGAGAGTCTCTAGGTTGTATTGTCCGCAGTGATCTCTGGGTCGAACGAGTCGACGTTCGCCCATTTCCAAAAGCTCGAGAGCCCAGCTGCATTTAGGCTAAGCGAACACACATAACCATTGAACTCCTAAGCAGATCGAATGTAACAAATACAAGTACATTGCACAGTGGATAAAGCAAGTATCCGCACACCCAACACTTCTCAGAGCAAATCTTCATAAACCAAGAGTTTTCTTCTCAAGAAAAAATCAATTTTCTTCAAGCGGAGTATTTCTTCTCCAAGAAAACATACTCCCAGAAAGTCTGTGTGTGCGAATAAAGAGAGTCTCCAGGTTGTATTGTTTGTATTGTCCGCAGTGATCTCGGATTCGAACGAGTCGGCGTTCGCCTATTTTCGACGGCTCGAGAGCCCAGCTGCATTTAGGCTAGCGGGTGAAGTGTCAGGCGGTACGTAAGCTTTAACAATTGGTTTCGCTTTTTCTCTCTCTTTCTCTCTGTCGCTCGCGCGCGCGTGCTCTCTCTCTCTCTCTCTCTCTCTCTCTCTCTCTCTCTCTCTCTAGAGAGTAGAATTCATTGAGATATTCTTGCGAGGGCCGGGAGGAGGCGCCCTCGCCAGCGAGTGCCAGTTCTACTTTCCGCCGTGAGCACGCCGCCCTCGAGTGAGCCGGGGACACGGAGCTGCTCTTCAGCACGCATCACTCTGGGTTATTGTCGATGCAAGCCTGGAATTGGCTGGAACGAGCGGCCGAGAGAGAGAGCGAGAGAGAAGAGTTAGAGTGAGCGAGAGGATGCAAGAGTGCACCGACGTACCCTTCGGAGCCTCTTGAGGCTTTCGAGCTCGATGCCGAGCAACTTCCACGGCCTCCCAACCATTTCTGCTCGTGCAAAACCGACGATTCATTACTGTCGGCTTTAGCACGCTCCTCCGTCGGATCTTCCCTCTCCCGGAGAAACTCACGCGATCCCGCCGGTCTCTCTCTCTCTCTCTCTCTCTCTCTCTCCATGTAGTTCAAATCGATCGGATAATACGCCTACGGATGCTGCCTCTCTCTCGGCCGCCCCTTTACCCAACTGGCCGACAAGTGGTACAGAGACTTCAGTATGTGACATATACTTAGGATGTGACTTTATATACTTCAGGTAAATCAATCTCCTTGTACTTTTGGAAAAGAATGTTCCATTGGTAAATCGTTGTCATGATCTTTAATACATTGTGTTTGTCGATATCTTCTGTAAAATGAGATTCCAATTACTTTTAAATACTATAAAAGGCTGATCATAGTGGATACTAAATCGCTTTGATAGAATGAAGTTTAATGTGTTGATCTAATCTTTCTAAGAGCCTTTATCTGCAATAAATCCCAAGTTGGCGTTTAAGAAGAGAATGCGGTGTTTCGTCGCTTTGTTCGCTTGGCAAAGAGAGACTTGACATGTATGTTCGGGTTGGGCGAGAGTACAAGACAGCAGCAGCAGCAGAAGAAGAAGAAGAAGAAGCGGGAGGATGGAACCCTCGTCAGAAATCGGCAGGGTGCCTGCCGAAGGAGAGGATCTCGTTCGCAGCTGACGGTGGCTTGTCCCTTCCTCGGAGCCCGGCGCGTCGGGCGCGTTCTTTCGGCGATAACGCCGCTATCGATCGTCCCGGCCGCTCGAAAAAGAGGAAGGAAGCTAGCTCGGCGACAGAGCGCCAGTGGAAAATGAGGAGGAAACGAAGAGAGCCAGCGTACATCAACGCGTAGCTCTCCTTCGAGGCGAGCGGCTGGAATGTGTGTCCGAGGCCCGAAGACAGAGTGGCTCTCACTAGACTCGACGACTCTCTCGCTGGCCCGGCTGGAACCAATGATTAAAGAGGCCAGCCGAGCTAGGAGAAAGAAGCGGGTCGGTTTCCGGGCACAGGGAGCAGCTCTCGTGCCGTCGTCCTGCGCTCGAAACGCGAAAAGGACATCGATCGCTTGGCGTCCTGCGTGTCTGCGTTTCTCGAGCGTCGAGCTTAGCGCTTCTCTTTCATCCGAGAATACATAGCATTTGCTGGCATCGACCAGAAAATCGTACCCCTTCTTTCTACACATTTAAAATAATCTCTAGTCAAGGATGTCTAAGCAAGTCCGGTTATATGGTGGGCTAACAAAGGAAACAGTAGAATTATGTACTACAGGATATCGGATTCTCTTCCATGATTGGCTATTGAGGCCGCTAAGCTCGATGGCCCGAGACAGCATTTACCTCGTACTCTACAGTCATTCGATAGATCAGTTCATCATTAATACTCTTGCACCCACGTGTTTTGTTTTCCACATACTTTTATTGTTCTGCCTTCTCTCTTTCGTCGGTTCTTCCCTCGCGCTCACATCCACACTCATAACCTTCCTTCGTTTCTCTACGCATAACGCAAGGTGTCATAATGATCGTAATAATAATAATCATCGCTGTAATCATAATAATCATGATAATAATAACGGTCTCGTATGCGCTCGACGACACACTCTCATGCGCGTAACAACTACGTATTTTTTGTTTCCTTGCCTCTTGTCTAATTTACATACATACACAGGTCGGTATATGTACGTTTATATATACGTGCGCGTATACATATATAAATACATATATTTACATATAACCGCGCGCAAAGACTTCCCCCGCTCCGCCCCCCGCCCCCCGCCTCAAGCCCATCCACCCCCAACGCCTTGTGCCCACCCTGCTTTCTGCCTTTCCCATCACCCTTTACAATCATTACAGTTCCTCGCTCCCTCCCCGCCCCCATCCTGTCCCCTTCGCTATTTCGTTTAGTAATATCTATTTATATATTTATATTTATGCATATGTATAACTTTTTCTTCCTCCTTGCGACTCTGAACCCAATCTCTACGCCTTCGAGGATTTATTTAATGCGCTAGTTCGCTTTCTGCCTCTCTCTTTCTCGCATACACGTACAGTCATACATACATACACTCGTTCTCTTTGTCTTTGCTTTAATCTTACAAATGTAAATTCGTAACAATTATGTATTGGACAATGGTTAACAACACAGTTCGCGTGTCCCGGCCGACGAGCCGGCGGACGCACTTATGCCGGACTCACACGATCGGACATCCGATCAGCAATTGCACTCGATCGCTCTTCTATCAAGTGCTGAACACACACGCGCGCACACACACACGCTCTGATTGCTGGGGAGAGTGCGCGTGTGCGCACGGCATTGCCGCCTCTTCTGCGCCTTCCCTTTGGTTGGCGTATGCGCTGAACACCGTGCGAGTGGTTTCGCACGTTTTCCACTCGCGGGAAGCAGGCAATCGCAGTGCCTGATTGTTTCGAGGTCGAAAGATGCGAGAAAGTGATCTCAAACAGTTTTTGAACCCTGACTTTGGATCGAGGGCAGCAGGCACTGCCATCTACGTGCTACCTGCGAGTCAGAGTTTATTGGGCGTACAATGGACCCAAGTGTCACCGGGAACGAAGATGGCGCAACGGGTGGCACTTGTGCCCAGGTCGAAGTTATTAATGTCCTTTTTAATCGTTAGAATCATTAGCGCCGGGAAAAGGTGTACGTGCGAGCGGATATTGCGCTTCACGGGTGTCGAGATCCTTCGTACCTAGTGTACACGTGATCCTCGGTGATCTAATTACAACAATGGAACGGCGAGGACGACGACTCTATCTGAGGTCGCGGCACCACCCGGCCCTACTCCTCACTCACTGCGCCCTCGCTCACCCCGTGACGATACACTACCACACTTTCTTTCCTGCTCCCAACCCTTTTCAACCCTTGCCCTTTTTACTGCTCCCCTTCCAATCCTCCTTGGAACGCGGATAAACTTGCCGTATATTTCGAAAGGCTTCGGACAGAGTTAACTGAAGAATTTCTTTGAAATGTTCTCGTTTATTATTGGAATTCAGCAAGCGGGTAATTTCAATTATTGGAACGATAAGCAAAGGTTTATTGAATTAACAAATTACGAACGAAAAGTTTGTGTGGTCAAATGGTGACGATATAGTACCATCTCTTCTTTCTTGCTTCCAACCATTTTCAACCCTCGCCGTTTTTATTGCCTCCCTCGCTTCTCAACCCTCCTTGAACCCGGATAATCTTGTAGTTCGAAAAAGTTCTGACAGAGTTAACTAAAGAATTGAATTATTATTGAAACTCGAAGAGTGGGTGATATAAATTATTGGAAGGATAAATAAATTTTGATTCAATTAACGAATTACGAAGTTTGTACGATCGTATACTACTACCTTTTCTTTCCTGCTTTCAACCCTTTTCAACCCTCGCCCTTTTTAGTGCCACCCTTCCAATCGATCTCTAACCTACTTGAACGAGGATAACCTTCTAGTTCGAAAAAGTTTGTGCACAGTTAACTGAAGAATTGAATTATTATTGAAACTTGAAGAGCGGGAGATTTAAATTATTGGAGCAATAAACCGATTTTTATTCAATTAAAGAATTACGTACGAAAAGATTATACCAGTCAAATGGTAAACTTTTGCTTTCGAAAGATACCCTATAAAATGACTGCAATTTGCCAAGTGGCGCGGAGGGGTGTAATCGGCACGGCTATTAAGCAGGAGGGTAATCCACCCTTTTTTCCCCGATGGCTCTATACAATTATCGAGATCGTTATCATTACCGTAATTGCGCTAATTGTCGCGACGACTATCGCACCGGTCAACAGTCGCTCTCGTCGGGGCCGATAATAATCATCGCGAAATAAAAGAGGGAAGGAAAAGCCAATTTGAGTCGGACGGGAGTCCGAGTGAAACTACTCGTCACTCCAACAATCTTGAACACTCGGGGACAAAGTAATGAGGGCTCGGACACGTAGACGGAGGAAGAAAACAGTATTCAGCCGGGCGGGCATCGTCGCTCCGAAGTCCTTCCATTGGCGGATTTGCCAGCTGAATCTCAGCGAATGAATCCGGCGCTAATTGAATTAGGAGAAATCCCTCCGGCGTAGAGCTGCGCGTGACAACGTCTTTCAGAGGAGGACGGGGCCGGCCCGGGGAAAAACGGTGTCGTCGTGACGGGGGAGCGACGGCGACGCTGCTGGCCGAAGGAAACTCGAGAATTAAGGTGCGCCGGAAGGGCCGCGGCAGAAAAAGGCTGGGCTCCGAACCCAAGGTATTCCTGTAACATTATGCCCGGCGGAACCCAACACCCTCGTTATTAGGATCAATCGCACTACCGTTGGCTTTCTAAACAGGGCGTCAATGAGAGAAGAGAGGAAGAAAAGAAGTGAGAGAGAGAGAGAGAGAGAGAGAGGGAAAGAGACAGAGTTGATCATCGCCTCGCATCTCATCTGGCCCCGGCGGTGGAGGCGAATCTTTCGTGTTGGCCCGAGCCGATAAGAAAGGGTGAAGGTGGAAAAGAAGAAGCGGCGGCGGCGCGATTCTTTCCTAGTCAGGGAATTTGTGCGTATTGAACGTGATCCTCGTCCCTTCTTTCCTCGCTCACTCCCTCTCCCTTTCCCTCTCTCTCTCTCTCGGACTATGTCTCTCTCTCTCTCTCTCTCTCTCTCTCTCTCTCTCTCTCTCTCTCTCTCTCTCTCTCGTGTGCGGGCTTTAAAGCAAAGGGGGTGGGGGTGCCTTCGGGACGGTCACCTTCTTCTTCGTAACGTCAGCCTTTCTCCTTCCAGTGCCAGCCGTTTCTCTCCCGCCAGCGATAACCTCACCGGGCAAGCAGGTGCACCCAACTATCTGTCACCCGGAAATCTGTGAGTCGCTCCTTCACTCAACCCGGGGACGATTCACAGGTTTCCAATCCTCTTCCCATCGCCGTACCCACTCTTCTCTCCCTGCTTGCTGCTCCGGCTTTATTAGAGTGACACTCTGGCGCCAGCGACACTACACCCAACGTGGCTCTTTACACTCTGTCTGTCTCGCACACTCTTCTACTCTTTTATTGACTCGTTCACCGAGTACTCGCTCCTCGACAAGAAGCGTGAAAACAATTGGTATCCCACGTGCAACAAGGGGAGCCCGGGAGTCCGCCCAAAGAACTACAGGATCGTCTCGGTGCACCGGAGAGAGAGCAAGTCCCCCCCCCCCCCCCCCACCACCACCACCACCACCGCCGTTCCCGGCTCGGCCGAACCAATCCGCACCAAGCGCGTGCACTGCGAAGAGAAAAGCACCAGGAAAAAGAAGAACGAGCCTCTATATACATGTTATATGTATATATTTGTATGTCGCTAAGTTCTCTACTACGCCTTTCTTTTGCGAATGTCTATTAAAAAAAGTCCGCCGCTTTCCTGTTTTTTTTTACCTACGTGTGTCTGCTCTTTATTTCGTTTTTACACTCAATTGCATATTTGTTCGCCTAGATGACCCTTTATATCCTCCCCTCTCTCTTTTTCTCTCTTACGCAAACTTGCTCATCTAAAAGTTTCCTCGCACTCGCATTCTTTTCTTCCCCTCTTTCATCCTCGCACTTTCTCTCACCCCTCCCCCCACCCTCCCTCAGTTTCTCCTTTTCCCTCTATCGCATACACACACGCACACTTTCTGTCGCGTTTCATCAATCACACGCGCTTCTGCTCACGTTAATTCATATCATTACGCGTCTATGTTAGTACAATAGTTGGTTATTTACGGTAATGTCTAAACGAACACATATTATACCTCAATAACGTCGTGCATATTTATTTTTCTCGCCGTTTTCCTCTGTCAAGCTTCTCATCTTCCCCCACTCCCACCCCTCCCCCCTCATTCCCTCACTCTTATTCGCCGGTTCGTGTTTCTCGTTAGTGCTGCCCTCTGCCGGACGTCTATCTCTCGGTTCACTCTGCGCAAGCCTATTCTTCTCCCACGACCGAAAGACTATGTTCCTACATTTTTTAAGTGTTGCCTTGTTAAACTTTAATGCCTTATACGTGTATGTGTGTCGGTTTTCTGCGTATATCTTTGTTCTCTCTCTCTCTCTCTCTCTCTCTCTCTCTCTCTCTCTCGCTCTATCTCGCGCGCGCTCGCACACATTCATACTCTGTTTTTCTCTACCTCGACTCCTCTCGCGCTGCTCGCCGCCGCTTGACTCTTTCTCGCCTTCGTTCTGATCCTGTGGCACACAGCACGCATTCCACTTTTCATGCATGCAGGCACTCGCTCTCTCCTCTTCTCGAGCGAGGCGCTCCAATTTCTCACACGCTCGTTGTCACTCACGAATTCACGCTGCTTTTCTCTCGTTCGCTCTCTCTTTCGCTCTCTGTCTCTCTCTTTCTCTGTCACTCTCTCACGTTCTCTCTCGTGTTAATTAGTTATCAGTGTGTAACGCAATTAAATGTGTAATAATAATTGTATCGTTATCATTCTATCTTTACGTTAACGTTACTTCATCGTTTTTTGCGGTTTATACCGGCTATCTCCATTAATTTTTAATCTTCATTTAATTATTCTCAGTATTCATTATTTAGTTCTCTTCGTACCTCCTCGTATAATCGTCTCTTATTATTCTCGATCAACTATGTGTTTGTTTTTAATCTCTTATTTATTTCACGACTCGCTTTTACTCTCGTCACTCGCGAGATTTCCTTCCGTCCTCCTCTCGTTTCTCGCCTTTTCTACTTGCGACGCAACTTCACCGTCACCTCCTCTCATTCTCCTTTTCCGCGATCACCCCCGTAACAACAATCTCAACCACTCTGCTCTGTGTAACCACCTTCCTCCTGCGCGTGTGCGTGTGTATACCTGGGATGTGGGGCACGCGCGCGCGCGCGTGTATGTATCTATGTGCGTGTGTGTGTGTTTGTGTTTGTGTGTCTGTATGTGTGCTCGTGTCGCTTTATTAATTATTATTGTATTATTGTTATCATTACCATTAGCGCTAAGTTCATTACGGTTTGCTCCTCGCTTTTTTTTGTTTGCTTGGTTTTTCTTCGTCTCTCTACGGAACTAAACAGCTGGTGATGTGTCCGTGACTCTGTGGTGCGCATGTATGTGAATGTGTATTTGTGCCCGCGCGTCCGTGTGTGTGCGTGTATGAGTTTGTCTGTCCTATGTGTACCAGCTCGAAGCAGCTTCCGCTTGCCGGCCACGCTCTTGCGCTCCTTCCACCCCGGCTCCGCTCGCTCTTCCGTTATTAAGCCTGGCCTCATCGCCGTCGAACATCTTCCTGCACTCCTGCTTCCAATGCCAGTGCATCATCCTCGCCGCTAACACCCTCAGCTCTCCGGTGATCTTGCGACTGCTCCAGCTTCTGACTGCGATACCGACCACCTCCGATGACGGATCCTCTCGGCCCGGCTGGCTGGTACGTGGAGCGTCAATCTCGGCGAGCGAGAGCGCTCACCTGGGCCTTTGGGAGCTCGGGAACACAACGGCTGAGGCCCCTCGAAAGTCCAGCCTTTCGATGGGGCCTCTTGGTTTTAGGGGAAAAGCCTGCACACCTCGCGCTCCTGCGCGATACGCCGGCGGCCCTCTATGGGGGGTCCTGTCTCGAGGAGAGCCTAAGGAATTCCCGACGTAGCCTCACCGAGGAGCGACGGATCTCTTTGATGATTCCATCGGTATCTCTCAACGCTCCAATTGGAAACCTCAACTTCTGCAGCTTGCTTTTCCATCTACCGTGAGGGTGGCGCCCGGGGCCGAGGGGATGCTGCGCGCACTTCCTACGCGTTCTCCAACGGTACCACAACCACCAGCACCACCGGCTCCGCCGGCAGTTAGCGCATTTCCGGGAGAGCAATCGCAAGAACGAGGACGTCCCGGGACCACCCCGAGTCCCCGAACCGCCTGCTCCGGCGGCCGAGGATCGCCACCACCACCACCAACACCACCACCAGCCACGGCACCGACACTCGATCATCACCCACTTCAACAGGGAATCCATCCCCGGTGATTCGTCACCCTGGAACCGGTTGCTACTCTTCTGTCTCGCTGGACCAGGATGTTGCGTGCTCCGGCGAATCCTCGGTGAGGAGAACGCCGAGCCTGTGGATGCTTGTTGTGTTGTCGGCTGAGTTCGGTGCAGTGCCGATGGAGTGGAACGTAGGTGGCCGAGAAATAGGAGGAAGATCGAGGAGAGCCAGAGGAAGAGGCTGGGTGATGAAGCCCGGCTCGAGGAAGAGGCGATCGTCATCGAACCTACCCCGCCACTTCCGCATAGAGATGCACCTTGCTGCGGGTACATTATCGGTGAAGAGGGCATCGATGACATCGACGAATCCTCCTCGTCGCCGATCCCTTCCGTCGAAGTCTCCGTGCCTGCACCTTCGAGGATCGGGTACTGCTGATCTGTCGGCATTAAAGCAATTGTGCGATATTTGAGAAATTTGAATGGTTATTGGTATTCAATGTAAATATTGCTGTGGTACAATTTAGTCCTTCGATGTTTGCAGCTATTTAGGGACTGAAAAGTTGCAAACATCCAGACTTACTTAAGACGTAAGACGTCCTTACTTTATAATCAAGTCGAGCTAAGTTTGACCCGCAGGATTACTTTGGTAATTGCGACCAAGTCTGAAGCAGTCTATTCTAAATTGGGAGCGATCAAAAAGTAGATTTACAAAAACCAAAAATCATAGAAGCCGAAGTCCTGCTGGAAGATACGAACTTTTTCGTAATACGAAAAACTGGTGAGGAAAAACTTGATGGAAAAATTGAGGGAAACAAAGTGACACAGATTGGTCGCCACTGTATAATCAATTTATACAAATAGATAAATTTGTATGTACATGTAAATATATAAAAAGGGTCCGCCTGGCTTTCTTATTGTATAGCTTGAGTTTACATATTGCTAAGGTTCGAGTTTCATTTCTTTCATGTTAATACAAGGTAAAACTATAAATAAACGATATAAGGTATTTTCTAACTTTAAGATAATCTTAGAGTAAATATCTGATGAGTGGATGAGCAATGTAGATCATATTATTTAAAAGGCACAATTTATACATAAAATTTCTTTAATACAAATTAAAAGGCTAGTATAAATATAAATAAATAAAAGTTAAAAGCTTCTGGATTAACACGGAATTGAGTTACGAAATAAACAAGTACGCATTACACCGTAATGCTTAATGCAAAGTTAATTATCATTATTGGGAATAAATTATTCTCGCAATTACACAAGTGAGATCCGGATTATCGGCTCGTACGAAATACCAACGGAATTACAATTGAACATTGGACTTGGTCGATCATTGCCATTCGCTTATTTATGTAGTAATAATCTTCTAATTATATCAGCGTATCAGAGACCAGCAGAGTTTAAATGGGATCGACTTCGAAACACCGTTCGTTCGGGGTTAATTTCTTTACGAGTAATATTGGCTGCGAATTAATACATTACAACAAAACAAAACTCTAATACAAGTCGTGAATGTTATACTTGCGTTTACTATATCATTCTTACTATACAGAGTGTGTCATAGATATCAAAACGAAGATGAAGATGACTATTTTTAAAATTCTCTATCGAGCCTTAATTCCAAGTTATTGAAGAAGGTGACAAAATCTGTTATGACTAAAAAAAGTATTCTCCGAGAACCTCTGATTCATTATCTACGTTCTAAGCTTTATAATACTGTTTTGATAACTTGTAAAATTCATACCCTATGTAAAATAACATACCCTATAATATTTTTATATTAATTTATACTTTATACTAATTTAAGACGCAAGTAAAAGGAATAATTTATTTTCGTGATAATTACTTATAAAAACAGCTTCAACTCCGATTTTAATGGTTTTGACGTCTATTATAAAGCATGCTTTCTTAAGCATTTTCATATACATATGTAGTTGGGAGAAATTTATATGAAAAAGGTACGCCTATGTGAAAAGAGATCAGGTGACTCAGTATAATCTCACAACAAGTAGTAGTTATACATATGGCACGAACCACAGCGGTTTTCGCCTGCTATAAAACTGTCACCTTAATTTCTGAAAAATTGCAGCTCGCAGGCATAACTTGTGAATTAAGCACAGTCTAATATTACTTTGTTTCTTTTAGAGTACGATTTGTTATTACTTTGTTCTTTTCCCCACAAAAAACTAAGAATGTCTCCTTTTAATTATAATTAATTCGCTGTTATCAAATCTAGATCACTGTGTCCTCTAATCTTCCAGTACAACTGACCTTTTTTTCGTGTACGAAACTACACACTTAAGCTCTATGCTAGTTACGATTTTGGCAATTACTCAATTAGAATACGATTTATTGGCACCTCCGAAATATCAACGAAATTAAAATGGAACATTGGGCTTGGTCTAAAATTTCAATATTTAGTTTCTAATTATAGGAGCATACCAGAGGTCAGGATTTACATGGGATTGACTTTGAAACAGCGGTGATCTGAAATTAAGGGAGTGTTCTAGTCTTGACGGTGAGTTTTTGAGTCATTTTTGGCAATTAATTTCGAAGAAACACGCGGAACTACAGAACTGCCAATTTCGCGGACGTCCTTATGGTTATCTTAACTAATCATTTTATAAATTACAGTTCATTGTACATAATACATAAAAAGTTATTACATACAGAACGCATTGGGAGACTGGCAATCGGTACCGCAAATTCAAAAGAAGTTTCAACTCGACCGATGGATTTTATATATGTATAACTACCAGGAGTTTCTTCTAGTTTACTCTCCGAACCTTCTGCTTTAGAACAGTGCAAGTTCCATAGAAATTGGTCAGTAATTTTCGCACCAAGTCGGAACAAACAAATATACCGAAAACGATTACAGAATTATATATAAGAATGATCAAAAATATAAATAGATATCATTGTTAAGGAAAGCCAAGTTATAATACAGAACAATAAATTAACAACAATAAAAAAACTTGGTGTGTACGCGCTTCATTGCGAGGTAAGTAATCAATGAGAAACTAATTTAAATCTAAAATCTAATGAATGAAGCGCGTACACGCCAAGTTTTTTTATTATTGACAATTTATTATAAAAGATAAAATGAAAATATAATTTATTATCATCCATTTGACATACGAAGTGTTGGACTTAATTATATGCAATTCAAGGGCATGTTATGTATTGGCAACTCATATTTATCCAAAAAATTTGGTGTCCTTCGCTTAAGTTATATGTATATCCTCTCCTCAGTCGACACACGTGAAAAGTGTGGAACTTGTCTAATGTGTAGACTAAGAACCACTTAAGCAACAGGCTTGAAATTTGATGAGCAGACACTGATTTGCCATGACTAGTATGCCCCTAAATTAATAATATTATGATTAAGTTCAGCACTTAATAAGTTCTATTAATTCTCTTATTCGACACATTTGAAGTGTCAAATTTGTCAAGGGTGTACCCAAGAACCATTTCAGTACCAGATTTCACACTTGTTGAACAAATACATAATTCAAATACTACAAAAGTGAAAGATCCAAAGTTTTCTGAGCAAATACTGATTATTTGTCGATTTGTAGTTCAGAAATCATTTACATGAAAGACCTGAAGTACCACTTGCTTAACAAATTGTAGCTTTTTCGTTAGAATGGGTGCTGGATATGCACTTGGTAACTTTTGTAGTCGATAATTGTATTGAAAAAACGATATTGCTTATCACGATATTATTATCAGTCTTAGAATTTGAGTAAGAATGAGTTTAATTATTTTCATAAAGCTGTACCAATAAGAGAATAAAACTGATAAATTTTTCAGATATCCTTGTATCATACTGTCATAAAATAGCCTACATAACCAAGCACTCGAACGTCAAAGAAATAAGATAACCCATCTTGTGTTAGTTAGTCTCTTTCTATATGTTATCTTCTCTTTCAATAACATCATCTCACAGCTTCATCACGTTCTGCCATCTAACATGGAAAGTATATGAACGTTCTGACATCTAGCGTGGAAAAAATATATTATGAACATTTTTGGTCCGAATCTGAATCTTCTTCTGAACCTGGCGTTTTCGCTCGAAAAAATAACAGGAGAAAATTCATATCTCTTGAATGCATCGACCAATTTCCTTGCTCTTTGGCTCATTGGATTCAGAAAAATAAATTAGGCTGTGCTTAATTCATAAGTTATACCTGCAAGCTATAACTTTTTCGGAAATCGTGTAGTTTAGCTATAACTATACTTGGCACGAGACTCTACCGAGTTTTCTGATATAGAAATAACTCTTTTTGTATTATATATAATTAACTGTAATTTATGGAATCATTAGTTAATTTATTAGTCTTATGGCTGTGTGGGTTTCTTCAAAATAAATTGCCAATATTGACTCTATATTGAGCATCTATACAAGAATACCCCCTTAACTGGGTTAGCAACCTACTCTCTTGCTTCATCTATGCTAGCAATCATTCTGACCATTGCACAAGTGGGCTACAATTTCTTGGCATTCTCGAAATATCAACAAAATAGAAATGGAACATTGGATTCGGTCGATCATTATTAATCCTCTAATGATATGAGCGTATCGGAGGTCAGGATTTACACGAGATTGACTTCGAAAGAGCGGTAGCCTGGAGTTAACTGGGCAGATAGAAGGCAACGCCGATCGAGATTGATATAATTGAATCGTCAAATTAATCGAGGCCATTGGAGTGAACGCTCGCTAGCTCGCTCGCTGGCCGAAACTGCTCGGAGCACTAATGCAGTAACTTCTCGGGTGTGGGCGCGCCGAATTAATGGAGATTCAGTTGGGGGGCTTTATGACCAGGCTCTCGAGATTCCTCGATATCCTCGTTGCGGAGCGTCCGGTAGCTCGAGTGAAGGAGTCCAAATTCAATGGGAGTTAACTGCCGCGCCCCAGCCACGCCGTCATGCCAACTTTTACTTCGATCCCCAACGCGCAGGAAGTTACCGCCGATTTTACCGTCCTTCCGCCGCGAATTTCCAGTATACTCGATAATCAATCAATGAAAGAACCCACTGACGATGAGAAATCGTCCTGTCTAGCTTTCCGGTAAAGTGATCCCGATTCTATGTTACTAATGGAAGTTTTTGTTGGCCGCCGGGCCACGAAATAACTGTAATCTACGAAATAACTGAAATAAGAGGATCGCCAGGGATTCTTGGAGGTCTTCCAAGTTGTGTGTAGGCTGTAATGGAAATCGGGATTAATGGTAGGACTAGCAACGGAGCTGAAATGACTTGTTTAACATTTCATACTTACAACTTGCTTTTTAAATATTTTAATTTATGAAGCTTTTTCTGACTTTCATTGAAATATAAAGATCTCGATGCTTTCGTACTAATGAAAGCTTTTGTTATCTTGAGTGCCATAAAATAACGGAAATAAGAGTATTTGCAGGAATTTGTTTACTTCTCTCAATTTATGTGTAGGCTGTAATGAAAACTAGGCTTAAGGAGAAGTACCAACGAGGACAGAATAACTTGTTCAATATTTTTCTAAACTTACAAATTCTTTTCAAAATTAGTTTATTAATTTTTGAAAGTTGTCTGACTTTTATTGAAATATGTAGATGGTTAATTGTATTTTATAATATTAATTTTAGTGTAGGTGATATTAACATTTCTAACACTTGTTGAATAGTTGCGTATAGTCCATAAAAATCATTGAAAACACGGCACAAGCAAAGTGAAAAGTTATTCTTTTTTTCCGAAGAAATATTAAATTGTGAGTTACCAGAAAGTAAAATATTTGTATATTTTTTTCTTTAATAAGCAGCAAATGAATTACGTATTTCCGGCGAATCAATATAAAATGTGTATAATCACAGTACATTTGTTTCCCAAATAACATTTTTTTTTAAAACAAGTAATTTTGATCACTTCGATAAAAATGGGCACACATTAATTTTCGATAGTTTTAGTGTGAATAAAAGAAAAATGGGTTTCAGAGGATGTAAACAAGAACGAAGGGGATTTGCGAACTTGCGGGATGAGGACTTAATAACAGAAGAATGGCGTGCAGAAAGGATAAACGGCGATGCAACGGGTGGCGTCACTGATTTTTGGTGTTCATCCAAATTATAGCTCAACCTGTAATGCAAATTGAGCTTCATAAAAGAAGAATGGGGTGTAGAAAGGGTAAACGGGGATACAGGGAGTTGGCGAACCTGTGGGATGAGACTGTAATGTGAATCGAGTTTAATGACAGAAGAATAGGGTGCAAAAAGGATAAACGGGCAGCGGAATATATATGTCACTGATTTTTGGAGTACTTCCAATGTATTGCGCGACCTGTAATGCAAATCCGATTTAATACTAGAACTACCAAAAACTAACTTCCAAAGTACTTCTATCGGAGAACTATAAATTCTAGACAAAGAAACAGGAAGACTTTAAGAAAATTTAGATACACTACGAAAACAAATCTTTGCAAAACTATCTAGTACTTGCAATAAAATATCATTACAGTCATTTCAGCCGTTTGATAAATCTAATGTGAAAAAACAGTCAACGTTCCAAAGTTTTGAACGCAAGAAACTGTGTTTTTCATTCGAATTATGTCGAAAATATGATAGATAGAACCGTGTCAAATTGAAAACCGTTTTTCTTGTTTCTTGCTAAAGCTAATTCTTTACAGTGACTGTTATAATTTTACTTGAAAGTATTTGCTAAACACTATTTTCACAAGTTATTTCAGATCTTTAAATAGATGAGATTCTTAATTTGGGGGTGGACAACACTCTGGGATGTGAACAGGCGGACATGACGAATTTATAGGAGTTTCTAGTGAACTACGGAACCATTTACATAAGATATTTAAGCCACCATATCGTATTATGAATTTTGTTTATATCTTCGTAACATATGTGGACACGACGAAATTCTAATGATCGCTTCTCACATACCAGTGACGTGACCATGTCCGTGCCTTGTCAATGCAAATGGCAAATGACGTTCCATTGTTTTTAAACGTATTCAGACATGTATATGAAACGCATACGAAGGAGCGTAAAAATTGTGGGTTAACTTCAACATTTTTAAAAAATATAAGCAAAATTAATGGTTTAAGCACATAAAATATACGATTATATTATTGACGGTATATTATATATTAATTTCATTAATCTATCGGTCATAGTTACAAAATTATTGTCATAGATACATGGGCGGTTTCATACAAATCACGATTTACGGTACCCATTGTAGGTTAGTTAATGTTTACCTCGGAAACAGATGAAATAATTGTTTTAGAAAACAGACACTTAAAGTTGGTGCGCAACCCAGCAGATTTTATAAATTGAATTTTTAACGAAACAACAGCCATTTAACCTCAAAAATAGCTTTTTCATCTTTCAAAATGCCCATACTTTTATAACTATTTTTGTGTCTAAAAGGATATCGTTCCATTACAAATTAATATTTTGAAAATCGGTGTTGTTGCGCACTAGATTTAAGTGTCTACTTCCTAAAAAACATTGTTTCATCGGTTTCAGGTAAAACTTGACTGTCCACAATAGGTACCGAAAATTGTGATTTATAAAAAAATGTACATACAACCAGCAATAATTTTGTAATTAGGACCGATAGATTAATAAAATTAAATTATAATATACATTAACTCAAGTACTTGTACATATATTCTATAAGCTTAAGACAAAAATGTTGTGTATATTTTTTCGAAGTCTTGGAGTTAATCCTCATTTTTGTGCTCTAAGTGCACGTATTCCCTTAAGTGCTGACGTACACGACAGCATTTAATAGAAACAAAAGTAATAGAAAGCGAGCAATAGAAAAATCATTACAAGTCCGGATATCAATTGATCAAGGGTAAAAGGTTTTTTGGCGTACCTGTGGGAAGAGACTGAATCGGATTGGTCTCGCAGTGGGGCGCCGTCGGAGGATCCCGGCTCCTGCCACGCTTCCGTGGCTCTCGTTCTGTACAATTGGCGCAGATCCCCGATCCTGGCGCTTCCTCCGAGCACACGTGGAAGCAGCACTCGTCCTCCTCGCTACTGTGCAACGCTCGCGCGGCCTGCTCACCGGTCTCCGGGATGTTCGGGTCTGAAATCATTACCTTCGTCTACTATCCAACACTCCTCCACGCTCGGGAACATACTCAAATAGCACACAACGACTTAAAAACTTCTTTATGCAATTTTCAGGTTTGCATTTCGTACGACATTCATAAGACGTTTTAAAGACCTTCTGCCGAAAACGTTTCGAAGATTTATGTCTGCCTTTTTCCGGTATTCTTAGAGCCTCACAAAAATGTCGAGCAAAACGAGGTTTTAACAACGTTTCAATTTTACATCTTTTGAACGTTTCATGTTTTTCCAATAGTATAATCTCGAAATTGGTTGTTTTCTCCAAACCAAATGTTGATTTTAATTCATATTTTGAAATCCTATTTTTAGAATGTAGTATAGTAATATATGTATATTGAAAGTCCTATGATTCACGTGTTAAAGACGTATTTAAAATGACTTTTTCATGTCTTCTTACAGCTTGGTCAGAACATGTTTTAGACGATTAGAGATGCATTTGTAACATCTTTTATATATCCCTTCAGAAGTATTGTGGACGCCTTTAAAATGTTCCATTTTGTAACATTGGACGGACTCTATCGAGCGTTTTAAAGACGTTTTTAAAACGTCATTGTGCTATCAGGAATAATCATTATGCATGTTCCCCAGCGCTCCTTCCACACTCTCTTCCACCACTTGTTTCGTACTCTCGGAAATCATCGAGATCTACTGTGTGCTATTGAAAACATGATGAAAATGTATTTCGTTGCGTGTTTATGTTTGTATTCGTGTTTGGAGACTTAGCATATGCTTCGGTGTTTTCAGTATACAGTAAAATCATGCGGATTGATTGATTTTGCTATTGGAAAAATAGTTAGAATTATAAATTCTGTCTAGAATCATATAAATTCATTCTGCTATTGAAAAAAATGATATAAATTGATTTTGTGATTAATAATTTTGGGAGATTCGAAAGTTGTTTGTAGACGTGTTTAGAGACTTTGCAGACGCTTCAAGTTTCACAGTATATATTTCAAGAGTTATCTGGTGCAAAGCATTTCACGGGACAACTGGGAGAGCGTCCAATAACTGTCAGGAGACCGATAACAGTATGGTGTATCCTATTTAAGGGCGGAACATGGTAGACCCGGAACGAGCGGCATTTTACCCTCCGTTTACGGCGCTTCGTCCCTGCCCAACGGTCATTCCCCGTGCGAAAAGCCGCCGTCGCAGTTTTAGTGGCTCCCTCGAGTGCTGATCTCCGATTTCATTTTAATGACCGCACTCTAACGCCTTGTTGAAACTCGTTATCAACATCTTGCATCACTGTTAACATTTGTCGCCGATTATCGGTTGAATGATTTATAGCTATTGAATAATAAAATTCTATTGAAATTTGCATTTTTCACGGAATTTCATCTGCTTTTCAGAGTGATTTGAATATTTATTTTATAATTATTCGCTTATATTGTGCATAGTGTTATTCTTTTTTAAAGAATATTTACTGTGCTCTTTGACTGAAATAATATTTTTTACTATTTGACGCAATGACTTGACTGTAAAAATGATATTAATTTCTAATTTTGAAGATGGCTTTTTGAATCCTGATAACTTATAATAATAAACGAGATTTTTCTCTTGGTTGCAATGTGTTCCATATCAAATTAACTGTAGAGAATAAAATAACATAACAAACATTTTTTGCGTGTTGAAGAAGTAAAACATCAAACTTATTTACGTAGTTAAAGGGTTAAAAATGCCAAAAAGTTGTAATTTAGGAATCAGCGCGATTTTGGAAATTTTTTCCGGCGTGTCATATCATTGCAACATTTTAATTTAATATAATATTTTTTATGTTCTTTGACTGAAATAATATTATTGACTATTTGACACAATGACTCGAGTGTAGTCTCCATGCGAGCTCGTATTCGAGACTAAAGGAAACAAGCGTCAGAGCTGGGACGCGTCACTCTTAACAAACGCCATTATGCTCTGCACACAGGGCGCAGCGTCACACGTGCGAGCGTCAAGATGTACTCGAGAGAAGGGGCGCGTGGCATCGCGGCCCGCATTGGAAAGCGCGCGAACCCTTGACGGCACTGTGCAATTGCGGAATTAAAAGCTTGACATTGCTTTAATGCAACGTGTCATGTGTGGCTCTCAATATCCGCATATATGTACACAAGGTGTCTTCAAAATGATCGCAAAATATTTATGGCCTTCTTCTAGAGAATGGAATGGAAAGCATGGCTAGTTTCAAAATTCGAATTTGAACTTTTATTTGCAACAATGTGGCAAACGTCTGATAAATGTCAATTGTAATATGAATTTATCTTGACCTTCGTGTTGCAATGTTCAATAATAATTCCATTTTTCTAATAACTAATATACGTGAACAAAGTAAACATAAATTGTTGTAGTATTAATACATCTGAAATTGTGTGTTACTAATTGAAAGCTCAGCCACTGCGCCAGCTGCTGGAATTAGTAGTTTTCAGGATAATTTTTTCCTTAGCCATAACCTATTTCGGTACTTTTTCATTTTAAAACAGCAGGGTGCAATCGGCTGAAATTTGCCAAGCATGTGAGGGGTACTTGATTGAACACGATTAACTGCCTATGAAAGTGATCAATTTCGATTAAAAACATTATCTTTGCAACTAGACGAGTGCAAATGGCGCTCTTTTAATAGTAACACCAAAATGGATTTTGTGATTCAAATAAAAAACTATAAGGTTATTCAATAGTATGATATGATTATCGAATAACTCGAAATTGAGGGCCGAACTCGACGCTCGAATGAGAATTTTGAAAATCGCCATTTTCATCTGTACCGAATTTTCTACAAGGTGGCTACAATGTTTTGCGTTATTTTTGGGACTCACAATTCCATATTTATTAATACCGCAACATTTTACCTTTATTTTTGATCACTTATTCATTATTACAAAATTGTATTATTTTCCAACATTGCAGCATAACGGTTAGGTCCAATTAACATTACATAATCAACGTTAGTAGATCTGTCTACTAATTAGTACCTGTCACATTCTTGCAAAAGGAAGTACGAATGATAATTTTGAAAATAGCTATCTTCATCTCCGCCAGATTCTCTACAAGGTAGCTACCATATTTTACATCAATTTTGGGACATCCTGTATATGTATACGTGCATTGGTACGGCGGTCGGCGTTTGTTACACGCGGCGGAAATCTTCAAAGAGATCGGCGAAGAAAGCCTCTCGATAGGGGAGAAGATGGCGCCCTTTGTCTCCTTTCTCGTTAAGCTAAAGCCTGACCCCGTTCGCTGATATTCCTAATGATATTCGCCTACCCCAACCACCCCCTTTTCTCGTCCCTTTCACCCCCGCCGTCGCCGCCGCTCGCCCTTCTTTTGCGTTCCGACACGTACCGCGATCGGACTTCATCCTTTCCTGTCGTGCTAAGCTTTTCACACAATTTTGCGGTTAGTCGCAATTCTGTAAGTGCTCGCGTCAGCTTTTTCTGCAGCAATCTATGGCACACCTTTGGTTTTCAGAAATTAGTGAGCTCTTCTACGCTATGCTTTAATATTGTAATTGATGGTAAACAGCAATTATTTATTATTATTACTTCTGAATAAATCAATTTAATAGTAATTGTTCTGTATTAATCGACCTTTATAGAATGTGGACAGAATTCACGATACTATGTAATTGATTTTAGATTTGGAGAATTTAAACTTGTATTTATCGTGTGACTGGATTTTTTGCTAGGTGTTGTTAGTTTGATGCGTCTGGTAAACGGAATTGCGGAAGTTTATGCTAAGCTGTTTACTCAATTTTACAGTTAGTCGCAACTCTGTAAGTGCTCTTGTCGACTTTTTCTGAAGCTCCTTTATGGTGCTCCTTTAGTCTTCGGAAATCGGAAAACTCTCGTAAGCTATGGTTTAGTATTGTAATTGATGGTAATGAATAATCATTTTTTATTATTACTTTCGAATAAAACAAATAACACGGAAATTGGAAAATTGTCCTACGCTCTCGTTCAGTATTGTAACTATCTGATGTTAATGAACCTTTGTAAAATGTGCATAAATATTTAGGATGCAGTGTGCCTATTTTTGGATTTGTAGAACTCGAGTAATTCAGATTTTGTCTACTTATCTGTTCGATAATTATTGTATGTTGTGTTGCTCATAGACACTGACTAGACTGCGGAAGGTTATACTAAGCTTTAATTGAATTTTGCATTTAGCCTGAATTTCGTAAGTGCACCCGCCGATTTTTCAGAAATCGGTAAGCTTTTCTAAGTAGTTATGTAGTAATATAATTGTCCAATGAGAAGGTAGTTGTTGCGCAATATACTATTGAAACGCAAAACATAAGAACTAACTAACTCACTAATGTTCTCTAATCAAAACTTTTAGCAAGGTTCGTACACTTTCGACACACATGCATTTGGATTTGCCACTTGCGTGCTTTTAAGCGCTTACACCGTTTGGTTTGGCTATTTAAGCGGCCACAAATTGACATCTGCGGCCGTTAGTTAGCAACCATCGCCAACAGTCGCTAATTAGCAACCGATTGCCCAGATCGAGAATAGGGCTACTGGCGTTGTAGCGGCGTCATCAGCTTCCCTTCCAAATGGTTAGAATACCTCTAACAAGGAGACTGTCAAACCTATCAGGTTGAAACTTGAGTTCATCTTTTTTGTATAAGTTCGTAAACCAATGTAGAATACTTTCCCAGAAATTCGGTTGCCATGATCAACCATAGGTATTTTTAGAAATGATGGAAAAGTTGGATTTTAGGTTAAGGTTGTCAAAATCGCACCTGTTCCTAAATGGCTCCCCCTGTGTGAAAATTCACGCGTAAAACTATCTAGTTTTTTTATTAAATTAAATTAAACCTTTAGAGTATAAACGTTTGCCGTAGAAACCAGAGTTATTATTAATTTGCAGAAACTTTGCAGAAAAGGAAAGGCACATAGTTATGTTTGCACAAATACGTAAAGACTAGAATACTATTAGATTTTGATCCCAAAAATAGGCATTTTTGGTAACAAAACATTTTAACCCAGTTTTACATATTCTTTAATAGCTGCCTTTAATAAAATATGTTTTATTTTAGCTATAGAGAATAATGCATCGATTGAAAGTATTAATCTATTTAGTGTGTTACCTTTAGAAATAAGAATTATTGATTTCATTTTGCTCCATATGACAAATCCTTATTAAAATTATGATTTCCAATCGGACGGCGATTTTGGCAAAATGGGATGCGATTTAGGATAGCAGTTGCCTAAATTACTCGTAAGCCCCATTTTTTTATCCTGATATTTTATAATAATAGAACAGATTTTCCTTCACATTACAATGTAAATTCGCAATAGAAAATATTGAACTCAAAAGTTTTGCGCGGCAAATAGATAACATCTGGATTTTCGATGATTTCTAAAAATATCTATAGTTGATCATAGCAGTTGATTTTTCGGAGAAGTATTCCACATTGGTTAACGAAATTATAAAGGAAATGAGCATGCTCCTTGTGAGTGCTCACTGAACACTAACTGTGAGCGTTCATAGGCGTGAGCGCTTGCAACGCGTAAGCGGCCAACTTCAATAAAATGCAAATGTTAAATACCGCAAATAAAAAAGCATTTACATGCACTCCTCTTTTCAAAACAAAGTTTCATATAAAAGAAAGTTTCTTTTTTAAGAGAAAATAAACTTCTTTAAAGAAGAAGGTTTCCTTTTACTTCGCAGAAAGTAAATGTTTTCAAAGCAGAATGTTTTCTCCTTTAAAAAAAATGTATTAAGGAAAATTTGGAGGTGTGAATACTTTT
The DNA here is from genome assembly GCA_910593735.2 of Ectemnius lituratus. NCBI lineage: Eukaryota > Metazoa > Arthropoda > Insecta > Hymenoptera > Crabronidae > Ectemnius > Ectemnius lituratus. The sequence continues at coordinate 5,318,952 of OU343037.1, forward strand.
TTCACTCATTGTATATGCATTCACCGCTTGTAAGACGCATTCTTAGATCCTGATAATTTGTAATAATGAAAAAACAATTTTTATGATTCTTTCTAGTATTCATATAAGCATGTACGATAATATTTCGATAATAAACTACATAGCATGCAGTTTATTATTGAAACCTTACCATCCTTTTTAATGCTAAACTAACTAAAAGAGGGTTATTACCAATTAATGAATCATCGCATTGAAAGTCTTTGTAACCAATCAAGGGAATTTAAAGTTTCCGGAGAATTATTTAATAATCTTCTCTATTCGGTATAACAATTTCAAACAATTCCTAAAAAAAAGTGGCACAGCGCAACAACTATCTTAATGGAACCTCTGTAGAATGAAAATAGATATTTAGAATACTATGCATGTATTTCTGGATTTGCAGAATTTAAGCTTGCATTCATGCTACGCTATTGTGCATTGTATGAAAGTATTCATCATTGTTAGTAAAACGTCTGGTAAAAAAACCCGATGAAGCTTATACTAAGCTTTCCATTAAGCTTTCCACTCAATTTTCTACTTAATTGCAATACTATTTGGTGCTCTTTTAGATTAAAAAAAATGGCAAGTTCTCCTAAACTGTCGTTCGATATTGTAATTATCCGATGTTAATAAATCCTTGTAAATGTAAAGTGTCTGAATAAACTAAAAATAAAATTTTGTATTTGTATAATTTAAGCTTATATTCACTGTAAGTGTAACTGAAGTTTTTGTTAGTTGTTTAATGAAGCGTTTGATAAAAGGGACTTCCTGATTGGTGATTAACGTGTACTGGTTTGCTCGTGTGTAATGACTGGACTGCGGAAGCTTATGCAAAGTTAAGCACATTCGTGTCCACAATGGATTATCTGTGATTAACATATCGGTAACTATCCACAATGTTGGCATCAGTAATCCATGTGTGAAAAAATTAATCATATACATATGAATCGCCACTCGCGAATTTGCAATCAAGAACTGATACCCTACATTTGCATAAATATCCGCAGCTTAGTAACTCAATATTATTTCTCCGAGGATTCCTGAGTATCCCACACTGGTTCGGATGAGTCAATGACTTTAATGATCATGTAAAACAGTGGTGTCCAACCTGTGGCTTAAAATCGTCAGCAATATGGTTCAACATAAACGCTTAAATATTTTTCTTTTGACACCAAACTAATTTATTTACGATTCGAGACAAAATGCATTATCGAGAAAGTCAAAAGTTGGACACTCCAAATCTAAAGCAAGTGATGATTGGGTTGATAAACTCTCGCGTTACAGGAGGGTGCCAAGAATGCTTTCTACCCTTCTCTTGTGAAAAGCGGCTCAGGATGAAATTTAGAATAAAAGTTACGAGGAATGAATGACTGTCATTAAGTAGTTCATGCAGCTAGTAATTTCCCAGTCAGCCAGTCAAATTCGAAACTTAGAAAGTGTTAAAAAAAAGTATTGGCACACCCAGTATTTTTAGAATAAATTCTCTAATAAAATGTATTTTTCTCATCACTATAAAAAAAATATATATTTTTGCCATCTTAAGAACACTTTCTTGTTTAAGAAAATGTCTGACTATTTAAAAAAAAGATTTTTCTTTTGACTTTGATTATCAAGTGCATGTGGTGTTCGGTGTCTGTTCTCGGTTTACCTCTGCAAAGGAAAGTGGGTTCGCCGGCGTATTGCGTGGGGTAGGCAGGGGCACGGTCGCCCGGAAGTAAATAAGGACAACGTTGTTCGACGGACTGGCAGAAGAACCGGCACGGGCGCAGCCTGCTTCCAGTCCAGCTGCCCTTCAAGCTCTCCAAGTCCCCCGGTCCCCCGTGAGCAAAGTAAGGCACCAGAGAGCTGCACACCCATTTTCTATACGCCTCCTGTAATCAAACAGTGAATAGCAATCATTAGTCTTGTTATATTGCATAAAATGTTATAATAAAATTCAGAATGAATGTGTAAAATTTCATATATAATTTATTGATCTTTACCGTTGCATCTTATTGCATTGTAATAATTTAGAAATCACCCTTCGTATAATTAGCAGTAGAACTACCGAAGAGTAACATATACCTGTTTCTATCAGAAGATCAGAATGATATTTTATTTTAAAAAAACGATGTTCAAAAGATTTTGAGATTGATTTTGTGACGATATGAAGAAAGATTATTAATCAATAAAGGAAATCACAGCATCTTCCTTATTACAAAATACAAATATAAAGAACTACATGTATGCTTTACTTTTTGGTAATTCATTATTCAGCACTGTTGGAAGACTCTTAAAGGTTATACACATTGTTTTAACTGTAAATATTAATCATCAATGTATCTCCATAAAAGTCAGAGAAAGTTTCATACATTCAAACATATTAGAAATGATTCAATGGTAATTCTAATATCAAGCAGAGTGTCGACTTATACCGTCATATTCACAGATTCATCTCTTTCTTAATATTCCCATTCCTATATTCATCCCTTCAGGAATCAGGTCTCCCCATTAAAATGTATTTGTTATTCAATGAATACGGGTGTTAATTAACCTCAGACTATTATGATAATATGGACGGAGGTAATATTATGATGATTATGATTACGATAACTTTTCATCGGCTCGTTTGCACCAAACTATACTACAAACACGCCAACTACACAGTAAACGTTCACTGTAAATGTCAATTCATCATTCATTTCAGTCTTAGATTCATCCTTTTCCTAGTATTCCCATCTTAGTGTTCATCCCTTAAGAAATAGGATCTTCACGTTGAAATGTATTTGTCAGTCAGTGAATACTAGTGCTAATTAACTTCGGACTGCTTTTCCAAACAATTATCGCAAGTGACTCAATTAGAATATTCAGGAAAAAGAGGATGTGAGAGTGAAATAGATAAAAGGACATAGACATACAGGATATGTATATGTGTCAAAATCCTTTCCGGTGAAAGAGGAAACATATTTGGGGTGAACTTGCCAGAACAAATGTTAAACAAGCCATTTTGATTCGAATGGTAGTTTTCGAGTTAAGTACACTCGCAAGTTGTTTTATAGTGTTATATAGAAATGCATTTGTTAGTTAATGAATAAGAGTGTTAACTAATTTCTCACTATTACGATTACAACAACTTTTCATCGACAATTCTACAGCAAATTATATGATACAATAAACTATCATATGATAAACTATCATATAGTTTAGCATAACTGTAAACCCGAGAGCTATACGGCAAACACTCGTCAAAAGTGTCACGCGCATCCTTGCGTGGGAGGCTGATCCTTCTGGCCGTCGAAATTAGAGTATCCAGGAAAAAGAGGGTGTGAGGGTGGAAGAGATAGAGAAATATGTATATGCAGGATATGTATATGCGGCGAAACCCTCTCCCGGAAGAGGAGGAGGAGGAGGAGGAGGGTGGGGGAGGGTGGGGGAGGGGGTGGGGGCATATTTGGGGTGAACTGGCCAGCGGAGGCAATAAGGCGGGTCAGTGGCTGACCTACATACCCTTTAAATGTGGCCACTCTTCTGCATCCTCTAAGAGCCTGCTATAATTACAGGCTGAGCCGGGCGCGCGGGGCGGCGGGAATATCTTTTATCCGGCGCGGCTCTCGCAAGAGTTCCTCCCGGCTCACCGTCATATCTGTATTTTCTGCTATCCAGCCTCTTTTTATTCCGGCTCGTGAATCTGCCTTATTAAATTCTCTGTGTACCCGATAAGGGTGAGTATCACTCTCTCTTCCGCCCAACCACCCCTTCGACGATCTCCTTCTCTTTTCGTTTGCTCTCCGTCCCGGTGAAAAAGTCCACCGGATGGGAATAATCGTTGTTCGTTGTACTTCATTGACGTAGTAAGCGATGAGGGCATCGGCGAATGTCAAAGCATCGTATGGGATGAAGCGCAATGTACTTGAGAGTCCCTCAGAAGAGTTATTCGATGGGTTTCCAGTTCTGAGTGGTTCAAGTGGATTTAAACGATTTATTATTAGCTTTTGTACTTGTTAGTCATATCTGCGCTGCAATCTTTTCTGTGGTCTTAAGATTCTTATGAAATGTATTTGTAATAGGCGGAGTTATCAGATGGGAGTTTTAAAAGTTCTTTGAATTTTATAGTAATACGAATCTTAATTGAATTATTCGGAAGTTTTTCCTTTTTGTTTAATGATGGGAAACACGAGGTTGTTATGTATAATTGTATGCTATAATATGTTGTAATATTTATTAATTATACACGGCGTCCCAAAAGTAGCTGCGATATTTCACAAGGGATGAGAGACGAACTATACGTCGTTAGAAGAATTTTGCAATAAGATAGATATAATAGCCTCTTATTCTTTAAGTTGTATTATTTCTATTGCGTAAACGAAATGTCATGTATGTCAAGCTATCTAAGACTGCTAGTAACTAATAATAACTATATGCGTCGTTCGATTTCGAAAGCATCGACATCTATCAAGTCAGTATAGTAAGGCAATACGGCAGAAATAAAATCAGAGGCTGAACGATAATCCAATAACAGAAATTTGAAATGCTAACAAATGATATTCAAAAATTTCGAATTCCACAGAGAAAAATCTAATATTTTATAACGAATTGCTGCGCGATTCAAGCTAAAATAGTACGATTCAAAGAGAAAACTTAATATCGAACTTTTAAACTTTGAAACCCTAGTAAATAATCTTGGAAAAATCGCCGTTCCAAAAATTGCAACAATTCACCAAATTATTTTTAACACGCATAGAAAATATCCTCCGAATAAACTCATGTAAACCAACCAATTTCAACAAAATGGCACCTCTTAAACTCAACCATCCCGTACAAGCCTAGCCGATAAACTGCATGCACCGACTTCTCAAGAATGCCCGGCCACAAATTACCCAGCCGACATCATACACCCGACAGGAGAATTCCTGGGATGCCTTGCGCGTCGATATCGGTCGATCATAAAGTACCAGCACGATTCTCCGGCGATCCGTGTGAATACGAGAACTGGCAAAAAGGCTCATTGGACGATGTAGAAGAGAGAAAGAGAGGAGCGGAGCAGTCGAAGGCCAGGATCCTTGGGCCACGCTTGTCCCAAATCTCGAGTAGCGAGAGAGAAATTGGGGGCTTCGGTAACGAGAGCTTCTCTCTCTCTCTCTCTCTCTCTCTCTCTCTCTCTCTCTCTCTCTCAAGGGAAATCGTCGTGTGTAGGTTAAGGATTCGAGCAGGACGATGAGACGACCGCCGGCGGGCGCTGCTGGTCGCCGGCCGACGGACGAGCGTCGAGCTCCGCTCGAAATATTGCACTTCGCACGGTCTAGTTGTATCGCATTGTTCCGAGGATCGCTGCTCCCTTTTTCATCTTACTCTCGCACTAGCTCTGCTAGCCCCATCTCCTTTCTCGCTCTTCAACCTTCTCTCTGCGTATATCATTCTCACTCACTCGCACTTCTGCTAGAGTCGTTTTGCTCCGTCTTCCTTCTACTTTGGCTGGCCAGTGGGAAACGTGCACGCGGACTCGCTCGTTCTCCTTCGCAGTCGGTTAGGCTTCGCGCTCTTTGTTACGTCGGTGTGCCATTGCTTTCTCTCTTCTACGTTCTTTCTCTTCCTGTGGTTCTCTGTCTCTTTTTATCGCTCAGTCTTCAAGCTTAACGCTACACCTATTTGTAGTCTCGCATCCAGTTCTATCGTTCTGCGTCCCTCACTCTTCGGCTCGTCTGCTCGACGAAAGAACGAAACGTTGGACTGCCTCGGCAGTGTGTACTGGCGGTTCGGTCATTATCGAGATACTGCGAAAAATTTCGCGCCAGTGACGATAACGGAGAGAGAGAGAGAGGGGCTTTTATGAGTGTCTCGTTCGAGTTTAAGACCGATTGAGATTGGCTCATTGGTGGGAGTTGCTAGTTGGAGATGAACTGGTTTGATGTGTACGCGGTATTCATAATAGTGGGTGAAAATAGTACTCGTAATTAGGTGTTGGGTGTTTTATATTGAAATGTCCGAGTACAAAGTTTTTTTGTCTCTGATTCGATGTGCAATAATCTTACTAAATTAAGGTAGTTGTTATGCTAGATTACTTTTTTAGTAATCAAATGATGTATTTTTAATATTCATTTTGTATTGTTTATTGTTAATTTAGTATTCAGAAAGTTCTGTATTTAGAAATTCCAACTGGGTTGAACATTTATGAAGGTAGATGCTTTCGATGAAAACTATCGTTAGTTCGTATTTTCTATACAGCTGGCAAGTGGAAATAGTACACTTTTCATTTTAGCAGCAAAATGAATGTTATCATATCGATGAAAAGTTTCAGGTTTATAGAAGAGTATGATATGAATACTAGGAAAAATATTCAAAATTATTGACACTTTTGTTAAAGAGATTTAATCCCGGAAAGATTGTTATTGTCTTATGGAATTGGAACTCGTGAAGAGGAAAATTCTTCTCTCCAAATAGAAATACATTTTCCTGAACACGAAAGTGTCCTTCTTAAGAAAAATTGAATTTCCTTTTCTTTCTTAAGAAAATTTGTTCTGAAAATACTGGGTATGTCAATACTGTTTTTCGCTACTATATGTATATTCCTTTTCGCACCTTTCCAGGCACGAATTCACTAACACATACTCTAACTAAGCGGATATGACACGCTTGAGTTTGACTGTTACTAAGACTCGATTTGCCTTTCTTTCTTGATAATTAAAAGTAAAGATGTTAGAAAATCCAGAATAGGTATCAAAAAGTAAGCATAGAGTAGCCAACGTGGAAGTTGCGCCGAGAACTTCCTCTTTCGTGAAAAGCAAAGAAATCATAAAAGTCCCAAACTTGACCACAATGATGGAGATAACCAGATGGAGAAACTGTTACTGACAAGGAGAATGCTCATTGTTCTTGTATAAGCTCGTAAACCAATGTAATACTTCCACAAAAATTCAGCTGCCACGGCAGGCTATAAATATTTTTTAAAAATCTCCATAAAACTGGGTTTTACCTAGTTGGCGCCCGCTCGTTATTCTGGAGTGTAATTTATGTAGTTCGATTATTTTAAATTAACTGGATTCATTCAATAAATAAATAACTGCATACAACTTTGATATCAGAAGGACAACTCAACTGTCTGTTCTCGTTAAAGCTTTATTTTGAATGTTCCAGCGAAAAATTGCTGACGATGGTAAGAAATGGTCAGAGTACAATATACTTTCCAATTTGAGTATTTTTGGGGACCTTTTAACTCTGAATTTTTATAAGTTTTTCTCATGTACTTACACATGTACAGTTTTACATTGATAACGTAGCGTTGGGGAACGTATTTATTATGGTTAAACCTAGCAATGTGTAAGTATAGTTGTACTTGTGTTAAGTAGCAATAACTAATTAAGATATTCAACGTATTGAACGTATTAAAGCGCAAAAATTGTGGGTGAACTTTAATGTTTTTAATAAAAATAAACAAAATTTTTATTTTGAACTTATAAAATGTATGCACAACTACATAATTTAAGGTACATTATAAATAAATTTGAGAAAGATAGTTGCATATCAACGAACGTTCGTATCTTTTAGTGTTTGTGGTCGCGAATTTGACACGATGACCTACAAATTCAGGCAGTCAAATATAAAGCAAATTTAATTTACCAAATAGTGCGACCACAAGAAATTCAATTCAGCCACTGCGTATATGTGTGCATAAAAATCATAGAACGCTATTTGCTATTGACACAATTCACGGATCAGTACCTGTCGAAACACAGACACTGGCATGTCCGGAAGTGTGAATGGAGAATTAAAGTTATGCTAACAAAATTGGATTTAGAAGCGAGTGAGATGGAGTATTCGTTTAATGGTGTATTTGGAGGCTCGGGAAAGTGAAAATGCGAGATCCAGTGGAGCACAGACGTGTGATTCTGCATTTCTCGAATTCCCATCGGGTTCGCACGTATTATGCGCCCGGGAATTCCGTGGAGAGAAACTGGCTTCCGCAGTAACGAGGGCTCCACACGTGAGGGTGCCACGTGAGCAGCCACTTTAGAGTTACAACCAACAGCAACTCTATGTGCTTACGAACACTCGCAATCAATTTATCGTCTGGCTTTTACTGCTTCAACATTCCATTAGGTTTTCCTTTGAATTGATCTGTTTTACACCAAATCACACGATATCCCGTTACAAATTAATAGGTTCTCTTCTGTGAAACAACGAATTTATCTTTGTAGTCGAGAAATTGTATATTTTCGTGTACATTTGTGTCCATAGACGTTGACTAATTGATTATTTTTAACTGAATTCAAACAAACGTTGTAGTATAAGAAAAGGCTCTGCAAGTGATAAATTAAGGTATGCTCAAAATTCAGACACATATTATATTTAATCTCTATTTTAACGGAATGGAAAAATTAAAACAATTTTTTAACTTAGTTCTTAGTTTCTTTTTTCCTGTTACTAACAATAAGTTCATCAAGTACGGTAAAAAAAAGCTGTTTCCATCTGCATTAGTTGGAGACATGCAGTAACATAATGCTAACAAACTTTCATCCGAGTGTGACTTCGTATATTAAAAATAATATAATTTAAAGAATAATATATTGTTGCCACTCTCTTTGTTGCAAATATATTTTAAGTCATAAATACTGCAGTGTTTCATAACCTATAATTTACCTGGATTATAACTCTATACAGAAGATAAAATTGTATTAAAATCGTTTCAGTTGTTTCCAAGTTTATTGCAAACATAGAAACAGCCAGACAAACGTTGCCTTCTATACATACGAGTTAATCAAAGCAGGATATATACATATAGCATGCACATATAGTGCTTATTAAAAGACAAGTGCATTATACTGTACATAAATCCAACAGCGCATAATTACAAATAATATGATAATGTTAACTATATTTGAATGGTTTAACTCTTCCCTGAAGTATACTTTGTATGTAATATTATATCATATCGCAATGTAGATTGAGAGGCAAGTAAAACTCCCTGAATGTGAATTTATAAATCACTCTATAACAATGTTACAGCATATCGACGAATGTTGCAATCTGTCTTCACCTTGCCAGATCCCCAAACTACCGAACGATCTTTCCTATTTCAAAAGTCATCGAGTGACTTTCCCAGACATAAACTGACTGAATTAAGAATTCTTTCATTATATCGTCTACTATCTAATGTTATATAGTAATTTTCGTAATAAAATTGTACGTATAATGAATTCAGTAGAATGTACATATATGTCTACAAACTGGGGTGCAAAAGTGTTAATTTAAAGGCAAGTGAAACAGTTTGTGAACAAATTTATTAATCACTATATAACAATGTCATATCTCCAGAAATCTGGAAATCATTCTTCCTTCCAGGTTCCCAACCCCCCACAGGTTCTTCCCATTCAAAAAGTTATCGAATGACTTTTTCAAATGTCACGTGACATCACGCATTTGTCTCTTTGCAAAATCAATTCTTTGATTTTGCTTAAAAACTTTCTCATTATTTCTTCTATCATCTAATCTTATACAGTTATTTCAGTAATACACGAATATCTTACAACTCTTTCCTACATTTTACATATTATATCATACGTATAGACAATACAAAAAAACCACTATACAGACATTTATTAATCCCTTCACAGCAATATTATAACATCCCCGCAAATCTGAGAAATCATTTTCCCCCCCATCCCAAAAATTCCAAACCCCCACCGATCCTCAGCAAATCCAAAAGTCATCGGCTCGGTGAGACGCATCGCCGGACGCGACACAGTCCAGTGGCGAGCAGGGTAACAAGTAACAAGCGTTCGCTGTGTATCGAGTATCAAGACTCAAGACCGAAGAGCGACGTGCTCTCCTGGCGGTCTTCGGCGTCGGGTGGCTGAGTGGACGGGGTGGCTGGCGAGGGTGGTGAGGGTGAAACTGGGTTAGTCAGCAGCGAGTGTCGCCCCGATTGGCTTGATCGACGGTGAGTGTCTCAATTTCGCCGGGGGCGCGACGCCGTCGCCGCCGATCCGTGCGGCTTATAGGTGAAAAGAAGCGACTAAATTTGTTGTTAAGGAGAGAAAGAGAGAGAAAGAGAGAGAGAGAGTGAGAGTGGGAGTGAGAGGGGGAGAAAGAGAGCGAGAGAGAGGGAAGGAGAGGGAGGAGGTACTGGAATATTGCAGGAGGTCGAAGGAGAGAAGGGGGTGGAAAGAGAGGGAGAGCGAGAGAGAGCGAGAGAGGAGGGCTGGGTCGGCACGAGGGGTGAGGGGGGTTGCAGTGAGTAGGTTGGTGGGTAAGTTGATAGGTAGATAGCTACCTACACCTGAAGTACACTCCAAGCTGGCTGACCCAATTCTCTGCTACCCTCCTCCGAGTATCTGCGTTCGAACTAGGTAGATGCGGCACACTCCCTTCCACCCTCACTCGCCCCTGCATTACCCTTCTCACCCTCTCTCAAGTCCTCTCCCTCTTACCCTCTTTCTCTTTCTCTTTCTCTTTCTCACAAGCTTGCTCCTGTGTCCTTGCACCCCCCTCACCCCTCCCCCCCTCCTTCCGCAGCACGTTCTTTCTTTCGACTATCCGACGATTCGACTGGCTCTCCGTCTCTTGACTTAAGCAACAAGCCTTTACTTCCGCACTACCGAAAGGGATTGATCGATCGGAAGGCAGGAGTCAACCGGGAATCCCTGACATGCTCTCCCTGAAATGGAACTACGATTGATGCGGACACGTGTGACCTTAGATGTATGCATAGTTGTAACTTGTGTAATAGTTTTGATCGTTTTTAAAGAAGTAATTTTATTAGTGCGTATAGTTTTGATATTTATATTGTAGTAATTAGATCGTTTTTAAAGAAATCATTTTATTAGTGCGAGGTGTATTAATATTTTATAAATTGTAAAAGTATTATCGGTGGAGATATTGTTACTATAATAGAAATTGATGTGAAATTATATGTCCATTAGAAGGTAGAAGGCAGCCGGGAATCCCTGACATGCTCTGCCTGAAATGGAACTACCCCTGATGCGGACACGTGTGACCTTAGATGTGTGCATAGTTGTAACTTGTGTAATAGTTTTGATATTTATATTGTAGTAATTAGATCGTTTTTAAAGAAGTAATTTTATTAGTGCGAGGTGTATTAATATTTCATAAATTGTAGAAGTTTTATCGGTGGAGATATTGTTACTATAATAGAAATTGATGTGGAATTATATGTCCATTAGAAGGTAGAAGGCAGCCGGGAATCCCTGACACGCTCTGCTTGAAATGGAACTACGACTGATGCGGACACGTGCGACCTTAGATGTGTGGATAGTAACTTGGGTAATAATGTTGCTATTTATATTCTAGTAATTGGATCGCTTTTAGAGAAGTATTTTATTAGTGAGAGTGAAATATTGTTATTAGTAATTGATGTGAAATTATTTGTAAGTAGTATAAGATTTGTCTTGTGAAATTAGTTTACATAGGTTGATTTATAGTGTATAAAAAAGTACTCCCACACCCACTGTTTTTAGAATAAAGTTTGTTAAAGAACAAAGCTCGTCTCTCTAAAAAGATTTGTTGTAAATATACATTTTTAAAGATGACAGGTTTCTTTTAGTAGTCAATTTGTTCAAATATTACTGGTTGTTGCAAGTACTATTTTATTCACCGCACATAAGCGTAAAGGTTTTTTCTCTATATTTATTGCTAAGTCTTTGTCTGTTTAGTAGTAGGAGTTGCAATTGTCGATATAAAATCGTTAATTGAATGATTGTTAAGAGCATCGAAGAATTGTCATTATCGAGCAATCCGTGCCAGTGATCTAACGAATCAGTGTCGAGGAACAATACTTCGTTCTCTGATATCCTCGAGCAATCGTCATACCAAGCCACGAACGTTTGTGTTTGAAGACTAGTGTGCCAACTGGATGATGATTCTCGCTCTCGAAAATCATTGTCGCCGCGGATAATCCTTCTTCGGCGGTAAGGTGCCTCGGAACGGAAAAAAAGGGGTGGAAATCGCTGATACTTTGCGAGATGCTGGTCCCTTTTGTGAGAGGCGCGTCACTCGGCTCTTTGGCATCACTGATGGAGCGCGTTAATTTCTTTTCAGTTGGACTAATGTACATCGGGACAGGCTCGAATCGCCTTGCTCCACTTTTCGCCTTCTTCTTGTTCTTCTTCTTTACCGAGACTTCGACTACCACCAAGCGCGTGAGACTTTATCTTAACCCGATTTCGGCCTAAATACTGCTCAGGCAAAAAAGATTTTGGTTGCAAGATATTTTACTTTGTAAATAAAATAGTTTTTCCTAACAACGTTCGATCGACCAAACGACATATTTTATTTCTATTCGATGGAATGAAATACTATTTGAAATAGATGTTTATTGAAAATTGTACTCACAAAATATCGGGCGTTCAAAACATTATTTTATTTGCAACTATTACTTTAACTTAACTCGATTTTGGCCTGGATACTGCCGGGCAAAAAAGATTTTGGTTGCAAGATATTTTACTTTGTAAATAAAATACTTTCTCCTAACAACGTCTAATGGCCGAAACGAAATATTTTATTTGTAATCGATGGAATGAAATATCTTTCTAAATACTTATAGGACACTCGATTCTTTTAAAAGTTTATTGAAAATTGGACACACGACATATTAGGCGAATAAAAACAGTCGATCTGTTGACCCACCCTTGTTTTCAGTATTTTACTTTACAGTAGAACTTGCAATGGGGTCTGAAACTTTTTTTTAACTTTTCCAGAAATATATCGATCTCAATTCTACATTACTAATACAGGGTTTTAGTCACCTGATGTGCAATCGAGTAACTGTTATCTACGAAATAACTGGAATAAGAGTAGCGCCAGCGATTCTTGGACTTCTCCCAATTTATGTATAAGTTGTAATGTAAGCTAGGCTTAACGCTAGGACTGTCAATGTGGTCAAAATGACTTATTTAACATTTGTTCGTCCTTATAACTTAATTTTTTTAATTTAGAAAGTTTTTCTCGAGCCTTATTAAAATGTTTATAGTTAATTGTATAAATCGGTTTTTTCTTGCCATGATTTTCACCTGAATGGGTTATTTTGATCAATTACAAACTGTAAATAAATTTTGATCATTTCGTATTTCAAAAGATCCTTATAATCATTTAGAATTCTTCTAACACTGGAATAACTGTGTATAATACATAAAAGTTTTATAAAACGCCACATGCAAGGTAAAATATTATTACTTCCTTTGGATGAATGAACGAATTTTTAGTAAATGAGTGTAAAAACTTATATAGGTAATATGTTTTTCGAATAGAAGTACATACTTTGAACCGTTCCGATAAAACCAGATTAATCTTTGGCAGTTTTAGTGTGAATAAGAGGAAAAATGTGCTGCAGGAAATCTAAACGATGAGGATTAGAATGTTCGTCCAATTTACGGCGCAATGCAAGAATTTATTGCAATCAATTTATATTAATTTTGTTCAATAAAATTTTGCTTCTTAAACAACATGTTTATGGAGTCCAAGTCATTTGGATTCCATCGGTAGAAGAGTAGGTATATGTTAATCTTGGGTAGTTCTCGTGTTAATATGAGATATATTGGTGCTTAAACGGCGAGAGTGATAGAACGTAAGAGATCGACGAGGTTTGATATGTATGTATTCACCCGGCGTATTCATTAGTCTATTCATTAGGCTTAAGCGATTGATCGAAGTGAAGTGGAAGCCCTCGAACTTTGCATTCCAGGGTGGATGGAAGTAAGAGGCTCGGAGAGACAGAATAAAAGTGATTGCTCTCGGCTTGTTCTCTTTCAACTGGGCCGAGCACGGTGGCCTGCTGAGGAGGAGCAGCAGCAGCAGCAGCAGCAGCAGCAGCAGCTTGCTGGACGACCAATCGTTATCTCGTAATCGTCAGGCTCTGTGGTTCGAGCGAATCGATGAACGGTTGGCCGCACAAAAGGGATTAAAAATCCAAACCGCAGGTTTTAAACGACCTTAATCACGCGGAACGAGCGAGAAACGGAAAAAGTGGCGCGGCCGGCCGCGCCAGAAATAGCGGCCGCCTGTAAACCAGACTCGACGCGGTAGCCGGGAATTCCCGGGAAAAATGGAAATTTGATAGCCGAGGGAATCCGGTTGACTCGGCTCGCCCGACTTTGTAGCTAGCTGAACTCGAAAATGAATGAACCCGTTTGCGAAATTCCCACGATTCCCTCCTTTTTTCCCAATTTCCTGCCTCCAGTCCGATTCTATGTTTGCCTCGCTGCAAAACCATCGAACTTGATGTCTCAATTGTTCAACACGTTTACCACTCATGTTTTCTATGCGAATACTATCTTTTATTATTAAATCAAACATGCCAGAATTTATTTTAATTTTAATAACCTTTCTATACAATTTATTTATTTACTCACTGATCTATGCAAGAACTATCTTTTATTATTAAATCAGAAATTCTGGAATCCATTTCAATTTCAGTAATCTACCTACACAATTTATTTAACCAACTACATAAATTCGTACAACCACAAATTTCCCACAACAGAACTAACCAGTTTCTTGCGAGTGCAAGCAAACACCTTCTCACAGGAGAGGTAGAATCGCAAGCGGCAGTGATTTTGTTTTGCTACCAAGAACGTTTCAATTACCGCGGAAAGGGGCATGTTGAAGTGCGATTCTACCGTCCAATTAGATTTCAGTCGTAACACATTGGAGAGACGTTCAGCGGGGGTGCAAGTTTCCTGCCAAACGTCGAAACTTAAAGGAATCGTATCAAGAGCAAACAAAACCCGCTGGTGGGGGGTGGAAAGGTAAACGTCGCTCGTTTGATAAGTGGAGAGCCGCAGCGGCGTAATTAATCGAAAGTTAACGAGAGAGCCGTTGAGAGGAGGAGAAGGTGAAGGAGGAGGAAGAGCGAAAGGGGTGAAGGGGTTGAAAAGGAGGAGAGGGACAGGAGAGGGAAAGGAGAGGCTGGGAGAGGAGAGTCCAGAGGCATCAATTTCCCGGCTAGACTTTCAAATTGTGCTCGCACTGCCGGAACCACTAGCCTCCGGTGCTGCTGCTGCTGCTGCTGCTACTGCTGCTACTGCTACTGCTACTGCTGCTGCCATCGACTACAGGCTCGCTTACATCCCGCCCCGGTTATAAACGTGCTTTTGAGGCCACGAGTGCCATACTCGGCGGCCGCGCTGGATTAATTGCTCTCCTGCTGCATCTGCTAACCCAAGATGCGCACCGAAATCCCTCCGAGAACGATCAAACGCCTTTCCCCCTTCTGCTATATCAAGAATTTTGTATTTCGCTGTTTTTTATTGCGTCATCTTTTTATTTGCAATCTGCCAGTATATATTCCAATAAGTGCTAATTAATTATTGGGAAAGTCTGTCATTGTTTGAACAGGTTTGAGTGATGTGACAGACTTTAGTTAAGAAAATATAAGCAAATTTAATAGCTTAATTGTGATATAGTGTTATTCACTTGTTACTAAGTCTAAGAGGTACGCGCTAGTCTGTATAGAACAATTATAAATAATTTAATTATTCGCGAGAGCTTCCCAATTCTTTCCTGCATGCAACTTAGACCACGAAATTAGACACACCAAGTAATTTTTGTAAGATGAAACGTTTATTCATGTGATATAGCGAACCTGTTACAACAATTTACTGATTGTCTATCAACACAATTTATAAAATCCATGAGATAAATAAAAATGAAAAAGTTTCCCGAGAAGCATTCGCCGCAATGTTTCTACAATTTGGCAAGAAGGCAATGGCGCACTTGACCGCCAGCACCTTTTTATTTCATATTATTGTGTGAGTAGCACAACCGCTAGCAGTGTTTTCCCATTGTCGCTTGTACTATTTGGAGAACGGTTTGCAGCCTTATTCTTCTTTCCCACTTCTTTTACGGTCAGTCTCCCTCCCATCCCACATGCTTTCTTCCTGGAAATTGCCCCTTACTACAGCAATCCGACGCAGCCGCTCTATTCGCCGGGCGAGCCCCGGCGAAGGTCTGAGTGGAATTAGCGCGGCAGAAAAGGGGTGGGTTTGCCAGGGTTAGTCTAATTCTCGAGGAGCTATGAAATAATATCGATAATACACTCAGCCTAATACCTGAAAGGGTCGCGGTGTAATTATAGAATTTTAATGAAATCTAACTCCCGTCTAGATGACCCTCTCTCTTGCTCATTTTCCCTCCCCTCCCCCCCGCGCACCATCGCGCTCCCTCTGGTGGTTCGAAGGCCGCCGGCGAGGCGGAGCGTTCGCCCCGCCGCCTATAACCTACTTTGATAATTGCCGGCAAAGATACGAGGGCCGTAATTTCGTGATTTTAATGAAATAACGCGAAAAGTGATCCTCGACGATTATTAGCTGACCTTGCCGGGTGGTAGAGCGCGCGCGAGCGCGAGCTCTCGCTCAGCCACTTGAAGATCACCGGCCGAGAGAAAGGAGTTATCCCGAAATGCGCGCATGCAGATGGGATCTCCGAGTGCTCCCGGCGATGTGCCTCTCGCTTGCTTTTAACCGACTTCGAAAAGTAGGAGGTTCTCAATTGGTTGTGTATGTGGGAGATAAATGTTCGCGTGTCAGTGATTTGAATCATCGATTTTGGAGGTTAAGATATTTACAGTGGATGGAACAAAGAATTGACATCGCCAGTACTTTTGGAATAATGTGTTTTATACAATTGAACTGTCTTGCTTTAAGAAAATGTATTGTTTTTTAATGACACTTTCTTGTTCAGGAGAATGTATTGTTTCTTAATGACCCGTTCTTGTTCAGGAGAATGTATTTCTATTTGGACAGAAGAGTTTTCTTTTTTGAGAATATTTCTTCAAAATAGAGTAGGTGTGCGAGTACGTTTTCTTATCAACTGTACATGGAACAACTATGAATTGTACAACCGAACAACTCCTTTGTCATTGTCCGAAATTTACTGATATCCGCAAAACATTTAGAAATAAAATTGAAACATAAAAACATTAACATTAAAGATATGAAATAATGTGTAAAGATACTAGAGTTTCTAAAGATAACTAACATGATACAATTTACAGTATTCATGGTACGTGTCCATTGTACCATATAACCAAGGTGGCCATCGATAGCCTTAAACTAGGAATGTGACAACAATAAAAAAAAAGAAAAAGAATTTGCAATCAGCATTTTTTCTTGTTAGTTATAATAACAACTTAAAAATGGTATGCATTTGAAAGTGCTATCAAGAAAATACTTGCATCAAATTTGTCATGGATAACTGCACGATCCCAAATCGAAAGAAATCAATGAAAACACATGTGTATTTGAATATTTTGGGTTATAGTTGCATTTTGTTCTAATTTTTAATTCCTAGCCACTATCAAATGGATCTGCACTGTACAAAACCTGGTGCACATGCGCGTATCTTATCTTCAAGAATCATTGATTTAAACAAATGACATACCCTGTAAATATATATCTATTGTATACATAAATACATATATTGACCGATTGGGAAGAACTTTTTTTATAGAAAACAGCTTTCATGAAAGTTTTATAACAATTTCGTAAAAAAGGATTAGATTGTCTCGTCCAAGGGAAGTTAGTTTTCTTTAAAAATGGCGTTTTGTTATACAAGAAAATATCTTTCTATTTAGATAGAAGAGTTTTCTTCTATAAGAAAATTTGGTCCAGAAACAGTGGGTGTGCGAGTACTTTTTTTTTATTCACTATGGTTAAGCTGTGTGCACTGGTACAACACGCTCACTGATATGTGTAAATGAATCTTAAAAACTCAGGAGAATGTGTTCAGTGCAAGATGGAACAAATAAAACGAGTGAACTGATGAAATATGAGATGCCACAACCTAAAGCCTAGTTCATAGATTCGTACGTCCGGAGCGTTGAAAAGTGGGCAACCTGTTCTCATGAGTGAAGGATGACTTCTTTTTCATTCCCAGAAAGTAGTGCACGTCATGCGCTTTCTCGGAGAATCATTAATTCTTCCGGTATTAGCATTTTTATTAATTTCTAAAAATTATTTTTATTTTCTATAAAAAAAGAAGAAATATGAAAGAGTGTGCGTGTGTGTTTTTACGCTTCAGCACGTTTTTTCATCTATGATTGATAGTCTAAATTATTTCGGTCCCAACAATTTATAAAATCCAAAATTTATTATGTAGAAAGTAGAAAGGAATAGAGAAGTGTGCGTGTTTGTGTCTCTTACGATTTCTTATACACTCTCCTACATCGTTCGCTGGTTCCTTTTCTTTTATCGCTTTCTACACTACAAAGAAAAACGATAGTATTGAAACTTCACGTGAAACTAAATATGTTCTCAAGTGCAGTTTTTCTAAGTATAAGTTTCATTTGATTACATGCAAGTTTTCTCAAGACGGAAAAGTATGACAGGGGACTATCCACACCCCAACAATCAACCACGCGCCCTTACAGGACAATGAAGGTGAGTCTTCATTAGAGAAACAACCAAGAACCCTTTCTTAATGTTTGATGTTTCTTGACAAAACTTGAAGGTTCTTAGAATTCCTTAAACTTTTCTTGATGTTTATATTGCTAGTGTCAAAAGTTGTTAGAAAGTTGCTAAATACCAATATAGATGATATCAAGATATTCAACAAAAATGAGCAAGAAGAAAGTTCTTTGGTCTGGTTCCAGTGGAGAAATATTTCAGGTTCCTTGACAAAACTTGCGAATTCTTAAAATTTTCTAAGCTTCCTTGAACCTTTCTATTTTAAGCCACAATATATTACCAAAAACTTGCAAAATACAGGTACTGCCAAGATATCCAGCAACAATAAACAAGAAAAGCTCCCCTATTGTGGTTACAATAAGGAATTAATATATGTCGTGTTTCTAGACAAAACTTGGCAATTCTCAAAATATATTAAAGCTCCTCTATCTTTCTCAACCTAGTGACAAAATTTTACGAGAATCTTGGAAAAGTACCAAGATACTGAGCAGCAAAGACGAACAAAAACTGGCCCATTCTGCTCCCATCAAGGAGGACACACCTTAATCTCCAAGCTGACCATCCGCGACTCCTCGCTGCTGAAAAGCCCTTCTCGGCGACAATTCGAACCAGCTACAAAGGGGGAAAAACAGTTGGAGGGTGACGTAACGTCAGCGAACAAAGTAGTAGGTGCCTACTGGCACGGCTCCGCCGGGGGTGGAAGTGGTGGAAGTGTTGTTCATGTGTCGTATCGAGTGGCAGAGTGCCGATGGAGGAGCGGCTGGGCTTCTCTCCGGTGGGCCGACTGCTCGTGGGGGTGGGGTGAACGGTGGTGGTGGTCTCGGGGGGTGGTTGGGTGGACGAGAGCATCGAGGCGGGGGCAGCTCGCCGGGTGGAGAGGCGAACTCCGGAAGAGCCAGGAGAGGTAGCAACGCGAGCAAGAGAGGGTGGAAGGGTAAACGAGAAAGAGGGAGAGGGTGAGAGGGTGGCAGGTTGGCCCGTTCGGATGGGGTGGCTCTGTCAGTGGTGGCGGTGGTTGGTGGTTGCAAAAGCAATGCCCTCAGTCACGGTGACCTGGTTACCTGGCCCATATCTGCTCTCGGCCCCCAACCGCCCCACCACCCCTTCGCCCGACTCTACCCTAAATCCCGACAGAGCAACCCCCTCCGCGACCCACCAGCCGCGACCCTTCCCTCGCGCCCCCCCCCCCCACCCCCCCCTCTCGCTTCCCAACGACCCGCTGCCACCCTCTTTAACCTACTCCTGCAACCCGCCACCACCTCCGCCCCCGGTCCACCACCCCCTCGCCCAGCCAGTCCTGCTATTCCTGCGCTCGAACAACCAGCCGAACGATCCCGAACACCCCCGAGAGACCCAGAGAGTGTTGATGGGTGTGTGTGCATGTGTCGCCTCGGCAGCTGGCTGCAACCCCCTTAAACTTTTCCGCATGCAGCCCCGAGTGTACCGCTGTCGGTGCGAGGCGGTGATTATCGACGCGTACCATTTGGTTTTGGTTTCAAGATGTTTGGTTTTGTTGACTGAACATACCTGCACGTACAAGTGTAATGCGTACGTTGGAATGCAGGAAATTATAATTTTTAATGAATTTTGTTGGGGATATAGTAGATAATGCGTTGGTAGATTCAAAACCGTTTTTGTTATTGTTTTCTGAAATTAATCATTTTAGAGTGATCGTTTTCATTTTACTTGACAGTAGTCATTAAACACTGTTTTCAGAAATTATTTCAGAGTTTTCAATAAAAGAATTACGAATTAGATAGACGGATGTGTATGATGAAATTATAAGTGTTTTCAAAAGGTATTGAAGCAATTTCTTACAAACACGAATGCAATTAAATCAGTGGATTTCTGTCTTACGTGAAATATGAATAAAGAAAGAAACAAAGAAAAATATATTCATTTCTGTGGAGAAAATAAAAACAAACTGGGCGAATTTTATAGAAAAAACACGATAAGTTCTTTAATACAGTCGCTTAGGTATTATCTGTTGAGTGTGAGTTGAGTTTAAATGAATGCAATTGCAGTTGATAAACGTGAGCGTGCCTGCAATACGAATCAGGCTTAATAGTAGTTTGGAAGAGGTCACTGCCAAGTTGGGAGGAGCACAAGCGGCAAAACAGAGATCCATTAGGCTTTTCTCATCCCAAGTCATTTATAAGTCATGCGCTCCGTTCAACCCCAAAGCAAGAGCAAAGCAAAGCAAATTGAGTAGTTGTCTGCCAACTACTCAATTGTTTGAACCATTGTTCCATTGAACCACCCTTTACCAAAGTTGCCACCGAGACTCAGAGAAAGAGTATATTGATATGTACCTATTTTTAGAAATTCTAGTACGTTTATACATTGTTTCTTATCTGTAAAACGAGATTCAAATTTCCAAATTTGGGAAAAAATGATAGAGGAGATGTTCGTTACGAGACGAATTTCGTAGTTGCAAAATTCTTTATTTTTCCATGTGCAGTCAATAAAAGAAGTACTCGGAGACTCAGTGATTTTGGAAAGAATGTTCTTAAAGAACAAAATATTTCTCTCGAAATAGAAATACATTTTCTTGAACAAAAGGGTGTATTTAAGAAAAAAGGAATTTCCTTGGAGGAGCAAGTTTTCTCTTTTAAGAAAATTTATTCTAAATGTAATGGGTGCACCAACACTACTTTTAGCCAGTATTGGTGTGCTTGTGGGGTTGTCTTTAAAACTAGAACTTCTCAAGACTAGCGTATATGTAGTACCATCAAAGAAATATACATTTTGGAAAAATAAAGACGGAAACGAAAAATAAATTGGTAAAATTAGTTGTTTACATACAATTACAATAATAGCCAGAAAAAATATTAGGTAATAAAACATTTGAAAAATTAGTACGTTCAACAAAATATCATTCTAATCATTCTAACTGTTTACTGTTAAGATAGTATCAAACTATAAAGTATCCAATAGTCAAATATAAGAAAACGTTATGTCTTTAATCGTTTCTAACCAAAACTTTTGTCTTGATTTGTGCATTTTCAATTTGAGATGCATGAGAAATGTACATTTTTTCCACCTCCTAGATCCTTTACTTTAACAAAGTTTAACAAAATAAGTTTAAATATATATTCTGATATTCCTACCATATTCTTTTATAACCCTGTATTTTTCTATGTGAATCGCGAAATCCATGTTGGTATTCAAAATAAAAGTACACCATTTGCACTTACTGGGCATAAAAAAACTCGAGCAAAAAAATATTGTTTTTAATTATGTGTTTTTGTAAACGATTGAAACTAATATGAAAGTTTTAATAATAATCTTCTTTAGTCATAAAAGTGGGAGACCATTCGAAAGAAAAGTGGCTTAATGGTATAAATTGTTAATTCTAATTTTGGAAACGTAGACAATATTACGATTAAGAACCAATAGTAACATGTAATTACAACATTTAATTATTTATCTAGTATTAAACTAATGTACTACATATTTCTAATATTAAACTTCTTCGGATTCAACTCCAAATAAAAGACTGCAGGAATGATTACGTTTAAATGAGAATGTCGAATGACTTCTATCTTCGAGAAAGTGTGTGTTAGTTGAAATTGGAGAATTGATTGGAGAATCGCGTCCCAAGTGTAACGCTTGATTAATTGTCGATGCATTCAGTGTCCCTGAAGCAGCGTGTTTTTTGGTCGCATTCCTGACCAATTTTTCCTCAATGACACTCTCGGTCGCGAGAGAGTCATCGAAGCTCTGCGGTAATGGTCGCGCTTGCGGCAGATTGTCGGCCACGTGGTTTCGCCCTCGAGTGCACAGCCCGACTAAGAACTGTTTGATGATACTTCGGCAAGTACGTGATTCCTCCGATTGCGCTCACTGATTTTACTCATTGATGAGGGTGTGGAAATGATTCTTTCATTGTGATTGATGAATGGAATTATTCAAGCGGAGATCTCTAGTTTTGTGATTAATTTAACCATTTGCTGATAATTCTCATTTGCGAGTCTGTTCATTATGAGAGAATATATGAGTGCAAAGGGTTGAATAGAAAAAGCAAAGTATATAATTCGAATTGAGAAGCTTCGTCCTTTGGAAGTGGGTTAATAAACACTCATTTCTGTATCTCTTCTCTACTAATATTAAGGGCAAGGTTTGCCTGTCTGTCTGTATGTTCGCGATAAACTCGGAAATGTCTGACCCAATTTTAATGCCATTTTCTCTCTTGTATAGAGTTATGATCCAGGTGAACTATAGGCTATACAATATTGCAATATTTATTACTGATGATGTTTATTGTAAAAGTAATTTCGAAATTGCAAAATTAAAGGAAGGTCAAGCTATAAGTAGTTAGAAGATTGTTAGAAGATTGATCTTCTTGTCCTTTCCTATCGACATAAAGAAAAACATTGCTCTGTTCCGAGGATACTTATTTCGAACTATAACGATTTTCAATCGATGCAAAACTTTCACCATAGTTTCTAAAAACAGTTGCTGCTCAAAGGATTAGCTTACGAATTTTGTATTTTTTTGTGCTTTTTTCTAAATTGAATGAGCTATGAATCAAGCGAATTAGTGCATTCGTTAAGGAGTTTTGACAGCAGAATCAGAATGAGAACTCAAAATGTTACTTTCACTTTGTTGACACTGGCGGCGCTCATGTGATTTCGTATGCATGCATTGGTTATACCCCGATTGGTTTTGTGGCACACCCATCCAGATTATGATGTTCTATTATTGTGTTAGAGATTTGCAGTTGTGTTTGTTTCGACAGAGTACAATACAATATTGATGTATTAATGACTATTGAGAAACAATTCAAATAGCATTAAAAATATACTTATTACGTTGCGAAGTGTCAAACTTGTCAAGTGCATAGCTCACAAACCACAGTCGCTAAATTTAGTAAATGAATGCTGATTACAACCAGCATATTACGAATAATTGAACTTAATACTTTACTAGTTATGTTAGGCAAACAATATCCTTGTACGCAGAAAATGAAAGCAAAAACTTTTAAATTAAAGGACAATCGTTTGGAATTTTGGATCATCCAGTATTTTAATTAAGTGGTTTTTCAAATTCCGAAATAAAAAATCCAGTTTCCAATAGTTTCTTTTAAAAAAATCGCACCCTTTTCATCGGGAGCCTCGCACGCATTGATCGAGACGCGAAAGTAGAATAATGCCTGGGCGCAAACTTGCTAAAACCCCCGTCGAAATGCAGTGTCCCGTGGCATTAATTGATTCTGAGATTTTATTAACGGCCAGGTAGGTGTGCGCGTTGCATCGAAACGCCGAACCTCCAATATTGTTGCTCGCTCGGCCGATGCACGCGTCCCTCCAATTAGTCTCGCTCCAGAAAATGAGAGCGCTGCGTATTTCACGGACGAATATTTTCGGACTATGGGCCGCGCAGCCGCGCCGCCGATCATTTATAAGTATGCGCCGCGCGCATTTCATTACTCCGCACTTGCCAAGGGAATTCGGTCAATGGAGCCGAAATAGTTCCAGCCGATCCTCCAGGCTTTCCAGAGTAAGCCCCTTCTTTTTTCAATTCTTCTAATTAACTATCTTTCCTAATAAAAAGGGCATCGTCTGTCTGGCTGTTTGGAAGTTCGTTATAAACTTGAAAACGTCTGAACTAATTTCAATGCGATTTTCTCTCCAGCACAGAATTATGATTTGATCAAAATATAGGTTATAAAATATTCTAATATTTATTATCTATACATAGTGTTTTAAGAGTCTTCACATTTCGAAACAAATGAGAATTCAAACTATACACTGTTAAAAGATATTTACAGTAACGATAGTTTCAAAAACCATATTTTTGATAGATTCGATGGTTAGTTAAATAAGTCATTTCTTTGCTCTACATTGTTTATTAGTTTTTATTGCCATTTTTGTGGCGAATCGAACTACTTCGCGTTTTTTTACACATTATTGTTTTTGTTAGGTATACCTATGTTATAAATATGCTCGTTTCGCTATTTTTCTAATTAATAGTCTCTATAATTTACATTCTTTTTGCTGAGGTACTAACCAGTCGTTTGCACTATAATAGTTCTCATATATCTAGGTATAGCGTGTATAAAACTTTGAAAAAGGGACGAAGGTAGCAAGACAAATTTATACAGTTCATCCCTAAAATTTAAATATTGTAATAAAAGTCTTAAAAAATTTCACAGGTATTCCACTTCGTGAATTCAAGTAGTTTTTATAAAAAATTGAAAATCAGTCAGTTCGATTGGTTTGGTAGTTCTAGTGTAAATCTAACTTTATCATTAAAAAATATGCTTCATTACAAGACGTCGAGTGACTTTTTCTCCGGGTGTGAGTATGCTCGAGCGGCAGGTTAGAATTAGAGCGAGTACCGGAAGCACGTCGGCGACGTCAGAGAGATCAGGCGGGAAGATAAATAGGCGGCTCTCTCTCTCGCAGGCGAGCAAATGTCGTGAAGGCTGCCGGCGGTGAAAAGGGGCGTTTTCTAATAGCAAAGGGCGAACAGAGCGGTGTCAAGTAGCTTACGTGCGACGACGTTTGAAGCACACTATGCAGGGGTCGCTGCTCTCTTTCTCGGAAACTCTGAAAGGAAGCTGCACCCCGCCCACCCCTTTTACGCCCCCTTCGCTCTATTACACACATATGTGAGTAGATAGCGAGAGAAGCAGTCTGCCTCAGGCAGACCAGTCTCACAATCAGCCGCCGGCAAATGTGTTTAAACAGAATGAAGCATTCGTGCTTCCTTCCCTCTCTCTTTTACCATTTCCTTCGGGCGTATCTCTCAGCCGGCGCTTATCGCCCACGGCGCCCTACGTCAGGCATCCAAGCTTTTTTACTCTTTTGATTGGACCCAATCACTAAATTTCGCTCGATTGGATAATCATTGGTGGAATAGTTTCGATCTTCGCTTTTTCGTATTTTCTCAAATAGCACACAACATCTTAAAGACGCCTTCTCTGTGCCATTTTCACGCTCCGTGTTTTATGAAATTCGTAGGACGTTTTAAGGATGTTCTGTTGAAGACTTTTCAAAGATGTCCAAGTATTTCATTTTTAAAATGTCTCCGATACGTCATCTTTATATTTGTCTTTTTGCGATATTCTTAAAGCGTTACAAAGACGTCGCGTAAAGGACGTTTTAACAACGTCTGAACTTTACATCGTTTAAACGTTTTCAAAATACCTTTAACATACGGTTATTTGGTAATTGCACATTGTTCCAACAATATAGTATAATCTCGAAATTGGTTGTTTTCACTGAGCCAAACGTTGGTTTTACTGAATTAACATTTGAAATACTGCTTTTAGAATGTAGTATAGTAATATATGTATATTGAAAGTCCTATCATTCAAGTATTAAAGAAGTATTTAAAATGACTTCTACATGTCTTCTTGCAGCTTGATTAGAACGTGATTTGGCGTGTTAGAGATGTATTTGTAACGTCTTTTATATGTATATCTCTTCGGAAGTATTGTGCACGCTTTTAAAATGTTCCATTTTGTAACATCGGACGTTGTTCAATGTACGCGAAACATTTTTGGGACGTTGGTGGACATCTCAAACATGACGCGAATATTCCTATCGAGCGTTTTAAAGATGTTTTCAAAACGTCATTATGCTATCTGAATTACTTTCTTTATATTTGCTATTTGCAAATATTTTTTGCCTGATATTGGGATTCGGCAATTTTGGATAATCATTGGAGGAATAGTTTGGACTCTGTCTTTTTAGTGTTTTATTTCCTTCTTATTAATTATTTTTAAAGACTATTAATAACTTATTATCCATTTCAGCATTGGAATTCATTGAGTTTCCACCGAGTGAATATTCATTTGATGAATAATTTCTGCCTTCTTAGTGCTTTTACTATCAATTATTTAAAAGTA
The DNA here is from genome assembly GCA_910593735.2 of Ectemnius lituratus. Classification (NCBI taxonomy): domain Eukaryota; kingdom Metazoa; phylum Arthropoda; class Insecta; order Hymenoptera; family Crabronidae; genus Ectemnius; species Ectemnius lituratus. The sequence continues at coordinate 5,345,220 of OU343037.1, forward strand.
TTTTCGGTAAATTATTCACTCTTCTACGAATGCAATCTTACACTTTATTAACACAGTGTTTATCGGTTTCTTGTATATTAACTTATAAAATAGTTAAACTACGACATTTTACAAGTTCTATTGACAGAATGACGAATGTCAGAACAGAAATAAATCACATACATTTACAAGAATTCAATTTTGTTTGGATAATTGGTTTATTTAGTCGGTCAAAGGCATGACAAAGGCCGTTAAACGGTCGTTGCCAACCGAGAACTGAGTTTGCCGAAGATTGGCAGTTGGCGGATTAATTATGCGATACTCGTCTTTCACAGCTGGCGAAGACAATTGTCGGGCAAAGTGCGAGGAAGAGCGAGGAACAAAGCAGGGGAAAGTGAGCCCGCAGGCCATACTTTGTGCTTTTCTCCTGCCAGGCAACCAGTCTATTGCAAATTCGAGCCTCGCACTTTCACTTGCCACGTGAGCCGCATGAATTAGATACGACAGCAGCCACCCGGCTTCTCTAACAATTAGTTACCGCCGCCAAAGTGTATAATTGACGCGTCGATTAAACTTGCAATAGATTTTCGACCACCGTCGCCGCCGGTAATTCGTACCCTGTGAAAGTGTTCGCGCTGAGTTTGCCAAACGCTAATTCCGAATTTCGACAGGATTGAATGGTGAAAGTGGGTAAAAAAAGTATTCGCACACTCAGATTTTCGGAATTAAATTTTCTTAAAGAAGAAAACATACTGCTATCGTTTACTTTAAAAAGATTTATTGTTTCTCGAAAAAAACTCTTCTATATCGAAATTGACTCTAGGAAATATGGTGGGTGCTAACTTACTTTTTCCCCCACATTTATAAAATTGAACTTGGTGGAAGTTTTTCCCTTTTCTCGAAACAAAGAATTCATCTTCGAAATAGATTGGAAATGTTACACTAATTAATAATTCTGTATAAGTGCGTATTCTATAAAAAGATTAGTAACAATAATTTGCCAGCTTATAATAGCTTTTTTCTCTTATGTATCTCTTCATATGTGTTTATATTAATTTATACTTTTTAATGTGTATACTAGATAGTAGATTATACTCAAGCGAGGTAATTCCCAGCTTCTTCATTGGCTTTTCCATCCACAACTTTATCACCGCAGGGTCCGTTGCGTACTGCCGACTGCTCTTGACTTGGTTTTTAATTTATATTTAAATTTTCTAATTTATATTTACACTCAAGATGCTGCAATTATTCTGTTTACTGCACAACTTAAAAAAAATACTTACGAAAAAAACTGCGATTAGTTGCCGGCGACCGGTTTCCTTGAATGTAAAGTCTCGTAACATTACTATTCGTGCGAGGATTGCTCATGATTTTATAGCCACTTACAACTGGTTGGTTATAAAAAATATCATTAAAAATTTGCTTTCATACAAAACGTATGTCCCAAATATTTGCAGCAGGAAAATGTATATATTTAAAATCTAATTTTCTTATCATTACATTTTCTTCAAAGTCATATAATTAACGCTTTGAAATATATCAGCAACAAAACAGTCCTCAATGATTATGAATATCATTGTCCCGTAAGAAGATTATTAACAATACTACTGAGAACAAAGAGCCGTGAACGATAACACAGAACATATGCAACAGTCTCCAGTGTTTTCCTGCTCTGAAAGTCTCTTTGAAATTCGGATCCACCAAATACCGAGCGGATAAAAGCAATTAGGGGATAATGCTGGTTATATATGTACAAGGACTCGAATACACCCGCTTTGACTTACTCCGAGCGGCTTATAAACAGGTTTTGCGCGTGTGTATTAAATATGCGTCCGGCGTTAATTCTGGAAATTGAGCATTAGCGTGGCAAAGAGGATCGCCGGATTGTCGACGCGCGGCCAGACAATGCCAGCTTTTCCCGCCGCTCACTGACGTTCGAAAGTGATCTGGCGAGAACTGTGGACTGACAATTAGTCGCAGCCCTGAGCAGTCGGCTCGCAGACTGAAAGGGGAATTGGGGCTGGGAAAACAGCCTGCGGCAACTACAATATACATAGAAAGTAGATGCTCTCATTACGGCTCTCTGTCCTGTGCTCTCTCATCGCTCTTAAATCATTGCAGCTTATTGTATATATAATGGGCCAATCGTTACCCAAATAGCACATAACCTCCAAAAGATGTCTCGTTTATGTGACTTTCGCGTCTGCACATCTTATGAAATTCGTAGGATGTTTTACAGACGTTGTACTGAACACGTTTTAAATATAGCTACGTTTTTTCATTTTTAACAATGTCTGAATTTTACATCTTTTGTATATCAAGCGTTGATTTTATTGAATTAATATTTTGAAATACTACTTTTAGAATGCACTGTAGTAATATCTATTGAAAGTCCTATCATTCATGTATTAAAACGTATTTAAAACGGCTTTTACATGTTTTCTTCTAGCTTGGTCAGAACGTGTCCTAAACATGTTTTAGAAATGAGCTTTTAATGTTTTTTATGTGTCTCTTCGAACTTATTGTGGACGCCTTTAAAATGTTGCATTTTGTAACGTTAGACTTTTGTAAAACGTACGTGAAATGTTTTTGGGACATTCGTGGACATCCTAAAGACGATGCGAATATCACTATTGAGCTTGAGCTGAACATTTTAAAGATGTTTTCAAAATGTCATTGTGCTGTCAAGGTCTGATCTTAATTGTTATGAAGAAACTATGAAAGAATTAATGACACTACTGTCGCCAACTAAATCAGATATGGTTAAGAAAGAATTAAACATTAAAAAATAAAATTGAAAACAAAGGTTGATTCGCATTACACGTACATTCCATCTTCTTTTTTTCTATTTTCTATTCATGTAAAAGGCAAGGTTTGTCTGTTTCTATGTATATTTACGATAAACTGTCAAACAGGTCAATCGATTTTAAAGTTTTAATACGGTTCTCTCTCCTGTATAAAGTTATGATTTAATCAAACTGTCGGTTATAAAATATTGCAGTATTTATTATTTATATCGAATGTTTCAAGAGTGGCTCCAAAATTTCGAAAGGAATGTTTTCCATTCAAAAGTCGAACTATCCATTAACGTGCACAGAAAATGTCACAGTATTAAAAAACATTTGCAACTAAAATACAACAATGTATTATTCTATAAACTAAATTATTGTTAACATACAAATGAAACATTAACCAAGTAATGCAGCTAGTACAGCTAATTCACAATAAGATCTTTTTTCCACTCATGTTCGCACTATCAAATGAGTATGAGTAAAGTTAATGCAATTGTTTTCCTTAAATATAAACGTACCTGTAACATAAATCAGGCTTAACAATAATTCGATATTTCAAAACAAGTTCACTGCGAAACTGGTAGAATCGCAAGCGATAAAAAAGAGTCCATTAGACCGTGAACCCTTCCCACTTAAAAGTCATGCAGTCCATTCCAGCCCTAAAAGAAACAGACAGATCGTTGTCTGCCAACTACCCAATTGTTCGAGCTATCACATCCCTTCATCAAAATCATCCCAGCCAATCTGGGAGTCATTCGCGTGGTACCCTCGCGTAAAGCGAAGCCATCCTTCTTAAAATCTCCGATTCACAACAGTGAGTTTCAATCTCCGGCAATACCAAACACCATGACAAGTAGTATTCCTGCAACAAACACGTATCGATAATACGTATATCGATATCAGCGACTGGGTGGAAAGTCACGAGTCAGCGTGTGGCGATTTTTTTTTTTTGGGCTCACTCTCTCTCGATGCCGGAAATGACGGGTGGCTCATACATAGAAGGATGAGAGGGTGCGGACGAGGAGAAGAGTCGATTGGTTGGCAATTCTAGTGCGGAGGACGAATTTCCACAGGAGGATCCTGACAGGACGAAATAGAGGCTATTCCGTCACCGGATGAAAGCTTCATGCGACGCCACCCACCTTCATCCCGGCGACCTCTAATGTTTGTCCTCGAGAGCGAGGCGAGCATCTTTTATCCTAACTTCTTCTACCCGCCGCCACAGGAAGCCTCCCCCTCCTCCACCTCCTTCTCCTCCTCCTTCTCCGACTGCTTTGTAGGTCGAGATCGGCGAATCCCAGCTGGAAGCTGGAAGCTGGAAGCCTAGCTAGCCGACGACAAAAGTCCTCCACCCCCACCACCATCCGACACTCGAATCAGCCTCGTGTTCCGTCGAGGAGCTACGTGGCGTTGCGAGTTTCGAGAATAATAAAAGGCCGCCGCGAAAATCCCCTCGTAATCCGCTGCGGAAGTCTTCGCGAAATCCTTTATGGCTCTGCCGAGAAAAAGAGTGAGCGAGAGGGAGTTATCCATCTCTGTTTGATTAGCTCCGCAGGAAATGAATTTTTCCCCGTGGTTCGCCTTCGACTTCGACTTCTACTTTTACACGCTGCAAAATTGCCGCTGAGGAGCTTCCGAGCAAACCAATTATTGCGAGCTGTTGATGATTCTCGTGGGAAGGCCGGGGATTTTGTTATTGTGCTGTATATCTTCGTCTCACCCCTATTTATACATAACGCGGATAGAAAAGTACTGACGCATCCAGGCTTTTTAGAAAATATGTTACTTCGAAGAGAACTCTTCTTTTTAAATAGACATATATTTTCTTGAACAAGAAAGTGTCCTTTGAGGAAAAAATATAGTTCCTTAGAGGAGACAGTTTTGTTTTTTATGAACAACTTTCGTGCCAATTAAAAAGAATGTATTACAGGATATGTAATTTGTTAAACCAGTAAATCCTCAATTTCTCGTTATCCAAGTCCATTTGATAGTTACAACGAATAAAAAATTAGAACAGAATGAAACTGTAATTGAACAGTATGATTGAAATATAAATTTCCTTACAAAAGACAGTGTTCTTTTTTAAGAAACTTTATACTAAAAGTACCAAGTGAGCCGATACCTTTTTTTATTTACTGTATACAGTTTTATAGAGGCTTATCAGCAACCCATCTTCAATGTTACACAAACTTGAGACTACTTATTGAAACGTTGGCAGAATCGTATTGAACCCCAAATTACACTTTCCTTGTTCTTTTTAAATGGAAAAGTTGCGATTTTGGGAACCTTCGATTATAAGTTGCAAAATTGCCTGGCGAGAGATTTGAAAGCAGATGAATTATTGTGAGCACTCGATAATTTAACCAAACCACCTTTATAATAAAGGGTATATACACATATATACATCGTAAAATTAACAAAAGGGATAAAATACTACACACGCAGCAAAATACATGTATCTTTGAACGAAGAGAGATATCGTCGAAACACGCCCTTTTAGGTTATTAATCTGAAATCTAGTGATTCCTATTTCTAGTCGAATACAATTTTATCATATATCAGCAAGGAAGTAATAATCCTTGTAATAACTCAACTTGTAACATTACAAATCATTGATGTATGCATTTTGGCTATCGAAAAATAGACGAAAGATATTGCAGAGATTCTTAACTCACAAAATGATAATATTATCATTTTAGGTAGGAATTCTAGATATCCGAAAAGAGGCAGAAAAGGATGGTGGAAAGAAGATGTTGATGCGCTTTGCAGAAGCGCCTATTACCAATAAGAGGGTGGTAAGGAGCGGAAGGTATTTCGATAAGCGCGAGAACTCTCGACGATGCAATTACGTTAACTGTATTTTCGTGGCTGTAATAGGCTTGTCTTGGGATTTTCGAGTGCTCGTCGCCACTAGATGGGTATTACATCGATTATTGGATATCGCGCGAGTCTTCTCTCTCTCCTACTTCCGGTGAAAATAAGCTCATTTTCACGCGCGCCACCCGTCCGATATCTTAAAACGATTTAGCGCGCGCGCCAAGCTTGCATCCAATAAACACTCCTTTAAGAATTTCGTTGTATCTTATTATTAACACAAGTACTTTTCCAGCCGAAATAGTCGGACAAATCTATTCAAACAGTCCAATTGAATTCATCGTTGCTTTGTTGAATTCATGTAACACACAGATTGTAAAAAATCATAAATTTAAACGATGATTCAGGCTGTTATATAATGTTATATATTGTGCATAATATTAAAGATATAGATTTTTAAAACTATTTTTGCATAATTAAAGCTACCCGATAATTTTCTACTATCCTGAATCATCCTGTATGTGTTTATAGTTTGCAAGTATGTTTGAGTTAGTTTTACAAAAAGCACGAGTTAACCTAAAAACATATGAAAATCAAAAAAATATTCCAACCACTTATTACAAATTTTAAAGGAGAATCTGCTTTGATTTTTAAACGTTCGTGATAGACATTAGAGAAATTAGAATCACAAGATAATTTTTTGGTTCCATATCATGAGATGCTGGATTATTACTTTAAAAAACTATCGTCGAAAAATTCGTAATTTTGAAAAAAGAAAATTACGCCTTATACTAGTTTACAGTTCCCCAAGATCCTTAATCCCCTTAGAAAGTCGCCCCCACTTCTTCCACATATGAAAATAAGTCAATTTAAAATAGGACTCTCTTGCTTTTTCCGGGGGGATGCTAAATTATAATTCAACAAAAGAAGTAGAATAACTACAAAGAAACTATCAACCAAAATTCATAATCCTTTTCACTTCTCTCGGACTACGCAATTAATCTCTCTGGCAGTTTACAGTGCTTCTAAATCCTTAATGACCTTCGAAAGTCACATTCACTAATTCCACACATGGAAATAAGTCAATTTACAACAGGACTGGGTTGCTTTTTCAGGCGGGCTACTTTCTGGAGGGAGCGAGTTCTGGCATAATCTCCAGGGCACTTTGCGAAGAGTTACGAGGAGAGTAGCGATCGAAGATGCAAATATAGCTGGGAGTTGGTAGCCGGGTGATGGTGGCAGCGAGGTCGAAGAAGGGCGAAGGGTGCGAGGGATCGAGAAGGATGAATCGTGGCGAAGTGAGGCCTCGTGGACATATGCGGATAGGTAAATGGCGCGAGATGAATGATGGCTCGCAGGGCCTTGCCCATTTTCGTTTCTTCCTTCCTTCAGAGTTCACCCACCGCCCGCACTCCCTTCAACCCGTCGATTTTCATCCGAGAAAAACCTCCCCTTATACTCTCTCTCTCTCTCTCTCTCTCTCTCTCTCTCTCTCTCTCTCTCTCTCTCTCTCTCTCTCTCTCTCTTGCTCTCTTTCCCTTTTTCGTTCTCTCGCTCTGTCAAGCAACGTCGCCCAACGCCAAAATATAAATCGTCCTCGCTACGAATTGTCAGTTTCTCCCCTTGGAGTCCTCCTACGAAGAGAGAGGGACTCTGAGTAATTGCCGGAAGACTGGGCCGCCCAGTCTCCGGCGATAAGGCCATTAGGCCAGACCTCATTGGCACGCTCCTCTCCTTCTCTCTCTCTCTCTCTCTCTCTCTCTCTCTCTCTCTCTCTCTCTCTCTCTCTCTCTCTCTCTCTCTCTCTCTCTCTCTCTCTCTCTCTCTCTCTCTCTCTCTCTCTCTCTCTCTCTCTCTCTCTCTCTCTCTCTGAAGGGTGTTGGCATCGCTTCTGAATGACGCGATTTTAATCCAATCGATTTTTTTCGCCGCCACTTGTCACTCGAGTGTTCGCCGTGTTAGGGAAAATAACAAAGGTTGGGCTTCACGCACGTTTACGTTGTTTTGTTGTCAGAATAATATCGTAAATGTAGAAGAACGTTAAAAAAATCAACGAAGAATTTTTCCCTTGTATTTCGGGTTTCTTTGAAAATTTGTTGTCCTAATTGAAGGTTAATGTCTATTATTATTTAATGTCTCCATTACAAGCGACAAAATTAAGAAAAATTGGTGCTTTTAAACATAATTGGTTTGAAGGAACAATTTTCGTAGTGTTAAAGACACTAACAAAGGTTGGGCTCAACACACATTTACGATTTTCTGTCATGAAAACAACATCGTACATGCAAATAACACTGTATTAACTAAGAACTTTTAGTTGATATTTCGTGTTTGGCGAAAAGTTTCCAGTTCCAATTAAACATTTCTTGAAGCTCTGTAATGATCCTATTACCAATGACAAATGTTGCTGCCTTGTTCATATATTTCATCGTGTTGGAGAAAATAACAGAAGTTATTCTGAACGCACATTTATGGTCTCCTGTCCCCAGGGAAAACAACATTGTAGATGCAAACACCATAAGAGGATCAGCGAAAAACTTTCAGTTGATATTTCGTGTTCCTACAACAGTTTTTAGGTTTAACAAGAACTATTTTATTTGTGACAATGGTTGCTGCGTTGTATATCTATTTTATGTTGCAGGAGAAAATCACAAAAATTTGTATTGTGTTTCTTATAGTATTTCAAACATATTCACACGAATTTTCAAGCATAGTGTGACCCAACATAATAGTAAACCCATTCTATCAACCCATTAAAAATGAAAGACTTTCCAAGAATAATTCGACCGAACGAGAAGAGGGAAGAAAATTCGTATCAGGGAGAATTTAAATGATACTTGTACGGCTATTACACTTTAAAGGTATCGTTCGACTCGAAAGAGTAAAGAAACCCATTAAGTATCAGTCAGTGCTTTCCAATGATTAAGTGGTTCCGGCTCTCTCGACGTAGGAAGAAAGATCGTGGGAAAAATGACTTTTCCCGGTAAATGCGTTTGCCCATTAAACTCTGCCATTAGTCCATTAATAAAAGCGTTAATGAATTCGAACGGCAGCGTTGGCTGAGGCTATGATGATGAAATACGAAACTCGGTTGGAGATGCTGTGGCCGCACACGGATGCAACGCAGCATGTATTCGTGCCGATCCAGGCAGATGCTGTTCTCGGAATTAGAGAGGCAAATGTTTCGCGAAACTTTGCCGGAAGCTCCTGGAGACTTCAAAAAGCGCGTGAAACTCCGCTCGCCTGCCTCTGTGTGTGTGTGTGTGCGCCAGTCTGTTTACGGTTTGTACGGCAGTGTGTGTGTGTGTGAATGCAGATGCACCGACGGAAATTGAATATCGCCTCGTAAAATAGCAGGTTGCCGGGGCTGACGACCGCATAAACCACTACGCGCCGAGTCCGATAATTATGGCCCAGGAAATTTCCACCAAATTTCGACTTTCCATCCTTCATTTACATGCCACCGAGCGCACCCTCGCTTTTCCACCTTGCACCAGTAATTTTTAACTCTGTTCGATGCCTCTTGGACAACATCAGTTAGTTGCTTGTTGGCGTTGATGTTGTACGTCAAACGTGTTTATTTGCTTTGCCAATCGATTGTTCTAACACATTCTCTGATCCAAAATTCATTGTGTTACATAACTAATATTTTATGGTCATTGTTATAGAGTGGAGCTTTTCCTCTAACCTGTCAATTGACCGGTTCTGAAATAAAACTTATATTTGTCTGATTTAAATTTTCCGTACTGTTCATTTAATTCGAATTCGAGTACATAAAATAGCATTTCGATAAAAATACAAGAATTATATCTTTTTACTTATACTTTTACGAGAACAGAAACTTTTTTTTGTTCTTTTACTTCTAAAATTTATTTTAATCGATTTTTAACACTCATTATTTGGCAAACTGTGATACGTTTAGTGTTAATAGATGTAGAACTAGCAGGTGAATGAATAGAAAAGAAACAAAGCCGCAAAGGGAGTTACATTTCTCACAGTAAAAAAGAGTACGAAAAATAATGCAGCCGATTATTATATGGATGCTTTATTTATTCACTATTAAATCAACAAGTAGCCAATATTAAACCAACGAGCAAATTAATTGAATGCTAATACATAAAGTTATCATTCAAGTAGCCTTAAATAAAATCAGAATAAGCCACACACATATCATCCATTTACACATTATTAGGAAGGAACCTAAACTAAAATGTCCAAGAATCGATGTACTTCAAGATACTAACCATATAATTATCGAATGCCCCGAATTCAACAAACATACAACAAAATGAAAGATTTGGAAAACTTTAACTGACTATCTGAATACAGCAGACTCATGCAAAAATATATTAGAATATTTAAAAGATTGCAAAATATTCCAACAAATATAAATGTAAAAATAAATATATAATAGATATGGCTAATAATTCAGTTGTGGATGTGACAGTGAACCATTAATAAAAAAAAAGTTAATATCCGTTAGTGTTGATTTTGAGAATTAGTGGCAAAACCAAGGTGATAAGTTTATCAATCCCCAAACAGCTACCACCGAGGATATCGAAGACGTATCGATACTCTAATGGCGAGCTTTTTTAGAAGAACGCGCGCAAAAAAGTGACGCTATAAATAACTCTGTGAAAATAATCGGATTGGTCGAGTTCCTCGAGGCAGCAACGGGGCCAGGCAGAAAAAGCGAGCACGCCGAATATTTGGGCGGCAAGTGGTTGTGTATAAATAACGCGTCGTGGCCAGGCGTCCATTTGCATGGAATTCCGTTTTTAGTCGCGGATGGAAGGACGGAACGAGCGGAGGAGGAATCGGCGCGAGGGAAGGGTGACGTTAAACGGCCCGTAAATCCTTCGCTCCCGCCCTCGAATTATTCACGCTGCCCGCATTCGTACGCCTCACCTTACGCCGACAGCTACACACTGTCGGCGCTGCTGTAGCTCTGCACCAATCAGGAATATCTCCTAAATTTTTGGCAACATGATCAGCAAAACTTCTACTTGACAAATTTCGACCTGGGTGAACATAGATCTTTTCGAGTACAGGTTTTGTACTCTATTTTTTTCAAATTCACCGTGTTGGAAATCAAACTTTTTTATACATTTATTTTCTCTACGCTGTTGTAATTAAACTGAAACGCGCACTTTATTATTTCTTCTAGCATATTTTCCAATAATAAACGTCATTGAAAAAGTGTACCTCAAAAATTAAATGTTGCGCGAGGAATATTTTGGTTATATCTTCAAACAATGACCGCATGGTTGATGCGATTAATAATGTCATTGCAACTATTACTCCTACAGATTGCAATAATTATTTCGTGAATATGTAATGAAGTTACCCCGAGCAGTAGCAGGAGAATCATTATAAATAGATGAATTTGTGTATACATATATGGATACATATTTTTTTTGCTAAATAAGCATTTTACGTCATTTCATGTTATTTTATATTATATATGGAATAAAGGTTGTCCATTAGATATTTTGTTGTTGTCGAAGAACTTAAGTTGTAAGAAGGTTTGATATGCACATGTGTGACATTTCATTTTGGTGGTGAGTGTTGAAAGAATAATGTAAGCATAAGTCGCCTATTCATTAATTTAAAAATGTATGATTATCGACATATGCCGCGCTCTACAATATGCGAATTATTCTGATGAATAAGTAGAATATTCAATAAAGAATGAATTAATCAGAACCCCTAAGAAACTTGGACTAATACTGTAACGTTGATATGCTGACAGGTACCTCCTGTTGGCGCTGCCACAGCTCTGCACCAATCAGAAATATCGCTTGACTTTTTAGCAACAAAATCTGCAAAACTTTTACTTGCAAGCTTTCGTGTTGACAGCAAATATAGAGAAAAATATAAACCTCTGAATACGTACTACGTCCTTTTCGAAAGTAATTCGAGCATAAATCGACCATTCGTCGATTTAGAATTTTATGTTTATCGAATCTTTAGGGTGCGAAAATCATAACACAATTACCAGACACCAATAACTCCGATCAAACTGTTTTATTTCGCAAAATTAATAGCGAGTGAAAACACTTGCGATTAAAACGCGTCAATCTGTAAACCAAACTCCATTTGAAACCAAACATAACCTGAAATAGAATTTTCCTCGCTAAAACTAAACTAAAACGATTAAACAAAATTTATAAAAATGAGTTACACAGCGTAGCGTAAAGGTAAAGTCAGATTACGACGTGGAAGTCTATGGTTGAAGAGAAAATCATCCCAGGAATCAGTCCAAGTAGAAGATAACAATTTGACAGGCGCGGCTTTGAGAGGTTTGAGTGGGCAGTTGGCGGTGGCTTGCGGAAGACGTTGGAGCGGATTAAGCATTAAGCGGAATAAAAAAAAAACGTAAGCTTAAGCTGAGAGCGCGCCGAGTTTAATGGGTGTCGGAGGAATCAACGACACTCTTGCGATGGTTGGTCCAAGCCTGAAAGCAGGGTTAGAGCGGCGGGCGGAGATTGTGTAGCTTTTTACGAGAAAGCCTGGCTGTACTTGAGGCTTGTACTCAACCGCACTCGTGCTTTCTGTCCTCGAGGAATGTGCGCGCTGCCGTTGTCAGCACTCCACGCCAGCTTATTCCGCACTGTTTACTACCGGGTGGTCCAGTATTAAGGGCAGCCACATCGTAATTGGGAAAAATTAAACGATAAGAACCTCGACTGTTTACACCTCTTGATGGATTCTGTTAGAAAAAGCGGTCAAGTGCGCACCAGGCTACGCATTACGGTAGAGTTTCGTCGTTTGGAACGCAAAGAAACTGTTATTTTTTATTGAAATTATGTCGATAGCCTAGTAAGTAAATACTTGTAAAATTGAGAACTTTTTTCCAATTTTTTCTCAAAACTAACTGTTATCATTTTACGTGAAAGTACTATTTCAAATTTTTAATGGGGAGGATTACACAATTAGAAACCCCATTTCGTCGACCGTGTGATAAATCTATAATACCTAAAGTACCTACTCTTGCCTTGTTGGAATATACGGACTTATAATGCTCATCAAATTTAATATTATGCCTAATTTTAATAATTTTACGAAATGAAGAGAATGGTACTGTTTGTTTCAACGAGCACTATTTATAAGTATTGTTAAAGAAATCACAAATGATAACTAATCGTAACCTTAACATATTCCTTGACTAAAATTCCAAGTATACCAACTACCATAACAATACAGAACAAAGAGCGCATTGTTGACTACTCGAGCATTCAAATGAAATAACACTTAAACCATTCGTGAAGAGTGACATATTGTATTTTTCAGTGCCGGAGGACAGAGTGGGCAAATTGCATGGCAGAATTGTTGCATCACTTGTATTCCTTACTGACCCTCGCAATTGATTTCCATTATGCATTTCATAACTCGATGTTCTAATGACTTACACAATTTTGTACTTTAATAATTACATAACTCGATCGAATGTAAAATTTGTCGCTGAAGAATCATGCTTTAATTTTTAAATAGTGGATGTACGAGATTGCTTAATGACTCACACAATTTTGTACTTTAAAATAACAACATAATTCGATCGGGTGTAAAGTTTCCACTTAGAAGATCGAGTTTTAATTTTGAGATGGTGAAAAAGGGTGGTGGACGCGAGAATTTGTTTAATGACTTATACAATTTTATACTTTAATAATGGCATGATTCGATCGAGTGTAAAGTTTCTAGTCGATGAATCGGGCTTTAATTTTAGGATGGGGTAAAAGAAGCGATGGAAGCAGAGGGGATTGGGAAGATCGACATAAACTATGGCAAGTGGTGGTGTGTATGTACATGTACAGGACAAAGAGGCGAGCAGGCGATTTGGCAGGATTCTTATCGACGCGGCGGCATCCCTGCCAAGCGAGTGTGGTTTTATTCCGCTGTTTTATGCGCTTACCAACCAATTCATAAAAGTAACCGAGGATTTACGAGGATGATACCGAGAAGAGTCGGGTTACACTCGGCCAAGCGGTATAGTAGCGGTGCGAGCAGACCAGGTATTGCTCTTCTTCGTCGTTTTCAGTAGCAATGATTTCCAGCTGTAACTGCGCAACTGCTTCACTTAACTGCGGAACTTAATACGAACTGTTAATCCGTACTTGGATGGCAGCCTTGCTCTTTCCACACAATTAGGCCTAAATAAGGATATTAACTTATTTGGATTCGTCTTTTTTGTGGTACACAAAATAGTTAGCTTCAAACATCATAGATGCAAAAAAACGTTGGAGAATCAGCAAAGAAGTTCGCAGTTCTGATTACAAATTTCTTGAAACCATTTTTCTTATTTTTTCCCAAAATTAATTACTTTAAAGTAGTCATTCTAATTTCATTTGAAAATAATCACTAAACACTGTATTCACCAATAATTTCAGATTCTTAAACAAAGGGATTACAAAATTAGAGTGAAGGGAGCATACACTGACTAATGCTTGGAACCCTCCTTTAATGCGTGATTCAACAAACTCTTGTCTGTTTCTTTTGTAGAAAAAAAGTCGACGAACAATGTATTAGAGATTCGGAGGCGGAAGTTGAGGGAGATGCAGCTGGGCAGTGGAAAGCAGGGTTGCCCTGGGGTGGTAAATAACGCATGGGGAGTAGAAGCGGAGGAGTAGACGACTATCAATCAGAGCGGCGAGAGCCTAACACTGCCAGTGTAGGAACGAATAAAGAAGGTGATGGACGAACGAGCCCAGCATCGTTCGATCTCCTTTTCCTTTCCTTCCGCTCGAACGTCGCCCCCGGCACACCTATACCTTCCTGTCAAACCCTCCAACCAACTATCCTTGACGACTAGCAACGTGTCGATCTTCCCCTCGTCATAAGCGTCTCCCAGAGAGCCTTCAACGACGCAGCCGGTGACACCACTCGGAAATTAGGCCTGCGAGTTGCGCACACACATACATACACACATCATACTTTATTTCTCGCTACACGCGTTCGTGTGCTCTCGGCAAACTTGTAGAGTTAATTGTGTCTGCTCGCCTCGTCCAGGGATTTCCTTCTCTCAAGCTATAAAGGGTGGTCGACCTGGCGTGACCATCTTGGATGTCGAGCTTGATTTTCGTGATAGAGACAAGGGTAGGTGATAATATTATTTGTTTCCGAGTGGTAAATATTACAAGGGAAACGTCTTTTGAAGTTATGCTTTTCGAGAATTCAAGGTCATCGAAGCTTTTTGAATTAGTTTCATATTTTGGAGATGAGATCTTAAAATTTGGAATAATATTATATGGACAAAAATGTATTGTATTTTAACAGATAACATTTTCTAGTCACATTTTTATTTTCAAGTTGTACTATATGTGGTATTATTTTTTCCTGACCAGGGTTCTGCAATGCAATGGAAAAGACAAGGGTATTCTTTCAAAGAGCGAACACAAAAATATCTCGTTTTTATGTTAACACGAGGATATTGACAACGATATTTTAGAGATCTTGAAATCTAAAAAATATGACACTGACAAAAATTTATAGTATATCACCAAATAAGGTTTTCCCCTCTCATTTTTATTTTTAAGTTATACTATAACTTATATTATTTTTCCTTGAACAGGTTTCTGTAGTAAAACAGACAAGATGATGATGTTCTTTGAAGGGTCGAAGGACAAAAGTTTCTAATTTTTACGGTAACACGAGGGAACAGCCATGACCATATGGCTCGCCGAGGACTCCCATGACGGCCCTTGTATTGTCTCCCCTACAACCCATCCCCCTAAACGACCCATGGCAACCTTACTATCCTCACTGTCATCTTCTCCTCACTGTAGGTGGACGGTGAATCACGCCGTACTTATACCACTCTACTTGTGACAATATCATATTAATGCGATGATTTCCGAGAATTCCACACGAGAATTTCTAATTAAGGTAGTTGGCGTGCTATATTGTTGAAACTTCAAACATAAGAAATGATTATCTCGCTGATGCCCCTTGATGAAAACTTTTAGTTAAGTTTACGTATTTTGAACCTTTAAACACAGAAGTGTCACATGTAAGAAGCGAAATATTTGCTAGCACATACATATTTTTTGACGTTAATGATTGTAATGATTAAAAAGGCGATTAAAGTAGTTGTTATGCTGTGGACTGTTGAAACGACAAATATACGATATTATTGTTTTTACCTAAGTTTGTACACTTAGTAAAGTTAAGTGTGTACACTTTATAATATAAATTGGGTACCGGGAAATAACTCTAGCATCGAAATAATATTTTTTCCTATACAAATTTGAAGATCCACTTTCATGCTAAAATTGAAAATGTGCCATTTGCATTTTCAAAGTATTAGGAACTCGTACAAAAGGTACGCTTAAAAACTACAAAATTATTTATGGCTCAAACTTTCAACTCAAAATCCTTTGATGCATTAATCATATTCAACCGCCATAATTGAAAATTATTTCTTACCACCTAGAATATTCCTCAAGACAAATCATTCCTAATCAATTCAATATCTCCCTAACTTTCAAAAAGTACAAAATCATTTAACTCGCAGACTTTTAACTGGAAATCCTTCTTGTTCAGATGTCGACATCGGAATACATCTTCCGGTGGAATATAATTTTAAAGCGAAGCACGCGAACCGTCGGGAGCGTGATAAATGGGCCGCGGAAAACTCGATCGGAACATGAGAAATAATCGATGATCGAAATTCGCTGGGTGGGGAGGGAGTGCGGGGCTGGATCAGAGAGAGAAGGAGAAAGAGAGAGAGCGAATAGTTGTCGGGATGATAAGGGAAGAGAAGGAAAGGGCGGTGGATTTGGGTAGGAGCGGTGGCGTCTGCGAGGGTAAGAGTAAGGGTAAGGGCACCAGTAAGGATAAGGGGTGGTCCGTATATCGTATTAAAACTTTTCCTCTTTCTACTTTATTTCGCCGTATTGATCGACAGACTTTCCTGCTGCACGGCCGCATGGGAGGCCGGCCGACATTGTTTACGAGCCGTGTCCCGATACCTATCTGCCCGCACCCATACGCATCCACACTCCCAAAGTGTTTCCAATCATTTCCAGCGCAATTTCGACAGACAACCAAATGCTAATCTATGTAACAACAGTTTATGTCAGCGGTATCCGACTTTGCGGCCCAGAACACATGCGTCAATTCTTTTGTTTTAACTGATTGGTCTATGTTTGAATGATTTAACGGGGGACTACTTTTTGAAAATGTTTATCTACTTGTCAAACGATTGACAAACGAAACCAGTTGTTAGAATAATTATGATTTTTATTGCGAAAGGTTATTTTTTTTAAACAACATATGTACACGTATCCACGCACTCAAAGTATTTATCGCTCCGCTCGAATTTCCAATTATTTTCTGCGCAATTTTCACAGACAATAAAATGATAATCTGTGTAACAACAGTTTATGTCAGCGGTGTCCCACTTTGACCACATCAATAGGTGTCGACACGAAAAACTTTAGCGTGAATGCTGAAATAATTCATATGCTGTTGTATATAATCTCTGCTCACTCAATGTGGCCCAGGACAGTCAAAAATTTAAAATCCCCTGTTTTATGCAAATCAAGCTCTTTTGATTCGTATATTTATTTATTCATATCTGCCATAAATTCATGCAGGATCTGTTGTTGTTTTATCAACAGATAAATGTGTTATCAACAGTATGTTGTTTTAAAATTGAAAGGCAAATACAAAAAAATTCAACCGTATTCTAAAATCTTCAGACACATGTGTGTGTTCACCGGTATCTTTTCGATTAGGAGTCAGTTGCGAATGACAAATTTCAAATGCATAGCATTCCTAACTTGTTATTATAACTAACAAGAAGAGATAGTGATTGCATATTTTTTTGCGTTTCTACACAAGTATCTTAGCCTCCGGAATCGGTAATTTAAATTAATGACACGTAAATATTTTCACCGTCAATAAAGATGGTTTATTAAAATGTAATTAGTAATCTGTGAAATTACCGAATTGATTTTGATGGAATTACCAATTTTAATCAACTTTGATGCAGCTTGCTTTAATGTCTAGAGTAATTCTTGAAGTAGTTTTTAGGCTATTTAACATTATTACTTCAGGTGTGATCACTTTAGAATCTTCATGATAAATAAATAAGTGTAAATATTGCTACATGTATCGCTCGTGCAGTATTGCAAAAGTATTATAATTATGCAACAATTATAAAGTATAAGTATAATTTTTGCAACAAATATTTTTGCAATAGCCCATTATGCTTTAAATTAAGTTATTATTAACGTATACACGAAATGTTATCCAGATGAAGCCGGCTGGAGCAGTTAATTAATGTATAAACAGATTGTTTAATATGTAACGGATAATCTCGATAATAACCGGATGGATTTCGATAGAACTTTCGCTGCTGTGTTCCTTGAAGTTCCAAGAGTATGACAGGCCATGTATGATCAGGCTACGTTAATTAGGAGCTGAACAATGATGAAAAATATTGTATGACACGACAGACTTGCTGTGCAATCTGGTGCAAGATGAGGAACGCGAAGGAAAGGAAATGAAGATGGAAGCGAACGTTTGCCAATCTCGATCGAGAACGATCGTTCATCTTGATCAGATAGTTATTTCAGCTTCACGCTACGAAGAGTACATCTTCAAACGCTTAAAGGATGGTTAAAGACCAAGATCGCTCGACTTGCTGCACTTTCAAAGAAAAGGCAATCTGATCGTGAGTGGAGACCGTATGATTTATATCGACGTGCTACAGTATAGTGTGGTCAACATATGTATATTCAAGAAATTATCCGGAATATATTGGAAACTATAATACACTCTTTCGAATGATATAAATTTGGGGTGAAGGAGAAACACGAAGGCAATTGTACATGCCTACATTTAAAATACAGCGGCGGGTCTATGATTTTGTCAGTTGTTTGCTCACAATCTATATTTTTTAATACTAATCGTACCGAATGTTTATATATGGCTATTTTTACAATAAGCGGTCGAGTTACTCATTATGAAATAAAGGTTACATTTTTCCGATTCGAGTAAATGTAATTGTTAATTTAGTACGCCAAAAGTGCACAAAGTAAGATTTGGATAATAATAATAGAATTAGAAATTTACATTTTTATTTTTAACAAGAACGAAGGAAACAAGTGTAGTACAGAATAGATACGGTTTGTGTTAAAGAGAATCATTGTTAGCGTGTTACTCGAGTGCAATCAGGACAGCTAGTGTATTTCTTTAGTTACGGCTGCAAGAGATACTTTCAAGTTGTTTTTATATTATTTTCTGTTGTTGTTTTACATTACATATAAGAAAAGTAATCAGTAGTGTGTATCTTTCCAATCAAGCTACCCGAAAAGCTTGACATATCGCAATCGACTTACAAAAATCGAAATATTAAAATGTTTAGAGCGACACTTATAGTTGGATTATAATTTGAATTACAAGTGGAAGCATATCAACATTTTCACAAGTGTTGTGTGTACTTTCACAAATCAAACAAACTCCAAAAATTCGACATATCACAAACCACTTGCAAAAAGCAATATATGAAAACGTTTAGAGCGATATTCATCGTTACCGGATTGTACTTCTAATTACAAATAGAAGAATATCAAAATTTATCAATAAAACTAACTTCAAAAATTCAACATATCACAAACCACTTGCAAAAAGCAAAATATGAAAACGTTTAGAGCGACACTTATCGTAACAGAACTATTAAAACTCTAATGACAAGTGGTAGAGTATCAAAATTTCAGCTAGTGTCGTTCGCACGACACGCACTTGTGCCAGCAAGGATACTCGACACTATTTTCGAGGGTGTGGACAGGTTTTTTCCTCTCGCGCCATTAACTCGCATATCAGAAGGACTCATTGACTGCAGCGTGCACTTAGACTCGCACTCTCTCTCAGTCGCACTCGAAGTTAAATGACACCCTAAGAGTGCTCTACGAAATGTATGAAACTTACATTTCGAGTGGAATGGAGAGTGCGTCACGCAGGTGGCAGCAGTGGCAATGGTATCACCCAAAGCTTAAAGTAGTTATGCTAGATTTGTTTTTTTAATAATTTTTCAAAATTCGGACTACATCTATTTAGAAGTCATGTCTAAAACCTGCCACAATTGAAAGAAAATTCTCCGTCCCAAAGTTAGCACTTTTTGTACATATCGCTTATACTAGGCATCTGCTAATGACAGTGTATAAAAACAGTACTCGCATACCAAGTATCTTGGAATAAATTATCTTAAAGACGAAAACTCTCTTCTCTAAACAAAAATACATTTCCTATCCCAGGAAAATATTCTTCCAAACAACCAATAAATTTCCTTAGAGTCTATAATTTCCCTTATAAACAAATCAATTCTAAAAACACTGTACCCGCAAATTCCCTTTCTATCCATTGTACATTTCCACCAATCTCGCACAGTGACGTCGGTTTCGTTCACGCTCGGCCCACACGTAGTAGTGAAAACCAGCCAGCGAGGCGACCGGTCGTGCCAGTGCTTGACTCGCGCTACTTGAAAGCGATCGGAAAGAAGAGTAGCGGGGGTTTCGTTCTCCTGCGAGTGAAATTAGGCGTCGACGATTGCCGAGATGGCTCTGAAATGGCTCGTAGATGCCGCACGAAGTCCGGGCCAATGGGACGTGATTCAGGATGGGTAATAAGGGCGGGGGCGAGCGAGGGAGAGAAAGGGGGAGAGAGAGAGAGAGAGAGAGAAAGAGAGAGAAATAGGGGAGAGGAAGAAACATAGAGGAGATTCCTTGTAGAGACGCGTGGCTGTCGCCCGTCCGATTTAGGCAGAGTTTCTTTCCTTCCGAATCGAAGCCACCAAACCGAAGGATGCCTCACCCTCTGATATTGATCCGTATTCCATCCGCACAGAACTGCTCCGCCAACGCCTTTCCCCTCGGCAGCCCTCCTCTAACCAGCCCGGCCCACAAGCTAACCCGAGGGAAAGCTCCCTCTCCCTCTTTCTCTCCTCTTCTCTTTCATACATACACACACACACGCGTTTCTCTTTCTCGATCGAGCTGCCCCAGCCACCTTTCCACTCGCTCGCTTTCCTCCCAATTTTCCTTCTCTTCCAGAGCAACGCACCCTTCGTCGCTCTCTTTCCAAGTATCCTGTTTTCCTCACCGGGAAAAGATGATGACTACCCCGATAGTCGGAACTCGTAAATCACTGACCCGGGAATTATTGGACAATTACACGGATGATGATTATTTTGTAGGTCCTAGTCAGTTTATCGCTGCCAATTGAAGATGTCGAAGTCAACGATTATTAATATCTCCTCGTCGGAAGGCTCGCGGAGTGAGAGAACAACAAGAGGATTGCGAGAACTTGACAAACACAATTGCGAAATGAAATCAAATGCTTTCCGTTATTCCCGGAAGCCGGGAATTTTCTGCTCTCGAGCGGACATCGCGTGTCCGATTCAACCGTGAACGCTTGATTTCCCAAACAGATATGAAACTTGATCGATCTTCCGGCGAATTCCGCTTCCGATTGGGGGGGGGGGGGGAGGGGGGATTTAAAAAAATGCTGGACATAGCTCGGTGCAACATCGAGGGCGGAGCGCGGGTTGCGCGTACAATTGGCAAGCGAGCAAAAGCTGTATGATATATCCGTGATGTTCTTGATCAAATTAAATTTTATCCCGATCGCTCTTGCTGTCCCCTCGTAATTTTCGGTATATGGGTCACCTCTGCTTCCCCCACCCCGCTTCTGCCGACCCCTTCCCGCTCAGGCGTGCGCCCCGTCAAATCGATCGGCATCGCCACGGGGGTTGTGTAACGCGGCTCGATTCTCGATTTTCGACGAGCGTAATTACTCGCCCACCACCCGATCGACTTTTCCCCTCGAACGGTGATATTCATTGTGGCAGGTGCGAATTGCCAGATTCCCTATTTTCGATTTTGTTCGTCCAATCAATCAAAATGGGTAAAAACAAAGTTACACGGTTCTAGGAAAATCTTCTAAAAAGCAACAAATTGTTTTTCTAGTTTTCTTAACTATATCATAACATTCTTAGAGTTGTGGTTGCTAAACAGATTATTTTTTTCCTTTAAAACATTCCCCTAAAACTGCCCAACTTAAAAAAAATATTTTTAACGCTAAGACTGTTTCATACATTACAACAACTGAAAGATTGTCTGGCTGTATGTACGGAATAGAAGGGGGTAAAATCCGGAAGTGAAGAGGCCAATCAACTCAAATTTGATGAATCATTGTATTATCATCGCAAATACACAGGGTAAGATTACCTAAATCGCCCTACTGTTCACATTAAGGCTTATTACTCAGAAATGGAGGGTCCTATCTTTATATTCTTTATGTCCTAATCAACGGCAGTATTTCTCGTTTCTTATGTATTTTTGTATAATTTTAATGGATAATGATTAGGTAGAAAATAATTGATTTTGCAAACCTTGTTGTCTGGTATCCTTAATAGTTAACCTCAAAAGCTTAAATAAAAAATATTTTGTTAAAGGAAGCCACTGAACAACACGTAAAAATGAGTTAAAATGTTTTATAACTAAAATGTCTATTTTAAGGATTAAAATCTAACAGTATTATAACCTTTAACAGTTTCGGCAAGCATTAGTATTTATCTTATCGTTTTACCCAATTGGCCGCAAATAGGGAGGGCGTGCGATTTGCAGACCGGTGCGATTATACATTATATATACGTACAAATAGAGGTTGCCAAATCGCATCCATATGATTTGGGCAACAGGAGAGAGCCGTGTTATGAACTAGATATATTAGTAGAAAGAAACTGTAATGTATCAACCTAAACGTAACAGTATTGTTGTCATTATCAATTTTCGCTAACATGATTGTTTGCCTTACCATTTCTATTCTTTGACTACAAAATGTGTAAAAAATAGCATCAATATAACGACTTTCCGGTAAACATTAATAATAACTCTGTTTTTTTGCGACACACGTTTAAAGACAATTGAAACATCACTGCTATACTCTGAACGTGTAAACTAATTTAGGAACCATCTGCGATTTTTCCAACCTTACCCAATGTGCGCAAAGTTTCAAAAAACTCGGCAATTTAAGAGTGGGTCCAAAATTGGTTACAAGATTTGATCAAGACAGAGCTATCAAGCTAAGTAAAACCGTGTAATAATAATAAAAAGATGCCAGCTATTCTTGTAAGAGTAAAAGAGACGATGATAGAACGAGCGAGAGAAGGAGTCGTTCCACTTTTTTCTGTGGGGGTTGCGCTCTTTTGCCGGCTATAATTTGTCTCGCTGTGTCAACCGGAGCTTAAAAGGTCTGGGTGTAGGTTTATGGAGGCGTTATCTAGGGCAAATACCGCCTCGGACAATATTTACTTTCCTTATCCAATTTTTTCCCCCCACTCTTCCCGGCCACCACCCCCCTCCCCCCCTCGCCGCCTAATTACCGGAGCGTAAAAAGTTGTCGAGCGACATCGTAAAAAGTGTCGTTTCTTTCGCCGCTCCTCCCCCTCCCACCCCCCTCCAACCCCCCTGTTTTTAAGGGTTGCTGTTTAAATCGAAGCAGTCAATCCATCATCCCCGATCGATCACGCCACTGATCCACCCTGTATATATTCCTGTCCATTTAGGGATTCCTCGAGGGTTCGATGCACTTCCAGCAGAGTTCCAACGGCGGAAAGAATTCAATTGGAGTCAGGCATCTTTCCCGAGGGCGAAGTGTAACCTGAGCGCCGCCGTCTAAACAACCGAATGAAATTGCGTCGACGGAGCTATCCAATCGGTAGTTGCGGTGATGCGGTGCGCCGTTTACAGCAATTTCCAGCCTTTTTTCTGATGCTCTCGAAGCCGAGGACAAAGGGAATTGGTGTTGTGTCGGTGTGCGGACCACCGGTATAAAAAGGGAGGGGGTTGCAGCACCTTCCTCTCCTGTTACAGGCTGAAGGGCCGAAAAGCGTGATACACGATAGCGGGCGTTTTCGAACGTCATTAAAAGGCAGTAAGAATTTTTAGGGTCCCCTTGGATCGCATTGCTAGCAGTGAAAACCACCCTTCGTGCTTTCTGTATCTCGAGCATACCCCCCGTTTTTTTTTTATACCACGGTCGAATTGGCGCGACGGGATCTTTCGACGAGCAGACGGCGAACGTTACAGGCAGTCAATTAAATCGGACAAAGTGATTCGTAATTTTCCATTGGGCCCTTATAAATGCAAATATACGTCCGCTAGAATTGATTGGGAGTTGGAATTGTTCCATTTGGGATTTCTGAAAATATTCGAGCACCAAATATTTCATTGTCATTGGAACTTCGGGCAAGTTTAAATGTGACTTTTTCGATTTTTTTGTATGATTAGGAAACAACTTATTTTTCTATACTTTATAGATATATTTATACATATCATATACAACTTGCATCATTTTCCTAATGCTGTTATATGTTGAAGTCTAGAAGCGACCCAAAGCAACCCGGAATGTATGCGACTTCCAAAATTTCTCTCCTATGGTTTCCACCGTAACTTCTACTAAAGTCATTAGAAAGAGCGAAACAACATTTTTCTTAAGATGAATGAACATGGTTATCGCGTAATCTAGAAAAAGTTGAATATTTCAAGTTTTGCCATTTTAAGAGCAGTTTTATGTAGTAAATAGCAATTAATATAATGGTTACGCTTCAACTTGGCGCCGTTTTGTCAACAAATTATGTTTTGTTCGCAATTACTTTAGTGGAAGTTATCGTGCGAACTATGAAAGTTATGAGAGAGGAATTTCGAAAGTTGCATACATCCCTGCATAACGGCTTTTCAAAAATTATGAAAATTTTATATGCGTGTACAAATATATGTATAAAGTATAAGAAAAATAAGTTGTTCCTTAGTTATAAAAGAAATCCAAAAGGCAAGTATAGAAAAAAGTGGTATAACATGACAAGCACCTTAACAGATTTAGTTTATGAAAGAAAAGACGGTCGCTGTAAGAAGCAGAAGACAAGGAGAAACTGAAGCGGGTACATTGGAATAAAGATAAAGATTCATGGTATCTGAAGAGCTCGAGTGACATGTTAGCCCAAGTGGGTGTCTCCGCATTATGGGGGTACATACACCCGGAACGCAAAATTTGAGGGTTAACTTCAACATTTTGAAGAAATATAAAAAACATATTTGTTTTACGCTATAAAAAACTCGAAAATATCTTTTTCATTCTTGAAAATGACTATTTTATAACTATTTTTCAGCTTAGAAGGCAGCGGTTTTGTTAAAAACTAAAATTTTGAGAATCAGGTCCATCGCGCACTACCTTTAAGAATCTGCTTTCTAGGAAAAATCGTGATTTGAAAAAAAACGTGCATACATCCATGACAATAATTTTGTAATTGTAACCGATGGATTAATGAAGTTAATTTATAATATACATTAAATCATGTACTTGTACATATATTTTATAAGCTTAACACAAAAATGTTTTTTATACTTTTTCAAAATGTTGAAGTTAACTCTCCATTTTAATGCTTCAGGTGTATGTACCCCCTTAAGTGTAGGTAGGTTTGCAGACACGTACGAGGCCCTTTCTCAATGGTCGTCACCGAGCACGCCACTGACATGAATAATGAGCCTCCCATTCAACAGGAGCTTGAATCATCCACGGAAAGTGGACCGAGAGAAAGAGCGAGAGCCAGCCGGCTATTATGCAATTTCTGTATTCAGCTTCTTCCTGTTGCGCCCGAGGACCTCGATTCTTGGCTAATTCTTTCGGTACAACCTCTTATCAGTCGAGATTCACGCGAATATTGCCAAGAACCGTTTTTGTGCACTGGCTAACTGGCATAGCAAGCTTTACCCGCGTGGGATTTCGTCTCCATCTTGATAGTAAGTGGATTTTTCAATTTTATACACTGGCTAACTGTTTAAGAAAAAGTGTCAGACCTGTCAAGTCGAAACTAATGCTCATTTTTTGTATAGGTTTGTAAGCCGATGTAGAATACTTCCACCTAAAATTCGGCTGTAATAATTAACTATAGGTATTTTTTAAAAACCATTGAATAGCTAGATTTGACCTATTCGACGGCGCCGAAGAAGAACAATCCAAAATTAGCTTCAATAAGTACTAGAAAATTTCATTAACTTTCAAACCATGCATTGTTTCTCAATTTTTGATAAGTTGTTTGACCTTGCTTCTACACTGATCACTGCCAAATAGTGTTTCGAAAACCGAGTCACAAATCAGTATGAATATCTCGTTTGTTTATTCGAATTTTTAAATCAAAATTTATGATAACACAGCACATGAATGTATCTTATCATACAAGAAACTTTAATTTGGATATCACGTGTGGAGTAAACAAAAAAAGATCCCGAATTACCCTTTGTTTTCTTGCTGCATATAAGTATTTAAATCCTTGGACAATAAATTACAAATTACACGCATCTCTCCTGTGAAATATGGAATTTTCCAAAATTATACATTAAATTTTCATGTTTCACATACAGTGATTGGAAAATTCATTATCAGTACCAACTGACTGTTTCGCAGGACTGAATCACGAAACTCATAGTCAGGGCTATGCCAAGGAGCAGCCTTAAGGGTTGGCAATATCAGACTAGCCAAAACAGAATCGCATAAAATTGTAACACGGTAAAACTACGCCATTGGGTACATTTTTAGTGTTCTATTAATAATTTATTATCGCATCCACGACAGGGTTATTAGCGACATCTATAATACATTTATTTTTACATTTATATTGGGATAAATCTCTTTATATTCCGACCGATTTTGTTCCGGTAGATCTGACATGACCAATTAAATAACAGGTAAATTATTCTCTAACTTTAAAAAAAATGGTTCCATTATGTTTAGAATTTTTAATATGTCAACAAAGTTACGAGTCACTTTAAGTTTCTTTGTGTTTCTCTTGTTTAAAAACCACATCAACAAGAAAAAATGAACAAACCGAGACGATCACTTGCTAGGTTGACCATCAACTTTACGAGCAAATAATATCACACACGGAAGACCAAGAAATCCGAAAAGTTAGGAGTTTCAGAATCCACAGAATATTTTTGAGGGTGAATTGTTTGCGCTTGAATTGAACTCGGTTTTGCCAGCTTTGATGTTGATGCGTACTTCAAACCTTTGCGGTCGACAAACTTTCAGTTGGAGCGAGTTTCCCCGAGAGAATGTCAGACTTCCGGAGCAAACAGTTAATTTAAATTCGATTTGGCAAGCATTGATCTTGCGATTACGATCACGTCTGCCAAGATTGATACTAGCGGCATATATCTCGACGTATATAACTCACTTACGAGAAAACTATATCACAAACGCAAGAATACAGAATTCGACAAATTTTGGGATTTAAAAATTAGAAAGTATATTCAAGAGAAATTGCGTATACTTTAATTGAACTTGTCTTTGCGAGCTCTGACATTCGTGCGTACTACAATTCCCATAAAAATTTCAGTTCGAACGAATTTTGCCGAGAGACTTCTGGAGCAAACAGTTAATTTAAATTCGATTCGACAAGCATTCATCTTGCAGAATCCATATGACTATGTCGATACACAAATGTGTGCTTATCGGGATAGAGAGGAGAGTTGGAAGGGGTTTCCCGCAAAGGTACGGAATAAATCGTGGCAAAATAACATGCTGCATATATTTAGTGATTTACTTTCACCAGCAGAATATTTAAATAATATAGTGTATGAGAATCATATATAAGGACAGGATGATTCATTTACCTTTGAATTTCTACTGTCGAATATATGCTGCTATATACATGATAATTATAAATGATCTAATCATTATAATTATGCACTCATATTTCTTAGTTTTTTCTCATCTGATTATATGGCAAGCACAATATTTGTATACCAAACAGTATAATATAGTCAAATATTTCTGTCAACACACCTTTCCCCTTTCGGAGTAAGTCGTGGCAAAGTAAGAGTTTCGTTGAAAGACTTACATCGCAAACAGTTACGATTCAGCAAGCATTCATGTTGCGATTACTATGACGTCTGCTAAGATTGATATCTGCCAAATGTAAATCTATTTCGATATATGTGAGTGTGTGTGTGTTGCAAAAGAAAAAAGAATTGAGGAGATTTTCCGGAGCCCATTTGAAAGATACGGAATAAGTCGTTGCAAAATAAAATGCTTCAAATAAAATATGAAAATATGCTATAATATAATGCATATACATTAAGCATAAATAATCTACTAATTTTAATTATACACGCATCTTTGCCCACCTTTATCTGCATTTTATACATTACATATACTATTATATAGTACATTTTAATGTACATAAAAAAGTGAAATATTTTCTTCTACTTGCAACTCCCCATTCATAAGTCGTGGTAAAGTATGATGCTGCGTATGCTTATTAAATCAGGCTGCATTATGACAAATAATATACTATAATATTATATACACGCATAATGTATACAATATAATACAGAAATATTTTCTCCAGCGCAAACAGTCGATTGAAATTCGATTTGGCAGGCATTCATCTTGCGATTACTATGACGCCTGTTAAGATTGATATCTGCCAAATGCATATATCTATCTCAATATATGAAACTCGCATGCGTGTGGGTGTGTGTGTGCGTTGCAAAAGAGATGAGAGAGTCGAGGGGTTTTCCCGGCGTCCACTGGAAAGATACGGTCCAGCGGATACTCTGTATTCGCCGATATTTCACCGCGGCTCTCGCCCTCCTAACTCGACGTATCGATTCCGAAAGTTTCGGTGGCTGGGAAAGGCTGGGAGAGTCCACACACGTGCCGTCGTCGGCGTGCAGCATTACGCTGGATAAAGTTACGAGCCAGCCGGCACACTCCTCCCAAAGTGCAAACGAGTGAAGTGTCGACAGTATATGTATGTGTGTGTGTGTGTGTGTGTGTGTGCGCGCGCGTGTGTGAGTGTGTGTCGACGGTACTCGCCTTAGTTGTCAACTTCGCCGTGCCGCTCTGGAACCAATGTGAAAAGAAGCCCTCGCCGAGCCGCCGAATTGAGAAGATCACCAGGGAAAAGCATCTGCCGATTTTCAAAAGACCAACTGCCTAGATTTTAGGTCGACGTCTTCCATTTTATGTCTTGCGAAGTTCTCTTAGGAATAGTTGGCGTATTGAGCATTTGAAGAATTGTTTGACATTTTTGGGACGCTTAGGAAAGATTTGGAATTAACCATTCGTAAGGTTTGAAACTTCAAGTAAAAATTGAATAAATACTAACTTATTATCTACAATTCCGAAAATATATTACTTTTTTAAAAAATGGTTTTAATTTTATACCTGAAATACGAATCGAAAGTAGTAGTAGAGAAGTTCAAATCAAAATGAACTATTAAATTTTTACTTCGTTTGTATTCCTTCCAGTTTATCTCACTTTATCTTTATCAAACACTAAACAAAGAATTATTTTCGACGATTTAGGAATCTCTACATTTTCCAAGTCAGTTAATAAAATACATGTCAGTAGTCAAAGAAATTCCACACCTATTAGATCTCAGTAAAATTTCAATTCTAAATTCCAAATTTAAATTTAAATTTGTTACCACGTATCAAGTATTTTTTCAAGTACATTTCAAATAAAGCACTCAAAATAATATGTAGTTGTAACAACAAAATTGAACAATAATTAGTCGTACTAAAATTTAATATGACCCAATAAATAAGGAAAGCTCAAACCGTAACAACAAGAGGAAGACTACAACTTGCGACAGGGTGCTTAAGTAACAATCGAGGCTGAGCGCGCCTAATGTTGCGGTGAAGGGTTCCTCGCTTCAATACAAACAAGTTCGTTCCAGCGACTTGCTCGCCGGACAATAGAAACTTCGGAATTATAAGGGAATTAAGGAGGCGGCGCTGCCGTCGCATGTAGTCTGACCCGATGCGCGGCCCCAAGACGCTCAACTCCATCGGAACAAGGATTATCAGCTTTCGATCCTCTCAGATGGTTGCTCGAGCGTGCACATGCTTTGCTCGCTCGGCGCGCCAGCATAAGGAGAAATGATCCTTGGTGAAAATCTAAACTACAAAGCAGATGGGGCGTGATAGCAAGATAGAGTTAGAAGTAAACAGAGAGAAAAAGAGAAAGAGAAGAGTGCGAGAGTAAAGTAGGTGAAAAGGAGAGGCGGACTCGGGCGGCTCCATTGGGAGGAAAGCTGAATTCCCCGGTGCTTTCCAATTCCGGTGCTGGTATATGGGTCAGGACGCTTGTTTTCTTCGAGAATTACCTTCAGTCGCCCCGCACACCCGACCACTTCCTCTTCCTCTTCCCCCTTTTCCTCACCCTTCTCCTCCTCTTCATCTTCTTCTTCTTTCTTTCTCCTAGTCTGGAGACGCGTTTCTTTTTCTCCCCTTTGCTTACTCTTGCTCTCTCTCTCTCTCTCTCTCTCTCTCTCTCTCTCTCTCTCTCTCTCTCTCTCTCTCTCTCTCTCTCTCTCTCTCTCTCTCTCTCTCTCTCTCTCTCGCTCTCTCTCTCTCTTGGTGGCACGTCCGAGAGAGCCGGGCGAGAAACCTCGTTCTGGCTCGAGTCCGATCGAATTATGCTCCGAGGGGGCCAACGTCCACTGACTTGCATTCTACTCGGCGGAACACGTCCCGACGCGCCCACCTTCTTCCTTGTCATCTCGCCTCGCCACCCGCTACACACACCCCCAACGCTAACACACTTCCCTTAGCTCCTCCTCGGTTACTAATGATCCGATATTGATTTGCATTTGCTTCTGCTTTCGACTCGGCTAATCGATCCCTCTCAATCAAGTTCCTTGCTGCAGTTTTCTTTGCCTGATTTATGGCCATATTTGACGATGATTGATTTTCGGCAGCTTTGGCATGATTTTCGTTTGAAAAGCTGTTTTGAATGTGTTCTTGATGGTTTTAATGTGCTTCATATATATTAGTTATTATATTAGTTATTATGTTATTATAAAAATTTGCACGTACCGCTATCTGGCTTTTTATTAAATTTGTTTACACGTTCAGAGTATAGCAGTGATGTTTCAATTGCTATTTTTAACATATTTAACATGTTTGCAAAAATTAGTAATGACTTGAATACTGTTAGGTTTAGGTTGATACATTCAATTCTTTTCTATTAATATATCTAGGTTAATCCAATGCGATTTTGGCAATGTATGTATTCGTAGCCGATTTTGAAAAAAGATCAGATAAATAGTAACGCTTGCTGGAACTGGTAATGGTTATAATAGTTTTAGATTTAGATCCCCATAAAAGACATTTTCGCTAACAAAACATTCTCACCTATTTTTACGTGTGGCTCAGTAGCTTCCTTTAATAAAATATTTTTTTATTTAAGCTATTGAGATTAATGCTTCGATTGAAAATCGAAAATAAAGTTATTATTTCCAAATGCAAGTCGATTTCGACAACCTGGCATGGGATTTAGGATACCACTTGCTTAAATAGGACGATTTAGAAAATTTGCAATACCAATTATCATCAAACTGATCATTATCTATTGAAATGATAACAAAATTACGTAAGAAAGGGGAAATACTGCCGTTTATTAAGGCGTACCTTACACAGTATAGATTTTTTGTACTAGATTGTTTTAGACTTAGTTGAATTTAGCTGTGAACTTTCGTATTTTATGCTTTCTGCTGCTGTACTGCAGAAGAGCGGCCACTTAGAGAAGAAGAGTGTTCGGCATCGCGGCATGAATTAGCATCGAGTGTTCGAGCGATAGTCGTAATTAGGAATCGAGACGGTGCGGCACTTCAATTAGCCGGCCACTCCAGCCGGGGTGATAATTGTCCAGTGGCGTCGAGGTACAGATTACCATTGTCGGATTTTGCCTCGGCGCACTGCTTGCTGCGAGTATCGACTCGATGGAGCCTTGCCGATGCCTTCCAAATCGAACGGCATATATAGTTATTATTAGTTGCTAACGGTCCTAGCCCAGTTTCACTCGGGTCACTTCCTGCTCCTTTTCTTCACCGATTCGATAAAAAATGCTCTAGATTCAATCAACTCGAAGAGTTGTATTTACATATAATTATAGATAATTGTTACTCGATTATGAAAGTAGTGCGTAAAGGAAATACTTTGTGTGATGTTAACAATAACTTTATATGAAGAGTAATAGATTGTTGAAAGTGTTTTTATTGTAAAAGTCTTTTAACAATGTGTAGTACAACTTTCCATTGCTTTTTCAGCTTTAGAGTTTCTCAAAGCAACCTATATAAGTGATAAATATTGCTATATTTAAAATCTATTAGTTGGCTCAATGATAACTTTATAAAGAAGCGAAATAATATTAAATTCGAATTCAACCGTTTTCGAGTTTAACACGAACGCGTAGTTAGAAAAACAAACGACCTCCTTTATATTAGTGTAATAATTCTTGTGTAGGTTAACAATAACTTAATATAAAGACTAATAGGTTGTTGCATCTAACTGTCTTGCAAGAGACTTCCAACAATGTACAGTACGGTCTCTCATTTCGTTCGAAGTTTTGGAGTTAGTCTTGAAGCACCCAATATAAGTAACATATATTGCAGTATTTTATAGCTTGTAAATTGTCTGGATCGTAACTTTATACAGGAGAGAAAATCGCAATAGAATTGGTTCCGTCGTTTCCCAGTTTATTACGAACATACAGACAGACAACTCCAGAGAAGTCCTACCCTGCGTCACCTAGGTGACATTTCGTACGAACGCTAATAATAACTGAATTGAAACAACCTACTAAGTTGTTACAATTATCTTTGTTGCAAAAATCATTTAACGATGCATAGCACGAACGTCCATTACTCTTACAACTTTCAAGAAAGGGTCTGTGTAAAAATTGGAAGCGTCCGTATAACTAATAAATATTGTAGAATTTTATTGCCTGCAGTTTTAAATGCCATTAAAATTGATTTATCCGTTTTCCAGTTTGTCGCGAATGTATAGATAGCCAGACAAACGTTACCTTGTTACTGGAAATCTGATTTATCATCATTAGCATTTTCTAAATTAAGGAGACTACACTTATTCTTCAAACACCGAGTAAAACTCAAACCTTGAATTAAAATTCAAAATTATTGACAGTTTCATTAAATATTTTTCCTTGAAATGATACCATTTCATTGTAGCACAAATATTGCAATATTTTACAATCTATAGGATGTCTTAATCATTTTCGGGTTTATTATGAACATACAATTAGATAAACAAACGTTAACGTTCATATGAACAAGAATGGAACAATCTTCTCTTCTAATGATGTATTGCTCAACCTTGCCTTCCTTTCAAAGTCTTCTATTTCACTATTATTGTGTAGAGTGCGCAAGTAGAGAACTCGCAAAGTGGAAACTGCCCCGTATAATTCTCCCTTTGGAATAAATCCCTGGACACGCAGGATGTGGTAAATTCGGAATTGGTTAGATTGGTGACTTGAATGCGCGGAGTTGTCAATGTGCTTGCACTTCTCTTTCGACTGTATCTAGTGACATGATTAAAATTAATTCAACTACGCTATTCGATGAACTTTTCGTATTCCTACTAATTCTACTCTGATCATTTTAGTATATCCAGTTTTTAACCCTTTTCGTACAGAGTTTTTGTATTTGGATCATTCTATGCCAAGCGGATCACTTTTCTCAAAAATGTAATATTATGTCGCAAAATATGTTGCAAAATTATAATCATCGCCTTTTTAGGGTTTCCTGGAGCAAACGGATTTTTACGTTAGATTTTAAAGTCTATGTAAATTTGACTCTTTGTTCATTAATATAAAAATTATGATTTCCTATAGCAGGGGAATTTTGGCAACCTGAGGTGCGATTTTGCATACCAGTTGCCTAAATCGTACGATTTAGATGTTTAGAAAATTTGCAAAATCAATTACTTTCAAACTGATCATACAAAAATCACAGACAAAAGGAAAAACACTATCCTTTATTATGACATAAAAAGTATAAAGATATGATTCTTCATTACTAAATAATAATCCGTAATATGAAAAGTAGGGCGATTTAAGTATCCTTACCCAACACGTCTAATAAAAAGAGAGGAACAACAGTTCCAGTTCAAAGGGCAGAATCACCTTGAAAACGTTTTCGACAGTGCTCTATAATGCCCTGTAATTATTTCGACTGCCTAAAGCCTTCGTCTACAAAACTCCTCTTACACTTGTTACTCACTCAAAGCCGAAAGCTATTCTGCCAGCGAGTGAGAGGGTCCGCCGCGAGTGAACGGACCAGTTTGCGGGTGAGTCCAGTTGTCCTCGAGTTCCGCAAAATCTT
Source organism: Ectemnius lituratus (assembly GCA_910593735.2). Lineage (NCBI taxonomy): Eukaryota > Metazoa > Arthropoda > Insecta > Hymenoptera > Crabronidae > Ectemnius > Ectemnius lituratus. Next base: position 5,378,998 of record OU343037.1, read on the forward strand.
GACACGGAAAGAAGTCGTACGCGAGGAGAAGAGAGGAGAGGAGAGGAGAGGAGAGGAGAGGAGAGGAGAGGAGAGGTGGAGTAGTGGCTGCACGGAGTAGTGAAGTGGAGGGCAGAATAATAGGTGCTCCGCTCAGGGCGGAAAGTGGCAGCTAAGCCGTGTGCTTTACTCTCGCCAACGTTTTCAATATAGCACTGGCCGAGGCGCCAGGAAAGCTCTACCAAATGCGATTACACCGCCTGAGCGGAATCCAGCAGCCGGCCGCTCGCCAAGATGAAGCAGGCGCTAATTATCAGCTGGCGAATTATGCAGACGGAATTTCGGTGACAGTGCTGCCGCCGCCGCCACCACCACCACCAGCGCTACTGGGCTGCTACTGCTGCTGCGACAACTTCTCCAAGGAGCCTCTAGTGTGACTTAAGGAGGAATTGCGAGTCCCTCTCGGCTGTTCTGCGAGTGTCTCGCTCGTTAGAGTCCTATTATCGGACTCGCCCGTCACACTTTTAACGCCGCTTCCACCCCCAATTAAGTCTTTAATGACACGTGCCGTACGAGGGGTCGATCGATTTATATCTTTCAATGAGAGTTATTAGCGTAATTAGCTAATGTTCACTCATTGTATGTCATTAATTCGAATTAGCAGTACCATCGGATTTTTTATTTCAGGTTTTTTAAAGTATATGCGGGTATAATTAGTCGATATTCAATCTTTGCATGTCATTAATTCGAATCAACAGTACCGGCGGTTTTTTTAATTCAACTTTTTGTTTGTTAGTTATAATAAATTGGATATTAAAGCAAATGCACTTTGCGCTTTTGAATGAGAGTTATTAATATAATTACCTAATGTTCACTCATTGCATGCCATTAATTTAAATCAGCAGCGCAAAAGCGTTTTTTACTTTCATTTTTTGTTTGTTAATTATAATAAATTGGATATTGAAGAAAATGCAATTTCCACGTTTCAATAAGATTTATTAGCTAATGTTCAGTCTTTGCGAGTCATTAATTTCAATCAGGAATTCATCAGGCTTCAAGTTAACATATAGGCAGACGTACTAAAGGATTTTTAAGTCTAATCTTTCGTTTGTTAGTCATAATGAATGGGGTATTAAAGGAATTACAATTTGCACCTTTGACTGAAAGTTCATTAATTTAAATGCATACTGATATTGTCCGTTATCAGTATAACTAGCTAATGTCCAGAGATAATATCATCCGCGGCTCAAGCGGATGGAACGGTATTTCGAGTAATACCTGTAAAACATTATCTCTGAATACGGCGCTGTTTTCAGCATGTTTCACGAGCTTTCAACATCAATTAGTAACCGCATAATTAATTAAGCTTCGTTCGTAGATTTACTTCGTATTTGTATTGGAATGAATCCTGCTAATTGTACAAAAGTCTATTGAAATTTTTCCGAAAAAAGAGACAAAAGTTTCAGGTATTCAGAATCACCACTGACGAATGCACATTGTAATGTAAAGATAATTATAAATTATCTTTATTTTAATTACTTTTAATTACACACGTTATGCTTCTCAACTATTCCCTGCATTCCGTACATGACATTTAATATTATTACATTCAAATTGTATATAATATAATATAGTTAAATATTCTCTTCAATAGGTTACTTTATATATACTATATCTACCTTACATTATTGTTATTTATTTACTACTGCATATACAATAGAAACTGAGCTCTGTCAAGTTCTGTGGCATTACAATTAAAGCACTAATTAATCAATTTTGACACGGTTTGTGTTACTGTGAAGCGAAATTCTCCTCGAAAGTTTTAGGCTAGTTAACTTTATTGGTTTACCCGCGGCCGCAATCCTAGATCCGAATTACTGTTACCGTCGGAAACAGCCACTGCGGTAATGTATACTCTTTGGCACGTTTCGCCAGACTCAAATTCAACCACACATACTCTCAGGCGGATGTTACACGTTTGAACCTCTTTATCTCTAAGGGATTCACGATTTGCGAGAACTTGTTTCCCATCCTATACATCATTTATAACTTTGTTCGTATAATGTGTATAATATAGTAAAATCTTTTCTGTAGCACGGTGCCATTCGAAGTGCTTTTTAATAAACGATATATATAATATATTATTATATATACTGTATGCAAATACATCAAAAGTATATGTATTGTATAAGTACAAAGCGATTGACTTGCCTTTGAATCACGGCGATCGAGTATATGCTGGTATATACAGAATAATTATAAATTATCTAATAATTTTAATTATACTGTATGCTTACGAATTTTTTTCTGCACCTTATACATTATATATATTATTATGTTATATGCATAAAGAATACGTAATATAAAGCATTTAATATTATCTGACGTTAAATAATCTATACTTTATGCACTATACATAAAATATAGTATACATATAGTGTACGTAATTAGAAATCCGATAAAAAAATGTGGTGGGACAATCTTTCTTCGAAGAAAAGTACATCACTCTGAATGCATTTTTGACGAGTGTTGCTTCAATTTGTATTATACACGTATGTTTCTCAGATTTGTCTACCTCATATTATATAAATAGTAGAAATGGTTGTAACAAAAGTTTACTTCAATAATAATATTGTTATATACTTATGCTTTTATTTTGCGTCTTTCTGTTCCATAAATTTTTAATCAACATTCCAATGCATTACTAAAGATTATAACGCGAACCTTCTAAATAGTCTGCCACGGCATTTCGAGGCAGTAATTAAATTAAAGGCAAGCAACACCAAGTACTAATAATTAATTATTTGAAATAATGATTGTCTGTATTACGTGTGCCAATAATGTGTTCACTTATTTTCGTTCCTGCATAATTGACTGACTTATTGACTCAATCTACTTCACGCATACACTTGTGCAATTAATCATTATAATCGTTTACAAATAAATAGCAATAATATTACTCTGTGTAAACCTTTATTACAGCCCTTCGTACTAATTGTTCACTTACTTTCGCCCCTGACCGTGGTAAGCAAGTTATTCTATACATTGTATATCCAATACAGTGTATTATTACACACTTTTTGCGTACACACATGAAACATGTAAGCATGTAAATACGTACAAATAAATAGCAATAATATTATTCTGTGTAAACCTTTATTACAGCCCTTCGTACTAATTGTTCACTTACTTTCGCCCCTGACCGTGTTAAGCAAGTTATTCTATACATTGTATATCCAATACAGTGTATTATTACACACTTTTTACGTACACACATGAAACATGTAAGCATGTAAGTACGTACAAATCCGATAAAAAATGGGGTTGGGACAGTGGTTCTTGAAAGGCAAGTGAATCACCCTGTACACCACTTATTGAAAGGAGAGTTACATAAGGATCGGCAGCGTAGAACTTCAGTAGCGGGCAGTTTATCCCGTGGCGAGGGCGAAGGCGAGGGTGAGGGCGAGGGTGAGGGCGAGTGGAGAGGGTTAGTGGTCTAGCAATGGTAACGGTGGGTGCATGTGCACGTGTGAGTCTATAACCTTCGTATGCTGGGAGAGCGTTGAGTAGCTACCCGGCGAGGGCAATCTCGCTATTGATTGCACCTTGCATCCACCACCCCCGCAACCCCCTCCCACTCACTCTCTGTCCCACCCTTTCCCATCTCTGGTACCCTGCCACCCTTCTCCCTCGGCACCCTTCGCAGCGCATCGCGCTGTTCCGGCTCGTTCCTGCCTCGGAAACGGGACGCAGATGCCACCCCCGCCAACCCCCGCCGCCGCCCGGCACGTAAACTACCCTCCGCCGCACCGCGCCGCTCCCGATGAGCATCCGGCATCCATGCCGAGGCACGCCGGATTCCGAACTACCCCTGAATCTCTGCCTACGACTCCCTGTCGTCTCAGCCCAGGTAAACTTGGAATTATTCATTTTCATGCTGGTTCTAATATGGTAATAATATTTGAGTAGTCTGTTAGAAGCTGTTTTTTTGTTTATTGAATTAGGTTAGTGTTTACAAGCTACTGCTGTAAAAGACAAGGTTTGTTTGTTTGATTGTGGATACCGGAGAAGAGGGAAACTTGGAATTATGATGTTTGAGATAGTTTTTTCTTCATTACCCTATTAGAATATACATATGTACCTGTAGATATGTATTATCGCACTTGTCTCTCAATCGTACCCCACCTTAACACTTTGCACATGGTGCTATCTCGTTTTTCATTATTCTAGATTCTATCTTCAAAGTGCTATGATACTTGAATTGTTTCGAAACATTTGTCGCAAAAACCTCTTTCTACGTGTTTTCAATACCTCCTTTGATTAAATTTTTGTACTATTTTAGCTCTTCAGGTTAATACTTAGATTGAGAATATTAATTTATTTAGTGTGTTACCTCCACAAATTAGAATTATTTATTCATGTTGCTCTACGTGCAAAATCAAAAATTATGATGTCCAATTACAGGGCGATTTTGCCTCAATCGCTTAATTTAGAAAATAATCTGATCATCGAGTATTAAAATTATAAAAAAGTACCACAAGAAAGGGGAAATACAGTTGTTTATAATGACATGAAGCATATAGAGATATTATTTTTCATTTCTGAGTAATAAGCCTTAATGTAAAAAGTAGGACGATTTGGGCAACTTTATCCTACTATCTGTTTTCGAAGTCAGTCCACATTTTTCTAAAAATGTTTTGCTTACTTCACTCGTTATGGATTCTACTCCGCTTGAATTTCGATTGTGGTTGGATTTATGCCCAGCACGCGGAAAAGTTTTGTAGACGATTTTGATACTTCGGCCACGAGAAACATAAATGTTTTGGGTTACCGAATAGTTTGAAATAACAACCCACAAACTGAAACAGCAAGGTGTAAACTATAAATTCATCGGTTGAGTACTAGTTTTCGAGGCAGTTCCCTTTCATGGGATGCAAAACTATACAACACACCCTTTTTATTTCTGTCCGATTAATTTGTCGAATAGTCCAACAACAAATGTCAAGTATGTATTCAGAAAATCGTAAAGGAAAATCACAAAAAATCAATCATTTGAATGCGCGTAGATTTCTACAGTCGAATGTGGTCTTTCAAGCGAGCCACAACTTGTTGCGAGATAATATCTCTGGCATCCTTTCAATGCAAGAAATTCTTCAAATAAGAATATTACAAGATCTCCGTTTTTTTAATATACAGGGTGACACGTTTGCCTTGGAATCAGCAAGTATTTTCACCCACTAGTAAGTTTTACGAAATAAGTCAATTTTATCATAATTGTTGGAGCTAATTATTTGTATTACTATTTGCGCCAACTGGTGGATGATCATTAATAAAGGCTGTCCTAAAAAGAATGCACGTTTTTATTACAATGTGTATAATATAAATGGCCGACATTACTTTGTTCGCACACTCTCGTTCGTTTCTGTGTAAAATTGTATAGTAAAGCTATTAGTTATTAAATAATAATAAACTAAATTACGTGATTTATTAAGCAATTAAAACATGCTTCTTGTTGGAACACCCTTCATTAATGATCATCCAGCAGTTGGTGCAAACATTAATACAACTAATAGACAGCAATAATTACGATTAAATTCTTCTTTTCGCCAAATTACTAATATTTTAATTACTGTTAGAAAAACAGAAATCGGCATGAGTATGCGTGTATAGAGCAGACCTCGTGGAGGTTCTGCAGGGCACCTCTCCCCTTCAGGGAAAACCCAGGGGTCATAAACCCCCAAACCTGGCCACGCTCACGGAGGTAACCTGACGGCGAGTGATGTCCGAGAGCATCACTCTTGGACTGACTTGCAACAACGACATTCCTGTATTAACCTGAGATCACAATATATTTGTACGTGGCATCTCTCAATTGAAATCCTGACGTGTCGCATTCATTCCGATCACCCATCCACCAAGTTAAGGCTCCGCTTCGTCTTACATTACTGTCGATTTCATGAAACTAGCGATAAACCAGAAGATATAATCCAGAAAATCAAATTTAATTGAGAGTCGAATGACAATTTTGAAAATAGCTATCTTCATCCCCTTCACTGTACAGAACGAAATTATGGAGAACACGTAGATAAATCTACTCTAGATTTCATGGAACTAGCGATAAACCGGAAGATATAATCGGCCATTAAACAGACGCGCTGGAGCACGCGTGCTTGAGCACTTAAACAGTTTTTTTGCCAGGCCGTCCATTTCAATGCGGCCACTTAATAGCTCGGGTTAGTGCTTTGTCCCTTGCAATCGGGCGAACGTGCGAATTGCCTTGAAGGGAAAGAAGAGAGCGAGGGACGAGTGTGAACCGAAAAACGTTAGAGCAAAGCGTTCTGGTTTGGCGCGCATAGAAAGCGGATGGAACTCCGCTTGGCTCCGAGCGAGCGAGCATTCCCGGCTATTAGAAGCAAACGGTAACCGCTTGAATCGGGCGAGAAAAAAGCGAGGGGGCCGCGTATATATGTATATACATATGTGTGCGTGTGTATGTGCGAGTATCGAGAGAGGAAGAGAAAAACGCTTGGAAGAATGCCAAACCCCCGCCGAATTGTCGCCTCCGACAAAAACCAGACTACTCTCGGTGAATCGTACGTGTGTATTCCCTGGCAGCCCCGGGGATTTACGGCGGCAACTCCCCCAGGGCATTAACGCTCCCGATACAGACATCTTTCTGTAGTTGCGTCTCTGTATGGCGGCTTGCATTCTTCGGTGTTTCAAAGTTCGAGTCATTGAACGGAATTGTAAAGCTCTTCGGGATGAACCAAGAGCTTTACCATTCTTCTTACTTCGCTTTTACACTGCGATGTTTGAGTATCATTGAATGTTCTTGTCGCCAATGAGTCAACAAGAATATAAAGAAATTCGAAAAATATAGTGATTAAAAAAAGCTTGATTTATGATTATCCAGTATATATAGCAACATACTAAAATACGCTAATACAAACATTTTTTTGCAGTTGCGTCTGTATATGGCGGGTGGCATTCTTCGGTGTTTCAAAGTTCGAGTCATTGAACGGAATTGTAAAGCTCTTCGGAATGAACCAAGAGCTTTACCATTCTTCTTACTTCGCTTTTACAGTGCGATGTTTGAGTATCATTGAATGTTCTTGTCGCCAATGAGTCAACAAGAATATAAAGAAATTCGAAAAATATAATAATGAAAAAAAGCTTGACTTATAATTATCCAGTATATAGTATCTGTAGCAACATACCAATACGCTAACACAGACATCTTTATGCAGTTGAGTGTATGTGTGACGGGTTGCATTCTTCGGTGTTTCATAGTTCAAGCCATTGAACGGAATTGTAAAGCTCTTCGGAATGAACCAAGAGCTTTACCATTCTTCTTACTTCGCTTTTACACTGCGATGTTTGGGTACCATTGAATGTTCTTATCGCGAATGAGTCAACAAGAATATAAAGAAATTCGAAGAATATAATGATTAACCCTTTTACTGCTGCCATCGTCTATTGGCAATTAACCGTATAAATATTTTTTTGGTAACCGTACCTGCTTGTAACTTTATAAATGCTCTTTTATGTTTGTGCCAAGCTGTAAATTTAATTCAGCCATTGCTTGCTTGGCAATACCAGACATGTTTATAATAGAGACTCTCCCAGTTCTCGTTTTTGGAAAAGGGTGTAAAATTTTAAATGCTGGTGCGATCATGCTAGATTAACTTTTATAATACAAATTATCTTCTTGTTTAATAAATTTATTAGCTTATTGTAGTTTATTTGAATATTTTTAATAATTCAAAAGCTCAATTTTTAAACCCGATATTAAGTAATAACAAAAAAGATTCTTCTTTACATAAAAATGTTTTTCAAATTAACTATAAAAATATTTCGAACCTGAAAGTTTTGTGCGTAGAGAGAGCGAAACATAAGACTAATTGAGCAGTTAAAGGGGTAAAAACTAACTAGATTTATAACTATCTTGTCGAGATATATTCCAAATATTGGAATACATCCAAGGTAATGGAATCACCTTGTATGTACATATATGCATATAGTTAGCGTGTTTACTCGAGCTTGATTCCTTATTTGTAGCTTCATTATAACAAATATAACGGATCGTTGTATCACAATAGGTCGCCGACATGGAATTTTTGATCGCGCAATTAAATAGTTGCACATCAACGCCCACAATCGATTTTGTGCTCGTCCCTGATACAACCACACTTATCCGTTTCATAATACATGTAATGGACGATTCACTTGGCTTGGAATCAAGGATATCGGTATTGTGTTGTAATTTATGTAATTTAAGTGGGAATAACAATACGAAGTGAAAGCGTCTTTCAAACAAGCTATTACAACTTTTATGTTTTTCGTAACGCTATTATATTATATTAACAAAGAGTATTTAACCAGATCTTTGCAGTTATATCATATATGGTAGTTTAGAAAGCTTTCAGATTTTTTCTTTTGTTTGACAGTTCGCTCGTCTTTTATAGAAGTGAGTCTAATCAATCATTTGTCTCTTTGCTTCAACTCAGAGCGAAAGTCTTTCCCTTCTTTTTATTTTGCTGCAATACTTCTGCTTTATTTGAGTGCAATAATTCAAAATTATTATTTTACTATTTCTCAACGGAGCATATAATCCAAATATTCGAAACGTGGGAACCATCAGTACTCATTTAGCAGTCTGTTCAAACAATAATATAATTAATAGGCAGTAATAAATACAATGAAAACTGATTTATATCACGAAATTACTAATGGCTGATAATACTTCTTTATTAGAACACGCATTCATAACCCTGCACGTGCTAGTAATATAAAAAATGCAAACTAGTGTAATTAAATCATTTTGTTTCCTCTGCAATTGGCACTTTTGAAGAACTTTCAAGTTGGAGAAACTAATTATAATGAATGTTAACCTTTTTGATATTCGGATCGAACGGTAAAAAATAATGTAAAAACAGTCTCAGTTTCCTTTATTTCTGGATAGAGAAATTTCGAAAAAACGGTGAATCCCCAAAGTCATTAATGTTCGATTCGCAATACGATCCAATTGGTGGTGTTTAATGATGCGCCAGTAGGGCGACGCCGATAAATCCGCCAAAGTCAACGTGGACCGATGATAAAAGCAGGACACATAACCTAGTCAATAAAAGTGAGTTACGACGCTGATCAGGTGGCAAGGTTTCCGAGCCCACTTCCCCAATAATTGAGTGGCTTTTCGAATGTACCGATTAATTGGCCCTCGATCAGTTCGGCTATATCGACCTGATAGACCTACTTAATTTCAAAGAAATTCAACTCTAACTTTCCCTGTTCATTCAGGAAATATATTATCAGTTTACAGACGCAAAAGATAATTTTCTGATACTGTTAGGTGACATTTGCTTTTCTTACCTCCTTTTAGTGTTGGAATATGCATGATAGAATATTCATACCATCTTTAAATTGTAAAATTATTAAAAGCACAAAATAAAATTTCGATGCAACATGATAATTTTATTGTAAAATCCTGTGTTTCAAAGGAAAAAAGTAAACAGACAAAGTAAAGTTTTAAAAAGTGAAACCGGCATACTGAAAAATGCGGTCAAGTGCGGTACGTAGTTTTTAACGAGAAACAATAATTGCTATTGAAGTTGTGTTGAAAATATGAAAGCCTGTCATATTGGAAACCGTTTTTCTTATTTTTTTCCAAAACTAATTACTTTAGAGTGCCCGTTATAATTTTACTTGAAAGTATTCACTCAACACTATTTTTAACAAAAATGATTTAAAATTTTTAAATCAAAGATTTACAACATTAGAGGGTAGGTATACACTCCGAACATAACGAAACTATAAGAATTTCAAGTTCACTAGAAACCCCATAAATGGCAAAAATGATCGGATGACTAAAATATTATTACATATTCATTCTATCAGACTCCTTTTCTTTCTATTGTTCAACAATAGATCCAATAGTTTAACGCCGCTAATTTCCTAATATACAATTGTCTTGCATATTTCTGTCCTAAGAACTGCTACGAGACAAATGTTTGATAAATTAATTTTTGTCTGGTTAATGAAAAGAGTCGAATGTATAAACAAAATACACCGTGGAATACAACAGAAGGTCATAAATAATTCTTACAGTCTATTATGTAAAAACTATATTATCACAAGTCATTCAGTATGTGTATAATGTAACACCTTAGCTGTTGTTGCTTATTAAGAAATAAAATTCCACAATAACACACTGAATTTCTAATCTCACATTCCTATACCTATTTCGGATTTTCTAATACTCTCGTTGAAAGACTAAGATTGATTTACCAATCAGCCAGTATAACAAAATGTACAATCATCACCCGGGGGAGTTAAAAAGGTCGCAGTTAGTGAGCCGCGGCAACTCAGGGCGCGCAATTAGTGCATAATTTGTCAAAATCATGAGTCCTCGGGCTGGCGTGGATATCCGCGGGATATTGTTCGCCGATCTGCCGCCCGTGTAAACTGTGACCATCGATTCCGCAGCTTTCATCGGAAACAATAAGCCTGGACGGTTATGCGCAGTATTATTTTGACATAAAGGCTGCGCCACGCCGAATAGCGGTCACACGCAACGCCATACATACAATCATCGACAAAAGTAAGTGTAATAACGCTTACTTGAATAATATTAGTGTTATATACTTAATTTTTAGTATGTTGTATCATTATGTAACATACATTTGCAATCAGCGTTCGAATGAATTAATAAAGATCGCATTGAAGACCTTGTAAATAGTATACTACGATGGTTGGAGGCAGTAATTCTAGGAAAACGAGGCAACATCAAATAGGGTAAGTTTGCCAAAATTGCACCTGTTTCTAAATAGCACATGCCTGTCTAAAAATATAAAATATACACCAGTGATGGTTTAATTGTCCTTAAACATGTACCGAAAAAACCCGAGTTATTGTTAATATTTACAGGAAAGTCGTTATATTAATGTTATTTTTTTAAACACTTTGTAGTCAAATAGCAGAAACAGTAAGGAAAATAGTCACGGTTGAGAACATTGCTAAGAACTACAATACTGTTAGGTTTAGGTTAATACACTAAATTTTTTTCTCCGACTAATATATCTACATAGGTTAGGTTTCAGTACTTATATGTATATGTATAATCGCACCGCGCTCCAAATCGCACCCTCGTTTTATTTGTAGTGTTTTGTATTCTGTTTTGCTAACAAGCCATTTTAACCCGTTTGTACAAGTTTGATTAAGCTATTGAGGTTAATGCTTCGATTGAAAATACTAATCTATTTAGTGTGTTACCCTAAAAATAAGAATTATTTATTTCTTTTTACTGTACGTGCAAAATCCTTATTCAATTTATGATCAAAGGCCAAATGTGTTTTTTGTTTCTAGTAAATCCTTTCGAAGGTAAATTGGCTATCGCAAAGCACTTTCTCAAAAACATATAATTTTATGTTAATTAATGAATGAACCTTTTCCCAGCTTCAAAAATTCGGTTTTGATATCGCATGTAGTCGAAACAAGAAAAAATCTCGAATTTTCCCCTGTTTTTTTCTAGCTTCGCTATTCCCATAAGATCAGTTGTGCAATCAAAAATTCCCTGTGAGCATCCAGCCTAGCGATACTAAAGCAATCTGCAGTAGATAAAAAAAGTATTCAAACACCCAGTGCCTTGGGAACAGTGTTTTTAAATTTCCGTACAGGAGACGGTTATCTTTTTACGAAAATTCATCCTAAAAATAGTGGGTGTACAAATACTTTTTTAGCGACTGTGTATTTTTCTGTTTTTGAAGGACTGTCAAAGATTATGAAAGCTGTCATTCGCTGGGTAATTACACTGAAAACACATAATATTTTGTACCAATAGTAATTATAAACTCCAATATATCTCGGCTTAATGAAAAACCTCTTCACAAAAATAATGTGACTGGTTTATTAATCTTGCCTCGAATCCGAAAACGTTCCCATATTCAATTCACATGTGAATTTTCGAGCCGCTCTACATAGCGTATATCGCTCTCAGAGAAAAAGAGAATGGAGAGCGAACACACTTCTCTCTCTCTTTGCCGTTTCCCTTGCAGCGCAATGCTTGAAACTTTAATTTCGGGCAAATTGCAAACTGCTGGAAAACGAGCCTTTTTCCACGCTCTCCACGGTAAATAAGTTAGGTACACGCGCGCACATATACATGCATAATATTCGCGTGGAATCTCAAACGCGTTCTCTCTGTCAAAGGGTTCTACCCGCACCATAATGAGCGTGCCATTATGGCACGATACAATTTCGAACTGTATCGCCATAGTCAACGTGTCGCCCTGAACCGAGCCTAATAATTAAAGAGGTAAATACACTTCGAGTACAAAACTACAACGGTAATTTCAACATTTTCAAAAGGTATCAACGATATTTTTTTTTTATTCTTGTAAAGTATGTAGTTAAAGTTAAGCTTACATCGAGTAATTGAAAATAGAAGAGGCTTACTCCGGACAATCCCCTTAAGAAGTGCGCAGTAATGAAATTAATTAACAATAGCTTAGTTTAATGAATAATAGATTGTTGCAAATATTTTCTAACAATGCGTGGCTTGGCTTCTGTTTTCTTTTGGTATCTGAATACTCTTGGAACACCTTGTATAAACAACAAATATGCTAATATTTTATAGCCTATAATTTGATTAAGGTGATAGATACATCTGGAGCACAAAAATTGAGAGTTAACTTCAACATTTTGAGAAAATATTCGCGAAATTTTTATTTTAAGCTTCGGAAATATATGTACAAGTACATGATTTAAGGTATTATAAATTAATTTCATTAATCTATCAGTTTTTAAATCACTGTTTGCGGTAGCTTCTAGATGAAACAATTTTTTCTGGAAAGTAGACGCTTAAAGCTAGTGCGCAACGAGAGAGGTTTTCAAAATTATTGTTTTTAATGAAACGGCAGCGTCTTGAATTCAAAAATACCTTTTTCACCCTGGAACACGCCTATACTTTTATAGCTATCTTCTGATATTACTAATTATGACCAATAAGTTAGTGAAGTTAATTTGTAATACATTTTAAATCATGTATAACACTTTTTTTTATTTGTACCTCATGTACCTTCTTAATTCTCGGAAACAGTCGAGGAAAACTGCTAGCTAATGAAAAATATTCGCGATAGGTAAATAGAGTATCGCTGGAAATTTCTTGAGTCACGCACCAGTGGCAGTGCAAATTAATTAGCTGCGTGACGTCGTTCTAAGAACGAAGCATTATTAAGGCAGTTTTATTAAATAAGAAGCAGAAACTGCGCAACTGACGGAGCGAATATAAATAAAAGAAAATGTCGCAGCGACGGAAAATTCGAACTCCCTGAGACGAAGCTTTAGCTTGAGCGACTCCCTTTATTTTTCCCCTACTTTCCCTTCCCTCTCTCTTTTTCCCCCTGACATTATTTTCTTCTCACTTCCACCACCCTCGCGAGCACCAACCCTCGTAAATCCCGCTCGCTTTCCGACGCATCGAGGCGGGCTCATAAATCAAGGATGAGTCGGGGGACTGAAGTTAATAGGGGCAAAGTTCGACGTTAAGTCGGAAACGCCCGCTCACAGCGCCACTCGCCAAATGATCGGATACCTCGAATTAACAGGGTACATACACCTAGAGCGTGAGAAATGAGGGTTAACTTCAACAATTTGAAAAAATAGAAAAAACAGTTCTGTTTTTAGCTTATAAAATGTATGTATAAGTATTTAACTTACGGTATGTCATAAATTATTTCCATTAATCTGTCGGTCATAATTACAAAATTATTCTCATGGACGTATGAACGTTTTTCGAAAATTGACATTTTCACAGCAACCTCTTAAACTTAAAAATTGCTTTTACCTTGAAACTTTCATAGCTTTTTGAGTTTAGAAGGCTACTATTTCGTTAAAAACTAATATTTTGAAAATCACCCCCGTTGTACAGTTGCCATAAGTGTCTATTACCTAGAAAAAAATGGGTATCGTAAATCGTTCTTTGTAAAAAAACGTCGATGCATCCACGGTACTAATTTTATAATTATAACCGATAGATTAATGAAATTAATTGACAGTATACCTTAAGTCATGTACTTGTACATACATTTTATAAATTTAAACCTAAAATGTTTTTTCCATTGCTTCAGAATGTTAAAGTTAAGACTCATCTTTTGCGCTCCAGGTGTATCCCTTAATACTGAAACAGCAAAAAGAAAGACAGGTCTTGTAAAAACAGAAAGCAAAATAAAAGGTGAGAAACTATACCGGCAGGGTCGGGAGTGCAAGTTGCTCTCGGAGTGTGGTCGAGAGTAATTTCCCGGCAAGCAGCCAAATGGCCATCTGTCACCCCGAAATGGATCGTGCTTCGCCTAGCGTTGACATCGATGCACCAAAGTGAGGAAAGAGTGAGTGAGTAGGAGAACAAAGAGAGGAAGAAGAACAGGTGTCTCGAGAGTCTTGGCTGGGAGGAATGTGTGTCGAACGACACTCGAAGGCCCGAATGCTAAATTGCGAAGTGTCTCACGTGCACCGAGGTCCCGAGACCTCGATAAGGACAATGGCTTGATTGCGCGCCGAGCTGGAAAGCGGAGGGAGAGGGTGCCAGCCTGAAATTAAGAGGAGTGTCGTGAGAGACACATCAGATCGTTTGCAACAGTAGACCAAGCGTGAATCATTCGCCAGAGAAAGAGAGAGAGAGAGAGAGAGAGAGAGAGAGAGAGAGAGAGAGAGAGAGAGAGAGAGAGAGAGAGAGAGAGAGAGAGAGAGAGAGAGAAACTGAGAAAGAAGGGCGCGGAGTCTTAACTCTTAACCGGGGGAGTTAAGTGGTTAAGCAACGAGCCTGATACTTTCCGACAGTCTTGCGGCGCCCTTCCTTCGTATTCGCCTTTCCACCCCACCCACCACTGTCTTACAGTTTTCGGTGAGGGAAGACAATGATGGAAAATGAACCGCGACAAGAGATTAAATGCGATCGAGTCGAGGGTAGATTTTAGAATTGTATTCAATCTTGTGTCAAGTGGAATGAAACTATTTTTTGTGTTTGGTAGGTTGGGAGTTTTAAGAATATATCCTGAAAATGTCAAATTGGTATCCCAAGCATTAATGATGTTACACTTGACTTATAAAACTTGATAGTTTAAACGCATTTTTCTCGAAATTCGAGTTTTAAAATGGGTGGATAACATTTCACAAAAATCGAGCAGATCTTCTATAAACCACAATCTCATGCTACATGATCTATTGTAAATTATTTACAATTGCAAAAAGTGAGGCAACATTTTTTAAAAAAATTACGGGCAAATAATGAATGTCCGTTACTTTACAAAAAATGAGATATATAAAATCAATGAATCAAACGTTTCTAAATTGTTTACAATAGTCCAGTTTTCAATAGGAGAAGACAATGTCGGGAAATGAACCGCGGTGAGGGATTAAATGCGATCGAGTTGAGGGCAGATTTTAGAATCGTATTCAGTCCTGTGTCAAGTGGAATGCTGGCCGGATCTCCCGCAAATCCCCGGGGTGATAAAACCCTCCGAGCGACTGAGTGATCCCAACACGGCAAAGTCAAAGTGGTCGCTTGGTCTTAGCTTCTCGCCCTATCAGAAATATCCTTTGCCATGGAATTAAGTATTCATCATTCGGACTTACAGTGGGGACAAAAGATTAAGAACTTTTCCAAATTTTTATTTGCCCTTCAATACTGAGACATTCAATAAGATTTAACGTCTTAGCAAGCTTCACTCGCGTTGTATTTCGTTTACATGTTAATAATAATTTAGTTTAATAATAATAGGTTCTTCCACAGTCCCGGAGAAAAGAATATTCTTTGTAATAATGTTAAACATAAGAATGAACTATTTCACCCATGCTGTGAAACAAAACAGTGTTTGCAAACCCAGATTTTTTCAAAGGAATTTGTTTATTTACTTAATATATTATCAGCTTTAAAAAACGATATATTTTTATGAAAAAAGAAGATACTTTCTTCTACACAAAATATATTCCAATGGGAACGGGTGTGTATGATTGCTTATTTTATCCACTTATACTGGAAGTTTGGGATATTTCTGTACTCTCTCAATAGAGTGGTTCGGATCCACCTTAAACACTGTAGGTCCAGCGGTATGAGCACCAGTTTGGTATTCCCCCCTCTCTTACAAACGCTCATACCGGTCGGTATGCGGACACAGGAGAACTCCCTCCCTCTCGCTATCTTCCATACCGCGCCGCAAACCTTGAGGGGAGTCGGCGTTAATGGAACAAACTAACTAACTAACTGTACTTTGTCACTATATTATTGGGTTCTTGCATATCACTCTACTGTATACATTTTCCCAAACATGTTCAGCTTTAATAAAACTCCTGTTACGAGTTTGTTTCAAAAGTCAATTTAAAAATGCTTTTGCAATTGTAATTCTAGAAGAGGAGTCGTAGAGGATTGCGTGTTAAATTTTGTTTGAAACACAGCAGACAGTACTTATACTTTAACCTGAAACTTTACTTTGTAGGTCGGAGTGAAGAACTATTCTAGAAATGAGATACGACTTGTAAAATATGCGTAACCCATACTTTTGTAGGTCACAGTGCAGGACTATTTTAGAAATGAGATGACTTCTAAAAATATAATAATTAAAAATATATGCTGTCATATTACAATTATGTAAGAGAAATAGCGTACCAAAATATTATAAATAACGAAATACAGTAAGGGAAAAAATAATATAATGGTAATTCATAAAGAAATTTAAGGATTTTCTTCCATGAATTCTCAAACAAGGACTTCAAACACTTTTGTCAATTATTATTATGTCACTTTTTTTGAACATTCTAACATGCTATTTTTATTTATAACATACAAATATATTTTTAAAAAATATTAATCTAATTATATTTTACTTCTACCATTTTAGTGTTGCTTAGCAGGCTAGAGATACATCATTGGTATTCTGCTTTAAAAAATGTATATAAATATACATTAGATAACAAGTTGTTTGAAAGCAAGTCATTGTTACCCTTCTGTTAATCTTCGGTAGTTCGAGTGGTAATATAAAACGATCTAAATGATATCAATTACATGTAAACGCATATGATTATGTTTCGACAACATGTATCGTTATATATGTCATCACGTCTCACAGGCTAATGCGCTACATCTTGGACCACTGTTTCAGGAGCGAGCCTTGGCTAGCACAGGCTGTCGTCCACGTTAACGTCAACCTGTCCTTATCAACGTCGCGGCCGTCGGCTTTTAAACGGACACAGCACACCGTCGACTAATCAAACAAGCCGGCTTCCTGCTAACGACGGATATCGAGAAGGCCACCTAACAAGTTTAGTCCTCTCCGGCGAAACGTCCTTCGATATTGCCAGGCGAATTTCTATCGATTGCATTACCGATCTCGCTTAACCGGCACCCCGTAATTTCGATGACGTTTCCGCCCTCTGCATCGTCGCCAGCGGGTATTCCACACCGGAAATCGGGTTTATCTCTTCTGGAGTCTCAGCTTGTACGGCGTGCATTACTTCTCGTGGAGGTTGCTATCTTACGGTGATTTAGTAGATCGAGAAGAGATTAGATCGTGCCGCTTTATTGTGCACTAATATTCATGTTTTAATACCCTTGTATTAATGCAAGAAAAGAAAGTTAAATATTGATTGTTTAATGGTGGACTTTCTTTTTTAAATGACTATCTGTTGCGTAGTGAAAATCAAGGGATAGTGAGACCAAAATGCAAACAAGTTATTGTCCATTTGATTTCTTTATTCTAGGAGAAGAAACACATTTTTCAGTTTTTTTTATAATTATTACGATATTTATACCAAAAGGTAATTTATTTTTACGCGTGTCGAGTGAACTCATGAAACACTGTTTAACCATTAATGTTTTTCCATCCGGAAACTCATTAGAATCATATCCGTCTCCATATCTAATTGTCTAACCCTTTTTTTAAAAATCTGAAATAATTTCTGAAAATAGTATTTAATGTGTACGTTCAAGTAAAATTGTAACGATCACTGTGAAATAATTAGTTTTGACAAGAGATAAGAAAAACGATTTTCAATTTAGCAAGGTTCTACATGAATCAGGATATTCGGTAGAGTTTCGCACCAAGTAGTAGTAGCACGAGCCAGCCGAGGCTTCTTATCCCGATTGGCCGTTATCTACTTTCGACAGAATTTGAACCAGAATTACAGTTTCTTCCCTTCAAAACTTGGAAACGCTACCTTAATGCATCGCCCAAGACATGTGTACTTAATTGCTTTTGTAATTCAGTCCCATGAATACAGAAAAGGGAAGTTAAACATTAATGCTTTTTGATACATATATTTAAACATAGTAATAATAATAAACGCATGAAATTCTTCTAAACTTCCTTCTAAATTCCAGTCATTCCTGAAATTCTCGATGTTATAGTCATTTCTTTTCTTCTCAACTAAAATGTTTATATAATGCATTATATCATAACGAAGCTGCAAGTTTAGACATCTGTTATTGTTTTTTATTGATTTGTAACGTGTCTCTCTAAGAACTCGAAAAGTTATTGATACACCGGAACAATAAGACATACTCACTTACAATGAGAAGTGAATGCCTTGCAATCAGTTCTAGCAACTGATGGAAATATTATTATTGTAGTTGGATGCGAATGCTTCGTGATCAGCCCGAATGGACTGATGGAAATAAATTTATTAGAGGGACATGCCTCGCCAATAGACAGCAGAATAACATGTACTTCGCCACTATTTCTTGAGCACAAAACATCATTTCTCAAGTTAATAAAATCGCAAATTCCTATTTTATGAATGTCTATTTATTGTTTTGATATTTAGCTCCTTTGAGATCCATTAGCTTAAAATAGAAACCAACTAGAACAGTTACTCATAAATATAATATAATCCCTGCAATATTGAATACTTAAAGACTCGCACAAACCAATAATCAACACATCAAAGTAGTCCTTGTAACAAGTAATTTCCATAATTGAGTACCAACTATCCATAATGATATGCAAATGCAACTCTTAAAATTTATTCCGACCTGGACATTTTCTATCCAATTACCCAAGTTACCAACAACACACCTCAGTCTTTGCATAAAACTGCCACCCGACACAACTCCAACGAAACATTCCGTTTGCCAATCCTTATCAAAGAGTAACAAAACTTATTTCTCAGGATTACGAAGAATAGCAATGTGCATTGTTTGAGTAATTAAAAATGATAAAAGTAAGGAAATTCAATAAATACATCCAATTATTGCCAAGAAGAAAACATTCTGTTCTGAAAACAGTCATTTTCTTTTAGAAAGGAAATTATCTTCTTCAAAAAAATAGTTTTTTCCCTAGAAAAAGATAGTTTCTATATCAAAATTTACTCCAGGAAAAGGGGTGTGTACAAATACTTCTTTCATCCATTTATTCAGTTACGACTTTGTTTCGAAAGTCGATTTAAAAAAGGCTTTTACAATTTTAATTCTAGAAGAGGAGTCGTAGAGGATGCATGTTAAATTGTGTTTGAAACACAACAGGCAGTACTTATCAGTACTTATCTGAGTGTGAAACTATTCTAAAAATGAGATACGACTTCTAAAAATATGATGATGAAAAATGTATGCTTTCATAAAGATATTTGAGCATTTTCTCCCACGAATTCTCAAAAGAACACTTCAAACGCTTTTGTGAATTACTGTTATTTATAATATAAAAGTATATTTCCAAAGAATATTTGTCCAATTATCATATTTTACTTCTTCAATTTTAGTATTACAAAGGATAACAAAGTGTATTGCTGGAGCGATTAAAAATGATAAAAGTAAGAAAGTCGAAAGAAGCAATCGGCGAGGTGAACAATAAATCAGCGGGTAAGGTGCGCCACTAGTTTCCGCGGGGGTGAAATTCAATAAATTAGAAAGTAAAGCAGCGCTGCCAACCGAGGGAAGTTAAACTTCCCCGGGAGAAGTTCGCAGTTTAAGGGTGAAATCAAAAGCTCGGCCGGTGCCTGACGCGCTGAAAATAAAACCTGTACGACCAATAACAGAGGGCTAGGGTCTGTTGGAAGGGCGAAGGGTTGGTGGGCGAAGAAAAGGGGGGTGGGAAAACGGTTTACGAGGGACTATTCACACCTGAAAGCAGCGAGAGAGCCGCAGGGGAAAGTGAATAATTTACTCGAATGTCCCTTAGGGGATCACGGCCGAGCGAAAGGGGCGGCTGGGAAAGGTGGCGTAAGTGTGCAATCCGATAAAGAGGAATTTCAGCCAGCCTTATCGAGAGCGAAACCTACCTCTTCACTCTACGATTACGAGCATCTCGCTCACTAAACGTATCGTCTGCCCAATTCCCTCGCTTTCCCCTGAAACTACATCCGACCATCAAACCAAACAGTCTTGTAGTTGCATTCTCTCTTCTTCCAACTTGATTGGCTTTCTAGCATTGACTTTGTCTAGTTTGTAGTTTCTGGGTGAGAAATACATTTTATCAACATAAACGATTTGTTTAATTGATTATTTCGTTAAAGTTTCGTATTTTATCGCAAGATAAAGTCGAATTTTAGTATTTTACTTAACTGTTTTTGTTTTCCGGGGAACTAGTTAGTTCTTAGAAATCTGGCTGTTCACTTTAAGATTACAAACATCTCGCTCGCTAAACGTATCGTCTGCTCAATTGCCTCACTTTCCCCTGAAACTACATCCGACGATCTAAGTGAACAGCCGTGTACTTGCATTCTCTCTTCTTCGAACATCATTGGCTGCTTAACACTGACTGAAGCAAACACTTTGTCTAGTTTATCGTTCGTGTCTAAGAAATACGATCTATCGACTTACAGAACTTGTAATTTGAATGCTAGAATTCTATTTAACTATACTTGTTCTTCGGAAAAATTGGCACATATACATGTTTACCTTTAGTGTTTAGAATTCTATCTCTTCAATCCGTGATTACGGGCATCTAGTTTATTAAGTGTACACCAATTCCCTCACTTTGGCTGTGGAATTATATTGGACGACCAAAGCAAACAGTCTTGTACTTGCATTCTTATTTCCTCGAACTTGATTGCTTCTTACCATTTTGTGTAGTTTTCCATTGATGTGTGACAAATAAATGTTAATATCTTTGTCGGAATATAATTATGAGCAAAAAGTGGTGATTAGCGGTTTGTGTCAAGTTTCTTTGTACATTTAAAGGTTTTTAGTTGCTTATTGTTGCTGTATATTGTGGCATTATTCTTATAGGTACTTTGGCAACACTAAGATCAACATATGAGAACAGATACATTAAAGGCATTTTAAGACATTTTTCCTGGTGGTTCCTTAAGTCTCGATACAGCTCAATATGTATAGTGTATTATTCTACACAGTGTACACATTATGCATATCGTATAATTAAAGTTGTTCGATAATTTATAATTATCTTGTATAGAGCAGCCTATACTCGACCAGGATAATTATAATTATCTAATCATTATTAATTAAACACTGGGCATACGAATACTTATACAACAATTTTCATTTAAAAAATAGCTATCTCCCTTAAGAAAAATTATTGTTTCTTAAGAAGGATTTTCTTCTCCAGATGTGCGAGTAATTTTTGTACCATTTGTTCATGTCTGACAAAAAACAATCCTAATTCAAATTCACAGTATACGTATGTGAAGGAATTCCATACAGGAACTATTCGTGTGATCGATCAAATTGGCGGTTCAAACCGCAGAATGAAAATTTATATCGGCGCGTAACTATCGGAATGTTGACGATCGGGTTTAGGCTGATGACAAGCGGGGCAAGCATGTCGCTTGTGAAAATGCCATAAATCCGGGCTACGGGTGGAAGGGAAGAAGCCGGCCAGGATAGTGGACCACCTGTGAACCAGACAAGATTATCGGAAATAGCGTTGACTTTATTGAGGTAGTAATGGCCTCCCGGAAATCGTGAAGGGGCAGGGGAATGAGAGGGGGATGCCATGAAGTCAGCCATACAGGCACACACAAGCGACTGATCACCGAATCTGGCAAATGTCCCCGGCACAGATAGGAAACATTTATGTTTTCCTATCCATTATTAAAAGGATTTAGATTTTGGATTTTTTGGGGATTTTGCTTTTCCTATTAATAACTAAGCGTTTCCTATTCGTTGAATCCCCAGAATCAATTTTGCTACTTCTGTTAGCTATATCAACACAGTACAAATTTTGGCATAAGAGAAATTTTCTTTTTGAGCGGAGGTCAATATAACTGGATATCATTGGAAAACGGAAGACAAGTTTTCATTCAAACGTAATGAAAAAAAAAATACTACGATTTAAACTGCAGTCCATTTATAAAAAAATAACTCGATATCATTGGAAAACGAAAACCGAGTTTTCATTCAAATGTAATGAAAAAAAAAATACGACGATTTAAATTGCAGCCCTAACGATAACAAAAACTTGGCGTGTGCGCTGGAATACTGTGGAGGATTCCTTCAAAATCGAAAATCAAGATCATTACCTAGTAAAGTCAACAACAGGTTTGAAGTAGTTTTCCATTTATTTTTCACTTCGAAATGACTTACTTTTTAAGGAAGATATTTCCTTTTTCACACCTCCAAGAGTGTTACATTTTAGTGCATTCTAGTGAAACCGTGTAACTTAAACTTGTTTGTTGTATTTATTTTTATTTACCCTCTGTATTTATACACGGCATTAATACAACGTTGAAAGACCTTGTCTATAACTAACTATGTATTACTGAAGTCGAACAACATATTCAGCGATGCGGGAGTGTGTACGAGAGTCAATGTCGTTAAAACAGTGGAAACGTAATTTTGCCTATTAAATCAGAAATGCCTTCAGCTAACAGTAGACCGGATGCAATTTTTATTTGCGCGGGACAAATATTTCTATTTGACAAGTCGGGATTTGGACATCAGGACTTTTATATTTGATGACCAGACGCCCGGAAACATATGTACAGAGAAAACATTGGGGGCGAAACGGGGGAATTGGTCTCACTGATTACTGCTAGTTACTGCAATACGGATGGCTTTAATATCATTGATATTAATCTGAATCAAACAGAGTCAATCGAGTTGACATTCGCAACATGCAATTGATAGAAGAAGTCGCACACCTATTCTTTTTGAAAAAAGTGTCCTTAAAGAAGAATATTCTTTTCCCTAAATAGAAATACATTTTCTTAAACAAAAAAATTCCTTCTTAAAAAAAAGTTGCCTTAGAGTAAATAATTTTCTTTTTTGTAGAAAATTCGCTTTGAAAATGCTGGATGTGCCAATACTTTTTTTGACCACTGTATAATCTCGCATTATTGCCGAAAAATGTACCATCACGTTCCACTTACATAAATAAAAATTTAAGATGAAAAAACAGTAACTCAATAACTTTTGAAATTTAAGTTTTGACCAATTTTCCAAAATAAAAGTGCTATTCCGTTTTAATCTTTTTTAATAATTCTTTAACGGTGGACTTTCTTTTTGAAAATGTCTATCTGCTTGGGTAGTTAAAATCAAGCGATGACGAGTATCTCAATTTCTTGCAATTTTATTTATTTGTTTCAGATATAATAATATTGTCATAAAAATGCAAAAAGTTAATACCCATTTGATTTCCTTATTCTACAGAAAGAAAGATATTTTTCATTTATTATAATAGTAACGATTTTTATAGCAAAATGTAATTTATCTTTCCTTGAAGCGAGTTTACTCGTTAAACGCGGTTAAAGGATGAAATGCAAACATGTACAATTACCCCTGCGTATCTCTTCCGCCTCAAGAGATACCATTTGAAAGAGCATATTATAACTTCTAACATATTCCAGATAATTTGTTGAACATATACTGACCGCGCCGTACTGCAGTACGTCAACATAAATCATACGGTCTTCACTCACGATCAGATTGCCTTTTCCTTCAAAGTGCAGCAAGTCAAATGGTCTTGGTCTTTAACTAACCTCTAAGCGTTTGAAGATGTATTTTTCGTAGCGTGTAGCCGAAATAATAGTCTAATCGAGATGGACGATCGTTCTCGATCAAGATTGGCAAATGTTTGCTTCGCTGTTCATTTCCCGCATTCCTCATCTTGCAGTACAAACGCTCGACGCTTGTTACAGCTCAGTTCGCAGTGCAGCCTGTCGTATTATGTATTTTTCATCATTGCCGTAGCCTAAGTGACGTAGCCCGATACCACATAACCTATCACACTTTTGGAACTTCAAGGAATACCGCAGTGAAAGTTTCATCGAAACCGATTCAGCTATTTTCGTTATGCTATTTTCACGTCTGCACGTATTACGATATTTGTAGGACATTTCGAAGATGTTCTGCTGAAGATGTCCACATTTTTTAATTTTTAAAACATCTTCGATATGTTATCTTTAAGTCTGCCCTTTTACGGTATTCTTAGAGCATGGCAACGAGGTTTTAGCAACGCCTGAACTTTACACCCTTTGAACTTTAAAAAATACTTTTAATGTACAATTGTTTGGTAATTGCACACTTTTCCAATAGTATATATGTATAATCTCGAAATTGGTAGATTTCTCCAACCCAAACTATGATTTTATCGCATTACCATTTTGAAATACTGCTTTTAGAACAACTTCTGCATCTCTTCTTGCAGTTTGATCAGACTGTGTTATTCTCACGTTAGAAATGTATTATCGACTTAGCTATACAATGTAAGAATTTTAAATAAATCCTCAACAATTGCCTTTGATAATAGCACAGCTGATGAGAGTTTTATATATTTCCAGTTTATTCATTATTGCATTATTAATTGACTTCGGTAAGTGTTAAGATTATTCTTAATGCTTTATTTTGTACAATTTGGATGTTGCTTTGTTGTATTTAGCTGATGCTTTTGCCAAGAGAAGAAGGGAGAAGAGTGTGGAGCAATAAATAACAGGTCGGCAAGAGGGTGCGGCATGTAGCGCTTTGATTATAGCCGCTATCTCTTGTCGGCAGGGCCGACACTTTTGGGTCACGGCGTACACAGGGGAGTGGAAGTGCACGCGCGCGCATTTGCGTGCAGGTGCACACGTCGACGAGCTCGACGACGACGCGGAAGAGGAGTGGTCGTCCAACTGCGAGCGACAGTCTCGCTGACGCACTATATGTGCATCGCTAATATCCCTCGCATTCCCGCTAATCGTCAGTCGAAACGCTAACGTTACTGGCCTTGGGAATCGTCGAGCGACACGAAAGTCGACGGAAGTTCGGAAGAAACCGGTCAAATGATCAGTTTTTAAATTGGATTCAACTGTGCTTAACCGCTTGGTTGTGAAAAACGTGTTTTTATTTAATTAATGTCATTGAAGCAGATAAAACAATTTTTTTCTGGAAAGTAGACACCAAAAGCTTTTGCGTTACCAGCTCGAATTTTAGATTTTTGTTTTTAACGAATGCCAGCCTTTTAAACTCAAAAGTGGCTTTTTCTCCCTTAAAAATGACTATTTTGTTATACCTATACTTGAGTTTAAAAGTTTTCAGTTTAATAAACTTAATTTATAATATACTTTAAATGATGTACTTAGTTCTACCTATACTTTATGAACTTAAAGCAAAACTTTCGTTGATATTTTATGAAAATATTCAAGTTAACGTTCACTTTTTGCACTTCAGTTGTATGTCCTCCTTAAATTAACACCTCAAAGATCAGAACCCGCCGCTACATGGTGGCAGACATAGACCAGTTCAGAAGGGAAATATGCGTTTTCTCGCATTTAACGACGTTTAACTAAATTGATCACGCTCTCCTCGCAAAAGAGGGGCCAAGGGAAGAGGGGGGAGAGGGGATGTTAGGGGCAAAAAAAGTGAGGAAAGCAAGAAGCAAATGCAAATAGGTTGTGGAAACGGATCGCTGGCTCCTCAGTGGTGGGTCGGAACGAGTTAAAAGGAGAGCGGGCTCCTTTGCCAGACCGCAATTTCCCATTCAGGACATCCTTCACGTGGTAAGCAGTGCGTGCTTACACCGGCGGCGGCGGCGGCGGCGGCGGCGGCGGCGGTGGTGGCGGCCAACAAAACGACCTCGCCTTAACTCGGACCTCGCCGGCTAACTGGCGTGTGCATAATAACGCGTTATCGTCGACTCGTAACGAGGGGGACGCGCGCACCCCCACACACACGCGCGTTCGCGCGCCTACACACATATTTACACGGCTGGCGCGTCGTAACTAATTACAAGGAAGTTAGAGGCGGCAAAGGCGCGCAAGCACGCTTTCGACCTGTGAACCCTGATGACGCCTGACGTTTAATCGTTAGGCGGTTTCGCCGTTTACGAGACGCCCGCAACTTGCTTCCCTTACACCTTAATCGTAACTTTTGTTTATACATTTTTATGAAAATCTTGTTACATTCGAAATAAGTGAATTAAAATTGTAAGAAATTGAGATACTCGTCTTCGCTTGATTTTAATTACGTGAAGAGTAAGACATTTTCAAAAAAGCAGTTCACCATTGCAGAATTGGAATTCAGGGGCAAGATTATCTCTAACTTTATCAGTAGTTTGCGTGTAAAAGTCGACACTTTTTAAAGTGAATCATTGTTAGTGATTCACCCGGACGAAGCTGAATAAGAATTCTTGTTTGCAATATTCGGCAAACCTTAAATTTCAATGGTAATTGTGTTTTTCTTTCTTTTCACCATAAATTTTTGGTTATGTGAGTGGAACGTGGCCAAAAAAAGTATTGGCACATACCAATACTTTTAAAACAAATTTTCTAAAGAAAAGAACTATTCCCTTTATGAAATGCAAAATTGTTCGACATACAATAGGTGCTGTTAATCGTGATTTGTAAAAAAAACGTCCATACATTCATGACAATAATTTTGTAATTATGATCGATAGATTAATGAAATTAGTTTACAATATAAATTAAATCATGTACTGGTACATATATGTCATAACCTTAAAACAAAAATGTTTTTCATTTTTTTTCTAAGTATTGAAGTTAACCTTCAATTTTTGCGCTCCAGATGTATGTACCCCCATAATGAAAATCTGCGTACTATATTTAAAAGTAAAAATATTAACGCGTTTTATTAATCACTTATAATGTGCGTTCTTGTTGGAACGCCCTTTATATCTGAATAAAGAAATAATCTAGACTAACAATAAAACATTCCAATCTGACACACTCCCGACGAAACGCATCCCCCATGACCGTCGAACATATACTTCTGTCATTCTCCAAGATTTCACAACCAAAGAAATTTAAATATCTCCAATAATATCCATTCAATATACATTCAAAAACAGATGCGCAAAAAAAGTCCAAGAATATCTACACAAAAAGCGCCTAGTAATTTAATTGAAACCCCATAATGAAATATTCTTATTCATTTGACTATTAGATAATATAATTCTCTGTAAAAAGGGTCACCAATACCCTAAAAAGGGGATGCGACAATAAGTAAACAAATGAAAAAAAGGGATTCCAAGGGCTTACTGGGAAACGTCCATGCTTTACTTTCAATGACGACGCAGTGCTGGAATTCTCCGAAGGTCCATTTGCATAGAGCCGTGCCACTGCAAGTGGCAAATATTGTTCCTGTTGTTTTTAAGTGCGCGTATTTACACACGGCTTCGAGATGAATATGTATCGTCACGGCAGTGGCCACGCCAAGCTATGGCCACTGGAACAACAATGGACAAGTTCTTGTTGATGTTTCGTGTTCTTGAAAAGCTTTCCATTATTATCGGAAATGTCTTCAAGCTCCTTAATGTTTGTATGGACAGTCGCAAGAGTTTTCTCCGTCGAAGTTACTATAAATGAAATACTAATACAAATAGTTCTATGATATTCAGTAATAACAGTTAATTAAAAGCGGTCAAGTGCGTATCGGGCTGTACATTAAGTGAAGATTCTGTAATTTGGAAGATAAAAAACTGTAGTTATTATTCGAACTGCATCGAAAATATGGTTGGTAGAACCTTGTCAAATTAAAAACTGTTTTTCTGATTTGTTTTACTTCAAACGATGCATTCTGTGTGTAATAACTTTTTGTGTATCCTGTATAATTAACTGTAATTTATGGAATGATAAGATAAAATAACCATAAAACTATACGAAAAAATTAATTCAACATTAATTGCCAAAATTGAAGCATTATATTCTGCTAATAATAACCGTTGTTAGTCATCAATCATCAAAGCTTTCCTAAAAAAGACGATT
The DNA here is from genome assembly GCA_910593735.2 of Ectemnius lituratus. Lineage (NCBI taxonomy): Eukaryota > Metazoa > Arthropoda > Insecta > Hymenoptera > Crabronidae > Ectemnius > Ectemnius lituratus. Next base: position 5,407,117 of record OU343037.1, read on the forward strand.
CTGCCCTCTAAATAATTATATTTTTACACCTCAGAATGATTACACGATCGATCAGATTGCCAGAACAAATATATCCTCCGCTGTAAATTCAATTCCATCCAAATACCGCAAGAAAAGGCAAGAAACTTCGGAACACCCGGTATGCGTGCGATGTGGCGTGCTAAGCTTCCTTATTAGTGGAATAACAGTGTAGCGCAATTGGAGGGCGAACCTAACACATACACACATACACACATACACACATACAAATATATGAAGATGCGAGATGTAGGAGTGATGGCCGGCTGGCTGTGACAGGCGGCAAGTGCAACTGCAAGCACCACCGGGAGAGCGTCTGGGCGAGACGAGCGCCGGTGCACATGCACCCAAGGAACATCCGGCGCTGCTTTAGTGCACCTCGTGCAACGAGATCATCTTTCTTCGCTCGTATTTCGTCGCCCTCGCCTTCCTTCCTTCCTTCTCTCTTTCTCCCTTTAGAGCGCGCGCGCGCGCGAGAGAGAGAGAGAGAGAGAGAGAGAGAGAGAGAGAGAGAGAGAAGCTCTCTCTTGCACCCTAGTTTCCCCAGAACGCCTTGCTCTTGCTCGGTCGGAAGCTCCGCCACGCCCTGAACGCGCGTCGCCCTCGAAATGAGTTGAACATAGTTCAGAGTTGAGCCGCTCGCTCCTAGAAAGTTCCCCAAGCTGTTGAATACCGGTGCGCTTGCCGGTTGCCAAGCTGATCGGGAAGAATTCGAGATCGAAAGAAGTTAGAGGGAATGAAATCGGAGCAGAGAGTTCCTCGATTGGGCGGGGTAATCAGGACTGTCGGGAGTGACGGCTCTGTGATAGAGTTGACTATTGACACATTGAAATTAGTCCTTTCTTCGGGAACGATTGGTGATCCATGATACCGATTGGATGATGGTTTAAAGCATGCTGATACGCCTGTTCGAATGATGTTTGACTGACGGCTTTAAAAATGCTTGGATTTACTACTGAAATGGCGCGGGCTCGTCTGATCGCTGGTGTGCTTGTACTACTTGCGATCGTTGAGCGTGAATTGGGATTCAATTGTAGACGATTGTAGTCGGTTGTGTTTGAGTGATTGGGTGGTGAATATTGTATCTGGTTCTGCAAAGAGATTCGAGATTTAGGTGAATCTATTATAAAACAGAGAGATTGAAATGGAAAAAGTGTTGAGATTTTAAAACTGTCGGGTGGAAGTGAATTCGGGTGGGAATTTGGATAAAGTCGAAATGTGCCAGGAATTTAACTGGGGCTTTAGCATCCAGTTGACGCTCGTTATTGGCAAGTTTAATAGTTAACCACCTAGATTTAGCAAACAGTGGAAATGATTGGTGTGGAATTTTCAGGGTACTCATTTTTTAAAGATTTTCTTCCATAAAATCCTTTATGACTTTTAATATATACTTGATTAATTTTCTAAATTTGTCTTCTTTCTTTTTCTGAAACTAATATTTCTCTGGTAGAAGCATATATGCGTTGGAAAAAGTTTACACTGTTTAAACATACAGCAAGAAAGAATCGTTTGTTGCATCAATAACCACCACTTTGCACCGTTATATATTCCGAACTGGATGATATTATGTTGCAGGTACTCATGTTTCAAATATTGTACTATCTAAAATCTCTCCTGTCTTTTATTACAATATATTCATCACGAACTCTGTATATTTATTTTTTATTTACTCTACCTTGTTAATCCTTTCACGGTGTTTGACGAGTATACTCGTTGCGTGTAAAAATAAATAACCTATTGCTATAATCCTCGTAACTATTATAACAAATAAAAAATATGTTTCTTCTCTTAGAATAAAGTAATCAAATGGCCACTAACTTTTCGCATTTTTATAAAAATATTCAAACAAATGACTCAAAATCGTAAGAATTTGGGTATACTCGTCATTGCTTGATTTTAACTATACAAACAGATAGACATTCTACAAAAAAAAGTCCACCGTTAAAGGATTAACTGACTTCAAAAAGAAGGACTTTTTCAATTCTTCGCGCGTATTTCTTTCTTTAAAATCTGGCTTTCTTCGGTAGAAATAAATATGCGTGACTCTTGGGTGGTTTTAGTGTATAACTCGTCGAGGGGGAGTCTTTTTACTTCGACCCTTCCGTTTTCACTGGAACAGTGATATCTTGGCGCAGTCAGATCCAAAGCGAGGAATCATGGAGATACAGGGCGTCGTTCGTTTCGATCTCTCTCTTTCTCTCTCTCTCTCTCTTTCCTACACCCTTTGAAAGGCTGAGTCCTTTATCCCTGGGGCGTCGGGCCGCTCTTTGCCTAGTGAAAACGGCGCGCCTTCCAAATTAGAGCGATTTTTCCGAAACAGCTCTTGCGCCAGGATATACACGCGCGGGCCTTGCCAGATAGGCGGGAACGGCTTATCGAGATTTATCCTCGCCCGAAATCGATTCACGCGCGCGCGCAAACGACGTACTATCAATTTCCGCAATAGGAAAGTTCTCGGCGCCCTCGCGAGAAAGGCAAAGGCAGCTAGCGAGCGAGAGAGAGAGAGAGAGAGAGAGAGAGAGAGAGAGGGGGGGGGGGGTTCGACTGAGATTTGCGTTATGGAATTGCAATCTTCGCTCTCCTCGAGAATCGATCGAACGCCCGGCGTCCCTGAGTCGACGACTACCGATGCCGTTTTACGTGATTCCTTTAAACGCAGAGTGTCGCAAGTCCTCTTCCGATAAAGCATAAACTTGAAAGTTTCGGGATCTTACGCTTCCACTTGGGTAATGGCCGCCTCGTCGACTGAACCAGCGTGCCCCGAGGGAGGACAAGAATCGACTTTATCGCACGATAAAGTTGAATTCTAGCATTTTACTTAACTATCCTTGTTCTTCGAGGAAAGCAACGCATATGTGTACCTTTTGGACTTTTTGAAACGAAGCATTTCTGACAGAAAATCGTCGAAAATATGGTATGCGATTTATGCAACGGTTTTCTCCTGTATAATTCTTTCTTTACATGCAAGTTGAAAAATACATAAACATTTTTTTTTCCAGGAAATCATAAAAAAGGCTTCTAGTGATTTACACACTGATGACTAATTAATAAAAGTCTTCATTCTACGCACAAATTTTATATAGCTAGTTATAATTATTAATTGTTAATTTAATACGAAAACAAATGCACAAAGTAACATTTAGATAATAATAAAAAAGTTATAAATTTATATTTTTCTTTTGAACAAGAACGAAAGAAACAAGTACATCGTAGAATCGAAATTAAAAACCGGTTAATTGACCCGGCGTCGGTACGATTAATGTTGACATAATGACTTATGGCATATGATTAAATTCCTTCTTTCAAATTTGTTTAATCGAGCGTGTCAATCAGCTCGTTAATTTTGAAGCTGCTTTCGGTTAGGTGATTCGATGCATTTTTTGCCTATAACGCATTCCAGCGAAGGTAATCCCGGCTTGGTGTGGACGAGCGACGCCTTTACTCGGGCGCAGTAAATTTCGGTTAACCATCTAATGGATCAAGATCCGGCGCGCTGACAGACACCAGCACGCTGTATTCCAGCGGGGGAACACGGATTTACAAGCGATTTCGTCTACCTGGCAACCGCACGGCCGTGTCGGGACCTCTAATCTCCAGGGACTGCTAATGGCCTGGCGCCCACCCTAAAATAATTGGAGGACCCACCATAATACACTTTGTGCATTAACACCCCCTTGAAATAGCCGAACCCCTACCTAAGCCCATTAAAAGTGTCATTGAAACTTGTATCTGGATACCCGCAACCATGTACTATGTTGTACAGTTTTGCTATTTACAGATTTTCAGCTTTTTAACTGACTTTGAAAAAGAAGAGCTTAGGAAAAGCAATGCAGCAAAAATCGACATGTATGTCTGGAATTTAATTAGGATTTTATAATCCAATAGACGCTCGCCAATGGAAATTTTATTATTCAGTTAGGAGATTCATTAAACAGTCAAAATGATGATGTTATTTTACTAAAATAATTTAAGGATCCGCCATAATACACTTTGTACATTAACACCCCTTTCAGATAGCCAGGCCCAGCAAAAGTATCATATTCTACTGTGTAAAATATTGTTAGTTGACTACAAAATATAGGAATAGATGTAGGATGAGTAACAAATCAGATCCTCATAGCAACATTGCTTTTCAACATGTATCACTTGCAACTCCATTTTCATAGAAATACTATGAACACTGAACATACCGACAATTTATTAATAACTATTCCTACTGTAACCAGTGAAATTATTGGTTATAAAATAAACATAAAACTTTTCTGATTTCGGTATTACTAATTCTCAATTTAATACAAAAACTAATAAACAACATAACATTAGATAGTAATATAAATCTGTATATTTTAATTTTTACTTTTACCAATAATGAAAAAAAGTGCATTGTTGAATCGAATTATAAACCCGGTCGTTTGACCGGACGTGCTGGTACATTTAGTGTTAAGACACTGGGGAAATTTGGCAGGCTTCCTAAGAATTGGCAAGGGGGTAAGTTCCTGGCAGAGAAAGTCGAAGAAAAAAGGAGATCGCGCCACGGAAGCCGCAGCGCCACAATTGATTTCTCGCTCGGCGAGCGATCTCTCCTGGGATCTGATTCCCGATAATCGGAAAGTCCTCGGACGAGGAATACTGACGAGTCTCGGCTCTATCAATCGGAATTCAAATTATTCGTATTGCACCGATGCTTCCACTGAATTCAAATCCGAAGTACGGATCCTCGATGTGATATCTGTGCACCCTCACATCTACCCCAACCCACAGTTACCCTGGTTTGTTTGGCGATAGATACTCTTATAAAATTGAAAAATCTCTCGTCATGTTTTTTTGAATGTGTAAGGGGGCACCCCACATTTACCTAATGACAAACATTTTAACAAAATAGAAATAAAATTATTGTTTTGAACATATAAAATATATGTGCAAGTACATGGTTTAAGATATATTATAAATTAATCTCATTGATCTATTGATTTTTTTTTGCAAATCACAAGGTTCATCTTGAATAGATGAAACCATTTTTTCTAGTAAGTAGATACTTGAAGCGAGTATGCAACCAAGCCGATTACCAAAATTTTAACTTTAACAAAACTGTAGCTTTTACTGTAGATCAAAATACTTGCTGACTTCAAAGCAAATGCATCATCCCGTAAAAATGATGTGGTTGCGTGAAAATCAACAAGAATTTGCAATCATTGTTAAATTCGCGAAATAAATCAGTTTTATCGGATATATTGCTACCTATTAGTTGTGTTATTTTTTGCACAAACTGCTGAATAAGCAGTCATATTCCCAATACTTCTAATACTAGTAATATGTTATATAAATAGCGACATCGTTGATTTCAAGATAATTGCGTTAAAATCAGCAAGAATTTTCGATCGTTATTAATTTTACGAAATAAATCAGTATTATTGAATTTATTGCCACCTATTAGTTGTGTTTGCACAAACTGCTAGATGAGTATGGTTAGCCTCCATGATTTTAACACTAGAACTACCAAATCAGTACAGAAGACTGATTTTCAATTTTTATTCACTACTCAAATTCATGACGTTGCATTTTCGCGAAATTTTACACATCTTTTATTACAATATTTAAAGGATTAAATTTATCAAATTGTCTTGCCACTTCCTTTCTTTGTTCACAGATGTACGCTGTAATTAGATGTATCGGATCCAGTCAAACTGACTGATTAGTACCTCATAAAAAAGAATGTAAATATTAAAAACTATGAATTACCAAAAGAATGAAACAAGCATATTTATAACATAAACGTATATACACCACCAACAAACGTGTTAAAAAGAGACACAAGGACTACAGCTGTTATTGTTTCTTTCTTTGATGGAGTATACTTCGCGTTAGTCGCTAAATAAGCGACTTATAAATCAATTTATTCCCGATAATCGTTGTGATATTATTTTCTATTTCATATTCCTTCTAAGATCGTGCGTTTGCTAAAATATAAATGGTAAGTGACGTAGACGCGCAATGAAAAAGAGAATAGAATACAACTTATAAATATTTCACCCTTAAATTTGCTACATAATTATGAAAAAAATAATATTTTCCTTAGATATAATATTTTATGAATCACCAGTCATTTTGACTGGACTGACAGAAATAAGTATACATGAATTGTCGATAACTCTAGTGTTAATATTTGTAATATGTTATACAAATATCGATGTCGTTCATTCCAACACATCATCCTGTACAACCAATCGACGTGGTTTACGATCATAACGCCAACTCTGAAGATGGATGCGACTATTTGCGGTAAGGCGATCGCAATTAAGGGCGCCGGGGGTTGTTCTCTGAGTGTTCCGCTTCTAGTTTCCTTTTCTGCCCGTCTGCTCCATCTACTTTGCTCATTCTACTTCGCCTTCATCTACTATATCAACTTAGAAACAGATATCTTATGATGTACCAGAAAGACGAATCGGAAGAGCCGAAAGTGAAGGAGTACTTATAACGAGGAAAGACATACTTCCTGAATCCGATTGCTCAATTAACACAATGTTCACCGATCACCAATATTCTCAGCATTTATTCAAGCAATTTGTGTATTCAAATAATTTGCATTTATGCAACCCTTCCGTAATTAACCACTCTTCATCTACTTATTATACCTGTTCAGGTCCACTTTAATTCCAAAGGAAATTGCATAAAAATAGTTATTAAAATGTCGGGATTATTAACCGATAATGGGCTAAATCTAAATTATTAGAATATCGGAACTGATCCGAAAAAGAACCACAAATGGTTAATCTTAATATGTCATTTTTTGTTTTTCTCAGTTGAATCAAACCCTAATCTTAATATGTCTCTTCTATCAACTTGATCGACTTGAAAATGAAAGTACAAAATTGAAAGAAACTATTCCAGTATTACCCAATTGAAATCTTGAAATATATATACCGTGCAAAACACGTAAAAATAAAGTTATCGAAATCTCTTTAAATCCCCCTATTGTTATGCAGTCACGAAAATCATGGGCAATTAAGGCTACCCGGTTCGCACGTGTATTGGTGGAAAAAAAGCAAGTGGGTTGCACACGGGGAGTTTAGCGGATAGGACAAACCAGGCGATTCGTCGGGCGCCGCCGTGAAAGCGGCTGGTAAACGAGCCGATCTAACCCTCCGTCCCCTGCGTCCAATACGTAGATCACGCGAATTCGCCATTAAAGCTCTCCAACTACAAATGGACCGAGCGCGGATGGATGCGGCTAATCGCTTAAATCGATATTCCACTCGAACTCCCGTCGCCCCGTTGTCCTAGTCACCCGAAATTTCGACCGAGCTTTATCGAGCTTGCCATTTGTTTCGGCCAAGATGCTTTTGGATCATTGGAAGAAAGACTGATACATGAATGATCGAAACATATAAGACAAACCCCGCAATCCAAATAGCATACAACGTCTTAAAAACATCTTTTTTGTGTGATTTTCACATTTGCCGACTTACACCATTCGTCAAATGCTTCAAAGGTGTTCTGCCGAACACGTTTCAAAGATGTCCACATTTTTTCATTTTTAAAACGCGGTATTCTTAGAGTGTTACAAAGATATCAAGAAAAAGATATTTTAGTAATGTCTGAATTTTACATCTTTTTTACGATTTAAAAATGCTTTTAATATACGGTTGCCTGGTAATTGCACATTGCTCTAATAATATATATGTATAATCTCTAAACTGGTTCTTTTCTGCAAACGAAATGTTTTAGGTTTATAAGAATAATATTATTGTGGATAAACTTTTATCGCAACCATTTCTACTAATTGTTCATTTAGTTCTGTCCCCAACTGCATATTATAAATGTGCGGATGTCATACAATATCATAAAAGTATCCAAAAATGTGTACAAAAATAATAAAATATAGTTGCAGAGAAAATGTAATAACGCTAATTGGTAGCGTTTCAGATTTCTCTTGTAAAAATTCTCCAAGGCAGATCTCAAACACTTTTATCAATTAGCATGTCATTTTATCCCCGACTATATTCTGTAATTTTCAACATTTTAGTATGCTGTAGTTGTTACACATTTTTAATATAAAACGATTCTTAAATACTTATATTTTATATACACCATTTTAGCATTGGTTAAGACCTGTTTTGGCTTACTCATTCAACTAATTCATTTGCAGTAAATACTATATACAAATTTTGTTTGAATCAAAAACTCAGTTGAAAACTGAGTTAATAAAAAACAATACAGAAAAGTGGAACTTAATATGAAAGTATATAAGAAAAAATAATAAGCTTCTTAAGTCCTCGCGTTCGAAGAGAAGAATTAACAATTGAAGCACAACTAATACTTACTGTACGAACATCCAGCGGCGACGAATGGAAATGTGTTGGCTCGTGTATTACTCATACTGTTCTACGTCATATACTGTCACATTTCATCCGTTCATTGCTACATTTGTCTTTCATCCGCATGAAGTTAAAATTAATGGTTTCCCGTACAAAATTGGCACTTCTCAAGAATAGTTGGAGAAAGTAATAGGTCGTAAAGGTTAAAGTACACATTGGTGTCTGCCGCGGATAACCTTGCATTGTGCGGAATAAAAGTTTCAATGGCCGTGCGAGACACGATCTTATAAAAATATAATAAGTTTGAATGATTAATACTGAACGTACCACGCCCGGTCATATGACCGGTTCCTAAAATGGTGCGAATAGATATATTTACTATCACGTTAGAAGGTGCAAATCTATATTTCGCATGTCTGATTTATTTCTTTTTATCTCTATGTTTCTCTGAATTCTGAAACTAACTTAGTTTTTCTCAAAATTGTTTATTAATTTAGACAAAAATTAAGAACCTCCTATTCGAAGTTGATTAATAATACAATAATGAATAAACTAAAAATATACATATAACTCGGAGCAGTAGTGTTATTATCAAAGGCAATTTTTGATGTTTTATTTAAAATTGGTACATTGTATGGCTAAATCACGTATTTCTCTATGAACACTAAAACGATCAGCAATTAATGTATACCTATGTCTACCAGACCAGTCAAAATGACTTGTTACTTATAAAATATTTTACCCAAGGAAAATATAATTTTCTCATGGTTTCTCAGCAAATCTAAGGGTGAAATATTTATAGATTATATAGGAAATATTTATAAGTTATGTCCTATTTTCTTTTTCATTGTCCGTGTACGTCACTTACCTCTGTATTTTAGTAAAAACACAATCTTAGAAGGAATATGAAATAGAAACACGAATTATACTTAATTAAAGTTTTCGTGTGTACGTTATCAAATATAAATAAAATACTTCGCGTATCCTGAGAAGCGCTGAAGGCGACATAAAAAAGGAACAATAACAGCTGCAGTTCTTGTGTCTCTTTCTAACAAGTTTTTTAGTGGTGTATATGTGTCTATATTATAAAAATACGTGTTTCTCTGTTTTGATAATTGACATTCTCTAAAATTTACATTCTTTTTGATGTGGCAATATATATAAAAAACTCTGAAAAAGGGGTGGAAGGTGACAAGATAAATTGATGTGGATAATTTCGTGGAAATGCAACGTCGTGAATTCGAGTAGCTTTTATACAAAATTTCAAGCCCGCTATTTTATTTTCATTAGTTTGGTAGCTCAAATGTTAATAATACGCAGCTACCTCTCCGTCTGACGGTCAGAAGCTTTCAATCCTGAGGACGACGTAATAAAGCCGGGACCGTCGATACGGATTAATTGTCAGGAGAGGGCGCGGGCTGAATGTGCGAAAGAAAGAAAATAGAGGGTGCGCGAGACAGCCTTTTGCCGAACACGCCACCTAAGAAGACAACGAAGATTGAAAAAAGCAGAGCCAAGAAGAAGAAGAAGAAGAAGAAGACGTGTATTAGAGGGGTAACATATGTGTCCCCGTTGTAGAAATAGCTTTGGTGGTAGATGAAATAAAGAAAGGACCGCCACTGAAATAGGCGGCAATAACACATCGAGAATACACTAAAATCGATCATGACCAGTATCCGGCTACCCCCGTCCCTTCATATTTGATCGGCAGTCCACTCTCCTAGAAGTCAGCTTTATTTTTAAACCCCTAATCTTAAACTCCGTTCACATAATCAGTACAGGCTAAGAGTTTCTGTTAATATTACATTGCCAGAATGCATAAATATCGTCCTCACGTGTCTATTATATTACGTTTTCTTGCTGTACATAATAAACTGCTGCCTCGATAGAGAATCAATTATTTAAATCAATTAATTAAAGTGGGAACTTCTCGGAAATCTCCTTTTCCAGGCGTCATATAAATTGTAAAGAATCATCCTACACGATTATATTGGTGTATCATAATCTCACAAATGAAAGTTCATGTAAGTCTCAATTTGGCTGGTTAGAAGCAACAGGATTACCTTAGAAGTATAATACCCATAGCACCTATCTTGTTCTGCAAGCATATTATAACTAAATCACTCTGTACGTTTACACTATTGATCTACGATAACATGACAAGTGTTAACCCATTATGAAATAAAGGTCATATTTTTCCGATTTAGCTATACCTTATTGAAAATTCCATAAGAAAACCAATTACACAAAATAACAATTACATAATAATGCAAAAAATTTGATATCTTTATTTTTACTTTTAAGAACGACAAACACAGTGTATAATTGAATCGAATTTGCAAATTAGTCATTTGGCCGGACGTGGTGCGTTCAATATTAATTTTCCTGGTTACAACTAGTACGATTTCCCTGAAAATGTAATAACGATAGCCTTGTCCTTCTGGAAGCACGTTGTCTGGCAGGATAATACGAGCGCTCGTTAATCAAACAGCAGCACACGCGGCTGCGATGATTTCTCCGAGGGCCACTCGTTTATTAAACCGCTCAAGAAGCATTAACAAACATCAACCACTGGACAAGGTTCGCCTCATAAATGGTATGGCTCTCTTTCCATCTCCGGAAGAAAGAAGCCGATACCATATCCACTGTACGTGTGCACACACTGTGGCGTGCTTTTATCAGAAGCGAGCGATAAAAGTGCTCGAAACTTCGCCGTAGAAATCGAACAGTTATATGCATTTGGAGTGCGTACTTGAAAAGAGAATCACCATCTTAATACGCGCACTTCCCTCGGCCATTTTCTTCCATTTCGTGGAGGTTAGGAAAGTGTATTTCTCCGATAACGCACTCGTATCTTGCTCGATTAACAATAAATGTCAGTTTCGAATTTGAAATAACGCCACTTACTTATTATTAAGTAAGTGACAGTACTTATTATTAAGAGAGCGATGTACACCAATGATATGGTTCAAGATGAATCAGCTACTAATTATCATTTCATTGTTTCTCGGTCCAACCAACTTCGAAACAAATGCTGGGAATCTTGAAACTCCTGTTATGCCAAAACGGAGTTTCAGTGAACAATAAGTAGTTAATGTTACGATGGCGCAGCGATGGCACAAGCTGAAAGGAAAGCTCTCAGCAGGATAAAAGTGCAATCGACAATGCATCAGTGATCTGATTTACGATGAATCAGTTGCTAATTATCATACCTTTATTTTTCAATCTCGTTAGCTTCAAGACAAATGCCGAGAATTACGAAACTCCTATTCTGCCAAGGCACAAGTTCACCAGACAATAAATAGTTACTATTAAGATAGCACATCGACAGCGCAATCTCAGAGAAAAGATCTCAGCAAGATGGGAATACCGTTGCCAGAAAAAGTCGGCCGCTCTGGACCGAAATTGAATTGGGCGAGCAGCAATTAGGAGATCTAACAGGGCTCATTATCATTGGTTGGGCAAGAAGGATCGTTCGCCAACGCTGCCGGAACACTGAGACACGTCGACTATTGTGCGGCGCTTGCCAAGTGCAATGCGCTCACATCACGATAAAGCAGAATTAATTTCCTAGCTTGCAAGGCAGACAGCGATCGCCAAGCACACGCTCTTCCAAATGCTGGGTAATTCTCGGCAACCACTTACTCCTCGTGTTACTTTGGCACTCTCCAATCAGAGCGAGCGTCTCTACTCTCACTCGTGTACATCCATCTCACTCGCTCGCACTCCCAACAACGTTGCCGGATTCCCCTCTTTATACGCGTAACAGCACGCTTTTAACCACACTTTTAACCCTCGTGCGCGTCTCCAAAGTTACTTGTCCGCTTTGAACGGGCGTGCACTGTTGCCGCCCAGCAAAGTAGATCCTCGAGTGAACAGTGTTGACGTTCTCTCTTACACCAGTAAGGCCAATGATATTCCCCTTCGTGTTTGCCCCAGTGATTTTTTCAAGCGGAGATTAGCGTCTTTAGAGATCCGAACAAAGCATGAAACAAACGTCGGACTATTTATCGTGTCACCACTTTCTCAATAAGACTAACAAAAGACGATCATTAACAGCTCGCGAGCCGCATGATTACTGCTAACGAAGCAGTTGGCGTCGTCAATTGGAACACGGCAAGAAGCACAGCGTGCGCGCCAGTTAGTTCCCATCAAATTGGTTTCAGTCTTCGAAACTCATGGCCGACTTTCCCGGCGGTGTGCGCGCGCTTCACTCTGCCCGATAAAATTCGGCTAATTGGGTTAGGAGGTCAGCCTAATCAACGGGTGGATAGCTGAAATCCCAAATGGCTGTTGCGAACCCGGAGTAACTCTATCATCATCTACCCAAGCGCTGCCAGTATGTTCTAACGCACAGCATCAGTGTTTCAAATCGACCAATGAAAATATTGTCTTTACGAATATTATACGCGCCCATTAGCATTGAGGATCTCGCAAACTGCTCTTCTTTGTGCTTCAGAGGAACATAAAACCGACAAAGCAGTTCTCTGCGGAGGCCGATATCGCTCGGATATCGGCTCGAAACAATTGAAATCAGGAAGTCACCACTCACGGAATTATCATTGCCGAGAGCTGTTTTATCCGCGCGGCGGCGCCACTTGCCGCTCTCGTTATTATTCCTGCCTCCCTCATTATTCCGCCGATTGAGTATTACGTGCCCTGGCGATCCAATTTCCCCTCCTCCACCATCTCCTCCTCATCTACCGGCTGTAATCCAGGGATACCAACCGCTCTCGCGGAGTCATTTAATAACCATAATGAGCTTATCGACTTAATGACCACTGTCAGATTAAGGCGGCGGGCGAACCAAGGGTGCGCGATCGTTCCTCGAACTTTATCTAACGCCGATCCGGTTGGACGATAACTGGTGTGCTGGCCGGGAGAGGCAATAGATCGGAAAATTAAGGCTAGAGAAAAAGGGGATCGAGGCTGCCCGGGATATGGGTCACGCCCTCCTCGCCACACCGAGCTTCTTCTTCCTCCTCCTCGTTATCGGCCGAAAGAAACCTGTCTTTGTGAAACAAATTGCACCGGCCGCCGCAGGAGCCGAGAGATCGCCCGAGAAGGCCAATTTCTCCATGACAAAGTTGACAGACTCGATAGAAGCGAGCGAGGGTAGCGCACGCACTGGATGCCAGAAAGTGAAATACCTATCTTGCAACTCTAACTTCTGTACATACAGGGTGATAGAAAATAGTGCTTTTATATATAACAATAGTGTTTATATTGATATTTTATGCTATTTCTTCACTATTAATTTAAAACTTCTACTTTTCATTGTAGACGCCAATTCTCTGTAAATATAAATTTTACAGACTTTCGGGTGCTTCTACTCTCACAATCAGTTGTATTTACTTGACACGCTTGTTAGATTAAAGAGGAACAATGTACGGGTGATGCATTTACCCTGGAATCAACGGTGTTGGTATTGTATAATATATTATAAATACATCATTTTGGTATTATCTGTCTTGATATTTTGTCTACATTAATATCGACATATAAGCAACAAACAGCAACTTTTGATAATGCCAAGAGAAACATTAACGAAGCTTTGAGAAATTTCCAGTGGTACTTTTTAAAGAAACACGAAATACCAACAACACATCGCGGCAGCTCCATCGGACCTTTTGATGCAATCTTCAAAGCTACCGTTGGCCTGCGTTGACCCAATGCTTTTCTTGGAGGTATGAACTATATAACACTCTAATGCTAGCGTCAAAGGTGTGAAAGTGGTATAATTAAATGTAGAAATTTTACGTAACAAACGGATAAGGCTAAAAATCTCATACTATATCGGGTACATTGAAAAAGAAGTAAAACCATCTAAATTTCTTTAAACAACAAGTAATTGCTATGAGTAAAACTTATTTTGTATTTATGAAAAGCAGTTTCCAATAAGTTGCGTATATGTATGTTTTGCGTGATAACATCGTAGTTTTGTGGATTGTGCTATTTGTTATCGACGACAAGCAAGATATTCGTGCCTCTTTTTTGATGTACTTGATATACAAGACCCCTTAAAGCACCTAATTCGCATAGCTCTAAATTTCCTGGTTTCAGTCCCCTGCCAAACTGCAAACTGCTGATGCGAACGAATCTATGATTCTCCCCACCTACTACATATAACAACCGGTGAATTGTGTGAATTGTGGCTACTGGCAGCGTCGAGGAGTCTTTCTTTTTCTCAAGCCTGCGATCCTCGGGTGTGCGGTAAAGGAACGTTCGTCGGGGTGGTGAAAACGCCGGTGGATCGGTTAAATACAAGAATAAAAGGCGCTGAGAGCCGCCGGAATATGGAGTGAATATAATGGCCGCGCGTACAGCCCTCCTGGCGGCGCGCGAGAAGAGGTTAAGAAGAGGCGGAAGTTGCAAGAGAGGCGGAAAGAAGAATGACGAGGAGGACAGCTTGAGGCTGGTTGGGAGGGAGAGCAAGAGAGGACGCGAGTGCTAAACGTGGAAGACCAGAAGAAGAGAAAAGAAGAGACGTGACATGGTTAGCCGTATCTCACGAGTCCCGCTGTGGTTTCTCGTGAACAGGCCGCGCGCGCAATGATTCTCTCTCTTGCTCACTCTCTCGCAGAGAGGAGACCCGCCCGCGCTCGAGAGGTGCTTCCGCAGACGTGCCAAGGAGACTATCACGAAATGCTGACGCCTTCCTAACAAGCCGCCGTTTAAGATTCCCTCGCTACTAATCCACATTGCCCCCACCCCCACCCCGCACACCCTCTCACAGCAAACTCACACACACACACACACATGTCGATATGCAGGAGGTCCCCGGTGCAGGAGTGTTTCGATTAATCGCTGAATTAACCCTCCCACCCAGGGTGAGGCTCGAACGATATTGGAACCAATTGATGGTGGCTGGTAATACTGCGAATAAACTACTTCCAGATCGATGACGATGCATGATTTTGTTGGTATGTGTTTTTGTCGAGTAATCGGGAAAGACTCGTGCGACAAACGGGGCCGCCCTATTCACAATGATCGTTATCTCAGGGTTGAATGGAAACAATCGGTGGTGGTACTGTTACCGAGTGGAAAAAATTAATTGGCTCGGGCGTGAGAAGGGGTGGAAAACAGGGAGGATGTCGAGCAGACGCATAATGCCGGTTGGTGAGGGTCGTCGATCGAAGAACGGACTGAAAGCTGCTTCGGAGCGCAATATCGATAGAAGAGAGGGAGCGAGAGAGGGAACACTACAGCGGACATCGGAGTAGCGTCATTGGAAATAGTTCTGACACCACTCAATGAGGCCATTCCGCGATTCGTAAGCGGTTGTTTAAGCGCGGCTTTTATCAGTTGGCGAGAGGAACTGCACAGGGAATGGGGCAATTCGTTAACTCGCTCGGCCGACAAAGTGGCCGGTTTTCAAGGTTCCGCTGCGATGATTTCCAGCCACTGCCTGTTGGCGAGTTGGCGCACTCACAATGGGATGCATGGATGCGTCCCCATTGATCGGGTGGCGCTCATTAGCGGCCGTTGTCTCGATTTATTTCCTAGCCAATGGACACTTCACGCCGGAAGATCTGACTTCAGGAGGTAGGTATCGCAGATAAGTAAAGTATGAAGTCGAATAAAAACAGACACCTTTGCGCAGGTGTCCCGTCTACGAAATTAGCGGGTGAATTGAAATGTGGAAAATCCTGTGCATGGAAAGTTAAGAGTTTTGGCACTTACCTTGCAATGGGTGCAGTTGTGGATGACCGAATACGGCTGAGCGCAGTCATATCGCGCGAGCACTTCCTCGAACTCGCAGTGCAGTCTAGCAGCTAACGCGTCGACGAGCAATAGCTTGTCCAGGACATCGGCACATTTTTGGCCACCGTTTAGCACGTCTTCGAGCGGACCACCCTTGCCGGGTGCCAGGGCGTTGACCACCGCGTGCTCGCAGCAGTGCCGCAGACGCAACCCGCTCATGAACCAATATCGATTCTCCCTCGGGGTTAAAAAACTTCGCGTACTGGTCTGGCCAAAACCGACCTGACAGACGTCCTTCTTATGCGACTCCTCGAGATAAAAAAGGCACTGTTCCGGAGCCGTCCGCACGCCGGTATCGAGGTTACCTCGATCGCCCTGCATCCTATTCCTGGCCTCACTCTCTTCCCCCTGCTGCTTCTTCTTCTTCTTTGTATTTGTACCATCAGTTGGAGAGCTCTCCGGATTCACTGGCGAGCCTTGCGGTGCCCGCGTTGACTTGCCGCGCCGCCCCGCTGCAGATCCAAGACCACCGGAGGCCTCAAGCCTCTCGATCACCTCGAGGAAGTTGAGGTCGTTCTCGGAGTTGGACTCGCAGGGCACCGGGCAGTTCTTAGGAACCTCTGGTGGACCGCAGCTACCTTGAAGATCGGCCGGTGCTGGGCCCGCCAGATCGCAGGCCGATAGCCAAGGATTGATTTGGTTCACCTCCCAGGTATATTCGTTGTAAGGATGCGCGCTCTCGGACCCAATGGCACCCTGGTCACCCTCGCTGGACCCCTCGTGAGTAACAGGCTCCAGCTGGCTCTCCTGCTCCCGTTGCACCATTTCGTCCAGTTGCTCCTGAGACTTGGCGTGCTGCTTGCTCTGTTGCTGGTGCTTCGGTTGATCCTGCTCTTGCTGTTGCAGGTGCTGCTCGTCGCGCCTGTGATGATGGTGCCCGCCGGGATCGCTTTCGCTAGGACGATCCGGACCCTGCTGCTGTTGATGATGCTGATGCGCAACCGTCGAGGACAGGAAAGACGAGTATTGGGCAAGCGTGGCGTTACGCTGTGCCAGGTTCTCACCATGACTAAGGCTCGGCTTTTGCGCGAAAGCCGTGGCGAACTGTCCGGAAGGATTGGTCGAGCAGAGCAACGGCCAAGCCAGGAGATACAGGATAAAGAGCAGGCCGTGCTTCCTAGCGCGTGGACGCAGCTTCCTTGTTGGTCCTTTGATCCTGCTGGCGGATTCCCTGTCCTCGCTTGTACCGACTGACCCACTGATTCCTCCTTCGTCCTCGCTTCCCCCATTCGCCTCGGTAATTGGTTGTTGGGAACGGGCAGTGTTGTCGGTGCGTATTCCACGCTGACCCCGACCGTGCTTTTCGGCCGATTGCTTCCTCTTCTTTTTCTTCTCGGTGCTCCAAGGCCGGAAATCGCGGTCGCTCCTCTTGCTAAGCACGCCACGATCAATCGGGTCCGCCCGGACGACGTAGGACGATTCGTCGCCACGCTTGACATTCCGCTCTTCGCGCGCGCGCTTCCGATCGAGATTCCTCTCTTGAATCGGAACTGCGCTCTCATCACCAGCGACCGGTTGCCGCCGATCGGAATCTGGAGGACCCCGCTCGATTCCGTTGTCGTTCGCGTCATCGTTATAGGCAGTGTATGCAAGCACATCGACGGAAGGCACGCTCGTTGCCGGGGCACTAGGGACTTTAACATTATCTGCGAACTGCTTACTGTTGATGTTCTTGGTGTCATCAGCCTCTTCGGAACAGGATGAATCCTCCGATCCGCTGACTCGACTGCTCCCGCGTGTTCTCCTACCACCTTTCGTTTTTCCAATCGCTCTTCTCCCGCTCTGAGACAACGAGCTCGTCTGTCCAGCCGAGCGGGCCGGGAGGACCTCGTGGCGGTCGTCTTGCTCCCGATGTTGGTCCAGATATCGAGCCTGGACCGATGACCAATCCTGGTCTTGGTGTTGGTTCCGGGCTGGCGGCTTGTCGTCGGGCCCATCCTTATGCCGATGCCAAGGTATAACAGGCCGATGCTCGTATTCCCGCTTGTCGACGCTGTCGTGCGTCGGAGGCGTCGAGCGTCGCCGCTCATTCGGCCGTTGGCTCTCCGAATTCGTGACGAGTGCGAGGGTGGTGGTGGTGGTAGTGGTAGTGGTAGTGGTGGTGGTGGTGGTGGTGGTGGTGGTGGTAGTAGTAGTGGTGGGCGCGTGTACCGCGTCGCGGGAGGCGCGGAAGGCAGTGGCAAAATTTCGGAGCTGGAACCGGCGGCGGTGGCGCTCTCGAATCTCATTACGAGATCGGCCGATGCGAGCGGCCGCTGGAATCCGGCGTCGGTGGACGACGAGTTCTCGGTGGTTGAGACTACTTGAGCTTGCCGGGCCGCACAGCCGAGGAGGAGGAACGCGACGACACCTTGGGAGAACGCGGATACCGGTGTCTGGCGAGAGGTGAAGACGGGAGAGGCGAAAGGAAAGGGCGAACGATAGCTGGTTGGCTGGTGAGGACACTGGTAGCACCGGCGAGTCCTTGCTCCTCTTGCGTTCCGTCGGTGTGGCTGGTCCCGTAAATCCGGGCGGGTGGTCGAGCCGCATGGGCACGGGAACGGAGACTCTAGTGTCCCCGGATTCCCGTCGCGATCCTCGCCGACCCCGAACTCGACCTCCTCCTCCTCCTCCTCCTCCTGCTCCTCGCTCTTGTTCTCGTTCTCGCCCTGGCACGCGTCCTCGCCTTCGACAGGCTGGTGCTTGCTCTCCCGAAACCGCCGGGTCGCAGACAGGGCCGCTTGCCACGGGGGGCGACTGTTTCCCACGTGCTTCGGAGCGGGGCCCGCTTCTTCGGCGGGACACTCGACCAGAAGACGCGTACGCCAACAGCAATGCCGAGTGCGTCGAGGTAGATGCCAATGTCGATAACGATACCGAAGCCAATTGCAATGATGCTGATCCGAATATTCGCTGCCCTTGACCCCAGCGTGGAGCGTGGTGCGATCGCCTGCGTCGCCCTGCCAAGGCCCCCGCATTGCTGCCACTGAGGCACGAGCTCGCTGTGAGCCCTCCTGATTCTTTCCTCTTCTTCCAGCTTCCCCCGTTGCTGCTCCTGCAGCTGGCCCTTGCTGACGAGCCCGAAGACGCCTTCGCTCCGCTGGGAGACTGAACGAGCCTTGCACGCTCGGCGCACCGACGCTCCTCTACCCCCGCTCCCGGCGATGCTTCTGACGATGCTCCTGACGATATTACTGAGAATCGCTGTGAGAACAGCGAGAACGGCGATGACGAGGGCGGCGAGAATGGCAACGGCTTGTCGAGGTACACTTCTCGCTCGATTAGCCGCCTTCCCAATGAGTCCCGCACCCTCCTCCGTGGTGGTAATCCTGTGGCGATACCCCCGAAAGGTTTCTTGGTTGCAGAGAGTTTCAGTGGCAGATAGTGTCTGCGTGCCGATGGTTGGGAGCACGTTGCCGGTGCGATATACGGCGAATCTTCCTCCGTCGGGCTGTCTATTGATGATGGTCCGCGGGGCGATGGGCACTCGCTCGCTCGCGGTCCCTCTGGCAAGCGGCGCCGGTGCTCGCTCGCCGGAGTGTCCCTCGTGAATGGTGTCAGCCCCGCTCGTAAGTATCCCGGAGCCGAGAGCCGGGTGGGTGCCCGAGCGGCCCGGGTTGGCGGGGCCCTTAGAAGTTCCCCTGGAGCAGAGTATCCCGGCCGACGGCGTTGGCAACGAGTATCGTCGCTGCAGCACTCGAACCCACCGCTGCCGTAACTGCTGCGAGGGCGATCCCACCGATCCCCAATACTCCAGCAGAACTCGGGGCCCAGCAGTTGGGAACACGCGGCAAAGTAGCAGTCGAGGACGCCGGAAACGGGTAGAACGCGCACTCCTCGCCGGCACACTGCTGGCGGTCCAGCACTTTCGTCTCTTTCTTCTTCCGCGCCACCAGCACCACCGCCTTCTCGCCGCCTCGTCGACCGCTCTCGCCCCCGTTTTCCTTCTTGCTTCCAACGTCCCCGTGCGTCCCCTGACCTCCGTCGAGCTCCTGGGCCTTTTTGTCCCGACACTCGCACTCGCACTCGGAAGCGCCCTCCTGCTCCTCGGGCTCCTCGCACAGGTAGCCAGAGCCGTGTTGTTGGTGTTGTCGCTCGCCACTCTCCACCCTGGCAAGGGCGAGCGCCACTTGAGAGGGAGGGCGATGGGCCCGCCGGTGACAGTGCTTCTTGCTGCGAAGGGCAGCGGCAAGCCGCGTCTCGAGGACGGAGGGATGCTGCGAACCAAACAGCGGCGAAAGCACCTGCACACCCTCCTCCTCCTCCTCGTAGTCCCCCTGCCCAGGCTCACGAGCTCGCAACGCGGGGCACCGAGGTTCATGCTGCATCCTGAACGCCCGGCTGCGGACTCTCCGGTCGCTCGCACCACCCCCTTGCCGCCGCAGCCGCCGATGATCACGCTTGACGCCCACGCGGCACCACGCACCACCGCTTCCACGAGAACAACGGCGACGGGAACGACGACAATGTCGATGACGACAGCTCCGCTGACCGTGACAGTCTCGGAGTCGAGCGAGCCGACAGTGACCACGACGATACCGCTAACGCTCGACCAATGGACGCCCCTGCGTCTTCTTCTTTGCCCACTCGCCGCCCGCGAGACTTCATGGACACACCCCGGAGAGACCGCCGTGCGGCTAATCAGCCAGCCGCCTTTCCACTTTCTGTCCGCGTCCGCCCTTTCTCAATCCGCCCGCTCCTCGACGATCTAGCCAGCCAGCTCAACGCCCGACAGCAACGGCACTCGTTTCACTTCAACGACTGAGCAGCTGAGCGGCATAAGCGGCGGAGCCCTCTTCCACTGGTCGGTCCTCTCCACCAGGCGACGACAAGAGCCACCCCCGAGGGGTGAAAGTGAGGTTATGGCGCTACCCCTGATACGGCGGTGGCGAGCACCAACGTGCGCGCGCGCGCACGCGGAATACTCCTGTGCTCCGTGGTGGCGACCTACTGGACCGCGCGAGCTGGACCGACGAAGGTCCGAGCCCTTGGACACCGTGCGTCTTCCCTGAACACTGATCCCCTAGTCTTACTCTCCTCCTTACTTCCTCAGGATCTCCGTTCCTGCTATCTCCTTGGCGGAGCAATGTTTCCGATGTCCTGGCGAGCACACGCCACTAGCGGGCCCCCGGTGCCCGCAATCTCGTCGTCGGCGAAGAGCGAGGAGGCGCGCGTCGCCCCGACGACGACGCTGACACCCGACGATTCCACTCGAGTCGCCGACGACTCACGGACGGATGGTACGCTCGACGGCACCGACGCTGATCGACTCGTCGACCCTCGATTCTCGCTCTCTCCCTCTCCACCTTCGATTCCTCTTAGACTCTCGAGGTGATCTCTCCACTGGCGAGCAGTGTATCGGATAATGCCCGCGTTTCTCCTTTCTCGCTGTCTCTCTCACTCTCCTTTCCTCGGTGCGCGTGCACTTCTTGGGACTAGCGAGCGCGCCTGCCCGGATCGTCGAGGGGTGAGAGAGAGACCGATCCTCTCTTCTTCTACCTCCCTCTCTTTTCGCAGCTACACACACGCTCACTCTTTCTCTCTTTATCTCTGTCTCTCTGTCTTTCTGATGCTCTTACTCTTACTCTCTCCTCTCTATCTCTCTTTCTCTCTCACTCTCATTCCCTGTCTCCTCTCCTCGGTGTCTACGCGCGCGCCTTTTTCACCGTGACATTCGACCGCAAGACACGCAGGGCACGCGGGAGCGCGCAGGCAAGCTGCACGGCTGCTAGGGTGATGAGGACGATGATGATGGTACGACGATGGGGAGGCAGTAGAATTGCCTCTGGTCAGGCGAGTGCTCCAGGCAGGCGGAGAGGCAGCCTGTCGCTGGAAGGAGAGAGAGAGACGGGCTCAGGCAGGCGGAGAGAGTGAGAGGGCGGGCGGGCGGGCAGGCAGGGTGGCGTTGGCGACGTTCGAGGAGAGGCACGACGAATCCACTTTTCGCGCCCGTCAACGGGCGCCGAATGTTGGACTGAACGAAGCTGCCAGCGAAGCCGAGGTAGTGGTGCTGGAGGGTCAGAGGTAGAGATGAAGAGGCGGCCCCGAAATGCCGATGCGGATGCCACGGTTAGCGGGTGGACCTTCCACCTTCCAGATGATCCTGGGGAGAGTGTCGATCCCACAGGAGCCGACCGACGCGGCACAGGAATTGAGTCGGGTGAGGATGAAGGCGAAGACGAGTTGTGCGAGAACTGGGGAACGAACGATAATAACTGACAGCAGTTCCAGCAAGGCGCCTCGTAAGGCAGATCGGACTTCCTCGCCGAATCCGGGCGATCCGGACGCCCGTAGGCGGTATCTCGGATGGTGGTGCACGCAACGTAACGCACGCAACGCACGCACACGCGCAAGTTTTCGGGGTCCGCGCGCGCGACACGACGGAACACCAACCCCCGTAACCACACCAGGCACTGCGCGCTTAGTGGATAGCGGACGTACCGAGAGTCCCTCTTCGAGAGACGTCGACAACTTCGGTGCGCCTTCGTGCGCCTCTCTCGGCCTGGCTCTCTGACTCGCGCGCGCGCGCACACGCACACGCGCGCACCCTTCCTCACCCCTACTTATTCGCCGCCCCTCCGCTCGCCTATCTGCCGGGCCGATCGCCCTCTCCTATCCACTACCCACCTCCCCTCGTGTAGAGGGATCGTCCGCCCTCTACACTCTCGTCTCGTCCTTCTCGACAGTCGCTCTTTCTCTCACCCTCTCTCACACTCTCTCCCTCTCGCTTCCACCCCTTGCACCCTCGTACACTGCTCACCTTCCTTCCTTCTCCTGGACCGCGCGCACCCCCGACTGCTCACCCGGCTCGATCTCGCCTTCTTGCTTGCTCCCCTTTTCCAATCGCCACCCCTCTTCGTCGATCTTTCAGTCCTACTCTCTTCCTCCTTCGTTCTATCATTCACCCTCTCTTACCATCACCCCTGAGGATGCCCTATTCGCGCCACTTATAATATTGTACAGATCGCCCGAGCGGAGAAAGGGCTCCGCCGTTGTCCTTGTCCCTTCGCTCCCTGCCACCCTCCACTCGCGTCCCTTACAGGCTGGCAGCTCCTTCTCGGACTCGTGCGGAGAACATTCGTCCTAGTCGGCGGAGCAGTGTGCTACTTCCACGAGACCAGGAGAGTAGCGATTCCGATGGGATTCTGTCGAAGGAAATGTTAAAGGAATGCGTGCGGATTTCGGGGTGGGTCTCTCTTTCGAGGCCTTGTATTACTCGTAGTTCGAAACGTACTTCGTAAGGACCGCCATCTTCCACGGAGAACAGTTCTCCGCCCGGGGACCACGGGCTGCCTCCATCCCACTCTGACGAGAGTGAGTATTCTCTCTCACAACCTCGGCATCTTTTCCTTCTCCAGCATCCCCTTGTACTCTCGCTCCTCGAGAGCGAGGGAGCGAGTGTACCCTAGGCAAGTCCGTTTCTACCTCCGGCCCCGTCCTCGTTTACCCACCTCGACACCCTCCATCCTCCTACATCCTCCCACGCGCTCCTGCGCTAACCCATTTCCCCTCTAGGCCCGGTCTCCGTTTCTCCCAAGCCCTCTTCCACTCTCTCCTACCCACCCACCCTTCCTCTCCCCCGTTTCTCTTTCCCTGTCTCTCTGACCATGGTATTCCTAGCCTCCCGCTGGGGTTTGCTCAGTTTTCGCGACCCTTTCAGCCTCTCCTCTCAACCCCTCCCGCCGTCGCCCTGGCGAGGCGATTTTTTCGTCGCTTCGATTTTTCGATCTATCGCTCGCCCCCTGCATCAATCTCTGCACCAGCTAGGTGCATACGTGACATACGTTACACCGCACTCACCCTGGCGGTGGGTGCGAGTGCTTTCGTTCCACTGATGTTGGCGTAAAAGGGAGCTGCTTCGGCAGCCTCGTCGGCAAAGATTTGGCCCTTCTCCCTCTTCCATGCCACAAGCTGCCCTCGAAGCCTTCCACCTACCCGCTCTCCACCCCCTTCTTTACTTCGTGGACCCTCGAGTGATCCCCGCCGGTGCGAGAGGAACACCCCCCCCCCCCTCTTCGCCCTTCCGTCACCCTCATCGTTCCTCGTTCTCTTCCTCGTCGATTTACCTACTCCGCATCCCCCCATCCCCCCAACCCCCCCGTGCTGCCGGTCACGCACTCACATAGGGATAATCGGAGTACCATGTGCGACTGGCATTATCTTATGGGGTCTTGCTGCCCCTTCGAAGAGGAGTGTCGATCGGCCTGTAGCTCCTTCCCGAAGGAACGGGTGGCGGGGGGGGGGGGGGGGCGCCCGATAGATGCGTGCACACCTTTGGTGGGGGTTCGATCGGCGAGTTTTCCTTCGCCCGGCAGGCGAGAAACCCAGTAGAGGAACCACAGTCATTTTCTCGCCGGGCTGACTGCGCGCCTACTTGTACTACTTACGCTCGGCCGCGCCGCTAGGGATGACCCGGCGTCGACTCAAACTACTGGCATTCTCTTGTGATAGCTATACACAGCACACCTCGCTATGCCCCCCCTGGCGCACCATGCACGTCCCAAGTGGCACAATCGCGTTATGCAATTAATGATACTTACGTAACCGGCGCTGATTGCGCAATCAGCGCACGGCACCCTCGAGGGAGTATCGGTGGCCTTCGAAATTCACAAAGTGTGCCCACTACGGTGCCCATGGGGGTTCCACCTTGTTGCCGTAGAGTTTTTCCATCATCGTGCGCGCATTCCGTGCAGATCGCGGCTTGTGTAACGCCGCGGCATTGTCCCGTTCTACTTACCGCCGTCAATCATAACCCGCTCTCCTCGTCTCCCGCCCCAGCCAGGCCGGAGTTACGTAATCGCCTTTTGGCAGCCGCGCGGCGGGAAAAAAGAAGAGCGGAAGGTGAGAGCCCCTCGAATATTGCGGCGTGTTGAGGCGAAAGCTCCTAGAAAAGGAACGAACTAATCTCGTATGGAGAGAAGAGTGTGGGACGAGAGAGAGAGAGAGAGAGAGAGAGAGAGAGAGAGAGAGAGAGAGAGAGAGAGAGAGCATGGTCCCCCGAGCGTCCCATAGCCAGTGCGAAAACAGCTGCTCCGATCGGCGATGCAGGCCGCACGGGCAAGGCTGCCAGCTGATAGTATTTCGATGCGGGTCGGAGCGCCGTGGTTAAGGGGGGTGGGGGCGATGCACACATGTATGCATGGGTCTGCATGAATGTATGCAGGCAACGAGACGTAGTTCACGTAGTACGAGCACCGGGATTTAAACGGTGTCCTCTTCGTCCGTTCTCCGCGCGCTCCCTCACGTGCTCCACAGCGGTAGATGCACGCGCGCATATGCACTAAAAATGAATTCCCCCGTCGCCGGGGCATTTTGGAACGTCTTCCAAATTATTATAGTTCGGGCGACGATATGCGCAGAGTCGCTCTCGGTTGCTCTTACTCGCTTTGTCTCTCTCTCCGGGGAACGGCGGTGTCGGGTCACCGCCGAGAGCACGTGATCGCCTGAAGGTTAAATGGGGTCCGACCGGTCCATTTCCAAGAGGTCTCCAAGAGGAAGAATCGACCTGGCGGGACGAGCATCGCGGCCCCCGCCATTCTCTCCTTGCAACCGCAGCGCTCCTTGTCTCCTCGAGTTCCAGCTCTGAATGTATCAATTAAGGCGAACAAAGAATCGTTTAGTAATCAATACGAATTCAATACGAGTCGAGCTGGCACGGGAGAGACACCTTCAGCCAGCACTGGCATCCCGGTGTGCACGGCCGAAAGGTGGCCGATGCTGATGCGACAAGTCTGCTTTGAATGCGGAGCGAAAGGCGCAAGCGCTGTGTGATGGGACGCGAGAGAGAGAGAAAGAGAGAAAGAAAGAAAGGGAAAGAGAGAGAGGAATGCCTGCTAGGATACAATGCGAGAGCGAGCACGAGGAGGACTGTGGAATTGTGCGTGCAGGCTGAAGTGGCGAAGGGCGGGGGAACGCGTTTCCTCGCGCACGGTTGCTACGCACACAGAAAGGCGGTTGCGTGCACACACGCGAAGAGTAGCTCCTGTCTTTCTCTTTCTCTCTCTCTCTCGTTGTCCCGATGTCTCTTCTCGCTTCTGCGACGGAGAGGAGCACAGTGGAGCACAGTATGCACGGGATACTGGTGCGCATGTCTCCGAGAGCGAAAGGAAATTTTCGCGAATCGATAATTCGCGAGCGGCAGCTGCAGGCAGCAGCAGCAGCAGCACCGACAGCGGCAGCGGCAGCGACAGGAAAACGGGTTAGTCACGCGGATGGCCAGCCTATTTGATTATTAGCCGATGCCGAGTATCCGGCTAACTCCCTGCTGCTGTTCCTCCAACTCACCCCATTCTCCCTGTTTACTTTTGTCTAGCCAAATGGACCATTGGCAATCAATGGTGATCTTGTTTTTGAGAGTTCCATGCCGAACGGCAGGAGAGCACGACGAGTCATGCCGAAGGGATTGGTACCTTGCGCATTTACACTTGGTAATTCAAGAGAATTCTGATGATAAAGATGTGCAAGGATTTTAAGATTATGAAATAGGACAACGATTGAATTGTAGGAGAATCTTAAAAGATTCGAGAATAACTCAGCGGGGTTTATTAGACTCAGCTGCATGGAAAACTCATTCGAGCGGCACGCACAATTTCTGCGTGATGCATGCGCATCGTGAATCGTTCGATAGGATCCCGCTGGTCACTGCTGGATTAACACGTGCGTTCGCTCGAACGGTACACTATCGATAGCTGCACACACACGTATACACCGGACACAAGCATCTCGCCCAGCTCTATTCCTATCTCCTCTCTGCCTGTGAATTTTGTGGGATAAATAAAAAAAACATACTGTTCTCTTCTGTTTCGCCGGTGTTTGTTACATTTGTACGGCAGACCGCAACATTCGGGCGGTATTACTTTTGAAAATAGCCGGTGCATGTTATATAACAAAGGATATTGAAATCTGCATCACTAAAGATTCATTGTCGTACTAATCTTTAAAGAACCTCACGGATTCTCGCTGCGAACCAATCTCCAGTTATTTACTACGAGCTCCGATTACTCATCGCGATTGCTTCTCAGCCTTTTTGAAGGCGATCTGCTTTACCGGTGGATTCGTGCTTGCATTCTCTCCTGCACCATTGTAAAATGCAGCAATGCTTTCTTGTAACATTATTGCGTCTTTACTATATCATATCAGGTATATGCATTTTGCTCGGAGAAATTGCATTTCTCCTAGAAACACCCAATATTTCGATCTTGACAACACAATGTTCACTCGAATAACTTACCATTATAATTGGCTAATGCAAGAATCATTTCTCTAAGCACTTAATAGGATAGACTTAAGGAGTTTCAATCGGTAAAATAGGTCTTTCATGTGTGCACATGGACGATTACCTCTTTCTATGTCAAGAACTCATTAGCCGTACTCATTACGAATTCCTACCCACTTCCTCGTAACAGATGCACGCGAAAAAGGAATGTAAGCCATTCTGAAGAACGGAACATAAAGGGGAGCTCGATTAAAGATAAAGTGGTGTGAAGTAAATCGAGATTACTGTAATACAGGTGTGAATAAGTGTCTAAAAACGAGAAGGGTTAAGAGGCGGAGGGGCTATCGAGGTGAGGTGGGGGATTTAAAAAGTAGAGGTGGACAAAGGGAGGTATATAGCGGAGCGAAGGAGTGTGAAAAGGCGCGCTCGTCCACTGACACAGAATGTATACAGGAGTGATGTAGGTTGGAGAACAAGAACAGCGTGACAAATAGAGTTAGAATAGGTATGAGGATGAAGCCGAGGGTAAGGAGAGTAATCGAAACGGTATTGTGCCGTCACGCGCGGCCACTCGCCGATACACTCGCTCGAGCACTCGACGAGTCTGAAGGGATGGGACTTTAGATCCCCTTAGGGGCGTACGACCACACAATACTCTCTTTCTTCGCGTTCTTCTTCCCCTCGTCGCGGCACTCGCACCTCTTATCCCGGACTCGCCGCTCTTCCTCTCTTAACGAGCAAGGTAATCGTTGCGAGATCCCCCCGGCTTTGCAAGCTCGCCCGAGACCTCCGGCAAATAATTCGTGCCAAGTGCCGGTCTCAGATCAACGTGACCAGATAGGCAGATTAAAAAAACTGGCGTCGACGAACATCCGACATCGTTTCGCCAGAACCAAGCCGACCATGCACCAGCGGCCAACGAAGACTACGGTGAGCCCGTTACTCGCTCGGGCCCGATTACAGATATCGTTTTGCCGATAATAGTTATCGCCCGAGCGAGAAACACATTCGTGGCCCGCTGTTTTTCGCGCTCAAGCAGCGCCGCCGGCCGATGAATGCATGCCCACATGCATAGTACACGGACACACGCTTGCAACTTGTTTCTAGAACGACATTGGATCGCAGATAAGAGTGGAAATGTAGAGAATCACTTTGTGCTACTATCTTGTCCCTCGAGACTCGTAAACTCCTCGTATTTCTCTAATGAATAGCGATCCCGAGAAAAACAGACTCCGAAAGATCGGTTGCATGAATTTTATCTTAATCCACGTGTTTCGTCCAATCGATGCGAAACGCGGAATCATTGTCGCCGAGTATTCCTGTACCGTGAATCGTAAAGGCAAATCGCTTGTCAATATAGGTATGCAGCGCTCGGCAGATACAATAACGAAATAATTGAAAACAGCGACAAGAGCAGATTCAGCCGGCGAGCGGCTCTTTATCGAGCTCGAAGATATAATATGTGAATAAACACCGGTGTATGAACGATTAAAATTAAACTGGGCCGCAGGGGGACGAGAATCATGTGGTAGAATAAAAAATATAAATACATTTTATTTTTATTTGGACAGTACATCTAGTGTTAAACAGTTAGGTAATAGCGAAAGTAATGGTTTTGATCCGGGCATGGTAATAATTAGGTAAAAATTAACTCTTTGAAATTGTACAATATATATATATATAACAAAATCTCTGACGCCGACTATTTACATGGCTTTATACAACCTTTTTTCCGTTCCGTCGTTTCTAAAGATCTATTTTAACACTGATAAAGTAACAGTACAGAGAGGTGCCATCTCCCGCGCGAGGCTTCCCTCCACCTTTCCCGCGCACCTTTCGCCACTCAGAGATCTGCGAATTGACCAGTAGGAGATGGCCGCGAATATTCATTTCAACAATGCCGACAGGTGAATGGAATTCATACTCTATCCTAATCTTCCTTATAAAAAATGCGACACTACCTCGTCCGGAGCAACTGTACTGACATGAAAGTCGATAGTGTTATTGGGCTGGCGAGAAACGCTGCCAAGATTTATGGGAATTCTGAGATTACGTATTCTCGTACAGTGTACAGTACTCATCATCGTATCTTAAAAAATTATTCATCACCCGCTCGCGTCGTACGAGTCAAGTTCCGCGGAACTTAATTCTAAAGATTCGCCGTGTATAACATAGTGTTTTACATTTTCGAACAAGTGTCTTTACCGCCTTTTCTCCATCACTATATTCTATGTCCCGCATTAAAAGAAATTCTATTTTTGGTATTACAAGTGTTGCATACATTAACAAATAATATTTACAAAGCTCATACCGCGATGTATTTATACGTCAACCAAGATATACTTCAATTTAACTTTGTATCACCAGTGATCGTCGCATTAGCAGTACTGCGACAATTGATGCGCAATCTACACGTACGCTAAAGACAGTTTGTATACAGTGGTAACTAAATATGCGATATTATTACGCGGTGTGATACAGGGGCATAGGGTAATACAGACATCCTGATGCTCATTGTAACTGTGAACGATAATGTAGGCCATAATGCTGAATATGGGATCTTTGACAGCAATGATGGTTACAGAAATTTATTAACACGCAAGATAACTTTCGGGGGAATCAGTGGAAAAAGTCAATGAAGACTAATGCCCATTTTTATACCCTTAGAAATGTAATACCAGATCGTTCTCGAAAAATTTGATTCCAACGCTCCCTTCTCCTCGGAATATGTTGTACGGGCTCTAAACACGCTTTGCAAGTAACCTGCCCGTACAACCATGAATGAAATTACTCTCCATAGTTCCTCGATCATGGAATGGATCGATATAGAGGTTCGATCTTCGCAATAAAAAATTTAATATCTGATGCGTGCTTCATCTCCTGACCCACTAAAATAAGATAAAGAAAATGAATTTGGAAGCCTGCGCATTTTCCAGGTTGAGCGATTCTGATCCCTCTTGTGTAAATTTAGTAAGACGCTATAAAAGCATATTGATCTTACCCAAGGGATACAATGACCGCCTGTGAAGAGTAATAAACTGTGAGCCTACATGGAAAGTTATGCATTAACGTCGTTCCTTTCCGAGCCCGCAGGAATCACATTTGTCGCCGTACCGTCAGAGCACAAAACAGAACTATCCGAATTTGGCATTGGCGAATTCCTACTCGCTCTCGTATTCCGTGCAGGCGCTACTTGAACGACAGATGTTGGGAACTGTTGAGCGTCTGTGCACAAATTCACCGTATGCGGCTTAGTGCTGCTCACAGAACACTCCAGTTCCGGTAGTTCGCCTAGCGTTAAACGATCAAGCCTTGTTTATCGCGCCAATCTCCAGAAGCGTGTAGGCAAACAGTAGTTAGGTAGAAGCAAATATTTCTCACCATTAATACTATGTGTATCTGAAACCATGAAAGCTGTCCCACTAGATGGTTCTCCTGCACTCATGTAAGCTCCACCGTCAGACGTTGCAACAGAAAGCTCGGAATCTGATCCGAGAGACAGAGAGTCGGAGCTGCTACTAGAGCTATTGTTATCCCGCCTCGATTGAGCTCTTGTTGATCTTCTGAAAGGATTCTCCCTCTGTCCCGTGAAGGTCCCCCCTTGGGTGCCTGATGTAAAGAAGTAACGATTACTTGGATTACTTTCGTCCAAGTTTACGTAACATTCTAAAGTTGTAGCGTCCAGTACCCTGGCGTGCGTCGCGAATGAGAGGCGTCGCGTCATCGGCGTCAGAATCTCCGTCACTGTCATCTGTCACTACTTGCTCATCAGCTGCGAAAACCTTGCGTTTGCAAACTGGACAGACTCGACGACTTTTCGTCAACCAGGGATCAATGCACTTTGCATGATAAGCTGAAACCCAGAAACGGTTGAGTTATGTAAGGTCGGCTCTTCAGACTTTAAGTACATAAACAGAAGGCGTAAAAATATCTGTTTACCATGCGCGCAGGGTAAAACCCGTAACTTTTCGCCTTCCGCATAGTCGTCCAGACAAATCGCACATGTTTCATACGGGTCGCCTTTCGTATACTTGTGCGTTGGAATCTTCTTCAAACTCGAATGGGGCAATCTGTGCCTCCGTTGCCTTCTCCTATCCTTGATACATCTAACGACCTATTTCATTTAAGAACAGATTGCGCAATTACTATTCATTCGTTAAATCAATACTGGTCACAAGAATTCATCGACGCTCAGTGCGGTATCCTTGATAATTACCATAAAAATAACCATGATTAGAAAACATATCCCCACGACTACGGCGAAAGGCAAAAGTAAATGTGTGTTTATATTAAATGGCAGATCATCGTTGATCAATACAAAATATAGCTGGTTATATAAATAAGTTTGGTTCAAGATCAATCCTGTGATTTCACTGACAAACACAGAAGGGATGGTTATTCCCACAGGATCCTTTGCTGACATTGGTTCTGTGAATAACAATGCATTCATGTTACTATAAGTACAAAAGGATTCCATTGAACAAGGAATCAGATAAAATGGATTACCTAAATCATTGCTGTTTACATTATGAATAATTGCAGCATCGTAGCCAGCTTTCTGTGCCATCCGCACCTTTATTTCAAAGCTACAATTGTAGCGAGCAATAAGCGCTACCCAATTTCCATCGTAATTACTAATGTTTGGGGGACCTTGAATTTCATGACAAGCCGTGGGTGGGTTTGCATATACGAGCATCCCCTATGGAATGTGACAATTGTTAAAATAACGATCACACAACTGCACATGCGAAAATAGAGAGCAAAGTCAATGACCCCATTCGTTTGTGTACACGCGCTTTGTATTACAGGCAAAACAACTACATGAAGGAACAATCGTATGCTTACACAGAACCCGGACAAAAGTGTATTTCGATCATCTCTATTTTTATAAAAGATATTGTTATCGTTAAGTATTGTACGAATATAGATGTTTAAAGTATACACATATTTGATACGAGCACACAAAGATTCTACCTTAATTCCATCCGATGGTATCAATCCTCCAAATCTGGCAGGCATATCTCTGAATTCTTCTTCGATTTGGTGTTTCGCTGCTGCAGAGAACACCAAGATGTCCGCCCGTCCATATACAATGCAGAGAATGAAAAGCCCGAGCCATATTTGAAATCGGATCATTAAACGGAGTCTCATTTTTTTAAGGTGTCAGAGGTATCCACCGTCCAGATATATTTAATATTCAGTCAACGGCTTCCTTGGTTGGTTCATTATACACTCAGTAGATTTACTTGAGAAGCGAACGGATCAGTGTTCATTACAGTGCCAATGAAGAACTTGTCCTGCAACAATCACACCATCGGTTATCCTCAAAGCATTACCACTGTCATTTCCATTGTCGTTAGTTCTATCAACTATGACGCTGCACTCCAAATGTTTCGTACTACTCATTGGCAGTTTCTTATCCCTTGTGTGGAACAATGATATAAGAACACTGATTGATTACTGATAAGAAACAGAGGAGAACGGCGAGGCTTATAATCCTTGAACATTGTGCGTACAGATGGGATATTTATAAGTACTATATCACTCGTGTAACAGATTAATAAACTATGGCCGAGTTCAACCCAACCCATCTCGCTCAACTATACTTCAATGAGTCAATGAGTACCTCTTCAAACTCATTGAACAACGGATATCTCAATCTAAGAAAGGAATAGTCACTGCATACCCAAAGAAGTGCTAGCTAACTAAACTCCTAATTGTAATAGATGCATCCGAACACTGACGAAAGAATCAAGCGATCTTCACTCGATTCCTTACGCGTAGAAGCGGACTTTTATCAAACCCACCATGCTTTACGACAGCTCGCATTCGACGAGATAAGTTTATAGCACTTTGTGTACATGCTTTGGTGGTGTGGCACGTATGCCAGTCAGAGTCGTATTACCTAAGCTAGCTACTCGGCGATTTAACCAGGGCGATTTAAAGTAGCAACATTTCTCGAGTGCTCGGCCGGACAACTAGTAAATAAGATGTGCGCAAAGCGAGGAGAGGACGTGCAACACACGAAGCAACGTTCAACAGGGTCTGAAATCGAGCGATTTACAGAAGCTGAAAGTGAATCACGAGTTTTCCGTGACGCTCGCTCGCTTGTTAGAGATGAGTAATGAGAACGGCAGCAGAGACGGAGGCGCAGCGTAGCTGAGAAATTGCACTACACCAATCCCGCAATTGTGCACTTGCACAAGTTGCACACTGGACGTTGGGTTCCGGCGTTGAATGCATCGGGAGTGATCGGGGAGGATGAAGGCATGCGAAGTCAGCAGGAAAGCTATTGTTGCCAGCCGTCACTCGGCAAAGAGGACCGATGGGAAACGAAGCTGGCTAGTGGAAAAACGCGGAGCAACGCCAATTGCCTCCTGTTCAATTGGTAATCAACGATCGCCGACTGGGACGTGGGCGCAAGCGATAACACGTATTAATTGGCACGCGTGAACGAGCACAGTGCTCTCTTTCTGTCTTTCTCTTTGCTCGTATGGTAGGAATATATCTGTGGACCGAGTATGGTTTGCTCTTCCGAAGGCTTTTCAGTCCTGGATCTTGGTCGCTCGGGGAATCGGGGAGATAAGGAGAGCACCACGGCGAAGGCCGCAATGCGTAGAGACGCAGATTATTGCGATACGTACTGGAGAGAGTTCCTCTTCTCTGCTCATCCGAGCCACCGGATTCGTGGCTTGTTCAGCCGCGTTGAGAGAGAGCGTGCATGCACCCGCGCATAAAACCGACAATAAATGTGTGCAACGGGATGCACACCGTTCTAGAGGGAGGATGTCATTTGCGCTTCTTTTTCTCTCTCTCGATCTCCTTCCGCCTCCGCCGTCGTCACCGCCTCTGTTTTCTTCTGTCCGCCTACTTCTACCTTGTCGCTTGTCTTTATCCCCCTTGCCGCAACTACTCGCTCCCACTCTCTCACTCCTACGTTTGTTTTCGCTTTTCTAATTCTCGCTCTATCTCCCTCGTCGCTGCGCTTCCGTCGCAACGTGTTGTCCTCCCTTCCCCACTTCTCAATGAGTCCTAGGTTACAAGAGCAGTAGGCGCACACTGACACAACGACACGCCGAGTGTGTTCACGATGATCACGCGAAAATGAAACTTTAAAGTCCAACTTAACGGGAGAGTAACTATGTGGCGGTTTGTCGCTCGGGACAGGCCGTGCCCAGCATGTGACACTGGCCGCAATACTGCGGAAACGGAATGGGATTCTCAGTGATATATGTCGGAATAGCAGTTTTCTCGTAAACAGTTCGTTCTACCCGCGGCAGTATCGCAGCAGTTGATTTGTCAGCATGGTACTCGCGATAAATGTCTTCGATAACAGTGCGAATGCTCCCGTTAGCAAATCGATTCTGGAACACAGTTTCTTTCGAGGAGTAAACTCGAGTTATTCGTGCGATACTTTGTTTGCCGAAGGCTTGCCGAATATGCTCTTGGCGCGGGTATAGTCGGGTAGCGCTCGGTTTAAATTGTTTTCGAATGTCTTAGGTGGAATCATTAGAGGCTTTAGTCGGCGGCGTGACTCGCCTTGCTCCTAATCATCTGGTTAACTAACATACACTGGCTGGTAAGAAAGAAAAATTGGATATCTAACTGGGATCGTTAATTCTCTGATATTCGTGTTTGTTATTTTCGTTAAGTGAAAAGGTTCTAATATTAGTTATACAGGAATATGTAATCGTGAGAATCTAGAGTCAAAGTATTTAGCACAGAGGTGGAAAACTGTAATTTTACTCTTTGGGTGTAATACTTGCCGTAAGGGAATCTTGAAATCGTAAATGCTTTGTTCCGCATAACACGCCGGCCATTGTATGTTATGTAATAATATAAAGTATTATGATATATGTAGAATGATGCATTGCGTGATCGGGGTCGATGTTTCGTAAAGTTACTTCGCTTCAATAATTGGGATACTACATTTGTCCAACTTATTTGGTGACAAAAAAATTGCAGCATTTCCTTCATGTATCCCCTTGTTTACTAGTCATCCAGCATGTGTTCATTTTTGGCATACAATAAATAGCAATAAAAGAGTCGATGTGTATAATGCACTGAAATAACGAAATGTAGCGGAGAGATTGCTTTACGGAAAAAAAACAAGTTTATCACATCATTATCTAAAAAATAGTGTAATATGATATCGGTACACGATGTGAGTTATGGGGTCGAAAGAGTCGAATGTCTGTTTTGTCGAGAATAAATAACTGTTTACAATACAGCAGGTTAATATTTCATACATCACAGATAGAAGATGAACGGCGGATATAAAATGTATGATCGGTTGCATAAAAACATCGGGTGTGGTCGAAATGCGCTTAGTTAAAATGTACAATTTGTAATGCGAGTAGAAAACAAGAGTTTATACCATGCGATCGCTTCTTAATACTAAGTATAAAATTAATTGAAGGTACAGTCCAGTGTACTGAGCATTGAATAAAGTATTGATATTCCATGAGATACAACTCTCACAATGCAATTACGACGGCGGATACCATTTAATTATTCTCCTAGAGTAAAATCAAATCAAATAAGAGCTAGCATGATTCTTTTACAATGCGCACTTCGTTTCTCTGATTGCATTTTGTCGTTGATTAAAAACAAAATCGATGTTTTGGTCGAAGGCACTAATTTATAGGATATCTTATTCAGTTAAATCACAACTGCACATGATTGGACTTACGATTATCTCGATACAATAATATTAAGATACAAAAGCCTTCAGCTGCTGTTTGTTTTGTAATTCTGACAGATTTCCCTAAATTTGCCCACGTGCAAATCTGTCGTCTAATAATTGTGCCTTCTTTAGAATTGTCTTTTTCTGGGCCTGATCGAAACGACTAGCATTTAAGTCTATATCTCTATCGAAAGGTCTTCTTTCTTTGTGTCCTGCCAACTGAGCTTCCTTTTCTTCTTTCTAAAAGGACAACGAACACAATAGAAAATAAAGCAGTGCCAACAATTAATACAATTAAAACATTTCTATCTCTATAAAAACCTTTTTCTTTTTCTGGAGTTTCTTTTGGTGAATTTCCAGAAGTGATTTCTCACGCTTTTTACTCTTCCCAGATTCCTGTACAGTGGTGCTTTGCTTGATAGGTTCCTTATTTGAAGTAGAATTGTACTCTTTTTCCTGCTCCTGCAATGTTTATTAACAATTGAGTATATTCTTTGTGGAAAGATGTTTCCAGTTGGAAATAATCGGCGGAAAATATACTTACCCTCCGTTTAAGTTTCTCTGCTTTTTGTGTGGGAGTATCGGTCCAAGATGATCGATCAGACATATCTGGACCAGCCCGTATTCGAAACTTCCGAGGGCCTAATCCAATGTTGCTCGCGTGCGCAGGAGGCAATTCCGTCATCCACTCTTCTCGTTGCGTCGAGACATTATGATTCTGGAATGTGATGTGTCCTCTACCACTGAGAGTTCACCTTACAGGGAGAAAATAAACTGAAGACACGTAGTGTGTACAATGGTACATACATCTGTTCTCTGCTCGTCTCGAATCCTCCTTGCTCTTTGTTCCAGTTGTACGTGTGTCTGATTATCTTTTAAAGCAGGATGATCAGCGGGCAAAGGGCCAAATGTGTCATCAACATCTGAATCCATATTATCGTCGTCCGAAGAGATCAGTGGTTTTACAGTATTTGGTAATGCGGGACCTATCGTTTTCGTTTCTGCATCGTCCCTAGGTTTCTTTTGTTTTAAATGTGGTGGTAGTATAGGTCCAAACGCCGTATCATCATCATCATCATCATCATCATCATCATCATCATCATCATCATTATCATCATCATTATCATCATTATTCTCGCTATGATTAGAAGCCGTATCATCCGCGGATGGACTAATTACTTTCTGCGCTAATGGCTCTGGCAAACACGGTCCTATGAAAGTAGGATTTCTTTCCGGCACAGCACAGGTCTTCTCGGACACCAGTGGTGGTAAAGCCGGTCCGTACAGTTCCGGATCAGTCTCAAAATCTTTTGAATTATTTGCAATGGAAGAGCTTCCGTCAGGACTATCCTGGATTAATTTTTCCTTCGATTCAAGCTTATATCGATCAGCGTCATGATTCTCAGAGTTTTCTGCCATTACAGATATTACAGATGATGTAGAATCTAGTAAGGGATCTGAAACGGCACTAGGATTATTATAGTTAGAACCCAACATTGAGTCATTCTTCTTTACCTGTACCTTGTAAGACTCTTCTACATTTGTTGCGCTCTCGATTGAATTTCTTGACTCGTATTCTACGGTCAAGCTCCCTTTTTTATTTCTTACTTTATTACATGAAACGTTCGAACTATCTGACAAGTTTTCATCTGTCTCCGACAGAACGTCGAACTCTGATAAATTTACATCTTTACACAGTTGGCTTTCTACAGAAGTATCCATTTTGTTATCGCGCTCTGGTGTTTCTGATTTTCGCTCATCGTTGCTCCCATCTTTTTCCACATTAGGTGAATATTCTTTTTCATCCTGTTCGGTGGTTTCCCTAACTGATATCCTTTTGTGTGAATCCCTCTTTTCTTGTTCAGTTCGCGATCTACTATAATCAGACAATTTCGGCTTTTCCGATTGATGACTCTTTTCTCGACTCCTGTCGCGAGAGTGCCGTTTGTATTTATCGTACGATTTGCTCTTGTATTTGTCAACTGACGACCTGCCGTTTTGACTTCTATCGCGGGATCGTTCTCTGTGATGATCACTTCGATCGCGATCTCGATGTCGTCTTGAATCTCGGGATTTGTATTTAGAACTAACTGATCCAGAATTGCTCGAGTCTCGAGAATTTTTGTAATCGTCGTGTCTAGAGCTCCTCGACTCCCGACTATGCTTTAATAAGTGCCTGGAATCTTTCTCATACTCTCGATCTTTCGAGCTTCTGTACTCCCTTTTGCTACTTTCATGTTTGGACCTTTCTTTTTTACTTCTATGTGCATCTTCACTTAAGCGAGAACTATGTTGAGATCTTTCCTGAGCCGCTTGGTTGCTGTTAAGATTCGATGAAAGCCGCGCGTTGCCATCCTTTCGCGTTGCTTCGAAACGAAATCGTCGTCCATCGTCACTGTCCTGGCTCTCGGAGTCAGAATCCATTGTCGTCATAATTTAATTATTCGCTGAAATTACGACAAACCAATCAGTCACCACCTTTACATGAAATGAACTGCTGTGTGAAGATTAGTTTCCTGCTCCGTCTGTCGGTTTCACTGTTACACAACGGCCGTCCGTGAATTCCTTCGTTTGGTCATGACAGTGTACGGAAAGAATATCTATATACAACTTGGCTAACAAATGCATTTTATTTATGTCATCATTTATATGACAGAGTTAAAGTACAACGACATCGAAGATGATTACTGTATTCGTTTGCCGGCATCTTTTGGCTCTGAGTCCTTTTTCACAACTGTCGTTATAATTTTCTCAAACTTATCCTTCCCAGGAAGGATCTGTTTATCTGCATTTACCACAAACATTTTTTTTATTTTAGCTCCACCATATTTAATAGACTTCATTAATCCAGCGGTAACGATCCCCTTTACACTCTGTGTTACGCTAGACCGTAGCACGATGCTTTTTAAGCATTCTTCCAATATTTGACTACATTCAGGATCATACGCTATTGCTCTCAGGCAATCTTCGGTATCCTTTAACCTACGGCTGCCCGACCATATTTTAACTAATTTAACTTGGGGTATCCTGGGCAAGTGATTTAAATGGTATATCTTAGTAGCTGGACTTGTATCTTGCTGACAAGTGGCTGTTATATCAGTTGGAATATCGATATATTCTTCAAAATGGGTCAAAATTGGTTTATACACTTTTCTAAATTGCAATAACTGTGGTATAACGATATTATTTACTTTGTCTTTGTTCTCGCCGAATATCATTCGAAAGTCGCCGTTATAAGACAAACCCGCAATGGTTTTGTAAAAGTCAAGTTCTTGAAAGTTATCCGGAAGTAACAATAGAGCGGCATGTACAGCCGAATGAAGGTTCTGCACCAATGCAGTGTGCAGCTGAGAGTTTTCCTTCGGCTCTATTACTACTTTGACAGGCTTATGCAATCTTCCAGCTAGATACAGATCATTCCAATCCAACAAGTCCTCTACCAAGGACACCTCTGAAATTACTCCATATTTAATCTTTTGTCCTTCGGCTGTATCGATTAGAGTATTATAATAGATCTTGGCTCCCCATTGTTCTTGTACCTTCGCAATGGCTTTGGGCCCGAGAAATTTCATTGGCTGTGCGTAATGTCTTGGATTTAGCATTTGATTCTCCGCGTGCCAAGCTTCCGCGTTCGACACAACAAACACAAGATCCAGCATGCTGGCTTGGTTATTCATTTGCTTGAACGCGCCTGAGCCATAGGCGAAACAAAATTTCATTTGACGTGGAAATTCGCTAAGTATCTGTTTGAATGCATGACTCTCTACGACTCTCAACGCCATTGCGCAACCTCTCTAAGTGTAGCAACAAAAATTCAGTTTGTTACAAGTGTACCGCTTAGAAAACAGCAGCTAAACCCAGCCTCTTTCCACTGGAGAAAAATACGAGTATTCAAGAACAATTCCTCCCTTTGATGCTGAGTGAGATCAATTTTCGTGTCTTACAGCTACATCGAAATGCCGCGAGAAAGATTGTGTTTCGAACAATACCATAGATAAGCAGCAGCAGTGTCTCTTCTTGTTTGATAAAGGGCCCAGCAGATTCAGCGCATAACTTTAGCAGAGTGTCCTAGCGGAATGTACCCTCAATGAGTTTCCACTCCTCATGTAACCTAAAATCATTACGTATCTTGTAGCGCCACACCATACCTGCCAGTGTAATTCTTTCTTTGCGTCAGAAAGTCGTGCTCTAGAAAATCGAAACCCACAGGCTTTTAGATATAATACAAACAGACGGCTCACTAGCAGACTCCCAACATGTCAATGTGGCTGGTTCTGCGCTTCATTCCAGTGAATGGTTCCGTGCTGTTCTCAGCTGAAGAACCTGAAGAACGTACCCATCGTTGCCGACACGATTGACACGAATCTGTAGATGTATATGTATGATTAAGGTTGAGTTAGGTCGATCTATCGATATATATATATAGCACTCGATCGAGCCTGCACTAAAGGAGCGTTTTCATACAACGCTTCATTGCTAGAGTGTGAGTCACGCGATTTGTTACACTTTCCGCCGCTTGTTTTACAATACGCTGCTAGTTCGAAGTTTGCAGTTTTCTTTACCGGGCGTCGGTAAACGTCATTGAAATCATATTTCGGGGTCGGAACGAAAGATGGTCAAATTCTGTCTTTGCATCGATCCACACATGGGTCATATTTCGCCTGCAACGTTGCGTGGAATGTTGCAATAACTTTTGTATTTTTTGAAAACATTCTTTTTTGAGTTGTGCAAACACACGCGGTATGATTTATTATACTGATTCGTCGAATAGTGTCGTTTTGTTGTACGCACTTTCATACAATTCAAAGCAAGCGTGACTTGCGTGTTGACCCAAATATGCTTTTCTCATGGGGTTGCACTATATAGCACTTCACAGCTATAGCATAAAAGCTGTGAAAGGTCCAATATGCTTTTTCTTCAGCAGCGAATTCAAACAGCGCTAGCTTTAAGCGTTTTACGTTCAAACCAAAAATTCCTATATTAAAACTAATATATAGCACTATTTTGACTCCGGTATCGAAGTGCTCCCATTCAAGCGCATAAGAAAAGCATATTGGGCTAATGTAAGTAGGTCAACACTAGCCTAGCTTGAGCTTTGTGTGAAAAGGAAACCTTCAAGGTTTGGATTGCAGCATCTCAACAACGTTATAACGGCAAAAAGCTTCGAATATCGGAATTTTACGTGGTAAACGGATAACGCTCCAAAGTCGCTCAGTGTTACGTAAATTCGCAGCTGCAGCATAACATGAGTTTTAGTGTATCGAATGAACAATACGGTTAAAGTCTGCATGCGTTGCACGAGCTCGCAGAAGGTTTGCCATATATGAACGCATTGAACGGCGGAAGCGTTGTATCGATTATTGCCTATCTGATATATTAACGATAAGGTGGCGCATTATTTCAGAGGCAGGCATGTCTTATATTACGAACTTATTAGACTTTGAACTATCCAACGGAAATGATCCATTCCGCGACTCTGGATGTTCGTAAATTGGCAATTTAATACGATGGTAATATAGAAAACTGCAAATAATCACCATCTTTACCGATTGGTTTTCAAACATTCGATAGTCCCGGCATCTACAGGCATTCAGATTGTAACCAATAATAGTTTATTATAATAACATAATAATCTAAAAGCAGCCTTTTAAGCGAACGTAATGAAAGACAATGCGTTATTGCGGAACATGTAATCTTTAGGATTAAAGAAAACCATATAGAATTCGAGATATCAGTCAGATTTGAGCGTGATGCGATTTCCATATTATGTCCACGGATATAGCAGCCGCTCTAGGTTTGAGTTAGAGCAGCAGATGTCGACACTCGCGGTGATAAAGCCCGACTGGCTAACCTTCCGCAGCTGGCAACCTATGGGACGTCATGGATGCAGAGGCAGACGTATGTGAGTTGTGCTCTATACGGTTAAATGCGTACACAAAGCTATCATCCGAGTGGGAAACATCAGCGTAGGCAGTCAGTGGCAGGAAAAAATGGCGGATGCCGAATTGGACATCGACAACCTGATACAAAGATTGCTGGAAGGTACGTGACAGGGGAGCGGTTCGTGTGAAAAAGAAAGTGCTTAGTTCTTCCTGAGATTCCTGGCTTCGGTTTGATCAACAGTATACCGAGAGGTTGCCTGAAATAACTCCTGAAAAAAGTCATGGTGCGGAGTCGTGCCGCGTACACCGAAGTATATATGTTTCTTTTCGGCCGAGACGAGAAGATCGAATCGTGTGCGTGCCACTTTTCCATGCTCGGCTCTCGTTACTCCTCTATCTTTGCCCTCGCGCTCCGAAAAAGTTCCAGCGATGTACTCGGAATCTGCATTTCCCATCGGATATGCGCCTCGGGTGCGCTGCGTAGCCCCGCATGGACGGAAGGAAAACACCGAAAAAAGCTATCGATCTTCCACTGTTGCAGTCATCGTAATTCACTAAGTGCTAGTCGCCGTGTTCCGATCTTGCCCCCTGCCTTTCGTTTGGTTCTGATAAGGGAAAACTATTTTCCTTTTGTTTTTTCTCTTTCTCATGCTGCATGTCCGGAACCGTGTGCGGTAAAGTATACCACTTGCAGAAAGAAAACCAAACCCAAGTTCAGAAGAAAGTCAAGCTAAAAGATATTTTCTCGTCTGATTTCACCGGTACG
The DNA here is from genome assembly GCA_910593735.2 of Ectemnius lituratus. Classification (NCBI taxonomy): domain Eukaryota; kingdom Metazoa; phylum Arthropoda; class Insecta; order Hymenoptera; family Crabronidae; genus Ectemnius; species Ectemnius lituratus. The sequence continues at coordinate 5,449,742 of OU343037.1, forward strand.
ATATCAACGAAACCACCCCACGTAGCTCTTTTGTTAATTTCTCGATTCCCATTTCTCTCTCTCTCTCTCTCTCTCTCTCTCTCTCTCTCTCTCTCTCTCTCTCTCTCTCTCTCTCTCATTCACTCACACACAGACACACACACTCTATCTCTATCTATCTATCTTTGTCTATCTCTATCTATCTATCTCTCTCTATCTCTATCTCTGTTTCTCTCCGTTGTCTCTCTACTCTACAACCGTATCATATGCTCCTTCCTGGAGTTTTTTCCTTGGTTACGCCTTGACTGCTTCCCAGTTGCGCGGACCGCAGCCAGTCATTCGCACATGAAAGCAATGTACTGGAAGTAGAATTAGACGTTTGCCGTTAATGCCTACGCAAGATGCGAAGGCGTTCAGCGGTATTGTGCATTTAAAGTCCCAAGCGCACTGCACGTTCTCGTCGTGAGTCGAAAGCGTCGCAAAGTTTTTGGAAAAAACCTTCAGATTCGGCCCTCCGGCAGATGTCTAGCGCGCGTGTTTGCTCTCTCAGCCTTTTTTGCAGCGAGCATTCTCTTTTTCCTCCCGTTTTCTTTTTCACCCCACGGACTCTCTTCCGACTTTCTCTCACCCATTCAATTCCGTCGGCTTCTCCTCTCCCTGCGTATATTAAGTCGCACACCCGCTTTGCGATGACAGAGTGCAGTAGCATATTGCTCTACTGACAATAGCTGCCGACCAGTTTATTCATTTGGAGTCTGACTGGCCCGTTCGTCCTGAGTACGGCGAGTGGAGTCTGCACGATGTTACACTGGCTTGTGTACCTTCGTTTAGCTACCGCATGCCCTTGCTACACACTATTTGTGAGTGTTCATTCGCAAGATCACTGGGCTTAACTTGGAATGGAACTGTGTATATGCTTCTCGCTCCCAGTCTTATGACCCTTTAACTATTGGTCGTCTATGTTTCTTTTCTCTTGTACCATTGCCATCGCTCCCGGCCGCTTTTCGCAATTCTTTTTGCATTCTGTAATAATAATTCCCGAGTATTTGTTGCCTGCTCGTCCCTTAAAGTATTCGTCCGGCGCTGCGGGGACTTCGAGATACGCTTAGGGAAGCACGCGTTGCATTTGCTTTATCGGGATTAGCCGGGTTCGATTTGGAGCGTTAAAAATACCACCGAAGGACGCTCTATTTTTGTGGAAATTTTACGCGAACCTAATGAAGTGTATTATTATATGCCATCGTGTAATGGGATTTATAGCCCCGGTGATATTAATACTTGGCTCTCAGCGCCGAAAATATGTCAAACTAATCATCCGTTTGGCACAATCTTTGCTGCAGCGCCGTTCTCCACCAAGCGCGCGCTGGCTAACTCGAAATTAGAGTTTTCTGGATATCCTGATGTAATAGAGCCTATGATGATGGTAATAGTTGTCGCTTTGTACGGGCGCTAAAAAATCTTTCTCTCTCGACAGAATATAATTGTGTCGATTCGTACAAGTTTCGTGTCGCCGTGTTTGTCCAGAGGTATTCGTATGATATTAATAGATCGTGCTATCGCCGCTCCGAATTTTGTAGATCGATCGTCTTGGTATTGTTAATATTGACCTTCGTAACTAGATCGTTGGAGCCTCGGTGCTAAGCAGATTTTCGATGCCAGTATCGACGGTTTAACCCTGTCGTGATTTTCCTTTCAGTTATAAATAATAATTCCGTGAAAGTCGTGCACATTTATACGATGCCATCATGGTACAATGAAGTCTCGGATTTCCCCGATAAACTGTATCAACAGATATTTTTCTGGCCGTCAAAGTCTCGTGCGAACTGTGGATAGAAGTTTTTGAAACAAAAATTTATTATAAATCATGACAAAATGTTCCAGCAATTGAACATTTACGTCCCGAAATCTTGAAACCTATTATTATTTTTAGATACGTGTATTTTCTCTTCTTTGTATGTTTATCTGTATTGTGATGTCCGAAAAGCCCATGATCTTCCGATGCTTTTACTATTTCTTTTCAAATTTTCTTTTCTTTCTATATTTTCTATCTTTCGTCTTTCGTAACGTGTCTCTTGTGTGGCAAATTTCAATAAGAAAGTAAAGAGTTTTGCAAAATAGGAGATATAGTAGAACATTATAGACATCCTGTAAAGTGGTCGTATTATGTTCCTCGAAAAATGACAAACGATAACTGTAACAAGCAATAGTTGGCAATACAAAATTGCGCAAAAATTCATATTTCTCGGTGTAGTGAAAGAGTTACGTTAACGACGACACGTGACTATCTGGCACAGAGTTTTTGTTTTTGAATGATTGCCAGTTGATGCTGGCAATCCTTGTCATAATCCGGTAATAATCTGGATCCACCTTGTCCCTTGGAAGCATCATGAGTACATCGTGTCTTGATATACCTTTTATCCGCCCACCTACGTGATACAAGCAACACTATAGCAAATCTTCATTACCCCTCGGAAATGAAGAATAAGAGAAGCAACACTTTGCATGATTGATCTTCTGTCGCGAGTCACGATATATACAAGTGCACGTGAAAAGTTTGCTGACAGGAACTATACGCAATGATTTGAAGGCTAGAAAAGTAACGGGGCCGATTGATAAAGCCTATTATGTCTCTCTGTCGAAAACCTAGAGAGTCGTGAATACTTACAATAGCAAGCAGTTTCCTGGCGATATTAAGGAACTGATTGACAAACGCTGGAAGAATACAAGCGGTCCTAACAGCTGAATTCGCTGGCCTAAACGAATCGTATCATCCCTCTTTCTCCGAAGTGCTAACTGAGAATTGCCAGAGCAGCGCGTCTCAACCGTAGAGTTTGCGAGTGTCCCCTTGCTAGCCTTCAATTCTTAGAGTGCGAGAGGAGAATATAATGGACTAAAAGCCCCCCGATTCCCTTTTCCAACGCAGTGCGAGGATGTCGTCCAGGAAAGACCGTTGTTATGACCGAGGGCGAAGTGCGTGGGCTTTGCATCAAATCGAGAGAGATTTTTCTACAGCAACCTATCCTCCTCGAGCTGGAAGCGCCGCTTAAGATCTGCGGGGACATCCACGGACAGTATACCGATTTATTGCGGCTATTCGAATACGGAGGCTTCCCACCGGAAGCGAACTACCTGTTCCTCGGAGATTATGTCGACCGGGGGAAGCAGTCTCTGGAGACGATATGCTTGCTGCTCGCCTATAAGATCAAGTATCCCGAGAACTTTTTTCTGTTGCGTGGCAATCACGAGTGTGCGAGTATCAACAGGATATACGGCTTCTACGATGAGTGCAAGAGGCGATATAGCGTCAAACTATGGAAGACCTTTACGGACTGCTTTAACTGCTTGCCTATTGCGGCCGTTGTGGACGAGAAAATCTTCTGTTGCCATGGTGGATTGAGCCCAGATCTCCAGGTATGTATTTTTAACTGACTTCGAAAAGGAGCCGCTTCTTAATTCGTCCCGGATACTTTTTCTTTTAATGTTGTTCAACGATAGCTTTGCAGCCGATCGACCGGTCCGTATGAAACCTTTTCTATCTTGTACAGGAAGCTTTCAGAATGCTCGCGTTATGAAATCTTTTCGAATTTATTTAACATAACTCACTGTTATCGCAAAATGATGGAGAACGGTGGAGTTCTTTGCAAACCAAATTTATACATTAAAAACAGTAAAAGGAAGTATTTAAAAAATACGAGCTAATATTGAAAATGGGTGACGCAAAAGTACGATAAAACGTATAAAACATTTTCCGTCTTATTTATACTTACTAAATATATCTCGTTTTGGAGGCGGTGCAAGATGAATTCGATACTGTTATTAAATGAATCCAAACTTAGTAATATCACATCATCAAGACATGATAGAGTTTCTAATATTAATGCGCCCCTTCCGCAAAGAGACATATTTAGTAAGTATAAATAAGGGGAAAATTATTCTGCACTTTTTAGCGTATTTTTGTCCCATCTATTTTCGAAGTCGGTTCACATTTTGTTCCTTTTCTGTTAGAGTAACGGTTATATCGGTCATATTATAAGTTTTCTACAATACAGCATATTTAATGGATTTTCCATAATTCAGTCGAATAAAATTACGATCGTAACCGACGGGGATTATGAATATCATATGGTACGACCTTTACATTGCTCATTCAATGTTCATTGAGACGCAACGGCTTTCCGCATGGGAAGTAGTAGGTGCTACCGCTGGGAGCACAAAAGCGCTCTTACGTGCGTGGAATCGATGCAAAACACGTAACTGCTAAAGAGTATGCCGCAACAAGTTTACACGGACACACGCGCGCGCGCGCGCGCACGCAGATTATTTATAGATACGAGGTGTAACCTGTTCGCAGTATGATAATATATTTTGCATCAGTTCTATGCGTTTGAAACCATTCAAACGAATCCTTATCTTATGATAGCTGCCACCAACCTTGTTAAACTCGATGTCAAATTTTTAAGCTCCGATCCTGTTGCTACGAAACTAGTTTAATTAAAGAACAGTTTAACATAAGGTCTTTCCTACTTGCTTTTATACTAATATTTATACTAATATAATATAAAAATGCCGAATCTTTATTAGGACGTGAAAGGTAAATTTCGAAATAATTGAACAAATTCGAAAAATTCATTCCATATGTAGAAACTTTCTCCTTCTCGCGTAACATATGTTATGCATGATATCGTTATATATCAGTATAGTATAAAGTACAACTATCATAGGTTTTGAAGTATACATTAGTATAGATAGTTTAACAGTCCTGTTCTTATGTTTACACTCAAGAAAATTTTATGATCATAATATCTTTTGCATAAACGATAACATCATTGAAACAGTTTAAAAAAGTCTTAAACAATGGTGGAATAATACATTATTCTTTAAATTAAATCACTGTAGTTAGGTAGAACAGCTTGTTTATTATATTTATTGAAAGAGCAAAAAGACATTATAACATGAATTTAGTCTGATTACTGGTTCATTGTAATAATACCTATTTTTAATGTCTGTTTAACAGTGTATGGAGCAAATTAAACGAATTATGCGTCCAACTGATGTACCTGACACTGGTCTGTTATGCGACTTGCTGTGGTCTGATCCGGATAAGGATGTACAGGTATGCTAACCTCTCTTTATATATTTCGCATTATGTATATTTTTGATCTGACCTACCTTTGCGTTTCAGGGATGGGGTGAGAATGACAGAGGAGTTTCGTTTACGTTTGGCCCAGACATAGTATCAAAGTTCTTGAACCGCCACGACATGGATTTAATATGCAGAGCACACCAAGTCGTGGAAGATGGATACGAGTTCTTTGCAAAACGGCAGCTGGTCACTCTGTTCTCCGCGCCGAATTACTGCGGGGAATTTGACAATGCCGGTGGGATGATGAGTGTAGATGAAACTTTAATGTGTAGTTTTCAGGCAAGTCTTATTTTCTCTGTTTAATCGTCTTTCTGATTATTATGTAAAGAATTTAGGAGACACTCGACAGGTCCGCTATCATATTCGTGTGCGTTTGTTAGATTTTGAAGCCTTCGGAGAAAAAAGCCAAGTACCAATACGCGGGAATGAACACTGCTCAAGGCGGAAGGCCTTCCACACCACAAAGGAATCCAACCAAGAAGAAATGACAGCCCTGTGCGAAATTTGCACTGCAACAGATGCGGTTATACTTAATGGATCTACTATGTTAGGTAATTTAAAGCTCTATTTAAGGAAACTCATTCTACGAGTGCTTTGACCGAGCGTTGGTTGTCAAGAGAAGCAGCGGAAGAAGCGAAGCAGAATGAGTAGGATCCAGTCTGGTTGACCAGTATTGTCGATACGATACATATACATAGAGAGAATTGCGGAATATGTGACAGACACATCATGTGTGTTTACGTTTGTCGATAATTCTGGTGTTACCTGTTGAGTGTCTAATTTCCCTGAGATTGATTATTCTAAAGAGCAATCTTAACACGACTGATTAAAAGGCGACGTAGTCTATGCCAAACGCATGGAGAGTGCTTTCTATCGAAGTTACTTTGAAAGATTCTCATTATCCGAATCTTTTCATGTGTTTCAGCATGAAGACGTCAAGAGAAGTGTGTAAGATTACCTCTTCCTTGATTACACCTTACTAAGATAAGTAATATAATATTTCAATGCGACTTTTCTTTTCATCATCAATCCGAGTGAGGAGCACTCGTAAACTTTCTGGAAAAATCATTTACATGTACTTTCCAGACATTTTATCGAACATTTTCGAGCACTGCGGCACCTTCATTTTAATTATTTATTGCTTTCATTGTTTTAGTCTTGAGTATAACTATTGCGTACATTTGGAACTATTCTTACTCCTGTTGTGATCATCATCATTGCTTCGCAGCTAATTTAATTATCATTCTTTCAAGAAAATGCGCTGAGTATGTATATAGATATATATTTTCATTCCTTTTTCCATTTTCCTATAAGCTGTATTTGAAATAGGTTGAAATATACTTTAGCCTCAGTATTCATTTATCATAAACAATTGCACGTTCTAAGATATATTACAGGAATGCTAGACTCTTTGTTTCACCAAGAACAGAAGTTGTTAGGAACGGTAAATCAGTATTTTTCAAAGGATGCTTCTGCGCTGAGTACTGTAATCATTTTGAAGGATAGAACATTCTACAGAAGGGAACTAATCGACAGAAATCTTATTTAAGACACATTGTTTGAAAACACTTGTGAACCGACTGTCTGAAAGATCACGAATCTCACCGATTCAGTTGCTTTAAGCTCGAGGTCAGCCAAATGTAGAAAAAAAAAACACCAACTCTCTCCTGATTGTGGACAGACTTAGGCATGCAACAGTCGTAAGAAATGAGGATATTTCACTTTCAGACATTTTTATTCACGGATGCTTCGACGAATGAAGCGTAAATTCGAGAGCTTTCTACGATTACGAATTTTTCTTTTGAAACGCATTGGGTGCAATAATACCAATTACTGATTGCAATAACATAAATATATTTATACCTGCAAGGCCGAGGTATGCATGCATTTTCTTTTGCTCAAACGAGATCAGGAAGAATGCGTTTGTTTCGTTGACCCAGTGTAACTGGTATCCGCCAAAACTGTGTACCCCTTACGCATCATTCTCTTTATTTATTACTTTTCTCTACGCTACGTAACAATCTACCGAAGTATCTTGTATCGTTAAATGTAATCTGTATAGAACGCGCGAGGCTTATTTCTGGCTAGGTTGACGAGCGTCGATTCTACAGCTTATACTTATATCAAATAACAGAAAATAACATTATTTTAGAACGTTCCGTGAACTGTGACCGTCTCATGAAGTATACACTACCGAACGGTTTTGTGATTAAAGCGTGAAAGGACACTGTAGATCCTCTATTATCTGAAAGTGAAATGGCATGTCTTTGCGAAGAAAAAGATAAAGTGACATGACTAGCACGTTTGGGATTATTGATTGTTTACATTGGTTCATGTTGTTATGCATTTCATTTATGCAACTGTCATCGGTTTGCTGGTGCAGGAGGACGGCGGGGGGAAAAAAGGGCGGGTCGGGGGTATAATTGCTATGTTCCCCTTTATGGGTTCACTTCTCACGAGATTGGGATGCTGCCGTGCATCATCGAACTGCGAGAATGTTAACGACGATGTTATAAACAAAGTTTACGTGCTTGTAAACGTAAGTTGACTCGATATCTTCCGCAAAAGGTGGTTGAGATAGATAATTTTGAGACGCACGCGGCCTGATCCGCAGGATTATTTAATCTCTTAGGTTTCCGAGCCCTCTTATTTACTTGTCAGTAAAAGCGAAATTGTAAAGAAAGCGGTTGTGATCCCTCGATATGCGTTTTGTCGAAATTCATATATTATATAAAGATATTATACTTGTAAAAAAAAACAATCGGCTCGGTCGTGATTCGAAGTGTACTAAAACTTCATTAAAATTTTCGAAAAAAAGAAGCATCGAGATGCGACTCGAAGAGTTAAGATCGTTGCGGTAATTGTTATAATGATGGAATCACGATGGAGCGCATCATTTAATGACATCCTCAAGATGTAAAACTTTCAGATAATAAACATGCGTATTGTTGTACAAACCTGCTGTGTTGCCACACGATTCTTCCAAGAGCAAAGTATACTGCTGACGGTGAATTTTACCTTGGGTTTTCGGAGTATACTTTCGAACAATCAAGTGTTATAGGTTTCTCAGTATAAAGAATAATCTTCTATTAAAATTTTGGCAGTGTTTATTTTATTCGTTGACAGTTCGGATGAAGTAATATAATAAGTTGTGATGACCATACATGTTAATAAATAGAGCTCTGTGGGCAGTACGCTTTGCGAGAATAAAAGAAATACAGAAGAAAAGTCCGATTTTTTAGAATGCGACCATGATTTCTTCCACAACTGTTTTTCAATACTTCGCTTTTCGGTGTTTTATGCATGTTTTTTTTTGGTTTTCGTTCGCTTAATGCGTTCCATTCAGGGCGATAGTGTCTTCAATAGGCGTGTGCTGAAAAGAAACAGATCGGTTAAATATCGTGAGCAATAAGAGTCGTTAGAGATGAAACGAGAAGTGTGTAATATCAAGGCATCGAGAGTCTCGATATCTAATTACAGAAACTCCTGCATACGAGGAATATCGCCTTCAATGTTTCACGCGTCTTTGGAAAATTATTGAATGAAATCTGACTAGAAAAGGAGCTATACCGGACTCTCTACGCCTCAGTGAACGATGTGGAGAATGTTTCAACACTGTTAGTAATCCCCAAAAAGGATTACACTGTACACAAAAACGGTGATAGAGATGTGATCGCTGCAAAAAATGAGAAATCTTGGTTGCCCATTGACGTAGCATGCTGAATCGGACACACATTAAGTACTTAGTGACATAGGTTGCAAACAAAAACTATCAATAAATTGTAGAAAATATGCCCTTTAGAAGAGTGGTGATTTGTTATTCTCTCCGAGTAGTTCCCATTTGCGCATGAACTTTTCGGGTCGTTGTTGTATCTGTACACGTTGATATTATTAGTCAAATGAAACGTATGTAGGAAACAGCGATTTCAGGACAGTTGGACGCCACAACTTCAGCTTTGGATGATGCGCTTTCCGATGGCTTTGAGTTCGTTCTAGACGTCGATGACTTATAACATGTGTTATGCGATGACATTGCAAATGATGGAATATTGATCAGGGGAAAATTGCAGGATACAAAATTGCATTTACGATATCAATCTCAATTGATTATCTCCGCATGGTGGACAAAAATATTCAGCATACTTTAAGGGCTCGCTGGCTGACAATCGCGAAAATACATTAAAAATAGGACCAAAATGAGGAAGCCAATGTTTCTAGTCCTTCGAAACTTTGGCACATTGGATCTGGAAAGTGTAGAAAAATTGGCAGTGCGTATATTTGTATGGCAAGGACGTTAACTCAACACTAAACGTACCACGACCAATCAAATCACAATCAAAATCACAATTATTGTGAAAATTTAAATTTAAATTTAAGTATAAAAAAATGTAATCAGAAAGGTATGACTTTGATTTCATAATTGGTCATTTGACGTTCAGTGTTAATACGAATCAGGGTACCCATTGCAAGGAGCGTGATTGTTTATACACAGATCCATAAATCACTTAAAAGGTAGCGACTGGTGATTGTAAGACAATCGCTGGTATACATGTACTTAGTTCTTCCCATTAAATTAGTTGATTACACTTTCGCGCTAGATAAGTAACGCGATGATTTGGATGGTACGGTTGATTTAGTTAGGAACCTTGACGTTCGACGAGAAACTTATGTGTTCCAATGAACTGTTCTTCGTCGGGGGTGGCCGAATCAGTCTGAGTTTTGTTACGTCTGGTTGCAAGTTAATAACAAAGACGTGATATTGTGATTGTAATGTGGCCGGGGGGCTATTTACAGTGGCATTTTGGTTGTTGCCTCTCCTGATTATTATTGAATTTATTAACGATAAAAGGGGGGATACGTGTAAGGGACAGTTATACTTGGCCATCTTAATCCTATCGCTCACTTTCTGTCTTAGTATGCGGTACGTTTATTGTACCACGGGCGGGTAAACTGATATCGTGGAACTGGCTGCGAATAATAGACGTATAACGATCCTGAAACGACAGACATTCAAGTTCTTTATCAATATGTGTCCTGTGTGACATTGATTTTGTGCAATACCGAAGATCATTTGTGTCGGAAATTGGGATATTTTGGGATATTTTTTCTCTTCCAAAGTCACGTCATAATTCGTCAGTAGAAAGTCTTATCGACACGTCAATCGACCTACGCGTATTTATTGAAGTATCTTAATTAAAATGCAGGGAATGCAATATTTTTATATTTATGAGATTGATAGAATGAAACTGTGAAAGTTTGTTCCCAACGATGCTGATTAAAAGTAAAGAAAATTAGAGCTTATGTTGCAAATCTGAAATGCATTAATGCGAAAATACTTTCTATATAGCTTAACATATCGGAAGATTTCGGCTGTTTAATTAGCACTAATCGTGGTTGAAATAATTCGTGCAGTGCGATTTAACTTGACTTAAATCATAATACAAATAGTCGAAGTCATACATTTTTCGAATCGAAATATTTCGATGTATTACATAAACCAATAAGATCCCAAACAAATCATGCAATTCACTTATACAACTTACTGTATCTGACACTTATTAATCATTTAATTATGACTAAATCATCATAAAAATATTCAATGCACTTTGTACTCAAAATATTTCGATACTTCTGTTACAAAAACCGAAATAAGTAGATACACGGAATTCCTTCGGATTTGTAACTGAGACCACTTTGATAATCACCGGCGAGCTCGTTTACCGTCGCTATCGATTACATATAATGAAATATTAAATGAGAGTTACGTACCGAATGGCCTGAATGGATGTCGGCTCCACAAGTAGCTGCGTTTAACTGGGCTAAGATAACTATCTCTCAGATAGAAGGGGGTACTGTGCTGGGCGTAACTCGGAATATAGGGCGCGTAGCTCGGATACCACCATGGGTCCCTCGTGAAAGCACTGATGGGTGCCGATGGTGACGGATCCAGGAGGTCGAACAAGGGCTTCCTGCGAAGCAGCGAGCTTGCCGACGGGAAGATATCGTCGTTCAGCAAGTTTCCTACGGGAAAGAATAAATCGAGTCTATGAAATTCTGTTCTCCTCGCGAAGTCTTCTATTTGCAGCACTTTAAAGCAATCGTGCATGTTCAGCTTTGTTATGAATTTTTTGTTACTGTTTCTTTAAAATATTATTGTAAATATTGTACAGTACTTTGGTAAATATTATATTGTTTTTTGTTTGGCTTCATTGTAATTAATAAACTTGTCTCAGCGTATTTTATTGTTTAATAGAAGAATCTTGGATAATGTTACGATGTTAAATAATTTTTTACTATAATTTCAAGTACACTGGATTCGGAAAGCCTTAAAGTGGCCACACATGGTACAACAACCCTTCGCTGTTTCGTTACTTCCGGTGCTCGTTATAGCAGTTATTATTTTAAAATAGATAGTTAGAGAAATGAATTATCCAATAGATAAATAATAGAATAATCATTATGGTTGGTTAGTAATAGTTAATTATTAATTAGTAATAATAGAATTATATAAAGCAAGATATTAGTAATGATTATAGCGAGTATGAATGAAGTCGAGCACTCACCGTGGATATCGAACAAACGCTTAGTGCTGAGGGGTGGGCTTATATGCCGAGCAAGAAGCGGCGCTCTGCTCGGATAAAGCCTGTCGATATTAGCCAAACGGTTCAGATGATCGGTCCAAGCCTTCTCCGGATCGAATGGTTTCGCTGTGTTGTGGCGAATTTTTATGAGAAACGATGAAACAAAAATGTTCAACATGCGTTATTCTTCCGTCCTTATTCTATCACGAGTACTAATTAACTGGACGAACGCATTACGCCACCTGTACAAGAGTACTCTTTGAGTATAATTGAGAATAATTGCCGAGAATAATTGCCGAGTTCTCTCTTGCCAGGTGTTAAAGCGTTCGCCAGTGTTCTATGTAAAAGTGCATATGTGTAAATTCTATTGATGTAGCCAGGAAGATCTTTGCGAGCCGACAGCTGGCATTGCGTTCCTTTTGCCATTCCGCTATTTGAAACTCGAGAACTATATCGATTCGCGGATCGCTGGTATTGAAATCCCCGCATGCGCAATGTCAAGAGGAACGGATCGTTCCTTGCTACCACAAATCGCAATCCAACCTATACACAATGTGCCAAAGAGCAAAAATGTTTCGGGACTAACAGCAAAATGCCGTTTGCGAAGAATGAAGGAAAGTATAATGCTGGATGAATTGGTGGACGCGTGAGTCCAAGGTTGTCAAAGCTTCCGATTTCAGTTGCAATCGCAGACTCAGAGCTTTCTCGCGGCTTTCGAGAGCGAGTGTGCCCGAGAAGAAGAAAGACGGGTAGTTGTCCGTATTGTTTTTCTCCCCGCCGAAACATCCAAAGTATTCACACAGTCGTTTTTTTATGTGTTTTAGTGGTTAATGATGAGCGAATGAGTGACTCGATCGGCGGTAGGCGTTAATTAAATATCGGTCAGGCATTTCGCCGATCAATGTTTAATTAACGCATATGTCACGATTGCATCGGAAGATGCATTTCTCAATTTCGATTATTGTGCGATTTTATGTAAGAGACACTGAAATCATGATTTGCTGATTAGGCGACGAAATATAGTGCACTGATTGCGCAAGCTTATGCGATGGTCATTGGTTTCGAATCTTTCTCACGACAATGTTTCTCGAATCTGCCACATGAGACATTTTTTCTCTTCCATTCCCTCTTGCGTTAGATTTGCGAAGATTACAGCGTTTATGGTGCTTTTGTTTAACGGGAGACACTCAAGCTTTCGACGGAAGGTGTGTTCCCATAAAGACAGTTCGTACATACACTGCATGCGGTAAGTGTTAATGACATAGTTGTTCACATACAGTGACTCTGAAATATATTCGAACATTAGTGTATGTTAATGTTATGACTTAATATTTCAGATGTTTATAAACCAGCCGTCTTGGTTATGTTTTCTAGCTTTTAAAATCAAAATAGTTTCACTATAAAATATTGAAATAATATGTATATAATCATGATTAATATTATAATTTTTTGTTGTATATTGGCTTGAAAATCAAGCATTACGTTCTTCATCAATTGTTACTATGTACGTTTTTTAAAAAAAATTATATAGCAATTAACACAAATAAGTCAATTATTGTTGCGAAATATATCAAAACGATCTGTTTAGAAACAAGAGAAATATTCAATGATAACATTAGACATACCTTATATTTTAGACCGAATATTTTTAGAAGTCACTGTACAGAGTGATTCACTTTCCTTTGAATCAGCACTGTAGTACTCCACTTTTAGCCAGACATTTAGGTATTTTATATTATGTTCATTATAGTACATATATAATAAAATATAATATTACATATAATGTACAGAATGTAGAAAAGGTTTGGAAAAAATAAGTGGATCATTGAAACCACTTAACAATTAGGGAAATTAAGGAAAAATGGGTCGATAATTAAAACCATTAGATAATTATGGAAAGAAGGAAAATTAATGAAATATAAGTGGATAATAAATATTACTAAATAATTCATAGTTATCATTACAGCAGTGTGTAGTCAACAATAGTGATCCAAAGGCAACTGAATCACCCTGTACACACATAAATTTAGTGTTTGGTCTAATTCGTGCGCGCTTCTAATCCTTCAACAGCGTTCAACTTACATCACTTGTAGCGTAAAGCTCCGTTTATATTTATAAACATTGAACGTAGCGTGACAGACACGACAAATATTCTTTAATATAAAATATATGATCGTATTATTATTGTTTTTGTTCTTTAAAATTCACGATCATTCAGTACTCCCAATATTGTTAACGATTGTCCTAGTAACCAAACTTAAAAGTTTCATACTGAAGTTTAGTATTAAATTCCTACGTCTAATAGTTCGTTTCGGTTTTTATTGTCAAAAATGACCAAAAAATGATGACGTTAAATGAATGTACACCCTTAAGAAATATTTGACACGTCTGCCACGCCAAGCTCGATGCTTGCAAACATAAATAGACCTTTAAAAGCATTGTAGCACAATGTTTTCACAAAACTGACTGCTACTCGAAAGGATATGCGAGGATATTAAGCCGTGCGTGTTCTCTCCTAAATACTCTCAACGAACTGCGAACGGCAAAGTGTTCGCGGACCGGACATCGCGCCAAAAAACACCAGCGTTTCCACAAAAAATAAGAGCAGCATGACGTCACGAAAGGTTGGAGAAGCATACTAACCTGGTGGAAAAAGCCGCCTGCAAAAATCGTGCTCCCTTAGCGGAGAGATGTCGGAAAAAAGCTGCAGCGGTAAACAGAGTTTCGGAATGCCGGGAAAAAGGGACATCCCTGAATCGGAAGGCTCAATTGTTACTCTACGTGAATTACCAATTAGTTGATCCAACTTCTTACGGCAAAAGTGCTACAATTCTCCTTACTTTTCCTCTCGCATACCAATTTCGTGATTGTGAGCTCGAGTCTGGCGTTAATTTGTTGCATGCTCACATTCCTCCGGCCAAGTTAACATTTTCGTTCTGTTTGGATTTGGTTGCTTATCGGTTTTAAATACACAGTTATCCTAGTGGGAATTACCTTCCCGTATTATTGGACGTTCGTCCTTTTCACAGGTCTGCTTAACATACTCACGAATTAGCAATCGTTAATTTATGCATACTGAAGAAGTACTGCAGGAAGGCTAAGGGTGTCCGATAGGTGGATACGAGTTTACTAAAGCTAAAGGACTCTTAGGAGGGGTGAGTTGGACTAGGGTGAAAAGTAAACATGCCATACATCCCAAAAAAGATAGAAATTTCTGGAGTCTTTGTTCTTAATTAATTTGTATCTCAAGATTTGGCTGGTTAGTGAAGAATTCTCGGCCAGGGGTGCACATTATTGTATACCAGCAGGTGGATTAGAAGGGACTTTCGCCATTTGTTTCCCCAACTACTTTGCGATTAGTAGCATAAACTGCATTTGTCGCATCGTAAACTTGATCTCGTCATGAAAGTTGAAAGCACGGATTACAACGCGAAGAAGCCTTGAGAAACAATTTCCAGCTTTTTCAAGTGTGGCAAGTGCAGGTTCATCCTTTTTTTCGTTCTTTCAAAACTTTTACTGTCTTCTCCCATTTGTTCGCAGGCTCTGTCGTTCTGTTAACTTGTCCAATTCATGTTCATTACTTTTGTCCTACATTACTTTTATATTTAAATATGTGTGCTTTTGTTCTTCGAGAGTCTGTCGTCAGTAGCAGTTGGTTGCATTCTTGTTTCTCTGTTGTTATATCCTGTTGTGTAAAAGCGTGGAGATTCCAAAAAAGCGGAATATTTGGGATTTATCGGGCCAATGATTCCGTGGTCGATCCTCGAGCGCGCTCAAAAGTGTAACAACTCTGTCGAAAATAATGGCACAAAGTGGGAACTGAACAACCTGACATCCTGTCGTGTGTCCACACACCTATCATCTACAAAACTTGTATCAATTTTCGGTCAGCTTTCGTATACTTCTGATCTCCTAAGAATCTTGAATTAGTTTACGTATCGTTTACACCGGCGAAGCTTTATTATTATTAAAAGAGAACAGACACTTAAAATGACTGAATTATTAATGAAAATAAAGAAACACGCGATGATTTGCAGGGTGTCGGAGAGGTTAGGTTAACGGGACGGGCTGCTTCCGACGGTAATTGCAAGATCGATTAGTAGTCCTTCCTTCGTATGCAATGACGAATTCGGACGCGGGTGGTAAGTGCATTGTTTTCCTGCAGTTGCCATTTTCGATTGATTTGTTGCCGTTTAAGGCCACTCAAATCGACGAGATCATTCAGTATGCGCCATTTGTTGGGTCTAGTGCCTGGAAAGAAATGGAAGATGAGAGCGCCGTGTAATCGGCAGCTTTCCCTTCTACGTGGTGTACGGTGCGGGACTTTTTCTACAGACAATCGAGAGGACTACACCTTGGAAGGCGTGCGATGATACGAGAGTTGTGTGATCCATGATCGCTGTGCTGTGATCGATGATCGATGTTCCAACATGCGTGCCTCGATGTACGAGGTCGTCTACAGTTACCAATCAGTCCCACTGTGCTTCTCTTACTATCGTCATTTGCGTCCAAGTATCCATCAGTTAGTCTTTATTCACTGATTCTTCGTCTTATTATCGTCTCCACTAACTGTCAATCGGTCAATCGGTCAAGTCAATCGGTCTGACCAACACGACCGTTTTCTACTATTATCTTCCTAATACATGCTCTGCGCGCCAATTTTTCCGATCTACAGATCACTTCAGAGTGAATTGTACGTTCCAATCTTTGGGTCCAAGTTTCCAGCAGTTAAGCTTTTTTCACTGGTCCTTCGTCTTAATATCGTCTGGACTAACTGTCAATCGGTCAAGTATTATCCCGCACTGTTTGACCAACACCACCGTTTTTTTAACTATTATCTTTCTAATACATGCATTGCACGTCAATTTTTCGATCTATAGATCACTCCAGCGTGAGTAGTACGTTCCAGTCTTTGCATCCAAGTATCCAGCACTTAGCTTTATTCACTGATCCTCCGCTGTATTATCGTCTCGTCAATCGGTCATGTATCATCCTGCACTGTCTGACCAGTATAATCCTTTTCTACTATGGTCTTCCTAATACATGCTCTGTACATCAACTTTTACGATCTATAGATCATTCCAGAGTGAGTAGCATGTTCCAATCTTTCAGTCCAAATATCCAACAGTTAAGTTTTATTTCGTCTCTTTACCGTCTCGACTGTCAATTGGTCAAGTACTATCCTGCACTTTCTGATCAGTATGTCTGTTTCCCACTAACCTTCTCCTCCTAATACAGACCACTTTTCAGATAATCAGGTCTTTTAGATAATAAATCTCCCGTATTATTCGATTACGTTATAGCATGCAGTTTTCTCGTCTATGCCATTAATGGTGTTAAGTATCATTTAACTTCTTATTGCACTTCTGATTAGTCATAACGTGCATGGAAACGGTGGCATATCGAACTATCGAAAAATAGTAGATTCCTATATCGTAATAGCTGTAGCAATAAATTAACTAATCAAGTCATTCTTTCTGGAGCATAACTAGTCCGTAACTAATGACTCATTTCCAGGAAGATTGGTAAGAATGCTGATCGGCAGTCCCAGCCCGAATGAAGATGCGTCGTTATCAGTTACACGAGTTAATCTAATGATCTCAAACGAAGCATAGTTCAGCTCTATGGCGAAGCGCAATCGATTGATTTACGAGTCAAAGCTAAATTAATTCACTTATTCATTAAGATTAATCAGGGCTGAGCGAGATAGAGCCTAGTTCATCAGTGGATGTCAGGTTGATTCTATCTAGCAGTCGACCACGTGACAGTGACGTCCAATTCGGTCTCTGACTAGGAGCAGATTATATCTGATTTGGAGTGCCGGCTGGGTTTTCTACGTAGAGGAAGGGCAGATAGTCATCGACCCTCGCAAAAAAAGCATTCCCATTACCAGGCTTACGGGGTTATATTATTAATAGTAAACAGTATATATTGATATACTCATGGGTATGCAGATGGATGTTCTCATATAGCGACATATATTATAATAACTTAGATACAAAGATGTACGGAGTAATAATTAGTATTACACATGGTGGTATGGTATGCGCCTGTGTGCGTGAAAGTAGACAGGATTATTAATAACATGAGTCCAGAGTTAACTAACACCGTCTAATTAACATGTATGTCCGAGAGTGCATACAGATCGAGTAATCGGTGCGGGTGGGTGACACATAGTACATTGAGAGGGTGCTTCCAATAACTTCAGGGTCAGGATCGAGACTTTTGGTATGCTTGTCACCGAGTGAGTATACTAGTGTTACGTATACAGACAAAGGTGGCGCGGGCTTGTGCGTCTGACGGATTCTCCCGGTGGCGAAAGTGGCTCTAAAGTTCGAGGGTCGCTCCGAAGGGTGGCACTAGTGTGACATTAAGAAAGTTTCGCGTTTCGCCAGATCATCGTATTTTTTCTTCTCCCGAGATTATCGACGGACGCTAGAAGCACCGGATTACAGTTTTGATTGAAGGCTTATTTTCTATGATGACCCCGCGGCTAAATCCTTAAGAGTATACTACAACCTGATTGGTTCGTTCCGTGCCGTGCGTTTCGTTTTTCTTCTCTCGTTCGCACTTCAGCTTAGTGCTACGTTTACATGCTTGCGTGTGTGTGCTTGTTTGTGTGTAGGTCTCTGCGTCGTTTCAACTTCGAGGCGTATTAAACTTTCGCTTGTATTCGTTTTCGTGTATCTCGCGCGCTTTCGATTCGCATTCTCTTTTACGACGTGGCTTTTTTTTTACTCTCTTTGGATTTTTGCTCAGAGTCTCTTTAGTACGTACCAGGGACGAAGCGTTCTACGGGTTTGTATTGATGCGGATATATCTGCCTGGGCGAGTAGCCGTAGATCTCACGGTGGACCGGCAAGTACCTGCACAGAATCAGTTCAGTCATTATTCTTGTCATTGGGTGTACATAAGTAAGACAATTTTAAAGATAGCACGCATACAAGATGGAAAAAGATAACGAAATTAGACTTCCGGTTAAGGAAAAATACATTTTGTATGTTTAAATTAAGTGAGAACATTATTGTGCTATGCTGTATTGTATAAGAGTTTAAAATATATTCTAGGTTCAAATACTACAAAAATAAAGTGCTTGGATATCTGAAACACGAAGCTGAACTGAACTTTAATGCTCGATAATTACACTTGTATACAAACTTTAATATTCGTGCCTCATAATTATGTGTATTCTATTTGCCAGATTTAATTGAAACAATAATATGTGCTTGTAGTGGTTTTAAAGAGTTTTGGTCTTTTTTTTATAAATTATCTAGTAATTTTAATTATCCTATATTATTATACACATTATACATATATTTGATATGTGTATAATTACTAAATATCTGAATAGAATAGAGTACGACAATTCTGATACAAAGGTAAGTGAAATTTTAGTTCGTAAAAAATTAGTTGTAACATAATTCAAATACGAAAAATTATCATATAATTTCATAGACTTGTAAAGTTGGTGTCGATTGTAATTAGTTGGAGAAATGTTTGCACATACCTGTATCCAGGAACATTGATGCGGTCAGCGGCGTGAATGGGGTTTTCAAAGATAGATTTTCCGAAGGGCCATGTGGCACTGGAATGCAGCTCAGGGAAGTCCGAGCGGAAAATGCTGCGGGGCCTGTGCGTGTGTTCGGGTGCTCTCATGTCGTCGGTACCTAGTTTTAACAAGGCCAACCCAACATTATTCCATCAGAATTTTATTATTTAACGCGGTTTTTCCAAATAGCACACAACGTTTTAAAGACATCTTCTTTATGCGATTTGAACGTTTGTAGCTTTTACGACATTTGGAGGACGTTTAAAGATGTGCTACCGAAGATGTTTCAAAGATTTCCACATTTTTCATTTTTGAACCGTTTTTAATACGTTATCTTTACGTTTTTTACGTCCTCTTTGCGGTATTCTTAGAGTGTCGTAAAAACATTGAGAAAAAGACGTTTAACAACGTCCGAATTTTACACGAAGGTTTTAAAAATGTCTTTAATATACCGTTGTATGGTAATATGTAATTGCATATTCTTCCAATAATATGTACAATCTCTTTTAGAATTAATCTCTCTTCTAGAATTAATATTTTGGAATAAAGAAGTCCTATCATTCACACATTAAAGACGTATTTAAAGCCGCTTCTAAAACCGTCTTTTATATGTCTCTTTGGTTGTATTGTAAAAAGATATATCGGACGTTTGTCAAACACACGTGTAACGTTTTTGGGACATTGCCGGACATCCCAAAGACGATGCGAACATCCCTATTGGGCATTTTAAAGACGTTTTTAAAAGGTCATCGTGCTATCTGAGTTTTAAGCCGTATCTTTGTTGGACGAAGAATGGAGAAGTACTTAATTTTCTTCTTGTTGAATCTTTTTCCAATATTTGTATTTGTACTTTATCAATTTGTATACTATTGTCGACTTAGGAACATTACGCAATTTTTGTTGCTGACAACAGAATTATTAAGGAACTTTAAGGAATTGTTAGTAAGTTATGAAAGTTGATAATTTTTATAATTTTGTGCAGATATCAAAAACAAAATAGTAATCAAACTAGAATGAACAAATATCGCTATTGAATTGGTATTTTGTTTTCTCTATAATCGACTTACGAGAAAGAAATAGCAACTTTTAATGTTGACAGCAGAATATTAAGATGCTTTAACATATTTTTTCTAAAACAAACGAGAACTTTTGTGAAGGAGCACGAAATATTAAGATAAACGTTCACGTTCTTTCTCGAGTGCGGATTTAGCTTTTAACACTTTATCTATCGGAAGCCTATTAATAGGCTTCCTGATGCCAACGTTTATTGACCGGCAGCCTATTAATCGGCTTTTCGATTGCCAATGCTTATATCCTCGCTCAAGTGAGACAGTTGTTAGTGAGTGGCAACTTCAAGCATGACCAGTGAATAATGTGTTAAAATTATACCAATCATCCTTACCTTTTAAGGCGCGGACGTAGCTCTGCCAGAATTTGGCCTTCCTTGTGATCGGCTCGTTACGCCCAATCATATCGAGATTACTTCTAAATCGCGCGTCCATCTTGCCACTCTGTTACGCTGCACACTGCACTCGTTCGCTGAAGTCAAGAAATCAAACCAAAATGTCAGTTTTACTTTCCCTTTAGATTGTTGGATATTCCATTTCTGGCCACTTTAAAGAATTTTCCTTCAATTCCTTGATGTATAATATAAGATAAAAAACGTACATATATAAAAATGTCTTAACAAATCTTTTAAACTTAATTATGAAAAAAATCACAATTTAATCGGACGAGTTTTGTCTCATCATTCGTGAAAAATGTTTCAAACTTAGTTATTCAAAAAATCGAGTTTTTGCCGCAACATTTGTGGTAACACGATATTTTTCCATTAAACAATAAAATATAAAAGTAAACAATAACAGGAATCGGTGTCAACATAACTCAGGCTTAGAAAAGTTCATTAATTATAATCAAAGTAATTTCGATCTATCAGCAGAAATAAGACAGTGGCGACAAA
Source organism: Ectemnius lituratus (assembly GCA_910593735.2). Lineage (NCBI taxonomy): Eukaryota > Metazoa > Arthropoda > Insecta > Hymenoptera > Crabronidae > Ectemnius > Ectemnius lituratus. Next base: position 5,470,954 of record OU343037.1, read on the forward strand.
TGGTACATCCACCCTTCATCATTCCTTATGTCGGTCGACTATCACGCTAATATTATGGCGATCGTAAAAGTCATCGGCCAACCTATTAATGACTTATCGAATCTAATAATAGACGGCTGCCGTTACGAGAATACCCAGGACTCGAAACTCGAAATATGCCAAGCCCGATGAGGCTTTCCTGTATGTCTGAGCTGCCCTAAGTAATACGAACCGCAGGTATTATTTTCAACACAGCTATTATTGTCTTATCAGCCATTCTCGACATTACAGAAGGAAAAGCTAGCTTCATAGTCCACTACATACTAACTAGAGCAATGAGAGAGCCGGAGAATGCAGGGAGAGACTGTTTTATTACTCGCATTCCTAGCAATGCCAAATTTCTGCCGCAACTAACATGTAAAGGATTTATTCCGAACTAGTTATCCTAATCGACTTCATCTGTCATCATTTTATTTAAAGAATAATTAGACGTTGCAACTATCTTTTGCTAGAAAAATCTTCTAACAATGTAAATTTATAAATTATTTTTGGAACGTCTTGTATATGTAATAAATATTGCAATACTTTATAGTGTATTGCTTGCCTGGACAATAGATCTGTGCACAAGGGAAAATGATAGGTGAAATTAATTCTGTTATTCTTCAGTTAATCGCCAACATACAAGCATAAACACTGTCTTTTATATATATTAGTTAGGAATAAAGTGAAATACAAGTTGAAGATCCTGACTTGTATTCGAGTACTGAGATATATTTAATAATATTATTAAATCTTTAATATTATTCCTGACAACATGCATTGATTAGTGTGCCATAAATAATATTTAAGAATCCTCTGCTATTATGTAAACAATTAGTTGTTTTATGATTAGACAAACACAGGATGTTTAGTGCTTATCAGGTCAATTCTGGAATGCAGGTTCAGCATATTTGAGCATTCACTGGTTAAAAGGGGGTTGCATAAGAGCCGTCGGACAAATATAGCACTTTGCGTGGGCATCTGTGTTTTTTAACCTTGTCTCAATCGGGCGTGGTCCATTTTCCCAGGCTATTATTGCGCGAAGCATACACTCAACATTATTTCCATTACTCGCGTCTCAAACAAGCCGTTACAAATCGACTTCGAAGTACATCATTTAAGAACGTAAGCAGATTCGAAGATCAGAGTGAAATTTCGTGTCAAAGTTGAAATAAGAAAAAAGCTTTCCAATTTTCGGATTAAGCGGTGTCGGATTACAGGCGACGAAGCTTTCTCGTTGGGCAAATTCTACTCGGAGTTTTATGATTTCGGATTGGTGGGGGTGCGGCAGAGCCACCCAGTTGGATTTCGTTCGAATTTCGGTCCGATGACACATTCGATACGTAGGCATTCATGATTCAAAGACGCCTTGCCATATATAGTAATAGAAATAGAAGATACTTTGCAATAGTAATAAATCATTTTTATAATCAGTCGTTTTCCATACTAATAAATATTTGAATACATTTAAATGAATTCTAGAATCTCGAAATTGTCTATCAAAATGACTCGCTAGTAGTAATGTCAGTTGTAGTCAGACATTATGAGAAATAACGCGTAAACACGAGATGATACAAAATTCGAAAAGATCACCGAAGCAGTTGGATGGATGGAAAATTGCGTGCGAGCCACTTTCGTTTTCGAATCCCCGCCGCTATTACAAGTATCGCGATTGGCCGTCGCATTCCCCCGATCGGCCAATCGAGGAGTACGACACAAACGGTAGCATCGGCTTTTCTTTTTGTTGACGCAACGATGTCGCTAATTTTAGTTACTCGCCCCCGTCATACTCGCTCTGGATCGCCTCACCACTTTTGCACGTAATCCCGGCTCATTCCGATTAAAACCGAACGAAGGTCAACCCTAATACGAACCACCACAATTTTCCAACAAGCTTCTATTTATCTCAATTATTCCCAATAAATCACTACATTACTTATTAACAGTACAACAAATACTGATACCAATAACACTATTCTTTGTCCGTGAAATTAAAGTTTTACTTTCGTGTGCCTAGTTAAGAATAAACAACAGACTCTGTAAATATTTTCGATTATTATAACAAATCTTGCATTAGTAGTATTTGATTGAACAATTCTAGCGAATATCCGAACAAACAATTGTTCACAGTGGCAAAGTAAACGAATTTTACCAAAAGCTCGACTTCATTTTCCCGAAGCTACAATTCCACAATGAAGGTTGTCGAGTGTTCAATGTTTCTGCAAATAATTGTCTTATTTTGAAATGAAAGGAAGCAGCGGAGGGCGAACGAAGAGCGAAGGGGTTGCAGAATGACGCAAGAGTCCCGGATTTGCGTCGTTATATTTAGGCTGCCCGGGCCCGGCCCATTTTTAAACAGGTGGACATCTAAGCTCGCTAACCATCGTCGGCGGCCCTTCTCGAACCGGCTGTGACTTTGACCGATTTTCACGAGCTCCCATTGGACCACGAGCCAGTTTACTGGTGAAATGATAATGACCCATTAAACGCTTCCCCATTGACTGCCTCAATTGTCGAGTGAATTCAAGGAAAGCTCGTTTTAGCTTTGCTAGAGTTAAACTGTTGTTTGACCCGGTTTTTCTGAAACGATAATCCTGTAATACGAAATGACTTTTTGAAAATGTACTTATTTTGAAATGAAAGATTCGGTGCTTGATAAATTAACCGGATTCGAAATATGATGGTTGAATTTGTTTAATCACTTTGCCAAGTTTCACTTATTGAAAGCTTATTTATTTTGGTAATGGTTTTATTCGTTAATGAAAATCGAATGAACGAATTTTGAACAAATAGTTTCTACAATTTCGTTTTTGAAGGAATTCGTAGATGCCAGGTTCAACGAAGCATGCTCGAAATACAACGACGAGGTCATTGTCGGGGTTGATTAATCGTGAAAGATGCGAGTCCCGCGCTTGTAGGTTATGCGCGTCAAAATATCGAAAACGGAGTTTCAGGAAGCAAGCGGAGAATTTCGAAGAAGAAGAACTGTGCTGTATAATCATGCGTGAAGCGGCGCGTAATCTAGATGACTCCTAAAAATATACTCGCTGCGGTTAAGCAAATCATCTATGGCGTGGCTCCAAAAACTCAAATACACAGCTGGGCGGGCTTTCGCACCGCGCGTCATCGCTGCATAGTTCTCGAACTGCGTGAATTTCCGCCGAAAGTGTCATTGCGTCAGTGGCGAAATGTGGCAGCGAGGGAATCAAGTAATGGAAATGTTTGCAATATAGTTGCCGGGCACGTGCGTCGCTACCGTGTAATCGGAACTCGTGGGACGATGACGATTTCACTTATGTTCGATCTGCGTCAGCAATCACTTTTATTGAATGGACAACGCATCCGTTTCTAGATCAGGAGATTAAGGGTGGTTCGTGTAAAAGCACGAATAAATGTGAATCATCAGAGATCATGGCAGTAAATCATCGTTCTAATTCAAAATGTTTCAATGGCAGATATAACTGTCAGATTAAAAATTACGATTGCAGCTGTTTGTGGAGAAATGTAGTATTTCTACTATGGTTTACTTGGTTTTTTGCTGAACAAAAATGATATTTGAATATTTCACTGCACTTAATTTATTTGTTAACAATAAGCAACTGATTTATTTATTAATAATAACACGTATCTTGTGTAAATGCAGTTTTGTCCGATTCTTAATATTTTCGAAATTTGTGAACGTCTAAAGGGAACCCATCTTTACCGGAAACTGAAATCTCAGCATCACGCTCAATGTCAGATGTAATGTCAAATGTCATTAGCAACAATGTGTCAGTTGCACTACGATATTGAAGTGTCAATATTAAGAAAGTAAATTTGGCTTGACCTTCAAAAATGAGTTTCGACCCTGTAATGAAACTTTCCAAGTAACTAAAATTGGAGTGGATGAAATTACACGCTCAACCGTAGGTTGGAAAATTATAGGTTATACTGACTAGTGGGCGTTTCATGCGTCATGGAAATGATGTTCCACATTATTTGTGGCTCTACCCTGTATCGTTCATCCAGTATTTTTATATTATTTGTGCTCCTAAATATTCTGCTCACTTTTTTTGTTGTAAAATATGGCAGAATCTTTTGAAATTACGAACTGTGACACTTTTTTGGGACACATCAACTTTTCTTATGTAGTATTCCGTTTAATGTCTCGAATTAGTACTAAGATGACTTTTAACGAAATTTGAATCCGCAAACACTGTTATATTTAGATTGATAAATAACTATCAATAATATGTTATTCCATTTAGGAGAAATTTCCGAATTTAACAGAGCAAACCTTATAATTTAAACAAAAAAGACTATTTTATTAGCTTGCGAAGCTCTCATTTGTCGAATTACAAACATCACAGATTGAACGTCATCGCTGACGTTTGACCGATTTCTTAAGTTGTATTATCTTTTGCTTCTTGAGCGTCATCAAATTCACATTCAGAGAATACTCGGCAATTGCAAACTGACGTTAGTGCAGTAGTTAGTGATTGTTGACCATAACAAACCCTAATGCAAGACAAAAAATAGGCAAATTATTATTTAAATTGTATTATCTTTTGTTTTTCTGGCATCATCAAATTCGCAGTCGGAGACTATTCAACAGTTACAAAGTGACGTTAGTCCAGTACTTAACGATTGTTCGTCAAAAAACAACTGAATGCAAACGAAAGACTGCCAAATTATTACTCAAAATGTATTTTCTTTTGTTTCGCTACCATCATCAAATTTGCATTTAGAGACTACTACACTATTACAAAGAACCATTAGTGCAGTACTTAATGACTGTTCGTCAAAAAACAACTAAATACAAAAGGAAACATAGACAAAATATTATTTAAATTGTTTTTCTTTTGATTTCCTAGTGTCATCAAATTCGCATTCGTAGACTACTTGACAGTTAGAAAGTGACATTAGCGAAATACTTAATGATTGCTCGCCACGATAAGTTCAAATACAAGAGAAAAACTAGGGTTGCCGCTGACAGTTCTCAGCAGGCAGATTGTTTTCCGTGCTCCGAGTAGAAAAGGAGCGGCTATAATAGACATCTCCAACTTGGCAGCACTCGGGCAGCGCTCGCTATTTTCGTGTGCTGGTATAAATAGTTGCGACGCGTTACATAAGCTTTAAATAAATCTCTGCCAATTATTATAAACAATTTGTGGGCGAGTGTTGCTGGCACTGATTCCGGCGTTACAGGAGGGCTGCGCGCGCGCGCGCGCGCGTGCTGGCTCTTTCGAGCCTGAAATTGGTATGCAATAAGAGCTAAACGGTCCAGCAGACGTCCCATTGAGTATCGCGTCTAAGAAATGGGGCCGCCAGTCGGCCAAAAGGAACACGATGATTTCACTCGATGCTAACAGGCTCGAGTGAAATTCCTAGAATCCCGAAAGTGCCATTGGCTGGAGGGCGCCGGCTCCAAAGCAGTGCTTAATAATAATGCACTGCTTACGGGGACGCGGACGGTGACGTAACAATGACACGATAGCACAGATCGCACTGATTTAGACACGCAGCATCCCGGTGCCCTCACCCACCACCGAACCCGATAGTCTACAACGCTCCTTTTCCTTTTCTCTTCGCAGTTCTACCATTCTACCAGCATAATCAGCATAACATCGAGTAAGTTGTACTATTATTGTAACTTCTACTTTTCAAATTAATCTTTCCAATCGCTTACAGTGGTTCTGATAAAATTGTAATTGTCTAATTAGTGAGCTTTTTATAGATCAACAGCTTCATCGATGATCTTGTTAGGTATATCGATAGACTCTTCGAGTCATGTGAGACTCGAGTATTAAATTGGATGATGAATCACGCAAAAGCGACTAACACTGCATAACAAGCTGTAATTCTTTCACCTCATGCAAATTATTGGGGAGGGTTGTGATTGTTTTATTTGCGTTAGTAATTTCAATTAATTATAAAAGTGGGTATGAAGAGGATTATTGAGGTTTGGATGGATTAGAGGTGGTGCAAACTCCTACTAAATAGATGTAGGGACTAGTCAGGCACGTCCAGTACTATTCTCTTCCACTAGCGGTCAGACAAAGAGGAAGAGATGACCTCGTTCTTCTCTTCAGAACTTCTCCTAACTTCTTCTTGATTTGCACTCGCGTTTGTCGATTTTTCTCTCCTTTTCCCTTCTGCTTCTCGGCTCTCTTTCTCTTTTTCTTTCTCTTATTCTCTCTTTCGCGAGCTACCGCAATGCGATTCGTACCCACAATTCGCCAGATGATCGGTCTGGCTTTCTAAGGAACCTTAAGGGCTCCAACTGCGCGGCCGTTTAAATTGTAGCAAGAGAGACAAAAAGAAAAGAATGGTTGCAAAAATGGAGAAACAAACTTGTCTGATGACCGGTGGTCGATGGAAGTGAGCCTTTTACCTAAGTATTTCGGACGACCGTTCGGTTCGGGGTTTGGACCTTAGACTGGGCGACAGCCGCCAAAAGTGTGGACTAGTATACCGGACGTCGGTACAGTGGCGCCGACCTGCCGGCGGATTCCCGTGACATGCCACGCGACATTTATGGCACAACCCCCGCGAGCAGTCTGCGATTGGTCCAGCCGGGATAGCATCCTCCTAAGAAAGAGCCTTTCTTTCACGACATCCAACTTGCAATCTTTATCTACTCACGCCTTAATCCACTGTCTGACTCAATCGCTAATTTTCTACTTCGTCGTCTTTTCCAATTCCGCCTATTTTCTATTATCGCTCGATGTAAACACCGATTTATTTTAACTCCCACTGATTTCCTCCGAGGAACCCAGGCTGACCTTCGTACTCCATGCTCCCAGACATTTTAGGTCGTCGCCGATTCTATTCTCGTCGCCACCACTGGAATGCCAATAAAATTCTCGCCAGCTCCTAAAGTCTTTCTAATGCAAAGTTTGTATCCAAGGATGAGTACTGCTTTGGAGGTAAACGGTTCGGATGCTCGCATGGTGAAATGAAAGGGAAACCCTTATGGTAAATCCTACATTGATTTTTAAGGGAACAGTTTTCTTGGTCAACTGCAAGTAAGCTTTGGTTTGCGAGGGTTTGGCTTTGTCGTACGTTGGTATGACGTCCGGCAATGGACTTACAAAAATGGTGAGAACGGTTGGTATCTTCGGTTACATATCAATCTGTGTTGCAGGGTTTGGCTAACCGCCAGCAATTTAAGCATTGTTATATCTCTTCCTTGCTCACCTGTTTTTGTTGTATATCTACGTATTGCAGTCTAACTTCGTAGTCACCCACTCATTCGCCATCGATTTCCTCTTTGCATCCTTGTCGCCGAGGTTTACACTACGAATGCCGTCATTCAGGAGTTCGTAAATTGCATTAAAGCGGAAATGTAGCTGAAATTACCCGTGAATTGTCGCAATGTGAGATTCGTTTTAGTAGGAACCATCGTATTTAGTTGAAGTTGTCGACAGATTTGATTGGCAGAAACGCATCCAACGTTACGCTACGGAAGATGTTACACTATTTGCTAACACGAATGTTAAGTTGACGAATTATGTCATAAGCGATGTATAGTGGTATAAGTTTACGTGACATTGGCAGTACCTGGTGTTCTCTGGGAGTTGAGGCCTCACTCAAGGTTGCAAGTATATTTGTCGCGAAAATGTCATTGCACGTGTAACAGCATCTAGTGCAATGTTTATGTTACGTCAACCGAGAATTTGGAAACCTGGCAAGCGAAGAAAAAGCAATACAGCCCTTGTATCTCGGTTATATTTAAGTAGAATAAGATATCTACGAATGCGTTTCCATGAGAATATGTCGCCACCTTCGAAATGTCAAATTAGAACGTTTTATTATAATTAAATAATTTGAAAAACTGCATTGTTACACTTGTTAAATTTGTCAAGGTTATTAACATTTTACTTTTGTCTATGTTCTTTTAAATGATGCAATGGCGCCATTGCATCCGGCGCGGCGTTACATCTGCATTACGAATAGCCAAATATAAAATGAAGCTCACAACAATGACGGACAGATTTACACGACAGGTGATACTGCAACGTCATTTAGTTTGTGCGCAATACTTCGAGAACGTTTTGCGACTCGATTTTGATCTAACACTCTATTGACGAATGTCTATTTCGATTCCAACAGACGCTTATTTTATTAAACAATTACATACAATTTGAAATTGCTTTATTAACTATTATCATGCTTATAGCAGCGGCTATTTTATGCTTATTACTTCAAACAAGTATAAAATCATTTTTACCATCATTTCTGTGTGTGCTTCATATTTCTTCAACTTTATTATAAATACTTTCGTACGTGTCGTACTCATTGACGCAAGATCCTTGGCCCCAAATGTCACTGGAAATAAATACGCGTCACCAGAAATAAAAACACTATGTGCAAAGCGGCAGCGTCGATTCACGTTAACTGTTTCGACGCTTCTTGCTAAATCGACAGTTTAATGATAAATTCTAAACCATAACAAAATTCGTATATATTTGATGAGTCTGTAAGATAATTCTGGTAGGTTTATTGGTTGTTAAAGATCAAAGTTTCTATCATATCTTAATTTCATGTCCGACTAAAATAGATAATGCAATATATAAAGCGCCTAAGTTATAAATAGTGTTACATTATAAACATCCAATAACTGGTTTAAACGATTTAGATAATTCAATATTGAACCGATTTCCATTTGCATTTTGTACACATAATTAGCCATTCACATATATATCAGACACTAGTCTAAATAATAAATTATAAACATCTTTAGATTATAAATATATTCAATAAAAATCGAACAAGATAAAACTGAAGAAATGTGGTTTAGTAACGTTGAATCGATTTCACTTAGTTATTTGTAATTCGTACACGTAAGAAGACATTCACTCACACATATGCATTACAGACGAGTTCAAATCAGAAATTCTAAAGATTAACTAATTACTCTATTAATAATCAATTATATATTACTATGAAAACAACTGAACGAGACCAGACACAAAAAGCGTAATGTAGTATTAAAATCGATTAGCATAGATTCGCAGCAGTCATTTGTATGTCACACACATAAGTAGAGATTGACATACAAGACAGAGTATACATGCATATCTTTAAAATGCATCGTTATTTTTGTCAGCCGAAGAGACGAGCTTGTCTAGCGATACAAACACAGAGATGCGAACGAGGGGTATTTATTTTGAATTCGGCCAAGGCCAACCCGAGGGACGCGATCTGATCAGCAGCACTGCTCTCGTGTTTTCTCGCAATGACACATTCAATTGCTATGCGGCTCCGCCAAGCTTCCGCGAGGTTGACATCCTTCCTACTATAGCACCATCGAGCTGCTTGAGTAACCGGCCGGTTCAAAGGGTTCTACTTTTACTATTACTACTCAGCTAATCTTTCTCTTCAAGGCAGAGCATATTGGGTGTTGAGACGTATAGAAAGCTCTGGGTAGAGTGAATAAGAGTTTAATTCTGAAAGAAGATATCGCACGTTGCAATACAATGGCGCCATCAAGCTACTTGAGTAATCAGCGAGATCTACTTACTATTACTACTCATTTACTTAATGTTTCTCTTGAAGGTACAGAGTATTGCGACATATAGTAAGCATCGAACAGGGTAAATAAGAGTTTTATTCTAAAAGACGTTAGATAGTGTAATATAAATCAACCGGTTCAAAAGGTTCTGTTTACTATTAATACTCATTTACTTAATGTTTCCCTTCAAGGCAGAATGTATTGGAACGTAATAGGAAACTTTGGACAAATTGAATAAAAGTTTAATTCCAAAACAGATAATTAGCCGGTTCAAAGGATTCTACTCATTATTATTATTCAGTTGTTTAACATTCCTCTTTATGGTAGAATGTATTGGATTATATGGAAAGCATGTGGCAGAGTGAATAAGAGTTCTCTTCTAAAACTGGACATCAAATAGAGTAATACGGTTTAGAGAGTAAGTACTGTACTCGGGTTTGCCTGGGTGACACTTTGTGTGCACGTAACAATAATATCTTAACTTAAAGAATACTAAGTTGTCCTAATTATTTTTGTTGTAGAATGTTCTCACAATGTAAGAAACTCGATTGCGTATTCGCTGTGAAATGTTGGTGTTACTCTTGACAGACTTTGTATAAATAATTAATAATGCAATATTTTATAGTCTATAATTTAATTAAATCATAACTCTGTATGGGAGGAGAGATAACATTAAAATTGCATGCATTTTCAAGTTTATCGCAAACATACAGACAGAAAAAGAATCGTTGCTTCTTATACAATTAGTAAGGAAGAGCTTTTTGTACAGCATTATTCTAATTCAAATTTTTCAGTGTTTTTCTATTATTCTAGCGAGCTGAGTCTCTCGATTTATCTCTTCTTGCTGCTGATTACTTCCAAGTCACATTATTTTACTATGAACTTCCTCAATCGTATAGTATAAAAAATGATGGTTCATCAATGATAAATGTACTGATTAAATACTAACTATTATTATTATTTACATTTCCCAAATAGTAAATCTTAATATTTACCTTTCTACGTGTTCTGATTTCTTCTACCTCTTCCTTCTACATTACAACACGACTCAGAGAAAACAGCTTTCACCAAGAGAAAACCTCAGCAAGATTAGTAGCAGTTCTTTATTAAACTTGACTCAGCAACACATATCTTTATTAGGAACAAATGCGTCGTAGAATACATATTTCAGATGTCAGTCGATAAACTCACCGGAAGATGAACTGTAGTGGTGGCCACTTGTGCATGAAGGGGAAAAGTTGAAACGCTTCCTATAATTCAGCGGGCCAATTATCGCAAGTTAGTTTCGGCGGTAGCGAAATTTGGCGCGAGAACGCCTTTATTTCGTATTTCCGTTTTCGGCGGATTTAATTTCCTTCGCGTGACTGCCGGAAATCCTCTCGAGGAGCACGAGAAGACAAAAGGGCGGCGGAGGGGTGGAGAGGATGAGAGAGGGGTTGTTGGTGCGAGGGTGGGTCTTAAGGTTAGCGTGAACGGAGCAATTATTCAAGGGCGAGCAGGGGCGTGTTAGCATTTTCTGCTACGGTTAATGTGTCTCAATTATGGGAACTTTAACCTGCGCTTTCCCGCCAAAAAAGTGTCATAGCTGACTTTATCGTCCCTTTCATGGCTTTTTCCAACATGCATGACCATTATTCTATAAATAACGTTCTGTTTGTGTTTAAGTCTAAGATTTTCGCTGAGATATTTGATTGTAGCAATATTTTTTAATGAATGAACAAAATTGAAGGTAAAAACAATCCTATATTGATAAATATGATGATGTAGACTGTTCTAGAAAGCATTGTCAGTTTTTAAGTAGAACAGGCTCTTCTATAAATAAAGTGCTCTTCGTGTTAGGTTGAACATTTACACTTCGGCATTTAATTATAGTGGATTACTTCAACTCATAAACAAAAGTGAAGGTATAAACAACGTAATATTAATAAATATGGTGATGCAACAGTATTTTTATAAATGAAATGCTATTTCTGTTTAAGTTTAATATTTAAACGATATTTTTCAGTTTGCAGTCACATTCTTTCAATGAGTGAAGAAGTGAGCGTAAAAACAATACAATATTGATAAATACGAAGTTGTATATTTCAATATACACTCTGGTAACATGAAGAATTTTTCACTCGTGACTTCGTATTCATTTCATAATTCCGATTGCTGGCCGCTTGACCCAATTTTCCACGGAACGCTTTCGACCAGTTTTATATTTAGAACTTCGCATTACGCATCATCGGCATCCTTACAAGTAATGTAAGTAGATGATTCTGAGACGCAGGATGATCTTGTTTCGTCGCCAAAGTTGTGTATTATAAAATGCAATAATTGATGTTCTTTCTCTTTATCAACAGTGATCGTGTGAAACAATTGATTGATAACGATTGTAATTGTATAAACTTCAATGAAATCGGTGTTTATTCAAGCTTTGTTGCACTCCGATTTTGGATATCGTGTTTTGAAAAAGTGCGTGTAAAGTTACGATTATTCCTTTATTATAAAGTTAGGAAACTAATAATAAGTGCAAATTAAATGTAACTGTTAACATTTAAGATATCGTTTTGAAAGTTTCAAAATAATTTCTTCAAACTTCGAACTTATTCTAATTGAATTGGATTCACTGCAACTTTACAGTAAGTTTTTCATATTATTTAAGAAAGCAATGTGGATCACACCAGGCTAACATATTGCTCACAACGTTTGTCCAAATGTGCAAAAATCAATATGACGCACAGTCTTTAGCGAGCAAAGCTCGTCGGAGTACGCTGATCCCCAGGGCTAAATTGAAACTTATGAGTTTTCCAGCTGGCGAACCCTCGGCTTCCTTTTCTTACTTTGGTCCGCCATTCTTCTTCAGTGTTAAAGAGACCTCGTCTCCTTGGTAACTGATACGCCTTATTAGCTACTCTCCTCACCTTACGAGCTTTACAGGGATCATGCGCTCACAGGTTCTGTTCACCAGTCCTAGATTAAGTACTTGCGCAGTAACCTCTTCTCCCACCTGTACGTCTTCCTCGGACTTCCGCTTTTCCGTGTGTCGCACCATTGTTCTCTTGACGCTTCTCATACTGCTAGCTAAACCTACTTGTTTCACATTTCTCTATTCCCCACTTGTGCCAGTTAGGATTGCTTATTTGGACGATATCTTTGATTTTTATTCCAGGAAGTACTTGTCAATCGAACCTAACCAAATGGCTGATATCACATAACCATAAAAATGGATTTTCAAAGCAGTGAAAACTATATGTAGATTCTTTTAGAGATTCTTTCAAGATGAATATCATTGAAAATTAGCTATTATAATCGGCTCTCGTAACTGTGAAACTACTACTACTTTCTAATATCTGTTTAAACCACACGAAGCCTTGTAAACAATAATATTTTTCGCTTTTTCTCATTCAAGCCTTACCTTTCATTGTACTTTCCCAAAAATCTGTAATTCACAGTACTCGAAAATAAAGTGTTGGTAACCTCCAAACTATTATGTCAACGAGCATGAGGCTGTCAATTTTTCTTGCACTGCGGACACTGCGGAAAATTGACAATAGCATTTTGTAATTTGTTTATTTAGTGTCACATCCTTCTTGGCTATTAAATAACCACACTATACACTGCCATTTCATATACTTTAGATTTTTATACTGTATAATTTATTGTATGCAGCGTTTATAAATGAAACGCAACCAATACAATTATGAGCGCCCCACAATTTTAAGAGTCACATATGACCAACAATCTTATGATAGCTAAAGAAATTAATTTTTATATTTTAGTACATTTTACTAAAACCGTGTGATTTAAATTTTGTTATATTTATTTTCTTCTCAGTCCGCGGATAATTACTTGATCTCTTCTAACAGTAGCATTGGCAAAGTGATGGACTCAATATTAGATTTTCCAGTTGAAAGATGGCGAACGATGGGGGGCGCTCCATTCAAAGGGAATTTAAGCTATTTGGGTGGGCTAACACTGGGTCTCCACAGTCATTCATGAAAATTTGGTGACCGCAGGCCATTCTCCGCAGTGACAAAGTGGCCCAGTCGACTCAGAAGCGTAGCGACAGGGCCTTGTCTAAAGTCACAATACGTTGAAGATACAAATATTTAAGGTAGCACGCTTTCACGCTACAGCGAACTTCTTTGGAACAGCTCGCACGCCCCCTCCCAATCCTCACCCCCATAACCTAGCAGCTGGTATAACGCTCACTTGAATTGTTGAAACTGTTCAACTGTTAGTATGTTTTGCCAATACCCAAGTGGTTTCTATAGTTAGCTTACTTATACATGTCCTTTTTACTTAAAGAAATATTTAATATTAATAAACCCCCTACAAAGTAGCAGTATAACGCTTATGTGAATAGCTGAAAGTATACAAATGTTAGTTATGTACGAGAAATAGCCTGGCAAGTAGTTTCTGTAGTTTGCTTAATTGGACTAGATCCTTATTAGTTCAACACATATGTAATAATAATACTAATTTTTAATTCATAGTAACAAGCTGTAGTAGCCGGCTTCATACATGTGGCGTTTTCATGTTAATTATAATTTAATTTAAAGAAAAATAGACTGCTGTTGTTGTCTTTATTGCAAGAAACTTCTAATAATGTTTAACTCGACCTTCCATTCGTTTTGAAATTATGGAGGCACTTTTGGAATAGTCTGTATAAGTGATAAATATTACAATATTTTGTGCTTCTCTGTTATAATTCTGTACAAGACGGAAAATGGTATTAAAATCGCGTCAGCTTTTTTTGAATTTATCGCGAAAATGGAAACAGGCAGGCAAACTTTGTCCTTTAAATTACTAGAGATAATCATACAAGATTATCATGTACAGATTTTCGTATGTTGTTAAATAGTAGAGAATCATTAGGACTTCGATTGTTGCACCATTCTTTTAAGGATAAAGAATTTGAAATATGTTAAAAGTTTTAACAGAGTTCTCTCGAGTAAATACTTGTTACCATCATTTTTATTTAGAGAATGTGCCATTTTTTCTTGCTATGTATTTAACTATTTGAAGCACTCAAACTAATAATCATAAAATATTCGATAAATGTGAAGGTAGTGGAAAATAATTAACAAAGTAAATGCATGGAATACATGTATTATATCATAATACAATATTCTTTATGAGGCCATTAGAACACCGACGTAGTCGTAAAGAGACTCAAAACAAACTATACAATAAAATGTCAAGTTAGCAGAAGTATTGTATGCGATTATAAATTATTGACATGTATTGCCAATGATAAAATAAATCTTACAGCGAAAAGTCGTGCAGGTTTCTACGGGGGTTTTACGTATTGTACAGACAATGCACACACATATTCGAGTTTAATAATAATAAGTTAGCTGAGAATACTTAATCCTATTCATATATTAATTATTATAATATAATAACTTAACTAAACTATATCATGATATCTTAAAACTACCTAAAACAAACTGTACAACAAGATTTCAAGTTAGGATAACAAGTGTTGAGATTGCCAAATGTTGAAATGTGTTCCCGATGATAAGACGAATCTTATAACCGGAAGTCGTACATACTTAAAAAGCAGCAAACCTGTACAAGGATTTTACGTTGGCGACATTTAACTTTAATGATCACTATAAAGTTGTCATTATAAAGTATAATGAAATAACCTAAACGATTCAAAATTATGCAAAAAGATTGTTATGCGATTATAAAATGTTGTACTAACAAGTATTTTCATTCACTTGCAATTTCATGAAATAAACCAGTTTCATAATTATTAATACCTATTAATTGTATACGGTTTGTGCAACCTGGGAGATGAGCATTTATAGTTTGCCATGTTTTAAATATTTGTAATATATGTATCATACAATATTGACATCGTTAATTCCACGACAAATGCATCACTATGTACACCGACCATGACACTATAAAAGACAGTAAAAGCAGGAGGCAAGGAGCAGTAGGCAGTGAGAGATTCATCTTGGAGTAGTGCAGCCTCATTCCTTGCTGTATGGTTAGGTTTAGGTGGCTGGTTGTTCTGTATACATACACGAGCGTAAGGCCAGCTGGCCGCTCGCTGTGCCTGCAATAAACCAGAATTTGTCAGCGCCCCGTGCGCACTGTGCCTTTTGCATCCTGTGGCGTCGCCGACTTCGATGGGACCAACAAAGATCTTCGAAATTTCACGCCCATTACCATTGTCAGTGGGCAGATGCTCTTTAACAAAAGGGCGCGAGTCACTTGCGCTTTTGGCTGCGCCCTCCTATCGAGAGCACCCGTTAGACTTAATCCATAATGGGATACTTACACTATTCCTGTAATAGTTATAATAGGATACACTTATTGCCCGGCATACTTATAATTATAATCCTTCCAAAACATTATAATGTTAAAAAATGTCAAGTTTAAACTAAATTATTTAAAGTGAATTATTTTAATTATAGTAAATAATTATTTAAACTAATAATTAAACTATGTCTGTTATACATAGTTATGACAGGAACATACTCATCATCTGGAAGACTTATAATTGTAATTAACCCAAAAACCGTTAATATTTTGTACAAATGCTTAGAGCAGTTTGTCTTTTACGAAAAGGAAGTTTCTGAAAATTGACTTTTCGAATAAGGTACAGGGTAATTATTTACAATAGGGGCTTTCTCAACGATATCGATATTTTTGAAATATGTTGGGAGAACATAATTTTGAGTGTTTTTTCACTATACTACTTATTACGCTACACGGCTTTAGTTTTCGAGATACCAATAAAAAGAGTTTTCATTGTTTGTCGTTCGGTTCAGCTTAAAGGTGGATGTCGGTTTGGTGTATGATATATTATATTATATGTATATTATAAATACATAGAATATTGTACATTGTAATACATTGTATGTACAATAAATATAATACTATAGACGTACATATTATGGATATACGTTGGATAAAACGTGTGATTCTACAATGCTGATTGAACGGTAAGTGCATCAGTCAAGGCGAGCACTCATTATCGATTTTAATGCGGTTTTTTCTTCTGTATAGCGTTGGCATCTATTCGGATTATAGGTCATCAAATATTATAATATTCACCACGTGTACAGGATGCTTCAAGAGTAACTGTAAGATTTCCAAAAGAATGGGATGTTGGTGTACATCATTGGAAGATTTTTCCAAGAAAGGTGGTTGTAAGAATCTATTATTCTGTAAATGAAGTCAACTTTAATTATAATTAATCCTAACTAATATAAACGGTAACGTTTTTCTGCCTGTCCGTATATTTATTTATACAGTTTTTTCCAAAAGTAATTACAACTTTTCAAAAGAATGAGAGATTGTGCAATACTTTGTGCTACATTTAAAATTAAATTATTGTTAATCTGGACACAATACGTCATCCGAGTGAATTTGGATAGGCCAACTAGTTTTTGATCAAAATCGATGAATCGGAGTCAGTGATATGTTTTAGCTCGTCTATACTTGCCGAGATTTCACAATTTATTTTGATTGATTACCTAATCTCTGCATCCATTCGGTTTACCCTGCGAGTCATGGTTGGCATGGTTGGCTATCGACAGCGGTCAATTTTAAAGCTCTCCTTGTTAACTAGCTATTGTCCCTACGCTTTTCCTCAGCCCCCGCTGCCGGCACGCACGCTTTTATCGGGCATTTAATTAAAGGTCATCAATCTTTATTAGGCGTCGAAGTTTCATATCGACAACGGTGCTTCCATGACATTAGCTTGAACCCCATAGAGCCCCTCCGCAGCCATGAATACGTTTATGGGCCCGGAGAACGAACCCCCGCCAAGCCTCGAAACTTCCTAAGACAATATCCATCCTCCTCGTCCCGTAAGCGCTCACTATCCATTTTATCCGGATGATCCTGTTGACTCGTATTCCTGTCATTATTTCATGATATTATTTTACCCCTAAGAACTGAGAATCATCGTGTTTCTGTGTCACTGGAGGACCAATGAAGGGCCAATGAAGGACCAATTAAGTTCTTACCAATTACTTATTAACATTCCTTAATGTTTTTTAATGTTAAGCGCTCACTATCTATTTTTTCTGGTTATTCCTGTTAATTCGTATTGTTATAATTATTTGATGATATTATTTTGCGGCTCGGAACTGAGAATCATCATGTTTCTGTATCACTGGAGAACCAACAAAGGACTCGGTATCTGGATTTTGTTTTCTTTAAAAAAAGTTCCGAGTTTTTACCAATTTTTTGATAACTTCCTTTCATGTTTCTGTTGCTAGGAATAAGAGTTCCGGTGTGGTGTAGTGTAGATAAAAATACTTATTAAACATCTTCCATTCGATGGTGGTCGTGAGTAGCAGTTTAATAACATTTGGTAATGATAAAGAAAGTAGAAATTATTTTGTACTTTATAGCGCATTGTTCGGTTTTTTATCTATCGTCTTTTTGATGTGCCTTTTCTATTTGCGAGGTAGAAAATATTCAATCGCGATTGGTTCATCCTTTGCAGAGATATCACTGGGTAAATACAACAAAAAGGAAAAAAATATGCACCTTTTCGAAATCGATTAAAAATGCCGATATTGTTCAACTAGTAACTCAATAACGATGTTTGTTCATGCTAGTTTAACTCCAGTTTTGTTTTTGTTGTTTATAATAAGTTACAAGAGGTTATTAAGTTTCGTCGAGTTCTGTCGGTTCATTGTACCGTTCTCTAAATACCACTGGGTCCATTGTAACATTACTAAGTACTTTTTCCACCCGTTTGTTACACCCTTTCTCACTTTCTGCCTCCCTCTCCTTCCATATTATCTTGGATGACTCTGTACGTCTCTTATAATTGACAAAGCTTCTCACTCTCTTCTTATCTAGCCGCACAATGAAGTTAGAATCACAATCAGAAAGATTCCTAGTTCATTCAACTTTGAAATTCTGTCTTTTGTATTGTTTCTCGTTACCACGAAGAAAAACCAACAAAACTCGGAAATTTGAGATTCTAATGTTTCACATAAAAAACGAATGCAAAAGTGAAATGTTTTTACGTGGGATAACACCACAGAGCAATTGCGTCAGTTTTGAAAAATCTCTACTCAAATTTTTCAATTAGTATAAATGTCGCAAATACCACAACAAGTATTTTGTTATATTATTTACACTGTATACAGGCTATTATATTATACATTATATTATTACATTAAGGTATCTGTACACTGTAGTATTGCACATTTATCCCGAGAGTAATTAATTTTTGTATAGAAACAGTCATGATGAGCGCGGCGGCGGGTGACGGCTCGTGGAACTACAAATGCGTGTAGTTGCCGAGCCGCAGGGTAGCAATCATGTATTCATATGTTAATGACGCACGTCCAATATAAGATCCCCAAGTCTAATATCGACTAACGTAATCCCGGCTCAAAGCCTACAAGCCTCCCATCCGCCCATAGTGGCGGTTTCTCTCTCTCTCTCCCCCCCCCCCTCTCTTTCTCTCTGGTTCTCGTCGGTTAGCAGCACTATGCTCTCGCCTATATGACAAGTATATTACGGGTTGCGTTTATATCAATTAGTCCCTGACGTTTCGGGGGTGTGCTTCGCTCCAAGCACGATGCTAAAAGGGTGCCCGACAGACCCCAGGAGGGTGTATCACCGAACATAACCTCCCCGAGTGCCCCTTCTAACTCGACACCGCCGTCGAAAAAAGTCGGGCGATCCGATCCGTTCGACTCTCCGCACTCAGCAAACATTTGTACAACTTACATTGCCGCGCCTACAACTTTTAGCCTGCCACATGCTTTAAAAGCAATGTAACGTTAAGTACTTTCTTTCCTCCTCTGTGACTGACGAATTTTATAATCGAACTGAAGCACCCCTTTTTATTCGTTTTTTTAGAAATGAGAATGAAAACATATAGTTCTTTTATTATTATTTAAGTGTTATTTTATGCATTTGAAGGGTCATGTTAGGAATAGCTGTGTTAAATTTCCGTATTATTTATGATTGAACAAATTACTGAAGCTAAGGGTTCAAATATAATGACAATCGAAAATATTAGAAAATTTCGTATTACTCCCATTAAATGGTCCTTGAAATGTTGGATCTAGAATGTTATTTGTTAATGTTCTCTCAGATCGCAGCTAGCTATACAGATGATTAATAAATATTATTGTTAAGAATCAATTACCAATATATACAATTATATATTTTAAAATATGAAACCAAGCATTCCTTACTGGGGAAAAAAATAAAAAATTGCAAACGTAAAGAAAAAATAGATCAAGGAGACGAATAGAAAATAAAAATAAGCAAAGTATCCATTTACATACTATCACACTTTTCCAAACGGGTCGAATACTTTTACAGTGAACGGTCGATTGTTCTCGTTATTGCAAATTGCAATTCTCCAAGAAACGGAATGGAGCACCGCTCGAATAGTGCGATGTTCCTTCGCAGAATCGAGAACACCTCCGAGTGAAACACGCACTAGGCAATAAATGATGACTGGAACGGAGGCTTTCGTAGGAGCAGGAGACAAATTCCATGAATGGTAGGACCCATCGATCTCCTCTACGAGGCTATCAAACGAGGGAAGGGCGGCAGGAACGGGAGCAGGATGCTGAGAGTGAAAAAGTCGAAATAGAGAGCAGGAGAGAATGGCAAGAGACGCCACGCCTCGTCGGTACACCGGTTGACCTTTTCTTTCTGCTCAACCCTGGAAATCGCTGTCATGGGCTTCGAGAAAGCCCCTCCCTTTTTTGCTGACGCCAACGGCCCCGGCTTCGGCCCAGGCTTCGGCCCAGGCCCAGGACCGTCGGGCCCTTAAATGGAGTTAAACGACTATTGGAACAACAATACCGTCGACCCGTAACCAGCCTCGAAATACTTATCCAGCTGGCCAAAAAATTCGATTTATCATCCCGATTTGAAACGCTAACTGGTAGCAGAGAGATGAAAAGGGGAGGGAGACAGGGGCTAAGTGTCGAGATCCATGTTCTTGAATTACGAATTCTCCCCTGATTTTGGAAATTGATGTCAATCCGAAAACTTTTTACTTTTCTTTTCTCAGTTCAGTAGAATACCTATTTCATGAACTTTAAGTAGAATCAGTTTTCCTTTTCGAGATATGATACTTTCGACTTAATGTTTTTAATCTTTTACTTATGAAAGTAGAATGTTTTCATTCTAATACTGTGGAGCTTCTTTTTTATCACGAGAGTTACTTTTATATTATTATATGTATGTATAGGGTGGAGTGAAAGTGAGAAAGTGAAAAATCAAATTTAAATCGTATCATTGTTTCCGTCCCGCACTGTTCATATTCGAGTTTATAGAATCACTTTTCATTTTTTATCCGAGAGTCTCTTGAATATTAGATCTTTTTTGCGAATTAATAGTTTATTTGTTTAAAAAACATCTTTTAACAAATTCCGCCTGTTATTTAACATTACGCTCCATTATTAGGTAATAAAATATGAACGGGAAGAGTGGGGCTAGGGTAGAATATCAGTAAAATCCAAGATTACAGGGGATTGCTAACATATGGAGCGGATAGACAGGATGGGAAGAATGCACTTTTCCAAATGAAAACATAAAGCCGCCTCCAACTGATTATCCACTCGGCCAAGCGAATGATGCTTCCGTTCTCGCTTACTCGGAAAACCAACATCAAGTGATTTGGAGAGAGTGGGGAGCCGCGGGTTTGACTTTAAATTCCCGTTTTCAATGAGGAAGAGTACTTGCTTCGGTTGGTGAATGGTGATTCGAAAGTAATTCGACCTGCAAATACAAAACCACTCCTGTTTACATTCCCATGCGATAAGATTCACCCCTTTTCCATCACTTTCAAGGGTTTATTTACTCATACAATACTTATTCATATATCACGGATAGTTTTCTATATGAATGCAAGTTTTTCCATTGCTATGTTTATAAACTATAGTTGTTTCGAAAGTAATACTGGTTACAAATTCAAAACCTTCCTTGTTGAATATCTTTATGTGATAAGATTTTCCCCTTCTCTGTAATTTACTTATTGATATATTATAGATAATTTTCTGTATGTGTGCAAGTTTTCATTTACTATCTTTATAAACCATAGTTGTTTCGAAAGCAATTCGGGTTCTAAATACGAAATCACCCTTGTTTACATTCTCATCTGATAAGATTCACCCCTTTTCTATCACTTTCAAGTGTTTATCTACTCATACAATATTTATTTATATATTACGAATAGTTTTCTCTATGAATACAAGTTTTTTCTTTCCTGTATTTCCAAAATAAAGTTTCCTGGGCAAGATATTTCTTCCCGACGGTACGTCAATTTCATCCATAAACTTGTAGTAAAACCCACTTGTAATAGGCAATTTCGATTTCTTCTTCTGTTATTATATCAACCAATAATACTATTGTATTACCTACTATTCCCTTTGTAATTTTCTGCGATAAATTATTTGCGCTTTGCCAGTGGTGAATGTGATGATTAAACTTCAATTTTTCGTATTATTTAAAATTTAACTAATTATACTAAAGAAACAAATAGGAATCGTTTATCGCTTTTGAACACCTCAATTTTGCCTAAACAGAAAATTCGAGTGTTTAAGTTTCAGTATTATTTTACTTAACAAATAAAAATACAAGAAAAGTGTTTCGTGATGCGAATATTTAACAATTTTCACATGTATTCCGTTGACCTATTCGTTTTACCGAAATTTCCCCTATTTGTATCTATCGTTGGAGGCTTCTCGGGCAAAGGGGCAGCGACATCATGTTCTATTTAGCAGAGCGTCGCCCTTTGACGCTAGATTTTCCGCGTTTAAATAGTACTTCCTGCGAGATCGATCTCGGTCCATTGGCCCTAAACTGCGGACAATGGCGTGGGGTGTACCGCCCCTAACAAAGGGAAACATCCGGCCAATTGTCGCGCCTACCGTGCCACCAGTCCCCAGACGTGTAATTGTGGCGATGTCAGTCCTCGAGGTCCTGGCCCGTACACACGCGCGCCTTTTTTCCACACTCTTCGCCGGAGAATGCCGCTTCCATCTTTCCCGATTTCACCAGCCGAGCGAGAGTCGATTCAGGGAAGTCGTCGCAAGGCACAGGAAACTGCCGGGCTCTTTTCACGCCGCGTTACTACGCCGCTCAATGGAACACTAACTCGTCTTAAATGTGGAAGAATCTCCGTTTTTTGTAGGTTAGAAGTCTCAGTCTTCCTGAAGTGAAATTGGCCCGGGCTAATACCCAAATAGTACACAACGATTAAAAGACGTCATGCGTATGCGGTTTTTACATCTACGCGTCTTATGACATTCGTGGGACGTTTTAAGGATGTTGTGCCGAAGACGTTTTAAAGACATCGACGCTTCTACATTTTTAAAACGTTTCCGACACGTTATCTTTACGCCTGGCTTTTTATGGTATTCTTAGAGCGTCATAAAGACGTTGAACAAAAGACGTTTTAACAACCTCTGAACTTCACATCTTTTGAACGTTTTAAAAATTGCTTCGACGTCATGGCTGATTGGTAATTGCACATTTTTTCAATAGTATGTATGTATAATTTCGAAATTGGTTATTTTCTCCAAACCGAACGTTGATTTTACTGAATTAACATTTTGAAATACTGCTTTTAGAATGTAAGTAGTATAGTAACACGTATTGAGAGGCATGTTTAAAACGGCTTCTACATGTCTTCTTGCAGCTCGGTCAGAACGTGTTCTAGATGTGTTGTAGACGTGTTAGAGAAATATTTGTAACGTTTTTCATACGTCCCTTCGGACGTACTGTAGGCGCCTTTAAAATGTTGCATTTTGTAACATTGGATGTTTGTCGAACGTACATGAGACATTTTTAAACATTGGTGAACATCCTAAAAACGAGGCTAATATCCGTATCAGGTGTTTTAAAGATGTTTTTAAGATATCATTGTGCTATCTGGGTAGGCTTAGTATGAATGGCATACTAATAATATAAATAACAGTTATTTTTCCTCTTCGCATAATTAGGTCGATCTACTAATAGTTTTCTTAAGAATTGTTTGAAATTTATATGACATATAGAGAAGATTATTAACTAAACATTTATATAGTTGCCTATTTGGTCAGCAATTATAAATAGCATACTTTTAATATTAGTATTAAAATGGATGTTAAGTTTTCGATTAAAAACTACGGGTTTATGGAAGAGTACGGCAGAAATGCTAGAACAAATATTAAAAACTATTGACTGTTTAAAGAAATCTAGCACCGAAAGAATTATTGTTTTTAATGAATCTGAAGTTTCAGTTTATATTATATGTATTGCTGAATCCATACATGTCACGTTTATATGTGTAAAAGTTAAAAATGTACAAACCCAGCTAATAGTTTTGATCACAGAACATGGCTACAAAGTCATTCTTTATGTTTAACATTTTGTTTAATAACTTTCAGAACTTTGAAATTATTAATTTTTACGATTCAAAATTCTACTAAAATTCACACAAATTTGATCACAATTGTTTCAATGGTTCCCACACAATTTTAATTATTTGTAAAATAGTTATTGACTTACAAAATCTAATTTGCAGATTTTCTGAAACACTATCGGTTATTGCGGCCAAAAAGGGAAGGATCGTTTTCGGCAATGCCGTTCATCTCTGGTAAATGAATAGATGTAGGATGAGCTTTCACTGTGACTATTACGCCACTTCCTGTAACACAAACTAGCACTTTGCGCGCGAGACCGATAGCCTGTGTTCACTTTGGGTATTCATCTGCAAAAGGCATTAGTCATTCACGCGTGTGATTTTACCGGCCCTAATGAAAATTCTCGCTCTGTATTATCGAACCGCCAATAATTCCTTCGAACAAATCCATTGTTTGCCAATGGAAATTCTTCATCCTTGTAGAAAGCTTTACGGACTAATCTAATAACGCTCATCGTTAACTATCGCTAATAGTCGTTAATGTTTAGATTTCGATATTTGACTACAGTCGAACTTTTCAAAGAATCAGTGAACGAATCTCTATTAATATAAAGCACAACGTTTGTCTGGCAAATATAAAATACATATACAAAAAGGATGAAGGTTAAAGAAGTTCCTTTTCCCCTTAAAAATTATACTTTTCAAGGATAAATGTAGAAATTAATTAGTTATACGATAATGGTTTAACAGTGCTTGTGCTAGTTACAGTGCTAGTGTAACAACTATGCGTGGCGCGACGGTAGCATGAAGAAGGTATTGCGTTTATTAGCGAAGCCTTTCCCCGCTGCATCCCGTTCTTCCGTTGAGAGTTAAGTAACATGTTTCTGCCTCTGAAACAGATACTTTTGAATAATAGTTGCAAAAGTTAATGCTTTTAAAAATAGTTGCAGTATACTTTCAATCTAACAACTATGCGACAAATGCCGGTACCATGAAGAAGACGTCACAGCGTTCTCCTCTGAAATCAATATTTTTTTACGAATAGCTGAAATAATTTATTAATTGCACTGTAAAAATTAAAGACGCAATACACTTTCTCTCTAACAACTATATCTAAAGTGACAGTAACATGAAAAAGACATCGCAGTGTCGATTAGCGAAGCCCTTCTTCCCCTGAAAGTTCAAGAGTTCCGTTCCACCTAAAATTGCTCTTTTCAAGCATAGCTGAATAAATTAATTAATTACACAATAATGGTTAAAGGAAAGGACAGAATAACTTTCTCTCTAACAACTATGTCTGAAATGACAGTACCGTGAAGAAGGTATCGCAGTGTCCCAGCGCACTTTTCTTTCTTCGAAAGTTAAACAACATTCTTTTCCTCACCATTCAATACTTTTTCAGAATAGATAAACAAATCAATGAATTACAGTGTAAAAATTAAACAAGCATTATATTTTCTCCGTAACAACACTCTCTAATGTGACAGTTAAGCGAAGAAGGCACACTTTCCGTTCTTTATAAGTTATACAATATTTATTACCTCTCCATTCAATACTTCTAAAAAATAATTGCTAAAATGAACTAATTACACAGGAAAGGTTAAAAAAAGCAATACACTTTCTCTCTACCAACTCTATCTGCAATGACAGTAACGCAAAGAAGACATCGCAGCGTCGATTAGCGAAGCCCTCTGCTCCTGGTTCATCGGTGTGGCTCGCAGCCCTTCCTGGCAATTTTTCCACCTTGAATCCCCGGCGGCAGGGTGGGCTGCGTACTTGGAGTTGTAGCCGCGTTATCGACCACTGTCGCGAAAGCCACGCCTTTACCCAGGTGAGCATACACGGTGCCCGTTTCCATCCCTCCGAGCCTTTATCCTCCACACACGCACACCTACCACCCTGCTACTCCGCTCTACCCGCCTCAGACACACCTCTTAACCATCGGGCACAAGCCTACAGTGACAATCACGTACTACACCAAAGTGTTCGTACAGTAAGATTGTGAATATAAAGAAAACACGAGTTAGTACAAAGCATATAAAAATGGAATTTGTTTATTATGGATTATAGTCGCAGAGTGTCAGATAAATCATCACAGTTGTCATGGATAAGGACAATTTTTTTAATTACGCTTATAGCGTCAAAAATATGGATATTAACACAAATAACTGAATTTTCATTCCTTCGAGACTTTATGTTCGACACACGCATATTTATAACCGTCGCAGATAGCACAATGACGTTTTAAAAACGACTTTAAAACCCAAAAACGTCTCTTGTATGTTTGACAAAATGTTCGGTGTTAGAAGATAGAGCAGTTCAAAGGCGTCCTCACTACATCTGGAAGGACGTTACAAATACATCTCAAACATGTCTAGAACACGTTCTGTCCAAGCTGCAAAAAGACATGTAGAAGCTGTTTTAAATGCGTCTTTAATGCATGAATGGTAAGAATTTCAAAATTATTCTAAGAGAAAAGGTTTCGAGAAAATACCCAATTTTGAGGTTATACTATTGGAGAAATATGCAATTACTAATCAACTATGCATTGAAGCAATTTTTAAAACGTTCAAAAGATGTGAAGTTCAGAGGCTGTTAAATTGTCTTTTGTTTGACGTCTTTATGACGCTCTAAGAATACCATAAAAAGCCAGGCGTAGAAATGACGTGTGGGAGACGTTTTAAAGATAAAAAAAATGGTGACATCTTCGAAACGTCTTTGATAGAATATATTTAAAACATCCTACAAATGTCGTAAGATGTGTTGACGTAAAAATTACATAAAGCAGACATCTACTAAGATGTTGTGTGCTATTTTGGTTATCGTATATTATTTCTTGATCATCATAATTGTACACCGACGGATGATTCCATAGAGTCTATTCCACAAAAATGTTGACAGTAGCAATAAATGATGAGCGCATGGTAAAGACTATCATTTTAGTTATTGTTTTAGCTGTCATAGTCAAACTTGACATTTTACAAATTTTTGTGAAATCGGCTCGAGAAACTGTTTCATGATATTGTTTCTTTTTATAGCCAAAATCTCAAACATTTTGAACAAACAATCTAATACACTCGATAGTAACTCACACAATATGGAACGTATTAAACAATTCAAGAACTTGTAAAACACTATTATTCCCGATGTTGTTTAAATTCCAGTTGACTAGCTCCAAAAAATCGCGTGCATATTACTCGGGTATAAAGAGCAGCATTCGCGCAAGTGACTGCTAGTTTTTCCTTAATCCGGCTGCAATCCGTTTCCCGGAAAAGCCTGGGGCTCGCTGAGGCGAAACTGTCGATTTGTATATACAATTTGGGGTGCATCGGTGCAGTCTACGTTTAATAGGCTTAACCACAGGGCTACTATTATGTCTCAATTCCAGTAAAGGTTCGTTCAGATTTGGGGAAAGTGCTTGGTGATAAGTGTGCGGCTGAATTCCCTTGAAGAAATGTTCGGGTGAAATTGAGCGGGAAATCAATGCACGCGCTAACGCCTGGTCTGAATGTCATGTTTTCAGCAATTTCCAGGCGAGCTGAAATCCCGCGGGATAATCTCAGCCGTCCCCGTTCAGTTCTCATCCCGGTTGGCCCTTTAATACCTGCGAATACACGGCTTTCTGTCACTTTTGCCACCGAATCTCTCAACAAAGGGCAGACAGCCCAGCCAGAAAAAGCAAGCGCGCCCATTCTCGAAGGAAAAGTCTGTTTTTCCTGGAAAGCACCGCGTTGGTTTTCTGATTATGTAAAATGTTGACATATACAATCGATCAAAATTGCTCTGAATGCAGTTGTGTTGACATATGACAGTATTTCTTATATTTAGAATTCAGATATTTCGCATTGTGGCCTGCTTAATGATTACCGCTAATTACAAAGTACCGCCATCT
Organism: Ectemnius lituratus; assembly: GCA_910593735.2. Classification (NCBI taxonomy): domain Eukaryota; kingdom Metazoa; phylum Arthropoda; class Insecta; order Hymenoptera; family Crabronidae; genus Ectemnius; species Ectemnius lituratus. Next base: position 5,498,710 of record OU343037.1, read on the forward strand.
GGTTATTACTTAATTAGTTTGTCGGTTCAGAGTACAGTAGTGATGCTTCAATTGGCGTTAAACATGTGTCGAAAAAACCAGAGTTATTATTAATATTGACAGTAAAGTCATATTTTGTAGTCTGTTTGTAATAGTATAATACTGTTCGGTTTAGACTGCCACATTAAATTTTTCCCCTACTAATATTTCTACGTTAACGAGTGAAAAAAACTAATATTGACAAGTTTCCGAAAAAAGATAAACTAAATAGTAATACTTGCTAAAACCGGTAATGGTTACAATACTGTTAAATATAGCTTCGAAAAATAGGGCTGAAATTTAGGGGAACATTCGTCTTTGGACGGATACTAAATAGCCCCTAATATGTAATAGGAAAAAGGCTCTAGGGTAATTTTTGCGTGCTTACTCAGCTACAATCTATTCTTTTAATTTCAACATATTCTACTTACTAAGTGTACCAATAATGCTAAAGGAATTATGCGCCCAAAACTCACCGTTCTCTCATAAGCGAACATTTGAAAGCGAAATGGAAAGTACGGAAGATGAGCGACGATAGATCCAGAGAAGCGATAGGCTCTCGGGAAGTGTGGTGACAGGGGATCCCACCGTACTGATTGCCACCGATTCTTTGATAGTTTACTCTATACATATATCGGCGCAAGGATCGGTTAATGGTGTAAGCGCGTGTCGCTGGTATTGTCAGGGGCGATACAACCGCACTAGGGCGTGGGAGTGTCAGGAAAGTCGTCCTCCGCCAAATTTGGGGTCTCCGCACTCTTGCCGTGTCCGTGTCCGTGTCCGTGTTCGTGTCGTCACCCTCCCCTAGTATTTCATGATTGTCCTCGCACGTTCACCTTCCTCTCTATTCAGCCCTGTGCTCTGTATACTGACAATTAGAATATTTTCGCAGTAAATATACAGCTTACATCTTCATTTATGTCTCCATTATTTATATTTACATTGTAATAGATATTTAAAAATCTGTCTTTTATTCTTTCTTGATTATCTTAACATTTCCACCCAATGTCAGTATACTCACAGTTCTAATATTTTAGCAGTAAATATATAACTGATAATGTATAAGATGTTTATTTATATTTCTAGCTTAGAAGCGTATAATGTTATTGTAATTAGAATTGAATGTATATCATCAATAAATAAAGTCATTTGTAATAAATATATACAAATCTATGACTAATGTAAAAGATTTTAATTTACATTAGCTACGTAAGCTATGACGAAAACGTCAACTTATCGTTATAAAATTGACGGGACAAATGCAATCAAGTCCGTTTTTAATCATTTCTATAAAAACGATTCTTAATTACTTTCTATTCAATTCATAAAATCGTATTTCTGAATCCATGCGAAAAACAGAAGTCTATCTGATGAAACTGTGTTCTACATATAATTTTACACTGGGGACTTCTGCTTCGCTGCACATGCACTACAATATTTATAAATCCCCTTGCCGATCGTTTAATGTGTAACAATGAAATAATGGTGAAGAGAGCTTCTTTACTTACACGTAGTTACTGTATAAGTAAATAGTCGGATGGGTGGCATGCAGGCGCGTCGAATAAAGGGAGTGAGAAACTCGGTGGCTATCGAGTGTCAATGTTTAGTCACGTAATTATGACTAACGGTCTGTTAACTATCGCTTTGACGCTGTATTGTTTGTCCAAGACGTGTTTAGCCATTGCGCGCACGTGTTTCGAGCAAACAAAGAGCTTGACTTTTCGTTCCCAGAGGAAAAGGATAGTGAGCTTCGCCCAGTCAAAGACAAATACTCTTATTACGTGCGAAACTCTGTTCTATGTTGATTCAAGAAACCATCTGCCGGAGCGTTGCTGCAATAATGCTCCTCCGATGCAAACATCACTTTCGCCACGCTTGTACCAAAACTAACATTTATTTCACTGACTTAAAAATAAAACTAATTTGTACAAGGACAAATAATATTTATTTCTTTTGCCTGCTTCTGTACGAATTTGTTTCTAATTAAAGCACAAATTAGGGTAGCACATATTACTTCTAATTTTTCACTATGGTAGAATATGTTGTTAAACGTGAAAAGCTAAATTAAATATATTGCCAAATATGTGAAAGAGAAAATAACTTGATATAAATGGAAAACCAATTATATGTATAGTTAAATATGCGAAAGACAAATCTAAATTAAAGGAAGCGAAGAAATTAAATTAAATATGTAATTAAACATTAATATTACATTAAAAGAATTTACTAGTGACAAATAATATTCCATTTGATGATAGGTCCGCGAGGGATGAAACGCAAGGGTTGCATTCCCAGTGAAAAACGAATTATCTTTCCGCCCGGGCTTTTATTGATTAAGTAATCTTAATACATCGCTGAGTCGCAATGTACCATAAAGAGAGCGGAACCGGAAACGATCCATTCTTAGTAGGGAATATGCTTTGTCGGTGGTCGGTGGTCGAGCGGCGCGCGCTCAGAATTTCTGCTTTGATTAATATACCTCGGCTTTTTCTACCCGCAGAGACTTATCATCTCCAGCGATGCAAGCGCTCACTGGCAACTTTCCAATACACTCTGCACTCAGAATCCGCTCTTCGAAACGCAAAGCACCATGTCACCACCCTCTCAGTATACCATCCCCTCTTCATCATAATATATTGGCTGCGTCTTCAAAATCCTAATTATTAATTTATATTATTAACACATTTGCAGTCGCTGGCACAATTCTACGTAATTTTTAAATTTACGCCTGGTAGCCGTTAATGTAATTTTATGTCATTTTTTAATGTAAAGTTGGTTACTATTGTCATATTTTTACGTAATTTTATGTTTGTTGCGAAAGTAGACAGATTATAATATTTTCATATTTCTAAATAATTAATATCCTTAAAATTTGGACTTTATTTTCGAACATTTGCTCTGTCTTTTATTACTATGCATGACTAATTTTATCATTTTCTTTTTCCAAAATGTATATTCCCCTAGTAGATTACTGTTTTCTTTTTCCATGTTAATTTCGTTTGCGTAGAACTGCATTAGTTGCCTGTGAGGGTTGCGTTGAAGTTGGCGGCGGTCAGCGTTGCGTTGCTCGTTAAACTATAAACACCCCAAGGCTCTTGCGAAACTTCCAACAGTACAATAAACTGCCGGACGAAGAACTTCTCGAAATTGAAAAACTTTCCGGTGAAACTCTTCCTCGTCTAGCACGAGCTCGCCGCGGAGGGTAGACGGACATTCAGATTTCCGTCGGGCGCATTCAGTGAGTCTCGAAAGGGCGAGCTCTAATCGTCCCTTTGCGCCAATCCACACAGTCTCCCCCAAAAGAGTTTCCTCCCTTTTTCTATTGTTTTTTGTCCCTCCAAATTCACGAGCACTCAGCACTTCTAGTATTGCTAATAATTGTGCTATTAACTAAACTCCAAAATGTGTGAAACGATCCTAAAAGTTTATTCAAAATGTTTTGAATGCGAATGTTATAAAGATTTATTTATATTTTATGAATGGTCAAATTGACCTCTTCTCATATATTTAAGTATATTACATAGAGAAGAATCAACAGTATATTTCAATAAAGTCGGACAAAGGATTATAAATTAAATTATTTTAGCAAAAAGTTATGAATATACACAAACATTACCAGTGCAAATCCAATTTATTATCGAGGTCCATCAAATCTAAACTCCAGCGCTCTTGATCCATCCCTTTTAAAACTAGAGTATATTTCATATTGTACTTTATTGCTAATGTTTGTATGTGTGCGTGTCTGAGGCAACCTAACAAATTATATTCAAGTGATTTGGACAAATCTTTCACAATTTTAATGTACAAATCTTCTGAACAGACACAGGTGATATTTTGGTATACTTACTTTAGAGGGAAGAGAGCAGCGAACATAAATGTGTAACGAGATGGATTAAACCACTTTTCTTACGCACAGGAAACTTCATATAACCTCGAAGAACACTGAACGAATTTTAATGCGCTTTTCTTTCTTGCATAGAGTTATGGCTCATTCAAATTATAGGTTATAAAACACTGTAGTATTCATCAATTATAAGGGATGCATGAAGAATAACACCGAAATGTCCAGGTATACATCGTTGGAAGATTTTGGCAACAAAAGAAAGTTGCGGAAAATGATGATCCTTTTAATTAAGTTATTGGTAACACACATCCGAGGTGTCACCCGAGTGTAACCGACGGGGACAGCTGGCATATGTAAAGTCTGTAAAGTTGCTAGCAATTTTCTATATTTTCACCTTATATTTTCAACTTTGTATAACTTCGTATTGAAATTGTATTGCAAATTTTGTTTTATTCTAAGTGTTAAAGCGTTGTTGCTAGCGGTTCATTTATGAAATAGGAAACGCCAACTCTACAAATATAAAGAATAAGGTTTTATAACCAATTTCTCCACTTGTAAAGAATTGTGTTTCAATCAAACTATAAACTATAAAATGTTAGAATTGTTATCACACATACAGGTTGTCACAAAAGTAAATGCAATAAAGCATTGCTCTTGATGTTTCATTTAATTAGACAAGTTAATTGTACATAATACATCATCTGAAATAATGTTACTTGGAATAAATGAACAATAAGTAAAAATAAATTGAGATACTTACTTTGTTAGAATAATAGAAAAATCATGAAAATATCGAATTGGCTTATTACAACGGAATCTATGCAGCAACTACAGGAACAAAAATAAACGTTTCTCTGTTTGTGTGTACGTTAGCGCTAAAATCGAATACGGCTAACTCAATGTTAATAAGAAGTTTTTTCTTGTATAGAATTACAATCCAGTCAAAATATTATAGTATAACTTTCGTATCGCACTTACATAAAGTGTTACGAAAGTAAAAGCGTTGCTGTTGACGTTTCACGTACGAAACCGGAAACCCCAACTCGTTTACTAAATATTATAATCTCTATGTAGATAGGCGTACCATGAAAAGGGCACTAAAGGGGCATGAGAATTGCCGACGAAGCTAGTTCAGACTGAAAAAGAGCAGTCGCTTCTTTCGCCAAATCGATATCAATTAGGATCCTCCTTCCGGTCGCGTGACTTGGCGCCCTTATATAATAACGGCACGTGCCGGATTGTGACTTTGACAAAGGTACGATAAAACGAGAGCGTCGCTTCCGCTTCGGACAGCGGTGCACTATATTCCGCCTGACTTTCCGTCGGAGGGGCATCGAAGGGGTTATCAGAAGTGGCCTTGCTTCATTCTGATTTTCTCGCGGTAATTGCTACTAGCCGGTGTAGCGCACAATGGAAGATCTGATGGTGCTCTATATCTGAGTGCGGGAAACATGCAAGCTTTAGTCACGCTTTCTCTTATTTTCAGTATTCAATGCAAGAAATAATGTACCAGTTAAAATTGAAATAAAAGTTTTACATACTGAAATCTGAATAAAGTGTTGTGAATAAAGGTTGAAGTGTCTATTCCGATACTGCATTTAAAATAATATAGATTATCTGGAAAATGTCATTCTGCTTCTTAGTTCATCATTATACTTACTAAATATTTCCCTCTTCAAAAGGCGACGGATTTTTGTGTTACTTACTTTCGAAGTCCATTTACCGTTTTTTCAATATTTGTCATCACACTTTTTAATATGATATTGCTGAACAAACAATACTAAAAAAAGTAGAAGTATAATTGAGAACCACCTTTTAAAAGTCAACTTTAGCAGTTATCGATTTGATAATAGTTTATAGATTTTAGCCGCGGATACCAAGACCATTATTTTTGATTATACACAGTGACATACATGATAATCGATAACAAAGTAACGTAATGTTGTTTGAATAGTAGTTAAAAAAAGAGTGATTAAAAATACCTCGACTTCGCAAAAGACACTGAGATAATTCTCAGTATCAACAAAAATACATTACCGACATCAACATTCACAAAAACTAACAAAAACTACTCTCGTCGAATTGAGTACCTCCTTTTCGAAATCAGTAAAAAAGAAGTAGGGATCGCTACAGTACTCATTCGAAGGGAAATTCATCAAGCTGTACACTGATTCATACTTGAACAGCGGCGCTTGATTCGAAGGGTGAGTGGGCGTAGAAACGACTCTTTAGGAACGAGAATAGTTAGTAGAGCGTGAGAGAGGGAAAGAAAAAGCGAAAGAGAGAGAGAAAAAGGGGTTGAGGGATGATCCGGGTACAGGAGAGGAAGCAAAAGCGGTCGCCGTCGGCGGCAGTCGGCGCAAGGCAAGAGGGTTAAAAGAGTCCACGCAAACATCTCGTACATTATACGGAATATCCACCCCACGGAAACCAGCCAATAAGACCCCCGGAACATGGTGTCGTCCACTGACCCCTTCGCCTCTGACCCGTGACTGCATTGTCGGACTTTTTTCATTTTTTTTCTCCTCTTTCTCTCTCTCTTTCGCTCTCCTCTCTTACGCTTCGCCCGCCGCTTCCTTCTGTCGGTGTGTGGCCGTTCTTTCGATTCTCCAAGTGCGTGCACACACCCCCTCGATTACATTCGGAAATATTAGGGGACGTCCCGCCGTTCGACAAACTATCAATTTATTTTCGCCCATTGATTGGAGCCCAATGCTATCCACTGTCCTCCCTGTCCTGCCTTTTTCGCTTTTCATCCACGTCCTTCCTGTCCCCTTCTCTCACTCTATCTCTTACTTTCTGTTACTCTTTTCCTCGAACATCCCTTTGCCTCGCTTTCGAGAGTTTCTCTTTGTCGGTCCATGAGTATCATCGGCATTAGTCGTGAGATGATGGATTGATTTTCTCATTTAAGTATTTCGGCTTTGTCAGTCTTAGTGTCCAGCTGGCTCGCTTTGATAATAGAACTATTTAAGATTAAGTTGGACTTGTTTCTGTTAAAGAGATTAAAATCATTTGTTTTTGAAAAATAATGTGTATGTTTTACTTTTCGGCAATAATTTAATGGAATTGTCTTAACAAATACTATTATATGTCCACTCAATTTTATCCCCGACTCTAGATAATATTATAGAAGATAATATAACAGACAGATTGAAAAAATATGAGGTGCGACAATGCTGATGCAAAAGCAAAGGCATCAGCCTATACGGTAGACTTGTGATGTGTTAGCGTAAGTGAAGTTCAGCGTATTATGGGCGAAATTCATAGATTACTGCTCTGACCGTATAAATCATGGCCGGTCTTGTACACGGCTGAATGTTATCTCCGACTTCCGGTCGAGTGCACAGACATTTTGTGAACAGGGCTGCAGAGTGTGTGTCCGCCGGAGTGTTCTCCTTTTGCAGACCGATCACCACAAAGCATATGCTGCCCGCTGTCCACTCCATTTACTTCGCTATGTCATCTCTCGTTATGTCGCCCGAGGGAAGATAACTCTCATGCACGGTGATTGAGACTACCGGACGGGGAGGAGAATCCCTTGAATCACGCAGCGCGCCGTCAGGACATCTCGCATGACCCCGATTTATCCTTCCTCGCTCATACCGGACACTCCTGGTCATCGATTAATTCCCCATTAAGGGGAACGACTACCTAGAACCCTTCAAAATATATGTATTTTAGGGATTTTTTTTCGTCAAAAACCATTCGTGTGTGATCGATCAATAGTTTTGTTGTTTCAAGAAGGTTTTTTTGCGAGAATTTTTGTAATTTTTTAATTTACATATAGTTAAAATTGTTAGTGTTACAAATTCGTTTATTGTAACACTTACTTTTAACATTGTTTTGCCATGACCGGATCACCTAAAATCAAGAAGTGAGACGCTTTTGAATAGCGTATTATATTACCTAAAACCCTATTAGATGCAGAGTCAGATGCCGAACACTTCTGGTAATCGATTTTATTTAATTTCCTATTAAGGGGGATGATTAACTAGAAACCTTAAAAACAGATGCATTTTTGGGATTTTTTCCAACAAAAACCTTTCGTATGTGACCGATCAATGTTTTTGGTATTTCAAGAGACATGTTTTGCGGGAACTTTGATAACTTTTTTTATTCCCATATAATTAAAATTGTAAGTGGTACTAATTAATATACTGTAACACCTTCTTTTAACACTGTTTTATCGTGACCAGATCATCTAAACTCAAAAAATCATATGCTTTTGGATAGCGTATTACATTTCCTAGAACCTTATATGCAGAGTCAGATATCGAACACCGCTGGTCATCGATTAATTCCTCATTAAAGCAGTCAACGTCCAATACCACTTTCGTTAGGAGCTTCCCGAAGCTCTTCTATTCTTCAAGTGCACACAATGTTCAGTGTTGAATGCTACTTGAGTGAAGCCGGGTAGGACAGTTGTTATGTTAATAAATTCTACAAAGTTGCTGCCACTAAAGGTAACTCTTATGTACGATGATTGAGACTGTCGAATGGATAGAAAAACCCTTAATCACAGCATCTTTCTGGTCCAAGCTGATGACTGTTGGTCATCGATTAATTCTCCATTAAGGCACGAAGAACCACTTTCCTTGCCAACTGCCTGAAACTTTTCTCATATACCACAAAGATTGTTCTGGAATTAGATCGGCTGTCTTCGAAAGAGTATAATTTTGATTGACTCTCTGCCAATTGATCATTGATTGATTCTCCATTAAAGCTGTCATCGCGAAAAATAACTTTTCTTACCAATTACCTGAAACTTTTCTGACACCGATCAACAGTTTTTCACAGAGTATAATTTCGATTAATCTTACATATTTGGATAACAATGTGACGAAATAGATTTTCCAATATATTGACAAACACATGTTATGACAGATCACATATGACCCACCTTCGGTTTATGTTGAAGTACAGCGGCTTCCGTCGGCCGACGGTTAAAAACCATAGTACATTTTTAATTTTAGCATCAAAATCAATCTTGAGATTTGGATAACAAGGTTCAGGATAGTAGAAACATATGATGTGGATGTTAAAAAAAATATTTGTAATTATTGATCGTTTTGTTAAAGAAATAAGAATGTTATTTTCTCTTTTATCAGAAATTGCAGTGTTGCCACGATTATTGCGTTACTTAGTTTATATTCTATTAGCATATTGATATATGCGACACTTCTATGAGGAAGTTTCGAATGTATTCAAATCTAGATAAAAGTTTCGATCAGAGAACATGAGTGAAATAGTCATTCCTTATGTTTGACGTTTTGATATAGCGCCACCACTTATCTTTAAACAGTAGAACTGCCGAAGACTAACATATTTGTACTTCTACCACAAGAATATAAATTTCGGTAACAGAAAGAGGAAAACGAAACACAAAATTATAAAATTAATCGTGTATATATTGCAATAAAAGTGGAGATAAATATTAAAAAATACAATCTTTGAAGCATTAATACTTATAACTAAATATTAATTTTAACAGACATTACGACTGTTTGGTAGACTTAACGTTAACTTTAACTTTTCGCAGCAAAACTACATACAAATCCCATAGAAACTGATTCAATAATTTCAACTGAAAATAGCAATCCAAAAACCATCAATAGTATTAAAGAAGTACAAATCAAAATTGACTCTAATTATTATTATACAAAGTAATAACAATTTCTTATATTTGACTTTTAAATAGTTTTTACCACAACAATGGTAAACCTCTCATCTTCGTCTTATTCTGGAAGCTCCAGCATAACGAAACACATTGAATGAACACTGTTATCATATCGTAAGTATCTGCGAGAGATATGCGATCACCAATTGCGTGACAGATTCATGATTAGTTAAAATGCAAAAATCGAGAGCATCGGCAAAAAGTCCCCCAGACCGATAAAGGCGTCGAAGCGATGCGTTATTGGATCGCGCCGGGTGCCCGATTAAACACCGATAATCAGCCGATTAAATCCGATCTACCGTTTTTCCCAACTAGGTCACGCTGCTTGCCTGATTTCTCTCTTTCTCCCTCTCCCTCTCTCTCTCTCGAAAGAGAGAGAAATTCATTTATGAATACGTCCATTTATGAATCATTGCCGCACAAGAACTATTAAGTCAATTTTTTATTTACTATTTAATATATTTAAGCTTGTTCTTTTCCGCACTATCTCTTAAACAGTTCGCGCATACTTTTGTCATGATACTCTTATGCTAATTTGATAGATCAAGTTCATAACATGGAAAAGAAAAGTTCATTAATGAATACGTTCATTGCTGAACAAGAATTATTAAATCAGTTTGTTGTTTGTTATATTCAAGGTCGTGTCTTTCTCAGATTATTTCTCAGTTCATGTATACTTGGCATGCTACAATTATGTTCACTTTATAAGTCATGTTTTTTGTGTGCTTACTTCAAGTTACATTAACACGCAGTTTCTCAGGGATCACATTTAAATCGATTTTATATTTTTCTTATAATTCTACACTGTGTATTGGACTTGTAAAAGTATATTTTTTGCTTTATATTGCAGGCATTAATAAATTTCATTGCATTTCGAATCATTTGCTTGCTGTTCAGCGGATCCTATATATCCTTTGACAAATTAAATTCATTTCTTAGTTAGGTATTATATGCTTTAGCAACTAGTATTCGTGTATTATTCTGGAAAGTCTTACACGCAATCTACCCATGATGATTTGGTCTTTTCTATTTTTTGGCCTGCAAGCTTTCTTCTCAAATATGTTTATCCTATAAATCATGTTTGTTTGTAGTAGATTCACAATTTAATCTTGAGCACTCCTAATTTTTTTCTAATTTTCTTACTTCAACAACAATGCGCATGTATATTGTATGTTTTGGTAAATAAAGTACAATACATATTTAAACTGGCAATTTAAAGATATCGAGTGTGACTCATACTAAATAGAATTCGAAAAAGGAGTTCTACATATTAAAAATCTTGCTTCATCAATGCAATAAAATAAAATCTTCCAATCTCTTCTTATCATTGTCCTGTAAATAGAGTTTACAAATTTAATACATTAAAAACTCTATTATGCTTTATTATTAGTTAGCTTCACACGATCAAGAAAGAGAATGATAGAGTAAGAGCGAGAAATCAGTGGGTGTGAATTATCGCTCCTAATTAAAGGGTCGCCAGGCTGGCAGTAATTTCTCCTCTGCAAAGGAGATTTATTCCCCGACGGCATTCAAGGGGTGCCTTAGAAAAGCTAGGCCAGTCGCAAAATGGCCGCTCGGAAACGGAAACCGGAAACTTGTCACTCAAACTACACATGCTTCCGACGTGGCCCGAAAGAGGGAAGCGATATGGGATGCTCCAAGAGTTAGAGCCACCACGGATGTCTGTCACAAGAGTGATCTGGAGCGTGGCTTTTTTCCCCTCCGAGCATTCTAATGACAGTTCAACGATTCCCTAAGAATGATTGAACTTTATCGCATGGAATAATTCCAAGCTTCTACTTTCTATAAATTAATTGTAGAATGTCTTTGGTTAATAAAGTCATACACACATTGTTACTGTCCTTAAAGTGTGATTTTATTAAATAATATGATTCTCATATATTAGTCTACTATTACTATGTATAATACAGAATGTACATATATACAACCTATCGAAATAAATATGTATTCGCAACTCGATTAATATACTGGGTGTGGTCCGTGAACACAGTCAAGAATTCACATCATAACTTGACAAAGCTTTGTGCTTGAATGACATCGTCATAAACACTGTTAATAATGTTTCTCTTTTTATAGTGTTTCATACATATAAATTAGGTTGCCCAAAGTTTGACGAGGTTTGTCAATGATTCTAGTGGAAGCTATCTGAAATAGCTCGCACTAACTAGTATGACAGGAGTCGTGACTGTGTTCGCGAAAGTTTACTCGACCTCATCGAAAACTTTGGTGGCCAATGCGGTGAACACTTTCGCTAATTTCAAACGAATCGACGCGAAGGTTTTTATCGCTCGAGCGGAGCTGTTTTGCTGCCAGCTTATCGTGGCGTTATCGTGATTAGATCGATAGAATAGCAGTCGTCCACGTTATATAAGCATACAGTCGGCGGCAACCGTTGCGATGTTTACCGTTTTAAGGTCTACTTGCACACATCAATAATGCGACTCGTAGCAACAATTGCTGGACAAAAACGATGCCACGCTCATCCGCATTGTACACGCGTGCAGTCTGTCCTCGACTGAATTCTTGGAAACCGGTACAGCCGGAAGTAACACGCAACGAGTCATCTATGTATTTAAATGTGCATGCCAGTATATTTACAAGATACAGTATGTACAGTTGTCCACCGATCTTTGCCGGTTTTCGTATCGTCGACCATTGTAATAAGTTTTACCACTTTTCGAACTGGTAAAAGGTTCCTAGTAAGGATTTGGGTTTTCTGATATATTTCAGAAAGATTTTTATCCGTGCATAGTGAAGAATTTTGATTGATGTATTCAATTAGAGATGTAATCCACTTTTAGTTGAACTCAATGCGTAAATCGCAGTTAGTTTTCGAAATTATAGTAGAACCTCTGTTATTAAAATCACATGTTCTGAATTTTGTATTATATTATTTTTACGATTTTTCGTCATGCTAGATTTCAAGTTCTTTCAGGGAAGACATAAAAATGGCATAAGATAGTTTTTAGAAAGCCAATTCAAATAAGAAAGTCAAATTAGCTCTAAGAAAATAATTCTTTGTATTTTAGCACATTCGCAGCCAGTGATTATGGCATGAAATCTTTAGCTAGATGCTGGCTACAATTCTCAAAAATCTACAACTGAATGCCGCAAGGATCTGGCATTAAAATGTGATTTAAAAATGGTGTAAAATTACGTCAGTGGCAACCAGTATTACACTGAACAATTACGTAGCAGCAATCAGCTACAGATTTAACATAACATAAAATTATATTAGTAGCTGTAAATGTGTTAAATAAATTTCTTGCAACTTCTCATAGAAGACTTTTTAATCCCAAAAGAGGCAAAGATCGAAGGACTATTTTACTGTCTGAACTTCCACGCGCAGTACGAAAGGTGCGAGTGAGTGCGGTTTCGTCAACGATTATGTGTCTCTGTCTTTCTTACACAATTGAGAAAGTTCGATCGGCACTCAGCGTGCACGATCGCGCACGTATTTCGCGGCAGTGTGAAAGTGGTATTACTGTCACGCGAACGTCATCAACTCTATGCGCAGTTCCAGCCAACCCATCAGATATTGGTAAAAGGGAGGCGTGGCGATAAATCATTTCTGTTAAACCTTCACTAGAATTTATTATTGAATTCATTCTCTAGAATTTGTTCTCTAGAATTTATTTTTGAATTCATTCTTTAGAATATATTCTCTAGTATTTATTCTAGAATTCATTCTTGAATTCCTTCTCTAGAATTCATTCTTGAATTCATTCTCTAGAGTTCATTCTTGAATTCACTCTCTAGAATTCATTCTCTAGAATTCATTCTAGAATTCATTCTCTAGAGTTCATTCTTGAATTCACTCTCTAGAATTCATTCTAGAATTCATTCTCTAGAATTTATTCTTGAATTCACTCTCTAGAATTCATTCTAGTGAATATTCTATAAATCATTCCTGTTAACCCTTCATATTGTGTTTTCAAACAATCTTGTAACTTTTGCATTACCGTTCATATTAATTCAGTTTTCATATATGCGCGCAACAATCTTCCCTAGAATATAAGTACGAACACCGAGAATGTACTTGCGATATTTCCCTGCAATATTCGGAGTACATACTGGAAGCTATGTACATCTAACCTACGAGGGACCCTTCGTACAAACAGACATATATTTATGTATATCGCGCACATAGAATTGTGAGTGTCCATACAATAACAGCTTGCTTTTCGACTTCTTGACTAATCGATGATTCGATTATTATCTTAGTTTTAACAGGAGTCGTTTCTCAGCTGTTTAGTTTATTTTTCAGCTGTGAATTAATATATATATATAGACGCTCGAACTGGGTCGAAAAGATATGATGTGGTCCAAGGGAGTCCTTTCTAACCGCATTTCCCTATTTGCAATATTCCCTACCGGTAGAATGCATTGTTACTGTGTTGCAGCTTTCATTTTTAACCCCTAGCCTTTCTAATTCTTTTTCAATTTCCTTTCCAGTAACTGATCATTTTAAGTGTTTTATTTGAAATATACTTCAAAGAATAGTTGTTTAACAGGACCAAATTTATATTTTTTTTTTTACTAATTATATTGAAAATTGTATTGGAACTTTGCTGAGATCTGATATTTGTAAAAAAATTTTAATCAAATTCGACATAGAAGTAGTTGCAAATAAAATTCATGTCGAGTCAGACGCAACAAACGTATTCTAAGGGTTAACACTCAAGCAGATCGATTTCCAGTAGCGCTAAATCAATAACTGATGTACACATTAACCTCGGCCGATGTCGATTTTGCAATTATAATTAATGAAAAAATGCTTGTGTTGCATTGAACAAAAAAATAAAATTTGAACTCTACACTCACACCAAATCAGAACCTTTGCAACTAACGTGTGCATGTATGTACACACACATATTTCCCATTTCCGGCTGTTCAGTGTATGTATACAATTGTTCCTACAATGATGCTCAACATTGCTGTTCCGCAACATCCATTGGACATTTCTTATACATTTCGACGCGCACTTATGGATGGAATCTGTTAATGTAATGAATTCTTTTTGAAAAATCCGAATTTCTTTCGACTTTTCTCTGGTTTTCATGTAGTTGTATGACGAAACAATGACTTCTGGTTACTCAGTTCCATCTGCTACCAGCGGCAGCCAAGAAAGCTTAGTTGGGATTTGATTTTCCGATATCAAAATGCATAAGAAACATCGTTTATAAAAATTGAAAAGGGATAACATTTGTCAGATAACACGATTATAATCGGACACTCGTAACTAGCAAGTGTGTAATATTCTAGGTACGACTTACGGCGTATTTAATTTACAAACCTCACCGACTACGTTGCGACTACATAGTTAAACCGAATGATATTCACCAAGGACTGTCAACCTTCCTTCGTGTGCCTATGTACAGTGGCTAAAAAAACAGTATTGGCACACCCGTTATTTTTAAAAAAAAATGTCTTAAAAAAGAAAACAGTCTCGTTTAAGAAATTGTACTTTCCTTAAGAAGGACACTTTCTTATTCCAGAAATTACATTTCTATTTAGAGAGAAGAATTTTTTTCATTAAGATCATTTTTCTCAAAAACACTGAGTGTGCCAGTACTTCTTGTATCCACTGCAAATTTAATCTACGCATTTGTACCACATATACATATGTCATCACTCATTACGATACCAAGTAATCCGTCGTGCGTCCGCACTTGAAGAAAGTTTTCCGACACTCGAGATCACCGTTCGATCGTAACAAGATCAAAAAGCTTTGTATCTCAATAGAATCTACGCGTCACTTCTTACCCATCCGTTTCTATGGCAAACATTCCATTTGCGTGCCCATCGGAATGATGCGAAACTGCCAATCATCCAATTTCCAGCTAATTCCAACAATGATTAAATCAATCTCATTGTTCCAGCGAGCACTGGTGGAGCGCCGGTAGCGCGACAGCGGGATGTTCACGAAGCACAGTACTACTGGCGACCTCTTCGGAGTCACTTAGAGGTTCTGCTCTTCGTATTCGCGCACCAATTTGTAATTAGAACGATTGTTCAGCGGGATAAAAGAAGGCGCAGACCCTGTTTCCGGTGAGCCCGCACCAGCATTTCCGCTCGGCCTTACCACCAATAGGTCTTCTGCATATACGGCGCCATTGGCACCTGACTGGTGCCAGGGTAATTGGCAGGTTCCATGAGCTTGGATTGGCAGGGTTTACCATCCCTGACGAGTACAGGCACAGCCACTCGCCTTGGCGAACATCCGCTTCCGCTAGCTTCAACCCTCTCGGTAGCTGCCCTCTTCGTCTTGTATCTGTGATTCTGGAACCAGATTTTCACCTGGGTTGGCGTCAGCCGAATTATCGAGGCCAAGTGCTCCCGCTCGGGCGCGCTCAAGTATCTCTGCTGACGGAAGCGCCTCTCCAATTCGTAGGTTTGTGCTTTCGAGAAGAGCACCCGTCGCTTCCGCTTCTTGTGCTCGGCCTCGTGCGCCTGCGTCTCCGATCTTTGCTGCTCCTCATCGAACTCCTGGGATTCCTCCTCCTTGTACTCATGCTTCGTCTCCTGCTTCGGTGCGAACGATAGGTCCGAGATCGTTGGACTCGTCGAATCCGGCTGCTGGAGAACTGCAACACACCGAATGGAACCACTCTGTTATGACCGGATGTTAATAGACGTTTGGAATCATCACTGAGTCATTTAGAAAACAGACAGGTTATTTGTGAGCGATCTGCAATTGATTTTAGAAACCCTGAACTTTGAGTTAAACAAGGAAATCTATCTTATATTGTTCCATTAAATTCCGAATTTATTATAAAATTATTGACGTTTAAGATTTAGTAAATAAATCAGACCTAAATTAAGCCTTGTTAAGATAGAAGATAAATGTAAAGTATAATCGAATTATACCATTAATGGGAAGGTATACCGCTGTCCGAATATTTATACGAATCGTTGAAGATACTTCGGGTAAAACTCAATGAAACACAAAAAAAGATCTAGAAAAACCCTATTTAAGACTCAATTGAGGTATAAGATTTTGAATTGGAGATTCCGAACGGCTGATTATTTCATTAAGTCTTGCTCTGCGTGATTTATGATAATTTAAAGGATGGGTTTTCTTAGGAAAAGGTACATTCATCAGCTATGTTATTATAAATTTTGATCGAGAAATTCTAATAAATAAAAGAGATATCCATCTCTTTTATTACATCTCCAAAACAGATAAGCTATCAAAAGCTGCAGTGTTTATTGCTTGCTCGGAGTGTTTCAAGAGTAACTTCAATATTTAAAAAGGAATGGAAATTTGATTTTTCTAAATCGCAAGAAGATTTTTGGAAGAACCTATCATTTTTTAACTTAAATTATTTTGAACGATTGCTGAAAATACCACAAGATTTTCTTCTCTACTAGGCAACGTTTCTCTGCCATTTAAGCAAAATGCAGGCAACAAACTATTGCAATAGGTATTACTTATACAGGATGCTTCAAAAGTAATTCCAAACTTCGAAAAAGTAACTTGAAGTTGAGGTATACATCGTTGAAAGATTTCTGCACCAAAAATAATTGCAACAACTTATCATTCTTGGAATTAAATTATTATTGATTCCTGCACGAAATGTTATTCAAGACAGCAAGTGTTAAACTAGTATTGAAAAGAGTTTTGTGAGGTTATGTGAGAAGAAAACATTGTTTAACCTTTAACTCTTTTCTTTCTAGTAATTTGCAGCTTGGATTGCAAGAACTTTTACAATTTTCGCTTGGAAACGAGCTAATTTTAACGTATTTAAGAATACAGAAGCGACGATGAGGCTGATTTAGCGTGAAACGAGGTGTATAACTTCCACTTCCATTGGACTAGTCATGAGAATGAAGACAGCTGGGTGCAGCTGCACTTGGGCACCCCGGTAACTATTAACACTGATTACCAACAGCTGCAAGACACCACTCATTTCTTGATCGTAACTCACGCTAATATTGATGTAACATGACCAGCAACTCAGTGTGCACGATTGTTCCAGTCAGTCGTAATACACAGTTGACCAGAAAGTATTCGGTAGCTTGAAGAATTACGGCAATAATGAACTATTTTTGCCACTTTGATTTTGGATTAATCGATTTAAGTGAGAACAATTGTATTCAATTAATAGTTGAACACCCAAAGAAATATAATTGAATAAAAATTACTAAAAAGCGACGGGTGCGTATTGGCCGACGCATTATAATTTGATTCCGTAGTTTGGAACGCAAAAAAATATAATTTCGATTCAAATTTTGCCGAAAATGTGGTAGTCAGGACCTTGGAAAACTAAACACAGTTTTTCTTATTTTTTTCGAAAACTAATAATTTTAGAGTGACCGTTATAATTTTACATGAAAATATTCACTAAATACTATTTTCACAAATTATTTCACAATTTCAGACAGAAGGATTACAAAATTAGAGTTGCAGGACATACTTTGACTGTGACAGACGGACATGACGAAATTATAAGGGGGTTCCCAATAAACAACAAAACTCTAAAAATACAAAAGCATGATGTTTCACAAGGGAAATAATATAATTCCTCCTCTTCAGTGTTCAACATGGGAAAAGTATTATTCGGTCGGGGAATAATTTCATTAGCTCCGCACTAAAGTGCTAAATGCTAGGGATCAAACGAAACATGGTAATATAACGGAGGCAAACGACTAGTGGCCTTAGTGAACATACAATATGGTTTTCCGAGTGATCCCTAAGCCCGTTTGGGGAGGGTGCCAGGCGATATAAAGCCTATTTGGCACCCCACTAGATCACCCGTATCATTTTCATGGGATCTGCCACCCTCTTTGCTCCGGAGCTGTGATTTCAATTAGGCACTAGTTACTCTCTCACCAATATCTCGTAGAAATCTTTCCTACGAATGTCCGCTTCTTTTATTAACACTAACCGTACAACATGCGGTCAAATACCGGTTTAGACTTTGAATAAAAGTACTCCATTCAGTCTTATCGTTTTTCACTATTTGATTTTACGACAATTCCTATAACATTTATTTGATAATTTTCTCGAAATTTATGCCACATCTACCATTTAGTTCTAACAAGGAGAGTCGAAATCTGTGCTCAGTTTTTTTTATAAGTTAGTAAACTAATGTGGAATATTTCTCCAAAAAGCCAGATCTTATCTATTCGACGGCGCAATGGTATTCTAATTCTTAAGATAATATTAACAAAAATTACAAATTTACATTTTTTTAACAAGAACAAAAGAAACAAGCGTGTTCGTTGTAGAATCGAAATTTAAAACCGATCAATTGACCAGGCTTTCGTACAGCTAGTGTTAATGAAATCTCAAATCGATTCACAATAACTTTTTGAGTTACAACTCAATAATCCAATTAATAATATTTAATTATCCGAATACTGCAGGAACAAATCTACTTTCTTACTTCCAAGAAGATCATTCAATTGCGAGTGGTGAACGCGCAAGGATCAGATTTGCTGGAAAGGGGCAGAAAATCGCTTAAGATTTCTACCTGGTCGAGGCAAATCAAACAATCCACAAGCGACACCCTTTCCATGTTCAACCGACAAAATGGTTCGACCGCGTACAATCCAATTTCTCGTTTCAATAGAGGAGAATTTCAACAGCGCCGATGGGAACTCGTCAGAATATAGGACAAGAAGGGTGGCCTCAAAAATCGAGGGGGAAGGGATGCGGACGAATGGGACGCGGTAGGATTTTTGGGCGTGACAATTTCGATACATCGATGGACCAACAGAGCTTGCATCTGCCCGAAGGATGACATCTGCCCTTCTCGAAAGTGGGGCCGATCGCGCGGACGAGGCCGCAACGACACCTTTCATACGACCATTAGATTAGGCTTAGCAGGCACGCACCAATTGCAGGGTGCAAAGTAAATAAGGACTACGATGTATCACGGAGAAAGGAACCGATCAGAAGCATGCTCCTCCTATTTTTCTTCGGGGAATTTATCGTCTCAAGGTGTTTTTTTTCGCTCGTGTGTGCGAAGGTGCGAGGCAAAGTGCTAGCAGCGAGCGTCTCGCTTGTGCCAGTGACACTCACGTCATATAATTGAAACTATTTTGTTGTTAGAACACCGTTAACTAATTTTTCACTTTTTTTACTGATTTCAGAGAAATATTATAGCTAGTGGAGGTATGTCAATTATTTGTTTAATATTCATGGCTTTTGACACTACAAGCAATAAAGTAAAGTATGTTGAGAATGTTACGTCCCAAAAATATTCGGACGCATACAATGTTTAAGGTGTGTTTCATCGAAATGAAAAGAAGAAAAGTATTATTTGACAGAGTTTTTACCTTTATCCTGCGTTATTATAAATGAATGGGATATGATAAAAACGTAGCGGCATAATGTTAACAAGCGTTTGCAATCAACACTGTTTTACTTGGAAAATCGTCTGTTTATTTGTGAGCATTCTTGGATTTATTCTAGAATATATTTCTTGAATTTTGAGGTTAAACAAGGAAATCTATCTCATATTGTTCCATTAAAGTCGAAGTACTTATGTATATCAAAATACAAACCAAACTATTAACTCCAAATTTCTTATGAAACTTTTCACATTTAAGATTTAATAAATAAATCAGACCTAAATTAATCCTTCTTGAGTCACTTAACGTAAACTATTCCATTAATTCATATACGAATCACTGCAGCTGCTTCGAATGAAACTCAATGAGATTAAATAAAATGGACAAAACCCTGTTTAAAACGTTGCATAAAATGGTATATCAAACCAACCATTTCATGCGAATCATTTCACGCGAAAGAATTAAAAGAATAAATTTTCTCGTAATAATAAAAGATTGAAAATCTGATGCGAAGGATAAGTGTTTTAAAAGGCTGTATGTTGCTATTATTGACTCACCATTGACTTCTTCGAGTGGTTGTGGTAGGGTTGTTGATAAACCTGGACCAGTAGGCCATCCTCCTACGAGACCAGGCGGCGGTGGCGGCAAAACACCCCGGTTCAGATTCGCGTGTATTGCTGGTTGCAGCAACGCTGTGTGCTCTAAGAATTGCTGATACGCCGAGGACACGTCATTGGCTTGTGGCAGAACGGTTGTTCCCTCTGAAACATCATTTTAATCGGGATTTTTATAGCATTATGTTTGAACAATACAACATATAATTGATGTTTTTAATGATGAATAAGTGAACAAAGTCGAAGTAAATCAGTGCAATAATTTTACGAATTAAATGAAGTAAATTAATGTCATATTCCGCATCTTTTTTATAAATGTATAATAATATTGCTCGGTGTTTCTGTAGCACCAGAATTACCACTGACGATTCACACTACGATATTAGACTATAATCGAATTTTGTAATCATTAATAAATTAACAAAAGTAAAGGTAAATCAGTGCAATAGTTTTGGAAATGAAATAGAATGAGTTATTGCTAAATTCTGTTCTTTTAAATGCGATTACTCAGCTTTTTCTTAACAGTAGAATAACCAACAATGATTGTATATTGAAGTTCGAGATCGCAGTTAAAGTTTTTATCACGATAAAAATCAAATACCCACGATAAGAGTATTTTCATTTTTACGCTGTGATATTCGATTGTAATCGAATTTTTGAATAATGAATGAGTGAACAAGAGTGAATATAAATCAGTGCGATAATTGTAGGAATGAAATCGTGTGAACTACTGCCAAATTCCTTTTGTCAAATATACTTGTTAAGTTTCTTTACACTAGAATAATCATGAAATCAATTAATTTTGCAAAGTAATGATTAATCTCTGCAACTTCAAAGAAGCTATCTGAAACGTCATTTATTCAGGATTGGTTATCCTACTGTTAAACTTAATATAACTTTGAAATATTGTATAAACATATTGTATCAGCTTACCTTGAATCTCTGCCTCGTCCTGGGTCGGTTTCGCATCATTGAGTTGGAGAATATCACTGATATGAAAACCTGTCCTTGGCATCTTCATACTTTCCAATAATCTGCTGCATAGAATTCAACCACATGTTACTACAAAATCCAGCACCAAACAATCAAGCTATCAAAATAAATATTAAACTACTCTTAATTCTATTAAAAATCTATCACTATGCAAATATATAAATATACGTAATAATCAGAAATTCTATCCTAATGAAATTTGCTTGGGTAATTGGAACTCTGCAAGTGTGCGACGGCTGGGATGAAATTAAAACGATTGGTCAAGAAAAGGTGAGCTATCTTTCGGTTGGGAACTCAAAGTGATGTTTAAAGCTTTATCCGGTTTGGAGTGGAAAGCCGCGTTGGAAAGCCGTATTGTGAAGCTGTCTCGGAGAGAATTGGCCGAGTGTCGGAGGAAGTAGGATTGAAAGGTCGCTTCTTGCAAATCAATTCGATTCCCGTAATCGCCGGATGTAGAGAGATACAGAGCGACAATTGGCGAGGCGAGCCGCCGCCGGTCCCTTTAAGATCCGATTAGATGCTTCTTTTCGGTCAAAGGGACCAGCCGTTCTTCAATACCTGAACTTTGCCTCCCAAACAACCTTGACACTCGTTACGAGTACACCAAGCCCAACATTCTGACCGCGTGCATTAAGCCTAACTATCCATTATTGTGGCACGTA
The DNA here is from genome assembly GCA_910593735.2 of Ectemnius lituratus. Taxonomy (NCBI): domain Eukaryota; kingdom Metazoa; phylum Arthropoda; class Insecta; order Hymenoptera; family Crabronidae; genus Ectemnius; species Ectemnius lituratus. Next base: position 5,520,844 of record OU343037.1, read on the forward strand.
CGTCCCTTCTACTTTCTCGGCCAAACTGCCCAAAAGCCGAATAGTTCGATTCTCAAGTTTTCATCTTCCCGGATTGACAATGTGCGGTGGATAAATAAAGTACTCGCACACACCCTTTTTTTGGAGTAGATCTTGGTAGAAGAAAGTTTCTGTTTTAAAAGAAACTTTTTTTTAGAAAGATTTGTCTCAAAACAGATTATTTTCTCCTTTAAGGAAATTTACTTCAGAAAATCCGACTGTTCGAATACATTTTTATACACTGTAAATGTATATTTTTATTGCGAGAGAAACTTGCAGTGGACACGAAACGGCACAATCATTCGACCGATTTTCTATATTTATTTTTCATTGATCGTACATATTTCAAAGCTAAATTATAGAAAAAACTGTTTATCATCGCTTTTATTTGTTGCATTGGAAAATATTCGCATGCCAGTTCTATCATTAACAAATATCTAATAAAACTTATTCCTGGATAAACACGGATGCTTTGCGAAAATGCTTGTAAAATTCTTAACTATTCTATTAAATCTGTCTTCTGTTTTAAAAAAACTTTCAAAATTTCTACACACAATATCAAAGGTTTCTAGGAAACACAAACTGTAACATATTACAAACAAAACGAGTGGGGTGGATTTGAAATAATACTGTAAAAGTACGAAACGACAAATAAGCTTTGTGAAATGAAATAAAGTCTGTTTCGAAGAACGTTCGGACATACTTGGGTTTGTAAAATACTGTGATACCAAATGGGAAGATATTTCTGCTATAGCATTGAAATCGCCGGTGATTTCGTTTCCCGTAACATCCCATGCGCACTCCGTCGGCTTCGATCTTACTTAATTCTACCCGTCCGTTCATTCGCACGATTAGAAAATCTCATTTTTTTAATAACAACCGTAACAATCACGCCTTGCCAATGTGTGTCAAATGTTTCTAGAATGCGCATTATCTCCGACAAAAACACATTTTTTTAATTTAAATTTCAAATTTTCTCGAATTTTATATATCATTAATTTAAACAATCGATTCTCAAACCTAAAAAATCTACACAAAACAACAGAGAACTTTGCAGCACGCATTTCTTCCTATTAATTACAACAACGAGTTAAACATTCCGCAAACACGACGTATGAAAATTTGACATACACATAAAAGGCAGTTAAAATCGCTGAACATGGCCTAATCAAAATAATCAAAAAGGTACAAGGCGAGGAACAATTGGCTCGATTACGAAACATGCTAGCAGTTACGAAGCAAGTGTCCTATGTGTAAGCTGTAATCAACGGGAACTGGTGAGCTCGTCAAGGATATCGGCCGTCAGCTAGATATTCTTTCCGATAAGGTGTGATACGTCTCGGTGAAGCCACGTGCAAGAATTTGAGGGTTATCGGAATCACAGCTTGTACAGATTTTATCAAACTCACTCCTAACCGACCCCATCTTTCCCCTCTTATTGTGTTCCATTCTCTCTCTCTCTCTCTCTCTCTCTCTCTCTCTCTCTCTCTCTCTCTCTCTCTCTCTCTCTCTCTCTCTCTTGTTCACTCGCTCGCTCTCTTTCTCTCTTTCTATCTTTTGCCTAGTTTCACAGTGTTTCAGAAACAGTATGCTATTGTTAAAGCAGCCTTTACGCGTGGCTGAGCCGATAGTGGGAAAACTATTCAATAAAGAAAATCCCCGAACCAGGCGGCTTTCATCGCCAAGTCGATCGACTGGCCGACAAGAATGATATCAACAACTACGATGCTTCCGATAAGCGACGAACATATTTTACCGAATTACGTCTTTATCAGAACTGCGATTTCTGGAAGGCTGTTCACGTTCCCCGATAACCAACCTCTGACGTCGCCATTTACATAATAATCGTGTACAATGGTTAAAAACAGTATTGGCGTACTCAAGATTTTTGAAAAAAAATTTCTTTTAATACACAAACTGTCTCTTGGAAGGAAATTTGTTTTCTCAAGAAAGACAGTTTCTTAGTCACAAAATAACATTTGTATATTAATACAAAACTGATAAATTTACATTCTTATTTTTAATAATAACGAAAGAAATAAATTCATCATAGATAATCTAAGTTGAAAACTAGTCGATTAAGAGTAACCATTGATACGATTAATGTCAACAATATATTACCCCAAAAAACCCCGCGTTTGCGATTGTACTTCACTTTATCGCGATCCAAGACACAAGTATACACAGACAGACAAACAGACAGTATGTTAAAAACCACTAAAAACCACCACTCAACTAAAATCGTGTGAAATGAAAATTCCGAGCAAGTTTGAGGAGGGTTAGAGGTCTACGATTAAAAACCGGCGGTTCCTCGAGGGTCCGAGCAACTTCTTCGTGGAGCGATGGTGAACATAAAATCTACGCATAATGAGGGACATGGTCGCGGGAAAAAGCGGATTTGCACACGTGCTAGTCGTTTTGTAGTTCCTTTACCTAGTATTGAAAGCGAGCTGGCTGTACCAGTGGTTGTAAACATGACTCAAGATAGTGGCCGGATAGGGTGGTAGCAGCGACCAAGGCAGAATCTTATTCTTGTCCGCCATTTTGCGAGAGGTCTCGAAGGGTTGCTGGTGCCATCAGCACATGTTAAATCTCCTCGTCCTTCGCCCGTTTGACAAACGTGAGAACCCGCTTCCGACTGACCGATTATATCCTTCACCCTCTTTTCTCCCTCTCTCTCTTTCTCTCTTTCTCCCTCTGACACCCCTTTTACCCTTAAAACTCTCCTTCCTCTCTCGATATCGTTCACTCGCTCTCTCGCTCTCTTTCTCTCTCTTTCTCTCACGCCCGGAATCCACCCCTTTGCGCCGCGGTCTCAATCACGCTCGCTCTCTCTCACTCTCTCTCGCTCCCGCCCCTCTCTTTGTTACGCGCCACCCCAACCCCTGAGAGAGAGCTTTCTCATTGCCAACGATCGATTCTAAAATTCCTCTCTGTCTCGTACCTTCGATTTTATACTTTCACTTGTCCACTCTCTTTCCGTCCCTTCTCAATCTCTTCGCTGTACCCTTATCCGCCCACTCTCTCCCTCTCTCTCTCTCTCTCTCTCTCTCTCTCTTTCTCTTTCTTTCTTTCTTTCTCTTTCTTTTTTTCTCTTTCTCTCTGTCTGGTTTCACTCCAATCAACACCTCTCTCACTTTCGATCCAATGACTGTCCAATGATTTCTGGAGACTCGTCAGTCCTCGCACTTTCGTTGACGCACTGTTTCGACAAGTTTGTACACAGTTTGTCCGTAAAGCTTGGAAAAATACACTTTTGCTGTCCTTTTAGTAAGCTTGCGATTCACACGGATTCACTGTGATACACGCGCGACAACTATCATTCGGCGCGGTCATCGCGTCAACATCATCGACGCACGCCCGCGCGCACACAACACACACTTGAGTCGCTCTCACTGGTGATGATGAGAACGAGAACGAGAAGAAGAAGAAGAACGAGAGAAGAAACTTGGTTGCCGACGAGGGGTTGCTCTCTCGCGCGCAGTTTTTGAGTGTCCTCGACGAGCACTTGACGGCTAGTGTTCTCTTAGCCCCGTGTCGTTTCGCCCCTCGAGCACCCTCGAGCCTGAGGGCGGTCCTCCGCAGGGGCGGACTTTCCCCGCCCGTAACCTTATCCCTTCGCTGTGCAACTCCCCCCCACCACCAATATCCAACCAGAAACCACCCCTTCGGCACACTTGTGGAGAGGCCTCGAACTTCCCCCCACCAACCCTTCATACTCGACTGGATGTTGGATTCCGAGACTACTCTCCTGACCTTTTCGCGAGAGCTCGTATTTGCCCGAATGGAGTTCCCTCAACTTTGAATATAATTGTTATTGTAGTTGCCAAGTGGAGAGTCAGATTGAAAGGAAGCAAGGAAATGAGATACTCTTTTAGAATGATTTGTGTACCATTCAGGTTTCTAGAGGTTTGAGAGCGTTTTTCGATGCTATGTCAACTTTAAATATGATAGTTATTGCATCACTCGATGAGGATATAAGATATTCTTTTGGGATGGCTAGAGTTTTTTTCAGTTTTGGAGAAAATAGAGATAGTTTTTAGGAATTTGTAATAATGTTAATTGAATTGTTATTGTATTCTGCAGGGTAGAAAATGAGGGATGAAGAAAGAGGAAAGGAGAAAGGATAAATAAACGATGATATCTTATACTAGAGATTTTTAGTAAAATCTTGATTATGTTAATAAATAAAGTGAACGAAATATTATAATTCATCACTTTTAGCAAAAACTAGATAGTTTACATACGCAAACTTAGAATTATTTTCGGATTCTAAGACTACTTTCGTGACCTTTTCGTAAGGCTTTTATGTGACCGAATGGATTTGAATACAATTGTTATTGTACTTTGCAGCAGTGGAGAAAGTGAGAGAAGGAAAAAAGAACGAAAGGAAATGAAACATTCTTTTATCACTAAAAATGAGGAGATTAAATAGTTAACAAAGCCTAGTTAACTGTAGTTCGTAAGCTTATGCACTTCACTTGGGAATCACTTGTAATAAAGAGGCTTTTATACAGTTTAAGTGGACTCTACCCTTTTACATATGTATGTATAAAATAAGCCACAGCTGCAGCCGGCGGAGATCACTCCGCATTTTGAGAACGATCAAAATATTGGGTCCATGAACACGACTGTTGATAATCATTTTCTCTACTCATACAAAGCACCATGTGTCTTTGTCTGTATATTTGCCGATTTTAATCCAATTATTTCTCCAGTATAAAATTATAACCCTAGAAAAATATAGACTAAAAAATATTGCAATACTTATACACGGTGTTTCAAACATAAGTCGAAGATTCCGAAAAGAATGAACGGTCGTGTAATAAAAGACTTTATCTGTTTGCCTTTAAATTCCTTAGCCTTTACATTAACAGTTGTCAAACTTGAAGTATAATTATACAGTCGAAGAATATCCACAGTTATCAGTTGAACAACTATTGCCATAGTTGTTACTAGAAAAGAAGAATCTTTAAAGAATAATTCCTTAAATGAATTTATTCTCAATCTTTACCAATATGAAAAACAACCCTTATCCATTCATCCTATAAACTCCTCAGTAATAAATTCTCAAGAAGCATCATTAATTTCCTCGAATCTGGTACAAGAAGAACACACAATCTGCCACAGCTAGATAACAATTCCGAGGAGAGTGGGATTGTTCGAGAGTCTAGGAGGAAGCGCGCATCGGGGAAATAGTTTGCGGCGTGCGACGCCGCCGTGGCTTGATTGAGCGGACAATATTCGCAGCGCAGGGGTAGTTTTCCAAGGGGTGGAGCTTTCACTCCACCAATAGGAAGACTGCGCCTTGAGAATAACCCCTACTCTTCCGGCAGTCGTTTCGGGGGATGATTTCACTCCCACTAGTAGGCAGCCAATCGGGAGCGCGCATCGATCACAGCTTTTTATGCTACGAACATACTTTACATTAAGTGTTAATGCGAAAGAGTATTAGCTCTATACGACCCTCTTCTTCCATGCTCTTTTCACTGGCACTCTCGCTACTTGAACGTAATACGAGAGTGCCTCGATAGCACGTCACCCTTTTCCTATGACTAACGCTAGAACTACTTACGCAAGACTAACGTATGTGTCTGACTAACACACATACACTGAATAAGAAATGTACTCCAACAACCCTTTTGAAATAGATTTTCTTTTCTACATTGATGTTTTTTCGGGAATTTTAGTCGAAAAATACTGGGTTTGCGAATACCTTTATTAGAAACTATGTACATTTCTTTCAGAGAAGTATGAATTTTCAACAAACCCTCTGAAAAATGTTAAAATATAAGAAAATCGCCGAGTAGTTTCGTTCAACGTCCGAAAAACATCTTTTCCCATGTTATCTTTATAACAGAAAAACGCAAATGGATTTCATTGGAACGCCAAGTTTTCATTCACCAATATTCAGTCAATTTATAAAAAAAACATAGTACTTAACTCACTCGATACTTCATAAATCGAATTTAACATAACGAATTTCTTCAAGAATTTTTAATTCAATAAAATGATTCGTCAATAAAATATTATAATTCACCATTGCAATTAATTAAATTTCAAAATAGCGCACCCAGTCGTGAAATTATAATTGCAAGTAAAACATTAAACAAGTACAAACTTTTAAATAGGAGATTTACTATTTACAGTGCACTTCAAAATTCCATAAGTTACGGAAAGGAATTTTCACTTTCCAAGGATTGTAGAAATTAAGGATTAAGGATACAGCGTGAGAAAGATTATACATTTGTAAGTATTACTGTCGAAACCGTTATTCAATAGAAGAACAGGTAGCACGAGGGGGAGCGACGATAGTACCAGTTTCCGGTTTACAGAAGCTTTCATTGGTTTGCGAGGGTCTGAATTCACGAGGAAGTCAAAAAATAGGAAAAAGGAGGCGGGTCTCGAGCCTATGGCTTTTCTGTTAGTGCATCTCGTTCGGTAGATTTATCGTTCAACGGAGTTTCGAGTGGGGCTGTTAAGTCCAGCGGGTATCTCCACTTTCCTCAGATTACGAGTTTTGAAGTTCTCGAGTGGAGGTGAAAAACATAATCCCTCTCGGCACTTTATTTATATGTATCATTGAGAGTGCGATTAATTCGGCCTACTTTCACATTTATTTTAGGATGCTTTACAACTACAGCAGCTAAAAAAAGCATTCGCACATGCTGAGTTTTTGAAGTAAATTTTCTTCCAGGAGAAAATATTCTGTTTTGGGAACATTTATTTTCTCTTCCAATGGAAACTTTCTTCGTTAAGAAAATTTGTAACAAACAAACGTTCCCTTTTACATTAATTGCATGATCCACCCGTAGAACGTTCCATGCGAGTCTTAACAATAATTGAAGTCAAAGAATAATAGGTTGTTGCAAAAATCTCCTAACTGTATATAACTCGACTTTCAAAATTTTCGAAATTCTGAAGTTACTCTTGAAACACCCTGTATTAATAATAAATATTACATTATTTTATAACCTATAGTTTGACTGACAGGTCAACTTTGCCTGCTAAATTACTATACATAATTGTTCAAGTTGAAGTATAGTTGCATAAGTGGACAATTTATATAAATAATTTTATATAAATAAGTTAATTGAAAAAGATGGCAGTAAAATCGAGAAGGTCTAAACCCTCATCGGTGAATGAAGTAGGTCAATATTCTCGATTACGAGGGTCTCATATTAACTCGGTTAGAATCGAGTTCCGAAAGGAAACCCTCGACTCGGTTTTTTTCTGACGAGTCTGAGCAACCCTTGTCTCTTCGTGAAATTGTAGAATGAAAGGAAGCGTAGCGATGAAAAAAATGGAGAAGTTTGAGCTTCACCAATCGAGCAACACTTGCTGGCGTCCCACGGCTGTTTGGAGATAGCTGTGCCAACTTGTTTCTAGCACGCAAGCCAAATTGTCGGCCTCTTATTGTTTTACTGGCTCGATTCGAATTTTACCACAGCGCTGCCCTCCTCGTTCCCATCAATATTCCATTATACTAGAGAAGGGTATTTCGACGATTCCTCGTCTCACTAATTATTCCTGCTGTCTGCTAAATAATCATTACGAAAGAATAATTTTGTCAAACTTTATAATACACTGGATTATTTGTAGTATCAAGTTCAATGATGACTTTCTTCATTAATATAAAGGTCGTTTGTCTGACTGTCTAAATATAAACTGGAAAACGGCAGTACGAATTTTAAAGTGATTTTCTCTCCATTATATGTAGAGTTATTATTTAATTCAATTGTTAACATAAATATAATAAAATATTGCAACATTTATTATTTATACAGGGTGTTTGAAAAGTAGCTCCAAGATATATTATATATTGTATTGTTAGAAGATTTTTAGAACGAAGATAGTTGCAATCACATATTATTCTTTAAAATAAGTTATTGATAATCCCTTCTAATATAAAGGGGAATGTTGCAATGCGTTTGTCACTCCTACAAAGAATTATGATAAGAGGAAACCATAGGCTATTAAATATTGGAGGATTTATCACCTGCACAACGTGTTCCAAAATTAATTACATAATTTCAAAAGGAAATATCTCGCAAGTGCAGCCGGCTGGGATAGCTAAGTACTAAATATAATCCTGACCGAAATCGCAACTATTTGTATTACAAATACATATAGTTTAATTTATAATGGCAAGATGTAAATTGAATACATAGACATTAGTGTTAAACATTGCGCCTGAATTGCTCTTCACACCGTTCTATTTTCTCACTAAAAATGGCTAACAAGTCTGTGCTTTACAAAATCAAAATTTTAAGAATAAATGAGAGAATTACCGATCATCAAATTTATCTTTGAATTAAATCATTTGTTCTACGCGACAGTATGCGATGCTAGATAAGCAAGATTAACTTTTGCAAAGTTATATTTCAAATTGTTATAAGTAGCTCTTGTACGCCTTATTGTTCTGCGGACAAAGTTCCCTGCAATTCTGGCGTGTCTGGCTACGTAAAGGAGTAACCTGAAACGTGCACACACACAACTTAAGCGATGTATATGTATGTATGTATGTGTATGCTGTGGTAGCCTTCAGTGCTTGGCTCTTCTCCCCCAAAGCTGGCAAAGCGATCATTAAGAACACTTGCGAATTCCGTTCTGGCAGGTTGAAGTGCACAGGCATAGCGCAGACTTCAGATTCAGAACCTTTGTAACCAAACTGGCAGCTAGTACATCGTTGCCAGCATTCGAAAATTTAAATGTGAATCAGCCGAATCGAATAAAAGAATCTCCTAAATCAGATCACAGTTCATTCACTTAGAATTGTAATTTAACATACAGGTTTTTCGATAGTAAATTATCGTTTTTTTTTACTTTTGTTTGTATCAATATGCAACAATACGAAAAATTTGTAAATGGTGCAAAGTTTATTCATATTGTATTGCGATTTAAAACGTTTATATTTCACTGGTCTAAATATTTATAGTAATTTGGTTCATTCTTACAACCCAAATGTTAAACGTTTTGGATGGAAATTCCAACATAGATTAATTCCAATAGCAAAACGTTCAATCATAAAGAACAAGAAACGTTGCTCCTTGTTCTTCAAGTGCGAACACAACTATATCATAAAGCACAATAATGAACGTCCAATAAACGATGTATTGTATTTCCCTGCATGTATTTAATTCTTTGTACTCCTCAGTTTGGAACAATTTAGATACAAACATGGAACACCCTGAAGAAACTACAAGAAATATTCGAAATCGAAAAAGGGGGAGCTAATTTTGTACATATGAACATTCAGCAACGATGAACACATGAAGGTTGTACCTTAAAAAAAGTTGCTTCTCAAGTACGAACGCAATTTAAGAAATTCTGGTGAGACCCACAAGTGTAACATAATTTAATTTCTTCTTATATCCAAAATATGAAACATCTTAACCGACAAGTGCATCACAGGTTACTTCCAATAGTATAAGAGCAAAACATTGAGCAACGACAACGACGAAAAAGTAGCTGGTTCTTCCTCGAGTGCGGACAAAGCTTAAGTGTAATACCGATGAGCTACTCGATATAATCGGTAGGATGGAGAGGGAGAGTGAGAGAGAGTGAGTAAAGATCTTCTCGAGAAGCATAAGTACTCGAGAGGCGGCTTAAATGAAGTTTATGGACATGCTTGTGCGCACTTGTCTCGAGTGGGCACTTGATAGAGCACTTTCGGAATTCAGCTGTTGGGGCGAGAAACGTGTCAGGCTGAATGGGAATTCAACCATTTAGGAAAGAGTCCGCTGCTACTCGGCCTTTACATTACAATGTGGGTACCTGCCAGGTCAAACACCTCTGACATCCACCAGACCCTATTTATTGCCAGTACGTGCCGGCGCAACTTTTCCCCGAGAATCAGCGTGAGGACGCTCGCTTGGACCTCCTTCTATCCTCACTGCGATAGACAACTTCTTTCTCCGGACCCGCCACAGTACCAATCGCGCTTTACAGTCCTTTCCTTCCGCTTATGCCAAGGTGATTCTTCCAACAGTTCCTCGAGTGAGGAATGAATCCTCCTTAGCATAAGCAGTTATCAGAAGACTTGGTAGAGTTTTGATGCTAGAGCATGAAAGCATAGCGTTGACTGAACTATAACCTCAAGTAGCTCGCAACGTCTTAAAGAAATCTTCTTTAAGCGATTTTCATGTCTGCAGGTTTTACGACATTCGTAGGATGTTTCAAAGATGTTCTGCTGAAGACGTTTTGAAGATGTCCATGTTTTTTCATTGTTAAAACTTCTCCGATACGTCATATTTACGTTTGTGTTTTTGTAGTAAGTAGTTTTTGAGACGTATTGTGGACGCCTTTAAAATATTCCATTATCCAATATTGGACGTTTGTTAAATGTATCGGACATCTCTAAGACGTTTTTGAAACGTCATTGTACTATCGTATGTGACTAATTGGACATGAATCTCCGTGCATGTTTAGAAGTACCAAAAATTAGATTTCTAATAGTTAAGTAATTTAATTACTAATAACTTTTAAGTTTAATTATTTAAATTAAGTAATTTAGTTACTAAACTAATATGTTAAGTAATTCATTTTGAAGCTGCTATTTGTGTGAACATTCTACATGTACAGTATACAATGTATACGATGCGTGTGAACAAGTATGACATAATTAAACAATGAATTGTTCATGCTAAAACTAAATTTGGCTTCGTTTATTATTATAGTTATAATCATTCGAAAAATCGTTGTATGAGTAAAATAATGTCAATCAATCAACAATCAATCGTTGAGTTTGAGTTTTATTTCATACTCGATCAGACTCGCCCTGTATATTTTAATAAATATTAAGATCTTGTTGAATGTTATTAATTATTGGTCTTACTTCTCCGCTTTGAAACTAAAGGAGTTTCTTTAAAAAAATGAACAAATGAACGCAAAGATAACAATAGGTTTTCCAAAAATAATAACATGGAACTTAAATAAGTTCGTATACAATTTCCATCATGCAACCGTTAAACAATCATTTCGTTCCCATTGATACTTCCAATCCCAAACACGACTACTTGGTAGAGGGCGATTTAGAAAAACTTCGAAATCCCCAAGAAGCTTGTAAAATCTGTAAAAGGTTCTCGAAGGAAGAGTAGCAGGGTCAATCGGTGTCTCGAAAGCGAAGGAGCGTGGAGAGGAAGGAAAACTGTGTACGCCAGTAGAAGGATGGAGTTCTACGTTCATTCATGAAGTCGGGACAATGCAGCTGGTTCCGGAGTTGTGAATGAACGTAGCAGTAGTACGGCACGTAGTAAGTCTACCCGGCGGGTGGGCATCGAAGGACCTTCTCTTTCAAGACGTTCTTTCTCCAAAAGCGAAGAGGAATTCTTCTTTCTTGGCGACTCGTCTCTTGTTGTAGTGCATAGTGTTACTCTTGGCCGAGGAGGCCTGCGAGTTAACCTGACTGTGGAAGCCACGCGGTCAAACGTGACTGAAACTCGGCACGGCTCGTTAAGGAGCAGAGCCACTACCGCCCTTTAAGAAACGTTTAAGAAGTTATCCGGAATAGAAGGCCGCATCGACTCTCATTCACTATTTTCCTCCCCTTCATCCCCGACTTCCTTCATTTCCCTTCACTTCCCTTCACAACGCCTTTCCCACTCGATTGACTTCGACTTGGCCAGGTATTGCAACCTAACCAAACTCACTACATGTACACCAACTACAGTTATCTGCAGTGACGCGTTTTAATTCTTTATAGTCCAGTTTATTTTGTTCAGTTGTTTATGTACAGGTCCAATTTAATTTGACGAAAGGAATGCAAAAAATTCATTTTGTTTAGTTATGTGTGCTCAGGTCCAATTTAATTTCGAGGAACATCCATGTGTCACAGTTTTATGATGGGCATATATTTTAAACGAATGGGAAAAAGGAACGCATTGCTTAACACACGGCTCATTAAAGAGCAGCTACGGTTATACATATTGGACGGATTGACTTTGACTTGGCCAGATATTGCACTTTCACTCTTTACATGTATGCCAATTATAGTTATCTGCAATGACTCACATTAATTCGTTAATAATTAATTACATCGGAAACCAATAGAATGTTGGGGTTGATCTGATAAACGACGGCAAAAGGTTAATATTCGGGTATCCTCATGTTCGACAGATTGTTTTCATATACGTTTACTTATAATAGCGTTAACTAACTGATTGCTTGTTACGCAATTCAAACATACATTTTGTAATTTGTATTTGTAGAGATGTATTATTTAGTTTCTTAATGCTGAGTGCCTTTTACGCTATAAGCGATAAACTTTAATTAAACTATGCTCAGAATTAAGTCGCATAAGCACCCGGACACATGCAATACAGGAAAGAAAAAATAATGTTTTTTTCATAGATTAATTATATTTAGTTCGATGCAGTTTCAATGATTATGAATATTTTTTCGAGTGCGTATTTTTCTAGTATTATACTTTACAAACGCGCGACAAAGATACTGTTTTTAATAGAAATAATGTGCTTTCGTAAACGATCAGTTTGTTAAAAACTAATACAAATAGTTGGATAACAAACTGTTCTATATTTTAAAAAAACATTAGGAAATTCAGAAGCAAAGCAGATTTGCACTGCAGTTGGCTTAATCAGCAATGTCAATTTCATGCTATGATTCTAGCAGCGCGGGAAAGGTTCTGTGCAGTGTCCTGGCTTCGTTTTCCATCGTCACGTGTATCTAATCGTTAATCACACAAGCTACTGTGACTGTGAAAGAAAAACAAAGACGATATACTGCATTAGTGTGAGAGTGCCGTGTGGTGGTATTGATCGGCCTGCATCAGGTAACGACAAATGAGGAGATATAGGTCGCAGGTAACAATGAATCGGACACGCCATGAAGAATTTTCCGCAAATTTGTTACCCTTTATAATACGTTTGCAATTTATTATTTGTGCTACTTATTAAACTGTTTTTGTAAGTAGTCAAATGACCGGTTATGAAATAATGGTCATATTATTCCGATTCGGGTGGAATTAATTCTTAATTTAATACGAAAATAATTGCACAAAGTAATATTTGGATAATAAAAAGCATGTAGGTTTTCATTTTTATTTTTAAGAAGAACGAAAGAAACAAGTGCACCGTCAAGTCAAAATTTGAAACCAGTCAATTGATCGGGCGTTGAAACGGTTAGTGTTGAATATTAGATCGTTTTCAGTGAAAACGATTTATCACTGGCATTTATTTATTTATACAGAAACAGTAATTCTATGATTATTAATGACATACAGTAATAATATATTAGCTGTCGTACTTAGTTTCATCTAGCTAGGTGACATTTCGTGTGTCAAGTTAGCGACAACTTAATTTAAAGAATAATAGGTTGGTGTAAGTATCTTTGTCGCCAATATCTTCTAACTATGTACAGCTTCTCTCATTCTTTTTCAAAAATTACAATTACCTTTGGAGCACTCTGTATAAGTAATAAATAATTTAATATTTTTTATTCTACATTTCACCTGGATAATAACTTTGTACAGGAGAGGAAATTTTCAATCTTAACTTTTATTAGAAGGGATTAACAATAACTTAGTTTTAAAACTAGAAAGTAGTTGCATCAATCTTTCTTGTAAAACTCCTCTTAAGGATTAATTAATTTATTAAAAATTCTTCTTTGTTGCAAAGTCTTATTAAAAAATCTACAGGAAAACTATATTATTCAATATTTAACATTAGTTTTATTTTACATTATATTAATTTAGTTATTAATTTTATACAATTCTTAGCGAAAATTTGTCTGGCAATCGTGAGCTACGTTTGGCAAAGAAACGATCTTAAAACTTGAAATTTGAAATTGCCTTGGGGAATTGATCGGCAATTTGGATTGAACGCACGAAGGCGCGAGTGGAGGATAGAAATCGGGTGATGGTCGATGGGTAGGTTTACGATTAAAGGGATGTTTATGATGGAAACCAACAGGTGTTGGCACTTGGAGCCGCCGGTTCTCGCGTGTGTCCAGTCGCGAAGCGTAACAAGGCGTACCACTCTACGCCAAAGGATTCGCCAAACCGGCATGCGTGACTGTTCTTAAACGTTCACTTCCGTTTCCCTATGCTACCTAGCTATCTCTATGTGTGATCGTGCATCCACCACTATCTCCCTGAATAGTGTTAAAATGTCTCGTACGTGATGGATTGGGAAAGAAGCTGAGAAAATTTCCAAGATTCTTTATTCGAAATTAAGAATGTTTTATTCGATAATTCTATAGGTATTAAAGTACACAATTTGGACTTTTTTGTCTAAATAGTATTAAAGTACCACGCACATGATAAATTCGCAAAGAAGATAGCAAAATTCGCTAATGTTTTGCTAGCATATAAAATTCATTATTCGAAACTGAGAACGTTTTAGTCAGTAATCGTATAGTTATAAAATAATTTGAAAATTTCCACGTGAATAGTATCTTTATTCAGTCATTTCCAAATGAATAGTATCTTTATTCAGTCATCATATACTTATTAAGACACGTAATGTGGAATAATTATATTATACATTTTATTTCGACATTCGCAACGACAAGAACGCTGTAACAATAACAGCAAAGCCATCGTCATTGAAACGGTGCTTGTAATAACTTGTGACCTAATGAATCGATTCAGCTTAAATTTATAAAATGTGGACTTTAAAGAGCGATATCTTCGACTAGAATCGAAATTTACGACTTTAAAAAATTTGAGTCATTATCGAATATGAGCGCTGTTTATGCAAAAAAAAGGTATCGCTCATATTATCTACAGATTCAATGGAATATTATACATTTCTGATTACGTAACAGTGGAAAGTGTGCGTCTGAATTGCACAAGTATGTATGTGTATTTGTTGCATTAGAGATGCTGTATGGCTCAGTTTATGCGACTAATTAACTATAAAACTAGACAAACGCACGTAGGTAGTAATCAGAATAAAAATAAGTCACAATTTAGTTTCTTTGTTTCACTATTCGTAGACGAAAAAAATCTCAAAGAAAGATTAATCATTGACGATTAATCAATAACGAACCTGGCAACAGCATAAGGTTCAATCACACACATATTAACTAGGATTGATTAGGATTCGAAAAGGAATGTTAGAGCGAATTACTATAAAAGTCTCGATTTCATCTCGATTTACAAATTTATCTCAGACACAAGATAATGTAACATTTGTATTCCATTTTACCAAGATGTTTATGGTAAAATACAACCCAGAAAACAGGGTGAACAAAGAACAACAGTTTCCATTAAAAAAGTCATGTTACAATTTTGTGAGACAAACCAAAACCACAAAGTTTCGAAGTTTCTTGAATAAGTGAGTTTCTTACCTGTAATCCTCCTCGTAGGCGCCGTATTCTGGAGGAATAAGATGAAAAGAAGCATCGTAACAATCGTCGTATCCGCTTGCCATATTTGTCTATCGTAGTTGTACCGTCTCGCACGTTGCCGTACTTCAACGCTTCCCCTTTTTTTATTTATCCCCAAAGCACAAGGAGTTCGCCGTAGGTTGCCAGCAGTAAGCAACGACAAAGTTCAGCTCTTCTAAGTTTCAGTGTCGCAAGCGACCGATCTTCGACGACGCATTCATTACAATCGATGACTTCCTCGGTATTGAAACATTTTACCTTTCGCTCGATGATCAAAATGATCTCGTCGGAGTCGTACTGTCCGAGAGATTCTTCAGTCAAGTTCACAGAAAGAAATCTCTAAGATCGATGCACTTGTTTAACAATAGATTTATTGCTGTTGCACTTTCCAGGGCGTTTCCGATTATAGTTGGAAGATGATTGGCTGTCGCGGAAACTTTACGAGTCGCGTAGTAATAAAGAGAGTCATGGATGTTGCCGGCGAGAAAAAAAGAAAGGCCGAGTTCTCTCGCCGAGAGTGCGATGGCTGGTCTCACCTACTGAGAACTATACGAGGATATATCGATCACCTATATATTGTATCGAAAATATGGCCACGAGATAGGAGCTCCGGCAACGTTATCTTCTTGATAACATCCTATATAGATTAGTTTGACTACAGCAAATCATCACTTCACCGACTTACACCTAATGCTACCGTCACAGTAAAATCTTCCCCGGAATCATCGACGAATCTTTCTCAACTTATGCTCTCATCTCTTTTCAAATTTATTCTGTCTTTTGTTAGTCAATTATTACTACGAGCCGATCAATTTTCAATCGGTGTATGATGGTTTCTAGGATTCAATGATCGTTTTGCAAAATCGAGTCGAAGATAGTTTATCAGAGAAAACTCGCCGTTGTGCCGCGCACGACTGATTTCTGAGATAGTTGGCGGCAAAATGATAGAGCTAACTACTTATACACTTGGATACGATCTATTGGAATAACATTTTAAACATTTCGAAACAGTTTAGAACGGTTTTTGAATTCTTTTGAATTTGTTGAATTTGAGACTAAAATATTTAATTGAAGATACGTAATTGAATAAATAAACCGGTTTGTAAGTTAGAAAAAGTGTTATAGAGAAATTTCTAGAGTGTTTGGAAATGTTTATAAATCCGTTACTACTGTAACTTTACGACCAGGTAAGCAAAAGCATTTAATTGAAGATCGTAGTTGAACAGATAAACCAGTTTGTAAGTTACAAAAAATGTTGGAGGAAACTGCCTACATAATTTAGAACAGTTCAGGAATATTTATAAATTTACTGCTATTGGTAATTGAATAGATAGACCAGTTTAGAAATTACAGAAAGTGTTAGTGGAAAATATCTGAACAGTTTATGATAGTTTTGGAATATTTATAAGTTTCTTGCTATTGTTGCTTCACGATCGAGTACTCTGAACCATTTGAATGATAATTGTGATTGAGTAGAGGGATAAGTTTGTCAGTTAGAAAAGGTATTGAAGGAAAAGATAGATGATAAGGTTGTGGATTGGCTAAACGATATTTAGATGCGGAACAAGCAAAAACGATTTAAAGATGAGAGAGTAAGAACTCTATGTGATTGGAATGTGGGTAAAACAGTGCAAAACCTTTGTTGTAAAATTCAAGTCCATTTCTTGCCCGAATGAAAAAGACTCTAAAAAACTCTATACTTGAGCTTTTAAATATTCAATCGATTGTAATTCATCAGCAAATGGTCTTTGAACCATTCCATATGGAGTAATGAAGTATTTGAAAATGTTTCTGAAAAATTATATACAAGTATTGTTATTATGTATATAATGTACTCAAACCGGATTCTCTGAGCAACCTAAGGTTTATAATTAAATAATAAATATTCGCAAACGGTATTAGTGCATGGTCAGACATAATCAGGTAGATTGGAAAGAGAAAGAGTCGCACCTCGGCTCATTCGGTAAATAATCTACTCATCTGGTAACACACAATTTTCAATTGTTATTATAATACTTTGAGTAATCTGCTACTTCAATCAACAACTATACATGTTTAAGACATAAACTTATTGGGAAAGAGCTGCACAGGAACAATTTGCAATTCCGTTTACTTATTCTACTTTTACGATCGAGAGAAAATTTCATCCTTTACAAATAGTTCAAACAATTATATTATACTATTCTTTTGAATATAAAATAATATGTGATAGGTATTATTGTGGTTCTTGGAACTAAATTTAAATTATTCTTGTAATATATGTAATTATTTCACACATATTTTATTATAAAAAAGTTTTTTTTTTATACCACTGTATAATATAATTTTTAATCTTCTCATATAAAAAAGAACAAGAGAAACAAAATGAGTTGCACCTCGACTCATCCGGTAAATAATCAACTCATCTGGTAAGACAATTTGCAATTGTTACTAAAATACTTTGCGAAATCTACTACGTCGGTCAGTAACTACATGTTCAAGACATAGACTTTTTCGGAAAGAGGTGGACTGCAGGAGTTTGCAACACCGTTTACTTCTACTTTTACGATCGGGCCAAGATTTCCCCTGGTGCGAATAGTTCAAACGATTGGCGGACTGCGTTAGTTGCAATTGGGAGTTCTGGAAGTGGCCGCAGCCTTGCGCGGTGTTTGTTTGGACGCCAGGATTCTGCAGGGCCGTATAAGCGGACGTAACCTTCGATGGCCGACATTCAACCGGTAGATAATGTATCGAAGCGTGCAAAAACAGTCTGCCCGACTCCGGCGGAACTTAGCGTCATCTCGAACAATATTAAGTGCGCCAAATGCGGCCTCATCTTTCGGAATGAGCCGCGTTATCGGTTGCACGATCTCAAAGTCCATCAACGAAGGAACTTGGATAAAACTGTGAAGGAGAACGTCCGCTATCATTGCCCAATTGAAACCTGCATTTACGCTCAGAAAGCTCAGCGGCACTTTAGTACTATGAAATACTTGAAGCAGGTTGGTATCTCGAATAACACTGTATGTTTCTCTCGTCAAGTATAATACAGACTTTTTCTGTTCTTCAGCATTACTTGAAAGTCCATGCGGAGAAGACCTTTGCCTGCTCTCGCTGTGAAAAGAGCTTCTCCACAGAGTCCGCCAAGGAAGGTCACACGAGAGTCTGTGGCATTGAATTTACATGCTCCTGCTCCAAAATGTACACTACTTACGAAGCGTTGTTAACTCATGCCAAACGGTTGTCGCATAATATCCATGACAAGTATAAACATTCATCTAGGTATGTTATGAACAAGAATTTGATCTTCCGTTAAAATGAGAAAGTATATTGTATTGTTTCAATTATATTGTTCCAACAGGCGATCAAGTGCAAAAACAATTAACGTTGTACTGCCCCTGAGTCAACCAGGCAACATCAAACCAATCTCGATTCTGCCGATCTGTTTAAACGATAATACTAGATCTAATAACAACAGCACCACTTCACAAAAACTAACGTGCGAGGCTGCAGTGCAGACGGATGATTGCAAGAGAAGTAAAAGAGTATCTAGTCCCTCCAAGCATACATCCCATGGCCAGCACCATGCCAAGCGCAGAGTCTCGAAGCAAACGCAAACCAATGTATCGGAGAATTTGAACACTAATGTCATATCTATGGAAACACAAACCACCGAAGCAATGCATCGGTCCAAGGATTGTGGAACTCTAACGAAATCCGACTGTATGTTACTCAAGGAAGATCTCAACTTGGGCAACTTTAGTTCTAGTAACTTGTTTCCGAGCAGCCCACTTCCACTTCGTCATGATGTTGGCTTACAAGATTTATGGGAAGATAAAAGTACATCGGGAACACAAACATTACCTGAAAAGGATGTGTTTGAAGTTTTAAATGACAATGTTACTCAAACAGAATTCGACATGTTTTACGATCACACTACAAGTCCGATGATACAGTGCACTTCGAAAAGTACAGTGGCGCTCGTGGCACTACCTTATGTCGAGGACACATCAACCGTAGAAGAGTATTCCTTTGTCTCTTCTAGTGGCATATCTAGATCAGATCCTATGCTAACTGACAAAACATTCAGTAATAGATTTAGCAGTATTGAGACACAGACTGAGCAAGCTTACTCGCAATCTTTAGTAGACTCCGACTCGCTATCCAGGTCGTTCGCGTTGAGCTCCAATATCGAAACACAGACAACAAATAATCTCGACAACATGGAACAGTTATTATACAGTAATACCTGTACGCAAACCTGTGACGAAATTTTGCCACCGGATTTAGGATTGTCTAACATACAAACGCAAACCGCGTGGACCAAACTCGAAGATACTACGGTCTCTGCGGAGACACAAACGAAATCTTTAATATGTGAGACTGGTTGTAACATTTCAATGGGACCTTGCCACGCATGGCTCGGCACCCAAACCAATCATACTGAAACTCAGACCGATCTACTTAGTATCTTTGAGAGTCTTCAGTAATAACTAGCATATTTCCTATGTGTGTACTCCTGGAAAATATATCATAAGCAGTGTCTAACTACAGTGCTTTAGATGTGTATCGAAAATAGTCGCTTGCATTTGGTACTTTGCAATCAATGTGTTCACATGATTTTTTACTCCTTTGGTATTTTCTACATTTTATTACAAACTAATTATTCGTTTACGTGTATGTGCAATTTGTTTATGGAACATGGTGTGTCGTGAATTGGTTGGACAATGCATTGTCTTATGGGAACGGAACTAATATCTCGACCCACTGTGTCCGATGTGCAGTGTTCGCAGTTTCAAAATATAGTTTATGCATGTGTCGCCAGATTAAAAAAATACACATTGCAGGCAATGTGATTCTGTTGCACATAAGTCAGTAATAAAACTGTTGATTTTAAACACTGTCTAATACATAATACCGCTAATCTCATTTAAGTTTTAAGGGGAAACGCACATTTTAGAAAAGATCAGCTGACTGCCCCGCTTTCTCAAACATATGGCGACTTTAGTAACTAGTTTTGGTCGGCAGCCTGCTGCAGATGTGCTTTAACTCTGTACGACGGTTGTGTGAGTGCACACCAATAGCCTCGTTTGTTGGTACTCGACCGATGCTTGATGAACTTGGTAGGAAGGGTGTCGGGCGAGGCAAACAAGTCCGTCAGAATTATGGGCCCTCCTTATTTGACAAATGATTTTCCGCAGCTTGATGAAAATTAGATTTTTACTCGGTCCATGCGAAAGAGGAGACTCCAGGCTACGAGGGCATACTAAATTTGTGGGGAGTTGCTGAGTGAATAAGGAAGGAAACGTGGCCGCAACTGTAATACGTATCTTAAGCTCGCTGACTTTTCGTTAAGGAACACGGTTTGGACGTAGGACAGTATGCGCCACGTTTCCCTAACTCCTCTTTCTTTCCCGATCGCTTAATTAGTACGGTTTAGCGATGAGACCACGTTGAACTACCGTTCACAGTAAATAGCACTAGCGCACCAAACTGCACCAAACTGCCCTTTGTTCAAGTTCTAGGCGTGAAATAAAATGCATTTTGTATTCGGCACTTTTTCCTTATTTTAATGTAAAATTTTATCATGAAAATGGTACTAATTGAATCAGTAGACCATAAGCTTTAAGTGCATACTAAGATCGTCTCTTATAATACAGTAAAAAGTTATGTATACTGAAAACTTCCAACAGTGTTTTCGTTTGGGTACATGGCAATTCTAGCCGCTCAGTAAGCCCAGCTATTAGATCGGATTTTCCCAGCTTCAGCACGTCTATCATAGATCCTTATATGCACTTATTCCTTGGAATCCATACTTTCGATTACTGCAACAGGTTTTACAAAAGTCGCCAACATTCAATTTATCTGCCGAATTCATATACGCTTGGCGCTACGTGTAGTAGTGTATCGGTGTGAGTAGGCGCGCCTGTGTTAGTAACCGTGCGTTCCCCCTTAAGGAGGTAAATAAGTCTCCGTGCGTGCGTTACTGAAAAGATTCTTTCCCCTTTCTGACTGGAGACTTCCATTTGTCGTGATTAAAGATCGTTTGAAAAATGGTGGATCATCGTGTAATATAAATAAATATTAAAATATCAATTTGCTTTTAAGCTTGTTAACAAAAATAATTTCTTAAAGCTCAAGAGTCATGTACCCCCTTAAATAGAAAAATACACAGAGGTTTCGTCTTCCTCAGATCTAACTGTTCATGCGGCAGAGGATCTTATACACTTAGAAAGACAAGGAAGTCTAATCTGGAATCGTAATATATACACTTTTATCGCAGTCATCGTCGAACTACTGTTTCCAACAGTTGTTAATCCCAACCAGTGCTCGATACAATGGCATCGTATTATAGACATCGCATTTTCGGAACTGTGGACTTAGTTTAGATGCACATCTGCTTCCGTTTTCGGAAAGAATCGCGAGATCGCTTCGGAAACATAGAGTATTAATAATCAAATACCATAGCTTACGCTAAGTGAGAACAAGAACGATTAATAACAGCTGCAAATATACAGTAATTAGATGAAACCAATTAGTTAATTAAATAATGAAACAACACTCTGGCCAATGGCGCGAGTTTCAGGAACTTGTCAGCACAGGCTGGGATATGCATATACATACATATTGTAGAAGAGATAAAATGGGGTAACATGGAGAGAAAGGTGTTTATGAAAATATATTAAACTGCAGGACCAACAGCATTGTCTTTGTCGCTATCGGGTAGAAAGTCTTTGGTCCGATCTTCTATTCTGTCTGCATTCTCTAATGTTGACGCTAGGACTCTCAAATTCTCCACTCCAGACATTAGTTCCCTACAATAGATAATGTTGTTTTTAAAAATCCTTTAGATCAACTTTAAAAAAAAAGGCACCGAAAAAGAAAACACTCTTACCTAAGTGATATTTCCGCAGAAGACGCTGCAGTTCTTAGATCACCGGCTAATCTTCGAATAGTACGATCGGCATTCGGTGAAGAACAATCGCCGCTGCCAGATGTGGACATTTCAATCCTCAATTTTTTATTCTCCCCTCGTAATAACGATACCTCTGCCTAAATTGAGGTCATGGAAAGGGATGACGTGTATTTATTGCAGAAACGGGTGAACGGGTTTATATAAATAGCAAAATCTATACTGACCGTCAGGCTTTTAATCTCTTTTTTTAGAACCGCGACGACACTTTCCCCACTGGCGTCCTGTTTCTGTAAAAGGAGTTGAAGGTAAAGTTATTTTTAATAGCTGATATTGACGTGCCCTCGAAAGCTTTGTAGCAATCAATACTTTAAAAATTCAATTGGAACATCTATTCAAATTACCGTGTTTGTATGTAAACTGTCTTCATCGTATTCCTGAGTTGGAGCTAAATCTAGTGCATCCAATGGTGGGTCTCGCTTTCTGGCTAATTCTAATTCCAATATTTGAATTCTGAAACCAATAGTGATTGTGCAAGATTATATAAAGATTTTAGTGGATAATGGTTTTATTTGTGAATTATTGTAAATTCTATCATACCTTTGATTTTTTTCATTAATCTGCTTTCTCGAGATTTGTAACTCCAATTGCAATTTCCCAATCTCTGATAATAGCTAAAGGAACAATATTATTATTACTTATTATTCCTAGTGCCTGAAATGTATACCCTAATGTATCAATCATACCCTTCTTTCAGTCGATTCAGAAATATTTGGGGATGTTCCAGAGTCAACAGACAATGCTGTCCTATTATGAATAGGACCATCGTTTAAGAAATCCGGCAAAGATTTTGGAACACTCGAATCCCCTGGGCATTCTCTAATAGTATCATCTAAACGCGCGTCAAATTTCAGCACCTGGGATTTAAATTCCCCAAAATCTGGCACTCCCAAGCCTGATGGAAGCCCTAGAAAAAGAGAAGGCGCTAGTTACCAGTTGCTCCAATTATCCATATTCAAGCAAAACCACTCGGATTTACCTGAAAGGTCTGGAATTTTTTTATCAGGAGGTAAATCTAAATGCACACCTCGGCTGCTGCTTGGCAAAGAATTGTTTCTGGGTGGTAAGCCCCGTCTCACTTTCTTAGTTGATTTAAAATCCAAGTGTACGCCGCAAGAGGCACTGGACTCAAGTTTTTTGGAATCGTGTCGAACTCTGTCCTGTCTCTGCTCGACGCTGTTCAGAGTAAAATCAGGAAGGTTGTCGACGTCGGCCATTCCGGACTGATTAGACTGATTATTCAAGTAACATTGTTCCATAACTAAATGGTCCTGCACGAAGTCCGGCAGCTCGGTCGGATTACGCGTGTAAACGGCATTGTCCTTGTCGAGACTGTACGAAGTCGGTACGGAAGGGGAATAAACCTTTGGACGTGCTCCAGTATTCTGATAACTTGATGGTGGGTTACTCTTGATGAAGCGTTTAAAGCTAAATGGATTCACTTCGGTACGTTCAACCGCGTCGCGAGGTTCTCGCCTCGGTGGTTGAGTAGCTGGGAGAAACGAAAGAAACTCAATTGAATCAAGCGCTCCACTCTAGTGTAGCTTACAGTAATAACTGATAGAAGCTCTGTCTAACCTGTCAGTGGTTCAGTGTCAAGACGACTGGTAGTGTAATGCTCCTTGGACGTATTTCTGCAGCTTCGGCATCCGGTTGTTACCTCGCTGTCTTCCTCCGAGGAGGATGATGAATAGACCACCTGGCCGACGTCAAAGCCCGCATTTCTCAAGTTGAACCGAGACCGTTCATTACTCTTCTTAGGATTCGCCATCATTCACCCCGATCACCCTAATGATCAACCTTACCGACCACCGTATCATTCGCGGTTGGGACAAAACTGCACTTGACGTTCTCACTCGCTGACTGATATCAGGTCAGGGTGGTGTTCCGCACCTATCTCTTTCCTTCTCTGTTTTCCTTGGGTGATAGTATGCGACACAGCACACAACTCGTTGCGGCTGCTCACTACAGTAAAGTTATTACCGGCGAGCTTTAAAAAGATCCTGGCTGTACTTGCACCGCGCCCCGCTTTTTCCCTTTCCGATAGCCGCGGAGTGAAGAGAACATGTTAGTGCAGCGCCTTTGCATAAAATATCTTAATATTCATAGAGGAATAGAAATTCTTTATGATATTCTATCTTTAATTCCCCAAGAGTTAATGTCCTTAATTTAAAATATAAGCTGCGAAAAAGTTTCAAATCCTGCTTACAAAAATATTATATTTTGTGGCCAAATTTTAATGAAAGGATAAATTATATTGCTAGAGTTGCGATTTTACTAAACCTTTTTGTGTTTGTACATTGAGTACAATTTGCGATTAATTATATATATGCAAATGAAAATTTATTTATATCAAAGATTTTTATTATTGCATTTTGATTGATTATTATTAATTTTGGAACTAAATTTATATTATTTTTAATATAAAATATTTTTTTTCTTATGTACAAAATATATTGTATAATAGGAGGTTTTTCATCACATAAATATACATCCATATATTACTATACACTGCTCCAACACGAATAATAATATTCGTTATTTAAAAACTGCGGTAGACGAGTCATATGGTTATTGTTGACGCGTTTTATATGTATCAATAACCGAAGCCAAAGCATTTAAACGCAAATATGTGTAGCTTCATACGTGTGTGTGTCGTGTGTGTGCGTGTAACGTGCGTATATGCACAAGTTGCTCCGAGAGAAAATCGCCAAGAGTGATGAAGCGTACAGTAAATATTAACATGCTCTCAAACTGACGCCGAAAGTGTCACTCGAACCATATCTGGCACCAAGTGCAAAGTGATCGCATCCGATACACGCGTAACAGGTGTACGAATTGCTTACAATTGCCCGGCAGAGGTTACAAACCACGTGAACAAAGTTCACTGCCATTGAATAAAGTGGTCTTGGGAATTTTGCATCTCGCCACTTATGTATTTATTGGAAAATGTCTGAAGAAAAGCCCTGTCGAGCTTGCACCGATTTCAGGACGTGGGCCAAACGGCAGAAGCAAACTTACGATTCCGAAAAGGTATGCTTGATTAATAAAATTCTAATGTTTCGTCATCGTAGTATTACGAATGTTTTTAAATTCGTTAGTTCGTCGTATGATTAAGAAAATTTGAAGCCTTACGTAGATTGTTTGAAGCTTTTTTCGATAATGATTTAGTGAAAAAATTGAGGCATATACTACAGTGATTATGTAATACAACCACACCATTGCAATGTTGATTATTCTCATTCATAGAAGTACTGGTGATTCATTAGTCTGTTTTGAGTGGTTAAAATAAAGCGAGAGAAGATTATTAATTATGTCATCAGTTAATCTGTTTTATTGAAACATACATAATTCTTTCGATGTACTAGGAATCTAAGAAGAAGCAGGAGATCACTGAAGCGATATCAAAGCGGGATGAATGTCCATTGGATAAGGACGAACTAGGATCGAAAACATGGGCATTCTTGCATACCATGGCAGCGTATTATCCAGAACGGCCGAGTCAAAGGGAGAAGACTGACATGAAGACATTCTTTCACATATTCTCCAAATTTTACCCTTGTACTCCTTGCGCGGAGGACTTAAGAGAACAGTTAAAAGAGTTGCCGCCGGAAACAGACTCGCAGAAAATCTTAAGTCAGTGGCTTTGTAAGATACATAACGGAGTAAATAGAAAACTTGGGAAACCAGAGTTTGACTGCAAGCTTATCGACCAAAGGTGGAAAGATGGCTGGGCCGATGGTTCTTGTGATTGACACTAGCCGCAATTATTGTTTAAGGCCTGACGCTATTAAAGATAATTTCAATGTGATAAAGAATATAGTACACATTCAGTTGTGTAAATAGCTTCTGCCAGCTAAGTACAGAAGATCGATAAACCTGATAGATACTGACAGAAAGAGACGTATTTCCTCTATGTAACTTCTTATATGCTTTTGGAAACTGTTTTTATTTCTAGTGAATCATTCTCACTTATCCAAGCACACCGTGTGTGTTTTTTTTATTACAACTGATAAAAGTTTATATCAATGTTATGGAACTGCCTAATGTAATACAGCTGAGATCCGCCGAAGCATTTATTATTTTTCGATGCAATGAAAGTACTGTGGAAATCTTTATTGCTGCGTTTGCGTACTGGGAGGGGGAGGATGCGTTATAGTAAATGCTGATGTTGTTGTCTGTGCACGAGGCACATAACTATGATCCTGGCCTTCTCCGCCGATTGGAACAACTTGACAGGTTCTAATGTGAAAGGGAAAACGGGTATTCGCTAGGGACGGTCGAGTGATGTATAAAAATACAGCGTGACCCATGAAGACAATCCAAAGAGAGCAACCTTTTGCTACACTTTCTCTTACCCACTCATCAACTAGTAAAGTGATACACAGTATCTATAAAACAAGTTCCTTTAGTATTCAACAAGTTTAAGATGCAACCAAAAATATAAGTCTTACGTACCGTTAATGGGTGACAGAGGAACCACGCCGACCCTAATGAAAGTAGCGAAGCGTAGAATTGGAGTTTGGTCGTCATTTTCTTAGCAGTCTTGAAACATCGGATCGTAAACACCATCCACGCAATTAGCTTCAATGCTATTAGGCCATAACCAGGGGGTGACTCGTAAATGTACAAAACCAAACCCGGATCGAAGATTTCCGATTGATAGATGTACAATGAAAATTGGCAAACAGTTGTGACAGCAACGAAACACAAGAGCCATCGAGTTTGACGAATTGTCAATACGTTCTTAGTCACTGTGAAACCAAGTGCAAGTAATAGCATAAGCACCATGTATAAAATGTCCGAGCATGCTTCTAATAATTGGCCCATCAAAGAAGCATTGGTAATCAACATCCCTCGGAAACCTAGATTTATATAGCTGTAAATCTCAAAGAGGACTCCTAATAATTGACAAAATAGTGAAGCCATGAATAGTTTGTAAGAGACATGAAAGAGTCTCCTTGAACGTAATTGCAATGCGATATAAAAGCTTACAGCTACAAGTATTACGTATATACAAGCAGTCGCTATCAATTCTGGCAATATGCCTGCAACGAAATTAGGCTTATTAATCGTTGACGCACCGGTATGTTAACTATTCCAGTTCCACAGGTACTACTTACTAAATTCGTCGGCCGAAAAGTGTTCTTTCCAGAAATTGCCGGGTGCTGCGTTTGTTAATGATATCCAATAGGAAATATTTATCCCCCTGGTTGAAGAACAATCTGATAACGCTATGAACCACCATCGTGGTCTAGAAGAACGGAATTTTCGGTAACTTTTGCAACTAATTCTTGCGTCTTGCTCCACGCAACCCGATTCTACTTCCGTCAACGTAGAAAGTGGTACAATTTGTCCAGCTCCCGCATTAAGAACCGATTGCTTCTGGGCACACGTTTTATTCGTTGGGTAGACGCTTGTCCATTGATACGGGGCATCGTAATACAACAGTATTCTCAGATCGATTTCTTCACCTCCGAGTTCGAATTCGTAGCGGAATGTGCCTTCGTCTGTTAAGAAGCAGAATCTTGCTAAGAATACCCAATTCTGCAAAAGAAACGACTCAATATTAGAGACGGTGCTGTCACACTTTTTATGCATGTGTTTATGCGTTCGTTCGAACCAAGATTTATATTGAGTGTTATAATAGTACTTTTGATACAAGTGAAATATGAAAATGTTGAATCAAGGACAATACTATTTGTTAAAGTTTGATAATTATCATTGCACGAGGATACAGTGCGAAATAGCGATCGATATCCCTGTGAAGCATTTCTTCTTGGTTTCTCGCGGTCAATCAAATTTCAGCACAAGATTAGTCCCTTGTATTTCCAATACCAAAATGTTTAATCTCGAACCACAATTGAACTACGACAAGTAGCGGTGAAATACAAAGTAACATTACCCGACTTGCACTGAAAGTTTGCGACGGAAACCGAAGCCACTCTTTAAACAAAGTAGATGCATGTGTATATATGTATATGTGTATTACAAAATTAATATATAGTACAAATTATAAAGTTATACAAAAAGATGTCATACATCTCGTGAGACAAGGCGACCACGAAGTACTTTTGCATTTGCATTCGAGAACAGAAGTAGCAGTAGTATTATGATAGCTGATGATGGTTCATTCATCAACATAATTAGTTTTTTTACAAACGCGCCACAACAAATTGTATGCACATGACTAGTATACGTGTGCCGACGTATCTCTTGCTTCTCTCTTACCTGCAATGAGTTTCTGTTGATCAATATTAGCCTGACTCACGGCATTACCTACTCCAGTCGAAACCACACATTACAATTCCCTTCCTATTGTTCATTGATTTGTGGTGTCTTTTTTATATGCCTACACACGTAAGTAACATAAATAGTATTAAAAACAACACGTAGCTTTCATGATGAGACATCGATTATTTAATATAAGATAAACGTTGTAGTAAAATTTACAAATTTTTAATGAAATTTCGATCCGCGTTTGTAGAATGACCTTGACGGTCATTTATAGCATGTATAAACGCTATAAACACAGCATAAACGGATATACAATCTTAACTTGCTATAAATTATCAACCGCAATTTGGTGCATATGATTTCTGTTTTAAACTTGAATATTATAGTCGATGATTAAATATACATTTAAATCTATATTTCGTGTGAAATTGCTGGCAATTCATATTTCCACAGATATTACACTTCAACATTAAGTCAGCTCTAATCTCAATCGAATATAGTAATTTCAACAAATATTATTCGAATGATTTTTAAATCATTCAGTCATGTGCTCCGGCTGTCATTGGTCGTTCTCATGGCATCGAGAATCAACTTTACATAGCTCCGAAACATGCGTCTTGTAGTAATCGTGTGCACGTGGTGAAGTTTGTGTACCGCTTGGTAGAAACCTATTGTTGATGTTTGTGTTGACTAATATTTAAGTTATTGCAAGAGATTTGAAATTATATTCATTGGCGTTCAGTATTGACATTTTCACTTCGGTAATAAGGTTATAAGGAATAACATAACAATGAAGGAAGACACACCAGGTCCTAAAGGATATAATAGTAAGTGCCGCGATTAATATTTTAAACAATTGATTGATTAATCGCCCGTATAGTTTCGCATTGTAAAAACTACCACGGTTTGTTTCCAGCGATATGGATTCAGTTTGGCTCAGATATCAAAGACCGACATCAGCTGTTTTTAAAGGAACACTCCGTTAGAAATCAATTACCGGAGCATCCGCGCGGGAGGACATTATTTGTTCTAAATGTACCTCCTTATGTGACCACAGTGGCTTTGTCAAAGGCATTTCACAAGCAATGTGGAGAAATTGAAGCCATTACCTTTACAACATTGAAAGGATTCAAGACTGCGTATATAGTATTTCGAGAAGAATCCACTTTGGAGAAAGCCCTGGAACTACCTAAATACTTTATATTGCTAGTGAATATTCATACTAACAAGTGTACCACAGGACTAGAAAGTAATGAAACATGGCCTTATATTCAACTGATTTTTCTTATCTATGTTCTATTTTTATCTACATTTTATTAAACCTTTTCGCCTTTGTAGAATGGCGTAAGGAATATAACGAGTCGCTCTGCGATGAGGAAAAGCTTAAGAAAGAAATTGAAGATTACATGAATAATTACGATGCAGAAGTTGCTGCAACAAAGGCAAGAGAAAAGGCTGCTCAAGAAAAAGAGGATGATGGATGGGTAACAGTGACTAGTAATAAAAAGAGAGGCCAATTTGGTCTTGCAAGAAAGGAATCAACGATCAATAAATTGCAACAAGTTGATGAAGTGAAGAAGAAGAAGAAACAGCTTCTAAACTTCTACAGTTTCCAAATTAGAGAAGCTAAAAGAGAGAGTAAGTTTTTAGCCTGCTGTTGAAATAAAGCTTTCATTTTTATAGATGCAGATTCATGGATACACTGTTGTACTTTCAGATCTAGCAGAACTAAGGAAGAAATTCGAACTGGATAAACAGAGATTACAAGAACTAAAGTCAAAGAGAACGTTTAAACCATTTTAAATCTGTACCATGCATGGATTATAAAGGATACATTTATAACTTAAGATATTTATTTTTGCATTAAAAAAACATGTCACGACTTGTATTATATCATATCAAGCCTATATACAAAGTCCATAGAGAAGAACTATCAGGCGGCTTTAGATGCGTATGTCTGAAGGGTCCATTCGATCAAAAAGTGTTGGTACGACAAGGGTTGTAAAAGAGCCAGCAATTCCTCTGTAACAAATAAGAAAAGCATTGAAGTAAACCTCAATATTGCAACAATTCAATTGTTTTCATTAATAAGATAAATCATGCATACGCTTATTTCCATAAATACAATTCGCCGACATAGCTGCGCTAACCGACTGTGCAAGACGTTCCGCAGCCAAATCATATTGCGTCGAATTCAGATTCGTACGGTTCTGCAAATGTGATGATAATACTCGAGTGGTAGCTGCTACGTGCTGCGCGGATATGGCGTGTTTGTTACTACCGCTGTTCTTCAATCTCAACACCGAATCCATTAACAATTGTTGGATTTTTGAGTACAAGTTCTTGGGCTCTCCGTCAGAAGCAGTATTGCGAAGAGGACTGAGAATACACCATCTGGGAAAAAGGAGTGATTTCAATATGTAATATAATTATACAATAAGTTGTATCAGTTATTCACCACCGAAGATGAAGGTATATGCATAGTGAAATATACCTGAACAATCCTGCTATGGGTGTGATCGGTGTCATTGGAATTCCACCAGTAGGTAGCGCAGGATTATCCATTAACGGAGCTAAAAGGAGACTGGGGTTTTCGTCGATCCATTCTCCTACTAATCTTAGCAATTCTGTAGGTGGGTCTTTGTCTTCGTAGACTTCACCTATCGCCGTGAGTAAGTTGGCAGTGAAATGTGGTGCAAGTACAGGAAGCTGCTTCAACTTGTCAATAGACTTTGGAGTAAGGACAAAATAGTCATTAAGTACGTGCCTTGCTAGTCCGACACTCTGCAGCGAAGTTGATCCTAATTGCTGAAGCCAAATCCCAGTGGCATTTAGCACTGGCTTATTTTGTGTTGCAATTGCTAATGACACTAAATTCCCAAGGATTTTGTGTCGCGGACTATCAGCTGGGAAAAGCGACAAAAATACTGCATTTCGTACAGCGGGACTTCCGCCAGGACTTTGAAAGAAATCGCTCAGTACTTCGATCAATTGTAATTCCTGTATTGCCATTGTCATATTTCGCTTCTTTCGCCTTTCGATTTCGCCGAATACAAATTCGGCGATCAA
Source organism: Ectemnius lituratus (assembly GCA_910593735.2). NCBI lineage: Eukaryota > Metazoa > Arthropoda > Insecta > Hymenoptera > Crabronidae > Ectemnius > Ectemnius lituratus. The sequence continues at coordinate 5,552,468 of OU343037.1, forward strand.
ATCCATTTGCAAATCCATTTGTTTGCCAGGTCGGCTGCATAACATTTCTATTGCATTTCAAATACAACATTTTGTCAGACGCCGGTTTGTTCGGATGGCAAAACGTATTAACCTGCATTTCCTTACCGATCCGACATAAAGCCTCTCTCGCGCAGTACGGAAAATCTAGCTTTCGGAGAGACTGTTTTATATCGTTCGCTGCCATAAATGCAATAGTCCAAGTAAAATATATTTTCGCAACAAGTTATTCGACTGTATTTCCGACAAAGTTACCTACTATACGTCATTTTATTTGTTTACAGTTTGGTACGATTCGGGTGCACTTTCATCAACTTTATATTCGCCGAGAGCGTACTGTCGTAATTACATGATTGGCTAATTTCTGTCCTAAGCCGAGCCAATGGCAACAGAACGTGACAACTGGAAGAGCGCGAGTAAGTAGAATAGTTAAAAGAGAATGTTAGAAATCCTACAATATTTTGCTGATTAAAAAATAGTAGGATTATTATTACGGTGCTGTATACATTTTTGTTAATGCATATTTGTTACTAATACATGAATTAACATAGATAAATAACCCGAAATATAATAAGTTTTATTCTTTTTGAGTCTTTTATTTGATATAATCATCTACTCAAAATCAATTTCTTCGTTTAATCAGTTTTATATTAAAAGTTATTCCAACACTTTTTTAGATAAATATTAGCATTATATTATTTCTATGAATACAACTATATACTGTTCAGATTGATATAATCTTTATATGCATTTTAATCTGTATACATAGGCAAGCAGGGGTTTTGGGAACACTACGTTAAAAGATCATAGAAATGATCTATAATAGATCTTATGTTGACTTAAATATTATTTCTTAAGAAATGCCTCAACATTTTAACAATTCTATACATAATTATACGTCAAGACCGGAGTATTTTGTGCGCTTGTCAAACAAGAATCGCAGTTGATATTTATATAGTAAGTTCAACTTATATATCGTCATAAAAGTAAAAGGTTTGAGAAGTCGAGCGAACGAAGCAGCACTCGAACGAGCTCGAATCGAAGCCAGTCCAGCCAGCCTAAGGCGCACCAGGGGCTAGCGCCACCTTTGAGTAGGTTGCGAACCAAGTTGTTAGTCAAAACAATCGCCGAATTCACAATCTATTTTTAGGTGGCACCCACCGAGCCACAGTAGTTGAGCATTTTTCGGGTTCGTCGAAAAAAAGTACGCGCGGTTCGAGTGCTGGGCGGTGCGGTCACTCGATCTCCGAAAGGTTCAACGACCCCAGGGTAATTGTGACAAGAGAGCGACCGGCCATGTTTATATCGTGGTGAATTTTGAGCTAGCGGCCCCGCAATCCACGAGTAATTCTCCACGTGTACCTGTTCGATATTAGTGTGGTGCGCGGTACCTCCAGCACGGTGACAGGAGCCCCTGCGAGGATGGAGTCGAACGAGAGAGGTGAGACAACAAGCGGATAATCAAAATCGCGGCAATATTGAGCGTCTGACACAAATCGGGGCCTGGGGGCAATGGCAGTGTCAGGGTCGAAACGGAACTAGTTCAGTGACCGCATTCACCGGGAACGGCCGCGATTTCGTCGGCCCTGCCCGCCTCAAGACTCCTCTCGGCACCTCCACTGATTGTCCTCGTCCTGGCAGTCATCTCCTCGATCCTCTTCTCGCCGAAATAGCCATCGCGGACAAATCTATGTCACGCATCCCACTTTTGATCTCGACTGTACCCGAGTTCCCCTGCCTCCTTCCTTACGGCTCCTGTCCACGGCGAAGTGGATTTGCCGCGGACTTCCGATAAAATTTAATAAGCTATTTCTTTGCGTTTTGCGTCGAAAAGAGTGAGAAAGATTCGAGTTCTGTCTGGTTTGGTGCCATCCTATTTCGCCATCGACTTGCGCGCGTGCCGGCCCTGCACGTAACACGCGTACCTCTTTGCTCCTCTTTGACGTTTTAGGATGCGCACTCGATTCGGGGAACTCGTGCACCCGGACGCCCCTGCTCTCGAGATTACGCAATCGTGCGCCAGCAGCGGGTCTCTAACCTACATTGGCCAGTGCGTGTATGGCGAATTACACTGGCGATGCCGCTTAACAGAGACACGTGAGAATTATTATCGCTTGACCGAGTCCAGCATGTGTTGCAGCGTGGCGACACCTGCCGAGCGTTCGAGCGCGCGTCCTACCTCAAGCTACCGAGAATTAACCCTTCCGCGCTCTTCTGCATTCACCAACCCCCTTTTGTTCTCGCGCGCAGACGTAATGCACTCACTGTGTCACCCTGTTGAACACATGCCCGACACGCCTCACCCTTTCCCAATCCTTTTTCAGTTTTCCTCTTGCCTTCCCTTGCAGTTCTCCTGCTTATGAGTATGATTTTTTATTTCTCAAAGACAATTTGTTAGGATTTGTTAAATGGTATTTTACTTTTTATCACTGTGTATTTTCTCCCTACCTTTCCCAATGTTTTTTTGTAGTTTTCCTTTTGTCTTTCTTCCCAGTTCCTGCTTATGAATACAATCTTTTATTTCGGAGAGAAAATATCTTAAATAATATTTTAACTTCTATTATTGCCTTTGATGTACTGTACGGGTTTTGTAAAGTGTATAATAACGTGCTCATTGTGACTCGGTTGAACACGTGGTCGACACGTTTTTATCGCAATTTTTCTTTCTGAATACGAACTTTTATTTTGAAAAGGAAATTGGCTAAATGGCAGTTTAACTTTTATTAAACGTTCAGCGTTATGTTTAGTGCACTATACAGAGGACTTCGCAAACTGCATAGTAACAAACTCACTGTGTCATTCTGTTGAACACATGGCCGACACGTGTTCTACAGAGTGACACCTTTGAAATCCGTTTTGCAGTTTCATTTTTACCTTTCCAATTTGCTTAATCGGAAATTGCATAGTAACGCGCGTTCAAGGAATTATTCTCCTGCGATAAAAACAAGTAACTAAATCATAAGTAATAGAATTCTTTACTTGAAAAACCTGTAACTTTCGTTACAGGTTGTGAGAGTGATTCTTATTTTATATTTCATACAGTTAGTCGCAAAAGTGTCATAAGCGTAATCGGATAATTTTATGACTATAATTAGCAAGTGCACGAATGCAACCCAAGTTAATGATAACAGCATTTGCAATGCCTGCGAGTGAATTAAGCCGCATTACGCCGACATTTTAACTTTTCACTATCTTCCGTAACGGGTTTTCAACTGGTGTTGCTATGTATAACGGATTCTGCGTGGGAAACTACTAACATTCACGTCGATTTAAGATTCCATCTTTTCTTGTTGCCTTTTTCTTCTATTCATCATTTATCTTTCCTCGCATGTCTACGTTTTTTGCTAGTTAACACACCTCGACTTCGACGCACAGGATGCGGAAACCGATCCGCGTGGACAATTAATTATCAACGCAACAAGTAACGTTTCCTTTGCAAACACTCAATCTTATTTGCAACGGACTGGAAATCTTTTATCCTTCGATCTTTAACTATTAGTGTCGTATATTATCGTCGCAATACTGTTGTGACTTCCGAAGATATTGAAATTATACTCTACAATCTCACTAAATAAAAACACGACATAACTACTTACACTGTAACAATGCATTGAATCTCATTCGTTTTAATCCATTACTATCAAATCATTGGGAAGTGATTAGACGACTCGAAAGCAATGTCTAAATCAGTTACGAAATCTTGTCGTCGCCGGGCAAGAACTATTCGCCTTGGACGAAGTTCTTGCGGAGTAGCCGGTGAGAAACAGCGAAGTTCACCGAATCTTTTGTCCGGGAATACAGAGACGTGCGCTCGCGGCTGTGCGCTCTCTGTCCTTTATCCTTCATCTTTAATCCACGTTCTCTCCACCCTTCGTATTTTGTTCCCTTTTGCAATCCTCTTCCCTCCACTCGCCGCTCACCGCTCGCCCTCTTCCTCGTTATATAAGTCCAAGGACGAGCCGGGCGTCTCTGCTCTCCTTCGTTTTCCCTTTCCCTCTCGTGGCTGTTCTTTCCGCCAACCGTGCCCCCCACCCCTCTGCCCCTCGTCATCCTTCTTTCTCTCTCCACTGTTTTTGCTGGCTCCTTTTCTCCATCCTTCTCGACCACATTCCAGCAGCGGCGGCAGCAGCACCAGCAGCAGCAGCATTCTACTTTTACTCCTTCTTCTTTTCTCCCCTCGCGGCCCCCTCTTACCTACGCCGCTCTCCATACACTCTCTCCTCTCCTCTTTCGGACCGCTTGAATCCACTCTTCGCACCTTCCCCTCCGCCCCTTCTTACCCCCTTTCTTATCCAGACTGACGGCTCGTACATATACATTCTCCCTTGCTTACTATGTCTCGCTCGCTCGCCTATTATTCACCACTCTCTTGCTGAGCCCACTTTTGTGTTTGTGCGCCCTCCTCTTTATCCTCTTTTTCTTTCTCGCTCGCTCCTTCGTTCACTCGTTCCTGCTCTTATCCTGCCTGTCTTCAACTTCGATTTGTACTTCGGGAGTAATGGGCCTTGGCCTATGGCGAGTCGAGTGTCAGTGCTCGCTTGTACTACCAGTTGCACCGCACGGCCTACATTATTCTAATAAACATGCATCCGGTTCGAGTCCGGCCGATGTATGCATAATTTTTGCGGAAGCGGTACATATCCGGTCGCTGCCGCCACTTCGCAGAATATGCTGGATTACAAATGCCTTTGTTCGCGCTTTGATGATTGGCGAGGTGTGCTCTTGCCGGAGAAGAAACCGGGCACTTTCGGTTGCACGTTGTTGATTGGGTATTTTTGTTTAATATTTTATTAATGCTTCGAATGTTTGAATCAAACGTCGTTTATTCTTGCCACGGGACAACCATTAGTTTGCCTAGTTTGACACAACAAGTTTTATGGAGAATCAGTATCTTTATTGCGGCAAGCATTATTAAGTTATATCAGCTTCAATTTCATAAAAATATTGAGTCAAACGTGGGGTGATCGTTAATGGGATCATTTACTGATCGTTTTCAGAAAATGCTTTTCATTAGGCCGAATATCCCGTGCTTCGTTTGTGTACTACAAACACTCGCAAGCTTAACGCCAAACAGGATTTGGCACCAATCTTAAATTTAAGTTTACAACAATTTGTTTATGTTATTGTTAACGTGCAAGCAATATACAGCAGCTGTTTTTTTTAATGGGAATAGAAGTATGTGAAGGTTTGCGACATTTTTGGTAGGAATTGGGAAGCTTTTTACAGGAACAGGAAATATTAAGAAAAAGTACCTTATTTTTCCACAATCTTGGTGTTTTGAGGGACTTTGAGGAGTGTGGTTTGAAGTTAGGTTCGATTGATTGTCCCTTCCCTTCCAATATATGTGTATAGTAGCATATAAAGGGGAACGTTTGTTTATCTGTCTGTCTTTTTGCAATAAACTGGAAAACGACTGAACTGATTTTAATGCGATTTTCTTTCCTGTATAGAATGATAATCCAGACAAACAATAGGCCATAAAATATTGCACACGAAAGCCTTATCTGATTTGAAATGACCTCGAATGACCCGAGTTTAATTGTGGGAATATGTTACTTTGGTTTAAATAAATAGTTTTATATTCGGTGACTCTGTTAAACGGAATGGTTGCTTTTTTCTCCCTTTTATTAGTAAAACTGCAAACTGTATAATTATATTTTGAACACTTTTATGCAAACTCGATGTAACAAAATTTTCATCTGATCTCCCAGCTTTTGAAAATGTTGTTTTCTCAAAGTTTCCTTAAGAACTGTTCAATATACGATTATGTTCTTTGCGGTACAATGCAATAGAAACAGAGTAGAAACTACTACAAAAGACAAAACTCCAACTATCAAAAATCGGGGGGCAGATGAAAATATATTTTTTTTTGTTTTCTCGAAAACTGTTAGTGTGTAAATACGTAGGTATGATTATTCCTTGCGATACAATCCATTCATAAAAAATTAGCGAAAAAAACAATAATCGGAGAACAAATAACAATTTTGCTTTTTCCTGGAAGTTTCCTGGAAAATTGTAAAAATATGATTATTCTTTACACTACAATGTGATACAAATTGAGTATGACCTACAACAATAAACAAACATCGAATTATGAAAAATTTGGGGTCGGGACAAGATGACATACTCGACACATACCACGTGTAAATCTATATACTGAATGAATAGCGAAGTGCGTACGTCATTGATAGAGGCTGCTGGCCGCAAGTATTGCATACGTGAAATCGGAGGTGCATGCTCGTATCGCACGCAGAGTTTATTGATCACGGCTCACGTGTGCGCCAGGCGTTTTGCAGCTGCGTCGGAATTATGCGAGCGTTACACAACACCGGCACGCCATTGTTGCTAGTTTTTCAAGCCAAGTACCCGTACTGACCCAGTGACATTGAGCGCTGTAAAACGGGGCGCGCGCACACACACCCACTTGCGAATTTGCAACACTGCTGCACTAACACCACTTCACCCACGTCTCTGCTTTTTCTTCTGCCGTAGATCTGGTTTGCGTACGCTAGTTAGTGTGTTAGTTCGAGGCGACCTGTTTCCTACACCTGTGTTCTACAAGCTCATTAACTTGTCATTGAAACAACATTGTCGACTATGAATTACTTTCTGCAGGATAATTATAAATTACTTAGTAAGTTAGTAATTCATTAGTAATTAAATTCTTTATGTCCGCTCGTCTGGTGTAGTCACTGTCACCCGTCCCCTCTAATTTTGTAATAATTTTGTGTAAATATTTTCAATAATTTTTGGAAATAGAGTATAGTGAGTACTTTCAAATAGTATTTTGAAAACGGTAATTTTTAATGAATTTAATAAAATTAAGTTTTCTTCTATTTCAAACTTCGGATCCCTTCCTTAACATAGTATTGATACACTCAGTATATATTTTCAACAGGCTACGTTATACATGTAATAATAATGTGTACTTACCTTACATATACATCAGATATGTATATATTGTATAACTGTATACATGTGTGGCTAAGAATGGGGTACAATACTCTTGATTTAAATGAAAATGAATCACCCTGTATACACTTATAACAGGCTACTTTATATGTATAATATAGTGTGTAATTATACACATTGTATATGTATATATGATACACGTAAGTACATAAGTGCATACATGTCAGACAAAGAATGCGGTACGACATTCCTTATTTAAAGGCAAATGAATCAACCTGTATATGCACATACTTCATGAATAAATATTGTAAACGCTTCATGCAAGCATGTGTGGAAACGTGCAGCAGCTTTCTTTCCGCTCCTCTGAAGCGCGTGATTATGAAATTATGTTCCTAGTATCGGCATACTTGATGATGCTTGTTTTCCCTTTTAATAGAATAATCAGTATTCGCTGCTTGGTCGCGGCAAGAAAATGGCACTCATTTCTAAATTAGTTTCAGCTTCACTGCGACCTTTCATTACAGTCGAATTTTAACGTCATGAATAATTAAGGAAATGCAAGGAAAAATGGTCAGTTTAATAAAATCGGAGGGATAAAGAAGAGGGATTTCTAATGATAGCTGATTCGTTTATTGAATTAGTCGAAAGTAAAAGCGAACTTTAATACTAGCAAGAGAATATTTGTAATGATCGCTAATCCGTTCAATAAATTAATCTAAAGTAAATGCAAACTTGATACCAAAAATTTATGCGCGATTCTGCGAAATTTATGAGTACTTTTTTTTAAAGTATGTAATGATTTCTAAATCAAGTGCACCAGTCTTATCAAAAATATGTGCGACTTGGGGAAACAACGTGCATGACCATCGCAACAGTTCGATACGAGCACTACAAGACTATTTTAAGTATATCGAAGCCACGATAAAGATTGCGTGACACGTTACTCTTTGATAAGCAGGCCCCTCGTTACTTTATACAGGATGATTCAAGAAACTATTCAAAGAATTCTACATTTCTTTTTTCTCACATGTCTGTGTTTTTTGCTGACTTACACGCTTGACTTTGAAACATAGGATTATTAATTTCATATTGAAGAATTAAATAATGTTTTCTTTGCAAGTCCTCAATTTCATTTATCACAGATTATAAATCTTTTATCCTTTGACCTTAACTATTACTGTTGTTGTTATGTTCGTCACGCTGTCTTAAATTTCGAAAACATTGAAATTATATTTTAATAGTATTAATTAGTTAAAATGCCATTGCGTTACACGTTCCTTGACGATAAGGAGCTGCCTCGTTATTTGATACAGGGTGATTAAAAAACCTACCGAACGAGTTCCACATCTTGAATTTGCCGCACCTTGAAACCTCTCTATTATTTTACTGAAACATCTTTTACATAAATTTCATATCCATAAAGTATTATTTTATTGCAATATCTTTTACATGAATTTTATATATATAAACTCTATTATTTTATTGATATCACACAGAAATCATAAATCCGAAACCGAATCTGAATTTTTCGTCATCGAATATTCATGCGGCCTTTTATAATCGGGACGATTTCTCCGCTGAACTTTTTGGAACACCTTGTATTGAGCTCTTAGAGTCTGCTTCAAGTAGATAGAGGAATGTTTTGAACGGAAAATTTTTATCTATCGGATTTCCTCTTGGATGAGCGCGCTGCTGCACGGAGTTGTCATGTTTCCCTTTTTCACCGGCAACTCGACAGCGATTTGCCCTGCATTCACCAATATCAACTCAGAGTAGCATTGTGTGTGTGTGTGTTTGCGTGTGTGGGTAATACTGCGTAAATGTCGAATCTGTTCAGGATGAAATTATTGAAAATTTGTTAGCGCGCGTTCAATTTGCCGATTTCCGGTAGCGCCCGCTACGGTAAATCTCCATTAGATTCTGTGTCAATTAGTCTAAATTTCAATTAGGGAGACAATCGCAGCGATACCGTAAGCTGCGGATACGCGTGAATCTGGATTCGTAATTTGGTTGCGTGCCGTGCTCTATTGTTCCAAGGATTATTTATAGACTACCCAAATGAGCTTTCCATTAATTTAGATTCCCTGTGAATTAGCTATGTTGAGATTATCTTCTGCATGACTGTAATTATTTATGACTTTAGACGCGTGAATCATGGCGGGAGGGGGAATTTTGGAGAGGACAGAATTGCCAGGGAATTGTTTTAAAACATCATAGAAGTTGTATGGGGATGTACAAACATGTCTATAAAGTATAAGAGCAAGAAAAGGTTCCTTAATAATAAAAAAAAATATCCGAAGATAAATACTTAAGGGGTTACATAAAGCAAGCCGGTAATTAAAAATAGCTTTCTTTATGATTAAAATGTATTTAAAAGTATTAATAAAGTCACACTTAACTTAAAAAATGTAGTTTGTAATAAAGGAACCTGAAAACACGCGCGGATTTTTTTAGAAATACAATTTAAAAAATCGGTGGCCAACATAACCGAAAGTCCTATCGACGTGAAATTTATGTCAGATCTTCTTTGAACTATGACGGCCGCTATTTTATACTAAAAAGCGATATCGAAAATTGACTACGACATTAATTAGAAAATTTCATGAGCTTTCAAATCCCATTTGTTTTTTCATTTTGCATATCTCCTTTGTTTATTAGAATCTTAGATTCATAATTTATGACAACATAACAGATGAATGTATCTGTGCATAAAAAAACCTTTGGTTGAATGGCACATGTGGATTAATCAAAACAAAAATGTTGATTTTCTTTTCGTTTTCTCGACCCAACACTGTACGCAACCCCTTAAAATAGATAAAGATTGGTAAATATTCACTTAAATGCTAAACCTTTCTGCGGTTTTCCACTAGGTTTTCCCGAGATTTTCCTAGGCAAAACGAGGAAGGTTTTCTCTATAGCAATACTAGGAAGTCATTGCTCAATTCATAAATAATTTATCCCGTTTTCGAAGGCTGCGCCATATTATCTGAAAATACGAAAGCGGACACAAGCGCGCGCGCGACATTAATGTCAACATTAATAATACCTCTTCGTTCTGTCATGGCTGGTTATCCCCTCGGCACAGCCGCTCCGAGATATCCGTCCATTTATCTTCATCTGTCTGTTTGTCTTTGTGAGCCTGGGCGCGTAACAACTGAGGCCTCAATGAATATTTAAGCATGGATTTTATTAGCAATCGTCGAGGAAACCCGCTTTCATTTCGTCCCCCGTTGATTGCTAGTGCAATTTATGTTGTGCTGCGAGACAACTTCCATTAGCGGCGTCGAAGAAACTTTAAGCTTTTTGCTGATTGACAGCCCCCAACTAGAATCGCCAACGTAAATTCTACCTGCCAGTTGTTGAATCTTTATCGACCCAAGTTTTTATCAAAATGCACCTCTTTTTTTATAATAAGTCGATTAATACGCGAAGTAAGAGAGGTTGGAATACGGTTTTATGTTACGTTTAAAACTATTTTATTTATTAACGTCTTATTTCTTATATTGCACATGTCAAACAGTATTTAATAATTTTGTTAATATAAAATGTAATTGTATAGAAATTTTTCCATGCATTCTTAAAATATGTCCAAATACCTAAGCAGAAGTTGGAATTTCTACTGCCAGTAGTTCCTTTTTGTTTTTAAATATAAAAATTACCTATAAATGGGGTAAAAATAATTTGTTTAATGTTCATACATGCTGGTTACTCAGTTCTGAAACAGTTGAATTTATGAAGCCTTCTTTCACAAATTTGTCACAAATTGTTCATCTATCAAGGCGAACATGTATTTCAGCGATCGCACTGTTTGGGGGACGTTCGATTACAGTTTGCGTAGATGTGAACCGATTTTGAAAAACTGGCAACACGGATAGTCGGCGCACTATTTTGTATTGCCAGTTTTTCGATGTTGTTCATATTCTCTACAACTATTTTTTATAAATTAAAATATACAAACACTTAATTCTGCAATTCGATTTTCTCTTTGTCATATATACTTGTTTAATTTCACAACTTTAATTCGCCAATTATTCAACAAAATTAATTACATCCTAGCGATCAGGTATTTCAGAGATGGCGCTTTTTTGGCGGAAGATTGTTTACAGTCTGCGCAGGAAATGTGGATGAATTGGATGTGGATGATGGTGGTTACCGGATGAAATTGCGGCGGCAATTAGCGTCGGCCGATTGGCGCGGTGAGGCGTGAGAAAAAGCAGCAAAGTGTGACTGACTCGTGGTAGTCACGCTCCTTTTTCCGCCTCCGGCTTTTCCGCCGCTGATTCGCCCGCCCTCGAGCGGCCTCCTATTTCTTCCGCAAGGTTGCGCTGCCGGCGGCGCGCGCGCGCACGCATGAGGTTCGCATTGCGAAACGATTTATCATCGTTGTCCTCGTGAAGGTCGGCAATCAGGTGGCAGTAACGCGCGCTCTTCATGAGCGCTCGTTAAGGTACATGCGCGTGGGGCGACGCTGCCAACAACATGTTCGCTCGCTTCGCATTTACACGATAGATATATCGTCGAGGCGCACACTTTTTCCCAGCCAATTCTTTCAGTTCAAATCTGGCAAAATTTCATTCCTGGGTATTGTATATGTTATTTATCACTTTACATATAAACGATATGTAGTCGAGTCGCGGACTCTTGGTAAAGTGGTTTTTGTACAAAGCACGAGTACTTTGCATATAAACGATACATGTATAGTCGAGTTGCAGACTTTTTTCCAGGCAACTCTTTCAGTTCAAATCTGGCAATATTTAGTGAATTTTGTCCATGTTCTTACAATATACAGTGGGCAAAAAAGTATTGGCAAGTCAAGTACTTTTAGAATCAATTTTCTTGTTAAAGAAAATGTAGTTCTATTTAGAGAAAAGAGTTTTCTTCCATGAGAAAATTGTCTCCAAAAACACTGGATGTGCGAGTACTTTCTTTATCTACTGTAATTAAGGTTTATACGCGTGGAGCGACGCTGCGAGCATGTTCATTCGCTTAGCATATACACTATGTGTAGTCAAGTCGTGGACTTTTTGCGAGGCAGCTGTTCCAGTCCAAACACTGCAAAATTTCGTTGGTTTTGTACGTGTTCTTGTAACATAATATATCTTGTAACATAATGTGTTGCTTGTCCTAGTCTGTTTCACTCGGGTGACATCTTCCATGCAATTTAACAATAATTTACTTGAAAGTGCAGTCAGATATTGCAACTATGTCTGTTGTAAAAATCTTTTAATCTATTTGTAGCTCGATTCCTAATTTTCTTCTTCATAGTTTTATACACGGAAGAAAATTATATTACACTCGGTTTAGTTATTTTCGAGTTTTATATCTATGTATTAGTATAAAGTAACTATCTTAACCACTTTTACGTGGATAACATTTCGTATGCGCGTTAACAATAACATAATTTGAAGAATAACAGATTGTTGCAACTATCTGTATTTCAAATATCTTCTGACATCGTATAGCTTGACCTTTCTTTCTTTTGAAATTTTAGAGTTACTCCAGAAACATTCTATATAAGCTATAAACACTACAATATTTAAAACTCATGAGGGTTATTGATCTGCGAGTAATAACAAAATTTAAAAAGGAATCGGGACTCGCGCTATTCATATATCATTAGAAAATATTTGCAATAAAGATATCTGCTATAACTTATTATTCACTATTCACCTATTATTCACTGAATTAAATTATACCACACGAAATGTTTTAGAGAATTGTAAAACCGGAATGCAAAAACTGTTCAGCACGTTTATATAAGTGCAAGGGTGGCGTCAGATTTTCATATAGGATTTGATTTGCAGACTTTTTTAATTAAATTGTTGTTAATAATTTAAATAAATTCTCATCTAGTATCTGATCAATCTAAATGTGAAAACTCGCTTAAAATTAAATGACGGAATACTGTCTTAGATTAAAGGATGGCAGAATAGTTTAGCAATGCGAAGTGTAACTGTAGGGGTGGCGTCTAGCCGAATATCAAATTTTCACACGAAATTTAATTCACCCTTTTTTACACTGCAAGACGAGATTTCCAACAAATATAAAACATTGCTACTCATTATTCATCAAATTAAATAATTCCCAATATCTAAGATAACTTTTCATACAATTTCTCATGAACCTAAATGCAATCATTCGCTTATAGTATGAAATGACGAAATATTGCCTTAGATTAAAGGATCACAAAACTGTTTAGCAACGTTAAGTATAAGTGCAGGGGTGTCGTCAGATTTTCATATAGGATTTGATTTGCACACTTTTTTAATTAAATTGTTGTTAATAATTTAGATAAATTCTCATCTAGTATCTGATGAATCTAAATGTGAAAACTCGCTTAACATTAAATGACGGAATATTGCCTTAGATTAAAGGATCGCAGAATAGTTTAGCAATGCGAAGTGTAACTGTATTCACACTGCAAGACGATATTTCCAATAAATGTAAAACATTGCTACTCATGATTCATCAAATTAAATTACTCCTAAAATTTAAGATAACTTTTCATACAATTTCTCATGAACTTAAATAGAATCGTTCGCTTACAGTATGAAATAAGAAAATATCGTCTTAGATTAAAGGATCACGAAACTGTTTAGCAACGTTAAGTATAAGTGCAGGGGTGTCGTCTGGGCGGGTGGTAGGGCATCGATCGTGTCTGGTTGAGGTGTGGGTGCTCGGTGGCGGCGCCGGGCCGCTCTCTCCTTCGGGGTGAGATATCTGACGGACTGGTAGGGGAGAGTGCACTCTCCAAGTGCAAGCAGGCCCTATACGTGCAAGTGGCTGGAAAGCGCATCCCTGGAGGGGATGCTCTCGAGGAAAGGGAGTACGATCGTGAGAGAAAGAGAAGAGAGGCAAGGAGAGAGAATGAGAGAGAGAGAGAATGAGAGAGAGAGAGAGAGAGAGAGAGAGAGAGAGAAAGAGAGAAATGAAGGAGAGGAGGAGGAAAGTGAGAGGGAGAGAGGGAGCGAGCAACGTGGCCGAGTGCGAATGCGAGTACGTCGGGTCACGGAAGGGGAAGGCAAGTGCACACGGAAAGTGGATATATAGATCAATGTCGGGATACTCCCGTGCACTGTTTAGCACGACTCACCCACTGACCCAGTTACCTCTTCCTCCTGCGTACTCTGACCAGGTCTCTCCTATCGAGCTCTCCTCTTCTACCGCTACCCAACCCAGAACCACCCACGCTCTCATGCCCATCCCCTGTCTAGTTTCCGCACCGTCAACACAACCTACAGTTACTCGAGAATATAGGATGCGCTCCCCGGAAACGACATCATTTTCCATTAACATTTGAATTTCAATCGAGTCATTTGGTTCGGTGGTAGATTTTATGGGGTAAGCTCAGATAGCAGAATGATGTTTTCAAACGTCTTTGAAACGTCCTATAGGGATGTTCGTGTTGGTTTTAGGCAGTCTTGTAATGTCCTTAAAACGTCTCACGTACGTTTGATAAATGTTTGGTGTTACACAATGGAATAGTTTAAAGACGTTTAGAATACGTCCGAAGGGATATATTAAAGATGTTAAAAATACATCTATAAGACGTTTAGAACATCTCTGACGAAGCTGCAATGAGACGTGTTTTAAATATGTCTTTAATACGTGAATGATAGGACTTTCAATAGATGTTACTATATTATAGTATTCTAAAAGTAGTATTTTAAAGTGTTAACTCAGTTAAGTCAACGTTTGGTTGGTAGAAAGCAATCAATTTTGGAGATTATATATACCTACTATTCACAATCTGCAATTAATTCAAAAAATGTATAGTTCAGGCGTGTTCAAACGTCTTTTGCTTGACATCTTTGCGTCACTCTAAGACTACCACAAAAAGGCAGACATAAATATGATGTATCGGAAACGTTTTAAGAATGAAGAAATAAGGACATCTTTGAAACGTCTTCGGCAGAATATCTTTAAAACGTCTTAGGAATGCCGTATGACGTGCAAACGTGAATATCGCATAAAGAATTTTTACCTTACAAACAAACAACCTTACTCTATACTAATAAAATGTCCCAGAAAATCATTGTAAGCGTATGGAATAGTTTATTCTGCTCGAACTCTGAACTCGAAGTGAAGAGAGGAGCGTCAGCTTTTGGTTTTTAATGTTGACTCAGTCTCTAGAGTGGGGTCTTCATTTCCCCTTTTTGACAATAGAATTTTTGGTAAATTTCCGTCTCCACCCCCCTCGGCGTACCGGGCAGCCTGGTGGTCGCGATTCAACCCTACGGTCTCATCGCACCACTGACCCTTGATACCTGGGAAGAAATCCCAAAATCAGGTTGTGTCGGCCTGAAACAGATAGACCCTGTCCCTACCGCTGGCCTACAGGCCACGGTATGTCCTCTGCATACCGCGCACTGAACATACGCCGAGGAGCACTGCCCTTTTAGAATACCAACTTATCTCGCGTTGCCCTCCCGCTCATCTCTTCCTTCTATTTGTATGATTTAACAAACGCTTTACAATAATGTTCTTAGTAACTAACCAAGGTTGTAATGCAACATAATGTTACTCAGCCGCATCTATGCATCATTTCGCTACAATCATATAGGACTACGATAATAGTGAAACGAACGAGAGTGCGCTAACAGAGTAGTAGCGGCCATTTATATTATACACATTGTAATCAAAACGTACGTGCAACTTTTACAGTAAAAGGTAATTTATTTTCCATCATAACGAATATATTCGTGAAACACCGTTAAAGGGTTAAAAAAGAAAACTCTTTCCTCCAAATAAAAATACATTTTCTTGAAAAGCAAATTGTTCTTCCGTAGAAAAAATATATTTTCTTATGAAGAAAAGTTATTTAAAAAATACTGGGTGTGCCAATACATACGTACTCTTCATTCTTTCTCTTTCTCTTTATTTCCTCATTACACTTTCACCACTTAATCCTTGCGTCCTTCGGATTCACCACCACCCTCGAAGTCTCGGCACGTGGTTGATTGGTGCCATGCGGCGCGCGTGCATAATCAGTGGTTGACTGGGGCGCCCGGTGATTCCCGTGACCCATTTCCGCCTCGTGCCTCAGCCAACAGGTTCCGCTTGACACTCTACCATTGACCTATATTTCCATCAGTGATTTCGCTCGACTGCTACCGGGGCCACACGCGCCCGCTCCGATCATTAGAAATGGTTAAGTCCTTAGCGAGTGAGGAAACTTGCCCCTCTTCGCTTCTGCTTTTGACAACTGAACAGACTTACTTGATTTTACAGAGAGTTTATGTTAGAACTAGTGTTGGGATTGGTTGGATGTGGAAGTGTTTGAAGCGCGGAATACCTTCCACTTTTTAGTACAACCATAATCTCAAACTACATAGTTTCTGGATTTCAAATATTCACCACAAAAGAAAAGGAACGTGTTACAATACATTAATTAATAGTGCTTACAATTTTAATTATACGGGAATTAAGAAATTATTAAAAGTTAGGTAAAAGATGTCTTTTGCAATAAAAAATGTTGATCGAATTCGTATTTAAGATTGTTGAAAAAAAAATTATGAAAGATGCATCTGTTTTTAAGGTTTTTGGGTAGGAGTCTCCCCTTAAGCAATTCTTTCATAAACGAGGGGCAGTCTTGAATCCGGCTAAGGTGAAATAGCACTTTCCATGATCCCAAGTATTGTTCTGAGTTATTGAATAGTAAATTGTGAATTGAAAGACACCCAGTATTTGGGTAACTAGAAGATTCAACATAAGTAACATAAAAAACCAGAACTGATATTGGAAGACTTTTCGTTTATATCTTCCGTGATCGACGAGGGAATAAACTTTTGATTAGAGTTGGTATGACGCAATATACTGTAAACAAACAGCGCACGAAACGCGCTGCTGCCCGACCAGTTCATTTGGTCGACCTATATTTCTCTGGTATGTTCTGCCCTTGTCCTATTTCGCCACTACCCACACGTACACCATACAGCCTGTCTCATAAATGTCACAAATGCGCATACTCATTTTGTACAGAGTTAGATAAAGATAAAGACTGCTATTTTCAAAACTCTCATTTAGCTTAAAAACTACATTGTCACATAAAAGTGTTTCGCTTCCAAAAAAATTCTAACTATACAAAAATATATCAAAAATGTAAGTAGATATCATTGAAAGGATAAGTTTACATTGAAAAATATTTGAGCTTTAGAAAGAAATAGATATCATACAAGAAAGCCAGATTTTATTCAATGATACTTCGATTTAACTTGCAGATATAACAGTAAAAAAACTTGGCGCGTACGCGCTTCACTGCGAGGTAAAAAACTAATGGAAAACTAGTTTGAATTTAATACAGACTTTACTGCAATATGAGTAAATCGTAATAAATCTTACATTTTGAATCATGTACACTATGTAGTGGCCTTGTTTTACAATTTTTTCCTCCTAATACATAAATTTCATCAGCATTCTTCCAAGATATTATTATTGATTACAACTGTTCAACGCGCAGGAATAATTATATTTAATTTACAGCACAAGGCACCATCTAGCATATTAGGTACAATGATTAGGTACAAATGGCTATGCTAACTTTTGAACAAAAATATATTTTCACTCTACGTCAACAAATGTGAATCATATTCTTTACGAGACAGTTATACTCATTTATAACATTTCTGAAACATCCTGTATAGTCACGCTTATTGTTCCAATTTCACATTGGTACTCTCGGCGCATAACTTCCGACAGTGTTTCTAACGGCTTCACTCGCGCTTACAGTAATTGTTTGAAAGTATCGATTCTATACGCTCTCGATGGTATTCCTCGCGAACGCGAGATGTTCAGATCTCTCTTATTGGTTGAAGGAAGCAACGAAGTATGTGTAGCACTTTGCAAAAGAGATGGCACAGTTCTCATCATCCGGAACGACCTATCTGACCTATTTCGGTGGTGTATGTTGGTCGACCGGATTTCGCATCATCCGCATCGCATGACATATTTCGATCAATGTTATTCCATGCGTCCGTTGGAAATATAAACGATGACACTTTGCAAGAGATGATTGATTATCTCGTTCCTATAAACATTATGCTGCTTAGATCATCAGTTTCAGCTCGCCAATGATTTTTCATCGAGCTATCGTAAACAAGACAGCGTTTAATTAATATCAGTAATTTTAGAACTACGAGCTTGATTTTTTAAAAGAAACCAGATAAATGAAATAAATATAAAAAGAATAAATCGTGTATTTTTAGCGGATATATTTTTGTTTTATTTAAGTCTGTTCTTTCATTTTAAAAAATATGAAACTATATCAAAGAATGTATTTTTATTGCAATGATATAAAGTCGTATAAACTTTCGCAAAAATTCAACGTCATGAATGTGAATAGTTTTGATAAAAAAATGAAAATCAGTCGTCTTATCTTGTTTGGTAGTTCTAATCTTAATAAAACTACATTTCATTTTATTAACAAAGTGAATTTTCATTTCATTTCATTGTAGTATTTATGCAAAAGTTAAAACCAGTCATTTCGAGTTGCTTGCTAGTTCTAGTGTTAATAAAATAACATTTTATTCTATCAATGCGGAAGCTTGTAGCGTCAATTAGGGAAGCGGAATACGATTGCGTAGTGCACGTGTGGGCCCCCGCGGGGCGCTTTTACTCTAGGCCAGCCCTCGTTTCCCGGTCTCGTGGGAATGTCAAGGTTGTCGATGCAATTTCAGGAGCGTGCGCCGGTGCGCCACTCGCTCGTCGAAATAGTGCATCGAGGAAAAGTTGGTGGGGGCGAAACTTGAGTGCGCCGCGTGCGCCCTGAAATCGGGTCAAGTGCGGATTTCCCGGAGAAAAACCACCGGTGGCATTCCAATGGGGGATCGCGTGACAGCTTTTTCGACTTCGGCCACTGCGCACTCTCGCTAAACCTGAAACGAGACTCTTTTGCTGCATTCCACACGAGTTTTATGTAAAATGAGACTCTTTTGCTACATTTTCTTTTCTACGTAAGTTTTATGTAAAGTACTGCAGAAGTTTTATTTTCAATGCAGAAATACATACAAATAGAAATACAGCTTCCAGAATTTTTGACTCTTTAAGCTTTATTCATGAAATTCTCCTTTAGAACTTCTATCCGCTAAGGTTTATTACTGAAGTATAGCTTGTAGAACTTTTATTCGCTAAGGTTTATTACTGAAGTATAGCTTGTAGAACTTTAAGCTGTTTAAACTCTACTAATGAAATACAGCTTTTAGAACTTTTAGCACTTTAGTCTTTTTAATGAAATACAATTTTTAGAATGTTTAATATTTTAGACTTTATTGATGAAATACAGCTTTAGAACTTTTACCCCTTTAGACTTCATTAATGAAATATAGCTTTTAGAACTTTTGACGCGTTAGACTTTATTGATGAAATGTTGATGGTAAGATGGCGGTACGTATGAATTTTTGGGCAGGGAGGTGCGAGTTTTGCGAACTTATCCTACATTGTTTATTTCCAAATGGACACTTAGCTTAACTTAAAATCGAACTGTAAAAAAACTAATAGTTGTACAACTGAACCTTACAAACCTATTGTAGGTATGGTTACAAAAAAATGTTAAAACCCTAACGATCACTGAAATTTTATCGTCTCTATTCTGATGGAATTTAATTTTTTTCACGTAATAAACCTTTGTTTTTATGCAAATATCACCAACCAAATATTACCAACCATTAATCAATCCCACACTATGTTCGATTACATTGTTGCAACATGTAAATCTTTCAAGAAATATATTCGACAAATTCTACACAAAATTTATTAGATCGATCCAACGTCATTGATAGTTTATGACGTGAAATGACATTTTGTTTTTTGTTATCTATTTTGGACCCGCATCTTGTTCTATTTACGTATGTTTAGTGTTACGGCGACTACGTGATTAGTAATGATTCGCTGCAGTATTACAGCGACAGCTAATCGGAGTGCTTCTATTCGGGGCATGAATTATGCGGTGATTATTTCTTAACGTGCACGCGACGATAATGCACCGGAGTAATTAAGGGATCGAGGGAAATTGCCGTTCTCTGTCGTTCCGTGAAAAACAACTAACAATCAAAGAAAATTGACATTGGCGTTGCTACATTTATTCATTATTCATTAATATGCTTTGTTTACTTGTTCACCTTTGCATGATAAATCAATTGAGAATTTTATTTTATTTTTTTTATGCTGTTTTCATGTTCTGGAGTAAATTAACATTTTTTGTTTAACATTTATAACCGATTTCGAAAATGAGGTTCTCCACTCGTCGCGTATGTTATTAATTTTCTGTCGTTTTTAATGTTTGCCTAGCCATATCTCTACAACGGATGAACCAATCAAGATAAACCTTTTCTATCATGTACAGGAAGTTTCCAGAATGATTCTGTTATAGATAACCTATTGTTATTGCAAAACACCATATTTTCGTTAGTCCTAGCAGAACTTTTGCAGCAGTTGGTGCAGGCAATAATACAACTAATAAGCAGCAATAATTACAATAAACTTAATATATTCCTCAAAAATACTAATGGCTGAAAATACTTGTTGATTCCAAGTCAAACGCATCATCCTGTACTGGAACTCGTTGCCTGACAAATCTCGGACATTTAATTAGTATAAAAGCTTCGTGTATTTTGAACAGGCTTTAGGGGTGGTTGGAGGGTGGAAATTGTTACAGTATTTCTTCTACGGTATGAAAAAATACTCATTGAATTTGGTGCGAATCTGTTGAACGGTATAGGCCTTTTAGAGGGGTTGTGCTGTAAGGATGATTGGAGGGTGAGAACCTTGATAGAATTTTGAGTATGGTATCGAAGAATTCTTGTGCCAAATTTGGTGCGGATACATTCAATAGTATTGGATGGAGTCTTTACGAAACATACATACAGTACATGTTTTGACTTATACATGTATATTAGGGTGGTCTTTAAAAACCATTTCCTGTTGGAGACTGTCAAATAGACTTCAAATGATAACAAAAAAATGCACGATTTTTTCCAGATTTTTATTTAATTTCCTTTGTTTTCCTACATTTATTGAGAGTACAAAATGAAATCCATGAATTATAAAGTTGCGTATGATCTTGGTGAAGTACCCCGTATATGATTTTTTAATTTTTCACTGGAAAGAGAAGATGGAGATCACTGAATATTCGAAATCACCGATTTTGTACCTACGATTAACCATGAAATCAAATTTAATCTAAAATATAATGAATAAGTATGTTTTTGGATAATTTCAAAATTACCGCTCAACTAGGGAAACGAGGGGAATGAAATAAAAGCTGAAAAAATTGGGGCATTTTTGTTTACCATTTGGAGCTGAATTTGTCCAACATGAAAATTTATTTAGACCTCAGATAAGGACAACCCTAATGTATACATATGCATTAAAATATTTTGGCGTCGAGACGCAAATTATTTTCTGCTTTTTTCTGGCATTTCTTACGTTTGGCTGGCGGCAAGAAAAGACTACGAAGACTGTTCTGGTCGAGGCTAGGATTACAGCGATTAAGAGTACAGAGTGTGCACGTGGTCTGCTGTAAGAGTGTCCATGGTGTCCATTGCCATCCGGTTGGCGGTGGTGTGCGAGCGCGTCTGCTCTCTCTTTCTCAGGGCGAATCCTGTCGAGCGTAATTCGACGTGTCTACCTTTCTTTCCTTTCTCTCACGGGGAATGTAAGGCCACAGCGTACACGTGGTGGTTGCTTGGTTGCCCCCGGCTTGCGTCTCGCAGATAACCTTAACGAGTCGCCGATCCTCGAAATTAATTGTCCTTTCCTTTTGTTCCAGGTGAGTCGGGCGTGCATTCTTCTTCGCCGGATATTTACAGCGCTCCCACTCACGCTGATTCACCATGTGAGTAGTTGCACGGCTCTGCCGATTCGAGAGTCTTCTCGAAGGTCTTTTTTTTTCTCTCAATCGTCCGCGAATTAATAGTAAATAAATGTCGAGGTTTAATGTAAGTGACGGGGATCTGTTATTTATAATTAATAATGTTGAGATATCAAGTCTTAATCGACATTGATCGATTATAGAATGATTGAGATATATGAGTGTCAGTAAATTAAATATTTAAATGACAGAAATCTTTCATTTACATCTGTGTGTGTATTATTAATAATATTAATATGTTAAATCCTAAGTGACACTGAACGGTTATACAATTACTGAAATTCTTAACTGTCAGTGAAATGAATGTTTAAATGACAGATATTTTTCATTTACGTCATTGTGAAAAATTTGATGTAAATGTTTTCATTATTTATAGCGTAATTCTCGAAGGTATTCTTTCAATCATCCACGGATTAATGGTAAACAAATTTTGAGGTTTCATGTAAATTACAGTGAGCTGTTATTTACATTGTTGTATGTTTTATTAATAATGTTAACATGTTAAATCTTAAGTGACACAGATCTGTGAAGTGACAGATTAATGTGCAAAATGTTACGTAATTGTTTTCGTTACTTATACTGTGATTTTCAGCGAGTTATAGAACAATGGTGATATGCTAACCAAAGAATATATCACAATAATAAAACTTATATGGATTTTTAATTTTTATAAACTCAATAACGCCAAACTTTCAACTTTAACAAACAATGCTATATAAATCTGTTATTAATAATTTTTCATCGTGTCGATATTCCACGACATCTGTCTGATTTTTACCGACTTCGAAAAGGAGGAGGTACTCAATTCAACCGCTATATTTTTTTTTGCATCTATGAAAACAACTTGCACAGCTCTGGAGTAAGATTATGGCCACAAAGTACGATTTTGCTTGGATTTTTCGCGCCAATATCAAATTTTGATTGGTATAGGATTTAAATAGCCAGAAAATGACGTAGATGTTAAACCAGGCATTAAGACAGAATTTTTCATTGAAATTAAAATTGAAGTCAAACTATGGTAGATTGTAGCTTATTAAGTTAAAACCCGTTTTTTAAAAATTATTTTTTCCCCAATCTAATTATTTTACAGTAACTTTTACAATTTTACTTAAAAGTACTCATTAAACACTATATTCACGAATTATTTCTGATTTTTAAATAAAAGGATTACAAATCTAGAGAGGCGCCATACTGTAGCTATGGTAGAATGGCATGACAAAATTAATTATTACTTAATTAATTTACAATACGATAATTTTTAATAATTTCGTACATAGCAGCCTACAATTGACGAAACACTGTGTTTCTTGTCAACTACTGAACCCTAAGAACTCTAACACGCAAACTATATGTTCGTTCCCTCTTTGATCGAGCACTGGCAACGTGATTTTGCACTTGTTTAACACAACCACAAACAAAAAGTCGCTCACCGTTAAGTACTTTCTTCGGTCGATCAGACCGTGTATATGTGTGTGTGTGTGTGTATGCGTGCGTGCGGGTGTGTTAGAACGAGAGAGGTACTTTAATGCGGTTATCCTTAAGTCGGTCAAGGTTCCTCTCATGCTTCGTGGAGAGTGCGCTGTGATAAAATAAAAAAAAGGAAAAGCCGTCCGTTGTTTAAAGCCATCGCTACACAGTCTGATCTTTTCGCGATCTAGCGGTACTTTGTTCTATGAGCCGAAACCGTAGTAATATTAATATTTATTCGTTGTTATTATTTATAACTGCATTTTCTAAAAATTGTTGATTATTGGTATTGATATCATTTGTTTACCAGCAGAAATTTACGTATTTTTTAATTTTCAAAGACTCGTTAATTAGGCATTTTGTATTATTAATTAAAACAACGAAATTGCTATTATTTAATAATGCCAAGAGTTTTTATACATTGTACCCCGTTATACCAGATTGTTATCATATACAAACTAAAGTTAGGCTTTTAGGCAACCCAAAATTATCCATTCTATTTTGCACAAATTTGCACATCCAAACAAAAACATTGTTGTTCGCCAAACGGATCGGTTTTTAGATCAAATTGCATGTTCGGACGAACTGGCATGCTTTCATTGAGTTTTTAATATTAAAATACAAAAAACGTTGCTATCCAAAGTCGTCATTACACAGATTATCTTTAACCCGATATAACGCGATATAATGTGTGAGAAATGCACTTGAACACGCTAACTGGAATGAAACAACTGTTTTTGTATGGGTGTATAAATTTGGATAAAATAAAATGGTTTTTGGTTGTTCACGAACTCAACATTATTTCGCATACGATAAGAATCTGGTATAATGCGGTGTAATGAATGTATAAAAAGTCGAGATATTATTAAATAATAACAATTATTAATTATTAATATAAAATGCCTAATTAGCGAGTTATTGGAAACGCAAACATACATTAATTTGTGCTGGTGAATATCAAATTCCAATAGTCAACAATTTTTAGAAAATGTAGGTATAAATAATAACAGAATATAAAAATCAACATTACTATGCTTTCGATTCATACAATAAACTACCGCTAGACGGTGAAAATATCACACTGTGCGCTATAAGGAACAGTGAGATCGTCGTGATTGTGGGATCTTCGTAGACCATTTCGCGAAATGGTGTACGTTGTACGTGAACTACTATTTTTTTATAGCATCCTTGGCGATGAAACAGCGCACGTTCTTTTGCACTTTCTTGCGAGAGTCACCACATCACCATTTATGATAAATGACGGATGACAAATACAACTACATCATTTACAGTGGACAAACAAATATTTTTGCCTAGTATTTTTGAAAATAAAAATGTATTTTCTTGAAGAAGACAGTGTTCTTAAGGAAGAATAAATGTACTTAAAGGAGATAGTTTCCCCTTTTAGAAAATTTATTGCAAAAATATTGGGTATATTTATGAATAATTTTTTTAGTCATCATATTTCAACGTTTTGAGCAATTTTAGGCAATTTAGCTCTACTGTATTTCTATTTCTGTTGTTATATACTATTTATTTCTTTATTTGTATCTCATGTATCACTACTAAAGGGCACATACCAGTGAAAAATAATAATAATAATGTATAATTCACTGAAGTTCCTCAATGACGAATCTAGTTATTTGGTATCGAACACATTGGAACTGATAATCAAACTATAGACTAGAAAATATTAACATTTATTACTTATAGAGAGTGTTTCAACAGTAACTTCAAATTTGCAAAAGGAATGTGATGTCGAATTATGTAGTATATTATTAGAAGATTTTTGCAACAAAAATTGTCACAATCTGTGATCCATTGAATTAAATTATTATTAACTACTAATAAAAGGAGAACAATTGTCTGTCTGTTTGTGTATTTGCGACATATTCGAAAGCGGATGGACAGATTTTAATACGACCTTTCCTTCTTTATAGTATTATGATTTAATCAAATTAATTGACTAAAAAGTAATTTCGAATTTTAAAAAGAAATGAAAAGGCGAGTTGCGTTTCCTACTATTCCTTTAAATTAAGTTATTATTAATATGGAATGTTACCCAGGTGACACTAGCAAAATTAACACATAAACGCCTCAAGATAAAATGAAAATCCAAAAATTGTAACTAATCTAACTTCCTAAACTTCAATTACGATCCATATTCATTGATCCAAGACGAACATAACTCATTGAAGAATATTGCATGCCATTACACTATTTTCCTCCGAATTGTTTGACCCATAAACATTCGACTCACAGGAATAAGAATTCGTGCTTAGCCAGCTCGCCACGGTGAATTCAGTGTCATATAACTCGATCTACTAAAACATTCGGCAGCATAAAACTTAAGAATTGAGAGGTACAAAATCATATAAAATGATATTCGGAATGCAGCGTCTAATTCCGGACGTGGCGGGTCGGAAAAGTATCGGATCGCGCTGAGTGGGGTCAGCAATAAAACGGTGGGCAATGTCTCGAGAAGCTTTTAAACCTTTACTTACCCGGTGAATGGAGACGCGTCTCGCGCGTCGACCAACGCGGCTAATACACCGATAACTATTTTCTGCCGGGCGAGGAGCAGCCGCCTTGCCGAAAATGCGTTTTGAGAGATGTTCGCCTTCTGGACCAGTGTCAAGCGGGATCGGGTGAACGAACTATTTATACATCAGCCATAAACACTTGGGCGGTTCGGCTTTCAGGAACTCGCTCGACGGAATCCTCCCTAGGAGGAGAATCCGCCGTCGCAATGCGGTGGTCACGTACTTACGCTGTCCTTGACAGTTTTCTCTCGTCGCCTTCTTTCCCTCGCTGAATTCTGGTGAACCAGACACCCCTGCACGTCCTGGTACTCGTTCGCGCGCACCCTACTCGTCTTATTACGTACTAGACCTCATCGCTCAGACGACCTTTTCCACTTCCTCGAAGGTTCGTTAGTTCTTTTTTGTTGGACTCCAGTGATGAAATATTTCTTTAGACTGGTTTATTTATAACACTCGCATCGACTCCGGGGTTATTAGCGAACATTGTTCGTACATTTGTTTGTAAATTTGTTGAAACCAAATGAAACCAATAGACGGACTGATATTAAAAATTGTCTTCAAAGAGGTCACGTTGTTTAAAAAAAAACTGATGGAAAGATTAGGAAGAGCGTTACACAAAGTAAGGGTTTTTAATTTTTATTTTATCAGTGAAAATAGTATTTTAAAAATGACTATCGAAAATACTAAATCAATAAAATATTCTTTCACTTTTCATTGTTTCCGGCAATTATTAGAAATAGTATTTTAAGAACTCTTTTTTTATCTGTATTGCATAACATACTATTTTAAATACTTACTCAAACATAATAACAGAGAAAATAATATTTTATTTGGATTAATCACGAAATGCCATAATTTTAAAATGTCTTACTTTCCAAAAAAAATGTTGCAATTATTTATATTAAGAAATAAGTAAACTTACTTTTAATGTTATTTATAAAATCATTCCTAAATTGTAAGGAACGATAAATGAAGTAAAAATGATTGGCAGCGGAAGTGCATGTTCCCATTCAAGTTCAGCGGCATCGGATCTCCCCTAGTATAACGACACCGCCTTTCTCCGTCGAAGCTGGACGAAAATTCAAGGTCGCACGATGGCATTAGGGTTCTGCTCGAAGGGTTCCCTCTTCCCCGTATTATGTAATTTCCGCTCCACACACCGGCGTAACACTTGCCTTACGTCATTCTTCAGTTTCACGGAGAGCAGAGGGGTTCTTCGATACTGGCCGGGTACAATATTCTAGTATCGAATTTCGTCGGTGGGGTGCGTGCGAATAGCTTTGTCTAAAATTACGCCTGGCCAGGCTGCCCGAAGAATTCGGCATGATTGGAGAATTGATCTCGCTGGCGGCCGCCCTTGTTTTACGGCGACAGCCAACAATACGTCGGTCAATTTTTGCAACATCGTTCTTGTCTTCCCCCTCGAAATTATGCGTCTGTGTAACTTTAAGGGTGAGTTAAGATAAATACAAATTGATGAACTGTGAATTCATTTGTTCTTCCATGGAAATATTTTGCTTAATTTGCATAGTTTGGATTTTTACATATCGAAGTCTCACGCACAGCGACACTTAAAAATATTCCGACACAAATGTGTGACTAATGTTACAATACGATATTTTAGTTTTTTATGTACTAATCGTCACAATTACATTTTCTCACAGTGATAGTAATTTATTTATTAAGTGAGATATAATTTCTTTGAGAAATATAGATACATTTTTTAGTAAAAATTGATAAAAGGCCCAATGCTTGATTTTCGTGCCACTAAAATAATCGGACAATACACACAACATTTTTTCGATGTTTATTATAGTGATATAAGTGTCATTTTAATACTTTGTGGCAAAACCGTTTTGTTTTAAAAACGGGCATTGTTTAATAAACACAGCAATACTATGTTTCAATTAAAATTGATTACAGTATAAATATGTTTTACACCTACTGTAAATTTTCCATGGACGACAAAATCAGAAAAATATGATTCCGTTTCCAAAATGTATATTTCTCTGATCATTACGCGTTTGAAACGATTAAATAGAAGAATAACCGCCAAGCAAGGTGTGTACGGGGTGTTTTAAAAGTAACATCAGTTTCACAAAGGAGTGCAACTTAGTACAATACAATTGTAAATTATTATTAAGGTTTATCTACCAGTCTAAAAATAAGAATTATTTATTTCATTTTGTTCTAAGTGCAAAACCTTATTAAAATTATGATTTCAAATTGGAGGACAATTTCGATGCACTAATCGTACCATTTAGAAGGTTTGCAAAATCAATTATTTTCAAACTGATCGTCATGTACTAAAATGATAAAAAAATTACATATGAAAGGGGAAATACTGCCGTTTATTATGTCGTAAAAACTACAAAGATATGATTTTTCATTTCTGTGTAATAAGCCTTAATGTAAAAAGTAGAGCGATTAAGGCAACGTTGCCCTATTTCCCTGGTCTTTCCGGGCCAGAAATGGTTGATAACCAAGAGAATAAAGAACAAGAAGAAATCCTTTGGTGTCGTTTGCAGCGGGAGCTGTTTCCGCGACTAAGGACCTTTTTTACATGTCGTGAGTGTCCTACCAGGATTTCAGGAGCGCGCGTTCGCTTATGAAGTTTCAGGGAACGATTAACCCCAAAAAATCGCGAGCTTTCATAGGCGAACAATGCCGTCGCTGATTGGCGGTGCGCTGGCGCGCTTTAGAATTAGAACCCGCATTTTGCATTGTGCAGCTGGACCAGCCGAAACAGCTGCACTGTCGCCTCTCGTTTTTTCTTGGCCGTCCTCTCACTCGCCCGCTTTCTCCCTAAGCGCAGCTCCAAACTCTTTTTTTTTCGCACCGTCTCGACTTCCTTCTTGCTCGCCTAACATTTCCGTGCTCTCCCGCCTTGATGTCCAAGAGAAAGAAAAAGAGAGAAAGAGAGAGTAGCCGCCTGTATTGTTCAAGGTTAGAAATGTGCCTTGGTTAGCTTCACCTGTCTCTTGTTTACGGGAAGTTAGGCTC
Source organism: Ectemnius lituratus (assembly GCA_910593735.2). Lineage (NCBI taxonomy): Eukaryota > Metazoa > Arthropoda > Insecta > Hymenoptera > Crabronidae > Ectemnius > Ectemnius lituratus. The sequence continues at coordinate 5,581,277 of OU343037.1, forward strand.
CAGTCACACGCGCGTCGCTGACGTACTCGTATTCTACCGTTTCAAGGGTGCGTTTAGACTTTCTTTTCCTTCGGAATTGCATGCGACTAGTGGTGCATGCAATATTCTGCCCTTTGTATTTCTTAGTTGTCAGTAATTAACGTTTTATTAACATTATAAGTTAGTTATAATATTTATAATATAATACTACTAATAAAATTAATTTAATACGTAAGTAATAATAATAAAACTAACGATGTAGTTGAAATGAGTTGCTTAAAGTTCCCTAATAAGTATTACTTAGTTTTAAAATATTTGAATGTATCGAGCTTTTCTGACATACTTTTTTTTATACATTTTCTCTCTATTTTCGTCTTTCTTTTTCCAAAATTCATATTTTTCTCGTAGAAGTACATACAGTGGGTAAGCAATACACTCGTATATTTTGTATAAATTATATGTGAATTAAAAAGTCGCAAAAATTTCCGCAAAACATGGTTTTTGAAATAAAAAAAATGATTGAGCACATGATGTAAGGTTATTGACGAAAAAAGTCCCGAAAATGCATGCATTTTTAAGGCTTCTAGGTAGGCGTTCCCCTTTAAGTAGCATTAATGGATCGTGCGCTTGCCACATTCTGTTGTTATAGTTGAGATGAGTAGCGGTTGATATGCAAAGTCAGGATTCCTGTGTGGGCACTGCGCGTGGGCTTACCTATACATTTACAGGGTACCGAGTGTGTGTGCGTGCGCGTGCCCGTTAAATCACGGTATTCAGACGGCGTCAATAAAAATCGTGTATTCGTGTCCCAGCCGCGCTAACCACGTAGCCCATAAATCATAATTATTATAACCCGTTAAAGTGTTCGATCAATGCGGAGGCGATTTCGTGCGCCAGGGATTGCCAAGTATCACGAGAAATTCAAATATTTTGATCGCGAAATCGATCAAATGTTCCAAGCGAACCGATATAATCATACTACTGGAATTTAAAGAGGTTTGAAGAATAAAAAACATGCTTGGAATGTTGCACGCACTTTTGAGCAGACCTGTATGCGGTTATAGTTATATACTTGTATATCTGACGTATACGTATATAATGTAAATAATAATACAAATCGTAATAATTCTTTATATGATTATTTCCAAAAAATGTAATATCAACATACCATCGAAATACAGTAAATAAGAAAAGTATTCGCACTCTTAACATTTTTTGAATAAATTTTCTTTAATAAAACTGTCTTCTTTAAGAAAATATATTTCTTTGTAATCAAGAGTGTTTTCCTCTTTAAGAAGATATGCTCCAGAATAAAAAATATGCTTCAAATTTTGCACGTACAGAGCGATTCACTTGACTTTGAATTAGGACTGTTGTATCCCGCTTTTTATCAGACCTGTATGTAGTTATTTACAATGTATCTGTGATGTAGAATGTAAATAATAATACACTGTATTATATAGAAAGCAGACTGCCGGAGTGCAAAATTTGGCAGCATGCAGAAAATCTTTTATTATACATGCTATATTACAAACATTATGCATCCAATATAATGCATAAGATACAAAAAAAAGTTGGGAAACGTTCATGTATAACTAAAAATGCTAAATAATTTATAATCATCCAGTACAATTGTATGACATTTTTCCTCTCCAACTTCCTGAACAATTCATTAGTTTATTTTCGTTGGACTTCGGGAATCATATTTTGAAATTGATTTTTTCATAAATAAAAATATAAGTTTTGACTTCAATATTTAACATTTACTGGAGTGTCTGTATTGGCTGAAAACTGGCTTCGTTTGAAAGCTGTGCACTCACTTGCAAAATGTAATGCGTAACACGTAACTAATTAACAGTGCTGTAAGATTAGCGGAACTGATTATTACGACATTTATGGGATACCGTGTATATACTATGAGTGTATCCACATATGAATGTATCGAGTATTAAAAATGCACAAATATATTATGCTGAGCATATTATATTACAAACATTATGCACACGCAATATAATGATATACATAATGTGCTATAAGGTATAGAAGAAAGTTAAGAAGCATTCATGTATAATTAATATTATTAGATAATTTATAATTATCCTGCACAAAGTGATTCACTTACACTTGAATTAGAAGTGCTAAGTACAAATAGATATGCTCACAGGATAATGATAAATTATTCCGCGATTATTAAGTAATTCGTGTGCAGCCTGTTGGATAGAATATTTTACTACATTATATTATACATTATTCACATGCAATATAGTATTATACACAATGCACAGAGTGCAGAGGAAAATTGGGAAACATTCATGTATAATTAAAATGTCTAGATAATTCATCACTATCCTGTGCAGGGTGATTCGCTTGCACTTAAATTAGTACTGCCGAGAATAATTAATTATTACGAATTATTCAATTACACGCGTATGTTTTCCTACCTTTCACTGTATCTAATAGATTGTATGACATTAAATTGATGCATGATACATGTCTGATAAAAAAAATGGATGATACTGCTTTGATTCAAAGGCAAGTAGCAAATCCCCCTCCTGCTTAAAAATATCATAGAAGAAAAAAGGTTTCTCAGAAAAATGAATAAATAAAATACCCAACTCATACACGCCAATAATAAATACCAAAATCTGTCGATGTTCAACAGATTCGAGTTGTGTTGGGTTAGTAAAGGCATTCATGGAAAAATCAGTGATGGGAGGGCGATGATTCTGGATTCCGTCAATGACCGTGACACCTTTGGCCGTTCCGCTTAAACGTATCGAAGGGCCGTATAACATGCCGGCGGACTGTGCGCGGGGTAAACCAGTTCCTCCGAAGAATGTAAACGGAATATTGGCGAGAGAGAGCCCTGTTAACCTTTCCCCGTCGAGAGTGGCCGCTCGCAAAAAACGGGTAGCCCCAGCAGCCGATGCCCTCTCCCATCCTCTCTCTCTCTCTCTCTCTCTCTCTCTCTCTCTCTCTCTCTCTCTCTCTCTCTCTCTCTCTCTCTCTCTCTCTCTCTTCGTAATTAAAAACAGCCCGCGCCATCAGCCATCCCAACAGCGAGGATTCCCATCGCGGCGAGCCCGCATAACTCGCACGTGCGTCACGCGCCAATTATCAAGGAAAGCGGCCAATTTCACCGAGTAATCTTAATCGCGATGCGTAACATCTGACACAGTTTCCCATCGGCGATGCTCGGTGACACTAACTTTATTGTCGAAAATTATAGTCGACCCATACGCCTGTCGTATAGGGGCGAGCACGAAAATGATAGGCGCGCGTGTTGCGAAAGGAAACGGCCAAGTGGCGCACCTGCCGGCAGAAAACTCCCTGAAGCAGGATAAAGTGAAGAGGAGAAGAGGAGGCGATGGTGGTGTGGCACAGCCAGGTCTTTTCCGTTCTCGGTGAGTGCGTAATAAAGTCTGCTGGCGGCGGGAGAGGACTCAAATGCATCGAGGAGTGCACGAGCCGGAGATAGCGAGTAGGTGGCTAACCTTGACAACTACTTACACGAGCGCCGCGCTCCGACACAACTGGCTGGGCCCGGACGGGACGGGACGGCAGAGAGTCCGATCGGAGGAGCCACATGGTGCTGCCGCACCAAGCCTCTTCCTCCCCACGAAATTCGTAGTGTGCGATCTCCTGTCCGCCTCGATATGCTCTCGTCTTCTCTCCCTTCTGCTTTCATCCGCACGTTCTCTGCCCTCTCCCGCTCACCTTCTTTGTGTGTCGACATCGCCATGTATGGGCTGCTTCTTTCCTTCCCGGCACATCGCCCGACCAAGTGAGAGAGAGAGAGAGAGAGGGAGAGAGAGGGGTTTGCAAAAAGCGGGCGACTTCCTTAAGAGAAGCATCGTCTCAAGACAGACGAGCCAGAGAGACGTGTCTAGGATACATCGATGAGAGAGTCGAAGGGTATCGAAACAGGTGTGGCACACCTTTCGCGATTGTCCAAGGGCTAACTTCGCCCTCCAAACGATTGCTTGCCATCCTTGGCGCACTAAGAAAAATCCTCCTCCCCATGGAAATGACTTTAACACTCTTTCAGTTCATTTTATAGTGATTTACATTGGGGTACGATTGGCTCGAGTACTTTTGCAGGGAGATTGAAATTGGATATCTTAATTATTTGTTTATTTATTTATTTATTGGTGTACCCCCTTTTTTCATCATCCAAGTGCAGACTCGTCCTCGAACGATTCCTCACCATTCATGGAATACTAACAAAAACGATCACTCCTGGAAATGGCTTTATCGCCATCGTCTGAGTCCCACACACCCATCCTTGTCAGTGGCGGAATTTCGCACGCGAGCCTGCTCCGATTGTTTGCGGCACTGGTCACGTGTTTACTCAGTTGTGCATCTGCAATCCTGCCGGGCAAACAGCCTTATCGGCCTCTGCGCCATGCAAAGGAACTATTGTTCGCTCTCTTTTAGTTTCCAGCATTAACCACTCGTTACGAATTACTTTTCAGGAGACTCGAATTCGACTTTCCGGATTTCTTTGCATCGACTTGTACTCGAAGTTTTCTTTAAAAAGAACAGATTCTGCTTTTGGAACATTTATTTTCTCTTTAAAAGAAAACTTTCTTCCCCAAGAGAAGTTATTCCTTCTTAAAAGAGAAACTGCCTTCTATATTAATATTTACATCAAGAAAAGTTGCATGTGAGAAGACTTTCTTTATCCACTCTACGCATAAGCCAGATTAGCATCTTATCAATTCGCAATAGATAAATCACAGAGCTCGCGAATCAAGTGTTCGTGCTTTTAACTGTGATTCCCAGTGCAGTCCTCGGTTGCTGAAACAAGTTACCGTTCCCAGTTTATCCTGCTCATCGACTTAATGGGTGTGTCTCATAATGAGAGTAGCGTTACGTAAGTTACATGGTACACGAATCATGAATTCACGTCGTTTATTAGCGGGTGGGATGTGTGCGTTTTGCTTATGAAATGCAGCATTAGGTGCAAGGCAGAGCGAGCGCTGTGTACATTGAGTGGCCCATCTGGTGGAGAGAATCGTCGAGGGAAGCGCGATGCGCACGCTCGGCATTGCAAGGCTCCGAGGCAGTCTTTCCCTACCACAATTTTCCCCTCCTCCGACGCCTCGAACGATGAGCTAGAGTGGGGCGGCGAGAGGGGAGAGTTCGATTCCCCTCCGTCTCGACCGTGCACTAGAATTTGACTGCTAAGCTCGATAGCACCGGTGCGCAAGCTCTATCAATCCTCTCTACTCTCTTTCTCTCTATCTCTCTTTATCTTCTTCCGCTCATCCCAAACTCCCTCTGTCTCTCTCATACACATACATAAACCACAGCCGGCAAGGTCACATTTTCATCCTCGATCCGCCGTGTCTCGAGATTCCGCAGATTATCAGCCAGCTAGAACGCATACTCCGCTACAGCATCCGAGCCGAGTAGTGTCGGATTCGAGTCCGACTGGTTTCAAGGTCAGTGGATCGCCGGCTTCCTGGGAGAGGGAGCGAGACAGAGTGAGATAGGCGGTGGGCGGCTAAGAGCGCGAGGTAGACTCGGCATGAGAGGGAGAGGGACAGGACGAGGAAAAGTGCAAGTGGAAACGGTCGGGTGGGACTCGAATTGCACTCGTTCCTTCCTTCCGTGCGTGTCATCTCTTCTTCTAGCTTTCGTAGTGTGCTCTGCCAGTGCCAGGCATTCTACTCTGCCACCTTCTCGTTCTCTCCGTCTACTCTTCGTCGCCACTGCCTTCTCCTACCGCTGTATTCCTACTGCCAGCCACTCTTCCCCCTCTCTCCCTCCTATCCTTTTCCCCTTTCTCCTCCGCGCCGCACCCCTTCCACCTTGCTCCGCCGCTGCTGCTGCTGCTGCTGCTGCTGCTGCTTCCCTACCGGCTCGGCTTGCTTGCTTGCTCGCCTGCTTGCACGCTCACATGCAACCAGCCAGACCGGCCGGCTGGCACTCAGTCGTCTTTAGCGCCGTGCATCTCCGAGTCAGTCAGTCAGTCAGTCATTCAGTCAGTCAGTCAGTCAGTCAGTCAGTCAGTCAGTCAGTCAGTCAGTCGCTCGGTGAGTCGGCCCGGCCGTACGCGCGAGGTACATACAATTTTACTGTATCTCCACGAGAGATTGCTCAGACTAGTTTCTCTCTCTCTCTCTTTTTTTTCCTCTCTTGGAGTTCGTTCTTAGCTCTTCTCCTCTTTGAGATTCCCCAACTCTGCCCGCCTCTTACGCGTGTATTTCTCCGCCGCTCGAGAGGCGCTCGGGTTTTATAGTCGTGTTTGACGATATCTTCGCGATGGAAGGTGATCGCGTGAGATTCTGTGAATAGTGCTGGTTTGGGGAAACGATGATGATGGATCTGAGAGTAGGTCTTGGGATGTTGGGGGAGTTGTTGGATGATTGAGTGATATGTTGGTGGGTTTTGTGGGGCTATCGGAGGATCGACGGGATTCCTCTGTCAGCGGGATGATGCAAATCTGTATTCTTGGACCAACGCCTGTGTGCCTCGCAACCCAGTTCGTCGCGGCGACACGGAAATATGCAGTGCAGAGTGTCGGAGAACTCCTCCGCTTTCTCGATTAATGTGTGCGATGCAGTGTGCACTTCAACATTTGTCATTTCGCCTGGCTACGGCGGATGAGAATCGGAAACCTGAGAGTCGTGTTTTGCCACGTGCTCCGGGTGCCCTCGTCTTCTAGGAACTGCCAGGTAACTGGAATCGCATGGGGGTCTGAATCATTTATATGGGTCATTGCGAGCCGCGTGCAGGACCCCCATAATGCGTAATGGGATTCCCTCCCCCCTTTTTAACTCGTCAATCTTTCAAGCACAGAATTTTAAAGTAATCAAAAGTACATTACACACACATTTTATTTATATGCTTTTAGCAATTTTACGATTGATTTATGTGTCAATGCGAGCTTTATAATGCGTGAGAGGATTCCCCCTTTTCAAGTCGTAACTCTTTAAAGCGGAGAATTTTAATATAATAAAAAATGTCTTGCACAGACATCTTATTACATGCTTTTAAGAATTTGATGATTTATTTATGTGAATCATTGCGAGCCCCATAATGCGTATTCGGATTCCCCTCTTTTGATCTCGCAAGTCTTTAAAGCACAGAATTTTACAGAGACGAAGTGCCATGCGCAGGAATTTTATTGCATGCTTCTAGTAATTTGATGATTTATTGATTGGATGAATTACGTTTTATGTTGCTCGATCAAGCATTAATAAAATAGGATATTGTTCATGCCAATACGATTCAAAGAATTAGCTTCTTTCTACATATAACGCGCGAATAAAGTGATTACTTGCAATAAGTGACATTTCTAGTATTCAATTGCTTTGGAAGTGCGCGAACGCAAGTAGTTTAGTTGCGTCATGTACCACTTTTATATACTACTTTTTTATGGGTGTTACTGAGAGTTGTTTCATCAGTTTTTTTCATTGGAACTACTTTGTGTATTTGCTAAAAACGATGATTTTTGCCAGTTTTGACATTCGATTATTCACTCGGTGGTGATAATTCAGAATGATTAGCACATTATACTGCGTTAAGTTGATACCGCCGCCTTTAAAGATAACCGGAGGAACTCGGAAGAGTGAATTTTCGATGGCGATTCATGAATTATAGTACAATCTTTTTGAAACTAATATAATCGATTTCCGACTACGAAAGTTTTCCTCAAGAAAATATGACATTTTCATTTGTGCTTGACGGGAAAGAATGAAGATCGGGGATTCTCGAATTGCGTCGAGTATCTTTCGGAGCAACGATATATCGCGAGAGTGTTGAGCCTGGTGTCCGAGCGATTGGTTTGTGAGAAAAATAGAAGACGAGCGCGGCTACTGAACTTTGAAATCCTTGAACCGCCTTGTAAATATTATCGTACTCTCGCAGTGGAAACACTCGAGGCCGGTCAGAGCTCTTGCGATCTGCTTTCACGAAACTCGCCGCCGGTCTACTACCGACTTTTTTTACTTTATTTATTTATTGTCCTACCCCCCGTTTAGAGTATAAATGGCCCACTTTAGAGATTTACATTGATTTACAGTTAGGATAAGTATTTGTACAGGCAGGTTTAAATTGTGTGTGTTGACTGAATTTCGTATGAAAATATTAGAACCTTTTTTCACAACTATTTTTTTTATTCAATATTGAATAGTAGTCCATTTTAAAGTTTTACATTAAGTTACAATTCGCATAAGTACTTCTACAGAGAGATTTAAATTCAGTGCATCAACGAAATTTCGAATCGTTGTATCAAATCCTTTTTGCACAACTGTGTCTTATTAAACCTTAAGCTCATGTTATTAACAATATTCAAACTACTTTGGCTTTGAAAACTTGGACAATTATTGTTGATTTTGCGCTGTCGCCAGATACTTCCCAGAAATGCCGGGCTTCAATCGCGCGCACACATCGAAAGTGCACTCGAATTTATGCACTGACACGAACGCTGGCGCGCGCGCGCGCTCGCTCACCCAACTCGCCGTGCACTGAATCGCTCGCACTTAAAAATACGTACTCGAGAATGTCATCGCTCGCGCGCAGGCTATCGTCACGTGCTGCTGCTGAACTTGACACACAACGGCCAATAGCGCAATGACTTCTACCGCTGCACTTTGCCATGACTATTGTGAGCGGTGCGTGCATTTCGCGAAGACTGCACAAATCTTTATTTGTGAGTTTGAACTTGCGATAGCTGTGATAGTTAAATACGTGTTTCGAGGAGTTTTGTAATCCGTATCTTTGTTTGTTAATTTTATCCAACAAGAAGTATATTTTATTAGATATAGTTTTATTTTTAGCCGCGTTTCACCAAGAATGTTGTTGTAGTAAAAATAGTTGTTTTTTATTTCATGCATTTTACTAGAAGCATGCAACTGACGAAGTTTTGTATGCACATTTTTATTTTCATACTTTTGGTCTTTTGTTTAACCGAAGAAAAATAAAAGTATAATTTACTTACAAAATTGCATATTACTATATAAGTAAATTATATTTACTTATATTTGTAATATGCAATAAATAGAAAACATGTGCGCAATTTTCATTAACTGGTCTTTTATCGAAAGCTATTATTACTGTTTTGTTTGGATTGGTTTTCCTATTTGTTTGCCTTTGTAAAAGCATGGAATCAATTTGTGACCCAGTTTTATCAGTCCGATTTTTCAGATATTTTGCGCACGTACGGGCTTCCGATGACTGCACAATATTTTATCAAATTTGAGATGATTGAAGATTGAGTTTCAGTACTGGGTGGTTATTTTTTTTATTTTCTTTGGTTAAGCAAAAGACTAAAAAGTATAAAAATAAAACTTTACGTATAAAAGTTTCTAGTTACTTGCTTTCAGTAAACTGTGTTAAGTAAAAAAATTACTTTTTTGATAATCACAACATTCTTGGTTGTACGCGACTAAAAATAAAGTTGTGGGACATCCATAAAAGAATTAGTTTTATGCATTATAAATATGCATTCCCGACCCATACGATTTTTTTATGTGCGTCCCACGAGTTTATTATTAGTCGCAATATTAATAAAAATACTTTTTACTCTTTCGTGTGTTTTATAATCAAAAAACGAATGCACGAATTGCAAAATTATTTTCATTACATATTATCTGAACTCTATAATATGTCAGTTCAAATTAATCACACATAAACAATTACACTCAGTGCAACACTAAACAATCCTTCGCCCACTTTTTTAAATCACACAATCATCATTATTCACTTGATCGGTGAACTGAAAGTTCCTAACCTCGTTAAACATTTCTCAAAGAAAATTACGCTATTATTATTGTGTGGTACACTTGCAAATGTACCTAACATGTACTTAGTACGTTCTGCATAAATATGTACAGTGATATCGACCGTGTTATCAGCATTCCACGAGGAACACGCGCGCATTCCAACCTTGCGTCTTTTCCATTAGCTTATCAAAGTAAAAACAGTGCAGTTTCACGCAACCGGTGATGCAGGAAGATAGCGTTCTAAATTACTATTGCGTTTCGATAAAGTAAAATCGCTGGCGCACGCGCGTGCGCGCGCTCACCCTGGATAATCGACTATAGCAATCGAGGAGGAGCCCACTTCAAGTTGCCGAGTGCTTTGCTATTAACTCAGAGCTCTCACCTAAATGCTTCCTTTCGCTAAAACTGTGTCCTTGTTCGAGGAGAAACCGGACACTCTTTGTTGATGTTTCTTGTTTCTGGAAAAAGTCGCCGTTTCTAGCCGAAAGTTCCTTTTCGCTCCGTAACGATTCCGCAATACTAAAATACTAATACGCACAAGTGAAAACATAGTACGGTAAAGAATAAGAAAGAGTTCCTCGGTGTTCTCTCAGTGAGGACATAACTTAACCTTGATGGCGAGCAATTCATTTCTTGACAATTTTTTAAAGTGCCGACTTTTTCATTTTGTGGCGTCCAATTTTGTATTTCTCCACATAGCGTTATTATTTCGACTTTCTTTGCAGTGGTGATCTATTGGTCATTAATTATATCTAGAGACAAGAAATATTTTAGTCTTTAAACTTTTTTCAATGTCGAATATCTAATTCTATTTTGAGCTTCTATGCTTGTTTATGTACTTATTTAACATCAATTATAGAAGGAAATAGATGTTTTAATATTCGAATTCTTTTGATTTTCATAACATCCAATTCCATATTCATCAATATTGCAATAGTATTTCAAGTCTCATTTATTTTTTGTTAACTCACTCATTAATTCCAACGGTAAAGAGATGTTTTAATCTTCAAATCTGTTTGAAATTCGAAATATCCAATTCCACATTCATCAATATTGCAATCTTATTTCGAGTTTCCTTGCTTTTGCATTCACTCATTAATTATTAATTAGAACGAGAAAAAGGTGCTTTAATGTTCAATTTTTTGCCTTTCTAATCAATATTGCACTACTTCGTATTCACCTGCTTTTTATTCCTTTATTGATTACCAATTATAATGGGAAAAGGGATGTTTTAATATTCCATTTTTTCTCCCTTTTAATCAATACTGCATTCTTATTACAAAATTAATTACTTCTCCGTTAACTTATTAAACATTGAGAAATTCGACTATAGTCGAGGGTCGCGCGAAGGTTAAGCTATTGGAAGCAAGAGTATACAATCTATTGAGAAGGCGTTTCAAGGGTTGAACGGAAGTGTTAGTGTTAGGTGTGCAGCTGGATTCACGCGATCCGCGTAGGAAGACTTAGAATGACCGTGATGTATTTTGGGTCGTAACTCGTTCAGGGCTTAGAACCATTATTATCGGTCGGATCGATCCGAGCGCGGAGCGATACCATCCCACGTACGTACACACAAAGCCTCGCCATTGATGTCATCGACTAACCTTGCTCCGCGAGCGCATGCAATTATATCATTCGCCAGCGACTACCAGTTAGCCGATTCACTCTGCACTAAATTAGTGCTGATTCACTAAATAAAACGGCCGATTAAATTTTCCTGCAAGTCATAAGACTAGTTAAGATTTTCGTACTGATTATTTGTACGATTAAAGAATTGCTCGCTTTTGCTCCAGCATTTTTTATCTATCTACAGAAAATTGTGCGGCCGTTTGACCTTACATATGAAACAGATTATAAAATAATATCCTCTGGTTTTTTTACTAATTGAAATGTGAAATAATTAGAAATGAGAATTTTTGTAGCGATTATCTTTATCTTTTGCTCTAGAATTTGTTGTAGTTGTCAGAAAAAATTGTGAGTATTTGTCTGATCTTGTAAATGAAAGAAATTATAACATTACAGTTTAAAGAATATCGTTCACACTCATTTGGTGCTTCCGTGGAAATTCTCAGCTTTCTAACTTTTCCCAGAACTTAAACTATTCTGAATCGTGTTCAACTCACTTTTCCCTCTAACCCATTCATTCCAGGTAAACAAACACACAGTCAGCGCACACGCACACACTCTCACCAACATATACGCATAAAAAGTAATGCGTTTACCTTGGAATTAGCAAGTACTTTCAGGCACATCGAATCTCGCATATAAATGATAAAAATTAAACAGTTCGATTAAATTTACTAATGTTGTATTTGTGTGCATTGTTTACATTAATTAGTAAATCGGCATTGACAATTCACGTAGTAGTATTGGTGTTTGTTAAATAATATCTGTATAGAAAAAAGTCAGACATATTTTCCGATGCTTCTAGAATTGTTTATCTGATATTTGTTCGAGAAACATCAGAGAATATCTATATTTTTGTAGGAATACTTTTTACACCGACTGTATTGCATCATTCTGTAGATACAGCGGATAAAAATGTAGTCAGACATCGGGTCTTTTTGAGGAAAAATATTCTGAAACAAGAAAAGCTTTTCTTTCTAGATAAAAATGCATTTTCTTGAATAAGAACATGTGCTTGAAAAAATATCTTTATAGAAGACAGTTTAGTGTTGAATAAAAATGTATTCTAAAAGTGCTGTGCGATCCACTACTTTTTTTAGTTATTGTACTGTGAAGAAAAATGTATTAGACCTAGTCTTTTTGAAAAAAATGTTTGCAAAGAAGAAGACTCTTCTCTCTAAACAGAAATACATTTTCCTGAACAAGAAAGTAAATTTTCACAGACAAATTCAACTTTTTAGTACAATTCATCCCAAAAATACTCAACATGGCAATTTTTCCGCTACATTTATTATACTATATCACCCTACACATATAGTTCTTCGAACACGTACGAATTCATTATGAAAAATCTCATATCAGTGGAAATAATCGGGATTCCTTTGACGCGTAGTGTGTGCAGTTTCGATGAGTTTGACGAGTGTCACTGGTGCGGCAGAGACACGTCGGATTCCGTGTGCGCCGTGCGGGTTATCGATTTTTCGGGCTGGTTGAATGTGGTGAGCTTTAATAAAAGCGGGCCATGCCTGGGAGTGCGCCTGTGTCTCTCTCTTTCTCTCTCTCTTTCTCTCGGCATTTGCGAATGCATGCGCCGCGGCTGCTGGCCTCTCTCCGCGTCCGTGAATCATCGTCCCCTAACTGCGAAAGTGCGCAGTTTGCAGGTCCACCCTTTTTCCCTCCTCGCCTCTTCCTCGCCTCTTCCTCGCCTCTTCCTCGCCGCCTTCCTCGCCTCTTCCTCACCGCCTTCCTCGCCCTCTCTCCCTCTCGGATCTTCTACGCAGTGTACAGTAAGTTCCGCCTGACCTTTACAGCCGGGCTATATCAATACGCACCCCAGGAAACTTCTTCTCCGGATGCAAGTCCGGTGACCATCGCAACCTTGCATCTCGATTTCACGTGCGCGCCACTTGAATAGAACAGGATGCATGTACGCGCTGACTCGTGTTAATATTTCGGGGTACGAGTGCTTAAGATATTGTCGCGAAGATTGGTTTGTAATAGTGTCAATTGATTGATTTTTTTTTATTGGATTCAGATGCATGATTTAATTTCCGGCGATATATTTATTTATTCAATGAAAGTTGCTTTTTACGCTGCAAGCGATAAATTGAAATATCTTTGGAATTACGCATTAATAATTGGAGACCCTCGTGTACATTTGTTTATAACAGCGTTAATTAATTCATTTTTTTTCACTGAATTCAGATATAGTTTCTGGAGATGTCATTTATTTATTCAATGTCCATGGCTTTTTATCAAGTGAACCAACAAAATTTTCTGACACATGTTATTTAACGTGTATAACAGAATGGAAGGAAAAAATCATTGTTTAACACAGCCTTTAACATTTTACTGTGTTTTTAAATTGATCCGGTACGAGAAAGAAAAAGTTGTTTCCTCCAGCATTAGTTGAAGACATCATAGCGAAATAATGTTAACAAACGTTTTCACTCATCACTGATTCATTTGGAGTACCGGATGTACACGTGAGACACAAGGGTGGTCCAATATTTATGAAACGTCACTGGACGTACAGAAATAGTCGGAGTTTTGAGTGCAATGTCTTTTGCAGAGCAGCCAATTTTAATAATTGTACAAACGTTTGGGGATTATAAAGCATCTTAGACTGAGAATGCAGAGGAAAATTTGTTATTTTTCATTAAGTTCGAGGTTGTGTTTCGACGAAGATCTGAAACCTTTTCATAGAAACATATCTAATTTGAATATCGAATATATTTTCTTAAGCACATGGCTTTGCAATAACAAAAAATACTTTGTTGCCCAAAAATTTCATACTACGCTTTTATTTAGTTATTCCCAACCTTGAAACAATAAACAATTTTCACAAACAGTGAAACAACAAATAGGTAGCATTAAATGCAATAAAAATAATTCATTTCCTAAAATTAACTCTTTAACTGTGTTTGGCGTAGGAAAACTGTGTTTCTCCTCGTCGCATAAAGAAATCAAATGGGTGATAACATTTTATTGTTATATTTGAAACAAATGAATTAAAATTACAAGAAAGTGAGAATTCGTCATCGTTTGAATTTGCAAAACAAAGTCCACCGTTAATAAGTTAACAGTAGATAACAAATTTTGTTATTTCTAACGCAAATGCATCAGTTTGTATAATTGTACAGCTGTTTTTATCCAATGCATCTTCGCTGGAAGTTGCGAAGTACCGAGTGTCCGCCTATATTCAAGGATCGCCGGGTACATATTGATTTGTCTTCCGCCATAGACAAAGTCTGACGTAGTTCGCCGGCATTAACCTTGAACTTCAACTCTGGCAACACGATTGTCGCGAGCCCTCCGCGCCCTTCTCGCACCACCGTCCACCTACAATCAGTGCGGATGATCGATGGTTGCGGTTGAAATTGATCGAGCGGTCTCGCCGGATAAAAAAACCACGGCGACGTGCGTGTCTCGATGATTCGAGATTCGACTGTCTGCTTCGAGACTTTGAGAGAAATAGAAATGCCAAGCGCCAACCAAGCGCGACCGTATGCTTTTCTTTGCCTCGTTGATGGCCAACCGCATAGTCTCCTCATTTGTAGTGGAATGATTCAGTGATTTTGTCAGTGCCGAATTATTTGGCTAAATGATTGCGACGGAATAAAAGTGATTGGGTTTTATGTTTACGGAATCTTGTACGAGATTTTGGTAATGGATTAGAACATCTTTGTAGGTTTATTCTTTTATAGTTTTTGAATCTTGTTTTTGTACAAAGTATTTGTGACATGGATGTGTCGGTTCGACAATTTTGTTAATGTAACATTGTTTATATAAATAATTACGTAGGAATAGAAATGATTCTTGGTGAAGTTTGATGAGAAGTTAAACATATCTTGTTTTCGGAAATGTATACGAAATTTGGGCAATGATTTAGAACCTTTTTGTAGTTTTATACTTTTGGAGTCACGTTTTTTACAAATATTTGTCGAAATAGATTCTGTATTTGGTTAAGGCTTGGTAAAATTTGCAACACATTTGCAACGTTTCCGCGACGCTATTATTTAGTCGATATTAAAAACCGATAGTGTTTTATGAACACGTGCATGCATGCGTCTGAAAAATCGCTCTTTTTCATTTCTGCAATTTTTAATCAACTTCGAAAAAGAGAAGGTTCTCAATTCGCCCCGTATATTTTTTTAATGTTTGTTCTACCGTATAAATATTTAGTAGCTGAAATATAAAAGCCATGGTTGTTTGTAGACGCGCGCATACATGCCAGTAAAAAGTCACTGTGTTTCATATTTTGCTGCCCGGGAGAAAGAAAAATATTTTTTACAAAATATGAACCGAGTTCTAAAATCAGTAATACAAAAACATGCTTAAAAGTGAAAAAATACAACAAAAAAATACAAAAGTTATTACCGGATCAACTGGAAAAAACGGTTTTTATACAACAACAACGGTAAATTTTAAACAACGTCGATAATTTCTTATGGCAGGGCCATTCTGGAAACTTCCGTTATAAGAAAGAAAAGATTTCATTCCGATCGGACATACAATATCCCTGAACAGCATAAAAAAAATCCCCAAATATATACTAAAATTGTCAATTCTATTTTCAAAATCGGTTACATATCGCACGCCAGACATAAACAGATTTTAACTACGCCAGCCGAAAGACATTTAAAAAAAAAGTCCATCGTTAAAGGGTTAAGAAACATATTTTTAAAGCATAAATTACAACCACATTTTTATTTATACATTTTTGTATTTATTATATGTTTGGCGCAATTTTCGTGGACGCGAGACGAAGGCGGATGCGCACTTAAACCGAGCGGAATAACAGACGCATCGCATCGTCGTATCGCATCGCATCCGTTGGTGACTGGGACGTGCACGCGTGCATTTCGTGTAATTGCTTGCCTCGAATTACGTAAGTCGGCTGAAGCTTGGCCTCGGCAGCCTCAAGACAATTGCATTTTCTGCCTACACGCCTGGCGGTCAAGGTCGGACCTCGCTGAGGAACGCTCGCGCCAAACCATCCCTGGAATGTCCGGATGAGCACCTTCGCTCGAGATATTGTGAAGGAATTGCGATGTTGCGCAGTTTGACACGCCACTCTTCCATTTTTCCTTACTTCCTTCGTTGCGCGCGCGCGCGCGCGCGCGTGTGTGTGTGTGTATGTTCGGTGGAACGCGTTTAGGCTTCTCTTTCTTACCCGTCTAAGTGTTACATTGCGTGTTTCGAGCCTATGTCTTTCGTTTTTTCCTTTGTTCTCGAGTCTGCCGGCCGTGCGAACAAAGTCGATGAGTCCCGCCGGATGTTGTATCAAGGAGAAACAGGCACCCATCATGCCTGTGAACGAGCTTTAATCTATTACTTATCTTCTAATTAACTTTATATTACTTGTACAGGAATATTTTCACCCTCTCCAAGATATCCGAGATTTTTAGTGTCTGAACGTACACGGTGGGATATTTATTTCAGCTTTGAATCATAAAATTATTAGAACCGCATGATACAATTTCTGTGCAAAAAGGCATTTTTATTGTAAAATCCTGTGCTTCAAAGAATAAATTGAAAGTAATTTATTTGTATCATACACTTAAATCTCTACACTTTGACACTTCGATTATACAAAAACCGAGAATATTACACAATTAACATTGATTTTTGCGCAAATCGTGTTTCATTGAACACTGCGAGTAGAATTACCCGGCAGTGTTAGCACCTTCACTTTCGAATCTGGCAGCGATGACTTCGAAACAAATTAAACGAAACCGTCCGCACAAACGATCGCACACTTTCTTTGGGTTGGCAGGAATGCATAAGAAGCGTAAAATGTGGCGACAGTAGTTGGTTACGAGGCGCTTTTGATCTCAACCCGACAGAGAATTCCCCGCCACGTATTTTCCGCGCGGCTTCATCCACGCGCTCTTTGCGAGCTTTGTAAGCTTCGTGAGCTTTGTGATCTTGATTTTGGAATTTCGCCGCGCGTCGTTACGCCCGCCCGGTCAACTGCTTCGGGGTCATTGTCATTGTAGTAAACAGTTTCATTAATCCGGCTGCTCCCTTAGATCTAGATTATGTGTCGTTGATTCTGTCGCTGGAAACGCGGAGGAACTCTAGATAACAGAATCATGTTGTAAAAACGTCTTTAAAACGTTTGATAGGAATATATTGTCGCGTTATTAGAATGTCCACCAGTCTTCAAACGTTTCATGTTTAACCAACGTTCAATGTTATAAAATAGAACATTTTAATGACGTCCACAATTCGTCTGAAAGTACTTAAAAAACACGTTACAAATACGTCTCTAACAAGTCTAGAACACGTTCTCACAAAGCTGCAGGAAGACATGTAGAAGCCGTTTTTAATATGTCTTTAATACGTGAATGGCTTTTTTTTGGTACTTTCATTTTTTAAATTTTTATATTTTCAATACATATTACTATAGTATATTCTAGAAGCAGTATTTCAAAATGTTAATTCAGTAAAATCAACGTTTGGTTTGGAGAAACCAATTTCGAGATAATAAATACATACTATTGAAACAATCTGCAATTACCAAACAACCGTATATTAAAGGTATTTTTAGAACGCTCAAAAGATGAAAGTTCAGAGGTTGGTAAAACGTCTTTTGCTGGACGTCTTTACTCGAAATATGAAAAAATGTGGCATCTTTTAAATGTCTTCAGCAGAATATCTTTAAAACGTCTTACGAATGTCATAGAGCGTGCAAACATGAAAATCGCATAAAGAAGATGTCTTTAAGATGTTGTGTCATTTGTGTTAAACATTTTCCAAGATTTGCAACGTACTTAAAAATATTCCTTGGTATTATTCTGGCGGATACGTTTTACAAAGTTGTGTCTTCATTGGAGGAACATTGAGGAAACTTTTCTTGTTTTTTGTTGCAGAATTGTTTTTATCACCCTTATCGGTAATTTACGTACATTGCAGCACACAGTAACTTTTAACTTTAAATAGCTTTCTTTGTAGATAAAAAATTGGAATTTTTCTTTGAAGTATGCTTGAAGCTTGCTTCTCGCATTATCACTCTTTTAAACTCCACTCTCAATCATCCATATTATAAAAAATAGAATACATTTGTAATGAGAATATTAAGATATAATTTTGAATAAAAAATGGCCTATGTCAAATACTAGAAAATGTCAGTAGCTTTCAAATCCCGTTTCATTTCTTGCTTTTAAATAAGTCGTCCGACTTCTAAGTACACTTGGCACTGACAAAGGGTATCCTTTGTTTATTAGAATGTTCTATTCAAAATTTATGACAACATAGTAAATGAATATATCTTTTCCTATAAGAAAATTATGGTTTGTTACACGTGCATTAAAAAATTCTGAAAATCTCTTTGTTTTATTATAAAAATCGTAATGTATTATTTGCATCATTTTCGTACATCAAATACTTGGGTTACAGTTTTAATCCAAAAGCAAAGTTAAAAAAGTAGTTTGAACGAGCAGGAAATCTGATGAGAAAGTTGTTCATTGTTCCAGCGAGGACACACCTTTTAGAATAGAAGGGAACCTCGGCGGATTGTTCGTGAAAGCCAATGTTAGGACGGTTCTAGGCCAGAAGTTGGGAAACACCGAAATAAATCGTGGCCTTCACGGCAAGTGCGATTGAGGGTCGCGTACATAGCCACACACGTACACGTAGCACTATCAAGGAGCCTCAGTTTCGTCTACACCGAAAGAGTAATCGCCATAGCGGTGAGCTCTCGCTTTTGCCAAGTTCAACTTCCGCTCGGGTTACAGCGAGTGAAACTTTTGGCTCGGGAGCGCAATGTCCACGTGTGTCCGCATAACACTGGCTTAACGGAAATTCAATCTGGCTCGGATTAATGCGCCGCTCCATTTAGTCCTGGCTTCCTTTTCATCCCAGCGAGGAAAGAAGAGTGTAATCCGTTACGGAAATAGATCCAGTCTTAGAATTTATTTTCGTGAGATTTTAATAAGTGTTAGGTCAAAATTATCATTTTAAATGTCGTTTTATATACATATATGTCATAGTTGCACTTGTCTTATATTTTTATACTTTTGAAATTTCGTTTTTAGAAGAATTATTGTTTGAATTTTATTTTTGTTCGCACACAATTGTTTACGTAAATAATTTCGCAGGAATGAACTCTTGGAATTTGTTTTGGGGAGATTTTGCCAAGTGTCAACGAGTGACAACTGTAAGATTGGACCTATCAATTTGAATGTCATTTTCGCACTCGTCATTTATCAAAATCTTTTAGAAATTGGTCCCTCGTCGTTTCTTACTTGCTAGGTAAAAGCTGTCAATTCCACTATTAAGTTCTTGTGCAAACACGCTTTTTTTCGGAATATAGCCGGAATTCTTTGAGACCAACTGGAAGTCAAGTTAGTAGGAAATTTGAAAATTCTTCGCCTAAATTTGGCAACCTCCAATATTAATTAAAACCACATCAATATTAACGAAGACCCGCAAATCCGTTTTGCAATTTTCAAAATTAAGAAAATTGGCGTGACTCATGACATTTTAACATCAAATGCAAGTTGAGCTAATGGAAAATTTAAGTCTTCTTCGCCTAAATTTGGCAACTTCCAATATTAATTAAAACCACACCAATATTACCGAAGATCCGCAAATCCATTTGCAATTATCGAAATGAAGAAAATCGATCGATCACTCAGTCAACCAAATCCCAACCAGCGATTAGTCCTTGATTCAGTCAGTGACAAGAAAATCCACGATTACCAATCAAAACATTATCATTCATTGCTTTATTGCGGGCAGAGATTTGGGGAATACCAAAAATAGGAAAAGGCAACAGAAAAACGAATTCCATAATCCAAAATCCTTTGAAGAAATTCAGGCTTTCTTAAATCAAGTCCAATGACTTCATCTAAGGTTTTTCCTCTTATAGAACGATTAAGTGACCCGGTTTATCAGGCATCGACCAAAGAAGTAAACAGTGCAGTGAACCTAACCTAAAACCTAACGAAAAGAAGGTGGCGCACCTGTTGCGGAAGGTGGAGCGACGCGTGTCCGTGATTTTCTCTCGAAATGACGCGGCGGCAGCATCAGCATCATCATCATCAGGATCAAGCAACCTTCGGTTGAGAGGAAGAGCGGCAAGGAGAGAGAAAGAGGAGGGCGACGTGTGGTTTCCTGAAGTGAGACGGCCGTGGTAAAAGGGAGCAAAAGTGACGAGTGAAAATCGGAAGGCCAAGATTGGCAAGATGATGAAGAAGGAGAAGCCGATGATGTCGGTGACGGCGATCATTCAGGGCACTCAAGCTCGCCAATGGGCAAGAGACAACACATGTACGTATCCTTGTCTGCATTCCTTTAGAGGAGAATTGCTTCTTTGCTTCTTTTTCTAATGTCTCCGCGTGACTGGATACAAATTTTCCGCTCAAATTTTCAACACGTGATCGAAATTGTGTCTGCGTGACTGCACAGAAATTTTCTGGTCAGTTTAACGTAATGGTTCATTTCATCCTGATCATTTAATCTTGTTTCTGTGGAAAGAAATACGATGAAAGTACCTCTTCATTTTCATCTCAACATTTCCGTTTTGGATTGTGTTGAATTTTATTTAAAGATAAAAGAAAGAGTTGAAACGTTGTACAATGTACAATTGTATAGTATAATTCCTGTGGAACAAACTTACTTCTATGGTTTGTTTAATGATTACACGTAATGCCGTTTCTGTGAAAGGAAATATTAATTACGTGATGTACAATATTCTACAATTTAAACAAATAATGTATTATTGACATGAAACTGAAAGTTATTTACAGTTTACTTGTCACGTTACAATCCTAGAAGATTGCTGTGTAAAACTTTTATTTTCGCTATTTGTATTTTAACAAATCGTGTGTCCGATTATCTGCTCAGTCAAGACAAAAGTAAATATAAGCAAGCATTTGTCTTCTTCCCGGGAGGACAGAAGTGCTTTGCTACTATTTTTATTATATCGTGCTCCTCTCGATTTTGAGTGCCATCGTTCAAATTGATTTTTTAATGTTCCATAGCAAATTACCGTAATTTCCTCCACATTTAAATTCTTAATTAATGTCAACAAGAAATACTGCAACGGAATTATAGCAAAGATAGTAATTGTGAAACTTACCGTGAAAATGTTTCTCTTTGACAGACTATTTACTGCATGACCCAATAAATTTATTCCCTGAAATCTGTGTTTTGTCAGACACAATGAACCGTCGAATTAAAAATAATTTTCAATGTTGCACATGCTAAATATAAATGCGTTGAAATGTTGCAAAACAGCCTTGATTTCATTTTAACTTCAGCCTAATTAATAAATCTTCCAATCTACCTTGTTTCTACATTTTCTTATTTGCCAATTACTCAACAAGTAAAAGAGCCCAAGAGAAGTCTGGCGCGCTAATATTCTGCCACTTCTTTCATGCACTCTGTTATCCTATCTGGTTCGGGCGTGTTTTCCCCGACGTAGGAGTGGCGAGATGCATTAATTAGGCTGGCGGCGATAAGGCCGGGACTAATTAAATCCCGCATGGCTGCCATTACAAAGGTATCCGGCGGTCGAACGAGTAGGAGAGCCGAGCTCGGCCGGCACGTATAGGCGAGCGCGCCGGTTATAGCGACGTGCAAATGACAATTAGCGTCGGAGCGCTAGACGCTCTATTAGCACGCTTCCCAAGGTCCCTTCCCTTTATCTGCTCGCCCCAACTTTCTCAGATGTCGGCGCTATTCTCGAGCTTGGCATTCGCTACACTGGAATTATGAATAAGATTTACATTTATAGCTGGCTCTGATTGAAGACTCTAGCCTCGTAAAGCTCCGTTTATATCCCCAGACATTCAATGTCCCAGACAGAACTTCATTAACACTGGAATTATGTGGAATAACCTCTACGTATTTCTATCGAACCTGTCAAATTCATTTGTTGTTAAAAAGTATGTTATTTATACATATATTTTTATATTGGATTGATGAAATTATGATATAACATTAGTTTTCCGAAAGTCAGATCTCAAATTGCAACTTTAGATTTATACTTATATGAATTTCTGCATTTATTTACTGAAAATATGCAATCAGATTCCAAAAAGTAAAGCATCGTAACATATTCTTCACTAAAAAATGTAAATATACACAAATATATGTATATTCGAGTAAAAATAAAACCTGAAGAACTTTGGGAATACATTAGTGAATAACTAAAAATAGTACATACGTATATGTAATCATATACTTACACGAGTGATGGGTATAGTGTGTATAATAATTCACTTTATTATACGTATAAAGCAGCATGCTGAAGAAAATATTTTACCAAGTATCAGCAGCACTCTATTTTGTCACGACTTATAGTATACAGAATATAGAGTGCAAAGAAATGATGGGAAACATTCGCGTATAATTGGAATAACTAAATAATTTGTAATTATCTTGTGTATAGCAGTCTATACTCGATAGTGGTGATTCAAAGACAAGTGAATCACTCTGTACAGGGTGTTCGATATATTCTACGTTACGTACAATAATTATAAATTATCTAGTAATTTTAATTATAAATTATTTTAATTATAATTATAAATTATCTAGTAATTTTAATTATACAGGAATATTCTCTCCAGTAGACTACTTTATACATACTATAATATAGTGTATTATTATACCCATCACATACACATCATCATGTAATTAAATAATTCTATACGTGTCGGATTCAAATGCAACTGAATCACTCTGTAAAAATTGTTTAATTAATTCCTTTACATACTATACTATAATACTATAGTGCGTTATCGTAACAGATTACATACTATACATCATGTAAATACATAACTGTATACATGTCGGATTAAAAACAGGTCGCATTAATTCCAATTCAAATCAAGTGAATCGCCCTGTATAAATTCTTTAATTAATTCTTTTACATACTATACTATAATACTATAGTGCATTATCGTGACAGATTACATACTATACATCACATAAATACGTAACTGTATACATGTCGGATTAAAAACAGGGCGCATTAATTCCAATTTAAATTCAAGTGAATCGCCCTGTATAAATTCTTTAATTAATTCTTTTACATACTATACTATAATACTATAGTGCATTATCGTAACAGATTACATACTGTACATCATATAAATACGTAACTGTATATATGTCGGATTAAAAACAGGGCGCATTAATTCCAATTTAAATGCAAGTGAATCGCCCTGTACATGGATGTAAACGGAGCTTAAGTCGCAGGCATGCGCTCTCCCCGTAACTGCCGTGCCTCCTGGTATTTATGTGCGCGCGCGGCGGCGGTGGCGGCCTTGAGCCGGCTCCTAGTTATGTAATTACAATTACACACGCTGCCATTACGGCTTACCTTATTCGCCTTATCGCTGCTGGCCGGCAGACCGTTCCTGGTAGAAATGAATTCGCCCCCTCAAGTTTACTGCCGACTACCGTATTCGGTCACGCTCTTCCCTGCCGATCGACCGCGAACATCGGCCAATTGAAACGCGCAGTTGCAATCGATGCACTTGTGCGTCGATTTTAAATTGGCGGGAAATTTTTCTAAAATTAGTAACATATTTTCAGTACTGGCATCATAATATTATGTAAAAACCACTTGTAAAATTTTAGCTGCTATGATGCGTTTGAAGTACATGGAAATCTAATATCTGACTTTCAATCTAACTTTTAGATGATTTTTTACATAGGTTTATGAGCGAATACAAAAAATGAGCAAAAAAAAAATCTACAGGTTTGGTCAGGCAGGTCTGACACTCTCCTTGGAAGACTGAAAGCGGCAGTTATTTTGAGTTCTATGAACTTACAACTGCGACCTGGCAGATCATGTTCACGAAAATTAGGTCTCAGTCACCATGCAATGTTTACAAAGTTACAGAAACATAAATTGTTGGGGTCATCCAACACCTATAAAATTTGCTCACTGGCAATAACTATCTATTTAACTCGAATCGATTCATTACTTCGCAAGTTATTACAGCCATCGTTTGAATAACAATGGATTTACGATTATTGCTTTACAAGTATTATACAATTACCAAATAAAAAATTCAGACACGTGAACAAAGAATTCCGATTGAAAACTCCAAAATAGTTATGTAAGTATAGTTATTTTTGAATCAAAAAGGCTGCCGTCGTTTAAAACTATATTTTGTAATTATAACCGATAGATTAATGAAACTAATTTATAACGTACTTTAAATCATATACTTACACATAGTATTTTGTAAACTTAAAGCAATGATATTTCTCATATTTTTAAAAATCTTGAAGTTAACCCTGAATTTGAGCGTTCCTTGCGGTACGATCTTAGACATGGTAATATCTTATACATTTCTACACTATGCAACAATTACCTTAAAAAGAATACATACATAGTAAAACCAAAATTGAGTGATCATTCCGTGATCTAGATTTGCGTGCGTCCAAGCTGTTTCACTATTTTCACTATTCAGTGAATGTACATATAGGAAGTTTGCAGTGTCGAAGGGCTCGTCTCGTATATGGATCAAGGGTAGAAAGGGAGGCGCACGTGTGCATTGTCTATATATGTAGATGGCAAGCTAGCAGATAGGGTGAAGGTCGGCTATTGAGTTGTGTGAATGGTGCAATTTGCTAGAGGTGCGCATGCGCGGGTTTGTGGGCTTGCGTTATCAGTCCGTAGCTTTAAGCGCGGCCTTAAAGCTCTCTCGAACGGAAGGTCACCGCCAGTGCGCCTTGTTATCTACGCCACTGCAACGATTTACAGGCCTTTTCAAGCCTTATCGGCCGCCCCTATTGCCCGCGCAACTAGTCGCATGACGAATCTACTAACACCACCGCACGTTTCACTCCCCTTGGCCACGCTCATTATACTCGTAATGTATCGGACCTTCTCGTTATTCGACCACGATTACCTTGAACGATGACACACGTGCAGTTCTCCGAGTGTGGGTGAAGCTAACGAGCTTGAAGCTTTAACATTCCAGATTTCAGGTTTTCTGTTAAACCTTTGTTTAAGGAGGGATGTTTACTTGGAAGCCTCAAAAATAAATTCATTTTCCATTTTTTTTCTGTTACTAACCTTAAGCATGAGGCATCTTTTGTGGAAATGTTAGTAATTTTTTATTCATATATAATTAAATTTGTAAGTGCTAGTAATTAATTTATAACAGCACTTTCTTTTAACGTTTTGCTGTAACCACTGCTGCTCGGAACTGTATCATCTCAAATCAAAAGTGATACGTGTTTGGATAGTGTATTAAATTATCTAGGAGTTTATAGAGTCAGATTTGTACACAACAAAATTGCAGCAGAATGGTTAAATACGAAGTATTAATTGTTTGCCAAGCAATTGCTCCTTCTTTTGGAAGAAAATGAGCATACAAAAAATATTTCATTTGAATATTTTATATTTCAGTTTTGCTCTGACACTCAGCAGTTTTACTGTCAACCTTCCTTTTGGCGTTAATTACTATTTCACTATCTCTTAACTAACTTATACCTGTAATATGTCGGACTTGTAAGTCGTTTCTTTCCGCTGATTACGCTAATTATCCTCGTAATATGTTGAACCACTTCGTTATTCGAGTACGATTGCCTTGAATGATGACAAATGTGCAGTTCTACCAGTGTGGGTCAAACTAACGTGCTTGAAACTTCAACATACCGCATCCTAGTTTTGCTCTCAAAACTCTATTTTATATTAGTTTTACCGTTTCATTGTTTGAATTAATAAATCCTAGAATATTGCTTCTTTTGGGTAGCCAACACTCGCCTACCTTTCACAATTTAATTATCTCTGTAATTTATCGGTCCTGCCAGACATTTCTCTTCTCTGATTACACTAATTACTCTTGTAATATATCGGACCTGCTTGTTAACTTTTCCTAGAATTTTCCCAGACACACTGAGAAATATGGAGACCTGCATGTGTGAGTGAAACTAACGAGCTTGAAGCTCGAACCCTTATCATCCCAGTTGTTATACTATGTAACTTCAGTTTCACGTTGCTTTTATAATGTCGTTTATCTGCTTTAAACATGATAGTTCATTTAACTTGACTGTGAAGATTTACTATAAAATTACGTGTCTCTCCAGTATGATATTTGTTAATATGCGCGTATTTGAAAAATTAGTAGTATTTCCTTTAAGTCTACATAAATTTAAGAAATATTTAATTCTGCTGTAAGAAGAAATCATGTATAATTATTTAAACATTTACAAATATGCAGACATTAGATATCTTTACATGAAAAATTGTTAATGAAACTGAAAAATCAACTTTCTCTTAAAAAAAATATAATTTCGACAATTTTCAGTCAGCTTACAGTCAGAAGTTCTCTCTAGATGAACAATATTTGGTGTAAAATAAAACCACATGGTTTACAGTGTGCTGATGCATCACTTGATTCGAGGAGATTTGAATGCCCCACTTGATTATTATTATAAAGAAAAGTGTCATAGAAAAGATGACTTGTATGAAAGGAATTAAATGACGCGTTTGTCATTTACGCGTAATTATTCAATATCGACATTGTTGAAAAAAAAGAACATGTATGTACTGTAATATGTAACATAATCCATGAAAACGTTTAGTCACATTTACATTGCTGATTTCAAGGCAAGCGCATCACCCTGAACACTGATAACGCGTACTTATTATCACGGAATATGGTAATCCTCCGACTGATAGAGAGAAATGCTACCGCATACCAGCTGACATTGCCAATACTCAGTTTAACCTGAACTTTGGCATTACGTAAGCGCGCGCCGAGGTTGTTAACTTTGCACGCGCTCGCCAGAAATTCACCTGCTATGAAATTAGTCCACCATTTTTCGATTTGAATTATTTTATTAGTTATTCTACATTGTTGCTATGTTTTATGAAATTGTTGTGAGAGAAACTGAAAAAACAAGAAAAAATTGGAAAAACCGGTTTTTGACTCACACACAGTTTTTTAAAACGAACTTTTTTAGAACATTAAGAAAAGTTGATTCTTCAAAAAATTGGTACTATTTAAAAACAGGTTTTTCCATTTTTTATACGCTTTTCAATTTTTCAACTTTGTATTTTAGAACTATTTAGAACAGTTACAGTGCATAGAAAAAGTATTGGCACACACCCTATTTTTTAATTAAATTTCGATATGGAAGACAGTTTCTTTTTAAAAAAAACATCTTGATGAAGAGAGTTCTTTTTCAAGAGAAAATACCTGTTCTCAAAGCAGAATGTTTTCCCCTTTCAGTAAATTAAACAGACAAAATTTGAGTGTGCGAACACTTGTTTCACTCACTGCAAATACTCAAAATCGAAAATTAGTAGGCTAATTTTGTAGAGGTTATAAATTGTTCAAGCGGCATTTCATATTGAGGCACACTCGGACGTCGATGTTCTTTGGGTCAAAGCGAAGATATTTTCGTTCGGCTTGCAGCGCTGCTGGACCGAACTGGCTCCGATGCGCCAACGCGCACACTAGAAACCTTTGAATATTAATATATAAATATAAAATATTAATAATTGCAGTTTCGCTCTAACCATCTGTTACCGGAAGCGGCTGTTACAGTTAGATTATTAATTAACGCCAGCGGCGAACAGGCCCGCTAATTGAACTGTCATTCTTGCGCAATGAGTGGTGCGTAACGAACCCGCTACTTCTTTTCGCTCCAGTGATGTTACGTCTTCTTGCTTTTCCTAATGACACGTCGATAATTAACGATGTCTGCTCGTCAGAAACCGGACTGGCAGTGGCTTTGATTGGTTCAGAAGCGATAATAATAAAAGAGAAGAATGAGACTGATAAATTAGGTTTATGATAATTAATCTGCATTTACAGTTTATTTTATTTGCTTGAATGATAATTACTTCACGTTTTCAATTTTTTCGATGGTAGTGTCGACTGTAATGCTTTAAATGTTGAAATCTTAATATTTAAAATTTACTTGCGCATACCCAATTTTCAGAATAAACCACCAGTAAAGAAGAAAATTTTTCTCTAAATAGAAAAACTTCTTTAAAAAAAGATTTTTTATGCACTGTATATTATATTATACACATTATTCATAGGATATAATTTTATATTTAATACCCTGAACGTAGAGAGCGCTTAAAATTTGTATATAATTAAAATGACTAAATAATTCATAATTATATGATATACAGCAGTGTATAACTGAAAGTGTTAATTCAAAAGCATGTGTATCACCCTGTACATTTGTCATAAAAGCATTAATGACGCGCTCAGTGTTAGTTGAAATGAAAGTAGGAAGATTGGCACTTGTATGAATTGTAATTAGAAGCGAGTTAATGAATTGTTGAAGCTTATTGTTAGTTAATGCAGCAGGATAACTTGCATAGTGTCTTAGTTAATTTGACAACAATTTTCTACCGTCTACATACAGTCGGGGACGAAAATAAGTGGACAAATAGTGGAAATAGTTGTGACAAAGTTTACTTGGATAATTGTAGCAAAGGGAAGTATCACCACGTACTAATTGTTAATTATTCATTACTTAAAATATCGATTGTCTGTATTACATGTGGAGTAATGTATCTATTTATTTTTCTTCCTACATAATTGGTTAACTTATTCACAAAACATACTTCACATATACATCTGTGTAATTTATAATTATAATTATTCACTAAGCAGCGTAAAGATACATATGGGATAAAATTTAAGTGTACAACAATAATATTATTCTGTTTAAACCTTTATTACAACAATTTCTATTAATTGTCCACTTACTTTTGTCCCCAACTGTATATATTTTTATGTACAGTTTATTTATTCGTATCGCAACCGGTCAACTGACCTTTTATAAAATGAAGTCATTTGTTTCTGATTTCAGTACAGCTAATTCTGAATATATTACGATAACTAGAGCGATGAATAAAATTTAAATAATAACAAATGAAATTATAAATGTTTATTTTCATTTTTAGAGCAAATGAAATAAGAGTGTATAGATTTTTCATGTAGGTCTATTCCAACAATCAAATCTGTAAGAAAAAGATGTTTAAGCAATGCAACAATTTTGTCACTAATAACAATTCTAACACTGCAGCCGTTTTATGAATAATAATGGTTCTAGCAGCACAGCAATTTTTTAAATCATGAAATTTCAATAATGCAGCAGTTTTCCAGCTAATCATAATTTTAGTATAAATGTACACGTGTGGCATGAATATGCGTAGATACACACTACGATACTGTGACGTTACGTTCACTGATACGTGTAAATGGACCTTTATAAAACCCTTCCGTCTGGTTTCCTGATTTTCCTGGCTCTATTTGCTTAGCCTAGACCCTGGCTTTAACTGTCTTGTCGCTCCGATCCCGTGTGCACTGACGCGTCGACGTGATTCGCCTCTGTGCGCGCGTGCACCACCTATCTGTGCCCCACGTGTGTGTACGCAACACATCCGATAAGCGGCAGAGTATCGCACTTCGCCATCATACAGGCCGCTTCAAATGCTTTCGAATTGAAAAACAGTGCTAAGTGTCATCATAATAATCAATGGATTGCCATCTTTTGTTTATGCCGACGCTGTCGAATTTAAATGCACGCATTAACATTATCGCCTTACAAGCTGTAATATGTTAATCGCTCGCATAATTTGATGATTAGTGGTAGGGATAAATGTCATGCATGGTTTTGGAGCCGATTTAATGTTAGATTGTCAGGTTCAATATTCCAGTTTAGGAGACTGCAGGGAATAATAAAACTTACTATTGATTATTAGTGGTTATTGTATTATTTGGTAAGTTGGGAGAATTAGCAAAAAGTCAAATATTTATACAGGATGTTGCACTTTACACCACTTTGAATTTCTTTCGTCTTGTGGAATGATAGCAAAAAATGTCAGATTACTTAATAATCTTTGTCGAGATCATGTTTTCCATGTTTTTCCGATGACTGGAAAATATGGCCTTGACATGAATTATTTGCTCCACATAAATAGTATTTGTTTCTTTTAACCAAATAACGTACCCTTCTCGCACTTTCTTTTCTATTATCAAAGCAGTATTTTTAAGCATGTGAAATTTCATGAAACACCGTGCATATTTTTTCTAAGACTTCAAGTTTTTAAAGACAGACATGTTTAACTAAGAAATTAAAAACAGTAATATTACAATAAAACATAAAATGTTAATTACAACTAACAAAATGAAAGAGCCTATACACAGCGAGTGCCGGATCCACGATACATTCTAGTATGTCAGGTTTCATGAAACGACCTGTACATTTCAGATAACAGTAATTAAAATTTATAAATTGACACATTTAGTTAACGTGCATTTTATACAGAGTAACATAACAATGAGATGTAAAATGTTATGTACAACTGGGGAAATGAAAGGACCTGTAGAGATAGCGAGTGCCGGGTCCTCGCTACTGGATCGACTAATCCTAACGCGGGTGTGCGGCGCGCAACCTTGGCACCGATGTGACGCAGCCGTGAAGTGCAGCCGCGCGCTGCTCTGCTCTGCTCTGCTCCGCTCCGCTCCGCTCTGGTGTGCGTGTGCGCGGACTTCCACGACACGTGTGCGAATCGTAGCTCATGTTAGATAGGTTTATGCACCTTCTACCAGAGCAGCCTGGCTGCGTGGGTGCCGCGTATGCCGGCAGCTACTTGCGCAACACACACTCGCACATCCATGCAGCCACATGTATTGTTATTCTTTATACAGCGTATAAAAGAAACTCGCACATTCAGTCTTTTTGCAAGAAATTTTTGTATACGTAGAGGAAAACTCGTCTGTATAAATGAAAATAGATTGTGTTGGATGAGAAAGTATCCTTTTGAAGAAAAAGTCAGTTAATTAGGGGAAACAGTTTTCATTTTTAAGAAAATTTGTTGTAACAATACTGGGTCTGTGCAGTAGTTTTATATGGTATTTTGGTTTTTATAAAGTAACCGTCTTGGGTGTATTTTATAACAATAATTAATTTATTAGTTTTAACTGGTCTATTTAATTAATGTGAATGGTATTTATACTCTGATGTCTCAAGAACAAATATCAGATAAAATTTGAATAGTGCACCTATTATTTACTTTGTTTATTTGATATTTGTTTTAGAGACATTGGAGAATATGTATAACTTTTTTGTTTAATAAACATTGCAATACTACGTTTTACGTGAAATCGATCATTCTGCAAATACTTCGTGGACCGACTCTGTTATTTATACAGTTGTTTTATCGTATTTTTACTTGGAAAGCTTCCCGTTATTTACATACAATATATGTTGGTAGTCGGCGTAAAAGTTCCCTCTAAAATTTCGTTGCCTTGAACCAATCATAAATCGAGATATTCGAATAAGTACCGCCGATGAAAGAAATAATTAATCACATAGAATTTATAAGAAAGCAAACGGTTTATTATTGAACGATTGGAAATTGAATGTATGTCAATGATAACTAAACAGATTTGTTTTGGGATAATTATTTTACGATAACCGCGAGTGAATTCTGTAAATTGAACTCAGGTTCAATGGGAGTGACACACTTCGAAAGTAGGTAACGCCGGTGCTAAGGCGAGAGACATTTATTCAGTTTCCAAGGCTCGTTAACTATGAGTTTACAAGGATGCACTTAATTCTAGTTAGATAAGGCGATTAGCGAGTGAGAGATAATCGAATCGCTTCGTAGAGTAACAGGCGATGTCTCCTGAACTCCCCGAACTGGGAACTTTAGATCGATGTATTGGAAACCAAATAGTGTACACTTCCGATTAAATGACTTCTGATCATTTCTCGAATCCCTCATATATTTAAAGATACAATTATATCAAACAAAATGTAAAATCAGAACGAATCCCTAAAGTAAATAAGAAATTCATATTCTATTGAAATTTGAGTGCAACATTCGCAAAGAACATTGTCACAGATGTATATTCAAAAGTACATTAATACCACTTTTAAGTCGGAGGGATTAAACTGCAACGCGCAGTGTCAATCCAAGCACTGCCATCACTTCAACACTAACAAAGACAGTCATTGAAATGGCATTCCCACATAAACACAGTGACTATTACTGGAACTATCGGCAGTAGTAGCTTTGTTACATAAGTAATTAACACGATCGGCTGAAGTGCACTGAGTAAAATGAGAACGTTGTTCCTTTCGGCATACATAGATAAGCCTAACGCCGCGCCGGGATGTACACTACACTCACTATCTTCATCATGCAGTGAGGCCACTTTCTGCATGATTCACCTACGCCCGCCTAGCGGAAGCTCAATCTCGTAACGCCATTCTATTTATACTCCGGAAGCCGAGATCGCATTGTGAAGTGACAGGATAGTGCGACGCATCGCCGTGCACTTGGCCAAGCTGCAAAGGGCCCCATTCAGGTTGGCATTTGCATCGATACATGTATCGATGACATCAGACATCGCATACATCCACAGACAAAATGGTGGCTTTAGTTTCAGGTGAAGATGCTATGTTAAAATATCTTTCAGTCACATTAAAAATTACGAACATGCTCAAATGGAGTGGAAACATTACTTCTGTTTAAGATACTATGCCTTCGAAAGTCACAAATATGCTTAGATGGAACTGAGAAGTTATTCAGTTCAAGATGCTATACTAAAACATGTTTCGATCACATCAAACATGACAAACATGCTTAGATGGAATGGAGCGATTAATTGAAATGGAGACATTGGTTGAGTCCAAAGCGCTATACTAAAACAGTTTCATTCATATAAAACATTACAAACATGTTTAGACGGAATGGAGCGATTAATTGAGATAGAGACATTGGTTCAGTTGAAGATGCTATATTAAAACATGTTTCGATCACATCAAACATTAAAAACATGCTTAGACGGAATAGAACGATTAATTGAGATAGAGACATTGGTTCAGTTCAAAGCGCTATACTAAAACATGTTTGAGATCGATACATGTATCGATCACATCAAACATAACACATGCTCAGGCGAATTGAAGGCATTCCTTCAGTTCAAAATGCTATATCCAAACATGTTTCTGGTCAATACATGTATCGAGTTGCACGTGCGAGATGTCGGAGTTTCACGATACTCAGACAAAGAATGATACCAGCTGATACTGATTCATCGATGGCGGGACAGTCATGTTACGATTAATGCATATCGCCATTTGTATCAGCATACTGATAACTGGAACATGTATCGCTACAAATCTCACGTGCACGTGGCGGTGGTGCCATTTCAGATTACGGTCAATTCACGCATATCAGTGACAGTGACATGCTCGTACACTGTCAGTGCGAATGACAAATGACGTTCGATTGTTTTTAAGTTATTCAGATGTTCAATTGTATATTCTACAGGGTGATACTTTTGACCTGGTATCATCGACGTCGATATTGCATAATGTGATATAAATATTAAAAACCTGGGAATTACCAATGATGATTGATGAAAGTGTGTGGTAATATGTACAGCATCCGACAAAATAGTTGTCACAATCAGCAAACCGGCCGCCGGACAGAAATTGAAGCTTGGTAGCATGTAAAAGATGGCTTTTTAAAAAGTTATGCATATACCGGGTGACATGCTACCAAATTTTACTTTCTGTCCGACAGTCGTTTTGCAGATTGTAACAACTATTTTGTCGAATGTTGTACGACAAATCTTAATGAAAAGTCCGACTTTAATACTGAAAAATATTAGCAATTTTCAAATGTACGATGCGATTTATTAAATAATTAAAATGTGCATTCCTGTTAGGGTGGCCTTTCCTTGTAAATGGAGCTTTATGGTGTCGGATCAGATCGGCGAGGCCGCAATGCGTGCGTCCAGCATGGTCTGGCGTGCAAAGTGCAAAGTGGGTTAGGCGAGCGAGCGCGGCAAAGAGCGTGTGTGCGAGTGTATCGCCGAGCTCTTTTTGCTAGAAGCGCGTGTCCGCTCGGCTGTGCGCTGCGATGCACGCGTGCACTTGCCAATGCACACACACGTTCGGCAGGGCTTCCATCGGCTGTCGCGAAGGCTCTTCCACTGGCAGGATCACGTTTTGCGCAGTGACACGTGCGGAAGCATCGGATCGCCGGCACGGCTCGAGCATACCAGATCAGAAGAGCCTCGTGTAAAACCGTCCAGCAATCTGATGATGACTCCAAGCGCTGAGAATGCGCTCCGATCAGTCTATAACATGATAACCATGCGCATGTGTTTTTTGTTGGATATATCGGAACGCATTACTCCTGATGGAGAATAATCAGAAAGTAAATATTATCCATAAAGGAAAATAGTAGACAGGAAAAAGCCTGATGTGTATCGGTATGTACACCTGAGGCACAAAAGTTGAGGGTTAAATTGAACATTTCGAAAAAATATCAACAAAATTTTTGTTTTAAGCTTATAAAATACATATACTTAAGGTAAATGTTAAATTAACTTTCTTAATCCCCATCTGTCACGAACTGTATGTATATAAAATTATACTCTAAACAAACTATAAGCCATAAAATATTGCAATATTTCTTACTTGTACAGAGTGCTTCACGAGTA
Organism: Ectemnius lituratus; assembly: GCA_910593735.2. Classification (NCBI taxonomy): domain Eukaryota; kingdom Metazoa; phylum Arthropoda; class Insecta; order Hymenoptera; family Crabronidae; genus Ectemnius; species Ectemnius lituratus. The sequence continues at coordinate 5,616,087 of OU343037.1, forward strand.
ACTCCACGATTCCAAAAGCAAGATAAACCGTGCTATAATGCTACAATGTATTATTCTTTCAATTGAGTTATTAAAATAATAGTTACGCGAAATGTTATCTGCACGAATAGCTGACTAAAGCAGCTAGTAAATTAAAATAACGATGAAATTCAAAGGGTCAACGGTCTTATTTTGAACTGGTGTGGAAGTGTGGGCCGTCGACTAGCATATCATGCCATTTGCCTCCGGGACGTTCTATCATCGCGAGCGCCAGACATCCGTTTGTCGGGAAAAGCTGGATGTTATCGAACATCCAATCGTTATAAATAGTATACAGCGGCTAAAACAAGTGGTCGCAAATCCAAATTACCTGAACTCAATTTTTGTAAAAGAGAAAACATTCTGTCCTGGAAAAATCTATTTTTTCTTAAAAAAGAAACTCTTCTATATCAAAATTTTCTTCAAAAAGCGTTACATTTCTTCTAAACTGTTCTAAAATTACAAATCCAAAAACCAAAATACGTACCATCAAATGAAAAAATGTTTTCTTTAAAGAGTCAACTTTTCTTCGTGTTCTACATTGTATTCTACCGAAATATATAAATGTTTAGAACAACTAGAACTATTTAAAACAGTGAAACAAAGTAAAATTTTACAACAAATGGGGTACCGGGGAAAAAATAGTTTTTTCCATTTTTTGGTACGTTTTCCTGTTTTCGAGTTGTTACTTCCCAACAATTTAACATAAAACATAGTAGCAACCTAGAAGAGCTAATAAAATATTCAAAATCGAAAAATCACACTAAAAAAGCAGCATGTGCATATTCTTTCTTTTACTTAATTAGTTCTTATTTAATAATTTCGCACGGCTAATGTAAACTCATCCCAACGAAATTTTAGTCATCACAATATCGTGCGATCCAATTACAAGTTGGTCTATGTCGGATCATGTTTTTCCTACAAACTGCGATTATTATAGCCGAGTAAAATCAGTATCAGCAATAAGGAAAGAAAAATCATGTCTTAACAAGCGGAATTTCCTTATCGATGATTGCCGGTCTTAGTAGGAAAGTGAAGGAGAGTGGCTGCTTAAGCTAATTATTGAATAGCGATTCCGCGTTATTCATGAGTCATTAATGCGTTGGGAGACTGCATATGTCGAATAGAGATTCTTCGGTGTTCGCAAAGGTATGGTTTTCATTCCCGAGAGGAATAATACTGATTATAGCCACTTATACGCAGGCCTGTAATCTGATCTTCGTAGTCCATAAATTGTAACTTAAGATTTATAAGCCGCATGAATTTTTCAATGTCTGCTGAATCTTGCTCGGTTATTTCAGAAATGAGTAGAAACATTATTTTTCCACTTTTTTCTGAGAATATGCAGCTGCTGTAGAAAGCATTTGTACAGATTGATTTTAACTAAAAGGTAGTGTCTGTAGAAAAAGAAATTGTAAATATTTTCTGACGCCATTAGAACAAATATCAGATAAAACTTGAACAATGGTAATGAATGAAATTATCATTTTATTCGTCGAACAATTGTTTGTTTCTTTGTTTGTCTGACTAACATACATACTGTACATATGTATAAGTCCAATAAATTTGACTCATATATTCAAAGGGTTAATGCGCATATTGAGTGAAATTGGTAATACAATGTATTGCTATTATAATCCGAATACCTAGAAAGCTCTGTCTTTCCGGAAATCAGACAGTGATTAGACACTAACGATTTCAGTGATTCAACCAAAACATTTCTTGAAGAAACCTGTTACTAACTAAAATCAATTGTTATTAATTAAACATTTATACGTAAATTTGTATTATTTTCATATCGAAACTATAATGTTATTTGAAATTATACATATAATTCATATGCTTAAACATCATCGTCTTTCCAGTGATCAGAGACTTTTAATGCTGAAACTAAAATTCTTCCTTTATTATATTATACCTTATTACTATTATATTTAACCTTTATTATTATTATGTCATAAGTATAGTATAATTCAAACATCTAGACGGTATTATCTTTCCGGTGATCAGACACCAACGATTGTAACGACGGAACTAGAACTCTCCTCGAAGAAGTCGTTTCGTGACTAACAACCTTCTTACTTCCTCCGGGCGTTGTCGAGCGATGTCGAGCGTTGTTGCATAAGTTAGTTGAAGCTGTTTGACTAACTTTGTTAGTATTGTCGAGGAGTCGGAGCGAAGGCGAGAACGCTCGAGGAAGCAATCGAGAAGGAAGCCTGGTTCTGCCATTGCTCGCTCGATTCTCCTCTCTCTAGCGTTGTCGTGACAAGGCACTCTTGAGAGAGGAACTTGCAAGTTGCGAGAGAGAGAGAGAGAGAGAGAGAGAGAAAGAGAGAGCGACCGAGCTGCCAGGTAGACCTTGAGGCTGACATTCGTTCCACCGGATTTTTGCGGCTCGATTTCATCGCACGAGATCGTTACTGAAATGGCGATACGCTCATTCGCGCCGCAATGGCGGCGGAAAGGCCTTCCACCGCCAATTCGAGACTCAATACTGCTAGAATATCGCTCGAACTATCAGGCGAGATCGAAAGATTCTCAGGTGATTGTTAATGCTAATAGAACTATCGAAGATTAATCTATGCTTATTTTTACTGAAGGAGTGAAAATGATTTGTTTTTTAAAAAAAGTCATTTTAAGAAAGATGTGTATATTAAATTATATACGGTTACCGAAGTTGTAATATGAAATTGCTATTCGAAAAAATAAATCACAAAAAAACGTCATTATAAGAGATGAAGATATATTTTATAAAATTGAACACGCTAACATTGACATACATAACACTTGAAAAATAAGATATTCTCATCTCACGACCATAAAACTGTATGGAATCTCACTATAAATACTAGTAAGTCGATAAATGTCCATTCAGTGTAACTAGTCATACTAATTAAGGTTAATCTATCTCGAAGTGCCAACGATGTAAATAAATTTCTGTATCTGTCAAGTATAGTGTTAGGCCTATCAGATCGAAACCTGTGCTCATTTTTTTATAAGTTTGCAAAATCAGCTTGATGAACTACAGGTATTTATAAACATCACGGAAAAGCCAGATTCTACCTATTCGACGACGCTAATGGACACCCATTAGATTTCCATGCACTTGAAAGGCATCATGACAGTTGAAATTTTGAAGATGCTTTTTACGTCAAATTATACGAAAATACCGAAAATATCACAGGAAGTTTTGACCTGACAGGTGTAACATGCCAAATTAACGGGCATAGTCCTTAAATACGGTCGAATAAAGTGAGATTTGTCTCCTCGATGATTTCTAAAAATACCTGTAGTCGATCATAGCAGCCAAATTTTTGGGAAAGTATTCTACATTGACTAAAAAAACGTATTCAAAAAGAAAGAGCACAGGCTTCGACCTGATTTTAGATATAAATACAGAAACTGATTAAATATACTACATAAACGCATAAGAATACATTAGAACTGACAAAGTAATCGGGAATTAATAATCCTTGTGAGAAGCAGCAAGTAGAAATTTCTTTGGATGGCAAACATCGTGTGAGAGAGACACGCCTCGTTACACCTGCACCAAGCTGGGATCGACAGAGGCGTGTATGAGAGGAGAGAAGCAGGCCTCCCCGCAGTGTGTAACAGTCCGCAGCGGCTTGGAATCGCGAACCCCTGACCTTCCCCGTCATATTCACGTACAAGGCCAGCCGAGAACGGCGCGCACTTCTATTCCCACCGCATACATACAACCGCCGCCTTCGCACGGATTGCTTTAACCTTAACCCTTTACGCTCTCTAATTGATTTCCTCTATTCAATTTTCAAGTGTTCACTTTCAAGAAAGATAGAGTTTCTTCATATTTGATTTGAAATTTTCTATAGCACCGTCGCCTTCGCACGGATTGCTTTAATATTAATCGTTTACGCTAATTGCATAGATTTCCTGTATTCAATTTTCAAGTGTTAATTTTGAAGAAAGATAGAGTTTCTTCATATTTGATTTGAAATTTTCTATAGCACCGTCGCCTTCGCACGGATTGTTTTAATATGTATTAGCCCTTTACGCTATCTAATCGATTTACTCTATTCAACTTTTAAGGGTTAATTTTCAAGAAAGATAGTATTTCCTGATCTTTAATTTGAAATTTTCCATACAATCGCCGCCTTCGCACGGATTGCTTTAGCCTTAACCCTTTGCTGTCTCTAATTGATCTACTTTATTCAATTTTCAAGTGCTAATTTTCAAGAAAGATAGTATTTCCTGATATTTAATTTGAAATTTTCCATACAATCGCCGGCTTCGCACGGATTACTTTAACCTTAACCCTTTACTCTCTAATTGATTTACTTTATTCTAATATCAATTTTGAAACTACTAATTTTGGAAGATAGAATGCGTGTTTTAATCTTTAATTTTAAATGTTATTGCAATCTTACTAGGTTGTTCATAATGATCCTATAAACAGTAATGTATACCAAACAATAATAATCAAAAGGCAAATTAATCAGGCTGTTATTGCACGCCCACGAACGAGAGGGCGGCGTACGTCTACCTGGGGTGAATTCGCAACCCCCTGACCTTCTCCCGGTGACCCGGCCGAGTACCAACTTGCTCTGCACGTGTCGCTTCAAGCTATAAAAGTATGCCTGCATGTATAGATCTCTCCTCCGCCAGCCTCCCCCGCCATCTCGTCCTTCTCTCGTTGCAGTTTCAGGGCCATGCGATCTGACCTGTTTGCCACGCCACGTGCTCCATCGATCGTACGTCGCCAGCATTTCTCTTTCTCGTTCTTTCCCCTTTTTTGCCGCCCTCAATTGCACACATTCACCGTTCTCAGTATTTTTACATTTTCGACGATCGTTTTTGTTGCGAAAGCAATTTATTTTGAACTTTATTTGGATTCGTGTTTCTAATGGTTGATGGATTAAGTAGATTGTGTATCATGATGGAAGGGAAGGATTTTGTGATGATAAATGTGTTAGTGTAATTAGTGTGTTCTATCTGATTTCGCGTGGGTGACATTTCGTGTGTACGTTGACAATAATTTAATTTACAAAGTAATAGGTTCTTAACTATCTTTGTTGCAAAAATCTTTCAATACTGATCTTTTAGAAATGCTCTATAATAATAAATATTGCAATATTTTTTAGCGTATAATTTGTTGAAATCATAACTTTATACAGAAGGAAGAATTGTACTAAAATCGGTTCAATCGTTTCCGAGTTTATCACAAACACACAGACAGACAGACAAATGTTAACTTTTATGTTAGTAGTTAATTAGCAATAACTTAGTTACAAAAATCTTTCAACAACCTACCGTTTCTTTTAAAATTTCGTTTAAATTAGAACTTTATACAGAAGAAAAAATCTCATTAAAATTGATTCAACCATTTCCAAGTTTATCAGAAACATACATACAGACAGACAAATGTTGTCCTTTGTACAAGTACAAAAGAAGAAGAAAAGAAGAGAAGATAGTGCTGGTAATACCTACCATTTCTCTGACGCGTTTCCTATTCTTCCCTCCTTAAAGCCTTGTATGGATTAGATATGGGACGCCTGTTTTCGCCAAGATAGTGCGAGCGAGAGAGGTCGGCAAATAAGTGATAGGACGTGTGTACTTGCCGAGCAAACCGGAGGCGTAGCTTCAGAAGAGCGGTGTTATTTCTTGAAAGGACCATTTCTGGTCCAACATTTCCGGAACATTCACTTGTGTATTATTTCTGCTATGCGAGGAATTCTGCTCTCCTTCCGTGAAGACTTTCACCAAATTGCTTCAATTCCCGGAAATTTGGTATCATTAAAGAACAACTACACATTATTTGCCGTCACTCTTGGATGCAATGATCGATTTTCCTTTTTAGTTTTATTACTCTTGACAATATTTTTGCCGATATTCTCTTTGTTTTTAATTCTTGTTAATTTTTCCAATACAAGTTGATTCGATTATGGGAAATTTAACGTTATTAAAAAGTCCTATCTTGCATTCGAGATTAACATCATCCTACTCATTTGCTTCGTTCTTGCTGTGCTTTTGCTTTTCTCCTATAAAATTTACAATGGAGTAGTAAATTAATTTCAATGTATTTATAGATAAAAATAACCAACATTGATTTCGTGTATGCAGAAATTATACATAGTTCTTTAAACTTAAGTTATTACTCCTATAAATATAAAGGACGTTTGTCTGCCTGTCTGCAATACAATGTTGTAACGCGAGTTTCTCGCTTGTATAAAATTACACTTTAATCAATTTTTTAGGTAGAAAATAGTGCAATGATTATTACTTATACAGAGTGTTCCAAAAATAAGTGTAACATTTTATAGGAAAAACTAGGGCCAACTATGCATATTTGGAAGACATTTGCAACAAAGTTAGTTGCAAGAATCTGTTATTCATTAAATTAGTTTATTATAAACTATTTAATATAAACCATTAATACAAAGGGGAACATTTGTCTATCTGTATGTTCACTGTAAACTAGAATATAGCTGAACCGATTTTAATAACACTTTTCTTCGTGTATAGAATTATGATTTAATCAAACTTTAGTCTACCAAATATTATAACACTAAAAACTTCAACGTTATAAAAAAAGTATTATATGAATATTAGACAAAAAATCGAAATCGATTGATCGTTTTACAGAACTGATCTTTTAAACAGAAATTGCAGGGGTTGGAAAATAAATAATAGCACACACATAATGGATAAAAAAAAACATATTCGCACATCCAATGCTTTTGACAAAACTGTTCTTAAAGAAGTAAAACTCTTCTCTCTAAACCGAAATACATTTTCTTGGACAAGAAAGTATTCTTCTTAAGAGGAGACACTTTTTGAAAAGAAAATTTAAAAAAAAGGGATGTGCCAATATTTTTTTTAGTCACTTTATGTACTTTACGAAGACGCAGCTTGGTAAAATCAGCGTTACTTCTTGAAAGAATCATTCCTGAATTCGGTCCAGACGGGATGCAGGGAATCGCCGGCTCAGCAGCCGCATTATGTTGGCTTTGCTTGTATAATTGATCGGGCTGATGCCTCTTCATTAGCGTGCTGCTCCCTTCGGGCGTGAGAAAGAGAGAGCGCTCAAGTGAGTCATTGTTAACAATGCCGGCGTGCGACGACGCTCGCGTCGTGCAAATATTGACGCCCGGCGACTCCTTCTTCTTCTTTTTTTTTTTTTTTTTTTTTTTGTTGCGAACGCTAACAGACGCCGCTCGACTCGGTGACATTGATCCCGCGGATGGCGACGTTGCAAAAATCGACGGGACGCGCCTCGATGATAGAGTATATGAGTACACGCACGAGTGTCAGTGATGAATGATCGAAAGATAAATGTGGTGAACCACTAAAGGAACATTGAGAGCTTTTTGTTCCTGTCTGTTTCCGGATTGATCGACCTATGACAATTAAAGTTCTGATCTCACTGAAGCAATAATAAAAAAACTTCTTATTTGCTGATTTAGTTCTGATGTACAATTTTTTTATTCTACCTCAAAGGTAGCCAGAGTTGTAAATAAATTTCTGCTGCTCGAGCAACCGACGGAAATTTATTTACGTCGTTCACACTTCGAGATAGATTAACTTTAATCGGTGTTGTTAGATACAGCGAACAGACATTTATTGACTTATTACTATTTATAGTGAGATTACACGCTCTTTTATAGCAGGAAAAAAAAGTCAAAGATACTTGCGACAATCCATTGTTCTTTAAACTAAATTATTCTTAACTTGCACGCGGAATGCAACAACTGGAAGAACTATAAATACATAATTACACGTTGTAAGTAAATTTCTGCCAACATCCTGTTAGGTAGAAATTCATTTACGTCGTCGACAATTTGAGATAGATTAACTTTAATCAGTGCGGTTGATTACACCAAATAGACATTAGATACATCAAAGTTAAGATATTATTTAAAATATTTATTGTTGCTGACTGTTTTGATAGTATTGGTAGAATGTACTGACATGTATTGATAGTTTGTCTAGGTAGACTGATTGAACATCATACACACACGAGTGTCAGTGATGAATGATTGAGAGATAAGTATGGTGAAACACTAAAGAAACATCGAGTACTTTTTATTACTATTTGTTTTAGCTTAGTTCCAGATTAATCGTGACAATTGTAACAATCGAAGGTGTGTTCTCACTCAAACAATAATGTGAGAATTTTTGTTTCACATTGTTTCAGAAGATCCTGGTATTACTCGTATTATTAGTTTGTCTAGGACGCGCTAGAATGATGGAGTACACGAGTACAATATCGATGATGAATGATCGAGAGATAAATGTGGTGTACCGCTAATGGAATATTGAGGGCTCTTTTTGTTCTTGTTTCTTTCTACTGGTTTCTGGATTGATCGATCTATAACAATTAAAATGTTTTAGCCCTGAAGTGAATGTCGTTGTGTCGAAACAATAGCACACAAGTAAAAGGTTATACAATTGCAACTAATCAATAGTTATGTATACAAATATCGTAGATAACTATTAATTAACACTGTTATAATTTATATTATTTCTATTATCCAAATTAACAGTTACGCCCATTACTATCAACTGACGAGCATCACTCAACACCTAACCTCTACTCACAAAAATTTTGATGCTCCAATCAACAATAAAAAAGGAAACTTTAAAAAAAAATCCTTATTGTTCTCTGAGTGAGGACACAGCTTACCAAGTCAAGCCGGAGAAATGAATTATTCGTGCGTCGTGACCGACATATCCACGTTCCTGAGAGACACTCGCTTGCTCGCGCGCGCGCGCGCGCGCGCTTATTCAGTAAAATTGACGTTGCGAGACGCCTTTAACATGAGAGACATTAATGCATGAGTATGCAACGCGCAGTTCACGTGCACGCCACTGTCCGTATTCAGTCGCTCCAGATGCATGTTACTTTGACTTTCATTGGCATCCGAAGGTATACCACGCCACGTAACCACATACTCTGCCAGTTTGCCAGGTTGCGCTAGTGTGCGAATCTATGTATGTGTGTGTGCGGATGTGGATGTGCGTGTGGTTTGCCCTGTCATAGCAGAGAGCCATGGCGTGACAGCAAGAGGCGATCGAGCAATACGGGTAATGAGGGTATTCCGAGGCCTCCTCTCATAAAGCAACGCTGCCATTAAAAATAACCTATCTTCGGCCTTCGTGAATACTTAATCGCAAGCGCGCCAATTCTATCGACAACGGCAAGAACCACCCGGTGATCATTAACATTAAATGTATTACACCCGGTCAAATGACAGGTTTTTAATTTTTACTTTTAATTACACACTTTTCTTCGTCCTTGTTAAAAGTAATAATAAAGATATATAATTTTTGTATTATTACTTAAATAGTATTTTGTACAAAAGCACACGGTTAAGTGACTGGTATTTTGTCATCCTTGATAAAAATTAAAATTGAAATGTGTAATTACTAGTATTATTATTAAAATATCGTTTTGTGTTAAAGTTCGTTAGATAAGGAAACAGGAAAATTAGAAACCGATAGAAACTGAGCAGTTAACTGCTCTGAATTGAGTTCACCAACCCTAAACATGTTTAGCATAACATAACATACTAAACAAATTTCAATTTTCTTTTTTGTTACCTTATTATTCTTACCAATACTCTTTTCACTTTTTAATTCTTACTAATCCTTCGTTAATAATCGACCAGTTCTTTGATCATCCTACTCAACGAATAGAAATTAGTTTCTGCCACTCTTGGACGCAATACGCGCGCGGTCGGCTGACAGGTAGGCCGCACAGTTTGCTCCGCAAATAATGGGCCGGTGTCGCTGGAAAGATGCTTAGCGTCTCGTTATAAATTACAGGCCGCTCGCTTGCATTCCCACCGCTGACGGCGTCATTGTCATCCACGGAGGAGTGGCGATGAATAATCCATTCATGCTTTGGCGCGCGGCGCGGCGCGGCGCGGCGGCGTAGTTCGCATGATCCGAGAAACCTGCCGGCTTTTGTATTGCCGAGCAAAACCGGGAGAATACACAACACGCCTCCTCTTATCTGCGACGTTTGCTTATGTCAGTTGTGTCCTTAGCAGTCCGATATTACCGCGTGACACGAGAACCCACCCTAAAAAGCTGCTGCGCCTTGTCCAATCTTTTTAATGGAGACTGTCGAGCTCACCAACCCTTGCTCGCGCACCTTCATTTCGTGGAAAGTTACAGGAACTGTCCAGGCTGATTTAGTTCGGTTTCCATTGGGATTGTTGGGTATGAGTTGTTGTATGTATGGGATAATTATCTGTGGATGATATTTTGTGCGCTTATTAAGAATAATTTTTTAACAATAATTTAATTTTAATCTTATATTATTGTAATTTAATTTTAACGAGGAGGGTATCAGTCGAGCAGGTGAGCCAAGGAGACGCTATAATTTTTTCAAGAGGGATGAGAAATCAAGCTGTTTTGTTTTTTTAAATTAAGTTATTGTTAACGTGCGCGCATAATATTATTCAGGGAAAAGCGGCTGCAACAGCTAGTATTCGGCACTTTCTTCCGATTCATAGTAATTCGTTGATTTCCTCTCATAAATTCATAACATTCATGAAGTATTTTTATCGATACATTTGTGGTGTTTTTAAAACATTTGTGTATTTCAAGCAACATTTTTAAAGCCAACGACACAGGAAATATTAAATAAACTCCAGTTGCCCTTCATTTTCTATGCTATGATTCGAGCTAATCCCAACAATGTTCGCTGGTTGTTTTCGAGTGGCGTTGTGACTAAATTTACAACCTCTAAAACATGTTTCCGGTTCAAGAGACACCCATTAATTTTTATTACTAATTTTTTAATGTCTCAATTCAAAAATATAATTTCAATTCTAAACACCCTTTGTTTTCTGATGTTGCTTTCTAAGTATAATCTGACTTTCTTACTGATTCGAGCTGATCGCAAGAATGTTCGAATGCTGCACTTTGCCATTAATCACAGCGTTGCTGGTTGCTTTCGAGTGGCGGCGCAGCAGCGTTGACGTGTCCGATAAATGGGAGAAAATCCGGAGGAGGCGAGAGCACGCCCGTACTGAATCACGCGGCAGGTTTCCTCGCCGAGATAAATCAGCGGCGCACTGCTGCGGAGTCATTAATCCGACGGGAGTTTTTTCTTGGGGGTTCAAGGACTAAGTTGCCGGCGCGCAGGGGCGGCTGGCACTATTTTCGTACACTCGCACTGCACTCGGACACGCCGAGGCATGCCGAGAGTTTCTCGTTGGCGTGGGTCGCATCTGCGAACTTCTCCCTCTGTGTGTGTTTCATGTATTCGGCTATGTTGGTTTGTGGATGTGTGGGGGCGGCGAGCATCCGCTTGCAGCTGCCGCCTGCAGGAAACTGTTAAGCTGGCTCCTCGCTCGAGCAACAACCAACTTTTTCTCTTCGTGTTTCTGGGCAACTTTTTGATTGATAAATGAACAAATGGAAAGGGTGAAGAAAAAAGTTTGGGTAATCAAAATTTGAAGGATAAAAATATGGGAATGTTCATAATAAGACATACAAAACGAAAATGTACAGTTTTCCGTTTTTTTTAATAATGTCCATTATGTAAATCTTTTTTTTAGACAAAAGTAATTAACTTTGGAAGGCCTTTTGTTTTTTGGAGTAATCACTGATTTTTGGAGTCGTATCATATAAAATATAGAACTTTTACATTTTTAACACTTAAATGAACCGACGCGCTGACCTGGATTATTTTTTGCTTACATCAAGATTTTATATATTAAGCATCATGCAGAATTAATGCAAAAAGTAAAAAATGACACAGCAAAAATGATTGAACAATAAACTATGTTAATAACAGTATAACATAGTTTATTTAAAAGATGTTTGATTCGCAACATAAAATCTTGCGATCAAACCTCTAATGACGTTGCCCAGTTATAAATAAAATGTCTCAATAAGTTGCGCGATATCGGTTAATTAGAAAGCATTCTGCGTCAGTGAGCAATAAAAAGTTCCACCACTGAAGACACAGTTTTTAAAAAGCTCCGCTGTACGCGGAGCGTTGAAATCTCCTCATTCGTCTTTCTTGCCGTCATCGACTGACTTTTCTCGAGTTTGTGCAGCCGCTCGAGCCCGTCAGCACGGAAATCGTTAGTAGCGCAGGCTTCTTACTTTTTCGTCGACTTCTTGCTGGTCTGCCTGATTCAGACTCATCTCTGCGGATTCTACTTGTTGTTGGTTGATGTGTAATTTTAGTGTGATATTGTATAAAGTAGAGGCTACAAATACTGTAATAATTATTATTTATACATGGTTGATGAGTAACTAAAAAATTTGGAAAAGTTTATAAAAGACAAGTTATACATTGTTGGAAGATTCTTGCACCAAAGATTATTCTAATAATTTAGTCTTTATGAAATTAAATTACTGTTTATTATTAATATAAAAGACATTTGCCTAATTAAAAAATCTAAATTCTTCCGTTTCTACTATACATTATATTTCTTATTAGGCCATGATTATTGAACGAGCAAAAATATAATAAAATTGATTCACAATTGAGTAAAAAGAATGTACACTACTCAACGTGAGTTCTTCCATTCAGAAATATGTACTGTTATAATAATTAATTCAAATACGTAATATTCCTTTAATGAATACGCACCTTTACATAACAAACACTTCTGTTTCAATATTCGTCATTCGTCACTTTCGTACTTAATTTGATGAAATTCGTAAATATTTGATTCATACTAATTCAGGATAATCGAGAGAATGTTCGAATGCGGCACTTTCTCGTCAGCACGGAAATCTTCTGACTTTTTCATAAAGTTCTTGCCAGTCTGCAGGATTCCGGCCGATCTCCTCGCCTTGCCCTGTTTGTCGCTGATCGACGTGTCCGCCCAACGTTGACTTCTTCCTCTCCTCCGGACTTGCCTTTAATACTCATGAATAAATCCATCCTATTCATGTGCCAGCATTACACGCCGAATTCGTCCGCCTGGCTGTGTTTTACTCTCCTCGAGATTATGCGCCACCGGCGATCATGCATCATGCAGTTTGTTGCAATTTCGGAAAACAAATATTGACACGGGCCTCGCGCTGATCGATGCAGTTCGACTGAGCAAATCATCACCGGCGCGTCCGGAGCATGTCCGCACACATCCTCCTCGAGTCTCTCCCACGCCTCTTTTTTTCCACGCTTTTTTTTCCACCTCGTGAAAAGCGGCTCTGTTGATTTGGTAGTCTCTGGTTTGTACCCGGTTCGTTTGTGAAGGGTCTTCCAATTAAAAGGCACGTTCTAATTTGTTTAATGAATTGCATTATTCATTTACAAACTGGTGATATTTTTATTTTAAAATTGGTCATATTTTTATTTTGAAATTGGCAATATTTTTGTTTACAAATATAGTACACAGATTGCCATTTGTTAGCTGTAAATTATGCATAGAATAAATGAAGTTTTTTGCTCGTCAATGAAAAACGGCTGTGTTGATTTGGTAGATTTTGAATTAGTTTGCAAAGGATGATCCAACAAGAATCACATGTTTTAATTATTTGATAAATCTTAGTCTGTAAAATAAAACATAAGATTCATTATACTGTTAAAACATACGTTCTTCTTGGAACACCATTTATAATATCGATTTTCAAATTTTAGATTTATTTAAATCGCAATAAAAACATTGAATCGATCAAATTATTTCCGATTATTGAATTGCATGCGTGATTAACAAACAATGACTTTTACTAAAGTGAGAATGTACGAATACAATAACCGGTAAACCTTGACTAGCAAACAGAACCATATGCATGAAAGAAAGACTCCGAAGACAAAGTGCAAAATCAATACATAATTAATCTTCTTATTCCATAAAACATAGCCTTGCAAACGCGGAAAGCTTTTTTATTCAGCACGGATGCAACGAAGTGCACATAATTCTGTGCAACTAATTAGCTCTTGCAATTTAAGGGGTTTTCACATCCAGAAGCGTGATTTTTAGGATTACAAACGGCAAGGAATTATTGGCTGGGGAAGTTCGAAATTTTTGCTTGGGTATTTCGAATAGCTCGAATAATATGAGTCAAATGATGCTAGACTTTCGGTTGCGTACAATTGTGCTGCGAACTTACACATGCATGTTTATATACATACTTGTCACGTTAAGACTTATTATTCAAAAATGCAGAATCACATCTTATTTATGTACTTTACATTTTAATTAACAACAGTGTGTTCTCCTTTCTTATGTATTTTTGTTATCACTTTAACAGATGATCAATTTGAAAATACTTGAGTTTGCAAACCTTCTAAGTCGTGCAAGTTAAGCAACTAATATTGCAAATCACACTCCAGGTTACCAAAATCACTCTGCATTTGGAAATCATAATTTTAATAAGGATTTTGCACGTAGAGCAAGATGAAATAAATAATTCTTATTTGTATGGTAGCACACTAAATAGATTAGTATTTCCAATCGAAGCATTAACCACAAAGCTTAAGTAAAAAAACATTTTATTAAGGGAAGCTACTGAACAATACGTAAAAATGTGGTAAAATGTTTTGCTAATAAAAATGCTTATTTTTGGGATTTAAATCTGACAGTGTTGTAACCATTAGCAATTTTAGTAAGCATTATAATTTATCTTGTCCGTCTTCGAAATTGGCTACAAAATGTAGTATAAAATTTTGAAAACCTGGCAAGACTGCAATTTTCTTAATTTATTAACCCAGAAACATTACTGGAAAACAATTTAATGCGTCAATTTAAATTTAACAGTTCTGTAGTAATTAGAAATTGTGGCAAACATAACTAATATGCCTTAACAACATCAATCTAACTTTTTTACACATTAATAATAACTCCGATTTTTCCAGCGCATATTTAAAGAAAATTGAAACATCACTGCTACACCCCGAAAGTTTAAACAAATTTAATAAAAAAAACCATACCGCGGTACGTGTAAATTTTTACCCTACCACATTTTTCTGACGCAATGTATTGTTCCTAGTTTTATCCAATAAAAAACTGACAGTATCAATGTCAACTTATACTTTCCTGTTGACCTCTCAACAGCACTGGAAATGCAAAAAAATATGTTGTACTATATTTTACTATCAATATTCAATAAAATTAAAAAAAACCGATCACTTATTACCATGCAAATGTAAAAAAAACGGGCGAACGTTAAATGGTTAAGGTTTCAACAGTCCAGTCATTTAAATGTATGCCCGCAGGGTAAGAGAGATGCGCGTGAAAGGTTGTTATTTCGAAGCTTAGGTCAAAATCGTTAAATACACGAGCGTGTACGCGCGGCAAAAACACGCCGGCCGCGTTTTCGCAGCATGAATTCCGGCGGCTTCCATCATAAGGTTGGTGCGGGCGCACATATTTATTGCGGTCGTTCGCCAATTTACGGCCGCTTGCACGAACAAAGCTGGGGATTTATAGGGAATTTACAGTATATCTGGTGGTGCGTGGCGCACTGCCGCCTGAGTATCTTCGGGAGGATGCGCCCAAGGCGCTCATCGCTAGCTCCGGGAAACTGGTTTTCAGTTTCGGAAGAGCGCTGAAATTGTCAGACGGTGACGTCAGGCCTCGTAAAACGCCGCGGTCCGCGGTCCATAATCATCGCTGGAAAGTCATTGCCAGCCCAGTGCGATTCGAGTCGCCGATCATTATCCCATCGTCAGGACGAAACAAACTCTTACGTTTTCAGCACGCACCCTTTCGCATCGAAACCGTGTCGCTTTCATCTTCCGACTCCAAACATCTTTGCCTTTGTGCTGCAAAACATAACTAATTTTTGTGCTGACTAACTTCGAGAAAAAGTCTGGGAAAAGTGAATTAAGTGCATTTTGGGGATTTTTGTCGAAAACCTTACTGGATGTGATCGATCAATAGTTTTTTTATTTCCAAAAGCATCTTTTGCACTAATTAGAATTATTTTTTAATTGATATATAATTTAAATTGTAAGTGTTACTAATTAATTTATTATAACACCTCCTTTTAACATTGGAGTTGAATTATCTACAATCACGTGTTTGCCAATTTTTTACCAAACAACTGCTCCTTTTTTATTTAGAAAAATAACTATCGCATAAACAAAAATTTGACTCCTAATATAATAAATATATTCCTTTAGCGAATATGCACCTTTACACAATGATAAAATTCCAGTACAATATTTACACGATGAATGAAATAAAAAAATCTTCGCCATTCTTTTTCCAAAATTTATACTCTCTTGGTAAAAGTACATAATAAGTTAATCTTCGATGGAACTCGAAGTTAACTCATCCACTTCATCGAAACTTCGTATGAATCACTAACAAATTATCCAAACATACCGCGTGGATCGTCTTTGTCTCCAGTTTCCAGTTCGTAGTCTCGAATTTGGAGAGAGCCGATGATGCGAGGAAGGAACGAGAGCCACGAAAAGCTCGACTGTGTTATGCTGGGAAGCACTTAACGTCCCATAAAACCCACTCAGTGTCACATAAACCTTAGGCGGCTGCCTTCGTGCCGGCGTGATTTCTTGGTCGGGTTCGTTATGCCACTGACAATGAGATTGGCGCGCGCCTCTTTAAATTCGGCCGAGACAAGACTCGCACATACTACATTCTCGCCTTTGCTGGCGGTAAACTTGCATAGCAA
Organism: Ectemnius lituratus; assembly: GCA_910593735.2. Classification (NCBI taxonomy): domain Eukaryota; kingdom Metazoa; phylum Arthropoda; class Insecta; order Hymenoptera; family Crabronidae; genus Ectemnius; species Ectemnius lituratus. The sequence continues at coordinate 5,632,695 of OU343037.1, forward strand.
GTCTAATGAGAGATAATAATAAGTGCAATGTGTTGCAATAAAATATTTATTCTTGTAATATTAAAAGACAAGCGTAGTAAATTAAGGTTGTGTAGTTTGGAATGCGGAAAAAAATCATTTTCATTAAAATTGTATCGGAAATATGGTATGGTAATTGTTTGAAACTAATTATTTTATGGGATTTTATGAGCGTTGTAATTTCACTCGAAAGTACTCATTAAGCACTATTTTCAGGAATTAGTATATAATTTTAAGCAGAAGATTATTGCAACTATCTTTGTTTCAATAATTTTCTAACGGTGTATAGCACCACCCGTCATTTCTTCAAAATGTTTTAGTTACTCTTGAAGCAACCTGTATAATCTGTATAATAAATATTGCAGTATGTTATTCTGTACAGGTTGGTAAAACTACGCAAGTATTTATCTCTTTCATATTCCTTAGGCGAAAGTCTTTCTCTCCTTTTTTTATTTTGTCTTAACTTTTTTGATCATTATTATTTTAAACCGCTGTACAACAATAGTTGTTCAAGTAATTTTAGCGTCCTTACTAATGACAATGGGATTCTGCAATGTTTATATTCACCTATTTTAAATTCGCTTTTGTATTATTTAACTAATAAATATTTCACACCCAGTATCAATTAACTCAGTAAATATTTTACAATTCAATCGCTGTTTTTATGCTCGAAATTCTATCTTAACACCTAGAAAACTTCTCGACGCACAGATTAACAGAATTAATTGAATCACAACATCCGTGAGAGGCTTTTCACGCCAGCAATAAAGCACTAAAAGGCACTAAAAGGTACTGAAACTGTTGGAGAGATGGGTGCGTCGTTGAGGCATGTGACAGGAGTTCAAATCGGTGACTAACATCATCGGGCAAAGCGTCCAAAATTAGCAGAGCGGCTGTTTCTGCCTCGCAGATTCTGCATCACTCGTTTGCAGTCTCCGTGGTGTTTCAATGTCGTCTCGGAGAAATGCATCAAAGAACCAAGCCAAAAATAACCGGGCGCCTTTTTTGCAGTGAGCCTCGGCACCTTTGCTCACGGCCGATTTTTCTTGTCGCCGATATCAAAACGGCCCCACTGGCTAATGGAAAATGATGACAGGGACAATCCACAGTATCGCTTTCCACTTGCTTTTAACCCTTTAACTGCTCCCATCGTTTATTAGCGATTGGCTCTAGAAATATTCTTCTGATAATCGTAGCTGCTTCAAAACTTTACGAATGATTTTTTATGCTTGCGACAAGCTGTAAAATTAAGTCAGTGACCGCTTGTTCGGCGATACCAGACATATTTATGAGACGAGAGACTCTCCCAGTACTTGTTTTTGGGAAAAGGTGTCAGATTTTAAATACTGGTGGGATTGTAATGGAAGGTTGACTTTTATAACAATTTGTTTTACTGTTTTATAATTTTACTAGCTTATTGCAACAAATTATTGGACGCATTAATATAAATATTTAATTATAATATTGTAATATTTGTAATAATTCATAAGACTATAAAAAAATGTCGGACCCGAAAGTTTTACGCTTGGAAGGAGCGAAATATTGAACTAATTGTGCAGTTAAACGGTTAACCGAGTTTCCAAGGCTTTCAATGAATTATAGCCAGATAGCTGAATGAAAAAGAAAACGTGGTAATTATTTACAAAGGCTTTTCCTTAAGTTTTTTTATATGCAGTGGATAAAAAAAGTATCTGCAGTCAAAGATTTATTGCAGTAAATCTTCTGAAAAAGAAAACCATTGTTTTGAAGAAATTTATTTTTTCATCCAAAGAATGTTTGTTCTTTATGAAAATTTAGTCCAAGCATTGGCCTTTCTGAGTAACAACCATCTTATTATCAAAATGTTACATTGTACACGTTACATTAGTTTCTGTCTCTCATTTCGGAATAGATCGGAAAATTAAGTTAATTTAAATTAACTGAAGGCTAATTGAAAAAAAACTGTAATCAGTGTGATTAGACACACTGAACAAATTCTATTCACTTATTCATAATTTACAGTGAAATTGCATACTACATTGTAGCCACGAAATGCTGAAAATGTTATGTTCAAAGTGTTATACCAATGTTGGGTGTGTCTTCATTAAAGCAACAACGAGGAACACTTTGTTGAGCAATCTTCATAAATTATAACTGAAAGCGACTCGCCAGGCAAGTGCAAAGTACGCTTTTAATGCCTCCTCTGGTTGTCCTAATGGCTCCGCATCTTCGGCGACGAGTCGAACAGCCGCGGCGAGTTGCTGACTTATCATGAATGACTCGAGCACACACACTCGCACGCCGTTGCAATCCGCAATTAGCTGGGCGCACGCTCATTCACACGAGTGTTACACGCTCGCTGCTCTTTCTAGAAGATAACATCTCCCCGGTGTTCTACGCTAAGAGCGCTCTAATCGTGATCGTAATACTTGCTTCTTACGAGGAGAGTGTCAGACTTGTCAGGACGAAACTTGTGCCCACCTTTTTTATGTGCTCGTAAACCAATGTTGAATACTTCTTCGAGGAATCAGCTGGCATCATCAACTATAGGTATTTTTTAAAAATCATAAAAATGCCAGGTTTTACCTACTCAATGGCTCTTAAGGGTACACCTGGAATGCAAAAATTAAAGGTTAACTTCAACATTTTGAAATAATATAAAAAACTGTTTTGTTTTAAGCTTTTAAATATGTGTACAAGTACTTGATTTAAGGTATATCATAAATTAATTTCATTTATTTGTCTATAATTCCCCAATAATTGGATGTTGGGACGTTTGTTTTACAAATCACCATTTACGGTATGAATTATAAGTCGGGCAAATTTTTTCCAAAACAGATGGAACCATTTTTTCTAGAAAGTAGGCACTTAAAGTTAAAACTCGTGGGCAACGTGGGAGATTTTAAAAAAATTAGTTTTTAACGAAACAGCAGCCTAATTTTCAAGCGTGAAAAAGTTATTTTTAAATTTAAAAGGCTGCCGTTTCGTTACAAACTAAAATTTTGAATATCATCCCCGTTGCTTGTTAGCTTCAAATCTCCACCTTCTAGAAAAAGTTGTTTCATCTGTTTCAGATAAAAATTGTCTGACCCACAATCGTGAAATGTAAGAAAGCTGTAATTATAACCAATAGATTGATGAAATTAATTTATAATACCATAAGTTAATACAGTGGGTAAAAAAAGTACTCGCACATCCAGTGTTTTGACAATAATGTTGTTAAAGAATAAAACTCGTCTCTATAAATAGAAATACATTTTCTTGAACAAGAAAGAGTCATTTTTAAGGAGAAATAATTTTTCTTGATAGAGATTGGTTTCTGTTTTACGAAAATTTATTCTAAAAATAGTACGTGTGCCAATACTTTTTTAGCCACTGTATATTTATAATCTACAACATTATAAATAATATTACATTATACATGTTGGTTCATCTATTTAAGCGGTGCAATCAAAATAGCACATAAACTTTGAACTTTCGGAGTGCATAGATAACCCAGCCTTAATTCGGACCAATCGATTGCAGGGAAAGTGTACCAAAATATAGGCGAAACCAATTCTAAATTAGTTCTACAATTTTTAACTTTGAGGCTAACTTAACTCAGACCAATCGATTAACATTAAAATTAACCAAAATGTAAATGAAACCAATTCTAAATTTGTTGTACCATTTTTAGATTTGAGATCGCCTTAGCTCTGATCAGTCTATTAAAGTTAAAATGAACCAAACTGCAGATGAAAGCAATTGAAAATTTATTTTAACATGTTTTACTTTGAAATTGACTCAGTCCTGATCAATCAATTAAAGCCAAATTATACCAAAATGTAGACGAAACCAAGAACTAATTCGTCGTGTAATTTATAACTTTGCAAACCACTTAACCCCGTTCAATCGATCAAAGTCACAATGAACGAAAATGTGAACTATTCTCAATTTTGTTACAAAACTGTTAGCTTTGCCATGAAAGAAATAACCCGATGCTAATCCAAGCCATCCGATTAAAGATAACCTTGGTTTGAGAGCGTCGACGCGAGATATAAAAGCGATTTTTCAGGGTTGCCCATTAATATGTCGCACCGTAATTCACCGCGATTCCTCCGGCTTTTCCCGGGATTTCCATTTCTCAGCGGGCAGCACACAGCAAACTGGTGCAGCGAAACGGTTTATTGCTGCTTTTCAAGGTCCACCTTCTTCGCTTCTTGGAACATAAATATTCATCTTCTGCCTGCGCTCCGTGGATAGTTTCGCAATATCGCATGACGTTTCGACGCTAATAATTATCGTTCGGTGAGTTATGGCCGGGGGAATACGTAGCAGGATCTTGTTTCTGCGAAACACACCGGAATTCCTGGCTTCGTTAGCATCCCTCCCAGAAACACGTAGTTCACTCTACTTCGTTACTTGCTACTAAACACAAGTGCACAATGTAGATCAATGTTGAACATAGATATTTATTTGTAACATTTCGTGGTTTACTGGAAACTCTTATAATTCCGTATCATTCTGTCTCAGCAACAATTTTTCCACCCTTCTAATTTTGTAATTCTTTTGTTTAAGAACATGAAATAAATTTTGAAAATACTGTTTCGTCATTACTTTTGAGTGAAATTATAACGTTTCTTGTATAATAATTAGTTTTAGCTGGAAAAACGGTTTTCAGTTTGACCAGGATTTCTCTACCACATTTTCTGTATAATTTTAATAGAAATTAGTTACACACCATCTAATTGTATAACCCTCTTGTTTATAAACCGATATAATTTGTGAAAATAGTGTTTAGTGAGTACTTTCAAGTTTCAGAGCCAAATAAGAATAACACTATTGAATTTGACAAATTCTACATACTGTACATAAAAAGTGGACACTTAAGGGTAGTGCGCAACGGGTGTGATTCTCAAAATTGTTGTTTTTAACGAAACAGCAGCCTTTTCAACTCAAGATAATTTTATCACCCTTGAAAATGACTATACTTTTATAGCTGTTTGAATTTAACCGACTGCCATTTCGTTAAAAACTATAATTTTGAAAATCACCACCGTTGCGCACAAGCATTAAGTGTCTACTTTCTAGAAAAACTTGCTTTATCTGTTTCAGATAAAAATTATCTAACCTACAATGGAAAAATCCTATAATCCACGACAATAATTTTAAAATTATGACAGATAGGTTAATGCCATTAATTTATAATATATCTTAAATCATGTACTTGTACATATATTTTATAAGCTCAAAACAAAAACGTTTTTTATACTTTTTTCAAAATGTTGAAGTTAACCCTCAACGTTTACGCTTCAGATGTATCTACCACCTTAAACGCTTTGTTATTATCATCTCCTTTAAAGTTCTATGCTACAAATGATATGATATGCAACGACTGACGAATGCATGACTAGCTCATTTTGCATACATGGAATTATGACTACGAGAGACATGCAATCTTTAATGATAACTCTGTACAGCTATGAAATATGATAGAGTCCATTATGTTTCTTTATAATAAAAAGTGTAGCTTCTCTTAACCCGCTCGCTTCACCTCGCCATGATTTTATTCGACCTTTCCCTTCGTCCTCTTGTTATTACCAGCCGCATCTCCTGCTTGCTTTCTTGCTTGCTTGTCTCAGCACGCATATACCTTCTATTCTTTCCTGTCTCCCGTTTCCTTCCCCAGAAATCCCCTAAAACGGATCTTGTTACATGTCAGGCGACGCTATAATACGCCGAGACAACTTTCCGCCCCTCCGTGACAGTGTGTCTTTGCTTGCAATTCTGGTATACTTGCAAAATTTCAAATAGTTTGTGTTATTATCTTCATTTATATTATGCTATAAATTATTACTTCCTTTAACTGATCCTTTAATGCTTTAACGGTATTTTTGCTATAAAAATCGTAAATATTATGACAGAAGAAATATATGTTTCTTGTGTTATAAAAAAATAATCAAGTGGGCAACTTTTTGGGATTTTATGAAAATATTATTGTATTTGAAAGAAATGAATGAAAATTGCAAGAAATTGAGTGTACGTTATTGCTTCGTTTTAACTACGCATGCAGATTACATTTTCCAAAAATTAAGTATACAACAATAATATTATCCGTTTAAACTTTTGTTACAATCATTCCTACTATTTGTCCACGACTTTATAATAATACGAATTGTAAAAAATTGTTGAAAGGACACATTTACGCCACAATTATCTTAAAATCTAATGCAGTTATGCTCTTAATTATTGCTTTTGCTGCATATTCCAATCAACTAAAGAGATTGCAAATAACTGAAGGGAGAATTCAATCAGATTCAGAGTAAATGCACACGGCATGATTTACTGCGTGTACTCTGCCTTCGCACACTAAAGGCAGTCATCGATGATGACATTTAGCCGCTCACCGCGCTAATGCAATATTGACAGGTTTCGGGAGTCAGTAGTCTCCGCTTTATTGACTAATACCTGGCGTGGGACGTGCTATATTTGCCTAGCGAATTCAACACTGGTGTACACACACACACACACACACACACACACACACACACACACACATGTGATCGTGTAATGTTTGTGTTGGAAATCGTAGGTTCGACCTTTAATGCAATATCCGTCGAACAGACTGTGAAACAGAAGTGTTTGTTACGTAAAGCTGCGTATTCACTGAAAGAACATTGTGACACTTTTTGTTGCCATATGTTTCTTCTTTCTGAAGATTCAACATTGAAATATTATCGAAGATGAGAACAGAAAAATATACGTCAAGCAGTGTCAACTTTTTGTATTCACTGAAACTCACGATGATTTCTACAGGGTGGATCAGAAAGAATGAAATAATTTACCAGCAGAATTGTGGAAGACTAACGCAAATGTACTTTTGCCAGAGAAATATAAATTTTAGAATAAAAAAGAGGAAAACGGAAGAGAAATTTATAAAATCAACGATCAATATGTATATTTCAATTAAATCGTGGAGACCTTTAAAATATCCGCTGAACACTGTAAAACAGAGGTGTTTGTTACATAAAGCTGCATATTCATTAAAGAAACATTGTGGCAGTTTTGTTGTCTTGCATACATAGTATATTCCAAGCATTGTAAACTGTTTGTAACCATTGGAATAACTCAGGGTGCCATTGGCATAATTCAAACACCTATTGTAACCTTTCTGAAAACATATAATTTATTTATTTAATGCTAACTGCTTTTTACGCTGCAAGCAATAAAGTAAAGTATGCTGAAACTGTATGAAAATTATTCAAGGAAGAAAAGCATTATTAACTTAACAAACGTTTTCACTCATCACTGATTCATTTGAAATGCCGGACGTACATGTGAAATATGCAGCTATTTGAATATTTATACGACTTCACTGTACACGCACCGCTAATGTGGTGTTGGGGATCCTGTGAATATTTATGCTAACGACTGCGCATACATAACTAAACTGACATTATCTAACAAAATAAAAGTCAAACGCGTGAAGATAAAATTGGATAGTTTGGAACTTAAAAAACTGTCATTTTTATGGAATCGAAACCCGTTTTTTTTGTTTTATTTCAAAACTAATTACTTTACAGTAACAATTATAATTTTATTTGAAAGTAAACTCAAAAATGTTTTTTTCACTCTTAAAAGGTACTATACTTTTATAGCCTTTTGAGTCCAAAAGGCTGCTGTTTCATTAAAGATTAAAATGTTGAAAATCACTTCGTTGCACCCTATCAGTAGGGCCGCAATTCTGTAACGTTGCATAGTTTGCAAGACAAAGAAACAGTAACTTTTATTGAAATTATATTGAAAATATAGTAACTAGAATTTGTCAAATTTAAAACTGTTATTCTTATTTTTCTCTAAAACTAATCGTCTGACAGTGACTGCTATAATTTTACATGAAAGTACTCACTAAACACTATTTTCGCAAATTATTTCAGGTTCTTAAACAAGAGGGTTACCAACTTTTTACTAAAATTGTGTGGAAAATGTGATAGATAGAGCCCGGTTAAATTGAAAATAATTTTTTCCCCCAAGACTAATTACTGTCCAGAGAACATTGTAATTTTCGAAAATTCTTTCATACTTTTAAACAAAAGGATTACAACATATAATATATAAGCAAGTTGAGTGTAAGGGTGAATTTCGCCCTCGGCAAGAGGAATCGAAATTGGAAGAAGGGAGCGAGATATCATGGTTGGTTTGTAACACGATCGACAGCGTGCGAGGCGATACATGACCATTCCCAAGTCAGTCTCAGTTTCTCCCCGCTTGAGAATCAGGTTCGAGCATTCGAGTGCAAGCCTACTTTAGCATGGGCATTCGATTTCGCACCAATACGATCGTCGCCGGCGGCGTCCAAGCGGCATTAAAGCCTTCCGTTTTCAATGTATGTAAAGTCCAACGCACTTGAGTTCCCGTTGGTGTAGGTCAAACTCTCCATCTTACTTTGCCTCGCTCGGCTTCATCTCTCTCTCTCTCTCTTTTTTTTTCCACGATGTGTTCACTGCTATCCTTTACCCGCTTCCCACCTTCTGCTACCCCGAAGGTGTGCTTGGCAGCGCGAGGCCATTAATTCGAGTTCTACGAGATTGGCATTCCGCCGATGAGGATCCGATATTGCGAGAGCAACGAGATGCGAGATGCGAGAATATCAAATGATGTTTAATGTCAGATTCGAACTGGCACTGTGCTTATCGGCTGGAGTTTGTATCGTAAGACGATATTTGGACATTGCACCGTTCATTGCATTTTATATGTTTAATACTAGATTAATCAGTAGTTAAAATGACTCCAATGATATTTTCTAGTATTTATAAAGAGAATAGGTCTGGCTATGCTTTAATCGCTATTATTCGTATGATGGAGTATTAATATAATATAATATTTGTTATAGAAAATTCTTTTGTTATTGTGATTTTGCAAAGTTTATATCGCAAGGCGATATTTGGATTATTATTCCAATTTTAATGCGATTTTCTTTCCTATATAGAATTATGATTTAATCAAATTGTCGGTTATATAATATTGCAATATTTATTATTTATACTGGCTGCTCTAAAAGAAACTTCTCAATTTCGAGACTAATGAGAGTTGGGTTATCCATCGTTAGAAGATATTTACAACAAAGATAATTACAACAACATATTATTCTTCAAATTAACTTATTGTTAACATACACAGAAAATGTCATCCGGACGAAACCGGCTAGAACCGGTGATTTGTCATGACTTCCGGTAAGTTTGTGGCAACACAAGAAACTCGAACAATCGCGTAACAAGTTAATTTCCATTGTATGGTAATCCCTTTGAAATAATGGTCGTTTATGTGCAAGTGGTGTAACAGAATTATGAATAAAACGCGGTTTATACTGGTCCAACTGCGGGCTTCAAGATGAATAAGAAAAAAGCGCGCGCCATTGGCGGCCGCACTGTGTTGCGTCGTGCCCAGACAATTTCGAGCGTTGCTCCGACGAGTGTTTGCGTCTGGTCAAGGTGCCCGACCCTGCCGATACTTCATATGTACACGTATGCACATATGTACACGGTGTTCCAAAAATGTCGTAAATTATTATAGCCGTAAATAATAGCAAAGCGAATACATTTAATTTTATAGATCCGGGTGTTACACGTAAAAGATTCTCTACAGTGGATTAAAAAAGTACTCATCCAACTGTTTTCTTAAAGAAAAGTTTGATATGGAACGGAATTTTCATTTGGAGAAAAAATATGTTTTCTTAACGAAGATCGTTTTCCCTTTTAAGAGGAAATACAGCAGGTAAAAAACGTTCTGGAAGACCCAGGATTTTCACAATAAATTTTCTTGAAATAGAAAACTGTCTGCTTTACAAAAATAAGGTTGCCTAAATCGCCCTCCAATTGAAAATGATTATTTTAAGAAGGATTATGCACGCAGAACAAAATCAAATAAATAATTCTTATTTGTATTTTTCATTTGTTGTTGTATTGTTCATTAACCATAAAAAGTACAATAAAAAATCATTTTATTAAATGAAGTCATTGAGGTTAAAATGTTTTGATAACAAAAATACCTATTATTGGGATCTAAATCCAACACTATTGTAACCATGACCAGTTTTAGCAAGTATTACTATTTATCGAACCTTATTTGCAAATCGGCTACAAAATATCTCACAAAATAACATCAATGTAACGATTTTTCCATAGACATTAATAATGACTTTGACTTTTGCAGCGAATGTTTAAAGACAATTGAAACATTACTGTTATACTTTGAAAATATAAACCAATTTAGTAAAAAAAAATAGATAGCAGTACACGTACGAATTTTTCTGTAGGGCTGTGCGATTTAGGAAACCTTACCCTGATATTTATATATTACTGATTAAATATCTATCCTACACTATAATATTTTGAACTGTAATATTTTTTAAAACTATAATATTTTATAGCATTTTCGGAACACCCCGTATAATCCTCCGTCGCCCGCTTGGCCTTGCAATTTTCATGTCTGTCGTGCCGCACCGTACACGCGAGTTCGCTTATCAACAGACTTCCACGTTTTCACTCGTGTTTCTGACCCGCTCGCACCTCCTTAAATGTTCGTAAGTCTTCAGTAATTGGTTTCCTCACCAAAAAAAAGATAAAAATATAAGATTTCATTTCCTACTAACAAAAAGATGAATGATTTTAAGTTTGATTTAAATTCGGCCACGCTTATAAAATTTTATTTTAAAAAATGTCCTGTTTAGAGTTATAATCTATATGCATTATATGGCTATGAAATATTGGAATATTTATTAGTTATACCGAGTTACAAAAGTAACTGCACCTTTCCAAAGAAATCAGAGATCGAGCTTATACATACAACGATAGAAGGCTTTTGTTAAAACAGATTATTATTTAAATGAGTTATTGTTAATGCGCATAGGAAATATTACCTCTGTGAAGCCGGATAGGACAACTAGTACTAGTATAAAAGGACAAGGTTAGTCTGTCTGAGTGTTTGTTATAAAGTCGGAAACGACTAAATTAGTTTTCACGCGACTTTCACTCCTGTAAAATATAATAATTCACTCGTATAATTTCAAAGAAAGTACATCGGAATAATGATTAGAATGTCGAGGTTGATCCGACAAAGGACCGCAAAAGGTTAAGGTCGCGCTAAAATTACCCACCGCAAATGTCTTAAGTCACAGGTATGCAAAACTGAGAATACAGGGCGTTTCACTTACCTCTGAATCAGTACTATTGTCGCACTCTTTTTGTTGGATCTTTGCGTATACATATCTGCATTATACGTAGACTATAATATATTATATAATATATTATAAAAAATCTAGGTGAGTATTGAGAAACATTCGTATTTAATTGAAATGTTGGATAATTAACAATAATTGTCATGTTAGTCCGCCTGTTTCAGCCAGTGCACCCATTTACTTCTAATATGGTAATCCTTTTATTTAAAAATCTGAAATAATTTATGACAATAGTGTCTAGCAAGTACTTTCAAGGAAACTTATAACCATCACTCTAAAATAATTAATTATAGAGGAAAATAAAAATACAGTTTTTATTTAAACAAGGTTTTATCTTTCACATTTTCGAGGCTACTTAAATCAAGATAATTTTTTTTGCATTTCAACTTGACCGCTTTTTTTTCTAATCACTCCATACCTGTAGCGTAAACCAGGTAGCAATGATTGAAACACATCACCATGTGCAACTAGCATTAAAGATCGACACGATTGCATTTTAATGCCGTACATAGATAAAACATCAAAAGCGCCACAAATACAAGGCTACAAGTAGTTGAAGCAACTTCTTTTGCGTAGTAGAGTAGAATATTGCGAAACAGACAAGTTTGTTTTGTAAAGGTGCATATTTGCAAAACTAACATGGTAGCACTTTTCATCGCCATAAGTTCCTTTTGCCACTTCGTATAATTATAAAATTCCATAAAATTTGTAAAATTAATCAGAACTTTTTAATTAATGCATGCATGTAACGTATAAAGTAAGGTTGCCTAAATCACCGTACTTTTACAGAAATTAAGAATCATATCTTTATATTCTTTACGTCATAATAAACGGCAATATTTCGAAGCATTAACCTCAAAAGTCTAAATAAAAATATATTTTTTAAACATCACAACTACACTCTGAATATGTAAACTAATTTAATAAAAAAAACAGACAGCGGTACGTGTGAAGTTCTAGACAGAGTGGTGCGATTTTGGAAACCTTACCCTACCTGATACTGATAGTAATGATTGAAGGATAAATACATCATCCTGTGTAACTAACATTATAAAGATCATGATTGCATTGAAATGCCGTACATAGAAGAAGCATCAAAAGTGCCACAAATACAAGGCTGGAAGAAGTTGAAGTAACTTCTTTCGCTTACTCGGTGTTTCTTCGAATACTGATAATCCGACAGCACATGTCAAACGTCTAACAATAATGTCGAGTAGTTCAGATGTTTACTCAAGGCGGACATGTGTTCTCATTGCCTGTGCAGATGCAGTTCGGGAGTGCGCGTATCGCGCGAGTCGACGCCGGCTGTCGACGACCTTCGGTCCGCTTGGCGAGCTCGTTGCGTAATTAAGCCAACGGCGCACCGCTTAATAAACACGCGAGTGATGAGAGCGACGCAATCGGCGACCTAACACTCGAAATAGAAGTCTCGCACTCCGCCGCGAGAGAGCTTCGACCTCGATACAATTACGATATCTCGATGCCTTCCGTCATCAGCGTGTCTGGCCGATGCCCTTTTTTCTTAATCAGTTTTTTAATATTATGTTTAGTGTAGAAGTTAGAAAATGTCTGTTATTTTATATACTCTGGATGAAAAAAGTATTTGCATACATCCTCCTTTTCTTGTAGTCAGTTTTGATAGAAAAACGTTCCTGTTTTGAAAAAAAAAAACTAATTAAAGAAGGTTTCTTGTTTATGGGAAATAAATGTTTTCTCCGCAAATTATAATATTGCAAACAAACGTATGCCACAATCAACTCCCGAATTATGAACCTCCTTCAAATTAAATTTGGAAATTACAGTTTTTGATAAGGGAAGATTGCCAGAATCGCACTATCTCTCAAATCACATTTTTCTATTTGATGATGCCAGACTAGTACGCTTTTGGCAATCATCCCCTATTTAGATGTTTTTAGAATTTGTTCTGTATATATGTTAATTCTGTTTAGATTAGAGACAAAAATACTACTTTATTTGTTATGTTAACAACAGTGCACGGTAGACCTGATTGATGTCTTGTACAAGACAGGGTTAAGAAACAAAATTTTCGAATAGAATCAAATTTAAATATCATTATTTCCGTCCCGCCCAGTTCATTTCCTTTGCATTCACGCGTTATCTCCGGTGCAAGTGATCTCCTTCGGGTAGCGTCCGAGCCCAGTCAATTAAAATGCCATTTATCTTCTGCTCACCATTTATCTACTTCCCCTGTGTCATTTGCGCCTCCGTATTATATTTTCAGTTCAGAGAAACGAAAGAGTCTGGGACACTAAGGTGATTGCAAACTTCTCACACTCGGACGCGTTGCTCCTTCTCTTCGCATCAGTTTCTTGCTCTATCTCATTTTGCCAGTCTCTATTGCTCTATATTACCTTTTCACTCTTATTCTCTGCTGTTTTATTTCATTCAGTTCACTTCAGTACATTTTGTCACCCTCAATCTTTATTCCTCTATCTCACTCTTTCAGTCTCAGTCTCTATTGCTCTATCTTACCAGTTGCTCTATCGTACTTTTCTATTTTTAGTTATGTGTATATGTACAGCGCATCTTATTTTTTCAGCCCCTCTCGCTCTATCTTACTTTGTTACTCTCTGTTTTTCTTGCTCTATTTCACTTTTTCGGTCTCAGTCTTTCCTCCTATATTTTCCCTTTTTACTCCCAGTCTCTCTTGCTCTATCTCATTTTTTCAGGCTCAGCCTTTCCTGCTCTATCATAGTTTTTCAGTGTCAGCGGCCTCTCTTGCTCTATCTCTCCCAGTCTTTCAACCCTTGTTGCTCTATCTTGCTCTTTTACACCAAGGCTGTCTCTCTCACGCAGCAGAGAGGCAGAGACACGTGATCGTTGTCGTCGCCTGGTCGTCTCTGGCGTCGCATCTCATCTCTTGAGCGCGGCCGCGGCCTCGAGAGATGCGATCGCACCTCGAAATAGAGCGTGAAAAAGAACATGACAGACCGAAGAGGATATGTGACACTGCCGATTGTCACCGGCGGCCTCTTCTAGCTTGCAAGCTCGGATGCGACTCGCGAGTCGACGAGCCGTGTCGTGGTTAAAAGCACTGGAGGTTTTTCGGCCACGACTTGAACTCGATTCTAGTCACAGTTGGCCGTAAAATAGGCGAAATCGTCTGGCAAAGTGAATAAGTCTCACATCCAATTTTTGAGTATTCAAATTATTAGTCTCAATTGTTGTGTACTATCTTCAAGTTACATTATTTCAGATGATAGTAAAAACTTTTTTTGTAAAATTGATTTTAACACGATTTACTTACTTTTCTCTGTAGAATTATCATCGCATCACATTGCAATATTTATCATTTGTAAAGGATGTTGCAAAAGTAATTATAAGATTTCGAAAAGAAGAAGAGGTCGAGCTATACACAAATGAAAAATTATTAGTGCAATTTCGATTCAAAGCAATTTTAATTTTAATAGCAAAATGGATTTTCCGATCCACATACAAAAATTGCAGGGTCATTAAAAAATATGATATAACATCTTTGTCTAACTTATACAGAGTAGCAATACTCATATTCGACATTTCTAAATGTCCAAAGTGCAGAAACTCATCGAGAAGTTTCGATGAGAGAAAAGCAGAGACAGTAATTTCTGATATTTAACTTGAGTTAGTTTGCGGATAGTTCGTAGAGTTGGAATGGAAATCGAAGTGGCATGCTATTTGCATAAAGAGGCTGGCAGTCTCCTAATTTCGTGATGGCAGAGGGGCGAAAGCGTGCGAACTGGAGCACCTGGAAGTCTAGCAGCTTGCATCGGGCGACATAGGCGCACCTTTGAAATAGCGGCTCTTGACGAAGCGTGCCGGTGGAGATTCCCCCGTCGACCTTCGCTCGATTTTCTCCGTGCGGCAGCCTTGTGCTGCAGTGTCGTCGAGACAAACCGCGTCTTCGATCGCCCATGGAATCCTTGGTCCGGCGCGTGGCCGCACTCACGTGTCCTCGCACATGCTTTTTCTCACCGTCCACTGCAACTTTGCACTGACGTGCCGTCCACCTTTCACCTTTACGCTACTTTTATAAAACACAATTCAAATTTAGTCGAATTTTCTAGTCATAAATAAGTTAAGAAACATTTAAAGAAATTCGAAGTAATAATTTGCTAAGGAGAAGGAAAATAATACGAGAAAAATTGGTCTCATCGTTCACCTTTCACCTTTCTGCCTTTTTAAAACAGTATTCAAATATAGTCAAATTTTATCATCGTAAATAAGTTAGCAAAAATTTAAAGAAACACGAAATAATAATTTGATAACGAGAAGGCAAATAACATGACGAAGCATGTGTGAGTGTCCTTGCGCATACGTTCTTTCAGTATCCTCTGCAATTTCACGCTGCCAACTGCCTTCAAATGACAGAATTCAATGACAGTCGAACTTTCCAGCCATAAATAAATTAACAAAAAAGGCAAAGAAACTTATAATAATTCGATTATATTCATTGTTACACATGTCAATCTTTTACATTATCATCATTAATACAATATACAGGTGACAGTAATACAAAAAACTATTTTTCGCCTCCGTAATTGAGACTTTTTGCAAGGATTCTAGTTGAAGAAACTAATAACGCGGCGTGAACTAAAGGTTAAGTCTGGTTCACATTATTATATGTATGTGAATCGTGCTTTATATTACTGGCCGTCCTTTGCAGCCACTCATTTCACTTATTTGCTCCGCCGCCTCATTACCGGAGCGCAGCCCATGTATGGTAAGGTAAAGTGGTCCTTCACTTGCCCGAGAATACACAGTCACTCACCCACGCGGTACAAGGGAGACGGTAGCCTGTCATTTTCGAGTATACACTGTTAAGCAGCACTTAAACCTGGATTAGTGGCCTCTTCCACCGTCCCAGCTTCACAGAGTTACGTCATATTCATGTGGGGAAAAACAGGAGAACACGACGTCCTTAAGGGAAATAAGGATAAAACGGAATACTCAAGGTAAAATGTCATAGAATAATACTAATTATTCTGATGACATTTTTCCTTTTAAAATTTCTATTCGTGATGTAAGATTATTGAAAAAAATCCTGTACGCAATTTTCAATCTACCGGGAGAATCTATATTTATTCATTTATATTTATTATGGTTTCAAGTAACTCCACATTCGATGATATTTCGATAACATTAAAACTACTACAGACTAACGTACTTGTACTTTTGTCAGAGAAGTATAAACTTTGGAAAAAGAAAGAGGAAAACGATAAACAAATTTATATGTATAATTAATTATGTATATGTATGTGTATTAGAATAAAAGCCAGGAAAAACCAAAGGAAAATAGTTAGCAAAATTCTTTGAAAAAACAGTACTTGCAACAAAATCCAGTGTTAATGTGGGCAAAACACTAATTTATAGTTAATAAAACTCTGGAATTCTTTTGCCACTATTTGCCATTATACAACTTCAGCATGGAATTTTTCTAATTTCCATATGGAGTCAGAACTAGAATTATATCGCAACCGGTCGTTATTCGAGAACACCTTCAACTAACACAAAACACGTAACGAGAAAATAATTGAGTGGTTATTAAAAGTATGACGTACACACGTGCACTTGAAATTCACTCGCAATGCGGATTCAAGCGTAAGTATTCGTCTTATCGAGAATCCCTTGAATAACAGCGCAAGTAAAAAAGCAATAAGGCGGCCTTTTCTCGATAACAAAATGACTTATTTAACATTTACTCAAACTTATCACTCATTTATGAAACATTTTAATTTGTGATAACTTTGTGATTTTTATTGAAATATGAATAAAAAAAGTATTCGCTTAGCGATTATTTTTAGAGTAGAGTTTTGTTAAAGAAAAATATACTCTTCTCTAACAGGAAATTTATTTTCTTGATAAAGAACGTTTTATTTCAAAGAGAAAATACATTTTTTTTAAGAAAACAGTTTTTTTGTTCACTGTAGATGGTTAAGTCTATGAATCGGTTTTCCTTTTTTACAATTTTTTGTGTAAGATTTTAATGTAGTATAATTAAATTTATAGAGTGGGATCACGCTGACCAATCGAAACATATAGGCAAATTTTGATGATGTTACATTTAAAAACTTTTTAGAAACTTATAGAATTGAAATTTTATACATTATAAGGCGTAATGTGTCAAGAAGATGAAACATACATACATTCTTTCATATTTACGTTTTCTTAATTTTTAGAATATAACTTAGTTTCGCAATTTCATTGAATCAGTATAAAAATATAAATATACATTTAATTTCTAAATAGCATCGATCAGAGACTCTCTTGTTACGTCAGGCGCAGTTACATCGCATGTTTTACGCTCCTCCGGCATTGTTGCGCTTACGTCAATGCGACGCTATTATTAGTACAGCGGCAAAATTACTGCTAACACCTCTTCCGAGGTCGAAGTCAAGGTAGATTGTCGAATGAAACACTCATCTAATAATGCTTGGAGAGAACGTTCCTGCCACTCGTGAGAAGCAATTAATCTCTTGCAGTCTGCCTAGTCTTATATAACAATGTGTGCAATTTATCTTTGAGTAATATGACAGGAAGATTAGAGAGAGAAAATGCTCTCTTTAAATACTCTGCACACAGTGGGTAAAAAAAGTGTTCGCACACTCAGATTTTCTAAAGTAGATTTTCTTAAAGAAGAAAACATGCTGCTTTGAGGGCATTTATTTTCTCTTAAAAATTTGTTCTGAAGAAAATTCGTTTTCTCTCTTAACATTTTTTGCCAAGAAAATTTGTTTTCTTCGCTCAAACATTTTCTTCAAGGAAATTTGTCTTTCTTGACAAAGAAACTTCTTTCTGTATCAAATTTTACTCCAAAAAGGGGTGCCTGCAAATACTTTTTTTTTAATCCAGTGTATATTCCGGAACTTAAAAGATTTGAAATCGTGTAAATATTGAAATTATTCGATTATGATCTTCTTGACAGTGAAAGCCATTTTTCGGGGAAAACTTAAAGCTTTGCAATCAACATATCATGTACACCAGGTATTAGAGATGAAATGTGATATTTATTGTGATACTATCAGATCAATATTTTTAGTGATTCTCAAAAGTATTTAGACACTAAAAAGTTGTTTACAAACTGAGTGCCTTAGTGCTTTTTTCTAATAATAATTGATTTATTGATTTTAACAGTGATTTATGTGTAACATCTTTATGAAACATGAATACGTTATAATAGTATCAATTTAGAAGTAACAGTATTAATTATAGCGATGCATAAATTATTTCAATACATCGTAACAAGATCATTTTGTTTGAATAAAAGTTTAGCAGTAGCGTTTTCAGCAAAACAATTGTGAAACAAACTTGAATAGTACATGTACTATCATTTTGTTTATCTGACATTTATTCTAACGGCATCATAAAATACACAACATGTACAATATCCATGTTTTACTATTAATGTTAAATAAACAAAGCAATACTACCTTTTGGTTAAGATTGATTACTGTACGAATACTTCTACGCCGACTGTATAATAAATACAGATAAATTATCATTGTCTCATCATGCTTTATCAACAACGATAATGATGTTAATATCCACAAATAAAATCGATCGATATAAGTCAGTGCTATTCGCATCAGTTATTGGATAAGTTATAATTTATGTGTAGATTAAATTTTTATACGGCAACTATAATTGTCACCATGCATTATCAGCAATGATAGCAACATTAATACCTGCGATTAAAATCGTTTAGGTCGATCATGGGACAATTTTGCAATGCGAATGTAATTTGCATGAGCATTTGCATAAATATCCACAGTCCACTTGTGGCAGACTGCTAAAGCATTAAAAGAAGCACGTGATTGTAACGGGAGAAGGTGCCAAATTTGTGCCACTTGTTGCAAATAATGCTGAATTATAGTTAAACAAAAGTAGTCGTGTTATTACAAAAAATCAAGAATATTTCTTTTTACTGAACTGTGATTTGTGAGACATTTTTACACAGTTGCGTTGTATGCTAATTATACAAATAAGACTTTTATACAGATAGTTTATAAATGGTCCACCATGCATTATCGAAATATCGATTAAAGTTATTCCAAGTCATTTACATCGACTATTGGGCAATTTATAATTTATACATGCTATTAAATTTGTATAAAGACTAATTTATATTCACAAATAATTTAGTATTGTTTTATTATGGTTTATCAACAACAATAATGATGTTAATATCCGCAATGAAAATCGACCGAAATTAGTCCAGGCCATTTAGGTCAACTCGCTTAATTTTGCAGTCGGAATGTAATTGACACAATCATTTGCCCAAACATCCGCAGAAATAAGAGAAATTAGGAATACCAGTTTTTCATACATAAATGTATGAATAGTTGAGATTATAGTTAAGCAAAAATAACAGCGTTACTACAAAAAACTAATAATGATTCTTTTTATTTAACTGTGATTTTCGAGACATTTTATTTTCATTCAGTCTAGGCAGTTACGTTCTATGTTAATTATTCAGATTAGATTTTTATACAGATAACTTTATATTTATACAGATAATTTAAACTAATGATAATTTAAACAAGAGTTAAATCGATCGAAGGTAGTTCAGTCCAGACGATTTAGGTCGACCATCGGACAATTTTGCAATGCGAATGTAGTTCGCGCAAACATTTGCACAAACATCCGCAGTCTACTTACGGGAGACGGCTAAAGCATTAAAGAAAGCACGTGAGCGCGCCGGACGTGGTTATAGCGTGACAGGCTACCGACTTGAACGCGATATCATTGCACTTTGGCTCCGGCTAGACGTCGGCGTCGGCGGCGGCGTCCTCGATCGAGCGTGCGGGACGCGACCCTCGTCGCCCGCAAGCCCGAAGGACGACGCCCGCCGCCGACCTTGCGCAACACTGACACACCATATTCACCCGGCGCTCCAGAAACATTTCATGCTCCAGTTGATTGACACTTCGCTTCGACGTTCGCTTACTTACAATCATGATTCACACTTCTTTTATGTTTTGTTATCACGTGCTCTTTTGACGAGTATCAATAACCAATAAAAAAAACTGTTGACATATCCAGTATTTATAGAATAATTTTTTTTAAAAGAGATAATCTTTCGTCCGAGACAGAATTGATTTTTTTGTAAAAAAACATGTTCTTTCGAAGAAAATGTGTTTCTATTTAGGGGACATTTTTTCCAAAAATGCTGGGGCGCGAGTACATTTTTTTTCCACTGTATATGTATGAATTGTGATTACATTTTATAAATGATATTATGCTAGTTATTTTTTAAAAATTCTAGTGTTTTCACACATTGTTTCTTATGTTTAAAAAGAGATTCAAATTTGGATAATTAACGTGAATCAACAATGTTGACGATCTTAACGAGATGTTCGTCTTCACTTGGCAGTTATTGCTAGCAACATTTTATCATCAGTAGAACATGAGTAATGGGCGACTTAATGTCAAGTCTTATTGCACTGGGTTGATTAATCAATTGGTTGGGTGACTCGGCTCCAATGGCACCGCGACTATAAAGTGTCACTGTAATTATTGTGGCGGTATAATTAGCTATGCGAATCACCAAGAGTTTCCAATGTGTTAAAGAATGTGTCTTAAAGAATAAACAATATGTCTTTATAGATGTACTTGACATTAGAACTATTAACACTTGTAATTTCTGGTTTAAAATTTGTTTAGGCTCATTACTTGCTCATGAAGCATTTTAATGCTTGAAATTTTATTCTGATTTTAATTGATATATTTCTCGAAATTAGAAGCTTTCCCTTTTTATTTTGGGTAAGATTTTGATGTAGTATAAGCAGATTTATCGGACGAAATCTTGTCGACCAATCAAAGATAAAAGCGAATTTTTATAATAATTACATTCCAAAAGGTTTCTTATAAACTCTTTATTATTTCTTACAAATAATATATACAAAAAATTAAATACAGCATATGGAAGGTGTAATGCTATTAATTGTTTACGAAGACATACATAGATATACATTTTATTAAATTATAAGATGGATGTTACGTATGATTTACTCTTGAAAATATCAATCTTATTCTATAATTTAAGGCTATCTATATAAAAACAAATGGCGTATTTTTTCGAAGTAACATTATGTAAAAAGCATTATCAAAATTTCAGCTACCATGACACATTTTAAGTACATGAAAATCTACCAGACGGATGACTTTTAAAAAACACTTATAGTTGATCATGGTAGCTGATTTGTTGTAAAAGTATTCTACATTGGTTTACAAACTTATAAAAAAAATAAGGACAGATTTCGACCTGACAGGTCTGAGATTCTCCTTGCGAGAGGCCATTGCGTGCGGTATTCTTAAATAACAAAAAAGTAATTCACGTTTATTGTTACTTACGACAATTGTTTTGTCTGTTTCAGGGCTGAGTCTGGAGAACAGCAATATGTCGATGGCTTCAGTGGGTCCGCAAAGTCCCCTTGACATGAAGCCGGACACAGAGAGTCTCATTAATCCAGGGAATTTCAGCCCCTCGGGTCCCAATAGTCCAGGGTGAGTATTACTAGCAAACGGCAATCTGCCAGTAATCATAATAACCAGAGTCTACTAACAGTAATTCGACTCACTATCATCCTGCCATTGAATCAGTTCGACAGACATTCACGGATGGTGTTCTGAGAACAGTCATCCTAACTCGATGGTATACTCGAAACGTAGTCACCCTTGGAAAGCACGAGCAAGTTTCGGTCTTTCTTCCCACCGATAGATTTTCACTCTTCCACTGCCAAATAAAGAAAATTTTTTCTTGATTATCAATCACGATAATATATTGGATAATTTATAATTTGTGCAATGGATTAAATGTTTATGCGTACTAATTTATATACAAGTACAGGTAATTTATAATTGTGTCATTATGCTTTATCAACAATAGTAATGATGTTAGTATTCGCAATTCAAATTAATCAATGTTAATTCAGGCGACTTTGTTTCAACCATCGAACAATCTAGCAATGCGAATGTAATTTGCATAAACATTAGTCTTTCTTCCCACCGACAGATTTTCACACGGTCACTGTCAAACAAAGAAAACTGCTATTTCTGGACGTGGTCGATAATTATTTTTGTTAACTCTTTGACACTGGAAAGTATAGTGGATAAAAATAATGTTTGTACATATTCCTTTCTTTTGGAGTAAATTTTATTATAGTAGAAAGTTTCTCTTTTTGAAAGAAAATCAATTTTTGTGGAAAGAATTTAATTTATATACAATACATCAGATTTGTACGCAGATTAAGTTATACAAACAATTTATAATTGACGATAATCACTGATTTTCATTCTCTGATTTCCCCGAAATTCATCAACTTTTTCACAACTTTTACGCAATTGCACTCTACGCTAGTTAACCCTTTCGCTACGACGGGTGATTACAGTCACCTCTGATAAGACGCCATCTGCGCTCGATTGTAAATATTACATATTTACTTAATATCCTTCTTCTGCTAAAATACATTGTCACCAGCAACGTTATTTAATTACAAAAATAACACTTTTAACACGACGTCCAATTTTAGTAGGAGCGATTAAACTAAGACCATTGTAGCGAAAGGGTTGAAAGCTAGTCACGGGAATTTAAGGATAGGAAGATCGGAGAGATGGAAGCTTGCTCATTCAAGGGTAGTAGTGCTGTAGGTGGAATCTTTGCTATTCTCTTCTTTACATGTAAGATCCTTCCACGCTGGTTGTCACAGCAACCTGCTAAGTACGTCGCCGAGCGGACAGAACAAGACAGTCGCCCCTTACCCGCCGAACCACCCCCTCTCCGGCAGCAAACATCTCTGCTCGATCTGCGGCGACCGTGCCAGTGGGAAACATTATGGCGTCTACAGGTGAGTTCAAGCATTTTTTTATCAATAGTATATAGGGTGAGTTTGCGAAATAATTTTGAACATACACTTGTTGCCATTTGTCGAAATATTTTTAAAATATTAGCTGAAGTGTTGTTGCGAACAATTCAAAATACTTGATGGAGAATTAAAATCAACAAAAGAAATCAAAACGAATTTTAGAAAGATTTTGGTCAATGATAATTGCGACTACGACAGATAATAGGATAAGGTTGCCTAAATCGACCTACTTTTCGCATTAAATCTTAATACATTTTTGTAAACCTTCCAAATCATGCGATTTAGGCAATTATTATCCAAAATCGCTCTGTATGTCGAAATTATAATTTTCACTAAATAGATTAATATTGTCAATCAAAGCATTAACTTCAAAGCTAAAAGAAAAAACGTTTTCATAAAGGAAATCTACTGAAAAACATGTAAAAATAAGTTTGTGCGCCAAATGTTTAGAAACAATTGAAGTATCATTGTCGTACTTTAAATTTGAAGGTAATTAAAATTGTTCAGTTATCACATGAACCTTCTACTTACTGTTAGATTTTGCTAGTCTATTATTCAACTGTAAAGAGGAACGGGATAGTTAGGCTATTTTTCATTGTAGAGTTAAAAAGTAGTAGTTTATTAATAGGGTTTCCAACATATCGTCGTCGTGCGAGCATTCCGTCGAGACTGACAATGAGAGTGAGACGATCGTCCAGTCTAAAAAACCGCCCTTTGTTTCGGAGCACCGAGCTCAGACTCAGTTGCGCTCCCCTATTCTGGGAAGTCGCCCAGACACAACATTGTACATAGGTATACACGTATCCCATGAACGCATGTCTTACCGGAAAACTTTCACCTTACACAATTTATGTTCATATTATAATACGAGAAACTTTAATCAAAGTGACTTGCTTTCGAAAGAACATGTTGTTCAAGAAACAAATATATATTTATTACTGTGTAATTTGGACAACACCAGGCAGGTGCGATTTAACAAACTTACCAACATTGTAGTTTTTTACATTTATTAACCTAGAAACATTAGTGGAATAAAAAATTTAATGTTCAATCTAAATCTAAATGACTATGTGCCTTACATTTTTTGCAATTCAACTACAAAATCTCTCAAAAAATAGTATCAATGTAACGACTTTTCTATAAACATTAATAATAACTCTGTTTTTGCGGCAAATGTTTACCCTGTTCAGAACCAAGATTATTTGCTGTACATGAGAAAGGGAAGATTCGCATTTCGTCATGCCTTCAGCTCATAATATATATACTATATTATATGTATATACTATAAGATGAAGTTTAACAAAACGTGATACTCTCGTCGACAAGCTTCGATGTCATTGGCCGTGACCTGAACATGTATCAAACCGCACGCTACGGAGTAATTAAAATCACGATAACGCGTCTGTCTGTCACTGGTTCCACTGCACGAAATTTACATCAGATCTTACTAAGAATTATCACCAAAATAAATCAAATCAGAATGTAATAAATGTGAAACTAGAATTTTATACCCTCTAAATAAAATTGATAAAATTAAAAGATTAGAATTAATATGAATCGAACTTAGTAGGACAAAAAATATCATTATATTATTAAAATAAATGTATTAATCCGCGACAAGAATGGAAGTTTGAGAAATCGGTTACGTTAGCAACTAACGCTCAAGTTTAACGAAAAGTGTACTTGTCGCAGACAAACCTCGCTGGTATTGGTTGTCGCCTCGCGTCTCCGGCTTCGCGCAGCAAAAACTTATTTGCCAAGATGCTTGCTTATGAATATGAATCACTTGCTTTACGGTGCATGACTTTCTCGGCAGCGTCTGTTAGTTCAAGGTCATCGGACTTCACTTGATAATACTTAGCCCTATTAATGGAAACTAGTGAATAGATTGCAGAATTTTATGCAAGTATCATTCCTGATTAGTCAACCAGTTGTTTCGAGTTAGTTAGTTATAATTCTGGAGAAATTTTTCCCATCCGCCTCTTAATTCTTATGCTATAAAATTAGCAAAAGAAATAAGCCCAATTAAACTAGCATACAATTTGGCCCAATTAAAGTAGCACGTCGTTGGAGTTCAATTGACATTTAATTACGATGTGTCATTGTATGCATTGTATACAATTATTTCGTAAATACGAAATAATTCAATTTTTCATCATTTCGAAATATTTTTATGAATAATCATGTTTTTGTAACTGTTTGTAAAAGCTTCCACGTTCCTACAATTGTTTGTTTAATCTCCTAATTTTCTATAGTAATTATTTACCTCCACTAATCATAAAAGAATTTTGATTCGCGGAACAAGAATGAAGCTGCATAAGATTATCATAACAGCGCCAGAAATTAGATTTGGATTAGAATTCGAAATAGCATTCCCGGGTATTGCAAGGGTCTTTTTTGTTTTAGCAATGACAGTACTGTTGCATTAAGTAAGATAGGCCAGACATAATTGTACCGAAAAGTCTCCGGCGAGCAAACAAGATCAAATTCGAGGCGATAAGGACAATCGCTAAATATAAACGCGATGTCGATTACGTGAATGGTGATAACAACTGCAATTCCGGTGCAGCCGGCGGGGAAAAAATGGATCGAAGTCTGCCTGTGTTGGCACTAACATTAAACGCACAAAATCTTTTTTTCATCACAGGAAAAGAGATTTGCAAGTTTCGAGAAAGCTTGCAAGCACGGTAAAATATTAACTATGCGAATTAACGAGAGCAGTTACATTCGGTTCTTACAGAGAATGCCCATAAATCGTTACACGAAAAGAACTGCACGGCAGCAAAGGAGCTTTTACAACTTTCGAGAAAACATGCAAGCTTGCAAGCACGACAAAGTAGTATTAACTGTAGAAGTTAATTGAAGCAATTAAAATGCATTATTAGAGAAGAAGAAAAAACTTTGCGCGAGAGAAACTGCATGACAGGGAAAGAGCTTTCGCAACTTTTGAGAAAGCATGCAAGCTTGCAAGCGCGGCAAAATATTAACTATGCGAATAACGAGAGCAGTTACATTCGGTTATTACAGAGGAAGAACATAAATTGTTACGGGAAAAAACTGCATGGCAGAAAAAGAGCTTTTACAACTTTCGAGAAAACATGCAAGCTTGCAAGCACGACAAAGTAGTATTAACTGTAGAAGTTAATTGAAGCAATTAAAATGCATTATTAGAGAGGAAGAAAAAACTGCGCGAGAAAGACTGCATGACAGGAAAAGAGCTTTCGTAACTTTTGAGAAAGCATGCAAAGCTTGGCAAAATATTAACAAAAATATTAACTATGCGAGTTCATAGGAAAAGTTGAAATTCATTATTAAAAAAGAAACGACATGCAAGCCTGCAAAAGCGCATACGGGAGGATAAATTTTCCACGGTGTGACGATAACTCTCGCATTTTTTAATTATCGTAACCTTCGACCTATTAACCGTGGAATGAGCAGTGCGGTCAACAGGAAGGGAGTCGAGATGCTTCAGCTAGATTAATCGACAGAGAATGCCAAGCCCGCAAGAAAAGAATAACAAAACCCAGTGTGCGAGCTTTCAAGGTTCTATTACCATAATGTGGGATGCGTTAACGATAATCGATTGGTGAACAATCTTCCAACAGTGCGGCTAAAAATGGCAGCGTATAATACTTGGCATTAACACTAGAATTGCTGAAGATTATACATTTATCTACCAAATGGGTCAAAGAAGATTACTATTCTAAGAAGTAAATCATGTATATTTATAAATAAAATTATGTATATCTTTTATACATGGAATTTCCAGGTATTCTGTAAGAATTGTTAAAGTTTATACAAAAACTTTTGAAATGCAAGTGCCATTAAGATTTACGCAAATTTCAGAAAAAAGTGCCTGAAAAAAGAACCAATTAATACAATTAACTTCTGGTATTTCAATAAAAATCATGAAAGATGACG
Organism: Ectemnius lituratus; assembly: GCA_910593735.2. NCBI lineage: Eukaryota > Metazoa > Arthropoda > Insecta > Hymenoptera > Crabronidae > Ectemnius > Ectemnius lituratus. The sequence goes on from OU343037.1 coordinate 5,659,689, forward strand.
TCATATCTTAAATTGTTTTAGAGACGACTAATAACTATGGGCAAATGTTAAATAAATTATTTTGATAACGTTGGCAGTTCTAATATTGAAGAATTTAACAATAGAAAATTAAAAATCAATCAATGAAACAATCAGACTACTTTTTTGCTTTGCACTGACACAAATGTAAAAAAATAACATCTACTCGCTTTCTTATTTTCTGCATAAATCATCCCAATATTTTATAATAATGGGAACAACTATTTCCGACAATTTAACTTTACACAGAAGTGTATTGAAAATGATACAGCATTCCAATCGTATAAATTAAACAATGATAAAAGGCAATTGGCAGCGTCATTGTCGTTGCTGCCAAACTTATCTGGCGGTGACAGTGAACTCTGAGACGCACGTCGTCAAACCGGCTAATAACTCGACACACGATTATGTGTAATGTGCTCGCGTGACAGTCTTACAAATACTTGATGCTGATTTTTGCATAATTGTGAGCGTGCGTCGAACTGCGCACCATGGATTAATTAAAATAATGATAAAACGTTTGTCGGCTACGCGCTGTAAATTATACACCAATTTTCCCTGATTCTTACCAGAATTATCATTAAATAAATGATCTAATTATAAATTATTACCGTCTGGATTTCTGCTTCAGACTTACTGATTAGTAAGTAGAAGTGGTAAAACTAGTTCCAGATCTTACTAAAATAAACTAGATTTTTAATAATAATAATAAATTATTAACTTAATAAGGTAAGTCAACTCACTAAGATAGAAAATTCTGGAGCGACTTTTCCTAAGCGTTTTTCAGTACTTCTGCCATAGAAAAAGTAGTACAATTTTGCCTGAAAAATCGTTCGCTGACTTCAAACAGCACTACGATAACTCGATGACGACTAAAATTACATAACCTGTAAATAAAATTAATAAGATTAAAGAATTGGAGTTATTAAAAGTTTAAATGGATCGAATGAAAAATATCATTATTAACATTAGTATAAAAAAAGTTGTGCTGTTCATTTCATATATAAAATTGGAGAGCTAGAAAGAATAATGGCCACCGTAAACCGTGTGAAGTGGCATTAATGATCTTATTATAACATGTTCATTATTACGAATATTGAATATACATACACAACAATAAGTATCGAATGAGTTCCGGTCAAAAGTTTTCACTTCGTTCACAGTCTGTATGTTACTTATGTACACTTTACGGTCATTACTCGAATCTAATTATGGATAAAATAGTAAATATGAAGTAATTTATAGATAAATAATAATAAGATATAAAAGCTTGCATTTTCCTACAACTGACCCATTTTGGATCTGATGAACTTTCTCCGTTAATTACTTGCTTCTATTTTTATAAAATGGAATTTTTACCCCTCGATCGAAATATATATAAATTAATTTTTATTAGCTCTAACATTAATAAAATTAGGAATGTCAGAAATATTTTCGATGCTTCGTTTACTGGTGCGCAGCGATTTGAAAGGATGATGCTCGCATTGCAACAAAGAGTACCAAGTAACCTTGGACATGAGGCCGAAACAAGGTTCCCGATGTGTTAGGTGGACTACCCAGCCGTAGTTCCTTAACGCAGAGGGGCCGACTGACTTGCTCGTATATTCTACATACTGGGCACTTCGCTCCACTAGCAGCTAATTAAGCAATCATGCTCATTATCAGGGCTTGCACCAGTCTACACTTGTCCCAACAGTTATACTACTTAGAACTTCTACTCGCTTCCAGCTTTACTTAGAACTTACAAGGAAAGTTTGCCAAATCAAATATTTCCTTTTCAACCAAAATATGCACGGAATAAAGCTTTCGAGTTGAACGATATGTTAGTTTAAAGTAAGGCTTCAAATTTGAGGGAGGAAATCCTCTTGTAGTGAAACAATAGCGTGTAGATAGACATTTTTAATTGAAAAGTTTTGTTTTGGATCAAAGTGTATTTTATTCATTATTATTTATTATTTTATGTTGTGGGAAAACTTCAGAATTATGTTTATACTGATGTTTATAGTAATGCTAATATTCTAATACTAATACTTTACTAGTGCTAATAACTAATTACTAATAAAATATAATAGTAAAACAGAAACACGAGGCAACAAGTCAAATTTCTTCTATTCGAAGTCAGATATTACTGCAAAAAAAACCAGTATATTTCAGTAATGAAAATGTAATTCAATTTTTACTAATTCTCTTACTCAACCTTGTCAATTGCAAGTGACTAATTTACACTATCGTACAAATAAAAAGAGAAAGTTTGTATGTGTGTGTGTCCGAGGTAATCACAGAAACTAGTAAATCGATTTGGATAATTCTTTCGCCATTAGAAAGTACATTTCCTTCGGATGAATATAAGCTAGACTTGATTACGCTTACTCCACAGGGAACCCAACATTTTCTTGCGCACAGAAAACTTGAAATAGTCTCGAGAATCACTAAACGGATTTTAATGCGGTTTTCTCTGCTGCATAGAGTTATGACTCATTCAAATTGCAGGTTATAAAATATTGCAATATCCATTAATTATACGGGATGTTTGAAGAGTGACTTCAAAGTTTCAAAATTAATCCAACTATACATCATTTCAAGATTTTTGTAAGATAAATATAGTTCTAATAATCTATTATTCTTTAAATTAAATTAAGTTGAGTTAACTTATGCAGGATGCTTTAATATTGTTGAAGCGCATCGATTCATCAATAAGAATACATAGTGAACAATTTAAACCGAGAAAATTTTTTATTTCACTTTTTCCACTTAGACATTTCATTAAAACTGATCATTTGACAGGGTTCCACACTAAATCGTCATAGTGTACAAACAATTTGTCCAAAACGATCATTCTTAACTCAAATTCTGCACAAGGACAATGAAGAATTTTAAAAAGAAAACTTTAAACAGGGAAGTTCCTCAAGAAATGTGAAACATCAACAAGAATTTGCCGGGTTGTTCCTCCAGCGAGCCAGCAGACAAAACAAAGTAGCATGAAAAGCTCAACAGGAATGCGACAGATAACAATGTGTTTGTCTCGGTACGCGGAGATTTATTTTTAAAGCGGCGCGTGTACGAAAATATTACGCAATTGAAATGCTTGCTTGATTGCGACACGGAAAGTAATAACAAACATCCTCATACCGGACTGGCGGCGTGAAATTCATCACGTAACGGGATTCCTCGATGATGATGGCGGAAGCCAATCTGAGTTGACGTGTAGTCTGAAAGTGACTGGCCACTAGTAACTTTTCTAGCGATTTGATGACACTGTCGGACATGGTGTAAGAATCGATGATGATGCTCCGTTAGTGTTATTAATAGAAGGTCGGCGATATCAAAATGGTTGAGGTCAGTAATGTGACATAATTGTAAAGCCTGTTCTCAGTTATTATTAATAGAATTAATAGAACATATCGATATTATTATTAATAGAAGGTCAGCAATGTTAAAATATTTAAATCCAATAACTTAATAATATAGCGACATTCCATTATGTTAATAATTATGAGTAAAATGTACTCAAATACTATGAAGACGAAAATAAGATATCGAAATTCTCAATACAAATTTATTATAATAGTAGAATACTTAACACTAAAACTACCGAAAACTAACTTATATGTACTTCTTCCAGAGAAGTGAATATTTTAGAAAAATAAAGAGAAAAATAAACAATCACTTTGACAAATTAATTATTACAAACCAAGTTCATTGCATGACTATAAAGCTCTAAATAAATAAATCATATAACAGCATAACAAGAAACAAACAAAGACACGCACGCATCATGAAATTTCATGAAGTCAAATATAAATAATAAATAATTTTGAATGATCCACGCTTTGAAAATGAGTGATGACCGCGGAATTCCATGTTTTAATACTGCACTTGTGCATAGCTTTTAATGACTGTTTTAATGCTTCAGTAGCGAGTCGCCGCATGGAGACGCGTTTCTTCACACGTGTCTTCTGTCACGGATATTTGTCTTTCGCATAAACTCAGCAGGATCAAACGACTGCTACGGTGGTCCAGAACTCGCATCACGCACTGCTCCTCGCCTTGACGGCGGAGGCGCATTGGTTCGTAAACGCAGCAGTCCATGAACACACGACACACGAACACAGCCAGCTTCCTCTTTCAACTCCTCCGACAGTCATTCCAAGCGGTCACATTGTCAGTCAGCCCACATTCTCTTTGCCTGTGAATGTTGGGAAATACGAAAATTTATTGCGTTCAATATGTATTTCATGGTAGTTTTATTTAATTAATTCAATTTTACATTGCAATTCTTCTGATAGTCATTGTAGACAACACTATCATTGTCCATCCGTCGCAGTTCTTTCTGCCTGTGAATGTTGAGAAATACGAAAATTTCTTGCGTTCAATATGTATTTCATGGTAGTTTTATTTCATTTATTTAATTAATTCAATTTTACATAGCAATTCTTCTGACAGTCATTCCAGACGTCACTATCATTGTCACTGAGTCATTCTTCAGTCCATTAGTAGTTCTGTCTGTAAATGTCGGGGACTATGAAAATTAATAACATTCAATATGCACTTTAAGTGAGTCTCATTTAATTCTTTTAGTTTACGCAATTTGAACAACGCAATTCCTTCGACAGTCATTCTGGTCGGTCTCATTTACAGTCCGTCGCAATTCCATCTGACTGTGAATGTTAGGAAATATGAAAATCTATTACACTCATTATGCATTTCAAATCAGTTTCACTTAATTCATCTAATTCATTCAATTTAAGACTGGAATTACTATAAACTAACGTAGTACTTCTACCAGAGGAAAATTAATTTTGACACAGAAAGATAAAATCGGAAAACTGATTTATAAAATTAACTGTCTTCGTATTACAAAAAGCCAGGGAAAATGTTGGTAAGTTTAGTTTTAATTCAAGAGAAAACGATCAAAAGTTAGCAAATTTTTCCCTATGCAATAATAAATGTTAAAAATGTTATATTACACTAAATATTACATTAATGTATTAAATATTATATTAGCACTCTACATATAATATTGTTGATCCCAATATAGAATTTTTAATAATGCGAAAGATATGCAAAGCCCATATAAGTATTATAAAAAACATACAATATAACCGTATGACATAAATCGAGACTGTCACTTCTGGAGTTCCGTGCGGAATGCGTTACACAATTGGCGAATGCGTTACACCGACGTGTTGACAGGTGCATGAAATTCGTTATCGCCCATCGTTATTGTAATAAGATGTGCTAAATAAGTCGGTAACGCAATGCCTCGCTTCGCTGCATTCTTGCATGCATAAAAGTCTGTCAAACATATCGTGCAACGGAAATTAAACGCAAGCAATCCATAATGTGCACGTTGCGTAAAGCATAACGAAAGCTGCCGGACGCAATGACTAAGTTTGTGTGTTTTTCTGAATCGGCCAACAAGGAAAGTAACGTTAAAATGTGAATTACCAAAGATCAACCTGTACTTATTTTGACTAAATGATCAAAATGACTTGCTTTCGAAAGAATATGTTATTCAAGAAACAAATGTATATTTATCCCGGGGCAATTTGAGCAACACCAGACAGATGCGATTCAGGAAACCTACCACCATTGTAATTTTTAAAATTTATTAACCTAGAAACAGTAGAGGGATAAAAAATGTAATGTTTCAATTTAAATCTAACAGTATTGTAATCATTACCAATTTTCACAAACATGACATTATGTGCCTTACGTTTTCTGCATTTAGATTACACATTTTTTTTTAAAATTAATATTACTTTTTTAAAACATTAATAATAACTCTGGCTTTTGCGGCAAATATTTAAACACAATTGAACCATCACTCCTATATTCTGAAGGTCTAAATTAATTTAATAACAAAATTTTAGATGGGGGGATGCGATTTAGAAACCTTTTGGCAAACTTGCTCTAATTTAATGTCATGACTGATGCTCTCCTTTAGGATTGGTTAAGAAATCGGAATTAGGGCAAAGACATAGGTCAGCTGGAGCAGTGAATCAAAGAAATGAATCGCTGTTGAGACAGCTATGCGGGCAATTCCACTATATCGCAACCACGGCCAAAATGCTCCTGCTTATTTTGATGTTCCACGAAATCCATGAGATTACCGCATCGTATCGTTTCTCTTTGTGTCGCGATGGAAGCAAATTTACGGATAAAACAAAGCCCAGTTATACGCTTTGCCAAGCGATATACTCATATGTATGTGTGTATACATACAGGGTGTCTGATAAATATCGTAAATGAGGATAGCCATCTTCTAGAGAATGGGATGAAGACGAAGATGGCTATTTTCGAAATTCTCATTCGACCTTCCTTTTGCAAAGAATGTAACAGATATTTGGTAACGTTCTTTGCGTAATGTGAATCGATCTTAAAGTTTCTAATACAACATTTAACTATAATCGCATTATTTAATAATAAATAAATGAACAAATGTGGAAGTAAACTATTGCAGTATTGATAGATATGGAATTGTGTGTCATAAAAGTGTCATAAAATATTATTGCGATCTTGTAGAAAATAGAATCCACACAAAGATAGCGTTTTTAAAGTTCCCATCCAAATTCTTTCTGTAATATAAATCGATCTTAACATTTCTGCTGCAACATTCGACAATACTCACATTTTTAAAAATTGAATGAGTGAAGTTTTCTCCTTTAAGAAAGTTTTTATTTCAAGAAATCTGGCTCTGCGAACGCTTGTTTCACCCATCATACAATGGAACATGCGTATGAATGTTCTCACATATGTATTTCGATAATCTCCTATCCCAATATGGTTTAGAGTTGGACATTGTTGACCGTCGGAAACGAGTGGCAAGCTCGCTCGAAATGTAGGAGGACAAGTTTCACTTGTTGTGCGTGTTCATTGGAGAATGTTGGTGATGAAAAAGGGCGTTGTTTTTTGGAGAGACACTCAAAAATACGCGGTTTGGTGCAAGGAGGATAAATCGTTCGGAGAATGTCGCCGGTTTTCCGGCGTCGCGACGCAGCGCGCCAGTTTTTGGAGCCGGTCCAATCTTAAAAACGACGACCCTGGCAGGGCGCCGTGTGTGCGGACGATCCTCTCTGCTCGCCCTGAGTCATCGCTGGTTGATGATCGCGGATGCGACGACAACAGAAAGTCGAAAGGGGTCGATGAATTAGGTCGGATTAGATCGTTCACGCCTCTTCTGATTATGCAGCAAGTAACGATCGCTTCCTCGTGTTAACATAGTTGTGGCGTGGATTCGTTCTTTCGAGAGTTTGTTAAAATTCAGGCTACACATATTTTTGAAAGATTTCATTTTCTATAATTTTTCTTCACTTTATTTCAATATCAGGTCGACAAGTATAAAAATCACAAAATATTCTTGAAAAAGTATGGATTTATTAATCAGTTATTATGATTTTACTTTCTACAGTTTTTCCTGACTATTGCAATATTATGCTGTCGATTACTATAAAAATTAGAGGTAATTCTTCAAAGATTTGTTAAAATTTGTTAAAATTTGGACCACATATGTTTACAAGGGATATCCAAAACTTCATATATTTTAATGGAAATTCTGTGTTCCAAATTTGAAATCATCGTCCTCGAAATTAGCACAATTTGTATAACAATTTGAACGTAAAAATTACATACTAGTAGAATGATATAACATAAACAGTTACAAAAAAATCATAAATATTCTTTGTTTGGCATAAAAGATACAAGCATTTAAAGAACGAAAGTTAGAGTGGTTTCAACATTTTTTTTTTATTTATGCTAGACTTTAGATGTTACTTCTAAATACAAGTAGTATGAAATTTTAAAATATTCTTGGAAAAACAATCCACGCCACAATTAACTCAAGATAGTTATTGCGCTATACAGGTTTTTCAAGAATCGTCTGTAATTTTTACAGTGCTTGACAGTCTAATATTGCAATAAAAATCAGAAAACTTTCAAAAATATAATTTTTAAAAATCTATACTCACAATAAAATATTATTCCAGTAATTTTAACTGGTGTGTAAATTTAGTAATAAATCAATGACATCTAAAAACTGACTGCATGTAAAGTTCCAACAGGAATTCTCTGGAATTATAAATACTGGGATGCAGTTAATTTCTGCCGCAGCAGAGATTACGCATTGCTGCTCTTAAATCGGTGCTACTTTAACCGCAGGATTCTCGAATCGAGGGGGAAACGAACGAGTGCGCGAAAACCGGCGGAAGTGGAAAAGAGGTGACGGCGAAACGTGCCAACAAATCGTTCGGCCGACTCAAATTGTCGCCCCCGCGAAATACGAGCCGCTAAAACACGCGCGCGGCATCCTCTGATTCACTTTCTGCCGTCGGCGAAACGCCAGGCTCGTCTTATCCTGCGCGTACATGAACTTTGTGTTTTCCATCGTCGCACTTTCTTTCAGTTTCTTCACCCGAAATCCACGCATTTTCTGCGTGCGATTGCAACGCTCTGTAATAGATACTCGCTCGTGTGATTTTGAGATGAGCAAGCATTATCATGAGTTTTATGTACACCGGGTAAAAAAAGTATTAGCACAGACAGCATGTTTAGAATAAATTTTCTTACAAAAGAAAACTCTTCCCTTTAAGGAAATTCATTTTTTCTTAAGAAAGATATTTATTTTGTTCAATAAAATGTATTTCTATTTAGAGAGAAGGGTTTTCTTTATTACGATAATTTTTTTGGTCAGACTTTCGAATTACATTAGATTAATTCCTGCTCTAGTATTACACATAAAGGGCAACGCTTTTATTAATAATTCTAACATTAATAATTAATTATGCTTTTATATACACAATTTCGTAACGAAATATAATTGAATATCATCATTGGTAGTCTTCTTTAGCAGAAGTTAGGAAATCGAAATTAGAGCAAAGATATAATTCAGCTGGAGCAGTGAATCAAAGAAATTAATCGTAGTTGAGACATCTCTGCGGACGATTTCTCATCGACAGTCAAGATGACTGACATAATATCTCGTTGTTGATACTAATATTTCAAACACTTCATTTCGTAAAATCTTTCCTAGTTTCTATTGCATTATAGATTTCATAAGTTTATTTTCCATTTTCTTCTTTATAGCAGTGCATAGGTGTCAGTCTTTAGTAGTTCTTTAGTAGTCTCAAACTTGCAATTTTTTTTACTAAGACTAGTGAATGTACCGCCAGGATTTTACAATCAGAACATAAGCGTATTTAATGATAGCTCACTCGATAAGAGCAGAAATATCCTCTTTCTTAATTAATTTCTTTCTTTCTACGTGACTACAAAGAATTTATGCAAATTTTTCACAAATAAATGCAATTTTCTTGGAAAAAGCGAACATTATATAAAAATAACTTAATCCACTGTACTTTCTGCAATATCAACTATTTTTAACTATTTATTGTAAAATTTCAGCTGCGAGGGCTGCAAGGGCTTCTTCAAGAGGACCGTGCGCAAGGACCTGTCGTACGCCTGTCGCGAAGAGAAGTCCTGCATCATCGACAAACGGCAGAGGAACCGATGTCAGTATTGTAGATACCAGAAATGTTTGGCGATGGGTATGAAGAGAGAAGCGGTCCAAGAGGAGAGGCAGCGCACCAGGGAACGGGATCAGAGTGAGGTGGAAAGCACGAGTAGCTTGCACTCCGACATGCCGATCGAGCGTATCCTCGAGGCTGAGAAACAAGTCGAGTGTAAGATGGAGCATCAAGGGAATTATGAGGTAAATATAGTCAGGAATTTCTCCCACTAGCTCTTCATCTCTCCTCGCATTCCACACTACCCTTCGTAGCTTTCTTGTTAGAAGCCAGAAAAAAGCTGCTCTGAAAAATGACAATTCTTAATTTCTTATTTTGTTATGTGGACAATCTGCCGATAGATAGTTTTATATCTAATATGTTTAAACTCTCCATAATTTTTTATTTAAACTTATTCGGGATTGATAAGTTCTACTATGGTCGAATGTGACAATATAAAATTGAAAAGATCACATTCCACACTGCTCTTTGTCTCTTTCTTACTAGAAGCCAGAAAAAAGCTGCTCTGAAAAATGAGAATTCTTAATTTCTTACTTTGTTATCTTGACAATCTGCCGAAAGATAGTTTTTTAAATCGTCAACGATTTCTTAAGGTACCTTTTCATACAAAGCTGAAACCTAGCGTTGACGCAATGCTTTTCTGATGGATTTGAACGATAGCACTTGAACGCTACCGTTGTGAAATTACTATGGTTTGATCAGGAACTTTACATTTTGAATAGCATTAATACGCAGCTTTAAACTTGTTCTACACTTAAAGTCTGACATTTCGATTTTTACTTCATTTTACGCACATGTGTAAAATTTCCCTGCTCAATTTGAGTACCCAAAAGTTTATACGAATATAAAAAGATTCGAATATCTTTAATTGTTTAACTTTTATTCCACAACATTCAACTACAGTCAAAGTTATCGATCATAAATAAGTTGACCAAAATGAAGGCAAATTACAATAATATTGCATACGTGCAAGTTGATTGTTTCCCTTGCTCGTTTGAATTTATTTCATTGCCCTTATTATTAAATTCGTTTCTTAATCCACAAGCTTTTTTTCTGGCTGATAGAATTAAAAGTGAATGAGAAATAATCTACTCACATCGATAATCATAACGCTCATGTGCGCGAAGGCATTCAATTAAACAAAATGGTTTATGACGAAACTCTTGATATGTCTTTCGCGAGCAATGCACGTGGCGGAAGTAGAAATGGATAATAAAAAATGATTGACGATCATGACATCGGCTGATTCATATGGATATTTAAAGAGGTCGGTTATTTAACTCGGAAGTGATTAAGGAAAAATATGATGGATTTAACGCGGTCGAAAGATAAGGTTTAAGACTTGTCTGATACGCATATTGCATTAACATCATGCGGTTGTACTTCGGATCGTCAAATAAATTTCTATTGTATGTATTACTTCACTAGAACTTGCATTCGTTTATCATACATTACGTTAAAACTATTTCAATGTAATATTCATCAGAAAGGCATGCAAGTCAAATCAATTTATTCGTTAGTGAACCGAAGCGAACGTCACGTTTTGATTTAACTCGATTCATAAGATAACATCACTGACTTAAACATTTAATACGATACACGCCACTCGATGGTATCGTCAATCAGTTTCATAGATGGAAAGTTTATATAGTACAGTAAAGTACAATCGATTGGCGGCAATCGCATGAAAGAAATTGCGCCTACCATGACGAAAAACTAGAATTCGATTTACTTTCGGGATCATTAATGTACAATGGGTGAAAAAAGTACTCGCACACCCAGTCTTTTTCTAAAAATTGTCTTATAGAAGAAAACTCTTCTCTCGAAATAGAAATACATTTTCTTGAACAAGAAAGAGTCCTTCTTAAGAAAGAATGTACTTCTTTGTAGAAGACAGTTTTCTTTTTGAAGAAAATATATCCTAAAAATACTGGATACGCTAATACTTCTTTTACCGATTGTAGTTATTTGTAGCATGAAAGTACATAATAAAGTGCGTGCAATATGATTAGCTTCGATGTCTAATTCGCCATTCTACGAATCAACACAGAGCAACCGCAATACTCGATTGAAAGTTTCTCGGCTACGTAAGGCACCGGACATTTTCGTGGAATGGCGTCTCCCTGTTTCCCGATGCGAGCATCCCCAATTAACTGGACAATTCTTGTAATGCACAGAATGCAGTGTCGCACATTCGCAACGCCATGAACAAACAGCTGTTGCAGCTGGTGGCATGGGCGAAGCACATCCCACATTTTACGTCGTTGCCACTGGAGGATCAAGTGGTCTTACTGAGGAGCGGCTGGAACGAGCTCCTGATAGCTTCTTTTTCCCACCGCTCGATCGACGTGAAGGACGGTATTGTATTGGCGACGGGCATCACTGTCCACCGAAATTCAGCGCAGCAGGCTGGCGTCGGCACGATTTTCGACAGAGTCCTCTCGGAACTCGTCTCAAAGATGCGAGAAATGAAAATGGATAGAACAGAACTTGGATGTCTCAGGTGAGTAAATCTGCAGTACTCCTTTGAAGACGCCAACTACCGATATTCTTAGACACCGGCTGCAACCTTCTGTCTCGCAAGCTTTTGTTGCGCGAATGGAAAATCGGGTGTATTGGGAACGTTTTGCATCATTCTTTAAGAATAGTTTTGTCAGAACTCCTAAGTACTCGTGAGACATAATGTTGCAGTTGGTTTGTAATCAGTCCTAGTTTCTTCATTGTTATCTGGATTTAATGGGGGTCCGATTCATAGGCTAATTCGAGTAATTCCGTGTTTTCAGGTCCATAATCCTTTTCAACCCGGACGCACGAGGTCTGAAGTCTGTGCAAGAGGTCAGTCTGCTTCGTGAGAAAATTTACGCGGCTCTGGACGAATACTGTCGTGTTTCCTGGCCGGACGATCCTGGCAGATTCGCCAAGCTACTATTGCGCCTACCTTCTATTCGCTCGATTGGACTGAAATGCCTGGAACATCTGTTCTTCTTCAAGTTAATCGGCGACGTGCCCATCGACGATTTCCTCGTCGACATGCTGGAATCACGGTCTGACCCCTAGGGGCAAACGGTATGTCGTGTTTTGGGACACTCACCGACTTGTGAAAGAGTTTCTGAACGTAATATATGTCAAGAGAACACGTTCGACATCTAACAATCTTCATCCGTACTGACGCCTACGCAAGGTATTCTCACGTCGAGCGAGGTGGAATTACTTACTTTTTTTCTCACCTTTTTATTTATGTTCTTCGTTAGCACTTAGCGACTCCTCTTCACGACATAAGAAGGCGGCCTTGGTCGATTCGTATCGAGAGCATGTCGGAAGGCGCGCCGATGTACTCGCAAAGAGACTGTGATGGTGATAGGGCAGCTTGGACTGCCGCTTTAAAACAATCTCTGCTCGTTTAGTGAGACGATGCCATCACCCGTGCGACCTTCCCAATGTATATGCGATTCCGTGCTGATTCTCTCTGTCTCTCTCTTTTTCTCTCACCACCTCTCTTTCCCTGCTTTCATTCATTTACCTTGTATTGTTTTAGATCTTGTTGAACATCTTTCGTCCTTTCTATACTCTCGCGTTTCTGTCTTAAACTCCGCACGGGTTGCAATTGCACCTACGCCGAACTGTGATTCACAATAACAATTAAAGTTCCTATAGTATGCTTCTACGTTCTCTTCCCTGCTCTTGTCTCCTCCTTATTTCACATCTTCTAGTTTCACAAGTTTCCGTTTTCCCTTGCTGATTTCCAAGGTTCTTCTCCGGCGGGCCTGTGAAGGCATGTGATCGCGTGAGATGACAAGATTATTTGAACGGCGGGTCGACGTAGGTGCAATCGACGCGCGAACAACTCGGATATTTTTACATTCCAACTCTGCCTCGATTCGGATCGTTACTCCGAGGAGCCACGATTGCATATAGATATATACATACTTGCATAAGCCGGCGCATAATTGCACGCGTGCATTCTGATAATTTATTGTTTTGTATTGTAGAGTATAAAAGAGATAAACTTACTAATTCACTATTGATTAACTACATTATTACTATAGGTCCTTTTTATACAGCTTGCGTCTGTAATGAGAAAACTGAATTCGTAACACATTGTCGAGAAGTGGTAAGCGAGACCTTTATTGTCGAGGTATTGATAAATCGCATTTCCCAGACGACTCCGACAAGTTTATTCTCAGCCGGGCAACTTGAATCCTTAACACGTTGAAGCATATAAAAGTGCTTGTAATTCGTTCGCGTTTCGTCGTAGTTAATATCTGTTTTGTATCTCAGACATATGGGAATATGACGGCCGTAGGCGCTTGAAAAGGTTTTTTTTCGAGACCACTCGACGATCACAGTAATCTTTGTTTTCTGTAAGGAAGTTCACTGTGCAGAGAAATGTTGGAACTCTTCATACTTGAATGGAATGATTGTGACATGTATGATTATCTTTTAAACGTAAGAATTAATTGACAAGACAGGATTAAGATCAAACCAGGCTTACCCTTGTTGTTAGCAGCTCACCGAGTTCTGCGTGATCTGAGCTGAAAGACTCATCGGAAGGGTAATTTTACATACGCTCTAAATTCTTTTATTGTATGTATAATAAAAGAGCTGTTTTATTAGCGTTTTAATTAGCTAGCGATTTATGAAATATTCGTTTTAACCGGTATTAAGCGGTAATTGTAAAATGTAAGCGTGTTAGGTTTCCTACTGCAGATTTTGTTTCTTGATTTGCCAAGATAGGATGTATGTCAAGAAGGAATCATTTACGCATAGCGAAAATCGCAGCACATTAGATCAAGTGTATTGAATATTAGTGATTCAACGAGAAACCATGATAATAGGATTTGATAATTTCAATTATTCATTGTCACGATTCAAAATGATTCGGACAAATTTTTTACTTATGTTTTTTGCGCTTGTTCCCTGGTTCTAACTGTTTAACAGATAGACATACACAGACATACCTCCATAGTTTACATTGTTTTTTTTAAACTGCTTCATCATAGCGGTCTTCAGCTCTGATCATCGTGGAATCACTCTATTACACTAGAAATCATAAGGAATGAACATACTTACTTCAATAACGTAAATTATGATAATATTATATATTATTAAACATATTTCTATTTTTGCGTGAATGCCTACGATTGTTAGTTGTTGGTTATTGTTATCTATTTGATGAGAGTTTTTAATGTTATGCATACCAGAAAAAAGAAACAAAATATTAAATTCCCGATTTCTTTTGTAACATTACTGGAGTTACTGTTCATTTCAGACGCCTTCTGTGCTAATTTATAGTTTCTTTAGCATTCTTAAGCGACGACTCCCTCACAATATGTAATGTATTATAAAGAAAATGGCTCGTATGTAGATCCATTTTCGTAATATGGATTCGCATTTGAGGTGAAGTTAGACTTCAGCGACTTTCACGCATCCAACCGGTAATGCGAAATGAAAAGAAACTGTTGTTGTTCTACGCGCGGCAACCTAATTTGTTTTATTACATATTCATTCGCTCTTGTACATCTTGACCGAAATTACCTCTCAACAATCCGCACCTGGGCGGTCTCACCTCTTCGAATTCCTCATGGTAACACAAAAACGAAAGCAAGACCATTAAGATTGGAGGGCGTGAATGCTACCTGTGAATGAAGTTTCATATAAATATATAAATGTTAAAGTGGATATATCTATACATACATATAATATATGGATATACAGACTTGACTCTTTCACAAATAATATGAGAACCTCAGTAGCGGTCAGTAGAACGATAAAGATAATGGCAGAGTGAAGAATGGAAATCGTGTCTCTCACGATGGCAAGTATGGTAAAGGGCTAGTTGTCGGTGGCGCGTAGACTCACGACGCCCATGCTGATCGAGAACTATTTCATAATTAACGAGATGCTTCTTGTACGAAGCGTCATACGGCAATGATATAAGATTGTAATTGATACACACTTAACTGCTTTTGCCATACTTCTTTGAAGTATCATAGAGATGGTACGATGCTCAAATTGTATGTAGTGACCTTTCGCGTAAATAGTAACGATGTCCTAGAGTTAAAGAATGGGGTGCGCTACGAACCTTCTGTACAGTTAATCATAGTAAAGTAAACGAGGAAGATAGTTTACTTTATAT
This sequence comes from Ectemnius lituratus, assembly GCA_910593735.2. Taxonomy (NCBI): domain Eukaryota; kingdom Metazoa; phylum Arthropoda; class Insecta; order Hymenoptera; family Crabronidae; genus Ectemnius; species Ectemnius lituratus. The sequence goes on from OU343037.1 coordinate 5,675,364, forward strand.
TTATTGTATTCTTCACTTTCACTTTGTACTTATAAAAGAAAGCTCCGATCAACTCACTCCTCTGTGCTTGCACTTCTCACTACTTCGAAGTTCTTCGACGCGCCTGATTAACAAGCACCACCCTTTCTCTCATTTTCTGATCACCGTACGATATTCAAAGGAGCCAATCTTTCGCTGAGTGACGGATTGGATACCGCAGTGCGTCTTTCCCACTGACCCTGTAAAGGGGAGAGCGTTCATTCGCAACTACCGGAAATCTTTCACGCACCCGTTCTGCATAGATCAGTACAAATAAGATTAATATCGCTAGTGATTACAAGTAGCTCTTTAGCTTCACGGACATGCGTGAGGTATACCACAGCCCACTTAATAATAAAGAGTAGCAGGTGTCCTACTGAATGTTGTACCTTCGACGAAAATTACGGGAGTAAGCTAAACAAGCCAGACCTCTACGTCTTTCTGAATGTGTAAATGTCGTATAATTTATAATATCTGTAATCCGTAACTAATAACAAGTTGAAATCGACGTGACTGCCATTACGAGTAACTCCTTCGTAATACCGACCCGGCATAAATTGTTTACAATCTTTCCTTGCGTTGGCGTGTTTGCGTAGTTGTGCTGTTCTACCAATTACTCTGCGTTAAGTTTACTGTACAGGAACGATCGCGCAACACTTGTAATTCTAAATCCATACTCGAGTTAGAGAACCTCACCGAACGTCATCTCGTAAACTATAATTGTGGGCGGCTAATATATGACATTCCATTTTGAGGAATAGCGACGACACTTGCGTAACTGGATGGATAAATTGTATGATAGTTAATAAAATCAATTATAGTTTCCCAATTGTTACACACACAAGAGTCGAATAGATTGTATCGTACGGCGATGTTTTCAGGTTGATATTAATTTATCCTACTGGCTTAGTGATCGACGACTCTAAATATATGGTTGTGTTCTGTAGCAACAAAGCAATATGTACACGTGTCTGCCTCTTCGGATACACGTATATACATATGCCTCAATATCCCGAGTCCATGTCATACACACTGACCTTTCTAAGCTAGTTAATACACCTTTGTTTTGTATTGAGCATGTGCGCGTAACTCGTTGTGTGACGTTAACAAAGGCGTCTGTTTCCAGATAAAAACATACACATACACACACACACAGGTTATAAATACACTATTAATAGCTGAATCAGGAGAAGGATAATTAAGATACGCTTTTGTAAATGTAGACATGACACTATCTCGAGTGACGGCATGGTCGATTATGTAAATCTGTAATGTTCGGAGTGTAAGGAACATTGCGCTGGCCCGGTGACTGTTTCATAAAGAGTAAGAGTAATATATTAATACAAAGAGAGCGTAATGATGAGGGTATATAAGTTATATGAATATAGCAGAAATTGCTGGGGAGAGTATGAGAACGGTATGGAGATGTAGAGAGGATGAGAGAAGACGATAATGTGTGTGGCAAAATAATAGGAGAGAGAGAGGTCAAAAGCGAATGAACGGGATGTAGAAGTGTGTTGTAAGAAAATTGCGTATAAGAGTGATACAACAAGAAATGTACTCGTAAATAATATGACTAGTAACAATCCCTGAGCAAAGAAATTTAATGTATGGTCTTGCGCCAAGAGATAAATCGTCTATTGTGACTTATCTAAATATAATATTTTTATGAAGCGAAGTGGGCTTGTTTTCATTTTTCTGTTTAAAGCACATTCGTTCTATTATGATTTTATCCTGGAAACTAGTTCTAAATGTTGCGTTATATTATAAATCCAGTTAATAGAACTTCTACTATGCTGCGATTTAATGCAACACCGACTTTGAGCCGTTGTTCGTTCGACACGTTAATTTCCTATATTAAACTAGAGCGCTTTCATAGCTTTGACGCTAATATTCAAGTGTTACTGCTGAAACCCATCAGAGAAGCATTGGACTGATATACACCAACGCTCGCTTTGTGCTTTGTACAAAGAGACCATAAACTTGGTCCTTGTTGGAGAAGGGATGAATTTTCTCTTAATATCTCCTTACCAGCGACAAAAGTTGCTGTTCGAGTCATTTATCAATGACAATGTGCAACAAAAAAATCATAGCATTTAGTTTTATTAGGTAATAGTGCACTGCATTTTTAATCAGATTGGTAAGATTTCGATCAGTTGCGTTTGAGTAGAGTTTTTCATACATTCCTAAACATACTGATCAAATATTCGGTGGTAAATAATAAAACAGAATTTACGAAAACGTTGTTTATTCGTGATAGCCATGTCAAGGTGTGGTTCAAATAGCATCTTCATTCTCGTTACTTGTATTAACAATAATTGCTGACATCGTGCTTACAGTTTGACATTTCCATCGCTGCCCGCTCTTTCCCCATCTTCCATTTCGCGGATATAAATAAAATTCTTCAGCAACAAGTATATCATAATGAGACTCGGAAAACAGTATTAGAAAAATTGCAGCGCATTAATCTCAAATGCTCTTTAAGAGTGATACGTCGTTCATAGTTTTAGCATAGCCACAGAATATATACAATTCGTTTTAACGGTATTGACAATAGTGTACTGAGTAAAGAAATAAGTTAACGGTTTTACAAAACGAACGTGGAAGCAGATTCATATGGATTTCCTTTTAACTAAATTTCTCAGCTTTTCAGCTTGCTTGCAGTCTTGGTTCCGGTTTATCTGAAACATTGAATTTCATCCAATTAACCTTTGACATTCGTTATAATTCAGTTAGACAGCAACTAATCTTACGAATGAACCAATGTCTGGCTAATATAGACGCTACATGGCTAAAGTCCAGTACAGCGGGAATCTGATCACCATTTTAATCTAACATGCTTGTGCAATGCCAGATACAAGAGAACAGAGTATAAGGCATGAATTCGCATGTATCTTTACTCTACAATTCCTCTGATACTTTAAACCATGCCAAAATCCAGTTAAGTTCAATAAAAAAAAAGAAGACGGAGAAGCGAACTTACAAAATTTTCCCACAATTTGTTGATTATCTAGATTTAATTAGAACTTTTCTTCATCGAGACCATGTTTGAAGAACATCATTACAGGCACAGAGTCTCCGTCGATGTCACGGTATTCCATAATGGCGACGAGGCCATCCACATCCATGGATTCACCAGTGAAGAATTGGAGGTCCTTGAAGCGGGTCAATACATCTTTCATAACTTTGTTCATGTTGGTTTTGAATATGTCTACTTGGTCAGGGGATTTCTCTTCCAATTTAGCTACTAATCTGTAAAAAACCAATCAAATTCAGTATAAATCCGAGCAGACAAAAATGAATTCTTCAACTTAAAAATGACATATGTCGTATTTACTTTTTCATATAATCCTTAAGGTATAGTGTGTAGGCCTTCTTGTCCCCAAAGGCATAGGTTTCCTGAAGTCGATGATTCAATACAATATCGACTCCACTTTCTACTGATTCATCGGTAGCATCATCCATTTCCTCAGCAGATGGGTTGGAGCCAGTTAGTATAATCTCGCCACCCTTACGTGTCACCAGCTGCGTATAACATAGTAATTGATTAATAAATCATTAAATCAAAGAATACATCATTAAACAATAGATTTATGTGAACTTTAACCAACCTTGCCGTATACTTCATAGACTACATCGTCTATCAGCTTCATCTTGTAGGTGTCTGAGAACATCTCATCACCTATGAACAGATGTTAAAAATAGTTGATACACAAACGTGTAAAAATGCATTACTAGCATGCACCAAGGCTATGCATTCAATAGTTTAATGACTTTGACTTTTCTCTTTGTTTGAATCTGCGTAAAATTTATTAAACCACATAAGAATGAAAGTGTAGTTTGTAGTTCTATTTCTTTCTATCAGATTTCCCCATTCCGGTTAAATAGACATGAATCATTGCAGTTAAATGACTCAAGGAGAACATATGGAGAGGTTATAATTCCAAACTAGTAATTTTTCAAATATTTTCGAGCCAGTGCAGAAAGCTAACTGCAAATTAAAAGCATAATTGGATATAAGCGCATATAGAAAACTAAAGACTGGCTTAATAGAGACTTTCTAGTCATAATTCTGGACAAGTTGTTTCTCATGAAAGAAACGTCAGAGTCGATCATCGGCAAAATCCGTTACGAGTATCTTTTGCGATTTTCGCGAAAATCCAAAAAATATTCGTATATTACATATCGTCAGGACATTTTGCTAAAACTTACCGGTGAACATATCCTTGTAGATTCTCATGTTGGAAGATGGAGAAAGATTTGATTACAGCTAAAACTAAACAAGACACAGTCGCCCCGAAAGACCGAACCGGAAAGGAACGGGTCCCGTCGTGTTACTAACTTTGCCCCACTGGTGCCGTCATATATGACATCCGGAAAAGGATCAACCGTAAATTCAAATTTACAGCGCTTTTATGTGTCAATTTAGACCTGGTTTTAATACGAAATCATACGTATTTAAGTATTCTCTATGCCTTCAAAACGATCAACCTAATACAATTTCAATTGTGCAGTTTAATATAAGTAATTTCCTATTATTCATTCATAGTTCAAATAAATTTTGGACCAAACGCTCAGGAGAATTCAGTTAAAGTATCCCAGTGTTTGTATCAGAAGTTTTTATGAGCAAAATTTAAATTAACTTTTATTTACTATATGGATGAAGATATAATAGGATCTTAAAAACTATATATATGCTCTCCCACTAAATTATTCAAGCTTCCAAATTCTATGAATTTGTCAATTCCAATTCGGAATTATTTAAATATATGTACCGTTACATCTGCGGCTTGAAAATTTGGACACGTTCGAACATCAAACTAGTGTTTTCTTCAAAAATGTTCATTATGATTATACATATTTAATGATTATGCTGATTTAAAAAGTGAAAATCAGATTCAAATTCGAAAATATTAAATTTATTGCTTCCAACTACTTGATTTTTAATCATTTCTCACAGTATTGTTTATATCTCGTATTTTATAGATTGCCTACACCCCAAATTAAACAGTAACTTGACTTCGCCGTAGATAGGACTGCTTCCGGTTTCGTCATGAAATAGGCAAACGAGGCAAACTTTGGGCACGTGTACGCGTCGTTCACGCTTTCGCCGGATAGAGAGATTTTCTAGTAGACGAACCACGCTTTTGCACCTTCATTAAAGTCGCTAACTCGCATTTGCAGCTTGCAAGCGCAACAGCCCAATTATGGAGAACGGACAAGAAGAGACGAAGAGCGAAAAGGTGACCGAGGAGAAACCAAGCGAGGTTAAGGTCGAGAAAGCGTGCGAGGTTAAGACTGAGAAACCGGCAGCCGAGGAGAAGCCTCAAACAGAAGAAACAAATGCAGAAACAAAGGTCGAAGCGACTGAAGAGGCGGCTGCAAAAGTCGAGAAACCATCCGATGAGCCCGAAGCGTCGGAGGAGCTCCTGGAGAAAATCAAAAAACAAGTCGAGGTATTGTTGATGATAATTCTTTCGAAATGACATTCACACTTATCGCATTTGTCTCCATGTGCTTTTGGCGGTATCCGCTTGTGCGTTGTTCATTTGTACAAGTGGCGACTGTTATACGCTGCAGAGATCGTTTTATACCTTATTGCGCATATGTCCCTGATATTCTATTATTTCGATTATTCTTATATATTTGACACTCTATTATTGGGAATTATCTATACTAATTTGTACATGTATTTATAATTTATATTTATAGTAGTCTATTCTATATTAATATATAAGCACATGTTTCTTGGATATAAGATGTAATTTCTGAAGCTACTGAACACTTTTAGGGAATTCGTTCATTGTTCAAAAGCTTATTTCTTCTTTAATAAGATAGCATGTAACATTGCTTTGTTACAACAGAAGGGGCACAAATAGTAAGCAAGATTGGATGATGCGATGTATCTATTTCGCTGTTTTTTTCACTACCAATTGAGATAAACATAATTTGGTACAGCAACTTTAAATTGTTGGTTAAACCATTAACTATGACAATGTTATAACCACTTAGACTATCGATAACATGCGCATATATTTTGTACTTGTATTTAACTTGAAGTACTTTGTATTACAGTTCTACTTCGGCGACATCAACATGCAGAGAGATAAGTTCCTCATAGAACAAACAAAGTTGGACGCAGGATGGATTCCAATGCATGTTATGTTGAACTTCAAAATGCTTGCATCGATGAGTAAAAGCAGTGAAGTCATTCTAAAGGCTCTGGAGAAGAGCGAGCTCATTGAAATATCAGAAGATAGGAGAAAAATCCGTCGTTCGTTGGAACATCCATTGCCCGTTTACAATGAAGAGTACAGAAAAGCTCAAGAAGCCAGAACAGTTTACCTGAAGGGCTTCCCATTGCAGGAGACAAATATTGAAAAGCTCAAAGAGTTCTTCAGTAGTTTTGAGTCCTTTGAAAACATAATTGTACGTATTTCGTATAATTGCATGTATAAATGTTATAATATGGTGGAAAATTTGGGACAATGTATTTAAGTTTTCAGACTATGTTCTTGTTTCATAGATGAGAAAGTATTTGGACAAAGAGAAGAAACTGCAGTTCAAAGGATCGATTTTCGTGCAATTTAAGACACTGGAGGATGCTAAGGGTTTTATGGCCAGAGACCCGATCAAATACGGCGAGATTGAATTAATCAGGAAGTGGTCGTAAGTTATCTTGACTATGCTTTGCGCACTAATTATTGGAAGTATATCTCAATCTTTCATGATATAATACCTTAGGGTGGAATATGCGGAGGAAAAGTCAAAGGAAAAGGAGGAGAGGAGGCAAAAGAGAACGGATCAAAAGGGAAAGAAAAATGAAGATGTAAGTTAAAGCTACACTCGGTAGAGATTCTTTGATTATTGACTTGCCAGTAATCTTCAAACTGTTTGTGTCTTCAACATATTACAAATCATAATTTTCCAACTATAATAGGGAAAAGAAGGAGGTGAAGGTGACGCAGAAGATGCAACAGCCGAGAAAGACAGTGGTCTGCCTAAAGGTTCAGTTATTCACTTCGCTGGGGTCGCCAATACAGTCAAAAGAGAAGACATTAGGGAATGTCTGGTAGAATTGGAGGCATCCATTGTATTCATTGACTTCAAAAAGGGTGATACTGAAGGCTGGGTTCGTCTGCAGGGCGAAAACACGGCTAAACCAATTCTTGACAAGATGAGAGATAACAAAGTAAGCTTTTAAAACAATCCCGTAAACATACCACCCAACACTACTGTCATAGATATGCATTTAATCACCTCGATTTAACATCAAACAGATAACAGTATGTGAAAAAGAAGTCACATGCCGTATCCTGGAAGGAGAAGAAGAGGCGAAGTACCTAGCGAAAGCAAAAGAAGAGATTGCCAGTAACAGACAAAAACTGGCAAGGGCGAAGCGTGGAAACCGAAGAAGTATGTTGTTAAACAATCCATTAATAGCAGCTTACGTACCTTTTTTTTTCTATCATAATGATGACTTGCCATGCTAATACTGAGAGATCACTCGATCTCTATTGATCATTTGGATCTCGCTGAGTTGAATACTTGCAGCACTGAATATCTTTCTATCTTTTGCTATTGTGTGTTTGTTAGGGACAAATTACTCAATTTCAATATTTGTTTCAGACCGTGGTGGACATCGAGGCCGAAAAAGGCCTAACCACCCCACAAGAGATGATGTTCCTGCTGCTAAGAAGGTAGCTGCCGAATAAGGTGGCAACGATCGTGTATCACTACATTTAAACGGGCTCTATACTTATCGAGTCTATTATGTATATTGTGCATATTCTTATTACACTGACCTATATATGTATAGAGTATACAAAGACTAGTATCATGCAGAACTCCTACAACAAAGTAAAATTCTACTTTAAGTATATATTGTTTGTTATACTGCAACAGTGAGTTATTTAACATTAAAGAAAATACACTGCTGTTTATATTTGTACAACTGGTTTCTGAATTTCATCACCCTCATCTACTAGCGTCGACCATTGGTAGAATGGACGAGTGTAAATAGAAACTTTCCAATACTACTATCATATGTGAGAAGTAAGATTTTTTTTAAAAGGATACAGGTACGATATTAGAAAGATTGGGATTCTTGGCGTGTTCAAATTTTTGGTATATTGAACTAGAAAGTACAAAAATTGTTCCATGTCTGTCTTACACTATACATATCTATAAAACTATCCTAATCTACACATGTATTAATCTTAGCATACGCCACCTGTACAGTAACAATATAACTAAATGAAACAAATAATTAACATTATGACTCATCAACATTACTCGTCTGTCTCGAAATCTTCATCGTAACCAGATGTTAACACTCGATATTCTAAATCCCTGATAATATTAGTGATTTCTCTTTTGGCATCCCACTGCAGTAGCGGCGGAAGATCTCTTATCGCTTCCTCAATGTGAGCTATGAAATAATCGATATCGTCTTTCTCTCTCCTCGACCTTAGCCTTTGGAGCTTGTATACAAAATAGTCTCTAATTGCTTCCGAACAACAGCACGAACATCGCTTTCGCTTTCGGGAATTTCTGTTCCTAGTAATTGCGACGTCTTCACCCGATGATTCCTCGGAGCTGTGCGATTCTGAAACGCTTGGCTCTGCATTTACTTGCTCTTGTACGATTTCTCGGGCGATTGGCTGGGGATTTAGTAGTTCGTTTGGTACGATTTCTGAGATTTCCGGGGCGGATGGTTCTGCGTTCACTTCCTCTGGTATCATTTCTGAGGTGATTGTCGCTGCTGGTCGTACTTCTAACACGACCATGGAAATTGTTTGTCCGGGTCCAGCGGTGTGGTCTTTCAGGAATTCGAGTTCCTTCTCAAATCGCGCCCAGTTATTGTTAAGGATGTGAGTCCACCGGTTCTGGCATTCATCAGCTGAAAAAGATGACAATCTTGAATTATTTATGGAATATAGATTTATAGATATACACGGTGAATTGTCACGCGGACATCGATTTGAACTATTTTAAATCAGTAAGTTGTTGATTCAATAATCCAACAAACGTTTCAAATATCGGTGAAGCCGGATATGAAAATAGTAATATGATTTGGAATATTTCGTGGATAATGTAAAAATTATAGAATGCTGAATATCTGGTCGATATAGTAGAATCACTGTTATCTACATCACTGAAGCGTTAAAGAATACTAATAATAACCACTATATAAAATTATGAATAATTAAATAAAGACGGAAAACTTCGTGAAATCACCAAAACTTAAAGGGGTTATATCTTTGACAAAATGACGCGAATCTGATCTCTAGGGTAAAACGACGACCACTATATTGCTGAATCTTTGAACGATGCACTCCTTCGCGAAAATTTCCGGTCGTAGAGATACACTTGGGGTAACTCACACACATCAAAGACACTCTCTTTTGGGGTAAAAACTAATTTTCTTATAAATTTCAGCATATTTAAAGCTTTAAAATTTCCGAAATATTTTTAGGCAGACAGAGGTTAACAACTATCAATTATACAAAAGGGTATAACTATATAAATAGTAATCGCTCGATATCAAATGATTGTTAAATTATACACAAAACTCACCGGTAACACCCATTTTCCCGCCAATTTCCTTCCATATATTCTGCCTGAGAAGATCATCCGCGTAGTGTTCGTGTTGTATATCGTACAACTGAGGATATTGTTGTACAAAAAGTATAAGTTTCTGGTCCTCCATCGTCACTTTTTCTTCACGCACTATTCTTTCTCGAGTTCAACACTTCCGATCACGAGCACACTTTTCCGACGATCTGACACCTTCAAATGTTCGAGCGAAAATGAGTGTTGGCTTCCTTCGATGCCAACGTTGTCCCAAGGGTCTCCCTGCATTTTGAAGAAATTGCATACAATTTAAAACACGTGCAGCAGGCGACGGTTCTATCGGCGCCACCCTCGGCCCTCTTTCATGGGCGAGGTTGTATTTACCTGCAGGTAAGTACTTACCTGCTCCGGCAGGTAAAGGAATACGGAGTTCTTAGAAAGACTTTAGAAATTTGCGCTGTACCCATTAAAAGAATGAGATAATTATACATGAAAATGCAGTACTTTAAGTATAAACTTCATAGAGATCAAATCGAGAAAAGTCATTACGATGTCATGTGTTGATAATTTACCACACAACCAATGAAGTTCTTGATATCTTTTTTCTACATTCATAATTATCTCCATCGAACTGATGAAATATGCAAACTTCATATACACCAAATTCTGAAGAGTTATTGTGTGTCATATGATGACAGTTGAGCGTATAATCCAATTAGCTTGAAAAGTTACGGATTATAATCACTTGATACCATTTGGTTACAATTATAATTATCTTCCCGTGCTAATGTACGTTTTCAATATTTATACACGAAACTACAGTACTTCAAGTATAAGTTCTATATGCATCAACCATATGCATCAAGTCAAGAAGAGTTATGGCAAAATGTCATGCAATTGGTCATAAAACGTAGTCGGCTCAAAAAATTACAAATATGCACCGACACAAAAGGAATATATGAGGCGAGAGAACATAATCGAAAACTCGAAAAGTGGAGTGGCTGCAGAGAAATTTCTTGGAACACACCCGGGGCGATTGGCGAGTATATATGTACAGTGGACAAAAAAAGTACTCGCACATCCCGTGTTTTTAGACAAAATGTTATCAAGGGAGACAATCTTTTTCTAAACAGAAATACATTTTCTTGAATGAGAAAGTATTGTTCTTAATAAAAACTAAATTTCCTCATTCCAGAAATACTGGATATTCCAATATTTTTATTAGCCACTGTATATATGCGAGAGCATGAGAACACTGGAATGAGGATGTCACACTATACATACATATTTTGCATGCTTTATTCTTTTGTCAGTGGCACAAGATGCAAGAATTACGTTATTTTTTAAAAGAAGCGACGACTAGATAGGTGCATCATTCAGGATAACTTCTCCCTAACACCGTTTTTATCAGAAAGTTTTGAAATCCGAAGCGCAACCTAAATAATAGCGACCCGCATAAATATTCGAACAACCGTATGTTTCACGTTTTTATCCGGAACTCATAAAAGAGCTTGCTTTTAATTCTCTATTTTATTGCGTGTAATAGCGTATAAATAGTGCAAACAATGTGCATTAAATAATAGTATCTTTTATTGCACAAGTACAATATTGCCTGCCTAAAGACACGATTTTCTCCGTGTTGCAACATGTTTGTTAAACTCAATTACTGTAATTTCTTCTGTAAATGTGTTGTAGACCAACATTAAATAAAAGCAGTCACATTTTGCATAAAATTACAATAGTCCGAAAAAACAGCGAATGACAGCGATTGTAAAAAGATCTCGAAGTTCTTCAGTATTAATCGAGCATTATACAATATAGTGTAGGAAGCAAGAAGACACCTGTTAGTAGAAATAAGACGACATTCGTACTATGTAATTGTAGGATGTGCGTGAGTGAGTGAGTGAATAGACAGTGGCGACAACGTTGCTTAGTGACTATTGGCCGATTCTTCGAATCGCTACCAAGCGTGATAGGGTTACGAGATACGAGACAAAGGGGCGCAATGAGACTGGAGCAACGGGAGAATATCAAGAATAAGGTGAAAGATGAAAGATGAAACGATTGTAAGGGCTGCCGCACACAACAGACTATCGCGACCGACTATTTTGTCGTTTGGATTATTCACAATGTATTTTTATGATAACTCGAAAATCAGAATCCATGGTGAACAATGTAACCGATAAAAAGATCGGCCACTGAGACTCTGTCGTGTGCGGCACGTTTAAAAGTCAGTTAAAGTTCAAACGAATAAAGTTATATACGAATAATGCCCAAACCTAGAATAGCAATACTGACTATTTTCGGCTGCTTCAGCTTAGGTAGGCAAATATGCCGTTGTGGTCATCAACAGCCGGTGCGATTGGTGTGCTGCTATTGTTTCGAGTGAAGCCAGGCGTTCAACGGACCGTTTTACTATGCGACAGTTTGATCACTTCGACCAACAACAAGAACCATTGAAGGCTATGAGGATGCACGCACGTGGTGACATGCCGGCTGACATTGTAGTCCGATCGCCCATCGACTTTCGTTTACCTGCACCCTAGCCTTATTGTTAGTCTTCCGGGCACGGGTGACAATAACTTTCCGCGTCACTCGAGACGGTCAGTCACCAGTCAAGCGTAGATCTTTGAGCGACCCAAAATAATCGGTCCATCCTATTGAAGAATTCGCAGGGTAATCCGCTGGTAATCTTTGTGCCCGTCGATAATTAGACTCGCCGGTACTACCAGCGAACCTAATTATCGACGGTCCAGCGTTTATGACTTGCACGTGTCCCGCACCAGGTTAGTAAGTAGCAGGCCTAGGGTCGCATGGTTAGGTTTTAGGTATTCTAATGATTGCATAGTCTCTCGTAGATTACTTGCAAATAAGACAATGAAAAGTCTGTTAGTTATATAATGATCGAACTATAACTATGTAGAAGCATAGTAGTTTGATAAGCGAACCGCAATAATCGCTCGGTCTCAGTGAAGATATGCTGGGAAAATCTGCTGGTAGGTATTGTTAAAGTAAATATGTTGGGACTGGTAAGCCTAATTATAGTATGCGTCGCATTATTTCAGTAAATTGCAGGCGCAAGGTTAATAAGAAGATAAACCAACATACGAGAATAAGAAGTATGCTAATTGTAGGGAAATCTGTGGACTTTACTGTTATTGCAACGCAACAATCAGTACTTTATTAGAAATGGAACCACTTTACAAGGTTCAGAGTTTCTCTCGAAAAAAAACCTTCGCCGATACCGCGTACTCTTCCGACCTACGCCACTCTGCGTTGGAAACTTAATATCGTACTGCACAGGGACTGTGACGTAGTTTTCTTACATTATAATGATGTAACTATCGACTTATTAGTAATTCAGAAAATAAGTAAAATACGAAGAACACGAAAGTCCTTTTCAGAATATTGTAAGACAACTGCATTGGAAATGGCCAATCATCAGTGCATAGCACTTTGATGTACGACCCGTAATAATCGATCCGCCAGAGTGAATAATCGGTAGGATAATCCGTTGGTAGCTTTGTAATAGTAACTAAAATATGCTTAGTACCGACGAGCTTAATTATGGAGGGTTCGGTGTTTATGACTTGCACGTGTTTCGCACCAGGACAGTACGTCAGTAGGTTTTAGGTATTCCAATAAGTGAAGGAAGAGTTTTGGGAATTAATTGACCGAGGGTCTGGCAATATCTTGCTGGGTAGACTTTGCTTGGGTGCTTCGGGCCCCGCAGTACAACGGGTTGATCCGGATCGAGCCTTACCTGGTCGAACCGGATCGGATTCAATCGTACCTTGCCGGACTGAGTCGGGAACCGCTGGACTTGACCGCGCAGGGTCAAACTTGCCTTTCAGCCGTGCTTTGCTTTGCCGGATCGGTCGAGCCGGGTGCTACCAGACCTGGCAGAAGAATTACCAGCTTTCGAAGATTCGACTTCTACTTTCTTGTACTTTTACATTGGTTTCCTCCTTACTTCTCTTACACATCTGCCAATCCAACCTATAATAGCTTTATAGCAGTGCAGTAGCTGGACCGGACCGAGCTGTGCCTGCCGTACCATGGTGTACGACGGTTGATTAAGAAACCGGACTTCACCAAACCTAACCATGTCCTAGCCGAAGCGGTCTGTGTCCCATGAGTCCCTATTGTTCTGCCTCTTATAATCGCCCGCTGAGAAAATTGTTTTGATTCGTTTGGGAAATACTCAGATCGTAACACAATTTCAAACTCTCTAACTGTATTCTCTTCATCTTCTATAGGTTGCCTTGTTGCGCTTTCCGACTATAATGTATATGTTACATTACATGTCTTCTGAGCGTACACTACCTAAGTTGGAAGGAACATTCCGAATCAACGTTTTCAGCGATCCGAGTATAATTATAATGATCATATAATGATCAAGATCATTTTGCAAAATACGAGTTTTTCAAATAGCTATAAGTAACAAATGAAACCGGTTTAATTATTTCAAACTTGATTAGACTCATTTTATATAGCAGCTTATATTCAATACTATGCTGATTCAAAGGGAACTGAATCACCAGCTATACCAGACTAACCGGAATAACACAGGAATACGCACGCATTATGTCGGCTTTAATGACTTTGCCGTGAAGGAAGTCCTTATGCTCCGTATAAGTGTTCGACTCACTCCTGATATTAGTTCGAGGGAAACGGTTCCTCCCTTTATGCTTTCATTTCGAGCACATATTGCCGCTGGTACTTGCGACGTCTTCCGCAAGTATTCCTCGAGTTCTGGATACGCGCGAACCAACCTGTAAACCTGCAAGTTTCCCTATTAACTGCGAAATTTGTAGCTGTTGCGCGCGTGAATTTGGAAGTTCATACTCGCATGAACACGCGAGCGCGAGTACACATATATGTACTCACAGAAGCCGTTCTCCACTGGTATTCCATAATTTCTCATGTAGGGTGTCCCATGGATGTTCCGCTTTCTGGTATTACAGGATAGATGAGTTTCAAAGTCTTTGATCTCGAAATGCTTGGTAATAGAGAAATAGAAGAAGTGCTAAGTCAGGCGGAAGTTGAAGTATAGTTAATCTTTAACCCGTTTTACTTGAAATGTGCTTCAAAATATAGATGATTGACAGGAACGATTTTCGCACATTTTTTTATTCATTTTTAGTACAAGCTGATTGACTTGTCTTTTAATTATTATCACTGATAATTCTTTTTCAATTTTGTTTCTAGTAACTCATTATTTGAAGTGTTTTATTTGAAACGTACTTCAACAAATAGTTGATGAATAATATCAAAATTACACAACTTTCCATACTAGTTATATTGAAAATTGGATTAGAACTTTGCAGAGATGGGATATTTCTGGAGTTTCTGTCGATCAAACTCGACGCAGGAGTACCTGGAAATGAAATTGATGTCGAGTAGCACTCAAAGGAGTTCAAAGGATTAATGACATGTGGGGTTATGTTAGGAAAGGTGCAAGCATAGGATTTCGTGTAAGGAAGTATAAAATAAGGTATAAGATTTCTTATAACGTCGGTGATACTTGAGCTGTAAACCAGCGTCGTCATCGTTCCTTGACTAAGAGCCTGGAGAAAATCTTCATTAATTTATATGGAATGAATATTAAATGTACAAGATGTTTGGACAGGTCATTTATTTATAACATCTAAGAGGTTTTTCACATACCATCCGCAGTCGGTTCAAATAATACTGTTTTCGATTGTGAGACTGGAATAAAAATATGCAGTATGTAAAATAAGTGAAATCTATTTAAACAGTTTCGATTGATGGAGCACATTCCTTTTGGCTTAAGTGTGCTGCCGCAAGTATATGTCACTCTCGCCGAGAATACGTTAGAAACGGTGGTGTAGACTTTTTGGTTTAATTGTCGCTTAATACATGAGAGTACAGACTATGCAGATCATTATCATATAGTTTTAGAACTTTCATAGCGATTTCTGATTATACCTCGAGAGATTCCGCTCTTCCATTCGGAACCCCCGTTAACTACAAGTCGCATAATGTCGACAATATGTACTTAATTGATTATCTGTGCCGATTCGTGCACGAATTTCAGTATCAACGCAAATAGAACGTAGTCCGTACACATTATACCGTGTGTAAAAATGAGAACGCAAGACGCTCGTTTTCGGAAAGGACTATGAAGAGGAGAGTCGCTCTAACAGAGTAGTGAATCAATCTCTAAAACTAGTTCTTTCTCTTCGATACTGGCTACAACAAGAACACTTGGAGACTCTGAATGTCGTGACGAATGTTAAACGAAAGAGTATGCATTACACATTGCAGTCCTCGCTCCCACTAATCTTCCAAATTCTCGATCACCACGAATCGATAGATTCGTGACACATTGTCTCGATCGAGCAGTAAAAACTGCAATGAAATTTACACCGTCATGTCATAATGATTGGAGATTAATTATTCCATTCATTTGTTCACACTCGCTTTCTGAAACATAGCACGCACTCCACTGTAAAAGTATCGACGACTTAAATAATAATAGAGCGGATATATTGATTAAGCAGCGGGAACTGTTCATGATATATCTTGCGCTCGGCTCACCCATTTCTCAAGTGGTACCGATCGTGCCACTTGTCAACTTCGATCATCGACATTGAATACGACAGAATCTCATCGTGTTCGTCGGATCGTTCTCACTGATCACTTGGTGGTACGTATATAAGGAGAGAAACAGTTTTCCTGCCACCAACACTTTGGGAGTCCGCCGAGCTTTAAGGAATCCGAGAGCGCGATTATCCCGGAAAGTCCACGGCGGGAAGAAAAATCGAGAGCGGATGTGAAGCACATCGGGTACTTCCCTGCAGGATTTCAAAACTTCGATTCCGCCGTGTGATGCTCCACGAAAGTCACTCGCTTCGGCTTCCCGGTGCCCTCTGGGGGCAACCCCTAATGCTATACCGATATCTCTTGGATCTGCACTCGTTTCTTAATAGTACTCGTGCCGGAAGTAGTACTGAGGGAGCTGGTGGTCCTAGTAGGGGGTTTCGGGGGTACAGGATCCTTATGAATGGCATTGCCAGAGCCGTGATTAGGTTTCACGTCATTCCTTGATTGTTCGCTCTCACCGTTCGATTGCAGCTGAGGCATCTGATGCGGATCTTGATTGGGGCTTCTGGCAAGGGTGGTGTAGGATGGCGGTGGCTCCTGGTTCGATCTGGGATTGTCCGAAGGCTTCATTGACGACCTAGTCGTCATTGGCAGTGATTCTTGGCCGTTTGGAGTACATTCCATCGCAGCACGCTTTTTATCTCGGTCACGCTGATAATAGATCCCGGCGAATATCAACATATTCAGAACTAGAAGGATGCAACCGACGCCCACTGTGATAGCTAGAGCGGTGGTTGTGCTGTAATAGTGCCGGGAATATCTTTGGTGCTCGACTTCATCCTCCGGTTCGTCTAAGTTTGGAGTAATGTCTTCGGTAATCGATTCGTCTCCTGTCGACGTGCTGCATGCGGTCGTCGAGGATGCACTCGCTCTTGTTGTGCCTGTCAGTGGTAAAGGCGTGTACCATTCGTCTCGCACTGGACCTGCAAACATACGTAATAGATACATAGATGGAGAGACGGCGCCATTGTCAATAGGAAGTTTAGGTGGTTGATATACTACAGGCTAACCAAGAGTCAAATGTTTAGAGTAATATGCTATATTATAATATTTATATAATATTGTAATGTGTATATGCGTTGTAATATTTATGTAATAGGGTGTTCGAAAAATGTTGAAAAATATTATAGAGATCTTGTAGAGAACAAACCGAAGATGATGGTGGCTAAATACTATGTTAGTCAGTAATAATTTAAGTAACGCACCTTGAACACTTGGCAATTTTGTTAAATCAGTTTTATAAAAGAATTGATATTCATTTCAAGATTAGGTCATTTGAACAAAAATATTGTTTAATCGAAACTGGTTATCAATACCAATAACTGTAGATCGTAAACTGTAATATAAATTAAAGAATAATAGGTCATTCCCACTGTTTGTGTTATAAATACCTTCTAACAATGTAGAGTTTGACTAATAAGTATACCAATATTTTATAATCTATAGTGTGATTAAATAATAACTCTTAATATGAAAAAAATGCGATTAAAATCGGTCTATTCGTTTTTAAGTTCATTGCAAACATCAGATCGACAGATAAACAATACTTTTTATATTAGTAGGGATTAACAGTAACTTAAATAAAAAAATAATAGGTGGTTGCAACAATTGTGTAGTTACTCTTGAAACACCTTGTGCAAGTAATAAATATTGTAATATTTTATAGCCTGCAGTTTGCCTGGATGATAACTCTAAACCAAAGAAAAACTAGCAAACAAACAAACAAACCTTGTTCTTTATACTATGTATCAGACGGCATGAATTATTTTCACGAACAAATTTCAACCCAGCATAACTGATTACATAATCTTCTCTGTGCATTAGAAAAATTGCATGAAATTCATAAGAAAGTAGATTTGCACGACAACTACTTTGATCGAAGTTTCCAGTGGACGAGCTTAAATGAATTTAAAATGAGATATAACGTTTACCTGCGTAGTAATTCTCCTCCCTTTCTCGGAAATGATGGTGGCGCATGGAAACGTCTTCTTCTCCGGGTCGATGCAGTTGAGGGATTAAATTCAGCCACACTGCCATCTTGTGCCCACGGTAATGACTCTTCATTTTTGGCTTCGGTGCTGCAGGGAGTTTTTTTTAAATTGAAGAGTAAGTAATATTCGTTTTCTTATTTGTACATTATTAGTTACAATATTTCAAAATCAGCAGGTGGTTGGCGCTGATGCAGCTCTACGTCATTTTGAAGTGGATAAAAAAAATATTCGCACCCTTTTCTTTGAAGTAAAATTTGATACGAAAGAAAGTTTCCTTTTTAGGAACAAATCATTTTTCTTAAAGGAGAATGTTTCCCTTTCAAGAGGGAATAAATGTTTCTAAATGATTTTTCCTTTAATAAAATTTAATAAAATTTACTTCAGAAAATCTGGGTATACAAATATTTTTTTCATCAACTGTACATTGATAGCGACTTATGTGCGCTTCATAATTAGTAGACCTTTATGGTTGGTTTATAATTAACTAGGAATCCTACACGGTTTCACTCGCTTGACATTTCGTGTGCACAATAATTTATCAATAATTTAATTTAATAAATAATGGGTTGTAGTAGTTGGAAACATTCTGGTATAATTAAAAAAGCTAAGACCTAGAAAATTGCGTGAAAATACGGTAGAGCCTAGTTAATTTAAAAACAATTTTTCTCCGTTTTTTCCCAAAAACTAACTAATTTACAATGCCTCCCTTAATTTCGTGATCCTTTTGTTTAAAATATGAAATCAATTGTAAAAATAGTTTGTAGCGAGTACTTTTAAGTAAAAGTGTGACGGCCACTCTGAAATAATAACTTGATAAGACAATAGATAATTGCAAAAATGCAACCATGCATACGCATCCGACTAAAAAGGTGTCATGTTCCGGATAATGGCTGGCGGCCAGAAACACGAAATTGGGTAGGTGCGTCTAAGCTATCGTGTGGTTCATGGTGGTAATGTGGTTCGAAAAGACGGCCGTCTGTTAGCCCGCTGAAAAAAGGCATGCATACCGGGTGTGCGTGGGGACAATGAAACCGCGGATAGATGCAACATTGGAGATTTGTTACGAGATACGTTTTTCAAACAAGTTTGAAAAAGAATCGCAGGCACCTGGTAAATTTCTTTCACTGGATTTGGATTGGTTTAATCAGGCATCGCAAACAAATTAACAAGAGATATTAGTTATCTCAAGCGCATATTAAGAAAGTGTGGCAAAGCAAGAGGAAAGGCAAAAAGAAGCCGCTCGTTTTAATATTATATGATCTCACTGTCTGCCACTCTCTCTTAATAAATAAATTATTTCGTTCAAATACTCTGGACCAAATCCTTTATTTGCAACCCATTGCTATCCGTACTCGTAACAAATCTCGAATGTTGCATTTATCCGCGGTTTCATTGTCCCCACGCACACCCTGTATGCGTGCCTTTTTTCAGCGTGCTGACAGGCAGCTGTCTTTTCGAACCACGTGACCGCCATGAACCACACGATATCTTAGACGCACCTACCCAAATTCGCGTTTCTGCCCACCAGCCATTATCCGGAACATGACACCTTTTTAGTCGGATGCGTACTGTCCACTTAAAAACTAAAAGAGAATCAATACACGTATTGATAATCTCATTTTTTCATGATTGATGGAAACTAGACACACCTATAATTAGATACTGTTTAGTCAAAAACTAAAATGATACAGGAATTGATAATCTTTTTGCTCGAAGCCAGTGAAAAATACACGTACTAATATTTGGATACTGTTCTGTTAAAAACTGAATGAGAAACAATACACGAATTGATAATCTCTTTTTTTTTCATAATTGATGGAAACCAGACGTACCAATAATTAGATACTGCTGAGTCCCAGTCTCGTAAGGCTCCCAGGAGAGATTTCGAAATCGCGTGTTCTCCTTGAGCGTGCCGTAATCCACCGATTCGATTTTGTGGGGTTCATTGGGGTCGCCGGTCTTCGCAAAGTTGGTGAAGAAAGTCAGGACCGCTTCGGCGACACCTTGATCCGTCCGGCTGTAATTGTGTGGAAAGAAAGTTCCGCCAGCGACCAGAGGCAGCCCGAAAATGTACGGAATATCTTCGCCACGAATGCTGCCCAGACGCTGCAACCAATTTCATTACTTGTTACTTATAAGTTTTTATATTAAGTCGTCATTGCTGGCTTTTGGCAATTTTATCTCGTTGCCGATTCTGCGATAAGGTAAAAAGAAAATAAATATAAAAAATGTATAACTTGCACAGTTTTAGTAAAATGTATCAAACAATGTACCAGTTATTGGTCACGTATGACTAAATCATCAATATAATCAATCAATACAATTATGAGTTAATTCCACCGTTCCTGATACAAACAATTACATACATTTATTCTAATAATGATAATATTCTGCATTTAACCAATCTAAATTCTTATTTATTCTAATCCTTAATTTCATTAATTTTTTTACAAGCTAGGTAATATTAGTTTCAATAAATTTAACATGTGCCTGTTTGAAGTCACCGAACAATTTTTCGAGAATTACATACAGGTTTATTCAAAAGTGAGATATAACAAAGCAATTTAAAGGAGGTGAACCACCCTGTATAGTAGTATAGTCTGTTACATTTCTCTGGCGTTGCTCATGGCGCGATAAGTTCAGCGAAGAAGCGGTGAGCCGGATTTGTATTTACTCGAGGATTTACTAGGCAATCGCAAAGCTTATTGGACTAGTTCACGTCGGATAAATTAGTTGCTCTAATCCTGCCAGCATTGTGTATTCCTCTATTATGATACGGCCTGGTTAATATGCGCCGATTGTTACTGAATCATACGCATGGAACATAATGGAGGTTTAATCTTTGTCCCTTGGGGTTTATACAGGGTGATTTCGCAAATGTATTGCCAAGTTTCAGTCTCGTGTTCTATTGCGATAGCACTTCCTCAAAGTAATGTAAAGATACACTTTTGTATAGGATGATGCGTTTGCGGTGGAAATAGTAAATATTTTCATTCGATATTCATTTTGCGAAAGGAATCTATTTTTTCGTATTTATTGATGCGTATTCGTTGTATGATTGTTTGTATGATGATGATTGATACTTTCCACATTTGTAATATTTGTAATATTCTACAATATTGGATTGTTGGTTCCAAGCCAATTGACTCATCCTTTGCAGAGTGATCCACTTAAGGTAATTGTTGTGCATAAGTCAAAAACAATAAATGATCATGTGTTAATCCTTGTATCCAATATAAATAAATGAGTATAAAACAAGATAACTTAAACCGGGCCTTATATTATTATTTATTATATCTTAAATTATTACCGATACAAACAATACTAATATCGAAGAAGAAGATTGAAAAATAATTTGTTAAAGATACGCTTTTAAATCATACGAAAATATAGGGTACTAAAATGATGATAAATCTTCCCACCACCAGCAATAATAATAATATAAAAGGATATAAAAAGGGAGGAATTTGATTTTAGTTTGATATTTAATTCTGGTTTTCAGATATTGCAAAGTGACTGCCAAGTTCACCGTGTGTGTTGTGCACTGAAACCTGTTTTGATTAGAGTTCTCTCGTCGTCAGGATGACAAAAGCTCTGATATAAATTCTTGAGCCAGTGGGGGTGTATAGCAAAATTCTATGGACGAGTTGCCGTTCTCGAGGAACGGTGCTTCTTGCTCCCATAATGGATCGAGTATGTTTTCTCACTCGCTTCGTTGCCCGCGCCTTTTGACACTGACAACTTTATTCCATTATATTCCACGGCGAAATAGGAAGAAACAGCATCGTCGGCGCGCCAAGATAAAGCACTGGGAGCACGTGTCAATATATTACAATCTTGGGGAGTCGGGCGAGGGAATTGCAGCACGAAACCGTCCGGCAACACGAGACTCGAGAGCCGAGGCTAGACATAATTAAATGTTGAAACAAATTTATCGCGTTTATATAACCTCTACCTTCTCTATTCATTCACACGGCTTTTATATTTTCCATCTTTGCTTTATCACGTTAACATTGTTTGAAGAGTTAAACAACACTGGGAAACTGTAAAACTGTCTTCCTATTATAAATATAATGAGGAACTTTTTCTTATTTCGAATTGCTTGTAAAAATAAATATAAAAGATCGCTTTGTAGATTAGCTAAATATTGAAAAATTCTAATTTAAGTGGAAGCATCAAGTATTACTATGACTATGTTGATGAAAATTACGTGGCGTTGGGAAGGAAGGTTGTACATAACCTCTACTTTCCTACTCGAGTGCCTTCTCCATTCATTCGCGCGGTTTTTTATATTTTTCTCCGCCGCGTTATCATTGGCATTATTTAAACAGTTACAAATCAGACGAAAACTGTGAAGTGCTGTTCTCACTGAAGGAACAATGAAGGTTTTTTTGGTTATGTTGCTTGTAACAGTAAATATAGACATTGAAATTGTTAGATTAAAAAAGCACTCCGAAATTAAAATTTAAGAATAGTGACTAAGTTTTTATTATAACTACGATTATAAAAGAATTGAAAATGCCTTTAAAATGTGAGTGTATGTGTTTTGTAATTTTATGTTTTGGAATTAGCCATTAGTCGCCTTCCCTGAAGCATGCCGAACTCCTCCTCCTTCCCCTGCGCCAGTCTAATGGCATTTTCCTGTTTTCACTTACTTCTGCATTTCAGTTTACTTGCCACCCCCCAGTTATGTCAATCATCACGTAAGTCAATTTATCATACTGTCTTCCCCCTAATTCATCTTACTTTTTTCATATTTTTAATTGCATTCGGCTTTAGATTCCACCATATTTATGGGTAAAGTTCGTTAGAGCGACTAACATTGGCAAATTACCTGCTGCAAATCATCGGCATTTGTAAAGTGTAAGTGTAATAGCTATCGATACGCAGTTTGAAACTTGGGATTCAGGCTTGCTCGAGTTAAAGTAATGATCGAAGTTTCCCGGTTGGCGCGAACGTGAGAATCTGTTGAATGGGAAACCGTTCGCTTGGTAGTTACTTCTCGTTTTAATTAAGCTTTGATTTGTATCTGAGCACGCAGCCGCTTGGAAGGAAGCTGTGTTGTAAATCCTGTTAATTCTCAGTTAGTGAAAATCGAATGTAATTAACGATCCTTATTTCTTGGATCGAACTTTGAGTAGTCGCATTCGGAAATCCAAGGCGAGCTTCCTGGTTTCAGTCCTTTTGCGCATTCAATGCCTTTTAGTGCTTTTGTTATTGAACAGTCAAGATTGTCGTGGAATTTAATACTAAACATGCCGGCATTTTATACACTGGTTAAAACAATAATCGCACGTTCTGTATTTTTGGAAATAATGTTTTTAAAGAAAGAAACTCTTCTCTGTAAATAGAAATACATTTTCTTGAACAAAAAAGTGTTCTTCTTAAGGGATAATATACTTCGTAGTTAGAAAAATTGGGAGTTCTCACAATATATTCTCAAAAATTAAACGCGTATACTAAAATATTAACAAAGGTACACTTAACTTACAAAACGTAGGTTATAATAAAAGATCTTGATATTTCTTGTATTTCCTTTGAGGAGATAGTTTTCGTTTTTACGAAAATTTATTCTAAAAGTGCTTGGTGTGCCAATACTTCCTTTTAGACAATATTTATTCCTACTACAGTCCGCTAAATATATAGTTATGAAATAAAGACTATATTTTTCTGATTTTAGTATAGCTAAGTGTCAATTCGACACGTAAACTAATGCACAAAATAATATTTAGATAGCAGTAAATAAAAAGTATATATTTTCATTCTTACTTTTTATAAGAGCGAAAAAAATACATAGCTGAATTGAATTTTAGTTTACATGTAGTGTTAACAACAAGTTATAATAACCAGTATTACCTAAAATTCCACGGTAGCTGGGATTTTAAAGCTTCTGGCGAAGCGAATAAAACCCATAATTTTCGTTGTGTCAGTTCGCTTTACGTGCAGAGCAAATATAAATACTTCCATTTTTTACGATTACGCTACATAGAAATTTGTGCAAATATCCATTATCACGTTCCACCTTGTTGACAGTGCAATGCTTTTACATTTTTCAAACAAATTACAGATTTTCGTTATCTAAATTAAAATGAAAAAGCTGGTTCAATGAAGAAAAAGGATATTTCAATTAGTAAAAATTAATTCATATACAAGGTAAATGTCTGTCCAGTTTGATTTTTACATTTTGCTACAACATTTGTGCTTTACAAGTAAATCAATTTCAAAAAAACATACAAACAAAGTTTGTATGTCTTGTTGACAGTGCAATGCTTTTACCTTTTCCAAACAAATATCAGATATTTGTTATCTACATTGAAATGAAAAATCTAGTCGGATGAGGAAAAAAGACATTTGAATTGGCAAAAACTAATTAATTTACAAGGTAAATATATGCTTAGTTACATTTTTTCGTTCCGTTCCATTTTCCCTGTTTTACGCTTGGCATTGTCTGCTTTTAGGAGCGTTCTACCAACACTGGAAACAGTTCACCGATTTTTACACCAGCCATCGAAGGATACTCTGCGCGTAATGTTCGCGATAAAATGCTGCATGTATTTTTCAGCGAACCAGCATCCACCATAAAAAGTGAGTGGCAATCGTTTTGTAACGCAGAGCGCTGATTCCGCTAGATTCCGTTGCTGAATTCAAAATCGATGGAGAAGCTTGTGCACGATAACTTCCATGTAATGAAATTATCGCGTTAACAAAAATAACTGCCACCGCACTGGATGCTTGTTACATCGTAAGTAAGTTAAAATTGATAAGCTGAAAGTGCAGCTATCAAGCACGCGAGCACTATTTTAAGCTGCACACTTCAACTTTATTCCTCGATAAAGGATCCTTCATATTGTACAGGTCGATGCATTTACCGTAAAATCGATGATATTAATATTATATAGCAATACGATAAAACTGGTTTATTTTGTAAAATTAATAATGAATGTAAATACTTGATGATTCGAAAACAACCACATCACTCTGTACTGTAGAAATTTGTTATTATACATTTATTATTAGTTTACAGATTTGTGCCAGTTAAGTAGCATAGAACTCTTTTGATTATTCTTACACACATTTATTTAAATTGATATCTCTGTCCGGGTCAAATATTGAAATAAATTTTTGACAACAGAAATATATTTGCGGAGAAAACACATTTCATCAAATTTCAGCTGCAATATTGGATCACAACCGCATTTTTTAATAATGAGTAAGTGAACGAAAGTGCACAGCATTCTCATAAAGTATGGAACAGCGATGAAAATAGTTATTTTCAAAATTCTGAACAGATGAATAATTTTGGATTGCAATACTCTTGATTAACAAATTTGACAAACTGGAATTACATTAGACCTTTGGATACAGACAATTTTGAGAAGCGTTTTTCTAAAATTGGCACAAAAATAAGTGAAATCAATTGTTCAACTTAAGAATTGATCCGCACATTTTAAAGCGGATTAATTCTTCTATGGAGCTAACTGGTGTTGATTAGAAAATGAGAGAATCATCAGTGTCGTTTCAGCGACTCACTAAATCAGTCGCTTCATCAGTAAATGACGGTCTGCGGGTAGGGAAAAAATTCAGGAATAGTATGCAGGGTGAGCTGTTGGACTTCGAAGAGCGGAACCGATGGAAAACGGAGAAAACCCAGAAGCCCGGAAATGGGATCGGGAACTTCTTACTTGGTTGATCTAGAAAGTGAGCTCGAACCTACTCGCCCGGCTTCTGCTTCTATTCGGAGGGTTAATAGAATTGAGGCCAAGTCGAGGAGTTTCTCTTTTTTCCCTTCTTTTCACTTTTCCTCGGACTCCGCAGAAGGTACACGTGGATTTAAGAATTCCCTTCGCAGCTCGGAAATCTAGCCGGATATATTTCATTTAATAAAGCTCGAGTTCATTTAGGTTAGGGGACCAACAATCGCGTGACATCCTTTATCCAAAGTGTCAGAAGGCCGTGGGATTCTTATTAATTATATTAATTAACTATTTTCGTAGTTAATTATCTGTACTTGGTAAAAAATGTGTTATAGCTATTTTATTCAAAGAAGGTAATTAATTTATTCTCAGATTGTTATCGAAAAAGTTAATTGGTTTGTTAAAAATCATGATAATACTATTGGGAAGAAGACGGATTTAACGTTGGCAAACCGAATCTATATTTTATATCCTTCACAATTGTATTCTTATCCAAATTGTTATTTACTAAAATAAACAATCTGATGAATTTGTGGTTTTGATGCGACCTTAATCAATAAACTAATGTAAAAACAAAAGAAAATTAACAATACTTTCACAATTGGAAAGTATATTTGTTCCAGTGTTTCTCTCTTGTACAGAATTATCATTTAATGCGACGATAGGCTATAAAATATTGCAGTATTTATCAGTTGTAGAGGTTACTTCAAAAGTAACTCTGGCATTTTGAAAACTGATGGAGGGATAAGCTATGCTATGCGCTATTAAAAAATATTTAGGATAGTGATAGGTGCAACAACCTATCATTCTTTAAATTAAGTTATGCTTAACCTGCATGGGATATATTATGCGGGTGAAAAATATTTTTTCTATAAAGTTATCATTCCGATAAATTATTGAATATAGAATACCGCAACATTTATCACTTATACAGAGTTGTTTAAGAATAATTCCAGCTTTTGAAAAGAAATATAATATGAAGCTACACATTGTTAGAAGAATTTTGTGACAAAGAGGATTGCAACAATCTATTATCCTTCAATCCGTACACGAAATATTATCCGGATAAAGCCGGGTAGCACAGCTACTGTGTACTAAAGCAGCTTCTGCTAAATTAACCATCCATATCGATCCACAATCATATCAACTGAAAATCCATCGAAAATTCCCACCCCGGATTGTGCAGGATTTTATAACAATAGCAATAGCTGACGCGGATTCTCATTGTTCCCGAATCATTATTTCATCATAATCGAATTTCAGTTTCATTCTTCCGACTAGTTTCCAGACGCTCTCACGCGTCTCGGTTATTTCAAGCGCAGGAAGGAAGCATGAATATTCGGAGAGAGCAAGCGGGCAGTCGCGGAAGGAAGAATTTACTTGCGAAATAAATAAATAATTTGCGAGTGCGAGCATAATTATGTCTTAACGAGGTTTGTAATTACTCAAGCGAGCGCCGGGGACCTGGCTGAGCAAGACATGCATAAAACACAGGTTCGGTGGCGCAATTTCAAAGGCGAACCCCGCCTTGGGAGTTAACGCAGTAATTACTTTCGCAGTTATCTACGTGGTGTGAGTTATTTCAAGGCACGCTGCTAAAGTCAGCCGAGGTATTAAAGGTCGCTTGCTTAGGGAACGTATTAGCAAACACAGCTTCCTCTCCCTTCAACCCTGGCTAGCATAGAACGAACCTAACACCTAAGTACATTATTGCTTCCAATCATATCATATTTACATTAGCATTACATTACTTAGAAATTATATCATAGATTTCATAGTTCATATTAATAGTAATAAAATTATTACAAACACAAATACAAAGACCAGATATAAAAGTTATATAAAAAACGAATAATAAATAATACAACTTAATATTAAGCAAATAAATGTACATACTTTTACTTTGCTCAATTATTTCACATATAAAGATACTATGCGTTGAAATACTCTTTTCCATACTTTAAATTGGCGTATTCATCATATTCTAAGTTTCGTAGATACCTGAATATTTTATGCTTCTACTTTCACAGTTGTCTACGTGATGTAAGTTATTTCAAGGCACGCTACTTAAGTCAGCAGAGGTATTAAGGGTCGCTTGCTTAGGCAACGTATTAGCAAACACAGCTTCTCCTCCGTTCATCCTAAGTGGCATAGAAGGAACTTAACGCCCGCATTATTGCCTCTAATTGTATCATATTCGCATTAGCATTATACTATTTACAAGTTATATCATAAATTTAATACGTAGTTAATTCAATACTTTATATTAATAATAATAAAATTATTACGAATACAAATGCAAAACAAATGTACCGAATATAAAAAAAATATTAAATAATACAACTTACTATTAAGCAAATGAATGTATATATTTTTGCATTGTGCAGACACTAAATGTTAGGCAATGTGGTTATGGCAATTTACGACTTTTATGAAACAACCGGTACAAATGCTATTAATAGTAGAGAATGCAGAGAAGTTTAACTGTAGAGTTCTAAATATAAAAATAAAATCCTTCTAAAATTAACTCTTTCAGAATTGAGGCGAGAATAATGGAAATTAATTACCCAGCTAACGAGGTACATTTTGTTGATTATCCGTACATTTTAAAGAGGATTTAATTATGTCCGGGACCTGCCTGCCATCGATTATGATCAGAGCATTGTCTGTGTCCTTTGTGCGATTTAATAAATCAATACTTTCATCAGTAAACCAATAAGCTGGCTTATGGTATTTATGAGACGTATATTTCGGATGACTAAAGAGCTGTTACGTTCCTCGAAAACATGCACAGCATTATTTTGCTGACATATTTGTCAGTAAATGTTGTGTCCAAAGCCCTTTTAGTCACTATTTGTGCATACAAGTTTTGTACTCCAATTTTCCTCTTCTGTATATCAAATTCACCCGGTTCGAAATACATTTTTTTTACAAATTTATTTTCATAAGCTGTTATAATTGAAGTGACACTCGCACTTTATTATTTCGTCCATCATATTCTACAATGATAAACCTATTTTGCTAACGATAAAATTATTTTCTGAATATGTAATAAAGTTAAGTATCCCGCGCAGCAGCAAGAGAATCAATATATGTAAACATATCTTGTATGATAAATAAGCATTTTATGTCATTTTATTCAAGTATTATTGCATACATGTAATACAAATTTCCATCGGATATGTTATTATTGTCAAAGAACTACGAGGGGCTGAATTTGATTTGTAAAAACGTGAATTTGATATGCAAAAGGGTGACATTGCAGTGCAAAACCTGTATCAAGTCACTTCTGCACAACAACGTCCATCAAAGCGCAATTCCACACGCGTGAGGCCAAGGATTTCTTTACAAGAGTCAAAGAAAGTTTGGCGTAGAGCGTTTGGTGGGAAGGCGGCGGGGGAAAGAGGGTGAAAGGGTGAGAGGAAAAATGAGATTTCAGTGGAACGTTGGAGGAGTGTGGGAGTTAAATGCCCGGGGCGCGGCACTGGGAATAAATCACGTGGCAGCGAGCGCTCACACTCAACTGCACGGCATAACCTTCCGAATCGGGCGGAATCGCTTATCCTAGTTACTTAAAGAAATGCTTCCAGGCTATTGTCACGCATTATGGCTCCCAGGGGTTTCTACCGATTTAACGCACACCTCGGGAAATCGGAAACTCATAACGCATTCAGGGAGAAATCATTCCGTAAAGAGGTAAATGACAAATAAGAAAGCGATACTTATCAATAATTCACTTCCACCCTAAACTGGAAAATTATCATTTCTCTTGCTTGTTCGGACTTCTGTATAATAATACATTCACGGCGTAATGCCGACAAATAATAAAGCTTAAAAATATATAAAAAAAACGTTTTTTAGGCTTATAAAATATATGTGCAAGTACAATGATTTAAGATATATTAGAAGTTAATTTCATTAATCGTTTTTTTAGATATCGCGATTTACGGTTCCCATTGCAGATCAGATTATTTTTATCTGAAACTGATGAAAACAAATTTTCTAGAAAGGGGACACTTAAAGCTAGCGCGCAATGAGGGCGATTTTCAAAATTGTAGCCTTTTAAACTTAATTTGAAACTTGAGTTTTATCCTGGAAACTATCAAAACGCAAGGGGTGATATTTTGTCGTTAACTTCAAAAAAGAGTGGGTCATGCATGCAAACCTCCGGAAGTAATTATTTCCCAAATCCGAACTTGATTGCATAACAGGGTGTGCATATTGATTTTTATCTCGGAAACTATCGGAGCGAGAGAGGTGATATTTTGTAGTTTACTTCAGAAAAGTGCGGGTAATACAGATAAATATCGGGAAGTCATTATTTTCTTAAATTCGAACTTGATCACATAACAAGGTCTACATATTGATTTTTATCTTGGAAACTATCATAGCGAGACAGGTGGTATTTTGTAGTTTCCTTCAGAAAAGTGCGGGTGATACAGATAAATCTCGGGAAGTAATTATTTCCTTAAATTCGAACTTGATCACATAACATGGTCTACATATTGATTTTTATCTCGAAAACTATCATAGCGAAAGAGGTGGTATTTTGTAGTTTACTTCAGAAAAGTGCGGGTAATATAGATAAATCTCGGAAAGTCATTATTTTCTTAAATTCAAACTTGATCACATAACGAGGTCTACATATTGATTTTTATCTTGGAAACTATCATAGCGAGAGAGGTGATATTTTGTAGTTTACTTCAGAAAAGAGTGGGTAATACATGCAAATCTTGGGATGGCCTTACCGTGATGTAACCGTTGTCTTTGGCGGTATGGCTGAAGTGGTAGAAGTAAGTTTTGGCGCCTCTTCTCGCATGGTAGAAAGCAATCCTCATGAGTGGTGCGACGGTGTGCCCATCGCTGAGGGCTTCGACCGTTGAGTCCCTGATAGTGACAGGATGGAGGATCGCCTTGTCCCAGTCAGTGTACTCATTCCGCACTGCTGAGAATATCTCATTCAGATGGTAGACGTAAACGTTACGGATGAAAGTGCGCAGGATGCGATTCCGGTGCTCCTCCTCGAAACCGCCCTCGATGTCGTTCTCACTGAAGTCGAGGATCGACTCGGCGGTCGAGACGCCCAGGATTAGCGGCACCTTGATAAACGCGTCGCTTGCTCTCTCCATGTCCAGGCCGGGGTCAGGATTGTTTTGGTCCACTGGCAAACCCGGCCCGATCCGAGGCACGAATCTGCATCAGGAGATGCCAATGTGTTTATTCACTCGCCAAGTGTAAAACTTTGTACACACTTGTCAGTTGTAATGTGTTACATGCAAACAATTAACGTTGGTTTAACATTTGTGCGACTAACAAAGGATATAAATGAAACCGAAGATTTAAAGAATTATCAAATTTGGTGGAATTGTAGAGTAACTCATCCCTCAAAAACGTGAATTTCGTTTGTGGTGTTTCTCTCCATAACGATACGAGCTATTGAACAAAATTTAAATGACAAATAAGATAGTTTTATATCTACTCCAAGATTGCACAGAAATTTTTGTTGGAAAGCAATACTTGATGACTGAATAATAATTCATTTCCGCACCCCCAACCATAAAATTCAGAATTAAAGTTTTTTTTTTAAAGTTATATGATAAGTTGTACCGTGTGGATTTTCACCGTCTGTAAAATTAAAGTTAATCTACCGCAAACATAAAAATGTTACAATTGTGGTAAAAACTTTAATCTTATAGTTTATAGTGGGGGTGAATTATTGATAAATATTGCTTTCTACTAAAATACTTATATGGAGTCTTAGATGGAGTTTCATTTGGCTAAAATCATCTTACTGCCATTTAACCTTTTTTCTCCTATCTTTATGAAGAGAAACGCCACAAAGGACAAAATCAACTGTCTTAAGGGATAATTTCACGTTTTTACACTTTTTTCTTTTTATTTACCTAATGATTTCTCTCGATCACTCACCAATGAGAGATTTCATTCATTTTGTTATTAGAGTTCTCAAATACGTTATTAACTTGTCATTAAAATCAACAAAAGGGACATTGCAAAATTCTTTGCTATTCTAAGCCTCTGGAATCGATGATTCAAATCACTGACACACGAGTATTTAGCAAATGAGCACACCCCTTAAATGGCTCGTTCGGACCTGGTTATAATAATAAATTTACACTCTAATGCCGATAAATCAGCCCTTCGCCCTATTAAACATAGGATCGACCAATAATCCGATAATAATGCCGCGTACATCATTATTAATCCTCGCAGCGCGTAATAGCAATTGCCATCTGATTGGAACTTGCGAGCGATATAACTGGCGCTGAGATAGGAGCATCGTTGGTTTATGCAATCCGAAGAAATCGCTCGTTATTTACTAAGCTTGATTTTCGATTTCTGTGATATCTAATAATCGCCATAGTCAAAACACAATTCTTGGAAGTGTATGTACGCCTTGTTATAAATGTGCTCGTTTTACTGTTTGGTAATTAACAGTTTGGTAACTAACCAGTCACCGTATATATAACTTTGAACAAAGGAGGAAGATAGCAAAACAAGTTCATAAATTGAATCCTTTAAGTATTGTAATAAAAGTTGCGTCAAATTTCGTGTACTTGCAACATTATAAATTTCACTTGTTTTTATACAAAATTTAAAACGAGTCATTATGACTGGTTTGACTGGTTCCTATTTTCAACGTACCGAATTTCAGGAAGCTCGATTTCCATAAGAGTGCGGAGCGGTACATCTCGGAGGCAGTCGGAGATGTCTTCGTCGTTATCCACAGGGCAGCCAACTTGCTCTGATACGTTCAAGCGCAGCTGGTTCGGGTCATGCACAGAGGCCCAAGGACTTAGTGCTGAGCCACTAGACAGGACTACTCGGTGAAACAGTCCTGAAGAAGAAAAATGAATTAGGACTTATTGCACGAAACTTTTAAGGGGGCATTTCCAGACGAAGACGTTATTGTTATGTAACTTTTAAAATTAAGAAACGGTCAAGTACATGTCGTAGCACCCATTAAAGAAGAGTCCCGTAGTTTGAAAGGCAAAGAAACTGTAATTTTTATTGAAACTGTGATAGATAAAAGATAGTCGAATTAAAACTTTTTGACATATTTCTTCCAGAATTAATTATTTTACAGTAGTAGTTATAATTTCAATGGAAAGTGCAGACCAAAAACTATTTTCAGAAATATACTATATATATACATATATTTCAGATTTTTAAACAAAAGGATTATAAAATTAGGTAGAATTACGGAACTCTAAAAACTGAAAGGAACGAAAATTTTGCATAGGAATTCACGGATGTTTCAATCATCATAAAATTATTACGTTAGTAAAATTAGTAAATATTGTTTGCATGTGTAAATAAGTCTCCACCATGACTTATTAACAATGGATTAACGAATGAGCTTTAAATTGTATAGATACATAAAGTACACCCCCATTATCTTTCGTTATTTATTAAAGCTTTCAGCAATTGCTCGCAGCCAGAATGAAATAAAAACACAGGTCCTTTATTGGAAGGATAATGGTCATTCAATAAACAGAGGATTGCATGATGTTTCATGTAAACGCTTTTAAAGCTTAACAAATTTATGGAAAAATTTATTAAGCTCTTCAGTAATTGGTCACTGTCAGAACAAAATGGAAATGCAGATCCTTTATTGAAAGGACGACGATCATTCGGAGCAATAAACAGAACATTTCCGGCGGCGTCGCCAGTAAATCTCTGGAATGTAAAAATTTGGGGCGTAAATAAAGTGCGGTTAGCGTGGTTGTGAGACAATAGGAATGTAAGTTGGTTAACTGTCCTTTTAAAGAAGAACATTAAAGTTAGCTCGCCGGTGCGGAGATATACTGGCGGAGTTGCCTTAGGAGGATGCACCGCCGTCAACACTCGAAAGTCATTAAGCGCGATAGTTCCGAAAGGGTCTGCGTCATAATAAAGGATATTCAAGAGAAGTGAAGCGGTACTTAGGGGCGAATTATTGCGCGCTCGGACGTAAAACTCGGCAAAGCCGAAGAAGATAAAATATTAATTTATCGCCCGCCTTTTCCCGCAACTGCACTTTGCATTGTGCGTGATTAAACTTTTTGATGCGAAAAGTTCGACCGTGGGGATTTTTCGGCTGAGACTCTCTTATGGATCATCTCAGTTTCTGGGAATGGTAAATGAGATAAATTTTTATTAAATAGACGTATTAGACAGATTTTCAATATGTCCGATTCCGAAATGATCGGAGATTATTGTCTAGCGGGTAAAAAAAGTACTGACGTACTAAGCAGTTTTAGAATAAATTTTCTTTAAAAAAAATAGTCTGCTCTGAAGAAATTTATTTTATCTTTAGAAGAACACGTTCTTATTCAAGAGAATGTATTTCTTTTTCAAAAGACGAGTTTTCTGCTACAAGAACATTTTTTCCAAGGGAGTGGGTGTGCGGGAACGTCTTTTATCAATTGTAAGTTTGACTTAACGATCTCGCTAAGAAACGAAAAGAAGAGAAACGCAGATGAAAATTAATATTTTATGTATTGCTTATTAAGAATGAAAGGCACTGCTTTTAACCAAAAGTGGAACAATTTATTACAACAATTATTTATTAAAATCATTATTTCCATCAGTAAATTCATTTGATAAAACTTTATAATTATATGAATGTGCTAATACAGAATGGAAAGTAACGCTTTTAACAAAAAGTCAAACTTTTTCTCATAATAACTATTCATCAAAACACTTATCTTCGCTACTATATTCATCCAACAAAGCTCTATCATTCCAATTGCTTATCTCCGCCAACATGTTTTTCTAGTTCGCAATAACTTTCGCGAAAAGATGGTAGATGCGTGCCAAGTGCAATTTGTGGTGAATATGAACTTGGAAGTAATATGAATGGGATTGGAGGATGTTCATTGAGTAGAACCGATATATGTGTATTTGGCCTAATGGTTGCTCTGTCGCCAATATGATTAAAAGATGACAGGCCGTCGCCCAGCGAATCCGCTTCTGGAGCTCTGCCAATACGGGCAACGGCGGAAGGCGTATATGCTTAACTGATATGCTGCCATAGCACAATTACCCTCTATTCCTTTTGTGCCAAATACAATGTAGCCCTCCTATCCAAAGATCCTCTTTCCACTGCCTTCCTACGCTCTCGACTATCTTCCTAACGCTCCCACCGATGCTTACCCAAACGATTTTCCTATGGCAGGGTTGTCTTATCTATTAAACGTTATGGCTGCTATGCCTCGGTGGTAGCAATTTTTTAAAAATGCCCGCCAGCCATATTCTGGTGAATATGTATAAAGGATCTGAGAAGAAAGGTCGAATTCTTGCAAAGTTGGTCAGAGAATGCAATTTTTGGCTACGTTTTAAGTGAGAGTGTGAGCTATTTATCTACAAGTTGTTTATTAATTATTTATTATAATTTTGCAGGAATGATGATGTAGCAAGATGGTTAATGGTTGTTTATGGTTGTGGTTGTTATTTAAAGGATTTTTCAGGTATGGTGACTGGCAATTTATTTACCCTGATTTATTAGCGCTAATAGTTCAAACTCGCTGGAACTTTGACTGAAGGATTATTTGACATTGATAGGTGCAAACATTGATATTAAAATGTAAAGGAATGTCTCTGAAAAGATACATGTTTATCCCCTCAAAAACAGTAAAAGGAAAAAAAATACTAAGTAGTCAATATAATTTCCAATGTAATTTCTTTAAAGATTTTTTTTAGCAATATTGCTATTGTCATATAATAACACACATAATCAATGCTAAATATAACCAAGCACCCAAACGTCAAGTAAATAAGACATCTATAATACAGCCATTTCGTATTAGTTAGTCTCTTTCTATATGTTTATCTTCTCTCTCTAACATGTCACAACTCTATCACGTTCTGCCATCTATCATGAACCATGTGAGATGAACATTTTTGGTCCGAATCTTCTTCTGAACCCGATTACGCCCGAGAAAATAACAGGAGGAATTTCATATCTCTTGAAGGCATGCACCAATTTCCTTGCTCATTAGTTCATTGGATTCAGAAAAATAAATTTAGCTGTCTTCAATTGATAAGTTACGCCTGAAAACTGTAACTTTTTCGAAAATCGAGGTGAAAGTTCTATAGCAGACGAAAACCGCTATAATTCGGGGTAAGTTGCCTTGGCTCTCGTGCTGATATAGTATATGTATGTATGTATAGCTACTACTGGGCGCGAGTTTCTACCCTCTCCCTAGTCTCCTGATTAAGTATAAATAAGATTCGTGTACCCATTTTTGAAGTCAGTTTACATTTTTTCACACTGTTTTGAATAGGATGTTTATTTTATAAAGGAGACCACTGTACTCCACAAAGTGAAAAGGATTTCATGTTCATCCGATCATTCATGCAAAAGTTATGCTGGAAGCAACGAAAATATCATATTTTGTAGGTTACACAATAACAGTGGGTTATGTTAAAGAAATTGAAAAACTATGGGGAACAGAACTATTTCCTCTACTAGATAAAAAAAGTTTCAACCCGATCGGTCCAGATACAGTGGCTAAAACAAGTGTTTTTTCAAACCCAGTATTTTTAGATTACATTTTCGTAAAAAAAGAAACCGAAAAACACTAGGTGTAGTACGTGTACTTGTTTTATCCGCTCGACAAAATTTAAAAAAAATATAAGCAATGAATTTAAAACCTCCTCCTTTTCAAAGTACATTACCCCTTTGACAGCGGACTTCTTTTTAAAATTTTCAATCTGCAGAACCAAACGTGCGTACTCAATTTGTTACAAATATAACAACCGTTTTATAAAAATGCAAAAAGTTATTGCCCATTTGATTTCTTTATTCTAACAGAAGGAACATGTTTTTCATTCGTTATAATTATTACGATTTTTATACCAAAGGACAATTTATTTTTCTCCATAGGCGAGCGTACTTGTCACATACCTGTAAAGGGTTGAAAATTACGAAGACACATTCCAAGTGCCAAGATTAAACCGATCATTAGTTCGAATAGTTTCAAGGCCGATTTTCTTAATAACTTTCCGAGCTCCTTGCCACCGCGGACGTGTTTTATATTAAGTAGTTCGCATTCTATCCGTTGCGGCGTAAGACTTGGCAGAGTAGGTGACAAGTTTCCGTGCTAAGTTGGTTCGCGCCAATTAATATTCCTCGCCCTCATTACTATGTAAAGTGTATCTTATATAAAGCACTTGATATTCTATTTCAGATTCCCGGTGCGGCCCGATTTACAACACAACTTGCCAACTAATTTGCCAGGCGCTAATTAATATTCTTTAAAGTTCACACCACAGCAATGTCAGTGGCTTTTCGCTTTCGACGACCAGCGAAAGCCGCACTAATTATCGACAAAATCGATTTAACATTCTGCCAAGCAATTTTTGTGGGCATTCGAGGGTAGCCGTTTTCTCCAGGAAGTATCATTGGAATAGAATCCAAAGGATATCGAAGACGTCTGCTTGATCGAATTAGATTCCTTCCATTATCTGGCCGAGGCTAATCTTATTTCGGAGATCCGTCGCCGGTGAGTCGTCATCGAGTGCACTTCCTTTCAAGGAGGTGGACAAATTTACAAAGGGCTGCACGCCATCGGGACACACACACATACTCACACAGACAGAGAAACAATACAAGGAAAAGGGAGTACTCGACTGTGCTTGAATCGCTGAAAGGAGAAGGATAAAGGAGGGGGAAAAGTGGGGGAGGCGAAGGTGAAAAGGCATCAAGGGCAGTGCGGAGAGAGAATTGTATACTTTTCGTTAGCAGGACCGGCCAAGATTAAAGGCAAACAAGAAACAATGGGTACGCGAGGGTAATAAGGAGGGTTTATGTCAAGTCAGCGAGCGCTATCTCCTTGGCAGGAACGTTTCCTGGATCAGCCATCGACCTATCCCAAACTAAAGCGGCTAAGCCATTCGACGAGGAAACTTTGCAATTTTAGCGTTCTACCACCACCACCACCACCACCACCACCACCACCACCACCACCACCACCATCACAACCACCGTCACCGTCACCGTCACCGCCAACCACCAGCCTGTCTCTGTTTCCGCACGGCAGCCCTTTCCGCAGAGAGTACCGAAAGTAAATCAAAGTTTGAAAGGAGCCTGCCTCGGTCAGAATGCGGCGAATCTAATTTATTGTCTTTATTCGGGATATTACGGTGGCATTCGTGGGAGCAGGGAATTCAGGATTGTCCCTTTGGAAGTTTACTAGCTCTCCCCACCCCTACCTGCAACCCTGTCTTTTCCAGAAGCCCTCATCTTCCTCCCTCCTACCGGTTTCCCATCCGTGTCCTTCTGGCCGGGGGGGGAGCGCTGCAGTCGACTCTCCATCCTCCTCCTGACAAGCTTAAGTCTGGCATTCTGCATGTAAATTGCTTCGTCCGTTTCGTGAAAATTGTATGAAAACGTGCGGTCGCACCGGGATCGGCCCCACTCCCGTATTAAACTGTTGTCACATATCTCGCACGCCAGACTTATACGTGAATGTCTTGGATGGTCTCCGGAGGCGTTACTGTGCAAGCATACTCTACTTGCTCCATAACCTATATTCCTTCTTCGGATCACTTATTTATATTTATTCATAAGTCGTTTCCAGTGCACTGGTTCGTGACATTTTTTCTGACTTCTATTGAAATATATGGATAGTTAACTCGTATTTCTGTTTTTATGGTTGTTGTTGAGATTTTTGTGTAGTATATTTAAATTTACAGGAAGGTCTCATTCTGATCACTCATAAAATATTGTAATGATATGTGCGTTTGAAAAAATTTGTATAAACTTTACAATTTGTATAAAAAAATATGTCGATGGTTAATTGTATAACTTTAATTGCTCTGTTTACGGTTTTTGTAGAGATTTTTTATGTAGTATATTTAAATATACTTAAATGGGTCATTGTAACCGCTCATAAAATAACTGTATATTGCGATGATATTCGCAGTACTTGTTTTATTAATATCTAAATGTTACTTTGTGGATTTATTACCGATAAATTAACAATTACAGTAGTAATAGCGATATATAAACAACCGATACGGTTACTATTAAATAAAGCTGGCCGGCATTCATTGGGTGAATGAAAAAAGGCAGGTGGCAATAGAAGGGCACTCATGTATCGTGACTGAAGTGTGATGGCACTGGCGGCGCTGCTGTCGCGCAGTATAGCCTTTCTTTCGGTGAAGCGCGTGCACTGGGAAAGTTCAGCTGAAATCGTTTGGAAGGTAGTTGTTTTTCGGAGGGGGTAACAGCGAACAATTTGCGGAACGGTAGGCAGCATGTTCCTGCAAGGGATTTTTCACGTCGGCAGATTCATTTTAGTGGCGGAGTAAAAGCGAGAGGGCGACAGGGTGAGTGAACGTGCGTGCTACACTGGACGGTGTTTTGTAGGGTGTTGCAACTGATTTCGTCAATCGACGGGATAACGGAGTTAACGCCAGGAGAGGAACTCGGCCGTGCGACCGATTGCAGCCGCGTCCATAACAGCGTTACGCGCATGAATCCGCGTTGTTAGCCATTTTTTTCTGTTAGCCCTCGTCGGCCTCGACGAATGAGAGGGAACAGAGAGAAAGAGAGAGAGAGAGAGAGTGTGTGTGAGAGAGAGAGAGAGAGAGAGAGAGAGAGAGAGAGAGAGAGAGAGAGAGAGAGAGAGAGAGAGCGAGCGAGAGCGAGAGGGAGCGATTTTTCAACTTCGATGTCGGCTTTTAATGAACTGTAACGCGAAGCCCGGGTGCCGAGTGCTCCTGTGCCCGCTTCTCGAGTGTCAGCCCTTACGGGAAGGCTAAAAAGTTTCCGCGCTAACTACGACAATACTGGAGGGGTGGCGTCGAAAGTTTGCCCCTTAAATTACGGGGGAGAATTTTTGACTCCCCCATTTTCTCCGGCCGGTCTTTTTCGCTGACCGAGTCCGCGCTCCCCACTAATTTTCACTTTGAACTTTTCACTCGGCCTCTCCACTCGTCCGAATTCCACTCCACTCATTTCTCTATAAACTCCTTCCCTCCGAGCGAGAGCGCGCCTCGCTTCAATGCGCGCAAACCCCACCTTCCGTCTTTCGCACTGCCAAGAGTGAATGAGAAAGAAATTGTTTTTCAACTTTTGAATACGAAATATGAGAGTGCCATTGTGATAATACAATAGGCCACGGCAAATGTTTTCCAACTCTTTGCCATTCATTGGAATAATTCGCTTTTGATTACTTCGGGTGAAACAAAATTCCTGTACGCATTTTGTCCAAACTACATACAGGTTGGTACATTTGCTTTTGAGGTTATTTGCATCCTGTTTGGATGATTTAATACTTTCAGAAATATTACTTAGGCATAGACGATTTACGGGAATATATGAATTAAAAATAGCTATTTGTTATAAAACAGCTACTAACTAAAACTCTTCTTTTTAACTCGTTACTATAATAGTAAAAGCGATTGTTCTTCAACTTATGAATACGAAATAAGAGAGTGTCGTTGCGATAATAAAATAGGCCGGTAGAAATGTTTTCCAACTTTTTGCCATTTATCGGAATAATTCGTTTCTGATTATGTACTTCGTGCAAAATAAATTTTCTGTATATCCAGATTTAAGCTTTCAAAGTGTTATTCAGAGGTGGACAGCTTACGGCAGTATGTGAATTTAAAACAGTTATTAATTATAAGGTAGTTATTAATTAAAAATCTTCTTGTTACCTCAGTGGTGGAAAAAGAGGTCAGACTACCATTGTAATAATACAATAGGCTTCAGGAAATGTTTTTGCCATCCATCGGCATATTTCATTTCTGTTTACTTCCTGCGAATCATATTTCCAATTAATTTATTTTGAATGAAATATTCAAAATAAAATAATTAAATATTTACGAGTACAATACATTATTGTCAATAAGATAAATTCCTTTGATGTTCTTTGATACATCAATAGCAATGCATGTTACTATATTTTTCGTATTCGAAAGACTTGCCAGATCTATCGGGATGCAAGCATGGTTGACCGGTTTCCTTATCTAATCAGAAAGGAAATCGACCGTAATTCTTGTTCATTGTCTGATTCGAAGCGCAGTGACTGAACACGTCTCTATAATACTGCTCGACCCCTTTTCCTTTGTGTTCATATGATCAGCATCTAAGAAGGGGTACATGTTCTCTCGACATCTCGACAGAAGACATTTTTAAAGATCGCTCATCTAGCTTTATAACTTATATTTTTGAGTTTAGTAGTTCACCAGGAACATTTATAATTTCGTCATGTTTTTCTGAGCGTCTGCCACAGCCAGAGTGTCATCCCCTGCTAATCTTGTAACCCTTTTGTTTAAAAATCTAAAATAATTTGTAAAAATAGTGCTTAGCTAGTAACTTGAAGTAAAATTATAACGGTGACAGTAAAATAATGAGTTTAAGAAAAAAAATAAGGAAAACGGTTTTCAATTTGACGAGTTTCTACCTATCATATTTTCGATAAAATTTGAATGAACATAACAGTTATTTTCGTTCCATATTGGCACGCCACACGCACTGGTTCGTTTTCATTATTATTTAGCCATTATCTGACCAGGGATACACAGAACCATTGAATTCACGCACAACAATTTAAAAGCGGCATCAATTTCGTACTTTTTTTCCAATATTTCAGAATTTCACACATGTCAAAGCAAACCCTTCAAAAAAATCATAGTCGCCTGTCTGCATATTTGGACGTATCCCTATAACATCAATACCTCGAGAACTTTTGACAAACCGTTTTCGAAAATTCACGCAACAGCTCTTTGATTGCCGGATGTGCATGTTAACACTCTGAATCGTTTCCAAGTAAAAATATAGCACTTTCATATTCGTCGAACGTAAAAAATCGAAATCAGATACATTCGAGTTGGGTCAGCTTTGTCCTGTCCTGCGAATAGAAGGTAGAACAAATTTGTAGTACGAATAGAAGGAGCATGTCTAATGATAACTATGTAATATAGATTTTTTAAGCAATGGCCAGTAATTTTTATGACGCATAGGGGATAATACTAACTAATCATTCATAAAATTTGGACTCGATTGAACGTCTACG
The DNA here is from genome assembly GCA_910593735.2 of Ectemnius lituratus. NCBI lineage: Eukaryota > Metazoa > Arthropoda > Insecta > Hymenoptera > Crabronidae > Ectemnius > Ectemnius lituratus. The sequence continues at coordinate 5,717,304 of OU343037.1, forward strand.
AATGCTTCTTTCGATGAAAAGCTGTACCTTTTACACCGGTTACATATACCAGGCACTACAAAGCAACTGCCACACTTTTACTTTTACCATCAAGGAATATTAAGATTTTGATAAAAGAAACTTATATGTGATATAAATACCAGAAAAAATATTCAAACTTATTGACTGCGTTCTTGAATAAATATGATGTCAAAAAGAATGTTATGTTTTCATAAAACTGAAGCATACATCTTGTATGCGTATATGCTCACGTACCACGTCTATGTACAAAAGTTCAAACCATACCAATCTAGGTAAAAGTTTTGATAAGGAAACATCCTTGAGATACTCATCTCTTATGTTTGACGCATGAATATTACACAACTCAACAACTACCTTTAAACAAGAACAAATATAAGACAAGTAATCCACATTGTCCTCGTAAGCGTGCACGTCCCGCAGGAAGTCCTAAGAATTTTTAGGTTAGGGTTTCACAGGGACAGTTGCCAATCGATTTAACAAATGGATGCCCTGTTGCTAGAAGGGTTAGTGGGAATATAAGGCAAAAGAGATAAGAAGAGCGGAGGCGAATGAGGAAAATAGAAAAAGCGTGCACGAGGAAGACAAATAAATTGGAAACAGAAAGATAAAAGGTTTGTTGGGGATGATGGTATGTTCCGATATAATAGGGCAACCACCTTAAAACAAGAACAAATATAAGACAAGTAATCCACATTCTCCTGACAACTGTGCGAATCCCGCGGGAAGGCGCAAATTAAGAATTTGTAGGTTAGGGTTTCATAAGGACAGTTGCGAAGCGATTTAACAAATGGAGGCTCTGTTGCTAGAAAGGTAAGTGGGAATGGACGGGAAAAGTGATAAGAAGAGTAGATAGGAGTGCGGCGAAGAGGAGGCAAGGTGGAAAAAGCGTGCAGGAGGAAGAGATATAAACGGGAAACAGAAAGATGGAAGGTCTGTTGGGGGTGGAAGAGGAGGAAGAGAGTGAAATAGAGGAGACACGGAACGGTGCTCGGCGTTGGATGCCCGTGGGGTTGCAGGAGCCACACCGGATCTTCTCTCCTGTCTAGCCATTTTCCGGTACTTCGCTTGTACCGGAAACCTAGCAAACAGTTTACATCTCGAGTGGAAGAGGCTACTCCTAGCGTCCGGGCATCGGGCCACCTGGAGAATCGTAAGTGGATCGCAGGAAACAGCCGCTCTTCAACCGGGGGTTCAAGTGCTTGCGTTACCGCCGCACTTTTTCCCTCTTCGACACCGGCACCGGCCACTGACTTCCGGCAAGAAGAGCCGATGGATCCACGCCACTGTCGAGAGTTTTATGCGTTCGGGACTTCCCGGCAAAACCCGACTACCCGTTCTCACTGTGATATGCCCGAGGGAAAAGCGTCCCGGAGAATGGAACCCTCCAGCGATTTTCGCCCGCTATTCCTTCTCTGCATTTTCGTCCCAGTCAGCCGAGCTTCAGCGTTCTTTTCACGATTTCCCTCTTGTTACGCTTGTGGCAAATGCGTCGTTTGTGGGGACGAGATATTTGCCGAGATGAAGAGTTGTGTGTGCTTTAACCCTTTGCTCGCCGTTAAACGAAATCGTCTAATGGAAGTTTCTTACTTTGGAATAAAGTAAGGAACTTGTATAATAACACATGTATAAATGAAAAATAGTATAAGAAATTTGTCTCTAAATCAGTACATGTCATTGTTGAGAAGGTAATTTTTTAACAAAACGCTCAATCAGGAAGGATCTATTACTCCTCTAGTGGAATGGAATATAGGTCTGAAGAGCAATAAAATTTCAATAAAATTTCAATCAAATTAATTTTGAATTAATTTTTGTTCTCTCGCTTTATCCCGGTTAAGCAATCTATCTTCGTGTAGATTGAAAATCTCATCTTCATGTGAGTTGAGTATCAACGCAGGAGCCTATTTATTTATTCAATAAACTTTAGTATATTTGCCGTCAACCGAAACTATTTAATGAAAATTATTATCCCAAACTAACGGATATATAAATCAATACATGTGATAAAAATTTGTCCAAAAAGTTACTTCACATCTGCTATCAGTGGTTTGTTTTACTTTATCAATTTGTAACCAGTGATAATGTGTAAATTATAATATTACAATAATACTTCTATGTGTACGATTCCTAAGACTGTACAAGTATTATCTTTCTTTATAGATATGAAAAGATTAAAATTTCTGCTATTCCTTCTCTAATTTTATCATTAATTTCCATGATATTTCTGTTACATTTTTGCCCTTTTTATTTTTTACACGTTACGCGCGTATTATAGAATTTAACCGAATGTAGTCTAATTTTCGTTAGTCTCTCAGGACTGCTCTGGCATTTCCTTTCGGCGGGATTTTAAGGTATCGCGGTACTTGCACTTACTCAAAATGTCTTCTGTAAACCGAAGACATTTTGAGCCCTACAAAGTTTGCCCGACGTTAGACGTTACTCGACGCGAGACATACCGAAATGCATTTTAATTAGTCGTCCTCTACGCTTAGTTACGAAAGTGGAGTGACGATAAAGCTCTAACGCACTTCGCCTCCGCGAAGGCTTGCGCTTCGAATTTAATCTTAGCTTTTAAACATTCTTAATGAATGCAGCGTTAAGAAGCTTGAAGCACGAAAGTACAAGGATTTACTCGATTTAGCTTAATGGCTTTAGTTTGCGCTTGACATGGTTCTGCAGGGCGGAAATGTTTTCATTATAACAATGGCGTCTGTTCTACATTATTATTCTACATTTTCTGATTCTTCTTCGTGCGAATTGGAAGACTGAATTAATGTCCTTATGGTTTTCTCATAATATTTGTTATGTGATTTCATTGAGTTATTTTATGGTTTTATTATCTTGTCAAACATTTGCTTACTTTTATGGTAATGAGTTTGCGCACTCTCGCATTCTTGCATCCTTTGAATTGTACCCTCTATGTTAATTTTTATCAAGAACATTCATAGAACAAAGTCTCATTTAGACCATCAAAGGATAGTACATTTCCGTGTAATCCTTGTAGGATTATACTGCTTTTCAGTGTAATCTAGTAATTAGTATAATCTTATAATTCTTTACCATTTCTGTACTCGCTAAAATAGAGTGGGTAAACATGGTATTCGCACACCCAATTTTCCTGGAATGAATTTATTATTTCCTAGAGAACACTTTGTATTCTGAAGAATCTCCTTTGGAAAGAAGTATTCCACAAAAACTAGGTATATGGTAGTTTCCAAATGATGATTAATTCATTTAAAATCCGAACATTCACAGGTTGGACTGAATGGGAGGAGCTTAATTAAGGTAAGATGTTTAATTCGCCAGAGAATAAAGGTTACTCCGAATAATAAAGAAATTGCTTAAACCAGTTGTTTCCCGGACATTTTCTTTGTATGAAGATACTCCTTTTAAGGGACAATGCTTTTAATGGGTGTGCGTATACTTTGTCACCTTGTGTACATTCAGGGCATTCATTATAAAATAATTATAAGATGGTTTCTAAATGATGATTAATTGACTGAAAATCGGTATAGTCACAGGTTCGATTGAATAGGGGAAGCTTAATTAAGGTAAGATGTGTCATCGCCAGAGAATAAAGGTTACTCCGAATAATAAAGAAGTTGCCCGAACCAGTTGTTTCCGGGACATTTTCTGTGTATGAAGGTCTCCTTTTAAGAGACAATGCTTTTAATGGGTGTGGGTATACTTGTCACCTTGTGTACATTCAGGGCATTCATTATAGAATAATTATAAGATGGTTTCTAAATGATGATTAATTGACTGAAAATCGGTATAGTCACAGGTTCGATTGAATAGGGGAAGCTTAATTAAAGTAAGATGTTTCATCGCCAGAGAATAAAGGTTTGTCCAGGTAATAAAGAAATCGCCCAAATCAGTTATTTCTGGGACATTTTCCTTGAAGGAAGATATTCCTTTTAAGAGACAATAATTTTAATCGGTGTGTGTGTATACTTTATCATCCTGTGTACATTCAGGGCATTTATTATGAAGTAATTATAAGATGGTTTCTAAATGATGATTAATTGACTGAAAATCGCTATAGTCACAGGTTCGATTGAATAGGGGAAGCTTAATTAAAGTAAGATTTTTCATCGTGAAAGAATAGAAGGGAAGCATCAATCTTCCGGCGTTGAAGTGCCGCCTGTTAAGACATTTCTTTCGGCTGAAAGGGACAATTCCTAGGCGCATTTATATTCCCGCGCTGATATTGATAGCGGCCGACAATGCCCGGAATATTTACGATGCTTTTACCGTGACGTATACTTCTTAACGTGCGCGCGCAACTTCATCATTGCAGAATTCCGACCGTTCCCAGGGGAGGATTTTAGCGCGCCGGCCACGCCGGAGTGGAAAGTTCAATTTGACCTGCCATGTAGGACGGTAATAAAAAATTCATCCGCTGCTTCTCCGAGACACAGATTTGTCACCATCACCTCTCGTCTTCCCTAAAAATGAACCATCTACATTTGTGGAATTTGTTTGTATACAGTCGGGAAACAAAAGTACGTGGATGATTAATAGAAATGGTAGTGGTAAAAGTTTACACACAATAATATTATTGTTACAAACCGAAAATTTAGTTCTTATGTATCTTTATGCTAGATAAACTTAGTAGTTAATAATTATAATTATTAATTACTCACGTGTATACGTGAAGCATGTTCAGTGAATAAGTCAGCCAATTAGGCAGGAAGGAAAATAAGTGGATATATTATGGCACATGTAATACAGACAATCGTTATTTTAAATAATAAATAATTGATAATTAGTGTATGGTGTTGCCTTGCTTTGCTACAATTATCTTGATAAGGTTCGCGATGTAATCTTGACTCATACATTCGACTGCTGATTGTAAATTAATATAACATAAAGATAGAAAACAAACAAAAATTCAGTATATAACAATAATATTATTCACGTAAACTTTTGTTACGATCATTCCTACTATTTGTCCACTTACTTTTGTCTACGGCTGTATGCAAAACAAACAATATTAAACTGTTAAAAATAATGGAACATCCGATTCGAACGATGCTCGCTTGAAAAGTTTTGTCTTTTAATTATAAGTTTGCATTGTTGTGATAATGAAGAAATGATGCAAAGCAATGTTAATTTATTTATAACTATCTAATTTTAACCGAGCACTGAAATATGTGCTGTTTAAATTTCAATCAATATTATTATGTTGAAGTAACATACATATGTATGTCTAACTTCCTAACACAAATGATTGATTTTAGAATCTGCAGGTTAGTCTTGATATTTTGTATTATGAAATGAATTCAATTCCTGTTGATACCTCGTTTTGATTAAGATTTGAAAATTCTGTTTTCACCATCCACGTATGTTTGTTGAGAGTCGCTTATACCAGGAATTAATATAAAAGTTGACTCATAAACATAAGTACTTTCAAGTACAATATTCTTTTCGTTTAGTAACACTTCAAGAAGTACTATTCAAGCCTAAATAATTAGACAATCGAAAGCAGTCTGTCAAACACTATTACTAATTAAAACTCTTTTCGTTAACTTTTCAGTCACGTCGAAGTAGAAAGTTCAATCTGGGCTGCCATGTCGGAGAGCAATAAAAAATACATCGCTACCTCCTCGAAGGAGCTCGAACGAGGCCACGCGATTTGTCACCATCGGTGCGGGATCAATGAAAGCCGCAAGTTTTTCCCACGACACACTTCCGGCCCGATCGTCAGTCCAACCTGATCCCACAGGACCTGATCCTGCGGATGATTAATCTGGCTACTAGGCCGCAAAAACGAGGACTCTCCACCAGTCTGACTGCTCCCTTTTATGGCCAGTCGATTGTCACCACCTGACATCGCACATTGCCATTGAACACATTGCATTGTACTTGTTCGATTTTCAACCATCGCCCATCGTCGGTGGACGTCTTCCATTCGTAAAGCTTTCAGAACTGTAGTGAACAATGAACGCTTTTTATAAAGTTCAACAAAGTAACAATTAGTAAAGTGTGCATTGTTAATAAAGTTAAATTCTAATAATTAATAGAAGTTAGTAAAATAGAAAAATGGCATGGAGCTTATTCTTTTTTTATAAAATTATGACACTATTACTGGGTAAAACTTAGCAAAGTTTGCATTGTTAATAAAGTAACAATCTAATTATTAGCAGATATTACAAAAATGCAAAAATTACAGTGTATTTGTTTTATTTTGAAGCATCGCACACCGAAGAGGAACGACTTCGATTAGTAAAGCTTTGACAATCAGACTGAACAATGGACACTTTTTATAAAGTCCTGTTATTTATACTAGGTTTATAATAATTAATAAAGTTTGCATTGTTTACAAAGTAAAATTCTAACTATTAATAAATATAAAAATAAATTTTTGACTCAATGAGTTTTTGTAAAATCGGTTCTGCGACTCTAACGTAACCTGCATAGAAAGATCACATAAAAGGTACCTACATACTCTGACATAGAAAGATCGCAAAAGGGAACATGAAACCATTATATTCAGTACTTACAGTTTATACTTATTGATATAAAGGGCAATGTTCGTCTGCCTGTCTCTTCGCGATAAACTCGACAATGGATCAGACAAATTTTAATGGGATTTTCTCTTTTGTATAGCGTTATAATCCAGGTAAACTATAGATTATAGAATATTGCAATATTTATCACTGATACAGACTTTTCAAAAGTAATTGTAAAATTTAAAAAAGTGTAAGAGTTGAGTTATACATCTTTGAAGATATTTTTAACAAAAATAGTTAGAACAAGCTATTATTCTTTAAATTAAATTATTCTTTACGCGCACATGAAATATCATCCGGGTGAAGCCAGGTGGAATGCCTAGTTACGTCTACAGTGAAACCTCTCCTGTCCGAATCAGGTTTTCAGAATTTTCCACTATCTGAACATGTTACATAATACCCAGGATATTTTTTTCAATACGTCAAGACTAGTATTAAAAAAAATATAAAAATAATGTAACAGAGTATTCAAATAGTAGAAAATATAGAAAACGTAATTTGAACAAAAGAGATTCTACTGGAATAAATAAACGAGTTCAATTAAATTAAATTAAATAAGAACAACTAGACAAACTCCTTGCAAAATTCTATTCGAGTCAATGTCTTATGGAATAAATAATAATCCCAGCTGGCATGTTCACCCTACTAAAAATTGCGCACTACTAAATTCAGCATACTCTGCTATATTATACATAATACATCTGATGCTTATTTTCTGTGGCATTCATAACCTTGTTTACAATTCTGTAGGCATTTTCGTTTATATTTCTTGGAATAGCAGTGTTTTCTCAAGGAATTGAATTACGATTGCAATCCGTTCCTTGTCTGTAAGGTCTGCTACCACCAACGACAATGTGAGGAACCGATAACTCTTATTTACATTGGTTACAATAATTTTTGTCGGACTTTATTATTATATAGGAATGAGTCATTTTTGCATGCCGTATTCTGTGGTCATTACTAATTAAACTAAATGTGGTCATTACTCATTACTAATTGCACTACATCCAAGATACTCGTAAAGGTAAACAGCTATTAGGGTTTCTCCAGATAACACAAGGACGTTTTAAAACGTCTTTAAAATGCCCGATAGGGATGTTCGCGTCGTTTTTGCGATGCCCGCTAGTGTCTCAAAAACGTATCACATAAGTATCTTTGTCTGACGTCCAATGTTACAAAATTGAATATTTCAAAGGTGTCCACAATACGTCCGGAGGAACATATAAAAGATATTACAAATACATTTTTAATACGTCTAGAACAAGTTCTGATCAAGTTACAAGAAGACATGTAGAAGCCGTTTTAAATTCGTTTTTAATACGTGAATGATAGGACTTTCAATATTTAAAAATATTAATTTAGTAAAATCAATGTTTGATTTGAAAAAAACAACCAATTCGAGATTATTCATACAGACTATTGGAACAATATGTAATTAGCAAACAACTATATATTACAGACATTTTTAAAACGTTTAAGAAGATGTAAAGTTCGCATATTGTTAAAACTTTTGCTCGTCGTCTTTACTATGCTCTAAGAATACCGCAAAAAGGCAAACGTAAAGATGACGTACGGGAGACGACTAAAAACTAAAAAAATGTGGACATCTCTGAAACGTCTTCGGCAGAACATCTTTAAAACATCCTAGGAACGTCGATAAGACGTGTGCAGGTATGAAAATCGCACAAAGAAAACATCTTTAAGACATTCTGTGTTATTAGGGTTTATGGGTACCTACCCTTGCCGTATGGTGCAAGAAGCAGGAGATTGGCGAGGGCAGCACCGGTATCGTGTCCCATTAGAGTTATTCTGGTGGGATCGCCGCCGAAAGCGCCAATGTTTTCACGCACCCAGCGCAGGGCCATGGCGATGTCCTTTAGTGCCAGATTGCCTCCCGAGCCAGAGCCACTGTCGGGGAAGGGTCGAGTCCTCAGAAATCCTGGAACATCGCCAAGCATTCGGGCGTCAACGTCTACGTTGTCCCACGACTAGGATGCGTGCCAAGAGTTTCGGACGTGGCCCCACTTCTTTATCAAATCTCGCCTGATCCTATCTACCTTTTAGTCCCGCTCAATCTCTCCCTCTCTCTCTCTCTCTTACTACCCCCAACCCCTTTCACTCTTTTACCCTTTTTATTTCCAACAGCCCTCCTCGACCGCCGCAAATTGACGTAATACGGGAATGTAGTGCGCGGTGAACCTCGTTACCATTTATATCAGCCACTCTCAATCTTTTATGCTATGTCGTATCTCACTCGAAAGCGGTGAATGATACATTTACCGTGAACGCACTGTGAGAGTGGCCAATTTCTATAATTGTAAGGCGAATAATTACGGAATAGTTCATCGAAATGTATGATCCATAATTGTGATAAATATAAAGTATTGTTTTTAAAACGATCGTAATATATATTTAACGCGGGTTGTAAAATCGTTAAGCAAACCATCGTTTTTATTGTATAGTATTGTGAATAATATTGGATGTAAGTATTAGACCTGACACAAACCTAACATTAGACATCAATAATTATACTGATGAAGGCAGTGTATCAAAAGCATTAATAATCATTAAAAGTATAAGAAAAGTGTGCACCCTCAATCTTTTGTGGTATCAACAACGATATTGACCGACGACTTCAATTTGTAAAGCTTTAACGATCAAAGTGAGCAGTGGACGCTTTTTATAAAGTCCTGTCATTGCTACTTGATAAAAATCAGTGAAGTTTGCATTGTTAATAAAGTCGAATTCTAATTATTAATGGATTTTGGAAAAATACAAAAATTACATTCAACTTATCCGATTTTGAGGAATCAATTCGTTAATAATACACTGTAAAAATGGCGAAACCTGACTGCAAGATAAATTGCATATGCATGCTTAATAAAAACACACAATCTATACATTTTCGAAAAACAATAATTATTATATAATACTTTCAAGAATATTCAATCTAATTACAATATAACCGACGACCGTAACATTTTTTCAAAGGAAGATATTTATTTCTAAACAGTAAGTTTGAATCGTGTGAAGAGCAGGGTTGTTTTAATAAGACAATGCATGAATTAATACATCTTCTTATGTGATTTACAATGACAGTCAGTGTTGATTTTCTCGTCAATCTCTCGGAATTGAATAGGGAATCCGTCATTCATACATACATATGTGTATAATCTCATAACAGCCTTCATCAGTTACTTAATACGATGGGGCATTTATGCAATGCATGTTAGGCGCGCACGATGAATATGGCAGTAATGACATAAGCCTGATAATTACCCAAAATTCCAAGTCGATAATTGAGCGTGATTACTATGACGTGACCAGCGCTGGCCAGCACGGATCCATCGTAGATGTTTCCGGTTCCCCACTCAAAACTCTCACCGTGCACGTACACTATCACGGCGTACGGCGCTTCTAATCCCAGAGAGCCTGCAACATACAACGAAACATCATCATATATTGTCACAGTCGAGAATCGATTGATTTGGTTGCATGTGTGACACACGTATTAAATTGGGTACTTATATTATCGGGAAATAAAAGGGTTGAAAATATTCGCGGTGTAATGCAAAATAAATATTCTTTATTGCCGAAAAAGAACTGCATGCATGGTGATACGCTTGGTTTGAAACTAATAAGTATTTGCATCTAGTTTTTATGACTTAATACTTTGAGAAAATTATTCTGATATGTATGGTTTATGGTAGTATATTAATATAAAATAGTTATGAATTACAACATTTCTTCGTAACGCAGTAATGGAAAGAAAACCTCTTGAAGTTTATCGGCATTTTTTCGTTTGCATTGCAAACAACAAGTATTTTCACCCAGTTAGAATGACTTAATGGTTTAACAATTATTACTGGGGCATGGAAGATTTGTGTTTTATTAATTGAAACTTTTCTTGTTAATTCATTAGCAGAGAAAGAGATTGTTTTTCAACTTTTGAATACGAAATATTAGAGTGGTATTGTGATAATATATCGGTATGGATAAATGTTTCTTAACTTTGGGTAACTCAACACTTTAAGAAATAAGGCAGTATATCAGATGGAGTTATTAATTAAAACACTTCTTGTTAACTCATTAGCTGATTGACTGCTCTGATCACCAATTATCGACTTATTGAACTTACATCCGGTCGGTGGGCACGTTATCCAATACTAGATCACTTCAGTGATTGGATAGTTAATTAACCAATTAATCACGTCTATCGTGATCAATGGTAGTCCGTTTCTCTCATTTTCTCATATTCTTCGGACAACGAACGTGTTAATATTGACTTGAATTTTTATCACGCAACTGATATCACGTAAAAGGAAAATGTAGCTTTACTTCATAATACTAATCCATTTTACGCGGAAAGTTGTTACGCATTACAAATTTTCAGCGTCAAAAAGTGGACGCTGCTTGAACTAATGAGATTTTCGAAGCTTCAACAGCGATGCATTTAACTCAAGCCGAATTGTTTTTACAACGAAGTTATTATGCATCATTCGTTTGTGGAATTCAGTGTGGGTTTATCGAGAGTATATTTCAAACAGCGTTAACATTACACTCACAACGCCGCCTCTTCGATGAACACATAATAAATATTTCCCATGAACCTGTAATTAGCTGCGGAGTGTCGCTTTGCGCCAAACGTTATTACTCGAGCTCATTTTTCCTCGATGTTTTGAATGTATGCGGCAATAAAGTGCGTAGTCTCCCTGATTTATTATTACGCGGCGACCGTAAAATTGAATGGTCGCCGTGAAAATTTAATATCTGCATCATATTACAACCTGAGTAATTAACATTTTCGCAGTCAGCGGTTGTGGTATTCAAATAGGAATGAAAATAGATAAAATTGCTTTATAATATTATGCCTGTAATTACCTGTTATTTAAAATGTTTATTTTACATTTCATTTTCAAGGAGATTGTTCTGTCAAAGTGACACATTTTCTATATTTTAATATAGAATATTAATATTATATTACTATATTAATACTATATTTAATATCAATACAGAGTGTACATATATTACACGAATGTACTGAGTGTTCATCGATGTGTTTCTCATTTGCAGGTTATTATTTGCGCGGGAAAAACTTTAAATATGGAGTAGTTGGTTGTTCGGTTGAAGTGGTATAAATTAATATCAGGTAATGCTGTTGAGAATTTGCGGAACACAGCCATCGCGATTCGGAACTTCGGCGGCGGTGGTCCTCCTCGTTCGCATGCTATTAACCCTCGTTAATTAATTACCTCCATGCGAGGCCCGGGTTTACGGTAATTGATTAGCAACACTCCCTGTGTAAAATCTAGTTAGCATCGATTCTACTGTATCTTTTGAATTTAATTTGGGATATGAGGAACGAGAGTTCCATAACTAAATATATTATAAGAGACTAAATTAAGGTTAGTTTCTGGGCTGTATAATATCGAAAGGTCAAATATGAGAAATTTACCATAAACCATTAAAGTATGTAACTTGGACTAACTAAAATTTTCGTTTGGACATTCGCAACAAGCGTCGCTATAACAATGATTGTAATAACTTGACAATTAACAACTCGACCGAACCAATACCAAATAAACAAAATAATAAATGCATTCGTCAATTTTATTTGAAATTTGTTTTTGAGGTAGCAGGGAAATGTACAACTTTTCGTTATACAGGCGTTCGTCCACTGTAAAGTTTCACAACAAAAAATTCTCTTTCAATAATTTGGAATATGTTTTATAGCATTCATATCCACACTCTTCTACAAACGAATAATTTTTTCATATAGAAATATTAGCACTGTTTTTGATGCTAAAATTAAAGGTTAACTTTAATAAAGGCTCAAATTAAAGTTACATTTATATTGCCAGCTGCAAATCATAGACGAAATATATGGCTGTTCGAAAATTCATACGAAAATTTATATGTCCTATATGAGTCGCTGTATATTAACGTTATGATTGCAATCCTATGAAATTTGCAGCGGGAATTGGGAATCGGATACTCACCACTTCCAGGTATATACAGATTGAGAAAGAGGCAGTCTTCGCTCTGATTGGTAAGGTATGGAATCGTCCGTTTCAATTGGCGATATCTGCCTTCGGGCATCTTGGTGAGTGCGGTAATGTCATAGCTGATGTCCGGATAGTTTTGCGGGCATACTGATCCAAAGGTATCCGCCAATTTGATGCCGGTCCAATGATTCGGTGAAATTGGTGGTCGAAACCGTAAGTTTCCGACGGGTGGCGCCGCGTACGGCACACCTCGAAACACTTCCACGGGGTCCAAATGCCTGCTGTTTAGATTCTGCAATTTGAAAAGAAAGGTTTTTTCAAATCTACATAGATATTATTTAATATTGTACACTTTAGGGACTCAGTAAGCATTTTTATTAAAGACACGTTTTTTATACAATTTTCACGTAGGACATTCATAGAATGCTTTAAAGACGTTCTGACGAAGACATTTTCAACATGTCGACATTTTTACTTTTTTAAAACGTCTTTGATACTTCATTTTTGCGCCTGCCTTTTTGCGGTATTCTTAGAGAGTCGCAACGACGTCGAGCAAGAGACGGTTTAACAACGTCTGAACTTTACATCTTTTGAACGTTTTAAGAATGCCTTTAACATAAGATTGTTTGATAATTGTACATTTGTCCAATCGTTTATATGTATAATCTCGAAATTGATTGTTTTCTGCAAACCAAATGATTTTATTGAATTAAAATTTTGAAATCCTACTTTTAAAATGATGTATAGTAATATATATTGAAAGTCGTATCAGTTACATATTAAAGATGTATTTAAAACGGTTTCTACATGCCTTCTTGCAGCTTGGTCAGAACGTATTCTACACGTGTTAGAGACGTATTTGTAACGTCTTTTATATGTCCCTTTGGACGTGTTCTAGGCATCTTTAAAATATTCCATTTGATAAACATGGGACGTTTGTCAAACGTACGTGAGCTGTTTTTGAAACATTGGTGGACTTTCTAAAACCGACGCAAACATCCCTTTCGGGCGTTTTAAAGACGTCTTTAAAATGCCATTATGTTATCTGGGTACAATTTCACCCAAATGTGCCGTACTTCAAACAGTAGTCTGTCACGGCTTTCTTCCAAATTTGAGTACCAGAGATACACTGTTTTAATACTGGAGTAAAAAAGTAATAAAAGTTCGAAGTATTTAAAAAAGTGGATTTTTCAGTATCGATGACTTAAACGCGAGAGTAAATATGTAACAAAAAAATCCCAGCGTAATGAATATTTACAGTAGACTACAACAATGTTTAACAGATTCACATTAACCATACATGATGGTTTAATCCCAATATTGATATGCTTTCAGTGACGAAAGAATATAGTTAAATAACAATCAAAAAATAAAAAAATATGCAAGCTCACATTGCGCAATTTCCCAAGCTCAATTTCTCATAAAATCCGCGCATATTGAAGTTCAGTAACACATCCACATCTTCCGACGCTCGGTTTCATCGAGAAGAAGAATTCAAGGAAGCGTTTGAATAATTTTCACCGAGTAAATTAGCATCCTTTGACGGGAGAATGCATAGTGAGTTGCCGGCGGTTCCAATAGGGAAATCTCCGGTAATAATGTTCCCTTGGCAGCATCCAGTTAAATGCAAATGCTGCGGCTATTTTATGCAGCGGAGCATCGGCAGCCCCAGCGGAATACTGGCGTTACGGGGAAACGAATTATCTAATTACCTTCGACGTTTCGATACTTCTTACTCTTAAGCGGCTTGAGTGACTCCTTCGATTTATTGGAAAATGCACATTGACACGCGAACCTTTTACCGTTTCAATTCTTTAATGTCATTTCATTGGAGTTCTCTTTGTTTTAGCAAAGTGCAATCTTGCAGATAAATAAGTATTAGCAATCAGCACTCAACGTCGAGATTTTTACACGATCAACATGTTAAAAAGATTGATTTCATTTCATGTGCTTGTGGTGGACTAAAAAGAGTGAATCATCAAGTTGTACATCGGTAGAAGATTTTTGCATTGTTCGAATTAAGTTATTGTTAACGTGCACACCGATAAGCTGACACTCATTTCATAGTCGTCGTTCAGTTTGACTCATAAGCGCTTAGACGCGTATCATTTTTTTGCTTTCATTTTTTAGGTTAAAAGATTATAGGTTAGGAAAGTGCCTGCTTTCTATGTCTCACGTCGCCAGTAAATAAATATTGAGAGTATGATAACGTTTCCACCGTTTATTATTCGCTTTATGCGAGTAAATCTCCAAATCAACCATGTACGAAATGTCAGCCGGGTGGGGCCAGCTGCTAGGTTTACACATAGTCGTAATGATAGGTATAATTATCATCAATTCCCATAGCGTAAGCATGTAATCATCATCAATGATTACGAGTAGGTGCAGACGCACTATAGAATAGCTAGAATTTCAATAAACGTATTATTAACACAGCAATCTTTTTATATTGCAAGCGCTATTTACTTATGGGAATTTTTGGACTCGATGCTTGTATCAATTTTGGTATACTTAATTTATAAGTATTTCATCGGGTGCACTGAATACGACAATAGTGAATTTCGCAAAGGGAACATCTTTTGGAAATGATACTTTCATAAATGTGTAACAAATATGTTTGGATTCGAAATACGTTAATAATGCATTTTCCAAAACGAAGATTTCTTCAAAAGGATCGTATACATGTGTTTGTATAACAATTCAATAAATGTGTTTCTGACATGCGATTTTCTAAACACCAGAAGCATTAAATATTTTTCTTTATTCACGAAAATGTTTAAGTTTAATATTTATATCGATTTCGGCAGACTATTGGCTCCAAAAGCGTTAGAGAGTTCTCTTTACTTACAGAAACGTTTGGATTCAATGCTTAAATCGATTTCGGTAGGTTTAATTTGTGAGTATTTGATTGGACGCCCGAAATACGTCAATAGTGGATTTTGCGGAGGGAAGATCTCTTGGAGGTGATTACACGGGAGCAGCCAGTAACTCCTGTTACTCGCAGAGTACGCTAATTGCAGTTCAGATGCAGTTATAGACAGCTCCGTTCCTTCAGCTATTGAAACACTGATGTTGGGCTACGTTCGGATCGAAATGACCAATTCCTGTTAATGAATTGCTCGATCCGACAATCTCTCAGCTACCCTATATCACGCCTTGTCTCGCCTTCCCTTAGAATGCAAACATTGTATAACCAGATTATGCATGCTAAATTTCCCTAATAGCACAATGACGTTTTGAAAATGTCTTTGAAACGCTCGATGAAACGCTTGAGATGCCCACAAATGTCCTAAAAAAGGCCTGAGGTGTGTTTGAGAGACGTCCAATGTTAGAAAAGGCAACATTTTCAAGACGTCCACAATACGTCTTTAATACGTGGATGATAGGACTTTCAATGTATATTGTAAAAGCAGTAGTTCAAAATGTTAATTCACTAATTTTAACGTTTGGTTTGGAAAAAGCAATCAATTTCGAGATTATACATATATACTATTGGAAAAATGTGCAATAACCAAACAACCGTATATCAAAGGCATTTTTAAAAGATTCAAAAAACGTGAAGTTTCAGGGGCTATTACATCGCGAAAAGATATTACGAAAATCGCGCCATAAGTCAATACGGATATCTCCTTTATTTATTCCAATTTTTCAATAAAAATGTATGATAATATAGCAGATGAATGGATTATTTCACATAAAAAACTTTGATTTGGATATGACCTGTAGATTAAACCGAAAAAATTCTTAAAGTTTCCTTTGTTTTGTCTCCGTAATATTGTATGTAACCCCTTAGTTCGTAGCATATATATTTTTTATTTAAATATGTACATCTATCATTTCTTTGTAAATCTCGTATCGCACTTCGATCCGACTCTCTTTTCTTTCAACAATATTACACTGATTGCGTGTTATTAAGTTAGAAATGATAAAATCATAGTCGGTGAATGATTGAAGTGGAAAACCAAATCAGCGGTAGCACTTTGGGATCAGAATTTCAAAGCTTCAAACTCTAGACTTTTCTGATTACGCTATTAAGGGTACAAGAAATGGATATTAGATATTAAAGTGGTCGGACGGCGTTCCTTTGAGTCGCCGCTCTGTTTTATCCGGTCACTTATCGACTACCTTTGCCGGATTATAAATACTAAGTTTCGACTGGGCGAAAATAGCTTTCGTCGAAGCTTAAATACAGCTTGATCAAATCTGGTTTAATGAGTCCTCGAATACCAACGGATTCAAGCATGCGACGCTTTCAGCGATAAGCACCAGCATAATAGGGCAGACTTCTACCTTCTTAGTATCGCCGGAACAAGTCCAGATGGTTTCAATGGTCTTAAAGTGCTTATTCTACGATAAGCGCAAGCACTGGTATAAAACAGCACTTTCGACAACGCTTTCGGTGTGAGTCCAGATGCTTCTAATGATCTTGACAATAGTTTTATTGTTTTAACCCTTACGCTATTTAATTATTTCTTTCCATTCTAGTGTCAATTTTCTCTGTTAGCTTTTAACAATGTATCTTAATTTTATACACAGTGGGTAAACAAAGTATTCACACACTCAGATTTTCTTAAATAAATATTTGTAATCATTTATTTTCCCTTAACAGGGAAACTTTCTGCTGTAGCAAAATTTATTTCAAAACATGGGTGTGTGCGAATACGTGTGTTATAAAGCGCATTTCCCCACTATAGTTATAATTTATGTAATATTTAGTTGGAATTTGAAACATAAAATAGCCCTTTCCGCAACGTTTCTGCTGTTTAATTAATTTCTCCCATTCTTGTGTCAATTTTTTTTTTAATATTAAATAATGTATGCTACTTATGTAATTATAATTTGTTAAGTATTTATTTTTAGAATATAAAAGCATATGTTAGCAGTTTGATACGCGAGGGTTGTTGGGCGTTCAAAAACATCAAAAAAAGAAATTAATCTCCGTAACATAATCCGCTAGTCATCCACAGATGATTTTTCAACGCTTCAAGTATAAATCTTTCCATACGACGTTGCGTAACAACGTCGATAAATAGCCGATACAACTATTGCGCTAGTAGTAAATAACGTTGTTTATTTATTCAGTTTAAAATTATTAAGAATTTATTTTGAATACACAAACGCTCACATGTGGGTTCATGTAAAAGTTGCCTAAAAAAGGAAAGTAGATCCCACAAAATAATTCACGAGTCATCCCCAGACGATCTTTCATCGAGCCTACGAGTGTGTATAAGTCAGTTGGCACGGTGGTACCTAATCATGTTGACAAATAGCCGAAATAAATCTTGCATTAGTTTGGAATAATCTTGTTTATTCATTCAGTTTCAATCTGTTAAGCATTTATTTAAAATGTGAAGTGTCAAACTAGCTGTAAATGTAGACTGAAAAATCAGCAGTCATCCGCAGACGATTTTTCATCGAGCTTTCAAGTATGTATAAGTCAGTTAGTATGTTGCAACTTAATCATATGGACAAACGGCCGAAACCAATCTTCTTTGGCTCGCATCAATGGTAATCGTGCTCAGTCCTTTCTCCAGCGAAAAAAGCGCCCTCCACCTTCGAAGCCACGCGCCTCCAAAATTCTTTAACAATGGACTTTCGCTTTTGAAAATATCTATCTGTTTGCTTAGTTAAAATCAAACGAAGATGAGCTTCTTGTAATTTTAATTCATTTGTTTGAAGTACAACAATATTTTCATAAAAACAAGCAAAAAGTTATTGCCCAGTTGTTGCCCACAAGTAGTAGTATACATAGTACAGCACGCGATTGCCGTAGATACTGATATCGTAATGTAGCGGTTTTCGTTTGCTATAAAACTTTCGCCTTGCTTTATGAAAAAACTGCAATTCCAAGAATTTATTTCTGAATTTTGTATTTCATTGCTTATTTTTTTGAATCCAATGAGCCAAGAATCAAGCGAATTGATCCAGTCGTTCAGAAGATATGAATTTTTCCAGTTTATTTTTCTCGTGGTAAATGGAAGCCGGATTAAGATACATGTTTAAGAATTCCTAAAAATGTGGCTTTCACTTTTTTTCTTTACTCTAAGAGAAGAAATACAGTTTTCATTTGTTATAATTACCGTTAAAAGGTTAACATTAACCATACCGGCTGTTCATATACAGCTATTTCTACCGTAAGTGGTCAAATTACCGGTTATGAAATTAATTGCCAGATTTTTCATATTCATATGCCAAACTGTGTCGTAACTTCCGCATAAATCTCTTCGACAGAATGAATCTGGCTTTCAGCCAATATCCAATAAGAGTCATATTTGTCCGGTTCGGGTATACTTAATTGTTAATTTAATACGAAAACAAATGCAGAAAGTGACCGAAAATACGACAATTTTAAATTTCCATTTTTATTTTTAACAAAAATGAAAGAAACGAGTGCATCGTAGAATCGAAGTTTAAAACCGCTACTATTAGAGAAATCATAAAAAGAGGAAAAACGACAAGCAAAGAAGAGACGAAATGTTTTATTACGGATTCCGCTTTTTCTTTTCGCATCCTTTATACTTACAACTTCTCTTTCAGTTTTCTGCATCACTATCTGTGAGGTATGTCACATGTGTGTGTTAGTGTCGTTCATCTATCGGTTCATATGTGTGTGCCTGTGTCGACAAAAAGCTTCAGGAGAGAATGCCACGCTGTGTAGGAAAGTGGCGCGTTCAATTATTGCAACGTCAACTACGATTGCTGGTTGTAGATCAAACACTAATTCAATTGTTCCCTGTCGTAATGGCGAGGACAATTGTTCTTTGAATGGCGTAACTAGTTTCACGTTATTGTTTAATTTTAGTAATTATTTGCAAAAACGATTTATTACAGATATTTGTATGCATTAGAGATATAAATGTTGAGTTGGTAATATCGCAATAAATAGAAACTAGGTCTTCAATACTTTGTTTTACATGAAATGTTAATTGCAACGCTTTAAGTTTTATCTAAAAGATGGTTTATTCTTGGTAATTATTAGCACAAATAATTTATTACACGTACTTGTGTAATGTTGTAAAAATCGCACTATTCTGCCATTTTTAAATAGAGAAGAACGATTTTGGCAACTTTTTTCGGTATGTATTTGCATTAAATATACACAATGTATGGCTAATTCTATTTTTATACTTTTATATATTTCGAATACTTTGTGGTATAAAAATGTTACTGTATAACAAAAGAACATTTTAAGAAAAAATGATGTATCTCAGTTAACATCAGTAAATTAAATTTTGCTTTAAAAAAGGAACCAAACAGTGAGTTTATAACAAACTGAAATATCGAATCATAACATTAGTCATACATACATTGTATAAAAACAAGTTCCCACTATCGATAATATTACACACATTCTAACACCTAATTAGCACTGTATTATTAATAATTCCGTTTTTCAAACACATCGAATTTTAGAAAAAAACTGTAAATGTCAACGTCACATAACAACGTCGATAGAAAAGGATAATTTGATAATTTCCATATTAACTGAGTTTAAGTTTTTTTTTATTTCGGTTGTAACATCCAATTACTACCGTATCGTTAACAATTCCGTTTTTGAAACGCAACGGATTTTCAACAGGAACTGAAAATGTCAGCGTCACGTAACAACGTCGAGTGGAAAAGGGCTGTTGCAAAAAAGGGCCGAAAAGTGTCGTTCAGGTAGTGTAAGGGGGATGCTTTGTAACGAAATGAAAATCACAGCGCATCGCATCACCGGACAGTGACACAGGACAATTTCGTCCGGTCTTTCGAGGGGTTGGCGAAGTACGTCGATGTTGTTTTTTCCCCTCTCGATTCTCGCACAACACAGCAGCTAGTCCAATTGATTTGATTGATTTAACCAAAGCTGGGGTAAAAGAAATAATCAGTTTCGTAGAATATAAGAAATAACTATTATTTCAAAATTGATCGTGGTAACGCGCATTAATTTTAGAGGAAGTAATTTGAACACGTGTTGTGGAGTTTGTCATCTTGCAAAGATATAGATTTAACATCGAGTTTCTAATACTGATGTTTATATTGTTTGCCAAAGAATTGGAATTTTTATTTGGAGGATGTTTCATCTACAAATGTTTTAATTCCAAACTGTCGAAGATAAAAGTTATTGTTATATATTTATTCGTATAAGTTCAATAGTAATACTAGAAATATTGATTGAACTATTGTGTAAAACTTCCTTAGAATAGAACACGCGCTTAGCAATGAAATTAATTAATTCTCAATTAATTAATTTCAATTAATTAATTCTCAATTAATTAATCATAGCCCGTTTTTAATATTCCAATAAAATTAAACATAACGGGCGTATTACCATTATGTACTAAAATGAGGTACAATACATAAAAGTAATGACACTTTTTTGTAATACCAATTAATATAAGAGGATTGAGATTACAATGGTATACCAACTTATGGGTATCACACCAACACAATTGTAACAGCAATGGCAGTAATACTACTGTGTCCGTATAGCAATAAAATGAATTATTTCTCGATCAATTAATCGCAATTTGTTCTCAGCATTTCAATAAACTAGAATACAATAATTGAAAAACAATATATGTATGTATAAAAGGATGTAACGCCAATTTGTTACAATATCGATTAATATAAAAGGATTGGTACTGCAATGATATCCCAAGTTGTTAGAATCACACCAATTCTACTGTGTCAATTACTATTAAAATAATTCGATATTCCATAACCTCAAATCACACGGCAAATGCATAACGGTGCCAGTTGTAACTTTAATAATGGAAAAAAGGCTAAAAGATATTTCGCAACGAAATGAAAATCATAGTGAATAGCATCAGCGGACAGTGACGCGGGACAATCTCGACCGATCTTGCGAAGGGTCGCCAGAGTATGTCGACTTTGTTTTCCTCTTCTCGATTCTCACGCGACACGCCAGCTAGCCCGATTGATTTCCGTTGGCCAACGCCGGCACCTCCGCTCTATTAATTATCGGCGCTTTCAGCACTCTCGCGCCACCTTTCTCACGGGGGCGTTTCTTTTCGCGCGGAAAGCTCGTTTACCAGGAAAATGGAGACTCCCAATGGTGAGTTACAGCTGCTCTGGCCCATCGGCTTTAAGCATTTTCGTTGGCCAACGCCGGCCAATCGATATGTGTGTCCTCATAAATTGAGGCCCTCTCGATTCAATAAGGTATTACTCTCTGCTAGTAATTACTAAAATGCTGATCGTTTCAAGTGGAGTACTTTTGCCAGTCGATAATATTGAGTCTTCTTGACAGAATGTAGTATATTTTTCGAAAGCTCTTGTGCTAAAAAAGCACTTTTCAGATTTGCTGTTCTGTTAAACGTTAGTCGCTTAGTTTATTTAGAAGAATGAATTTTCAATTCTTACTTATTAAAGTTTAATGAAACAATTAATTTAATAGATTTAATTTAATTAACACTTATGTGTTGAAAATTAAAGAAGCCCATGTAAAATGTAAGGGATGTAATGATCGTCTATTGTAAACAAAGGCTATATAAAAATAACACAATAGAAACATTGTCTCAGGTTAATAATGCACTGTTCAGTTCCGTAGAAATAAAGGGCAATAAAATACGCTCATATCTACATTCCTCATAAATTGAGGGCTTCCCGATTCAATAAGGTATTACTGTCCACTAGTAATTACTAAAATGCTGATCTTTCAAGTGGAGCAACTGATAGTACGGCGTCTTCTTCACAGAATGTAGTATATTTCTTGAGAGCTTATATGTTACGAAAATCATTTTTCAGGTTTACTACTCTAGTTGCTTTACTGTAAAATTCATGCTCAAACGAAAAAGTAGGAGTATGAATTTGCAAAACCGCAATAAATCATACGTAAAATTTGAAGTATGTAACATTCGCCTATCATAAACATGAGCTTTATACAAGCAGCAGAATAAAAGTTTCGTGTCATATTAATATTACAGAGTTAAGTTCCGCAAAAACAAAGAGCGATAAAATACGTTAATATACATAAAACTGAGCACAAAACGGAGTAAAAAAGAATGCACAATACAGGTTGGTTTGTTCTAGTTGTCTTAGTATATTAATGCGTTAAACAACTTTTTGTATGTTAATAAATTTTTAAAAGCTGCAGTAAAACCTACGTAAAATGAAAAGAATGTAACGATCGGCTATTACAAAGGAAAGCTTTATAAAAATAGCAGAAAAAAACGTAGTGACAGTTAATAATATTGTGTACTCCATAAAAACAGAGAGCGATACGCTCACACTACAGAAAACAGTACACAAAAGAAGGTACAATACAATAGTATTTACAATTTCGCGATAGAATTCACTGTATTATTCATTGTTTTTTTAATTCCAAATGATTAATTCCTCGTATTTTGTTAAAAGCATGACACAATGCCACTTTTAACCGAAAGGAGGAAATCATCAATTCTTTTACTCTTCTTTACTTACATGTAACCTGTTTCACTTCGTACATTTTTCCCGGCTTTCGTATATGTCAAAGAATCTTCATATTTCCCAATAGTGTGCTTTAAAAGGAAAGCTTTTTCATCTTTTTCACTATGCATGTATACTGAAAGTTCGGCAAGCGTGCAAGCAGCGCTGGCAGTTTGTGGTACAGAAGTCGAATTCGTGAAATGCATAATGCATTGGGCTGGGCCAGGTTGGTTGGCTCTACTTAAACATTAAACAGCCGAAATAGACCGCAGCGATAAATAGATTGGCCGAGAAATCGACGGGATTAGCTTCTAGTTTATGGAAAGGTTTTGATCACCAGTACAGAGATCGGATTGCATATTTCATGCAGCTTGCGCACCGAATAATATGCTGTGGTTTCAAAATGCATCGCGGTAACGCGCGTTAATTTTAGAGGAAGTCACTTGAACATATGTTTGTGGAGATACATCTTGCAAAGATATAGATTTATCATCGAGTTTCTAATATTTATGTTTATATTGTTTATTAAAGAATTGAGATTTTTACTTGGAAGATGTTCCATCTACAAATGTTTACATCCCAAACTATCGAAGATATAAGTGCCAGTTATATATTTTTCGAATAATTTCAATAGCAATTTTAGAAAGGTTATAATAGTATGTAAAGCTTTCTTAAAATACAAGATGTTCTTAGCAATCAAATGTTTTATTTCTTGATTAATTAATCATAGCCTGTTTTTAGTATGGCAATGAGATGGAATACAACCGGCGTATTAATATTGTATGCCTAAATGAAATACAATTCATATGCAAAGGTATGAATCCAAAATTGCTATAATGTCAAGTATAATAGGATTGGTATTATAATGGTATTCAAAGTTATGTGCACCGCGCCAATTCTACTGTATCAATTTCAATATAACGTCAATAACAAAAATAGTAATACTTATTAAACTACTGGTATATAACCGTCTGGAATACAACTCCATCGACATATTGACATTGTATACTCAAATGAAATACAATACAGAAAGTAATGCCAGTTATTTTTATAATTCAATTCATGGACTTCATAGCAACTCTACTGTATCAATTACGAGACGTTTTGTGTATATTTCACGAACTTCTTATAGTTAACATAAAATGATTTTATACATAAACTGCCGTAAAAAATGTTCTAGTTTCTTAAGAATATAAATGAATTCAATATAATCCCTCTATTTTTTCTTTGAATGGTATTTTATGAAACACATGTCAAGATACATTCTCGGTTCATCGGGACAAGTATCACAATACAATATCGTTTCATGGCTTCCACCGGGCATTCTTTGTGAAAGCAAATCTTGCAACCTTTCTTCGTTTGTATTAGAATATCAAGAAATGAATTTCATCGAAACTGGAAGTGAAAAATCAAGCAACGACTGAGAATCTCCTCTCTCGAGTCCAAAGGGTTTTCAATACTTATTATTATTTTTTTTATTACTATTAATTCTAAACGGCAGCTACCATTTTATTTTTCCGTCACAGTTAATAGATGCGTTGGGGGTTACTGTATTTTTCGTTAAATATACGTAAATGTTTGCACCGCATTATTCCATGGCATGTCATCGTTACAGGGGATTGATTGATAGTTGACTGATTAACGAAAGCACACAGGGCACGCATGGCTCAGGAGGGCGCAATGTCATCAAAGTGTAATTACGGGGACATTACAGGGGGGCGGCTATTATTATCGGTACATTGTCGCGGAGGATGCAACCGCTGTCCACTGTTTGAGTATCACATTAATGTAACCGTTATCACCGGCGATTAATATAATGTGATTACGGACCAGAGTGCATTGTGGGCCGTGGGACGTTTGTTACCGAGCCGTGCGACTTTTAGCATTGCAAAATTTCAAATTATTCTGTTACACGGTCGTTTCTAGGCTTTCGTATTAGTTCAATGCGAACCCTTATAATTTCGCCATATTTACCTGTTACAGATAGTACAACCCTCTAACTTTGTAATCCTTTTGTTTCGAAATCTGAAATAATTTGTGTCAATAGTGTTCAATGAGTATTGTCGAGTAAAATTATAACGATCACTGTAAAATGAATAGTTTTGGAATAAAGTAAAAAAAATAGTTTTACAATTTGACAAGGTTCATCCATGTATCTATATGTATATATATAAAAGTCAATATATGTATACGCATATGTTCCGTAAACGCTCCTACACCGTTCAACGTATTCACAACAAATTCGGCCAGTGTATTCTTCGATACCCTGAAAAAAATACTATGAGGGTCTATCGAAAACCCAGCAAGGCACATGAAGTGCTATCCGTGCGAAGCCGTGTATGACAGGTAGTAATTAATAAAACCAACCAACTGTAGAACCAATTTGAAGCTAGCGTAGTAGTCCTATATATATATGTAATAAAATTAAGTTAAATTAAATCAAATATCCAAGTAGCACACAACGTCTTCAAGACGTCTTCTTTATGCGATTTTCATGCCTGCACGACTTACTACATTCGTAGGACGTTTTGAAAATGTTCTGTTGAAGACGTTTTAAAGATGTCCACATTTTTTCATTTTTAAAACGTCTGCTATAGGTCATATTTATGTTTGCATTTTTGCGGTATTTTTAAAATACATTTTAACAACATCTGTATTTTACATCGTTTAAGCATTTTAAAAATAGTTTTAACATACCGCTGTTTGGTAATTGCACATTGTTCGAATAGCATTTCCAATCTCGAAATTGATTGTTTTCCCCAAACCAAACGTTGATTTTACTGAATTAACATTTTGAAACACTGCTTTCAAAATATATATTGAAAGTCATATGAGGCACATATTAAAGACGTATTTAAAACGGTTTCTACATGTCTTCTTGCGGATTGGTCGGAACGTGTTCTAGACGTGTTAAAGAGGTATCTGTAACGTCTTTTATACGTCCCTTCGGACGTATTCTGGACGGCTTTAAAATGTTTCATTTTATACCATCGGACGTTTATTAAACAAACGTGAGAGGTTTTTGAGATATTGGTAGACGCGATTGGACGACACGAATATCGGGCGTTTTAAAGACGTTTTTAAAACGTCATTGTGCTATCCGGGTACGACACATGTATATGTAATAAAATAAAATAAAATCGAATGAAAAATAAAATCAAACGGAAACGGGACATAAATGTTATAAAATCAAATAAAATCAAATATTCATCGATGTAAAAATGAAGAATTGCACGTTGTTTACTGCTTAGCCGTAGAACAATGCGAGCAATTCGTTGGTTATCAAGAGAACGGTTGGCATCCAGAGGAGGATTCGGAGCATCCGAGGACTCTGATAGAACTATCTTCCATAAATTTATTGGACAGGCGGCTCTAGCAAAACGTTTAACATTTCTGTGCGACGCCCGTGTGTATGCGGTGAGTGGAAGAGGGGGTGGCAAGCGTGAGAGGGGGTTGCGCCGGAGGGTCAGTAAATTGAGGATAAATGCGCGTTGGTTGACGTATAATTGTGGCTGTATAGGCAGTAGTTTCCAACATCTATGGCGAGCCAGGTGCGATATATGTTCCTTGTCGACGCTGTAAATCCAGCGAAGGAAATACAATTCATTTTTATGGAGTGCTTGCTGCCCGTTTTGCGGCTAATAGGCGCGCACGCATAATTCAGTAGCCGTGGCTGCCACCGCAGGCTTACATTTCATCCGGCCGGCGGCATTTTCGATTTTATTCCCAACGATTCGGAAATTCGACGCCGAAAACGTGCAGTGACCCCGAGAAATATTCGGATTTTAATATATGATTAACGTTATGACTCGATATTTCTGTTATTAATAAAATAATTGTCTTTGTTATCTTTTTCTATCTAACAATAATTGATTTATTGGTGTCGACTGACAAGGGAGATTTAGCGATTCGAAAACAATACAAATTATGAAATTTTGTGATAATATACAGAAATTTGTCCTAAAGACAGGACAATTTTTCACTGTTACCCAATAACAATTTAAATTAAAGACAGATTGATTTTTTCTTCTGCACCGTTTACCTCCCAAATGGTAGGAGCGGTTGGGAAATACTTTAAGGCTGCGTAAAACCCACTTGTCTAAAAACATATAATAATTTCTTCTAAAAATGTACATACATAATATAATAATAATTAATAAGGATATAATACTTGATTTTTGTGAAAAAGAATGTTTTGGTAAGAGAAAACCATGTCACATTGAAAATTATGTTTCTATTTCCTTTTAAATGTTAATTATTTTACAGTGTCCGTTATAATTTTAGTTGAAACTACTCACTAAACACTATTTTCACCAATGATTTCTGATTTTGATTCCAATATTTTCTAAGGGGGAACTACTTCATAATGAATATAAAACCCTAAAAATTAAACTATATTTAGAGCTTAATGGTTAAGTGATCGGAGTCGGACCCTTGATGATTAAAATTTATTTTAAAACACGGAAAATAAGTTTATCCGAAATCCACTCATGTAACAATTCTTACTACTATTCTACATATAAGTAAAAATCTATACAATAAGAACTAAAACAATATTTCCAACTTAATGATGAAGTGATCGCAGTCGGGTGCTCGATGATTATAATTTATTCCAGGACACCGACAATGAGTTTATCCGGAAGTTGGTCGTGCAGGGTGGTGCAGGATTTCTTGCTGGCGGAAGGAAGGAAGAAAACAGGGAGGAGCGCGCGCCGTTGAGATATTTTTCGTTCATGGAAAAGGTGAAAAAATTCTGAGCGCCGTGATATCCAGGGCAAAAAGAACGCCCGCTCTCTTCGTCTCCGGTATAATAAATTGGAGACAGCCGAGGGAAATGATACCGGAGGGATGGCGTGGAGCAAACCGGCGAAAATATACCACGGGCTCATCGAGCTGTACGTGCTATCGATGCTTGACTGCTCTCGACGCCAGGTTCGCAATAACTTTCGAGGACGTTTCATTACTTAAAGTCATTTGATCTATTTATACCCCACACGTTTTATCTTACGAGATGACGATGACCCTGCTACACTTTCGAGAAATCCTTTTGTAATCAAGAATTTAGTACACAGTTTTCAATCAACATTTTTTTATATCCCATTTTTCAACTCTATCTTTTAATTTTTGTTCCAATCATTCAGCGTAAAGCACTGTGTTGAAGTTGGTAATTAGTAAGTAAATTAATTCTCAAAACAAGTTATTAATAGCCCACACTTTTTACCTTAGAATATGACCTCGCAAGACTTTGTAGAAATTCTTTTGTATTAAAAAAATTAATACAATCTTCCCAATCGACACATTGTCCTGTCAAATTTGTCAACTCTATTTTTTAATATTTGTCCGAATCATTCAACGGAAAGCACCGTTTTGCATGTGGCAATTATTAAGCAAATTAGCTTTCAAAATAAGTTGTAATACATTTGCAATTTATAATAAATCTGTCTATACGACCTGGCGAAATTCTTTGTTCATGTTTTTATTGGTGCAGCGGATATTTATCGATATAAAACTGGTGGTGAGTATGCACCACATGTTGTGCATTGCAAAGCTAAATAAATAACGTGTGGAGGAAACGAGGGGAAAAAGTATAAACAAATATCAGGAATTTAGTTGGCGCAGTCCATCAATTCCGGCACATTTGAGGGAGAAATACATTCAACGGGAATGTGAGGTAGGCGGAAAATGAAGAATGAGGAATTTAATAATGGCCTAGTGACGTAAGCACGCTGCATTCGGGCAGGCTCGGGTTCCTGATAATTCCGACGCATATTCAAATTGGAGGAAATAAAAAAACACGAATCTCTATTTATACATGTATGCAGTGAATTGAGTTTGAAATATTCACGTATTAAATGAGATATTTTATTCCGCTCGATCGCAGACGTTTTCTTGAATTTAATAAAATACACAAATTTTTTTCATACAAAAACCAGCACAATCTACCGGTTGCAAAATCTAGGCGATTCTCGAAGGGACCAACATTTAAATATCTTTCAAGGAAACAGTAAATTTCAATGTATATTCAAGCAGATTCTAAAGTTTATTACAAACCGGATCATTTATTCTGCTTGATTACAAACTGCCTTGGGTTTAATAAAATCCACAAACATGTGTGCACATTGCAAATTTTAGAAAACACGAAGCGAATGAAATATGAAGAGCATTCGAGATACTAATAAATTGCAAAGCATATTCAGACAACACTAATTACGAAAATCCGAATACGTATTTAAATATATTCGATGGTAAGTTGCCTTCAGTTTAATAAGGAAAAGATATCCAGGATGAATCAAACACCTCATACTTTTCGAAATCGGTTAAAACTACAGAACTACGTGCACACGTTTAGCGGTTGCTAATTCTAGAGATGACAAGAAGGTACTAAAATGTAAAGATGCTTGGAGAAACCAGTAAATTACCAAACATATTCAAACTAGAGTAAATAAATAAACGCGTATATCCATTCAGCTATTAAGGAGTTACATAAAACGTTTGGCCGAGAAACAAAGGGAAATTCGGGATTTTTTTAGCTTAGTTTAAGCAAACTTTTGATTTGTAAATCATATAATGTTGGGATAATTTTACCACTCTAAAACTGATTTCAAAATAAAGCGTGGAAAGTCCTGAATCGAATACTGTTTCATTCAGAGTGGTCAAACAATCACTAATTATCGTAGGTTATTGTTAAGAAAGTCTACATCGAGTAGATGACAGAGTACCGCGTGAATAGCGACGCTGGATCGACTGAACTGCGACACACTCGAGTGGTCGACGCCTCGATTATCTCTCTTTCTTCAATACGAAGAGCAGAAGTGGAAAAAGTCCACGTTATACTTTGAAATCAGTTTTAGAGGATGAGAGGGATGAGTGAAAAGGATACTTAAATATCTTGTACTAAATAGAAATTCTGCGGGCCATGAAAAAATGATAGCTATAAAGTGCGTTTCTTCCAGAGTGAGATAAAAAAAGAACAATGTCGATTAGACCAAGTGTTTCCGCAAGAAAAATTCTTCCGTAATGGTCTCATTTAGCAAAAAGGTTAAAATGCCCTACCTTGGCGGTCTATATTTCTTAAACAATTACGAATCATAGAAAACAATAATATGACCTGTATTTATTTTCATACAGCAAAAAAGACGTGCGAATTTCATGAAAATCCGAAACGCCACTAAAATAATCCTTACGGCGTGGAATGACCGCGGCACTAAAATGTAAAGATGTGTGGAGAAAGCAGTAAATTAGAAAGGTATGTATAGGACAAGAGACGAGTATGGAGTGAGGGAGAGTTCTGTTGGAGCAGTGAATCCCTAGGGACGTAAATGGAATGGCGAAGAGGAGGCAAGGGTCGGCATTACGGGCGCAGTATATTGGCAGTAGTTGTGCTCAAGCCATTGAAGGAGTGATAGCTTGGTAGACTGGCGGAAGTAGGCTTATATTGCTCGGCGAGATGCGGTTGGCAGGAACGAGGCGGTCGTGTGCTCTGCCGGCGGCGGTGGCGGCAGCAGCAGCAGAAGCAGCAGAAGCAGCAGCAGCCTATCCAGCGAAACGATTGACATAGCACTGTTTTCCACTTGCCAAGCGTGGAGCAGTCAATCGCGCGAAATGGACCGAACGGGAAAAGGAGAAGAAAAACGAGGAGAAAAGGGCGCGCGAGTTCCTGTGCGGCGGCGTAATGTAAAGGGCGACCGGGCGTCCTGAGCGAAAAAGTTTTCTCGTTATCCATCCATCCATCCAACGCGAGCTCCGCCAGCGCGACTGCGTCGCTGCAAAAAAACTCTGCTAAATTACGAATCTGCAATTCAACTGAAACCGACTACCGAGCGCGAACCGAGGATCTCTCTGCGAACGTGCGTTACAGTTTGTCTCCTGGTTGTACCGGGCCACTTTTGTTTTTGGCCACCAGGTCTCCGGTCCAGCTTCATCTGAGTTATATAGTGTGTAAGTTAACGTTGTTCTTTGTGTTAGCAGAGTTAGACTCTACTCTTTGTCAACCCATTAAGTACACAATTAGTCTCATATTTCGTTTTTACCACGCGCATAACTTTTGGGGTTTTATTATTATAAGAAATTAGGATTTAAAAATGGGGCTTATGAATTATTAAAAATATTTAAATATTGTAATACGTCCAATAATTTGTTGCGTACAGACTATTATAAATTATAATAAATTGGAATATGTTAATAAAATTATAAAACATGGAAATAAATTTGTATACAAATTAATTTTACATTATGATGCCGCAAGCATTCAAGTTTGAAAGCTCTTTCTAAAAATGGGTGCTGCGAGAGTCTACATCATAAATATGTTTGGTATCGCCGAGCAAGCAGTTGCTGACCGCAATTTACAGCTTGTCACAAACATAAAAGTCCATTTATAAAGTTGCAAGCAGCTATGATTACCAGAAAAATATTATAGGGCCAATCGCCAATAGACCATATGAGCAGTTAAAGGATTAATGATGATCGTGTTGATTAACACTAAACATACGGGCTGTGGATAACAGAATTACCGTGTATTACCGTGGATAACAGAAGTATTCGCACTCTTTTTTTGGAATAAATTTTAATATAGAAGACAGACAGTTTTTACAGAAAAAAAGTTTTTTGGAAGACGAAAGCTTCCTTTTTAAGAGAAAATAATTGTTCTCAATACAGAATGACTATTACATGCCTTATCTTTTCTCCAATTTGACTACAAAGATTGCCAAATAACAAAATCCATTTAATGACTTTTTTGTAAACATTCATAATAACTCTGGTTTTTGAACGTATAAATTTATTTAATAAACAACCAGATTGTGGTACATGTACATTAAAAGGCAGGGGGTGGAATTCAGGAATCGGTACGATTTTGGCAACTTTACCGTAAGTTAATGACACATGAAGATTTACGGCTTGCAGAGTCACCGGGCAACAATTCTATCCCCTTCAACCGGCTTCCTGGACACGGAAGTGCGTGGACGGTGGGTACGCCTCTGAATCTCAAATTGCGGAATAGCTGAACCAATCCGGACGACATTTATTCCCAGTGTCTCACCGTCAAACTTTCCCTTCCAGCAGTGAGCACCGTGCTTTTAAAGTCACATTTGTTTCGTAGCCTCCGAAACATTTACGTCCCGTGTATGTACATGTGTGTGTGTGTATGCGTGGGAGGACGAAAAAAATCGTTACAGTTGCAGTAGTGTAATCCTGTCCTGGAGTTGTACCTTTTGGAATAGCCGAAAGGGAGTCGTAAAGATTAGTTGGAATGAAAGAATAAAGATGAGTTTTTCGAAATATTGTGCAAGTCTCCAATGTGCTGCAGATTGTTTGAAATAAGGTTGTTTTTAGTAAATAATAATTTGGCAATGTAGCAGTTCTAATTTTGCAACTGATGAATAGCTCATTTTTTAATTTTGATGATGGGGAAAATGAGGTCTCACAATAGAGTTTTTGAAAATATTGCGCGAGTTTTCATTGATCTATGGATTGTTTAAACTAAGTTAATTTTTAGTAATTAATGAAGTTATTTAGTATACTGTAACAAATGTTGAATAGCACAACATTTTAATTCTTAACATTCTTCATTTAACCTTTGTTTATACTTATATCTTATTTTTAAAATGTTTTAATTTATATGTTATAATAATGTTATCATTATGAATTAGAATACCTGAGTATAATTTTTTTTTAGAAATCATTCGTTACTATGTAAATGTACATTTGTTTCTTAAATACCGCATTTTTCGAAAACCAGTAATATTACCATTTCTAGCCGTACGAAATCAATGCAAAATTTACCAGCAACATTCGCAAAAGCTATTTAATAAAGTTACTTTGTAGAAGAAATAATTATAAATATAAAAAACAAATATGCTTAGTTTTCTGCATTATCTTCGAGAATGCGTTTTACAGCCAATTACACTATTGCGGAGTACTGATAGCATGTTTCAAGGAAATTCTTTTTATAGTGAAAATTCTGAAGTAGAAGAACAAACAGAAGACTAAGGAAGAAGGAATTACGATGTTTACGCATTCGCAGAATGGCATGCAGCGAGCGCTATGAATGTGTTTACCCATCTATTGTTTGTTTCTTGGTAGAAACCAAGTAAAATGCTTCTCGGGAGACAGGCTGACTGCAAATATCTGTAATTCGATGGACAGCGCAAAGGAATTCTTTTCTTTCTCAGTAATTTAATAAAGTTGCTGTTTGCAAACGTTGGATTATTCTACGCTTTAGTCTCACAGCGATGTCTGCGGTGTTATTACAATCGATTTCTCTTGTTTAAGTATCACATTAATATAACTGTTATTACCGGCGATTAATATAATATAATTATGAACGTCAGTGCATTGTGGGTTGATCGGCGTTTGTCACAGAGCAAGTGGATTTTAGTATGAAAAACTTTCGAATCGCTCTGTTACGCGATGCATTTTTAGGGTTCTGTTGTTCTACTAGCAATCCTCACAATAACCCCCTTTTTTAATTTCATAATCCCTTTGTCTAAAAATCTTAAATAATTCAAGAAAATGGTATTCAGTGAGTGCTTTCGAATAAAATGATATTGGACACTGTAAAATAATTAGTTTTGGAAAAAAATACGAAAAACGGTTTTCAGAGTGACAAGGTTCGACTTACTATATTTTCGAGACTATGACGAAATACTTCTTAAAAAACACACCAACTGGAAATCCCAATAATTCGACGAGTTCCACAAAGTCATTAATTTCCTCCCCACCGATCTTACTTTGTACTCCAAGAACTTTAGCCTGTCCTACGTTTAATCGCCACAGCAGCGACTCCACCATACAAACGCTTAAGTCGGGATCGTAATTACCGGGCGGTACTTTGCTCCAAAAGACAATCCCACTTAGAGAACTATCTTCTTACCATATTTATCATTCTAATTACCATTTACAGCACTTTTCTGTCACGCTCGCCTTCCAGTTTGTTCCAGCAGCTGGAGAAAAAAAAGAAAGAGGTGCGCGGCAGCTTCCACTAAGCCAGGGGCTCGCGGAAAAGTGGCTTCCCATGTATACATTATTCGTAATTCATGTAAATGCGAACTGGGAATGACTCATGCTTATTCACGAAATCAAGCATAAAGAAGGAAAAATTGGTGAAGTTATTCATGTGCATTCGACAGGAGTGCAGAGATGCAATCTGACGGCCGATAATTTCCGTCGCGTAGGCATTTTAGAGCGAGCCACGAGGATGGAATAAGGGATGGTGAGGAAGTTAGAGGGGTATGTGCTAGGAAGAGCGAGTAGAGCTTTCGAATCGGCAGAGATTAAGAATTAATATGCCGCCAGGTGGGTTAACGTTCGATCTAGCGTTGAGAGCCGAAGGACGAGATTCGGGGGAATTCCATGAAAGGTGGGCCAATGGCGCACTAGGTGGTGCGCGCCGAGGCACTCGGAATCGCTCGATTTTCCTCCATTTGAATTTATTTTCCACTAGAGCGGCGACGCCGGCGCCGGGCGTCAGTGTAAAAGACGGAATTGCGCCGGAATAGCAGGCAGGAGAGAGCGTTTCGCCTCTTCCGTCGCAGTGCGGATTGGCCGTAAAATCATCCGGCGGGCATCGATCCTCCCCTCTTGTCGATACGAATATCTATTAGGCGTAATTGATGTCTGCCGTCGGCCAGTGGCGAATGCCGTGCACTAAATGTCAAATCGGTCGGCGCGCCAACCGCACTGACTGATCGCCGCTAGGAAAACCGTCCAGCCAATCACCGTCAGCCTTCGAATCTTCCGCGCGGACATTTCATCCGCGAAATCGTTGCATTAATCCTGTTAACGTCAATCTTCCTTATCCATTATTATGATCAGTCGGATAGCTTTCCGATCGCTATTTTATCTTAGCCGCGGCCGCTCGGTTATAAGTTCGATCGGCCGTCGAGGGGCTCCAGTTTTCCCTACGCTTGCCGATCGATCCCACTCGTCCCTCTCTCTAACGGCGATCATATAAATTTGTTTGAATCACTGCTCAGCTCTAATCGCCGAGAGAGGACTACCAATTGCGCTATTGGCTGCGCACCACTTAATAACTCGCCTATTAATTCAATTAATCTGTCGAGAATTAATGAATCCGCCGACCCTATTCGCAAACTGGACACCGACTGAAAGATTGTCGTTATCTCCAATTACGAATTAATTGGTTATAGCAGTTATAGCACTGAGCAGACGGGTTGGATCATTGCGATGTGTACTGATTTTATTGTTTATGTCCCAATGTTATTATTTTACAATAGTAGAGTAAGGTTGACGTAATCGCCCTGGAAATGGAAAGCATAATTTTAATATGGATTTTGCATTTAGATACAAATGAAATAGATCATTCTTATTTATAGGGGTAACACTCTAAATGGATTAATATTTTCAATTGAAGCATTAATTTTGAAAATTTGCATAAAAAATATATTAATCAAAAACTCTAGTGAAAAATTGTCGTACTTTGGCGGTAGAAACTAATCTAATGAAAAACCTGCCAGCGCCATGTGTAAATTGTTAGGGAAGTACGATTTAAGAAGAAATGACTACAATGGCAACATTGTAGTTTTTTCTATTTATTAACCTAGAACACTAATGGAAAATAAATTTGGATATCTCAATTTAAATCTGACAGTATTGGAGTCATTAGCAATTTTAACAAATGTGCCTATGTGCTTTATTTTTTCTGCAATTCGTCTACAAAATGTGTAAAGATAGCATTAATGTCACGATTTTTCTGTAAACATTAGTAATATAACTTTGGTTTTTGTCGCAAATGTTTAGAGACAATTGACAAAAAAGAAAGCGATACGTGTGATATTTTAAGCATTGGGTGCTATTTTGGCGACCTTACCCTAATAATCGTAATGATGATATTACGATTTCTCGTTTGCTCAGTACATTAATAATTTTGTATAGATTTATAGCAGGGATTGATTTCCTGTTTTTGTTAAATAAGTTAAAAAAGTATTGTTTTAACTCTGCCGTGTTAACGAATTCAATATTTAGTATGTCCATGAGATCAAGTTTACTACTTCTATAAATGTTCCTTATATGGTAAAGTTTTGTTATTGGCGAGAGTCTACGTAGTATGGCGATTTCAAAATTAGAGAAACAACTAGAGGGAGGATCACCCCTTTTCATTATAACTGGTTAAAAATGACTGAAAACAAGCACTCGTACACACTTCTTTTCTTGGAGTGAATATTAGTACACATGAAAACGAATATTTTAAGACAAAACAAAAATTTCTTAAAGAAAAAAGTTTCTCTTTTAACACTAGAATTATCCACAATTAAAGTATACTTATCTCTACCATTTGAAACCAATCATTTTGACTGGTTTGCTAATCTAGTGTTAATAGAAAACAAATGTTTTCAACGCAAAATCTTTTTTCGTTTAAGAAACTTGATTTCAGAAAATCCAAGTGTGCGAATATTTCTTTTATCCACTGCAAGTATTAAATAATACACCAAGATTTTGTTTGAACTTAAATTATTCATGTAGCAAAAATGTGCGTTCCGCAGCAAGATATTCACCGTTCGACTGGAGTCTCATAAAATCTCCTAAAAGTACATGCGATTTTCCAAGACACGAGACACGCGCGAATGTATCGTACGAATAATTCACAACGGAATTTCGAATTATTCAGTATCGAACTTCTTGCAATATGTCGAGCCGCGCTATAGCACAATCTGTTTTTCGTTTCGAGTCTCTGGGATTGCATACATGTGCACACATTATGCATGCAATATGCAAAGGGCGCTCTGTACATGATGGATGTTTTCCAAGTTCATTTTAATCCTCCCTGCAGGACTGTGAAGCGGGAAGTGTAATATGGACTTCTCCCTATTTGATGCATAAACGCCTGCAAATTCCGTTATCGCGCAAGTTGTAGATTGGAGTGCGGTGGACTTCGCACTTTCTGCGGTGTTGAGGATTTCATTTCGATTAGTTAAAATGTGTAAATACACCTGGAACGCAAAAACTGAAAATTTATTCATTTGAATATTTTCAAAAACATTAACAACATTTTCCTTTTATACTTATAAAGTATATGTACAGGTACATAATTTATGGTATATTATGAATTACTTTCATTAATATCGGTTGTAATTAAACAATTTTATCTAAAAAGTAGACACTTAAAAGTAGTGCGCAACTGGGCCAACATTCAACATTTTAGTTTTTAACGAAATGGCAGCCTTTTACACTCAAAAGTAGCTATAAAAGTACAGTAATTGTGAAGGATGTACTAATGTACACAACAAGAATTTCTCGAACATAAGGATTTTCAAATATTATTGCGGGTCACTAAATGTCTGAGTCATTACAATATGAATATGTTACTCAATGTTCCTTCAAGGTTATACCTTTTAGCCTTAACCTTAACGTCGGGGAAAAAGCTCCTTTTTACTTCCACAAAAAACAAGGCTTGCCTTCGCGTTTGTATGTTCGCGATAAATTCGAAAAAGGCTGATCTAATTTTAATATAATTGTCCCTCCTGTGTACAGTTATGATTCAGGCAAATTATAGGTTATAAAATATTGCAATATTTTCCACTTGTACAAGGTGGTCTATAAAAAATTGCAAATTTCCAAAGGGAATGGAGTGCCAAATTATACATTGTTAGAAGATACTTGCAACAAAAGTATATGGCATAACCTATTATTCATTAATCTAGGTTATTTTCAACGTGCACATGAAATATGATTATCGTAAAGCTAGGCTGAAAAATTAGTTAACTTTAAAATTTCGGCGCATTGAATTATCTAATGTCTCGTTTTGAAATTAGTACTCATTCATTTTGCTCGGCTGAGCTTCTCCGAGTAGTTGGCGGACTAGCAAGAGGAAGGAGGGTGTCAGGCTGCGTAATGGCAGGAAATTTTTATCAGGATAAAAATTCCGCCGTTGGCAAACTCATGTAATATGAATTTCCCCGCGCTTGAAACAATAGTGACACTCGACGCGCGCGGGCGGGCGGAAAAAGGAGCAGAGCGGAGAGAAAGTGTGCGCGCGGAAAGAGTTTGACGCTGAAAAGTTAATCACGCTTTAATTGCCCTGGCAGGCGGAACTTTCGCCGGGGAATTTCCCGCTCCCGGTTGCCGCTGCCGAGTCATTCGAGACAGCGCATTTACATGTTGCAGGAACGTGTTGCGCCTGTTAAGTAAATCATTAATTTGCACTTTAAAAATATTATGCATCCATTGGCCTCATTTTATCGACACTCTTCCTGCCCCGGCAAGGACTCGGAACATCAATGCTAAGTGACCTGTCTATCATAATCAATCATGTTGTATAAGATGAACACGAACAATCTTGAATTGTCCTCATTGTCACTTTGTACAAAATCTTCTACATCATTAGAATTCTTTGACATTTCTTGTGCAACACTTTTACAGCATGATTGATGATGTAGCACAATCGGCATCATTGTGCAGCCAATTTACTAAACTGATCTGAAAATATTGAACACTCTATGCTGATAAAATTCTCGTAGTAATAAATAGAGCTAATTACAAGTTGCTCCAGTAAATTTTGTAAATCATTAATTTACACTTTAAAAATATTATGCACCTATTGGCTTGATTTTGTCGATACTCCTCCTAGCTCGGCGAGGACATGAAAAGTCAATACTGGTGACCTGTCATCGATCATGTTGCACAATATGAACACGAACAACCTTGATTTGCGCTGATTGTTACTTTGTGCAACATGTTCCATATTATTAGAAGTCCTTAATATTTTTCATACAACTCTTTTGCAGCCTAATTAGCAATCTTGAATAAGCCGGATGACATTGAAAGTCTGAAAATGTTGAACATTCCATGGTAATAAAATTGTCGTTGCAATGAGGAAAGCTAATTATAAGTTTTCGCGAAAAATTTTCATTTACGATCATAGTTATGGAATGATTTTTAAAATATTCGTTCATCCCATATTGCTCCTACACTGTCGCTTTTTATTCTTTTTGGGGAATAATACGTGAACTCTCTCGAGCGGGGAATTTAACTAAATTTGCGTAATAAAGGATTTTTTTATAACGTTTTTTTAATCAACTCCCAACAGGAGGTGGTTCCCAATTTGTGAGGTATGTTTTTTTATTTTTATTATTTGAGGGTATAGTATTCAGTTTATGTGAGAGTTTGCAGACAACGCCGTATTCTCTTGTGCCAGCTGGCGCGATATAATTGAATGTTCACGGCTTCCTTTGTAAACAACTCCAAACGGGAAGAGTTTCTTAATTCATCGCGAATATTGTTTTTTTAACGTTTAGCCAGCAATATCTGTGCAATGGATGCACCGAGTAGATCGAGATGAAACCTTTTTTACACACTTTATAGAAGAACCTCTACGAAAAAAATCGAATTTTCTTAACATTAACCATTGTTATGACATTAATAAAACATTAATCACTGATTTTCAATTCGTGGCGTATATTTTTAGGGTTTAGTACTTCCCCAGAGACTTTTATAATTTCATATCCGTCTGTTTATCACTACCAAAGTGTCACCACCTTTAATTTTGCAATGTTTCTGTTTCAAAATCTAAAACAATCTGTGGAAATAGCATTGAGTGAGTACTTTTGAGTAAAATTACAACGATAACTGAAAAATAATGAGGTTTGGCAAGAAAAAAGATAAACGTTTTTCAATGTGACAACCATATTTTGAATATAATTTGTATAACAATTTCCGTTTTTTCGTTCCAAAGTACAAAACTCTACCTTAATGCGTGGGTCGACACACACTTGACTGCTTCTTTTATTTTTATGTTCTTTAGTTTTGAGTGTCCGGTTTATGCGAGAGCTTACAGACGACGCGGCATTCTCTCTTACCACCTGGCGGCGCGAGCTTCTTTCTTTTTCAGGTGCAGATAACTCGATTCGTGCGGCAGTCATAAATCACACTGCAATCGATATTCATTCCCACGGCCGTCTCTCGGCCAACTCACAACAACCGTCAGCATATTTCTTATTCCGGCACTTTGTAACCGTCCTCGAGACACCTGTCTATACATATCTCCCTCGTGTATGCGCTTCCGATGAGATGGCTCTGCGTTCTAACCGTTCGAGTCTGTGACGTACGATTTGTTATTTCAAGCAATACCTCCTCTGCCCTGTTGGGACGCACCCCGGAATATCGTTGCGAAACTTACAGAAATTCTACATTTTTCGCGAACATTTCGATAGCAGCGATTAATCTACCGGAAACACCGTGGATTTCACTGACTGGCCGATTTGCAATTCGTCATCATTTAAAAGTCACAGTTTGCCATCATCGAAACCATAGAAAGTGGATACGATCATCCAAGTGTTAGCATGACTGAAAAATACATACAGTAGAGTAAAAAAAGTATTTGTATACTGAGTATTTCTAGAATAAATGTTAAAAATCAGAATTGTTTTCTCTAACGAATTTTATTTTTTCTTAAGAACAGTTTCTTGTTCAAGAACATGTATTTCGATTTTAGAGAGGAGTTTTCTTGTTTGAGAGCATTTTTTTTAAAACCTCTGGGTCTGCGAGTACTGTTTTTATCTTCAACTAGTATAACGCTAAACGTATCGGCTTTATATATATTTATTGCTAGTGACTGGTCAATTCATGGATCATAAAATGAAAGTCATATTTTTCCTATTCGAAAGAGTAAGAAATTATCAACTTAATACGAACGTTAATGCACAACATAGCACTTAGACAATAATAGAAACAACTCTATATTTTTATTTTTATTTTTAGCAAGAACGAAAAAAATAAATGCATAATTGAATCGAATTTTAAAATCGGTCATTTCTCTTCAATTTATGGATTTGACAAATAGCACCCGAAGTTTCATCAGAGCTAACGCTCTGAAAGTACTTTAGTTTAATATAGAAATTTCACCTGTATGCTTCGTACGAACTATGAACTGCCAAAACTGATTCTCGACAATCCAACAAAAGCAGGACTCAACAGAATTAGAATTCGCCGTGTGTCGTCGGTTACTAATTCAAGTTGGAGGAGTTCGTTCTACGATTGGCATTAGTGTCAGGTGTCAGGGAATCCAGTTGGCCCACTGAAGGAGTGAAAGAAGAGAAAACTTTCTTCCCAAGAGCTTAGCAAAGTTCAGCTTGCTGGAGAACTTCCCTCTCTCAAGTTCCTTTGGCAAGAGACCTTCTACACTAGCAGACAAAGTTTCGTCCACCGTTACCGGCGTTGTTGGTGATCGTTCTAGACTGATTTCTTGATAGGAATGTGCAGTGTGTGCGTGACGAATAAAGCGTCGAGTCCTCGAGGAACACGCTCTTAGCTTGACTGTCATTGTCACGATAATGGGTAAAAGAAATATTTGCACATCCAGATGTTTTAGAACAAATTGTCGTAAATAAGAAAACTCTTCTCTCTAAGTGGGAATACACTTTCTGAACAAGAAAATGTTCTTTTTAAGAGAAAAAAAAATCATTTGCTTAGAGGAAACACTTATCTTTTTCAAGAAAGTTTATTTTACTAATCCAAAACGCGCAAATACTTTTTTTACCTACTGTGTAAGCACTCGCATATGTTTTTCATTAAAATTAGTAGCTTTTATTAAAATATTGTTTTCTTTTAGCTTCTGAGATTAATGCGTCGATTGAAAACATCAATGTACTTAGAGTGTTTTATATTAATCTATTTAGTGTTACCTCTACAAATAACTTATTAGCATTATGATTTCCAATTGGAGAGCAATTTTTAAGGTTTATAAAATCAATTAATTTCAAACTGATCATCACGTATTCAAATGATGAAAAAATCTCATAAGAAAGGGGAAATATAGTCGTTTATTATGCCGCAAAGAATATAAAGATATGACTTTTCATTTCTGAATATTAATCCTTAAGATGAAAAGTACGGTGATTTAGGTAACCTTACGCTACTCATCCCACTATCTCAAATTCCAGAACACATTAGACTATTATTTCGATAAACAATAATTTACTGAAGAACAAAATTTGATATCTTGAAATATGAGAAATGCTTACCTGAAGGATTCCTTTGATCTGCCCCCACTTGGTCTCGACGATGCGGGAAGCGTACCGAGTGACACCTGGCGGCGAGGCAGCGCGCGCGGCCTCGCAGCCAATCAGAAGGAAGACGAGGCTGAGGATGAGGACGCGGTAGTGACGCAGGCAGGCCGATTTGCTCAAGCAGGGAAAAGGCTGGCTCCTCGTGGCCAGCGGCCTTGTTCCGGCCGCTGGCTGGCATGGCAAGAGCATGACAGCATTTGCTGGCGGCCACTTCGAGCGACGCCACCAGCATAACCGCTGAGCGAGCGCCTTCAGTGTCAGCTACAGCCGAACCGTTGCCTTCTTCCACTCGCTACCCGATTGGTCCTCCAGCTTTCCCTCGAATTCCTACGATCGCCCGGCTTCTCCACAGGCTTATCGCCTCTCTTCTCTCACTTTTCCCGCGCCCAAACTTTCCCGCGGTCTTGCCGAAAGCTCCGCGATGATTCACTGCCACGAACTACGTAGACTCCCGCCTTATCTTGACGACACTCGGTCGACGACAAATTACTTCGTAACTGCGTTATGCAAAAAGTGCTTTCTCTTTTTCACTTCCTTTTGTCCCAGTCGTTCCTAGTTCATGCCTCCTACTGGGCTTTCCAGGTTTCGTATGTTTCTAGTTATTCCTACCACGCTCTGTCTTCAACCCTTTTTCGCCTCTTGGTGGTCGTTCCCAAGTTAAATTGCTCCGAGAAAGATTCCAGGCGGCGTTGGATGTCTGCTTGCCCGCAAGATGTCGGGGATATTCCTGCTCGACGAACTCACCGGTATTGTTCCCAGCCTGGACCTGCAATCAAGAAAAGCCAGACGTCACTGACAAGGGTTAAG
The DNA here is from genome assembly GCA_910593735.2 of Ectemnius lituratus. Taxonomy (NCBI): domain Eukaryota; kingdom Metazoa; phylum Arthropoda; class Insecta; order Hymenoptera; family Crabronidae; genus Ectemnius; species Ectemnius lituratus. The sequence continues at coordinate 5,760,078 of OU343037.1, forward strand.
CGTGAGCAAAAAGCCGATGCGCTTTGTTGAAAATGGAGCCGAAGGTGGAAGATATTGGGAGACAGTAGTGAAACAATGGATGTTGTAGTGAGAGACATGGTCAACGGGGTGGAACTTATAGAAAAGGGATTTTCTCGAAGACGACGAGGGTTTTCTGACATTTTCTTGCCAATAACTTTTTCTACAATAAAGTAAAGGACTTTATAACAATTTTGAAAATGTTTCAAAAGTGATTGACATTTGGTTTCATCTTAACTATTTCGCTACTGCGTTCTTCGCTGCTGAAACGCTCCGACTCATATTAGAATGGGACACCAATGAGACAACGTCATTTTTGGTAGAAAAGAATATTAAGAAAAGTACAATCTTTGTAATCCCTCTGTATTTATTTCGCTACGACGGGCGATTATACGTAGTCACTCTTTGTGTGCGGATGGTACCCTGTCGCAGGTGACTATATGTAGTGAGTTGTCGTAGCCAAAAGGATAACACTCGATTTTAACCAGTTTTACTGTCAGAATTCGTGTTCTAAACTACGAGAACTTGAATCATATGATATTTTATAACTGAAAAATTAATATATCAGTTTTGAAGCGGTTTGTTTTAACGTGTAGCATAATTTTTAGTAAAAGTTTTAGGTTATTTTCCTCTGCTAATATAAATGTTTCGTTTTCTTTATGTATGTAACATAAATATTGTTATATACAGTGGGTAAGAAAAGTATTCGCACACCCAGATTTTCTGAACGAGAAAATATTTCGCTTTAAAAATATTTGTTTACTCCTAAAAAGAAAACTTTCTTCTATATCAAAATTTATTATAAAAAATGACATTAAAAAATATATAAATGATATTATATATAATATATAAATGATATTAAAAAAATTTATTATAAAAATAGTTGCAGTAATCTATTATTTTTTAAATTATGCTCTTGTTAACTATTGCAATAAACTCGAAAACGGCAGAGCTGGTTTTAATGCGAGTTTCAGCAAACTATAAAATATTGCAATATTTATCGCTAATGCAAGGTCTTCCAAAAGTAGCTCTTAATTTTCAGTTATAACTGTTATAGCTGCAACAACCAACTATTCTCCAAATAAAATTATCATCAACATATACTTCCACTACTTAAAACTAAGATTATCTCAGAATTGTAAAGCAACATTAACAATACTACGCTCACGATTTAGAAACACATCAGAATTCCTCGCGTCGGAAAGTAATCACAGTTAGCACGGTTTCGTTTCCGGAAATTTACACCGGTCGTTATACCCATTCTACGATTTCGAATGCTTTAAATAATAATGGCCCCATAATGAGTATATTCCCGGCGACGCGGCGAGAGGGAAGTACATAATGTGAGACCATTCCATTTATATTTAAGTCATGTGCTCGGGACGGCCAATGGAATCGAAGTTGCGCTAATTTAATTCGAGACTCAATTATCGGTGCGCGCCGGAACCCCGCGGGCGTTTCTAACTTTTGCCCCGTGTGCAGAGAGCCCAGACTTGCTTCTCTTTATTTCTCGGCCGTGCTCTAGTCTCCCACTCCTTCTCCTCGTTCTCACTCTCTCCCTCTTTCTCTTTCTCTTCCTCTGTCTCTCTCTTCAACATCTCTCCACTGCAATTTAGCATCGCCCTTTGTTTGCAGCAGGACTCGCACTGCACCTGTAAAGCTGTGTACTGGCTGGTGCGTTCGCGTTAGAATCAGCAAGTATTTTAACCCATTAACGGTAGTCTTGTTTTTGAAAATGTCTATATGTTTGCATAGTTAAAATCAAGCGATGACGAATATAACCAGTTCCTTGCAATTTTAATTCATTTGTTCCGAATATAATAATATTTTCATACAAATGCAAAAAGTTGTCGTACATTTTATTTTTTCGTTCTATGACAAGAATCACAGGTTTTGTTTGTTACGATTATTACGATTTTTACAGTAAAGGGTAATTTATTATTACTCATGACGAAATGTCCACAATACGTTCGAAGAAAACATGTCTAAAAAACATTCTGATCAAGCTGCAAGAAGACATGTAGAAACCGTTTTAAGTACGTCTTGAATACGTGAATGATAGGACTTTCAATATGCTATATTCTAAAAGCAGTATTTCAAAATGTTAATTCAGTAAAAGCAACGTTTGGTTTGGAGACGACAACCAATTTCGAGATTATCAGGAGATTCGGTAGAGTCTCGCGCCAAGTAGTACTTATACTATACTGTATAGCACGGCGTGCGACAGCCGAGGATACTTATCCCGAAGTGTAGCAGTTTTCGTCTGTTATAAAACTTTCACTTCAATTTATGAAAAAGTTAGAGCTCTAAGGATTTGTTTCTGAATTTTCAATTTCATCGTTGATACTATACTATACTCAAGAGAAGATCAGACGTTGTTAAAATGTCTTTTTTTGACGTTTTTGCGACGCTCTAAGAATACCACAAAATAACAGATGTAAAGATGACGCATCGAAGACGTTTTAAAAACTAAAAATGTGGACATCTTTGAAACATCTTCGACAGATGATCTTTAAAACGACTCTCGTAGAACATACAGACATAAAAATCGCATAAAGAAGACGTTTTTAAGGCTTTGTGTGCTATTTCGGTAGTTCCCCTTATTGAAGAAGTCTACGAGCGCAAAGGGTTAAAAACATCTCGGACGTAACTCGCACTCCTGTATTCCGCCAGTTTATCTCAGGATTGACGTTCCATCCGCAGGAATCGGGTTGGATGGGCGTCCGGAGGATTTGTTGCCTTGGCTTGGCGCATCTTCCACCCGTTCTCTCTCTCTCTCTCTCTCTCTCTCGCTCACTTTCTCGCAAGAGGGATAAAGCCTGACTCGTGCAGGAAAGGTAACACGAGGAAGGAAGCCTGAAATGGATATCCAGAGGATGGTGGAAGAGGAGAGGGTGGAGAGTGCGAAGTTGAGCGCACGGATCAAGGAGCACAATGCAGCCGGAGGAAGCGGCGACTAGCGTGCGCACGGCAGAACGATGAGTGAGAGAGGAGAGAGAAGAGAGAAGGGGTTGGAGGAAGATCCGAATGAGAGCCGGGAGGTGGAGCGGAAAATGCAGACAAGTTTGGGCTAACACGCAGAAAAAGGAGAGTGAGAGAGAAGAGAGAAAGGAGAGAAGGTGCACGTCCCGGCTGGAAATGGACAGAAATGGATTCTCCCTTGCGCGATGGAAGGTCCGTCTAATTCTCCTTGACGGCAGCCTCGATGATTTGACTTTATAATTGAGCCGCTACCCCCGTTCAATTAAGATAGAATTTCGCGCGGGATTTTGCAACCGAGGAGCCGGCAGCAACCTTTCGATCGTTTCCCCGGGTAAATATTCCGGCGCCCAACGCCGCCGGCACTTAGGTCGTTAGTTGAATGCTACGCTCCAGGCTGGATAAATGATGTCGACGTCCGTCATTAGTGACGGCCGAACAGCGATGTTTGCCCGCTCGATCTCCAAACAAACCCACTCTTGCCAGTTTATTGTTCGCCCGATCGTGGATGTTACTTTTCAAGCCCCTTGTGTCTCGATCGCGAGGGGAACTGCTGATTTTATTGCTTGGGGGAGATGCCTGGTGGTTGGAATGTGCGAAATAAATTCAATGATATGGTAAGTATTATAAAATTTTTGGAAAAGCTGAATAAATGAATATTTCGATATTTTTCACGCATTTGGTAAAAATATTTTTAGATATTTTATATCACGCTTTGTAGAGTAGGACAATATTTTTGCAAGAACGTCCTCCATAAAATGCAAGTGATTGTATTTCGATAGGGGCATTCATTCAAAAGTTATGCCTGGACCCGGAAAAATGGGGGATTTAGCGATAACAATGGGATATATCTGATTAATTTATTACCTTGCCGTTGTCGAAATAGAATAAAAATTGTATATTTTAATAGAATGCTGAGAAATATGTAAATGAAACTTTATTGTTCAGCTATAATTACACAAAATTGCGTAATTTGTTTGAAAATCGCACTAGTTTGGAACACAATAGATGTAGTATGCCTTGAAGCATCCAGTAAAATTGTATTGTTCGGTTAAAACTACACAAATTGCGTCATTTGTTTGAAAGTCACATTATTTTGGGACACAGAAGGTGTATTATGCCTTCGACCATACAGACTCCGAAGGGTTAATTTTTAAAAGACAAGATGTATGGATGCCCGCACGCTTGTGGATTTTTACATTCATTTTCTGTCGAAACCAAACGGTGCTCGTTACTCTTCTCAAACAATATTCTTCACGCGTAGACTACACCCATTATTTTTCCGCGCAATTTATTACGCGATACTTCAAGATAAAGAGCGTTTGACATTTTTAATACGTTCCGACCATAAATCCGTCAGGGCACATAGTTCTGCGTGTGCGTACATTCAATTTAAGAGGCGGTCGTTGATGTTTTATGCAATGGCACTCGGTATTGATATGCAATAGCGTTAGTTTAATGAATTGGAGAGTCATCGATTCAATAACTCACCTACTGAAAGCGTCCGTTTTCCATGCTAAATGCTGGGCAATTTTCATCCGCGTAATGTAATCTTTAATTTTGATTTCATTAGAATGGTAAACTTTATTGGAAGTAATCATTTTCAAGTGGTAAAGAGAGCAATTAGAGTAGAAGCGTGTTTCTTCACCAAAAAGCACACAAGTTTATAGATTTCAAAAGCTACTAAGTTTTTAGGGAATATAATAGATAATATTCTTATAAGAATTCTTAATAATTGGTAATTCTTTATGAAAAACACATGTGCGAATGCAAATATTTTTCCTTCTATTTGATATCTTTTCTAATAAGCAATTCAAAATAAGCAATTCAAAACCGCGTGGCATTTCATTGAACGACGCGAAAGCAGTCGATTAAATTTCGCTGAGTACTTCTAGAATTCCCCTGCAGCTGTTAGAAACTTCATATAACTGAAATTTAATGAAATCTAATTCTCGCGCTAAGGAGAATACTTCGATGTCGCCGCGAAAGTTACACTCATTAAGGAACAGTTAACTCAAACTCGCATAAAATAGTCGTTCAACATTTCCAAAAGAAAAAGAACAAAATCGTCAGCACTCCCGCGTTTTATTATGTTCGGGGAAGATAATAAAATATAGCATGTTATGCTGTTTCTTAACGCAGTGTACCGCTGTTGGATAACACACAAGCATAATCGAATTGCTTTGATTGCAGAAGCATTGGTAATAATTTTTAAACAATATACGATTTATATTCAAAATTAATATTATTTCATTTTAGAAGGAAATATTGGTTAACTGTGTTAAAGAATACATCGTGTTGAATATACCCAGATTGACCAACAAATAACAATGTTAAATATTAAAGAAATTTTAAATTTGTCAATAATGGGACAGTTCTGGGAGTTCTTTTTAACTCAAGATCGTATTAAATGGTTCTTCAATATTTCCAAAAGAAACGGAAAAAATTATCACCGCTCCTACGTTTTATTGTGGTCGTAGCAGCACATTATGTTGACCGTCATTGCAATACTGTAGAAATCAATATAGTCGACTTTATATCCGTCTCGCCCCCACCTTTCACTCCCGCGGAATGAATGTCAGCCGATAACAAAGCAGAGGTATCTAAATCTGTGACGTCACCGACGAGAAAACGACGAACTTTTTTGTAATATTTTATGTTTTTCGTAAAAGTTCTATAATGGTTTGATTTACAATCGCAAACTTTGGAACAAACAATGAAGATGTTCTTGCCCGATTCAAATTTGCGAAATGAGACGAGCATAAATTTATTATTGGATTGTGAAAAATTGTGGGTTTCTCTGTACAGAAACTTTTTGTTGATATTTTGCTGAAAGTTTGTAAAGTTCACTCAATGTTTTTGTTACCAGCGACGGTAAAAGTTCGTCTACACTCGTTTACCTTGTCGACAGAATTGCAGTAAAAATACCAATGCACAAACTACCAAAACATTCAGGAACACAAAGTTTTTCGACGTTCCACCAGAGACGACACAACTTTGCAGTTCTCGATTTTTTAACTCTTTGAATAATGCAAACGATAAAGCGAAGCAAGAAAATAGAAAAATCGCTGTTATTTTGAAAGCTACTCCTCGCGGGAGGACTTATCACAGATGTCCCTCGATCTCTGCCACATTATTTCCCTTTACTTTTGCAACAAGTTTATCCCCACCAGTGCTTGAGACCACGAAGAGGTTTGCACCACCTAGCAGAATTTTGACTTTTGTAATCCTTCATTCTCACAAACATAGTTTTTTAATTGCTCCTCATTTAAAGTAGGTTAAAGTTGCTTTCGAAGATTATGTTTTTTCAAGTAGTAACACAATCTTACGTATCAGCTTAGTTCGACTTGGTTGTAGAGTCAGAGGTACCTTTTAAAACGCTTTATCCGAATGCCAAAAGATTGAGTCATTAAAATCGGTGTCCAATAGAAAATATAGCTTCGGAACATTATGTTTGTAATCACCTGTTATTAAAATAAAAAAAGTGTAGCAGTAATAAATGCAATTTGACAATACTAAAGATTTAGAAATATGGAAATATTAGAATCTGCCCATTTCCCCTAGAAATATAAAACGACGTAAGAATATATTGCGGCAACCAGCTTTATACTTACAAATGACATAGAATTATATCATCGATTGCGAATGTGTTAAAAAAAGGAATTTATAAGAATTTTCAAAAGAATGATTTATCTAACCTTTTGCCACGGATGTATTCCTAAATTTCGATCTCTGCATCGCTCCAATCCCGAAAGAATGGTAAAAATCGTCGAACAAATGTATCATCTCCGGTACCACATTATTCTGTCTATCACCGGAATATACCACTCGTATGAATCACACGGGAGCATAATCGAGCCGGTGTTGATTGTAAAAATCGATAGAGTGGTGTGTTGCCGGCGGCTGGCCATTACGTAGGAAAATTGATTAAGCGAGAATGTCTCGGTCGCCCGGCTTTTTGTCCGCGCGCTCGTCCTGTGTCTTGTTACAAATCACGCTTGTTCTACGCTCGCTCGGTGCCGAGTGCGAGCCGCGGGCGAGCGAGAGAGAACGACACCGTAAATTACAGTTTAATTAAAATCGAAGCATACCGATGACAGTGGAAGCGGGACGGCGGCGCTGACGGTTGTGCGCGCGCTGTGCACTCTAGCGGGGGAAAAGCAAAAACACGTGGCTCGGCGCGCCGCCAGTCATTTGTCCACGCTCGCGATGCTCCTTTTTATTTTTCTTTCTGCACTTCGCAATCAGACGAGGTTCAACCACCCCGTGCATCTTTCTCGCCAACCCCTCATATCCGCGCGCCCTTTTTCTTCGCCTCTCTCAATTCACCACCCGCTCCGGCGCTCTTGCACGTACTTTTTTGTTGCTGGCGCGCGCTATGCAAAAGCGCTGCCGTGCGAAGGAGCCGCCATTGATACCCTTTTGTGTCGAACAATTGCGTACTTCGGACTACCACCCTCTTGTTATATACGTGACGCCCCCGAGCCCATTGTGCCGGGCCTACGCTCATCTTCCTCCCCATTTTAATATACTTTAATATATACCAACCGATCGCGCCTTCCTACGGAATTACGCATGACGACCTGTGTATTACGGAAGCTACTATAGAACCTGGACTACCAATGGAATAGTTCACTTCCAATTGCACTTCCGATCTCTCTGTACGCGTATCGTATTCTACTTGGAGGCTCACTTTCCTGTTGAACATATACTAATATATTGATAATAATTGTTGTAGTTAATTATAATAGTAGCATGTTAATAGACCGTAATACATGTATATCAGCCGATTGCTTCTGACTACGGAATTACACATGACGATCTGTGTATTACACTGTACTATAGAGCCTGACTACGAATGAAATAATTCACTTCCAATCGCATTCTCGATGTCTACTATGTACGTAAGTAGATATATGGTTTTGTATACAGGGTGATACATTTGTCTTTGAATTACCACTGTTCAGGATATACTAATAAAATGTATAATTATCCTACGCATTGCAGGTTAAGGTATATTATAATGCTACCAATATAATTTAAAATAGTATAATTTATAATTATACTTCACGCAGCAGGATAATTATAAATTATAGGAGTAGAATTATAATATACCTTAGTATATATTAATATAATTTATAGTTACTCTCCTATGTATGGGATTATAAAGTATATTAGTAGTACTTTAGTACACCTTAATATAAACCAATCGATCACGCGTTACAAACGGAAATACGTCTGACCACTTGTGAATAGCAGCCACTTTAAAGGCTGACTACAAACGGAACAGTTCACTTCCAATTGCATTCTCGACGTGTACATCCGCGCATCGTATTGTACAGTTACTCATTTGCCTTTGAATTATTACTGTCGAGGATCTACTAATATAATTTATAAATATCCTGTTGTATACTGAATATTTATAAATCATTTAGTGATTTTAATTATACAGAAAAGTTTGCAAACTCTTTTCTGCAGCATAGGAATTAGATATAAAATTACATGGGACTATGGTTACAGCTTATTTTAGAATCGAAAGTTTGTTAGTAATGCTGTCTAAAAGTTTGAAAACCTAAACTTTTTAGACCTCTTTGTGAGAGACGCGGTTTACGCAAAATCTTAATATGTAGAGGGGTATTGATGCTACGCAGTTGATCTATTAGTTATAAAACTTCTTAAAATGATATAGCCGGCACTTATAAATCATATTTTATTAAGAGTAACATTTTTATACACTTGTATTGAACAAGTTTTATCGTTTATCTATACTGACTGTACCCTATGTTCATTGAAATTAAGTAAACCAATAAAATTAACTTATGCAAAAGTATGCACATTTTATCAAAAGTAACATTTCGGTAGATTTGAATTCTATAAGTTCCATTCTTTCGATATATTAACTGTACTTTATTCTTATTCAATCAAAGTAAACTAATAAAGTTGGCTTAATTGCAATCAATCATGTCTTACTGAAACTAATATTCGGACTCTTACGAGTGAAATTCGCAATTCCCGTTCTTCGCGCGAATTGAAATCTATCAACGTGTTCGAAACGCCGAAATCCGCACCGATGCAGAAATCTATTATATCAATTTCTTATGCACAGGCCAATTCCCGTGCGAATTGGCGAAACTCCGGGCGAGGCGCATAAGTTGGAATCCCACCTGACTAGACACGACAGAAAAGGTAGTTCGAAGCACGCCGGAAGTAGCCGGTCGATATGTGCCACGAAGTTGGCTACGCATGCGTCTCCTCGGTAGAGAGCCGAGTTTCGGGCAACTTCGTACCAGTCCACAGTGGCAGTCTGGAAAGCTAGAGGTGGAGGGCTGTTTCAGCAGTCGATCCTCTCCCCTCTTCTCCTTTAGTGAATATATCATTAACTTCGATGTAAACTGTCAAGGAAACCTTTCCCACTCAACATTTGACAATATATGTAAGAAGATACTTCCGTCTCTTATCTCTCTCTAACACGCATCGGCTATTACGCTTGCACGTCAAACTACCAAAGGCTCATCTATTATTCCACAACTAGCAACTACGACTTTAACTTACCATTCCTTAACGCTCGATTATCATCAGTCTATGCACCTTCGAACTTTCGTACGCGTATTAGTCCATGTATCGCTGCTTTCCACACATAACCTACACGGTGTCTTATAATTGGAGCAAGTCAAGGCTTTCATTGATGACAGAAACGAATACTTACGAATGACGACATAACTTTTATTTTAGTATATATTTTATATAATTAGTCATTCGCAGGTATTAAATCAGTTAATACTGTTTGTGTTAACTTGTTAGAAAGCAGCTGTTGTTTAGTTATATCACAGTGTTCATACTTCTGCGGTTGGGTTTGTTTAGCCCGTGTTAGTTGTATCATCCAACTACATTGGTGCGTGCGACAATTGGATATGTCTTGTTTCAGTTTAACACATTCCCAAAATGTCGACCTCAGCGATATACATTCTGGATGTGAAGGGCAAGGTCCTGATCTCAAGGACCTACCGCGGCGACATAGAGACCGGGATCATCGAGAAATTTATGCCTCTGTTGATGGAGCGCGAAGAAGAGGGCAATCTCACACCTATATTGCAGACACCGGAGTGCACGTACGCCTACATAAAGTATAACAATCTCTACATTGTCTCGACAACGAAAAAGAATGCCAATATCTCGTTGGTATTCGTCTTCCTGCACAAAGTGGTGCAAGTGATGCAGGAGTACTTCAAGGAACTCGAGGAAGAAAGCATTAGAGACAATTTTGTTGTTATATACGAATTGTTGGACGAACTGATAGACTTCGGATATCCTCAAACAACGGACAGCAAGATCTTGCAAGAATACATCACGCAAGAGGGGCATAAACTTGAGATTCAACCAAGAATACCTATGGCTGTGACAAATGCCGTGTCTTGGAGGTCCGAAGGCATCAAGTACCGCAAGAACGAAGTGTTCCTCGATGTAATTGAGTCTGTGAATCTATTGGCCAATGCCAATGGTAATGTGCTAAGTTCGGAAATCGTTGGTGCCATAAAGATGAGAGTTTATCTGTCCGGGATGCCTGAATTAAGATTGGGTCTCAATGACAAAGTCCTTTTCGAGTCCACCGGTCGTGGCAAGTCCAAGTCCGTGGAATTGGAAGACGTCAAGTTCCACCAATGTGTCAGGTTGTCCAGGTTTGAGAATGACAGAACAATCTCCTTCATTCCACCGGATGGTGAGTTTGAGTTAATGTCCTACAGATTGAACACTCACGTGAAGCCTCTGATATGGATTGAATCTGTGATCGAGCGACATGCTCACAGCAGAGTTGAATACATGATAAAAGCTAGGTCCCAATTTAAACGTCGTTCCACAGCCAATAATGTTGAGATTGTCATTCCCGTTCCCAATGATGCTGACTCACCCAAGTTTAAAACCACTATTGGTAGTGTTAAATATTCACCCGAGCAAAGTGCTATCACATGGTTTATTAAATCTTTCCCTGGAGGGAAAGAATATTTAATGAGGGCGCACTTCGGCCTCCCTTCGGTTGTCGGAGAGGATGTCGAAGGGAAGCCGCCGATCCAAGTGAAGTTTGAGATTCCGTACTTCACCACATCCGGTATTCAAGTTCGTTATTTAAAGATCATTGAGAAGAGCGGATACCAAGCGTTACCGTGGGTTCGTTACATCACTCAGAACGGGGACTATCAATTGAGGACGAACTAGTTGTTTGTTATTAAGCCATAGTATTTCAAGTCACCCTGATCAGATTCAGAGAAGCGAACATTAACCAGTTTGCGACGCTTAGAATCTTCCGATTAGTTGAAGCTAGAAACAACACCCATCATGGTTGAATGTGGCATGGAAATCAAGAATTGTGGAATGTCGGTAGTAGTAGTATTTCTGAATAACAAGCAATAACATCGTGATAGTGTCGATTCTTTGGAAGAATTCTTTTGATATCTTGTCTATGTTTCAACTGTTGAATTCCTCACATACAGAAGTTAAATGTCCCCTCTAGAAAAGTGTATAATGTACAATCTCAAAGAAACACAAGTTAAACAGAACAATCTAGTACTTGATAGACTCTAGATAGTACCTAGTGTTTGTACAAAACGTGTTTTCTATACGCGAGGCCTTGAATAATTATTTTACTAAAACATTCTGTTGCTGTAAACAAATTTTGTTTCCTCGGCTAAGTGGTCATGCTGTAATTTACACGGGATGAAAAGAATGACCGTTTGCTTGATCGATAGTTAATTATAATATACAAGAATTTAATATTATATAAAGGCATAAGTGTTGTGACCGATTTTGGAAAATGTTCATAAACACATAGTAGGACATTCAAAATTTTATTTTCATTACGCAAGGATCATTGTGCCGCGAATGAGCTGACCTACAAGTTTATGATGAAGGAAATTGTAAATATTTAAGGCAATGTATCTTAACATTTCTATTCAAGCGATTTACAGATGGACGAAACTTCTTTGTATTAACTTAAATATTGCGTAAATAGTATTATATCGGCTAGGAATATTATTGTATATCAGTATAATAGTAGACATAGCACTGTTATTACTGTACATCAAATATAGTTGTAATGTAAGGCACTAAAAAGATGTATTAAATTTTTAACAAAAACTACGTTTTCTTCATTTCCCTCCCTTTTTTTTACACTCCAACATTGACACCTGCGTACATTTGTAGTCAATAGTTCATATTTTCTATTAAGTTTTCCTAACAACAAATTCACTGGGTTTGCACTCGTAAGTAATCGAAGAGGGTTTAAAATATTTTATTATTAGCCTTTGGAGTTATTAAACCATATTCGAATTTTACTTATAATTTTACGATCTTACAAAATCCATTTATAATACTCAAAAATGTTACTTATCAAATTTCAAATGTTTTCGAAACTGTGCTAACACGAATCTCAATTGTGACTCATTCGAAATCTAATCCTTTATTAATACAAGATAAGTCTTTATGTTTTGCGATAAACTTGAAAACGGCTGAACCGGTTTTAATACGATTTTCCTTCCTGTATACAGTTATGATTAGTCAAACTAGAGGCTATAATATACTGCAATTTTTAACACTTCTACAGGGTGTTCCAAAAGTAAGCACAAATTTAAAAAAGAATGAGAGTTCGAGCTATGTATTGTTAGAAGTTATTTACAACACTGAAAGCTGCATAGTTTATTATTCTTCGCAATTAATTATTATTAATCTCCGTTTGAAATATCTACTAATCTGCACTAAACAAAGTAAGCCTGCCTATCTGTCTGTCTTTTCGCTATAAGCTTGAAAACAGTACAATGAATTTTAATTCGATTTTCACTCTTGTACAGAGTTATGATTTAATCAAACTATGGGTTATAAAATATATCAATATTTATCACTTCTGCAGGCTGTTTCAAAATTGAACACTCATATAAACGGAATGGGAGCTCGTGTTATATATTGTTATTTATTTGCATATTTGCAACAGAGGTAGCTGCATAGACTATTATTCTTTCAATTAAATTATTATTGATGTGCAACTGAAATGTCACCCGGGAGAAATCTACTAGGATTGCAAGTCTCTGCTAATACAAAGGGTTATGTTTGGCTATCTGCCTGTATTTTCCCGATAAATTGGAAAACGGCTAAACCGATTTTAATACGATTTTCTCTTTTGCATTCAGTTATGACCCCAGTCAACTATAAGCTATAAAATGTTGCAATATTGATCACTTGTACAGAGTGATCCAAAAGTAAGTATAACATTTTGTAGACGAATGAGAAATCGAGATATACATTGTTATTTAATTGCCTATTTGCAACGCAGATAGCTGCATTAACCTATTATTCTATAAATTAAATTAAATTTAAATGATTATTAACTTTCATGCGAAATGTTAACGGTGATAAATGGTCATAGATTGAGAATTCACACGATTTTATTCCCTTCGGAATTGCCGTTGTTTTGGGCCAGGGAAGCTTCAAATGAGCGAATTTGAACCACCTTCCGGTTTCCGCAGCCTGGGAACTTAAGTTCAGAAACCGACAAGGGATGCTCCTGAATCCTGACGCCACTGGATAAGCCTGGAACGGCAACCGGAACCACGATCCGGCAGTGGTCAGCGGTCAAAAGCCACATAATGAGTCTTCGTATCATGGACTGCATTGAACAACGAACATGACCGACTCATCGAGGTTTAGGAACTCAGAATGCAGGAAGCCCTTCATGTTAGTCATCAATACACCTGAACGGGAGCTTGTAAGACTCCGGTGCAGAAATGTTATCGATCAATAAGACGTCAGATTGGTTAGTCGTATCTTAACGATGCCTAAGCGTTACAAAATGTAATGATTAAAAAATGACCTTTTAGAGATGTTTTTATATTGAGGATGTATCCAAAGTGTCTAGCATATTAAAATGTTGAAAATAACGAATTACAGTTTTGCCGCAAGTATTTCTCGATGGAGATTTTTTTTAAGAACCCTTTTTTTAATTTTTTTATTTGTAATGGGCGCATTAGAAACGATGATGTGTAAATTTGCTTCAACAGTTATTAGACTATTACACTGGTAAATGAGAATTGGGTGACTATGAAAGATCTGACTATAGTTATTTGTTTACATCTTGTTGGCAATGTTCAATGCGTTCAAGTACTTGAATACGTCGCTTATTATTCTTGCGTCAAACACTTGTGTTAGTCACTATAATACGATTTTAGCTCCTACTGTAGTTCGTTATTTTCAAAATTTTGGTATTCAGGCACGCGCACATCGCTTACGATTCTGTGGTCGGTCACGGCTCGTTAGCTATAAAAAACATAACTTTTTAGAAATATGGTTTTAGATTAAACGCGTGTCAGCGTATCTCGCGTAATAAAATGTGGAAAATAACGAACAGCAGTCAGAAGTAAAAATGCATAAAGGTAAGTTATAAACGTATTTGAGGTTTCTATTCGAAGGTAATTGTGAAAGAGACCTCAAATGCTTTTATTAATATTTTTAAAACAATATTTTTTGAATCGCTTTACCCTTTTATAACTACCAAACCATAGACAATCACAGGATCGTGAACGATGTGCAATCGACCGAATAGTTAGGTTATAAAGATTCATATTCAGGCAAACCAGTCGCCAGCAACTAGTCGACACAAGACGACAGCAGTCGACAGTAGTCCACAGTCTCCAACAGCTTCTGCGGAGATAAAGTTACGGGCAGAACGTGAAGGGAGGAACTGGGAGTTTCCCCGCTATCTCCATCAGTTTAATAGAAAACCATGTACAGTCGAGGACAAAACCAAATGGACAATTAGGAAAAATATTCTTGTTATAAGCTTAAATTTTATTTCTCATGCATCTTTAACCTATATAAATTTACTAATTAACAATTATAAGTATTAATTAAATACGTGTATACGTAAAGTATGTTTAGTGAATAAGTCACCCAATTATGCAGGGAGAAAAGTAAGTGAAAATATTATCCCAAATAGTACATTTTCATAGCAGATTTTCATATCTGCACGTCTTGCGACGTTCGTAGAACCTTTTAAAGATATTCTACCAAAGACGTTTCAAAGATATCCACATTTTTTCATTTTTAAATCGTCTCTGGTTCGTCATTTCTACGTCTACCTTTTTGTGTAGCTTTCTGCCTTTAACTTCGCAAAAAAGTGGAGCAAAAGATGTTTCAACGTTTGAACTTTACATCTTTTGAACATTTTAAAAATGTCTTTAATATACGGTTATTTGGTAATTGTACATGATTGCAATAGTATGTATAATCCCGAAATTACTGCTTTTTACTGACTTCGAAAAGGAGGTGGCACTCAATTCGACCGCTATATATTTTTTTAGAAAGTCCTGTCATTCGCGTATTGAAGACGTATTTAAAACGACTTCTAATGCCTTCCTGCAGCTCGGTCAGAATGAATTCTGGACGTGTTAGAGATGTAGTTGTAACGTCTTTTAATATGTCCTGTCGGACGTATTGTGGACGTTTTTAAAATGTTTGATTTTGTAATATCGAACACTTATTAAACGTACGTGAGACGTTTTTGGGACATTGATAAACATTTCGAAAACGTGCGAATATTCTATCGGTCGTTTTAAAGATGTTTTTAAAACGTCATTGTGGTATCCGAGAAGGCGAAGCAAGACAAAATGTTTGCGAATTTTGCCTTAGAACACCGAAACAATTTTGATAGATTGTAGGATAGAGCAGCAAGTGACCAAAATCATTGGATCTCTAGTCGAGGTTATCGGCAAAGGGTCATCTCTAGGCTAAGCATTACAGATTCCCTCTACTGGTGGAGGATTTTGGGTCCCAGGTAGTAGAATCAAACTGAGTCGCCGATGGTCCGAAAAACGATCAAGGGCTTCCGAGTATCAGTTGCGAATCCACAGGATCGAAAGGGGTCAGAGTGGGTCACAGCAGTCAGTAATGGGGATCGGTAGAAGCCTAGATTACAACCTCTAAGAGGGTCAGACACCTCCAATATCATTTTCCTTCCAAACGAAAACTAACTCACAAGAACTCCTTAAGCATTTCACCGCTTCTGTAAATTCAAATTACCAATAGAGCATTCAGTGCATAAAATAATATTTGCATATTCAGCGTTTCTCGAGAAAATTTTCTTAACGAAGAAAACTCTCCTCTATAAGAAGAAATACACTTTCTTGAACAAGACTGTTTTGTTCTTAAGATAAAATAAATTTGCTTAAAAACAACCGTTTTTTAAACCCTATTTTTTCTAAAGATACTGGGTGTGCGAATATTTTTTGTATTCATTGTACTATTTCAGCCTGTTTTTGCCATTTATACACCTACTAGAAAAGCTATAATGCAGTTATACAATTTACGTTATAAATAAATTATAGATTACGAATTACACAGAATAATAGATTATAAATTAACACAGGTGATGTCTTTCCGATTCGAGTATAGCGAATTGTTAACATAATACGAAAACAAATGCAGAAACTAACATTCAGATAACAATACAAAGATTATAAATCTACATTTTCATTTTTAACAGGAAGGAAAGTAACAAATGCATCATAGGAATCGAAATGTAAAACCGGTACGGTGTTAATCGTGAAAGTATAGTAAGGTGTACTCGACAGTAATGATTCAAGTCAAGTGAATCACCCTGTACTCAGCCGGTCCAAGCCATTTGCTCAAGAAATGAGCACGGGTGTTTGCACAGCATCATGAATCCGTCAGCAGAGTTCATGAAGATCGACAAGCCAGCCACTTTTTCACGACTCGGCTAATAGTCCGATTGGTGTGGGTTGCGGCAAAAAATAGCCGCAAATATTCCCGCCGCTAATATGCCTCTTCGCTCGGTGGTCGAGAGAGCAGCCGGCGCGGGGATGAAGCGGAAGTGAGACACGAAAATGCGATTAGGGGTTTTCTCATCTAGACGGCCAGTTTTATGGTGTCAGTTTTGGCAATTAATTTCGAAGGGACGCATAGAGATACAAGACTGGAATTCTGCGTATAGCTTTACGGTTGTTTTAGTTAATCATTCTATAAATTACAGTTAATTATACGCAGTACGGAAAAAGTTATTGTATAGAAAATGCATTGACTGAATTAATACTTCTTTAGTTGGTGTAACCAATTGTGACTTTCCCAGTCACGTGAAAAAATCATTTCAACGTTTCTGTAATGCTTACGATTGGGTTTATAGTTTCTACCAAAAGAAAGATCATAACAAAATATTTCACCAAAATGATAATTAATTTTGTTACTTGAAAACAACCTAAATTTTATAGTATTTTCACAGCAGCTATTGACTTGAGTTTAGTAGAAAAGATAGCCTTAGTCATGACGATTACAAAAACGTTGAAATTATTTTTTCACGTGACTGATAGAGTCGCAATTTTCCGCCACCGGCTCAAGAAATGTTAATTCAGCCGATGTATTTTAGGCTACGTAAATTGACTAGTTAATAATTATGATCATTAATTACATAGGTGTGCTCGTAAACTGTGTTTAGTGCATAAGTCAGTCAATTATGCAGGGAGAACAATAAGTGGATAGATTATTGCACATGTAATACAGAGAATAGATTATTTCCAACAATTAATAATTAGTACTTGGTGTTGCTTCTGTTTGTTAAAATTACTGCTTCCAAATATCATGGCATACTATTTATAAGAATCCCGATGCAATCTTTACTAATGCATTCGAATACTGATTGTAAATTTATATAACTCTAGTTGCATGCAACATAAAGATAGAAAATAAAAGAAATTAAGTATATAACAATCATATTATTCAAGCAAACTTTTGTCACAATTTCTAGTATTTATCTACTTACAGTTATCCCTGACTGTATAATAACGTTTTGTGTATTGTATAATTAACTGTAATTTATAGAATGATTAATTAAGATAACTATAAAGACACATTCAGAATTCGAGTCTCGCAACTGTATGCGTTTCTTCAAGATTAACTTTCAAAATTAACTCTATAAAACTGACCGTCTAAACGAGAATAGCCGAAATGCGAGCGTATAGAATAGAACGTGCGCCGGCTCGTTTTTTTTCTTCGTCAGGAAGTCGACGGTGGCGGCGATGCCGCTCGCAACTGCGAATGGCGGCGTTATGCAAATTTTTGCCGCGCACAGGAGCGTGTAATAATTTCATGGAAATCAGTAGGGGCGCCGGCGAGCGGGGGTGGAACGCCCATGGAATTTGGCGAGGCAACTCGCCCGGAGCGTCGCGACGCCTAAGAATATGTGCGAGATGCGTTGGAGCGGAAAAGGCGAAGAAAATAAGGCGACCGCCCACGATAAGTGAAGAGACAGGAAAAGACAGTGCCAGCCACTGTTTAACAGTGCATATTTCCGGGTAAACAGACACGAATCGATTTCCAGCCAGCTAAAAGTGAAGTTCGAGATCGCAACGAGTGGTGACAATTTAAATTTTAACGCTGGAACTACCGAAGATTAACTTTTGTTTTTCCGAAAGAGTCGAAATGATTTGTTTTTGAAACTGGCTATTCGGGAAATAAATTCATATTTTTAAGGCAAGGTTCCAAAAATCGTATCTGTTTTGTAAATCGCACTCCATACGGAAACATTCAAGCGTACCACCATCTGATTTTTTATTAAATTAGTTGACACCTTCAGAGTATAGCAGATAGGTTTCAATGATCCTTAAACATTTATCGTGAAAACCAGAGCTATTATTAATATTTACAGAAAATCCGTTAGATTGATGCTATTTTTTGACACATTTTCTGGTCCAATTGCAGAAAAAGTAAGGCACAGTTAGATTTAGATTGATACATTAGATTTTTATCCACTGATTTTTATAGGTTAATAAATAAAGAAAGTTACAATATTGCCCCCAAATTCAATAATTCAATAATTCCTCCAAAGTAAGTAATAATGTTCCAGCTTGCATGTGGCGTGTTTTCTAAAATTTCCATATATATTATACACAGGTATTTCAATGCTGGAAGAAAAAAACTTTGCGACGAGATTTTCGAAATGCAAATGTTATCAAAATTTACCTACACTTTGCGAGTATATCTAATTATATTATACAAAAATCATACATAAAAAACCTAAAAAGAGAAACCCGATTTCTACAATTAACCTTGTAGAAATTTCAATTAAAGTCAGAGTACATTCGTTAATTACGATATTATCTAAATTGGAAATAAGTATCAGCAAGTGTTAAACAACTAATTTTCTAGTATTAATATTATATAAAATCACAGATTTCATAGCAGAGTTGGTCATGCAACAGAAATTTGTTTTCACTGCTGTTTTCCAGATACAAAAACAGAAAGACATACATCCATGTTAAGTAACGTTTATACGCTTACATTAATTACGAGAAAGATCTTTTTTCCTTTTATTACCGGGCGAAAAATTGGTTTTGTACACCTCGACGCATTACGAATTAGGCGGCGCGCGACGCATCGCAGATAAGAACGCCTGAACAACAAAGCCACGCACACACATGCACAGAGATGTAGTCCGATAAGAACACCTGCACGTTTCGTTGCTGATAAAGTCCGTGCTTAGGAATAACTATGATAATTTCGTTCGTGCCCTGTGTCAGGAAGTGAGAAACATGTCCGCCGATTTTGTGGATGCTAGCGTTCGCCCGCACTAATTGCAGGTTGAATCTTGTAACACGAGTTTCCGGGCGCGTGAAACATAGCTGAATGGATTCACTTATATCGCCGATAAAGCTACGCTCGAGGAAACTCCGTACCGTGTACCTTCGGGTTGAGATGCAATCGATAAGGGTCAATGTAGTCTTCGGACACTGCAACCCTTCGGCTCGAGAACGATTCTCGGCGAGACAGGATTTTCGGAGGGACGCTTCAGTGTATTCGAAAACCTAACCATCGTGCTTAGTCAACGGAAATTAATATTAACGAAGAAAGTTTTATTAATGCATAAAATTTCCATAATTTTATCTGGTGTGATTTAGTTATTCAACATAGTAGACAGATTTGCAAATTTATATGTCAAACGTCATTTACTATGAATTTGATGCGTTGCTGTTAATCTGTATTATTATACTACCAAATCCTAAATCTCGATCATTTTATTTGCTTTTAAAATGGATAAATGAGTAAAAATAAATAAAAAAATAATATGAATGAAGGAAGCTTTATTAAATCATGAATGCGGCAAACTCTTCCATCTCAATGGATGTTGCAGTATATTTGAAAACATTCTCATCATTCTTAGTCAACACGAATTAATATTAACGAAGGAGCTTTTATCAATGCATAAAATTCTACAATAAAAAGGGAATGCTTTTAACGTAATTTAATTATTTAATATAGTAATTAGATCTGCAAATTTATATGTACGTATATTGATGATAGCAAATCTGTTGCATTCTTGTTGCATTATTATTACACTGTCAAACTCTCAATTTCGTTGAGTAGTTATATGTATTTTTAAATTGAATATATTTTAATAATGTACTTTCCGGGCGCTAAAACCCTTCCGCTCGAGAACAATCTATTCTATAACGTTCTCATCCTTCTTGGTGAACGTAAATTAATGTTAACAAAACAATCTTTACTGAGCACACAAAATTGTAAAATGAAAAGCGAATGCATTTACCATAATTTAATCATTCGAAATAGTAATCAAATTTGCAAATTTATTTATACATGCTAATACACTACAAATCTTATGCATTCCGGTTAAATTGTATTATTCCACTACGAACATCTCAATCACAAGAATCATGAAAATCACACTTTAATAGATAAACCCAACGAAATCTGACAAATAAATATGTAAATTCTCCAGCCCGATTTTCCGAATTTCCGTGAATTTCCATGCAGTCGAGTTTGCGTATTGCGTCTGGTAATCGGCGTGAAATTAAAGTTTTCATCCGTCTAGCTAGCATGCCAATCGTAACGTTAATCAAGATATCGGGCTACAGAAAAAAAGGGTTGGGTTGGAGGGGGAAAAAAAGGTGGGAAATTAGATGGGCTCGAGTCTCGTCAGACGGTTCGATCAGTCTAAAATTTAATTCGAAATTCCGGCTGATTGACGTAAGGGTGCGTCGAGAGGGCAGCCCACGGAGATCCGAATTCTTGGTTGGAGTGGTCGGCGCGGTTTACAGGCAGTCCCTGACGAGTAATTTCGCAGATTTATCTCCGACTGGTGCGCCGCTAATAGAAAAAGCAAATTTATCGGCAAGCGCCATCGGCGCCAAGGAAATCTGACTGGGTCGTCCTGCTCGAGGGGTAATCGGATGCGTCCAGGTCACTCCCCAGGGTTAGGGATACCCCGACAGCCTCTCTATTCGGCTCACTATCTACCAAATTATAGCCCGGCTATATTTAACCTGCTACCTCCGCTCGTACTTCATCCGTTGCTAATTGCTCGAAAACACGCTTATAACCAGTGAGGGATACTGCAGGTTTTCAGTTCAGCTGGAATCAGTCATTCAATTATCTTTCGGCTCTTGTTATCGTATTCATTTCCATGGAAATTCATTAGCAGTGAATAAGTGATTTCAATGTGGTGTATGTATTTAAATATAGCAAGCGAGAGGAAGGGTGAAAGGTCAAAAATGATGGCACTCGTTGTTTTATAAGTAACGAAACGTTTAATTTTTGCATTTCGAATTTTCAGGAAATAGCTTTGCGAAGGAACCTTCGAATATTCGGGTTTTAATTTAAAGTAACATTGAAATATATGAGGAATAAGGCTGATCAATTCAATGCTCTCGTTTTTGTACTACGTACTTCGACTGTTTTATTAAAAGCGTGATAGAATTGTTCTAATGTTACGCCCACATAATTTCCGTAATAAAACCTTTTTGATGATAACGTTTCAATATTAATATTTAATAAAAATACTGTCAATCATTACGATAATTTTAAACAAGAATAGTACACTTTAATAAGAATAAATAAGGAACTGCTTCTAAAAAATCGATGATTTACAAGAACAGTCTCATAACAGAAGTTTATCGCGCGAAAACTAACATTCGGGTTAAAGAAATACTGTCAACCATTCCAATAACATTGAACAACACTCACACTTTAATAAGAGTAAATAACTAACCTCTTCTAAAAGATCAGTGATTTTCAAGAAAAAGTCAAGTACCCCGAAGCAGCAGATTCAACTCGTAAAAGAAGTTTATCGCGCGGAAACTAATATTCGGATTGCTGTCGGGAGATGAGTTGGCTCGCAAGTCGCTCGATTTAAAGTTCCATCTGGCGCATCGGAGCGTCTCTCTCTCTCTCTCTCTCTCTCTCTCTCTCTCTCTCTCTCGTCACGTGTGTACATGTGCTCCAACATCGGCGCAACAGACGCCCTGGGGCATCTGCCTGGACAGGCGTCCGGGGATATTAAAACTTAGCTGGAAGGGTAGGAACGTGTCAGGTGGAGGAATAACCGCAAATGAGAACATATACTTTCAAATGGTCACGGCGCATTTAATAATTTCGCTGAATCGGGCCAACCGCTGTACCAAGCGTGTTAAACACGAACACGTATATGTACGGGGTGGTTCATGTCTGCTTTCGAATCGAGCTTGTCCTACCACACTTTTTAATAGATGTGTATATGTATATTATATTACATGCATTATACACAGAATATAATAGTATTGTATTAAATACTAAATTGTATATTATATTACTAAATAATTGCATCTAACACTATTGTATTGAGTAATATAATACTATAATATTATATACATATGATGTACAAAGTATTGGGAAGTTGGAAAACGTTTGTATATAATTATAATTGTTAGATTTTTAAATAAATGCCGAATAAGGTTATTATTCTTATACAAAGGAAATCATGGATAAATATGTCAAAGCAAATCTAAGCAAATGTATGTGCGCTTTATTTTCCAGCAACTGACAATCCAATCGTTTCTTCAAAACAAGTAATACTACTACATGTTGCATACGCGGAGTACTTTTTACAATGTCTATTTATCAAAATTTGCCTGCATTTTGTGAGTGACAGTCATGTTTTTTGTCATAAAAATGGTAAAAAGAGAAAATCGATTTATACAATTAACCAACTTTATGTTTCAATAAACGTCCGAGAATATTATACAAATTAAAATATTTTTGAAATAACTTACAAATATGAACGAAACTTAAATAAGTCATTTTGACTACATTAGTAGTTTTAGCATTAACGAGTTTGACTAAAAGCAGAGTTGACGTGTGCATCTTTCACGACTGATCGCAGAGTGCAGCACCGGTCACAATGTATCACAGATCAGACTGATGGTGTCCTAGAAATGAGCCTCTGTAATTCTGCTCTCCACCGAATCGTGAAATATGACTGGTGAAGTCAGGAACTTCCTAGGCACCGAGTACTTTGCGCGCGCGCGCGCGCGCATGGTCGCCACATAGGGAAAGGGATAGATTTTCGAGACGAGCAGACCATTTGTAATTCAGCGGGAGTCTGCGTTTCTTGCGTGCGAAGTGTTAGCGGGAAAGTTACGCGGTGGGAATCCTGCGCCATGAATTCCGGAGTTATCCTTTGCCGGTTAAAGTACGGCTGTGTACGTACATCTGTGCTGCGGCCGTGTTCAACATGCACCATCATTCATCGAACGCCAACGGATCTACGTACGGGCCTGCGTGTGTTATGTATGTGCTGCGGCATCGCCGGCTCCCGCGCGTATCTGCTAATGGCGGTTGCAACGATTTTGCAGCCTGTCGGAACTTCCTATCTTTGCTTTGGCTTTTTAGCATTGGAATATGTAAAGTATCACAAGCCGGAGTTTCGGAACTTCGCAATAGTTTAAGAAAATAATCAGCCTTTTGAAAGTTATGTGTTGAGTAATTTACTTGGAACGGTCGTAAATAATTTATTGTCTAATGAGATGTTCTCTTTTTCTATTGAACAGTCCTTTCAATGTCGTAACATATTTATATTCTAGGCGTTAAATACAAATAGAACTTCCTAGGTACTTTCCCCATTTTACACCATAATATGTAAAGTAATACAGGGAAGAGTTTCGAAACTTCGTAATATTTTAAGAAAATGGTTGAACTGTAGAAAGTTAAATGTCGAGAGTAATTTATTTCGAACGGTCGAAAATACTTTATTTTCAAGTGAAATGTGTTTCTTGTGTTTTGTAGCCTTTTGAATATTATGACACAACATGTTATTCCAAAAACAAATGTATACATATTTATATAAATTCTTACACTTATTTACCAAAAATACGAAATACGATTGCCATTCTAAAAAGTATATATATATTTCACTTTTCAGCAACTTGTTTATGCAATCATTTATCGAAAGCAAGTAATAACACTACATTTGCATATGTACGGTGTATTTTCTAAAATGCATATGTATTATCCTGGGTTATTCCAGTCCTGAAAGAAAACAGGTTTATAAGAAACATTTAAGACGCGAATATTATCAAGATTTAGTTACATAATTGACCTATCTGCTAATGGCTGTTGCAACGACTTTATAGGATGTTTTTACTGAAGGTTTTAAATTAACTGTAAATGTAGATTATCATTTAGGTACGAATCTGTAAGATCTAAATGATAATCTACATTTACAGTTTATTTAAAACCTTCAGTAAAAACATCCTATAAAATCGGTGCAACCGCCATTAGCAGATAGGTAAATTATGTATTATAAATTTAGGTCTTACAAATTCGTGTGTTTTTCACACATACGTGGTATTTGCAGAACATTATACTATATAAAAAGAAAACTACTACTGCTTATATTGTGCATAATTTATCATTGCAGCCACAAATATGTTTTATATTATATTTCCTAGTTTTCCCCGTTCAGTTACAAAATTTAATCATATTTCAGAGTATTAACCATTTATCTACCGGTCATGATTGAAATTACCGCTCATTAAACGCTGGCAATCGACAAGTCGATTAATGAGATTCCAGTCTATAAAGTGTTAATTATGATGTAAACGGTAGTTATTAAAACTTCATCCACCTTAATTCAAATGAACTAATTTCATGACACTTTCACACTGCTTTTAATAATTGATGCAATTGCTATATATTATTTATTTCACTATAACTGTTATGAGCTAACGGATTCTAAAGGAACGAAATATCAACATAACAAATAGACATTAATAAAATAGGAATTGTCATTTATTAACTTGAAGAATGAAGTTGTTTCCCGATGTACACCTCTAACTGTAAATGAGTATCATGTCTCATTGTACTATTTACAATCATAATTGTAACCTTTAATGTTTCTCTTACTATATTTAATTTTATATTTTATAATTATATTTTATAGCAGATATCTAAGCTTACAACTTTGTTTTAACACATATAAATCTTTTACTTGGTTTCCATACAAGTTTTTATTTAATTCACAAGTTTAAACTATAACTGCAAACCGGAAGGTCGCCTAAAATAAGGGTGACAAAGCGGTTCCAAGTTTGCAAGGTGTAAATGATTTTCCCATTTAACTCGGTGAGAGTGATTTGTTAATTGAAACAGTCTGGAGCAATAAGTTGTACAACAAGGGAGCAGAGATACACGCATCACAAAGGATGCTGGTCTGGTCTGGTGAATCTGATTGCGAGATAGGCTCATAAATTGGTTGGGCGGCGTGTACCCGTGACTCATTAGTAGGGGACGCGTCTAGGACTGGCTGCCATAAATTCTCTCAACAATGAGTCCGAGGGCGTTTGACATTGACAGGGCTGCTCGCATAGCTCTAAATTTGACAACTTTAAACGCCCGGCCTGTGTTACCTATTAATTCATAGCTGTTGAGCAACACTAAGGAATAATTTCCATTTGTGGTACTCGAACAAGACAGAGGTAGCACATATAATGAAAGAAAACGTGTTGAGTGTATGTCGATCCAAGTATTAAGGTTGGGTTTCGCAGTTTAGTGCAAGAAAAACTGGGGCTTTTATTAACATTTTGTCGTAAATATAATAGGTAGGACATTGTCAACTTGAAAACCGTTTTTCTTATTTTTTCTACAAAACTAATTATTTTACAGCGGCCGTTATAATTTTACTTGAAAGTACTTAATAAACACTATTGTCTCAAATTGTTTTAGATTTTTGAACAAAAGGATTACGAAATTATAAGGCTTCCTGGTGAAATAGGAAGCCCTGAATAGAAAAGACCTGCTCCCTTCACATAGCAAGGAGACAAATGTTTGCCTTTCTGTCTTCATTGAGAAGACAGACGTACGATCTATCGAAATAGTTAAAAACATAAGTTGTATTCACCTATCCCGTTTGATTGTAACACAACAACCATACTGTGTAAATAGCTTTCAGTTTCATGTCAATTTTATACTATTTGTTTAAATTTGTTAAAATCGCTACACTAAATACAATAATAAGCAGGTTGAAATTAATGGTTTTTATCTTTTTCAACAATGCAAAAACCTAGATATTACAATTTTTAATTTACAACACGTACTTTATTATATCATCGAATATTTTTCACCTTCGATGGGTGTAAAAGTTATTGTTACAGCTGGTGCAATTTTGTTCGACAGCCAACAAGATGGCAGCAGTTTCGAAACCAACGAGAAAGATGTCGTTCTAAGGCTGGCAGTGAGAGAGACTCATTTATAAGGGATACAGCTGCATCGACAATAAATAAAAGCACATACAGGGTGATTCAGTTTCCATTGAATCAGAACAGTCGTAACCTATTTTTTATCAGACATGTGTGGAGTTCTTTACTCGCATATATAAATGTGTAATGTGTATAATAAAACACTATATTCTATGTATAAAGTAGCCTGCTGGAACGAATATGTTACTTGCTGCCGGTTGCCGACGGAATCTTACTTTGCAATACGTACGAACGTACTACTTTCTTCAAAACATATTTTACTTTATTAACCCTTTAAGGGCCCACTTCTTTTTTAAAAATCAAGCGTTGACGAGTATACTCAATTTCTTGCAATTTTAATTCACTCGGTTTAAATATATATAATGATATTTTCATAAAAACGCAGAAAGTTTCTGAACACACGAAACGCATTTTTCATTCCAGGCGAGAAAGTAGAGGAAAATTAAGGTCCTTTTTTTGATTGATCCACGCGTGACTTCCAAACCATAGTTGTTTCTATGAAAATATACATTCATCTGCTATGCTATCATTTATTTTAATTAAAAATGTCTAAAAAACAAAAGAGATATCTATAACGATTTGCGGGCCGGTTTTCAAAACACCATTTGGCGGTACCCAATATAGAAATCAAATGATTTTCCTCAAAGAAGAATTTTCTTATGAAAATCGAATATGTTTATGATATGTTGAGTAAAAATGACTGTAAATCCTGGTCTCCCAGAATTGTTATTAGTTGCAAAATTATAATTGGCGCCGTTTTCGAGCTTTACTAACATGAACCAATTATTATTTCAGGTTTTACAGTACATGATAATTCCTCTCTTCGTTCATTGGCTCGTTGAAAAGTCAGGCTTCTTGAATATATTTTTATTGTTTCTCACGAAGAAAATAAAATGATGAAATAAAGTCTATGACGACAATTTTCCTATGCAACAATATAGTAAAAATTTAGTGAGCCCATTAAATACTTCCATTCTAGTACACACAAACCACCACCTACTTTCCCAGGTCCAAACCTGGGTGAGTTCCGTTACGGAAACTCGCTCAACAGTCGCGCGACTAAAACTAACTAAAACTGACTAACAGCAGCATACACATGTGCTCGCGCGTACCGAATTACGAAAAAATGACATAGACAAGTTGAGAAAACTCGCTAGCTTTCTACGTTGGCTTTCCTTGCCGAGGAGGAATTAGAATTACAAACTTCAAATCCTGGCCGAAAAGAACATCGTTTTGCCGGCGAGCATGATTTAGGCAAAAGGAAGTGGTCTTGAAAACGCTCGGGAAAGCGGGCCACTTTGCAGTCGGGGTGGATCACATACTCGAGGAGATTTCAAGCATCCAGAGCCTAACGAGTTCTCGCAAATTCATTCGGCAAAAGCGAGCGCTAGGCCAACTAATGTCCTGGTTTTTAGTAGTGGTGCTGACTGTTCAGTATCCTCAGAGGCATTATTGTAGAGGGTCTGTGGAACGCGCGATAGAACCACTGGTGGCAGCACTTTCGCTGCTTGAGATTTTATACAGGTTAATTGTTTCTTTCAGTTATCACTAATTATATCTTTATAATAACTTAGAATTATCTGTAAATAGCAGCAGAATAATTATAAAACCAGCCAACTGGAAATCTGTCAGCTGGCTGAACAATTTCCTGCTGCCATTTCTACTAATTGTTCACTTGCTTTTGTCTCCGACTGAACATTATGTATAGAATTCAACCTTACATCTAATGTATAGGATGCAGAGACAGTTGGAAAACTTAGTAATTCACAATTACCTTGTATATGGCAACCTGTACCCGACAGTAACTGTTCAAAGACAATTGAATAGCTTCCGGCTTGTATTCCTGATGTATTTGCCATTCTCATCAGTCTGCATCGAGTGCGCATGCGCGCCCAGCCGAAACCGAGGGAAGAGTGAGCGGTGGCTTTGCGCGGCACAGATCCTGAATTATAGGATTTCGTAGGAAAAAGCCGCCATTTACCGGAGTCATTTAGAGCGGAGCTAGAGGGAAATGTGCTCTTTCCTTCTCGTTCTTTCTTTCTGTGAAGTGACGCGGTCGACAGATTTATTTCCGAGAGAAAAAGAAGAGTCGGCGAGCAAGTGGCACGCTCGGCAGGAGGTTCGGGTCGGCGACGAGAGGAGCGCTAAGCCTCGTTGGAGGCTTGTCGCCTGCTCCTCCGGGGTGACAAGGCTGACAAAACGGCACTCCTTCGGGAAAGACCGCGAGATCCGTCACTGGCCTGCAGCCAATCGGCCGCGAGACTTCCTTGTTTTCGTCCCCTGACTTCGACGTCTGATTGCAAATTACATTGCCGACGCGAGGCCGCAGAACCACTTTGTCCTTCGCCGTTCGACCACGCCAGTGATCGGTCAACCTGTCTCCCTCTACTTATGCTCTTACCACTTCCACTTGATGCCCTTTACTTCGGCCTTCAAGTGCACTCTGCTATAGAAACTTTTTTTTTTATTCTTTTATATAGTACAATGACGTTTTAAAAACGTCTCTAAAACACCTGATAGAGATATTCGTGAGATCCTTGGGATGCTCACCAATGTCAGAAACCGGAACAAGAATTCTGGGGCGTTTATAATTGTATTGTATTAATATACATAGTTAACTTATATTACCATGGATTTTATTCCATTGCGTTACTATTTTCTTGTTCTATCTAATAGTTAACTTTGAATAACTGAACAACAGGGAACACAAATTAATTTTATAAAGTAGATAAAGTTGAAGTTGTGTTTATATGTGTATGCCTTTACGATATTCGTATATTTGTTATTACATATAATAATTATTTAGCTTTAAAATACTAGTTAAATTTTAATAAACCAATTAACGTATCATGCTTTAACTAGGCGGGATTTTGCGAGAGCGTAAAACACGAATATTTCACCGGTTTTTCATGGAAAGTGGATATTTCCCCATTCTTTACGGTCCATGGCATTCCAAAGCTTAACGCGCGCAAAGGCGCTGATCAAAGTAATATTATCTCAAGGAAAGTAGTAGAGGCGGTGGAGGCAGAGGTTTTCTTGTTAAGAAATTTCTAATAATCGAGCGGTGCGCTGAATTTCCTTAATTGCCGGATGCAATGTCATTAAGCTCATACACTGACACGCCGATACCCTAATGGAATAGCAATTTTCCTCTCACAACAACCTCCTTTATAATATATCGATTATCCTCGAATAAGTTTCCGAAGTTTAATTAAAAGTTTGCCTCGGGCGAGCGCCGCCGTTTTGCACGTCCTGTTACTGCCGCCTCCCTCAACTCTCTTTTACCCCTTTTCTACCCCTTTCCCACCCCGCCACATATCGATAGTCCTAAGGTTTTTATTTTGAAGTGTCATTCACCCGATAACGAAATATCAAGCGGACCAATATTCTACTGTAAAATAGAGAGACGGAATGACACCGGTTGCAATTGGAATTCGAATGCGCGGCTCGAATTTGCAATGAAGCACTGGAATTCGAGTGTCGACAATTCATGGATGTACCATATTGTTCGATAGTGTAATTCAGTAACGTTTGTAATGACGCTGATTATTCGTTATGATCGTTTTGCATAATATGAAATTCTTCTGGTATACCTGTACCGATAATTCTGAGATTTTTTCTGACGATCTGAAATTGGGATAGTTTATCTCGTAATATAGAAAATGTGTTTGTAAATAAAGAACAATTTGTAGATTCGATTAAACTCTTCAAAAAAGTGCTACTGTTGCACGAAATATAAATGGAATACATACAAAACTGTAAATATATGTAACATATAAAAATAATGTAAAGGAAAATTAATAATAACTTACGTCTGTACTAATATACAAATATTATTAGTGAAACTCAATTTATTATCGAAGTCCTTCAAGTACAAAATTCGACATTCTTGATTGATCTTTTTGTTAAAAATAGAGTAATTTTATGCACACGAATATATTCTTAATAGTCTGAGAGCTTCTGAGATTATTTCGAACACACACATACAAAGGATTTGGATGATTCTTTCAGCATTGGAAAGCACATTCCTTTGGGAGGAACATAGGTTATATTTTATGGCGCTTACTCTTCAGGGAACCGAGCAGTGAGCAGAAATGCGCCGCAAGACGGATTAAAACAGCTTCTTACGCACAGAAAACTTTATATAATCTAGAGATTCTCTGCACGGATTTTTAGTAAGATTTTCTCTTTCTTATAATTATGATTTAATTACCTTGAAGGCTATAAAATATTGCAATATTTATCAGGGAAATACCGCAATATTTAGGAGATCGAAACGTTCCGAGATTATTATAACAACGATTGTTTCAACAGCCAGTTATTCTTTAAATAAAGTTATTGTTAACATACACACGAAATGTTATCTGAGTGAAACTATGTAGAACAGTTAGTATACATATTATTGTAAGTCACCAAACTCATGAAACGTCATCACACCTGTGTACAGTGGGCAAGATGAACAGGCTAATTTATTTCAAAAAGAGACTAAGTAAGTTTATGCGAGCTCCAAGGTAAGATATAATTGGTCGAGCTCTGAGATCCCTTTTCTAAGGTTCTCATTAGTAGATGAAAGAGGAAACATTTCTATGGTTAATGCTTCTTACGCAGCGACGACAAAACGAACAAGGCGATATATAATAGTACCACGTTGCGTTATAACATTCTATAAAGCTCTAACGAGGTCAAATAAGTTCGACTCTTTTTTTCCGCAAGGCCGCAAGCGTTGACAATAGCATTGGTGCAGTTGTTACATTTCCGACTGCCTCAGCATTCCTTCGCCTTTTCCTCTCGATTTCCCATGGAAAAAGAAACGCCCGGCAAACATTCGCTTGCCAGTGGGTAATAAGGGCTCTTTCCCCGTCACTAGATTCCTTCGTATAGCGGAAAGTCGATTAATTTTTCAGATGAGACTCTTTCACCGGTATGCCAGTTATGTCAATATCTCTTTCTTCTTGGGGAACTTTCAGCGTCAACTTTCTGTCGTATTGTTTCAGAGTGGGAGCACTTGTATATTATTTCTGCAATTCGAGATATTCCCTTCGAGGAGCCCTTCAGCAATTTCGATCAATTCTCGGTAGATTTAGTGTCATTAAAAAGTCCTTTCATGCACTCGTGATCGATATTCTCTGGCTAACTCACTATATTCTGCCTGTCCTTTTTCGGCTTAATTACAGAGTTTGTAGCAGAGCAGTAAATTATCCTTGATATATTTAGTAGATAACGATCAACATCCATTTTGTGTATGCTTTTATCATACGAAGTAGTTTAAAAATAAAAAATACTTCAAAAAACTATTTTTGAGTCTTTAAAACTACAGAAATTCGTTCTTCAATATATCTAAATGAACAAAGTGTTAATTTGTACAGTCTTGATGAAGAATATTTGAAACATTAAAAAAATTTGAAAATAGTACTAAACTTTTTCTAATTACTTTCACTTCATAAATAAGGGTGCAATTATATTATTACTAAATTCCTAAATTCGTCTCTACAAACATTTGTCCAAAAGGAGAAAGGTGTTTATTCGTTTATTCTTATTTCACGATATCCCAAACGATATGAAAAATATACTAAACCGACTATACTTTTCTAATTACCTTCACTTCATAAATAAGCGTGCAATTACATTATTACTAAATTCCTAAATTCGTCTCTATAAACATTTGTCCAAAAAGAGAAAGGCATTTATTCGCGTATTCTTATTCCATAATATTCTCATCGCCACATTAAGCAAAAAACACTACTAATCTTTTTCTAATTACCTTCACTTCATAAACAAGCGCTCAATTATATTATCTGCGAATTCCCAAGCGCATTCTAGATTTGTTTCTTGCGGCGAAATTCAGCGTGGTCCTCGGCGGGCGAGCCAGGCGAGCAGTGAAGCGCGCGTAATCAATAGGAATGGGAATAACGAGATATTCATATGCAAACAACGTCGCTGGTAGTGTGTACACACATCGACTGTTAATATGTGGGTGTGGTGCACGTTGCTGGTAATTTAGTCCCCGCGCGATTGTGCCTGTCTTTCGGGCGATATCGGGCGTGCTGTGGCAGAGGCTCCGCTCCGCTCGGCAGATCGGTATTCCCCGCATTCTGCACGTTGTCCTCTTCATGTAGTATTTGCATAGGCGACCGTACAACCGAATAAGCTGCCCGACACTCGAATGTATTAACCCCGTGGCTTAAGGGGGTACATACACCTTGAGTGTAAGAAATTGGAATTAACTTCAACATTTTCAAAAAATAAAAAGAACATTTCTGGTTTTAATCCTATGAAATATATATACACGTATATGGTTTAAGTAAGTTATAAATTAATTTGGATAATCTATTGGTCATAATTACGTAATTATAATTATGGATCTAAGGACGTTTTTATACAAATTATGATTTACTGTATCTATTGTAGGTCAGACAAATTTAATTTAAGACAGTTGAAACAATTTTTTATAGATTGTAGACACTTAAAATTAGTGCGCAACGGGGCTGATTTTAAACTCAAAAATAGCTTTCCCCGCCTTGAAAATTAATATCCATATTAGAATTATTGACAGTGCTTTTCCAAGGTATAGGAAAATGTATAAAATTCTAGGTTTCTTACTTGGTTTAATTTCGGTGGTATTTTATATGCTCGTTAATAACAATTTAATTTGAAGAATAATATGTTGTTGCAGTTATCTTCGTTGCAAACATTTTTTAATAATGCATAGAGCGATTTTTCTTTCTATCGGAATTTGAAGTTACTTTTGGAACATCCTGTATAAGTGATAAATACTATTGCAATATTTTATAGCCTATAGTTTGCTCGGATCGTAGCTCTATACAGGCGCGGAAATCGCATTGCAATCGTTTCAGCGATTTTCGGATTTAATGTGAATATTGGTAGACAAGCATTTCCCTTTATGTTTGCAGGGATTCTGGCATATTTTGATTTCAATAGAATGACCTGGAGTAGTCGTTGGTTATTTGTTAGTTACTCGCAATATGTGTAGGTAAATGTGATATTTCTATCTTGTTCCAAAAATGTTTAATTTTGGAGAACATCGAAAATGATTGAATAAGTGAATACTAAAACATTCGTATACTTCTTTTGTGTACTACATATTTTTTCACAATTGTTCGGGCCGTCATGATGTTTCTCGAATGTGGAATATTTTCAATTTCTAAGTGTTCTGTCAGCAGGAAATGGTGTAGGAAAACTCATACGTATAGAAGAATAGCTGAACAGTTTTTCTGGCATAGTATTTCCTGTAAAAAAGCATTGCTTTTCCCTATTTTCCATGGCCCAAGGGGATTACAGCTTAAGCAAGCCTGCCACCCATCTCCTTCAATCCTCGTCCCTGTTGCATGTGCTCGCGGCACTTGTCATCCCTGTTTGTGCTTGCTTTAATTTTTGTTATTCTGTCATCCTTGCTTGGCGGGAATCGCAAGTAATTATACGAAAATATAACTATTTGTAATTATGTGCAGTATTTACACTTACACGTTTTCCCTTCTCCATGCTACTCCCAATGAATTGCATTCATCCGCGTAATTTTACTTGTAAGTAATTTACACGATTATAATTATTTCATTAATTGGATGTACAAAACACACTCCCTTCAATAATACTGCGAATATATCCGCATTGAATTTCAATTCATTATCGTTCGCTTTTGAAAACACGGCAATACTGAATGCATAATGTTTGTGGGAGGGGAATACCTATAAGGTTCCAAGCTGACATTAAACCTAACCTAAAGACATTAAAACTTTCCTAAAAGCTATATTTAATAATTATTCGGACACTGAAGATGAAGTGTTTTTCTGTCTGACATCGATCAGAGAGACCAAACGGTTATCAGTCGAATCAGAATATGTCGTACAAAATTAACCCACTTACATTCAAAACGAAAGCGAAAAACCAGTATGCGACTATTAGTGCGACTGTATAAAAAATGTCACAGCGATTGCGCAGCTAAAGGGTTAAAACCGCTGTTGATCAGAGATACAATCCCATGTGTTTCCTGTTTAAATACTAAACGGTGGTATCAAGGAAGCACAATTTTTTTAAATTAGAAACGGATGAATTCTTGGTTCATTCGGGTGTAGTAGTGATAATACGTTTACTCCTTACTCCTATTTCCTTAACCTATTTCCACATCCTAATTCCTTATACATATTTAATCCGTATCCTCTCCTTCCGTTCTTTTCGCCTTGCTCCGCCACTACCGCCCCCCTCTCTCCCTTGCTATGCCCCTCTCTCTCCCTCTTTCAACCCTCCATATTTCTCACATTCTCTCCCGCACTCCTGATCACTAAATACCCTTCCCCTTGTTCTATATGTATTATTTATGTGTATGTCCGATGTAGAGAAAAGTTAGGAACATGCCTGTATGATTCAAATAGGTAATTTATAATTATTTAACAATTATATTATTAATAGTTATATTATATTATCAGTATAATTTATTTATTTAAGTTGAGTGATAATCGTACAATTTTGATTCTCCTTCTTTTATTAGATAATGATGAATTTGATCTCATGTTTTCCCCAGCGAGACATTCTGTTAATTACCTTAATTACCCTTGTTAATGGGGAAATGATCGGGAGCCGGTCTTGTGTCTGGTTCGTGTTAATTAGTACGACCTGAAATAAGTTAGAAGCGTTATTTGGTAATTTCGTTTCTGAGGAGTTTCTTTTGAGCGAGTTTGAAACATTCTTGCGTTTGATGATGCAGTATATTTATTGATGTAATTATATGGTTCATTTATTAGAAAATCACGAATTGGAGGTCCTGTTGAATGAAGTAGTTATAATACATATAATAAGCCCGGCATTAGAATTCAGATATTTCGACAGACTCATATTATTGGATTATAAACGATAAAGCCTTTTGTTACATTTAGCTACAGTTACATGTTGTTACAGTGTGGAGAATAATACACTAAATTATGCGATTAAAGTAGCGTGCTAAACAAAATAATTAGTATATTTTATATTATAATATTATATAATATAATGATATAAATAATGTAGAGAAGAGTTGACAAACATTCGCGCATAATTGAAGTTGCTGGATAATTTATAATTCTCCTATACACATATAGTAGGTTACACTCGATAGTGGTGATAGCGAGTGTCCTCTTACTTCTTCATGTGACAAGCGTTCGTAATTAAAACCGACTGATTGAACTCTGCCGGATTCATTTATTGAAAACCACCAGGAATCGTTCTGTCCCGATGAGATACGTTCCAAAGGATTTTCCATTTAAATACATATTGCAAAACAGACGCACGAAGACAATGGGCTGCGGATAATGCTGCGCCTCGAATATCAATAATTATTATATTAATTAATAGGATGATCGGTTGGATCGGCTGGTGGAGGTATCTCGAACGCTTGAAAGCATCATTAACGTCATGTTAACTTCGTCCTTATCTTTGCGGTACTTACGCACCGCCCGCATAAACAGAATGCCCTCGAGCGTGTTTCGCTTGCATTCTCATGTGGTAAACGAGGCAACAAACTCGTGAAAGAGGTATCGTTTGACGCTGCGGCGTATGCATACAAGAGCATATATGTACAGGGTGGCCCAGAAATGATTTCGGGATCGGCGTTTTCGTGGCACTATACATAGCTCAAACCTGCATGCATCATTCAATTTAAGCAGCGAGTTGTGAAATCCCGATAAATAGGTCTGACAAAGGATTCTATGGCGTGCGTTTATTAGTCATCGTGAATTAATATAAATATAGTGAAGGAAAAATAAGCTTTTAATTAAACGTGGCTCCTAAATATCAGTCAAATATTCAAAATAAAGAATTGATAAAAGTGTTTGAAGTCTTCAATTGAAGATACTTGTGAAGGACACCTAAAATGTTTGTATTAATTAATTTCTAGAACTGTTAGCCACAATGAGTTCATAGAAATATAGTGATTAAAAAATCTCTTTTTAGAAATATGCTTTTAGATTAACCTGAAAATGGCATGTGTAGAATATCGATACCGCTTATTCCAAGTCAAACGCATCACCTTTATACCGTTCCCCTTTAATCTAACAGGCGTGCCAAGTAAATATAACTCTGATTGTGAGATTGGGAGGGTTCCAAAGTGCGTGAGATTTGTATTCCTCAATAATTACTGTAGACAGTCAAAAGTGGAGCGCGGTAAATTAATAATGAAGAGACAATATAAAATAATATGAGCATCGAACAAGGAAAAGGTCATATTTATTCATACGAAGAGATCAATGTTTATCAAATTCTAAATCTTCCCAGCAAATTTGTTTAAAAATCATTTAAATTCATCTAGAAATTACACCAAACTAAAAAGATTTGTAGTTTTTTCTAGCCACATTGCTAGTTTATGTTGATTTCAAGTCAAACCCAATATTCGCATGTTGTTCCCCTTTAAGCCAACAAGCGTGCGAAGTAAGTAAAATAGCTCCGACTGTGTGATGAGGAGCAGAGCAAAGTGCGTGAGATTCATACTTGGCGAGGATTGGCGCACATAATCAAGAGTGGAGAGCGGTAAATTAATAATGAAGAGGTAGGGGATGCGCTATGGGCTCTTTCGTCGAGGAGGAGCAGCAAAAGCCGTTCATTAGAGGGAGAACTGTTTGTTCCTGGGAAAGCAGCGGAGCTCTCCGATAGAGCGGAAAATTATTTTGTCATTGAAACCCCGAATAATCTCCGAGAGGGCCGCCAGCCCTGGAAAAAGAGAGCTGCCACGCCCGTGCAAAAGCCGCAACGGAGATAATCCCAGATTCGAGGTTATTTTTCCTTGCCAGTGTCGCTCGGC
Source organism: Ectemnius lituratus (assembly GCA_910593735.2). NCBI lineage: Eukaryota > Metazoa > Arthropoda > Insecta > Hymenoptera > Crabronidae > Ectemnius > Ectemnius lituratus. The sequence continues at coordinate 5,797,431 of OU343037.1, forward strand.
AAAACAGCCGAAATTCAGGGGCGACGGCCAACGAATCGCGGCGTGAAATCTCGTTCGGCGGGCGCCGATGTAAAAACGCCAGCTTCGACTACGCCGCACCAACTTCCAAGTGGATTAGTGAACCTCCGAATAGCTACGGCGATGTGCTTTTATATATTTCGATGATCTCGACGAGTAAAAAGTATTACTGCCACGAGTGCTTCTTCTGTCCTTTGAGGGGAGGAAAATTCATCAAGTTGATACAGAAAAAATTCGAACGGTACGGTATCAAGTTTTTATATTTCTGTTGGATTATTGTGTGGTTTCTGTAGGTTTTTAGAACCTTCTTCAAATATTTCTGTTTGATGATTCTCTCCATACATGTGAAAATGTTTGTGTAAATATTATACAAGTGCGTTCAACTGTTTCTTTTTCTATTGTGTTTTTTGTAATGCCACTCCAGCAAGCAGGAAAATATTTGAAATTTTACAGTTTTTTATGACAATACAGTAAATGCAATGCAATATCTCTTTAAAGACCTACACTGTATATATTTTGAAGAATATTTAGAGTGTTTTTATTTAATTATTTTCGACAAAATGGCGGAGGTTGAACCCGGTAAATGAAACTTCATTTTCGGCCTCGAATAATAAAACATTCTTCAATTATGCATAAGCATAGCTCGAGAAGTACGTAGCAAAATTATAAAATATTATTTCTTGTTAGAATAAGCCACAATAGAAATAAGATTTCTTTTAAAATTACACGTAATTTTTTGTATTGAAAAGGGAAATTTTATTTCTATTGTGCGGCATTTTAACAAAATATAACTTTTTTAAATTTCGCTACATACTTCTCGAGCTAAGCTTATACAGAATTAATAAATATTTATTTTATTGTTCCAGAACGAAAATTAGAACAGAAATCTTTCCGGTCACAGAATAAAACACGGTTTTACTTGCCGACCTTTAGGTCCGCCATTTTTACGAAAATAATTAAACTAAAAAACTCTAAATATTCTTCAAAGCATATACAAATAAAGCCCTTCAAACAGAATTTGGATTGTATTTAATGTCTTGTCATTAAAAATGTCAAAATTCATATATTTTCCTAGTGGCTAGAATGGCATTACTTCTTAATAAATATTCGCAAAATGACTCAAGATATTCTTTTACAAAGCAGCGGTAAAGGCCGGCGCTTTTTTATTGCCTTTAATAATTACTCTTCGTTTATTTCAAATAAAGTAAATTTTATTTTAAGACAAAACGACTATTGGAGTAATCGAAAGATCGGAATTTTTAAAATACATCATTATTTAACATGAAAATTCAAGGAAAATGATATCATGCTTCTTAATAAATATTCATAAGGTGATTCAAGATATTCTCTAAAAAAGCAGCGGGAAAGACTGGGAGATGAAGTAACGCCATTTTTGCGAAACAATAGAGCACGTACTGATTAGATTTCGTACGTGTTTTCCGGCAGTCGTCGCGTTTTTATTGCCTTGAATAATCACTCTTTGGTTATTTCAAATAAAGTAAATTTTATTTCAAGACAGAAAGACTGTTGCTATAATCGAAAGATTATAAATAATGAAATACATCGTCATTCGACTCGAAAATTCCTAGAAAATGATAACATGCTTATTCAGCTATCTTAATAAATATTCATAAGATCATTCTAGATATTCTCTAAAAAAGCAGAGGAAAAGGCCGGCAAATGAAGCGACGGCACTTTCGCGAAACGATAGAGCACATACTGATTAGATTTCGCACGTGTTTTCCGGCACTCGGCGCGCTTTTATTGAATTGCCAGGGAGCTTTGGCGGCCCTCGCCGGCAATGATTCGGGACGGAATGCAAATGCGTGTGGGCACCGCCGTAAATGCAAATGCAAAGAGACGTTGAGGCGTTCGTAGTCTCAACTTTAAGCCGGGCTAACGCATTTCAGCGCACTGAAAGCAACATGCTCTGGCGAGCCCTTCGGGAGCAGCAGCATGCTGTTCGGTACTAGCTTCACACTGAAGGCCGAACCCCGGTGTTCGCTTTCATTATGCCTGTCTCGCGATAGCATTCCCGGATATTCTACATCGGAAGTTCAACTACGGAATTAACTCAAGCCAGACCTAACCTAACTCACAACTTGTCAAAAAGCATGAACTGATTTCGGGGATATATTGCTACCAAAATGTCAGCCGATACCAAGTTGCTATTTCTAGAATAAATAACGACCTAACCTAAACTTGTCGAAAATCATGAACTAATTTCTAGGATATTAGGAAACACCAGAATGTCAAGCGAACCAAGTTGCTATTTCTAGAATAAATAACGACCTTACTCAGAATGTTAGATACAACAAGTAATCGATGGAATTTAACATCGGAATTTTGCGGGTATTTTTGCAAAAATTGTATAATTAGTCTTAGAAAAATCTATAATATCTGCTTAAATCGAAGGAATTTCCAATTCAAATGTAAATCTAATTAAAAAATTGTCGAAAAGTATAAACTGTCAGGTGCAGCAAGTCGCCGTTTTGCCATTTTGATATTATAGACTGCTGATATTTATGCAACTATGATACAACTAGACTTGGTAAAATTCACAGTAACTGTTTAATCCCTTCGAATTATATTATATAGCTTAAACCGATAGAACAATAAAAATTGGTACTTGGATAAAAATTCGCAGTCTATAAATTACAAGATTAAAAACTGTTCGCAAATACGAATACAAGTTTTCACCCCTGAATGTTCTGATCATATAATACAAAGTCAGGAAAATAGCACAATGAATATTTTATACAAAAAGTCGAAACTCTGGACAAGCAACTTTGTTGTCGAATAAAATAGAACAACATAATACACTATTATGTTGAACTTTCCGATAATTAGTAGGGCAAATGACTGTTTCCTAGGGCTTTGATCTTCCCAATTTCACACTGACTGAGTACAAATGCGATTCTGTCCGCTCACATACATTTCTTTGAAATTGGAGTCATTCGAGAGTGCTGTGTACTTTTATTTCGTGCATTCATCGGTGTTGTTAGAGTGTACGGACTACTGAATAGCGGTATCAGTAGAGCTGATGACGGTACTCGCCAAATTTGGTAGAAGCTGATCCGTAGTCGGCGCGCGTTCACCATCAGCCGACACATTACCCCGAATGAAGGTAATTTGTCGCTATTTACACCCATGCAAATACAGCACTATCTGAGTGGCTTCGGCTCGTATTTATCCGAACTTCGATTATCTGACAACGTTCCGTTAGTAAGTAAGCCTGCTTCGCCTGGAATTTCCGTTAATCGATCTAGCCACTAATTGAAATAAACGAATCCTTGGCCTAGATTGTCCTTGACTCCCGTTACAAATCTCTCCTGTGCAACAGAGTATACTGGAATTTTACCCCAATCACGATCATATATATCTTCTAACGTAAATACAAAATACTATTCATTACAATATAATAATAAATTTCAAGCGAAACTTTGTCTAATACCTTGCAATATTAAATTTCGAAAAATGAAATATGTTCGCTAGCCAAAGACATTAAACTATAGCAACAATGATAATAAAATAAAAACTGAGTTTTACAATTCATTTAACAATTTTGCAAATCTTATAAGTAAAAACATTTTTAGGAATTCCTTTGGGTGTATAAAAGTTGCACAATGAAATTAATTTATTTTTAAAATAAAACGATTTAACTTTTATCCTTTTTAATAAAATTTTCTTCGATTTTAATAATCTTTCTTTTCGAATTGATATTACTTTTGGTTTCTTCTGTTGATTTTAATTTTAGTTAGAGGTGTCAGTGGCATATTTCACAAAGATTGCGATAGATGGCAACTAGTGAGAAGTGTATTGTCAGAACAATTATTTTAACTGTCGTTTTACCAAGCAACAAGTAACAACCATATGGTAAATGTGTCAGTCACAATTACCACTTTCCAAAATCATTTTAAGATTGGGATTGGTGTTTCCTACTGATTTTAATACTCCGCCAATTAATTTGCACTTTTGGCAGCAGCGCTTTAGCTATAATCAGTACGATATTTGGGATATATTGGCAAAGATTTCGATCGATGACAAGTATATGGTCAAGACTATCATTTTGACTATCGTTTTATGTGTCATAGTCACACCGCTGACTCGTCAAAATCTTTGTGAAATTGGCCTCAGGTGTCAAGCGTTTCAGGAGGTCCGCCATTTTGGTCTTTTTGTCTCCTCCACGGACTGGAAATGGGTTCTTTTCAATGCACTTTTCACTTTGAGGAATAGGTAAAAGTCGCAGGGAGCTAAATCCGGCGGAAACGGTGAGTGCTCGAGCACTGTGACGGGTCTCTGTGCCGAAAACTGCTTGACGGAAATGGCGCTGTGGAGTTGCTCCTCCATCGAGGTTATGAAGGCAAAAACGATCGGCTAAAGCTTCGAGCAGTTGAAAACACGCATATAATGCTGCATTTAATTATAGAAAGATTATACTGAAAAAGATGAAAGCTAAACAATTATACTCTCGATATAAATCAGATTTATTGTATTTATATGTTAATTGTTGAAAATTAATCTTTATCCGCGTGAGAAATTAGACATAGTATATTAAACTTGGAATGTCAAGTGAACTAAGTTGACATGATAATTATTTAATAAGATTATCAATATACTAACAACCAGAAACTGAAACTCCGCTAATAAAATAACAAGGAGTTTCTAGAAAGAGAATTGAAAAAGAATTAGTAATACAAAAGAGTTAATGCGTTTAAAATACCCACTTGACCCCATTTTTGTTCTAAAATTCACACGTTTTAACAATTAATTCCTATCTTGATTACGTTGAATGACTATGCAATCATCAAATACCGAGGACGTCAGTTCGTGTTGTTTGAGTGAATCTAGGAAAATCCTAGCCAAGCCCTCAAGATTCTCGCGGTAACATTGATCTGCAATGCAGCTCGATTCAGAAAGGCGTGATAATAGTGGTGGGTGTAACAGGCTAGAAAGAGTGGAACTATCAATAATGACTAGGACATTGAGTGCAGCCACTTTGCATCTGTAATCGCTGTCATTCCAACAGATTTCCTCTGCAACTATGAAAGCGAATAAAGGAGACCGCGAATCACCCGAAACTCCGAAACCGCAGGAGAGTCTGTCTCTGCTTGTCGGTAATGGAAATTCTCGTTTTCAAAAACACAGCTTCTACCTTTCTACTGGTAAGCATTCAGTTAATTAATTAAAATTCTTCACTCGGAACTAACGTTGCACAAACTCCATGTCGAGAGAGCGATTTAGTTGTCACAAAGCGTACTTGACAAATGCCAGGACTCAAATGAAAGAGTCCTTTCCGGCCATGGTGTGTAATGTGTTCCTTTTGTCCATTCTTTCCGCAGCATCCAATAATAAAACCGACTTTGTGGGGATAAAGAGATTTCGTTTATGCCTTTTAATGCAGGAAACTTTCTTGCAAAGGGGAATTGCGCTGTCAAAGTTACATCAGTGCTAATCAAAATATAGTCTTTTGCAATGGCAATGAACAACTTTGAATATTTCTTGTAACAGGATCATTCTGAAAGCTTCCTTTATAAAGCACAAAAGACTTTATACGAATTGGCTTATTTGTCGTACGAGAAATTGCTGAAGACACATTAAAAAAAAAGGGGGGAAAAGATATATGCGACGAATTGAGAACCTTCTTCCTATTGTACTCGGTTGAAAGGCATGATAAAAGTTGTTTGCATGGTCTGCAAGCATTGTTGCATGTTGCAAGATGAATATCCGTGTACCAGCTGCTTTCTTGAAATGAACAGTTTCGAAGAATGCTCTTCCGCTTTTCGATCTATAAGCCACAGTAAGAGGTAGTCGTAAAAATACGCGCCGTATTGCCAAGCTTCAAATGGAGCACTTCGGTGATCGATATCCTGGCGAGGGTCGTAAAAGTGTGAGTGTGTATAGTACTGTCACCGCATTTTCGTCAAGAATGCCTGCCTGCACAGAAAATACCGGGCGTCACCAAATATCAAAATCGTGACACGTAATACACGACAACAGACCTGCTTCGCACTCTCTCAAAATACCACCAACCTATTACAAGAATGATGACGAAACAAGAGCATTTTATACTTTGAGATATGAAGTATGTAGACTTTCCGAAAATAACCTTAAACTATTCAAAAAATACGAAATGAAAACTTCGTCTATGAATCAAAGAATAAGTTTGTTATAAACTTAATTCCGAATTCCTTGAAAAGATTTGTGTACGTCAGTTATATTTCAATAATATATAATTTATCTATTGATTTCGCCGAACCTTACAAGTAAAGAATATATTTCATTTCTCGAAATATAAATGGCATACATAAAGTACTGCTCATCCTAGAAATTCCATTAGACTCGAATAAAAGAAAACTTATACAATACATTTTGTATTTATTTATTATTACATCAATTGTATTGCATTGTATTATATGTATGATATACAATAAAAATAATATTTGTAACAATATATAATATATTTATTGTATGTCACTAATAACCCTACAATTGATGTGACAATAAATAAATGAAGCTCAGGTTTTCTACAGGATTTCGCGTAAATGAGATTGGCACTCATCCATTTAGCATTCACTGTCGGAGCAAGACAAACACGACCTCGTTTCGAAGACGACTGTTAGCCGCGACCTTATACGGACGAACGGAGCGTGTCGTTGTTTGGCGAGCGAGAAAGCAACTAAATTAATTCCCACTAAACGAAAGTCCAACAAAACTTGCCGCTCTGTACACCCTTAGGGTGAGTGTACTTCGCCCGTTTAATGGCAATTATGACGTTCGCACTACTTCTGACAGTACTCTGTAATCGGAGTGCACCTCCAAGTAATTAAGAGGGTATGTACACCTAGAGCATAAAAATTGAGACTTAACTTTCAAATTTTGAACGAATATAAAAAACATTTTTATTTTAAACTTCAATCAAATTTATGTACAAATATATGATTTAAGGTATATTAATCGGTTATAGTTAAAAAAATTATTGCCATGGATGTAGGGACGTTTTTTTTTCTAATCACGATTTAGGGTACCCATTGTAAGCTAGACAACTTTTTGCCTAAAAGAGATGAAATATTTTTTTTTGCAAAATAGATACTTAAAGTTTGTGCGCAACGGGGATGATTTTTAAAATTTTAGTTTTTAACGAAACAGCAGCCTATTAAACTTAAAAAAACATGCATAAATCTACGGCAATAATTTTAATATGAATATTTGTTTGACACTGACCCAAAAGTCATCCAATATCACGTAACAAAGTAAACAATATAAAATCAATACAGCTGTAGAGTAATAAATGGCCCTAAAATGTATGCCGTCCTTTCGAGTACATTTTCGAGTGACCCTGTACGAATGACCTACTGCAAATTATTCATCAAAAAAGTGGTATCGGCTTACAGTTTTAATCAATAATAACGAAGTAGTAATATAATGTACGTCCCAATTTATACGTCCGCGCACGGCAGAAATCAATCATTAATAATATACTAATTGGGCGAGATTGATAGCCTCTCAACGTTCCCGCGCAGTCCATCAAATTCGGTTAATGGACTTTCAATGACCATTCGTCTGACCCTTCGTCAGTGAAGTGGAGTTTTCTAGTAACTAGACCGCAGTCTCTCTCGTAGGCTTCAAATTGATTTGCGATAAATTAAAGCTGCGAGCTTGGACCTTTAACCTCAAAGACTTACAATATGTATTCCGTCTTGTAGGAATATTGCTTCCGTTATTTTCTGTAAGTCAGTTGTCGCGCTATGCCAACTAATGAAATTATACTATATTATTAAATAAGTTCACTCCACGTATGCATGGAGAGTGAAAACATTTGATGTCATTAGCTTGAATTAGGGCAGTCATGGCGCTATGTCGAGTTTTTAGGAATTGTCTGAAATTTTTATGACAACTTTTCACTACGTCTTATACATGCATAACATTATGTTGTTTGCATAATGTATATAATATAATACAGTAATATAATACAATCGAAAATTTCCTTTAACACTCCACTGCCTAGTTAAAAAAGAATCGTCGCAAAGTGAGATGCCGCTATGTTACTGCAAAGGACTTCCAATTAATTCTTTTCTAATAAAAGAACCGACGTTTAATTGATCTACCTCTTTAGCAATATGTGTTTAAAATAGGAAACTATGAGAAGATTTCTTATCAGGATAGTAGGATTTCCGGTGGTCGTAATAAATAAGTTAAATAGACTTCAGTCATACAGTTTTAGTTGTGATTCCTTGTCAGATGAGGAAGAAAGAGGACAATTACTAACTATGTATAGAGTTAAAGCATATACACAAGGTAGTTTACTATAAATTATCCAATAATGCAATCATTAAATAGTTATAAATTACCTAATAATTTTAAATATACAATACATTATTTATAACATTAAATTCTAAACATTATGTATATAATACGTACAATATAGTGAAATATTTTGTCAACCGCTCTGCTGTCTAAACAAAATAAATCCTCGCAAAGTGAGATGCCGCTACTTAACTGAAAAGGACTTCAAATTCATCCTTTTCTAATAAAAGAACCGATGTTTCTTCGATCCCTCTGTTTAGTAATATGTATTTAAACTGGAAACACAGGAGAAGTGTCTCATCGGGATAGGACGATTGGCAGTGGTAAATTTCGCGCTCCGCGAGCGGGCAATTTCATTTACAATAATGCTGGATCCGCTTGAGGATCCTGGCGTGTTGGTGTGTCTGCGCAGTTCTGCGTAGGTGTGCTTGGAGAGCACTCGCTTTTGGGTGGCCGCCTATTTCGTTTATTTGGTGGACGAATAAACGGTATCGAGAGCTCTTTCATATGGGGAAATCGCCGGTTCGCTGATCGCAACCGAGGGCGCACTGACCGAAATTCATTCGATCTGTTTCGACGATAATTCATTTGAGGTCTTGCGAAATCTCGGTCCAAAGAGTGATCCGTCAGCCGTTTTTAACTCTGATCCCATCAATTTTGTCGACGCCCGCTCTTTAAACATGCGGAATCGAGGAGCAAGCAGTCACCGCACACGTTTGTCGTGTGGCTTTTTCACCGTTCGATTCAAACGATCCGTTTTGGTATTTTGGACTGCGGTGGTAATAATTTGACACTCCCGATTGACAGTTGCGAACCGGAGTTTATCAGATAATCGTATCCCTATCGTGGAATCCATATTGTTTATTGACACATACTGTTAGCGTCTATTTGTTAATTATTTCACAATGTTTACAATTTGGTATGTCTTATTAAATGATTATCAGTTGGACATGCAATGGTTAATATGGCAACTGTCGAATTAAATATTTTCATCGTTCTCATGTTTCATATTTGATTAAATTTCATAAATTGTCATGTACATATTACAAATTCTCCGTTTGTAACTAAGGATAATCTAGTAGAAAAAATTCAATTTGTGCAATTCCACATTGTTGCTGTATTTAGCAGTTCAATTATCATGATGGTTGTGATCTCCAATTACGTGATAGACAAGTTCTTCGTAATCATTGCTCTCTAATTAATTCACAAAAGCAGCGTCCACTGTACTACATACTTTCCTGTAAATCTGATAGAAGTTTTTGTTGGTGAAATTTGGCTGGCATGAGGGGTCCGATCTAACATAATTCATGTGCAAATAAAAGCTAGCAAAGGATTTAACTTCCAGGGGAGTAGCCTTTTAATTAATGGAAAAGTCAGCCCCATTGAAACCTAAAGGTCGAGAAATTTGGACATCTGTAATATGACGTCTGCCTCTGAGCCAAGTTAAAAGAGGACTTAAGCCGTAGTTTACTTCTCAACGCTTTTCCAGTAATGCCCTGACTACCCCTTGATTCGCCGATATCTGTCGAACTTGTCAAACTTCGCTTTTCCACTAAGAGAAGAGTGGTATCAGTTCGGAGAAAATCTTCGCTTAAGCGCCTTTTCTTTGATTCCTCCTCATCAGCATTCACGGCAATAGTTGGGCGACTTTTCGATAAGCACTTGATTCCTTATCACTGCTTACTGAATTTTCATCTTCAGACTTATTTATTTCCACAGTCAATAGGTACTTTATATCCTTATCGAAATGCAACGTCCGTTGAGTTGTAAACTTTTTTCAGAATCGTATTATTATTATAAATCCGTCTTGTTTTTCAAATTCCCCATGCATATTACTGGACTGTTTTGTTCAATGGTTTTAGTATCAAATTTACCTGAAAATAATAAACTAAAATTGAAATTGAAGTCAATATATTGAACGGTATTAATTATCCGGATGTTATGGAAGGAACGCTCATCATAATATTGAATTTGTATAGGTATCTATATACAACAAATATTATTCGTTTACATATTAATACATTATTTGGTATAGCTGATTTCTTAGTGCTGCCAGTTTTTCAAAGGCGGTTTACATTTTTCTAAAAATACTTTGATTTTTACGGTCTGTTTTCTAAACATTTTTTAGAACGATGAAATAAATAATGACAGTTTCATTTTCTTCGGCAGCTACGCATCATGCGTCAGGAGAGTGCACTATCCTCGTCGTTTCGAGGGAAACGTTTGTGATCAATATTATTTTTCGGGGTTGCGTGATATTCTGTCTTCCCCTTGGAAATTGACTTATCTGCCAGGAAAAAGTGGGAGTGACCTCGACAGGCCTTAGGACAACGTGATCTCGGTCGCGTGCGGAAAAAAAAGTATACCCATTTGTAGAAGAAGTCAACGCCTCAAAGGCGATGCGCGGGTGAAAAGTTCATCTCCTTCCGGTGGTGAGACGGTGGTTTTCGTAGCGTCGCCGGCGACTCAATATTTGCGCGTCTGAAGAAACATTTCCTCGCGGTGTTTCCTTTACGGAATCGATCCCTATCGCGTTTCCCACTCCAAGAAATTACCTGGCGATGAAACTCCCTTGTAGAAAAGAGAGTTTCGGGAAAAATCCAACTCGGTAAGATTGCTGGATGACTTGCTGGTACCGACGCTTTCCCAACAACGTGTTGATGTCAGTTCTGTTAAGAGGTTACACACAGCGAGCGGGTAATTAAAAATAGCTTCCATTGTAGTTAAAAAAATTGCAGTTTTCAGAATATATCTTGGAAATTTGAAGGCGTATTTAGAAGTGTCTGGAAAGTTACACTTAACTTACCAAACGAATTTTATATTATTGAAATTTATACCATCTTCTGTACAGTAGGATCTAGTACTTGTAGTATCATTTTTTAAATTTGACTCTCAATCATTCATATTATAAAAGAAGATAGAATAAAATTTGAATGAAAATATCGAGATAAAACATGGAATAGCTAATATTTGGTAATAAAATATCATTACCTTTCAAATCTCCTCCCTTTTTTTGATTTCGAATAAGCCGTTTGACTTTTAGTTCATTGGGCACCGTCAAATGGTATTTCGAAGACCCTACTTCAAATCAGTACGGACACCTCCTTTTTTTATTAGAATTTTTTATTCATAATTTATGACAACATATAAGACGAAGGTACCTTTTCATAGAAAATACTTTAGTTTGGATATCGTGTGTGGATTAAAGAAAAAAAATCCAGAATTTATCTTTCATTTCTCAGCCTAACGCTGTGTATGTATAACCGCTTAACCCTGGCTTACGTGTGTTGGGTGGAAGGCCTTCCCGTGCATGCTAAATTTTATTGATATTTTTGAATATCGAAATCGACGTCATCATTTTATTTAAATCGCTATAAATTTTATATTACTAATCCTAGAAGTGGCTGGCATCCATTTTACCAAACAATAACTATATGAGAACTTGCAGTCACGAAAAAGCATTATATTATGCATGCAAAAATGCTCTACATATATTCTTTATTCTTTGCAATTGCAGAAATAGAAAGCTAGCATACTTATGTAATTAAATATGTGTAAGGTGATTCAAGTTAAGTATAGACTGTCATATGCAGGATAGTGTGGGAAGGTATTAACGGGGAAGTGTTTTGCAGGTGGAAAATGCTACTTTATTTTAGTTAGATAATGAATAATCGCTCTCGACGCAACACCTCTCGACGCTCGACGCATTCTGATTTTTGACCGTTGGTCTGCCGAAATCTTCCGCGTCGTCCAGACGTTCAATTTTTCTCATCGACACACGCTACCCACTCCACACATGCTTTCTCTCGCTCGCTCAATCGCTTTCTCTCTCTCTTTAACTCAATCGCTTTTCCTCTCTCACTCTCACTCAATCGCTTTTTCTCTCTCACGCTCACTCAATCCCACAATAGTGACAAATTATTTACTAATTTTAATTATACTAATTTCTCTAGATTCTATACAATGTATACAACATTATATTATATGCATGTGGACATAATTAGTAGAATATTTTCTTCGGCATCCAACTTTATTCGTACAACATAATGCATTATTCTACACACTACACGTATATACGTCAGCCACATAATTATATATATAAGTATACGATGTGTATGTAATAAGTCTGAAAAAAATAGCGTATGTTCTGATTCGAACATAAGTGATTCACCCTGTATAGCGTCAAATGTCCACAACCCTTTATATGTTCATAATAATAATATATGAGAGTTAAAATATGTATGTACATAACCACCCCTAAATCCTACCCCCTTTAAAAGACTTCTATGCCGTTCACAAAAAATACCATGTCATTCCGTACCCCTCACACACACCTAAACCCACTCCAATCATACGAAATGCCATCCGGGTGACAACGGGTAGAATAGCTAATAGTTTATAAAGTAGAAATACGGATCTGTCGAAATATCTACATTCTACTGGCGAAATGAACCATAAATCGGTGAGGAGTATTCGAGAAGGCTTGTTACGTATTATCACTATTTCACTCAAAAGGACCTCCAATTTATCCTTCTCCGATAAATGAACCAATGTGCTCCGACGCCAAAGACAAGAACGCTCCAAAGGAGACGATTGACAAAAGCAAGCACCTGAAAGGGACTCCTCAGAAGCGAAATTAGCGAATGATGCGTCGCTCGTCTGACTTATTTCAGGTCGTACTACTTAATACGACAGAGTGAGTGAGAGAGAGAGAGAGAGAGAGAGAGTGAAAGACAAGGCGGTCCCCCGATCATTTCCTCATTAACGAGACCAATTAGGGCAATTACCCGAATGTCTCGCCAGGAAAAACATGACAGGCTTCCCCCGAGAAGTGATCGTTAATTCACTTTGGACGGTTTGTACTAAAAAGAGGGAATATTCATCGACGCCAAATCGAATTGCGCGGGTTCGCCACGGCGGCGAAGTTCTTTAAAGCTTGGCGAGAAGGAGGAACTCTCAACATCAGAGATAAGGGAGAAAAGTCCTTCGTGCCGCCTTAGAATCCGAATGTCCTTCCATGGCCGTTAATTAGATGCTTCGATTTTTCACCCTCCGCCATTCCTCCTCCTCTTCCTCCCAGAGTTCTTTTACGCCACGTAATTTCTGCATCTCGGCGGGCTTCGCTGATCCGTATCGGCGGCAGCATCGTCGTCGTCGTCGTCGTTTCGCCGAGCTATTTATTTCCCTCCCGCACCGACAGGACAATGTTCCACGGTGGGCATCTCGTAACGAACCTGAAGCGAATCGCTGCTGGTACCAGCCGGTTTAATTGCATTCGATGCTAATTAGCATGCGAAACAGGACCCTGGGCGGAAACCTTGTTATGATTAACCGGCAAAAGTAGATGGGTTTCAAAGTGACCTCGGCGGAACGAAGTTCGGACCTCTGCTGCTTCCGGGAGACTGACGCGCAATTACATGAAGCTCTTTTTTCGTTTGATTATTTTATTGCGCCATCAGGAATCAGTAACAATCAGGCAATGAGCCTGCAAAGGCTTCTCTATCGTTTCATCAATAACAACGTGTGTGCTTTGCACTTTCATTGAAATTAATACTTTTTGCTGTATTGGAAACTGTTTTGCAAATTTTCTGCTAGTAATTTCTTTTTTACTTTTTTAAAGTATAATATCTCGATTTATTGGATTCAGAAGAATCAGAAGAAATACAACATTCAGAAATAAATCCTTAGAGGTGTAACTTTTTCATAAATTGAGGTGAAAGTTTTATAGCAGACGAAAACCGCTACACTTCGGGATAAGTATTCTCAGCAGTCGCGCGCCATGTAAATATACATACACACACACACACACACACATATATATAAGTACTACTTGGCGCGAGACTCTACCGAATCTCCTGATTTCATCTGACTAATTCGGCTGATTCATTGGTACTGTATGTATGAGAGATTACTGTCCCATTGGTGTGTTTATAACAGCGTTAACTAATCGACTGTTTTCTTACTAAATTCAAAGACATATTGCAATTCAAGGAACCACGTCTTTTATTTATTTATTTATAATGTTCTTAATTTGCGCCGCAAAAATATTTGAACACATGCTGTGTTTAAAGTGTATTTTAAGGGAATACAAGCAAGGAAGGAAAGCATTATTTGACACAGCGTTTTTTTGTCAATTGCCAATTATTGGCAATTTTCAAAAATAACACTTGTCTGTTTTTAAAAAATTTGTTCATTGAAAATTCAAGAGTCTTACTCTTACTCATGTCGTAGGATCACTTAGTAGAAAAGCTTACGAAGAAATCCGTATGCCATTACATTAAAGAAAAATCTGCTAATTAACATAATTTATGCTAATCCGTAGATCTTGTTAAAGCATTGAGAGAGCCAATACAGACAAGTTACGTGTTAGAATTTCGTTTAATCCGGGGGATGATCAGAAGATTTCATGTTATCTGGGAGAAGAGTATTCGTAACGTTAAAGCAAATAGTTAATTATTGGCAATCTCCAAAAACAGCACTTTTCTTTATTTGACACTAAAAGTGTAAGAATTTATCGGTACTTATAAAACATATTCGAAAGTTTGAAGTATCTTACTCTTACTAATATCATGAAGTTCCTCTTACAAAAAACTATAAATCTATCTATAAATACACTTTCAATTGTAAAAAATGTCTTCTTCGACAATTTAAAGAGTCTTACTCTTATTCATGTTCTAAGATCACATTTCAAGGTTTCGGGAGAAATCACGATTGCATAAAACCCTAGAAAAATCTGCGAATTAACATAATTGACCTTGTTAAAGGCTTGAGACAGTCAATACAGCCAAGTCTTTTGTTAGAATTGCATTCGATCCAGGAAGGGGGGTGGGAACCTGAAGATTTCGTGTTCTCTAGGAGCTCACCTTGTTGAGCCAAGTAAACAGCGGCTGTTTGATCGAAGGAAAGCCAGCCGGCGAACAGAGGTCTCGTGTTCGCTTTAAGTGCGGTACTGAGACGCGCCTGGGGAAAAAAGGAGTAGCGCGATAAAAAGAGAGAGCGAGAGAGAGAGAGAGAGAGAGAGAGAGAGGGAGAAAGAGAGGGCGACAAAAAAAGGATACGGAGTTAAAAAAAGACGATAAGGGGCTGCGAGAATCCTTGGAGCTTCTTCGCCGTCAAGTCTCCACTAAATCGGTGGACGTCGGGCAAGGTCCTCGGCGCGGAGGGGTTTGTCCTCTTCGCACCGGTTTCGCCCTCTCCGTCTAATTTCAGTCCTCTTCACCTTGGCCCGGCGAGTATATTCATTGTCCATCGAGGAAGTTCTCGGGCTTTGGAGGTAGTCTGGCCCGGCGGGCCGTAGTCCGAGAGACGGCGGGGAATAAAAGATGGAATAAAAGGGGTCTGAGATTGATTGTGGAGCTGCCAAGTACAGCAGGTCGCCTCGCTACCTAGCTCGCTTCTACCTGCCTGATGAATTTATGATAACATTTATATTCGGACCAGGCTTGTCCCTACACATGGCGACTCAGCCGCTTCCCACATGGCTATCGAAAGAGGATTTGTTTCAGTCTCGCAACTATGCTCTCGTCTACTCCTCTCTTTCTCTCTTTCTCTCTTTTTCAACTTTCAACCGCTAGTGTCTTCGCCGGTTTCCATTCGCCGAGCACATCGAGAATAATGCATGTGTGCCCGGCTGTCAGCTTTTCCGCGTCATCGAGAACGACGCGTATAAATAATTCAGGCACAGCATACTTATGATCTGTCGTGATTTCCAGGAAAGTGGAGAGCCCCCTTGGTGGTTCTCGCTTCCCTTCGGTTCACCCCGATTTTTCACTGTTTATATTCGCCCTTGCAAACCCGGATTCCGGAACGCCCAGCTATTTATACGCGTCCCTGACCACTCGATATCTTGGACGCCCTATCTGCCTTTTCTTTTTCTTTCTTTGGAATTTTTTCGCATTCATATTTCACGCGGACCTGCTGCGAAGTATCAAACTTTTCCTCGCAGCTGTGGAATGTATAATGAGGATTTAAGCTCTTGGGTTTGTTGTTTTGAATATTTTAATCTTTTTTTTTATTTCACTTTATTTAAGGTTACTTTAACAGCTCGGGTCATCAGTTACTCACAGAGCGTTAATAGCTTTTTTTGATTGGGGAGATTTTTGAATATATGTGAATGTCTTTCATAAAGCTTATTATTTTTATAATATTGTTCGTCGTGTTGAAAGTCTTATTTATGTTCGTTTTTAGGTTGTACTTGTTCATTAAACATATTATATTTGGGTTTATTCTTCATTATATTTAAATCTTAAAAGGTGGAAAATCTCATTTGTGTTTGTGACGTTAACATTTGAAAATCTCCTAGAAACCTAACCAGCCTTTTCTTTTCCTTTTTTGGATTTATTTCGTGGTCATATTTCACACTGACCTGCAGCGAACAGCGAAGTATCAAACTTTTCCTCGCAGCTGTGAAATGTTTGAGTTGAGGATGCAAGTTCTTCAGTCTATTGCTTTGAATATTTAACACTAAACCTACCGACACCTTTTTATACCTGTACTTTCCCATTGAAAATGGTAATTTGACCGCTAGTTGGAAGGTTTAGTGTTACAAATATTACATATTACATTTTTCAGCAAGTTTCTTTCTAAAACGGTTAACTAGTGTATATACGACTAACTATGATTAACTAGTTGTTCTACCAAACGTTTCGTGGGTAACGTTTTCTATGTAAGTTGACAATAATTTAATTTAAAAAATAATATATTATTGCTACCTTTTTTGGTGCAAGAATTTTAAAACGATTTCATTTTTCTTTGTTTTCGTATTCATATTTCACACGGTCCTGCTGTGAAGTATCAAACTTCTCCTTGCAGCTGCGAAATATTTGAATTGAGCCTTCAAGTTGTTGAGTATCTTGTTTTGTGTATTCAAAACTTGGATGGTGGAACATCTTACACCTGAGTTTCTAAGATTAACATTAGAGAATCTGTTTTTTGGCAAAATATTATCCAAATACGTTAATTACATTTTCTGTGTATCAGAAGAAACTTGTTGTAAAATGCTTCGCCCGAATAACATTTTGTACGTACGTTAACAATAACTTAATTTAAAGCGTAATAAGCTGCTGCAACTATCTTTGTTGTCATTCCTCTGAAATTATGAAGTTACTTTTGACGCCCCCGGATAAGTAATAAATATCTATTGCAATTTTTTATACCCTATCATTTTTCTAGATTATACTTCTATGCAAGAAGAAAAATCGCATTAAAATCCGTTGAGTAGTTCGCGAGTTTGTATCAAGTTTTCTGCACGTGAATTGTTTTAATCCGTCTTATACCTCATTTATGCTTACTGCTCGAGTTTCTGAGCATACTTACACATTTAAAACCAACTATACTTAACACAAAGTAGACTTTCCAATGGTGAACAAATTATTCAAATCGTTTCAGCAGCTCTAAAATCATCTCCCACATAATCACGTACAAACTTTTCCTATTTCAGTATTAATAATTATTAATCGGCGAAAAATCTACCTAAATATGCATGTTTCATAAAGGCTTCTAATTCAGCACGAGTATTCTTTGATACTCTATAAAAAATACTATTACACTCCACAAACCCCAACGATCCCTGAAGCCTACCCCAGGCACACTAAATACTGTTCGAGCAAAGGATAGCATATGTTTTTACAACTGCTGTCCAAAACCTGGTGTAACTTAAAGAAAATGCGCCAATCTAAATTTGAAAAAATCAGCATCGAAGTTAGCACTTTTCCTATGTATCGTGTATACTAGGCATCTGCTAATAACGTACACTATTAAAGTTGAGTGATTCGTCTACTTGTACGATTCGAATAAAAACTCACTAGTAGAAACACACGATACAATTATTTAGAACAAAAATTAAAAATATTTCTTCGGGTTAAAAGATACAAGTATTCTAAGTATGAAATTTGGAGTGGTTTCGCACGACTTTTGACGCGACTGGCACACTGTGAGTGTATATGAGTAAGCATACAAACTTCCATGTGTAAGTGCGCGACACAACCGTATTCACAACTTTTTAATGATACTGTTAAGAGACAATTATCTGAATAAATTCCTATTTTCAACTCTACGAGTAGTACTTTAATTTTCCCGTCCCTGCTTACAGTATTAATTTTGGGCCACCCTGATAGGAATTGAGTTGCGCAATCCCTGTTATTATAGTGGGGCGCTAGTAGGGAAGGACCGCATGGATCTGGCCAGGTGAGGGCGACCGGGCTGTCAGTCGGAATGAGCCAGGATAACCAGACTGGCCAATCCCTGTTGGCAACCCACACTGCGCAAAGCCGGTCAACCCAGCCAGATAAATCCAGCAGTTAGAGGCCATGTTCATCATAAGCTCGCTCATTTATCCTAAATGAGCGAGTTCAATCCATCATTTTGATAACAGTTGTCGTTGTGCTTAAATTCATAGTAGTTAACACATTGAAAATGTACTATCAAGCATAACTAATACGATTCGTCTTTAAGTATGTCTAACTTCTTTTCTACATATAAGTTTCCCCATAAGATAATGATCAGGAGAGCGTGCTCTATAACACATATTAAAATGATTAAAATCAGTGATGAGTCGTCTTTCTAAATAATTACACAATTAATAAAATAATTAAAAAATATCAACAGCCAAAAATATCTCGGAATTACGTACAAAGATCAACAATCATGAAGAAACTAAACAAACCACACTGATAACTTTTTAGTTGCCAACGCATACCTAACAAAATCGACCAGTCCCTTCCAGAAAAGGGGGGAAAAGGGTGGGGACAGCTCCAATAAATCTAAAGAAAAATTGGTCGCAAGTTTCCGTCCCTTCCTTTTCTTCCTCGGAGATAAGAGGGTTAGCCGCGAGAGGACAGGCCGGTGCAATTCGTAGTGCGGCAAGGGCAGTTCGAGTCGGGTCAGGAAGAATTGCGCCAAGACGTCTCTCGAGGACAGAGGGCCGTTCGTGACAGAGAACGAGAAAGGGGCGGCGGGGTTGGGTTGGAGGGGGAATTTACTGCGAGACTCATTTCGCTCCTCGGAGGTAAATGGATACTTGTCCGACGCAAGGGGGAACGCAGGTTCGTGACAAGTGAGAGGAGCGGACGGTGCCGGCTTTTTCTGGTTTATCGCGAAGGCACAAAGAGAGAGTGATTAACGCTGAACGCACCACGCCCTCCCAAATTACCAGTTTTTAAATTCAATTCAACTATCCACCTGTTTCCTTTTTAGTGCTTGTTAAATATAAAATTGCGCATATATAATTTTGTTATTATTGTGTAAACGTTGTTTTGTGCATTTGTTTTCGTGTTGAATTCATTCGTTATACATACAGTTGCTAAAAACAAGTATTGGCACAGGCAATACTACATTTTACTAAAAAGGAAACTGTCTCTGCTAAGGAAACTTATGTTTTCCTAAAAAGGATCTGTTCAAGAAAGTGTATTTCTATTTAGAGAAAAGAGTTGTCTTTATTGAGAACTTTTTTTCTAAAACACTGGGTGTTCGAGTATTTTTTGTTTGTTTTCAGTCCCACTGTATGTTAGTATGTCCTTTATGTTCAGTCATGCAGCATGCACACTTGTAGGGTAATTCCTCTCTCAATTAAAAGTGTAAAGCCGAGTTATTAAACCGACTTTTGAACCGAAATGGTAGCGCGAGTTTAATTAACGCTGAACGTACCACACACTGTCAAATATTCGGTTTTAAAATTCAATTCAACTATGCACTTATCTTATTGTTGTTGTTAAAAACAAAAATGAACATACATTTTTTCCTTTGTTATCTGAACGTTATTTTGTGACGTCATTAGTTTTCGTATTAATTTGAGAACTAGCTATATCCTAATCGAAAAAATATCAGCTTCATTTGTTAAAGGAGAAATAAATGCATCACTTAAAATACTTTTTTATGTTTTAAAGGAATGTTCGTGTCTTTGCAACACACTTCGTGTCTTTGCAACAGACTTCGTGAATACCAATCGCTACTCTGTGCAGTTTTGTTCTTATATGCGTGCTAGTTCGTATATTATGTTTAGTCGTGTAACACGCAATCTTATATGCTACCTCTCCTTCAATTAAGATTGTAAAGCCTTTATTAAACTGATTTTGAACCAGAGTGGTAGCGTGAGTTTTATTAAAACTGAAGATTTCCACAAGAGGAGAGTGCAGGTGCGTCACAAGTAGAATGAAGTGAGCAGGTAGTTTCTTCTGGTTTATCACGAGGGTACAAAGAAAGTGATTCAAGAAGAAATAAATGTGTCATTTAATGCAATATTTAGGCAATTCTTGGTATTTTTAATATTTCATGTCTTTTGATGTTTTAAAAGAATGTTTGTGTTTCTGCAACATCCTTCGTGAAAACCAATTCTTACCCTGTCTATTTTTGTTGGGTACATGTTAGTTCGTCTAATATGTTCAGTCGTGTAACACGCAATAAAAGTCATTTCTTTACGACTTGGGGACAACCAATTCTCAATTCACTACGAAAACTAACCCACAAAATAGTATTGAGGCAATAATACAAAAAATTATATATGTCAACTTTTTAAAACAAGAATTTAAAAGAAATGCATAGTTCAATCACATCTTAACGAAATTTTTCGTTTAGTGCAATTAGATTTTTCAACCAAAATGGTAGCGTGAGTTTTATTAAAACCTCAAATTCCTACAAGGAAGAAATGTAGGTCCGTGAGAAGTAGAGAAAAGTAAATGGGCGGCTTCTCCGGTTTATCAGGCTGGCACAAAGAGAGTGATTAAAGGAGAAATAAATGCGTCACTTACCAGTGCTGGCGGGAGTCGGTTGCGCACGATTTATAAAGCTTCTCGAATGGCCGTGCGGCGGCGCTGAGGATGAGTGCGTGTACCACGTAATCCGTGTACCACCCTGTATTATCAGCCGGCTACCAAATGACTCCGCTCGATCCGTGTCTCTCTCTCTGCGCGTGGAGAATTATCCTGCAACAAAACGCAGGGGATTTGTCAGCATCAGTTGACACGCGCCTCCAGTTCGTTTAGTGTTGTCTGCTTTAGATATTTAACGAGACACGTGTCGTAGTACCGAAAATCCTTAAGCTTCGGTAAGTTTGAAATAATATTGGCAATCTTAGATTTTTGTTGGAAAGACTAATAATAATACATGTTTTCTTTTATCGGATGAAAGATTGACAAGATTCTTTTTCGTAATAATCTAAGAAAATAGTTAAGAATTTGTTGTGTGAGTACTTTTAAGAAAAATTATAAAATTAAAAATACTCGGTACTTTCAAATAAACTTATAGCAGTGACTCTAAAATAATTAGTTTTTGAAGAAAAAGTAAAACAAATTGAATAAAAATTACAGTTTTTGCCGAAGTTTACTAGGAACCCTTATGACTTGTCTAATTTTGTGACCCTTTTGTTTAAAAATCAGAAATAATATGTGAAAATAATTAATTTTAAATACAAAATAATTTCCAATTTCTCAAGGTTCTACCACATTTTCGACACAATTTGAATAAAAATTACAGTTTTCTTGCGTCCAAAGCCAGGAAACCTTACTTTAATATCCTGGCGCCTTTAAATAATATTTAAAATAAAATGAATCCCTCACATGATTCGCAGCCTGTTGATTGCTTGCCTCATTCACCGAAGCAAAAATCAAGTATTACACTAATAACCAATTAAACAATTCCCAGTCTGATTGTTCCAAAAGCCGTATAAGATCTCTAAAGCTGAAGAATAAGTATGAGAATAACGTATAACAGATGGTAGCGATGATTTCCATCCGGTCATTAGAGCGAGAATCGAAAGGAGTAGAGTACCGAGGTGGGTTTTATTGTCGACGCAACACGAGGCGCACTTCTTGCGGATGGTGCACTTAATCAATATTGACGCCGAGTGCCGAGAGTGAAGCTGCAACTCATATTCCCTCCGCCATCAGGCAGGTGCAGCAGGTGAAGCAGGTGAAGCAGGCAGGCAGGTAGATGTGTTCTTCTACATATATCGGATATCGAGGAAGTGACACGTTAAGCTGCAGTCTATGGCAGCCGGCAGAAGAACCGGCAAAAATCGATGTTGCCGGATAGATGAAAAACGAAGCCGCCGATAAACGAGGACACGTCTGCGGAAGGGGTGCAGGAAGGGCGGCGGGGTGGCGGAAGGGCTGTTGCTCTTTCCTCGGTAAATCTCGGTCGGTGAGCTCCGCTCAAGAAAATACTGAATCGGCAACGATTTCTCATTATACGTGCCAGCCGTTCTAATCGATGTCGATCCGCCCACTACCGATGCGAATATTCCTCTGCTCGGTAGAACTCCGGCATATTGAATTCCTCTTCCCAATCTTACCACCGTGAACCAAAAAGAGGCTGACTGTTCCAAGTGTGATGCGCATTTCCTTCGATCGAGCATAATGGATTTGTATTTATCGGATTGAAACGATACACAGAGTTCGCTTGAATTCGTGTCTGTTTCAAAAGGTATGGCACACATTCTGTACAAATGTTGCAAAAATAAAATATTTTGAACGTACATAATATTTTGAATATTCCGCTATATGATTTTTTATATTTTCAATGTATTTGAGGGATGATGTAAATGTAAAACTGTTTATTCTACACAGAATGGATTTGTTCCATTGTATCTCTCGCATGATTTAGCATGGGAAATAGTTATGGTCAAATATCGTAACGAATTTCAATATACAGTTAGCATAAAATTGCCTTTGATGTTGTTTTTTTTAGTTTATCTTGAAATAAACTCAAACAACAAACGGACGGTAACAACCGGACGAAGCCAGATAGCACATCTACTTTAATAAATAAAAGCATTATATTTATTTTTATCGCACAAAACAATTAAAATGAATTTATCTTGCATGGAGCGTAATACTCCTTTTGTTCTTCAATATTCCTATATCTTGTTTTGTGCCGTGTGTTTTAGAGAGATCCCAATTTTCGAGCGTCTCTAGATGAAATAACAAAGCGTTCGGATAACAGGTACTCGAGTTCTTGGAGGTTCCGCTATACAACGACCGAGAATCTGGGTCTACGAAACTCAAGCGGCGGTCCAGTGCAACTTTTTCATAGTCGGTCACCAAGTGTTACCGCCTGCACACAAGATCCGACCCAAGTTCTCCAATAACAAAGAGTTTCGTGCAATTTTTTGGAGCCCTCTGCACATTACGATCTGTGTCGTGATTCCGGAGACCTAGTTTTTTGTCCACACCAACGGCGAAACTGCTAGAATTGAGTGTAAAAAAGAGCGGTACAAAGGGGTGAGCATTAAGGGTGGAATAGAATTCATTGTAATTCCGCCAAATGCATCAGAGCTCCCTTTAAGTTTCATATAGTTTGTAATTCGGAAAAAGCTCCAAATAATAATAATGTAATATACTAATAAGCATGAAATTTTTGTCCAAACCGGCAGTGAAATTGGTAGATTTTACTGTGAAAAAGAGCGGGAAAGGAGTAAGAAATAAGAATAGAACAGAGTTAATTGTAATTTCGAACAAATGCGTGGAAACTTCTTTTTAAGTTTTGGAGTGTCAAAAAAATCATAAACTAAGAATGCAGTATTAATAAATATGAAATTTTTGTCCAACGGGCCGTGAAATTGGTAAAACTGAGTGTAAAAAAGAGCGGGAAATGGGGGTAGGAAATAAGGGTGGAACACTTAATACAAATGCATGAAAACTTCATGTTAATTCTGCGAGTGTGTGTATACAGTTAATAAAAAAGGATGCGTCCTTCATGAATAAGCCCGAAATAATAATACAATATTGATAAATATAAAGCTGTATATTGAAATAAAAAGAGCTATAAACGTATTTAGAAAATTATGGTTCCATTTAAGAAACTAATGTTGTCCTTAACTTGAGTTTAGTAGGTCCACCGAAGGTCGTTTCGTTATTAATCAACACATGTTTGCTTCGAAACCATACAATGTGGGAAAAACAGAGTTATGATATGTTACATGGTTTCGACGATATTCAACTGCGTTCATCAAAATGACACACTTGCTATACTGAAAATATGAACCAAATAAAGTACTAGAAGATTAATCAATTTTGTTTCTTTATGGTTCACACTTTCCAAGATTTTCTAGGTGGAGAAAATTTAATCAGGCAGCAGTAAAAGTTTAAACATACCGCAATTGATAATTCAGGAGCGAGAAATTTTATTTAGTTACGCTGTCACGCACTTTTACTCGAAAAGTATGAAAAACCTGTCACATATTGTATTGTCAGTTATCTTTGCACGTGATACTGTTGAACTGTGGAATGTAATAGAAGTGGAAGAGTCCAGTGTGGAAGTGTAGGTATGCTTTTTGCAGCAGTTTTTTTGAAGTATCTTTTTCAGGAAAAGCTATCAGTATCGATGTACAATCCAGGGCGGGTGTATTCCATCAGTGAAAATACGAGAAGAGAAGAAGTTTTTTGAAAACTGTTGCTGCAGCCGAATAACTTCTGACAGGACCACGCATCAGCTGGCGGATAAATTCACTGGTAGCGTTTTTAAATTTCGCAAACTTTAAACGACAACTGCCAGGAAAGTGCAAGCTTTAATAGAAAATACCTAATCGCTTTCTCTCGGTACAATGACAAATATAAAGTAATGTTGCCAAAATCGCACACCTTCCTGTCCAAAAATGTATACGTACCGAATATACACATATGATACTTTCTTTCTGAGTTAATAAACTTTCACGTAAAAAGTAGAGTGATTTAGGCAACCTTACCTTATATAACGTGTTAAACTTGAACGATACGGAACTTTTGCATAATTATCTTTGTCCAGTAAAAAAAGAAACAAGACGAGAGAATTTGCGTGGTTCAGAAGAAGCAGCGAAGAAGTGGAGGTAAGGATTAGTGACATCAGAAGTCGAAGCGAGGAGCAAATATTTATACAACTTGGTCAGCTGGGTAAAAGAACGTAAGATCAGCGACGATATCGGGCGGGGGCGGTGATTTATCGAGGCTAATCCGAGCCGATTACGTCGATCCACGTATGCCCGGTCGATTGTCGGGACTAGGAAATATCGGATTAGCAAATAGGGAGCTTAAAACGCTGACGCGGTCGGGTGGCATAGTCCGCTCGTTCCCCACAATCCGGTCACGTATTCCGCACCTCCCCGGCACTCTCCTATCGTTCCCCCGACTCTTCCTTCCACCTTTTTCCACTTTAGCCTCTCGCAAGGCCCAATTTGCGCTTGCCAGCCTCCGAGCTGCCTCTGCATGCGCATCTTCGTATGCGACCTCGATCCTCGCCGTATAAGTGCGAATCCTTCCGTTGCCAAAGTAAAACGCCCGAAAGAAATATTGAAATAAGCCTGTCTGCCTGTGACTCAAAAGAAGCTTTTCAGTTGGCAGCATCTGCAGTGTCCGTGAAAATAAACGAATACTTGAAGCCGTTCAACATAACCTCCATAAATATGATTTAGAGTCTTTCTTTTCACCCTGCTTATATGTTGTACAAAAATATGATGTAGAGTTTTTAATTTAACACTTACTTAATAAAGAAGCTTACAATTATGCTAGGTTAAATGTTATATATTAATTATGGCTTTTGGGTTCTTCATATTTCAGTATTGGAACTCGACCTGCGTTACAGTAGTACAAAACAATTGTCTGAGCGCTTCTTGATAATTACAAACGTATTAACAATTACATACCATCTATGCATATAATAATAATTCCCCTTTAAATTCTACAATAATTGTCCCTTTCTATTGGCTGCACTAGAATGTTATTCCATAAAGGGACACCGAGTTCCCGCTTAGCAAGTAGGCTGAATTATGCGTGCAATTTTAGGCCGGTTAAGGTCAATTGGAATCCAATTTAGGATACCGATATTACCGGATTTTCGCGGACACTTACTCCCTAAATCGGAGCCAATACCAACCGGCGAGTAGAGTGGGAGCGCAGCGAGGGAGTACGTGCTAGGGGAGAGGAGAAGTAATTCGCAGTGATAGTTGCTACACAGCATTACCGTTGTTCCAGCGAAATCAGTGCACCTGCCTGAAAATGGCTACTTGCGGTAACCGAAAAATATGACTATTGCCAGCCGTGAAGTGGCATCGTTGGAACCAATTGAGCAAATACGTAAGTGTGCCATTGTGCTATTAAGAACGCTCACCTAAATCCTCGAGACGCCCCCGGCAATCCTATTATACTTGATGTTCCATAAAGAAAGCACTAGTTAATTGTTTACTGAATTTCATTAGTTATCTTACAGTCGTTGATATTTCTATTTTAAAACATAGTGCACAGATTATTATTAAGCCTTCCTAAACCATGTGGGCCGTAGGTGTCCCAATAAGAACGCATATTTTAATTGTTTAATTCTTTCAATTCCTTTTTGTTTGATCGTTGAAGCGCAACTATCTCATATTTATTTCCGGGAATAACATCCAACAACAATTCATTCATATATAATTGATTTACTTAAGTTGTTGTTATCGATATATAAACTTCGATAGTAATTTACTTAAGTAAATCAATTTAACGAAAGTTACAATTTAAAATGTTTTGACTAATAACTGTCAAATATTTTATTGAAAATTCTATAGGCTTTGTCCAGAATTTAGAGTTAAAGATGTTTATTGTATGGAAATAGTTTCATATCGCCCAAGAAATTTTGGCGCGTGCCTTGATATGCACTCGGCAATCTTACTATTACAGGGTATTCTATTAAGAACGCATTTTTTAATTCTTTAATAAATCGTATCATTCATTTCTAAATTCGAAAAGTCTTTATTTTAAAATATAGAGTATGGATTACCATTAAGCATACCTAAACCTTGTGGAATAATGCTGAAATACTAAAGGGTGTCCCAACAATAACGGAAGATTGAATTGTTTAATAACTCGTATGAATTATTTTATAATTAGTAGTATTTGTATTTTTAAATATGGTAGTACACAGATTGCCATACTCGTATAGTTTAAAATGGCTTATTCGATTTTTGGCGAACGCAAGAACGTTAATCATGGCAGCCAAAGTTTGTTTTCACATGTTAAATAATATTCGAAAATTTTGTTTATTGCAAGCAATAATTGCATAGAAATGGTACTGTGTATTCTTAAAATATGTTGAAATACACATGCAAAATTACAAAATTTCTCAGCCAGTAGTTCGTTTCCCTTCGCAATCTTAAATATAACCTAAAAATACCGGCTGGCAACTGGAATATCCTCTTAATGGCAATCTGTATACTGTGTTTTAAAATAAAGATATTGACAATTTTAAAATAAATGATCCGTTGTATTAGACAAGTAAATCGTCCGTTCTTGTTGGGACACCCTTTACAGGAATGCCTGCCAGCGTTATTATCGTATCAACTCGACATCTGATCGCATTGAAACGCCCGAGCCTTTGTCGCTCTATCTGCTCTGGAGTACGACTCCCAACAGGGAAATCGATATAATTATCCCGCCCACTGTCGGCAGCCGTCGACTAATTATCAATCGATATTTCGACACTCCCTGCGCGCCGTTTTCGAGACGGACCACCTGGCAGCTCATATCGAATGTCAGCGAGAATAGACACGTTTGTCTACCATACTCCACATCATACTAGTGTCTGTTTTCATTTAGTCTATTGTATTAGACTATTGTCTGATTGAGTTATCCTGTACTCCTATAAAGTTGAAAATAATTTTAGTACAAATACTACTAATGTAATTTTGGCAACATTAATCTGACTGATTAAAATCACTTTTTTAAAATATGCTTACGCGTGGCCGAAGTATCCTCAAATGCTTTTATTAATTATGATTATATGCTTTTACCCTCTGAAATCCGAAATCTGTGTTTCATTAACTATGTTACACAAAAACGTGATGGTAAAAAATGTTACTAAAGTTTGTACGCATTCGTAGAATATTGATGAGACACGGCACAGCTTTTTATATGATGCTTAAAAAGGGATTTTCAGATACAATTAATAATGTGAGTAACTGGCGCATTTTCCTTTTGTCTCCTCTGTTTAAACTCAATTTAAAACACCATTATCTCGGAAACGGCGCAGCGTGGTCAAATCGAATAAAATTTTGCCAGTACTTGTAAGACCTTATAAAGAAAGTTTTATTAAAGTTTCAAGAAAATCTTCAAAAATATGATTTCTTTGCATCAACTACCTTGGACATGTCTCGCCGATAGACAACAGAACAACTTATGCTACGCCACTATTTCTTCAGCAAACAACTTCATCCTTCAAGTAAATAAATGACAATTCCTATTTTATTAACGTCCATTTATACTGTTAACATTTACTTCCTTTAGAATTCGTTAGCTCAAAACAGTACCGGAATTCCTTCAAAGTACACACTCTTTGAACTCAAAGTGAACAAGTGTCGACTACCAAAGTCTCAGACTCCATGTAGCCCTTTTTTCCTTGGCTATTTACTTTCTGCCATCAGTTCAGCATTACGCAACGATACCTCTTATTTAGCAGTGGCTCGGCCGGCGGATGACGGGCGAGCGTCAACGCTTCAAACACAAAATCCCGTGTGAAAAAGGGGGCGCTATGGAAGTGAGCAGGATTCCTTGGCAAGCCGAGCTTAAAGAGGTGTGCGTGTGTGTGTGGGGTTCGGAGGGTTACGAGGCGGAAAGCTCGCAGGCAGGTGTGCGCGCAAAGGGGTTGGCTGGCGTTGGGTGCGCTGGAGGAGGATGAGAAGCGGAGTCAGGGAGGAAGAGAGAAGGCGTAAAGGCGAAGCAGTAAAACGAGGGTAGAATCTCGCTGCTTGGCCTGGCAGGGCTCGACTCGACTCGACTCGACTCGACTCCCCGCTCGGCTCGGCTACCCCGAGCAGCGGGAAAAAAAATGTTTGAGAATATCCTTCGGAATGGCTCGGGTTATTCGGCGCGCCGCGTCAGAGCGGAGTTATAACCCACTCGGTGGAAAACTTGTTAAAGCGACCTGCACTGCCAGTGAAAGCGTCGTAAAAGAAAGTGATTCCAGTTGCACTCGGCTGCGACTAGCGGCGCTCGCGCGTCGACTTCGCCGTTGGTAAAAGCGTCCACGGCGAAATTGATACTTTATTTATATTCGCCGGGGAGCATTGCCGGCGACGCCGCGCACTCTCGTATTCCACCCGGGCAATTGCGCGAGCCGCAGTACCAACTTCCCCCGTCGCTCTCTTTTCGAACGCTTCACTCTTTCGCATTCTACATCCTCTCTCTCACTCTCTCTCTCTCTCTCTCTCTCTCTCTCTCTCTCTCTCTCTCTCTCTCTCTCTCTCTCTCTCTCTCTCTCTCTCTCTCTCTTTTCCCCTTTCTCCTCCGCCCCACCTGTCGTTTCCTTTCCTTTTTTTAACGATGTCGTGCCGCGGGCCGGCTGCTTTCAATGGAGCGTCTCTCGCGGAACGTCCCGGTTCGAGCAACCCCGAGCGTGAATCGCTCGGAAGTATGCAGTGGCATGATTTCGAAATTGCGATGCGAGCGCCGCTGGCTTTGACCGAGTCGTCGCCCACTCGTGTAGTGTTTCACTGTACCGCACATCCGCATCTGACACGCTGACCTCGATTTTGCCCGGCCAGTCGAGCCAAACTCCGCTCCAACGCTAAGGGATTACTCGCTTCTGAGCAGCCACGCGTAACACGCACCCGTCACCATTAAGTCTCGAATGTAACGAATTTCTTGTGCCAACTGCTGCCTGAATTGCACTTGCCCTGGAATAATTACTGTTGGGTATACGACAGCTTGTACCGTGACTCGTAAATACAATGGATAATAAATAACAAACAAATGTTAACTTACACGATTTTAGTAGAATGCATTAAGAAGTACAAAATATTGAGTCCGCACAGGTGGATCGTAATGAAACTTTACACACGTGTTAGCCGTTCAAAAATAGGAAACGTATGTTATTTTTATTGGCAACTGTGAACGTTAAAGGGTTGAAAACAAGGCCTAAAATTGGCCAAAATCGGTTGTTTTGAGGGAAAATCTTAAATAACTCTTAAACCTATAGGGATAGAAAATCGGTGTCACCGGCAAAGTTTTGCCTAATAGCATAGGTTATAGAATATATTAATGCAAGTTATAAATCACTTTTATAAGTCACTTTCACTGCAATGCCCAAATTCACAGCTAAAATGCTGATGGTTTTGGATGAAACTTTATATACATAAACTTTGATCGAAAATAGCAGATACGTGCTTTTGGATTTCTGCTGTTTTCGTCAATTCAACTAAATATTGAATTTTGAACTTACAGCGTTCCGCCTGACCGCGTCGGCTACTGCTACTGAGGCGTCCACTGTAATGGACATTGAGGCTTACGTCAGATTGCAATGCATTTATTGCGATAATCAAACCTTGTTATCTTTATAAATTGTTATTATATAATGCACCTGCATTTTTTGAACACATTACACATTTCTGTTAACGATAATAAATCAGTTAGTATTAAAAAAAGCAACCAAAAACGGTTAGTTTGTAAACAAGTTAAATATCGAGTCATAACATTACTTATATTAGCGTGCGAATATTCTCTAACATCACTGTATACATATAGGAAATTTATAAACTTAATGAGTTACTACAATTGCACACAAATGTTTCCCAACTCTTCCCTATATTTAGTATGTTATGTCTAAATTTTGATTTCTGTACTTCAAACAAATTGCGAAAACTGTATCAACTCATCTGTTTATGCAACACATAGAGGATGCGAAAGGGAAATATTTTCAAGGGTACCTGTTATTCCCTAAAAATAGAGCATACATGTAATGAAAACATAGTCGCCAGAGTAACAGGTAATAGTGAAAGTGTGTCAGCACACTTTTACTATCAGGAATAACGAGGAACTTTTCGTTATTCATAGTCGCTGAGTGTTTTGGTATTTTGTCGAGGTCAGCAGCAATATATGAACAACGCAGAGCGAAAACTTTTTCTGCTGGCAGCAGAAGCATTAAGCGAATTTTACACAATTTCCACTAAAAACTGGCATCTTTCTCTAAAAGCACGAAATATTTACAAAAAGTTTCCTGCTTATTCCGTCAGTGAGGATACAGCTTAATAACAGTCATAGAATTCGCTGCGTCGGTTTTATGATGCTCCTTGATGTATTGACTGTCCTAAAATGTAGTGAAAATACAAGCGCAAATTTAACTAACCCCGTGGGACTGTTATATTTTCAACTTTCGCATTTCCGGCGACCTTATTGTTCAATATCGAAAATAAGCCACTCGCCGTAAGCGTTTTCTGTGCAAAAAATACGGAAGCAGAAAAAACAAAATAATGACAAAGGGCGCCTTTATTTGCCATCGTAGACTGGGTCACTGTTGTTTGCGACAAGAAAGGGAGCTCAGTCACGAAAAGGAGACTCATTACTTCAACGCAACTAGTTAATTCTTTTTAATCTGGGCATTACAGTGCAACTTTCTCATATTCATTTCCAGAAATCACCTCGTATAATATCAATTCATTTATCAGGCATAAATCAATTTAAATAAAGTTATAAGCTAAAAATGTTGCGATTATAATGTAAAATATTTGATTCAAAATTGTAGATGCTTTATCCGAAATTTAAAACTAAATACTTTCAGGGCATTCAAATAGTTTAATACGAATTCATAGCGATTCATTTATCAAGCATACGTAATTCATTCACTTCAGGAAACTTGTTATCGAAGTATAAATTGAACTGAACTGCGAAATACTTGATTTAAAATTTAAGATGTTTCATCTAGACAATAAAAAAACAAATAACAATCGAAATAATGCATATCGACTGCTTGAACTTTCTAGTATTTATTATTTAACATGAATTGAATGATCCAGTGTGGCGTGTCTAGAAAATCAGATTTCGGAATGGTAAAATTATTATAATTCTAGTGCAATATTCATTTTATTATTGTGTTTAATAGACGTGCATTGAATGTACGCCGGACGATTTCGGAATTCTTGATGGTGGCATATTGATAAAATGTATTATATGTGCCTTCCATGCGTCAATTGTTTACCGGTTATTGCTTTCATTGAATATAAATCTAGATATAGGTATGCTCTCTATGCATGAAACGGAATATCTCAGGTTGGGTTGCACCGGTCTCAATTCTTCCGAGAATATTTATCGGGATGAGAAAAGCTATATTCTAGTTCCAGTCAATTCGATTTCTCGATTTAATTTGGACCATCTATTTAATTTCGATAGAAAAAATGTCACACTTTTGATTGCATCCTTTAAATTTATTGTGTGTTTCTTCGCAATCCGATTCCATCACTTATTTTCCGTACGGGGTTTTAATCAATATTTGCTCGAGCCTGATAAAACTTTGGCAAAGCTGTGCCAATTTAACAAGTTATCAAATCAAGGAATTTAATTACTTCAGCTATTCATCAGTTAATTTTTCGTGCTTCATTCAAGAATTTGAATGAACTGTTTTATCCATCCCACAACATGACACT
This sequence comes from Ectemnius lituratus, assembly GCA_910593735.2. Taxonomy (NCBI): domain Eukaryota; kingdom Metazoa; phylum Arthropoda; class Insecta; order Hymenoptera; family Crabronidae; genus Ectemnius; species Ectemnius lituratus. Next base: position 5,830,105 of record OU343037.1, read on the forward strand.
TGATAATAAGTTCGAGTTTTAATTTCTAGATAAATTAGTTTAAAAACATAGAGCTACCTATTCATTTAACAAAACATTACTGAGGCGTAGCGTATATGAATAATATTAACACTTTCCTTAATGAAAAGTCAGCCAACTGTTATGAGTTTTCAGTTCTTCCCGGACACAAAGCTTGTTTGAAAAGTTTCGTACCAGCAAATCCGCGCGCAAAGGACTCTATGCGAACTTAATACGTCAGGCGCACATTTTCTCCAAAGCAAAGTTTTTCTTGGAGACAGCTTATTTAATTATAGAATTTCGTCGGTTGCTTGTTGACTACTGTTTAGATTGTCTTTTCTTGTCAGTTACTTATAAATGACTTAATATTTCTTAGAAATATTAATCACAACTTCAGCAGTATAACAATAATGCCAATCTATAACTAACAGTCAAAACGTTCGAGAAAACATAGTTTTAAAACTGTCTTGTGTTCTTAACAGTATAATATTGTTTAAAATATAAAGAAAGACTCTTCCCGTAAATAAAAAGCGATAACATATAACTGGATAACTCGGACAACTTCTGTGTGAGTCCAAATAAAAGTTGGAGGTTCGCCAGAGAGTAACGCAGAAGAGAAACTTTGAAAAATTCTACCACCGCAAGTATATGAGATATCGGGAAGTGATAAATGGCATATTGTTCAAAAACGATCACACTTTCAAGAAAAATATTTCAAAGTGTTGCTAAAGGATATCTTGGTGCATCTACAAAATCAATTTCAAAATAACGAAAACATGGTTATCAGATATGTTTTCAAGTAAAAGAATGTATGCTAAAACAATTATTATGTTGTTCGAATATTTTTTTCTTCAAAGCTTGATCCTTTCCAAACAACATGTCGTCTTTTACTTGATGATATCTCTTACAGTTGTAATGCTAGAATTTTTCAATGAAAAATCGTTTAGAAGAAACTGTTTGTATCTATCGTAATCTTGAATCACCTACTTACATGCTCGCTCTGGTACTTCTGCATTCAGTAATTTTTGACTATTTTATTGTAAAAAGAATTTAACCGTATTGTTTTACTTTACTTGTTATAAATTTTATATGTCCGTGACCAATACAAACTTCCAATGCAAACACATCGCCGAGTATGTGAGGTGGTATTTTGACACGCACTACTGCTTTGCACAGAAACCCTTAGCTTCTTATATATCATTTTATAGGAGGCTTGTCAGGTTATTGCAAGACGAAAGGTGTTGTCTCGGCAAACAACAGGCGTGTGCCCAAAATAAATCCGGCATTTGGGAGGGTAAGCTTCTTATACATACGAGGGACTTTCCTCTCTAATATGGGCACGCACATCATTCGTGGTCACGTCTGGCCAGTGAATAGAAAAAGCTGTCTACATAGTAAATATTAGCTTCCTTATCGGTCAACTGATATAGACGGTGACTTTGGAAGACGACGGGGTAACACTGAACTTTTAGCTTTCTTCAGCACGCCCGCTGTACTTCTCGGGCGAACTTGCCGTCCGTCGAGAGCAGTAAACTTAGCGGTAGTTTAACAACCGCTCCAGATTTATTAGTTCCAACTATCAAAAGTGAGTTATTGCGCTCCATTATTCATTGGAGCCGTCATCGCGCCAACCCGGTAAGTAACTCACCTTTGAAAAACAGTGCGCGAACTTATCCACTGCATTATGTACTCATTATCATAACGCGGAATCTCATTGCAATGAGTACTTCGAATGTAAGCGTGCTTTAAGCGAAGGTCGATTTCTCGACGCTTAAACAAACCTGTGACATACAGACTGTCTCATAACTGTAACTCATGATGGCATATCTTGTAGGGAATGAGAAGATGAAGATGGATGTTTTTACATTCTCAATTAGTCCGCAATTCAAAGGTAGTTAATAATAATATACCCGCATGTCCCCTGTTTCTTTAAGGGAGGGGACAAAATATTGTTTTTTAACTAAAGAAAAAAGCGGTTGAGTTTGAAAATACAGTAGGTAGAACCTTCTCAAACTAAAAACTGGGACCATTATACTTTTAGTTCAAAGTACTCATTGAAGACAACTTTTACACATTATTTAATTTGGTAAACAAAAGGATTACATAATTAGAGGGTGACAGTTGGACGGATGGACACGACGAAGTTACGAAGTATTTATTTCTAATGAACTACGGAAATTTGTAAAAGGAAATACCAATCAAAGTTTTAAAAATCGCCATTTTCTATAAGATCGCTTTGGTAATTTACAGTATTCATAAGCACTTTAAGCTCAAAGTGGTGATTTTCAAAACTTTATTTCTTAATGAAACGGCAGCCTTTCAAACCCAAAAATCGCTTTTTCAAGCTTGAAAATGACTATACTGTTATAGCTGTTTGAATTTAACAGGCTGCCGTTATGATTAAAACTAACATTGTGAAGATTTCCCCCGTTGCGCAATAGCTTCAAGTGTCTACTTTCTAGAAAAAATTGTTTCATGTGTTTCACACAAACATTGTCTGACACGTTCATACATCCATGCCAATAATTTTGTAATTATGACCGATAGACTAATGAAATTAATTTATAATATACCTTAAGTCATGTACTTGTACATATATTTTATAAGCTTATAACAAAAACGTTTTTTATTTATTTTCCAAATGTCGAAGTTAACCGTCTATTTTTACGTCCTGTTGTGTGCGCCCCTTAATAAAGAGGATTGCAATCGAAAATGATTCGTCTATCGAGGGTTTCTCGAAGGCGTCCCAGCGGAAAGGCACTAAGCCCGGGAAATTGAATCGCAAGGCGTCTTCTGGTTTACGTGTCGGTAGATATGCGCGCGTCGACTGTGCATCATCGATACTGGCAGGAGAGTTGGGGTGGCGCGCGAGGCGTTTCCGCTCGGCTGTGAGGGAGAATATGCGGCCGTGTTAAATCAGCCCTGCTTTCCGCCGATGCAGCCGATATACAAAAAGGAAGGCTTGAAAAGGTACGATCTGGGGCTGGCGGACGATCCGGGTGGACCGAGGCAGCTCGTCGGAGCGGCACGTAAGACGATAAATCAGTCCGGAACTAGCGTGCCCATAACTACCAAGCCTGTGCACGCGCGCAGGTTATTTTAAATCGTCCTATACATTGATGCTCCCGTGAAATCGCAGTTGCTCCGCCGCAGAAATTTTAATAAGTTTCTCTCCGATTAAACTTCTACTTTATGCGAAGGAAACCAACTAACGCGCTCGTAACACGTACCCATGAACAATCTGTTATGGGGAAAAGAAATAATCGCTGGCATTTGGCACAAACACACGCAGCCTTGCATTATTCCACAGACATCTCGGACTGTCAGCAATTCTACGCTGCAAAATTAATGATACTGCAGTGGTCTACTTCCGGCAAACTTTAACGTCGCGTAATAAAACATATTCTCTAACAAAAGTAAGATACTGTGTGTGCGAAGTAACCATTACAGTTGTTGGATATTTCCAGATGCTTTTGGGATGTTATAATATTAGTAATTTCCCGGGATATTGACATTCTGTAGAATTCCGTGCAATGCTTGAGTTTGCAGTGTGCATACATGAATATGGCCAGAGACGCAAATAAACTAATAAGTTGTAGATACAATCGCATTGCGAATTTATATTCCCTTTAGGATATTGTCGTTTAACATAAAAGGGAACATCTGTTTATCCGAATGATTTTAATGTCATTTTCTTTTCCATTACAAACTTTGCAATATTTATTACAAATATAACACATTTCAACGATAATTGCAAAGTTTCATAAGAAACTATAGGAGAGTTACACATCGTTAGAGTATTTTTTTCAACACAATCAGATGCAGCAAAGTATTATTTATTTAAATTAAGTTATTGTCAAGCCGTATCAATACAAAAGGCAACGTTTGTCCATCTATCTATATATTAGCAATAATCTCGAAAACCATCAAACTAATTTTAACAGAATTTTCCCACACATTTGGAGTCATGGTTTAACCAAATTTATTATTCTTACCATGCACCCCATTGATGCCGTACACCAGCCAAATCCAAAGGTCCCGAAACGCAACGGTCAAACTGTATAGGCTTTGCTATTTCAAACATAACCTCAACTGTTTATCTCGGCGTATGCGCCGTCTCGACAACGACGGCCACTTGGGAGCAAGCAAGCCCCCCTTGGTACATCTGCAAATGCATGTCGGTACACGCTGCCTTCTCCGGGGCAGCGTATTTATGTACCGGTCAACATAGACATAGGGGTTCATCTCAATATGTCACAGGCGCGTGCTTATGTGTACATGGGCCAAAGTACACGTATGTTGATGTTCGGGCATATCCAAAGGACGTCGCACGACCGGCAGTCGGAGAGAGATAGACTGAGAGAGAGAGAGAGAGAGAGAGAGAGAGAGAGAGAGAGAGAGAAAGAGGTGCACATGGCTCCAGGATTCCCCGGACATTCAGTGTTGGCCTGAAAACTGGAGCGTCGTTAACCAAATTGATATCGTTCCCTGTCGCAAAGTTTCCTGGTGGTCAGCTCCTCCTCTCTCCTTTTGCCTCACCGCGCACACCCAGACACACACACACACACACACACATCGAGTGTTGAAGGGTTTTTGGTAGGGTTAGGGTGCGTTGGTGGCAATTTGCGTGCGGAATATATCAGCGGAACGCGTCGAGGGGATTTAATATCACAGATAGAGGCTGCCGCTGGTAGGAGACAGCAGCAGCGACGGTGGCAGCGTGCCGTGGCAAAATCATTTGATAGAACTTCGTCAAACGCGAACTCACCAGGGTGAGCTGTGCAGTCAGTGTGCGGTGTACGCGCGATATACGTAATAGGCCATACCGCACTTTACACCCCCCTCGCATCGCCGTCTACCAAGCCTTGGGCAGAGAGAGAGAGAGAGAGAGAGGGAGTGATTGGCGAGCATTCTCGATTCCGCTCACGCATTGTGACAATTCGAATTCCTACCACCTTGATCCATGTGTCTGTGTGCTTTATCCAGTTGGCGTCTCTCGACGATGGATTCCTCTCGTTCCCTCAAGTACTCTAATCTGGTTGATCTCAACACTTCTGTGTTGGATACAGTCAACAAGAACTATCTTGAGAACACTTCCTGGACCCTCATTTTTTATGAATGAAAGTAATATTGGAATTTGTAAGTATTGGATTTCGAATGAATTTCTTTCGGGCAGGGCACTAGTTTTATAAAATCTCATGTGTCATGAACAAAAGGAGTCAAACATGATTGAATTTTTTGAAGAACAAATTTTGTTCACACATGTACATGAATAAACAATTGAGTTATAGCAGTGTGTGTGATCTCATGATTGTTTTACTAATTGTTATCGAAAACAATGCATTGTTTGTAGCGGAAAATAAAATCCGCGGTGAAAAGAAATCTTCAACGCAAATAAATGACCGTTTCTTCGAAAAATATTAGATTACATAAGAAATATATGTTAAGATTATAATAGCGATTCTACACTCGATCAAATCTAATTGGCAGCTACATTACAATTATCGCAAATAATATGAAAGATACAGTGGTCCTCTAGGTAAAGTAAATGATAAACATTTCTTGGTGTCGTCGTTCGATTTCCGCTTAAACAAATTGTGAATTTGTTAAATACGGAGTCGAACGATTTGAAAGCCTAGAAATCCGCTTTGCCAGGCGCTACTGTGACTCGCTTGCAGACCGGGCTATAGTTGCGTCGACTAGCCGGGCTCTGATCAGATTGCCCCACCAAATGCTAGTTAAAAAACCGTCAATGCACCAACCGGGGACAGGTTAGGTTTCTCGATAAATCAATTTCTACCAGGGTTAGATTTTTGTAAGTTCGCAAAAGGGTTCAGATAATCTCCCTGAAAATAGAAACATTAAAAATATAATGTTTTATATGAAACTTAATTATTATACTATAAAAAAATGAAGACATTTCTGCCTATAAAAAACATGACGCATTTGCATCCTTTTACAACTTATTATTCTTGTGCTACATAATTGTTAAAAATACTTTTTATATGCTTTATTAAATCCTTGTGCACTGCGACAGTGCAGGAAGTGAGAAGAGGGTTCCTATGAATCTGTATTCAATCGACAAACATTATAGGTAGATTCTTGCATCCATAGTCCCACAATCACGATAGCGAGGGGGAGGCTTTCGCGGTGGTTGATCGGACTTTCGCTCGGTCACCGGGATCGGAGCGGGTTGCACGCCTAATGAGTGCGCCCTCTTCATTCGCGTTCCGATCGCAAATGGCCAATCAGAAGTCGCCGGGACCGCGCGTTTAACGCTCCAGCGGAACATTGAAGGTGTGCTTGCATGTTCGAGCACCCTCTTGTGTGCGGATCCACGGGAAGCCAGCAGCCAGCTCGATAGCAGCCGCTCACGTATTGTTTCCGAATTCCCATTATAAGCGCGGCCCGATTCTGCGTAAGCGACCGGCGCGGCGCCTTTGTCGATCTCGTCGACCAACCTTTTAGGCCGAGCTTTTTCTACCGGCCTGCAGATGCCATCCTACCCCTAAAGCTCCGCTTGCTTGCAAGCTTATGTATGTACCTAAGCGCTTTCGAGCCACTTACAATTAGCTTCTGGTTGTAGACCGAACGACAGCTGGTCATTTCGTTGGCGGAAAGCAGTAATATTTGATAAACGAAAAAATCATTTACTAATATAATTTTTTCAATGTGTGACATAAAATGGTTATAACAGGTGAGAGAGAAAATCGTTCATTTTTTTCTACTGAATTCAGATACATGTAGTTTCTAGAGAGCTACTATTAATTTATTAGTATTCATTGCTTTTTATGCTGCAAGCGATAATCTTAAGTATATTGTGATGGAAAGTTGAAAATAATTCCTGCCTTATTTATACTTACAGAATATAACTTTTTCCACGGGCGATGCATGAATATTAAGAAGATTTTTGATTTTGGGTCATCTCCTAAACGGGTGATTTTTAATAAGTATAAATAAAACAACTATTATTTTGAACTTAATAATGCAATTTTGTGTTAAGGAACTTCCACTTCGGTTTGAATTTTGTTTAAATCGTCTATCTAAAATTCGAATGCTCTTGTATACTCCCATTTGTCGGTTTAGACACATTGTCTTTGACATAGCGTTCCGATTCCAGTAAGCTCAGTTGCTCCACAAGGTTGCCGGTAATCCGTTCCATTCCTTAGATCATTGCCACTCGCAGTTTCCCATTTGGTGTGCGGCCTGATTGAGTTTACGGGCACTTTGTCTTATTGAATTCTTCTGTTCCGCCGAGTTGCGCTCCCGGAAATGTCTGACCGCGTTCCTCTTTTCCCAACTTCTTCGCGGCGGAACTTTGAACCGAGACTTACGCTTTTTAGCTTTGTTCGCAACTTATTTTCTCTATCTTCCGTCATTGAATTATGCTTGTACTTGGGGATCCAATTGGTCTGCTGCGATCGATGCTTCTCCACTACGTACACAGGCTGACAGAAGTATTCCCATTGCCCGAATTCAAGTTTTCAAACAATTAATGTTTTGGTAAAATCCAAAATGCAAAATTCAAAAGATATGAATATAAAAATTGTAATTTCTGCAACTGCCAAAGTTTCTATTCTTGGCTCTCATACAGTACTCATTGAGTACTCATAGAATTATCATTGAATATACAGCATAGAAATTATTACACAGATCAATCCCTCCAAAAATATGTAACGTTTCATTAAAATACTTGTGCACAAAAAAAAAGGTTGAGAATGTACAAAAGCATCATAAGGCAAAGTAGCAACTTAATCGTTGCTAAACGAGAAAAATGCAAATCACCGGGGAGTGTAATTTTCCGTCGCAGGATGTAGACGACAGATAGCCAAGATTAATGTATGTAATCTAATCGGTCGGGCAATTAAAAGAACCTAGACGGAACACGTTCGTTGAAGGCAGGGAGAAGGCAAACAGAGAAGGCAAATAGTTTCGGTTAGTGGAACGCGAGGGTAACGATGCCTCGTAAAAGGGACTTGGAAGAATTACGAGGGCTTGGTACGACGGTTGCCACAGCTCGAAAGATATTAAAGGCGGGCTACTGTAGATGGCGTCAAAATTGGCCTGTGCTCCTAACCTCGTAGACACAACTACTTCTACGCGGGAACTAACCAAAACCTCAAAGCTATAATATGCACTGAGTGTAACCGTAATAAGAGTTTTCTCCTCTCTGCTGTAAGCTGTAAGTTACTATTGTCATCAGTCTCCCATAAATAACCAGTAAAATCGTTCCACCAATCCCTGTCGTTTTACTTCCTTCGATCTTTGCAACAAGTTTATCTTGAGCAGTTTTCGGAACTGCGAAAAGGACCCCGCCATCCAGCAGAGCTGTTATGGCCTTTGGTTCTTAGAAAGTAGTTTTTCGTACTAGTTAATGGTTAAATAGCGACTGCCAGAATTCAAACGATATTAAAGATTCTAATGGCGTAGATATCACTACCAGGCGGGAACAAACCTAAAATCTAAAGCTAGAATATGCACTTACTGTAAACGCAGTAAGAGCTTTATACCCTTTGCTGTGAGTCACTAATGCAACAAATTTCTTAACACAGTTTTTAGAACTGCCAAAAGGTTCGCACCTTGAATCAGGACTTCGGCTTTTAAGATCTTTGGTTCTTAGAAACGTAGTTCTTTTATCGATCTAAATTTAAAGTAGGTTGCTTCAGGCTAGATTGCAGTTACTTTCGGAGATTATTCTCTTTCGAATGTCAACATAATCCGACGCGCATTGCTTAGCTCGGCTTGGTTGTAGACTTACGACCTCTTGCATCTTAAGTAAGTCTCCGACTTTGCCACTTTTTAGTTTCAAAAGTCTTGCAAAGATCAAAGGAATACTGCAAAATGTTTCAGCTTTAATAGCATATAAATGTCAAGCATTATATCTTGTCAGAGTATATATGAGTTAAATCATTCTACTGCAAAAGACCGAAAGAACTAGCTAATTTCTTCGTGCATGTAATTTTTCATCAAGGTAATTAGAATTTTCTGCAGATTTTATTAAGCAGACGAATCATGTGAATGTTATAAATAGTTTATGATCCATCACTTTTAAAACCCAGTACTTCTTAAATGCTTAATATTTTCTGATAAATGATATTAAAACTTTGCCGAATACGTAATTCGTTTGCCACAGGCTGAAAGGGGAGATATCTCCGATTGGCCGAAAAACTGTTATTTATCTAGCTCTATTTAACTAAAAACTTTCTGGCCGTATTTACTCGAATGTTTAAAACGTCAACTACCCCTAGCCAAATCGGAAATACACAAATTTGCGAAATCTTGTTTATTTTGATGAGTGTGAGAAAACCTCTCCGAGCATATTTATTTAAATTTAAAATATCAACGACGCATCTGCAAATTGAAGATAGATAAATTCACAAAAGTTTGAGGACATTTCGAGAACGATACTCAAATGTATTCTTAGCAGAAAATAAATGATATAAAATAATAAGCAATTATTTTATTTTGGTATAGAATTCAAGATAAAGGTACTTGAAACTCGCCGGTTGCAAATATCTGTTCTTTGCATGTTGTTGGGTTCCTATATTTTAATTTACAAACATATTTCTTAACAGGAAGTTGTTTAAACCGATTTTAGTGATATTATTTACCACAATTAAACGTTTAAGAATGGATAACCCCTGAAATCACCTTTACAGCAACAAATTTTTTAAATTATAACCAATGTTTATAAATATTATAAAATAATGGGTCATATTTAAATATTAATTAAACGAAACAAAAGACGATGTTAAAGCGTGAATGAGTAGATTACCGTCTTATTAAGCAAAATGGACGAGGGTAGTGCGGCGTAAACTTAAAAGCGAGCGCATAATTACTTCCTTGACCGTTTCGGACGTGGCTGAAGCTCAGTTGGTGGAACTCGGGTTCCGGGCGGCGGTCCAGAGCAACGTCAGTGAGGGACATGGCCGACGGTAACACGTTGTAAGTGACGGAACAAGTTACCCGCGCAAAGTTCCAAGTTATTTGCGGCTACGTGGGATAGACGTTCACCTGCTCCCCTTGTCCCTCTTCGTGTTAACACGTTCTCAACCTATAGATTGCCAGCGGTTTTAAACTTCAATCCCACAGGACCCGCTCTCCAGGGAAGAATAAGCGCAGAGAGACATTTATTGATGCTTGACATCCTTAGCGAAACTTAGACATGATAACTGTAATGACAAAAGTAGTCAAGTGTCGGGCTAATCATCAACTTTTGGAACCCTTTTCTTCAGTGTGAAAAATAAAGTATTGGCACATTCAATATTTTTAAGTTAAATAGTCTTAGAAAAGAAAACTGTCTTCTTTAACGAAATGTACTTTTTTAAGAAGAAAGCTTTCTTGTTCAATATAATGTTATTCTGTTTAGAGAGAAGAGTGTTCAACTTTAAGGACATTTTTTCCAAACACATTGAGTGTGAGAGTAATTTTTATTCAAATTGTGTCGAAAATATGGTAGGTAAATACTTGTCGAATTGAAGATAATGTTTCTTATTTTTTTCTAAACTAATTATTGTATAACAATCATAAAAGTTTTAGGTGAAAGTACTCACTAAACAGTATTTTCACGTTATTTCAGATTTTTAAACTTAATATAATAGTAAATCATAGTAGTAATATCTGAAAACATTTATAGATATTTAAAGATTTTAAAAGTTCCTAAGAAACTACGGAACCCTAAAACTAGCAGATAAAAAATAGTAATCGTTTGCTATCACCTAAACTAACAATACGTTCGGTTAATAGATGTGCTTTAGTTCTTGGCTAATCCACAGATTGTCAATCGAACCTATCCGAAAGAAATGTTAATGTCGATATTTAATTCTGAAATTCAAGATTAAATCCCTACTAATGCCGATTCAAAATCGACATTCCGCTTCTTGAACATATTGGGTTTACGATATTTATTCGAAAGCCAAAAAACATCTTCAAACGTGCATATTTAGCCGCTCGAATGATAATCAAAGCATAAATTTAATCGGGTAAATCAGGAATTGCTACGATCTTCGAAATAGCATAAACAATTGAATTGCGGAATGTTCTAATATAAATACCAGCATGATTAATCAAAAGCATTCCCGTACATTACAGGAATATTTAACTAATGACATATCATCCAAATTACATCAAAATTCCACATCTTTTTTACTACACGTGTGTAACGACTGGCTGGAATCTAACATATATATTCGTATCCTTTTATTGCAAATACAAAGTCACAGTGCAAACATCAAATTTAATCACACAAAGCTTCGGATCATTGTTCATTCTGTTAGTCAATAACAATAATCAAAAATCATATTTGAAGTTAAAATGTTGTAATACATATTTTGTCGAAGGTTGCACAATGTATGGTTGATCGGTGAATTTGATCGAGGGTTTGGTAATTATTCATAATCGTCATTTAATAATAAAAGGTTCACCACCGCCGCATGATGAGAGAGGATGCATTTCAAAGGCCTAGATTTGACAGACCCCAGCCAGTTTAATTAATTCGTGCCGCATATAACTCCGCGGTATTAGTTCGTTCACACCAACATTACCGCGGGTGATTTTCTCGTTAATGGAAACCATAGTATCTGTCTGCGGATTTTAACAATACTCATACCTAACCGGTAATATTTAACCGCACTGCATCAGATAAATTATTTCGTTTCCCATTCAGATATATAACAATATAATTGCATTGTTACTGTAATCTATATTTTACTCCGAATACTTAAAAAGCTGCCGGAAATTACTAGATGCTCACTGTGTTGATACATAGTTATTATTCATTTTGAAATAATATAAAAATAAAATATATCAGTTAACATCGAAATAAGTTGGATCTTTCTGCTAGAAAAAAAGGTCTGCAATTTGTGCATATCATTATATCGATATTCGTATCACTGCATTGTTATCATAACCTATATTTTACATTCAGTGTTGAAAAGGTTGCTGGAAATTCACTGAATGAACACTTTGATTCATATCTACTAATAATATATATCTATTAATGCCAAAACGAGTGGGATTTTCCTGCTAGAAGAAAGAACCTGTTGGAATTTCTACTTATGATTATATCGATATTCAAGTAATTCGGATGGGAAGGCATCGGCTGCTACCGGAAGTAAATGGTTGGGAGCCGATCGATAGTTCCCGCCCGGACTGGCATGGATCGAACAGTATTCGGCTACACGCGGCTGGCTTCTCCAATCCAGCTGTCCCTCTCTCCTCTTTCATCGCTTCTCTTTCGTATTCCGGCTCTTAGTCTATACAGCTCCGCAATCCCATGCATTCCGGCTATCCCAGCACATGAAAAGCAGAGAATGGAGCCACCCTGTCAGCACCCGGTTCCCGCTACTCCCGGTATCCGATGCCGGATCCAGGCGAACCGATCCTTCGGCCCCGAGATTAACCGTTCCGCTTCCAAGATTGACCGGAGATGGCGTGCGCGTCCCCCTTCAAATACAAGATGAATGCTCCGATATGATGAGCTCGTTACTCGAATCACCGAGAAATGGCTCCTTCACTGGAGATTATTATCTTCTATATTTGTACATTATTTATACGTTACAACATTTACATTTTAGTTAATTAATCTATTTTTATACCTTATTATATTCTTCATAATTGTGTTAATTATTGTAATTTAGATACATCTTGCAATTTCTGTAGAGATATCATTGATTTATTTGGAACACCAACGTTCGAATATTTATTTGAGTCACTGTATGTAAAGTATTTTGCATTTTGAGTGCTTTAGCCACCTGTTTACAAAAAACGTGATTATTGCTTACATTATCATATTTATTTATTAATTCAAGTTTCATTTTTATTAAGAATAAGTTAGATCCACAATTAACATTATCTGAAAGTTCTACCAGTCAACAGTTAAACGGAACCGGTTCTTCAGCTCTAAGATTAACCACTGCGTTTCCAAGATTGACCGGAGATGGCGCGCGCGTCTCCCAAGCTGAAGATGAATGCGCCGATGATGAGTTCGTTACTTGAATCACCGAGGAATGGCTCGTTCGGGAGCGGCCTCCTTCATTTGGGTAATTGGACCGCCGGGAGTCCTTGCGAAACCTCGGCGGTAGTAAACTTTTACTAAATGCTGGCATTGATCGTAAACCCGGCACAGGATACTCGGAGAGCCTTCAGGTGGGCCTCGAGGCTGCACGGTTTTATCAGGCGGATCGATCTTGTCACACCAGACCGCGCCGAGGAAGGATACAGTCAGATTAGCTTGCGTGTTCTGCGGTGCCTTTGCGGCTCCCATATTGCGCTTGTTGCGGTATGATATTTCATCTCGATGCGCTTCCTCTCGTGTTTGATATGACAGACGTGTGTAACTGTGTCTCGGAGTCCTGCCCTCCTGTCTATTCTCGCCGAACCACTCTGAATCTACACATTACCTGGAAGATTGTCCCGTGGACATTGCTGAATCAAACGAACGACCATGTTTGCAGAAATACTGCTATTGTACTGAAAATTGTTCAATCTTTTAGCGGTCTTCTATAAAGTAGGTAAAATCATCTGAAAGCTTTTACTGTTTATGGAATTAGAACGGGTAATTAAGATAATGCTCTATCCGTCATTTTTTTCAACATAATTAATCTTGAAATTACAACGACATTATAAGGAACGCGTATTATATATAAATAATTATATTGCAAAAAATATATAGAAAATAGAGAATTGATGGAAAACATTCTTAGACAATTAAAATGACTTGGTAGTTCATAATTATCCTATTTACAGCAGTGCACATCCGACAGTACTAATTAACCCTTAGAACTCTTGTGTCAAGTATGATTTGACATCAGTTCTATTGACAGGTACTCCTATGGCGTGGTCGATCGAGAGAAATCCCGTGAATACCAGATATCAGTAAAGTTTCAATAATAATTCAACATAATTAACACAAAATTTGTTTAAATTCAAACAATCGAAAGAAAATTGAAAAAGAACTGGGAATGCTAACTGTTAAAGTTACATCACTATGTGTTATTTGTTTTAAAGTGTTATTAGTCCAAATCTTAAAAGATCGAACTATTTCTAGTGCATGAATAATAACTAGTTTTTGGTCAATGAGTAGCATAAATGTGCGACTCTCTAAATATTCAATATCATTAAACATTAATAATAATGATCGATTTCCAACTCGTTTAATAGTAACTGTTATTAGGAGAATATCACTAATAAGATCAATTTTCACGGCACAAATTAATAAAGATTTCACTCAGTATTGATAACGAGAACAACAATATGTCTCCTACACTTGACACAAAAAGGTATTATTATCCTTATTGATTCGAATGCTTAACGAGTCTCGTTATAGCTATCCTCAGAATAATAGTTTCAATATACTTCAATTGTATTCACAACAATTCTAGAAACTCGAGTTAAGTCGACGAATCGAGCTATTAGTAACTCGATAATTATTTAATAAGATTATTAATAAACCAATAAACCAACTAAAACTGCCAATAACAAAAAGTGCACCCCAATTACAACATTCTTTCATCAACATCAAGTGTGTCGACACACAATCATTTAATAAAGAAACTTTTAACCAACATTGCAACCCCCAACTCACATAGCACACAACATCATAAAGACGACTTCTTTATGCAATTTTCACTGCTGGACGTCTTTTGACATTCGTAAGACGTTTTAAAGATGTTCTGCCGAAAACGTTCAAAGATGTCCACAGTTTTTCATATTTAAAACGTGTCCGATTGTCATCTTTACGTCCGCCATTTTGCGGTATTCTTAGAGCATCGTAAAGAAGTTTTAACAATGTCTAAAGTTTATGTCTTAAGATCATTCAAAAAATGTCTTTAATATACGGTTGTCTGGTAATTACACACGTCTGGTAAACCAAACGTTGATTCTACTGACTTAACACTTTGAAATACTGCTATTAGAATATATTATTTTATAAGATCGGACGCTTCTCAAATCTACATAAGATTCTGAATTTTGGAATCATTTTTAAAACGTCATCGTGCTATCTAGGAAATTGCTCTAGATTTTAACCGACAAAGTGAATCGGCCGCCACTGTAAATGATAATGCAGTCATTTGAGTTTGTCAGCGGGCAGAATTGAAGGATAATTCGGGCGTTCGCTCGTCAGGGCAACTGATGATTAGGGGAGCAGATAGTCAAAGTGTCATGTAACAAAGGGTGTACAACGCGGTGCGCGTTCAGACGCATTCAACGTATCAAGCTGCCAATATGGATGCACATAGTGCTACTCGGGGAGGATGAACTGCGACGAGATCAGGTTGATCCTGCACCTCATTACAGGTCCGTTCTCATGCCAGGAATAGGGCCAACGATTGAAAGCGACTGTGGTAGGGGGGATCCATCGGATGCGCAAATCTCTCGATAATCCATTATTGTATTGGAAGCCGAGCGGAAGTAATTAGGCGGGCAATATTGTATTGCATTAGAGGGGGTCGGTGGAGAAGGCGAAGGGGTGGTTGGTGGGAGCGGATAAGTCCGATAACAATGGTCGGCCGGAATCCAGAGGAAGATCCAGGTCAATATTGACTGTTCGGTGGGAATGGCGTGAATATGTTTGGAGGAGGCGGGCTCGACAGTCGCTCCGATGCAAATATGGGAAAAAAACCGGAGTCGATTTAGCCTCCTACCGGCATACACTGGGACGGCATCGTTTCGTGATACCAATCTTCTGTAACTGCCAGTAGTTGTTTGGCTGCAGAATCCTATTTGCCAAGCAATCTGCCAGTGCCGCGAGCTCGTGTAATCCCGCTGCTCGTGTCCCCCTCAACCCAACCCAACCAGTCCCCTAACCAGCCCCCTAACCGGCCCCCTAACCGGCCCCCTAACCAGTCCTCGTCGTCGGTTTCTACTGCGGTGATGGGACCGGAAGCGGCCATCAGGCCGACCGATTCTCAAGCTCGCCACTCTCTTTGGGGAGCCGCTATCGATACACTCGCCCTCTCCCTTAACCTCTCCTTCCTGCGGCTTCCTAAACTCGGCAACTGTTGATCCTCTTCCAATATGTAAATTCGGAAATGCATCGCCGCCGCCCCGGATCAAGTTGTAAATTCACTGTTCGCCCGCAAAGCCTACTATCTGCATGCATCGTCCCGGAATCGCTTCGGTGTCGATGGAAATATGTATGCTTGCCGTTTGTAAGATTAGTGATGCTTCTCATCCTAACGAGTTGGCGCACGTTGAATGGTGAGTGGGAATCCTGTGTGAATTTAGAGTGTAATTAGAAATTAATGGGTAAGATAAAAATGCGTTAAAAAGTAGATGATAATTTCCCTGTTGTTTATAGGTTATACAAAAATACGCTAAAAAGTACAAAAGTACTTCTTATTTATGGTTATTAAATAACACCAGCACAAAGTAAAGAGTCTTTCTAATATTAATGTGCCACCTCCTGAAAGGAAGAAATTTAGTAAGTGCAAATAAGAGATAGAAATTATTTTACATTTCCTGCACATTTTTGTGTTACCTATTTTCGAAGTTGACTCAAATGTTTCGAACAATATTTTCTTTCTACGCCTTTCAGTACATTCGTTAAAAACCAAATGTTTTTATTCAATAAAAATATTGATTGTTATCCAAAATTGAAACTTTTTTTTTAACGAGACCACTCTGCAAGCTTTTCCTATAAAATAAAAACGTTTCGTCGCGATCGGTCGTCCGTCCTTCGCAAACGTATCGCTCGACAAACATAAAAAATATTGTGAAATTGAGAACCTTCATCCTTCCAAAATAGGTTAAAAATGCAATAATTCCTGAATCAAAACTGATATGTGGATACGTATTCTACCACGATCGAAGGAATGTTTTTAAGTTTACGTTTCGCAGGAATAACTATTGTCACAGGCTTACATTGAAAATACTCGGAGCAAAACGACGTGGTCAAAAGATCTTTTCATCGTTACAACCAGTTGGTGCAGTTGCCACACGCTTGCCTCGCGCGGCGGCTTTTAAAGTACCATGGCAAAGAGAACGAACCTGCTACGTAATGTAAAAATGCAAAGCATCCTATTTGTATAAAATGCGGGCTTTACATTCGCGGAAAACCTTTGACATATGGGCGCAAAGTGCTGTCGTCCGAGCAAGCATTCCGCGGCAGCTTTAACCCTTTCAGTACCGGCATTTTTACAAATTCCCAAAAATTATCTTTATCCTTTAGAAAGCAGGGATGGAAAGGGAAAGAGAAATGTGTCATGGACCTGAGGGGGGATGTGTGGTTGTATCTGTGATATTCCCTTTACTGCTTTTTTTGTTTCTTTCATTCTGTTACTGTTTACATATTTGCAAAGTAATATTTAAACCTTTACCGGTGTTTAATAAGTACACCGTCATGTAGCAAAATAAATCACCCTTGGCTTTAGAAATCGTAATTATTATAACAGATGAAAAATGTGTGTCTCTTAGAAATAAATAATCAAATGAAAAATAACTTTTTACATTTCTATGAAAACATTCTCATATATGATACAAAATAATTCAACTTGCAAGAAATTGAGTATTCTTGTCATTACTTGATTTTCAGTAGGCATGTAAATTGACATTTTTAAAAAACAGTCCACCTTTAAAAGATCGAAGATAGTATTCTTGTAAAGCAAGTTTTAAGGACTGAACTCGTTTTGATTGGACATAAGTGAAAGCAGGACTAAAAGCTTAAGGAAGTTGTTAAAACGTCTTCGGCTCGACGTCTTTATGCCGCTTTAAAGTATACCGCAGAAAGGCAGACGTAAAGATGTGGACTTCTGTGGAACGTCTTCAGTAGAACATCTTTGAAATGTCCTACAAGGGTCGAAAGACGTACAAATGGCATACATACGTACGTGAAAATGGCATATAGAAGACGTCTTTAAAACGTTGTGTGTTGTTTGGCAGTGCAGTGAACAGGTAGACAGATCGCCTTGTTACATATTATGCATTTCAGCACACGAACGAGTTTCCACCTTAAGAGAAACGTATATTGAGATTGTCCGATTTACAAGAAAATGACAAAAATTTCTCGCGAAAACTCAAGCTCGTTGATTGCTACCAACTAACTAATTGTAAGAGTGACATTTTCGCGCGCGTACTAAAATTTGCTTTTCATCTTACTTTTTATTCGTGCTGGTGACATTTGAATCGGCAAGAAATACCGGAAGTCTAACGAGAAGAACCCACCGAGGGACACCGCCTCTTCTGGTTTTTGCTCGCGCAGTGCGATCCACTTCAAAATCGATTTCAACGTGAACAATGGTGGTTGTATTAAAACAATAGTTTCGTCGACACGAGGTGAATCCTCTTCGCTTTCAAGCTTTCAAACACTTCACTTATGTGTATATGTATATGTACGTATAGCGAAATCTGTTTTATAGCGCCTCTGGTATTGTTCGACGGTGCGAATTTGACCGGCTGACAATGTGGGTAGTGTTCGATAAAAAAAAGGAAAATATTGTCGTATGGGTTGGTTAACACTTGAACTACGAATGAGGTAAAAATGTTTTTTTAACGTTTATACCCGTTTATTGTTCATTTATTAAAGTTCCTACTTTGTGAAATCATTTCTAACTTTTTTTTTAAATATACAGATGATTCGTTTTGCAGAGCTTTCTTTTCATGATTGATTTACGTAGACTTCTGTTTTGTTAGATTGAAAGAGATAACAGCATTTTTATTTACATAATGGCCAATGTTTTTATTGTTTTAATAATGTCAGGTGAAGTTTTGCTCGATTTAATTAAACTTTTGTGGTGTTTTGTTTGGTGGATTTTTTTTACATGAAAGGTGAACGTTCTTATTATTGAACAAGACAGTTTTACTCAGTATGCAAATACTTCTTTTACTTTATGTATATTTAATACTTATCAACATAGTATTTCGGGCCTACGGCAGTGGACAGTATGCCCATGCGTGTAATACGAGCACGAAGTGCACACATATTGAAGGATCTTGGCCAACTGTAAGGATCGTATTTTTAGAGAACCGCTCGCAATTTAGGGAAGCCCATTATTACAAGGTAATTGATAAGTTTCGTAACTTGGAACACATTCTTAAATATATCGAAACATATTGCTTTTTAATTCATTGTTGAATAATTTTATGTTGTAAAATATATAAAGACTATCATTCAGACAACCCGTAAAACAATATAACAATGTGTTCGGATAGTAAAAAATTATATTTTCATTGTAATTATTATTATTTTAAATACGTGAAATAGGTAGGAAAGACACACGCGCTATAATACGATCGTACAATATCACAATTGGTCAATAAAATTCGTTCTCGCGGCATAGGTAACACAATTCGCATTGCCTCGATTTAATCCAATCGTGATTTTGTCCCCCACAATAGGATCATTTGTTGATCGATCACCTTTTTTTTGAACGATGACATACCCGGGGGAAATAGGATCGGGAATTTCCTGCGGATAAGGGCGCCAACATTCCTATGGCATTCCAGTACAATAGGACATCGAATTAACGAGATTATTAAACTGATGACAAAGAAATGCTTATGGCTATGATTGAACGAATATAATAGAAAATCTCTTATCCGAATACTGTTATATTATTATTTTTCTTCGTGTTAGTCCTTATTTATTCTAAGAAAAATTATAAAAATGATCTATCGAGCTAAATTTTAAAATTATGAACATAAACTTGAACAGCAAAGCACGCTTTGTGCTGACTGTAAACTAACTAATAATCTGATTTTGTTTTTTTAGTTAACATTTACAGTAGAACCTCTTTTATTTGAATTTTCTACTATCTACACACGTTGTTGTCTTATTTTCATAGACTATCTTTATGTTAGTCTTCATATGCTTCAAGAAAACTAGAAGAATAAGGCAACAGCATGAGAGGTTCAATTGCACAGGATAACTTAAAAACAACATCACGTTATTAGTTAGCTTACTTTTAGTACGAAGCAAGCTTTACTGGTCGAGTTTATCTTTTTAATTCGAAGATATAACTCGCCTCAATCAATTACATTCCACACCGAACAGGAAATTTATCAATATCGTACTCTCTGCGAAAAATCAACATCGTACACTCGAATTTTCATTTCCACTCGTATGTTCCGGGGTATTCATATTACATGGACGAAAAACCGATCCAAAAAAGCACTCTGAAAGAACAAAACTGAATCAAGCGGTCCGAGATAACGAACGTAGCTTTCGCAATGAATATCAGGGAACAACTAAAACAATTGCTTGCAAGGAGAATGTTATACTTCCTAAGTTGAAACTTGTGCTTTTTTTTTATAAACCCGTAAATCAATGTAGAATACTTCTTCAGAAAATCAGCTGTTATGATCGACAACAGGTATTTTTAAAAAATCATTGAAAAGCCAGATTTGAGCTATTTGACGGCGCCTTAAGAATTACATTCGTTATTTTCGAATGTCAGGCCTGTCACGCCGAAACCACCGTGATATTTTCGGTGTTTGCTCATAATATGATGTGAAAAGCACTTGCGAGCTTTTACACGCCATGATGCATTTTCAGTGCTGGAAAATCTAACAGACATAGTTCTTAAGCGCCGTCGCGTAGGTAAAATCCGGCTTTTTAATGATTTTTTAAAAATACCTATAATTGATCATGGCAGCTGTTTTTTTGGAAATCTATTCTACGTTGGTTTACGAATTCATAAAAGAAGAAAGAGCACGGGTTTTGATCTCACAGGCTTGACATTCTGCATTTTAGGATTATGTCACTTATCTAAGCTGATGAGCTACTAAATATTTATCAGCAGCGTTCCATCGTTACCGCATCGAAGGGACGCACGACAGGCACACGAAATTACTGTCAGATTGCAAATCGAATGCGGTTACACAATCGCACCAAGATTGCTATATTACTTCATTAGCGCGGGTCGATAATGATATTCAGTAGAAACATCAGGTTGATTATCGGCATTCGTTGGCAAATTCGCCGGATTTAGCTTCTGTCGATAAACACACGAGACACTCTAGGTGCTTCATCCTCATACGAGTTGACAGTATCAACATAATTTCCTAATTACTATTTTATAAGATAATACGGACGCGATTAGAAAATATTTAATGAAATAAGTGATTTATTATTTTGTAAATGAAATTTTTGTTTAAATACTCAATCTTCTTATCAATTTTCACACTTTATACGCTTGACTGTTTAAAGTTTTTTACAACAAAAGGTGCTTTGTTGTACAGAAATTAGCTTTGCGTTTCTGGTAGTTGCATGATTTAAAGATGGCATGATTGACATCCTATCATGCATGTTCAAGAGTTAAAAATGTATCTCTATCGTTAGGCCAAAAGTAGCACATAAATTCTGTAATGCTAAAACCAAAATGTTTTCGAAATTCACCGACAAATCAATAAGTTTCAAGGATTATTTATAATTTGTAATAATGTTATTCTATTAAGGCAATCACTATTAACACAGGAAGTAACGAAAGCATTGAAGCACAAGTTTCAATTAGATATCAGCCGATTGTGGAGTCTGCGAATTTGACATCCATTGGTAAATATCGTACGTTCAAACATGTAAAGCTGGAAAGTAAAATCAACTGGATCAGCTTGCAAAGGACACACCCGGATGATCCGGTCGACAAATTAGTCAGTGTCGAGGTAATTTGGCAAAACCCAATTATAAGCAAACATGCTCGAGCCATGTTCAATCTTTTTTACAAACTCCAGTTTTTCTCAGCCATTTCTAACGCTGCTCGCCATTTGGAGTAAGTTGTACCAAAATATAATATCACTGATACTCATTGTTAATAAAATATTCCCTTAAGTACGCTATATTATTTTGGGGGGGAAAATTGTTCTAAAAACAATCCCTCTCTCTAAATAAAAATACATTTCTCTAAATAAGAAACTTTCCTTTTTCAAAAAAAGTATATTCCAACAATACACACATACGAATCGCCCTGTACAGTCCTTTCTGCAACCTCTATTTCTTCTCATTAATTTCAGACACATTAGCTTATTCCACTTACAATATCACAAATACAAAAAAGAGCGCCAAAGCAAGTGAAAAAGGAATAAGCAGACGACAGTGATTACATAACCTAAATCAGGCTTCCACATTGATCATCCATTCCCATTTCGCTGCACTGATTCACCAATAAACAGGCGAAAGAGAGAGAATCTCTATGAATTGTGCGAGCATGCGACTACACGGCAACATTATAATTTCATCTGGCGGCTAAAACTCAGCCGGGCGAGTTTTCCTCTCTGTTCTGTGACCCGCGCTCTAATTAGCACGCGCATTTCAAAGTACATACATACACAGATTGAGTCGATCGAATATGCTCTTCCAATGGAAAAGTTCCATCGCCTATGGGGTTGAAAGGGGGCGGGGGAGGAGGGGGGCGCCCCAATGGCTTCAGCGGCACTCTTCCATAAAAATGCTCTTTCGGCTGGCAATAATCTTTGTGTTTCCCCCGTGGTGCCTCTCGCTCGCTTCACTTGTGATAAATAAAATATCAGAGGCCATGTGTGCCTCCACCCAGCCCTCCAACCCCCGCTCTCGCCCTTGCCGCCGCCGCCGCCGCCCCGCAGGCTGGTTAATGCATATTAGCTGCGGAGAACAAAGCGTTATTGGAACTTCTCATTACTCCGCCCGCTCTGATCAATACGCCCGTGTAGAAAATCTTCGCCTCCCTTCCCTGCCACCCCCGCCACGCTCCGAAGAAAGCTTCGTAATGTATGGGCGGTCCGATTTCTCTCGGAGCTAATGGAGAACTGTGCTTGAAATTGCGATTGGATTCAGCTATACGTATCAGTTTTGTTGCTCGCCTTTTGCGTCTGGCCATCTCCGTTGCGGCCGGTTTACAGAATTGTTTCTCCGTGCGCGCGTTTCATTGAATATTCATCGAACTTACAGATGCCATTGCCGGTTAACTGCTTTAATGATGCACAGTTGTAGGAGCGAGGATGTCGTTTAAAAGGATCTTAAGCTGGCAATTTAAGTTTTTTTTGTTTCGGAGCTTTGTTTGGGAAATTGATTTATGCGGGTTTCTGCTGTGTTAGATTTGAAAAGATAGGGATAAGAGTGTCTTTTTTATCTTGGGGGAAGTGTTGAATAGGCTTTAATAATGTTAGGTGGGGTTTAGTTTCATTCGGCTAGACTTTTTTGGAGGTTTCGTTGTAAGACTAACTTACCTGAGTTTCTGTATTGTTAAATTTGAAAAGATTTTGATGTTTCTTTTCACTTCAGGGGTGAACGTCTTTTCTGTCGAATTAGTCTTTATTACTTGGACTTTAGAAGAGGATATTGAAGAAGAATTTAGATGATGGAATTATGTGAGTTTGTTTTATTAAGTCTGAAAAAAAGTTGATTTTTTTTTACTTGAGGGATAAACGTCCTTATTGTCAAACTGGTTTTAATAACGTCAGCTGGAGTTTCATTTGCTTGAGTTAGATGGATAGGTATTGGTTTATTCGCACTTGCAAATTAAATATTCCGACCAAGCGCAACCACGACGCCTTTGCCATCGGTTTTTAATGCCGAGTTTTATTGACCAGCGGAAGGACTTAAATAGAGCGATTCCTGCACAATAAAATCAGAGCTGCGTCTGCCGTCATTATGTGGAATCACGACTCTCATAAAACCTTCTACTTTTCTATAGAAGACCATTCGATGAAAATACTCGATAATGGTTCGAGCTTTATTCCATTAGAACGGCACGTTCCGCTCTAAGAAGTTTTTACCACTTCCTACATTAGCTTTAATTAATGAGCCTTTATTTTATTTAAATTAAAAACTCAAGCTTGATTTGATTTTTTACATTCTATATATTTAAACGTTACTGATACGCAAAGTGTTCGTCAATCCAAAACTAACCCAGTAATTGTGTTATAAAATAAAAATTTAAACATTAACAATAACGTTATTTAAAGAATAGGTTGTTTCAGCTATGTTTGTTGCAAAACATCTTCCAAGGATGTACAGCTTGACGTCTGATTTCTTTTGAAAATTTAGAGTTACTATTGAAGCACCCTGTATAAGAGCAAACGATCTGCTTTAAAAAAAGGTCTTTAAACGAGCCAGTTTTCTTTTTAAAGAAAATTTTATAAAAAATACTAGGTGTGACAATAATTTTCCCCGCTACTGTACAAACTTTCTCCTTTTAAATATATATTAAGATATAACGCATATAAATAAACTTTATAATTAAAGTTCTACATTAATGAAAAGCGCTCTAC
This sequence comes from Ectemnius lituratus, assembly GCA_910593735.2. NCBI lineage: Eukaryota > Metazoa > Arthropoda > Insecta > Hymenoptera > Crabronidae > Ectemnius > Ectemnius lituratus. The sequence continues at coordinate 5,854,282 of OU343037.1, forward strand.
TCGGAAGGTTTTCGAGCTCATAATCATGTTGAATTGCAGACCTTGAACTAATACGCGTTGAAGGCGCGCCTTTAAGTAATAATACTGTACAACTCCAGAGTAAAGAGTATTGAACGGTATAATTATCACCTAATTGTAAGTACAGGACGCGGGTTACAAGTGGGCTCGGGAGGAGTACGTAAGTACCATTTAATAACGATAACGAGGATGATCTCGTATTATGGGGGAGGGGGGTAGGAGGGGGAGGGGGGAGGGGGCGGGGGATGGGAGAAGGATTCCTCAGAGGAGCCGTCATTCGCCTGCAAGTGTCACGGACCTCTGCCGGCAAATTAATTGCAATTAGGTTTTCACGCTCGATTGCTTCAACAGCCCCTTGACTCCGTTCGATCGGGGGTGGGAAGTACCCCGCACTCCTTTCGTGCTGATTAATAATCGCCAGCGATGTCTTCGGCTCGTAAAATCGGTAGAACCAGCAAATTCATCGTGCCGAAGAAGTTGTCAAATTATCGAGGAAACTGAGTAGATCATTCTTAAGGGATGATCTACAGGGTGAAACGAATCTTAATAAAAGTATGATGTTTTCATTGGTTCTCTTGAAAAGTGGGTTTGTGTTATGATTGGTTTAGTCGAAACTGTAAAGCGTGACACATTTACATAGAATCAGAAAGTATTTTCACCGACTATAATTTTACAAAGTATTTGGACAAGCTGTTAAATGGCTATTGATAGTTCCCACGGTTTTGTTCTAATGAACTTTCCCTGTTCTAAGAAATAAGATCATTATATTTTATTATCATTACAAATTATCTAGTAATTTTCGTGAAATTTTTCGTAATTGTACAAATATGGAGCTTTAACTCCACTGTGTACCCTATGTATTGTAGGGGTAGATAATTCCGAGTAAAAAAGATAATTAGATAATTCCTGTTGTGACTTAATGCGCGAATGTGTCGTTGCTTCGTTACGTTGTTTTCTTACATTCCTCTGTTTTATGCAACAACACATTCGCGCATTAACTAATTGTACATACCTCGAGCGAGTCAGAGTGAGATTAGAGAATTAAAGACATTATCATCCTGTATTTATAACACTGATAATACATCAATAAATACCTACAATATTGTATAAATGGTGCTTCATTTCCATTAACGATTTTGAATATCTCCGAAACCATGTAAGATATTCCAATTTTGTTTGATCCTATTCTTGTTGTTGTTTTGGTTTAAAAAAATGATCTCGGAGGTGTTAAGGTTGAATGAAGGCCAACATAGTTTCGTCATATTCAACGTGAGATATTCAAGTGCATTGATTAAACTGGGACACCCTGTGTAATACGGTATCGCGTAAATAATGTAGAGTATAATATATGCATTCGTGCGATGAGAAGGACGAATTCTCTCTCCGCAGGTTCTGCATTTGCAAATAAAATGATTTCGATAATCCATGCCATAGATTACGAACGTGCCGTTTCAAAAGCAATAATTCACCCCGTGCATGGTTCCTCATAAATGAAGATTCTAGTAAAAAAAAGCAAAAAGCTTATTCTGAAATACTTCAGCGCAAACTAATTTCGATGGGGAGATTCCTAATTTCAAATTCCTCTGCTGCGCTGCATGACGGCAATCTAAATTCTTGTTACTCGGTTATACGATTCGGTGATGTATGCGTGCGCCGGTTATATATGGATGGGAGTTTACTGTAATTACATGCCCTGTCACTGAACCTGATACTTGACAGGAAACGAGAACCTGTATTGGAACAGTTTGATAATTGTGTATTCCCTATGAAAACCAGCATCCGTGAGAGACGTATTTCAAAATGTAAAAGGTAAAGCGGATGTAAGTTCTTTAATATGAAGAATCTTTTCGGTGAAAAAGGATTCATAAATAAATAAGAAGTGAAATCCTGTATTTCAAATACTATTCAAAAATCGCAAAAAAAATACAAACGAACAGCTGTAGTTGCTAGTGTGGGTGCAACATAACCTAGAATTATTCATTCGTTCAGTTTCCTGCCAGGCTTCTGGAAACATTCAACCCACCAGTGACGGAAATGCACACAAATCCGATATTTAAACAGCGACAGTTTAATTACTGAACGTTACAGATATTTGTTTATTCCCTGATTTAACTAACAATTCGTTACATTTCAATTGAAACTGGGAGGAAGATTTTTTCCAGTCGTAACAATTGACGTGCAAGGCGTACTTCAAAATGCAAAAGTTAACATGAACGTAATGTTTTCCAATATGGAAAACGCCTCGGGTTAAAAAGGGAGATTCATGAATAAATAAGAAATTAAATAATGCTCTTAAAAATGATACAAGACTTGTTCGGATTCTAAAACTAACGGATGTACTTATCAATTAACCTAGAATTATTTATTCCTTCACCTTTCTACCAGATTTCTGGAAACATCCAATCCATCAGTGACAGAAATGCATTCAAATCCTATATTTAAACAGCGACAGTTTAATTACTGAGAACAACAGATTTTTGTTTTTTCTCTGATTTAAGCGTCCACTCGTCGCACTTCAGGTGAAACCACTAGGAAGTTTCATCTCTGTCGTAACAATTTGTGTGTTAGAAGAAGGCGGAGTGGAATGAAAGGATAATAAATAACGGGCGGAAGAATTAATGTCTCAGCTGCGTCTAAAAAGAGGGAGGCCATGAATATTTTCTTTGTGGGAAGTGGCGCACCTGAATTCATCACATCCATTCGTTCTCACCCATTTTCCTCGTCACATCAAGACGAGACACTCAATCTGCTACACTATAGATCATCTTTGAATGACCATACATTCAAGTACACGTGTAGACATTCCGTATGTAATTCTTCGTGTATCATTAATTACTGATCCTTCCCTCCATGACGGGTTCATCTATCAAAGAACTTTGCAGTCTGTGCCACTGTTTGTTATAACGAGCTAAGAAACCGAGAAAAATGTAAATATAATTGAACAAGTATTTTTTTATTTAGTACTTGAAACTTCGATGGAGGTTTATTTCTTACAATATGGTGTGTCACAGTAATTTATTTAGGGTACATCTAAATTTTATATTTGATTCAGACTAAACTAGACAATTTTGATACGGTTTTTCATTAATTCTCTTGAGAATACAGGAATTTAAATTTTATTTTCATATAGTATATACTTGGCTATTTTCATAACTGACTAAGTAGAAGACTGGAACCCATAAAAGTATCAATTCTACTCCATTTTTATTTTCCATTTTCTCTGACTGATCCTTGATGAAAAATGTAATGGCATCGTGAGCATATACGTATGTAGGAATGATAATTTAATCACAATTACTTAAAACTTTAATTTTTCTTTTCCTATTTCACTATACTAATATAACAAAAGCAATTGAATGTGTTTTATAGAGACACTGACATATATTATATGGGACAATAATAATCTTAATATATAAAAATCAAAATATGTATATATTCATATTCCGTAAAGGCTACTATACAGTTCAACGTACCCGCACCAAATTCGGGAAGAGTATACTTCGATACCATAGAAAAAATAATATTTTGATGCCCACTCTTTAAACCACCCTCAAAGCACACTCCAAACACAAAATTCCAGTCGAGCGTAGCCGAGTAGAACAGGTAATGTATAATGATATTACAAATGAAATAATTTCAATAGCGGAGTGTGAGGGGCTTTGGCAGGAATTATATGACAAGAGGATTTATCTAAATTTGGTGGTCGGCGGAGGGGATTCAGTTGTGGCGAAGGAACGCGGCCGTGTGTACCAGGCGGTCGTTTCAGTTCCGAAACTATCCGGGGGTGTCCTTGCGCTCACCGTCCAGTGGTTTCGGGCGTGTGTACACCAGCCGAACTCGTCAAATTCCCGGCCAGATGCACTGGGCGGCGACTCGCAATCCGAATTTATCGGCGGCAGATTCTCGTGCGCCGCGGTCTAGAAAGTTATGAATGTGGTCGGCGCGCGTTTATCGGGCGAAAATATCGGCTTCCACGTTGCGCGCGCGCGCGCGCGCGCACGCGACTGACCTTTCTCGCATAATTTATCCATCCGACCGTGGAGCGTGCCTGGCGCCACATTCGCTGTCGCTTCCTCGGCCAACTGAATGCAATTAAATTGCCGTTTAATTGCTACTTATTGCCACAGATTTACGAGCGGACAACTGTGGCCGGCTAGGAATGCGACGCGGTGTCCCGGCAACCAAGCCACTGGTAAAGCCGCGGCATCGTCAAGCATGTTTCACCGGAAGTAGTCAGAGAGCAGACAATCCGCCATAATGAAATTGCCCGCGAGCAGAGTAAGTTTCGATCCGGAGCATTGTAAGCTCGAATACCCATTTTAATTTAATTGTAAAACGCCAAATATTCCCTTCTGCGATCCATTTCTTCATGCCGCCATATCATCGAATCTTGGGGGCGTTGAACTGACAAGTGAAACATGCGTAGTATACCGGCAAACGGACGCATTGTTAATTACTGGAATTCCATAGATAAGGGAAATTTCAGTCGATTCACGGTAAGCGACAATGCATCCGCGCAGATTACTTTAGCTCATCTCATTTTGTATCTTTTTTAATTTAACAAGTATATAAATGATAATTAAAGCAGTTTTGATATAGATATTTATAGAGAGTATTAATTATTTATTGTCTATTATCCTAAAAAGGAAGCGGCGGGGATTATGCGTAGGGTGACGCTTATACTGCCGATAATTACTTTAGAGAGTATTGGGAATTACCGATAATGTGCGACGTATATATTATGTATATGATCAACCTACAGTGTGTATCAGAAAATAATCAAAATCAAATATTTGCTCCACTGGCAGCATCATTGCCAGGGTGCACTTTTGTCAGATTCCGTATCAGGGCAAGAATTCACCACAGATTCCAGATTATACCCACTCGACTTTCCTGGGGTACTTTCAGCGCTCTCTTACTGCCATGTAACAGAGAATGAACAATGCCGGGAGTTTTCCCCGGGAAACCATCAGCGGGAAGCTTCTCATTTCTCCTTTTCTCCGCGGCTGCTCCTCCTCGACGTCGAGCAGTGCCACGTATACTCTCTCTTCGACAAAGCCAAGCCTATGAGCCGGAGAGTTCTTTCATCTTACATTGTTTCGATAGCGCACAGTAGCGGCGAGCTGTCGATCTTTTTACCCCGCCCGCCACTTCTCCCTTTCCTTATTCGTCAATGAACGCTTTTCACCTGGCCGCTCGCAAGGAAACTTTGATTATTACCTTCGGGAAAGTGGGTGCTCCAGTACACAAAAGTCCTCCGGGTGGCTTAATTAATTTACGTCGAGAGACGCTCCGCCGGAGGAGCGAGGAAAGCCGGAGTTACGGAGAGAGTAAGGCAGAGGGAGCCAGAGGCGACAGGTGTATCGGCCGATTAAGGAGGTTAAAGTGCCGCTAATGGCTGGCGGATACAGCGCCCTCTACCGGCACGTAGAATTATTCATCGCACTCTATTGGCACCCCCCCTCCCCCCCCCCCTCTACCTTTGTATCAGCCTTCCCCATAATTAACTGGATATCGGCAACATCGCGGCAAAGTATTACCACATCTCATTATTCATGTCGCTTCGTCGTCCCTCGAAACCGGAGGCAAATCATTTTCATGCCCGGCGATAGCGAATAAAGACTGCGTGTAAACCACAACCCCTGTTTTCCCATTATCCTTCCGGCAGTGGGTGGCTGTGCGGATAAACGGGTGAGAGAATAAAGGCGGTTGCATTCAGCATTGTCGAGAATAAATTATAATAGACTAAGGTAAATTGGCCAGTGCAGCCTTTTGCCGAGATAAATATTCGGAGGACTCGCGAGAAACCCCTGCCAGCTGATAGTGCGGGAAAATAGTTTAGGGGCTTCAGCTTGCAAAGAAATTGAAAACCGATAATTGATGAGAGAGACATTCTTCTTCATCTTTTATTAGGCTGATGCTTCTTTATAGAGGATATTAGGCGTTTCGCTTTTCAATGAAATGTTGGTATTGGAATAAATATGGGAAAAAAATATTGTTTGTGTGAATTAATGTGGACGGTTGTTGCGTTAAGGAACAAACATAAATTGAATCCTAGTACTGGGTAAGCTTCGTTCTAGATTATAGTAATTCGAATTTAGAAACGCGACTACTAGCAAAGCTACAAAATTCAATATCCTAAAACCTTAACCGAGAATCATGCGACAGATTAAAATAAACTGCGGCACATTTTGTTTTGAGAAAAGACAAATAGTCAAGACAAAAAGTCAAATAGATTCTTTTTTATGTATGTAAGGAGAACTGTTATCCGGGACACTGTTCATAAACCGAATCCGGCAATTGGTGTTGGTACAGCGGAACAGAAAAGGATCTCAAGGAAGGATGAGTTGCACTATGTGAGAGGATTTTAGTTTAAGGGATGAAATCCACACTCGCACCCTGATCTTAACATATAAAATTGAAACTTCGTATGCATGTTCCGTAAAGGCTCCTACACTATTCAACGTATTCGGAACAAATTTTCCATGAGCATTCTTTGATACCTTAGAAAAAGTACTAATCAAAACCACCCCTAAAGTTCATCACAGGCACACGAAATGCTACCCGGGCAAAGCCGGGTAGAACAGTTAGTTTTTAATAAAGATTCCATCAGGAGACAGGAATATAACTTACATTTCCATCGCTTCCATACTTTTTCCCAAAATTACTAAGAAGAACCAAGTATTTACTGTATCGAAATGCAAACTAAACCGACCGCAGAAAAATTGGATAAAAGCGGGATGCATTCAGCATTCCCAGAAATAAATTATAATAGACGAAGGAAAATTGGCCAGTACAGCCTTTTGCCAGGATAAATTCAGAGGACTCGTGAGCAAGCTCTGCCGGGCGTTGCTAGGGGGAAATGGCTTAAGGACCCCAGCGTGCAAAGAAATTGAAAACCGATAATTGATAAGAGAGACAATTCTTCTTGTTTGCTGATCCCGCGCAGCCGTTTCTATCTGGAATCTGCCGATCTCTTTAGCCTCTAGGAAAGCACCGGGGACTTGTGAATTCGAGCGAAGCCTCGCGAACAGTTACGCCTGTTTAAACGTTTCGGAATTTCTATCGGGCCAACCGATTTAAGCGCGGGTATAGGAAAAATGGTCCTTTATCTCGATAATAATGCGTTTCCCAAGTGTTTCATTGGGCTTCTCTGGGAGATAAAACAGCCGTTTGTTTTGAAATCGTTAATGAACGGTGAAATTGGCAATGGTCCTTTTAAGATCAACGTTAGATTCGATTTATTGTGAGGGTAGAATGGAGAACAGTTCAAGGTGCATTAAGTTCACCATGGTTATTCATAACCTTAACGTATTCCTTGAGCTCGTCGTTTCCTGTTTTACTATACTAAATATATGTATCGCGAATAATAATAATATCCATACGACAATTTTAAAAATTAGATAATTTGGATAGATAAGGTAAACAATACGTTAGAAGATTTTTGTAACAAAGATGATTATAATAACCTATTATTCTTTAAGTCAAACTATTATTAATGTGAGAGCTACTATGCAATACATTTGTTGAAAACTTGGGTATGTCAATGTTGATTCAAAGGCAAGTGAATCACCCTGTATATATTCAAACCCGTCTCTTTATCTAATACTCAAAAGATTAAAGGCACATAAATGGGTTACTACAATAAAATTCAAAAATAGAATGAAGTATTTGAAAATAAGAATAAATATATAGATAAACATAGAGGAAAAAAGCATTATAAATAAACGCGATTATTCCTCATTAATCCTAACAATCACTCTGCTTTTCTTAAAATCTAACGCAAGATATTTTTAGTAAATACTTCACATACTCGAAAGACCTTTCTCAGCTGTCACATACTTTTATGGAATATCCTATAGAAATCACTTTTCTAGAAGAGCAACCGGCACTTGCCTCCAACCGAGATTTTTTGCCAGCTTTTTAATTGCCAATAGCGGCCGCGGGCTGGCGGGCAGCGCTGCCGGCCGGGCATAGGTATTTTCTGGGAATTTGGGGATTTACGGGAGTGGGATTTTTACGACTGCGTCCCATACGATTACAGTAAATTTCAGGGACATATTTAAAAGGTTGGCGCAATCAGGCTGTGAGCCGGCGCGGCGTTGGCTCGGCCCACGTTGAGACAGGCTTGGTTTATGCGCTCGCAGCTAACGATTATCTTCGCGCTAAGCTCGGACAGAGTTCCCAGCCGGGCGACAGTAATTTCGATACTGCTCGGTACACGCGTCTATTCCAACACCCACCGGACCTGACAACCTTCTTTATTACATCCCCTTCCTTTGTCTCGCTGCGTGTAAACTCCCGGGAATAGTAAACCGAGTAAATTACTTGGCAAGGTAGTTGCGGCAGCGCGTTAAAAAGTGTGTTAAAAAAATCTGTAATGCACTATAAGAGTAAAACTACAGCAATTTCGTTTCCTGCAAGTAGTTGCTGATTGACGGATTATTTAATGCAGGTCTCTTACGTCTTTACGCATAATGTAAGTTATATTTTTTTTATAGAAAGTTATTGTCACATAACTTATGTAGTAGTTGCATTTGTAAGAGATTGAAATTTTGAAATCTTGTTTTCTTAGAATGTAGCTTTTACATTGGTTACGTTACATTGGTTTGTAAAACAGGAATGTACATAGTAGAAATCTCGTTACTGTAAGTGTCCTCTTCCGCCGAAAGAGTTTTTAATATCTTTTCCTTTGTCTCGCTGCGTGTAAACTCCCGGGAATAGTAAACCGAGTAAATTACTTGGCAAGGTTGTCGGGGAAGCGCATTAAAAACAGTGTTAAAAAAATCTGTAACGCATTATAAAAGTAATGTTACAGTAATTTTGTTTCGTCCAAGTAGTTGGTGATTCGTGAATTATTTAATGTTAGTCCCTTAGTATGTATAATGTAAGTTATACTTTTTATACACAAGGTTACTGTCACATAAACTGCGTAGCAGGTGCGTTTTTAAGAGACTGAAATTTTTAAATCCTGTTTTCTTGAACTGTAGTTTCTATATTGCTTACGTTACATTGCTTTTAAAGACAGCAATATGCATGTAGAAACCCCGTTACTGTAAACGTCCTATTACACCGAAACAGTTTCTGATATCTAGTTGGCTTAATGACTTCTGTGAGGTCCTCTCGGTGTGCATGCCAAGGTCCAGCGCAAAGTTCAATCTTACTGGAAACTGTTGTATGTATAGTGGAATGAACCGAAAGCAGAGGTCATCCTCATTTCGGTTGCTCTCCGTGGCCCGGGTGCGCGAGAGTAAACTTGGAGTCAGCGCGAGGTCAAACTGGAGCACAGCTCGCGTCTAGCATCGCAAATGTTTCCTTTAGTCTTGTGTATACTGCATACACATAAAGACGGATCTTCCAGTCGAATAAAAGGGGAGTGGTCACCCGGTTGTGCTCTTTGCAAGTTGATTCAGTTGATTTTACTATCCAGGTTTACATGTTTCAACACACAATATTCGAGATTTTATTGAAATGGAATTGCGTCGAATATTATTTATTTTATATGCCAAAGTGCTTTGCTTTCGGTATTTTGTCAGTAGTCAGTGATTGCATTAATAGAATATTATTATTATTAACTACAAAGTACTTTTGAGTCTAATTAATTTGTCGATACATTTCGAAAACGTTTTCATTTTAGTATTGCACAATTATTATGCTAGTTTTGGCCTTAGAACCAATATTCTGTGAGTTTAATTTTTCGCAAGAAAGTCGTATAAAAAATTTCATAGTTGTTTATTGTTTAAACATGCTTAGTAAAACTTTATGCATAACAACAAGCTGTTTTTTGTGGCAAAATGCTATGCTTCAATAAGTTAAATCTGACTCGACGCTGTTTTACGGCACGAAATCCCCAATAATATATTCGATATTTGCACATAGTCCAATGTAAAAGCACTTGCAAAATTTCAGCTGCAATGATCTATTTCAAGGGCATGAAAATCTAATAGTAGTTCTTAAGCGCTGTCCGAATAGGCAAATCGATTACGGAATAGGTAAAAAAAATACCCGTAATTGATCGCAGCCGCTGGTTTTTTGGAGCAGTATTCTACACATTGGTTTAAGAACTTATAAAAAAAATTAGCGCACATGTCTCCACCACCTGACAGATCTGACACCCTCTATGTGAGTATACTGAGTGCCCAACAATACGAATCATATAAAATAAATAATAAGTGTGACTAATTAAAATTTTGCAAACAATATTAATGAAGTTATTGTAGGTGAAAGATGAAAGCTTAAGTAAAGAGAATGGTATGAAAAGGCATAATATTCGCGAGAGAAAGAGAGACAGGGACCTTAAAGGGATAGTGAGTCAGAGTGGGGGGCATGCTGTGAAGAATAAACCGAAGGGGGCGCTAAAGATCCGCCGAAATCTGTAGGGCCAATCGCGCCCGACGATTTTCCGACGCTCTGAATTTTTCATGAAGCTTTTAATTAGCCGTGCAAAGCGCTCGCCCGCTTGCGCGCGCGCGCGCCACCGATCGATGCGTGTCAACGTTTCCAGGAGCTCGCGCGCGCTCTCGGCCGACTAATTACGCGTACGCGTAATCGTTTCAGCTCGCTTACGCGGGCGCAATGGCGAAATAAATCTGCCGCTCGAGATAAACGGTATCGCGATGCCGATTATAGAGACGCGTCTGGCTAGCCTTTTATAATCTATGTTAATCGCATGGATCCCCATTGATTTATCGCACGCACCTACACCCGGCTACGTGCCCTTTACACATCACCTAAGCCTCTATATTTTCCACTAGCAATCCTACTCGGCTTCGCCTGGATGACATTCGAGTGCTGTGATATTTACGAAACTTTAATTGGTCGCCATTTTTAAAGGGGAGTGCTGTAGAGAACGCTTTCTTTTAAATTTGCGCGTTTCGAAAAGACCTATTTAAAGATGTGTACCTCGATATGTTATTCCACTTGGAATTTTTGTGATACTTTTGGAATACTCTGCCTGAAACTTAACTGTATAGGAGAGAAAACCGTATTAAAATCGCAAACAGCAAACTTTTCGCCCTTTATACAGGGTGTTTCAGATTTTTCAAACGGTCGTAACTAATAAACGAAGTTAAATTTTGCAATATGACCTTAACACTTTCGACTCGGTTTCGCAGGCCCAATCTATGGTTAAATTTTGATACATTTTACCTGAATCACTCTGCATATATTATAATAAAATAGAAATTCTCCTCGAACCCACCAAATCCCCTTACCCGGAACTCGAAATCAGAGCCGCTTCACAAACCCGTCGACCTATTTCGGAGTGGGCGGGTGGGGGAAAAAAGATTTTTTGCCTTTCATTTGCATCATTGAGTTACACGACAGCACGCGTTTTTACACTTTTTCCCGACCCTGTTGGCCGATCGATATGTTGGTTTGCATTGCAAATCAGGAATAGTAAATATTCTCCTTTTGTTTCATCAAATTCGAGATTTTCTGACTGCTAGATGTTTACTCGATGTTCTATCCTCGTCCTGACTTCCGCATGCGGATGTTCGTTTCCTGGGGTAAAAATAAAATTCTACCAGGAGGTGGGAATTACTGTTAAAGTTAAGAGGAAGCTATCAGAAAATTAGTGAATTATTACAATAGAATTTTTGTTCTAATATAAGCATGCTAAATTAATATAGATTAATTCGAACGAAGATGAATGTCGGATATGAATTGTATCTGGCATGAACAGAAAGTTTCTTTATCATTTTAGCTTTTATTCTGCAGGATTGCAGTCCGGTTAATTCAGCACTTAAAAAAGAACGAAAATATTACAGAGTTCTCGTTATATTATTTGAAAAAGATAAAGCTTCTTTGTAAATTATTCTTTTGCTTTAGCAAGTCTGCGCATCTGCAAAAAATTGGAGGTCCTCTCTACTTTTTCTTCTGTTTCTCATTCTCCGCGAATACGTTTCCGGACCATGGGACTTTCCCGTTTCAAGTTTACATATACATATGTAAAATCGGGCAGGTATATACTACCGGATTCTGCCTTTCTTTGTGCGCGGTTTCAGTGGGTCGCTATTATTTCGGAGTCTCGTTAAGCCCCGACATACTCTGAATTCAAACGCGACCCGATCTCGAAATGGAAAGCGCAAGAACTTGAAACTGGCGGTTCCTCCAAGATGCACGTACTAATATGTCCTCGTACTTGTATATACAAGTGACAACCATCATGTGTCCCCGGTGGAAGCTGCTGAATCCGGAGGTTCAAATAATAAAAGATGCCGAGGCGTTTTTGAATCTATGCTTTCCTTTTTTAGAATGTCGTAGTTCATTAGGAACCCTTATAATTTTGGCATGTCCGTCCAACTGTTCGTCACCGTAAAAATCTTGTAATGATGTAGAAAATTTGGTCGCCCATTTCTTTTGAATTTTTTGTATTACTTTTAGAACACATTGTATACGTAATTAATGTTGCAATATTTTATAGCCTATAGTCTGCCTCGATTATAACTCTATAGAGGAGAGAAAATCGTATTAAAATCGGTTCAGGCGTTTAAGAGTTTATCGCGAACAAACAGGCAGATAAACGTGATCTTTTATGTATTTAGTAGAGGTGACTACCCCATCGTGTCTCATTTAAACTTTTTTGTAGGTTTGTAAACTTTGGAGCGTTAAATACAGAAGCATCATATTGTACAGAATATACTCATAGAACATAGATTAACAAATTTAGATTTGTAACTAGCACAATAATAATGACAGCAGTGGTTGAGAATTTTATTTGAAATGATATTCATTCGAGGGCTATATTTGAATAACAAAACATTGAATAATTTTGAATATTTACTTTAACATTCATATTATATTCTACTAGCTACAATAAGCCTATCCAAACTGTAGAATTCAAAATAATGAAGTTACTCTTGAAACAACGTGAGTAAGTAGTCGATACAGCAATATTATATAGAAATATTGCAAAGCTTTGCACAAAACATTATCCTTTATATTAGTAGAGAAAACAAGATTTCTATAAATTGCGTTTACATTTTGACTTTTGCTCTTATTTTAGTTTGGAAACCAGTTGCTAGAGCGGATACTCGAAGGTTCCCAGGCACATGAAATATTCCCCACGGGCACACTAACTTGGTCTTCCTACATCTGAAACTAAAACCTAACCTATTCTTCCAACCATCGTGCAAGTACTTGGATTGGCCTTACCTTCCACTCGCGGCACTCATGGCGCCCATTGGAACCTGCCTTATAACATTAAACACAGCTTATTTCGAGTGATCGTTCATCAAGTCGGAAAGAAATTCTCTCAGACCGGATACTCGTTCTCGAGAAACATGAGCCCTTACTCATGAAACTTGCATGGAGCCTCTACGAGTATGTATCATTGGTTAAGCCGAGTTCCCGAGGAAATCGCTTTGGTACACAAGTCAAAAGTACAGCATTCAGTTTCGTCTATTGAAATAGCTGATCCGTGGTTCACGTGGTGGTTCGGTCTTAGATCGGAGCACTCGGAGTTCGGCGTACCTGCATGCATGACGAAAGTGGCGCTCTCTTCAGGCCACTACTGGGAGTTCTATCTAATTTTCCGGTTGCCCAGACAACACGTGTCTTATGGGTTTTCATGCTGACATCGATATTGAAGACGGTATTTTTGAATGTCGGTTGATGCAGATCGATATCTAACACTTGAGTCACATATCAAACATTACATTCCGTGTCGGCTAAATGTATTTCAAGAGTAAGAACGTGAAACTGGAAAGAACTGTATTTCGTTCACCGTTAATTATATGGACATATATTAAATTCATTAGCATGTTCCCAGGTGGGTCTGGTTTAAAATTAGTAGTGGCAAATTTAAGGGAAAACTCAACTGCCGTACTACAGTTGGTCTCAGTTTCGCATCTTGCTGTACGAATATTTTTCTCCGCCACAATAAAATCAACAGCACCAGTATGCATTATTTGTTTGTGTTATTTAAAAAATAAGAACACAGCTGCTGCAATGTGCTTGCATGAGTTGTAGATGCGAGCTTTCGAGCTCTCAGGGCGCTCATATAAGCATCGAAAATAACCAATATCGATACGTTTATATGAAACTAGTCAAATACATTTCGATTTTAGTATCGCGATATTGATACTTAGGATAACCTGTGATACAAATTGTATCGTGTACGACACCTCTTACAGTTCCTCGAACTTGTGTACCTTAAAATTCGCACGCATGCAAGTGCAAAAGATGCTGTGTATACATAACCTCAACGAATGCTGCCTTTCGATTAATTTCAATCCGCCATAAAGTTGACATGAATGTGCAGTTTAAATACGAAAATCTTATGAGTTACATGTACATGAGCTTTTAAAGTTCAAAATGCTCATGTAAACAATGATCTAATAAATACGAAGTTAATAAAAAATATCTTGTGATTTGCTTTACGATACTGATCCTTACAATGTACGATTATTCAAACGAAAAACCCAAGTACCCCGAAATTCGCACACATGCAAATGCAAAAGACGCTGTGTGTACATAACCTCAACGAGTGCTACCTTTCGATAAATTTCAATCCGTCGTGAAGTTGACGTGGATGCGCAGTGTAAATATGAGAGCGAGTTGACCCTGCTGCGCTCCAAAGAAGCCCTGGCAGGCAGGATCGGGGAGAAAACAGCCGGCACGAGTTTGTCTTTGATATTAACGGGTCCGGTAGTATAGAGGGCCGCTTCGCCACCATAAATCCTCGGCCACGGCAGCCACCCGTTAATATCGCCCTCGGGAAAGCGGTTTACGAAACCACCACCCACCCATCGCACCTTCGAGTTGCATCTCTCGCTCAGCTCCTCATCCTTCTAGCCGTTCGTGCCATCCACCCTTTGTTGTGCTTGCTCTCCTTCACTCTCCGCTCCTCTTCCAACACTGGCCTTGTTCGCCTTTTTACGCTGCCGAAATTCGCCCTCTTCCCGTGGTATGGTGTGTGGACCATGCGAGAGATAAATCTTGCATTATGTACCTGAGGAACGCGGCCCACGTTTTCTTCGGCCTTCATCCTCTTACCGGAAGAGCTATATTCCCTACCCGAAAGTCCCTGGTTATGCCCGAGAGAGCTTCCGAGTTGAAATATTAAGGGGACGCCGTTAAACCATGCCAACGGTCAGACGCACTTGCGATAGCTCATCTAAACTATTTGCTCTTTGGAATGCTCATTCAAGTTGATTCACTATTGTCGTTGGTATCTATAAAACAATTTCTTTCTTTTTGTTTATAGTAACTTAGTTTAAATCCTTGTAATTGATTTATATGCATTTCAATGAATTGCAGTCGTTTGGAAGGGTTAATATATTTTTGCAGGAATTCATTGCCACAGCAGTACGCCCCCCTATAACTTTGTAATCTTTTTGTTTATAAATCTGCAATAATTGGGGACAATTGTGTTTTGGCGAGTACTTGCCACTACACTTGCAACGGTCACTTAGAAGGTTCGACTTATCATATTTTTAACATAATTTGAATATAAATAACGTTTTACGTTCGAAAGTTAAGGAATTCTATCTAATCGCGTTGCTGTACATTTGACTGTTTTTTGTTTATGTTAATTTAGGTTGGTTTATTGCAATTTGTGATGTCTAGAATACATTTATATTCGTTTTAATATGTTTCGGTAACACGGAAGCTCTATTGTGGGTCTGTAGAAATCCACTGGATTTAAATTGTCCGCAATTACTCGAAGTTTAATTAAATCGTAGTACTGTTATATTTATCAAACAGTGCACGTAAAACAAAAAAGTTGTAATTATCCTGCAATACTTCTACAACTACAAATATAACTTTTTCTTATACAAACATTGTTTAACAAACATAGCAATACTACGTTTTAGTTCAAATTGATCGATGTACAAATGTTTTTTACACTGACTGGAACTATCTTGTTGTAAAGGTTATCATTGGTTTATTGTTATTAAATATCGACCACCCATAAGTTACGGGATGGAGAGTTGAAGCCACCATAGTGTAAGTTGAAGCATGGATATTGCGAATTGATAGCTTCGGCGAGCCGGGAAAAATTGTGAAAGTTGGACTATCCTCAAACTTAATTTGCAAAGTTGGATGGAAGCCTGTGCGCGATGAGTAACGTGCCGGTCCTGGGAGTATTGGGAGAAGAATCCGGATTATTGACAGGCATGCTTAGCTGCAGCTTCAGGAGGAAGTAAAGCGTGGCAAATACGGATTTCCATGTGAGTAACAGCGTAACTTAATCTCACTGGGTTAATGGAGTTTATGCTGTACAGGGCGATGCAAAATATGTAACTCCAGAATGGAATTTCGATCACTTTTCGGAATAACGCGACCCATAATCCGCACGAATATTTTAAAAGCGTGACCAATTCGTGTACTGAAAACTGCTTTGTTCTTTAAATATTCACTGTCAAACTAATAGTGGGTGTACAAAAATTGGACGGTGTAAAACTGGAAATAACCCCTTTTCATAATTTTTGTCGAAACATCCCGCAGTTCGTAAATTATTATCCAGTACTAAAAGAATTAAGAATTAAATAACCGAACGATGGTATAACATAAATTTAATTTACATTTATACTAGCGGTAAGAATCTTCCTTAGAGTTAAAAAAATGGTTGCTCTTAAAATTAACTGTCGTGCATTTTATCTTCAAAGTTTCAGTTAATTTATTCAAATTTCCAACAAGTTTTAGTACATTAATATCTAGTTTTTAGGTTAAAGCGTATAACTGCTTTCAGCACAGTTAAGGAAAAGGTGAGCAAAGCACTCCGCCGGGATAATCCACATTATTTAAACAGAGATCGTAGAGCAAGGAGAGTGATGGGTTTCCTGCAAGCTTAGCAGAACATTTATGAGTTTGCGAAAGCAGCAACCAGGACAACGTGAATCCGTAAATGTACGTTCGCTGTCTATGAAATTCTGTAAACCCGTCGCTATTCCACTGTTTACCTTTCGTTCGCCCTTTTACACTAAATTCATCACCCTTGTTTCCATTAAATTATTAAGAGTATAATGCCGAGCTTCCGTACTGACATATTTCGTGGCTCACGAACTCCCAACTCCTTTAATTGGAAATAATTTAGCAAAAATACTCGCAATTCAAATTTCGACAAAAATATGTATAGGCATTTTAAATGTTTCTGGAATTCCAAACAAGAATAAATCTGGTTTTTATATCGTTATGTGTTTGTGAAAAAAATCCAGAAAATTATATTAAATAATGCATCCCTCGTTCCATTCTGTTAAATTTAGTATCGGACCGAAGATTTTTTCAAACTAAATTTGAAGCAGACTTTCGTTTATTGCTCGAAGCGTAAAAGCAATGGACATTAAGTAAATGAATGTTACGTTTCCAGAAGCTATAATATGTATCGAAATTGCGTAAAAATAAATAAATTGGTTAATGTCATTCTAATGTATGAACAATAATATTTCGAGCATAAGGATGTCCAAAAATAAAACCAATTATAAATTTAATAACTTATACAGGCTCTATTTCTAACTTCACTTTTGTTGAGCATATTTATTCACATAATAAAAGCCACTGTAAATAACAAATTGAATTTGTAGAAGAATTTTTGTTATAAAAATTAATATCTTAAAAAATTTCATCATACGTATACACAAATGACAGATACTCTTAACTTAGGTTTCCATTTCCGTAAAGGCGTGTTGTCTGCATATTGTTGCGTATGCCGGTGTAACGCAACGTGCTTGTTCCAATAACTAAAAAAGGGGGTAGAGAAAAAAGTGTAAATTCGCGACGATTCCACTGGATACGCATAGTCGCGAAAATAGGTGGCAGCACTTTCTCGCACGTTTGCTCCCTTTTCGAGGGGCAATTTCCGCTTTAAAGCCCGTTACATTTTGCAAAGCGCACTGCAGCGCAACGAACCGCTATTGTGAACATCTCGAACGCACTCACTGTTTCTGCAACGCAACATTGACGAAGAGCTTGAGGCTAGATTTGCAATGCTAACAGCTAACTGATTTATTCATCACGCTCGCATGCGTTATACCGTCCACCCGCGCAGGCCGAATAAAGAAAGCTTTAACGAAACTTTAAACAATTGCCTTTCCGCCTCTTTTCAACAACCCACTGAATATGTTCGAACGTGTATCGTGAATTTGAGATTTTCCCGCTCTGGGCTGGCCACTTTTGAAATTCATGAACTGGAAAGAGCACTTTCCTATTACAAATCTGCAAATAAAATACATGCAATGTCGTTGTACTCGATTTGCTTTCTCCAGAAACCAATTAGATTTTGTAGTGTGTCGCTGTCAGCGAATGAAGTGCATTTGTCAGATTTCTAATTATTAACGGACCTTTGCAAGCTAAAAAACAAATTTTGTATTTTGTTCACATGGTCTATAAATAAAAAAATCCTGCAAACGATAACCCGTTCTTTAAAACTGTTCTTGCTTGCAAAAGTAATAATGACCGCAAAAAGGTTATGAATATTGTATGATGTATGAATATCAATTGAAGCAACTTTTATTTCCATATCATTATTCGCTTCTTTGCCAAAAATTCCTGAAAATTACTTGTTACATACAAGCAAGTATGCTATGCTAGAACCATTTCCAGTCTTTTATGCAAACTCGAATTTTTTTCATCAATTTTAGACATGTTCACTTATCACTGATTGCAAAACACGTTTCATTATCTTTCGTTAACACCTGGATAATAACCTGAGTTTTGTAATCCAATGCTTTAGAATTTAGCGGTTGAAATTTTCATATCCACGTCATCGTATTACTACTGCACGGTCGCGCAGGAAAACGCTTGAAGAGCTGTTTACAAAGCCGGGGCGGATGTTGTCGGATCTTCTACTTGCCCGCTTGCAAGATGATGATCCGGGTATCGTTTGTTGCTACTTTATAAATATGCACCGTTCCCTTAATGCTTGCGGTCGAAAACCTATTCTCTCGACCAACGCAACCGAAAACACCCTTGGGAAAGAAGCCTGCTAATTCCGGATTTCCTCTACTCTTTCCTCTACTATTTCTCTGGCACGTCTTGTTTTCCTCTTGTTAACCGTTGCTCCCAGCACATGTTTTAATTATTTTTGGTATTATTATAATTATTAGAAGCTTCGTCAATAGAAGCTCTTGTTGCACTTTCCTTTGAATTACCACCGTTCAGAATAGATTGCTATATTTAGTTGCTATATAATTAGAGAATAATTACAAATAATCTAGTAATTTTAATTATGCAGGGAAGTTACTTAGTTCTTCTTGGCATCTTATAATTTATATATAACATTCTATGTGTAATTTATACGTAATATAATATGGTAAAATGTTTCGAGTAAGTCGTAGCAAAGTA
This sequence comes from Ectemnius lituratus, assembly GCA_910593735.2. NCBI lineage: Eukaryota > Metazoa > Arthropoda > Insecta > Hymenoptera > Crabronidae > Ectemnius > Ectemnius lituratus. The sequence goes on from OU343037.1 coordinate 5,873,587, forward strand.
AGATCCCACTATACACAGAATAATTATAAATAATCTAGTGGGTCTAATTATACACAAATAGCTCTAAGCTCTTCTGCGCATCCTGTATTTTATATACAATATTATAATGCATTCATAATGTAAATAACACAACATGGTAAAATATTTTCTTCAGCCCTCTGCTTCCCGTGCGAAATAAGTCGTGGGAATGTAGGATCTTCCTGTTAATTTGCAAAATATTCTCTCCTACAGACTACTCTATGAATATGATATAGTGCATTGTTCTAGAGTAGTATTATATACATGAGATATGTAAATATATAACTGCATGCATGTCTCATAAATAGAGTATGACAATGCTGACTGAAAAATAACTTATCTATTAAATTTTGCTTTTCTACTTGATACTATAAAGTTTAACAACGTAAAGTTTATTATTATTCCAAATCTCGATGGAATAATGAACATTGGAAAATGGAAATAAACGTATTGCCAAGCAAACAGGAAAAGAAGCCATTCGTAAACAAACACGATTCTTCTCCATTAATGCCAACAGAAATTTTGGTAAGCAAGGACATTCATTTTCCACTTGCAATTTGGTTAAGAATTAATGGAACTACCGGCAGTAAAAGTGCGAGCGTAATCATAGTCCGATATCTCATCGGTTTAGTATCGCAAGCTTCGAACAGAGACTGCTCAATCAAAGGAACATTTTCACAGGCGGGCAGTGATTTTTCTGCAGTGCGACCACATCTGCATCCGAGTCCTTCTTTAAGCTGTAGAGAAAAGCAACCGCCTCTCAATCAACATGGAGGAAATTGCTTTTTTCCAATTCCTATTAATCGGCGGCTAAAATTAGAAACGCTGTTAATCTTCTGTTCCTCAGTAGACACCGTTCCAATGAGTTTATACTCTCTTTCTCGTTATTCTTCTTGGCTTGCCCGATCGAGCTCCACTCTTTTAATGCTTCACGAGCTTTTACCGTGACAATTCCACCGTTGGACACTCTTGCCCCGTTTATCCACCGGGTTCACCGGACCTTTCGCTTTAGAAAATAATCCCTTTCTGTGGATCCTTAAGCGGAAACGGCTATTTTTTAACTGTTTCACGAGTCAGCTCTACTCCCCAAAATAAACTTTGGTGCCCCTGCTATCAGCTTGTACCAGAAACGTTCCACGTAAACTCCTAGGAAATGTGAATTATCTCCAATTTACAGGAAGCTTTTTTCAGCCTTTTGATAGATGGAATTGTTTATCTTGTATGCAGATTCTTATGAATATGAAATTTTATCTGACTGTTTGCAGGAAAATATAATCTCAGTCTAATATTTGTTTATGTGTAGGAAAGAGTTGCTCTTTTTGTTTATGTCGTGATATTAAACTTTAAATACAATGAATAAAAATGCACCTTTAAATAAGCTGCCAGGATTAATTTAACCTCGACTCGCTCGCAGGAGGTCAAAAGTCCATTTTACCTATATCAGTGAACTAACAAAATTTTTGACTCATCGACTATTTTTAGAATAAATTTTCATAAAAAAGATACCTGTCTCCTCTCAGAAAATATATTTTTCTTATAAAGGACACTTTTTCGATTAAGAAAATGAATTTTTATTTAGAGAAAAGTTTTCTTCTGTATGTGTATTTAAAAATAATAAAACCTCATCTGCCATCTAGGCAAAAAACAGAAAAATACAGTTTTACTATTCTCAAAATTTGTATCTATGTAAAACGAATTTGGACACTAAAGTAGTCACTAATATCTTGAGAGACACGTACTGTCAGTTGGTATTACGTAATCCATTTTTACACTCGCATCAAGTGGGTCATGTTTGTTAGCGGCATTTGAACGAAGTTACCATGGATCGCTGATGATTGATAGGCGCAAAGGGGGCACCGGCATGAATTTTTGCCCCCCGCATGAAATATGGACGCGCATATTTAACTCGACCGTAATGAAGCGCATCTATCAGAGGGAATTCGTAATTCGTTCGCCGCTTCTGCCACCAGGCTGTGCGCGTTACAGGTTTTCGAATTCCTTTGAGAATTATATACCTTCCGTGCGAGCCCTCCCGCAGACATTTATTTTGCCCTGGCGCAAAAAATAATGAACCGGCTGTCGTTTCGGTAGCCCAGTTGTCGTAATTAGTACTGGCTCAATCTCGGCGGAGAAAGAAAAAGGAAATTCTCTTACAAATTGCGAGAATTTATTCTGAGGCGTCGAGATCATTGTTAGGAGTCTCTAATTCACTAGGAACCCTTGTAATTTCGGTATATCCGTTCATACTCCATCTAATTTTGTACTGCTTTAGTTTAAAAATCTGGAATAATTTGTAAAAGTAGTGTTTCATGAATTCTTCCAAGTATACGTAAGGTGGTGACTGTAAAATTATTGGTATTGAAAAAAATAAGAAAGACTGTTTTGAATTTGAGAAGGTTCTACTATCCACATTTTGTACATAATTTGTGTAAAAGCCATAGTTTTTATGCGTTTTTTTTCGTTCTTGTTGACCATTAAAATAACAATATATAATTTTCTATGTTAGCATCTAAATATTATTTTGTTCATTAACTCTCATACTAAATCGACAATAACCTATACCAAAATCAAAGAATATCGCTTTTATTTCATGTGCCCCTTAAAAAATAAGATATTCCGCCAGATGTCGTTTTCTGTTTTAAATATATTTTCATCTCTTTGCAATACCCTTCCTGGGTACGAATCGCTAGCCTGAGCATTTTCTTATAAAGCAGTTGTACGTTTAGTGTTAATGCGTAGCCAATCGTAGAGCGAGTTGAATTTACTTGAGTTAAGGTGGGGAAAGGAAAGCGAATTGGAATATTTTGCAGTCGGACGGTACGGCAAATGAAGCAATCCGCGTTCATCATTGTTTACACTTGACGGGAGATTGCTCTTCAGGGAGGCAAATTGTATTTCGCCTGACGAAGCTGCGCGAGGACGCATCAATTTTCCTGCCCAGTTAATAACTCTTTTCGCCAAGCCGGCCCGCTTTAGCAAAGGCGGGAGAATCTTCCAGCTGCGGCGCGTTTCCACCTGACAAACCAATTTGCACAAAACTACGGAAATGTTTATTAATAAATAGTTTGCATCACTGATGGCAAATGTTTCTTGAATTATGCAATATTGCTGCAAGTATTTGCTCGTTCGGAAGTGAAATTGAACAAACGGCGATATTAGTTCTCTATTATTAGTTGTATCACTGCTTTTGCCAGTTTCCTGTTTCATATAATATCTATAATTGGAAATTCCATTGAAAATCACGGGAAAAAAGATGAAATGTTTTAATCCTTCTCAATTAATTTATGTACATCTAGTTTGCGCACCTTAATACTTCATGCACATGTTTTGCATATTTACAGTGACTGGCATAAATATTTGGATATCTGTACGTTGCATCCGGCATTCGAAATAAATCAGTGATGAGAAAAAACGTTTGTTAAGATTACGTCTGAACGATGTCTACGACTAATGCAGAATAAAACAATTTTCTTGTTGTTGTACCCAATGACCTTAATAGCAGGGGATAAAGATAAAAGCTGTGGGCATGGGTCCGAATAATTTTGCTACATAAATTTGAATAAATTTGACAAATTTGTGATAAAAATCAATGGACATTAAATAAATAAATTGTATATTTCTAAAAACTACAATATATATATGAGTATTTAGAGAGAAATAATCTATTGGTTAATGTTATTATACATTAACGTTATTTGTTGTATGAATATTTATGGCAGTCATTGTATATTAGTCACTGATAGAAAATTAAGCGTATTCTACACACGAACTTGTACTACATAAATGAAAATCTATATTTGGGAAAAATGCGCAGTACAATGATAAGCTCAATAATCTAGAACTTATCGTATATACGCCCTGTTTCTAACCTCACTTTCGTTGAAAATGTCCAATCACGTAATTTACCATCGCATAAAGATAAACAAACAATAATTGGAATTCTTGTCTTATTTGCAGACCTTCTCAAAATCTACACAACGAGTTAATCCAGAGCGGGTTTATCGCAGCCAAGTATATGTTATCATGCAGGTTCGCCAACTTGCAGAGTATAGTTTCTAACCTCACTTTCGCTGAGAATTTTTATTCACGTAATCCTGTCGCATAAAGATCCGCGTTTTTTCAGATATCTCCATCGAAGGTAAACCGTTTTGATCGTGATTTGACTATGCCGAAAATGGAAGGCAGCCGACGCTACAGGCCCGCTGGGAAATCGAAAGGAAAATCAGCGCTTATACGAAAACTGGAGTGCACTCGACAGGTTATCGAAAATCTTCCCGACGCACGGGCCAGGGTCGGCGAACTCGAGGGTCCTAGGACGAGGTTCGAGCTTACGATCTTCAAAGATCAGCGTCAACGGTGGCGACGACCCTTTGAAATCGACTGAATTTCAGATCCATTGCTGAGCGCATCGGTATAATTGGAGTTTTTGCAGTGGCGTCGTTTCAAAGGCTCCGCCCAATTAGAATAATAAAGTTTGCACCACTGCCTCGTCAGGGTTTTTAAATCTCCTACGAGTTAATAATTCGAAGGCAAAGATTTGATTTTGGACCATGATTTTGATTGCCCTTTACTTGGTCTGTTTTCTTCTTAGATAAGAAATTGTATAATCGTCTTTTATTACCTTACAATCTTAATTAACAATGTCGAATAGATAACTTATTACTGACTAATTGTCCCACTTGACTTTACTCTGGCGATATTTCGTGTGTAAGTTAACAATAACTTGAAAAAATCTTCTAACAATGTATAGCTCAATCTTTTCTTTTGATTTTTAGAGCTTTTGAAATACTCTATATAACACATAAATATTACTATACTTTGTACGCTATAATTTGTCAGGATCGTAACTCTGTAGAGGAGGGAAAACCTCATTAAAACTGAACAGACAAACGTTGTCCTTTGTGTTTGCAGGAATATTCAATAACTTGATACTTAGAAAGGGCAGAATAGGCACTGCGAGCATAGTACAAAAATTATTCTGCAAAAACATCCAAATTCCACCTTTTCTGCGAATACATTTTAAATGTCATATTCAACACAGTTAATAACCGTCACTTATCATTCTCATAGAAATTTTCTAGACACAATAATGAAGATGTCGTCTCTATGAACTAGAGTTAATAAACCTGCGTTATGAAGTAAGTCATTTTCTTTGATGCTGCTAGATGTCAGCTCATAAGTCTAGTATCAGGTTACCGATAATGAATTGCATCAGGCCATTCTCGAGTCTTTCTGAGGAGAGTAGCTCTTAAGTAACTAATTGTAATTGCAAAATACCCTATCTTTATTTCTAATACTTAGATATTGCACTTGTTTGCATTTAGTACTAATACTTTACTCTATTTTTTAAATATTATTTTAAATATTAGTATAAATATGCAAAATATTTATTGAAAAAAATAACGTTATTTTCATTATTAAAATTTTAGCACAATATATAACTTGTTAAAAAATAAATCTTAATATAAACGAAATATATAAAACAAACTTAAAATACACCTAAAAATAAAAAGTATTCAAACTACATTATTTGCAATAAAAACTATGTTTTCTAAAATTAAATCTTTTGAAGAACTCTGACTCATGATCATCATTGAGACTCCCCAGACGCAATACTAAAGATATCGTCTATACCAAACAAAATAAATAAACCTGCATTATGAGGCAAGTCATTTTCATTGATGCTACTGCACGTCGCCTCATAAATTCAGTATCAGGTTACCGATAATGAATTGTATTAGGCCATTCCCGACTCTTTCTCAAGAGAGTGGCAGTTAGGGCGCCGAGTACTATTCCAAGGACGGGGGGAGGGTCGGAAAAATGTAATTGCGCCTGAATGCCGTGATTTGCAAGTAACGAGCCCGCCACGCTGATAAAGTATTCTGCGCGAGCGGTAAGGTGATCAAAATTGTGAATAGGGAATGTAATCAAGATTCAGTTCATCGGGATTCTCTGAAATTTACCGGAAACTTCAGCCTAATACCCCATAAGAGGAAGCAATTTACCGAAGCACGCTTGCTCCCCCAATCTCCCACTTCCACTCTCCTTCTCCCTTACTCTCACTCTCTCTTTCTCCCTCTCTCGCATACACTCTTTCTCTCCTCGGCTTCGTTTTCACGTCCGTGCCCTCCAATTCAGTGTCATTCCCGGAGTGTCCGGACGAGCATTAATAAGGCCAGAACGGATGCAAAAAAATCGATTGACTTGAACGCGAACCCCATCTATATGTCCCACCATTCATCGCATTTAAAGGGGTGTATGTGGAACTATTTCCATAGGTGGATACTCCAGTCCGATTCAACCTGGATATCGAGGATACGTGCTTCTGCATGAAACCTCGGCTTATTTCACACTTGATTAACGAGGTTTCGAACGATTTGACACCTATCAGAATAACACTTTGAAACTTTAATGCAAAAGACATTTATGATATTGATTGTCAGTTAGTCTCGGAATTAATGGTAAAATGCCTGTTTTAATGATCATACAAACTATTGAAATATTGCAATAGTATTATAAATTTATATGGTTGAATATTGGTTTACATTCGAGGAATTCGTGTTAACTAATTTGTCCGTGGTAATAAAAGATGAACAGAATTTGTAGAAAATAGAGAGGGTAAAAATGATTAGTGTCAACTTTCAACTTGCACTTAATTAATTTAATTAAGTAATGAATTACAAATGCTTTTCGTTGAAATGACCTAATTCAGTTAAATGGTTTTTGTTAGAATATTAAATTCCTGGTTAGTTATAATACAAAGGATAGAAAAATGAGGTCGACTGATCGAAAAAAACGAGCAAAGTGGATAATTACTGTCTACTTTCGTCTCTCGCACCAATATTTGCCTGAATAGAAATCATATGTAACTTTTATACTTTAATTAAAATTCAGAGGATCCTTCCTCGGTTTATTATATGCAAACTATATATATTACGAATGCTATACATATGTGAACAGAGATTTAACAAGACGTGACAATTAAAAAAGTAATTATCACACAATTTCAAAAGACTTTACTACGACCTAATTCAGTTAAATGGCAAAATTCCTACCGACGCTTTTTATTAGAATGTATAAATTCGTGGTTAGTTATAATACAAAGGACAGAAAAATGAGGTCAACTGATCGAAAAAAAATGAACAAAGTAGATAATTGCTGTCTACTTTCATCTCTCGCGCTAATGTTTACCTGAATGGAAACCATATGAGAGTTTTAAACTTTAATTAGAATTCCGAGAATCCTTACTCGGCTTATTATACGTATACTATGTACCTACACTATGAATCCTATAGGTATGCGAATAGAGCTTTGACGAGTAGCATTATCGCATGCCGATATACATATACATGCACGTATGTGGCTTGGCTGCTTAGGATAGTAAGGTGTCTAGCTATTGTGTTCAAGATCCGTAGGACGCCTAGTCAGTTAACGACCGATTACAGTGATGAACCCGCCTGGTAATATCCATTGAATGGGCCTCCTGATTACCAGCGACACATATCCAAATCCTTCCAGTACATACCACTTCGTAACTATCATTCATCTGACCACACCCGTTTGCGTAACAAGAGTTATGTGAAGTCTTCTATAACAGTCCACATCCATAAAATATCAAGTACAGTAAAATGTTATTAATCCATACCAACTACATTCCACCAATTCTTATGAATTAAATTATTAAATAAATCCACTGCGCATATACATGTAGGTTGTAAACATTTTATCTTATTAACTGTTTATAACTGTTCTTAACCCATTAATATCATTAACCCATAGAATATTAAGTAAATAAAATGACAGTTTCTAGAATAAACTTTTTACTTTTAAATGTCTCCAATTATAGTGTTTTTATTTTTGTAGTATTAATATTATAGATATAATAGAATCTCCTTTAGCGAACCTGTAAATTTATTTGAGCAATGTATTAATTGTTTGAATAACAATAACTTTAAGATAAACTTTCTATTTGTAAATATCTCCAATAGGCGTACTTTTATTTTTGTGAAATTGGTTTTGTACATACACTAAGGTGTCCTGGACTCTCTAAATTTATACATATTTGTATTACATGTACATAACTGTGTACATACACACCGTACTCCGCTGCAACCATTTCACTCCCAAGTAGTTAGGGGTTAACTAACAATAAGTGGAAGCAACAGCGTAACTACAATATTTATAAATATTTATAAATTGTAAATTGTTTTGAATGGAAACTCTTACCCATTCAGATAACAGAATGATGCTTTCTAATGAAATAGTAAAATTACAAATTATAATGAAATAAGAAGTTGTGGTTAATTGTATCTAGTAATAAAAATAATAAAACAATTATAATTGAGCATTTTGTTAATAATGATTGGCTATTTTTATATATATTAATTTATTGTTAAGAATGAATTTTGTATTTCTTTAATGCGTACACGTGAATTACACGTTGGTCCAAACAGACCAATTTAGATGAACAAAAACGAAAATAGCCGGTTTAGTTGCTTCTAGAATTTCCCCAGCTAAGCCGAATACTTTTCTAACCAACTGAGTTCGCTTTCCAAAGCAATGCGGTGCAGTTGGATTTCTTGATTCGACCAGGACGGACACTGGTAAGCAAGAAAGAGATAGACGAGCTTTGATGTAGCAGAGGAGGGTTCTGCGTAGCTTCGTTTAGAGTGGTTTACAAAGCGCGGCAGCGGGGCGGTGGGCAGTTGCACGAGACGAAACGTGTCCTGAAATGCCTCGGCCGGGAAAGCGGTCGCCGCGCGGGAAAAAAGGAGGCCAGAGGGAGCATCCCAGATTTCATCTTTCATTCCCGTAATTGGGTAAACAGGATTTCATTCTGCTATAATTCTCCGGCTTTCAATTCCGCGCGTTTCAAGAGGCCGGCGCGACTGCATACATACATTTTAAATTAACGCTTCTTTGTACGTCGTGCAACCGAGAAGCGCACCTCTTATTTTTCACCAACTTTTCTCCATACTTGCTCACCTGAAATGTTAGCAGTGGGTTTCTTGGGAAATAAGCTGCGCGAAATCAGGTACACGTGTTCGGGTAATTTATTGACAGCACAGCACTTGGATTTAATATTCATGAAGTTTTGTAATGACATTATGAGACCTAATAAATTAATAAAGTATGATGTTGAAATATTTTAAGATGTTTTAAATTAACGCTTCTTCGTATGATGTGCAACCACGAAGCGCGTCTTTTATTTTTCATGGACTTTTCTCCATACTTGGTCGCTCGAAACTTTCCCGGCGAGTCTCTTGCGAAATAAGTTGTGCGAAATTATGTATACTATATACATGTTCGAAAATGTACTATCATCACAGTACTTTAAAGTTTCATAATGTGATTGTAGACTTATTATATCGATAAAACTAATATATTTTTAATTCGAAATAATCATACACATAAATAGTTTATGGAGTTACAATTAATTAAGTCGCATAATATGTAAAGAAAAGTATTTTACGTTCCAACGAAGGGTATTAAATTCTGCGAATAACAATGTGCGTAAAGCAAAATCAGTATCTCCAACATACTATAGGCGTATTTATATCATTAAAAATAAAAGAAATAAATATTTGTGTCTCCTACTAGAAAAACACATAAATACTTATACATATGGGACGTTTCCAATGTTAAAAGATTATGCATTGTTTTATTAAAAATAATTGAACCCGTGGGAAATAAATTTCGGAAACTTTGAATGCTCCAATGAGTTATCATTTCAGAATCGCCGTATTTGTTCATTTGACGGCGAGTAAACATCGTCCCTCTACACAGTGCTAAATAATAGTGACAGCTATCTAGCAGAGAATCAGACATGCAAGCGGGCGGAGTGTCAAGTGGCTTGGTAAGCGGTTAACCGAAAATAGGTAATCCAACCAGTAGAGGGATCGGTGGTTCAGCCGTGATCAGTGGGGCTGATCAATCGTTTAACTGCTTGTGATACGTTACAACGAGACCTCCTGCACGTCATCCCTAAAAATCTACAAACTGCAAATGACAGATTTAACGAACTTTGAAAAGGTTTTCCATTGCTCGCGTACAGTGTTTTTTTTAACGTTTGTCGAGTAATATCTCTACGATGGGTGATTCGATCAGGATAAAATCATGTTTATTTTGTAGAGGATGCCTACGGAATGATCCTGTTACCAAAACTTTTCGAATTTGTTTAATATAATCCATTATAATGAAAAAATAAAACTTTTGCACGAATAATCGAATCGACATGAAATCTTTTATACTTTTGCTGACGTTCTCACTGTGGTCCCTTTTGTTGTACAAAGGGTACAAGAAGCCCATTAATATTATTTAACACAGAAATGCAGCAAACTTCGTTAATCATTGTCAGACGATGTTAGACATATTGCTACTGTTTTCGTGCTAATAATAATTTGTGTTCTTGTGTTAGTCAAGCAGATCTTCTCGTAGTTCAGACGGGCAGGGTGCATTATTACACATGAACAAAAACATGTTTATTCATGTTGAGTCACATTGTTGTGGGATGTGTATTAAAAGAACATAAGCGTAATGCGAGAACAATTATGCAAGAATAAATGGAATGGCTGCATGGACCAGTGACTGCCACGACAGTGATGTCTTAACAATAAATACTATTCTCGTAATCCACTCAATGAGTTAATCAAGAACAGACTTAGTCGCAAACAACTACAATTTATCACGCAAGTTTGCCAATTCACACAGCACAGTCTGTGCCTATACAAGCGGGGCAGGGTGTATTATTATTCGAGACAAATACTATTTACGAAGAGAATAATATTTCGTAAAATTTAACATTAACGTGTAAGGCATTAGTTGCGTGAAACATCAACAAAACCACGTTTATTCATATTGTGTCACATTATTGTGGGATGCAGACATATTGCAATCTTTGAAGGAAGCAGATCTTATCGTAGTCCACTCAATGAGCAAAACTTAATCAAGAACAGACTTAGCCGCAAGCAACTACAATTTATCACATAAGTTTGCCGAGTCAGAGAGCATAGTCTGTGCCTAATACAGGCAGGACAGGGCGTATTATTATCCGAGACAAATACTATTTACGAAGAGAATGGCCAATTTATGAGAGCGCGCCGGGTTTACCCGGCAAGGTTATACCGGGGGGGCTGGGACATCGGGGTGAATGAATGTATTCTGAGGGAAGCGGGAGTGTTAGGGTCTTAACAGGGACAGGAGAAGCATAAAGAAGTAGTTTGTCCGAGGTGCTCGGGCGGCTTCATCTTCTTGCGAATCGCCGGGCAAAGGAACAGGCGCCATTAAGCGGCCGGGCATAAATTCAAGGCTGCGCCAGCTTCTGCTTAATATCGGCCGAGCGCGGTGAAAACAGTTTATGGAAGCGCATCCACTTCTGCTCGGGTGGCAAACTTCCTTTTCGACGACCACGCAATCTTGCGCGCCCGGCCATTGTCTTAGGAACTGCGGAGACGGTCCGGCCTTGATAACACCGAGACCAGTTTCGTACAGGATGATTCACTTCGCTTTGAATTTCTATGCCGTACCCCAACTTCTTCTTGCCTTTATTTTATGTTCCTTTATATTGGTCTTTAAATATATTTTTGTATTTATATTTATTTATTTGCTGTTGAATCAGGATTTTTGTACCCCATTTTTTAATAGACATTTATAAAGTTATATACTTAAATGTTCCTTTTCGACGGCTACGCAATCTCCCACGCCCGGCCATTGTCTTCGAAACTGCGGAAACGGTTCGGCCTTGGAGACCGATTTCGTACAGAATAATTTACTTCGCTTTGAGTTTCGATGCCATACTCCAACTTTTATTATATATGCATATTATATTATATGTATTGTACAGGGTGATTTACTAGCCTGTGAATCAGAACTGTCGCACTCTTTTTTTTGTTAGACATGTATGTAGTTATAGATATACTTACGCGTCTGATGTAGATATAATATGTATAATAATCCCCTATATTATTTATTATAACGTAGTCTGCTGGAAAGAATCTTTTATAAATGATTACTGGCATTTTACTTTGCGACGACTTACTCCGAATAGGGAGGAGCGTGCTGAAGTAAATATTTTTACCATATTATATTATATACATTATGCATACAATACAATATAGTTTAGGATGTAGAGATAAATTGGAAAACATTAGCATGTAATTAAAATTACTAAATTATTTACAATTATCCTGCGACAATTAAAAGGTAAGCGAATCTCTGTACGTACAATATAATATTGTGAATAATATATAGAATGTAGAGAAGAGTTGAGAAACATTCGTTTATAATTAAAATTACTAAATTATTTATAGAAAGTGTTGTGGAAATCGGGGGACTAATGTAGCGCCGGCAATGACAGGCAGGCAACACACAACATTTCACCGGAAGCCGACTAGCGCAGCAGGCAAATGGGCTGAACTTTTCCTCCAATAAACCGGCCTCTCTCACGCGCGTGGTCGCTTCAATAAAACACGACGCGTATCTGGGACGTAGCGCAAAAATTCCCCGCGAATCAGCGACACGGATGAAAAGGGAGCGCGCGCGCGCGCACCCGCTTTTTACAACTGGCCTAGATGGACACCCTTCGTCCAGCCGAGGGCGATGAATTCGAATAATTGAGCAGCACGCTGGCAGCACTCTCACCGAGTATTTATCGATTTCGGTGTAGTCTCGAACTTAGCCGTTTCGGCAAGTCTCCTTTAACGGAGCGCTTTAACCCTCGGCTGACAGTAGCCACATCGTTTTCACACTTTGACGGTCGCACTTTTTACAAAAAAGTTTGCTTTTGTTGCAGGCAAGATTGCTGATAGCTGACCGCTAATATTCCACGCTAAATCAACAAGGTCGTAACCCGAACCATTTTTTGTTTCGCTAAAATTTGTTCTCTTTTAGAATCTTTTGAACCACGTTACTATTTTTGAAAAAAGTATCCTGGAAGATTTATAGAATTTTATATCAACCCTTTCAAAAGTTAAAAGTTTTTGAAAATATGGGAATTTGCTTAATCGGACATTTTCAAGTAGTTATAACTTTCTGAAAAGCACAAACATCCGTATAAAAATTAAGTAATTCCCTTAGCGTTGAATTCAACTTTTTATACAAAAATATAAAACAACGTTAGTGGACGTTTCCGATTCATATTTTTTTGTTTGAAATAAAAATGTTACGATTAAACGTAGGTGTCGTTTTTCACCAACGTTTTGTTGTTTTGAATACAACCAAAAACCGGTGGTGCCAGACGGCAAAACTCATACTTTAGGTATTTGTATGATCTAAAACAAACAGGAAATATTTTTGATTCTTTTAAAATGTTTATATCACAATATTCTATTAGTGATTTTTTTATCCGAATTCTACAAGTAGATGGAACACTAAAATTTAATATATATACATCATTAGCAGATTCCTAATATGTATAGGCTGGACATGCAAAAAGTGCTAAGTTCGACGGAAATTATCTCAGGTTAAAGAGCGGAAAATTATCTTTGAAATGCGCCAGGGTTTGAATATGACTTCTAAATAAATGTAGTCCAAATTTCAACAAATTCTTGAAAAAACAAGTCTACGCCACAACTACCTTAACCCAGCTGCGAATCGACAGTCACTGTGAAGACAGTGCACATTATGGAAACATTTTATACAGGGTGATGCGTTTTCATTGGAGTCAACGACGTTGGCATTGTATAATGTATTACAAATATTAAAAACAAATATATAACTAATGAATTCAGTAGAAACAGATTTATTTCGCATAATTATTAGTAGGTGAAAATATTTACTGATTCTAACACAAATGTATCACCCTGTATGTATTTACCACAGTGTACTGTACAATTAAATAAAAGAAAGTGTTCTATTTCGAAAATGATGTACATACTATAACTCAAATCGTGGAAAATTCACTCGCATTGTAATGACTATTGATTTCTCTACGTGTTGCTTTCACCTATGCAACTGCTGTTTTTGCTATTGGCGTTTCTAGCCTATTTCCTATTCGTGAAAGTCGCAATTTTCTTTGAAATTCTGTAAGTAACTGTGTAGATACTGTGCAATCATGCTCACCCCTCGTTTTTCTCGTTAATGCGCTGAAATCTCCACTGTTATCCACATTTTAGTAGTTCCCCATTCCGCAATGTACCTGCACACAGAGAGCGATAAATGAGAAGGTTTTATTATATGTTATTATATTTTTTTTCAAGTATTTGAAATTACTTTAAATATCAATATAATAATATGTATTAAAATGGTACTTCTGACATATGGTTGAATATAGTACTTGGTTGGTTTCAATTAAAATTTCAACAAATATTCAAGGACTGTTACATTTTTTTATTACAAACTAACGGAAAATGAAGAAACTCGAATACAAAAAAAATCACATGCATTACAGTCGCGTATTAAGGACATTGCAAACTAGGTAAATGAAAAACTACCGAAAATCCTTAACGAGGGAGAGAAAATACATTAAAATAGATTTTAATGGGACATTAAAATTGAAGTGGAACATTAAAATCTATTTTAATCTATTTTAATGTTCCACTAACAGTATATCACATTCTCAACTTTTAATTGTAGTAAGAATCATTAATATCAAGAATTTTGTGATTCCAATTAAACCATTTAAACAAATTTTCAAAGACTATATTTCCGATTATTCAAACTAACAGAAAATGAAGAAACTCTAGTACAAAATGAATCATACCCATTACAGTCGCATACTAACGACATTGCAAACTAGGTAAATGACAAAATGCTGAAAATCCTTAACGAGTGACAGAAAATAACAGGGTTTTAATGAGTGGACGGAAAAGCGGCATTAAAAGTAATCATAACAGCGATAGCTAGGCGAAACACGTCTGGAAGGCGTTACCCGCGAAGTTTTCTTCCATTTCTCCGGCGGACAAGTCGTCTGTGCTGCCAGGGAGCTCAAAATGAGATTAATTAAATGCCACTGCAATCTCGACGCGCTCTCTGGAATTCGCCGGCTCGCTGTTTCCACCAATATATGAAATTAGACGTGCGATAAACTTTTATGCGCTCGATGCAGAATTCCAAGAGCGCTGCGCGCCAGCTTGTAGTTTAACGGGGCCGCGCGCACTCATAATATGACTGCTGAGACTAGCTGGGTCGCGGGAACATATGCGGAAGTGCTTTTAAGCATATGCTTAGCCTCCTGAAACCGGCGGCAGCACTGACCGCACTGTGGCACACCTTCGTTTTCGTACGCGCGCATCCGCCGCGAGGATAAATGATACTTTCATTTCATTGGAGTAAGTAACACCGGACAAAAGAGCTGATATTCCTGGAGCATCGTATTAACGAAAGTAATTCTTACATATCTAATATAAATTTAATGTTGTATAATAATAAATTATATACATGTTTCCATTATATTATGTGCATTATGCACATAATACATATAATATAGTATATGATATATGGAATGTAGAAAAACACTGACAGGCATTTGATTATAGTTCAGATTACTTAATAATTTATAACTATCTTATACGTAGTAAATACTTATAAATTAATCAGTAATAGTAATTATTCACACATGTTTCATCATTCTTCTCTGCTTTCTGTATATTGTAAATAATATTATATTTATAATAAATGATAATGTCGTTTCATTTGAGTAAGTAACATTAAGGTAGGAAGGTATTACAGAAACTCAAAGGGTAAAGGGAAAAGTAAAGGATCAAACTAAGCGCGTTAAAAGTTTGTCAGTGGAATAAGCACTGCGAAGACAGACACGCATTATAACACCTGGAAGTTTACGTATCCAATTTTATATACTATTCAACTTATTTGTAGTGATAATTGACAATTTATTACTAAAGGGTACAGAAAGGCAAGGTGGCTGACTTGCTCTTGAGTCATCACTTTCGAGTATAGGCTGTTGTATAGGATGATTATAAATTATTTAGTCATTTTCATTGTGCACGAATATTTTTCAACTTCTGCCTACATCCATATATTATACGTATACAAAATTATACTGTATGCATAATGTACGTAATACAATACAATAAAATATTTAGATTAAAGTAAGATTCGGCTTGTAATCAGTAAACTATTCTCCTCAGCAAATTATTTCATGCACTTCAAATAATGTATTACTTACGCATTATATTAATATCTTATTATGTTTACGTCACGCGTGAGTATACCTATAACTACATACATGTTTGATAAAAACAAGATGTACGACAATCCGGATTCTGAGAAAAGTGAATCACCCTGTACAGACAGACTTTTATAACAGAAATATAAACGTAGTTCGATTGTCCTCTTAAATCGTTGACACTTTATCAGAAATCGGTAATTCAAAACGGCACTAGCACATTCAATAGTGATAGCTAATGGAACCATGAATCCTACAGGAGCATACGAGAGTCGCAATAAAATTGGTTTACTTTAACTTTCGTTGATTTTTATTAGAGCTTGGAATCGAATTCCGATAATGGACCTGCTATTGTGAGAGAAACGCAACCTATGTTTAGGGTCCTTTGTGCCCCTTGTTTTATATTCTCCAGGAGAAATTCTGCTGTTTCTGCGAAAACTCTGTTTCTTTGTAAATCTATCTTGCCACGTTTACATAGAATTTTATTCAAGAATATTCTGATAGTTTTTGACTTTAAATTGGTTTGTTTATAAAGGTTACATTTACGCCGGGGTTATTAGCGATCACGATATGTAGATTTGTTTATAAGGTTACTAAATTATTATTTTGGTAAATAATAATTTGGTAACGAATATGATTGTGGCTACAGGAGTAAATATTGTTGGCAATGTTAAATGTGTTTATGTACTTAAATACATTGGAAATTAATTTTGCATTATTGAGGCTCTCTTATATTTTGTGTAGTATGTTGAATTTAAGGGTTTATGGGTAATTAGAAGTTTGTGTATTATTCTCGCGTGACCAATTCGAAGCCTGGTTAAACTTAGCTGCTCTTTTGTATTTTCCGGGTGATATGATTGTAGTTTATAAGTGTTCTTCCCTTTTATTTTGGACATTAATCACCAAATGTAACAAAAAAGATAAAACGGACAACAAAGGCAAATTATTATTTATGCAGACTATTTTGTTGGATATACATTCATGTGTATGCGACATTCACACAGGCTTGTTTTTTTAAATCAATTTCATTGCGTGAAATGTGTGTTTCTTTGATCGTTTATTCCTAGTTTGTCATTCTACAGTAAAAGTTTTATCAGAATAAAAGTTTGTTCATGTTCACAGGATTCAAGTTTCACTAATTTTACATGCGGATGCAAAACAGATTTCATCACATTTTTCGATTGTAAAAGTCATTGTATATAAAAAGTTATAAGTTAAAGAAAATTACAAGATAAACACAGGTAAACAAATTTACAACTTAAGCAAGTCAAAGGTCTCTCTTGTAAGCACCATTCGATTACTCATCAGCAAGTCTTAACCAAAGCAATGCACTTTTCGTTGAAAGGCTGACGACTGGCTGTGTTTTATTTGATTGGTCGGCAGTCTCTTTGGAATCAATTATTAACTGGACAGAGCTCCCAACAGAATCACCGTTTCTAGGTAAGCCTAATCTACTATTACGCAACACTAGTCAATTCGTAGTGCTAGCAAAAGCTCACACAAGGTATTGTACCAGCACTTTGAATTCACCTATGCGTAAAACCCTCTTCACAGAGTGCTGAATTTTAAAAAATTTAGTTTAAGCTTTTATTCCAATTGAGGACTCAAATTTTGCACGGAAACTGATTAACAATACTTTATACCTGTAATTATTTTAATAAAACTGGTTCAACAATTATTAACAGTAAAATTATTCCCATTTCTACAGAAGGGATCGAAATTATTTATATTATTTGAGAAGGAAATACATATTTATGTAAACTTTTATGTTCCTTACCGCTATAAATTATAAATAAAAAATTCTAATAAACAAAGGAGATATTCACATTGTTTTGAGGCCGGGTTTTCCAAACACCATTTGACAGTGAGCAATGTTTGATTCAAACGGTTTGGTTATAAAACGGCAACTATTCGAAGTTCTACCTTAATATTTTCATTAAAAAATGTATTCAATTTTTTATATTAAGAATGATTGAGAGTGAAATTTAAAAGAGTGGTACGAAGTACTAAATCATACATTGAAGAGGAGCTGATATGAATTTTACGAGAATCGGCCAATTAGATTTTGAGTTATGTTGGTCACCGTTTTTTTTAATATCATACTTCGAGAAAAACACGCGTGAGATTTCAGATTGTTTTATTGTAAGCTACATTTTGCAAGTTAAGTGTAACTTTGTTAATATTTCAGAATACGCCTCCAAATGACCATAAATCGTTTATATATTTACCACAATAACAAGTTTCGAACTAATTATTTGATACAATGTACCGTAAACATATGCATTTAAACTTTCACCATATCGATTCTGCCTACTGCGACAAATTGACACAGAAGTCAATTGAAGTTGGACCGGCGAAGAACGAATGGGGATGAATATTTCTAATATCTCTCGTCAGTGAAGTGAAATTGGAAACCGGAGTCACGGGAGAAAAAAAATGTACGCGTCGCCGCAGTAATTAAAAGCGTGGCGCGGCCGCGCGAGCGAAAGGACAAATTCGTTGCGGCTATTATTTCTCACCTGGCGGGCGCATAAACAAAGCGTAGCGCATCTAAATTTGTTTGTCGTAAGCTCGCCGCTATTTGTTAGCCATACATGTGCATGTAAAGGGTGTATCAAGAAGAACGTACTTTTAATTATTTAATAAATTGTATCATTTGTTTTAAAATTGCTAATATTTTTATTCCATCATAATAAACCGCTAACATTCTTGAATTATAGTTGTATTTTCAAGTTATAATAAACAAGTTTTTCCCGACCTTGTTCTTCCGGTGCTTGTTCCACCGTTTCTGATATTGTAAATAATTACGGTTGGCATGCGGGGGTGTTGGCGCAAAAACTGGTCAGTTAGAGCCCGCAAGATTGTAGTATTAAAATTGGAGAGGAAATATAAAATATTGCTTTGTAACATCATGCGCGTAATCGCCTGTTGCTAAAGACGAGAAAAAGTTTAGAAGTAATAAGTGCAAAGCGACAGTATTGAACATTTAGAAGTAAAAAGAACGTAAGTTTGAATTGTCTAATAAATCGCATCATTTATGTTGAAATTACCGATACTTTTATTTTAAAATTAAATAATGAGATGAAGAATGTGGAGTTAATTATATCCCCTCATCTTTGCTGAAGGGTTAATAGCATTCTATATACTATATTTTAAAATAAAAATATTAGCAATTTTGAAATAAATAATGTACTTTATTAAACAATTAAAACGTGCGTTCCTGTTAGAACACCCTTTATATGAACAGCGGTGGCTCCAACGTCGGGATGTGTCCTTGCGCGTCGTTGCACGCGTTCATGTAAACGAAACCGCGCCTTCATGCGTCACACTCGCCGCATAGATTCCCGGAGAAGTTTACAGCGGCTTTTAATCCTGGTGCATTAATCATGATGCTCGGACTTGGCTTTAAAAACGCAAAAGAGTCGTATAACTCGAGAGAGAGAGAGAGAGAGATAAGGACACCTTCGCAAAAATCACGAAGCCAGCCTGCGATATATTGCAATTTCATATGTGCTGCGTTTGTAGTCGCCGCTGAATATGAAGCAAGCTCGACTGACATATTTGAATTCGCACCGCGTATTCGTGCCTCTTGGAAGTAGCTGTAGCAAAGACTCAATGTTTTAAAAAGAGAGTTTTTGAGTAGTGTAAGCTAGATGCAGAAGAAATTGTTAATAAAAACCTTTATGTTTATTTATGTGTAGGCACATTCCTGCGGAATGTATTAAAAAATTGTAGGTTTACTAATTAGCAAGTAATAGTGTTGGACATGTTATAAGAACTTTTGTGTATGCTGCGGGAGCAGGTAATCAATTTCTTCATCACTCTACTATATTACAAAATCGTTGTAGAATTAATATTAGAGCTACTTTTAGTAGTAAAAGAATGTCTGCAGATTTAAAAATTACGATTTTTGATAGATAGCTTGGCTATTTCTTGACTGTTATATTAACTGTAAATTAACTGCAAATTAACAATGAACAATTAGCTATACCAGAGTCGGAAAAATATCACCTTTATTTCAGAACCGATCACTTGACCACTTACAGTAAAAATAGCTAAACATACATGTATAAACAACCGGTACGGTTAGTATTAACATTCTGTCCTGTTACTATACCTATTATAAATTACACAGAGCTTGATACAGAAATGTACTTATAGTCAGAAATGAGAGAACAAACAAAGCGTTAGTCCAAAGGAAACTTGCGGTCCGCGTGTAGTTGGTACTCTGCGGGACAAGTGTCTAAATTCGCGGTGCAACTATATTCAAGTAGCAAGTACACGGGAGCGCACAAACAGCCTTATTGTTTCATGAGGTCCGTAAAGCTGTAGCGTCTCATTCCCAGTAGGAGCGCCTAACGAAGAGTGAAGTTAACCTATCTGAGAGAGTGCGAGTCCAAGTTCGAGATCAATTTCGGAGCGAGGTTGTACAATGGGAAGTCGGTGGAAAGTCGAGATCACATAAGAGAACGAGGGATGGAAAGTTGCCGGTGTCAGAGGCAGCAGCAGCGTCGAGGCGCATCCCCGCTTGACGCTAATACAATTGGCGACTAATTCTCGTTAGCGGGCGGGACAGTGTATAATTGCCAGCGTGTAACTTTGCTTTCGAAAGGGCTTGCCGGGTGATCCAATTAGTCAGCTTCCGGCAAGGCGATCTTGTCTCTTGGTTATTCCGGCATAATACAGTGGCAGTAGCGGCGCATCGGACACGTGGGCATAAATTTAACGCGGCAAAGTTCCGCTTAATATCGCCTACGGGGAAACGGTTGAGGCTGGCGCGCCCAGTTCCGCAGTTCCCTCGTCTCGGCGAGTGTTCCATTGCCACGTCCGTTTCTCGTCCTGGCGCTCACTCAGCCGGCTTTAGTCGAGACACGTCGAGTCGTGTTGAGCCGTTCATCTCATCTGGTACTCGCCCGACGATATATACAGCCCGAAGCGCGCTGACAGCGCCGCGCACCGGCCAACCGGCCAACTTCTCTTGTAAGCCGGCAGTGAGACGGACCGGGTGCCAGCGAGCAGAGAAATGTGTAGGAGAAATCCTAAATTCGAGCTTTAGTCACGTAGTCGGTCGAGGACCGGTACCTTTGTTAGCCGTCCCGCCCTTCAAGAGCCCGCATTTTGCGCTCTGGATATGCCATATCACCCACCAGAAATTCGCCATCCCCGATTGCTCCATTCATTGTTAACTCGGCCGGATTACCCTCGTTAAGCGCGATATTCCGATCCCCCCTGATAACCCGTATTCGCAACCGACGCTCCTCTTTTCCTACGTGTCGACTTTCCCATCTCTTTTTCGGCTGAATTCGTTTCAGGCTACTTCGACTTATAATTAAGGTTGTTGCATAAATCCACTTTCTTACGTAGTGCCGGAAATTTTTCGAACTATCATTTAACCGTTCATAATAGTTTGAATTATTAAACTCGTTTGGTCATCTCCGAAAGTGATAAAATAAACTCTTTTTTTGCCAAGTTCGGTTTGAAGTATTTTTACTTGAGTCGCACGAATGCATTTCTCCTACGAATTGTAAATTTTCTTGACCGGGGAGGTTATTTATCTGATCATTTATAGTTGTTTGTACTACTGTACTTATTTGGTTGTCTACAAGAACACATAACTTTCATGGGAAGTACTATTTTTGTGCTCCATGATTCCCTCTTTTTACACTTCAGTTTCCCATTATAAATTTCTCATAACCTGTAAAATCCAGTTACAGTAGTAAATAGAGAATTTTCAGGACGGTGCAGTTTTTCTTGCGAAGTTTGATGTTTTTGAGTTGGCTAAAGCAGTTGTGAAGAAGGTGGAAGCCTTCAAGGCATATGTTCAGTGGCTGTAAATAATATTCTTCGAGAGTACCGCGATTACAAGTTTTAAGTGCGAGGAGGAGAAGGCGGCGATGCCTGCAGGTAAATCTTTAAGTAAGGAATAACAGCAATGGCGGCGCTAGCAGCAAAACGCCTGCTGGCGCGGCTGCTAGCCTTCCAATAAATATCCGCGAGCAGTAATCGTAAGTTTAAGCTACTCCAGAAAATGGTAGCATTCAGCAAATTGCACAGTGCTTGACTTAAAAATGCCTTCCTAAATATCTGCATAAATTCCACTTGCTCTAACCTTACTCTAACCTCTATTCGCCATTTTGCCATTTATTTCACGCTCTCCGATTTACACCTGCCTCACCTCGAAACGTTATGATCGGTGTATTAATGGT
Organism: Ectemnius lituratus; assembly: GCA_910593735.2. NCBI lineage: Eukaryota > Metazoa > Arthropoda > Insecta > Hymenoptera > Crabronidae > Ectemnius > Ectemnius lituratus. The sequence goes on from OU343037.1 coordinate 5,895,934, forward strand.
GTAATCTGTCCAACGTAATTAAAACTGATTACGTGTGTGCACCGGTAATACATCCCATGTCGTTTCAAACAAACTTACTTTCGCTGTAAATGCAGCATCGTCTCCCAAAGCGAATTTATCATCAGCCATTATCAATTTAGTTATTTAAAAAGTGTGAAGTTTCAAAGTAACGAATAAATCCCACTCGTTAAGGTTGCCACATTGAAACAGGCTCAACAAACATTATTGTATCAACAAATGACAAATTTTAATAACAATGGAATATAATAGAATAAATCCACGAAGCATAATAATGATTACAAAATAATACATTTCCGACAGTATATTCATAAATGAGTACCAACTGTAATTTTCCAGGGCATAATGTGCAAAAGTCCATTATCCGCAAGTGGTCGACCTTTTTCAATGAAAGTGGAGTACTTAATTATGGACAAAAAATTGGCGGAGTTAAGTCCTCATTTTACAGGTTTCATCCTTTGTGCTGATTAAGTGTACTAGGTGCCTACAATAAGGATAAAGACCATATAGAAATAATTTAATAAGCATTAGCGTGTACGACCAGAATAATGCACCAGCTAGAAAACAAAACAAGAAGAGTGTGATTAACTAATTCACTAATTGTTCTCGCACCCCTTGCATATTCCTTTAATACATCCTAGATTATTACTCTTTATTATTTATCTTTAGATATTATTTATCTTTAGAATTGCGATTTTTGAATACTGTCCACATTATTATTACCATGACAAATTGACACACAAGACAATTCCACATTATTACTTACTAATTATTAAAACTACAGGGTCTGAATACATCTGATATTATTACTTACTAATCATCATAACTACTTAGACGGATATTCTTATAAAAAGGAGTAGTTAAAGGCCGTTAATCGGGAAACTGGAGAGCCGGGTCAGGTTGGAGGTGAAGGTACGCCTATCGAAGCCCCGTTATCCCAACAGTTAGTAAAGGTGCTCTCTAGGCCGAGCTTAGCTCTGCTTCCCCGGCGGGCAAACTGTAGGGAGGGAGCTTTCAGAAGGGATTGTGTCTGGAATCAAGTGAGAGCTTGCGGTTTCTTAAGATCTAAAGGAGCATTCACACCAAGACTTGGCGCACTGTACAACAGAAGACGCTGTTATGACCCAGTTCGAGGATATGAAACCGGCTTTACAGACTGTTCCTTCCCAACCCTCGGATTTATAGCCTTCCTTCCAGTTTGTTAGTCATCCCCTATTTCGCAGCTTCGTTCCTCCTTGCAATCAGTAGTCTCGTTCTACGCTAGCATTGTCCCAGGCGGCGCTCCTTTGTACCCTCTTAGTAGCTCGCAGTCTATCGCCACCGGCGAAGGCAATAAAGAACAAAGTAATCAGTAAAGGAGAGTCCGCCACTATTTAATGCGCCACGGCATCAGTCAGCCGGTAGTTCGCGGTGGTTGTGGTGGTGGCGTCAGTGTGCGGCAGACATCTCCGGTAGATGCAATTTTATTTGAACCCCCCCCCCCCCCGCCCCCCCCCCCCTCCTCCCTCCCGCCGTTCTTCCTCTCTCCTTCAAGGCAGCCCCTTCATAGCGCGCAGACCGCAATTTCGGCCCTCGCCTAATCCCATTTTTATAAGGGCGCACGTGCGCCGCCGGCTCGTTACTTAGCGTCAGACTTAATTGAAGATGCCGCGCGGCTTGCGAGCTCCCTGGATCTTGATGCTTTAAGACGGTGAGTGAGAGCTCTCGGGAACCTCGAGTGTTTTCATGCCCCTAATGTAGGTCGGCCTCTTAAGCTTTATTGGCTGCGCTTGCTCAATATGTGCGCGCCTTCTTCAACTTCACCTGATATCGCCGTTTTGTTGTTGTCCGCTTTTCCCGGAGAATTTCGAATGCCCCTTGTACCGGAGAAATTGCAAGTTTCTGATTCCTGGATGTTCAGTCATGCGAAATACTGGTGTATTTGGTTAACTGTAATGGATGCGATTTTTAAGATGATTTTGTTTAGTCACGTTTATTGTGGGATGTGTATTGAAATAGTGTACGAATGGAATATTTATTTATGATAGTCGATGGGATATTTATAAGTTTATGTATTGATGCTACAATTTTTTGTTGTCTTGTGGTCAAGCGAAGTATTGGAATATCGAGTATAATTGTAAGGTACAAGATTTTGTGGAGACTTCGTTTTAGCTACATTGTTGTAGGATGTTTATTGAAAGATCGCACAAGTGATGCGAGGACTATTAATCAATTTGTCGATCGCAGTCTTTCCGCTGTATTTTAGAATCATAGTAGAATTTATTTATTTAAATTTAAAATAATATCGATTTATTTCCTTACTACTGCTTTTGACACTAACAAATATCTAAGGAATATCCGCTTATAATAGCCAATGTAAAACTTACGATTTTAGTCGTTGGTGTATCACAATTTTGTTTGTTTTTCTCTTGTTAAAAAATGTAGAATAGCACTTTCGCCGAGGAAATTGCAAGTTAAGTTGATAGCTGCTCAGCCATGCGAAATACTGGAATATTGATTAACCGTAAGGTACCGGATTTTATAGCTGCTCTTGGCCGGAGTGTCGCGGGAGACATTAAGAAGTGCTTTTCCGGATGCGTTTTTTATCTGGTAATCACTAGGAATTCGTAATTTTAAAGACCATTCTCCGGAACTTCGGTCGGCTCGTAAACAGTCGTGAGGGTCCTTTAAGCGTAAAATTAATATGGCATTTCTCATGAAAGTTGGCTCGGTGGTAATGTGTGAATAGTCAAGTGCATTGCGCAGAGAAAGAAATCAATGTTTTCGAAAACGTAAAAAATGTTGCGATAAAATCCATTACAGTTATCGAATATTGTTTTATAATAACATATCTGTCTACTATAATTTAATGGAACATACAATAATGATACCTGTAAGTAATACTTAGTTAAAGAAATATGTTGCGAAGTAGAAATAACTTGCACCTTTTTTACGCTTACTTTCTAGTATTTTTAAATGCAAATATGCGATTTGATGCGTTAATATTAGAAAGTGATAACGCGACGAATTGAGAGCCCCCTCTTTTTCCATGTCAGTTAAAAATAAAGGTAATTTACAATTCCATCGAAGATAAACTCTGTAGGATAAAAAAGTGTTCTTAAAAAACAAAACTATTCTCTCTAAATAAAGCTACATTTCCTCGAACAAAAAAGTGTTATTTTGAAGAAAAATCAATTTTGTTAAAGGAGACAGTTTGCTTTTTTACGAAAATGTATTCTAAAAATACGAATACTTTTTGTAAATCATAAAACAGAATAAAGTAAACATACTTCAATTAATAGCAATAACAGAAACAAATTCTGTAACAACTTTGGTACAATAAAGTAAAACGGAAGTCCGTAAAAACTAATGGGTTCTGGTGTGGATCGGATGAAATCAAAATCAGACGAAAGTAAATGTATAATAATATTATTCTACATGTACAATAATACGTGTTCTTATTTTGTGTGTAAAAACAAAACTACAGGCGGTCAAAAATACTCGTAATTAACAATTCAATTAACAACAGAAACAAATAGTATAACAACTTTGTTACAATAAAGTAAAACAGAAATAGGAAAAAAGTCTAAAATAAGTATACATCTGTACTGAGTGTTTGATATTAATGGTTCCTGGTGTGGATCGGGTGAAAATCGATCTCAATACTACACTCAAGCAGGAGGGCGATAGTTTCACGCGTTCGGGGGTGGCGACTCATTAAGAGCGGTCGACTAATGAAGATTATCACGCGAGCCAAGTGGAAGCGACGGCACGGCACGGCCCTTTTATTCCGGTCCCGATTTTATCGCGTAATCGAGAGATTAAGAGGTCTCGAGAACGGTTCCGTACCTGCAGAAATTTATCTCCGCCGAGCTAAATCGCGTGTGCACGATTCAGGCAGGTAAGCACCTAATAGTTCGTAGGTAGTGGAGAGTCGCTAGTGGTAGTTACCTGGCCAGGATTTCCAATCGCCGCGCCGGCTCTCGCTCGACCCAGGCCACTGCTCGGTTCAGTAAAGCTTAATGTAATTGTACCCTGTCGTACATTTCCCACGATGATTTGTTATCGTGCACCGGTGGAGTCCCCCGCACAAATCTCGCATTCTCATCGATCGATGAGGGCAACCTGCAAATTTCCCGCTCCTCGGAAAAGTGACCAAGCCACTCGGCTAGCACACGATTTTCACTACGAAATAACTACTCTGTTCTCACTTGATTGGCTTATGGAGATTTATCCTTGTACAAAAAGGAATCTATAGACATGCTAAACGTACAGTAAGAAAGCATGTCAAATTGCAGTTGTAGCTGCTTGTTATTGCACTATTAGCAGATTTTCACTGCCCATTAATTAGTCTGTCCTCGCATGATTGGCTTATGGAGGTTTTTTATCGTGTAAAAGAAATCTATGGATATTTTAAACGCAGGGTAAGAAAACTTTCCAAATTGCAGTTGTTGCTGCTTGTTATTGCACTATTAGCAGCTTTTCGCTGCTAAATAATTAGTCTGTCCTCCGTTGATTGGCTTATGGAGATTTATCGTTGTGCAAAAAAGAATCTATGGACATTGTAAACGTAGAGTAAGAAAGCATGTAAAATTCCAGTTATAGCAGCTTGTTATTACACTATTCGCAGATTTTCACTGCCCATTAATTAGTCTCTCCTCACATGATTGGCTTATGGAGATTTATTATCGTGCAAAAGAAATCTCTGAATATTTTAAACGGAGGGTAAGAGAACTTTCCAAATTGCAGTTGTTGCTGCTTGTTATTGGACTATTAGCAGATTTTCACTGCCCATTAATTAGTCTGTCCTTGCATGATTGGCTTATGGAGATTTATCGTTGTACAAAAAGGAATCTATAGACATTCTAAACGTACAGTAAGAAAGCATGTCACGTTGCAGTTATAGCTGCTTGCTATTGAACTATTAGCAGCTTTTCGCTGCCAAATACTTAGTCTGTCCTCGCATGATTGGCTTATGGAGATTTGTCGTCGTGTCAATGAAATGTATAAACACTGTAAACGCAGGGTAGGAAAGGGTTTTAAATTGGAGTTGTAGTTTATCATTGCACTATTAGTATTAATAATAATGGATTTTCGGTTGCCTGGCTAAACAAAAGAATGATTATTGAGAGAGACTTGATGGCGATAAGTAGCAACATCGGTTAGCAGATTATAGTAAGTTCTAAGTTTATTTATTTAATTATGATTTTCTTGGTTGGCAGAAGTCTCATCCAATGTTTGTATCTTAATATCATGCTTTCAATTAGATCCTTTGTTATAATTCTTCAACTTCATAAACGGGTCACCTAGATGAAGCAATATAAATACTAATAAGAATGATCCGCCACTTTCCTATTAGTAACGAACATAAAGCTGTGCACTTTCTACCAAGCTACGACTAAACGCAGATAGTCATGTGTCTACGAGCAACATCCCCTGACGCTTTCCGGGCGGCGTGTGGGCGAGGTGTATCGCTTATAAAATTTGAAAGGCGCGTTCGTGGATCAGACGGCGCATGGCAGGAGCGCGTCGACTCTCAAAGAGGCAACAAACACGGCTGCAAATTGTTGTATACCGCCGCTCGTAAAGTTCCAGGGGAATGGTGTTCGCCGCAGCAATGAGCTTCCGCGCGACAGCTACTCGGCTCGTCGAGGCAATACACCCCTGCTTCATTTCCTCCCGGCACTCTTTTCTTGTCCTGCCTCAAAAGATGCTGGAAGAAACGCGCGCAGCAACGGTCTAGCACCTCTACTTGCTCCCATTTGTCGTTCTGCAATGTTGGCCTTAATCTTATTTGCAAGCGTATGCTTCGTTGCCCGGGATTAAAAACTTTTATTCACCATCAATGGGCATTGTTGACCTGAATGATGATGATTTTATGATTGAGTTTAACTTTACTAACCTTTTTGGCTCGATTTTTTCTATTTCAGTGCATTTAACATTTTTTCAAAGAATCAGTCATACATCAGATAAAGAGGCACATACCATAAAAAATCACATTTTTAAAGTAGAAGTCGAGCCTGTAGAAAATATAAAATACTGAAGAATAAAATACTGATAAATAAATTCAAATAGTTGGTATAATCAAGTATACTTTAATTGAATACCGATATTACTCAATATTGTTCGCATCAACGCTTGTAATATTAAACTTCTAGTACAGTAAAACGAATATCAGAAATTTGTCATAGCTTTATATTCTTTGTTTCTTAGTTTATGCGATCAATTACGATCAAGCGAAGTTTTGTAATGGGAGCAGCTTTCTGTTATGAAATTACACTCACTTACACTTGATTCGAAGTTCCGTTTGCTCGATCTAGCCAGGGGTTGACTGATATTAAAAAGTTAAGTAATTTCATCCCAAAAGCAAATAACTCAGAGAGACTCAAACTTTTGCCGGAGGTAGAAGAAGGAGGAGGGGAATAATTCATTTTACGAAGTAAATTAAGTAGGAGATTTAAATGCGAAACTTGCGCGCGGTATTTCCCGCATCCAAAAGAGCGAGTTTGAGATTGCGCGGAGAAATTAGATTTCTTGTTTCATTAATGTCATCTCGGAAGTTACAACCACTGAAACGTAGACGACCACCATAAGTCGACGGAAGTTCTTCTTCACGGCTGGCGGGGCAGTAAACATCGATCTGATCAAGTTTACTACTGCTAGCCCTCTGAACTGACGAGCATGAATTTCAAAGTCAAACAGCGATTCGTGATTCGAACATCTCCTTCTAACACTGCTCGTACTTTGCCTCGGAACTCTTGTTTCAAGAGATGTGGCCGAAACCTGAGCGAAGCGAATAGATCGACGGAAGGATTGGAATCGCCAAGCAATTTTGTTGGTCTTTTGCTTTTTAAATAATCGTGTACACAGCAACAGGTCTGTATTAGAATTAGTTAGTATTCTTGCTAAAGATTTATTTTGAAAAATAAAATGATTTTATCGTGTTTATTGCTAATTTGTTAGTTATTTTATTATTTGTACAAACTGGTAGATAATCATGGACAGTCTCCATGTTTTAATATTTGTAATATATTACATAATACTGATATTGTTGATTGCAACATACAAATGAAAAAATTATAATTTGCTCTTTAAGCAAAAACGAAAACAATACCTGACTTTCACTCACAAGCGAAAATTATCTTGAGATTTATCAATCTCGAAAATGAAACCAAAGCCGAAGTCCGCTGAATAGCTTGTGCTTTCACCGACAAGTAGTTGAGGGTTAAAATGATTCAAGCGCGTCGGTGCGCTTGGCGGATTTGAGGCAATTTTATCCACATCTGTGTTGGACATGATTCTTTGCATTGGTTCCAATATTTTTCGTTGACTATTGCAATATGTCTCTGGGCATAGAACGCACTAGACTCATGAAAATTGCACCGTTTCCGGAAAAAGTTACTATTTGCTAGAAAGCAAGGACTGTCAACTGTGTGCGCTGGTTCAGCGAGTTCAACTTTTTGAAAAGTTCTGTTTATACGTGTAACTACTGAAACATGCACCGAATAACTCTTGAATCACTCGTGCTATTTTTAACTAAATGTTAGTAACTTTTATGGTGTCATTTCCTCCTTTGATGTGAGAACACGAAATTATATAATTCTACCCCAATTACAGTTACAGCACTACGTTGTGACTTTGATGGATAAGTTTTTTTTAATAATTTTACTATATTGATACCACTAAAGCTAAAACAGTCTTCTCGAAGTGTCTTTATTATACGTTTTTTCATGCCTTTATTATGCTTTTATATTTATTGCTCCTTTCTGTACAGCCAATGAAAAAATTACATAACGACAATTAATAAACAGCTATTTCTTAATCAGTACATTTTATATACTTCTATACATAGACAATGCTTGTTTTCCTAAACCTAAACAAGATTAAGTATTATTAACTCTAATCTTCGTAAATAAGTCTCCGATCAACTCAAATAAATTTTCACCATTCAAACTATTTCTTAAATTGTTATTACATTATTGTTTATTTTAACACGAACAAGATAAAAGAAAATTGCTCGCCCTCGATTCTAATAATAAAATGGACTTGAAGCTCGGTGGAATCATGAGCGCACTCAACTTCTTGCACAATAAACAACACAACGCGCGCCTTTAACGGAAATGGCGCATAGAGCGTACGATGGCGTACGATTCTAGAGATATTTCGTAAGGAGCAACAATCTTACGCGTGGCACATAAAGTGTTGTACTAGAGAAGCCGGCTGAACTGTGAGAGCAGTTTAAGAGAAGAGAGAGGGAAGGAGGAGAAGAAGGAAGCGAGAGAGAGAGAGAGAGAGAGAGAGAGAGAGAGAGAGAGAGAGAGAGAGAGAAAGAGAGAGAGAGAGAAAGAGAGGGGGGTGAGAAGGAGCGAGAGAGAACGAGTGGGAAAGAGAGGGGAAGAGAGAGAAGTGAGAGAGCAAAGGGAGGCCGTGAGATTCAGCACTTCCCCAGCAGGATTGCCGCGGAGTTGCGCCAAGTGGAAAAGCCAAGTGCACCGCAGACTTCTCGAGAGTGAGAGAAGGGGTTACACGGCGGGCGGCTGCCTATCTAGTTATGTACACTGCCACCGGATAGAGACTCGCCGAAGCAGAGCTCGAGCCAAAATCAACATGGAATTAAATCTTCCCGTACTACCCCTTCAGTTAGCCATAGTGCTCGTCTTTTATAAGTGACCGTTTGTTTCTAGTCGAATAAAAGTACCAATACGTCGAGATCTTTCAGGTTAGATTGTGCAAACAAAAATTGTGTGGAATCGAACTTGTAATTGCAAAAGTTTGTTAATTGCTGTTCCTTCGATCTTTGGAAACTTCAACGTTTTATTGTCAGCAGCCAAAATCAAGATCGAATTAACTTTTCTCGTACTACCCTTTCAGTTAACCATAGTGCTCTTCTTTTATAAGGGATTCTTTGTTTCTTCCCGAATAAGATTTTCTAGATTCTTTGGTTAGATTGTACCAAACAAATTTTGGATGAAATGGAATTTTGGATTCCAAAACGTATGTAGATTGCGTAATTGGTTAGTTTAGTTGGAACTAACCAGTTTAGAGGTTAGGATAAGTTACTATAGCCAAAGGTTTTATAACTCGCACGACTATTTATTATTAATTATTATGACGCTAAAATTACAACTTGTTGAATATATAAATGTTTTTCGGCTTACACCATTTGCAAAATTGCAATGCTTGTCAAAGGGCGCCTCTAATACTAGCACAAACAATTTATACTTTAATAAGATTTCATAGTTAACATATTCGAACATACTTAAACGATCACGAAACTGGTAAGACAATTGAATCGAGACAGAAGTATTATAGGGATTGTATAATAAAGGGTGCAGGGCCCTCTTTAAGTGGATTCAAGAAGCTGGGATGCAAAACTATTTACAAATGGAAGGGGGTGGCGAAAAGGGAGCTGTCAGCGCGAAGCTGCCGCGAACGCGGGGTTAACTCGAGCCAAAACCGGATTACTGCCATCAGACTCGATAGCTCCTTAAGTTAATAGCACTTTGGCACTGGACAAGCGTAAATTCCTTCGTAGTTTAATCTACTTTCGTCCACTGATAATTCCATTAAGGCCTTCGGAGAAACTTGCTCCAATTTCTTTCCGAATGTCCATGGTATAATTAACAACTGTTGTTAATAGTAAATAAAGTGTGTAAACTAAAGATTGATTGATATAAATATAGAAGTCTAAATTACTATAAATTAGCTGTTGTACTATAAATAGTGCGATGACTGTCCTTAAACCAAATCGGTTTACGACAGTTTATTAAGAAAAAAGAATTAGGATGAAGCTTCAACTTTGTATCTCGACTGGAGCGTTATAAAAGCCAAAAATTGAAAAAAACGTTTATTGAATCAGTGACACTTCAGTTAACAATGCACACATATTGTACAATTTTTCAGATTGTTGAAGTGCAAATCCAAGCTGTAAAAAAAGTACGCAAAAAATACTGAAAAATACTGGTTCTATAGTGGAGAAGTCGCGTATCAGGGATTATATTTTTCGAGTAAAAACAGTGCAACAAAAATACAATAATATGTATTTACTGTAAAAATATAAACTCGCGATTTCTTGAATACGAAATCGGAAGTTTTCAACATTTTTTAGCGTCTTCTTTTTTTATTTTATTTTCCCTCTTGTATGTAGTTACGCTTCTGGCAAACTATAGACCATAAAATATTGGAATTTTTATTATTCAAAAATAATTTCAAAATTGCAAGCAAAATTCGAGTTCAATGATGCTCATACATGATTGGAAGATTTCTGTAATGACCTATCATTCTTTAAATTAAGTTATTATTAATGTGCATTAAGAAATTGTAACATAGAACATCCAGTTTGTATATATTTCAAAAAACATCATGTGATTTACAAGCCATATCGGCAATTCTAAGAGCAAGAAGAAGAATAGTGAGGATGAAGAATAGAACTATTCCCTTCAGGCTGAGTCTCATAGAATATAATCGTGCCAGGGAACAAATGACCTCCTGGCGAGCGCTGCGCTCACCACAATTTCTCAATGAGAAATTAAAAATTGCAGCACTCACGCCTTGCCGGAGTTGCACCAGCTGCATCTCACGCCGGTTTTCATTAACCATGCAACCCTAAAAGGACGGCGGACAAATATCGGGCAATTCGTTACACGCAGTTTGTGCTGCGCGCTATTTGTAATTATCAAAATTTATGGGTCACCGTAATGGCTACACTTATTTCCAACAGCAGACTTATTATGAATCGCATTGCATTATCGCACTGCTTCAAACTGGCAGATACAACTCACGTCTGACTATGCTTACGCTTATACTACTTGTACCTACTCGAATATACCGGGTGTAATTGAATTACCAAAATCTCGTTTGTCGAATGAGATTCGCAGTCACGATTCGGGTGCTTTAATGTGAGTGAAATCGGTGGTTTGTGTAAACATAGTTTGCATTAATGCAGTTGTTTTGCAAAAATTAGTTAAGTAGTATAAAGCGTAACTGTGTAGTGTTACGAAAGTGTAGAATTTTACGAAAGTTGGAAGATCAGAGGAGTGTTTTATATGAGGAGTGATTATAAAAGTAAAAGAAAAAGCAACATTCTTCATTCTTTGCTGTAATTTTGCTACTTTTGCCGAAGTACAATCTAATATACGGTGTGTGGTATTAACAATGTACTTTCTGATCCTGATTTCCTTAATTTCTATCAGAAACTTTTCAGAATCACAGTGGAGATTTTTGTGTTATAATTTTCGCTGTTCGCTCAGAAAATCAGACAATAAATATCTTCATCCATCATACATTGCAATTTTTGAGGAACATTTTTTCGCCATACGTTAACTATGAAATCATTTTTTATTCCATACGTAAAAAAGTGAACATATCGAATAAAATATTGAGAGTCGCCTGTTAGTGCGTTTGCTTTTTCAAGAGGCAAATCTGTATTCTCCAAATTACACGACCAGATAACAGCAGCGCGAGCAAGCTGTGCATTTGCGGGCAATCGAAACTGGAAAACCTGTACTTCACCGAAAAATTTACGAAAATATCGTTTTCATGAATAAAGCCTTTTGCACTCTGACGCACTAAATTTTATCGTAATCGCAGAACGTTACACATACAATCAATTGCTAGGGCGCGCAATGTCTCAATGTAGTCGATACGCACGGATTAGTCTGTGCGCAATATTATACACGTTTATTAACGGCGGCTTTATTAAAACAAGCAACATTACAGGCAGGTAGACGTTCGCATAATAAAGCATTCGCCGTATCGATGCATTTTTACGAAGTTCCTCGGTCGCTTTTGGCACTCTGACGAAATTGAAACGAATTGTTTACCACACGTGCGCACCTTTTTTTTATAATTCACCGAGCTTTCCGATTATAATCTACGTTGCATGGAGGGGGGCGAGCGTGGGCGCCGTCGGCCGCATATTAAATTCCCGAGGGAGCACTGAAATCGTTGAAATGTAATTTCGCCGAGCGATGTCGACATTTGCGGATAAACAAATAACTCGGCCTCCTTTTTCCATGTGTGCCGGTGTCGGCGCGCGGGTCCGTGTAAAACTAGTCTCGCTGGAGCGGTTCGGTGCAATAGCCGACCTACTCTCCATCGGGGCGCAGTAAACGGACTGTATACAACGTATAATGAAGAGAGGTGTGTAATTCAGGCCAAACTGCGTCGGCGGAATAAACGGCCTGAGCAGATTTTTCATTGGGGGGGCTTAACCGTTAATCCCGGAGTAAGCCTCGCGAGCACGTGCGTACGTACGCCTCTGTCGGGGGCGAGTGTACACTTGAATTTCAAAAACCCGGATGCTCCAACGGTCCAGCAAAAAAATCGAGTGGCGCATTACGGCCCAAGGGATATCAGTCGTGCCGATATATGTATTAACTGCTCTCCCGTTTCGCTTTAATGGAGAGGCCGTGTTCCATCCAGTGAACGGTGCGAAAGTTTTCTGAATAATAAATAGACCGTATAAGTTTATGCGAAAATAAGGCATTGGGGGTGCACCGGGCAAAGCTCATAACTGGCCGGTCTCTCAAGTTCGATGTTCATCTAATAACTATCTTCATCTATTAAGTAATTCATTCAATTTATGTAAGAAATATGTATTATAATTATAGGTCATTATTTGGAATAGTATAATTATAATTGTGAACCACTTGGCTCTGATATTAATTGCTATCTTCAACGTCATTTTGTGCAGCTTTCAATAATATTAGTTATAATTGTATTATAGTAGCAATTGCCATTTTCACCGTCGCTTTTGTTGGGCTTTCGTTTAAGCTACACAACAAAAGGCATTTATGAGAGCATTCTAGCTATAAATAGTAGCACCTTAGCCATAAAGGAGCTCGAATTATAAGAAAATTTAGTAGGGAGCGTGGTTCTGTGTCATCAAAACAGAAGGGGAATATTAGGTGGCAGAATAAATGGAAGGCGCATGACTGGCTTCTCAAATTTAATGCTTATATAATAATTATATAATGAATTAAATAAACAAATTGATACGCGAAATATATAATATGATTAAAATTATATTCTGTATTTTCATAATTATAAACATATTATAACAGCAATTGCTATTTTCATCGTCGCTTTTGTTGGATTTTCGTTTAAGCAACTCAACAAAAGACAGTTATGAGAGGATTTTCGCTATAAATAGTAACAACTTAGGCATAAAGGAGCTTGAATTACAAGAGAATTTAGTAGGGAGCGTGGTTCTGTGTCATCGAAAGGGCGATGGTAGTACACGGTGGATGTAAATGGCAGGATGAATGGGCCGCGCATGACTGGCCTCTCAAAGATTCGTGGGTGCAAAACAATCGCGGGGAGACAGTACGTAGTAATTCCGAGGGAAATATCGGAGCGCAAGAGAAGTGATTATTAAAGTTGCCCGGGGTTATAGTGCCGCGCCCGGAATACGCAGGTAGGTACTTGCCGTTATTTACTGATATGCCGATAGTACGCCGACTGGGCGCGAGGAACGAGGAACGAGGAACACTGGAACAATAAGGAACTCCGCGCGACAGACTGCCGGGGTCGTTAACCCCCCGCTTTATTGCGCTACCACTGGCAAACCGAGGAAGAAACGCTCCCCGTCTGCCAAGATAAATAGGATTAGCCTCGTATAATGGAATTGATAATGCCAAATGGGAGTCTCCATAATAAGTCGGATTCAGGACAAGTATCCCCCGCTTCAGAAACTTGCGTAACGAATTAAGTTTTCCTCATAAACTTTGTTGTTTTGACGATTTAATTAATGATATTTAACTAGAGATCCTTCATTGTTTTATCGCGTTCAGTAATTAAGTTACTTTTAGTTTTCATACATTTTCGAAACAAATGCTTATGCATTCTTTGAATACTGTTTTTCAAACAGTGGCAAATCGAATTGCTGATTTACGGCCTTAATTGTCAGTTATTTAGAATTATTAAAGTTGCCTCGTTCGTTTTTATAGTGTTCACAAATGAAATTCTTTGTACTGTTTATGAATTGCAATAGCGAACACACAACAGCAACGAAAAGCAATAATTCCTCACGCGAGCTTCAAGAACAAGATAACTACATGAAAAATAATCCAGACTTGAGAACGTCCCATAACAAATTAAGTTTCAGTATTAAAATGTGTTGACTTGCGCACTTAATTGTTATTCATTCCTAACTGTTAACTGTTAAAGTTACTTCATTCGTTTTTACTATCTTCCGTAATAAAATCCTTTATAGTCTTCATAAATTTCCATAAGAATGGCAACTCATTCGAGAAACTATGCCTTAAAAACAAACCAGCCTAGCTAGCATTTCAGGCAATAATTCGTGCATCAAGAATGTTTCTTTATATACTTTCCGGATTTATATCAAAAGCTGCTCCTGCACAAGGGAAATATGATTATCTATAAACGAAAGACAAAACGTACGCACGGCATCCTTCAGTAGATCCAATCTCCTTTGGGGCAGACGTCGTTCCATAAACGCTGCCTCGCATTTCCAATAAAATCGCGCGCGGCCTCCTTTCGCTGGCGTCCCGATCTTAAACGTCGTCAAACAAATATAATATTGTGAGCACACTCGAACCTAGGTCTGTGTACGGATGTGTGTGGGCGCACACTCCTGAATTCTGCTCGCAGAAGCGCGTTCCCTGCCTGCAGAAATCGTCGAGTAATGCTGATGTTTACCCTTCAAAATTCTAGGCTGCATTTTCCCTCCGGCGCTTTCACTTATTATGCTTGAAACTGTAAACACCGGAGCAAGGAACGCAATCCTCTCTCTGCGATGCTACTCCTCTGTTCGCCGTATCTCGAAATCCGTTTTCTGCTTTGTCACAAATACAACTACACGTCGTGTCCAAATATTTGGAGGAGAGTAGATATTGGAAAAGCAGGTAGCAGGAACTTTTTTTAAAATCGAACTTCGTTTGAACTTCCTTACTGAGTCGTGAAATTCTTTCGGTATTCTAGCTTCATTTTGTGCAATATAGTTGACCAATTAGAGACATTGTTGGATGTATTGTAAGTACATATGTGGTATATAAATAATTCGGTTAGACTTGAAACTTATCGAATTGACTACAAAAATACAATGACTGTCAAAAACATTTGGATAATAATTTAGGGTAAGGTTGCTAAAATCGCACACCTGCCTAAAAATTCACGCGTATCACCATCTGATTTTTTATTCAATTCGTTTACACCTTCAAAGTATAGCATATAGTTTTAATGATCTTTAAACATTTGCCTCAAAAGCCAAAGTTATTATTAATGATTACAGAAAAGCCGTTACATTGATACTATTCTTTGACACATTTTCTAATCGAATTGCAGAAAATTGCTAATGACTACAATTCTGTTAAATTTAGATCCCAAAAATAAGCATTTTTGTATGCACCTCAGTGGCTTCCTTTAATAAAATATTTTTTTACTCTAGCTATTGAGATTAATGCATCAATTGAAAATATTAATTTCTGTATTTGTTACAGAATAAATCGTATTTTATATACACGTTCCACTCTTTTCATTGACCAGACAGAAGAGAATCTAAGTGAACATTTCTCTCCTAACAGTTCCCAGGACGGAAGTTCTTTCCTTCTTTTTTTATTACGTTATACTACTTCCGTCTCGTTTGAACACCATAGTTAATAGACATATATGCTATAATTCCTTTCAATCAGAATAAAGCCATTATCATAATCTCGTAGACTTTCTATAAATAATTTCAATACTTCGTGGCAAGACCATCTTGTTGAAGGAATAAGAAAAAATAAGATAATAATAATTTGATATATTAACCCATACCATTAATCATACATTACTATCCGAATATTTCTCACGATATTTCAGTCATCTATAAACTAATCACCTTGGTTATTACTAACAATAACTGATCTATTCATGCTGACTGATATTTATAATTCCTTCCAAAAATTTAGATACATTGCACTATACAAGAAAAGTATACTAAAAATAAATAACATAAATTATATCGCTATGACCTATAATTGTAGTGGATTTCGGGAATTCAAATGGATTTTTAGACACCGAATTCTGAGGAACAGAACATTAAGGTTTATTGAGGAGAGGAAACGTTACAGGAATACAATAATTTGTATCGTTACAGACGGCATTCATGATTGGCGCATTCGGATTACGATTTAACTGCATCATTCTCAATTTCTACGGTAATCTTAGCAACGAACATATTTCGTCTGTGAACATCTGGTTTTTCTAGCCAAATTATTCCCGTCCTAGAGTAATACAGTATGACTCGGAACAGACCCGTGGTCCAGGTAGTCCTTGTACTCTCCCAGTTGGTTGGCCAACCAACTTCATAGCTGTTCTCTCCCAATCTAAGAGCGTCCGGAAGTAACCCTCGTACTCTCTGAAATAGAGCAGGCGTCCAGAAAGTCGCTCTGGAAGGCGACCGGCTTCAAAGCCATTTTCTCCATTCCAGAGGCGTCCGGGAACTGGCCTGGCCTCTGTATTCTCCTGTGCTGTTAGGCACCCGAAAGCTGAGCCTCGTCTTCTCCTAATTCTTTTAGGCCGATGGTCTTATTTTGTCTTCTCCCAAGAGAATTTAGCAGGAATGGGACGAGCGCGATCGCAATTCTTATATTGTTCCTAAGTAATCGCAATCAACTACACAGTATTCACGTAAGCGACAAGGACGGTATTATATTTTGTTGTTTTACATAATAATACAACATTATTTTTGTTGAAAATAGTGTTTTATTTGGCGTTCTCATGAACTCGGTCAAGACTTATCGGAAATTCTCGATAACAAACGGATATTTGTCTTTTAAGTGTTAAAACAAAAGGTACTCTGCGAGCTGATATGTTCAGTAGCTTGAGGTGTTTAGATTAATTCAGGAGCTTAACTGCAGAGGCTTTATTGCATAAACTGATTGAATATTGAGCAATTGAAATACACTGTTACAAATTAAAGAATGAATAAGCTCACAAAATTCAACAATTTTAATACTTTATCATACATAATATTAACCATACACTAGTATCCGATTATATTTCGGCGTCACTGTAAGTCATCACTAAAACCAGGGACAATCTTTAATAGTATGGGACCTGGGTTATGTATCTACGACTTTATCGCCATGCTGCTTTCCGGCCTAATGAATTGCGGTTTAGCACGTGGACCATAATTCACCAGCGCGATGTTCCTAGTCACTTGTACTGCAATTTTTTCGCCGATTAAGGCTTTTAATTATAGTATGCAAATCCCGGCATACAAGGCTCGACTCGGGTGTAGCCGAATATATACGAGTGGCTGGCTATCACTGATACTACCACTGGCGTCTGGTAAGTCTAGATTAATATAAACTAACGTGATCCAAGGAGTAATTGCAAATGGTTACAGAAGCCATTAAAGAGATGGCAATTAAGAATTGGGGCGCAGGAGCAAGGCTCCTAGGGAATTTTCTGGAGCTCCTGGCGGTTCGAGCTAATCCTCGCTTTAGCACCGAAATCCTCGGCTGAGTTCTACGGCGCACCCGAGACTTTTATGCGATCTAAGGACATCCGATCATCCTCCGAATCTCTTATTATACTCGTGGAAGGCTCCGTGTAATATATTAAATCAGGTATTATGCCGCAAAGCCAGATAAATCCCGCCTAGAATACGGCGCGTCAAGACGTATGCGGTGAGTCGGAAATAATGCGATTTGCATTGGGATCACCGGTGATCGCGTTAATCGCTTCAACTTCGGATTTAAAACTTTATCGCTTTTAACGCTTCCATTCGAAGATTCGATGTCGATTTTTTTACTCTTTTATGAATTAAGAAGAATTCGTAGGAATTTTATTTGTATTGTGATCGAGAATCGTCCTGTTAATCGCTTCAAATTTGGATTTAACTTTATCGCGTTTGATGCATCCGGTATTGTGCGATTCAACGTTGAATTTTTGGAGTGTGAATAAATTAGAAACAATGCGATGGAATTCAATGTATTAATACGATATTGATAAATAATTCAAAATACTAGGGCGAAGTAATACAAATTACGTGTTGTATACGCGATGTCTGCGATACTAACATAAAAACTATAATAAGGGTTGAAGATTAATATATGTTTTACCGTTTATAGTTTGCGTTTCTGATAATTAAAAAGTTATCAATGGAATAAAAATCTTTTGTTAATGTATTTCAATTTTATATCATATATTTTGCTAATGTAAAGAGCATATTCTCACATTCTTGTGAAATAGTATGCGGGATTGATACTATTCACTTCCGGAAAATACGCTTTAAGCGTAAGCAGTTCTGAATTAAAAAAAACTTGCCAGAAGCTGTTGTACTTTGCTAAAAAGATAATGAATTGTATTCCAGGAATTGGCGAATGGTATCACCTATTTAAGAGTTATTACACTTTCGGCAAGATCTGCCGCACCTTGGCTTTGCTTTTTCAATCAAATCTCTTCTCCAATCTCTAAAATGTACTTCCGTGTTTCTGAATCCACTTTGCGCGTTTGAATCTTTAACTAGGAGAGCCAAGTAGATGAACTTCAGAAAAGCGAATTTTCTGGAAGTGAACAGTAATCTTCAGTACAATTTTACAGGATTGTAAAAGTTTGATATTCACCGAACTATTTTATAGAAGCGTAAAAGTTTAATATTTACTTAAGCAAAATGTGATGCAAAGCTGAAGTAAATCAGTCCCAATAAATATTAATGGAAAGATTAATAATATTCAATGGAATATAAATGGATTAATATTCACTCGGGCGAAATTTATTCCATTTTTGAATCATATTTTGCTTAAGTAAATATCAAACTTTTAAAATTTTGTAAAATAATATAAAAGATTGATGTTGTTCGCTTCTGCAAAAAAACGCTTTCCAGAAACACGTCTACTTTTCAACGAAATATTAATCTCTTGATTAATATTCAGTTAAAAATATTTCGTCTAATATTCCACTAAAAATAAAAAAAAGCAAATCAGATTCGTTAGACTTTTTAACTCGACGACCAACAGAATCCACTTCAAGTACTTCTTTTTATAGTTGTTCTATTTAAACATATCAATGAGGAAATATTAAAATTTCAAGATCGATATTCCAATCTCCTAGTTGAACTCGATATTTCGTAAGAGAGTATAACAAAGTAGCAGAACGATTCTACAGAGCAGTGATTAGTCTTACATCGATTCGATTTGAATTACAAATCTCCGAACATTATGGTTTCACTGCAGTGGTTGTAAAAAGCCGATCACTGCGAAGCTGCACCATGACACGAATCGCTCGTGATTGCAAATGCTTGAATTTATTCTGATATGCAAATTGTACAGTTGGTTTATTTATATCAGTTTATACCAGACTGCGTGACAAAAGCTCCTTGCTCATGTATGAACTAGGCATTATGTAAAGTGTCCAGATTATAAATACTTGTGACACATGCTACATTTAATAATATCTCCTCGCATTGCGTGCAAGTTCTACACTCATTACCAATTTTATTGTTGCTAGATATTTATACTTTTGTACTAATATATTAAAAAAGAAAACTTATGTGCCTTTCCGTGATAATCTCAGAAACTACTCAACCGATTGAAATAATTTTTGCACCATTAGAAAATATCTTTCTTTCAGATGGACAAAGGCAGTATTTTACATGCCCTTCCTTAACTTAAGACGTGTATCATGTCTGTTACATGTTTGTTATCTTATATTTTTTTCAATCTGACTTTAATTATGTATAACAGTTTAGTTAATAAGTGTTACACGAAATTATTACGCCTCCTCCTGGGGGAACCGAGCAACGAATTTAAAGTCAATATATAAATAAAATATATTTGCCGATTGATTAGAAATTCTATTTTTTTGTCAGATTGTAAGTTTTGTTACACAGTATCTGTTTTTGCCATCAAGAATTGAAAGGAAACAGGCAAATTATAGGTTATGAAATAGTATTCAAGGTGTATAAAAGAGATGGGTACCATTCGTGCACAATTAAAATGATTTAAAAATTTATATATATTCTATACACATCAGCGTATTCGTTAAGAATGAAATTTTAATTCATAAGCCAATTATAATTATCCCATACACAGGAACATATTCCTAACAATGACAATATAAAGGGGAATAAATCAGCCTGTAGAACCAGCTTTGCAGGTTCTGCACTTAGCAAAAAATTGATGTCAGCAATCAATACCTTGGATTACAAGTAAAATTGGCTCAAAGACAAACCGCTCAGCCAGTACTCGCATTTTTTTCTCGTTACTATTTTTCATCAAAGGCTTGAATTCTTGTAAGAATGTGTGTTGTTACGTTTGCGTGAGGCCGAGGCCGCTATCGCGAAATCCTTGTGTGCCCAGGCGCCTTCAAAAGCGAGATTACAAATGTTGCCCTCCGCCATCCTTTCTCGCACGCGCTCTGAGCGCCCCTACCGCTCTTTTTACGTCAGCACGCAATCTCGTTGTGACGCAAGAGTATTTGTCATGCCCGGCCGAAAATTCTTACCGCCGGAAAATCTGAGCCCCTCCTTCGATGTAACGGCCGACGCTATTTCACCTGGGTTATTGAACCGGCTAGTTCAATGAATTGGAGAAATCGCTCTCCAAAAATCGGTAATATCAGGATGTGTATCTGTGATGGCGTCATCATTCAACACTTGAATTATTCAGCCTTCCATGCGTGGAAATTCGACGCAACACACAATGAAAACGATTTATCGCCGGAGCCGATCTGAAGCTTGAAAACGGATTTGAAAGATGTCAGTGGAATTTATGAATGTTCGTAGTGAAAGATCTGGTCTGCATGAAGTTGTTTGAAGTATTCTTTTTATTTAGTTGGTAACTGTTCTTCCTGATTTCGACTAATACTGTATTATACTGTTTGTAGAGTGATTCACATTAATGTTCACATACGTTTGTAATTTTTTTATTTATGAGAATTTTTTTTATTTATAAGAATAGCTTGGTTATTATAACTGCCGGCAATGGTTTTCTATTTATTATATGTTTGTGAAAAATTAAACACACCCATTTTAACCCCCACGTTCAATTTTAAACTAAATGCATGAAAAATTTACATTTGCATTCACTCGCTGTTTAGTCATTATGTATGTACATATATAGATGCTATTATGTACAGTGAATTCAATTAATATTCGAACATCCTTATGCTCTAGAAAATATTATGTCGTGCGCGTGTATTTTTACTAATACTTTATTCTTCGTATTGCGTCCTATTCCAATACTAATATTCTTAGAACGAAGCTAGTTCGATTAATCCTAAACGTGTATTTATAATAATACCTTATTCTTCGAATTGCGTCTTATTCCTGTACTAATACTCTTAGAACGAACCTAGTTCGATTAATCCTAAACGTGTATTTGTAATAATACCTTATTCTTCGAATTGCGTCTTATTCCTGTACTAATACTCTTAGAACGAACCTAGTTCGATTAATCCTAAACGTGTATTTGTAATAATACCTTATTCTTCGAATTGCGCCTTATTCCTGTATTAATATTCTTAGAACGAAGTTCGATTAATCCTACACGTGTATTCATAATAATACCCTATTCTTCAAATTGCGTCTTATTCCTCTACTAATATTCTTAGAACGTACCTAGTTTGATTAATCCTAAACGCGTATTTGTAATAATACCTTATTCTTCGAATTGCGTTTTATTCCTGTACTAATACTCTTAGAATGAACCTAGTTCGATTGACCCTAAACGTGTATTTGTAATAATACCTTATTCTTCGAATTGCGTCTTCTTCCTCTACTAATATTCTTAGAACGAACCTAGTTCGATTAATCTTAAACGAGTATTTGGAATAATACCTTATTCTTCGAATTGCGTCTTATTCCTCTACTAATATTCTTAGAACGAACCTAGTTCGATTAATCCTAAACGTGTGTTTGTAATAATACCTTATTCTTTTATTCTTCGAATTGCGTCTTATTCTTGTACTAATATTCTTAGAACGAAGCTAGTTCGATTAATCCTAAACGAGTGTTACGCCAACAATTCAGAGCTGGGACTCTCTGAGAACTGCATGAACAAGTTGGCGAAATTCGAGGGTCTGCCCGGGGAGAATCTTTGGTTCGAGTAGTTGAAAGCGTCGCCAATTACCGCGGTGAGTGATGAGCCCAGCAAATTGTGGTAGCATAAACTATCTTCAGGTAAGGTCGGAATTTCGCCAAGACAAGAGGGAGCGGCAAGTACTTCATCCAGTCGCGTTTACTAGTTAAAGTGGATTTAGGCGGGAGACCATACACCCTATACGTACATCTTGGAGGGTGGTGGTGACGGTGGTGGTGGGGTGTATGCAGGAATAAGAGTAGTCGGAGCACAGAGAATTAAGCTGAGTACATTAAAATGTAGCAAGCGAGGCAATGAGAGATTTACATAGGAGAATCAAGTGTATTATTGCATGACATTGCCGCGAACCTTCTGGTGCGACCGTAAATGCTGAACGCCCGCACGTATTTATCGTATTTAACTGATATATATATACTATAGTTTTATCCAATCAGAATAAAGCTGTTATCTTAATCTCGTAGACTTCTTGTAAATAATATCAATACTTCGTGCCAAAACTATATTGTTGAAGGAGTTGACAAAAATAAAATAATAATAATCTGTTATATTGATTCATACCATTAACCATATATTAGTATCGAAATATTTTTAATCCGATAATATTTATTAGTTAAATTAACAGTTCACTGATAGTTATAATACCTTTAAAAAAATGTAGATAAATTACACTATACAAGAAAAATATACAAAAAATGCTCTATTCTTCTTAGTGACCTATAGTGACTTCCAATTGTATTCAAATACTAGTCTATGGCTATGGGTAAGTCGATGGCTAATGATGTTGGTCAATATTCTGATGTCCATAATCTGACTTATTGTCAGTTATTTCTTGTAACTATTTCTTAAATCAAAATGATCCTGCCACAAAGTATTAAAATATTAAGATTAATCATACAAAATCCGCGAGATTAAGATAGTGACTATATTCTGCTTTAAAAAAATATTTACAGTGACTTCCAATTATATTTAGATACTTGCATAAATCGCATCGCTATGATTTAAGCAATAGCAGAGAGGTGCGATTTAAGAAACCTGTCAATATTGTAGTTTTTTCATTTATTAACCTAGATATATTAGCAAGGGAAAAAAATATAATATGCCAATCTAAACCTGACAATATTATAGTCATTATAAATTTTCACAAACATGACTATATGCCTTATCGTTTCTGCTGTTCGATTACGAAATATGTCAAATAAATGGCATCAATGTAACGACTTTTCAGTACACATTAATAATAACTCTGTTTTTTTTGCGGCATATGTTTAAAGACTAGTGTAAACTAATTTATAAAACACCATATGGCGGTACGTGTGAATTTTAAGGAAGGGGGGTGGTTTTGGCAACCTTACCCTGTATATACAGTGACTGCGAACTTCGGCAATTAGTGTGTAGATACTATTACGGTTTCATATTACAGTTAAACGTATGCTCAGGTGGAGAAAAGTGGTGTGTGCGCAGGAATAAGAGTAGTCGGCACGTGGAGAATTAAGCCGAGGACATTAAAATGTAGCAAGCGAGGCAATGAGAGATTTACATAGGAGAATCAAGTGTATTATCGCGTCGCATTGCCGCCAACATATCCTGGTGAGAACGTGAATACCCATCCCCAGTACGCGCCACTTCGTATTTACGTTCCCATTAACACATCCCCGCGGCCTCCTGGGACACGGACCACTTCGTACTGTCGATATAATAATGCAAATTTCCCGCGCAAGTCCCAACACCCATTCGACCATGATATTTTCTCACGGACGTGGCTGTTACGGCCATCGGTTTTAGTTCTCTTCTCCTTTCGGTGCTAATAACGTTACAGTATGTTCGAAAACAAAAGTTTTCACTCATAAAAGTATTAGAAAATATGCTTTATACATAATATACTTTATAATTCAACAGGTAACAGTTTTATTTATTAAATTATACGTGAAACTCCAGCAATATCCTCCTAACTATGTTTCCTAATCAACGTCTCTGTGTGCATTAGTTTTAGTTCTCTATTCCTTTTGGTGCTATTAGCGCGCAAGTGTGTGCGACCGTGTGTGTGACTGTTGCGTGCATCACTTTTAGTTGTCTGACACTTTCCGCACTATTAGCGTGTGGGACTCGTATATCTACATGTGTAATTATTAACTAGTGCAAGATTCATATAACAATGATCCCCTATCAGATAACAGTGGGTAAAACCTGGCAAAGCCATTAAAAACTTTCTATTTGGATTTGATTGATAGTCACTTCACGGGAATTTTGACAATAGTTACCGCGCTGTATAATATCGAAACCTTAAATATTAGAAACGACTATCTTCGCCATGTTCGCTCATCAAAACTAAATTAATCGAAACCTCGAACTCTTGAACGTCTACCTTAATGTTTCTACTGCAATCCACCAACCAAATAAGGTTATAAAAATGTTCTTTTGGTGTAATTGATATTACAAATAAGAATTACTATCTCAGCGTATATAGCTATTCCTACTCTAACCTATAAAAGCTCATATTTTTGCAATATGGGTACAATTAATTATCAATTCAATACGAAAACTGCTGCACGAAACAATACTTACATAATAATGAAAAGAATGATCTATATTCGTTTTAATTTGTATCAGGAATGAAAGCAAACTGGTCATTTGAGGGGGCGTAACACATTTAGTATTAGTCTACGTTAACATTTCATTGACAAAGTCCAATGGAAAGTAAGCCCTACAGGAAAATATCCGAGTATTGTGGCATAAATATGGAAATAAAAGGTGCATACTATGGGACAAGCGGGGAATACACGGGGCAGGTTATAAACACGCTCTTTTGGTGGAGTGGCGGGCTCGAGCGGTATAGCCGGTCGTACATATTACTTTCATCGGCGGGTGAGTTCGTGCGTGATTCAGTTAGCGCAGTTATGACGGCGGCAGAATACAACGAGCGAGCCCATACGTACACTAGTAAGCCTGTACACATATTGTGGTGGAATTCGAGTATTAGTATTTCGCCTGGCAGAATTAAAATTTATAACTTTCTCGCGGTAAAACTTTTAATAGCATGGCTCGCCAATTCAGCGCGGTGGCCCTGCAGGGAATACGCGCAAGTAGTGCCAAGCGTGGCCACAATGCGCCACCTAATTATAAATTGCACGTACGAATGCCGATAGGTCTTCTAGATTTTTTCCGAACATTGCTCGCTATTCTTGTAGGGATTCGGAATTTTGTCGTTTAAAATTTAATATTGAGAGGAAAATAATTTAATATTGTCACGCACCCAGTTTAAATGTGTTTTCGAAGCAAAAGTTATTACAGTTGTTTTTAAATTGATCTTGAATATTATCAAATATTGGGATTATCAGTAAAGTGGAGCTTAAATAAATACAGGTTTTAATATTTGAAAGTGCAAGAGTGTTTCAGCACAAAATAACCGAATTTATTCATTTCGAATTCCACACTTAATTCATTTCCATAATTAATGGGATTATCGTAATAAAATATATTCATACGAAATGTATTAAATATTCGAACAATTAGTAAGATGGCATGACTGAACTTCAACTAGATACAGTAGATTTTTCAAGAATCAAAGTCGTCTACCACAATATAATTAAGTTACAATGAAATATTTTGTTATACGAAACTTATTTAACTATAACTTGATAAATACTTTATTATCAAGTATTGGAAGAATGGGCAAACTAAAGTCTAACTAAGCGTAATAAAGCTGGCGAGGGTTAATAAGGCTTACCAAGGGCTCACTTTGTCGCGATAATTCGGTAGCTCGTTAATGCCCTGGAAAGTACCCGATAATACAGTGTTTTGCATTCAGGCGCACGCGAGGCATAAGTTAGACTTTGCCGACGATATCTGGCATGAACGTATGTGCAAAGAAAGATTACACTGCCGGTAATGCGGGCCTACATCCACTTACGGCGAATCAGCAAATTAAGGGCGCCGTTAGCCAACGAGACCGCGAAAGCCTCGTCCCGAGCATGCAAATTAGTGCACGCACAGCATTCCCGGCTTGTTGCGTCTAATACTCACTTATATCAATCATCGTCCACTGTTCTAATGCACCCACCGTTTACAGTCGTGATATCCCAGTCTGCCATGAAAATCACTGGCATAGGGGAGTTTCTTTCACTAGTCGAATCCTACCTGCCAACTTCCATTATTAGTCCCAGTTTCCGGAAATTCCTGTTCACTTTTTCATAACTCGAATAAATTCTATATTGTTTAATTAAAGAATCAATATGATTGATATTCTGGACTTGAAAATTCTTGAAAAGTAGTAATTGAAAAAGGAACAAGATGCTTTAACTTTCAAATCTCAACCATATTTATTAATATTGCATTTTTATTTTAAGTTTTCTGGAATTTTCATTAAGTAATTCATACTTGGAAGATTCGAGTACAGTCTAACGGTGATTTGCATCAACCATGGCGCACTGTTCTAATGCACCCTTCGTTTACAATCATTATGTCCTAGTCTGCCCTGAAAATCACTGGCTTAGAGGAGTTTCTTCCACTAGTTGGATTCTACTGTGGCGTTCACTGGGCAAATTCAACCAGACTATGACACAAGAATTTCACGCTTTGTTGGAGAAGTTCTTGTCCCATGTGTACGTGCTCTAGTTAAATTCTCGGCGGTCCTTTGTTTCAGTAATACCCTGCTTTCGATGTACTCAGAAACAAAGAACAGAACTTTATGTGTGTTAATTTCACGCTTTCAGGGTGAAGAAATTTTTGGATTGGAAATTTCAAATGTTTCCATCTGGGATTATCAGAGATTGTTTTTTATATTGGACTGTTGGATAGTTGCTAGCAGTGCAATTATTTTAATGACACTCGAAGGTTTATTTGGATAATCAATAGGAAGTGAAAAGAAAAATGTGTAATAAAGAATACAGTACACTATGTTTCTTTTACGATTTTTTTTAATCGAAAGAATGTTATCTTTGTAGATAGTCAATCAAGTTTAAACTCAGGCAACCCCTAAAGAAAGTAGTATAGCGCAACAAAACTACCTGAAATCAAAACCATTTACTAGCTCCTGATAATCGGAAATTAAAGTTGGCAGTTGAATGTAGCATCGGAATCTTGTTCGTAATATCCAGTTCAAATGTCAAGTGCTCCCAGATTGTATCCCTGGCATATGTGTATGTTCATGTGTGCGCATACATGTACATAATGGTGGTAACAGAGCAACTTTAATTTCATAAGAAACTAATATTTTTTCTTGAATTATATCTCTTTCACAATCCGATCAATAAATATCAACATTCTTCCAAATACTCAAATCATACTCTTATTAAAGTTTGTAATTTTTTTATCAATATCTTAACATTACTTTTAATGTTAAGATTTATTCAAACCTTTACGAATGGTTAGTTCATAATTATCTCTCTATCGAACTGTCAGGCAATTTCTAAAGGAATTGATAGAGTTCGACAACTACGTGAAATCAAAAGGATTCGCGAACAGCTGACAATCGGAAGTTAAGACTGGCAGTTGAACATGGCATGGGGGCTCTCGTTCATAATATCGGGCTGAAATGTCAAGCGTTCCCAGATTGTATCCCTGCTATACATACACATAGGTTGTATGTACACGTACATAGACGGGTGTACGTCGATCGAAGAGTCGAGACATCCAACTACACGCGACATGCGTCGGGATCGGAGTCCCCGTGGAATCACGGCGATCGTACAAACACGTCGTGCGACAGTTGATTGCTTTCGATTCCGGAGGATCAGGCACCGCCCAGTGCAAAGCGCTCTGATATCCCAATAAAAGTCAGCCACTATATTAAGTCCTCGAGGAGGAGGTAAACTTTATCGCTCGCCATGAAGTTAACTCTATTATCAGAACAAGGGCGAACTGGGACGTCTATGATCTGCCGCGCACTCGATGCAATTCATTGTTATCGAAGAACTCGAGATTTTAGTTGGAATCCAACCAACCGATTTCAACCGCCGTATTAGATAGAATAAAAAGTATATTTTCAGCAAATGAGTTACGTAACTAAAAAGTATATGTTCCAATGTTATTAAATAATCTTGATCAAAACAAGTGGTTGGAATAAAATATAATCATTAAAAGAGAATTATGAATCATTTTGTAATCCATTTTTTAATAAATACCAGTAAAAACTCTAATATATTTCAAGAGAATACTGAAATTGGATTAATTTATAATTCCAACCAAATTGAAAATATAATGTATAGATATGTAAAATAAAGAGATCAATATTTTCTTTTTCTTTTACATCATTTTAGAATCACGTAAAAATCCATTATCTCTCACAAAACGCAACGGCCACGGAATTCACTTTTTACTTTACGTTTTGTGCGAACGAAATATTTAAAACTCTTGTTGTATGGCTACCGTATTTAAATGCGCAATGGAATAATGAAAAGCGACGCATAAAAATCCTCAGTAGTGACTCGTAATATTTAATAGGACTATTAAGAATGATAGATTAATGCAACGCCATTACTATAATACTCCCGGCTGCTCCAGGCGTAGATAAAGTAAATGTAGTGTGAAGGGAGACGCTCGCGTTCGATTGGATTGACGCCGACATATGCTGAGATTTCACGGCGAGTGATCGAACTGTCCTACTGGCGGAGACAAGCTCGCTGATGTGTCACGGTAAAAACAGAGCAGAAGGCTTCGAATCTCTCTTTCTCTCTTTTTCTCTCTTTCGGGGGAAAGAAGAAAGAGAGAAAGAGGGAAAATACGGGGAACAAGCCGTGGAGTTGGAAAATTTCCTTTCGATCCGAGCGAAACTCCTACCAGACGCGGAACCGATAAAGAGCCCGAAGCAAGGGTTTCTTTGATGCACTTTTCGGGCAGATTCTTCTCCCGGGGTAGGCGTGGGGACAAGCTATGTGCACGTATGTAATACACACCCTCCGTCTATCTATCCTCGGATATCTCTATGCAAATGCTAAAACACATAGCCGCCCTTTCAGGAATATCAGTTACATTTTCGGTCACGGGATTCAAGAAGGTTTCTTCAAAGTGTAGGGAATATTTTCAAACATTGTGTGAGATTTGAAGATCAATATAAATACAGAATAAAGACAATAGTTTGTAATAATATAAAGTATGTTTAAATAAATTGATTTTATTCCGGTTATCTATGCAAATGTTAAAATACATTACCGGTCTTTTAAGACATCAGTTACATTTTCTATCACAAGATTCAAAATGGTTTCTTTAAAGTGTATACCATATTTCCAATGATAGTGCGACATTTGAAAATATAGGATCAAGAGAATAATCTTTATAAACATAAAGTATATATAAAAATAACCAATTTTGAGGTAGATATTTATGCAAAGCTAAAACACGTAGACTACGTGTTCTAAAACTTACCTACTATCACTTTCAGGAATATCAGTTATATTTTCAGTAACAGGATTCAAGAAGGTTTCTTTAAAGTATACGGAATATATTCAAACATAGTGTGAGATTTGAAAATCAATGGAGAACAGAATAACAAAGAATAGTTCCTACTAGTATTAGAAAAGAATCAATTTTAATGCGAATGTCATATATCACCCTTTCATTTTTGGGCACATTTTATATTTTCTCTTATATTTTTGGTCACAGGATTCGAAAAGGTTCTATAAAGTATAAAGGATATTTCCAAATATAGTACGAGATTCTTAAATCGATATGATGCAGTTTTTCGATTCTTATAGGTTTATGATTTTGGCATATTATACGCTGTAAAGCATAACAATATTTATTATTAATACAGAGTGTTGAAAAAGTAATTCTAAAATTTCAAAAGAAATGTGAGACTAACGTACGTATCGTTAGAAGATTTATGCGACAGACATAGTTGCACCAGCCACAAAATTTCTCCGGAGTGACGCCTGGTAGGACAGCTAATTATATATATTATATTATTACTTGTGACCAATAACAATGTAGTCAATACGATAATAAATAAGAAAAAAGCAAAATGATGGAAAGCATTAAATGTTTAACAAGCGTTTTTGTCATCCACATCAAATGGTTCTGAGTAATTTTTTTCACCCTCGTCGTATCATATAAGCACCGAGCTGCGTGAGAATTACGACAATTAGTCCAGCCGCATTAGAGCAAAATGGCGTGCATGTATGTGCATGATACACAAAGGTTACCGTTTCGAAAGAAAAATCTCCGAACAATTTTTATGTTGATACGAGTAGTGAACTTTAATGGAAATGGTTCCTTTTTGATGAACTTTGAAAACAATAGAAGTATTCAATTCGACGGGTATGTTTTTTTAATGCGTTAACTTTGCGATGAATGAAACATTTTCTATTTTGTAGAAGTTCCCAAAATTACCTTGTTGCCAAAAAATGTTGAATGTATTTAACATTAATCATTGTTATTGCATAAAGACTTTTCACGGACATTCCCTACGTTTATCCGGCAATAATTTTGCTACGGATAGACTGGTTTGGATGAAACCTATGCGATGTCATGTAAAAGAAGATCCCGCAAAAAACTCTCTTTGCAAAAAATATATCATAGATTAAAAAGCGCGAGAAAAATATTTTAAGAAAATGTGGACCAACTACGAACATAAGACGCACGAAAATGCGGTGAAAAGTACGAAATAGTATTTCCAAATTTGAATAGGTCGCAAAGTGAATACATAACTATTATTAAACGATCCCCAATTTAGAATATTAATATAAAACATCATCAATATAAAATTCTTTCCAATAATAATGCATTAGACAGAAATTATTTTGTGCTTTTTGACGCATTTTTTTGCTGCTTTTCTTTCGAAATCGATCGAAATTTTTTGGAAGTACTTTGTATTAATGCGTGGTCTGATTTAATGACTGAAATTGGCAAAGTTATGATTAGAATTAGTGCATGGAAGTGCGAACTGTCGGTAGACACAGAATGGTACGTCTGTATAGGTTTAATTACGTTATGAATTGTAATAGGTTAAAAGCGAAAACTCCTGGGAACGTATAAGCCCCTTATCGCCACATCCACTTAATGCATAATCCGTGCTCGTTCCTGATTTGATAATCACCACGTGGGAGCGGCCGTAATTACTGCTCTATAACTTATACTGAATTCGAAATAGAATTACCCACTAGCACTTTTCACCTAATAAGATCATACGGCGATAAATTTCAGATATTCCCCAGTCGACTAATAGCATTTGGATGATTGCGGTTTCAATGCTCTACAGTCGACTTTCAATGTTCGATCGATTGTTGTTCACTGAAACTTCTTCGATATATATTTAAATCTGAAAAATGAATGACTGTTCAAAAGTATGATAGGATCCTTTGTACAAGAAGAAACAATACACTTGATACTCTAAGCACCAAAAAGTTTAAAAAATGTTCCTTAAAAGGGGGCGAAATACTGTGATTTTCAATTCTCGTATCGGTCGTATTAACAGCATACATATCGTGGCATTTAATTTCACACTTATGAACATTGGATTATTGTTTCAAATTTCCAGGAATGTCAATTAACTGTATTTGTAATTGGAATATTCGACTATTATAATAATCGGATGTCGCAACGCTAAGCGACACCATGCAGAGAAATACCCGCACCGCTCTAATTTCCGTCAGCATTGCGGAACAACCGTGCGAACTTAAGGCTAATGTCTCACACGTACACGTAGTTACCTTTATTACAGCGATGTGTTCACTCGGATATATATGCATATGCAGTCGGAAGATGCATATGCAAACCAGCCGTGAATATGTATGCTAATATGGTTACGATGCAAGAAAAGGCGAATTTATCATAAGGGCAATCCCAATCAAACAGAAACCATAAAAATGTATACACATACGTATAATAAAGGGATTTATATATTGCTTATGCTAGAAATCATGTTATGATCACGTTACTTTGAAAGTTGATAGTTGCTCGGACATTTTACCCTATTGAATATATACCACGTTTAATTTTTGCAATATTAAATGTAATTATTAGATTGCAGATATTTATGCAAATAGATAACACTTGGGTTATTAAAACTCCATAATATCTGGTAAAGCTGGACGAATTTAGGATTCACTTCTGCATTGCGTTTTGTATTAAGAAAATATTTAAAACTTTTGTTCTAGCTGTCATATTTGAATGGCGAATGGAATAATGAAAAGTGATACTTGCATAAAAATCCGCAGTATTCACTGCAGTATTTAAGAGGGACAATTAAAAATGATAGGCTAATGCAACGCTATTACTATAATACTTCCAGCTGCTGCACGCGCACATAAAGTAAATGTAGTGTGATAATCTCTCACACGTACACGTGGTTACGTATATTACAGTGATGCGCTCGACCGGATATATGCAGGGTGTTCCGAAAATATTTTAACTGACTGCCGGTTATTTTGGTTTTCAATTCAAAAAAATTCATGAAAGAGAGCAGAGGTTCCAATGCTAACTAAACATTAATAATATTTTCCAAACACACAAATTTAATTTACGAATGACAACAAAATTTATTTAGGAAGCGCTAGTCGTCCTCAAATGAATAAACGAAGAACGAAATTTACACGTGCTCTAAGACCCGAAATAAAAATTCATTTACCGGAGAAAACCCGGAAAAAGTCGACTATTATAATTTTGAAACTAATAACAATTCCGCTTATTGACACGCAAATGCTATTATTTACTTGCAAAAAAAACTTCGAATGAAAATTTTGATAATAGCCATCTTCGTCTCCCCCCGTTCTCTACAAGATGGATATAGTCATTTACGACATTTTCGGAACACCCGGTATGTATATGCACCTGAAAGATGCATATGTAAACCAGGCGTGAATATGTATGCTGATATGGTTGCGGGGCAAGAAAAAGGGAATTTATGACAAGAGCAAGATGCACCTTGCGATTATCCATTCTCATGATGATACCGCGCAAACCATGGCAGTGTTAGCGATGAGAATTATTATGTTATGCTTGCGGACTCAAATCACCACTGAATGGAGCGACTTTGGATTTAGCATTATGAAGCCAGCAATTTTGTTCTCAATCATTCAACGTGTTTGCCAGAGAAGCGGCAGCCAGTGATGTGCAATCGGATTGTCAGGATCTGTTGCCAGCGCTGTCTTATTTATTATCAGGCATGTATACAATTGTCTAGTTGCATATCTGGTTTATAAGTAATGTGTTTGTAAATTTGTAAGTAATTTAGTTTCTCTATATAGATTCAATTAGTTTTAAAAATTAATGTCAGCAAAATAAAAATAGGGCTATTGGGGGTTTACAAATAAATAGTTTAGACTAAAATTATTACTATTTGAATAACTGATACATTCTTTGGGTATTTTTTTATAGAAACTTGATCTTTTCTAAATCATATGCTGTTTTCCGTTTGTCGATATCTTTCATAGTTGCAGAGTTATGGTTTTTCAAAGAACAACAGTTTTGTTGACCTCCGAATTCATATTAATGCATTAACTAATACATAAAAAAACTATGTATTTTCAGAACAAAATAAAAAACTTTATACATCCAGATTAGAATAATACACACTTACAAACTAGAACGAACATCTAAATCCAACACCGTAACACCAAGAGATATTATAACAAAATGTATTCAATACTTATTCAAACAAGTTTCACTAATTCCTTCGCTGCTGAATCACTCGATACCGGTGAGTCTCAATCGAAAACAGTTTGATTTAGCAAAAGGTATTGTTCTCGCACAAAATAAAGAACTGTACATTTTCAGAATAAAATAACACACACTTACAAACTACACTAAACAACAAAACCCGTAACACCAAGGGATATCACAACGAAATTCATTCAATACTTATCCAAACAAGTTTCATGAATTCTTCCGCTGGCGAATCACTCGATACCAGCGAGCCTCAATCGAAAACAGCTTGATTCGGTAAAATCGAAGGGGGGAATATTTGGCGCAGCCAAATAATATCAATCTTATGCCATGTATTATTCATAGCCTGCTGGAGCCGGCGTCGACGTCGTCGTCGACGGTGGTGGCAATGTGTCGAAAGAGGGGCTTGCGGAATAAGACCTTCTGTCTTCGGGCTCTCCCGCAGGTGAGAAGCGACACGCGGATTGACGGGGGAGAAAGGCGTCCCAACGCCGACGCTACCGTCACGTAAGGCGTGCGGAGTTTCTGGAGTTCCAACTTTATCGCGGCGGCTCTGTGTGGATGGATCGGATGAGTTGCCGTTACGGCTGTGTGCGAGAGAACGATTTATTTTGCCCCGGCAGAATTAGGTATTTGGCCAACCTGACTCGGCCAACGAGCTTGCTATTCATTTCTCCCCAACGCGCCGGCAAAAAACTTCATCCTCGTTCCTGTGGGGATCACGGAGGGGGGGATGGGAGGGGGGGAGGGGGGAGCCCGATGGCAGAGACGACTTCTTGGAATTTATTATGCAGGAAAAGTTGAAGGCCCATGTTTTATGCGCCAGTTCTCCGCCCGAGTGGCAGATGCGAGTAAGCGATAATGTGCTTTGGTGTCTCGCCCGATTCGATCGTAGTACCACTACGTTGTTAGGAAACTCGATTAGTATTCGATACCGAAAATTTAAATTTACTCAATATACATTTTTTTGAAAGAAATGTGAACCGAGTTTCAGTGTTGGTAATGCAAAACTCTGGGAAAAAGTACACGGAAATTTGCGTGGTATTTATTCTTATTAAATATCTCTTGTTTCGATTCATTTTTTTAAATATTTGTTTTCGCGTTTTTTACGGTGAAAAACTGTTTTGCAAAGGAAACCATAACTAGAACGTTCTACAGGAAGAACGAAATATTACACAAAATAACTATTCGTGACGGATTGAGAATCCTATACTTTTTGACATCAGTTAAATAATACAAATTGATTGGAAATATGGTTTTTATTCTTCGGAATCTAATGTTATGTTGTGCATTAGTATTTGTATTACATTGAGAATTCCAGTGACTTAAAAAGTGTTGACGCACCTAATATGCTTAGAATAAATTTTCCTAAAAAAGAAAACTGCCTGCTGTAAGGAAAATTAATGTTTCTTACGGACACTTTATTGTTTGAGAAAATGTGTTTCTTCTTAAAGAGAAGAATTTTCTTTTTTAAGAGCATGTTGTCCAACAACACTGGATGCGTACCTTTAGTGTTAATACGAAGAGTAGCAGCTGATCCGATTGGTAAAAGGACTAACATTATTTTCGTGTGTTATAGTATTGTCGTGCTATTGCTAGCATGATGTTGGTATTTAAAGTCTTAAAAGCGGACATCCTGGATATGTTGGTGACGTGCATGAATAGTGCGACTGTCCGTTAAGTTCTATGATTTTGCGTCAGTATCAGCGATGACAAATGTCGTTCTATTGTTTTTGGGTTGCCACGTTCACACGTCCGATACAGTGTCGTATTCAGAGCCTTCAGTGTCAGTTCAGTACATCCGTACGATGACCGGTGACATCGTAGGTATACATCACCAACATTTTTGCTTTTTTGCGAACGCGAACCATGGGAGTTATGATCTTCCTCTAGGAAGTGTTTTGGTTTTTTTCAATTCATTTTTACTGGATTCGATGACATATGGAAACTATCTTCAGGGATTCTAGAATAGTAGGAATAATTCCTTCTCACATCAATTATTTATCTTTTATTACACCAAACATTTGTTCTGTTTTTAATTGCATTTAAATTATTGCTAATTTGGTGCTCGTAAATTGAGCTGTTTTACATTGGAATGCCTTTTATAGATGCTTCTCTTTCACTCTTTTCGATGCACTTTCTCTTGCAAAATTTATATTGAAATTGTCCTTTGGCTTCCTGGGATAGTGGAAATATTCCATTTCATTATCAATTAATTCCTTTTTTATAAAACAGAATGGCAAGCTTCTTCCTGTGTTTAATTTAATTGAAATTATTGCCAATTCAACGTAAATTGAGCTGCCTTAAATTGAAATGTCACTGGTAAATGTGAATCGTACTTTAGGACATTTTTAAAGTTAAATTTCGACAGGATATACTTTAACCATAAACAATGCGAGGTCAGAATATCGCATTTAATTGCAATTTGCGTTTAATACAGTATAATTCATTCCCGATACGAAATGTAACTTTTCATCTCGCAGGGAGTATTTGCCGCATTAATTGCTACCGCGGACTGTATTAGCGCGCTGGACAATATTTCGAAGCGAATGCAAATTAACGCTGGAACTTCCATCAGTGCGATCTATTTAGAGACGAATCAGCGGCAGTAAATTCGAAATTGTTTGTTTGCCCTGAAATTAGGAAAATGGTGCGCAAGATGTATCATAGCGTGACGTACCGCCTGATTGGAGCCAAATAAATTTCGCTGGCCGTCCGGAATTTCCTATCGGGACGTGAATTTGCAGCTTGCTTCTGTTACCTGCAAAAAGAAAATTTAATGCTGTTACGTTCTGTGCCAAGCGTAGATTGATTTTCCGCAACAGACTTTGCATCATGTTTGTATGACCGGATGATGAATTCGTGTAAATCGGATTACAGCGAAATTGCGGAGAGGATACATGGTAGTTATTGCGTTGTGTCAAAATATCCAACGTAAGAAATTACTATATTGGATAAAAACGTATTGCGAGAAAAAGCCGCATGAGATTTCAGGTTTTTTTTATTATAATCTAAGTTTGGTAACTTAAGTGTAACCTTATTAATACTTCAGAATACGCTTTCAAATTTTTAGGATATAATTTGAAAACTTAACATTTATCAGCAACAAAGAAATCTATGTTGAATTGCTCGCTTGCTGAACGTGACCCCTTAAGGAACATTAGTTTCATATTACTTAAAA
Source organism: Ectemnius lituratus (assembly GCA_910593735.2). Classification (NCBI taxonomy): domain Eukaryota; kingdom Metazoa; phylum Arthropoda; class Insecta; order Hymenoptera; family Crabronidae; genus Ectemnius; species Ectemnius lituratus. The sequence goes on from OU343037.1 coordinate 5,932,759, forward strand.
ACAATTATTTTCTGTAGAATTTTATAAATGTGTCGTGGCAAGTTACCAACAACACATTTATAGTTTATACAAATAATACATTTTGAATACGAATAGCTGAAAAATAATTTACACTGATGCTCTTGCTATCAGTGGAAACAGCTCGGTCACACTTGTTTTACGTGATTAACTTATCACATAGACAAGATAAGAGTTGGAAGTACATTCCTTTTTTTTATTATGTGCCGCTACTTCCGCTTTGTCTTGGTGCAGCACCATAACTCAAAATTATCTCGCAACCCCTACGATATTCCCAACATTGCCAACAAAAGCGTTTTTGTTTATAAAATTAATTATAATATTAATATAATTCCTATCATCTGTAAATGAATCTTAATATTTCGCGCGAAAAACTGCCTTCGCGTAAGCAGACGAATCTAGTTATGCAAGCGGGAGCTTCATTAGGACGTTGCCGGCTTGATAAATCCATTCAGAAGCGGGGCCATTCTTCCTTTAACGCCAGCAGTTTTTCTCAGTTAACTTTTCATTATGCAAAGGCTCTCATTAACCTGTTACACAGGTGTCGCGGTGGGCGAAGAGATTCTCCGCCCGCTACGCACTTAACACCCTCTTTCTCGGCCTTTTTTGCGGCACGAAAAAACCTGTAAGTAAGTTGGCCAGTCGCTGAGGAATACACACCGAAAAGTTCGTAACTCTTATCCTGGAGGGCGTTATGATACTTCCAACTGTTTAAGAATCCTCCCGTGCGCGTAGACTGGCGAAACGTGGGGGAAAGAAAAAGTGGTGACAGAGGTTGGTTGGGGATGAAGACGGTGACAGGAGGCCGAGGAAAGTTGGCAACAAGATTTCAGTTGGTGGAAGTCAATTACGCAGGGTCCACCTTAAAACGGCGTGAATGCTTTCCTCTTTTCTTCTTTTTTTATTCTGTGCAGTTGAATCGCTGCCGCCGCCAGTTGACAAACTTTCGAGCGCTAACGCGCGAATCTACCGCGTACCTTGCCTCCATTTATTCCTTCATTGCTGCACTTTCGCCACCTTGCGGTCGTCGTCGACAATGGGAATTAAGTTTCTCGGGTTTTCGCCGCTGGGAGACAATTCATCAGAGTGCGACAATGACACTTTGGAAGGAAACACGACTTTCGGCTAAAAGGGTTTGTGTACTGTGAGTCGCATAAATATTTGGACAGATGTATGGTTTACGTATATTGTGGGTAAAGGAAGTGTTCGTGCACCTAGATTTTCTCATATTCATTTTCTTAAAGGAAACAACATTCTGTACGGCGAGCATTTATTTTCACTTAAGCATAAAACTTTCTTCTTTAAGAATATTTTCTTTCCCAAAAAGAAAGTTTGTTCTAATTCAAAATTTACTCTGAGAAAAGGGATGTGTGCGGATATGATGGAAATGAATTAAGAATAAAAGAGGGGATAGTAAATGACTTGCTTTTGAAACACCACTGATTTATTGATAAATTCAGAGGTTGCCCGAAACTTTGTTGTAGTTGGTCTGGCTTAAGTTTTTTTAAAATATTTATCATTCAATACAACTGTTTGGATGATCAATATTAAGCAAAAAACTGACGAGGTAAACAAATGGTTAACTGTATTAGTAAATAAGATAAATATTTATCTCCAATAAAAACGAAACTGTGCTCGCGAACTTTTACGTACAGTTTTCCAGCAACTCGAACTTTTCAATAACGTGTATAACATTGCACATATTTTTACAGGAATGCATACTTTTTTTATCGCATATTGCAATGAATTAAAAATATCCTAATCTTGTTTCAGGTTTTGGAAATATTAAAGAGAATTCTACAAATCACAGTTTGCAATCAAATTTTGATCATGCGTTTATATAAAAAACTTCGTTCGAGTGTTGACAAAGAGCTCGTGTGCGCTTGTACTCAAAATCGCGAGAGAATAATAGATCGGCTGATTCACATGAACTTTCTACTAAATTCGTTCTTGACCCGATAATTTATTGGCTAAAGTGCTACCGTGTTTGCTGCGAAAGTGAAAATGAGAGGACCAATATCATGGAATGAGTTTCGAAACCGATTAACCGTTATTGTTTTACTTTCCCTTGTTTAACCCTTTCGATACTATTCACAACTTTAGGTCTTTTAAAATTTGGCTCACTGTTGGCGCCAAAAACACTCTAAAAGTCTATTGCGATTGTATTTGTTATAACTGAAAGCTCGTCAGTGAACATTGACGTTTTGAATTAGGTTTTGTCCTAGTCAGAATGTTATCATCCGTCGATTGTGTTGCTTGCATTAGTCAAGTAAATGAATTTTATGTCCTGGTTTAAAGTTCTGCTCCATAAAACAGACAGCTATTCATAATATTTAAATGCACTTTTTTAACCTCTCATGGCATTTCTATCGAGGTGGCACGCAGACATAAATTCAATTATATTGTCACGAACGCATACATAATAATATATTTTATGGACTGGGGTAGTTGCAATTAAAAATACCGTCAACGCAAACAAGTGATTTCATTTCTGTGGGAAAATGCTCGAAAACTCGAAAAAGCAGTACTCTCTGTATTCTAGAAATATAACCTTTAACACACTCGGATCATAACCGTACACTTTGACCTCAAGTACCTTCAAAGTGGGCATTTTCAGCCCTGCAGTGTTTTGCGAATAAATAAACCGACCTCATTAAAACAAAGCAGTGGTTTCTCACAGCGGGAAAGATTAAAATTCAAGTTTGTGTAAATTCTCTGCAGGAATGCAGCGCCCTCTACATACTGAAGCAGCTTCAAATGTTATATAATTTAATCACTTAACTACAGTTGGTTCCTAAACATAGATGTGTAACTGGAATAAATTGTAGGGATTTAAGTTGTGCGCAGAGATTAGAACATACTGTTAAATATAAAAAGTGCACTTTTACATTGCAAACGGTAATAGTTTATCAGGGGTGTAATAAAATTTGGTATGCAGCTGTGAATCAGAAAGAACTATATCTTATATTATAGACCAGCTTTTACCTAGCTTTACCCGGCTGTCATTCTCCTTACGCATTAACAATAATTGAATATAAAGAATAATAGGTTGTTGCAAATTTCTTCTAACAATCCATGTATCTAACTCCCATTAATTTTGAAATTTTTAATTTATTTTTGTAACACTCTTATAACTAATAAAAATTGCAATATTTTATAGCCTATAGTTTGTCTGGATTATATAACTATGGAGAAAAGATACTACATTACAATCTGCTGTGTCGTTTTAGAGTTTATAGAGAAGATACTAACAAGCAAACAAATATTGCCTTTCATACTTGAAGAAATTATTATAGCCCATATTAGAAAAATGGATAAAACTTGAAATAATCATTGTAAAAATCTGAAAAATATTTTTCTCTAGAAGGCATATATAACAAACCGACAAATACTGCTTTTTATATTAGTTAGAATTATTGTAACACATATTACAAAAGTGAATAAAGTTCGAACCACACACTCCAAAATTCGGACAAAAACTTCGGCTCTGATAAACATACATCTTTGCTGCGAGACGTTCCTTTTACGACACGGAGTAAGTGTTTGAAGCAGTACACTGGGATAATTCCATGGCTTAAAGAACTTTTCTCGAACGTGTATTTGCATAGCGCGATCCCGAGCTGCTTTGGGCCGCGTATCGGAGATCAATTTGAATAGAAGCTATCCATTTGTTCTTTAGCGTACTAAGCGTACCAAACAATTGTGCTTCCCATTGAATAGCTATCTGTATATATGACGCTCAAAGCCCGGAGGCTTTCGCCACGTTGCGAACTGGTTGGCCATTTCGCATATTGGAGAGCTTCCTTGGTCAAAGTTCGCAATAACCGGCACTTTTATTCCATTTCGGGCGCTGCCCGTACGTTCTGCAAGTGGCCAAATCACTGCAGCCGAAATTCGAAATAATCCTCGGCCTTTTACTCTAACATACTCATACACATCGATGCTTATAATATTCGTACTATAATGTGCTCCAATTTATACAGCTTACACTGCAATCAAATAGATCGCGGTAATAAATATTGTTTAAAAAATATGCAATATTTTGTTTGTTATAAATAAAACGGAAATTATTTCATAGGTTCTAGCGCATCTTTGTGTGCTAATTTCAAACTCAAACAATATTAAGTCAAGTCAAGGGAAAAGTCCAACTTTTCATGCATTTTCATGCAGAACAAATTTGTTGGAAAGGTAATACTCATCTTTGCTTTGCAAATGTGGACGAACAGATTTTAGGGACACGTGTGTATGTAACGAAGGTATACGGGATGATTGAGCGGGATACGTGACAACACAATGCTTCATGTCAAATAAAGTCGATAAAAATTTCTAACGGTAACATTGAGAGAGCTTTTTTATAAGATAAAAATGTTGCAACCCCATCGGGCAACTCGTCGCAGATCAATATATACAAACAAACAAATAAAATATACGCCACAAAATAGTTACGTCCTTTTTTGAAGTCAACACCTGACACAAATGATATAAACGTTTTATACATAAACATTTTATACCGACTTCGAAATGGAGGAGGTACTCAATTCGACCGCTATATAGATATTTTTTTTTATACATTCGATAAATGCGGTAACGAGAATTTATGAGTAATCGAATGATGCAACAACGTTTTCAAAAATAAAACATGATTGTTAGGTGGAACAATAAGCGGAAGTTCAACCGATGAACTACCAAACAACAAAACCGCATTTCACTACCCAGATAGTACAATGAAGTTTTAAAACGTCCCTAAAACGCCCGATAGGGATATTCGCAAGGTATATAAAACCCATTTCAAATACGGCTTTAAAATAGGCGCTTCGATATATATATAAATTACTATACTATGTTCTAAAAGGAGTATTTCAAAATATTAATTCAGTAAACTCAACGTTTGGTTTAAAGGAAACAACCAATTTCTAGGTACACTATTGGAAAAATGTGCAATTATCAAACAATTGTATGATAAAAGTATTTTTAAAATATTCAAAATATGTAAAGTTCAGATGTTGTTAAAACGTCTTTAGTTCGGCGTCTTTGCGACGCTCTGAGAATACCGCAAAAAGACAGGCGAAAAGTAGATGTCTGGGAGTCATTTTTAAAATGAAAAAATGAGGACATTTTTAAAATGTCCTAAACGTGCAAAGTTGAAAATCGCATAAAGAAGACGTCTTTAAGACGTTATGTGCTATTTGGAAAAGGACAAAAATGCATTTCACTACACATCCAATTCTGACGCTGGCAATGTCAGGCATGAATTTCAATGACTAGAAGATTGCTGCAAGTTATTTACGCGATGACAAGGCTGAAACGAAATTCTCATCTGCGAATCGAGTAATTCTCGAGCGTGCGAGGACATGCTCGTCCCCGTCGCGTCGTTCCTGCGAGAGGGTGAGTAATGTCGGCTAATATCATCCCCGGTTAAACCAACGCGAGCGGCTGAAAATTTCACGCCTCCTCGCACTAGCGGCGCCGCGTAAAATACTCACTTTTATTCTACGAAGTGCTAATTCCCGGCAGCTGTTTTCACCGGATTATGAGAGCCCTCCACTTACCGCTGCAATGCGATCCTAGTTGTAACTCGCCGACGAACGCATTGCACAATAGCGCCGTGAATTATACAAGCTTTGCGGTTAAATCAATTTCATGGTAAATGAATCGTAACGGCGTTGACGCAGTCGGAAATAATTGGGCCCCCTTTCATCCGATGCATTCGAATGCATTTCATGACTCCGCTATCCGGCTCGTACTCGCATGAATTTTGCAAGCTTTGGCACAACGTTGTGTAAATGCCCAGAAATTGTTTATGAAGCCAATGGCTCTATTAGGTTCGTTGAAGCAATTGGGCGAGCGTTTACAGAGAGCAACTCCTGTTCCCCGTGTCGTTTCGGGAACGATTAACTTCCGCGTCAAAGCTAGTCCTAGTTCCGGAAGTATGCTGTTATGCGCTTTGTTACAAACTTTATATTGTTCTGCTTCTCATTGACCATCGTCTCGTAACTTTATTACGAAATATATACCGAACTGGCTGTTACAGTGGCATATTAATAATGGTTCGCTTTAAACAATATAGATTCTAGTTAATACTCTTCATACCGGTTGTTTCAAATGACTGATTATGAAATAAATGTTATCCTTATCCGATTCGGGTATAACTAATAGTTCATTTTATACGAAAACAAACCCATCGAGTAACCAGTAGATAATAACACAAGAATTATAAATTTACGTGTTTACTTTTAATAAGAACGAAAAAACAAGTACATCGTAGAATCGTGGTATTAAACTCCTACCAAAAAGAAGATAGAGACTTGCCCCTCTACAAAGTGATGCGTTTATCTTGGATGAATTGATGTCGGTATTGAATAATATATGGGTGCACACTGATTTTCAATTAGAAATCAGTATCATGCCTAAGAAGAAGAAATGCTAATTACGAAATTCCCCAATTGATTATTTCAATTATTTACACAGAAACATTTGCGCTCTATACATTAGTACTTTAGAGTTCTGGATAAATGGAACTTAGGAAAGCGTTTACTTAATCGAAAGAATCAGATCGTATTTGAATCGGGACTGATCTGAAATCGTGTGATCCCCAGAAAAACATTATATAAGGTAACAATGTAATTCTCTTATATACTATGTAAGAAAGTAGTAAATTATACTAGATAAAGGAGACTTAGAAATGTCTCTACTTAATGGAAGGCATCAAATCCTATCTGGGATCAGTAGAGTGACGTAAAATCGGTTGGGCTGATCTGTGTAATCATGCGATAGGGGGCGTCGTTTCATCGCGCGGGTTCTAGCACGTCGCGTCGGCGAGAGCGGTCGGCTACGTCTATTCTCGTGTTCCTGATTGCTCGGGCCGAGCGGTGTTATCTCGAATGTAGCTGCGGAATCAGTTAAGGCAGCATCGGTAGGTAAGCATCGATGAAATCCGTGCGATCGGGGATTCTACGAACGTTAGCTGGCTCTCAAGGCCGATTGCCATCCTATGCGAATACAGCGGGAATCGAACGATCTACTAGGAAGATATGCCAGCCCATTCGGCAAGGAGAAACTTCCGCACCTCGACCTTCGTTACATGCATTATGGGAGCACGCAGTCGAGCAGTTTGGTTTCGGGGTAAATCCTCGTATATAAGCGTCACACCGCTGCCCCGATGGATTTTGCATGTTTGACCGCGGGCTACGCTCTCAGTCTGAGCGTGAAACCCCTTTCTACTGTACAATGCAGGAAACCTTCCCTTTGGCACTGCGCTGACCGACGCACTTGACTTCCCTGTGCAACAACCCAATATTGGCCTGCAACGTCTTAACAGGGGGGGATTATTCGTTGTCTAATTCAAGGTGTATTAATAGGTAAACTGCTGCCCTTTTAGTCTGTACAGTTAGTGGTAAGTTATAATAGCAAGTGAGAATAGTTTGAATTACATAGTGAACCTAGGAAAATAGCATTCTTGTAAAAGCAGAATAGCAATGACGTGTTTCTGAAATGTTAAGCAATACTAATGTGGTAGAAATAAAGTATAATAATTAAAGAAATATTTTTCAAAAAAACCTATATTACAAACGCGTATCAAAAACAGTATACTAAAATGGTAGATGCAAAGTATACAAATTAAATGCGATTTGGAAGAAAGTGATGTAAAGGTAATTTATTAAATCATTTGTAGTTTTTTTTGAAGAATTTAAGAATTTATTAATCTTGTAAGAATTCTTCTAAGAAAACAAGGAAAAGACAGTCGGGAAGAAAGTGATATAACGGCAATTCATAAAAGCATTTGAAGTCTCTTTTGTAAGAGAGCAACCCCAAATGCTTTTATGAATGGCCGTTATATCACTTTCAACCCGACTGTATTTCATTGTTTCTTAAAGGAATTCTTTCCAACTCTATTTCGTGCTTTGAACATTTTAGTACGCTGTTATACGCTTATAATATTAGTTTTGTCACCACTTTTTTCAGTTCAGAATAAACATCATTGGTATTCTTTCTACCAGGATCTTATTTTCCTATGTGATTCAAATTATTTTGATTTAGTTATTTGACTAATTCTGCTGCATTATATTTCATCCAAAAATTTGGATTGAAACTTGAAGTGAATTACGTGCTAAGCCGCTGAAAACAAGCCCTTTCTTGTTGAAAACAAGATGGCATGCTAAAGTACCTTTTCATACAGAATTTAAAACTATTGTCGGTCTGTGTTAGCCCAATACTTTCCTTGTGGAATAAAACTATAACACTTCAACTACAGTGTCACAGCTGCAAAAGTGCTACAGTTTAATGCACAGAAATTTTGGTGTGTCGAACTGACAACGCTCAAAGTTGGCGTTACATGAGTTCACAGCTTTTGGTGAGTAGCCAATGCAATAGCTGGTCATTTTCCTACTAAATTGTGCTTTCCTCACCAGCAGCAATGTGACAGACAGAAAGTACGAGTGAATTAATATAAAATCAAATAATAGCAGGAACAATTAATCGTAAAAATTAAATATAATTAGGTTAATAATTAAGCAGATATTTTCCCCACTTTTACAAGGTTAAATCTACTCGTTAAGTAATCAGTCGTTCCGTTGTATCCGTTCAAACATAGACATCCCGAAACGATTAAAATGTTTAAATACAATTAGAGTAATAACTAAAAGAAATAAAACTGTTTTTAATGCATTATAATGCAGTAACAAGACTGTACAAATAACAGTAATAATAAAATATAATTACAGCAACAATTAACCAGATATTTTTCCTGCTTCTACGCGGTTAATTCTATTCGTTTTGTTACTCACAAAGACTTTCTACGAACACTCATTCCGCTATATTGATTGAAACATACACATCGCACAACGGTGGAAAAGTTTAAATTTTAATTACAGTAACAATTAACCAGATACTTTTCCCATTTTTACACAGTGAATTCTACTTGTTCCGTTACCCAAAAGACTTTCGATAAATTGTTCATTCGATAGAACAATTCAAACATACATATCCCGAAACGATAAAAAAAATAAACAGCTTTTATAAAGTTCCAATTAAAAAGTTACAAACAGCCAACTGGACAATACATCTGCCGGCAAGTCAACTGATTGCCATCAATTTTGAGAGGAACGATTCGGCCACAGTTTCATGCGGTACAATCGAACTCACACAAGATCAATAAAGCGGCGCTCTAATTAATCCGGCGAATACCAGCGGCGGCGGCGGCGGCGGCGGCGGCGGCGGCGACGGGCTTTGGATGCCGACGGAAAATAAAAGTGTTTCCTTAACTGCGGCGTGATAGCCGATCGAGTGACGTGACCCGAAATGCAGATGGAACGTGCGGATGCGCGCGCGTGTATGTATATATCCACTCGGGGAAATTGCTATTTATTCAGGAAGGCCGTCATTGGACGAGGGCGATGAATATAAGAGTAGCAAACACCCGCGGTGGCGAAGGTTACGTCAGCGGGGGCGTCTTATCGCGATTTCGAGCCGGCGGTGCAGTATCCGCCAACCTTTTTATAGAGATCGCCCGAGCTGCACCAACCCCGGCGCATACGTGAAGCTTGCGACCTCGTAAACCGTTGACACGTTATTCCTCTCTTTCTCTCTCTCGCTCGCTCTTTCTAATTCCCGGCCTCTTTCGCGCTGGTTCTCCGCGCGGAATTGAGTTTCCGCCTGGACGGACACCTATAAAAATATAAATCCCAGTATGCCCCCGAATTATCCCGCATTCCTTCAGAGAATTGCGTGTACGTTCGCCGTGTCGCGTAGTATCGATATACGTAACCGTCTATATTGTCGAATCGATATTACACACGTGGATGTATGTAGGAGCCGATGCAAGTTGAACGAATTTCCAATTAGAAAACTTTTTGTCTTTTATGCCATGAAATCATTTTTTTGCAGTCAATTTGTGTTAACAATTGGGTAAGTAAAGCTTTGTCGAGTAAAACCACTCGAAATGTTATACTTTGGATGCTTGTATTGTCTACTATTAGATAGTTTCTCATTCGAATCCTACTAGTAGATAAAACACGAAAATTTAGTATACGTCATTAGCACATGACTAATACAAAAAGTGCCACTTTGGGCGATGATTATCTCCAGTTTGGAACAGGAAATATTCTTTAAATTGTGCGAACTTTATAACATCTAAATATATATCCTTGGAAAAACAAATGCACCCTCCAATTAAGTACCTTAATAGAATGGAAGAAAACGCGAATTTTACCATATTTTGAAAATACAGTTAAAGGGGGTGAAAGAGGAAGGCAATTTTTTTGCTGAGAATACCTATATCTCAAAAATCGAAGATGTTACTAACGCTTTTCTTCGATTTTCCAACATAGTTGTAACTTACTTTTGGCGTGCAACGTTGTATCCATGTACGTAACGGTATATCTTGTCGAGTCTATGTGATATATGTGGAACACGGGCGCGCGCGTCCCGAGCCCAAGCGTCTCTCCCTGGAATCCGGACGTGTCCCCGTCGGAAGCGTCGCGCCGTAATCGTTTTAGTTCCGCCGGGCGTAAATTTATTCCGGCCCGGCATTAATATTACTCGATTCGGGCGCGAAGTAATACGCAATAATCATTTCACGCGCTGCACTGCGACATTTCGCTTTTACGCCGAAGGCTCGCAGCCGCCGCCGCCGCCGCCGCCACCGCATACGTCACGTAACTGTGGCCCCAAATATGTATATAAATGTTGGAGCGTCGACAGCCAATTTAATCACCGGCGAGCATTCGAAATGCGAGCGAGCTTTTTCCGCCGGTATTTTGTTTTCATTATTCGAACAATGCCTCAACGTTAGTCAAATTCCCGTTTATAAGGAATTTGTAAACGATGTTTCATTGGGCTCCCTTTTTACGTCAATGTTGACGCAATATGGAATTTGAATTTATTAACCATACTAATACTAATATTCTTTCAATACAAGGAAGTTATAAACAAAATTTCAATTTTTTAAGTTAATGTAAATGCAATACTGAATAAGTGGAAAACACTAGACGAATTTTGTTTTCATTATTCAAACAATGCCGCCACATTATTCAAATTCGCGTTGATCTATTAGGCGTTGGCGAGCGTTCGCAAGGAGAGATTAACTTTGCTCGCGTTACACAAACAGATATCGCAGATATCAAATACGTTTTGACTGCCGCTGTTCTACCGGTGGAACATTAAAACTAGAACAGTTTGCCCATCCGCCGGATTTTTCGAATCGATCGGGATTTATTTGCTGGAACGCCGGCAGAATGAAATGTAAATAGAAGTGAATCGTCAGCTCCGCTAGATCTGAGCCGTCTTGCAAATAAATATCCCCGTTCTAATGAATATTCAATATTAGTACAGTTCAATAAAAGGTCTGCCGATCATTAATGATATACTGGAGCAGTCCTGGTTTACATCGCCAACATTTATGGACAAAGTCACGCGCGCTTTTTGAGTCAAAATTATTTAAAGTTTTGGTACTCTGTAAATAAACCTTTGACAACCTTTTTTACGACTATTTTCAGATTAGCGCTTTATTTATCTTTGCTACGGCGGGAAAAGTTATATTTTACTGCAATGCAAAAATGAAATCATACGACGACGAAGAGAGCCACTTGCTTCAAGCATTTCAATTTCAAACATTGCATTTTAATTCTGTTAATTAATTTACCGTCGAGAGGTTGTCCAATATGGTAATTTGTGTGTGTGAATGCCACGGAAAGCAAAAATACTGTCAAGATTTGCAGAATTATAATTCTTGGGGCTTAAATATGCTTTGAGTTAACTTAAGTTATTAAATATATATACTAATTGTTTTAAGTTGAGTTATCACTTAATTTATAAGGAATTCATAAACAAAGTTTCAATAAGCTTTATTTACAATAATATTAACATAATGGACAATAAATAAAAAAGAATCAAAGCGGATTTTGCTGACGTTTCGGCAATAATCAGACACGTTGATATATGTAACTTTAACTTAGGTTATCTGATTTCTACACGTCCTAATCCAAGAGGTGTTACGGCAGTAAAAAATATTGGTTTCCCAACTAACTTTTGCCCGCGTGTTTGCGAACTGTAACGAGCGTCTGAAGCAGGGTGTGAGACTGAAAAAGTGGGAACATTTTTCACACCTTGCGTTCGGGAAAAGGTTACAAAAAAGACTGTGTGACGCTTAAAAACTTCACTATTGTACAATAAACTTTGTGTGATAATACTTAAGGTTTTTGTAAAATTGTTATGCTTACACGTAATCGATATATAATGGAAGAAAGAATAAAAATTGGCAATTAAAAGGCAATACAAAATATGAAAAGAACATACTAGAAAAATGTTTAAAATTCAACATATATGAAACAAATTTCGATTAAAAACAGTCAAGTGCTTACCAGGTTACGTATTAAAGTTGTGTTCCGTATTTGAGAACCCAAAATATTTTTTTTTATCGAAATGTGTTGAAAGTATGATTCTTACTCCTTTCCGAAACTAATTATTATAGTATAGCTAGTATTATCATTTTACTTAAAAGTACTCACTAAACTCGCTATGTTCACAAATTATTGCAGATTTTTAAACAAAAGAGTTACAAAATCAGAGGGATGCGGACATTCTGACTGTGAAAGAGCCCTAAAAAGCCTGACCACAAAAACGAAGGAAAATCGAATCGAACAATGTTTCCCTCCAATGTTTTGTTTAACTGTTTGTAAGTTGGCATTATTGCTATTGCGAAAAAACTTTGGTTAATGTCACATTTAATAAAAATATTGTCTTATTTACAGCTAACTGATCTTGGTCGAACATTTACATATAATATTATTTACTTCCAAATATTTACTTCCCTTATTTTGCGAAAGAAAATATTCGCAAAACTGTTACGAGTATTCAAAGGTATTGTAATGGTTCCCTGTGTCCTACGAAACCCTAATGAACTCAGTTCCAGATGGCGCTTGTAGCTTGCTACAAAAAAAGTATGTGTCCCGTTAGCAATCGCTGTCGCTGAAACATTGGATACTGTCGGATACGCTTTCAATTTTCAATTTCCAGTGAGAGACCCTCACAAATCCGGACAGAGATAAATTTACCAGGTCGACGAATTAGCTACAATCTAGCGGATACTGCGCCCCCTTGCAGTCAATCTCGGCATTCTCGAGTAGTTGAGTGTGAACTTTACGAGCTTAGTAGTCTGCGTGGCAGCCTATTAGACTTATAAATTTCATGTTTAATAAACAACTAATCCAGCAGTGTCAGCCGACAGTCATGAACGGGACGTTCTATCTTATAAACTGTCACCCATTCAGCCAACAATTTCCGGTTACGATCGGTGATCGTTGTTTGCACTAACGCCATTTCACCACCTGTCGCGCCAGGCGTTTAATTGGCCGTTCTATGTCTTTTCGTTAGACAGCGATAAATATCCGATATAGTTGGCATATAAACTGTAGAAAAAAATTGCTATATAACATACTTGCACTAATCACGAATCAATAACACACTGTACTAATCGAAAAATGTATCAATTAATAAAAACGTTTCGTGGAATCGACGCGTCTCTCAACTTATTTAAGTTGCAGGATAAAAGTTTGAAAATGAAGTAATACTTGTCTATTATATAAATATAATAACTTCTTTATTAGTATTACTTTACTATTGGTAAATTAATTCAACATAATAAACATAATGAATATAACACTAAAATAAAAATAAAAATTCGTCATCGATTGCGGTTGCGGTTAATGGTTCCAGATGCAGTTGTTATTATATTTATAACAATAATATAATCATACTACATGAACAATTATAAAAAGGAGAAACAATATTATTTGTCTGCGCGCCGGCTGCCGCTTCTCTTTGATTTATTATTCGTCATATCTCGGATTTATATTAACAGGCAATACATACACCGCCAAACCCGAGCACATAAAATTATTAAGCGATGGCTATAAAGTGCGCAAAATTCTCACGTGCACTTTCACCGTCGAAATCAATTATGGTTTTGAGATGGCGCATTTCACCGCGTAAAGTCAACCTCGTATTTCAGGAATAAAGGGTGGCGAACGATTGAATTACCTAACGAATCAATGTTTTAATTAATTCACGAGACACAAATGGTGTGCAAACTTTCGTATGTAGTGCTGGTCTGACACTAAACTGGCTGGTTTTAAAAATCGATTCAACCATGCACTTTTTTTATATTATTATTATTTTTTCTTTTTTGTATTATTATATGTGCATTAGTAATGGTATTTAATTGACAATTTGCTATATCCAAATTGGATAAATATGACTTTTATTATTTGATAATAATTATTTCATAGCCTCGTTTCTGGGTATTTTCTCAAACGTTGCTATTTTACTAGTGGAAGAGCTATTATTTCTGATCAGGAGCTAATTTCACATAGATTTTTACAAGTGTCATAAGTATCACTATGACAGGTACAGCAGCAGTCTAAATGACAATCTTAACCATTCACTTATTATTGTTCGCCATTTGTCAAAATCTTTGAGAATTTTGTGAGTTCTACATAAACCAATGTTGTAATTAACTCACGAGGCATAATTAATATGCAAACTTTTGCAAGTAGTGGTGATCTAGTCATCTTGTTTTTGGCAGTTTTTCGAAAGCCTTATTATACCATAAAAAATACAGCATTTTTTATCAGGGGTCAGTTTGTTAAAGATTTTGACAAAGGACAATAAAAGTGACAAGTGTATGATCGAAAAATCATATTGACTGTCATTTTAACTATCATAGTTGGATTCGGGACTTGTAAAAATCTTTCTGATATTGATTCCAGATAGCGTCAGAAATACTGCTCAGAAAAGGGCGTCACACATATATTTTCCGTACACTTGGCAAAGTAGCTCTCAGTTTCCTTTAAAATTTAATTACAAAATCCTGTTACGCATACTTGATTACAGACAAATCATTCTCGTTTTCAATATACCGAATAATTCAGTGCAATCCTTTGTTTCATCATTGACCTGCCAAACCTCACTGGTATTTTTCCATTTGTCCGGAAAATGCTGCAAATAATAAAGTTCCATCATCGCGGGACTAAATTAAAAATTTCAAGCGCTGTCGGGCAGTCTGGCGATTTTTCGAGCGGTAGCCAATTGCAAGCATTGAAATCAACGACAGATGGTTATTAAATTGGCTTTGCAGCAAATTAGAGCACATTACCAGCTGGTGCTTATCAAGCCGTTTCTGGTTGGTTGGAGCTAGAACGAAATGTATAAGCACGGGACGAACCGTCTCCGAGCCGACTTATAATTAAAAAGTTAAATTGAAATTACTTTCCTAACCTGGCATCTCCTGTGACTAGTTTCCCCATCCGTTAGCTTGTGCTTCGCTCCGGTGCAATAAAATATCATCTCCTTCCGAGTCTCCACCCATTGCGTCCGGAGCAAGTCATTAACCTTAGGAATTCCTTTGTGGACTCGATATCTATTTAGTTTACAGTTATAGTGGCTAAAAAGAGTATTGGTATACCCAGTGTATTTAGAATAAATTTTCGTAAAAATGAAAACTGCCTCCTATAAAGAAATGTATCTTCTCTTAAGAAGAACACTTTCTTGTTTGAAAAGATATATTTCCATTTAGAAAGATGAACTGTCTTCTTCAAAAAAAAGTTTCCAAAAATACTGAGTGAGCGACTACTTTCTTTGCATAAAATAAAACTTAGATTCATGCAAAATGAAAGGCGTGTTTCGCATACTCGACTGTGACTGAAGAAGTCAGTGTTACTCTGATGCATAACTGAACAGTCTGGTGTAATGCGCATGTAATAAAACATTTTAGTGAGCAGTAACACACAAAATAGATGGTATGAATACTCGATAATAAAAGCGACAGTTATTAGACCTTAAAACTCCTTCGTCGAAAGTGACACGACATCAATTTCATTCACAGGTACTCCTAGATAGAATTCGATCGAGACAAATTCTACAAATATCAGATGTTTACTAAAGAAAATTGTTTAAATTGGTTCGAATTAAGCAACTATTTTTTAACTACATTTTAAATAAAACTCGAAACAATATCGAATTACTGCAACGAAAATTAAAAAAGAATCAAGAGTGCTAAGAGTTTTGCACAGATGCACGGAACCATGGATTAAATATTCGTTTAATAGGATTAAATTATACAAAATTACACTAAACCTTCAGACAAAACGTAACCCGTCATTTTTTATTCTCGAAGTTGAAAAAATCATACACGAGATTATGAGTAATTAGATAGAATAAGAGTTAAATCGGAGTTCCAACGCAATGTTGATCCTTTCAAAAAATCCGTCTGTGCCGAAAAAGATACTGCTGGAAATGAAGTAGTTAAAGTGCCAGCTTTCGAGCTGCTCGGATTTTGAAGTGGAACATGCACACGCTCTTGTTAATCGCTAAGTGCACCTTCGTGATACAAAGCTGCTGTTAAAGAGAGGGCTGCTTACTTTGCAAAATGCAATTAAGTGCAGGCAAGAAATGTAGCAAAATTGCGAAGGCATTTGCGTGCTCAGTAAAGTGGAGCGTAATTAGCACTGGTCGATCATCTGATTGGTTGGCAGGTAAGCGGCAGGTCATTCAAGATAACCTTTTTTATACTTATTATTGAGTTTCTATAGTCTATTTTCTCCTGTTTTTCAATTACTATTGAAATGTGTATAAGTGACGAAAAATAATAGCGATAAAGAATATAATTTATTAATTGTGCTTACACTCTAACAATAACAGTTCAATGGATTCATGCAGGCAGTTATTTCATTCGCTGTGTTTTTTAAATACTTGGCATCAAATCTTTTTTTCCCCTACTAAAATAAAAGACAACGTTTGTCTGCCTGTGTATACACATAGTATGGATATTTTCGTAATAAAGTCGAAAACAACTGAACCGATTTTAATACGATTTTATCTCCTCTATAAAGTTTTGATACATGAAAACTATATGTTATAAAATATTGCAATACTTATTACTTATGGAAGCTAGTTCAAAATTAATCCTAAAATTTAAAATTTAATGATAGGTCAAACCATAAATAAATTAGAAGCTTTTTGTAACAAAAAGACTTGTAACAACCAATGAACCTCCAAATAGAGTTATTTTTGACATGCACGGGAAATATCAACCTGACGAAATCAGTGATTTATAAAGTGCGCTGCATGTCACCGTGAAGGGCAAACTGCGAAATGAATCAAAGTCCACTTGGTTCCTCCAATCAGTCAAGCATTTCTCCTTCCAAAAAATCAGAGCGGCAAGAAGCACTTTAAGGTCGTGCCAAATCCTTCTATCGAATTCTCGGCAGGAGCGATTTACCCGATTCGGGTTTGGCGAACGTGGACATTTAGTTGTCGGGGCGGTGTGACAATCTCCGAAGTGTCGCAATCCGAGACTCGCCCCCTTGTAGGGCATGTGCGCCACGTAGCGTTCGGATTAAAAGTCACGTATGCCGTAGATTCCACGTGCGAGCGGAAAACCTTTTCTCCGATCCCGGTTTTCAGCGGAAAAGCAAGCTTCGCCGAAGGTTCGCCGCATTCGGCCAAGCTTGATCCACAGGCAGACAACGTCTCGACAATAGACTAATCCTGTACGTCAATATTTATCTTACATTGGATTAAGGAGTTGGAGCTGTTACTCGAGACAGCCCAACACCTAACCTAACCGCGGCCAAACTAACCTATAAATGTCTACTACACTTCTATTCAGCCTGTAGTTTATATCGCCTTCCTAATACAATTGGATTTCAAATGCTCTTTGTGTCTGCTATTGCATCTGCAACCGGGCAATATCAAACCAACCAGCAAATTGGATGAATGTTAACACTTATCAACATTTACACAAATATCCTTGATGCCTACCAGATGTTAGAACTTTATTGCTAAAACAGTTGCTTTAGGGGAAGTTACTATTTTATTATAAAGAATTTTAAACACTGTTTCAATAGGGTTCCTTTTTTATAATGTGTAAACAAAGTTTCTATTACATTTTACTATTACATTTGAATGTAATCAATGAATACGAGAAAACCGACTGACTTCGCAAAATGTACAGTGGTTAAAAATACTTGCTGATTCAAACGTAAACGATTCACCATGTGCGCTTGAGTTTTGTGACAAGAAAAAATGTCTTCGGGGTGGGAAGTGCAGCGCAGCTGTCATTAAAGGGAAAACAAAGATTTTCGAGTGGAACGGTGGCTGGCGGGGGGAGGGAGGTGGCGAGACGAATAGGATGGTTGTAGGGAGACACTCCAGCGGTATTGCTTTGGTTTGCTTTACAATTCAAAGGAGGTCTGCGACACTTTTTAAGTATTCAGGATGCGTCAGGCTGCTGGTGGAGGGTGACAGTAAGTGATGGTTTTCGGGAGGATCCCTTCGAGGAGGAGAACAGAGGAGGAAGCCAGCCGGAGGATCGCAGCCACCAGAGAACCGCCGTCACGCATACCCAGTACTCGTAATTGAAATCCACCTTTCGAAGTATCTCGATGTATTCTTCACGATAATCGTTCCCCTTTGTCGCTTTATCTCGGATCCTCTCTCTTTTCCCAGAATCTCTCTGAAGAACTCAATTCGCCAGTCACATCCCAACAGCGAGCGCGGCAGTCTCCGGTATCGTTTAACTCCAAGAGGGAAATCTCCATTTCTTCTCGGCCCCAGCATTCGCTCAAGCAAATAATAAAATTGTACTGGCGCGACTGCCGTTTCTCTCGTACGAAGTGCCGGCCGAGAATGCGAGTATTCATATAGAGAGCGGAAAGCTTTATACGTCCACCGTTGCACTGGATGAATCTTCTAAGGCTGAGGCGGGAAAAAGTGACACGCCCGGACATATTAGACTGAAAGAGAACAATATGAACGGAGCACTGGTTCTTAAAATGGAACAAATAATTTTTTTTTACAAAAGCTTAATGAGACCTAACTGTGAGTAACGTTCGAGTTAAATATAAAATATTTATCTGATATTATATTATCTAAGAATTATTTCTTAAAACTACGCCGCCGTGTTTTTCAATTGGTGTTAATTGAAAAAATTAAGAAAGGTGAAATGTCTTAAATACGAGATATGTTATATTTACTTTTCAAGTCACGTACTAGATTTGTAGAATTCGTGTCAAGAATTGTTTCTCCCAACCATGATAGTCAGTTTGAATTGGTGTTTGATAAATCCTTGGAAATCCCGGACAAGTGCCAATGGAATTATTGTTTCATGTTGATCGTAGGAAGGAGCCCTCAGAACTGCAGGGCTGCCGTCAAGGGTGAAAATCCAAAGCTCGGAAAGCGAACGTGAATAATACAGCGGCGTTCCAAGAACGAGTGCTCGTTTGCGAAACAGTAAAAGCGTTAGCGCACTTACGCCAGTGTTATTGACGCGGAGGGGAAAGAGTGTTGCCGGATAATTGTATTCCGTACGCACGCGGCGAGAGAGCCAATTGGCTCTCGCTGCGCCAGCCAAAGCCACAAATATTGATGTCAAGCGCGCTAACAAGGATAACTGCAAAAACTCGAGTGGTGCTTGGAGAACTCCCTTTCATGATTGCTCTTTGCGCCACTCGTAACAAACATTGTCTGGCCGGATCATCGTGTTGCATGCCGGTTCGCTTTCGCTAGCTCCGCCGAACCGCATTCCGGCCAGGCAGGCACAAATGTTTCCGACGTTTTCAGCGACGTCTACTCAATTTTCACGGAGACATTTCTCCCAGCGAATTTAGCCAATGGCAAGCGTGAGCGAACGCTTGAGCTTGCGAGACAAGCGTGAAATACGTAGAACTCGCATTCCGGGAACGAGGGGCCGCGCTCGCCCGGCCGGGGAAACGATAAAAATGTCGATACGTTTCCCGGAAGTCCGACCCGTAAGATGACACTGTCAGTAATTTAATCTCGCCCGGCGAGTTTCGTGCAGGTTCTATTTCACTCGAACAAAATAGATTTCTTGAATCTTAAGCTTTCAGTGATGCTAATATCAAATGACCATGCACTACTACACTAGTTGATTCTAACAATAGCATGACTCTCGGACATTTTTTTTCTTTCTAATTCGATCTTTGTTGATGTTAACAGATATATATATAATTATTTAGAGAAATGTATATATGTTAATAGTAACAATTGATAAGGGAAGTAAAGTCTCGTTCTCGAGCTATACACATATTTGTAGAGCATACAACAAATGTTTTTGACCTTAACCGCAGAAAACTTTATATAATCTCAAGAAATACTATAAATTGTAGGCTATAAAATACTGCAATATTTATTACTTGTTACAGGGTGTCTTAAAAGTAACTTCAAAATGTCACAAGATTGGAAGATCAAGCTATACATTTTTCGAAAATCTTTACAACAATCTATTATTCCTTAAATTATATTATTATTAAGGTGCCCATTAAATCATCAGGATTAACCCAGATAGGTATTACACATTAGATCCATTAGATTTGTTCATTTTTATTTTTAATTTCTAAAGTATTCTAATTTACGTAATTTTGCCTACATTTCAGGTTTTTCTTTTCAAGTTTAAACTTAATTTTTTTTTTACGTTGAGAAACAATCATGCTTAATAAAATTTCTAGAGTCTAGCCATCCTGTATATTTCAATGTATAGCCAAGAGTAGACAATCGAAGACAAGTGAATAACCCTGTACTTGTGGACCGGGTTTAACTAAGATAAGAGTAGGTCTGCGTTTCAGAGTCGAAGGTGTTCCCAGCGCGACAGAACGCGCCGCCTGTCGTCGATGGATCTCGTTCAATCCTCATCTCCGTGGAATCCGGATCTAATCCTTTTTCGATTCCGCCTCGATTCCTCGGTCGACTCAACAAGTTTACAAGCAATCTCAGCGTGCCGCGCCTAGGAAAACTAACGGGCCGTTCGTGAAGAGAAGGTAAGCCGGGAATACGAGACTATCAGCCGGAGGCCTCCCGGGTCCACTTATCAATGCCCCACATAAAGCACCAGCTGAAGATAGTATCAGGCTATTGCCTTCACCACAGCTCCGATGGACGAAGAAACCACCAACATTACTATCACTGTCAGCTTAGACTTTTTAAGAAAAGAAAGAGATAGGAAAGGCAAGAGCATTATAAAATTTATTTGGAATTATATGCCAATCATAAATGATCCTGCAGTTAATACTAGAATTATTGTAGACTAACATATATTCGGCCTGTATTTATACGAGAGCAATATGAATTTTAAACCTAAAAAGAGGAACATGGAGTAGAGATCTCGAAACTTTATCGTGTACATTTTGGAAAAACCAGGAAAAACATTAGAAAATTGAATCTTTAAAAAAAGAACTTACGATAAAATACTATTCCAGTCAGTTTGATTATTTGGTAAATCTAAAGTTAATTGTGTTTTTGGTATTTTAGACGACCAACAATTTGGAATACTTTCTCTAACATCTTTTGCATAGTTTAATAGTTCTTTTTATTAAAATATTAAAACGGCTTTACATGATAAAATTTAAAGTCCGTTTAATTACAAAGCTCAGATCATTCATTTTAAATACATTATCCACATCACTACAGCTATAACAAGAATGCAGATATTTTCCAGTGACCCATCCTTGCTTCAAAAGTTCAACGAACTTAGTTTCAATTAACACTGCCTCGAGTATTCCTGTATTAATTCCCTGAAAAAGCTAAAGCTCTTGCAGTAAACATTCAAGTCGTTACAGACCTCTCCTTGCCGAGTTCGTTCTAATGAAACATTTTAATAAACATTCCGCATAAGGAGAAGCGAACACACACGTACCACGAGCTTCCTATTCGAAAGTAACCCGGCTCCTGATTTCAAATCCTCGAAGTGGCGGAGAGAAAAATCGTCACAGAGACACACACACACACAGTCACAGATATTCCAGTAGCCATCAGGTTGGACAAAAGTGAATAGCCCTTGCAAGAAAGGGCCGGAGGGCAAAGGGGCGAAGGGAAAGGGTGGTAACAGTAGGGTTTGCTCGTACGCTCAACGGGAAGCAGTGTTGGAGCGTAATTGCATTTGCATTTTCACCGGAGCGGTCTGGTAGCTTACTTACGGCTCCGCGAGTCGCCTCAGTCGCTCTATTGGTCGCCCTGGTAAAATGGTGCGGCGCCACCGTCGCCGGCCACTTCAAGTGAAAGCAAAAAAACCGAGGGAAAAGGGGAGACGACGAGGAGGAGGAGATCGGTGGACACGAGAGCGGGGGAAATATTCGGGCCAGGACTCCGGCACGCCGAGACTAACTACTCTACGAAATTACGTGAAGAGGCCTCGGCCTCTCCTTCGCACTTCCACGCCATGACGAGGTTAGAGCTCGTGCCTGGAATTTTCCCTTTCGTTCCCAACCCAGGCCTTGGCTTCCCTTGTCGCACGGCCGTACAGAGCTGCCTGCCAAACCCTTAACGAACCGGCAAAATTCGTCACGGAGACAAGGCCACGTCGGGAACAAACACCCACCACTTGCCGCCCACCGTCTTTGCTAGCTGGGAACGATTGGAATACTTGCTTTGCCTTCCGGTACTGCTCCTCGTGGATTCCTTCGATCAAATTTTGGTAGTTAAGTTAAGAAAAAGGGCTACACGCACGTCTGTTCTGGTTAAGACCTAGTTTCGTTCTGATGAAAGAACTTTGCAGATAATCGCGAATGGTTGGAAATACAATGGACCTGTCAGTTTTTCTGGGACCTTTTTTCACTCTGATTCTCCAGAGTTTCTCCGATATTTTGGAGTATATTTGTAAGACTACGGCTAAGTGTCTATGTTTGTAGATCTTTAACATTTTATTATATTTTGTATGGTTATCCCTTTGATTCTGACGCAGGCAGTGGTTTTTATCATTTTTAGTAATTTGCCCCCGTGTGCGTAATTAAACAAACACATTTACACCGATAGAAATTTAAAGGTGTCAGTTCAAAACATAGTTTATATTAGAGGAAAGGATACTTATTCGACTAACTGAATATAAGAATTCGCAACAACAGCAAGGTCGATACTCGCACGTCCAATGAAAATCGTGATACTTGAGCCAGCCATAGAGGGGGAAGCATTGCAACAGACGTTCGTACTATCTGTACTATCTAGAGCATCATAGGTCGGATGCCCACACACTGACAGCGACACTACTAATTCCAGTGGTGCAGCGGGACACCTTTTGTGTCGTAGCGGCATTTCTTCGCAAAGCAATTGGAGTGCGCGAGGAAAGGGCGTCGGGACGCCGACACCGGCGACAACGGAGCGAGCAGATATCCCGGCAGCACTTACTTCAACACCAAATGAAGTTTGTATTATGCAAGGGAGCCTTCAGTGGCGCTCGGCCGGAAGTCGACTACAGCGCCATGTAATGACCTACCGCAAGCTACATGCACTTGGAAATTTCCTTTTTACGGAGTGTGATTTCAGTATGCCAGCGCTCACACCACACTCTGCCAGCATTACGACACGCACGCCTCCTCTCGCCAGGTGTATTATCTTAGCAAGACCACAGCTGCGCTCTGCTGTTGCTTCCGGTCAAAAAATCTTTAAAGCTCGCGAAGAGCAGCTGAGCCGCCGCTGCCGGAGCTAAATCTTGGAAAACGTAGCCGGGAGTTCTATAATTAAGCGTTTAAGACCCTCCGCTCCTATCAGCGGCTGAAACTTTGCAGGGTTCTATAATCTGATTAAAAGGACGCCCTTAATGAGTAGGGCGCATCGTACACATTTTCTAAAAGCGACCACTCTACTGGGTGAACGACTAATGGCGTTATTCGAACGATTATTCCTTTGAGACACGGATCCCGTATTTAACTGGCGGGTTAACCTAGAATTGAACTTTCTTCGTGTTTGGTCTCTTAGGTTAGACGTTGATTACGCTCAGATGGAATGAGACTTTAGGAGAGATTACATCTGAAGCACAAAAATTAAGAGTTAATTTCGACATTTTGAAAATATATGTAGAACATTTTTTTAAACCTATAAAATATATGTCCAAATACATGATTTAAAATATATTATATATTAATTTTACTAATCTATCACTCAAAATTATAAAATTATTGTTATGGATGTATGGACGTTTTTTTACGAATCACGATTTACGACACCCTTTGTAGGTTAGATACTTTCTATCCTAAACAGATAAAACATTTTTTTTCTAGAAAGTAGATACTTAAAGCAAGTGAGCAACGGGGACGATTTGCAAAATTTTAGTTTGCAATGAATTGGCAGTCTTTTAAACTTAAAAATAGCTATAAAAGTATAGCCATTTTCCAGGGTGGAAAGCAATTTTTCAGCTTAAAAGGCTGTGGATTCGTTAAAAACTAACATTTTCAAATTCCCCCACGTGATGATAAAACTGAAAGAGTTAAGAGATCTCAGTTATTTTTAAGAGATCCTGTAAATGTACAAAGTCTGAGTAGAATGTGACCCATTTGAGTGACTCTTCTTAAATGACAACCAATATTGACCTGAATATTTTGAACTATTGCACATAGTGATTCATATTGTGTAATTCACTAGTGATAATAATATTATCTATTTAATATAGTATAAAGAGAAAAAATGATATGCTTGATAACAATTTGATAGCATACTATAAGAAGTTTGCCACGACTGAAGAGGTTAAAGGGCATTGTTATTTTTGAAGAATCCTGTAGATATGAGCAGTCTAACTAGTATGTGACCGGTTTAAGCCTCTCTTCTCAAATGA
Source organism: Ectemnius lituratus (assembly GCA_910593735.2). Taxonomy (NCBI): domain Eukaryota; kingdom Metazoa; phylum Arthropoda; class Insecta; order Hymenoptera; family Crabronidae; genus Ectemnius; species Ectemnius lituratus. The sequence continues at coordinate 5,957,387 of OU343037.1, forward strand.
AAGCCAATATTGATCTAGACAGGTTTTTTCTCTTAGGTTATACGTTGATTAGCCAGTGGCGGAAGAGAGATCGAAGCTCGGTACGTAGCTTCTGCCTTCGGGGTTCATTGTTTTCGTGCACTCGAGCGACGCGCGTTTCCTGTTCTCGTTGCCGGGGTAATTCGTTATCGTGCGATTAGCACGAGCATGCGAGCTTAATTCGAGCTAAGCTGCAGGAAAAGTTCGTTCGGCTAATGAAGACCGATTGCCACGCGGCGAGAACTCGGGCGTGAGCTTCCATCGTCCCTCTAATTGGATTAAAGAAAATAATTCTCATTCCCGTGGAATTTACCGCCGCAGGCGTCCCGGCGCGCTCGCTACGAAAACGTATGCTAATTTTTGCTAATGCAAGCGTTCGCTTCCCTCCTCTCTCTCTCTATTTTCAAACGGAACGTTTGATACTCTCCTAAGTGCAGCCAGTGTTTACGACCATTGTACAATTAATTTTCCTAATTACAATTATCAAGATTCCTTGCGTCAATACTGGATGTACTACTGTTTTCATGATGCTAGTTCAGGTACAGTCAAGTTTTTATAGGAAGTTGTTCTCAACGCTCTGAACGAATCTTATATCTTATCTTATATCTGTAATTTATACGGGATGATCCTGACTAAATGTGTTAAAATTTAATCATGCATGTACATTGCGAAAACTTATGCAAAATAAAGCACACTTAGGATCTGAAATGAATAGGAGCCGTTGACAGTATTTTTTATTTATTATATATTTGTGAAAAATGAAACACACGTGCTTGATCTAGTAATTTATATCAGACTTTATTGTATAAAATGTGGAAAAACATTGAGGAAAATTCGTATGTAATAGAAATGATTAGGTAACTTATAATGATATCATACACAGAAGAGCAAGAGCGGTAAAAATGATTTAAACGCAAACGAATCACTCTGTTTTCATTAATATCTATCGGACGAATAGGATGTTTTGGATTCTATTACCACTTTCCTTGTTCAGGCAAGACATGCATCAAAAGCGGCCGTAAATTTCGATTCTGTTGTATTGCGAGCAGCACGCGCGCTGAGAACTGCAAAGGTAGAACGGCTCCGAGAGCTCTCGCAGGATCTCAAATAGAGGTTACAGCAAGTTAGTTTCGGGTTCAGGATTACTTCGGCGAGTTCGACGCGTTGATTTCGCCGGCGAGAGTAGAGCGCGTGCGAGTTGTTGTCACCGCATGCACTTCCAGCGGAGTGCTTGCAAAAGTTAATTGGAATAAGAAGGATCCGCGCGGCTGACACTGGAAATCAGAATCTCAAGTCGCAACTAGCGCTGGTTGCTTCGCCCGCAGTAATTCAACAGGCACTTGTAACACAGCGGGAGTGCGAGACGCGCAAAAGTCCAACTCCGACTGTGAGCGATCAATTGTTGCCAACAAGTTTCCACCGTTCTTTGTGGAACTTTGCAACGGGGGAGACCCTTGAATTGAGATCGATGCTCCGCGGATGCACACTGTGACCCCAAAGTCCTTCGAAGGATTTTGCTTCTCTTGAGAAACTAGTGCTTTAGAGCTATTTTATTTATGCTTGCTAAATATCTTTTGGAGGCAGCGTATTAATATTAGAAAGCATCAGTTTTCTCTTAAAACGTTCACGACGGCCAGAACCATCGGTGGTACATTCATATTTCTCCGAACTGGTGGTACATGAATTATTGCCACGTTTTAGGAATTAAGAAACTAATTACTGTAATTAACAAATTCGTACAGAAATGTAAATTTAAAAGTCCAATACATGTATTGTCAATATTAGATTCTTCCTCTAGTGTACTTTTATGTGAAGTGTAGTAGAGAGGAGTCTTTTCAAATTTCATTTTTGACATACTAATGGGTAATTATTTTAACTGAAATTCGATTTGGAATTAAGGTTATAATAATAAATAAACGTCATATAATATATTACTTAAAAAATATAAATATTGCGATATTTATAGAGCACAAACTCGGAAGAAAAGTATTATGTAAATTATTATAGCAACATATTTATTTTGTTATACTGCTTTTTCGTTATACAGACATTAATCATAGACACCATAGTCTCTTTTACGAACTTGGTGAAAAATTGATCGCGGTACGAATACTTTCTATATCGGTTGTATAAAAATGTATATGTATCTACGCGCTGCTGGCGTAGGAATCGAAAGGAATGTAACAGCAGACACGTTTTGTATCAGAGATTGATCGACGTTAAACATCGAATCAATCACCGAAATCTCGTCGAACATTTTTGAGCGAACTTCTATAAACTCAGGTATGTTGAATTTCAGTGGACTATCTCGACGAAGGCAGAGACGACAATTCTTGAGCTAAATCGGCGTTCGCGTCGACATTTAATTTCCCGTCTCGCGGGAAAACGTAAATTCAACGGAGAAACGTCGAGAATGTTTCCCCATATATCTTGCACTCCGACAGAAAAGATAATCGCGGCAGTTCACTGGCGACTTCGATGACTGCCTTCGCCTTTTCCACTTCTCACCTTGGAAAATAATGTGACGGAGACGATCTTCAAGGAAAGCCGGTACCCGATCGTTTTCAAATAAATCACTTTTAATTCTATCTTTTTAATCAACTGGCTTTATAACCCTGGACAAGATAAGAGAAGCTAATATAGCCATTATAGCCATTTAACATTTAAGAACTATGCAAGGCAAATGAAAAGCGTAAGGAACAACGATATTGCTAATAATGTTGCATCATACATAATGCAATGCTTTTAATTATTGCATGTAAAAAGAAAATATAATTAACACTCCGTTTACAGATAATTCTTATGTAAATTTTATGGACAAACAGAACCATTCATTTTCTTCTAAAAAGAATATAATTATATATTATTAATTTACACATGAACCTGACAAATAAAAACTGAATGCCACTTCTCCATCAGTGGTTCACCGCCTAAAGTACGCAAACCGGAAACAATGCTGCTGTCCAAAGCATCGCCGCGCGCCAGATTGTTTATTTTACTTTTGACAGTTACTTTCTTGAAGAAAACATAATTAACTTTTTTATAATGTTTAGATTTATTACTGCAGTAATGCTGTAGGGAGTGAAGCCAATTTACCAGCATTAAAGCTTAATTACTATTGCGTCAAATTGACGCGTGTCTGTGAGAATTTCAAAATTAGAAGGATTTGAAGAAAAAGAATTTCGATATATATTTGTCTGGTTAAATAGATAAAAGTTAGTAAAATTGCCAGAAAAAAATCCTTGTAAAATTCGGAATGCGTTAAAATGACGCGCTCTGTAAATAGAGCGTTAATTTCAGAAAATGTACAATAATTGATTTCCTTTGTACTATTTAGCCGTACAAATAGAATCAGTTGCGAAATTCTTCGTTTATAAAGTCAGGCGAGCGGTACTAGTCTCGGGAATGGCGTTAAACGGCCGACATAGGATTACGAGATATCTCGTCCAGTGTAACGAAGGGGTTAACTGGCTTCGTTGCTACTCCAAATTATGTGCATTTATGGATGATATGGGTCCTTTTTAACCTAAAAATTGTGACCGAGTAAAAGTGGAAGCTTTTTCTCGATTGGTAGAAACTCGTATTATACAGCACACACACACACACTACAGTAAATTGAATTTTTCAAACTGGGAAAGCGTAAGGATTATTAAATTTGATGCAACTAAATTGCCGATCTACTGTCGTAAGGGTAGTTGCACATCATACTTTGGCACATCAATTTTGTTAAATAATAAATTGTGCTCATTTCAGTTTTCGCTGTTTCGTCGTAAAACGTACCTTTCCCGGTGGGGAAAGTTTACATGGTCAGAATTAAAGGACACTGAGACATAAAAGAGTCACTAATATTTTTAGTAAACTTAGTATTTCATCATTGTTACACAGTCATTCTATTGCATATTCATTTGCAAACAAAAGCGACATTCCTTGAAAAACGTAGAAGAGTATCGTGAAGTCAGTCAGTCAGTGTGACTTGAATTTCATTCACAGATACTACTCCTATGTCAAGTTCGATCACGAGAAATTCCTGAAATATTATAGCTCAGTAATATTCCAATGCTATTTTTAACATAATTCGGAAAGAAATTGTTTAAATTGGTGCCTATCAATCAACTATCTTTTGAAGTACATTTCAAATAAAGCACCTAAAATAATAGGAAGTTATTGGAACGTAAATTGAAGAAGAATTAGAAGTGCAAAGAGCTAAATTTTACGTTCAAAATTCATCAAAAAAATTGGAAGAAATAACTGCATATTCACAATATCAAAAAAGTAGAAATATGGAAATACTGAAGATACCTAATGCTAACCTACGTACGATATCTCAATATACAAAATTTGGCAATTTTAAAATACACGGTATATATTATTAAATAATTAAAACGTGCGCTCTTGATGGCCACTCTTTATAATTCGTTCATTTCCCCAATAAATATCAAATAACGTAAAAACATGTTCAGCGGCAACCAATTTTCCATTTCAAAATAACGTTAAATTTCATCAGTGATTGCGAATGTATTAAGTCGCTCTCGACTTTCTATGCTTTATGTTACATTAACGGATTGTAATAATAAATCTTTCGCAATCCTTATTGAAGTTCTACTGTTTCCGATATAACTACATTTTCAATTTGAAGTTTCGAATTGAAGAGAATACTCGGATAACAATTATTGCTTTCTTTTGACGCTACCTCAACCATTGTGCCCTCACTTGAAATTGCACTTGAGCCGCATGTTTAATACTTTCAACAAGTGAAATCCGAGCAACTGGTCCCATGAGAGTTCGAGTTAAGATAGCGGAAGTAAAACCCCAGTGAGCTAGGGAACAATTAAAGTTAAGGGATGAGGTCAACGTTCTTACTGCTGCAGACAGGCGACCCACTTTTTACTCCAACTGCCTCGCAGACGGCCGGAAACTTCTACGAAACTTCCGTGGTTTTGAAAAGGAAAATTGGCTTTTCGAGCGGGATATATGGAGTTGACTTATGTTACGCGCTGAGTATCATAATTATCGACGTAGGAACATTGCGCCACCGCAAAATGAAAATAAACCTTTCTCGTTCTGAAAATAAATTTATAGCATTTAAGTAAAAAGTATTCATGCTGCGATTTTAACAAACACGTAGAATAATGAGGTTTATAATTAATGCTTGTGCAATAAAAAAGTTGTACGTATTCTCTAATGGATTTGCAACAAATATTGGATGAAATTTGAATAGTGCCAGTATTATCATTTGTTTGAGAGCAGCCTAGAGTATGTCGTCAAGATTTACGTATAATATACTGCAAGTAGTTAAAACAACCTTTTTCATATAAAAAGAGATATTGAATTTGCACAATTAACCATCTGTAATAGTTCGATCAATCAGAAAAAGTTTCATAAATTAAAACATTTAAAAAGTAACATATAAGCGTGACAAAATATTATACAGGTTTTTTTGACCCGGTTGGTACCTTCAGAGTTAAAATACAATCTTCATTCTCTACAATGTGAAAAGTCTCGGAATGAAAGAGACTTGGGAAATAAATGGAATGGTCTAAGTTGAATCGCAAGAGAAGAAATGACACACATTCGCACATGATTCGCATCCACCTTTCCTCTTCATTCACCGTCGCTTAACTTTTGCATACAATCAACGAAATTTGTGGTAATTTATAAAAATGCCAGAATTAAAAGTTTTAAACCTGAATTGCAAGCTGCAATGCTGATTATCTTGAGCGAGCGAAATTTTAATATCCTCTTAGAAGATGAGCTTCAGAAAGAAATTGTTTGTGGAAAAGTTGGATTTAATGGTGCAACTAGAGAGGCAATAATAAAACTCGCCTTTCCGGCGGAAGTAAATCATAGCTTTGAGTTTAAAGTGGCCTCTCCTGGAGTCTTTGACAGATATCTCTTTTGACGTGGCGTCCTGTGCATGCCGCGTGTGTCGACTTTTCCCTATGACTTTGTTCTTGTCCTCTTGCCAAGTTCTCTGTTGCATTCGATGTACGATAGCTATGACCATCCTCCCATGACAAACATAAAATATGTTACTGATTTTCTAAGAATGGAAGCTTATACTCTGAAATAATCTGATATTGATTATTTTATTTATAGTGGTTTTATTGATAGTCAATTGACTATCAATAAAACGAATTTGAGAGATAATAAAATACTTTCAATTCTCATTAAAATTTCACTGTTTTATTATAAGTCCCAGAAGAAGAAACGCTAACATATATCTATTATAAAATCTATATACTCTTTATAAGACACAAAAATGATGCATAGACTTTGCCAAGATTGGCTTGGCCGATAGTACACCCGGAATAACATATTAAAAACAATAACATACTTCGATGTCCCATGAAAACGTCGCTCTATAAAATAATTCACAGAACAAGAAACGGCGAAGTAATAAGTACTTCCTATTATCTCAGAAACATACTACAAGAAAAAGATAAAAATCATATGCAAAGAGAGCGACGCACCAAAATTAAAGAGACACAGTTAATGATGTAGGATTACCTCCTGAAGAGTACTTCCTGAGCGAAGTGAAGCTTGCTTTGCCAGTGATTCCAGGTAATCTTAGTAAATCCTCAAATGACGAACAGGCTTTATCAAGAATGGAGTGGCTAATGTACATCCGGAATAAGATGTTTTACTCATAGTCAAACAATTGATTATCGACAGAACGTACCAGAAACATAATAAAACACTGTAAAATTCTTACTATTTTACCTGAAATAATCTGCAGAACAAGAATCACTAAAATATACCATAAACACTATGTATTATCTCACAAACGCACCATCATAAAAAGATAAAAAAAAACATGGAAAGAGAGTGAAATGCCAAAATCCAAGAGATACGTCAAACAATGTAGAATTACTTACTGAAGAGTACTTCTTGAGTAAAGTGAAGTTTGCTTTGCCACCGACTCCATGTAACCTGATTAAATCCTCAAATGACGAACAGGCTTTATAGGCTTTAGATACTTCCGGAATGAGAAAATTCATTCCCGAGAATAAAAAACCGAGGACACACAGACGGCTTTTACTTTTGCACTCGGTCAGTGGAATATCAGAGGAGAATATCTCTTGTTTCCAAGGGAGACCTTTTCCTCTGATGGACTCGTTATAAGGGTAACAGGGTGCTCTTTGAATCTCAACGAGCGAGCTATCCACGGGCTTCTTCAACTTCACGCTCGGGGAAATTGGAGGGAAGCTAATGTAGAGTGCCACCAGCAGGGAGAAGGCCGGATTACGTGAGAATGTGCACCCCTACATTCGATCTTCATTAGTTTCGTGGAGAATAAGTGGGCGCCTGTCACGGGACAGTGGAAATGACGCATAATCTGTAAAGCGACCGTCCACTCTGCTTAGAAGAACCCCTTGAAGACACTTGGCGTGCGGGTATGTACAATGTGATTCAGACGCCTTTGAATCGCCACAGTCGCATTCACACCACTGCATATAGGAAAATTAGCAATAATGTAGAACTTTTAATTATGAATGAATGTTCTTTAACTCTTTTCGTCAGTTACTATATAAAGAGAGAAAGTTTGTTAGCGTATGTGTTCGAGGTTTGCAAAATAAAACATACTCATGAATTTAAAAACCAACGATGTGTACAATACTCATATCTTATTGTCAATAATAGTTTGTACTTATTATATCTCTAATCTGTAAAACAAGCACCCACTCTGCGAAGATGAAGCCGCTGAAGATACTACTCAGCTGAGTTGGATTATTCTTTCACCATTGGAAGATATATTTCCCCAAATGGTCATAGTAGTTCATGAGTAGCTCAAAAGTTTCAAATGCAATTGAAGGTCCAATTAAACAACGCTAGACGCTTTTGCAACAATCCATTATGTTCTACATTAAATTATTGCTAAGGTAAACGCGAAATGTCAGCCTGATGAAGCCAAATTGAAGACAATTACGAACAGTTTAATATGCAAGAAAAATATCACTCTCGAATATAGCTGAGCGGGGAATTTAGGTTAGAAATATCTGGGACTTGCTGGCGCTGCCGTATTAAAACAGTAACTACTGCGTTGCATGGTACCTATTCAGTAGTATTGCGGCACCGCGGTCAGACATTAAGGATCGGGTATGGCTCGAACACTGCAGTTTAAATCACTTATATTGTACATACATACACATAATATAACATGCATATGTTATTTATATCTAGAACAGTGAAACATCAATATAGGTGAAGCAAGCTTGTTTATTATAATTCATGTTTATTACAATTCTTCAATATAACACAAGAACGAAAACCATTTAATATTCTGCAAGGATGACAACGTTTCGACTGTGTATCTGATCTGAATTTGTGTATGTCACTTTCCTTCTGTTTACAACTATATAATATGGAATGACTCAATATGTTGCGATAATTAAATACTGAATGTATTAAATATATGTCTAATAAATAGTGGAATACGACACCGTTGATGCCAAAGCAATCGACTCACCCCGCGCATTCGAGTCTATGCTAACTGGTGTTTGCAAGGGCGATTTCGAATCAAAGGGCTTCAGAAGCACACTTAGGAACACCACAGGGTAGAGGCAATAGGTGGCACTTAATGCGCGCATAAAGCAGTCCTATTCAATAGTGGAGGGGATAACGAGTATTGTGTCTGCATCGGTAGATAACGGGTCACAATCACATTTCTAATACACCCCATTTATACTTAATAAATATCTCCCATTTGGAAAGGAGACTTAGTAAGTATATACATACTTAATATACTTAATATACTTTGTAGTACTTAGTAAGTACAAATGAAACAAAAATTATTTTGTATTGCTGATCCCACTTTTGTGTTACCTATTTTCTTTAGTATTGTCTACAAAGTATCAAACGAAGACTGTTGATGCCCAAACATATTCAAAAGTGAATTAAAATGAATGCACCAATATAAGAATCGGCAAATTTTGCACTAAAGATTGATGATGTTAAACATCATAGACATAAGGGACATACACGTAACACACATTTATGTTTGATAAAAAGTGGGATATGATTCCGTTGATGCAAACGCAACCAACTCACCCGGTAAATGCACTCGAGTTCACGCTAAGCTGTGATTGCAAGGGCGATTCCGAATCAAAGGGCTGCATAGACACACTATGAAACTTCACAATGTAGAGGCAATAGGTGGCACTTAATGCGCGCATAAAGTACTCCTAGTCAAGAGTAGAGTGGATAAAGAGTATTGTGTCTACGCCGGTAGATAGCGGGTCGCAATCACATTTCTGATGCGCCGAGTGGGATGTACACCTAACCTAAACGAATGCGGATCGCTCCGGCTCTTTAGCGGCGCGGCGTAAATTCTTTTCTCCGGGATTACAAGGAGAGGCGGGCGGCCGGTCGGCATCTCTGATCCGTCTGCGAATTACAGGGTGAAAGAGCCCGGCTAGCAGTCGAAGATCAAAAGGAGGCTTGGCCTTAGCCTGCTCGGTGCGCTGCGCGTAATGAAGCCACTGTTTTCACACAGTGCCTTTCACTGCCATTCAGAGCTGCCGGCATATACGTTACGGTGATCACGGTCGCAGCGCCCCCCCCCCCCTGGCACTGCGGCCGTGCCCCGCAACACTTTTTTTTTGCGCGCATGGAGCAAAGCGCAAAGGGAGCGAATTTGTTGGATCGGCGCACCATGGCCATTTCCATCGAAATTGCCCGACATTTGTGCTCGCCTGCTTCAGACTTCGCCTTCCCCACCAGTCCGCTATCAAAGGCCTATCACTGACTACCCCTAACTGCGCAACCCTTTTTCAACGTCACTTGGAAGTGCTGGCCTGCGGCGGTACCCTCGCCTGTCAGTGAATATATTTCCATTCGCACCATTTTTTTGGTTGAATGCTCGTCTGTTAAATTTCTAAGCTTGTTTTGAGGTTGTCTAACGCAACCCCTGCTCACTTTACTAACCACTGAACACAAGGTCAAATATATTTTTTAATCATTTTATTGTCTTTTCGGTTATGAGGATTCATATTCAAGTAAATTGGTTGTCAGCAACTAGTCGACATAAGTTGACACTAGTCGACAGTAGCCAATTGGCTCTGAAGAGATAAAGTCAAGGATGGAAAGCCAATGAAAGGGCTTACACTTCTTCTCTTCAGTATAACCTCCCTATCACCAACAAGTTGACAGATGCTACGTACAGTAATAATGTCAATAACTAAACATACAGATGACCTTGAATTTTATTATAAAAGGCCTATCACTAATTACCTCTAACTGCTCAATCTTTTTCCAACATCACTTGGAAATTTCTAACTCTGTTTTCCATCCAATGCAACGCCCTTCCCAACTTTACCAACCACCGAACGCCGGGACGAAGATTGATAATCCATCATTCTTTTAATTGCATTAATTCGATCCATTGTTTCCGTTGGTGGCATTAGCGTCGCCGGTAAGCCGGGCATTGTGCCCGCGAGCATCAATCATTTTATCATTATTTTGCAATCTAGCGACGAGGCTGGCTGGCGCTTGCGGCCTGGACCCGCTGCCATTCGTCACGTTAATCGAAAGCACGTATTAATATCGGCCGGGCGAGCGGTACTTGGCGCGCGCCAAGGACAAATTAACGCCAACTGCATCCCCGCAATCCGCTGAATCGAGCGATCACGATTAACGGAATCGGCTCTCGCACTCTCTGCATTATAACTTCATTATGCGCGCTGGTGTTGAGTAAAATGCGAAGCATTTCGGCTCTCGTCACGCAGATTGTTCTCTGACGCTCCTCGATCATTTCATGGACTGTCCATGTACGAAGAAATCGATGTGCATTTTCTGGATTTTGGGTTTGTGAATCTACGAACAAGGTAGAATAAAATAACTCGATGATAGCACAAAAAATAAAAAATAACTTTTTAATAATATGTTTTTATATTAAAGTTTTTATATTTTATATTGTTTTCATTCGAAAATACGTATTGCGCAGAAGATTTCACATGCTTTTATTGATGATTAATACCATTATGTAATTTTATCCATGACTGTAATTTGTAATTATCAGCATTTTAATCCACCAGATATTTAGAACTCATGTTCAATATAAAAGGATATTTTTAAAAAATTATCTTGCAATCATTAGATTTGTTTAGCGACCACATAGCTACATTGGCACCAAGTCGTAACAAGTTTTCAGCAGTTAAGTGTACTCAACGGGTCCTGCGAAGATAAAGGTACTTGTGAAGAGCGAATGAAGGAACTTCCCGTTTCTCCACTACAGTATACTTCCACCACTACCACTAACATGACCGACAGAAACTACAAGTTAAACAAAATAAATAAAAGAATTTAAACAACAAATAACAACATATCCATCCAAACTATTTTCACAGCATCCGAAAACTCTCTAATACATTAAAAGCAAATTAGTCAACTAATCAGTCTGTGTAATGGCTTCCATAAAAACTCGCCACACCGATATCCGCGTCTTAATCGGGTTAGCAATTAGGCAAGGCTTAATGCGCGACGATCCAGATAATCGCGGTGGATTTCCAGCAGCTGGGTCAGCCGAAATCTCAGCGAGCGTTGATTCTTGGCTTTTGTTCGATTGCTGTAACTGAGGCATCACGCCCGAGGAAAGCCAGATGCAGTCCAATTACACTCAGACCTTAGGAGAAATCCACACCCGGCCAGGGTCGAACCTCAGTGACCCGGGAGCGAGAGAGAGAGAGAGAGAAAGAGAGGCTGCAGGCCAAAAAGAAGAATGAGCAGGAGAAGCGGGTACAGATCGGAGTTGGGGAGAAAGACGAGGAGTAAGTGCGGAATCCTCCCGGGCGATTCTCTCTTTCGGTGGAGGAGCAACCTTAAGACACGGGAGGAAGAGGAAGTGGGAAGGCGGGCGAAGGTAGTCCGGAGAGACAGGCAGAGAGAGAGAGAGAGAGAGGAAGGAGGTCCATGGTCTCCGACGTAGCGAGAAATTACGTTTCCGCAGCCGGCACCGCAGGCATTCCTTCGGGTTGTCTCAGCCCCGGAGCGCGTTCGCCCTAGTGTTAACCTGGAAGCAGCCGCCGGAATCCAGGTGGCCCCCAAGTCCGTTCTCTAAACTATTGCCGCTTCTTTCTTTTTTTGCCAATCCTGAGCCACCTTCCCGATTCGATTTCGCGTACATGCGGATACCATCCTCTTCTTACTTCACCGCGAGAGAGCCCTACACTGATTTCGCTAGCTATGCTAGCCCCTCGCCAATTCTTCCCTGGTGCCTTAAACCTCTACCTTGTTCATTTTTATTCAAAAAGTTCCAAGTACAGGCAGATCGAGAGTACCCTCAGCTATTTTGGATTTACCATGCACCCTTGGTTAGATTCGAAGGGGATGTTGGTCTTAAAGTTAGGTTTTTTATCGACTTTAAAACGAGGGAGGTTCTCGAGTTGTATTGTATATGTGCTACATATATATTTTTATAACTAATTCAAATAAAGAAGCACTGGTTGAATTAAGCTTATTTTTATTGACTTTCAATATTGATTATCAGTAAAAATAATGTGAATTCGTTTAATGCTAGTTTGTGTGATTTTCGTTATCTTACTATCTCACAAAAAATGTATAGGTGTCAGGTATAAAACGTTTAATTAAATTCTCCGTTAGTTAGGCTGATTAATCAAAAAACGGGGTAAATGATTAAGATAGCAAACCTAGGAATCTCGAAATTCGGTGGAAACTTGTATAAATCGAAACCGCGCAAGCGAATCAGCAGAGAACGCATTAATCACTCCAACTATTCTGTTTGATCCATCGATTGACATCAAAGTGAGTAAAGTCAAGTCGGTATAATTAAAAATTCTCGACCACGCGATTCAGAGATATTATACCTGAGGAGTATTTGACTCAGAGGCAGGGCAGTTAATTACCGGGATACAGGCGAGAGGTAAAGGAAGAGGAGAGGGTAAAATCCGATGACGATCAGTGGAGTGGCACACGCACGGGTGAACGTGCTAAACTGCTTTGATGAAGCAGGCCGCGCGGCGACGAATATCGACGATGCTAATCGTTTCGCACACTGAATGGAGAGAGGTCGTTATTACGAACCATCCAGAATGGCCGGACTGTCGCTTTTTTCCCGGCTGGCCTCGTCCTGCCTGTCTGCCTGCCTGCCTGCTCGCTTGAATCACTGCTCGACTCCGCTCGAATCATGCTATGAATAATAGTTACCCCTTGCTCTCTCTCTCTCCTTCTCTCTCTCTCTCCTTCTCTCTCTCTCTCTCTCTCTCTCTCTCTCTCTCTCTCTCTCTCTCTCTCTCTCTCTCTCTCTCTCTATCTGTGTCTGTGGGTGTGTATGTCGCGTCGAGTCCACGCCACCGTGAATTACAGTGCGCGGGCGCGCGCGAGCACAATTATTTGTCACGCTGCACTATTCCTCTCAGCACTCGGCAGACTGCTTGCCCCATTGATTGTTTGTCCTCGTCAATGCTGGGCTTTGTTGAATCCCCTCGACGAGGAAAAAATACGTAAGGAATGCCAGACAAATGTTTTCCATCGCCGCGCCGTGTCGAGTGTCATCCTAGTGTAAACGTACATTTATAGAATGTCACGGTAAAGTTTGAGGAATATTGACAATGTTGTAATAATTTGTGTAAATAACAGTTGATTTGGAAGAATTAGAATCGAAGATTTTATAGTCGACCGAGTTTTCCAAGAAAAATTCTTTCGATAATAATTACTGTAATAACAGAATGCTTGATCGTGGGTAAGCAATATAGATACCCATTGAAAATATTGTTTTCAATTTACAAGAAGTAAAATCAAATTGCACGATCGATATCTCATAATTTAACACACAATATCCTTTCAACTCAATTGAAAGCAGCTCGAATTTATTCACATCGGAGCTCGATAAACGCATGGCATCGAAAATTCAGTATTTCTTCCGACCCAGTCGAAAATGCAACATCGTATTTTCCACATTAATGGTATTTTATATCGTTCAACTGGCCTACCTGTACGCCAGTGAGGAAATCCACGAGTAAAACTTGGTAATGGAAATTAATGGAATAGCGCGATGCTGCAGCAATATGGCTGAACCCTTGAACACGCTCGAGAAGTTAGAGGTTAGGGTTCTTTATAGTTATCCCCAGTTAAAAGCAGCTTAACTTCGGCAAACGTGAGCTTAATATCTAACTGGAGAGCGTTTCCGATGCGGTATTTTTAGAAACAAAAAATTGAAATCGATATCTTTGGTTCAGAAATACCCAGAAAGTGTTACAATAGAGTCTTATCTTACAACAAAAGTAACTGTGATATAAAATGTGTAACTCATTGCGCAACTTGTGGGCAGACATTTTAATTCATTTTCAGACAAAAGAAAGATGAAAGACATGAAGATAGGTATTCTTTAGACGTATAAGTGGAAATACTAGCCTTCCTCGAACTCTCATATAACCTACAATATCGCTCAGAACTTCCACAATATTAACTTCTCTAATTTAATGAGTACCACTGATATATTTCAGTCTGTTTTATGGTTAAACTACACTTACGAACTATTCCTTTTCATAAATCTCCCACACATGTTCCATAATGTTTCAGTTGTGTGCCTAGAGAAACACATATAACTATTTGTGTTATTATCATTTATTACGAGAAAACTTAATGATAGAAATGAATGGAACACCCTGAAGTTGCAGCATTATGGGTAAACTACTTGAATGGTTAAAGTTTTTGATCTCAATTAAAAGGAACTTAACTTGGGAAAATGTGAGCCTAATATCGAACTGGAAGGTGTGTTTCCAATGCGGTATTTTTGAGTAGTTCGCGCCTCCTGAATCTAAATTCCCGATGAGAAGGTTTAAATTCCAGCAAGGTACATAGTCCCTCTGAAGTATTACCCTCTTCTGGCTCCTCGGGGATACCTGCCTTTCTTCCGATTGAATTTAACTTCGATTCTTACCATAAGAACCACCCCTCCGTGAACCTTTCCACGTAATTGTGTGGAAACGACCTTATCGTTGAATTTAATCGATCATACTTTCGGCTACATTCAGGTCCCTTAACTCGATCCTAAATATTTTACATCTTCATCACTTTACAGTGAACTGGGTTTACAGCCCTTTAATTATAACCGTTTAATAATAATAACTTCAATAACAAAATACCCAAATGTTCTTAAGTGGTACAAATATGAATTTAATATATCGTTTTCAATTTACAATGAGCAAACGCAGCTTCCATAGTTAATATCGTATAATTTACCACGCCATTCTCCTTAAACACAAATAAAAGCACCCTATATTTATTTACACGGGAGTTTGATAAACGTGTGGCATCGAATATTTGAATTTAATCGATCATACCTTCAGCTATGTTCAGTCTTCTTAACTCGACTTTAAATACCTTAAGCTCTGTCGTCACCGGAAGAACAACGACGAAGTTTTTGTTGATGCTTCGTGTTTCCTGTCAAACTTGGTGCACTATACATTTTCTATCCTAAACTGAATAAATTCAATAATGTGTTATTGGTCGTAAATTAGTTAAGAAACTTAGGGAAGGCAAAGAGGGGAAGAATACAAGAGGCTTCGAGATACAAAGAAAAGACTAAATAGAAAACAAGAAATAGGGAGTGAATGTGAACAAATATGATAAGGAGTATTAGTAGTTTCATATAAAAAGGATAAATGGATTTTGATATTCTCTTCATAGTTTCTCCATTCTGTAGGAGGGGTTGGAGATGATTACAATATATTCGTCGTCGGAAACTTCAGAATTTATTAGCAAACAAAATCTTAATTAACTTTCTGCCTTCGACCTTTGACTTTCAGTGGTCACGTCCTACGGTATACATCCAGCACTCTTTTACACATCTATGCACGCTTTTATACACGTAATGCATTATGCTATTACAATTCAATGACCTTACAATAACAAATAGAGCTCTTATAGAATTCTAATTTAGCTAACACAATGTTTGTCACGACAACAAATAGAGCAACATTATCGAGTAGATTGTTTCCCAGATGATTTCCTTCCCCATTTTAGCCAACCGAATTTCACGCGTATTTGGTCCTGCAGTCCATCGGCACGCAGAACCATTTGACGCGTAAGCTAAACATACCTCTTACTGGATGGTCAACTCATTCAGCTCCCGTAATTGGTTTAATGTAGTGGAAAACTAACGTTTCAATTAGCATATTACGTTGCACATTAGCTATTCGACTACAAGCAAATCGTTGAAAAAGCAGTCCAATCTGGTACAATGCTTGTACAGGGTGGTTTCCCTTGCCTTTTAATCATCGCTGTCGAACCCCACTTCGTGTCAAAATTGCATGTCATTTTTGTGATGTGTGTATAACGTTGGGTGCTTGAAGAGAATATTTCACTATATTATATTACATACATTATGCAGGTAATATAATGTTAATGGAACGCTGTGATGTTGCAGCATCACGAATATTCAAGAGGGATTTATGGTTCCATTAGCTATCAGTATTAAATGTAGTAGTGTCCCTTTGAATTGCTGAATTCTGATACAGTATCGATGATTTAACAGGGAAATCGAACTACATTTACACTACCATTTCTGTTATCAAAGTCTGCCTGTGCAGGGTGATTCACTTTCCTTTGAATGGTTGTCCCTGGGAATTATGTTATGTTTAATGTATATAATGTAGAAAACAGTTGGAAATCATTTGTGTGCAATTCAAATGATTCGATAATGTATAATTATGCTGTATGAGCCAGTCAATACTAAACAATGGTGATTTAAAGCCAAGTAAATCATTCTGTAAATACCAGTACGATGACCAAGAATGACCAAGAAAAAAAGCTTCCATAACCTAACCTAGACCTAATCCAAACCTAACAAAAGCGACGAAGAACAACAGGAATGAGAAGTTGGAAACAATTCCCTTTCCTCGGCGGCTTTTGCCGTCGCAATCAGAATGATTGCGTGGATTATATTTATCGATTGTTCAGTGGCACATTGTCCCGGAGAGTTCGGGGCAAAGAGCCATTCTCCTAGCAGGGGACAATGATTATCTGCGCGTTACAGCCTTATAAAGCGAGAGGCAGTGCGATCGCTGTCCTCGGTAATTGGGGGCGAAAGGAATTTAGCCTCTCTGCCGGGAAATGAGTTTCATCGAACGGAGGGAAAGTTTGGACGATGATGATCATCCTTCCTACAGGCGACCCGCCTAAGAAACTTTCGACCCCCGGAGTCGAATGGGGCTGCGAAGCGCACCATGTGCAAAGAGGGAGCGCGTGTACGAGACAACCAGCCGAAAGCGAGGGGTTGTGGCCCTGCTAGACGCTTGAGGAATTGATCCGTAAAAAGGTCTTTAACCACATTAATCTGTTCTGATCGGCAGAGATTTAGTGCTCCCGTATATCCCCTGCTCGGCCCTTCCCTCTGACAGTATTAAAATACAGCGCGTTATTTATCTTGTATCTCCCCAGAAATTTGCATCGCACGTGCACCTTCGTGCGCGCTTACATGGAATGATTGGTGCTCTGTCAAAGTCGAAATTAAGCGACGAAAAGCCGAAACTTATCATAATCCCTCTGGTGAAATCATTTTTATCGTCTGCTTCATTTCTACTTACTGAACCTCCACATTGTTCAATGGGATTTTTCTAATTTTGTAATCCTTTTGCTTAGAAATTTGAAATAATTCGCGAAAATAATTTTTAGTGAGTACTTTTAAGGAAAATTGCAATGGTCAGTGTAAAGTAATTAGTTTTGGAGAAAATCAGAAATACGATTTTCAATTTGACACAGTTCTCCTCACTATTGTTTCAACGCAATTTGAATAAAAATTACAGGTTTTTTGCGTTTGAAAGTATGAAATCCTATCTATTTGTCTGATGACTTTGAACAATGGGATTCGACTCCGTCTTTCATGCAAGTGAAGCATTCACTGTTCGATAGAAACTGGTAGAGTGATTGTAGTGGTAAGTTATCCTGCGACTATCACGTCGGTGTAACAAAATCGGAAAACTGGGCTGGTGAAATCTGAGATTTGGCCTTTCGAGCGATTTTATCTAGTTCGGCGATCGTTAGCTGCAGCCTCCGCCGGGAATGCTTGCCTTGAATGGCTGAACTTTTGTTACTTCGCTGCAACTGCTTTCTTGATAATCGGAGCCCTTGCCTTTCGTCTGGATTATTGCAAACAAAAGCTCATCCTTATTACGAAGATTAACTACCAACTGAAATTAAAAGTTTTGCAGTTTGTTGAAATGACTAATAAAATCTAATATTCCGTCGGCCTTCGACAAATATATTCTATTCACATTCGATAAATACAAACCTAAACAAACATGCATTTTTCAACTCTCAATGTCACAAAAATTCAAGAAACGTAATGATTACAGCATGAAATCGATTTTCCGAAAGTCTCATTATTGCAAAAGTAGCAAGAAAATGTCACAGAAATTCAGTATATACTGCCGCAAATTGTTTCGGGCGAGATTGAAATCACAATTTATCTGCACGTAGGAAATTCGTCAGAAAAATCCAATGCATTTCGGGGAAAATCATCGGAGACGAAGCGGTGCTCGTTACAACTGTCATTTTTTCGCGGGTAATTTTTTGCTCCGATTTGCGGGACGCCGCCAGCAGTAGCGGACGATGCATTAAGCTCCCGCCAGGATATGCAAAGTAAAAACACCGCGCTACTCACTCAGACACTTCTCCATTATTTATGAGCTCGCCCACGGGAATGTGCGTATCTATGTATGTACATATTTTCGCCCTCGGAAATTCATGTAAACGAATTTCTTAATACTTTTATGTAAATAACGATCGGCGCCCCCTCTGCACCTATCACTGATGGTTACCGGCTGTTGTTGGATAAACAGTCAACTCCTCATGACCAACTGGCTATAAAGTGATATAGTTATGAGATACTTCCTACATAATATCACGTACAGCTAGAGAGACAAATTTTCTGCCCAGCAAAATCATTATGATAACACTGTCCCTTTATGTTTGCTATTTTCATTTCGTATCAGATTTGTGAGACAATGTTTCCCGCGCAAAGATCATAGTGGAAACTTGCACATAAAAAGAGTTGCATGAGTCAAGTGACTTTATGCAAATTCAAAGATAACAAAATAATTCGAAAGTTATTGAGTGCATTTTATTATATTTTTATGTTGCCTATTTTCGTAGTTGGTCCACATTTTGGATAAATAGTCAACTCCTCATGGCTAACTGGCTAGAAAGTGATATAGTTATGAGATACTTCCTACATAATATCACGTACAGCTAGAGAGACAAAATTTCCGCCCACCAAAATTATTATGATAGTAAATATCTGTTTATTTTTGCTGGTTTCATTTCGTATCAGATATATGAGACAATCTTTCCCACGTATACGTCTTAGTAGCAGCTACATTTATCGTACCACTATTGCCATATTTGTTATGTTACCAAATGTCTTCGAGACATTAAAAGGTATTAGGACATTAAAAAAGGTAGTAATTATATTTATAATCAATTAATAATTATACATCTAGTATTTTATCTACAACACCTTTCAATTTTTAATTAATAATAATAGATATAGTGTTTAAAACGTAATTTTTAATCGTTGTTTACGATAGGAAAATAGGTGTATTCACTCTAGATTTCAATCAATTTTTTAGAAAACATTTCTTGAGTGTGTGATAATTGAAAAATAAAACAAAATACTTCACCGCGCAACCAATATTTATGATCTGCAAGTCGTAATTCAAAATATCGGCGGCTACGCATTCCGCTAGCCGGCGGCGCATAACGAAATTAATTTTATTCAATTACAAAGTGGTATTTAGCTACCATTAGCATCCGCTTCCGGTAGATGCTGCAAATGCAATTTGTTGCTTATCAACGTTACAGCCCTCTGAAGCCTGGGATCCGCGCAAAACTAAAGATTCAAAGATAGCAAATCCAATTACAAGCAGCGCTAATATTCCCAGCGTACGCTTGCCAGTTTACGGAAGCGGCATGTTAAAGTCTGAGTTCATAATTGCGACAGTCGCCATGGGAAAAGCGACTGTATAGGATTTGTGCACGTAAATCCCCCCCCCCCCTCTTCGTACATTTTGCTTTATTTTTCGTTAAAGGTGTTTGCAAAATGGGGCATTGCCCGTTTGCTTTCGCGGAGAGGCAGTTGTATTTCGGCAGCTGGTCCGCACCGACCAGTTGGTGCTCCTGTGGCTCGTTTGCATTTGTGCGATAGTGGCGCTGGGATGCTTTTTCCTCCAAACATATTCGAAACACGATTGCATCCTATCATATTTGTCGAGCCCGAGTGAATGTCATTTTAATGCAACGTGCTCCGCTGGTACATTGGACTTCTGGCAGACTCAATTTTGAAAACGATTCATGTAAAACGAGGTCTTGCCAGTTTTATTATCATTATTACGCGATTTTATTTAGCTGAATATTTCTGTCTCGGTCAAATTTTGAAAGCCACGTTTAATTCACTTCAAATTTTGCATATATGCAGTAGGTAAAAAATGTATTCTCAAAGGTAGAAAATAATTATTCTCAAAGCAGAATATTTTCTCGTTCGAGAAAATTCACATCAGAAATCTGAAGTATACCAAAATTTTGTTACCCACTGTATGTATTGCCAATTGCCGGACAATCCCAGCAATGTGGCTATCTATAAAAAAAGTCTTATAATTAGAGAAGAGGGATCAAATTATGTTACGGTGTTTGAATGGTAAAAAATTCAAAGAGGAAGAAAATAAATATAACATAATGTTTAAGTTGGATGCTATTAAACATGCATTAAAAAGTACAAAGTAATTTATTTGGTGATCAGAACATTTTATTATATCACTTCTTCATTTGAATACTGAAAGTTAACAAATGCATATTTGTTTATCTTTGCTGTTGTAAATTATGGCTAGAATATATTTACGGAAATTATGACAAACTCTAAAACTTTTAATTCCAGCTGGCTGCTAATCTCCGTAATATCAAAAAGCTATTGTTTGTAATAACCCAGTCGAAAGACAACGGTTCCAATTACCCGGAAAACAGTTGCAATGAAGTAAGCACAGTGAACAGGTGAACAGGTTAATTCTAATAACGTTTTATCCTGCGTATGACTTTTTCATACACGAGAATTAAAAATGTAATTTTTTTGCTAAATATGCTTTTATGCATTTTTGTACAATTTAATCGTATTGAGCGAATTTTGAAGCCGTGATCATTGTCTCCACCTGTGCAAAAACAATTTAATTGCCTGATTCAAAATGTACATTTTATAAAAAGCCCGATTTCAACCATTTTATAAATCTCACAAAAACGCTTTCTGTGTTCGAATGTTTGCTATCAAGCCATTAAGAAAACGGTTCTTGTTGGTGAATGAGAATATAGACGAACATTTTCGATTGCTCGTTAAGACCTGCGGAACTCTACTGTTTGTTTGCGAAAAGTAAAACGGAAAGGCACGTGCGCATTATTTCGTCTCTGTAAAGCACTTCGACAAAAACGGCGCTGTGGATGACTAAAGATAACGAGGTAGAACTTGCTGCAGTTTATGGCTCTGCCTTTAGAGCACAGCCTATCCCAACCCCGAAAACCATTCATTTTCCGTTGAAATTCCTCTATTTCTGATAACTAATACCTACTATGCAGTCTGGTGAATCCTCTTTGTTTCCTGCTTCGTTATTTTCTTCTACTGAAATTAAATCGAACTGTATGGAGACTTGGGAAGTCGTTTTCATGTTTTTTCAAAGCTATTAATCCTTTTCTCTTTACCTAGCATTTTTTGATTGTGTTCAACGTTAATTATTCGCTGAATATTCATAGCAGTTAAGTAGCAAGATAATAAGATTAAGTTAGAAGTAAATAGTAGATATCTGATTATTCAACCCAAATCAGAAAATTATAAATAACCGAAGATTCTTAGAAATATAAATCAAGACTCCTTCAGAGTAGTAATAATTGCAAAGATCAGTGTACAACATTGCAAGAGATCAGTGCTCGATCCCAGTTTGTCGAATTTTGAACAGTAAATCATTATTTGAGTTATGAAAATAGAATCTTCCAATTTTATTCTCTCCACTGTGTGCAATAAATAAAGGCACAAAAGTATAAAAAAGGTCTCTAATAGCCTTAAACACGGAGTGCGACAGAAAATAGCGAAATAGAAAAAACGTATAAAAAAGTATAATTCCAATTAACTAATGCTAAAATTTAGTTATCTGTTATAGAAAACAATACTGGTTGACAAATTATTACGCCTGGTATAGCAATTTGAGTCCAGATCGTGGAAACCGTTACAAATACATGGTTATAGTGACCATTACAGCAAACTACCGCAAGTGGATCACTTATCGCGCCCCATTGAATACTGACATCCTCCTAACCTCGAGATGAATAGGAATGCTTTGGCTCCTTTATGATGCCATTTTGCAGCACAGCAGACATGACCTGCAAAGTTGAATCCATTTGCGAATCCTGAGCTCATCCATAATGTTCCTGTGATTTTCTACACCTGCGACAAATTATCATTCTACTCTTAATTCAACTGAAGGATTTCTTATCAAACCACTCACATTTCACAGTCCAAGACACAAAATTTACGGCGTTTATTAATTTCGAATTATTTCGTTTAAAGTTGTGTTGTAAAAAATATTGTAGTTTGAGACCTTGTCGATCTTTTATATCGGCGATAAATTATATAAAAGATAACGCCTATCTTTCGGTCTGTATGTTGGTTAGTCGTTACCAGCGAACCATATTTCACAGTTTAGGACCCAAAATAAATTTGGGTCTAATTTATATGTACAAATAAATAAGTACGTTCTCAACATGTATTAAAATACATATAGATAAAGAAATGTTTAAAAAAGATACACCTCAAATTGAGAATCGCCTTTTTAAAGTCGATTGAAAAGGAACAATTTCGAACCCCAAAGACAAATGAAATATACAAACCACCATAACACGAAACACAATCATTGAACTAACTAGAACTCGTAGCATATTTGCGATTTATATGCTTTACGCGTATAATTTCAGTAACTACCAGTCAAGGAAGCAAAAGAATATAAACAGTTGGTAGTTATTTGCGAGATTGCGAGCGTTAAAGCAGTCAACCGGGGAACAACATCGGCACTCGAAAGCTTATTCTTGGTATGATTGCGAGTGCCGCGGGCGCCAAGCCGGTCTCGGTTTCAATGGGTGCTTCATAAGGTACTCGAAATACAATTACATGCCATCAAGACCTAATTGAAAGCTGTTCTGCCATCTCAATGAACCTAGATCGTGTTTTCTGTGCAGCGGCGCACGAAGAAAGGAGACAATGGTGCCAGGTTGTCTGGCGATACTCGCACGTGCGACAGTGGTGTTTGCTGCCGCAGATGAGCACGTATCTGTTTGCTCTGAAGGATCGTTCTCCGATGAGAGGCCGGATTGTAATTAACCTCTGCTTAACAGGAATGTTTCCTCGAATTTTCATAGACTCGCGCGCCCTGTCGCTCGCGATAAGTGTCCCTCAAAGTCCTCGCTTCCTGTCGACTCCTTCCTCTACCGTCTTCCTAGTATCTTAATCCTCTCACTGCATTCACCCACGCATCCTCAAATGTACCTGAGTACTTCATATCGCATTACATTCCTCAAGGGATGTGAAATAGATCTAAGGTATGTGAATGACAAAATTACTAAAATTTCTACAAAACATGTCTTTTGAAACAAAATTATTCATCTATAACATAGAAAAAATCCTGAAATGCAGCTATTAAAGACGTGTTAGAGATGCTATTTCATTTCCAATCGCTACAAATGTCAAATATTTAAAAAAAGCATATAATCCAATGTATTGCAAGTTCATTGACCACAATTGTAAATGAGCTCGTGTTACGTGATGAGAGGCATTACGTACTGCAAATGGCATTGGCGTAAGAAAAATGTCGGTGGCTATCGTGCAATTCACATATACCAGATAGGAGAGTAATAAAAGGGGAAGGAAGATGGGAAGAAGAAGAGAGCGGAGAATAAAAATTTTCCCGTCGCACAGCTCGACGAGCGTTCTTTCAGCTCATTTTCAGGATACTTCAAGACGAGTCCAAAGAAAAAGACAGCAGCAGCAGCAGCAGCAGCAGCGAGCAAGCGAATGCAGCAGAGTCTTCACGAGAGTCGGACGCCGTCGTGGCGTCCTTTTTACCTTCTCTGTATCGCCAGTTGCTCGCAGGGGTGCGTCGCCGTCGCCGAGCGTCTCTCTGTATGCATGCCGGCAGGAAGTGTTAGCCGCGAAACGTGGAAGAACGTTAATTACAACTCGTTACGCTCTTCACACTCTCGTGGCTTCTATGAATTATAGTTTACGCGACCGACGTTAATTTCACCCGCTCGCTCGCCACCGCCGACTTGACCCCGAGCATTGCCAACTTCACTCTTATAACCGGCGCGATACGCCACCCCGACGGCGACGTCGACGCCGACCTCTCAACAGACCTCCCCCGCCTCTCTTACTTCCGCTTTTACTCGCTAATCTTACGAGAATATGTTACTCCAACGGTCGATGATATTTTCTGGTGAGTCTGTTGATGAAAAGCAATACTCTTGCTATTTTTTAGAAGTTTCTATTTGATCCATTTTTATTATAGTGATAATGAACTATTAAACTAATACAAAGCTTTGTTTACCTAGCCTCGTTGAAAATAGCATTCGCATCCGGCATTTGTTTGTTCGGAAATGTACAATAAGAATCTGGTAATTGAAAATAATTAGAATGCACACTTCTCAATTTGATAAGATTATGTTCGAAGTTTTAAAATGTTCAGTTTAGATTACAGAAACGAGTTCAAACTTTTTATGGATGAATTTTTATGCGTATTGTTTAGAAACCATAAAGCAACTACTCACATTGGTATTGGCTACTAGAAAGAGTATTGTTGATTTATTAATCTGTAAGCTGGAAAGCGAGTAGAACTTTCAGCACAGAAAGCACAGAGGAAGCTTTAAGACGATTACCTGCGTATTCTATGGGGTGTAAGTATAGTATGTCAGGGATGCTAGTACTTCTGTCGGGAGCGTGTGTTTGAAAACATCTCATCAGCTTTCCAGGAGCACGCCAGTATGTTTTACCTCGCACATTTCCTTGCTCCACGGTTTACCAAGGGAAATCCTTTGCAATGCTGAAGTAGCTACCGGTTTTGCAAGAGCAAATCTTCGGTGATGCTTGAAAGCACGAGCGGCTAGATTTTGCGTTTCCTTCCCTATAAGTATTAATGGAGACACGGAACAGCAAAGCCTTTGAGGAAGAAATCCCAAAGGTACTTTAGCTATTTTCATGAATTGTATAATTAACTGTTACTTCTTTTAACTCAAATGACTAGAATCTTGTTAATTTGGAATAATCATCATCTTACTTTTATTTTGTTTACCCGTTGATAGATTCTGTTTGGTCTCTTTATTTTTAGGGTGGTCTGTTTTGACTCGTAATATGGGACACGTAACTATTGTTATACATTTATTGTACAATTAATTCGTCATTTCTTTAAATTCTCAAATTTAATTGGTTTTCTTTAATTGGCTAATTATATATTTTTACGGTTCTATAGTTCACTAGGAACTAGTGTATGTGTCATTCATTTGTGACTGCTCTCTAATAAAATTATAATCGTTACTGTAAAAGAATTTTGTCTTAGAAAAAAATAAGGATAAGTATTCTCAATTTGAAAAGGTTTTGTCTAACACACTTTCCATAGAATTAAAATAAAAATTAAAGTTTCTTGCGTTTTAAACTAAGCAACTCTACTCTAATATGTAGTGCGACACATACTTGACCTTTTTTATTATTTTTTCTATGCTTTTCTATTAACTCATACTTTCTGCCTGTCTGTCACATTATGTTGCTAGTGGGGAGACTACAGTGGAATGAGGAAAGTTCCAAGTCCTTCTGGCCTCGTCACCCGTTCCTTTATCTCTACAGGCTCCGTTAGATACTGTCGGCTACTGTCAACTTGTGTCGACTAGTTGTCGGTGACCCCTTTCTCTGAATATGAATTCTCATAACGTAACTATTCTGCCTCACGCATGTCACTCATCATTCTGTAGTCGCCCGCAACTCCTTGGTTATAAAAAATATACAATAGTTGAGAAATAACGTTTAGAAAATATGCTTCTAGAATACTAAAACATTGAAACTAACGAATTGCAACCAAGAGTAAAATCACATATTAATAATTAGTGGAAACTTTTGATATCTCTCTTGGAAATCTTTTCAAATGCAACCACCTCTAACTCTATTTCGTTATTTTAAACATTTTACTACGCGAATTCACGTTTTATAAAAAAGAAGCATACTTTAACAAGTGTTTATTTAATTATGATATTTCTCATACTAATTTCACTTTGTACCTAATCTTCTCTTTAGCGCAACTTTTAAAATGTTCCATTAAGTTCCTGTCCATCCCATACATATGCTAATTCTGAATCGACTACGAAAAGATTACGATCGCTTTTCGAAATTTGATCAAGAACCGATATTTCCCCGGCTCATTTCACTAATTTCCCTCGGATTCTGCTTGTGCCAGCGTATCCGGCGACTGGTCCGAATTTTTTGTTGCGTTCCTTCGTCGACGTGTACAGATCGCAGTAGAATGTAAAAGAGTCCCCGGAGGCACACGCCGCTCTTAATTCCCATTGGCGGGGCGCACTACTCCCACGGATATCGGGGAAAAAGTGTCGGATGACGCTGCCGGGGGATGGAAAAGGATTGGAAGAGGACGGAAGAGGGTGGAAGAGGATGGAAAAGAGGGCGAAGCCAGCGACAGAGTTGTTTTGATGCGATTTTATGGCCACTAACGGGTATTGGATTGTCAAACGACGTTTCGACCGTGGAAAACAATGCTCAGACACGCGCGCCAACAGGAAGGAAGGAAGGAAAGGGCCAGAGAAAAGGAACGAGTAGCGGAAACTAGCCTAGGGTTTTTGTCAAAGGAAGTCAAGCGTACCATTTCCGAGGCCTCTGCGCGATACTACTGCCATTCCCCGATGGCTCACAACAGCGGGCCGCAGTAAAATCACAATGACCCGGACTCCGCAAGTTATCTCATGCGCAGGGTGCTTTGAATCGCCTTTGATTTATTGATAAGTTCGTAGAATCGAAACCTTGTTTTGGTTGTTCCGCTTCGAGTATTTTTCTAAGATTTATTGTTCAATGCAAATGCTGAAATGATCAATATTAGACTAAAAATTGATAAAGTAAAAGGAAAAATAAGGTTCCTTCTGGTTTCAACTAAAACCTTGTTTTTTGGTTCGAGTATTTTTCTTAGACTTATTATTCAATGGACATTAAATAAATAAATGATTTAAATTCAGTAAAAAATAACCAATTAGTTGACGCTATCATAAACAAACGTATACAATAATCTCTCAAACACAAAGATATCCGAATATCAATTCAATCCACTAAAAATATTTAACAACAACTAATTAAAAAACTAGACTTAATTCTAGTCGAAATAAAGCGGAAAATCCTACAGGATATATTTAACTTCAAGTTCAGGTTAACATGCTTGAGTTCTTAATCAGAGGTTCGAACATGGGAAATGTATAAGGCAATCAGGAAGTAATAGGGCGCACTTCCTTCGTGATTGCCCGATAGACAAATATCGCAATTACTCTTAGTGACGGTAAGCGCCGCAGACTTTAAGCTATTTGAATAGCGGACGAAGGCGATCATTTACTACAACAGAACCGGAGAGTGAACGAGAAAGAGAGAGCGAGAGAGAGGGAACCAGGTTGGCGAGCATTGTGCGATGCATGCCAATATCAATCAATTTAAGACCACCACAGAAATACTAGACTGACCCTGATGGATGCTGCGGAGCTTCCCGGCACACCAGAGCGTGGTAAGTGTTGCATTTATTTCTCCAGAGGAGATTTATTTGTCACCGACGAAATTCATCTCGCCAACAACCCTTCCAAGGTTTTTGGAATGCAATAAAGCCAGTGTTAAGACTGATGTGTTTTGTTAAATACAATATAAATATTTCGCATAACATTTTCACATGTAGAAATTACTTTCGAATCTTCCAAGTATACTCTGTGGTTTGATTGTTTGCGGATATTTTTTAACAATGTTCTATCGATGGTTAGATTGGTTTAGTTAAATTCCTTTGTGTTGTCTCGACACATGAACAATTGTGTTAAGGATGATAATATTGTATAATATATTACAAATATTAAATACTTGGGGACTATCAGTATTGAAATTACACATTTCCAACATGATTTTGCGACCAGGATTTATTTTGACATGGAATTTTCATAGATTATATATAATAAATATTAGAGTTAAATATTCCTTTCTAATAACCGTAACTAATTGATTATTCTTTCTGAATTCAGTTTGGTGACATGTGATTTATTTATTTAATATTCATTGTTTTCTGCACTGCAAGCGATAAACATTCCAACATCTAACAGTTAAGGCGAATAATAACACAATTAATAGGCAGCAATAAATGTAATAAAATTGTTTGGTTTCGCAAAATTTTTGAAAAAGCATGTCAATTTTGTTCATACACTTTTTGGACGTCTGATACATTTTCCTCAGAATAACTAATAACGGTATTGTTTAATATATTCCAAATATATTGGAGACTGTGAATGATCATCTAGCAGTTTGCATAAGCAATAACACAACTAATAAATAACAATAAATGCAATAAAACTGTTGCATTTAGCAAAATTAACACTGAGTGAAAACACTTGTGATTCCAACATAGACGGGAAAGGAAAGCGTGCAGTTTGAGCGTCAAATCTCAAATCCAGCCGGAATTATGTGTAATCCGTAGAGCGAAAATTTAGATTTCCCGAGATACCCTGCTACTCACGCCTCGAATACTTTGTCGCACTCCCATTTCCCGGAATAATAGCTTCCCTCGCCGGTTTCCTCTGTACGGGCGAAATTGTTGCTCTTTAGATGCGTGAAAATGGTGGTATTAAAATCGCAATGTATTCGGGTGAAATTTACGCTGTAATTTTGCATTATTCTTGAATTAGCCTTGATATTAATCGTTTGGAATGAAAATTTCAATGGCGACATGCTAGAATACGTCAATGGTGAACGCGTATTGTTAGTATTATTTCGTATTAAATAGTTAAATGGACAACTGTAAGCGGAGTGCATGAATCAGCATTGCGTCGAGTTTGGCAAAAGCACGGCATGGATATTTCATGGTCTAAAATATCCATCAACCACCCAGCTTTTCTGGTACATTTATATGACATAATAAAATATACAGAAATAAATAATAAATAATAATGTATTCTGTATTGTAGTATGTTTTAATTTCTACTATAGTATGTTCTAGTTGCACGTTAATCATAATATAATTCAAGGATTAATAGATTGTATAGGAGAAACAGCGTGTATAGAAAATAGAAAATCGCGTTAAAATGGATCCAACAGTTTTTGAATATTAATAGAAATTTACACTAATAACGATTAATATATTTCTAGCAATATACTTGCGTATTACATCGAAAAACGAATATTCTCTAATTACTTTTTTCATAATATAACTTTAAATGACAAATTCAAAATCAATTAACATTATGTATTTTTGACCCTCGACTGTGAAATATGAGTCGTTTAAAAACGCCCTCTGTTCAATAATGGAAAGACTGGAAATGAAAGATGTTATATGTCCCATCGTGTTGTATGAATAACAGACGGGAGAAATTGTCTGTTCGGAGCCTTATCGTGTTTCACGTATGTATGGCAGCGAGTCAGAGCATCAGATGATGCAGGAGCTCATTGTGGATTATGTCTGCCCCACCTGAGAGGTATTTCAAAACCCGAGTTCCACGCCTGGCGAGGACAACTACCTGAGTGCTGCTGAATATCAGGTGGAAATGGCTTCCTCGTAGTTGTAATGCTTCATCAAATTACTTCCATATTTGCGATAAATGCCAACATCTGCGATGTTAACAGTAGAATTTTCTGAAGATTCACCTAATTGTTCTCGACAAACATGTTATTTAACCCGCAATTGTATACTTACATACAAAATCAAAACAAAAACATGTAATCTTTTATAGTCATTTAAAGGAAATATGAAGCAAAATTGTTATTTTTAAAAGATAATCATTCATAATATCCTCCTTTATAGTAGAATATAAATGTAAGAAAATATAAACTGTATAAAATAAACTCGTAACGGAATTACTTCTGGGAAGCAAGTAATTTCAAGCAAAATAAAAAGAAGCGCCAGTACTTATAGCTCAATAAAAACCAGAGATAATTTTATAAATAAAAACGATTTAGGAATGAGTGATTAATACGAACAAATATTAAACGACTATATAAACATTTTGCATCTCGTTGGTATTTCTAGTGTTCATATGAGCTAGAGGCGTTTCCACCGTGTTTGCATTCGTTAAAAAAACACAAAATACTTCCCTAGCTTGAGAAAACAGCAAGAAAACATATTAAAACAAAATATTCCTACCGAATGAAAATGAATAAAAGAATGTTTCCTCCTCTTAAAAACATATTAAAACAAAATATTCCTACCGAATGAAAATGAATAAAAGAATGTTTCCTCCTCTTAAAAACGACCACTGCCGATTACATAAATAAATACTCCTTCGGTCGTTTGCAATCGAGTTGTGAACACACAGGTGATAAATCGCGATTAAAGTTCCGTTTATGGGCAAAGCGACGCAGATTGATACATCTACTCTCACTCAAGAGGGCTCATCCATCACGAACATATCCCTCTTAAACGCCTTTCTACCCGGTTGACGCTTTACTGTTGTCGATTCCTAGGGCTGAGGCTACAAGATAGCTTTGAAGGGTGTCGCCACCGTTGCAGATAATCCACCGAATTTAATTCCACCATTCATTAACATGGATATCAGAGCGGCATCAAAGGTAAGCTCCAATTAACAGGGCTTACCAGGAACGCTTCGAGATCTTATTTCCAAAACGCGTTAAGCTGTGCTGAAGGAGAACACTGATAAACACATGCTGATCGTTCACTTTACAGTGGATTAAGTACTTTTTGGAAAGAAAGTAATTGGTAAAATTAAACCAAACAATTATTATACTTTGTATTATTTCTAGCCTTCAAGATATTAAATGGAGTTTTATTTCTTCTAGAAAGTTGTCCAGGTTATAAGCTATAAAATATTGCAATCTTTTTCAATTATACAGGATGCTTCAAAAGTAATTATAATATTTTTTCTTAGATCGTTCACTTCATGATGGATTAAGCACTTTTTATACATGTGAATTATTATTTATACATTTTTATGCTATGAATTCTAATTGGATATGTTTTTGCTTCAAGATATTAGAATTTATTAATAGAAATTAATCTTTAATAATATATAAAGGATAACGTTTCACAATTTTAATGTGATCTTCTCTCCTCTATAGAATTAGGATTTAATCAAACTATAGGTTACAAAACATTGCAAATTTATTACTTATTAGGTGAATTTCAAGACTACCTCAAAAAGTCGGTAACTGTCGGTTACTATTAAAAGTAATAATTAACCAGTACCAGTACGCACGTGCTTTTAACTACCCATTATTAAAAGTACTTTCAAGAAATCAGTATTTCTTAATTAGAACGATTCATTTTCATACACACTTAACGAAATTCTAACTGGCATGAATTGCCAGATAATAGTCGACTGTACTCGTCGCAAGAGTTCCCGGTAATCCGGAGAAAAAGTGAATTCGCGCGACGACTAACTTAACAATGAGAAGCGACGGAATAATCAATCAATCAATGGAGGGAAGTTAGGTGCTCGAAAGCGTTGAGGGGTGCGCGCGCGCCCGAGCGTGGGCAGTGGGAGGTACACTTTCTTGGATGAGCATCTACTTTCCGAAGTTCGCAATATCCAGTGGACGATTGTCAATTACTCGGTGCGCCGTTCTCGATATTCACGCAATTAGAGCGGAATTCCAGCTGTACACTTAGCCTCGATACGCTTCGGGAATTCGGTAACCAATCGCCGGAGCGAACATCCCTCCGCCACTCGGCGACACTCTACAACACTTTGCAAATTGCCCGAGAGCCGATGAGCAGGATGAGGAGGAGGAGGGCGGCGGCGGTGGCGGCGAAGAGGGTGGCCAAAGAGGGTGGCCGAAGGGGATGAAAGGTCGAGGCAAAGGGACAATTTCGTGTTTCGAGCCCATTGTATTACCAATTAGAATTTCGATGGGGCGGAACGCTGGAAGAGGCCAATCACACTAGCCGGCTGACGATTATGGAGGAGACCGGTCCGCGATGCCACACCAATTACGGATAGTTGCTTCACCGATAAACAAGCCCAGTCCGCCCTACATAGACGTTAGTCCTCGTCAAAGTATTAGTACTCGTCACAACAACCAATACTGCGGTTCTATTGGCTTGATGGGCGTAAGCACTGCCTGGTTTGGTTTGACAATTTTCCTGTGGAACGCAAATGCAAACAAGTATGATATTCCATTTATGTAGTTTCTGAATAATTGTCAATGACACTTTGATAGAATGGAGAATACAAATGTAGAATACAATTTACAGAGTACAATTACGGTTTTAATTAAAGTGTTCTTAAAATAAGCAATAATCTTGTGACCATTAATTGATATTATAATTGGGAAGCAACAATTAATTTAATGTTTAGCTGAGCGAACCCCTATTCAATTAGATTCTACATTTATAGACGTGTATGTAATCGACAAACAGAGGAAATCGAGGTTGTAGATTGATTATTCATTTTAATTACTAATGATGATCTCATAGTCTAGCAGATTTTTGGTAATTCGGGTTAAAGTTTACTATTATATTATACACTATACATATTTTTTACATTGGTTGGTAACAATAAAATGAAATCTATTTTTTCAGTTTTACTTTTAACAAGAAATAAACATACAGTTACATAATTAAATTTAGTTTTAGAACCGGTCATTTGGTCCAGCGTGGTACATTTAGTATTAACTTAATAAACTTTGATCTCCAAAATGTATATTATAAAGAATTTAGATATAAATATATTTACAGGCTGCTCTATTTCTTTTTTTTTATATTCCAAGTTTTAGCAATTCTTTCTAGAATAGGTTTCGTTTGTTAAAGTAGGCCGAAGGGGAAGATTCCCATAGATATTATCGGCAGGTGGTGTCAGCAGCGATTACCGGGCACCCTTTTTCGCGCCATTTTTTTTAACGACGTGTTAGTATCCCATTGTGGCCTGTTCCGGCCATAACAAATTCGCCCATCACCAAATCCCGTAATATCTTATGGCGCGCGCGGGGGATGATTAATATCCGCGAATAAAAAGGCGCTCGCCTCCTTCCGAAAGCATTCCTTAAAACGCCCGGTGTCGTCCCACACCGAGGATATCTCTCGGGGAATAATTTATCAGGGTGTTGTCGGGCAAAGAGACAAAAGTGGTAGAAAATATAATGATTAAAAACGAACTTCTGAAAAGTATTCTTTTTTATTAAACGATGTATTAAATATTTAGCGTATTGAAATGTTGAAAATAACAAATGGCAGTAGTGGATAAAATTGAATAATTGTAATTAATAAAAGCGTTCGAAGTTTGCATTTGAAGATATTTGCGAAGCAGATCTTAAATACTTTTATTAATATCGGTGTGTAATTTTACCCTGGTTGTAATCCATCATCTAAAACGCACATCTAATATAAAAATATATTTTTAACAAGTTATTTTCCAATCGTTATACCCATTTTTTACAACCAACGAATTGTTAGCAACTATAGAACCATTATTTTCAAACGAATATTTTCAATTCTCAGGACCTTACGGCATTCACTTATAACTTTTGATATTTAAAGTTGGAATATATTAATATAAAAAGATATATACTAATAAATAAGGAAGGGCATAAGAACACTCGGTGGCCAGAAAGTATTACAGGCAAAGACGGCATCGACGAACGACCAAATATTCCTGTTCCCATCACTCCAAATATCCGAATGAATGTTTGAACAGGCCGAAGCGCCAGCCGTGCTCTGGTTTACAGCCGGGTTTCGAGGCTCTCACGTGTTACGGGCGACAAAGGCTCATGAATCGCACGTTCTTCTGTTGCAGCCGCACTTTCAATTACCCAGCAATTCCCGGCGACGTCCGTTTAATTTCTCCGCTCTCCAACGCTATCTCTCTTTCTCTCTTCTCGCTTCCCGCCGTTGCCGTCCGCTCTATCATTCCTCTGATATTTCCCCGATTTCTTCCCGTAGCTCCTCCCTCCTACCCGATGCTTTCTATTTCCTCTCGTTCTACACCGGCGACGAGTCTCTGCTCACCAACTTTAATATTCCACGCTGGATCTTCTTTTTAGTTATTTTTTTAAGGTTACGTAGTCAATACTTTTATTTTTCTAATTCGAAGAGATGAGTCATGGATTCTTGAAGACTGTTAATAATAATGACTAAGAATTTGTTGAATAATCAATTATTAATAATTCAGTTAAAATTCATTAGTAAATGTTAGAGTTTGCATAATCACTTTGTTATTAAGGGGTTACTTCAAGAGTAGCTCTAAAATTGCAAAAAAAGTGTTAAGTCGAGGACCGTTGCAAGATTGTTGCAATAAAATTAGTGGCAACTATTCACTACTCTTCAAGTTAAATTATTATTAATGAGCACACGAAATGTTACCTAGGCGAAAGCAATTAGAACTGCTAATATTAAATATACGAACTAAGTATTTTATACAAAATTCTAATAAGCCAATTCAGTCTTTGTGGTAGAATCGATGTGTTCCATACATACGCGTAACTAGCATCAACGTCGAAGATAATGGCGCACTTGTCAATACGCAATAACAGTTGGATTGGCAAACAGTGAATTTAGGTTAGAGAGATCTGGGATTCGCGAGGTCCGCCATATTAAAACAGTAACTACTGCGTTGCGTGATAGCTATTCAGTAGTACTGCGGCTCCGTGGTCAGACATGAGGGATCGAATGTGCGCCGGAGACTGCAGTTTAAACTACCGACAGGCAAACCGCATTGCTGCCGACACAATGCTTAACCGTGAACTCGCACGAATTCTGCTGAGGTCCCCAAAATTTCCGGCCTCCATTTTTCATCGAAAGGCGAATTTTCGCTGACAATTTCACTTGCAGGATTGACGGTTCCCGAGCGTGTGTAGACTTTCCAAACGCCGCATGACGCAAAGTTCACTTTTCCTGGGAAATATGTAAATAAAGCTGGAGTAACTCGTATAATTAATTTAAGGCGAACTAAAGCTCCAATTGATGTTAAAAGGTACGTAATACGTTTACATACGCAGTGAGCTTTGACAGTATGCTAATTACTTGTTCAAAGAAGCTCACAATTAATGCAAATACATCGCATAGGGGGATGACGCAAGGGACGTTTGGTATGACGGATTCTAAATAAAAAAGTTCGGGAAAACTTTTCACCATTTCGACTTTACCTCTCGCAGCGAAAAATAAATATCCCTTTTCGTGACACTCGCTGATATTAAGAGTGGCCTCGCAGAAAACAGTGGCACGCAATTTCGAATTGCGGATAATCAATAACAGTTCACAAACAGTGCCACGATTGGCCTGTAAATTGCAATGTCGTGTAACAGTTCTTTGAAATACGCAACGAAAGTGAGCCCCATTTTCAGTTCCATTCATAGGATGTTTCGATTTCTAAAAAATTCCTTTCGTTAAATG
This sequence comes from Ectemnius lituratus, assembly GCA_910593735.2. Taxonomy (NCBI): domain Eukaryota; kingdom Metazoa; phylum Arthropoda; class Insecta; order Hymenoptera; family Crabronidae; genus Ectemnius; species Ectemnius lituratus. The sequence continues at coordinate 5,993,011 of OU343037.1, forward strand.
AAAAGAATCTGAGTGCTTTTTTTAAGACTCGCTTTCACCAGGAGCAGGGAAAAAAGTGGTTGCAACCATTTATCTGGTAAGACAGATTAGACTGACCAATTACGCTTGAGAGGCGAGTTAATCTGGTGTAAACCTGGCAAGTGGATTCAAGTAAGCGCGTAAGATTTTTTGCCTTCCTATCTGCTCTCCTTGCTGCTCGCGAAATGTCGCCGGAAAGTAGGCTATCATTATCAACTGTTTCCACGAGAGTACTTCCGGAGACAAAAGGTTCTTTGTTGCCGCTATAGAGCCGCGTAAATTTTAGATGTGCTCACTCGCACTCTATCGAAGTTTTTCCGCAAATGACACGACAGCCCGTCCTCGTCCCGAAAAACCTTCCGAAGGAAATGCTGTTTCTTACGACAACCACTACAACTGTTATCAGTCACTCACATTCCTTAAATACTATCTCACAGTTGCATCCTTGTGTTACTGCTGTTAAAGTTGCGGAGCACTCTTGCGGAAATCCGGCTAGCGTTAGCTCTTGGAAAAGTTTCCTTCGACTAGCCAGCGAGTCAGTCTTAAATCTTTGTTCAAACTTGTTACAGTTGCGAAACCATTTTTGGCGTTCCTTTTGAATGCGAACTGTTGCTGAAAATAAAAAAGACTTTGAGAGGCTTCCGAGAGAGAGTATCGGAAGAGAGCGAATGTTGAACGGATGATCTGATTGGTGGGTGGCGGCGACGAGAAAGATTGCGAGATTGTCGCTGCCAGATTGGAGTGAGAAAAAGAAAGAATTTGTAAGGGCTGTGAGATACTGAGTAAAACAGATTTCTTCCCGGCAATACGGATGATTTAGTACGATAGTCAACTATAAAAGTATACAAAACTAAGTTACAGTTTATAAAAGAAATAAATATTGATATATGATAAGTTATACAACATTAATAGTGGAATTACTAAAGAAATATCAAAGCCTTCGAAATGACTTATTTTCTAAAAATATGTTATTCATCATAACTATCATAAAGTCATGATAAATGGTAGATAACACCCTTCTCGGTACAAAACACAAATATTCAGAAATAAATGTACATTTTACTTTCCTGCAACTCATAATTCAATCATTTCTCGGAAGCAAGTAAAAATATTCCACTTTCCACATGGCGTACTCTCTAAAATTTCTATGAAGTATATCCAAGTACTCCAGCGTTGGAGGAATCCCAGAATTTATAAGGCAAAGTTTTGAAATACGAAAGCCATCAAGATTTACCTACATTTTGTGAATTATCAAAATGGTCCATTCCGGTATATTTTAATACATATACTACGTAGAAATATCGTCCAAAAAACGTAAAAAGAGAAAACTTATTTACACAATAAACCATGTGCATATTTCAATAAAAATCAGACAGAATATCACAAATTAAAATGTTTTAGAAATTAATAATAATTATGAACAAATTGTAAACAAGTTATTTTCACCCCATTGATAGTTTTTGTATGAACAACCTAGTAGTCGATGTGGCAATAAATTGTACATTGTTACAAAAGTAAAACTTTCGAATTAGCCATTGTAAATAAGCATAAAATGAGAAGAACACTTCAATTTAACAAGATAATGCATTCCTAGAGAAATAGCTATTGTTAACTAGCGAGGAAGTAAAGCATGATGCTTCGCTCGAAATAGTTCCACAGGCATCAGAATAGTATTATGAGGGATCATATTTCAATAAATAATGGACATTATTATTAGTAGAAATGCATACAACGACCAATTAGTTAATCCTGCGTTGAGAGTGCATGGTGTATTGGATTGATAGTAACACATGGACTGCACTTTACACGTCACAGCGTGATCGGAATATTCAAGCATTCCATTAGAAGAACATAATGTGGAATACTTGCTATTTTCGACTTCTTTTCCGCTAGGAAAGAAATACACGAACACACGCTTTGCGTATGCGTTCGAGTACGTGAACGCATTGAAAAATGCCCGTAAGATTTAATCCAACAGCCATCATCACATTCTTCATAAATTTGTCGCTTATCAAAGTAATAACCCAATACCAGTTAAAACAAATATTCACATCGTGGATACTAACAATCCAAGAGTTGATTGGACTTTTATAAAAGATCCAATTTAAAAAATTGGACTGTCGAACGGATCACATTGTAACCAGTGGAATGCGTTTGGTAATTGACTGTGTCAAAAGACAGAAAAATTTCAACATTTTCCAAATCTGTCCTAATTTGATATAAATTCTGGAGTAGTGCCATTTAGTTTACATTGGCAATCCCATTTTTCCCCATAAGAGGGAAAAGATAGGAAATTCTAATATTTTCGAAACAGTAATTTATTTCAGTCCGTAATTCAATCGCTCTCAATGTTATTCCATAAGTTTATCGTTCAATATATTTCATTTCTGGATACGCTCAATGCTCTCTAAATTGTTTCTTTTTTTATCCATAATTATCCTTAGCGTTTCCATTTTTCCCCGTAAAACGCTGCATTCAACGTGAAGAACCACAATTCATTACGTGTTACATTTATTACGCAAGTATATACACGCAATCTGACTCACTCTGGCAGTAACGAAGCTACCACTCTTCAGCAGAGCGTTTTTCCGAGCACTTAGTAAACGTGCGACGCAGCCTTTGCTGCACCCTTCCAAATGAAATTGCCTCGAGGACTGTGTAATTTAATTAGCAAGACACACTTGGCGCATAGAACATTAGCAAAACTAACTGATTTATTAGCAGCCCGGTATCTAGAATGACTAACATGCGCTCATTTAACAAAACCGTAGAAGAAAAGGAGATTCCTGGCTTTCTGTTGCGCAATAGTGATGTCGTACATTTCTTTGGCGCGACTGTGTGAGTAATCGAAGTTATCATTTGCGGTATACTATGTAAACATTTAAAAATTTCAAGAAAAAGATTTGTATAATTAATCATGAATGTATTTCAATAAATGTGAGACAAAATTTCATAAATAAACAAGTCATTCTGTCATCGTTGTTACTTTTAGTGTTAATAGTCTTGTCGTTGATGTAAAAAAAATATATACGCATAAGAAAAAAACTTCCGAATGACATTTCTCGAAATCCACATAAATAAAATAATAATATACTTCAAGGTAGTTGGAGAGTGAAAAAACTTATACATACTCATTTATCAACTTGTACACTTTCCTTATTAAATTGCATTCAAGCTTTTCCAGCACTATGTAATTTAATTAGCAAGGTGCACTTACAGTATAAAACATTAGCAAAACTAACTGATTTATTAATAGCTGGGTATCAACATTAACTAAAACAGGTTCATTTAACAAAAGTGTGGAAGAAGAGAAGATTCCCGGCTTTCTTCAGTGTAATAGCGGTCTCGTGGATTTCTTTGGCGCGACTCTCCAAGCAGAGTGGGTCAATCCGTCTCACCATGTAAATGCTTTCGAGGGAGTTTTTATGTACCGGGGAGAGTCAGGGCAAATCGCAGGAGGGCTTTCTCCGGGGCTCCTGAAAGCCGGAATCACCGCGACACCTCCCACAGGGATGCAAGTAACGGAACCGAGATTAATGTGTGCCTGTCAAATTTGCTGGGCAGTCAACGACAAAGCTTGCTGAAGAGAGCGGGAAAAAACGACAGTTTGAAAGCTGTAAGGACAGTATTACAGCGCCGGCGGGCCTCGGATGATGAGAGCCCAGTTAGCAGTGGCGTAGCTAAAGTGTTTCGGATGTTACTACACATTTTTCCGCTTCGTATAAACTGGTACGTAGCATCTTTTTATTTGTATTTAAATTATTCGAGATTGTAATTTTAACATGCCTTTTTTACTAGCGAATATAATTACTTTGATTGTTGTATAATATCTTTTACAGCGTTGGGATATTCTCGCTCAGCAAGCTGAAGTGTGACATAAAAACGATTTTAACATATCGTTTTCACTAGCATAAGCAATTATTTTAATTATTGCATAATAACTTCTATTATTTCTTATATTATCTCTCGATCTTTCCGTAAAAGCTCTGAATATCCACGCAAGGATAAAACTGCGCCAACTGTTCTTGCGTATTAGTAATTAATTGAAATTCAACGAGTGACCAAGAAGTGTGTAGCGGCGAAGGGCATTTCGAATTGCTCAGTACGCCACAGTGCAGCCGCGCTTTTTTTACGATTCTTTGTTATTTTTAAAAATGTGTTAGTAATAAGAAATTAATTGGTGAATAATTTTCTTCAGAAGCATATATTTAGGTTTAATAATAGATTGGATTTTAACTTATAGTAATTATGATATAAAATTACAATACAGAATAACATACACATGGTTGATTCTTTTTTAACAGTAACTTTCGTTCTAAAGAATTATGAATGAAAGCTTTACCATTCACAATGGTGATTAATCAATAGTATGTTTAAACTTTTGTTTACATTTTAAGCAAAGAGATGACTTATATTATGTAAGTCAGTTGTTATCTTACCTGGCCTCACCCGACTGACGCTTCGTGTGCGCTTTAACAATAATATAATTAAAAAAATAATGGATTGTTGCAACAATTTTTTAAATGAAACATTCTTAACTTTCGTACTATTTCTTGGTTAAAGCTTAACGGATGACTAAGAAATGTGTGTTGGCGAAGGACATCGGGAATCGCTCGGTACGCCACTGTAAAGTGACTGCCTTTTTTCATACCTCTTCCGTACTTGGCCTGATCCCATTTTCGTGAGGCAGCATCCCTTTCCACCCCATTGACTGTCGAGTTTCTTTACCGGGCCTCGCGCGCGCACGTTTTTACTTGCCGTTCCTCCCCCTCGCTGTCGTTAGCCCTCTCGCCGTCTGTTTCCAGGTACCCATTATCCGTACTCGGCACAGCAGCGCTGCTGGACTTCGAGGATATCGCTCGACTTTTGATCGAACGCCTGAGCGTGTCTGATCTCACGAAAGTCTCATTAAATACAACCGCGCCGAGAGAATGCGACCGAGGCGCCTCGCCGGTGATTCATGGTATTAACACTAAATGTACCCGCATTTTACACATATTTTTAGGTTCTTATATTTTGCGAAATAAAATTGTATTATCGTATTTATTGCTAGTTATTAGTTGTGTTATTGGTTGTGCAAATTGCTAAATGAAGCATCGATGATCCCCAAAATGTTAATATTTATATGTTATAGAATACCATCAAACGCATCAATCTTAGAAATCATGTAAAAACAAATCTATGTGCAATAAAGGCTATATTTTTCCAAATTGGGCACAGCAAAATGTCCACTTTATTTGAAAACTAACGAACAAAGCATCATTTACATAATGATAGAAAATGATATATTTTTATATATTTTATTTTTCTTTTCGTCAAGAACAAAAGAGACTAAGTCGAATCGAATTTTGCAACTGGTCATTTTACCGGTAAGATAAAAATTACGAAAGTTACATATCTAAAGTTACAAGACAAGTGTACCGTCAAATCGAATTTTATCATTTGACCGCTCGTGGTACTTTTTCTGTTAATTTGCTCTACCACCCATCACCCAATAGCGCGCTCTCTTTATCTGTGGGCGAAAAATGATGTTGCAAAGCAGTAATTAGACGCGCGGTGCATTTAAATATAAAATTGATATCGACCGAGAGAAATTATAGAGCGCGCGCGCGCTCTGCGCATTACTGCAAGGTTATGTGGAACACCAGGTTAGCCGAGGAAGCTATTTATTCGTTGCATTCGATTTTCGTGCTGTTCGAAGCGCGCGGCAACATTTACGTAAAAGGTGAAGCCTCAATAGCATGATTTCATGCTTTCGAAGCGGCTCCGAGTGGACTGGATATACGCCTATTCTTCGAGCAAGCTGTTATTCCCGATGCGATGCCTATCGCAATTGTGCCAGATGAATATCAAAGCAGTAGTCGAAATCCTCTTCAATCTACTGGCAGTCGCTCGCAAAAATACTCATCCCGCCGGCTGCGCATCCGGCACTCCGGTAATACGCCATCTACAGTTGTGAGCATAGAAATATATATAATAAATTATTCTTTTACAAGCCTGTCTATGTTAGAACCACAAGTATTTTCACCTACTATTATTTTTCCGAAGTGAAACATTTATTGCTACCTATTAATTGTGTTATTGATTGCGCTAAGTGGCAAACGCATCAGTTTTAGAAAGAGTGAAAAAATAAGTAGACATGCTTTTTCAGAAATTTTGCGAAACGAAAGTGTTTTGTTACATTTATTGCTACCCATTAATTGTGTTATACTATTAACCGTTTCCCCAGTTTTTTATATTTGTAACATGTTACATTGAATTTATATGTACAGGGTGATTCACTTGCCTTTGAATCGCCAATGATGGACATACGCCGTTGAAAATAGTATGATTATACGGTGTTGAGTAATTTTAATTAAAGGAGTATTTACCGAGTCTTTTCCACACATTGACATTTATTTATAATATCAAATTGTACCAATAATGCAAATAATTGGAACTCGAGTGTGAAGGGGATGATTAAAAGGCAACTGACTCACCCTGTATAGTATAAAAATTACATTTAATTTCCAATTAAAAAATTTAAAACACCTTTAAATACCATCATCGTTGATTCCACACACCCATCCGTAGTGCAATGAATGTAAAAACAAATCCACGTGCTTTTTCAGAAATATACCTGTTATTCAATTGTTCTTACTGTTTTATAAATGATTTTTTATGAAGTGTTCAGTACGAGACAAATGTCCCATTTCAGCCGCGATTAAGCCAACATTGCTATTCCGTGACACTGATTGTCAGTATAACGGATAATCAAATTTGTGAATCAGGTACTCGCGGGGAATCCCATTTTTTGAGACGCGAAATCCTTTTATCGCGCCATACATATTCATCTCCGCGCAGCCATGCGTATGTTCCGCTAATAGCATTACCTGAATCGAAACGGATAATCCCCCGGTAAATAATACGATTGAAGTTTGTCGTTTGAGTTTTATCAGGTGTGAGAAATAGCTGGTATTTGGTATTAATATGGAGTATATTGAAAAGCGAGCTACATCAAAATATACTCCGGTATATTATTTGACTTTCCAATCGGCACGGGGTAAGCTGATTTTAAGATTTGTAGTTTACATACAGAAGAAATAAAAATATTCATACCGCAATCAATTTTAACTGAAACATAGTGTTACTTTTATTTATTAAGTCTCTATAAAAGAAGTGGTATATTGTGCGAATTGTTTTCGCGAACAGTTTAATAAACATAGCAATACTAAGCAATAGTTAAAATTGATTATTGCTTTTTACAGCGAGTGTGAAACAATTTTCCTATTTATTAATAAGCTACTGCGAGCGGTACATTCGCAAAGAAATATATTCCTCTAAAATATTCCAGATTACAACTATTACAAAAGACAAAACCTTCCAAATAATGCTTACTCCTAACTCAATTTGCCCCAAACAATAAACTTATTATAAACTGCGAGAAACTGTCTACCTTATGTAAAACACTTTACTACGTAAACATACATATATGTGCTATTATGTTAACCTCAATGAGGTCTCTGATAATATGATAATAACCGAAATTTCCCTTTTCGTTAAAAATAAAACTGAAAATATAGTATAATAATTATATGTATTACTATTGAAATTTTATTTTGTGCATTAATTATTACAGTAAGTTGTTGTTATTGTTACGTAACCTTCATTTCATAATCAATCGTTTCACCAATTCTGGTAGGAATAAATGCATATCGATCTGTTTTTACACTGTTTGTACTGTTGATACGTTTGCCTTGGAATCAACGTTGGTGGTATTTCATTATATATTACAAATATTGAAAACATGATTACTGTCAATAGTCATCCGGCATGTGGCACAAAACAATAACACAATTAATAAAACTGTTTCGCTTCGCAACATATAAAAACATATGAAAGTGCTGGCACGTTTAGTGTTAAAGATTTCATAGACGTCTCAACATAATTCATATATTTTTATTCTTTAGAGTGGGGAGTTTGGTCGAAAGAAAATTGTTTTCCAATGGGGAGCGCAAAGACGCAGACCGGAAACACGCTGGATTACTTGCTCCGTCGACTGTGTGGAGGAATGTACTTAACACGCGAACTGGGCCAATTACACGGTAGACCGCGAAAGCCAGCCGAGGGCGATACTTGCTTTTGGGGCGACCTCGTTCGAGCAAAAAAATTACCACATGCCCACAACCAGCAAGGAGATGCGACACCCGCTCGCATAAGTAGGCCTCGAAAATGAGGAGCGAAAAAACTTGTACACTTTTGATCGGTCATTTTTTCTAGAATCGAAAGAATTAATCTTGTTAATAAGATAATAGTATGAACGTTCTGCAATGATATGGAATGAAAGTAAAGTATACAAAGGAAAGCAGTGTATTTCTGGCCTACCAGAAGGATCAAACTGATTTGTATTCAAAAACATGTTAATTATATCAATTTTTACGCCTATTTTACACTTATATAACAAACATCCTTCTCAGTAAAAAACGCAAATATGTATAAACAAGTAGCTGACATTTCAGTAACTCATAATTGAATCATTTCAGGGCCGACAAGGGGATGAAATGTATACAAGTAGGCCTGGAAAATAGGGAGTGAAAAAACTTGTACATTTTTAATCGGTCACCATGGAACCATCTCTGTGCGTATATTTCACTGAAATCGAAGCAAATAATCCTGTTGGTTAAATTGCATTCGAGCACGTTCGCTCTTTGTTTATATTTACGTATTATGAGGCTGAATCAATCTCCAATCTGCTAGTGCGTCAAAAAGCAACGGGTCTCTTAATGATAAAATTATATCATTGTAGGTTCATCACTTCTTAAATAAAGTTTATAGCTGCATCAAGGATAATTATTTCCTCTTTTATGATATTAATAGGATATTTGTGAGAAAATGAAATCAATGAACAGGGCAGAATGAAAAGAGTAGCATAAACTGAGGTGCCACTAATTTTTTTCAAGTATATATTAGAATATTATAATAAACTGTTTGGACCCCAACTCAAATTCATTAATGCCGGAAACCAGTACTGAAATCTGATTACGACGTTGAATGTAATTAACACTGCATACATGCAGTGTTCCACATATTCTAATATGTATCTTGGAGTACTCGAAAATTGCTTATAAAGCTCCACGGGGCGATGCACTTCTTTAGTGTAGAAGAAAAAATGAGCCTTAATGGCGAACTTTCGTTAATCAATATTCTCCCACCTTCGAAGTCATGCCGGACACTTTTGCCTGACGTTGTAGTACCGAAGTGTTATTACATTCCACTTTAGAGAAGACAAAAGGCAAAAGAATGTGCAATCGTGTGTACAGAATGTCCTGTTTTAATCAACGCACTTGAAATTCTTTGAAACGATATGAAACGTATGGAAAACCCCCTTTTATGAAATTGCACGGTGTCGAGACCTTTTTAATTGAATATTTTTTTATTATCTTGGCAGAATTTCTTGAATACCTTGAATAATTTTTTAGAAATTCAAGAGCTTTTATTACAATGGGACACCCTTGTATAAAGTGAAATGTTCATATCAGACAATAAATGACACCAAACTTCGTAAGTTAATGATAGTTATGATTTAAAACGTGAAGACTGATTCTTGTCAGAAATCTGAAAATTCGAACTTTAACTTATTATAGTCAACTGTATTTTCTATAACCAATGTCATATTAATATTATAGACAGTAAAACATTGTCAACGTAAAGTTGTAATGTTCAATTTCATTTTGATTTCAAGAAGACATGTCGGCTGAAAAGAAGGAGGAAGCCTCAGTAATTGTAAGTTACTGGAATGAGATCACAATGAAGGTAACAGGGAGTATCTACTTTCATTTCCGCAAAGGAAGTGAACATTGTGAAAGAATGTGGAGTATACGAAAAGGCTCGGTGAAAGAGTTGAAAAGAGTTCAAGTAGAGAAAAATATATGAAACCAAACTTAACAAATTTATAATAATAATAACTCAAAACATGAAGACTGATGTTTGTCATTTTTTGACAATCTAGGTTTGCTGTATTATTATCAGTTTATCAGTGGCCTCATTGAGGTGAGATTAACATATACATAGATCATACATATGTATGTATATGTTTACGTAGTAAATTGTTTGACAAACATCAGTCATTACGTTTGTCATAAATTTGAAACTTTGTATTTCGAACCTTGTTACAATCCCGAAACTGTATTACGATAATTAGCAGTTATAATAAACGCAACCACACACTCGCAACATTGCAATTCAAGCCGTTATCAGAAAGTTGACTATGTTGAATTTCGCTTCGAGTTCGAGAAGATATACCTGTTGAAACGATCGAGAAAGGTCCACTAATTGTAAGTTGCTGGAACGGGATCGCAATAAAGGTAACCTGAGAGTAGCTACTTTCGGTTTCGCAAAGGAAGAGAAGAGGATATGCTGAAGAGAAAAGCGAAAAAGGAACGAGTGTACCAAAAAGCTCAATGGAAGAGTTGACGATAGTGCAAACCAATAAAAATAGATGACTTTAGTCTTTGTTTCTTATCATAAACCTAGAACTTTATATTTCGAGCCCTGCTATAGTCTGGAAACTATATTACGATAATTGCCAGTCGTAATAAACTATATTTTCTACAACTACTGTATTACTAAAGTTACACAGAATAAAACATTTTCAAGTCTTTAACACAAAGTCAATTTATTTTCGAGTTCGAAAAGACATGTCTGTTGAAAAGATGGAGAAAGTCGAAGTAGAAAGCTCGACTAATTGTAAGTTCCTGGAACGGGATGACAATGAAGGTAACCAGGGAGCAGCTACTTTCGTTTCCACGAAGGAAGTGACGACGGTGTGCTGAAGATAGAAGAGAGAAGAGAGAAGAGAGAAGAGAAAAGGGAAAAGGGAAAAGGGAGTAGTGAGTGTACCAAAAGGCTCAGTGGAAGAGTTGGCGATAGTGCGAACCGAGAAAAACAGAGGGACGATGGTGTAGACTGCCGGTCAAAGGTACCGTTTGCACCCTTTGAGACGAGTTAACTTCACTCTCCAATAAAACGAGGCACGCGCCCCAAGTTCCAAGGGATGCGGGGATGCTTACGGCTTGATAGTCAGAGCTCAGCGAGCCCCAGTTGCCCACTTCGGGTAAGTGGTCCCTCGGCCCTTGTTTGCGGTCTTGTAAGCTCCTTATTACTTTCATAACGCAGTGTCGGCCGCCGCCGTTGCGCCCTCCAAACACCCGGCCGGAAATTAAAGGCGGAATCCTCCGATCGCAAAATTGGGGATCAATGGACGCCGCGCTCCTTCAAGGAACTAAAGGACCTTTGACCCGCCGGCCTTTATGCGCTCCTCGTTAAATTCGCATCCGTGCTCGCTGAAACAGCCCTGGCTGTATAGGGTGTTCCATACATGTTTTAAACCATCATAGAAATTTTGTCAAATTTTAGAATTTCTTATTGGGGATTTTTTTGGAAGAAAATAGGAGTAATTGTACGACAATGAGACGCATCTCGTGGAGTGGATAAGGTTATGGGGGCAAAAGCCATTAACTATGATTTTTTAATTGTGTGAAAGATGAAGTTAGAGGCGTGGAGAAAATTGTTGGTTACCATATTCGCAAACGCTAATATAACTCTATGCTACTTTAAAATCAATAAATGATTTGTGGCAAGTATAGTCGTATTTCCATATTTCTATACTTTTAATATTGTCAGTTTGTACTTATTACTTCTAAACTTTTCTTCATTTTAAACAAACAGCAAAATTTTCTTCTTCAACTCCTATTTTAATGTCACAACTTTGCAACATTTAGCAATAACTTTTTAAGAATTATATCCAGCATCCTGCTAAAGCTTTCGCATTACAACTGCCAGCAACAAATGTGTTAAACTTCGCCAAGAATGTCAGGGGTTTTGTCTCAATTATTATTGAATAACTTAAAATTAAGGTCCAAATGAAAATCTTAAAAATAACCCTTTCGGCTCGATTCTTTACAAAGTGGCTATGTGCATTTACGACATTTATGAGACACCCTGTATATAGACGGACCTATGAACACACTGATCCAACAGTTCCTTACAGGGAACACTGCCACTTTCATTCGAGTCGAGATGAGACAGCATCGTTAAATTGTAGCTTATCCCGGCGAAAGCTACTTCAGGCATCTTTTAAAGAGCTTCGAGTAAACTTCAGAATAAACTCGTTAAAGAGTGGCAAGTATCGTAATATCTGGTTGTTATGTCGCCGTGTTTATACATCGTGTTGATGGTATTTACTGTTCAGCTGTTGCGGGACACAATATCTATTATCTTATGATAGAACAGTGACTTGCATGAATATTGGGACAGTCATTTCACGTAAATATCCGGTGCTTCAAATGAATCAATGATGTGCGAAGAGGTTTGTTAACAAAACTACGTAAATTGTTTGATTTTCCACTCGTCGCGCGCGCAAGAAATTATGCTTATTTCAAAATTGTATTTTACACGTTCTCTCAAAAGTTAACTTATTTAATTTGGTACAGCCGGTTTCGTATTTATGGTGAACATGCAAATAGATAGATAACCGCCCGCCTTCTTATTAGTAGGGAGTTATAATTGATGCTGAATATTCTCTGTTTCAGACTTAGAATAAAAGCGACTTCTAGGACTGAAATGTGGTGCACTCCAATCATTAATTCAACCTCATTCATAATTCGTCAAACGCCTTCATGGTAATCAGGGAAAGGACATAAGTAAGTACATAGCTATTTCTGCTTTCTTAATAGATTGGACCTTTTGGCAGAGCATTTGCAAGCAACTCCAAGTGACGTTTTCTCAGGCAACTTTAAAGAGGATGTGTAATTCTACGTTAATAATTAAATTCGTAGATGTGTTTAAACTTTAAATTACATTTCAGAAAATTATGTAAATTGTTTATAATTGATCTCCAATATAACACTTACAATATGACATTCCCAGCTAACTTGAATGAATAATTACATTCGCAGATATGTTTAAACTTTAAATTATGTTTTAAAAAGATTATGAGTTTAACTAAGTAAGTTATTTATAATTCATGTCTAATATGATATTTACAATTGTATAACATTCTCGGGTTCCCAGTATCCGGAATAAGAGGGACTTACTTATAAATCCCTTACGAATTCACTCTCATTCATAATTCCTCGAACATCTTCATGCTAACATAGAAAAACATACGTAGCTATCCCAGCTCTCTTAATAGATTGAACCTTTTAGCTAGAACTGGGAAACAGTGCCGAGCCACGTTTTCTCAAGCAACAACAAAGAAAGGGAGTGATTTCCAGACCACTTGCATGAATAATTAATGTCGCGGCCAGCCGTGGGCACATTCGATGGCGACGAGTTCGGAGAGGGCGCGCGCGTACGTGTTCGTGGACAGAGGGCGCGCTTGCTCGCCAACCATTTTATTCCCGAAGGGGGCAGCTCGAGCGAGGGAAGAGCAAGGCGAGCTAATTGTCCCATTTAAATTTCATACGCTGTAACTGTATCTGCAATTGAAATTATTTTAGTGCGGTCTCCGCGCCGCTGGCTACCAGAAACGTCGACTTCTGTTTCGAGCAATATGTGTCGCACCAGTGCCGAAAGCCGCCCCCAGTTATTATCCGACTGTATGCGCGCGCGCGTTTGCTACACTAACCAGTTAAGCGCCGGAAGATTCTAGCTCGATGAGAATTAATCCGCGACCTGGTTATATTCCGAACTAAGTCATTCGTATCCTCGGAGCTTGGGGAATGAAGTCTCCCTGGAACTCCAACCAACAGCTTGCGCTAATCGGCCTTCGAGACTTTATAATAAACCCTACTTCCATTCTTGGTAATAAGAAAACTTGCTATTACTGTCCAAGATCTTTCCTATTTTCTTAACACTGAGTGTACCGCCGCTTTTATTTATGGCTGTGGTGTTTCGTGTGGATGCTAATAATAATTTAATTTAAAGGCTAATAAGTTAGTCCAATGTCACTTAAGAGTTTAATCAAAATTTATTAGTGATATGGTGTATTGTGCAAAAGATATCGAGATTGTGAAAATATCTGTAATAAAAGTTTAGAGTAGAATAATTAATTAATAGTTTTTTCCATTTTTATATTTATATTTATACTTACTTAGATTAAGACCAGATGTGTAAAAACTTAACTATCGATTGTTCATGCGAAACCGAATCGAAAATGATAAGTACATTTTGCAAAATTTAGTTTCGTTTGGTAGTTACAGTCATTAACGATGTTATGTATAGGTTATGTTACTCAGGAGTGAGTAAGCTACTACGTAGTCAAAGAATGTTTAAAATCTGCTGAGTAATTGCAAACATCATCTACTACAGTAATTCAGTAGATTGAGTAGCGAGAGTCAGACCGATATGCTAGGCTCGAGTGAATCATACCTGTTTCATGGGATAGAAAAGACGCATTAAAGTTCATTTAAACATATCATTGAATGTGACGTGCCAGTGCCAAACTATGTTAACAAATATGCATTCGAAATACGTGTTCGTAATAACAGTAAAACCTTAAAACAGAGACATTGACATGTTACGTGTCCATAAATTGATTATCAACCTCTTCCTTTTCGAAGTGCATTAAAAAACGAAACTGCGAAACTGCGACTTAATAAATAATTACTTCCTATGAATCCTTTGTTCACTTGCCAACTGATCTCTAAATTATTATTCCAAGCAACAACTGTCTTCCCCAAACTGAATTCTTTTTTCGCAAAGAGAAATTCGCAGAGATTTCAAACTTTCAAGAGGAATCTTTCTCCGCACGGAAGTCTTTCTCGGTATTTAGAGCACGCGTGTGTGCATGTCCGGTTTCAGGGAGCGCCGGTACACGATATGAAAGACGATATACAGATTTTTCCGGGTTTAAAGAGGTGGCGGCTGAAAAAGCGAGCAAAAAGGGACGCAGGGCTCTGGAATTACACGAAACGAGAGAACGTGAGCGCAGGCCATGTTCGAGAAAGAGAAAGGAAGCCGTTACACGAAAAATGGGGGAAAAATAAAAATTGGTCGAAACGTTCGTAAAGAACGTAGAAAGTCTGAGTTTCCTTATCCTTAGTTTCTTAAACCATTCGTTACTATTGGCGTCTTTAGGCGTTCTGAAATTTCGCTCACTGTATTGTTGCCGCTCATAGGCGCTCAAAAAAACACATTACAATTGTAGACATTACAGCAAAAATCCCGTTGGTTAAAATTAATATTGCACAATAGATTTTGTCGTAGTCGAAGGATTAATAAATATAGTCTGAAATATTAGTTACAACGGATAAAAAAAATGTTCGCACACACCTCTTATCGTGGAGTAAATTTTTATATGGAATAAAGTTTCTTTTTTAAGGAAAAACTATATTTCGTAAAGAAGATTGTTTCGCTTTTAAGAGAAAATAAATGTTTTCAAAGCAGAATGTTTTTTCCTTTGAGGAAAGTTACTTTAAAAAGTCTGGTTGTGCGAATATTCTTTTTACCCACTGTATATATTACACTGAAAGGAGAATATTCTGATCAAGTTCTTAGACAAACGTTCTCCTTTATATTAGTAGAGATTTATAATTGATGCCTAACAGTCCCGGACTTGAACTCGGAATAAAAGAGACTCCCAGGACTGAAATACGGTGCGCTCCAATCATTAATTGAACCTCATTCATAATTCGTCAAACGTTTCCATGCTAACCCAGAGAAAGACATACGTATATAGTTATCCCTGGTTTCTTAATCGATTGAACCTTTTAGCTGGAATTCCCAAGCAATGTTCAGTCACGTTTTCTCAAGCAACAGCAAACAGGGTTTGCAATCCTGCCTGCATAGTTAAAGTTACTAATATGTTTAAACTATAAATTAGATTTCAAAAAATTATATAAGTTATTTACTATCGACACCTAATATGATACTTACAATATGTAATTCTCAGGAAATTTGCATGAATAATTAAGTTCGCTAATATGTTTACACTTCAAACTACATTGCAGAAGAATATATTAGCTGCATTATGTAAATTATTTATACTTGACGCTTAATTTGAGATTCACAGGTGACTTGCACGAATAATTCAAACCCTAATATATTTAAATTTCAAGTAACATTTTAATAAAACACATGATTTATATTTCGTAAGTTATTTACAACTAACGTCTAATATGACATTGCCGAATAAACGAGGAAAAGACACGCAGTGGCTCGGGAATTACAGGTAATGAGGAAGGCTAGCACAGCATCCACGAGCAAAGGAGATCTCCTGTTACAAGAAAAGTGAGAGGTAAAAATAAAAAAATGACAACTAAAAATTGGTCGAAGCTTTGGCAAAGAACGCGGTGGAAGGCTCGTAAAGCGCGATGAGGATCCGGAAGTCCAGCGCGCAGCAGCTCGCTGATAAGGTTGTCGTAGGGAGCGCGGTAAAAAGGCGAGATGTACGTGGCCGAGCGAGCGACTCTCGTTCCTAAGAAGACCAAAAAGGATACGCGCAACGCCGGCTGTCCTCTATTTAAGTGAAAACTTCGAGATACGGGCCACATAAAGTTACGGCCGTGCCTCTTGAAAAGCGCGCGCAATTTTCTAAGGAATGCCGCGCTGCACTCTGTGATTTCAGGCCCGGTAATGTTCTACCTTGTATACATACACACTCATACACGCCGGGCAGGGAAAAGCTCGGGGAAAGAAAGCGCCACACTTAAACTGGATTGCGAGAATTCCCGGAATTCGTAGTACAAAGGAATACTTTCATCAAGTTGAAAGTCCGCCTGGCAATACCCCTCCCCATCAGCCGAGTTTAAGCTGTCAATCACTTTTTACCATCTCCGAAGAATACTCCGCGAGATTAGTTCTCCCGATATGAGGAAACCTCGAAAAGGCGCGGAGTACCTAATTGAGTCGATGTGGTGTTCGCCTCGAAAGCTCTCCTCCGTTCTTGATTTTAAGCTCCTTTTACATATAGTAAACGTACAACAAATACTTTGATAATAATCTTTATAGAAATTTTATACTGTACATAATTATACACTGATTGCCCGCAGGATAGAGAAATGATGTTATATAAAATAAAAGTTTATTTTGGTTTATTTCAATAAAATGAACAAGAAACACATTAATTTTCATATGAATTTAAATTGTTTTATTGAAATACATTTTATTGAATTCTGTTATTTGGATAAATCATTTGAATTTCGTTTTATTGAAATAAAACATTACAAATGTAAAAAGAAGATGGTCCAAAGTAATCAGTACGAAATAAATGCGGTGAACATACACCATTGATTGTTCCCGTTATTGTTTTTTTCGGCCTAGCCGGACACGATTGTGAGAACCAACAGTTTTTGTTTAATATTTTATATTTCTCAAAAAAGCTGCCTATTTTGAACAAAAATTTTGTTAAAGCTCCTAAAAATTCCTGTAGCTTATCAGTGCAAAGGAACAGTGGGCAAAGTAAGTATTCGCACATCCATGTTTACTGAAGTAAATTTTCTTAGAGCAGAAAACATTCTACTTTGAGAACCTTTTTCTCTGAAAGGGAAACTTTCTTTTTTACGAAAATTTGTGTTTTCTCAAAAAAGAAACATTTTTCAGCATTCGTCCAAGAAAAGGAGCGTGTACGAATACTTTCTTTATCCACTGTATGTCAATGACAGTGTAGACAAATTATGAATACGAATAATACGAAATAAGTTGGCAACAATAAACAAAAAGATATTTCTGGGTATTCCTTCGTCGAGGACACAGCTTAACGCATTGGAAACAGCAAGCAGTCAGGCAGAGCAGCAGCCGGGTCGGTTAGACTGACTTTAGTTGCTTTTACTGGCAAGCGTTTTACTTCTCGGTTGTAGAAGGCAACTCTGTTACACGCGGCCGTTACTCGCTTCCAAGCATCCGTAAAAAAGCGAGCGGCGAAGAAAAATCGCGTCGGCCCAACGGTATTGGTCGCAAGTTTCGCGACATCTGCTGCGCTTCCACTTTAGTTTGCCGGAATGAAACTTTTTTCTCCTGCTTCTCACCTTCTCCCATTTTTACCGTGGAGTCATAACTATTGGATTTATCACTCCGATTTCATAACAAAGTGTCGCACGAGCGAATATTCAGAGTGTCCGTTAAGCGTCGAGCATGCTTTTCTTTATTCCGTTGGGAGAAATCTCTGCCTTGAGTCGTCGAGAGTCATTTACACGCCAGTTTAATTAGTGACCAGTCAGGATTATTTGAAAATAATGCTTTGTAAAAAATGTGAACTAACTTTCAAAATTGGTAAAACGGAAATAAGTTAAAAAGTACAGAATAATTTCTATCGTATTTATACTTATTAATTATTTCATAATTCAGAGACGGCGTAAAATGAAGACTTTTATTTTTATATTAATGCGCTGCCTCGGAAAAAGCAGATATTTACTAAGCATAAATGAGACGAAAGTAATGTTGTACTTTCAAGTACATTTTTGAAGTCGGTTCATATTTTTGTATATATTTTTTTCTGCGTGTTTTTACTTGTTTTCAAAACAAATAAAAAATCTGTCTTTTGCAGTAAAAACAGTTAATGCTAAACAAACTGGGGAATATTTTCTGGAAGCTTCATACTTTTCGAAGCTAGTTAAACGCGTTTGCCCTAAAAGCAATACAAATTTCTACTTGCTATTAATTTTACAAAATAAGCTAGTTTGACCTTATTTATTACTAGATAACAATTGATATTTCACACGTATTTAATATTCATAATATATTACAGAATTTAAAAAAATACGATGTTAAATCCAAAGCGAACGCCTATTCACACATTATTTTCTGTAAATAAATGGCGAAGGGAATGCAATGGAGATGAAAGTGCAGCTGCAGGGATTCTCGTTAACAACAATCCTATGATTTTGTATTCTCAGAATATCGGGCCATGTGTGTTCTCTATCGCTGTTATCCACTACTGTGAACAGTCCAGACCGCCATAGTGGTTCTTATCCAAAGAAAATCCAATGATACTTCGAAGCGTCTTGGATCTGTTGTAGTAGCACAGTTTATAGAATCGATTTCCTGTTTTTCAGAGATGCTATCGACTAGGTTTCCACAGTCGGAAGAAAGACTTTGAGAGGGCAGATACTATTCCCGTAAGAATCTCCTCTGAATAACTGCTTGGTCTTACATTGATTCCGTTCGATATGCTGTTGTTCCATATACGTCTTGTTTAACCTGCTATAACTGAATGTACAACTTACTTGACACGTTTTCTATTGCAATTATAAAGTTAAAGTATAACAATTTTCAATAACTTCATAATTTTTATTTAAAGTTGAAATGGAAAATGTGTTATATTGTTAAAGTTTGTTGTATATTGTTGTTTCTACTTGATGAAACTCGCTTGGTGTATTTTCCATTTCAATTTTAAAGTTAAAACATTACGCATTTTAGTTTAGAATTGAAAGAGAAAACTTGTCAAGCGAGTTCTATGTATATGTTAAACGAGTAATTCTATGTTAAACAACGTACATGAAGCAATAGTATATCGAAAAGTACTGGAGACACGCATTATAAATGATAATACTTTATTTTATATGTAGCATAGTGAAATAATGGAGGACTGAGAAATGAAGTTGGACTCAGTGAAGGAGAATCGAAAGCCTGCGTAATTCCCTCTTGCTTTCGAAGGCTTCAATTAGGGTACTTGGGCTCTCAAAAACTTGGGCGTGTGCCCGTATTCGGCATCGAACAATACCCTCGCTCTCGCTTCCTTTCTCTTCGCAATGGAGCCAGGCTCTTTCTTCCGAACAGAGGGAATCGACGGTTCCTTGTATAATCTAATCGATCGGTTCGTCCGTTTTTCCCAAATGTCGTCGGAAGCAATCGTTTCGACGGGATCATGAGCCTGCGCTGATAAAAAGCGATCGCCCTGGGAAATCAGGGAATGCAGGAAAAGAGAGGAAAGCGGCCTCATTAATGCCTCGGCACTCTCCGAGCTTGTACAAAAAGCAAAGATTACAAAACTCCCTAAAGTTCTCTTTGACGCCTCCAAGCTTCGTGTCCTTCTTTCTTTGCTTATTTGTTCTAGCCTTACTACTTCATCGGTCTTCCAGTGACCTCGTCGAGGTTAATGTAGTACAATCTATGCCTACATTTACTTAAGGAGTTACATACACCTGGAGTGCAAAAATTAAGCGTTAACATCAACATGTTTCAAAAATATAAAAAACATTTTTGTTTTAAGCTTATAAAATATATGCACAAGAACATGATTTAAGGCATATTATAAATTAATTTCATTAATCTATCGGTCGTTACTATCAAAATATCGAAAATTAATAACAATTTTTATCTGAAATGAGTGAAACAAACTTTTTCTAGAAAGCAGATACTTATAGATAGTGCATAACAAGGGATAATTTCCAAGATTTTAGTGTTTAACGACACGACAGTCTTTTAAACTTAGGAAAAGCTATAAACGTATAGTCATTTTCAAGGGTGAAAAAGCTATTTTTAAATTTAAAAGCTGCCGTTTACTGTAAATCGAGATTTGTAGAAAACAACGTTCATACATCCATAGCCGATAGATTAATGAAATTAATTTATAATATACCTTAAATCATTCACTTGTACATATATTTTATAAGCTACAAACAAAAATGTTTTTTATATTTTTAAAAAATGTTCCAGTTAACACTCAATTTTTGCGCCCCACAGGATGTATGTATGAATTATGTATAAATCAGTAAATTTGTTACGTGCAATAATAATTTCTTGCTTTTCAAAATAATTCCCTTGGGAGTGAATACCATTTCAAAGGGAGAAACATTGAAGTAAAAAATTGCAAACTCGATGAGCATTTGACAGGAAAAAGCAAATGAAGGTTGAGAAATACAAAATTAAAACTTCAAAGTTACATGACAGGATAGAGTGTTAATGTCAACAAAGGGTGACCCAGTTACAAGGTTACAGAGATCTGTTTTCAGGGAGAATACTTGACAGACTGATAGAATAATAGAGAAGCAGGTTTATGAGTCACGTCGAGAAAGAGTGGGAGCTGTGCGCCAACTGGGAGCGACAAGGAAGAAAGGACAAGGCGGCAGTGCGCCTCGGAGTCAAAGAGTGCCGGCACAGAGATTGCGATTACAAAGAAAACAAAGGGAATTGGATTCAGAGAATTGAGAGCATGAGAGACAACGCGGCCGTGGGCAGGACGGCGCGAAGAGGGTTGGAACGGGTTGGACGGGGTTCGCACCGCATCGAGACAAGCGTGCGAGCCAAGCGAGTCGTGCGGAGTGCACTTGGAAAAGTAATTAGCATAATAAATTAGCCCGCAAATAAAAGCTGGCGAGAACGGCCGAGGCAAATGACGTCACTCTTGTGATTAGGGTAACAAAGGCGAAGCGAAGAAGGCGAAGGAAGGCCCGAAGTCCATTCCCATTGGCCGCAAAGCGCCGTTCTCGTTCCTGCGATGTTCGCAGAACGATAATTAGCATTGGCTGCGGAACACTCTGAAAAGGGTAACAATTTTTTGGCCACTTAGGAAAGCTCGTACCATACGACCAAAAATTTGGCAGAGAAAACAAAATCAATATACGGTGAATAAACATAGAAACGAAATACTTTAATCGTTCGTTTTTTTGTACGTTAGCTGTATATTATTATAGTATACTTAGTACTGAAAAATTGCTGTTGTATGCCATCCGAATATTTTTGTGGCTCGTAAATCAAGCATTACTTTCCTGATCAATTGTTACTGTATAATGTATGTTCAATTTTTTCATGAAATTATCAATCTCAATTAACACGAATATTTTGGGGAATTATTGTGTGCGAACAAAAGTAGTGACAACACTAAGCAGTGTAGACAAGTTAAAGATTAAGGAATATTCATTTTCCCTCGACAATGCACACTTTTGAAAAATAGTTGCAAGAATTAATTAAACAGCGTGAACTCCCGAAAATCTGCCACTGGATTCCATTAATTAAGCATTTGAAACATTAATAATAAACATTTCCAGTTCATGCTCGTGCAAAGTACCAGGATAGCGCCAGTGAATTTCGTTTGTTACGTCACCAGTATTATTTGGCAAAGAATTGGTAACACAGAAAAGGTCTTTGAGCAGTAAAAGGAAAAATCAGAACGCACGAATTCTGTTTGTCGAACTCATTACCCGGCCGTTTGAAAGAATTATTCACTAATATGTTTAAATTTTAATTTACATTTCAAAAGAATAAAAGGAGTTGCATTATGTATATTATTTATAATTAGTGCCTCATATGACACGCAATATAACATTTCGAAAAAGAAATATGATGAGTTAAATGAGTTAAAATGGATGAGTTATATTCTGTAAGTTACTTATAATCGGAGGTTAACATAATACTTCCGGATTTCCATGAAGGCGATGTGCGTCACAAAGTACCAAGATGACGCCAGTAAATGTCGTGCGTGACGTCACCAGTATCATTTAGCGAGGAATTGGAAACACGGAAAGGGTCTTTAGGCAGTAAAAGGAGAAATCAGAGCGCACGAATTACAGTTTCCCGAACTCGTTACTCGTCCGCTCGAGAGCAGCCGAGGCTTTTTGGGTTTCGGCGCAAGCGCACTTCGAAATCTTAGCCGGACAAAGAATCCAGTTTTTCTGCGTTTCGCGCCGGGATGTACTGGTTGGCGGTGATCGTGAAAATAGGTCGGCTTGTTTTCAGGCTTTCCCGATGGCTTCTTATCGCCGCGATGCTATCGACGGCCCTTTTTTGGTCAAGGTTATTACATACTCGGGCACCGGTAAATTGCGAGCGAAGAGGGTAAACGACCGATCGGCCACTGGCCTGTTATCTTTGAATTGCACTGGCTCAAGAGCACCCATCCGATCAGATTTGCGAGAAAAACAATCTCGCAGCAACGGAAGTACGCAAATTCTTTTTTTTAATGTTCGTTTGTTATTAGTACAGCTATAATAACAAACACAATTATTAAAAAATAATAGTGGTAAATACATATATATTATGTAGTATTATAAGTTATATAAAGGCATTTTTAAGCCTACTATCACTCTACTAATTTCCTTTAGTTGAAAATATTTTTCAATTTCTTTTCTTTATAGTATATGCTTTATACTTTATAGTACATAGTATATACTTTTTCTTTATAGAGAAATATAATTTTTTTACAACAAAGTGTCATACTAGTCATTATGACATATATAATTTATATATGTTACAAAAATGATGTAACATTTCACATGTACATTTTTTGCTACTAATATTCACCAGCAGCTGTATTTGTTATGACTGTTTTATAAAATCTATAATAATCACATAACAGCATATCACTCGACATATGCTCAATGGGCACAAAAAGCTTCCAAGCACAGCTTCCCCTGTCTGTTGGATCAATACATCGGATCGTTATCCCTACTCTCGAGCGTTCCAACTGTACAGCGTAAAATCGTTCCCACTCCTTAGAAAAATTGTGTGAACTGAGCATCCCAAATTGCCCCGCTAGTTGGACGAAAAAATGCGATATATGGTAGGTATCACCGGCAATTTTTTCCCGCTCGTTGAACGATCACCCCATTTTCGCCGCATTCGCCTGCATTGATTCTTCCAATCAAGGTTGAAACGGTGCAATCACTGACCTCGAATAAATAAGTAAATATAAGAGCAATATTTTGGTATAATATTGCCAAACTTTAATTACATTTGAAACACCTAGTAATGTGCGAAAGAAATGAGTTAAAAAAAATACGTAATGTAGATCACAAAAACCTTGTGAACCTTGTGAAACTGAAAACCATTTTCCTTGCTTTTTCCAAAACTAATTATTTTACAGTGACTGTTATAATTTCCCCTGAAAGCATTCGCGAAAAAGTATTTTCTAAATTATGTCAGATTTTTAAACGAAAGGATTACAAAATTAGAAAGGAGAGCTTATCTGGCTGTGGCAGACAGATGGACATGATGAAATTATGAGTTAGCAGTGAACTATGGAACCCTAAAAACAGTACACGCGTGAAGCAGATATTTTGTTAAATAATTCGATTTTTAAATCTTTCTTTTATGAAAGGTCAACTTGAATGATCTACTTTTAGAGTGTACTATTTAATCAACATAAATCATTAATATCAACTTGACAAGGGAAATGAAATATTTAAATATAATATCGAGCAACAACAAAAGTATAGATGAGTTAGTTAATCGGATTGCTCGAAAACGGGAACTGAAATCTGTCGGAGCCGGACGACAGTGAGGCTGTGGAACGGATGTAAGATTGTGGGGGTGTGTGGAGGAGCGGAAAGGGGGGGTGGTTAGCCCCGTGGGCGTCCTTCGGCCTCTTTCATCTCGGAGCCTCATCCTGTTCGCCGACCTACTATCCGCGCACGGTAAAAAGGAGTCGCGAACACAAAGACAACTTTGACTCAGCCGTCAAGACTTCTTCTAAGCTTTCGGGTCCTATAACTTGTCTGGCCGCGCGCTGCCCTTATTAATAAATTATTACCCTCGCTCGGGGTCATTCACCCCCCTCCGAGCTATTCGTATCGGCCTTTCGACGCTTCTCAATAGATCTCAGTGACCTCCTAGCGAAATCTTCCTTCGTTCCGTTTGATCTCTTTCTCCGTTCCGTCGGAATAATAATCGGTACACGTTGTGCCGCCGGAACACTATAATGAATTGTGTCTCGAAAGGATGCCTCATCGAGAACCTTCGAAAGTGTGGCATCAGCCTCTTTTCATGGCCCGATTATAAGTATTCTAGTTTCTTAACCGACGCACATAGAAAAGGATATGGTCCTCAATTCGGAGTGTACAGTGAGTGAAAAAAGTATTGGCACAGACAATGTTTTTCGAACAAAATTTTTTATAGAAGGCTTCTAAATTGTCTCTCTAACTTTTCTCCGATGGACCAATTGGGATGAAACTTTTCTATCTTGTAGAGGGATCGTTCAGAATCATTCAGTTACTAAAAAAATTCAAATTTCTTTAACATAAGCAATTGTTATAACAAAATGCTATATTTTCGTATGTTGTAATATAACTTTTGCACGAATCATCGAATCAATATGAAATCTTTCATATTTTGTAGAAAACGTCCTCATGGTGGTATTTTTTGTAATTTTTTCACACTGAAAGCGATGGGAAAAAATATTTTAAAATATGCGCTGACTTAAAAATTAGGCAGCACAGGCCCTAGAAAGCAAATAATTTATGTCCTATTTATCCTTTCGCTGCCGAGGCAGCGCAAAATAAATACGTCGGTGTTATTGAACGACATAACTTAGAAATATGACAGCATTACGAGAAGACTGATGTGCTTTTTTATACTAATGCGTCGCCTCCGAAACAAGAGTTCATTAGTAAGGAGATACATGAGGTATCAGACGATAGCAGTAGATTTTTAGTAAGTATAAATAAAGTGGAAATTATTCTGTACTTTTGAACACATTTTTGTGTTACCTACTTTTCGTTAACTGTGAAATAAAAAAAAAGACTCTACCTACTCTACACAAGAATCAGGAATCAAGATGGACTTTTATAAAGATATTTTTTATTCTTCCTTTGAATTTACTTTTTGAAATCACACTATTTTTCTTCTTAACAATCTAATATTATATTAAATAATGATGCATGGAGAACTTTATGAGAGTTGCCGACTTACACATCCGTTTCCACTGTAAAGTTTACCTGGAGCCACTTAACATTCCACTCACTTAACCTATAAAATGGAAGGAACCCAAAATCCCGAGAACCAGCGTTTGGTAACAATCCGCAATGCAAACAACGTGGCAAGTTACACCCAATTATGCGAGTCTGCCATAATTGCCTCGGTCAAAGGAGGGTGGCAAAATTATTTGAATTATTCATTGAACCGGGGGGTGATGCTGAGTAACGAGTTGGCCGACATCCCCAGCATTATTTTATGTGGCGAAGAAGCAGATAAGCTTCGTCTCTAATGAGAATCGGGAAAAAGTGAAAAACTGCCGCTAACGAGTAAAACGTCCGTCTCGCTTCTCCCATCTCATCACTACACTTCTCTCCGCGGCGCATCTACACGTACTGTCCGCTATGGAGTTCTGCCAGAACGTGAAATTAGCGCGGGCGAAAGTGCGCTGCAATTTGTTATTCGTAATTAGGGTTGCGCACGCGATACCGCGCCGCTCTTTTAATTAGCTCTGCATTAGTCCTGCACACAACCCGTAGGGAATTAATCGTCGGGACATGAAAGAAAGCACAGAAACGCATGAGCGGTCTCTCCAAAACATAGGTGTGCAGGTTGATTCAATTACCTTTGAATCAGTAACATAAGGAATAAATTATATTTAAATAGAAAAGTTAGTATTATAATAAGGATAAATGATAAACCTGCATTAAAGCAGTGAGAGATTTAGATGTCGATGTATTTATTAAATGTGCAATTAACAAACAACAAATAATTTCAGTTAAACCGCACGTACAGACTGATTCACTTGCTTTTGGATCAGTTAATTTAAATTAAATTATATTTCAATAGAAAAATCAGTATTGTTATTTGTTAATTGTAGATGCAACAAGCGCATCAACATCGAGATCTTCAGTATTACTGCAAGCTTATTATTTGTCCTCGTTATAATATTAATTTTTCTATTTAAATTTCATGCAACTTATCTTATAGAGCATGCGTAGTATTATTAATATATTACACATTTAATTCAATATGTTTCTTCGTATATGATACAGAATTTCCAACACCTTCCAACACCCTGGTAGAAATTGATTCGTATTTGCAGCCACCGTAAAAATTTGCACACTTGTGTAAAAATTTGCGCTCCTGCGTAAAAATCATGCGCATATTTTTTCGTTGCGAATGTTTTCTCATTATTTTATTCATTTTTATTATCACAAATAAATGATGGACTTATCAAGCACAAGACTGTATTGCTTGTCATAAAAGTGTTATTTGTTATATGCTTATTGCATATGTGTATGAGAAAAAAATGTAAATTTAAATTATTCTGAATTTAAGTATCAAGAAAAGTTATCAAAATGATCGATTGATGTGGCTCATTTAGAATAGCAGCCCGTATAATTCTCATGATGTATATGCTCTTTAGCTGTTAGATTTATCTGGCCGGGTTGGTCTGCTTTGTGCAATGCAGGTACCCGACAGGGATTTTATAAGAATCCAGCGGCTCCGTAGAAAATGCCAATTCATACGACAGTTTTCATATTTAAAGGGTGGTCTTAATTAATCCTTTCACTGCGTGCAAGCTTCATATTTTATAACAAATAAGGCGTCACTCTTTCCATGGGAGCGAGTTAAATTTCAAAAGCGTACTTGCTCAATTTGTTAAGAACCCGCCAGGGAGCGGCACCTTATTCGAGACTGAAATCCCTAGAAAGCTGTCAAGATCAAGAGAGTGCAAGCGTCGAGCTTTTTCCCCCATGTAACAAGCTTTCTTTGCGAGCATAGTGACATTGACGAATGCCCAGGTGGCTGCGAGATCATCTCGCATAAAATGCACCGGCTAAGCTAGCCCGACGAAAGTTACCTTCGTAAGTCGATAATTTCATAATACCAAATTGACGCGTTAAAAAATAACGTTGCCTTAATTTGCAGAGCAAATAAAACTCATTAATATTAGAATTATCGAACACTAATACGTACGCATATACTTCTACCAGAGAAATATAGATTTTAAAATGAGAAATAGAACAAGGAAAGGCAAATTTATATTAAACATAAATTAAGTTAATCATGTGTAAATTGCAATAAAACCTGCGAAAAATACTTGTCACAAATTAAAATTACTTATTAAACTTAGTAAAAGTTAAAATGAAAATGTATAATCGTTTATTACTATTACCTAAATGTTGTTTTGGGCATTAGCATTTCGTATTAAATTGGTCTTTATTTCATAACGAGTTATTTAACCGGTGACAGTAAGAAATACATATATAAAATATAAACTGGCGGTACGTTTAGTGTTAACTTCGACTTAAGGGGAATAATATTATTTTGATAATCGGTTTCGATAACGGATTTGCAGTTCATTTGAATGAGAGAAGGCGTATAGGATTGTGTGTTGCATCACTCAACACAACAGACGAACTGACACGCATGCAAGAACAAAACGCGCAGAGTGGCAGTTAACAGACACGAAATTGGAAAGATATAAATATAACATTTGAAACATAAAAGATATGTGACAGAATATGCAAAATATCATATACGTCTAAATATCTTATTTTTCTAACAATAATAATAGGTTTATCCAGGGCCTAAAATTGTATTATTGTTAACGCTTTTTAATCCCCGCCAAACGCTTATATGCTATCGAATACAATTTTTGAATGGCTAAACTCCATTTGATTGAAACTCCGTCACATATGTGCGTTTTTCCGGCACTCTGCGGTTACAAAAATAGTGCATTTTAATACAGCCAGTAACACTTTTATTATGCGGCTGGGATAAAATAATTGAATAGGGTTTTTCGACGGCTAAATTCCATTTGATCGCACGTTTCATTCACTGTACATGTCGAGTAGTTATGAACTTTAAATGTAACCGTCATTCAGTGCGGTGGAGAAAGAGGTGAAGTGAAAGAGGTCAGGAAAAAACGTGAAAGAGTGCGACTTCACAAGATTGCTTTGTAAAACAAAAACTATTTTTTCGACTCCAAAAAGTGTCGGGACTGTTCATAAAAAAAAAAGGTTCATATTCGCAACCCGATCATTCAGTTTCATTCACACATTTAAAATTGGCTCACACATACCAATAACATATCAGTACCTGCGTTCTGCGCGTGCAAATGGCAAGTAACGTTCCATTGTTTTTACGTACACGTACTTACACATGTCTATCAAATGGCACGTCACATTCACTGACATGTGTAACTGGGTCTTTCCTCATTCGATAAATTTTCTTTTGAATATTACACAAATATACATAGTTTATTTTAAATGTTAAAATCATACTTTCATTTGTTATCTCCCACTGATTAGATTTTCTATTAATTATAGACATAATCATATCTATTGACATCGGGGTGTACCATCGAAATCGGAAGTTATCCATAAGATCGCATCGATATTTGTGAAAGCGTAATAACTCTGCGAGAAGGTATTTAATTACTCCAGTCATTCACCATGATAAACCGCCGCTGGGAGCGCGACAAGGCGCATTTAACACCAGCGAATTATGAATTTTCATAATTACACTTTATTCGGCTGCCGCGTTTTCCATCAGCGAAAACCGATGAGCGCGAAATTGCATTCGACGTAATATTAATATCGATTTACCTAACAATTAACTCAACAGTTTCTGCGTATATGCGATATTTAGTAATACGCATTAATTCTGGCAAAAAAGCACTCAAAACTGAAATCATGAAGGACTCTCAGCCAATCTCGATAATCGTTCGAAAAATGATCTTATACTTTCAGCATTACAAAAATCCTCTGGTAAATTGGATTTCTATTAGTCAAGTCTATTTAACAGCGCGTGTTAAACTATGAAAACAAAACTTGATTAAAAGAGGTTTATGCCGATTAACTGCGCTAATATTTGTTATAATGAAAGGAAAATTAATAATAATAGACTAACCACGGACCTAACTTTTGCCAATTATAAGCGTAAGGAATTATAAGCGTAAAGACATTATAAGCGTATTGTTCGATCCAACTTTTTTTTGGTTTTAATTGTCATCGAAAATTGGGAGAGTTTACAATACGTCGCTTTTTTTGGTATGTTTGTCCATTGTTATTGCAAAGTATCATATTTTCATTTATCCTAGTATAACTTTTGCACAAATTATCGGATCGGATATGAAATCTTTTGGATTTTGTGTAGGACGATCGCGCATTGGTACCCCTTGCAAGACAGATTTCCTATACTACAAAGTATGAAAAGAAATATTTGTAAGAAATATCAACCAACTTTGAAAATAGATGACAGGAGAATGCGTTCGAAAAAACACAAAATAATTTGCGTCTTATTTATACTTCCTAAATATCTCCTATTCAGAGGCAGCGTATTAATGTTAAAGCTTTCATTTTACCTTAACATTCAGATTTTTATTTTGCATCAGCTTCGAAACGAAAGATATTTACAAAGTGTAAATAAAATAGAAATTATTTCGTACTTTTTACCAAATTTTTCTGTCACCTATTTTCAAAGATGATTCACATTTTTTTTAAAAATATTGGTTTAACAGTACAATATTGTTGGAGTTGCGAAGATAGCATTTTTCTATTTATGTGTTGGCCACTGTACACAGACAGACAGACAGACAGACAGACAGACACCTGGAAACTTGGTCTTGATATGCAAAGCGTGAAGCAACAGAGTGTAGTTCCGAGCTGTCTCGAGTGTTACCCAGCGGCTCCGGGCGAAATATCGCTGGGATCCGTCGTTAACGTTAACTGAGACGCACGCTCGAAGCTCAACCAAATGGGGAGGCCGTTCGCGCTGCCAAAGATACGGATAATTAGTTTCTGTCACATCCACTTTCTCCTCGCCCTTCATGGCTCTCGTCTTCCTGGCACTCAGCCAGCGCCCTCATCGCGCTCATTTTATGCAACCTTTCGCTTTTCATGTACTCGATGACCTGGCCGCTCTCGCAACCACCCGCGCGATACACACACATTTCTCCATTCGCCCTCAATCTCACTTTTCACAAAATAACAGCTTTTGTTCAATTCTCACACTAAACGTATCGGCAGTTTATACAACACACAATGGATTAAAACAAGTACTTGCGCGTACCCCCTTTTCGACCTTTTTTTAAAGGAAAAATGAGTTTTCCTAAAGAAGAAAGTTTCCCTTTCAGGGGAAAATAAATGTTCTCAAAGCAGATTGTTTTCTCCTTTATAAAAATTTTTGTTATGAAAGTCAGGGGGTGCGAATAATTTTTGTATCCACTGTACCTACCTTAACCAGACAAATGACCGGCTAGGAAACAAAAGTCGTATATTTCCGATTTGTTTATATGTATGTAATTATCGGTTTAATGCGAAAATTGTATATCATAATTTTTAGTTTCAACGAAAACGAAGATAAGCGATTTGTTATGGTTTATTTAATTCAACCACTCAAAATAGAAATGTGATGAGAGCTAGTAAGATATATTTGTCAAGTCATTAGAATATCTATTTCTTCGTCAGATTCTTACTTAAATATGTAATATTATATTTTCCATCCAATTTCTTTAAATGGTATTATTGATCAACGTCGATCTTATTCCACCCAGACAATTGGATAAACCTTTATTTATCGCAAATTGTACACCAAAGAGACTAAAAAAAAACATAAGATAATTAACTCAAGATCATATACATGTGTCCATTGACTCTTGTATTCACGTAAATCTCAATCATAGGTGACCCAACTTAAAAACATAATAAAGTAATACGTTAAATATATGATGAACTTTTTTGTAACGCAAAGCATTGATATACTTTTCCTCCTTTCTGGATTCTTTTATAAATTCACAAGAATTGTCTTTAGCTAGTACAAAGCAGGAAAGGAACTGAAAGGAACGATATGAACCAGAATGAGAGAGTGCGTACAAATGTGTGTCATCCCTTCTCTCACCAATCCACTCACACTCTCCAACCCCTTTCTGCAGCCTCTTTCATTCTGTCACTTTCCACACAGCAGTGACTGACGATTGTGCTTGGAATTAAGAAAGCTGCCTTCGAACACAAATATGTAAATTTTTCAAAGAAGTTCTTCAAAGACTATATCCTATTAGATAACATTTCTTTCTTTCTTTCTCAAGCTTTGCAATAATTAAGTTTAACAATTCGAACGGAGAATTGATTGGTGAACTTTGTTTCAGGTTACAGCTCGGAAGCGACTATACATTTTAAGAGTCTTCCAGGATCTGAAACGGTCAAGGGTGTCCCGACCAGCCGAATGGAAGATTCAATTTCTCAGTAGTAATTTAATTAACCACCGTGGAGATTAAGTGGTTCGTAGGATTTAGGATAATGAATTTGAAAGCCGCCATGCAGTGGGAAGAGACGTTTCTTTGAAGCAGGCATAAGTGGAGCTCTCGGGTTGGAGTATTGGAAATGGAGTAGAAAATTGGAGACAAGCGGGATCGTATTCTCGGTATCGGAAGTAACCATAGAAGCAGACGATAAAATCGATCACGGCTGATAAACAGGATTGAGTAGTACTCTGTTCTCGTCTTGGTGAACAATGCTGCTGAAAGCCTAGACGCCACCAGACAAAGCTCCACCGAAGTGGAGGTATTAATTGCCCCAGAGATTTTAATAAAACTTTTGTGACAGTCGTAACTTGTATTAATATGCGACGACCACCAACGACTCTTCTCTGCGATGAGTACGTAGGAATATGATCGTTGAAGTAATCATCTATCGAATCACCTATCGATAAGTCAAGGATTCCTCCATACGGAAAGCTCAGGAAACCAAAGTTCACAGTAACTAGAAGCACGAATCACTTTTTAATCTATTTTTAATTCTTAAATAATCATGTAGCAATAGGAAAATCTTTACTAATTTAAAAGGCAACGTTAGTCCATCTATGTATACTTTCACGATAAACACGAAAACGGATAGTTTGATGTAATATATGAATAAAATAGCAAACTAGAATCATGAACCATTAAAAAAGTCCATACTAATGTAAAAAAGGGCAACTTATAGTTAAACTATAATTAATACATATTAAATTTAATTAATTCTATTTGGAGGAAGAATATTACATATATTTCTCTTCTTCAAGATGTTATAATTTGTTATACATGAATCTCAATTAATATGTATAAACGACAGGGTTTGTCTGTTCGTCTATATGTTCCCGATAAAATCGATCATGGCTGATAAACAGAATTGAATAGTACTCCATTTTTGTCTTGGTAAACAGTGCCGCTGAAAGCGTAGACGCCACCAGACAAAGCTCCACCGAAGTGGAGGTATTAATTGCCTCGGGAATTTTAATAAAACTTTTGTGACAGTCGTAACTCGTATTAATATGCGACCACCAACGACTCTTGTCTGCAATTAGTACGCAATAATATGATCGATGAAGTAATCGCCTATCAAACGATAAGTCAAGGATCTCTCCACAGGGGAAGCTCGAATAAAACGGATGAGTTAATGGAATATATAAACAAAAACTCATAGTACTAAAATCATCAAGTTTTGATCTCTTTTTACTTCTTAAATAATCATGTATCATTAAGAAAATCACTCGAATAGTTAAGAAAACTAATAGTAATGTAATTTGGGATTATTGAAAAAGTACAAATAAATGAAGACTTTCTCTCGCTTTCTTGGAATAAGAAAATTGACAAAATTGAATATAATTAGAACGACCGAGTGCTTGACTGCAAGTAGTTGAAAGTAACACGACGCCATAACGAAAGCTTTTTCCTCCCCAAATTCAACCATAATATCAAAACTGATACTCTGTAATACCTTCTTATTCACTTCACCCCGAACATCATAATAATACAACAATCAAAAACAAATTCTTAAGATACTTCTCAGTAACAAAAGCAAACTGTTTTCGATTCTTGTATTACTATGAAGTCTCAGACAGACATCCTGGATACTTGTCAGCAACCAACACAAACTGTGCGACGGTAGGAACTACCGCTGTCGGGTAACGGCGCGATAGTTCATCCTAGAGGGATTCGAAAAATCCGACGGTACACTCGGGAACCACTATCGGGCAGGGAAAAAATATTCCCGGAGAGATGTTGTCACAGGTAATCGGATTACTGAGGTTCCCCGGTGTGCCGCTTGTATATCGAGTTTTTTGATTTGGCATCCGGAGTGTGCGGCGCGCCGGCCTTGGATGAGAGCAGCTAGTAGAGAGTAGCGAGTAGGGGTTGGTTCCCTAGGAAGTAGCAAAGGGTCAGGAAAAATTCATTCATCCTGAGAGAAGTGGCGAGTGTGTTTCGTTGGCGAGCGTATCATGTAAATCCAGGGAGATTACCTCCGCCGGAGGAGGACATTAAGGGTCCGTTTATCCAGGTCGTATATCAGACGGAAGGGTTCATCAAACATCGACTTACCATTCAGCGGCGCGAATCGACCCTCTCCGGTGTCTGCGTGAGCCGTAAATCCGCGTGCGCCGCACACCGCATCCGGTAACCGTGACTAGAATAATCTGTATTGTCCGCAGGGACACGCCACGCTCCCCCTCCCTCCCTCCCTCCCTGCCGCCCGACCGACCTTCCCTGCCCACCAACCTGCCCGATTCACTGTCGAAAGCTTGACAAACGCCGGCGTGTTACCGTCGCTGCCACAAACAAGTTACAAAGGACACACACATGTGCACCCGAGGAAAGGACACGTTGCCACCGAGCCGTCCGCTCTTCACTTCCTCCTAGTACACCATTTGCAGATTAACTAACGTCCAACTTCTCCACTCACTGTTAAACTTTCTCCAGTTTTGTTGATACTGTTCTCATTGCTTCAGATTCTAATGCAACCCCTTTTCAACCACTCGCTAGCTCTTCGCTAAACATCCTCCTGAGATTACTTCATTTACTCGATTTCCAATTGGAACACTTAAGTTTTTCACTTAGTTGTCTGGCAGATCTAAAAAGTAGGCACAGTCTGGGTTAGACAGGAGACGAAGGGGTTTGAATCTCGTTTTGATATCAGCTAGAAATTGCTCCCGTGGCAGTGGTTGATTTCTATGACAGTGAGGGAAAGTATTGGTACTGTCAGAATGTCCAATTTCCCGAGACAATCGAAGATGCACAGGCAGAGTAAGTCGACGTCACGCACTCCAAGCTTTCCGAGGAGATTCAATAAAATCTCCCTACTGAAATGCCCGTCATCGTCCGCTCGCCGAAAATCGGGGCTCAGTGTGAGTATGAAACTTCTCGACAAGACGTCCTCGAACCGTAGCCCTCTTATATCAAGATACTCCGGACTTCCGATTCCTCGAGTGTCCGACAAAACTCTTTTCTCGGTGTTTGCCCGCAAACTCTTGGCAAACACAAAGAAGGATCTCTTCTCCCTCGAGGCTTCCCCTCGAAACACCGAGTTCCAAAGTGACGAACTGTCACTGGCCACGCGGATAGCTTGAAATGAGCTTGCAGTGTTGGCGAGCTTGTTTAATCGAGCGGACCAACACCGGCTTCAAAATAATCCGGCTGACGGTTCAATGAGAAAGCATAGCCCAGCGGGCCCCTGGATCACTGACACCGACACACAAGACTGTCACATCAAGGCTGACATTCGTGTCAGTCGGTAGAAAAGTCCACTTCATCATCCGCTGGTGAAACTCAACGCGGCTATCACCGATTTCGAGGAATCGACCAACGAAACCCTAACACAAGATCACTCACATGCCATTCGATCAAGCCACACGCGGTTCCTGTCAGAGAAAATTTCACTGCACGCACTTCTTCGGCATTAGAAATGACTGAGTTACTTTTCGAAGCTTGGAAAAGCTCGATCACACTGAGAATCACACCCTCGTTTTATTCGGCAAGGTCAGGCGAGAGATGATATTCTGGCTCGTTAAAGAATTGCTCGAGAGTATGGTGAAGTGGTGTCCTAGAGGGATTGGGGTCCGGCACATCACGCGCAGATAGCACGTGATGCGAAGTTGGGCCGAGTGGACCACTGTTTGACGTGGGTCACGACTATCGTAAGAGTAGAGGAGCCACGTTCACCCCGGCGCCAGGACCACTCGGCGTGACGCTCTGCTCTGCTCTACGTGCCAGGGTGCTACTGGGGATCGCCGTATGCTTGTTTTTGCAGAGCTGCCAGGAGCGAGCGAGAGGTCGTCGAAGCCGGGTCAGGTGCGGTGGAGGGACACAGTGGAGGAGAAAGAGAGAGAGAGAGACGCGAAGTGAAACTCGTGGCTCCCGCGCAACCTGGAGGGAGAGAGTAAAGCAGCGAGGGTGGTGGAGGGTGTCCACCTGCGATGAAACGAGACCGGCAACCCCGAGATGAACCCACACGCCAGACGAAGAGGAGGAGAACGATTTTCGTAGCAAATCATTCACGGCGGAAGAAGATGGACTAACAAGAACTGGTCGAGGGGTGATGCGAGTTTAGAGGCATTGTAGGAGACGAAGAGTAGAAGGGCGACAGAGAGAAACCGAGGATGATGAGGCGCGCGAAGGAGGGACAACGAATCTCTGTTGGGGAGGAAGTAGGAGTAAGACTGGAAAGAGAGGCAGGAAAGGATGAGGAGAAAAGGATTGTCGGAGAAAGAGAGGGTGGTATTAGGTGTTGGTAGGAAGCGGGAAGGGCTGGGGAACGAGATGGAGAGAGAACAAGTGTGAGAAGTCAGAGGCGGAAGGGGTGGCTCGCCAGAGAGGGATGGAACATTCATCCTCCCACCCTGGAGCACTCTTCCGCTGCTCTCCCAGCGTCGGTCCTGCGTCGCGACGGCGCACCACCACCAAGGATCTCTATCCTTCTCCACCGAGGCTGCTTTCCCTCCCTCTTCTCACCGGCCTTCCGCCCACCCCCATCCACCCCCCCCCCCCGGACCTACCCTCGGTTCCTCTAACCCTCTACCTTTCCTACATCCGCCTTCCCCCCTCCGCAACCCCTCCGCAACCCCTCCGCATCCCCTCCGCAACCCCTCGCAACCCCTTCCACTGCCGGGGATCGATCCGATGTCCATCCGTAAACGTTTCTAGCCGCGTGCGTGCACGCGAGTGCGACTCGCGCGGCGTGTGCACGCGCGTGCACAACGCGCCAGTCCTCCTCCGTCCACATGGTCCGCGGGACAACCCTCGCGTGTCCTCGCTCCTTAGACACCAACTCTGTGTATGTATTGTTTTGGTGAACGAATTATCGAAATCAGTTCAGCAGTTTTTATCTAATATTATCTAGGACGCGCGCGCGTACAGACTTTTGTTGGAGATATTATCTTGTATTATGATGTATATGTTAGATTAGACGTATTGATTAGGTAAGTTAACTTCTGTGCAATGGAAAAATAATAACTTTATTAATTCAACATGCGGATTTAAAAGTCTTCGATAACTTTCTTTATGTGTTAGTATAGATTACGTATTGTATAAACAAAGCATGGATATATGTCTGATGGAAAATGGGTTGCGACAGTGCTGATGCAAAACTGAGTAATCCGCCTTGTACCTCAGCAATATCCATTGCGGTTTATGGATCGATTTTAAGTACGAGAATAGTTTTCGGAAATTATCACTTTGGGATGTATTGAAAGATTGCAAAAGTAATATGAGAACAATTAGGTCATTTATTAATCATACTCTTTTGCTTTCAAAAGAGAAGATTTTGTTTTCGCAGTTGAAACAATTTAATACTGTTAAAGACAAAAGAAACTCGGATGGAACAATAATGCCCTGCAATGTTTTGTTTGAAGTAAGTAAGTTACAACTCGCTAATTTTGGCCGAGTATTTAAATATGTTGTAGAAGGGAATATTTGCGAAACTGTTATGAATATTGAAAGAATACAAACCCTTAAACAGTATAATAGTAATGTATTAACCACGCACCATTTACTTTTCTTCTTTATCTCATTAAATAAATCCTACCATACAAACAAAAAGGTACAGAATACAAACAGGAGGATTTTATTAATTAAAACTCGAGTCGAACAATGCTGCCGCGCAATAATGGTTAATGTTTCTAAAAAAACTCCAAAGTTATTTATACGCGCGTGCACACCCCGCCAGTCCTCCTCAGTCCGCATGGTCTGCGGGACACCCCTCGCGTGTCCTGACTCCTGAGACTCCAACCAAGCCCTTGACGCAAAGGGCGTCGCAGTACGCTCTCTCATGCATATACATACATATGCATGCGCAACGTATGTGAGCAGAGAGCCGTGGACCTGCGAGAGCCGCTGCCTTGGCAATTTCAGTTTCGTCTGGCCCGAGTTTTCAAGGTGAAGCTTGGATGCCGCCTGGATGATGGAACTTATAGCTTCTCCGGCGAATTTACATCGGACTGGAACGTCGCTGGTGTTGTCGAATCTGATCTTGAACTTTTTATAGTCCGTGCGAGTAAGAAATCCTGGCTGCGAGTATTGTATTTTCGGAATTCTGTTGAACGTAATGCGTTTGTGTTAGGATCAGCGAATGTTTTTACGCAGCATTAATTTGACGTCGTGAAATCAATTGTATTGTATTTGTTGGTGGTTATTAATTGTGTTATTGTTTGGAGAACCTGTTAAGTAACAATTGATAGTGAACACGTATTGAATATTTGTAATATTGTTAGTAATAGATTGTAGAATACTGACATTGTTCAAACACATCACCGTGTACAGGGTGATTCACTTGTCTTTCAATTACCATTGGCGAATCGCACTCTTTATTCGATATGTTTATATATCTATATGTATATTATATAACGTGCATTGCATATACGCTGTAATATTATTTATTATTTATATTGCAGTGCCAAATTTTGTAACTTTCATGATCTACTTTTAATTTCCAATATTTTAATATTTAATCTTAAAATAACAGCATATTAAATCGTAGTTTGTAATTTAATATTATAAAAGTAATTTATGGATTAAAACTGGTAAATGGAAATTCAACATACGTCCTTCATATTTTAAAATTACTGTGTTGCGTTGAAAAGCTTGAACAGTCTGTAAGCTTTCGTTTTTCTGATAAAAATTTGCGAATGATAATTCGACTTACACATATCATATAAAATTATTATATTAGCTTGTTTCCATTCTCGCACAATTGGCAGTGCTCTTTTGAATTTGCAGCTAGAAAGGACTATAAGCTTCACACATGGAAATTGGTAAATGGGAACACGATTTGCATGGACTATATTTTCAAAATTCTATTTGGGTGAATTCTGTTGTCCGACAACTGGCAGAGCTTTTTTGAATTCGCAGCTGGATCGCGCTCTAAGAAAAGTACGTGTGCGGCGTACATATGCCGGATTGGTAAATTCGAAAGACCTGGCGAATTGAGTGAACCTTGTCACTTGCACCTGCTACTGTTGGACTTAACAAGAAAATTTGGCTTTACCACATACGCTTCGGCATATGTGTATTCGTGTTTTGTAGGAAATTCGAGTTCAATGACTCGCCACTTTGTTCCTTGCGTGAAACCTTCAGGTTGCCAAGGATTAAACCATTACGCTATTGATTAGATTTTGCCACAAGTACGAGAATGAAAGTGAGATGACGTCGTGAAGAATACTCTTTAACACTTTAAAGCACAGGATTTTACAACAAAACAAGTGCCTTGTCGCAGGGAAATGACCTTTAAGCTTCTAGTAATATTTAAAAGCGGTATAAAAAATATGCCATCATGCACACTTTTAAGCAGAGAAAAGGTGGAACATTTTTCACAGCTTTCTCTTTAAAGCAAAAGAAAATAAAAGATAAGGGGACAAAATAAAACGTAAACCCTAAACTTTCCATAAAAATATACACAAAGTAAGATGCTGGTCGTACTAAATAAAGTATTCTCTATACCACGGTATTTTCTTACATATATAATACGGTATATTATGCTCCACATTATATGTATACCAGACATGTAATTACAACTATATAATTACATACATATTTGATAATAAAATGGGGCACGACCGCCCTCATCACCCTACACACGGTGATTCACTTGCCTTTAAATCAACACTCGGCCAGTTGGCACAGTCTGCTTACCGGTTGAACTGACACAAGGACTTATATTTAGCCAATTGCAGAAATCTGGCACGCGCGCATTTCAGTTTCGAGAATGGTGTACGGAGTCCTTCCTGCATTATAAATGTTATATATTATAATTATTAATTACCGAGTAATTTTAATTATATACGAATGTTTCCCCATTTTTCTTTCAATCGCATGAATAATGTATATAATACAATAATAGTATAATACTTTCTTTAGCATACACACCATTCAGAGTAAATCGTAGCATAGTAAGATGCAGCTATTACTTAGTAAAGTATTCTCTACACAAGGATAATTTATTACATACAATATAGTATATTATGTTCCTGAATATACATGTGCATATCAATCATGTAATAATCAACATATAATTACAAAAATGTCTGATAAAAAATTGGATAAAATCACTCTGTATAGAGTGATTTCACTGCCTCAAGATCAGCACTTTAAATCAGAAGTCGGCCAGTTGGCAGAGTCTGCTTATATTTAGCCGATTGCGGAAGTGTGGCCCGCACGTATTCCAGTTTCGAGAATGGCGTACGGAGTCCTTGAGGGTATGCGCACATGTTTGCCTACTTAGCCTTCCACTAAACTCTCCGGTATCGCACACGGTATTCGGGCGTAGAGCAGCGCACGCACGAGTGTTTGCGAAGCCCGGGACTAGCGCTGGCACCCCACGAACCTACCGGTGCACGCCTATACTAGTGCTCCGCTGCACCCTCGAGAGACTCCAGAGCCGCTCTCACCTCCAACGGCTCCAACCTGTATCAGCCATCTCTACTATTTGATATTTCCACTGTGACGCTCGGGATTTTGATCTCCTCCCTCGCCAACGTCTTCTTTCCTTGCCTACTAAGCTGTCATCCTTCTGCCCTTCCGCCCTTCCTACCTTCCTTCCTTCCTTCCTTCCTTCCTACCTTCCTTCCTTCCTTCCTTCCTTCCTTCCTTCCTTCCTTCCTTCCTTCCTTCCTTAGAACAATGTGTGTACAAG
Source organism: Ectemnius lituratus (assembly GCA_910593735.2). Classification (NCBI taxonomy): domain Eukaryota; kingdom Metazoa; phylum Arthropoda; class Insecta; order Hymenoptera; family Crabronidae; genus Ectemnius; species Ectemnius lituratus. The sequence goes on from OU343037.1 coordinate 6,033,522, forward strand.
ATGAACCACTTGCATTTTGATGGCTATTAATTAGTTGTATATAGGATTATTATAAATTATCCTGTGTGATAAAATAGTATTGATGTAACGACTTTTCTGTAAACATTAATAGTAACTTTGGTTTTTGCGGCGAATGTTTAAAGACAATTGAAACATCACTGCTAAACTTTGAAGGTGTAAACTAATTTAATAAAAATCCAGTTGGCGGTACGCATTTTTAGGCGTTTTGGCAACATTACTCTACTTCCTTTACATTGAAATCCTTAATCGAAGATCTCTCAAGCGGCAATCGGCTGAAATTCCACAGCTGGCGTAATTGACGATAGGTCAGTTGAACAGATGGTGGTGGCCGTCACCATTCACCAATCGCGTGTACGCAAGCTCACTTTCAGCGTGGCGGGAGCGCGTATTTACGTGGTTGCGTTAGATCAAGCCGATGGCTTAAGCGCGCCACGTTCACGGACAATTTCATCGCACACATCAGAGTACCGTAAATTCCCATGTATGGATCGGTTAATGTGAATATGGCCGAACGAATTATTTACCAAACACGTGGGGTTGCAGATTGTGGTAAATATATGTGTCGAGAGTCCGCCATAGTTAGATAGACACACATACTTGAGTATATGGTACAAGTGTGATCTTCCTTCTTCACCCTTTCTCACCCTTTCTCACCCTTGTGGAGTTACTCACAAGGAGAGCATCAGACCTGTCAGGTTGACACTCATACTCATTTCTTTTTTATTAATTTGTAAAATGTAGAATAGTTTGCTAAAAGATTAGTTGACATGATCAACTACTGTTATTGGTAAAAAGTATATTTTTAAAAATCATCGAAAAGCCAGATTTTACCATTTCGATGGCGCTTAAGATCAACGTCCAATTTTACAAGTCCATTCTACATCATGTTATAAGCAAATGCCGAAAATGCGACGAGTAGTTTTGACCTGATAAGTTCGTCTAATAATTAAATCTGGCTATTCGATGATTTTTAAAAAATACCTATAGTTGATCATAGCAGCTAAATTTTGGAGGAACTATTCTACATTGTTTTACGAACTTATACAAAAAAAATGAGGTCGGGTTTCGATCTGACAGGTATGACACTCTCCTTATCAGAACCCCTTTTTGATCACATGGATTGCAAATTTGATTACTTATTATTTATTTATTTTAGTTTGCCTTATAAACAAATTAAGCTGTAGTTAGATATGTGCACATACCCCAGTACCTCGTACAAGCATGATTTTCCTTCTTCACCCTTTCTCACCCTTACGGATTAACGTTGTACGTATTACACTTTAGTTGGATGAATTGAAACTTTTATTATCTATGATGTATTATTTACTTGCTTTTAAATTTCACTTCTGTCGGACATATACGAGGTGATTCGCTTACCTATGAATTAACCCCATTGCGTGTACGTTACTGTACATATATGATAATTATGAATTATTTAGTCATTCTAACTATACATGAGTCTCACTTAATTCTTCTCAACATCCTATATATTATATATAACATTAAACTATAATGTATAATACAATATGTGTATTGTTTTCTAAAACAGAGTGAACAAATGCAACCGTTCTTCTTCAACTTTTCTCTTATGTCACTAATTATTTATTATTTATGTGTTTCGACTTGTTTTACTATTAGAACGATCTTGCAGCGAGTTCATTGAATTTAACACAATAATAGGTTATAAGGGAAGCTCCGTGCAAAGTGAATAGGGACTAATTGCAAGACACGACATTAAGTGTACTGCGCAATGCGGTAGCATTTTGGTGAAACAGAGCTCTCTTACCGTCGTCAAGGTTGGAAGATGTCTCCACCAAAGGAACATTGAGGAACATTCATGTCGCAGTGACTCAAGCGAGCATCTTCAATGGTGCACATATAAACTGGTACAAGTATTTCGGAAAATACAACTGAAATTATTTGTTGTTTGTATCTCGTGTATTTTATATAAATGTAAATCTCAATGTAAACTCTTTCTAATATTAATATGCACCGTCTTCGAAACGGAAAATATTAAGTATGAATAAATAAGACGGTATTTTTTACTTTTTAGCGCATTTTGGTGTTACCTTTTTTCGATGACGGTTCTCATGTTTTTAAATTATTTTTTCGCGTGTTACAGTATGTATATGAAATGTGTTTTCAAAAGGGAACCACCGGATGAACTTCTACCACAAAGTTCAAAAGATTTCGTAGGTCCAATCATTTGTGCAAAAGTTATTCATATGGACAAAGGAAAATATGATATCTTCCAATATTACAATTTTTTCAGAATGTTCCCGTTACATTTTGGAAGCTTCCTCTACAAAGTAGAAAGGATTCATCCCGTTTGGTTCATCCGTCGCCGAGGTATCGTTTACAGTTCGATTGCAATTGGATGAATATTGAGAAAAAAAACATACGCGTAACATATTGAAAACCATCTGTCCAAACACGGTTTATACAAAAACCTTGCCATAGTATTTCCAATCAAAAACCACTAAAATCAATTCCTACCAGTCCGCACGTTACCAGTTAAAAATAAAAGTAATTGTATTCGAAACGCTCAACAACAATGTTCAATAAAAAGTTCCCCAATGTTCCTTCATTAATAACACCACACCTAACATAAATCATTGGCTGCGGACATTCCGTGCTTGCAAGTCATTGGAATTCGGGCGAGCTAATCAGTTCCTATGACTAATGCAAAGCCTAATAAAAAAAGAGGGAGAAGGCTCATTTGCATTAGTTCCGAAAGAGGGCTAACTGCCTCGAGCAAATGCAAATTCATCGGTGGCACTCGCACGCACTCGAATGTGAGTAGTTCGTACATTCGCAGTTCTGCTTTGATCCACTTCAGTTGAATGGGTTGCTTCGGGGTTTCCAATGAGATTGCACTAATAATTAATGGCAGTGGTAGGCATGCACGCCCACCTGCCTCTGTGTGTGTGTGTGTGTGTGTACGCCCAAGTGAAAGTACGAGTAAGCCGGCGCGCGTCGGCTTGATTGACATATTTTAGGCTAATTGGAGTTTTGCGATCGATTTCTGTTACATGGAATTAGTGGATGCGTGAACGCTTCCGAGCGGCGCTATGTAATGAACCAAAACTTCGTTAACCTTATAGAGTTCAGCCCGCTGGTGGTTCGAAGAGTATCGCACCCCTGGGAGCCGACAAATTTGCCGTTAACGTTGTCGGTATCATGTAACAATCCCCACACGCGAAACCACTGTTCCACTGCGGTCTCGGCCCTTTGCATACCATCCAGTAAAGAATAACGAGCGTTGTTTAGTCCTTTCGTGCATCGGCCGCCAGAAAAAACCACCACCGGATTCGCGACACTCAGGTTTCGTAAAGAGATTTCTAGATACGTGCTGTGAATGTAATTGTATACAAGTTCAGCGTATGAAAAACAGGATCATAAATTAATAAGAAAATAGTAAATATATAAACGGACATTATTTGGGCATTTGTACTTATCAAATATTATGTCACTTTTTATTCTGTTCTATTGTAGCACTAACTAAAAAAATGATAGTGTTAGATTTGAATGTGTGAGTAGTAAAAGATATTGATTTGAGTAGATTCGAGTGGTAATATATATATTTCCATTTTTATTTTTAATAAGAACAAAAGAACAGGTGTACAATTGACTCTAACACGAAAAGCAGTCATTTCATGGGTAAAATAACAATATAAAAAATTATGCATCTTCATTTTCATCTTTAACAACAAGTTAAACAAGTCAAAAAGAAAAAACAAGTGTATAATTAAATCGAATTTTCAAGCCGGCCACTTTAGTGCTAAAACTGGCAAAGCAGCGCGTCAATACATTCTCAGGTTAACACTTTTCAGGATCCTCCTTTTCGACGCCTGATTAATTCCCTGGGATAGCAATCGGCCTCGGCCGCTGATTTTCCGAGGGCCCATGAAAAAGGCACTTGTTGCTCCGAAACGAAATACTCAATATATATATATGTATATATATATGTATATATATATGTATATATATATGTATGTATATGTGCACGCCGGACAAGCAGCACAGAGAGAGTTACCCCCGGCGCCGCAGTCCTCGGCGTATCGCACGTTGAAAATTCTCCCCGTTATGTTATCGTTACGCGGTAGTTAGCCGGGAACGATAACATCTCAGGCAAGTGCATACTTCCAGATTTATTGCGCCGCGTATGAAACGTGGCTGCTGAAACCTGCCGTCTCTAATTGAAACAACAACATTAACTTCAGCCAGTATAAACTTTCTCCCTCTTGACTTTTAATTTTTGCCCACGCCAAGAGCCTCGAGGAATTTCTCGCCTATGAATTCCAATGGAATTTGGGGAAATGGCAACGCGCTACGAACTTAACTTGTCTGTTAAAACCAGGTGGGTTTATGAATCCGTTTTATATACCGCTAGTGTAATTTTAAAGTGAAGTTTGTAATAAATTTGTCATATATCATTTTTGTTATTTTACATATGCTTACTTTGCTAATAATTACATATTAGAAACAGTTTCGTTATTTAAATTTAGTTGGACATTAGTTTAGTTTCACTATTATCCTATTTCTAAGTTTTTATGGAGTTGTCATCCAAAGTTTCGGGCCACTATAATTATTATAATAATAATTGATGCTTTCTTTCTGTTAATTAAATTTACAGTATAATCAGGTCGATGTATAAACATTGTCGATTACGTTTCGAATGCAATTGTAACTAAAAATAAAATAAAATGATTGAAATTTAATTTAATAAATATTATGTTATAAACACAATTGATAGCAATTATGCATCAAGTTTGTATTTCCTGAAGTCATTTTCGATCACAAAAAAGCATACTTGCTATTAGCACGCAAACCGATAATAATCATTTTGCAATGTGCACAATTGTATACTTTGAAACTGCGCACCGAGGATTCATCAGTGCGGGGAAGATAAAGCATTATAAAAGCGGAGGAAAAATGGTCCAAAGAGAGCAATGCGAAATAGAAGAGGCGGAAATACCCGGTTAGTTGTTGCCGTAATTTCTCAAGCTGGCCGGATACTTTTACGACCAACTCTATCTATTTCACAAAAATCCATAGCAAGACTTTCACATTTTTCTCTAATAATGGAATCCTGTCGATTGTTTTGTATTCAACAAAGCGCAGATTTAATGTTTAGTTTCTAAATTCAAAGAGAATCCTTGAATTTCAACAAACACTTTGTTTTCGAAACACGCGTACTATGACTCGCATAAATATTCCGACAGCCATGTACGTCATATATATGTCAACCGGATATTCGAAATCAAAATTTTTAGAAATAATATATGAATAAATAAATACGTCTAAATAACAATTCTCCAATCGAACAATGCTTCCTTAAAGCGTTATGCCTGTTAATTACAAGTTGTATTATAATCAAATGTACACAATAATAATCTTTCGAACACGAAGATGGACGAATATTAATAGAAATCACTATAAATATATAAAACGTTCGGTTCTCATCACTTAAACAATATTATCTTGCTAACCCTTTCGATGTTTATAACGCGGATACCCATCATGTAGTAAACAAAATGTTTACTTGCCATGTAAAGTAACCTTTTGGTAAAATAAAAATCTTTTATAATATTTGATGTTTTAGATTTTTTAACAAATGAATGAAATCGCTTTTTACGAATTTTGTTAAGTTATTCGTTATCGCTTAAAAATAATTAAGCACACATGTGCATGTTTTCAAAATGAAATAAAACAATTAAAGGGTAAAGGACGAAACAAACTTCAATCAAACAATGCTTCCTTGTAATGTTGTGCCTGTTAGTTGTAAATGGTATTACAAATAAACGCACACGGCAATAATTTCGCCAACATGAGAACCGACGAATATTAGTGTCAGTCACACACATTCCCAAAGTTATGGATCAACATGGTTTTAGAATATCAACACAGAGCTTGCGGTGATAGAGACTGTAATATGCTTATTCCAGACGAACGCGGAACTTTGATATATCAAAGCTCATTAGAAGTTCGCACAAAATGCAAACCGACCTGACCCTATGTTATCTCTACAAATACCATGAACTAATTAGCACTAAAAGCTCATCGTACACTTAAGCTACTCTGCCAATTACAACAAATTATTAACTCTTTATTTTTGTCATACAATATTGTACTAGAAACGTAATAAAACAACTGAGTTTACTTACAATTTCTAAAAGACTTATAAGTAACCGATTTCGCCACTCTCGATTAGTATACACCCCCCAATTGTTGCTCCAACTTATTCACGTATGTTATTATTGTTACTATTATATTTATAGCATAGGGTGATTTATTATATAGTTATATAAAGTTACCATGCTGCCAAGTGCAGAGAGTGTTTCGCATATTCCTTCTATAATTGTTGCACAAACATATTCATACATGTTATTATTAGTTATTTGATCTATAATATTTATAATATACTTATATATTTATTAGTTCTGAGCAAATGCAACAAGGTGATACTGAACTTTTTACGATAACCAAGAGAATAGTATACGGAACACAAAGTAGAATATCATAAAAAAAATCCGGTAGGGTTAGCGTACTGTGCCAGGTGCGGAGAGTGTTTCGCATATTTCTTTTATGTTCCTTTAATTCTCCATAGTTCCGGCGGTGATAACGTACGACGAGCGAGCCCATAAAGCATCGAATAGGCAATTCGCGTAGCGGGTGGAGCCGCAGGATACGAGAACGACGTCGGAGGAGAATAGCATAGGCCCGTAGGAATGCGTTTATGCTAGTCGTAAAATACCCGGGATACCCATCCGCTGCCACCATGTGCGTCAGTGTTCCGATAGATACAACCACATAGAAATTCGTTCGCGTTTTCATGCAGAAGTGACACATCTGTGATTAAACGATCACAAAAAGTGGCAGGGTTGTAGAAAAATAAGGGAGAATGTTGGTAAAATTGTACTAGTACAAAAATAGTAAAATTCTGATTTTTAAATATAAATAGGACTTCTCTTGGATTCTTACATTCAAACTGCCATTTTTAATTCGTATTAATAGTAGTTATGTTTTCGAAAGTATTTCTTCTGCATGTTTTCGAAAGTATTGCTTCTTCGGAATAAGAAAAGGTTTTGTCCTGATTGGTCAACCTATTGCAAAACTTTCACTCAATAAACACTAAAAAAATGTGACCACTTAAGTACTTTTTGTTCACATTCGATAAAAAAAAGGTAGCTCGACTAGTCTTAGCATTTACAACCACGCGAAGGAATTTGCGACTCACTCTATTTGCTATCGGCAAACAGGAAGACGACAAGTTCACCGACGGCTTTCCCATTGTCCTCGTACTAGCATTCCTTTTGAACTTTCTCCGCATTTTCGTAGAAAGAAATGCGCGCACTCCAGGATCGGCTCCACTCGAAAATTGCCTTATGGCCCGTTGATACCACCGAAGTGGCGACAAGCCGATTGGCTCAGTGGAAATGGTTTTTCTCTGGGGTGCACTACTCCCACTTCCGACATGGCACACCCTCTCTTTCTGCAGTAGTATTAGAAATATATATGCCAGTGTTTCGTGGCGTAACCGGGATAAATGTAATCGATCGTTACTTTCCCCTTGCAACCAACGTTCTAACGGGAATCCATTTCTCGTAAGCAAGAACTATTAACGTTCGGTTAAATTCTTCTTCTGAGCTGTGTGATTGCATCTGATACCTACTTCATTCTGTTTTGTACCACAGCGTGAAATTCTGTAGTTATTTTCGTTAACTCTAAATGTTAACGGATGGCTGAAGCAAAAATTGCTAAGTAATTTCTATCTTGTTTACACTTACGAAATATCTCCCATTTCGGGCGAGATGATTAATATTAGAGTCTTCATTTTGCGCCGTCTCCGAAATGGGAGATATTTAGTAAGTGTAACTAAGACAAAAATTATTTTATATTTTTGCCTGCATTTTTGTGTTACCTATTTTCAAAGGCGGTTCACATTTTTTATAATATTTTCTCACATTTCTCCACAAAATGCAAATGATTCAATATCGATCTGATCGTTTGGTATTAGGCGAAGTAGACTAAAGTTAATATGAACTTTTCTATTCCACAACAGATAAATTGTTTGTCATTAGTTGAACCGAACTTCTGATCCGTGTTAGGGTGTGTCCCAGCTACTTGTTGGAGCTTGGTAATGGTTTTCGAAAGGATTATCCTCTTACTATTACGATCCTATTTGCCCACGAAGATAGAGTAAGGGGAGTATTACTTTTACTTGAATTAATACAGTTATCATATCTATTCGACTACTTCGCTCGTAAAGAGACAATCTTTCCTGAACATCTATGAAATAATCATTACGAATATTTTGCAACTAGATAAGACTGGATATTGTTCTTATTTCAAATAATAAATCTGTGATACTAATTAACAGCTATTTAGTATAAGCATTGCACCATCAATACATTAACCAGAAAAAATTGGATATAACTCTTTCTGGAAATAATAAATTTGCCAAATCTACTCATCTGTTTTACTCAAAAGGAACCATTTCTACTGGGCGTACATCAACAAGTATTTCGCTGCCAATGAACAAACCCGAAAAGATCGGAAATGGCTCTTACTTGAAAGAATAAAATCTATCCTGGACACCCATTAAGTAATACTTATTAACGATAGTTTCACCATTAGTCTATGAAGTAAAACGGATATTGCTCTTGAAACTGCTCTTGAAACTGCTCTTGAAACTGCTCTTGAAATGGAGTCACCCATTTAGTACAAGAATTTCGCCTCCAAAAGACCATTCGGAAAAACCGCAAATTGTACTGACTTGGAATAACAAATTTGTCAACATGTTCGATTACCTTACTCAAACGCATATAAGTAATAAACGTTGATGAAGTAATCATGTACCGAATATTTCGCCACCTATGATCAATGAATAGAAAACCCGATATTGTTCGCGAAACAATAAATTTATCAAACCTATTCGACCGGCTCTCTCGAAGGCATATCGCTACTAATGAACGAACATGAAGTAACCCATTTAGTACGGGAATTTCGCCACCAGCGGTCCGACCTTAGTCTTCATGAAAAGGTAGTAACTTCCGTGGAAAAAAGTTTACCGCTAACTGTCGTCTACCTCGACCACTTAACCCTCCCCCGCAGGACTCTGTTGCTCGGCCCTTGGGGAAGGATAACTTCTCGCTTAATGTTCTGAAATAAAGTACTCGAGAAATCGACTTACTTAAATCAGTTGACCGGAGTTTGCGCCACCGGCAAAGGGAAACGAGAAATGTCTGCTGCCCGATACACTGTGTAGCATTTGCAAATCTCTGCCCAACTAACTTTGCTAGTTAATAGAGGCGATGATATTATGAGTTAGGCTGTCGCTTTTATCGAGCGAAGATTATATATATGTTTGCTCCTGACACTCACTACCAAAGATAGACCTGGGAGCAGAAGAAAGTTGATTTTTGGGGTTTCGAAGTTCAGAAACTTTTGTAATTTCGTCATATTTGTTCGTGTGTCAAAGTAAGAGTGTATCGCATTTTAATTTTATAATTCTTTTGTTTAAAAATCTGAAATAATTTGTGGAAACAGTGTTTAGTGAGTACTTTCAAGTAAAATTATAACGGTTACTGTAAAATAATTAGTTTCGAAAAAACAATAGAAAAACGGTTTTGAAATTGGCAAGGTTCCATCTACCATATTTTCGCCCGAAATTAAATTAGAAAACAGTTCTTCTACAATCAAAACTATGCAAACCTATTATAATGCTATTTGATATTCCTCTTTTTTAACATAAAAGATAAAGTTAAAATTCGAGTTGAAATTCAAACAATTTTATTTAAATCATATCTATTTCTAGGTGGATAATGTTTCGAGTAAAATTAGTCCGATATCCTTCCCAGTGTAATGGCTCTTCACCTGACTCACGGAGAATTAAAAATCATTTCAACATTCGCGGTAATTCGACTTACGATATTTGCAATATCTGACGGATGCTAATTTTACTTTAAAACTTTGCATATTTTGTTTTAAAAGCCCTGGAATATAATTCAAGTCAGTTAGTTCATAGAGAACACATTAACCTTTTACTTCGTATAAATATATCGATTATACATATATATCGCTTTCCCCAATAACTATTGATTTTGACGCTCGAGTGGTTCACTCCCCTGGAAACAGAATCGAACGTACACTGCTGTGTTTATGGAATAATTGGTGAAGAGGTTCTTGCAAGCGTGTAATACTTTCTGAAGAGGTAGGTGAACGAAAGGAGAGCTCAAAAAGCGGTCAAGTACTTGTTAGGTTACATTTTAAGGACTCCACAATTTCAAACGCAATAAAAATCAATTTTACTCAAATTGTGTTAAAAGCATTGTAAATAAAACTTTGTCAAATGAAAAACTGTCCTCCTTATTTCTTTCAAAAACTAATTATTTCACAGTGGCCATTATAATTTTACTCGAAGGTACTATTTTCACGAATTATTTCAAATTTTTAAATAAAAGAATTATAAAATTAGGAGGGAGCAATCGGACTGCCACAGAGAAATATGATAAAATTATGAGGATCCCAGATGAAATATAGAATTGTAAAAATCAGTTATAAGAAATGACTACGCATATACACAGTTTTACAAAATGGAAGACGTTAATTACTTCTGATGATTTACGTCAGCTACTACAAATTTACTGATAGATTTTATAATATTTAGGTAAATATATGTAAGTGCTATTCACGCGAACATAAAGGTAATTTTTTTTTATGGGATTGCATTAACTTGACATTAAAGATGAATATTATAGATGAGGGAGCACCATAAAACCCCATATGAAGACCATTAAAAGACCATAACATTTTTTGATTTAGTCTAAACGGATCGATAAATTCATGGATAAGTTAATCAGGATTAGGCTCAAATTTATAGGTGCTCAACCAAGCTTTTTAGGCATATATGATGCGTCATTTTCTTCGCTTCGAATAAGTTAGGACTGACTGCAGGAGACTGGGTGGAGTCTTCCTGAATCGCTTAACATAATCGGAGTTGGTTAGGTCTCAAATACAGGAGCATTGCGTAAATTCTACCTGGAGGTAGAAAATCTCTGATTTTATGGTGATTTTATGGTGTTTTTATGATGTTTTTATGATGTTTTTATGGGGTTGTCATGGCATTCCAATGGTGTTCCTCCACTGTGAATGCATCTCTATGATGGTAAGAAATGCATTTCCGTTAAAAAGAATACGTTTGTCCTTTATTTTCGTGTGATTAACTCTTACATATATTTACCTAATATTTGTAAGCTTGTAAAATACACAATATTTATAAAATCTATTATGTTTATACTATCTGTTACTCTGTGACAGGCGGATATGACAAGATTATCAAGGTGCCTAGTCAAACACAGAACTCTAAAAAGCCTGGCGATATTGAATACACTCTGCCACCTGCGACAGCGTATAAAAACAATACTGCGCTGCTATTATAGCCGATGGTGCAGATAGGAAATAGAACGCGGCAGTCAACAAGTTTTTTATGATGCATGAACGAAATGCGTAACCACAGAGTGTTGCGTCATCATAGATGAAGATAGTCATTCAATCGTAAACGCGCTCACGGTGTTGTCACCAAATACGTTTCGGCAACAATTAAATACAAAAAAGGGAAAAATCCGGTATACAGAAAAGGATCATTTTTTTCTAACAAAAAATCACAGGTCTGCAATATTGAGCGACACCCACGTGCGAAAAAAGAAATAGTGACAGGGCACTGAACTTCTATTTCAAGCATCATTCCTGTCATGCGAGAATGATTCAAGTAGCATGAAATATTTTCTTGTAATGAATTGTCTAGATGCTGTATTTGCCGAAATATTATGTCTGATAATTTCAGTAAAAAAATGTGTTGTTTTCTTGAGGGTCTCCGTATGTCAAAATTTGAAACGATACTGATAAACGAGAAAAAAATATAATAATTAAAACAATATTTATCCAAAAAATGGTATACGTTCAGGTTGGATGTTATTTTCCTGTGTAATTCACTATTTTCGCTAGTTCATTTGTATTAGATAATACACAAAATTTGCTTTGCATTTTCAATTGAATGCACCTTTTCGGAGATGATGCATTGATAATAAAATAAAAAGCTTAATTTTGCACCTCCCTCGACAAGTAAGTTCATATAAGATGGCAATATTATATTATACTGTTTAGCGTCTTTTTGAAAAATAATTCTTTCTCTTGTATTCATTCGATATTAAATAATTGTGAGTGTACCAAAGTTTGTAGGTTCTCAATAGTTTCGCACAGCCGACGCAATGACTTTTTTAAAGTCGAAAGGATTGGTAGCTTGAACTAAGAGTGGTGCGAGTGTAATAGTACTTTCATATAACGCACTGGGCTGTTTACTGGAACGAGATCTGTTCGCAACGGCATGCTAATGATATTGCTAGAAACAAGGAGCGCGGCTCCGATGACATTTGAAATCCAACTGTGAGTTCTATACACGAAGGAAATCGGCATCAGGTTTTATTGCGGCCCGCGCGCAAGAGCAACTTTCCGCAGTTCGAATCGCGCGTTATCTTATGCAATGTCGAAACAGAACGGAATTTCCCCGATGCGACTGAGAACTTCTTCCTGCATTATTCATTAGTGCTTCCCCGGAAAACTGAAGCTTGATTTCTATTGTCCACTGAAATTCATTTTATATGTCTTAGCTGATTTACATGTTCTAGGTTGGACACATTTGTTCAACAATATAGTACTGGCTGATATAATTTCTTTGTAGATTTCCGCAAGCTTTCAGTTTAAAAGCTCAAAGTTTGTTCATCTCATAAGAGCGCATTAAACGAGGCAAAAGTCAGTTTACCTTAGACAAGTATACACTTTGAAGTACAAAATAATCTCCATCTTATTTATACTTAATAAATACATGCAATGTCCCTTTTGGTGACGGTGCATTAATATTAGAATAAGAATTTTTATTTTGTGATATTATATTTTTGAGTGCAAGTTATACCAGAACAAACGAAAATCTTAAATAAATTAATTTCTTAAGTAAATCTTGTTCTAACGGGGCCATTCTGGAAGCTTCCTCTACAAGACAGAAAAGGTATCGTTGGACAAACGTTAAAAACAATATACGCGACAAATTAAGATCCTGCTCCTTTTCAAAGACAGTTAAAAAATGAGTACCCGTTGATAAAAATGTAATAAACCCGATTACCGCACCACATCTGTCTAAATTTGACGAAGATATCAATAACGCCTGGATGTATACGAATTTAAACTTAGCCGAAAATTTCAATGAAAGATTATAAAAGTCAATGATGTCTTCTATAAACTCTCGGATAGTTTGTATCAGGACAACTAGCTTAATGCCGTCAATATTGCCGTTATCGGAGAGTCTAGAGGAGCAGATGGAGACCAGGCGATTAACGCTCACGGGCGCACTTGAATGGACGGTACGTGTAGGGTTATCGGAAAAGAGCGGGCGCGCGCCGTGTTCCGGGGCGAAGGTAGAATGGGATCAACGAGAGTAGGTGGCGAGCGAACAAGCGGAGGTATATGGAAAGGTCAGGGAAATGAGGAGGATTCGTAGTCCTCGGGCGAAAAGTGCATCGATTCTCGGCTGCTCGCTCGCACTGGAAGGAGCCCTCCGCCTATCCAGCAACCTGTGAGACCAGCTTCTCCTCGCGCATGTCCTCGCAAAGTTCTCGCCCATCGAGTTGAAAGGTCAAAGGGAATGCAGATCAAGCACCCCTGCTGTGCCCTCCGCACTCTCCGCGGCCCCCTCTCTCTTCACAACTTTGTCACGTACCTATCGATGTTCATCGATCCGTTGGCTTGCCATCCGCTAACATTATGCCGTCTTAGCCAACTTCGAGATCTGCGTGATTCCGCAGAGTTAAGGAGAAGCGCGAGTCCGCTCGAGGAAACGGTACTTGCTGGTTTCTCCTCCCGGGCCCAGTCTCAGAGTACACGAAATCCATTCGTTTGCGGCTCGTAATGACTCTCCTTAGCTATGTCTGGCAACAACTGTTCGAAAGCTTCCCGTCAGCCAGGATTTATGGGGCTAAACTTCGACCCCATCACTTGCATCGTGTCAGTAATGTCATTTCATCTTTTTTGTCATGGGAAGATGCCTGTGTGTAATCAAATTGGGTTTATCTGTAAAAGAAATTTATTTGAGGGCAAGCAAAGCTTATTACAGTTTTTACCATATTTTCTACAGAATTGAATAAAAATGGCAGTTTTTTCAATTTGTGGCCTGACACGCATTTGACGACATTTTCGATATGTCAGTTTCGCTATGTACAATTTTATTTCAACTGTTTGCTTTTTAACACTTCAACGCATAGGATTTTACACGCACTTGAATACTTTTTGAGATTCTGACTATCTAAAAAACATATATTTAGTACAAAACTTGATAAAAATCTAATATTTCATGTGAATGGGTGATCCTTTTTCGAATTGAAAATAGTTGCGTTCGTCGAATCTAAAGGCAATTTAAGTATTGAGACGCGAGGAATAATGACGGGGCCAGGTCGATGCCTCCGCTGATGCATTTTCGCGAGGTGGAAAGTTCCATGGCTGCATTCATGACAAGACAAAGGAGATCCTTACGAATCCCATCGCCTTTTCATTCCTATCGCCTGACGGGATATTGTGGTAAACCGGCACAATATCTGCCAGCGAATGAAACTTAATTAAGAATGGGTTTAATTAAGGGTGCTCGTAATTCGGCAATACACTTTGCGAATATGCGATTTTCTTCTATGCAGAATGTTCCCCCAGAATTCATACTTCATGATTTAAAGTTTCGAGTGCGTTTTTATAGCTTTAAGAACACCGGTTAATAATTAATATTAAAGACAAGGCCATTCGTTGTAGGACATTCTCTTATTGGCTTTCGTCTGTTAGTCGTAATAAGGTAATAGAAATATAATGATTAACAAAATAAATTGTTAACAGTATGCTTTAAGATTGCAGAAAAAAAGAGAGAAAAATGGAATTTTAAAATCGTCCCTTCAAAAATTTGCGATGAAATCAAGTATCAGCTAAGACTCTGGCTTTTACCCCATTAATTCCCCTACGAATACAGATTTTGTACCTCAAATTTTGGGGCCCAGAAAAATCGGGAAAGTTGGAAAAATTGCGAAAAAGCCCTAAATCGGAAGAAGTTAATAATTCACAAAAGGCGCATACAAGAATATAATTAAAAACCAGAACATTATAAAAATAACTTCTACTACCTATATTTTTAAAACTGTAACACATAGTGTATGAGTTATCAGCGACGTATTTAACTTTCGACCTGAGTGGTTAACGATTATACTCTCTCAGCAAGCTACTACAAAGCAAACGTTTCCAGTCGATGTAGAGGATTACGGATAAAATGCGAGCTTTAACGTAAGGTACGAGTGCAACATTCTCTTTTGGAACGTTCCTAGAGTAGGTAATACCTTGCTCGTTTTACGGGCTACTCTTGAAAATTATAGTCGTCTGCAGTGCATCTACGCTTCCCGTTTCATTGTAGTGAAAAATAATGGTTTTTTGAAGGCCTGTGAGATGCGATGTTGCAACGGGTCGCTTTAAATGGCTTTGGAACATCGGCAAGACACAATGAGTAAACTCATTTAAGCTAAACTTCCGGATCCGCTTGTGGTGTTGGGTGATGCGACGTGTTGCCCCTAAGCTGAAATAGATCTAAATTTTCCCAGTTCCTAGCAAGTATCAGATGCCCTTAAGTACAAGATAATGTAACGTCATTTTAAAAAGGTTTACACTTTATATATTAGTATACAAATATAGATATCCTCCAATAAATTATTACATTAATTACATAACAAATTACTAAGTTTCGGTTAAGGGGCAATAAAATCGGTGATAATAAAATACTCTTACTAATAAGAGGTTGACTATTAATAAGAGATAATAATCAACCCTTGAAAATGATTATACGTTTATAGCTTTTCGAATTTAAAAGGCTGCAGTTTCGTTAAAAACTAAATTAGATTGCGCACCAGCTTTAAATGTCTACTATCTAGAAAAAAGTATTTCAAATTGTCTGACCTACAAAGGGTACCGTAAATTGTGATTTGTAAAACAAACGTTCATGCATAAACGGCAATAATTTTGTAATTGTGATTGATAGATTAATGAAATTAATTTATAATATACCCTTAATCATGTACTTGTATATATATTTTATAAGGTTAAAATAGAAATGTTTTTTCCATTTTTCAAAATGTTGAAGTCATCCTCAATGTATCCCCTTAAGCAACCCGATAGACTCGAATTCTCGAATTCTCGAGTCTATCGGGTGCCTATTCCCTGCGAAGCCGACAACCTGCGATTCTATATTCGCCCGGTGCAGTCGCCTCGCAGGGTACAACAGAGGCACCACGTCGAGATACACGCCAGCCGTGACAAACAAGCAAGGCAAGCACTTCCGCTAAAGGAATATTCTGGAACAGTATCACCATATCGATGCCGTCTCATTTTCTATACCCGCTCGATGGCATCTGATCTCGAATCATCTTCTCGCTTTTGTGTCTGTGTGCGTGTGTGTGTGTCGACTACCGGGCTCGAACTTCTTGAATGTCGCACACGGCTGAATTCATCGTTACACACGGCGTCTCGCATTCGTCGAACACGAAATATAGGTTTTCTCTTTCAAACCCGTATTTTTCAGACTTGGAAAGCCATAGTGCTTTCGGTGGCAGCGCACGCGGCCAACACTAAGGCGGTGGATTCGTTAGCGCGTAAAGGAATCGTCGTGTGTTGTGTATTTTGGATTTGTATCGTGGCTCGTGCCATGCATGAGGAAACGTAAGAGAAGTTCGAGCGAAGCGGATAGGCTAACGGAATGTATGAAATAACAATAGAAAATACTTTTTTATTATTCGAACTAAACAAAGTCTAAGAAAAAAATATTGCAACAATAAGGTGTAAACTGTAGAATCTGGTTAAAAGATAAAATAGTGAACCGAAAACTTTATATATGTATGCTAAAAGCACGCACACTTTAGTTGTATTTTTATTTCTTAATTAATCGTGTAAATTAACATGATAATTAAGAGAAATATAATATCTGGATATGTAAGGAGTAAGATTTAATATTCATGCAACAACTAAAATACTTGTTGTCCACTTTAGTCGAAGATACAGGTACAATAAATGATATTTACATGTATTATTTAATCATCATATTCATAACTGATACAACGCAACAATTTCTTGCATACAATTACAAAATATAATTGTGTCGACAATGTAGTAGGTAGAACCTTGTTAAATTGAAAACGATATTCTACATTTTTTTCAAATGTAATTATTTACAGTGACTATTTTTCAACAAAAAGATTGCAAAATTAGGAGAGGTGTCGATTCCTAGTAGGCTACAGCACGTTAATAAATTGAAACATTCACCTTGTCGAAGTAATAAAAAAAAACACTACAAAAATCTAATTTGTATATTGCAATCCAGTTTTTTGTATTAATACATGAGAATGACATATCGTCGCAAAAAGAAAAAATTTTATTGAAAAGGGGCAGATTTACCCATAGCTTATAAATGTATGCATAGATGAAGATATTTTTCTCATTACAAATTAGAATTATTGCATCTTTCCTTATCGTATAGATACATCATATTTGGATTTCGATCATTCTTTTGTTTGTAACCAACTTTGAAAAGGAGGAGGTTCTAAATCGTCGCGTATATTTTTTTTCATACTCTAGATTATACACTATAATTAAGAGTTTTACTTAACTTTTTTCTTTCCGGTATACATACTAGTTTTTATTGTAATCGTGATACGCTCCTTTTTGTTATTCGTTGTTCCCAGATTGTCGGGAAGAAAGCTGTCCTCCGAAACATGCCGCGCCATCTAATGGCGTCTTTTGGAATTAGCCTTTACCCACTTTATGTGACTTTGCCGCATATGCGATGATGTACGCACTAAAGGAAGCAACGCATTCATTTTTCTGCCTCTCTCCCAGGGACAGTTTGACAGTTTCAGTCTGGCTGTATCCGCGCGGTGGCTGTCGAGTTTCCGGATATTTAAGTTGCCGTGGAAGTTCCGGCACAGGGTGAACGGGGTCGATCGACGAAAGTTTGACATTCATGGGGGAATTTCGAAGTTGCCGTCCCCAGGAATATGAATGCTTAATGGCGGTGGGATGCGCAGACTTGGAGAAAAAAATTCCCTTGGTATTACGAGAGCCATATGAGCAGGAGCAATTCGATCATCCGTACGGTCTGAATTATTCGACCAGGTCTCGAAATATCCCTATTTTGCATAATTTCGAGCCGATAAGCAGATAATACTCCGCAGTTTATACCTGGGATTGTGATATTTCAAAATATGTAATACTTGCTGTCCAATTCGGCTTGGCCCGAATGACATTTCGTGTGCATGATAACAATAATTTAATTTAGAATATAATATGGTATCGCACAAGATTATTGGTTTCAAAATACTATATTAATAGTTGCAACTATTTATATGCAGTAGTACTTTTGAAGACCGGAGTTATTCTTGAAACAGCTTGTATAAATGCTGCCTAGTCTAGGTGATATGTTCTTCGCACGTTAATAATGATTTAATTTGAAGAGTAAAAGGTTGTTGCAACTATCTTTATTACAAAAATCTTCTAACAATCTATAACTTATTCATTTCTCATTTCTCTCATTATAGGTTATAGTTTGCTTGCATCGTAAATCTATACAAAAGGGAAAACTGCCAATGGTAGAACTGCAACGGCTGGAAATGTATCTTGGTCCATAAAATGAATACACGTGTGTATTATAGTGAAACAACTCCTGAATAAAATTATAATTATAATTATATTATAAAGTAATATTATAATTTATCCACTTTGGCAAACGGTGAAATATGGTGGGATGCATAACTTTTCCTTTAAATAGCGTTTTAATTTAGCAAGCTTTTATTATCAGTTTTCTCGTATTGTTTTATAATACGTTGAGAGAAAAGTGTACGTCACATTTTAACTTGTTTCATTTGCAGACTCTACCACACAATTTATATAATAATTGATAATATTTCTACCATCAATATTTATAGATTTAGAAATATACACAATAGAATTAATATACATACCATATAACGGGAAAATCAATATAATTCAGCAAAATTGCATGAAAGATTTAATTGTAGTTATATAGCAATAATTTCCTGATGTTTCTCGATATTGTTCAATCGAAAGTATCTGTAAATAATTCGTCTACGAATTAATAGCATTTCTGTTACTACTTTGCTATCCATACAGTGCCACTTTCATGTCGTTATCGCACGGTACTATGTAGCTTTTCGACCAATCGATCAACTCTCCCCGCCCTCTTGTACCCCGTCCGCGTATACGTCTAGCTGTATGTGATTTCATGATAAATCTCTTACATCGATCATGAGACTTTAAGTACCAGTGAATCGGCAAATTGATCACATAATTAACATTTAAGTAGAAGCTCATTTTCCGTCTTATGCTCTGGAAAATTACAAATTATTGACGTTCTGGAAGACATGTCTAATAATATAGAAGTACATTCTTAAAACGTATAAATGTATAAAGTAACTTTAATATAAAAACTAGAAATTAATTATATTGTTTATTATACACTTTATTATCGACAACAGTCACGCGAAAGAATTGCGAGTTTCTCCCCAATAATTATGATATTCCTTCATTTTTTCCCCGCTTACTTAAAGAGATGATTGCGAAAATTGAAATTCCAATATTAAAACGTTAAATACTCCAATATTTAAATTAAAAATTCCAATAGTGAGATGGTGAAATATTAAACATTTTTGCCGACGCATTCCACATTGATCCGTGAAAAATTTTATATATTTTCTGGAGTGTCCGAAATCGTCCCAGTTTCACGTTTCAGCCATTCGTTTCGAATCAGATGTGTTACCCATAAAAGTATAGAATGGTGATGGAAATCAATAATTATTGTGCGCGATCGACTCTAACTTCGAATGGCCAATTACACGATTTAATTTAAGTTAATCTCTGTGTTGGTTAACTTGTACCGAGTCGATTTTCTTGAAATTTTGCACGCATGACAATACAAGGTGACAATACAATATTATATCAAATTTAAGTCAATTTCCTCCTTCCCTCACAGATTATGATTTCTCTGACTCTTATATTGCCAGACAACTCCAACAATACATGTATCTATAAAAATACTTAGTAAACAGAATTTAAATTGAGGTACGGTATGTAGGTCGTTAACAATTCAATTTGAAAAAAATTTAATATCAACATTAAAAAGAAATTTCGTAGCTTACAAAATATTATATAACAAGTTAGAGAGTTTTAGTGAAATGCACTAAGAAAGGAGAAATATTTTGTTTGGCTATCACAACATTTTTGGTCATACATGACTAACTAAATCATGAGGCGCTCATAACTGTATTAGTTGGGTTTCATTTATCGATGCTTTAGAATTTAATTAATCGTATCTAACCAATCATATTGCGATAGCTAAACATATTATTTTGTAGTTTTCAGTACATGTTATTAAAACCGTGTAACTTGCAAATTATTAATTATATTTGCTATTCGATTATTGCTATGCATCAACTATGTTACGCGTCACAATACCTTTCTTGCTGCCAATAGGTGTTCTTCGTCATGGTTTCCGGCGCATGTATTTGGCGGTAGCAATTAAGTCGTTAGAATTCAACCCTAGAGGCGGAGTGGTAGCGCGATCTCCCAAAGTAATTAATCGAGCTCGCCTTCGAAGCTCGAGACCCGATGAATGAATGCGATTAGGAAGCACGTGCCGCGGAAGCCGGTGGAACATTCGAGTTATTGGTTTATTGTGGTAGTCAACTCACGCGGAAATTCGCTCACGCTTATCTATCGGTCGTGGGTCAACGCCAATCAATTTCACGGCATTATTGTGCGCACAGCGCTCCGGATATCATAAATACTCCGGGAAATTTATGATTTTGGAGGACGTCTTATCAGGCAGTGTGAGCAAGAAAGTTTAGCCAACATTGACAGAAGATATGAACAATGCAGTGGCTCTGATAACGTCGAATAGGAACAATCTCTAATAATTTAATGGTGGTCTCTATCTCTCTGTTATGCACGCGGAAAATTCGAAAACAGCTAAATCGATTTTAATGCGATCTTCTCTCCTGTATAAAATTATAGCCTATAGAATATCGCATTATTTATTAATTATATGGGGTGCTCCAAGAATGGGAGCTCGAGTTATACATCCTTAGAAGATATTTGCAACAACCTGTTATTTTTAAAACAAACTATAATAATTTCATCATCAATCTGTGTAATCATTCCCCTTTTGTAATGAATTCAAACACAAAGCTGCCGTTTCCAAATGAATATTTATGTAACACCAATTGTATAATATGTTTGTAGAGACACACATACATGTAAACTAATGAACAGCGTTAGTACACACCGCAGTTGTGGAAGGAACGTAAAATAAATGATAAAAGAACAAAGTAGATTAATGCTCCCGTCAGAACCTCTGGAAAACTAACAAATCCCCTATAATCGCTTTTTTCCGTACAGGAATATTAAGAAGAACCCCACGAGATACATTTTCATTCCCCGATAATCCTATTATTTCGTGAAACGCCAACGTCAGTTCCGTTAAGCTAACAATAACGAATAAACTGGATGCGTTGACACGTTCTCGGAAGCGTGTCTGCCATAGGCGATCGGCTTTAATGTGTCAGGCATTCTATGTGAAAGGACGTGGTGGAAAGGGACGAGCTTGTAGTTGGCAGGGCGGCCATCAGAAAAATAGGCTATGTTTGGAAATCATTTTTCTTTGTAAAGGAGTCATACGTGACAAGGGCCGAAAGTGTTCTGTTCGGGGTGGAGTTCCATGAAGGTGGCTCCGGCAATAGGAAATAGTTCGAGGGTTGCCGAAAAAGCAAGTGTCGCCCGGAAGAATGATCGTGCGAGCGGGAAAGAAGGTGTGAGGATGCTTGCCAAGAGAAATAAGTGAGATACGAATGCGAAGCGGATTGTAGGAATTATCTGTCAACCTGTATTTATGGGAATGTCTTACACTTCCATTGTTAGACGGAATCGTGATGGTTTTCATTCGCAATTTATTATGTAACCTGTATTTATGATGCTCTTTGCTTCGTCGACGTCCTCTGTAACTTAAGCTGTGTCAGCGGTCGAACACTCACGAACTTTTTATTGTTCCTTTTCTGAAAAAATAATAAAATATCATATTGAAATTTAAATAGTAAAATTTATTAATTAAGTTAAAATTAAGATATCTGTTGTCCACTTTGGTCGAGGATCCAGGCAAAGTGAATGATATTGAAAATTATTACTTAGTCATGACATTTATTATTAACAGTAATTAATAGTAAATATTACAACAGTACTATCATCTGTAATCATATAATTCAGAATTAGTGTATAACGAGTATAACTTTTGTTGCTCATTGTGTCTGAATGTTTTGGTATTATTCAACTTAACTAAGTTTTTCTCTTTATTGGATCCACTTAGTGTCAATACAATCATTTCCAACAGGTATTTTGTAGTACTACAAGTTACACATGACAGCTTTCTGTCGCTGACAATAGAAAGATTAAGGAAGTTTAAATTTACGTCAATTTAGATTCATACTTCGGCATTTGCAGGAGAATTCTATTCACGCAGAACATGATAGCAGTATTCTATGACATTTACGCATTCGTGAGAGTGTTAAGAGATAAGAGTTTGCAACTGCTCCTACAACTGTTAATGTCGTTAGTATTCCGCACGTGACAGGCGCCACCTTAGCGAAAACTTCAGAATGATATCGGCATTTATTCGCCCACAAGATTGCGATGGGAATATTAATGCGACAGTTGGAAGTCACAGTATGAGATTACAATACGTAAGCGCTACATTTATGTTTATATCGATGACTTATAACTTTAACTTTAGACTGAATTATAATCTGAGTTATTGTTTATTCACCCTGACTTATTCTGAATAAATTACTTTAATTTCTATGGATTAATTCTTACTACGTTAAAACAGTTACAAGTAGCAGTGTTAAACTTTTTGAAAATCCAAATATACTGTGTAACTAAAATTTTGATAATATATTAGTACCACGAGAATATAGACAAATTTAATGTCAAACAATATTTTTCTGCTTTAAAGTGGATATTTTCGAAATTGCCACTCAATTAACGAAAACTAATTAAGCAATGCAGCAGTTAAGTAGATAAACATCGGGATTGTACTGATAATAAATTAATATTGAATCCTGTGTATACAACTTTGCGCGTTGTTTAGTTTGGCATGTGCGCCGCTGCGCGGCGTTCGATGGTCTCAGCGAGGCCGGCAAGGTTGACGAGTTTAAGCCTTTACGCAAATCTCCCAGGCCCTGTTTGCTCAGTTTGAACTTTACCCACTGATGTGTGGGATATTTCCTCGCAGGCCAATGAATAGCGGCCGCGTTGCGACGTATATGTGTCTGAGGACATAAATTTCCTGAGCCATTGTACAGCGGCTAACCGGTATCGAAGTAATCGGAAATTATTGTTCGTGAACGCCAACATAAACCGGCGCAGTCTGACGCGCACAATATAAACTTAAGTTGTAAATGTCGTAAACTAGAAACCATCACGTAGCTTACGCCTTCCTGCAATTCCAACTAGAACCTTTCAAAGCGTACAACTAACATTTACGCGCTCCACGTATTTCTCGTTGTAATAATAACAGAATGTTTCACTATTTTTATTAGTAACTGAGTAAATCTGATGGTTTTGTGGTGAAAGTTATGCCTTGAAAATTTAAATTCAAAGAAATCATAGTAGAATTGAAATTCCTCAAATATATTTTGGAATCGAAATATTCGATTTACGTGAATGTTTTTGTGAGGTGCTTTCTTTAGTTCCAATTTCTTTGTGAAACGCCAAACTAGAATCCTACAAAGCTCGTGATTCCACTACATCGCTTTAATAACCGTGTCCGTCGTTGAAGAATTCGATAAATTCGACGACGAGAAAGAATGCAGGTCGCGCTGCATTAATTCCAGGCTGAATCGCTTCACGCTCTGAAGCTGGAAGCCCTGACGAAATTGTCGTTCACCAGCGCGCTGCAAGCTGCATGCACGAGCGTAAACGCGTAGCTCGATAAACTCGGCGGATTCATTTACACGTACATGTACAAGCAGTGTGTCTGATATTGCACGGACTCTACCCTGACGAGTAGCGAAATATTCTAATTGCGCAGAGGCCATTCCGTAGCAGCTCCATCTCCGAAATTGCGGTCGCTCGGCTCTCCTTCTACCGTCAAGTGGCTAGAACATCGTAGATACGCGCAAGATAAACTTTCAGTAGCGAAAGCCGACACGATTTTCACTGCAATCACGTTTCTCAATTCTCTCTGTCGCGTGAAAAGGCCGAGCAGTTTGTGCAACCACAAGCATTGAGTTCAAATGATAATCTGTCCTGAGCCATTCAATAACAGTTCTGTCGAATTCCAGGGCCACAAAGCAATTTTCTGCAAGCAGGAAAAATCTGAGTGGGGAAATGGCTCGTTTGCTGCAACATTTGTCCACTCCAAGAGGAAGCAGGTGAAGCGTGATGAAACGAAGTTGCGCACGACACTCCAGGGAAAAAGGTACAAATAATAGCCGGCCCGTGATTGAAGTACTCTTTATTAGTCGCTTGATGAAGCTGTAAAAAATATATGCAATGTATTACGCTAGAGGGGTGTGTTCTCTTATCGGAGATTTGTGGTCGATTTTCACATACCAGTAGTCCATCGGCGCTGGTCCCTTGCCAGTTCAGATGGCAAATAGCGCTCCATTGTTTTTAAGTACATGTGTTTACGTATTTATAGGTGTGTAGGAACAAATCCCAGGCAATAACACGGACAAATTGAATAACAGCTTGTTCCAAAACACAACGTTAGATAGCGCTTTTAGCTACCAAATCATTCTGGCTTTTCAAGCCGTCCTCACTGGTCCTCACTAAACCAGAAACTATTCGTTGATATTTTGTGTTTCTCGGTTTTCACTTTTCTATCGATGATTCGTAAGTGTAACGTTTAACTTACAGTTATACAGCTATAACAGCAAATTGCACTTCTTTTCACTTTTCCATTCTATACATTCGATACTCGTACTTTCAGTTCAAGTTGCAGTACAGGGTGATGCATGAGACTTGGAATCAGCTTTTTACCATCGAATTATTGGTAATACCGACATTGCGTAATTGTTTTGTTAGCCGTGTAGTGTCACTTGTGTCGTGTGTCACTGAGCACTAGACGGAGTGAATCAGGACAGATACCGGCGGCCTATTGATTGATTGGGAAATGCAAAATCTCGAGGAAACGTAACTTGTGCACTTCCATGAAACTGTTTTATTTTAAATTCTGAATTACATGGTAACCGTATCAAGTCTTGTGTTACATAAAATTTCTGTGAAATCAGTTCCAATTCAATTCCGAACGTCTGATATTTTTCTTAATTTCTCGCTAATCGTGCAGGCGAATAAATGATATTTTGATATTAGTAATAAACTCGTCTCGTGCTGCACATTTCCACGTCCATCTGATTGCGAAGAATAGCGCGGCCACACTATAGTATCCGCCCATGACACATAATGAAATGTTTATAAATGCGGTTTAAACGATTGTTTTTCGATACTCGCAGACTAATTGTGAGATGAGTTTATTATGCTAATATCAAAATATATAATTTCTTCACCTGCTTGAATAGGCAGGAATTGGGGGAATTTGAGGAATTAAAAAGATATGAGATATTCGAAATAGAACTGGAACGAGAGATTGCAAATTTAGCGTTTTCCTACGACGATTACTATTGTTATTGGACAAGCCTTCATCCTAATAATCATAGGCCGCTCTCCGAAGATTCAGTTCAGAGAAATTTTATATGACTCAAGACTTAATACGGTTAGCATATAGTTTAGAATTTAAAATAAAACAGTTTCATCGGAGTGCATAAGTAACAGTTTCTCAAGATTTTGCATTTCTCTATTAATCAATAGGCCGCCGGTATCTGTCGTGATTCACTCCGTGTAAGTTCACGCGGCACACGACACAAGTGACATTACACGGCCGCTGGGACAATTACGCAAGGTCGATATTATCTATAATTCGATGGTAAAAAGCTGATTCCAAGTCTCATGCATCACCCTGTAGTACATACAAGTGAAGTTACAGCACCTTCCTTCCTCAATCGATCCAATCATGCAACATATCCCACCATTACAACAGGGCGTTGAGTGGTACAAACTTCGGCTGGCTTTTGAATGCCAAGTGGAGCGGAACTGCAGTGCTTCCAGTCAATATCGTAATCATATCGGTCGAAATTGGTATCCTCGGAAAATCGGTGGACCCATCGCTCTCACCCGATGGTTTATCAAATTTTTCTATCTGATATGCGGCACTCCGACACGCACGCCGATTTAATTGCATCAGTACTCGCATTGCTGGCGGGCATTATTTTTCGCTTCTGCTGCGTATTCCTGGATAGGTTCATCGAGCCGGAATGTTTCATTGGTGCGATCCATCGGGTCACGTCGTCGGGTGCTGCCGCATGGTTTAACCCGATGAGCTATCCAGAATCCGCTTTCCCCAGATCCCGGAAGCGTAGGAGGAGTCAGGCTATTATTGCTATTGCCCCCTCTGCATTTATCCGCCCCTATGAAAAACACAACTACCATAGAGCGTGACTGCATAGTCTCAGCGAAGTGCAAAAGGTTAGGAACGTTAGAAGATCAGTGGACACAGTAATTTGGAAATTGCGGCAGCAAAGCAAAAAGCAACATACTTGGTTTTTGTAATAATTCTGCTATTTAGTCTGAACTATAATCCAGCATAAAAATCTTTGAAAATCAATATACAGATCCTGCTCCAGACATTTCCAACGGATATCTCAAATTTGGCGCTAAAATCTCCAGTCTAATTTGGCGTTTTCAAATTAGACTTAAGATTTTTCTATTGCATAGTCTTGCCTAGTCACTCAAAAGATTAAACGATCCATTGTTTAAAGATTCCTATATTGATTTATAGTAGTTTCAGACTGGTTTGATGCTAGCTTTGAGACCCCATAAACCCATAAGAAAAGCATTAGATCAACATAGATCAACGCTAGCTTTGAACTTTGTATGAAAGGTTACCGTTAGAATCCCAGGAGAACCCTTGTGAGCGATCAAACGGGGTTTACCTGTTGAGAAGCCTCACTGGATCACCAACATATGCTTATCCGGATGTTCGTGAACTTCAAAAATGTCCGTTATTCTCTGCAATAAAAACAGATAGAATGGGACAGTCTAGGAAAGGTGAAAGATTCCGTTTGTTAAAGAACTCCTCCCTGTTAAAAATCATTTTTGTGAAGTTAAACAACAGTTTGAATTGAAAGTGTTAATATATTATTAGAAGAGCTTCTTTGCTGCAAGGTTGTCAACGAATGATATTTAAATGATAACAGATTATTTATAAAGGAGCGCTCGTTGTTTTAGACGGTCGATAATATTGGTATCAAAATTATCGGCAAGGCAGAGTCACATCTTTCCCGCATGGTGGCTATAGTTTCCTGTTTCTTTCAGTCCGTGATACACATCCGGTACGTGCCTTTGCGAGAGATTCCCGTATTTAATACAAAAAATATGCTTAATTAAACAAATTTATCAATAAATATTACTTATGGATAAATCAGAGACACTTGCTGTCGTATTGTAATAAGTGACATCGGCATATTTTTATCTATTTTTACGGATTTAACTGGATTCTAGAGACCCGCTCTGTACGGCATTTGGTACGGTATACAAACGACAATGTGTACACAATGAATAAAGTTTGATACATACAAGTACAAAGCTGTGAAATATCAAGGAATATCGCATTAGAAGCAAGTTTTCGCAACATTTTCCTGGACTTCTGTGATTACAGTGTTGAACGAAAATAGTGCAGAAACTAACCACAACCATCTTATCAAATGTTATACAGAGAAAGTTGTCCAAACGCTATAAACAAATTGTTCATAAAATGCTGGACAAATTCTAAATAAGAGCTGAAGTGTCTACTGGATTTATAATGTTCTAAAATGTTTTCTTCATCGTTTTTAGAAATGGCAGTCACAGCACCACCACCAAAAGAGAAGGTTAAGGCATCAAAGAAGCCTAAGGAGAAGACGGAAGAAGCTGCACAGCCCAAACGCCTGAAGAAGAGGCCCTTCAAAAGGCATGGTCGTCTTTACGCTAAGGCCATTTTCACTGGTTACAAACGTGGCCTGCGTAACCAACACGAACACACTGCTCTGCTGAAGG
The DNA here is from genome assembly GCA_910593735.2 of Ectemnius lituratus. Taxonomy (NCBI): domain Eukaryota; kingdom Metazoa; phylum Arthropoda; class Insecta; order Hymenoptera; family Crabronidae; genus Ectemnius; species Ectemnius lituratus. Next base: position 6,061,827 of record OU343037.1, read on the forward strand.
TTGAAGGTGCAAGAACAAAAGTCGACTCTGACTTTTACATAGGAAAGAGATGCGTCTATGTATACAAGGTGATTCATATTTCTGCTACGTTTGCCCTTTATGATCAAAGAACTCTCAATTCAAACAAATGTCCAACAACCGCATAGTGTTGAGAAAACATTGAATAGCTACTTACTAAAACGCTTTTATTTATTGCATTTGTTTCTTTATTGTTCAGGCTAAGAACAGGACACCTGTTCCCGGAAAGACCACGAGAAAAACGAAAGTTAGGGCAATCTGGGGTAAAGTAACCAGGCCCCATGGTACCAGTGGTTCAGTGCGTGCCAAGTTCAAGAGGAACTTGCCAGCCAAGGCTATGGGACATCGTATCAGGATTGTATGTTTTATGTTACAGATATCAGGATTAAAGGTTTTCACACGCAGCAGACTTGGTGACCCACTATTTCGATGATTGGAGTGTTTGCTATGTATTTTTATGGAAAACCGTACACAAATGACTGTAAAGATATAATGGAAGAAAAATAAGAATCCATAGTGAACATTCTAATGTGTAAAGGAATTTTGGGGACTTAAAGTCTATTGTGTGCAATAAGCCTAAATTAGTCAGTCGAGTAGTAGTATTTCCCATAAGAATCCTATTAAATGCATATTATTGTTCGACTGTCTGATTTGAAGGAACAGATCTATACTTTTATAGATAACACGCAATATAATGAAACTTATTTTACTTTGCAGATGCTGTATCCCAGTCGGATATAATTCACTCTTGTATAATATAAACGAATAAACACCACTTTGGTACTACAATATGATTTCTTTTGTGACCCTCTTTCTATATTTTAGACAAACCGTTAAGAAATTACTTTTAATAATATTTGATAATAAGTTACCAAATAAGGAACACAAAATTGAGTGTTTCCTTTGCACCCATGTTGGATACATTTGAATGTTTGTCATAAACTATTAAGTGTTTAATGATTGTGCTTGATGTAAATTCTGAAAAAGAGTAATATCGATTTTTCTAATGATGAAGTAGGGAAGAATAGTTCCGCAAGGAGAGTTAGGGATTAATTCAATATTGATCTGATCTCTCAGGTAACGGAGGCCATTTTCTGTTGTGCAATGTATACACACACACGGGCAGACACATGCACGCATGTCTGAACACAAGGGAACGTCAACTTCTGTCAAACTGCCGCACTCCGGACATTTTTCTAATTCCCATGCAACGCGAATAAATATCAAGCAACACGCTTGGCAATTCGCAGGAGAAAAAGCAATTTTTCTCCTGTGCGCATCGCAATGCAGCACTCCATACGCCCTTGAAACAACAAAGTTCTAACATCCCGCCTGTGAAAATGATGTTTTGCTGCTTGCGAAGTTGCTTCGATAGCTTTGGCTTAGCAGCTACTCAACTACCAAAAAAGGAGCCGAATCCGATAGCATTGGACACCTCTTATATGGGTAATTGTTTACTTCGAAGATAAATTTTATCCATATACCCATTTTTTGTCATGAAAATTATGATGTTATTGTTTCGTCATCACTGCGCGTACAGTTTATATTTGTGCATGATTGTTGAAACCAAGTTCCTTCAAAGTACTGTGGCGCATTAAAAATACTACTATTAACGTCCATTTGACAAAGTCATTTTTTAATACTCGTGACAAGCCACAATGTTGTTATTCTCATCCGGTTGCAGTTACAGTTACAGTTACAGTTTGTTTGTGTATGATTAGAGAATCCGAGTTCCATAAAAACTATGTTGCAGTCACACTACTAAACTTAACATCTACTCAAGGAAGTTATTGTTTTCTATTCCTGCTAGGACATGATGTTGTTATCCTGAAAAATGGCCTGCGTGTGTGCGGCCGTGGTGGTGCCTTAACGAACGCCCCACTCGCACAGAGTAAAAGCTACTTTGAAGTTAAGATACAACAAGGTGGCATATGGGCAGTTGGCCTAGCCAACAGATCTACAGACCTTAACACAGCGACTGGTGGCAATGATACCGAGAGCTGGGCATTGAATTCAGATGGCATTATTAGACACAATCAACAAGAGTTACACAAGGTTCAGAACCCGGTACAAGAAGGAGACATCATTGTAAGTTAAATCAAATTGAATCAAAAGAAAGGCAGAAGATAATCCTTCTTTATTGCAGGGAGTATCCTATGATCACATAGAGCTTAACTTCCACTTGAACGGGAAGTCCATGGACGTTCCTATAATGGGTATAAAAGGTGTTACTTATCCAATATTATATGGTATGTCACAGTAAGATTATAAATTAGAACCAATGATGGTAGTGCTTTATAGCGATGTTGATATAAACATATTTCCACCGCAGTGGACAATGGGGCCATTCTGGATCTGATTCTGGACAACTTTACCTATCCACCACCAATGGGCTTCGACAAGATAATGTTGGAACAGTCATTGCTCTAGAGAAAGATACCACAACAGAAGAACTAATTATTTCAAGACTTAAGTGCAGTGTTCTTTGTACATCCTCTACACATACGGATATCGAGCCTCGAAATCAAGTGTAATTTCAATTTAGCGTACTGCACTTTATAACATAAGGGTATTATCGTACGAACAAAACTAATTTGATGTAATATCAAATACAATAATGTATAGATATATTTAACTGATAAAACTGCAAAATAAACATTTTCATTAATAAATCTTTGCCTCCTTGGTTATTTCGATTGTGTATATGTACACATGACACTGGTTAAGTATGTGTGTGGACCACCACTTTTGGGTTTTATTTGAATTAAAAAGATTTACAACAATAATACGTTTTACTCAATCCAGGTCACAGCATGCCCGAACTTAGCGTGTATCCCAAAATAACCACATAATTCTCTTTATCAGTATTTAGTAATTGTTTGTATACATATATAATACATGTATAATGCAATCGTTTGTATACATTTGTATAACATAGCAGTTTATTATTCCTTAATGAACTAATGGTATAATATATACAGAGGCTTAAATAAGGTACCGACGGCTTTAGGCCTACACTTTGCTTTGTTAGGCTAATGACATGGCTTTTTCCTCCGACCACATCTTCAGATGCCAATTTCGTACTAAAATTTCATCGTAAAGATTAAAGCTAGTATTTTACGTATTCTAATGTGATGAAAATGTGCACGTTTTTACAGTGCTAACCAATTGAACAGTCTAGAAAAATGACATAACAATACTTTTTCGTACTCGGAATTGGAAAAGATTCGCTTTCAGTGCGATTTGTGATGAATGGCAGAGGACGTAACAGTTATTGAAATCAAACTGATCAAATAATGTAAAGACATAAAAGTAAAATTTATTGTAGGTATTTTGAGATTTCGTGCCTCAAGCTTAAACACAAGAAGTGTATGAATCGTATTAATAATTCGCTTGCAATCCACCCGAGAAGTACATTTCCCTGCCATAAATCATAAACGTACTTTAATTTTAAGGTAATGTTGCCGTTAGAAGAACTTTTTTTAAAAGAATACATTTCGCATTTACTTGTCTTGCAATTAAGCTTACAGCCTGGCATTTCAATAAAACTTATTAAATCTTTGGTCCTTAAAATTACAATTAAATGATCGTGATTAATATTATGTGCTATGTTCCATAGACCTTGGATGATAACCATCTGACTAAAAGAGTATGCTTCTTTCGTTAAGTTACAATCTACCACGGCAAACTTAATATTTAGAGAAATAGATCAATCTGTGTTTAAAATACTATGAATTTAAAATACATGGATCATGGCACACGCATTTTAACCAAACCTATGGTTGACGAATTCTACTTATTTGAAAGACCGACAGCATATTCGAAAGAGCCTTTGCGTTCTATACCTTTACGATTGAATACTATATAGCTAAATACATATACGATTTTTTTACACTTAATCGATGACTGGATGATATGAGATATTTATAATGGTAACCCAGCGACTCTTATTGCACTTACATCTTCACTCACTCTTTAATAGTCAACGCCAAGCCTAACAAAATTCAATTGAGAGTTAGGTATGGCGCCGGGGATTAATCCATAACAGATCCTACAGGTATACACATTTCGTATATCATGTAAATAAATTTGATATCGAGACTTTTAAAACACGAATGAATCTTTCACCCAATACTGCAAAACAATTACCGAAATTATATAATCGTTTCTCTTAAGGAGCGACATACAATTTTTGATATGATGAAGCGTTAAGTATGTTTATCCACTTCCGAATCATTCACTCGAGATATGCACATGCACCACATGTACGTATTATCACTTTCCTATACAGATCATTTTCATTAAACCTAATGCGGCTTCATTTGAACGGCACTGCAAATTATTGTTATTAAAAATATACGGTTAGGATATATTTACAAAATTAATCTGCCTATCTTTCGATACTTGAAACTGCGACTGACTCTGATGTTTGCAAAAAATCTGTTCAATATCGCATTTTATTATCTTGTTGCATGCCCTCTACAGATATAGCATTATAGCTTCGTTACCTTCAAAGGCTATTCAGATGATGAATATTTTCCTCATTTTTTTTTCCTTAATACGATTTTCAATACTATACTTCGAAAAATGTTTACAAAAAGAAGTAAATTGTAGTAAAACAATTCATGCAGAGACGTTGGCAGGAATTTAGTGTTTAAATTATAGAAAAATAAAAAAATATGCAGCCATATCCTTAGCATCTTTGCAGAATAAAAATCAATTTGAGTATTACTATCATATAAAGTATAGATATTTGCTGTAGAAATTTAAATCAACATTTTTTTACGCCTATGCATTATGCATTTCTTTTTTTAATAAAAATAAGCTATAGGCAGCATAAATTCAACGCAAAACATTAGCAAAAATTTTCAACATTTCGTACACATCCTATCAATGTTTAGTTCAAACGAAATTTTAAACGAATTTCGATGTATTCTCTGCACAAAAATGAGTAACCACCTCAGACTACTAATTCCTTAGTCGACCTTTCAAGCATTGCTAAGTCATTTGCATTTTCCGACGGAAGAACTTTCATAGAGTTTACAAATAGTTTAAGGACCATACAAAATTTGTACGTAACTATTTTTTTGATTATTTTTACATGTAGCTGCTGAGAGAAAACCAAGGATAATACCAAGGTCTCTGAGCTGTCTTTGGTCTTGTCCAAGTAGATCTTTAGAACGCTTTTGGTAAATTCCACGCAGACACGTACGCGCGATAATGCTTTAAAACATTCTACTTCAAGGGCAAATCCCTGAGATGCTCCGATTTAGAGCAACGATACCGCCACGATCGCAAAATAATCGATAAGATCTTCCCGTTGTATTTACAAAATCATTCAGTGTCCGTCGTGTCTTCAATAACAGAATCCCAATTAAATTCAGTAGCACTTTGCCTAGAGGGTAACTCTCCAAGATGCTGAAATCGTTGTACAAAATACGGGTCGCGATCTCTGAGACGTTTGAAGCGTTGAAACGCGAGCTTTTTTGCAAACTCGTACAGTTCTAGGTCCAATCTATTAAGCTTTCTTACAGAATCCAACTGCTCCGGACTTAGCGTTGCCATCGTGGCAGCGCTTAGCGTAGCATTATGTTGCTCGAACGCAACTGCGAACCTCAAACCAAAGGTTTCTTCGAAGGAATATTGTCCCACCTGTCGGATCAAACAGAAATGCGTTATACTTAGCTCACAAAATACAAACACTGCATATACAAGTAAACACAATTAAAAACGTTCTCTTACTTTTTGGTACTCAGTCAACATGAAGAAAGGCATGAATTGTAAATTGTGCTTGGCACTAGCCAGCATCAGACGGTCTCTTTCCAAGCTGCTGAGCGTGGAGTTGTAACAACCAACAACAGATAGATCGGCCAACATACGGGTTTGACGGTTACTCGCTAAGTTGTACGGACATGCCATAAACTGCACAGATTATGAACCCAATTACAAAACATGTTCTAAGTCATCTTTCAAAAGTTTTATAATAATATAAATGAAAATATGATTAACCCCTTGACATACAAACAAAACGGAATTTGATGCGTCCGAAAAATACTATTTCATTTGGCTCAACTGAACAGTTATGTGCAAGCTCTTGATGAGTTATACTGGCCAAAGTCTACAGTGGCACATGAAATGAATGACGACCTCAACTTATTATTGTATGTCAAGGGGTAATCCAAATACCATTTCAATTCTATATTTTGATAGATAAGCGATAAAGTATAAATTGAAGACTTCTATTATGCTGCTACTTTAACACAAAATTATTATTGATTGCGTTAAGGAGATCCTGCACAATGCTAATAAAGTGGTTGCACTGAGTTCTTTTCATATGATAAGACACTGCAATTCCACTCGCTGTATTATACTTGCATTGTGCAGGAGCATTTTTAGACTATGAAAGATTAATCGCTTCAAACTTATAGCATTACCTGTTCTAAGGTAACTCCTTGCCAACTAGATCCACTATAACACTGTCGTATATTTGCTTGTGCCCCACCACACCAATGGCGTGCTCCTCTCCACGTGGCACCTCTTTGTACATGTCTGAACTCAGACAAGTACCTTGCGACAGGGTCTCTTATTATAGTTATGTAGAAATATCTGCGCTTTATGCCATCGCCTTCAATTTTATTTAGTTCGGCATCAACGCAACTAGTTAATTCAGTCCAATCGGCATGTAGACCACACTTCCAGCCAGTAGAGTATCGTGAGAAAAGCCAATTTTCATTTCGGTTTGGACGGAAACAGAAACAACGCTTACGTCTTCTCTGGCAAGAACATGGCCTCTGCAGATCCAGGTCTCTTACTAAGTGTTTTCCAAATAAAGTTCCCCCTGTAATAATATTACGAAATGTATAATAAAACTTTACAGATTCTCACACAAAAACCCTACTAATATAAAGCACAACGTTTGTTCTTATGTTCGCGATAAGCTCGAAAATAAATTAATCAATTTTAATGCGATATTCCCTCCTGCATAGACTTATCAAGAAAGCAAACTATGAGGTATCAAATATCGCAATATTTATCATTTGTAGAGAGTGTTCCAAAAATAACTATGTTTCAAATAGAGTAAGAAATTCGCCTATGCATTATTACAACATATTTGCATCAATCAATTATTCCTTGAATTAAATTATTACTACAGTACACACAAAATGTTACAAACTGTGTGACTATAAACTACCAAATGATTATCAATAGAATTCATGTCTGGCAACAGATCCATAAACACAGATAACATGGTATTCCTTCATTAATATGTATCTCTGAGCAACAGAGCTTATGTGAAACATATGTAAAGAAACAAAACACAGAGGATGTGAATGCACCGCATACTAAACAATCCACCATCTTTAAGTTGATCTCCCTTTCTCTTGTTGCCTCTGAGATAGACCCTATAGGTTTCAGGCGATGAATAATTCAAAAGATTCGAGTCTACAATGGTCGGAAAGAAAGTCTCATTGTTCTAATTGCACAAAGACACAGCCATAAGATCAGCTGAAAAAATTTGAGTGCAAAGTCAAGCAGAACTTGTCCGCGCATAGATAACCAGCCGTCTGCAAACATGATTAATTGACTGACAAGAGCGAACCAATAATTTATTCATAGCTTGCATGTTTCCATATACAGATAAAGAGTTTTTGTTTCTGGCTTTATGTAAGCATTCCCAGTGTATTAACTTCAAGAGCTGTCCAAGACTTTGCTACTTCCTGCTTCTATTTCCATAACTAACAGAGCATTCTTTACATTATCTTACACCACAACCTACAATTACATAAGTAATAAAAAGATGCATTGCTCCATTATGCAATTACAGTCCCAATCGTTGCTAGCTGGTGCAATTCACCGGTGGTCGAAATGCAGCAAGATTGACCAATTTGGCTCGTTCAAATTGATATTGATACGCTGGGGATGCCTGCAGGCAAACTCTACGCACATCTATTAAAATCATGATAGATTGGCGTGAGAAGAGAGAATAGCAAGGAACTCACCAGTCTTCTGAATGTGCAGAAAGACCATGACGTCGTGCGCGTTAATGTCGAATTGGAAAGTGTCGTTGGTGAAGACGTCGTCGTAGCCGAGACTACCCTGGATACTTTGGAGACGGAAAGCAGGGTGCATGGATTGCAGGCCGTTCCTCTCGGGCTCCCCGGAGAGGGACGAGAGAGCGGAGCCGGGAGCGACGGAGAGGGCCTCGACTATCCTGGGGGACTCCTTGATCTCGCGATTAGTCAGGGCGCACACATGATCCGGACAAAAGTATCCGAGATAGACGATGCCAGTTAGCGCGAGGAAGAGGCATATCCCGACGACGCTCCGCAGCCGTGTCCTCCGTCCTCGCGACTCCATCGTCGCGGAACTTTCGCGGCAATCCTCCGGCACCAGGACCACCCTCAGCTCGCTAGCGTTTTCTCCGCTTGACCGTCTGCCCATTATTCTGCTCCATCGCTCCTTCTTCCTGGCTCCACGCACTGCTCTTGCTCTCACTGCTCGCACGCCGACTCTGCTCGCTCGGCTCGATTAAAACTACTTTCCCAGAGTACCGTCGCCATGACAGATACCCAGCACCCACAGCACCTCGCAATACTCTCTCTCTCCACTGCTCTCCACATATAACTTTAATGTCTACACTCCATCTAGGTGTTGGTGGCTCTGTCTGGCTGCGTGCCTGTGTGCGCACGAATGCATGCATGCGTATTTAAAATACAGTCTGGATCGAAAGGATGAAAGGAGCGCGCACATCTCGTGGAACTACGATACGGGAATTTGGATGGTTCGGATATTACGAGTCGGTAATATCCTTTTGGGAAAATAGCCACTTTTATTTGAAATCACTTTTTATTTCTTGTTAATTTTTTTATTCCTAATTTATTTTATTTTACTTATATATGTTGTTCATTATCGCGTCAGTTTCACAGAACAAAGTATAAATAATAAAAAATAAAACTTCGAATTTACATAAATATCTGCTTAATTTTGTTATATCATTTATTATATAATAAGTTAAAATTGTATTTTAAATAAACATTACACACAAAACACGAATTTTCATCACTTGCTTAATAAAAAGTCAACGCTTTATAAATTGCATGCGTGCTATTTTTTGAGCTTGAATGTAACATGTTGATATGTCAATGGTGCACATGAATATGGATGTGTTCAGAATGTTTGAAACTGTTCATGGGCACACACGCCACACACATACGCACGCATGAAATGTCAAACGTTGAATATAACCTAGCTTTATCTCTAGCGATTCCCGATGCAGCTCTGATCTTTATTGTATAATCTTGGAACAGACTCTCCGGCAACAATAGTATCCCTATTCTGTTGCTTATCGTCTAGACGGCGTCCATTCAGCTTCATTCAGGTAACGGATGCATAATTAGGAATACATTCTTTCTTTCTTTCATACGGAGTATGTTTGTCAAGGCGAAATATCACTTCAAATCTAATTTTACATTTATACTTCGTATCCCAAATGCATAATTCATGATTTCAAATATTGTCTTTTTAATGCTACCCTACAATCTTCAAAAAGGTTAAAGGGGACTTCCCCTGAGTGTAAACAATGATGGATCGCTAATTTAATGAAGCGATTTTTGAGGCTAAGATTTCTATAGGATGATTGACTTTCTTTTTAATAATCGCTTTTGAGTATATATTGGTGTATTTAAATATAATTATAAATTGTCTAATAATTTTAGTTGTACACGTGCATTCTATATATTATAAATAATAGTATATTTATTGACAGTGCTGATTTAAAAGTGAGTGCATCATTCTGTACATGTACCAAAGTATATTGTATATTGCATCTTTATTGATTATAAGTTAAATATTGAAACAGGTGAAAAATGTAAGTAAAGTGTAACAGAGAATACTGTTGTATGTCAAACTATTGAACAGTCTTCTCCTACTCTGAAATTTGATAATTTGCTCATTGTAGATTGTTCAAACCTATAAATGCTTTAAAACAGGATTACGATTATATTTGTTATACTTAAAATTTTGTTGAAATTATTGTTCCGCATTCAACTTCACTGTAGTTAAAGAGTTAATCAAGAATCAATTAGGGAAAATGAAATCAAATTGATTATTTTGTTGGCTCCATTGTTGCCCTAAATCAATAGCAATAAGAATAATATTATGTATTGTTCTAATTTGTAGAATGACATCGATTGAATTACTGGAAGACAGGATCACGGATCTGGAGAAGAAGGTATATGGATATCTAAACACAACGGATATCCAAAGTACCAAAGTGGAAAGTTCAGTTATCGATGGGATTCTACATGCAAATACGTTAGTTTCATCAGCATTATCAGGAAGGGAGAAGGCAAATCATGCTATTAAAAGGTTGCCAGAACTGAACACATATTTGGATCCAGTGGCGGAGAGTGCAGAGATACCATTGGATGCGAAGCTTCAAGTCTTAGTCACAATGGAGAATGATATAAGAGATAATTATAATTTACTAACGAAGATGCAAGAATTAACACCCATGTTAGAGACAGACTCTTTGAGAAACGTACCAGAACTATCGAAGAAGCTTAATAAATTGAGTTTGGTATATCTGAATTTAAACTCTGAGTTCGAAGATTTAAATACTCATGTCAATGAAGTGTTCTCCAAGTATAATGCAGTGATGACAAGTATTTCGAAATCGCTGATAACCCTAAATGCAGCAGTTACGGCTGCGGAAATTGCGGCAATGCCGAAAAAAGTGGTGGATTAAGGACTTTATGCTTCGTAGACATGTATATACTCAGGGCGTATTCAAATGATACAAATATTTGTTAACATTTAACGTTTAGTTTATACATTTTTACTTTATACACACATACCTGCTAAGTTGATGAATTTATTGTTCAATTGAGAAAGAAAATTCTTTTAATATAAAATATCTTATAGAAAATAACTATTTATTGCTGTAAAGGAAACTTACTTGCTGCTGTTATCTTAAGACATAAAAATTTAAGGCGCACTCATCAATGACTATGCTTACATAAAGGTATATTATTATTGTATCTTTACAACAATGTATTTCATCAATATATTCATATATTATGTACATTCATCCTGTCTACAATTCTTTGCCGTGATTAATTCCAGGAATGCGTCTTCAGGATCCCTGAGACAAGGGTTCAAGCAAACAACCGCGTACAATTTTTCTTAGGCGCTAACTTTGTATATATAGAGAAATATAAAAAAAAGAACAGCTGTCGGAATGAAGTATCTTGCACGCTTCCCTTTTACTTCGTGTTAACTTACCTTTTATTATACTGCGTTAGAACGCGCTTCCTTGATCTCATCAATCGTACGAGACCGGGAACGTAGTTTGCTAAACTTGTTCTAATTGTTCACCGCGTTTATCATATTAAACAATCGCTTTATACAGTATTTACAGATTTCGTAGTTAAAAACACCTATCTCTCGTAAACTTACGCAAAGTTCCTTATAGTTCACGCTCTAGTATCGTTTCCATCGAAAATCGTTACAATGATATTATAAATCTCAGATCTCTCTTAACACTTTGAAGTACAGACTTTCCTGATTATGGCTTAACTAGGAACATATTATTCGAGATACTATACCAATATAGAAAAGAACTTTCATTCTTTACAAGATTTTTCAACGAGATTTTGCAAAAATTCAACAGGAACATTTACTCCAAGTGCATGAAGTTAAAGACTTGCTGGGCGTATTGCTGAGTTATTGTTCGTAATTGTTCAACGACGCGTAAGGCGAGATTTTAGCTCTGCAATTCTAGAGCAGGCACGGAATGTCGTAGCCATGAAAGTGCTGGTTCTACGCTAGAATAAATTGCTGGATGGCCTCTTGAGCACCTACTATGGTGGCTGAGCAGACCCTGGATTTCCCATCGCGCCGATCCCCCACTCTCGCTGACACACATTAAGGGTGCTCCTTCGTCATTCTGAAAACCACATAACTGGTGTAATACAATTGCTCAACGTTTTGGAGATATTTCCATGCCTACAATAGGGAAACACTTACATAACAGGGTCCCTTATCATTGTCAGTGAAACCGGCGCAAATGTTATCCTTCGTGATGAAACCTGCGTAATGACTGGATGCATTACATTTCTCAGAGTCGTAAGTGGGTACGGGTAGGAATTTAAGGTATTGTTGTAGGTCCACTTCACCGTTCATTGGGAAACCCCAACCCACTGTTACGCAGATTTGCCTCGGCTATAATTTCAAATAAACATTATGAAATATAATAATTGACAAGCTCTTTTATGAGGTATTAACAAATACTAAATGCACATACTTGAATTGGACCTTTGGGAAGACAGACTGCACTAACATTCCTGGAGAACACTAAAGGCTCTTCAAGTTCGACTAGGGCAATGTCATTATTATACAAAAATTGATTGTATTTGACTTGGGGATAAGGTACTATATTTTTAACAGCATTAGCTTTTAACTGACTCTCTCCTGTAAATAACTGCCATCCATTGCTGTCTTTGAATCTGCAAAAATGTCCACGATTATTAGACACCAATATTATTACGATATTTTATAATAATGGAAATGTAAGTATAGTATGTTTTTGTATCGGACTATCGTCTTACCTGTGAATGCAAGAATAGCTGGCAAGTGCGTGCAATGGACCCAAGATGCTAGCAGTGCAAGCAGCACCATTCTTTGATTCCTTTAAAAGTGCCACGCTAGACCACTGTCCTTCGCTGGCTGGAGTGCCGCCAACTAATCTTGCAGTCGGCCCTTCTCCGTAGTGCGAACCGCAGGAAAAGTCTTGGCACGAGATCTGCACCACCTTGTCCGACACGCAAAACTCCACTTGCTCTAGATTTGTGACTAGTGGCGTACGATGATTTGGATTGGCTTTCAGTCTTAAGATTTTCTGGCTTTTATCCCATGCCGACAAATCGGTCGTCTCAGAACCAGAGAACCCAAGTGCCTGGCAATAGGAATCGCTAAACTCTTGGATCCAGCCGTCCGAACACACTAAACGGTATTCGCCATTGGGTTGCCTGGATTTCAAAAAATTTCATTCATGTAACTTTATATATTTGATTCTTTAATTATATTAAACAGATAAACGTTACTATTATCCCAATAAAAGTAATATGCATTTCTACATACCGTACTTTAATCAATGATGTATGTTCAATCGGCTCATGGCCTTCGTTACTGTCTGTATACCCATTCTTTTGACTTTCCGTTTCAGTTAGATTCTTTTCGATTGTAACGTTCCGGAGGAAGCAGTCCCATTCGTCGGAACGGTCAGGACAGTGTTCTATGCCGTCACAAACTTGACCGGTAGGGACGCAACCACCGGTGTGACATTTGAATTGATCGATGGCACAAGCACACAGCTTTTCATCTTCCCCGTTAAGACATTCGGGGATGCCATTGCAATACCATGTCAAAGGAATGCACCATTTTTCGCTCGGGCATAAATACTCGTCATTTCCGCAACTTTCCGCACAAGAGTATTCATCCGTGTGATCTTCACAGTCTGGTCGGCCGTCGCATTGCCAGATCCCAGGAATGCATCTCCCTGCGGTAAACAAATTAATGACTTAATAATATTGCAAAACACTAATTTAATAAAATTTTAGCATAGGCGCAAATGCTTTACTCACCACTGGGACATCTAAACTCATCGAATTTGCACTTCCAATCATCACAGTTTTGCTCGTCGCTGCCATCATCGCAGTCGATGATTTTATTGCAAACGAGATCTCTCTTGAGACATTGCCCGCTCGAACACTGGAAGTTTCCGGGGCAGCCTTCTTCTTCACAATTCAATTCATCTGAACCATCGGAGCAATCATTTTCCGAGTCACATTTGGCAGATAATTTAACGCAATATGCTCCATCGCGAGATGTTCCATTAATACATTGGAATTGACCAGCGGTGCATTTTGAGAAAACCACATTCGGTGGAATGTGCAAGAAAGAAGCATCGATCTGGCTGGTTGGTATGACTTGACTTATAGATTGCGATCTTTCGGTTTGTATTGTTGTCGGAATAGTGGTAGCTACTATTGGATGATTGCCTCCGAAAGTTAATAATCGCTCTTCAGTGTCAATATCTGAATTGCCGATAATAGGGAAACTGGTTTCATTTGATGTTGGTACGTCTATATTTGTATAAATATGACCTTCTTCTGGTCTGGTATTTTGCGAGAATGTAGCCAGCGTTGCAGAATTATTTGGTCTACGTAGGGTGAAATTGCGCAGTACCACGAATGGCTCTGTGACTGGTTCTGGTTCGATTATTTCTTCAGAAACTGGAATGAACGACGGATATTTTTTTTCAGTTTCGACTATTGTCTCGTTTCTTATGATTTCATGCTTGTTTGAACTTCCATGTGATATTGTGTCGTTTATATCGTGTGTTATTGCTGCGATATTTATATTTGATATTGGTACGGGATTGCCTTCTGTGTCGGATAAAACAAACTTTGGAAGGTTGGGACTAACATCAGCACTAATGAGACTATCATGTTCTTCAATCGGTTCGGGTACCAACTTCGACTCGTCTATTAGAAACGGTGTAGTCCGACCAGGGTTCTCAGTTACAATGTTTTCGTCTTCGTTGTCTGTCAAACTGAGCTCCTTTTCTTTTTTGTATTTGTATTTACCAGCAGATTTCTTGTCGGCGAATTTCTTTGATTCTTCCAAACCTTTCTCCAACGGTATTACTCTCAGGTCTTCCTCCGGTATGTCGCCGAAGTCTAGGTTTCTCAGTGTTTCTGTCGGCATGGTTGTGAAAAAGTTTCGATAATCAAATGGAATTGGATGCGTGTCATGTTCAAGTATTTCTGTGACAGGTCTGACATCTTCGGTTGTAGTGGATATCTTTTCTGTTGTGGTGATGTCTTTGTTGTTTGAAACTTCCAATGTAGTTTCAGGTTTCGTGTCTTCTTTCAGGGATTCGTTTGCTATACCTTCTGGATTTTCGGTCATTTCATTATTATGAACCACTTTTTCCGACACGTCTTCATTAATATTGTTCGCGTGACTCGTTGCTTCTGTTGAAATATTGTTAACTTCAGTAGTAGATTCACTAGTTTCCACTGATCTAACTTCTTCCTTTCCAGCATTCTCGGTAGCGTTGTTCTCATTCGGTGTACTATTTTTTGGAGCGACGGTTGTAGATGGGATTTCACTTTCAGTTATTTCCAGCTCTTCCGGTAGTATTGGAATTTGTGGAGTGGTTTTTGTTTCGCTTGATATCGTTTGAGTTATTGGAATATGTGTTGAATGGTCCGCGTGTTCATGTTGGTCCGTTTGTATAAGAGGATTTAAAGAACTGCTACTATTGTCTGTATGAGCATTCTCTTCGGTAACGATTGGACTTTCGGTTTTCTCGGCTATTTCGGCTGTCACCATTTCTTGTTGTATTTCAATGGGTATTAAAGGAACTTGTGTCGTCATTTTTTCATCATCGCCATTTACCATTTCCGTTTTACTTGGCATGGATGTTGTGAGTTCACGTACTTCGTTCTCTGTTGTAACTTGGTGTTCGGTTTTTATATCCGGTGTACTTGTTGTAGTCTTAAATACTTCTTTATCATGATCGTTTGATATGTCTGCGCTAGTCAACGAAATCTTTTGGAAATCAGTTTTTGCTTTGCTTCGATTTTCATTCTCTGTGTTATCTTTCTTGTAGTCCGCAACTAAACCTTCGTCAGTAATGTCATTGTATTGATCCTCTACTGCGTTGTCTTCTAGTTTTCCATTGTCAGGCTTTTCTGGTTGTTCTTTGCTCTTCTCTATAACAATAGTGGTCATTTCAACCGATTCCGTTGTAGATTCAGGCTCAACTTTTTCAGTTACTTCCTGGACTCTATTCATTTCCGTGACATCTTCAGGAGTTAAAGTAGTTTCTATTACTTTATACTGCTGTTCCAAAGGAATGACGCTAGGTGGTTCCACGTCTTCCTTGACGGAATCAGCATCATTTTCTTTTGGGCTACCGATTTCAGTCGATTCCAGCCCACTTTGATTAATTAAAGCAGTATCATTCATGATTGCATCGGCTTCAATATGTTTGCTATTCGATCTACCATTGCTTTCATTACTACTTTCTATCATCTTCGGCGTTTCTTCATAGGAATGTTGATCTTCAGCCTCTTTCACAGCGAATTGATTATCAGGCTCAACGTCATTCAATGTGTCCTTGGAGTCAGTCTCGTTAATAGAGTCTGTAAAGATTGGCACTGGTCCAATCAATGGATTATGTGTGATTACATCTTCAATATGAGTTTCGAAAGGATTTGGATTATCTTGTTCGTCTTTGTCCAATCTTGGCGCTTTCTTCGTACTTTCCCTTTCTTTTTGCACATCAGGCAAGAATGGAGACATTTCTTCAACATGAGTATCATAAATCACATCCGATTTCTCGGTGTAGAGTTCGATTGGATTCTCTGGAAGAATTGGAAGTTGTGCCATATGCGCTATCGAGTCATCCTCATCATCAAATCCAGTCTCTGTGGCAAGATTCCCTGTTGAGATATTATGCTCTTGCACGCCAAATAGATGATGAAACTCTACTTTGTTATTTGTCGTGTTTCTCGTAGCTGTAGAACTTTGTTCGGGAATAAGTTGAGGTATAATGTCATGACTCGCGTAGAATTCTGTGGTTTCATCACTTTTGGGTACTGGCAGAATATGTTCCTGTTCCGTTTCATTTTCTTCTGTTTCAACTGCTGGTTGTACCGCATCATTTTTCACTGTTTCAACTGCTGGCTCAATATCGTTATTTAACTGTCTAGGTAATCCAGGCAAAACTGTGGTTGCAGTTTCATCTACATTTTCAGTTTCCTTTACCGTCTGTTGATCAGAGCTCGGCATAGTTGTAGTTATCACTGCTGGATCAGTAACATCTTCTGATAGTGGGGAATGATTAATAATCTCTGGTGTCACGTTGCTGTCACTTTCGACAGTAGTCGATTCCGGCATATCTGTCGAAAGATTTGATGAACCATTACTATTATTCTGTTCAACAACATCCAAAGGTTTCTCGTCTACTTCAGCTGCAATTTCATCCGTCTTTGAAGATTCCTTCTCTTTGGTAATTGCAGGTAATAAAGTCGTTCCGATATTATCGTTACTGGGAGTCGTAGTTGCTACATCTACTGATAATGTCGTTGTATCCAAAGAAGATTCGTCGCCAGCTGCTAAAGGCAATACAGACAACGGCATATCTGTGTCTAAGTCATTACTTTCTGTTGATGTTTCTTCAGTCATTAATTGCCCTGGCATAGGAGTAGTACTTTCGGAGGACATTGGATTAGCAGTAGAGACTGCTTCGGTAGACGGTACAAAATTCTCGGACTTAATAAATGAAGTACTTGTTGATGTTTCGCTAATTTCAGATAGAGTTGTAAATGTTGGCTCATCTGCAAGTCCTCGGGCGGTTTCGATGAGTCCTTCATTTGCAGATAATTTAGGCTCTGCAGTTGTTGTCTCTGTGGACAATTGCGGTGTAGTTGGCGGTTCCGTGGGAGATTCTGATACACTGGGCGAAAATGGTACAGTTTGATGCTCTGATTCATGTGGAAGTGTTGGCTGTGTGGTGTAAATTGCAGGAGTTTGATCTTCTGGCGAAGTTGTCAGAGGCGTTGTTGATATTTCAGGTTTCACGGAGGAGTCATTCTCTACAGGAAGTTGAGGTTCCGCAGGTTCGCCAGATTGAGATGATTGCGGTTCCATGGTTGTTTCTGTTTCTACAGATGGTTGAAGTTCTGGAAGATCAGGTTTTGTTGTGTCTTCGTGTTGAACAGGCGATTCAGTGTCTGTTGTTGATTCTACTTCCACTGATGGTTCTGGTTCGGCGGAAGGTTCAGGTTCTGCGGATGGTTCAGGTTCTGCAGATGGTTCAGGTTCTGCAGATGGTTCAGGTTCTGCAGATGATTCAGGCTCTGTGGATGGCTCAGACTCTACTGAAGGTTCAGGCTCTGCTGATGGTTCTGGTTCTGCTGATGGTTCTGGTTCTGCTGATGGTTCAGGTTCGGCTGATGGTTCAGGTTCAGCTGAAGGTTCTGGTTCAGCGGAAGGCTCAGGTTCTACTGACGCTTCAGTTTCTACAAATGCTGGATTTGTCAGTTCGTCTTCATTCGAAGGTTCCGGCTCCGCTGTCGATTCTGTTGACGAGAAATCTTGGGGGTCCTGATGATCTGAATGATCGTGCATTAAATGAGTTGGGTCCGACTCATGATGATCATCATGATTGTGTTCTGTTTCTTCCTTTATTTCTGGGTCTGCTTTGGAATTTGACTCTTCCGTACTATGTTCCTTATCCATATCTTTGTGATACCAGTTATCAGGACGCTGAGGCTCGAATGAATTACCAGGACCTCTACTTCTACCCTGGACTAAGTCCTGGACTAATTCAGTACTTGTTTCAGGTATGGCATCATCCATTTCGATGTCCGCTAGGTCACTCTCATTGGTACAATTCTTTCCATCCTTATCAAGTCGTTTCCCACTCGGACAAGTACACATGAAAACACTTTCCGTAGAATTGTATACACAACTCTCGGCACAACCTAGATCACCGTGTTCACATTCGTCCACCAATTGTTTAATCTGCACTTCACTTAAACGGTACTGTCCAATCATGTTGTCATTCACTTTCAATACTTTCTCTATGCTTTGTTGCGTTTCCGCAGCTGATGTTTGCGCAAGATTATTCATCCTAAACTTAACTTCACCCGTTTTGCTAATATCATAAACTTTAACAGTCGGTGGTGTAGCAGAAGGATCCAGCATTTTTACAAGATTCTCTTCAATTTCAGAAGAAACGTCCCTGTACCTCCTCGAGTTGACATCATTCAAATCATCGCTCCAAGTGAAGTCCATCAGTATCAGTCGTCCGTCCAACGCATTTGGAATAACATTATAAATACTCTCATCAGTTGTAGGCCAAGGAGAGAAACTCGATGTTTCGGGCGGCGGACTTGACGGTGGATTTTTCATGAAACCTTGAATTCCTGCTGTCTGGATATTATTCAATTGCCGAGCATCTGCGTGATCCGCGTTGACTACTGATTCCGTGGTATCTTGCGTCAGTATGACACCAGCTGGAAAGAAGGATTGAAAGTGAAATTCTGTAATATTCACACAAATATTTCTTACAGTATCCAACAATATCCAAAAGACTTACTTGCTGCTAAGATAGCAATGATGACTGCAACAATAAGAACCAACAATCCACAGCTCCAACAAGTCATTCTTCTCCAATATGAGCTCCTGGTTCTCTTGTCCTTGGTGACGTACAGTTTTTCCCCTCTGCAACAAAAGGACAATTGCTCTTAACACACAATAAAACATGAAGAAGGATTTCTTGGTATAAACCGCCCTCATCTCCGACCCAAAAGCGTGTTTTGTACAGCTCTGTATTGGTAACGCAATCCTAGATATCTTCAGCGACCAGCCATAGGATTAGAAGCTACCCTAGATAAACAGACACCCCTAATAGTACTCTCATGAGTGGCTAAAGTCATATTCCCTCCCGACAGCATTCACTTGGTGATATACCATTAGATTTGCATGGTCCGTCGGCGTCTATGTCCACTGATAATTAGATATGAGTACGTTCGGCTATATGGCTTTGTGAATTCTATCGAATGATTGCGGGTAGTACGTTCTCCATTTGGCTGTTTCTTTTTTATGACCGTATTCGTGGCGGTGCGCGTTGTTTGCCCCTCAGCTCGCTGTGATTCTACGGTGGTGTATTAGACAACTGAATACGTGTATGAGTGTGCCTGCGTATGTGTGTGCGTATGTGTGTGTGGGTGTGTGTTCGTTAGAGACTGCCAATGGTGCAGCAGCTACAGGGGGGGTGGTGTGTGAGCCTCCAAGCTTTATTGCGAGCGTGTATGGGTAAATCCGATGTCCGGCGTGTGGCCGAGAGCTCGAGAATTTCGGCGAGGGTGTGATTCTCGTATGAAACCTCAGGCATTGGTCAACGTCATGGATGGTTCAGGCGGGGTTAAGCGGGGGTTAGTCCACGACCGTAGGCCCCAGGATGGAATGGGCAAGTTTTCAGTGGCAGTTTTCCCCCTTTCGTTCTCGATCCTCGCAAGCACATCCTTGAAGTACCTGAGAGCAGTGAGCCAGTGCGAATAGTCGACCAGTCCGGCGGCTGGGTCTCTCAGGCTGAGTCCCTCCCGGCCGACGCCAGGGCCCAAATCAAAACGCACTCCAGCCACGGTTGTTTCAACCTCGGCCTCGGCACCCCTGCTAGGTGTTGTGACAACAAAAAATACCCTCTGACTCTCCACCAATTCAAATGGTTCACTAATCGACGCCGCCGAAATTGCGCATGCTTCCCTAATTGCAAGCCTCTTGTTTCCTAGATGATCGACGAGTCTCGACGCATTAACCCACTCGCGGATGCCAGGTTATTTTTGACCTAACCTGACAATTCCTTATTCGCATAACTTTTCGAAAGTTTAATTTGCGAAATTCGTTGTTATTCATTCTTTGGGATTGGGATATCTTAACACATTCGTACGAGCTGGCGTAATTCTACGATAATTTTTAGTGCAATGCTCGTTACCGCAAATGTATTTCTCATATTTTCAACTTGTTGAATGTTGAATATTTTCTATTTTTTGAATATTTTCTTGAGAGTTTTACGCCGGTTGCGAATATGTTAAGTTGTATCCTCATTGAAGGAACAGTCAAGAACTTTTCGATAAAATTTTGTTTCTTGAAAAAGGTGTCAATTTTTAAAATGTTACATGTTGTAGTTTAGTGTAATCAAAATACTAATAATACCAAAAATATCAACAATGAGCAACAAAAAGTTCTTTGTTGCTGCTCCAGTGAGGACACACATTTATATAATGTTTTGGTAAATGTTAGATTGTTTATGGCGATGTTCTGTTACGTTCCGGTGATCATTACAGCAGTCGAGACAAAAAAACCGCATTTGTTGAACCGAGGATTAATAACATGCTTGCAAGTTTATCAGAACCATGTTAAGTTTTCGTATGCAGAAATTAGCTTTCGTGCCAAATTTACTGCTCACTCTTCGTCCGTGAATAGTTCGTACAAATTGTTACACTTTTCATACTAGTCATATTATGGAAAACGTACTATTATTTAGGGTATAATTTATTCGTCAGTTACGAAGTTACTATATGCGATGCTTGATTGCCTCGCATGAATTGTTATAAAACAAAATGATGAAGTAAGTGGATAACATTCTTGCTCTGTAATAGTTAAGCAAGTGAGAGACCTACACTACTGTAACTATGCATGGGTATTTAATTCTACTACAGTTCTTCTTATTCCGCTTTAATTCCGTAGAAGAGTGAGATAGAGAAAACATTGCATTCATCATGTAATCAATTAAAATCTCATTAATATTATTTATATAATAAATGAAAATCTTTTTGTATCCTGCATAAAATGTATAAAAGACTCGAAAATTGTCGTGGAGGTGAACATTTTTCATCTGAAACACTCATTTGATTCGTCACCACGCTAATTGATGGCGCAGTTTGTGTATATTGTGGAATTGTGTTCAACAAAAGACTAACTTTTAGTATTATTCACTTTGCCCGGATGGTTTGGTAAACTACACAACAGGAATCATTTCAATTTTTGTCTCGTTAGCATTTCTAATACTTTGAGAAGTCTTTCGAATCAAATTCCCGAATCAAATTAAATTTCACAGTTTATTTAAATTTCACTATTAATTCAAATTTTCGCCTAGATTTCTCCCATTATTGCGTCAGAAAAAATGCAATTTCTTTGCCAAGGATCTATTCCGAGACGCCGTCATCTCGCAAACGGAACCTGCGAACGTACTTTTACTCGGTGAAATTGCATACATACATCGCGAGGCGAAAATATGCGGTCGCATTCTAAAATTTCAACTTGCTCTCCGTCACGCTAGATGCAGTTGCGCATTGGATTTCGGAGTAATCCGAGCCTCGTCAATCTCATCCTGAGTGCGAGGACGCTGATCGGCCTACTATGTTGGCAAATTGAATTTTTCAAAAACGACGCATACTCTTTCTAATACCTGAATACCAATAATTAAGAATTTGAATTACGAAAACCAATCGCTCGCCGGGCTGGTGATCAACGGACGTACAGGGCGATTCATTTGCTTTAGAATTAGGACTGTCCCAGAATATTTTTTATCAGACATATACGCAGTTAAATAATTACATATCTGACAAATATATAAAGCGTATAATAATAAACTATATCATATGTGTAAAGTAGTCTGTTGAAGGGAATATTTTGACTACATATCACCGGCATTTGACTTTACCACGACTTACTCCGAAAGAGGAGTAGCGTCCCAAAGAAAATATTTTACTATATTATATTATATGTATATATTTTGCGTGCACTATAATGTTGTATGTAATGTATGAAATGCAGAAAAAAGTTGGGAAACATACCTGTATAATTAAAATTACCAGATACTTTATAACTTGTACTTATTCTGCATACAGCTACCTATATTTGATATTACTAATTCAAAGGCAAATGAATGAGCCTGTTCAGGATGATTCGCTTGTAGATATATATAGAATAATTCTAAATTATCTAGTAATATTAACTCCGTACGAATGCTTCCCAACTATTGCCTACATACTATACTATTTTATATGTAATATTATATTGCCAATAATATTATATATTGTATATAATATATAAGATATAACAATATATTATCAATGCATACAATAGAATACAACGCCTCTTAAAAAGTGGATACGATAGAGCTGACTGAAAGATAAATGAATCACCCTGTACACGCGAGAAAGGCAGTTAATGATAGTTAGTAGACGATCGGAGAGCCGAGCGATGGTAGGCAGTGAAATGGAGTGAATTGCGCGGGAGATTCATTACCTGATGTACTTCCGGTGCTCGTTAACTGGTACGAAGTATTCTTCATACGGGTTGGCAGGCACCTCGCAAGCTTCTTGACCTTTCGTCTGCAGATTATTGCCGGTATAAGGTCTCATCGAAACCAACTCCAGGTTTACCGCTTCAATTTGTTCCTTCTTACTAGTATCTGTGAGAAACACAAAGTCCCATAAAAAGACACGCACATGTGAAAAACAGCGCCAAGTATAGTTGTTTAAGTAATACAAAATTAAGCTTGTTTAATATGGAATTTTATATGGAATGTTTATTAATTTATTGAATCATTAACAGATTGGCAGCATGTTTACGTAGTTCTACTAAAACTGCCAGTAAATTGTCATTGACACTGTTGTATGTTTGTTTGATGTCTTTAGCTATCACAATATTTGTTCAGTGAGTTATGTACATTTAAGTCATTTTACCATTAGTAGAATTTGCAATTATTTCATAAGTAATCAAAAACGTCGGAATAACTAAATTGATGGACTTTCACTTTTGCTTGCATACGAAATTCCTTATTGCGTGTTTTTCATCGTCCGATGTATTGCGGAATTAAATTAATTATGCAGGTATCGAACGGATGATGCAAGTGAAACACCCTACAAGACGGAATTGTGAAATGTTTCTATTAAATAAGTATGTAATTTAAATTTAAGATTGTTTAATATGAAACAGATTTTAGTATTCGTAGTTACACTTTTGTTGTTCGACTTTCGTCGAATGATTAATAACAACGTTCATGTAACATTGCCGGCTGACAAATATCGACATTCGCGACCAAGATAAATGATCAATACCTGTATTTTAAGTTAATTAATCCAGCTCGGACAATTCATTAATAACAGCAGATTTATTACTGTCGCGTGGCAAGTCATTTTTTTATAATTAACACGAAATAAGAAGATTTGCATCAATGGAAACGCAGGGTTCCTTGAGCACACTTTTGCAGCTTGAAACACCAAAGGACGTAGGTTGTAATTACACTTTGCGTCACATAAATGGTCGACGACACTTTCGTCTTGCATTACGAGTTGAAGAGGAAGGAGAAGATTAAGAGAGCGAAAAATACTGGAGTCTGCAGTAACCCGTTTGGCTTTTTGCGATGGGGAACTTTCTCCAAGAATTCTAATTAAATAAAGCCGGGTTACAGTTATTCGATATAAAATCTTGCCGAAAGCTTGCAGGATACAATCTCATTATTGAGACATGTTTTCATATTAACTCGTAGTATTCATCTCGATGAAATGCATTTCTTGGTAATAAAACTCAATCTATCGAAGGCATCAAAATTACTCAGGAAAGATTTCATTAATTAAAAAAAAATGTTGCGTAAATGAGCAATAAGTAGGAATAAACATTACATAAGTCATTTTGACTCCAGTAGTAATCCCAGTGTTAATACAAATATGTAATTTGTAAACAAAACTCACCATTAATTTGCACACTTGTGACGCTATTATTAAGAAAACTGGCATCGTTGTTGTTGCCATTTCCAACACCGTTCACTTTCGGTTCAGCCTGGTTCTTATCGTTGGTTTCCGTCGGCAACTCGATGCGTGTTTCGCTCTTCGAGTTTTTGCTATTATCGCTGGCCGGTTGCCCGGCGAAGCTGCGTTGATGACCATTTTCCAAAGGCGCACTTTCACTGGTTCCTTTGGGTTCGCTCATATGCTGTATGCCGTTGCCAGATTTCGGCTTGTTCGTTGATTCTTCCTCATTGGCAAAGGCCGGGTTGTCCGTGCCGCCTGTCTCCGACATCTCGGGGTTCTGTCGCCAAGAAGAACTGGGCCCGCACCGAATAACGCCGAGCCGCTCGCGACTTTCATGCGTTTTGATTCTGTAATCATTCAATAAGAGATTCATTAGTACCATTATTCTGTGCTTTAACATTTGCATTCAACTAAAGTCGCATCCTAGTCACGGATACGTCACCAACAACGCAAAGGAACTCGAAATCGTAATACTGATCGATATGGAATGTTGCAATAAAAATTCTGGTAATATGAAAATTGCAAGAAAGTATGATTATGGGATTATAATTAAAAGTCGATTTCTTTACATTTAAGAAAATTGTTAATTTATATTGACCGATTAACTTGAAATTTATAACAGATCTTCTTGGAAGTATGATCTAATACTTGTCGTAGTACTTTTTCAAATTAATGACATAAAACTTTGCATGACATAAATAATTTATAAATAAGAAGTAGCGTGCTAAAAAATATTTTACTATTTTATATTAATACATATTTCGTACATAATATAAGATTGCATATAATATAACATGAAAACATTCGCGTATTCTTACAATTACTAGATAATTCATAATTATCTATTTATTGCGTATAGCAATCTATTCATGGTAATTCACTGTTTATGCTTCAATTTCTGAGCAATTAAGTAAGGCTTAACAAAGTCACGCAACTTTACATGAGACGAATAACTTGGAAATCTCTAAAAAATAATAAACAATCTATCGATTTTCATTAAAGCGAGTTCGAGAAATATGCAGAGAAGATGTGCACAGAATGATTCATAGTGGTTGCAAGAACTTGAGAAAAGATGTTCGAGGTTTATGTTAATGATTTCATCGCATTCTTTAGCTAGAGATAAACAAGTGCTTCCATGAGAACGAAGGAAACATCCGGGATACGCTCCCAGACAGAGTTTGGCGTTCTCTGGGTCCCTTCATCTCTAACCATTCGTTTCCTGTGAATCGTTAGGTATTCTCATGCAGTGGACAGGTTTCTACGCTTGTGTTTCTCTATTTTCGCTACGCCGAGCCAATAAACTTTGGATTTGGCATAGGAAAAGGACCAAGAAGCAACTTACGGTCTCAAGGGCTATTGCGACGCAACCAAGCTATTGGCTCAGATAAAAACAGCCCACTGTTCAATTCACTGTGACTGTGTTACGAATTCTGCTTTGTTCTTATTGGATTTATATTTAATAGCCAATCAATTGTTTGTATTTGAATAAATGTTTTCTAATGGAGATATAGTTTGAGTAAAATAGAATTTTCCTGACTTCGTTTCCAGATTTTATATTTTCTCCAGATTGTATATTCAATTTTATAGTTTTTTGAGAAAAATAAAAGTTACAAAAAAGTCGATTGAATGATATTCGTATTTTGCAATTCTGTTTCTTTCATTCACTCAAAACCAGATCCATTGAAATGCAAATGGGAAAGCCAGTGTTTTTTGGTTTCGGTTATATCAGCTGTTCTAATTGGCTTCACCCCGATGATATTTCGGATGCACATTAATATTAATTTAATTTAACAAATCATAGGTTGTTGTAAATTTCACTTGAAGCTTTCGAGTTATTCTTGAAACACCCCGTATAAGTAATAAATATTACAATAACTTGTATATAAATTAAATAATATACATTGTACATATATAATATAATAAACATAGTTCTAGTTCAAATTGATAGCTACACGAATTCTTTTTACACCGGCTGTACATTCTAACTGTATCATTAAAGCGATCACTAACGTTATAAACTGAAGGATCTTGCAATAAATAAGATAAAAAAAACTTATTTTTTACATTACTAGAGAAAGACAAAATAATAGAAAACTAAATATAACGAATAACACTAGCAATGATGGTGTTCAGCACAAACATGCAGTCGCATTTGAATTAATTCAACACACGCATTTCTTGCCAACAAATTCGTACCTCGAATTAAAATACTTATTAAGAGTCGTATTATTATACGATTGGCCAATCAGTTGGCACGAGTTGAATTGTATGGGAAGGATAATAGCGTGGCTAATGGCTCGTTAGTGGGAAGTTACTTCTGGGACACCCTGTACGCCGCTCGGAGGTGGTGAACTGTATTTGCGCGTATACGTGCAAACGGTGCAAGCATATACTGCACCGAAAGCGGTTGACCCTGAGCGAGCCAGGCACAAAGGACTGATTCACCCCGGGGCCAAACCGAAGTCCTGAGGAAGGAGAAACGCCGCCGAGCTTAGGTTCACCATACTATATCCTTACGACTTTACGGGGCCCCGCAGTCTGCGGTCCAAGTACGTTAACGCTAGAACTACCAACCGGGTCAGAATGAACTCTTCAACCATTGTTTATACTTATTACTCATCTTTAAACCATTTTTTAAGGCCCAACAAAGATCCCCTTCCCTTTAAGTATGGGAAAACGTTCTTTATTATCTCATCTAATACTTTTTTGTGAGTTTCTACGTGTTTTATTATAAAAGATATTAACACTAGAACTGTCGACTGGGTAAGAATGGCATCTTCAACGTTTCTTCATACTTGTTACGAAAAGACTGTGTTTAGAACTTGCAAACGGCTGAAAGGTTATTTATTTATGTATACTCCAGAGGACCTCTTTAAGTGTAAGAGCAATTTTTGTATTACTTTATTTGATCCAGTTTATAATTGTCTAATTATAAAGGATGTTTACAGTAGAACTACCAACTGCGTCAGAATGACATCTTCAACGTTTGTTCATAGTTATTATGAAAATATTGTGTTTGGAACTCAACAGCAAACAGCTGAAGTATTATTTATTTATTTACTTATTCTGCAAACATCCCCTTTCGGCGCAAAAGAGTTTTTTTGATTACTTTGTTTCGTGTAAATACTCTTCTAAATTTTCTATATAAATAAAATTGTGTATACATTTTTCATATTAATTATAATAGTTTTCGTTACTGTTTCCTTGGAGCGAGAAAATCTTCCACGTGTATTTTACAAATGCGAACTCGGTGAACAATCTCGTTGCTGATTTCTATGACAGTGTTTCTAATTATAAAGGATATTATCACTAGAACTACCCACAGGGTCAGAGTGTCATATTCAACGTTTGTTCATACTTGTTACTCATTTAAAAAATAAGTTAATTCTAGACAATCTTCTCGAATCTTATTGAAATATACACATGGTTCATTTTAAAATTTTGCCTTTGAAATATAATTTATACTTGGTCCTAATTTCCAGCTGATATTAATAAAGTAGATTACATTACTGATAGTGTTCGCAGCAATATCCACATATGCATATGCATGTGTATTTGTGTAGAGCTCCATTTCAGGTCACTTTGCGTTTATCTTAAAAACGATTATCCCTACGTTAAAATGATTTGTTTCATTATTACACGTATGATTTTATACGAAAAAATGCGATGTTCAATCATCGTAACGGATTTACCCGCACAGTGGTTGTAAAATGACTTTTGAAAGGGCGTTTTCTATAAAATTACATACACGTGTCAAGTATAATGTAAAATGTCTAAATTAGAAACATTGACGTTTAATTATATGCTCGGCTCGAAATTCCCACCGACATTAATAAGCGAGATTACATTACTGATATCGTTCGAGGCAGCATCCACTCGCATACTTGTAGAATCGATGTGTTCCCCGTATCTCGCACACTTCAGTGAAAGTGTCTCGCTTTCGCAAAAAGAACTGTTCGCGTAACCAAAGCCGTGTAGCCGAGATCGTTCTCCGATCGCATTCCCCGTCCAAGCAATTGGTCGCCCGCCGCCTTGTAAAAAGCACTTTCGGAATCATTACTGACTAAGGTTTTCTGCCAACGTGCCTTAACTTCATGAGAACAATTGTAGTAGCGAATACGTAACAATCTTGTTTGGAAAACTCGGGCAAACGCTACGTGCCAGAAACTAGCCAAAAGACGAGACTACCAAATGTAAGAAACGAAACTATCTATCCCACGGTTGTTAATTAAGATTTTTCGCTTCGTTTGTACGGTTTGGATGTTTATAATAGAAGCGTTATTATGGATAGAACCATACAAGAGTAGAGTTTATGCCTGTAATAGTGTTTGTGTTTTATTATAATTAATTTTCTTAATGATGGAAAATGCATTCAAGGCAGTAGTTTTAAAAATGTCTGATATCAGAAAATCTAATTCTAGAATTAATTTTAGTCTTATATCTCTTTATCAGAATATTCTTTAATTTTAAATATACTTTTTAAAATGCATATCATAGTTATAAACTTGCAATTTTTTAATTTATGTTATAATATTTTATTTTATCTAAGTGCACTTTATTGATGCTAAAAGTAAAGATAGCACGAAATTCCTGAGAAAAGTGCATTTACGTAATAACGTAACACAAGTACCATTTGTATTATATAACAGAATCTAAATGCAATCATTAGAAAACAAAATATAACTCAACTACAACAATGAATAATGTATCAAAGAGAATACAGCAGTTCGAACTTTTTTGTTCAAATTTCTAATAGCTGAGTGAAAATCTACATTTGCATAAACGTTCTCTGGAATTTGAAGTTCAACGGAAAATTAGATTTTTTCCAAAATTATATTTCTTTAACTAAACGTTCTTCTATTTTGTTTCCACTTCTTAAAATCGTATAATACTCGGACACTTTGATGCTAAATGTAAAAATATCAGGAAATTCCTCAGAAAACTGGATTTGCGTAATAATGTAACACAAGTACATTCACATTATGTAATAAAATGTAAATAAAACCATTATAAAACAAAATACAATTAAACTGAAAGAATGAATAATGTATCAAGCAGAATATAGCCGTTCTAACTTCTCCGTACAAATTTCTAATAGCTGAGTGAAAACCTACATTTGCATGAACACTCGCACTGTAATCATTAGATTCCAGGTCGTGCCAGCGGCACGACTATGCGTGACAGCCATGGAGAAGGGGCTCACGATCAGTCGAGAGTGGAGAGGAAAGGTAGTTGCGCATCCTGGTGAACAGCCACGTCGTCGTTGCAGTGATTTAAGCAGACCAGACGAACCAACTCACGATATTTATGGAAAATATATAAAAATAACTAGCTATCGTTTGGTATTTCACGTGCACGTTAACAATAGTTATTTTAAAGAATAATGTGTTGTTGCAACATCACTCGGAAGTTATGTTAAACTTTTTCATTGATATTATCGCTTGTGAAAAAGATAACGTTTGTCTGGAAATGCTTTGAAAATTTCAAGAAGAACACTTAATTTATGTTGAGGTATATGAATTTTATTATGATCATTGTCGTGTTGTATTGTATATTATCAAAATGTGAAACATAAGAAATGTTTTAAGGTAGGTTAGATTCATAAGTTACTTTCAGTAAGGAGGATGCTATGTATGATCGACTTTTTAGAATAATAGTTTTATTATTCTAGAAGGTCAGTATTTTCAAGAAATTAATGTGAAACGATGTATGAAAATGAAAACGGCTATTGTGACCTTTTCGGTAGAAATAAGTATAAGTTAAACGAAGTAGATAGCGTTAAGGTAGTATTCGTACTTGTCTAAATAAATATATAATATTTTTTGTAGTATTCACATCATACTCTTCTATAAACCTGTATTTTTTTCTCATTGAAATCTTAACATACGATTATGATGCTAAAATTAAAAGCGTCCCCCTTGCAGTTGCCAGGTAAAGAGAATACGTACAGGGTGATGCATTTCCATTAGAAACAGTAAGAATTTTCACACACTAGTAATTCTGTCAAATAAATGAGTTCTATTGCATTAATTGCTTCCTGTTAGTTGTATTGTAAACCGTAAAAATTACTAGATAAGCATTGATAATTCTCACGTTTTTAATATTTGTAATATGTTGATTCCAAGTAAATCGCACTACTTTATACAAGAGGCAGAATTTTTAATCGAAATCGTCTGCTTTCCGGTTCCAAATTTATGGATGGTTCATTAATAAAATCCTCTATCGTAAAAATGTCGAGCTACTCTTAAGAAAACTGGTATAGCGCAACTATTTCAATTTATACTTGTATATCTATATTTATACTTCTTGCATGACATAAAACGGAGATTTATGTCTTATGTCATGCTACAAAATTTTGCAATTTCACCTTTTTATCTGGAATGGTTTCCGTGATATCAAACGGATGTCCCCTCCGATTGCGGGTTTCCCTTTCCCCCTCGAATCAAACGTATTAGAGAAAACTAAAATATCCTTGAATAAAACGGCTTGTAAAATAAGGTTGTGATAAAAGCTAAATAAAAATCTACAGCTAAATCATTGTTCTTTAAAATAGGAAAAAAGTTTAGAATAATAAGTGCAAACTGATAATATTACCGATTTTCGCAATAAATATAAAACAACGTAAAAATACGTCAGTGATAGCCATTTAAAAATGACGTACAGTTACGTTAATAGTTCCGAAAGTGTTGAGGTTAATCCAATGACTATTTTCGATTGCGGTGAATAAAGCTTCACTAGCCTTTAGTATATGACATTCACCACTGACAATGTCTACAACCTTAAAAAATACGTCAGCGGCAACCGGCTTCAGATTTAATAGATTTAGAATGACATTGAATTACGTCAGCGACAACCAGCTTCAAATTGAAAAATGACGAAGAATTACGCCAGTAGCAACCATCTATTGAACTAAAAATAACGTAGAATTACGTTAGCGGCAATAAAAATATTAACATTAATCCAATGGCTATTTTCGACGACTTCAAAAAAAGCTTCGGCAGCCTTAGCAAAGGACGTTCTTCACTGACATTGCCTATAAGATGTAATTTACGAGCTTCGACCACTGAAAGCGCTAAGTCGCGCTCTGCCAAGCCTAAAGACTTTCACCTTGATCGTAATCGTCGGGGAACCTTGCGCAACTTTTCTGCATTATCTATGCATACCAAGCGACTGTTAGAAACTGAGACAGAATGCGTTAAATGGCACGCGCTAGGTCACACCTGACAATAAGAGTTCTTTTTTTGTTTTTAATGATGCAGGAATTATTATAGCCTGACTGCTCTCAGGAATGTCAAAAATTTAATGCGACAGGTTCACCGTAAAAATTCGATTGCGAAATGCCAGTGAGTGACGGGTTGCTCAAGCCTGACGCTGCGTAATTAATTTCCGCTATTCTTGTATCAATTTCGAAAGTGGCCATTCTGGAGCAAAAAAATCGTTATTCAATCTTCGACTATTCTGCCCTGCAAATGAGAGATTCATACACTTCAGTGTCAATAGAATACGAAGTTAATCATAATTTCATTAATACATATTTTGCTAATGAAGTAAGGGGAATTGCATAGTGAACGTCGTTTACAATTTTAATTCGTCTTATGAATATGAGTTACAATGCGTAATAGAACCATAATTTCTGCACAACAGAATGCCTGTGAAAGGAGCATATCACAGACAGACCACATGATTATTTAAACCTCAACTTTTCTGCATCACGTGTTAGGTATTGCGAAATTTTTTAATTTTATTAATTTTATTAACAAATAGAAGGAATCATATAAATCAATCTTTTATTGTTTTAAATAATATAGTATTTATATATTACAGGCGTACTCGAAGAAAGACAGACATATTCAAAGCCTAATAACTTAAAATCCGATTAAACGCAATTACTTTTCCAAGAAACTGCAATAAATGTTCGACTTTGCCGATAATGACTTAAAGCTCGAAACGATGGCCGGGCGAAATTTATAGTGCAGTAGATTGAACGATGGATTAACATTCACGGAAATGAGTAGGCTTGTATTTTATTTGAGCGAGATACCAATAATAAGACACGAAGGCGTAATGCTCTGCAGTAGATAGTTCCGGATAGCAACATGCGAAACATTCACTTACAATGCGCATTCCAGTTTCTTGAGTATTGATTTCTTGACAAAGTACTCGCAGAGGAGCAGCTTTTTCCATTCCATTCTTAATTGGATCTAAATTCTAACGTACCGATTTGGAATGTATGACTGTGATTCCATTTGTTTTATTATAATTAATCCTTTAACGAGTTTTTCTTGTTTCCAACAATAGAATATTATTTGAACCCGCACTAATATTCAAACATTCTTGAATTCGAAGGATTATTGTCATGTACATTTGTTTATAATAATTCATTACTAACCTTAACTAGCTTCAGCTAAATTATTACGTTTATTATATTCACATACATATTGTAATTTCTGCATATATATCATTTATTCATTTAATGTTCATTGCTTTTTGAGATGCAAGCGATAAACTGAAGTACGCTCAGAATTTACGTTGTAAAAATATTCAGACTCACGCTGTGTTTAATGTGTTATTTCGCAAAACCACTACTACATGGAGATTCTTACTGATTCTAATGCAAATGAGTTACCCTGTACGAATTCCCTGTACATACTTGGAAAGTGGCACAGTATTAATTTTAATATCAAAATAGAGAGTTAAGATTTCCATAATAAACTGCATGCCAATAAAAGTTTATGATATGAAAGATAGAAAAAATATTCAAAATTATTGACTGTTTTGAAACAAGTGTCGCGAGGTTCTAAAGCAATAACTACATTAAAACTAATTTATATTGCAAGATTAATAGTCTGTAAAAATTCTTCGAACGACTTCCAAAGAATGGAGCAAAAATGAAAAAATACTCGTCTAACATTTTGAAGAAACAATAGCACAACTAATAAGCTGTAATAAATGCGACGAAACTTTTCTGTCTCTAAATTAATATTGTGTGAAAATTTTTGTTTCCAAGACAGCTAAATCATTCTGTACAAAGCCTTCTTGGAAGTCCAATCTAGATGTCACTTTGCGCGATTTAAATCAGCACAGAACCGGAAGTACTTGCAAGTGAGATGTAACTTGTAACAGCAGGAAAGGCACGCCTCATATACGACGGGATCCTAATAATCGGCAGGAACTATTAACTGAAATGTCTGATGAAAAGGCAGCGTCTTCGGCAATGATGTAACTCACCGACTGCAGAGGAAAGCGTAAAGTTATTCGCCCGTTGCGTCGACCTATTACTACCAGAAATTCCTATGCACCGGAGAAACATGCATTGTCTTGCATGCACTTCCTTAGGAAGGTTATAATTAAGTGCTTCCCTGCGGAATTGGCTTGATGAGTAAAGTTTCTGACGGTTCCTTCTATATTCCCTATTGCAGAATATTTTACTTCGGAAATGACTCACAAGCATCATATTGTATGACATGTACTGAAATTTGTTGGAGAATAATTTTGTGTTAATAGAATGAAAAGTATTGAAAGTAATGAGAAACGTTTTTTAAGAATATGTTTTTATATCAGCTATTAGCAACAATAATTTAATTTAATGAATAATAGGTTGTAGCATCTATCTTTATTGAAGTATTTGTTCTAGTTTATTGAAGTTTTGAAGTATTACATTTACTTTTGGAAAAGCATGAATAATAACTATCGCAATATATTACAGTCTATAATTTGACTGGATCATAACTCTATATAGAAAAGAAAATTGCTGCAAAATCGGTCCAGCCATTCTCGAGATTATTGCAAACACGCAGACAGAGAAATGTAGATATTAGAAATATGTAAGAAAAAGAGCGTCTGTAATTTGTCGTTTGAAAACCTATTGTTTTATGGGAATGTCTAAATACAAGAATTACGGAGTGCGAGTAAGAATCGCGTATATCGCAGAGTAGCCATTAGAGTTGTCAGAAAGATCCGAGACACAGGAAGTCTGTCCACCTTTTTTCCTGCGTTCTCCAACTACCTCAGTAAAATCATTGGCTTCGAGTGCTCCAAGAGCGTATCACCTCCAATTAGACTTTTTGCCCCTCGCAAGTGCATTCACCTTAATTTCTGCTACAATAGTATATAATTTCATATTTTTTATCATAATAACCTTATGCAATTGATTATGATCATGATATTTCGATGAGGTATCATCATCGATCGCTCGACATTTATATTTTACGACCAATAGTGTAATAATAACTTTATGCAATCGATTATGAACATATTTCGATCAAGTATCACGATTGACGAATGATATTACAATTATAGTTTTTGCTGCTCACAAGTGCATTTACTTTGCTTTCAGCTAGAAATGGTATTAAATAATAGTATAATAATAAAGTTATGTAATCGGTTTCAATCAAGATAGTTCGATGAAATATGATTGAAAAAATGAGTTTTCCAAGGCTTGCTTGTCTCATCATTAATCTTATTATCAGCAACCGACTGTTACGGTCATTACTAATTATGTAGACGAAAGTGTGGCGAATGAAATTGGATCGAGCAAAGTTTGTGAATTGTTTGAAGGCGAAAGGCAGAAATAAAAGATGATTTTATATTTTCGATCTTGATATTTATATTCTACGATCAATAGTATATTAATAATATAATAGTATAATAAAAATCTTGTGCAATTGATTTCAATTATACTTATTGCCACTTGTTTTAATTTCAACCAGAAATAATATATAATCTCATATGTTCGATTGTGATATTTAATCGAAAATATGAGATTATACAACAAATGATTTGTTCAAGACAGCTGCTAGACAGTAGCAAAGCTCGTTATTAATCTCATTATTAACACCAGACCATTAAGATAATTAGCAATCGTGTAGACGAAAGTGTGGCGAATGAAATTCGATTGGACGAGATCAGTAAATTGTTGGAAGGCGAAAGGCACACGCAAGCCTGTTATTAAACGCATTGCTCGAATAGCAAAGGCGAACCGGCCATTGTACACCTAATTACAAGTGCAACGTCCAATTTCTAGCTTCTTACCGCCCCGCAGCTGCTCCATTGTGGAAAACTGCCTGTACACCGGTGCAAAAGATCTTTTTTTTTTCCCACGAACGCAACAATACACGGGATGTTCCCTCTGATGAGTCAAAAGTATGCCAACGCGCAGGCCGTTGCATTAGACGCCGCTCGACGAAAGATAAGAGCACGCCGGGCGTGCTTGCATGATAAACAATTCTCTATGCATCATTCTTAAATACCCCGCATTTAGCTGGTATGACAACATACGCGGTGCAAATCCTACTGCTGCTGCTGCTTTACTAGTTCCCGCCGACAAAGATTACCACTGTTTCCTGTTTGAAGGTGTCTCAAACGTCAGGATTTTCAAAATATTTATTTTTAGGATAGTTATGAATTTTTGAATCATTAAACCCGATTTTTTATTAGATTGGCGAGTATATAATATACGAGCATATAAATGGATCCTTTTGGATAATAATTTCTGGATACCTTAATTCAATTATTTGTAGAAACTAATTATTTATACTTGAAACAAGTTTTACCTCTCAAGAGAGTAGCCGAAATTTGAGAACTGTTATATTTTATTTTCTTAGGATCTAAGAAAGCAAATTTAATGAAATTGTTTATGGTGAGTCCTAAGAACTCATGGAATATACTGAATTAAGCAATTTGCAAAATAATGGGTACATTTGAAGAGAAAGAAATCACTATTCAACATTTTTTCACCTTTTTTCACCTTAAAAAAGTTCTATAAAAAATCGTGTGAAAATTGAAAAATATAAAAAATATGCTCAATTTATTTAACACTTAATGCAAATTTTCAGTTGTGAGTTTCTTTAACGAAATAATTAATAACAAAAACGATGTTAGAATTTTTAAGGTTCGATACAAAAGTCTATACAAGTTCAGATGGTCCCCGTGAAGTGCTTGAATGTATGTTGGTCCAACTACCACGACCTCGTATGCGTTCAGCGATGAGCAGGTTGAGCAAGGATGCTCTCTAGAATTTCCTAAATGTCAGAGGTTTACTGTATACATAGCAGTGCGATTCCCTTACCCGCTGGAATGCTCTTTCAGTTTTCCTTCTGAAAGTGATATTCCCCGTGGCAACCTGTACAACTTAGCCACTTCAATACAACTTTCTTTTTCTTACTCTTATACTTATGAATATTTTTTATACATGTTTTGATGATTCTAAAATGTACAGAGTGATGTATTCGCTCTGGAATTAGTAAGTAGTTTTCACCCAGAGATAATTTTATGGAATAAAATAGTTTAGCCAGATTCACTTCTACCTGTTATTTTTATTTTATTGTTTGCATTAACTGCTGGATAATTATTAATGCTAGTTTGCCTCGTGAAAGTTCCCTACTCCAACATTTCTCTGATAGAAGTATATAAAACATTAGTCCTTAATGTTAATATTTTTTATTAACAATTTCGAACATCAAATTTCGATGCGAAACTTATTTATCCCAAACAGCAGTATTTCTGTAAGACAGGTATATTTTTACTAAATATCAGACGTGATTATTTCTATAGTTCTAATTTTTAAGATTTTATTTTCCAAAATTTGCCATTGCTTTTATTGTAATATATACATGATTAATTTTATAAATTCGTTTTCCATTTTCCTCTTACATTTTCTAAGATGTATATTTTTTTGCCAGAAAAACAAATCCCCAATGCAATACAATATGTACAACATGTACAATATGTAAATTTCCAAGTGAAACTCATTTGCAGTCTTCCATAACACAGACATATTTAACCAATCGTCAGACTTGACCATTTCTTTTGGTTTCCGTCCGAACTCGCTTGACAATTGGCTCGCTTCCTTTCACGCCTCCTTTCAAAAGGCTCTCAGAGGCTAATAAGCTTTGTCCGCGATATTCACACCGAGAGTATTTAACGCGTACACTGAATATTCCGGTTTCGGTGAAGTAAATGCCACTTTGTTATGGATATGCGGACGATTCATTCGAGGCAAAGTGTATGTAAGCGTGTGTACAGGGTGACACATTTACGTTGGATCATTACAAATTTTCACTAACAATTAACTTTGCGAAATAAATTAGTTACGTTCTATTTTACAAATTCAGTTTTGTAAGAAAATAACATTCTTTTCGAAACTAGATCGCCCTATAACAACGCAGTCAATAACTTTGAAGATTTTTTATAGAATTCGTATCATAATTTTCTAAGTCGCTGCTAAAGGTTTGATGCTAAAATTACAATTGTGCCATTAGTAGTTGCCAAATATAGAAAACAAGGTACAATATACAATATTTGTGACACTTTTATGATTTAAACAAATAATAAATTACTATATAAATTTGAAAGCTATTTGTACAATTCGGTTGTCGTGTTACAATTAGAAAAGATCGCTGAGTAAAATTCATGTTTTCAATTTTAAGTGATTTTAAAAATCTAAGCATTCACATTTTTAATTATTTATAATATATTAAACAATGACTGCATCGTTGATTCTAAGGGAAATCACCCTGTACTTGCTAGCAAGAGTCCCGAATGACCTTTCTACCGGGCGACGATGCCGGAATGATGAGGATGATGATAATAGCGCCGGGGCATCTTTCCTCCTCGGCAACCTATACTCCTACTCCTTCCCACATCGCCACACCATTATCGCCGATACTTTACTTTCTACATTCCTCTCGAGACAATACATACACCCACCTGATTGGCGGCTATTATATTTGCCGATCAAAGCGGAATTACCTGGAAGGTGCAATCCGAAACGGTAGTAGCCGATCTTTAAACGAATTTCAAAGTGAATGAGCAGAATTAATTCAAAAAGATGGTATTAGATGACACAAAGCAATTGGAGGAAGCATTTTGCAGGCAATTGTCTTAGCCGATTTCTCCTGAGCGATTCCATTCCATTGAATTTAAAGCACAATTGCTTGTTGGAAACATCTTTTAACGATGTATAGTTTGACCTCTAATTTCTTTTGAAATTTTACAATTATTATGTAAGTAATAAATATTGTAATAATTGCAATCATTAAATCGTATTAAAATTGATTTAGCCTAATTGTTAAAAAAGAGAAGAGCTATCGTACAGATATTTGTAATAAAAACTTGGATAGTAGTAAACAAATTTGAGTATATAAGTGTTCTATCCGCAACAATCCCTTAATTTATTTACTTCATGCTCACTAATTACTTCATTTCAGACGATAGTGCAGTATTGTCTACTATCGGCATCTCCAATTTTTAACAGTGAATTTCAATTCCTGTGGAAGTTTCCTGTTTTCAGCTCTGCTAATCGCGAGTGCGAACATTTGATTTGTAAATTTTTCCTTTACGCAGAGCGACTACAATCTATGGGATTGTATAACCATCAATTCTCATACTTGTTGTTACTTGTTACAGAAATACTTAAAATAAACGATTTTTAAGGACATTTTTTATGTGCTTTACGGTGGTTGAAATTTTTGAATAAATTATAAACATACCTTTATCTAACTTTATAGTTTAATTATAATAATTTAATCATTTAAATGCTCGGCTCGAAACAGTTAGTTATAAATAGCTGAAGATTTTTGGGAACTCGATAACTGGAGCACGTAGAGGACACGCATTATTTACAATAATATTAGCAGTATGTTTAAAGCATAACCACGTTCCATGGCCAATTCGATTAACAAGTTCAGGTATATCAAAACCAAGTGTCCGAATTTTCCGCGAGAAATTAGCATATGTTCGTACCAAGCCGAATATAGTAACTGCTAATTTCACAGGCGAAGCTTTGTGCCAACTGTTCTGCTGCTAATTGTGCGCTGATGTTGCAATTTGACTTTTGGGAACAATTGCGGTTGATCAAAAAAGTGCAGAAAAGCAGATATTTGCTACTTTTACTTTATATCAATTAGTTTAAATACTTTTCGCTGGTATTCATGAATATTAAGTTTGTGGTTTTTCTATGTATTATTTTACACATTGAAAAATAATTATTATCAACTTGCAGTTTTACTTGGTTTTATCCGGATGACGTTTCGTCTGCACGTTAATAATAACTTAATTTAAAGAATAATAGTTTATAGTAACTGTCTTTGTTGCAAATATCTTTTAACAATATATAGCTTAATTAATCAGGTCACAAGTTTTGTTAAAAGTGAGTCTACTGTGACCTGAAGCTTTTTGCACCTCTGAACAAGAAATTTATCACATATGTCTACTTATTGATTACAATCGATAGACACAGACTTCCGCAATTATATCTAATGGCCAACACGGTTGGCCGGTAAACTTCAAGTAGATTTTTCTATGGAAGTATATTACTGTTACGAAAATGAGTATACGTTAGTCGCAAGCCTCTACTTTCGTTGTATCTACAAGCTACTATGAACATCGGCAAGAAGCATAATGAACGAACTAGTGCTATTCTTCCTGGACGTTAACTATGAATGTACTGGAACGAATGCCTAACAAGCCAGTGTTGCGTTGAGTAATGAACCCATCGTTGAACTCACCAACTCTTTGATTACCACGCATTAAAGTCCCCTGTTTGCTTAAGTAAGCGCACCACACGAACTGTCTAGTTAGATTAAAAATACAATTATTAATAATACAGTCGGTGTAAACAGTTATCGTATAATAATCATTTTTAATTAAAACATAGTATTGCTGCATTTATTAAACAATGCCCATAAAACAAAAAAGTTGTACATATTCTCTGATGCCTCTAGAATTGTTTATCTGATATTTGTTTAATATGTGTGTATGAATATGTAAAACTTGTTAATACTATGTTTTAGTTAAAACTGATTTCTTTATGAATACCGTTTACACCGCATGTATATCAATAAAAAGAAATCGTGTAAATATAATAATAATGTTAAGCAAGGGAATAATAGTATGAAAGATGGTTATCATTATAAAGTGTTTGTAATGAATTAATCGAAGCAAATTCAACGCTGAATTTTATGACTGCTTATGACACCCAACCTGTTCGATATGATCGATAGATCGTATCGTGTCACTTCTCACATAAACACGTCGAGCAAGAACCAAGTTATGAACACCTTAGATGCGTGTGAAGGAAGGAAGTTATAATAAGTTACGAAGTTCTAGTGCAGAACGTGTGAAGAGCAACGAAGAAGAACTTAAAATTAAACATTCTCTTCTAGGAAGAAGCGTGTAATCGAGAAGTTAACGTAATTTGGGACGCACCAAGTCACAGGATGCGAATTTACTCAGAGCGATATCGATAATTGAAGAAGTCAACAAACTGCATAATCGTATTTACTTTTCTTAACTTGCAACTTGCAAATTGCATTCGCAGTATTCGTATATATGTAGAGTTGTACGCGGTATGATGAAATAATATCGAAGTTCACGTTGCAAACAATTAATAGTGACTATTATAGTGAACTTTTCTTGCTTATTGTTACTTAATATTTCAATACTTTCTGTTTTGTACATAGAAGACGGCAGATGTGAAATTTGAATTGATCTAGTTTTATCAGAGAATAATTATTTGAGAATTCAAGCCATTTGCATAATCGTGCATACTAAAACTATGCTTGACTATGTTTCGATTAAGGGCATAGGTCTAATGTGGATAAGAAGTCATTCAAATGAAACACACTGTTATTCAATATCATTAACCTCGTATTTAATACCGCCTGATCTGACTAATGATAATCTTGACAGTGAGAGGATTTGCCTTAGTTTTTACCCCAGTTTCTCACACGCCAAGAACCTTTTTACTCGTTAAACGCAGGGCGGAAGGTCAATCAACAACTGGCTTTGTAGACATTCGATGGCGTCAGTGATATGACACGCTGAATCATCGTAATTGCCCGAGAACATTAATACGAAATCAGCTTCTTCCGGCGATCTATAAATAGTTCATCATACAAGGATATCTCAGGGCGTTGAAAATGATTGTACTGATAAGTTTTTGTGAATTCTGATTAGCTATTATTGGTCTCAGGAGTTTCCACTGATTCATGAATAGGAGGAATAAATTACGTAGCTAAACGCTGCATTTTTATTGCAACAATCAGGGACTTTTGTTGAAAATTTCTCAAAGCACCTTTAATGTTTTTTTTATCAAATACGAAAAAAACTGTTGCTAGTTTAGACAAAATAGCAATACGCATAATGCTAAATCATTGAGCAACAAAAAGAATTTACGAAAATTCTGTATACTCATACTACAACAGGGTGCATTTAAACCACAGATGGTTTTATCGATTTTGGATAATTTTACGACGTAAAAGAAAAATAAAAGGCGCTCCCAGATCGAGGCCGATTTCGAAGGTTTCGCATTCCGTTAAAGGAAGAGACAGGATAGGTGGTCCAGGCGGAATCGGTTTGATTAGAAAGTGGGACAGGTAGATTTGCAGCGCTGGCACGACAGTCCCCGGAGGCTGTGCTCACCAACACTCACACATACTCATACAAGATGTCTCTCGCGCGCACCTCAGCAATTCGCGTGGGTTCAAACGCATATGCGCTCGCATATACTTGAATCATATATTCCAAGCACACGCACAGATTAATACAGTTTCACGCATTCCGTGCATAACCGTGCTTCCTCCGCAATTGGTTGGCGCGCACTGAACGGGCCAAAAAAGACCAACTCTCACGTGGACCACGAACTATGCTGCAACGTGAACCTGTGTCTCCTTTGGAGGAACAACCAGGAACTTTT
This sequence comes from Ectemnius lituratus, assembly GCA_910593735.2. NCBI lineage: Eukaryota > Metazoa > Arthropoda > Insecta > Hymenoptera > Crabronidae > Ectemnius > Ectemnius lituratus. Next base: position 6,103,941 of record OU343037.1, read on the forward strand.
TTTTTCAATATTACCTGTTTTCTCAGATAGTTTCTGGTTCTTACCGAAAATTCCTTAAAGCTCCTTAATCTTTCAATTTCTAGTCATTAAAGTTGATGAATGTTGCTCTTATGCGGAAGTTAATATGACGAATTACAATAACGATAATACCAAAACATTGAACTACAATGAGCAAATAATTCTTTAATTTCTCAATGATTAAATTAATTCTTTAATCTATTTATGATTTAAATGTAGAGAACACATGAGAATGTGTTCTCTGACATACACTCGATAATACCAACGTCATTAATTTCAAGACAAACCCATCACTGTGTACAACTAAACACACTAAATATCCTGCAAGATTGAAGGTGAGCCATCGGCGTCAGAAAAAACCGTCATGTTTCTGAAAGTAGAATCGATTATAAAAATTGAAGGGCGTACCATTCTACACAAGAAAGGTCATAATCCGTTTCTCCCTGACTGTAACATTTTATAAGTTAATTGGCAGTGAATGTCGCGCCAGTTGATCCGTAAGTATGCAAATGCAGTTACGCGAATATGTGCGCCAATTTGCATGACTAGCCCACACTTGCTACGCCTGTGTGCGTGAGTCACGCGCGCGCGCATGCGATAAAAATTGCCGGCTTCCTATAGAAGGGAAGGCGCGCTCTTTCGTGAAATTAATACAGCTCCGTTTCTTCTCAGTGTCCTGTCAAGGAAACCCGGTGCGGTGAACTAGCAACTTCGAATCTATTACACCTATAAACACACTTGATGAAAGGCACAATGAGGGCTGAAAGTTCATTGATACGTTCACACAGAACACAAGGGCTTGGAAACAGGTAACTATTGGAACTTAAGAATCCAGTAAAGTTGGTAACTATAAACACTTGGGATTGGGTACATTTAATAAGTGTAGAAACTTAGAAATCGGGTGAAACCCATAACTATAGGAATTTAGGGTCATGGGAATTCAGTAAACTTTATGACTATAGGAACTTAGAAGCCCAGTGAACCTAGTGAACTCAGTGACTAACGGAATTTGATAACCTGGTAAACTTAATGACTATAGCTATTTGAGAATCAAGGAAATTTGTTGACTGTAGAAACTTAGAAATAGTCTTAATCCAATGACTATAGGAATTTAGAAAACCTGTGACTATTGGAATTTGGAAGTCAAGTAAGTTTAGCGACTATACAAACTGAGGAATCTAGTAAACTTAGTGACTATAGGAACTTAGGAACCCACTGCATCCGGAGACTAGAAGAAATGTCAGCAATGTTTGGCATTTGTCATTTACTTAGTATTTTCTCTCGGTGGAATGCAATGATGGAATGAGTGAATACCATGAAATAAAATTATCTACGACACCTAGTGCTAATGCTAATTGCATGTGCAGTTCGTCTCAAAAGTTTCCAGCCACTCTAATCATTATAGTAACAGCTGATCCTTTACTTTCACTAGTCCGATTTCCGAAAATGTTTTTCGTTTTCTTCAAATTTGTTAGTTTTAAGTGTTCTAAGATTTTCTCGTTAACATCCAGTTAAGGTTTTTTTACAAACTTAAAGTTTTTCCTACACGTATAGAATATTGTTTTCCAAAGATGTTTCCCATTTCTAAAGATTTTCCAGTTCTGGGTTTAAAAGGTTTTGTCTTTAAGATCCAGTGAAACTTTTCTTGACAGACTCGAAGTTGTACGTGGGCAATATTCATTAAACGATGTAACACTAACGAAATTACCGAACATTAACGTTTTGTACTTTGCCAGGGATTGGTCGTTTCAGTCTGGTATGCGTGTTTTGCTCGAGAAGAAAAATGCGAGCCTCTCCTTATGGTCATCGTGCAGTCAAGGGATATAAATTATCGTGGATTTATAGTTAGCCAGCGTCGGCTTCGAGCTCTCTCCTATCGTCCGAGTGTTTAATTGTACAGGGCAATGCGTTTGCCTTTGAGCCAGCAAGTTCTTTTATCCACACACTTATTTTTACGAAATAAAATAATTATTACACATTTATTACTGCCTATCAGTTGTATTACTGTTCTCACAAACTAATATATGACCATTGTTAGTCTCCAAATATTTAATACTTGCAACATATTATACAGAATAACACATTAAACAGAACGTGTGTTTGAACATTTTTGTGGCGTAAATTCTGCAATGGGCATTAAATAAATAAACGATATATTACCAGAAACTAAAACATATATTTGAATGTAGTAAAAAATATTGAATCAGCTAATGCTGTTATAAATAAATGTGCAACATAATAATCTGCCGAACTCGAGTTCAAGTCACTCACTGAATATGCAATTCATGTATCTCAGACGTATGTCCGGTAATAGCGGTATCGCTGAGTCCGAGGTAAACGCATTACCTTGAACAATACGCATGTACTGTATGTACAGGGTGATTCACTTGCCTTTGAATCCAGACTGTCGTACCTCATTTTTTATCAGTCACATACGTAGTTTTCTATTTACATATCTAACGTATACATACTGTGTATAATTGTACACTATATTATATTTTAAACATTATTCATACACTACAATATTACGTTATGCATAACGTATAATGTATGTATGACGTTTTCGATGCAGACAAAAGTTGAGGAACACACGTGTATAATTAAAGGTTATACACATCTCATGAACTCTGCAATAATTTAAACAAATGTGAATATAATAAAAAATAATTCTGCAAAGGAAAATCACGGACCTGTGCAGAATCAAGAACAAATGAATCATCCTGTATAATACAAATAATATAATCTACATCTAAGTCTGATAAAAAGTACGACTAAAAAGTGTGGCTTTTTAATGCTGGTTGAAAGGCAAACGCTTCATCCTGCAAAGAATTAACATATACACACATATACGAGAGCGGTAAAAGATGGAGAGTGGTGCGAGGAAATCGAGCTTTTACGTCCGAAGGCGCATGCTGCAAGTCGCTTGACAGACGTGGAATTTAATTTAATGGCCATAAACGGTCGCCAGGCAGAACTGCCGGCTCGGTGAAATGAAAGTGGTGCTCGCCGCGAGAGTGTGCTGCTGCTGGGAGAGGAGAGGAGAAGGGAGAGAACGACCTTGCCGTAGACAAGTCTAATATAACTAGGCGCGGTTGGTCTCCGTTTCGATTTCATTAATGCAAAACGTGTACAGCAAAGTGGAAAGGTCCGCTGCAGCCACATGAAACTCTCATCAACTATCATCGAGATAGTCACCGGACCTTGAAAAGTAATGCCAAACCGCGATAGATTATTTGCGTTTAATAGCCTGAAATCGTTGCTTAAACGAGTCTAGGATTTTCCCTTTTTTGATGATTGTTGAGTGGAAGTTCGAGATTGAGTTTATAGCATTGGTTTTGTTAGTGTGAAATCGTAGTTTTGAACGAGTCTAGAATTTTCCCTTTTTTTAATGAAAGCTAATAGTCATTATCGCTAATTTTTCAATTATTGTAGTCTGTGAGTTACAGATAGAGTTTATAGCATCGTTTATTAGTTTGAAATTGTAAGGCAACTATAAGCGAGTCTATGATTTTTCTCCTTTTAATTCGGAAATAGTGCTTTTTATTACTTTACAACGTATGTAACGTTGTATATATTATTTATTGTTTTTGCTAATGTGCTGTACTTAAACGTTATCTATATAATAGTGTATATATTATACAATACTATATCATTGAATACATAAAATGCACGTTACATCATCGACTATACATTTTCCTTACTTCACGCGAATATTTAAACAGCATTTTACAGAATTTGTCCTACTTATATTTGCTTTTGTTTAACAGTAAACGAAATGACACTTTGTTCGGAGTTATTCTTATCTTAATCAGTCTAGAAACCGGCCACGAAGTAAAAGTCATATTTTTCGTCTTTGAGCATTGTTAATGTCTAATTTAATACGACAACTAATATACAAAATAACATTCAGACAACAATAAGGAAAAAATTAGATGTTTTAATTTTTACTTTTAACAAGAACAAAAACAAACAATTGCATAGTTTTTTCATTTAAACATTTCATTAAAACCGGACATTTGACCGGGTGTGATACAAACTGTATGTTAAATCATTAAACATATACTATTAAATAGTTGGTTAAATAGCTCGAACGGACAAGTGTCAGAGCAAGCCAACTTGAGTTCTCCCAAGACGCAGTGTGGAAACCGTGCTGCCGGCATCTTAAAAGTGAAAGGTGAGGTAACGCCGGCCGTGTGCAAAGTGTCAACGGTACCATATGGATACGTGCTTGCAAAAAAGTCATTTCGAAAGGGAGCGCGAAGGATTTCGAAAACTTCACCAAGGCTGCAAATAGCACCAAACAAAAATCACGCACTAGATCGGAATTGTTAATATTCCGCACACTCTCCGCAACTTTAACATGATGCAATATTAGCAATAGTTTCATGGTGGAATTGCTTAAGGTAGTTGACATGCTAGGAATTATTACTAAGTCGAGAAAATGTAAGAAGTGAGTAACTTTGATGATCTCCGATCAAAATTGCGTATTCGACTTATAAAGGATGAACAAAAAATCCCCTTGTTTCTAGATTAATTATGTTGGTATTGTATAATATCTTACAAGTACTAAAAATGTGGGAATTGATAATGGTTATCTAGCAGTTTGTGTAGAAAAGAACACAACTAATAAGTAGCAATAAATAAGATAAATTTAATTTGATAGAGAAAAAACATAGAGATAAAACACTTGCTCTCGAACCAGTATCATTGTACCTTGCTAAATATAATATTAATTATTAATAAATATAATATTATTAATAATATATAGGATGTAGAGAAGAATAGTGAAATATTCGTGTGTAATTGAAATACTAGATGAATCATAATTATTTTATAAACAGCAGAATTCAGAATTAACATAATGAGAAAATAACTAGAATCATCACTACTGTAAATCTGTTAAATAAACCTTTAGTTTGTAAACGTGAAATGCAGTTTCAGCCATGTTCAGTGAACTGTGATTTTGTCTGTAGTGCTGTTTATCATTAACTACGCACTACGAGTCATTATCTCGAACACGAATCGACACGAATATTGCCTTCTATGATTGTCAAAAAACCATATGTCTCGGAACGTTCTTTCACTTGACGTTGAAAAAAATGCAATCGCTATTCGTCTTGTTTCTCAAGCGCGTACGGCAATGATGAATGACTGATTGCCGCCTGTGCAAAAAGTACCGTTTTATAGCGCTGCATTTCCGGGTAACTTCACACGACGTGTAGAGCCGAATGGGCAATCATCTACCGCTAAAGTGCCGGCACATAAATTGCCTGATACGAGGAGTGGATCATTACTTCATTCACGTTAACCCGAATAAATGGATAACTGACCGAGTCATACATAGCTTTTAATTAAGTTCTTCGTTGTCAAACAAATCGCGTTTAAGAATACAATTAGCAACAGAATTGTGATGGTCTGAAATGTATTTATTAGCGAAGTTAAAGCAAATTATTCGATAGCATGTTTTCTTCTGTAATTTCCTAATTATCCAAAGTACGTTGTAAATCTCTTGCGTGCTTTTAGTACATACAAGTACTAGTATTACTCGGTACTTGCGTACCGAATTTTTTTATGAATTTTTCCGAATACCAATCATACTTGTTAACATAACTGTGATTAATGGTAGCTTGAATAAAGCTTTTTATCAGCAGTTAAAGAAAACTTTGAACATTTAATTAGACAAGAAAGATTCACTAATCTTTGAAAAGTGTAAGCTATTACAAATTAGTTCTAGTAAAATACTTTTCTATCTATCTAGAATAATATAATTTTCGACTTATTTGTCTGATTTATGGGTTTGGATGAGAGATGCGCTTAGACTGAAAATAATTGATTTTCGATGTACTCTGAGGCGACTCGCTACATCGTCTGACAGTTTACACCAAATACGGTATTGTTACACGTCCGCCGAAGGAAAGGAGCGCGCTCGGGCAGAGCAAGCACACAGCTGAGGCTCACGTGGCAGAGGCAAATCCGTGACCGGAGAGAGAAACCAAACCATATGGCGATGTCGAAGTGAAAGATACCTGACGAACCTTTTCGGAACCCGAACTCTGTCGATTTAGGACGGCGGATGCCAGGTATAACATGCGACAAATAACCCTGAGGTCTCATTTACAGCCTCAGGACTGACCTTTTTCCCCAAGCGCGTTTCAAGCACGTCTCTTGTCAGTTGGACCGGCGCGGCAGCGGCGGCGGCGGCGGCGGCGTCACAGGGTACCGCCAATTGGCGAGGACACCTTTCCCAAAAGGTATTTCGCCGATTTCACAATTGAGCGCTTCCGTCTGCATTTCCATAATTTCTCGACAGTGACAAATCTTGGAGAAACACTCTTTGGATTTACGAGTGCTGTAAAGCGCTCTTCCTCTCCGTGTTATTGCAGCTTTGCCGCTTCGATCCGAGACAAATGCTTTTCCTCGCTAACCTCACTTTTTTTTTCGTGCTTATTCTTTAGAGTTGTTTAGGGTTGCAATAACAGCTAGGGTCATGGCCGAGTAATACAAGTTTTCGTGTCTTTTTAAATTCCTGAGTGTATGGTACTGTTTTCTGTAAATGGATTTATGATGTTTGTGTTATTGTTTGAATCCAAGCAATTGTTTGTCTTGTAGTATATTTTCTCCTTACACTGTTTTCACGTTACTAATTTTCCGGGTTATGAAAAGTAAAGGTTTTATTGGTCTGTGTCGGTGAACGAATATTTTGTTTTTGTCCAGATTGTGTATCTTATTCATTTATTTGTTTGGAGTGGTTTAGGGTTGAAATAACAGTTATGGTCATGGTGGAGTAATAAAAGTTTTGCGAATTGTTTGTCTTGTTGTCGTATATTGTTCTCTATGAACTGTTTTCTTGTTATTGCTTTTCCGGATTATGAAACACAAAAGCTTTAATGCTGCCTTGACTTTACTTCGACTCCTTGCGTCAATCGATGAAGATTTTGTTTTTGCCCTGATCGTTTATTTCATTCATTTATCATCACTTGATTATTAGTGACGTACGATACATAAGTACATATGATGATGATGAACACTAGTTTTTTTGACATTGTTTTTGCTGTCACAAGTACTATTCCTTACTTTATGTCTATTTGTACGTATATTATTTACATATCTTAAAACAGTGGCGTTACTTCAAGGAATTTCATTGATAACTTTTGTTGATGTTTTATTTTGTTAAAAATGTGCTGGTTAACAAAAGCTAGCGTAAACAAAATACTAATACAAACAATACGAAATTATTCAGTAATAATGAAGAATAACAAATTTCCCCATATTTTGATAGTGTCGACTCACTTTTAGAATAAATATTCAAAATTATTACACGTTTTATTAAACAAATGTAACACTTGCCATAATTATTACGCCACTCATAAGTCTAAGCTAACTTACAAGCTTGTTAGTCCTGCGATATATAAATTGTACTTTGTTTCTAAGAAGGATTGCTACACTTTTTTTTACCCAGATCTTCTTTTAAACACCCACACAAAAATTCCGACGCAAAATGGTGCGTGAAGCTAGGCATTCCGAGTTGTGTAATAGTCCAAAGGAAATTGAAAGTGATCGTTGCGCACCAGGTTTAGTTAGTTTGAAAGTGGCCTAAGCAAATATGTACACCATTCTTCGTACACCGAATGACTAATCGGTCGCTGATGTCAATGATTACGCATGCAAAATTTCTTACTTTCCTGCTCACCCACCGCTATTAATTAGTCGACTCAGAATCAACCAAATTTGGGAATTCATCATTAATAAGAAAAATAGAAAGAATTATGAGTAAATTATTTTTATTTTATTTATTTTTTTATTATAGATTCCGCTCTAATTGATTTTGGATACGAATTTTGGATAAAGTGAAATGCTAAATAATAAGCGAGTGCGATGAACTATTTTGCGGAAGAAAGAATTCGTTCATTACAGCTGGCGGACTCCGAATTATGAAAGAAGGCGTTGTGAAAGAATTCCGGGCAGAGTGAAACCGACGCAAATTGTTATAATAAATAGAACGACCGTGTGATTCAAATTCCTCGTGGCTTTACGCGTGATTTGTGTATGATTAAGGAGAAATTCTTAGTTAAAGGTAATTAACGCCTTATAAGCGGAGACTCTGAGAAACTTGGCAGTCTGCAATTGCAGTTTAAGGTGCCACCTCGGCTTGATATCGGAATTAGTATTAGACAAGTGTTGAATTACGCCGCGTATGAAAAGCACTGTTGCACAACGCCGATATCTGTTCTGGCAGTTTCGTGAAACGTGAAACTAGCTACAATGCGATACTCTAATAGCGCCAGGTTCTTATTAATTCATCAGACTAACAAGAAAGTTAATTACAATCAGGAAGTGCTGGCGATAATCTTTTTTATACATTCACAGAAAATATTCTTGAAGGAGCTTGAATATTTTAATGTTTCCTATCCGCAATAGTTTCTAGTGCTTCTTTTTCTCCGACAACTTGTTTCATTTGAAAGTGGGAATTATAATAAATAAAGTTATTTAAATTGTTCATGAAAACAATCGCACGAAACTACATTTCAACAGACATACAGATTCACTTTTTACTGCCTTTTGCAACTTTCATAACCTATGTTCATAAAACAAGTTTATGAAGTTCATGAAATGTTCAGGAAACAAGTTGTGTACGGTCAAGTTGATCATACAGTATTTAAATTTGCTTATTACTTGTTTCGTCAGAAATAAAAACTACTGTTAATGACCATGCTTTCTAACGACACGATTTCTGCAAATCCGGTCCAGCTGCGACTCCATCTAGTTTTCGCCACCTTGGTATCCACTTATCCGAATAAGAAGCGTAAAAGTTAATATTTCTAGATTGGTAGCGTCCGCTTCGATCTCCTCGAGAGTCAATAAGGAAATGTCGCAGTCTTTTCGAAGGTGAAAAGGAGTTAATAGTAATTAGAAAACTAATTTTCGTGGTCGTCGGTTTTCCTTTGCAGAGAATGTTACTCGTTCAGAAGAGTAATATCAATTATAAATCTAAAACTGATTCTCGTGTTTATTGACTTTGCTTGGAATGAAACTATGAGACGAGCATAATTTACCGAATCGAGTAATATCAATTATAATTGAAACACTAATTTTCATGTCTCCCGATTTTATCTTATAAACTATGAAGGGGGAACAATTTGCTGTGGAAAATAATACCAATTATAAATCGAAAACCAATTCTCGTGTTAATCAACGTTGCTTCGCAAGAAAGTATGAAAGGGGAACAATTTACCGAACAGAGTAATATCAATAGTAATTGGAACACTAATTCTCGTGTTTTTCGATTTTATCTGACATGGAACTGGTTCAAAACACTGCAATTTATTTAAGAAAGTAATACCAATCATAATTGAAACAATAATTCTCATGTTTCTCGATTTTGTTTGGCATAGTTGCCTGACTATAGCTGGCAACTATACTTTGAGAACTATGAAAGCTGCATAATTTGCCGATCAGACCAATACCAATTGTAGTTGAAACACTAATTCTAGTATTTTTCGAATTTTTCCGACATGAAACTAGTTCAAACCACCATAATTTATTAAAGAAAATAATACCAATCATAATGGAAACAGTAATTCCGATGTTTGTCGATTTTGTTTGGCGTAGTTGCCTGACTATATCTGGCAACTATACTTTGAGAACTATGAACGCAGCATAATATGCCGATCAGACTAATACCAATCATAATGGAAACATTAATTGTAGTATTTTTCGAATTTTTCCAACATGAACTAGTTTAAAACACCACAATTTATTTAAGAAAGTAATATCAATCATAATGGAAACAGTAATTGTCCTGTTTGTTGATTTTGTTTCGCATAGTTGCCTAACTATATCTCGCAACTATACTTTGAGAACTATGAACGCAGCATAATTTGCCGATCAGACTAATACCAATCATAATGGAAACATTAATTGTAGTATTTTTCGAATTTTTCCGACATGGAAGTATATGAGAGGAGCAGAAGTCGGCGAGTCGAAGCAGAGTAACCGCGGCGCATGAAGTAAGGGAGGTCTTATTGTTGGATGGCGAGAGATCGGATAGTCAGTCGATAGACCGGATTCCCTGGTCAGTGAAACGAAACTGTAATGCAAGCCGCATGCCTCAAGCCGATCGGACATTGTTGGCAAGTGAAAGTGTCGCTCGCGCTGGCCATATGTTTATGGCCGAGCCTATCTTTGCTACGTGAACCTCGCAGCAGCCACTTGCATTAGAAATTCGCCGTGTGCTCATTTGCCCATACACAGCACGCCACTGCCAACTCTACCTTCCCTCGATATAGTATTCCTGTTCCTGGTCTCGACTTCGACTACCTTCTCTGTATCGACTACCAACATTCGTCTACTAAAACCTAATACCATAGGAAAATGTGTAACCGTTCTTTCTATGACCCTCTCATTCATTTGATTGCTTTTGCTATAATCTGTATTTGCATTAAAAAGTCCATCGTATCAATTATAGATATTCATCCATTAATTGTTAATTGAAATTATCGATATTTGTCTACTAATGTCCTAGGAAAATGTCTAATCGTTTTCACGTTGACCCTGTGATTAATTTGATTGGCTCTGTTGCAAGACGTACCTTGCAGGTATTTCCATTACACGTTTAGCCTTATCGATTGTCGACTTTCATCTTTTAGTAATTAAGAACTAGAGTCATCGACACTCGTCTACTAATACCATGGGAAACTATCTAATCGCTTTTTAGTGGACCCTGTGAATCAATTAATTGGCATTTGGATTATAAATTCCATCGTTTTGATTATCGGTATTGATCCATTAGTAACTAATAATTTGAATTCTCGTCAGTTGTCTATTAATATGACAGGAAAATACCTAATCGTTTGTTTTTTGATCATAGTAACCATTAGTAACTAATAATTAAAACTGTCGCCATTCTTCCATTAATACCCTATGAAACTGTCTAATCGATCTTTTATTTGATTCTTTCCGTTGCGAAATAAACCTTGCGGGCATTTACATGAAAAATTCCAGCGTATCGATTATCGACATTTACTCATTAGTAACTGATAACTAGAATTGTCGGCAATCATCTACTAATATCCTAGGAAAATTTCTAATCTCTCTTCCTTTGACTCAGCGATTCATTGGATTAATTGTATCGTAAGAGGAAACTTGCAAGCATTAGTGTTAGAAATTACACTGTGTTAATTATGCATACTTATCGCTTAATAACTAATAACCGAACTGCAAATATTTCCGCAAGTATAACATACCTGGATTCTGACAAGTGCGTAATATCTGACAAAATCGATGGAATTCAAAATTCACCTCTACCATGTGCTTTGTATGAAGAAAATATTCAATCCTTCGGTATGTTTTACCATATTCAAATATGCAATGCGACAACGGCAATCGATACTTGACATAGAAATCCCCACCAATAACCTTCAGAAAATGTCCAATCGTTCTACTTTTAATCCTGTAATTACTTTGACTGGTTTTGCCGCACGATTTTAGACCTGTTTTTGTCAACGGTTCACAGTATGCCGCAGCGATGCTATTGGTTTGAATTATTAACGGAACTCGTGATAAATCCAAGGCTGAAAACATTCTCTTGGTGCATATAGTACCGTTTAATGGACCCGGATCATCCGCGGCAGTTACGGTTTACGAGGGAAAATGAGGTCGCAGAATGACCGTTTTTGCTAATTGGCAGGTTTGGTGGGACATTTTTTGGCATCGGCTTTGTAAATAGTTTTTCCATCTGTCCGATAGGATACTTTCTCCGCATTTCACTTCAAATTCGTCCAAATTATCGTAGATGTGATGATCTTTTACAACACCACTTCTACATAATAAAAACAAATAAAAAATGTATAGGTATTTCAGATATAAGAGAAATGTTATAGTATTGTTATAACAGGCTAAACACTAGGTATAATACCGGACAATACTCAGGTTGTAATTATTGCCGATTATTACGTTCGAACAAATAAAAAAATAGGATAAATTAATGACGTATGATTACAAAGGCTTATTTAATATTTTAATATGTATCTGCTATTCCAGCACTATAATTTTCTTAGAAGAGTTCGTTAGAACTTTCAAACATTCGAGTACAATTTCTATTCAATGTGGAGGAAACTACACTTGGAAGGACGGCGTCAACTATTGGTTTCCCTATCGACACTTCTTTGCTCTCTTTTTCAAAAACAAGAATCCAGAGACGCAGAGTTAATGCGCCTATGGCGTCATGGAAAGATATCCCATTGCGGTTTGGTCGGAGCGTTTAGTAACCGAGTGATGGCAATGTCCGCGTTACATTCGACCCGATTATACAATCCGAATGACTAGGCGCGTCGTTCACGTTTGTTAAACTTCCGCAAACTCGCTTCGATATGCAACGCCCTGTAACCAATCACGGCCAACTGTGAAAATTCCTCGATTTACGAGATTATAACACGAATGCAGCTATTTCACGTAATAGTCATTTTGCACGAGTATCGTCATTGTTGACCGAAGAAACATGATTATTCCGCCGATAAACTCGACAGTAGATCGCTACTGATTGGCCAACACGTTATTCCGCTGGCCACAACCATTAACACTATAACTACTTAAGATTATAAAAGATGTTATAAATCTTAGGGAAAAAACGGAAAGAGAATGTCTGATGAGAACTCGTGTCTAATTTTAATACTAGAACGACCGAAGACTAATCTATAGTTATATTTACCGAGGAACTCAAAATTACTTATTTTTCAAATAATATGCTATTTAAGAAATAAATGTGTATTTACATATATTTTTGTATTGATCTTGATTTGGAAATAAGAATGTTATTTTAGAGAGTGTATGAAAGTATACTTCACATTTTAGGAATTCCTAATTTAATAATTTTTGGAAAGGTAGTAATAATGTTAAACATTTCTATTTTATATCCAAGCATTCCCATTGGAAGAATTATAAAAATTCGGAAGACTTTTTAAATGCAAATGTCATTAAGATTTGAAAAATCGTAAAAAGTGAAAACTGATTAACTGTTTATAAATAAAAGACATGACAAATTTTGTAAATTAAGATATTTTAGAAACGAGTAATAAATATGAATAAATGTTAATCAAATTATTTTGACGTCGTTGGTAGTTCCAGTATTATAACTGACGTGATTAGAAAAGGATTAAAAAGAACAGCACGTGAGTGAAAATTCTGTTACTGAGAATCACTTTCGAGCCAGGTTGCCTGCTACGATCTTCACAGTCGCCAGGAATTTCGAATGACTCGCACTCACGATTCACTCATTCACTTGCTGGCAGAGAAAGCTCGACTCGTTGCGACCTTAAACGAATCCTTGCGGTTTAGCCAAGGCTGAGCTTATCGATGATGACTATTCCAACTTAGTTGTGAAAATGTCATCTTCCACAGTGATCTTCTATGTTACAGTAAAGTGCACTGTTAAACAAACTTTTTTGATATTATTTCTTAAATTTAATTATTACAAATACTATTTTTTAAAGCTGTTTCCGTGTATAATGTGCTTGTACTGCACAAATTAGAGCACAAGAAAAATAAGATATTTCGAATGTAAAAAAACATCGGTTGTCACAACTTTCTTTCGTTTTAACGCCATTAAAAAATCATTGATTAATTCCATTAATTTTACGCATATATTTGGCACTTCATTACCTACGCATATTCAAGCGCAAAACTGTTTAAGTTTGTAATATGTAATTTACATTGCCCTTCCACGGTCCTCATTGTTCATAATCATTTTGCAATCTGTACAATTCTATACTGCAACGTTACGAAGCGAACATATATAAGTACAAGGAAGATAAGGCTTTATAAATGTAAAAGAACATCGTCCGATGTAACTTTCTTCTCTTTTTAACAGTATAATATTATTTAAATTACGAAAACGCCCTTAAAAAATCATCCATTAATACCATTAATTTTATTAACAGTATGTGTGAATACTTAGCGCTTTACTACACGCTAATATAATACTATTTGAATTTCTATTTGAATTCGTAACTTGTATGCAAAATTTGAAGAAACACGAAACGCCAAGGGGAAAGAGAGCCGGCAGAAGTAGATTTGTCGGGGTAACACGATGCCTCCATCGCGAGAATCGCCGGAATGAGATTTAGAATGGCTCGTTCCAATCTCTCCTTACACACTGGTCTTTCACCACCGAAAGACCAGTTTTCTTGGAGTCTCCGGTGGAGAATTCACGCTACCGTCCAACGCCATTCTCACCCAATCGGAGTGAGACGACACTAATTGCAACCATAAAGATCCGTGTTAGATACTCTCTGTCGGAAAAAGGGTGGGTGGGGGGTGGTGGTTGGCATGGAAAGGGGGAAGCAATCGTGTCGAGGTACGTATGTATCAATTACTACCGGTAGTGCGTGAGATATATCGACTGCAAGGTCTGCAGATCCTGTCGAAAGTCTGCCAGAGGAGATATAATAGAAACCCAAATGAAAGCTGTAAAGTGAGTAAGCAGGTGAGCAATCAAACGAGGATCTGTCGATCCATTCGTGGGAGACAGCAGGTTTTTCCACTCAGAGAAATTTACACCGGCTACTGTTCATTGGACATCGTCGAGGAAATCGAAAAATTATTAATTGAATTCTTTTTTAGAAAAGACGTGGAATTGACGGAATTTATGATGTAGTATTCAATGTGTTTTTGAGACATGTAAAATTCCTTGAAAAGTCACTAATGATTTCTTTTGTGGGAGGCAACAGGTTTTCCTACTCCGAGAAATTTACATTTCTCGGTGCGGATCAGTCATCGTTGAGAGAACGGAGAAATGATTAATTGCATTCATAATTAATAAGCATGATTTTAAGGAAGCGATATGAAAAATTGTTTAAAAGCCATGAATCATTTAGAGAATTGAAAGAGGAATAATTGCAATCTTTTACAGATAATATATTAAATATTGAATGCAATATATAATGTGTTTGATTTTAAGGAAACGATATTTGAAAAGCCACAAGGCACTTGGTGAAGGTTCCATCTCGATCCGGTCTCGATCTCGAGAGCAACCTGAACGATGACTCGGTCATGCGAACCAGATGAATTTTAAACGGTGAAAGTTCACCGATCATACTCGTCCCACGAGGATCTATCAGTCAGAGACGCATTCCCAAAAGCAAGTGCTAAGTGCAGTTTTAAGTAACACTTATACATAATTCTCATCATTACTCTATTTTCGTCGTAGCAAAATTATTACTGAATATTCCACTATTATTCGCGAAGGCGTATCAATGCGAATTTGCAAGCCAAATGCAAGTTGACTCGAAGAATTGACGAACTACTTTTTGTCAGCGATATTAATAGAATAATATGGAAAGTGGAGAATGAAAATTACGAGGAATCGTGAGTCAGTGGCAAACCTGTCCTGACCATGTTAGTTTTGGTCTTCTATGCTTTGACTGATAAATTAATAAGACATTGGAATTCAATAGTTTTTTTAAACTACACTTGAAACTGTAAAACGAGTTTTCTGTACGACAGTTAGCAATTTAATTTGACTATTTTAAAAGTTCACCGCTAATTATTAAATATTTATGAAACACAATAAAGAATTGTACAAATGTTGGATGAGAATAGAACAGTTCACTAAAGATTAAAATATTCATTTTGTAGCGTAGTAAATATTTCCAAAAAGTCTCAAAACACATGACTTGAATCGTTTACGTTCGTTCGAGATAATTCACCGGCCCACCAGTCGATGCAAAACATTCCTATTTTACGTAATTATTTATTAATGAAAAATACCGTCAGCAAAGAATTGCAGAAATCCTACGAGTGCATAACAGACGTAATGATTGAACTTTTTTTACGATTGATCTTAAAGGATTGGACATTCATCTTTTATATAGCGCAGTAAATATTTCCAAAAAGTCTGGAAAGGAATGACTTGGAAGGTTTAGGCTCGTCCGAGACGATTCACCGGCACACCGGTCGTTGCAGATGCAGGTGCAGCCCCATGACGTCAGGTAGCTATTGTTCACAGCATCAGAAACTACAGCACGCCGGCTCTTGTACTGCTGTGCAACGAGGCCGTCTTTACGGACCTTTCTTCGCATGGAAATTCCTATTGGTACAACGACCCCTCCACCCTGTTTTAGTCGAAACAGTAGAGCTCGACCAGCTTGCCAAGTGTGAAGTTTCTGCCGAGATGAATGAAACGAATGCGACGACAATTTCAAACCATCGATCGATTCATAGACTTTCTCGAATATTTTAAGCATACGCGGTTATATTTAACATGATATTTTTTATGTTTGTTTGCTGTTGTTTATTATTGCCCAGTATAATTGGTGTGCAGTTGGCTAATTATAGTCCATTAGGGATTGTTATAACATGTAGTTAGCACTAAACGTTTTGAAATTTGATTCAACTATACACTTGTTAAAAATGAGTTATTAGTTATGAGTTATTAGTTTTCGTGTTAAATTGACCTTTATTCTATAACCGGTCATTTGACCAATTACGGCAGGAAAAGCTATATAAACTGCCGGTGCCTTTAGCGTTAAGTTTGTTAATAAAGCCCTTCTTAAAAAACGGCATACTTGAATAGAAGCACTTTAACATGATTGCAATTCGGAAGCTTCTTTGGTTTCATTGAATCAAAATTGATATCGGATGAAATAATTTGAAAACACTATTTAACAGGTGCAGAACATATGTTTCTTTTCCGAAAGACGATTTGGGTTCATTCTCGGTCGGTTTCCTCGAATAATTGTCATTTCAGTTCGAGCATCGCACCTGTGACTTCGAAGACATGAACGTATCTTTGACTTCATCAATAAAAATTTCCTCAAATTCAGCAATAGAGTCAATTCTTACTCTCACATTTTCGAATTAATAAAATACCAAACATAACATATTAAAACAAAACTTATTTGAACATGCCAGAACCAATTTTATCAATGCCAGAACAATACAAGTATGTTGCGCTACTTCCGCCTGTAGTTGTATACTTGATCGGTTTGGGAAAGCATATTCATTAATAACTCACCATAGAGTCAATCCTTACTTCAACATTTTAACCAAGAGAATGCCAAACATAACCTATTAAAACCAAACTGTTTTGAAGATGCCTAAACCATTCAACAGCAACTATGTTGCACTACTTCCGCCTATAGTTGTGCTAACAACGGTAATTTGCAGCCGTTTGATCGCGCACAATTCAACCTCGGTGTCTGCAATATTGACAGAAGAGGGATCTTTAAAAAGATTTGTAAGCACGCATGCATCATGTCCGGCCACATTGGAGCCGACAAAGTTTTTGAGCGGAGACTCTGACCGCGACACGCACGCACCAACAGCCGGTCCGACTGCATTTCATACCGGCGCGCACACACACAGACAGCCACGCATACACAGCCACGCTGAAGCCCCCTCACACGTACCAGCCGACGAATCCTGCGAGCAGGTATATTTTCCGGGGCATTTGTGGCCAACACCATTACACGTCGCACGCATGCACGAGTCCTCATATGCAAAACACATGGGCGTCAGAGGCTGACCGAATATCAGGCGCACGCTTCACCACCAACGAGCCGCGTGATCATTGACGAGCTCTCATATCCTACTTATTATGTGCATCACTCTTGTTGAACAAAGTTAAAAATCAGTTGTAAACAGCTGAGACTATTGGAACCCGATTCGATCGGTGAAGAAGTTCACGTAATTATAGATGAAATGCAATATCCGTGACTGTCACTGCGATTCCAGGATGTGCATATGGGTTACATATTGAGCAGTTGCCAGGCGGACTGTTCCGGGCAATCGATGATGAAGCTCTCTGCCCTCCTTGGAGGAATAATAAGACATTTTTTCTCGATATTTTGCTTTTATTTTTTAAAAGCTGCTGGTTCTGCTGAAAAATATTTTGAAGTGCCGGAAAAGACAACGAAAGCTGTTTTTATATTAATTATACAACCAATTTTTATAGTTCTATTGTATACTTGATTTTTGACTATCAACTTAAGCATAATCATTCTAGCGATTGGACCTTCTTCTCTTTGATTAGTGATTATTCTTAAAGAATGAACATTCATCCTTCATGTTCGATACATAGCAAAAAAACGTTTAGTATTGTAGACACAACTTGGTGATTCAGCGAAAGGAAGAAGTTGTGCCTACAGTGAATTTTTTGTGCCTATTTGAAACTGTCGATCCCGCCTTTCTTTGTTAGTAGGGATTACCTGTTTAGCGCGAGAAATCTCAGAATACTCGAGGATACTTAAGATTCGTGCGAGGATTCATCCACCTACGTATTCCCGGCATTAGCCTGGAACGATCCGATCTCAACAGACGTGCACGTATGTAAGTACGTCCTCCGTGTACGTAACTCTGCCCGCCCTAACCGTCCCTTCCCGGACACGCCTGGAATCACAATTTCAAATGCCCTAACCGATCGCTTGATTTCATTCAACAGGCTCAAGGCCCTCGCGGCAACAATTAAAGCAGTTCAACCGACGGTGAAGTCTGCCTCGGCAAGCCACTCAGCTTTTCAATGGTACCGAGAGAGAAATGCTTCGCTCATTAATATTCAGCCGGGCTCGACTTGTGCCGGGTTATGCAACAGGGCTTTATGAAACGACGTTAGCGCTCCCTTCGTTTTCTATAATTTCCAAGCGGTGGAAAGATGAGGTCGCCGGTTCACTGCATCGCGCATAAGTGCCGGTGAGTGCTCCGCATTGCGCCTCCTTTGTTACTGCACATCTCGGAGCCGGCGGCGGTAAACCTAATTAAATTCAGCGCCGTGCCTCGCCACTTCCAGGATGTACTTTGGACCAGAAAGAGGATTCTACTCGACGCCCTCGGCGAGTAGTCAATATAAATTACGTATGTTAGTCGTTGAATGTAATATTAAAGAGTTTCGTTTTGCATGCCGCGAGAATCGGCTTCGATTTTTACGCAATCCGCCGGTCTTATTTCGGAGACGATTAAATCGATGATCTTTCAGATCCTTCACTTTCACCTTCAGAAATTCATTTAGTACCTGTCGATCCGGTATAGTCGGTCTTTCATGCGAATTCCATATGTAAACTAGTTAATACAAATCGACTAATATATCTCGCATTCATCACAATCACCACAATTCAATTTGCAACAATTTCAGAAATTCACACAAGAAAAATGCAATCTTAAAAGCAGTTATTCTTGTACAGTGTGCAAAGAATATTTTCACAAAAACAATTGAAAGAATCCACTCACCCTCGAGTAAGATCCTAAATTCCCATGGTATCAGCACGCAGAGTATTCACAAGTAACGATGCAAGGATGTCTCGGGGGGGAAGAAAATGCTGAAGATTGGCACAGGTCAGTTCCCGGAGTGTTACCGAAAAGTATACACGTACGCACTGGAGTATATTCGTGTGTCGAATGAGCCGACAGAAACGGAGCGAGTAGAATTTCGAAGTAGAAGGGTCGGCGAAGACACGAGACGCGGTCGAGGAGCGCGAAAGGCGGCCTTCCCTTACGGTTTACACACAGACTTGAGGCCCCTCGGCTTCCTTGGCGGACCGCGTTATGCTCGTAGGTCCCAGAAACCAACCGGCGGCGCATGCGTCTTCCGTTTCCGCCCCTCCACAAGGCCCGGTTGCTCCCCGCGTGGGGGAAACAGCCAGCAACCCTCTTTGCAGACCTGTCGCCCGCCAGGCCACTCTCACCTTCTCTTTCTAGTCTCCTCTCGACTAACGGAAATAAATGCTGCTTGATAAATATGAGATTTGAATGGCTGAAAAACAGTTGATGGTTCAAGGAATTAGTGGAGAATATAGATTTATCGATAGAATACAGTAATGGGCTTCATAATGATTTTTATCTGTTGTTGGAGTGATTCTGAAATTCAATTTAAAAGCAATCAATATTTTATTTTCAATCTTCTTGTATGCTTCTTTTTCTAGTTATATGAACATTGTACATTAAGTTGAATGTCGATTAAAACGTAGCATTGTTGTTTATTAAGCAACAATCGTCTGTCATTTAAATATTAGATAAACTAAATGGAAATACATACAATATTCAAATTTTATCCGATATTTTTCTAGTGTCATTAGAGAACATGTACATTTTTTTTATTGTACAATTATTAATTATAAACATTACAGTTCTATGTGATAGTTAAAGCTGGTCGTTGTACGAGTACTGATGTTGACATCGACTATATTTATCGATATTTCTTTGGTGACGCTTCACTTGTTTAGTTATGTATTATTAACGAATTTGAGTATAATTAAATATTACGTCGTAAAGGTTAAGGTGACGTTAACGACTGGGGAAATACTTGGGGTAGGGCATGGAACGACGGATGAATCATGTTACTAGGAAATATGTAAAAGCATGCGGAGGCTTGGGGACCCTTCGGGTACGCACCAGTTCGCATTCCTAGAGTGTCAGCTCAGTAGTGCGTGGTATTAACGACAATGCAATGAATCACGGCTAAATACCGGATTATTTCTCGTAGTTAACTGTTAAAATACTGCTTGAGATAATATAACAAGAGCATTTAAAGAATTTCAATAATGTTTAACTACATGTGATTGAAAAACTTTTATTTCAATTTATCAGTCTGATTTTATTATTTCCTGTTATACAATAACGAATCGAATAACTGGCTCAGTAAGTTGGTCTATCAATATCGGTAAAGAACCGGTTTTATCATTTTTCAACGGAAGGGAAAGAAAGGTCTTAGAAAAAGAGAGAGGTATTTTTATGGCAAGCATCATCTTGGGTTTCGTCAACCTATTATATTACATCTTAATAGCCGGATATAAGAAAAGGAGAAAATATTGGAAGTCGTAAAAATAGTCATTTTATCATCGGAGTGAGGGAATCATGGATTCAGCACCATCTGTGGAGTCACAGGGAAAGGAAGAAACTTTCAAATTGTTTTCTTCAAACTTCGCTTACAGAGCAATTAAGTATTACGTTTTCAATGTTTTAGACATAATTGGTTTTAAAACTTGTAATATGTGCGTTGTAAATGTGTATCAACATTTAGTACGGAACATGTCACGGGAGAATTAACGGTAGGTTCTACACCTGACCGCATCTGGTTCCTGCTGATTTATCAGGATACATACTGTTTTCCCAGATGGCAGCACGTTACCGCTCAGCATGCATATAGTGTGTATAAAAGCATAAAAGCAGTTTATACAATTAGATTTTGCTTTTGTTTTTACACTTTGTTTTACTTTATCTAAACCTTCCACGCCTGGTCAAATGATTGGTTTTAAAGTTCAATTCAACTATGTTGTTGTTTTTCCATTCTTCGTAAAAATAAAAATGGATGGACATAATTTAGTAATATTATCTAAATGTTACTTTGTGTGTTAGTTTTGGTATTAGCTATACCCAAATTGGATAAATATGCTCCTTCTTCGTTAGCAGATTATTTAACTTACGATAAGTATAACTATAGTTGGTGTAAAAAGTATTTGTTCAACGATCAATCTTAATAAAAAGTTAGCATTGCTCTAGAACAAACATCAAATAAACAAAATAACAATACATGTACTATTCAAATCATGTATATAGGGTGATTCATTTGCGTTTCAAGTGCTGGTTTAATGTTAAAGAGCCACTTATCAATAATGCACATTAAACATGTCTATACATGTCCTTTCTCCGACATGTTGCATTTATCATAAGATGCTTATAATGAATGGAATATCATTGGCATGCCATAATCGTGTCATTAGTTTGTCTCCTTCCTATTTCCTGTTAGTATTACTAAACCAGAATATATTTATCTCTACTTGTACTTTCCACGACATGTTACATTTGTTATAAGATGCATACAAGGAATCTAGTATCGTTTGCGTGCTATGCTCGTATAACTAACCAATCCCCATCTGCTTCCTGTTAGTATTAATAATCCACGATATATTTGCAGTTGGTCTCATAGTAGCAAGCTGAGAAACTGTGGTAACACCCAATCAGGAATTTTCATCATTTTAATTTTGCATTTGTTTAGATCATTTTTCCACTACGAATACAGTATCTTGTTTCCCTTGTATGGATGAATTTTCGTTTTCTACTTTTGCAATATATAATTGTACATGGCAAAATAATTGGCAAATAGTAACATACCAATACAATGTTTTAGTTAAACTCAATCGCTGCATGAATACTTTACATATCGACCGATTTCTAAGGAAATAGCATTAATAGACATTTTTAGCTAGGCTTAGTGAAAGAGTTAACAATTTGCCAAGTTTTGAACTGAAACTGTTAATGCTTAAAAGGTTTCATAGAGTGTTAAAGAGACAAACCAAAGGGATATTTGTGATTCTTTTTTGTTTAATCCATATGTGGCATTCAAAGTACAGTTTTTTGATGAAATGAGGTGGAATTTAACAGTTAATAAACTCTTCTAGTATTTATCATAGTCGATTTTGAATATCGCATTCAGTTATAAAATGACGACCATTCAAAATTGTACCATAATACTTTCAGTGAAAATATACTCTATTTTGTACACTAATAATGATAGGGAACGTAGTTCTAGAAAGTGGTACAAGTACTAAGTTATAGTTCAAAGAAGATCCGGTGTAAATTTCACGTCACTCAGTCAATTTGTTTCTAAGTTATATTTGTCACCGATTTATAAAATCTTATTTCAAGAAAAACTCTCACGAGAGTTCAAATTCCTTTATTATAAGCTACATTTTATAAATTAAGCGTACCAATTTCAGAACTTGAAATTTGTTTAAATACAAAGAAATCGACTTATAATTACTCGCTCACTCTTTATAACCCTTTAATGCAGTGCGGACAATTTTTTGATGAAGCATATTTTACATACCTGTACTTTCTTTGATATGGTGCAATGAACTATAGCTGTTAGACCTTTGTTGCAATTAAGTGTTAGAGAAGGAAGACGAAATAGCAGGAGTGAAGGTGTTGGAGTGGACACTTCGATGCACATCGCTGACCACCGCATGCGTTAATAAATTGTTCTTCTTCCTTTTCGCGACTTTGCTTCCTTTTCGGACTCACCACTCTGTGAAGGAGCTGCTACTGCAGTCAGGATGTCCGAAACTCATATTCGCTTGGATCCTGAATGATGCGATTTTACACAATTCTTCTAGTTCGTTAACTACAACGATGCTTGGCGAGAAATATTGTTTGGCCAAATTGTATTTTAGAAACTATTATTTTTCATTATAAATAGCATTGTATAAATTATTCAAATTTTCTTTTGATTCGTTATAATAAAATTAGGATAAAGAAGTGGTTAATAGTTTTCTTTTAGTTTATTGAACGAAACAACGCTTGGCTGGGATTATAGCCTGGCCACGTTGTGTTTTAGAAACTATTACTGTTAATAATAAAATGTATTGTACAAACTATTTAAATTTTCCTTTCGTTTGCACTAGGGAAATTCGAATAATAAGTCAGAGATGAATCATTTTCCTTTCCTTTTGTTTATTGAACAAAACAAACAATTTGTATTTCACAAATTATTATTGCTGATAAAAAATTTATTGTATAATCTATTTAAATTTTCCTTTCATTCGTTTTGGTAAAATTCGAATAATGAGTCAGTCCTTCGACCACGAATCCTTTTTCAGAGACTAATGATGCAACTAAGTTGTTGTAGGCGCCGCAGTCATTAGAATCCTGTAAAGGCCTTCGGAATGCAGTAAATCCTTAAGTATCTAAGCTTAAGGTTTAAGTTGGGTAATTAAACGGAGTAATTGTCTCCGAAGATCTAAGTGCTAGTATCCGTTCAAATTGATCATTTGCTGATGGGCGCCATAATTACCCCATAAGAAAAAAAAGGGAACTCGTTTGTGTACTGCGGCCGTGTCCGGCATTGTTTAGAAAAATTCGCATACGTGCGTGGGCGTGTCGCGTGAATAACAGCGTGCGTCGATGGAATTTCGAGTGACCGTAAGAAAAGGTGTCACGTTCACGAACCATGTGAGAAATGAACGAAAACGGGCAAACGTGGAAGCATTGAAGAAAGAATAGTTTTCAATCGTATTGCGATGTGAATTTCTATGTTTTGTTACAGTTAAGACAACAAATTTATAATAAGGAACAATTAAGTAAGCCTTATATTTCGGATTGATTTCTTAAGTAATTTGAAATTTCATAAAGGAATATTTGGACGAATAGTTGATCGTAATGTGTCAAATTACAAAACTATATAATCACATGCTTAAACAATTATGAAATAATAAAATTAAAACATGGAAGTAAGAGACATGGGAGCTTTTATATTTACGAATATAGAGAAGGACATTTGTTTGTTACCTGCTTGTGCGTGATAAATTCAAAACCGGCGAAACTGACTTTATAAGTAAAAATCTACTATAAGCAATAAATTATTGCTATATTAATCACTTATATAGTAAAAATATTGAATTATGGTTTACTAACAGTGAAACACACATACAATTTTTGTATATTAATTTACGTTTACTTAGTAGGAAGGATGTTATATGTATACGATTTATCTTTTGAAACAATAACCTTATATCATAATTTGACGAAATCAGTATAAAAATATACTACTATATAAATATACATCCGCTTCTTCAATACCGTGTTTTTCGAAAACTAGTCGTTGACACCTTCGGAAGAAATAAGCGTGGTTTAATCTTCGGCAGTTCTATTATTAAAAAATCATGAAGTAATGAAAGAAAACATGGAAGTAAAAGACATTGGCGCAGTGTAACCGCATTTAATTTATATATTGTAGCGTTTCATAGAACAATGAAACTCACTGTAAAATCAGTATTTTAGGATACACATATACATAAGTATTTACAATCTTACTGTAACTATTAAAATTTTTCTTTGGTTTCATCGTTTCTCGCATTCGCATAGCAATAAATGCATCTCACGATACAGATCATTTTTCGGTGATCTTAAATCGGGGGCCGTGCGCGATATAAATAAACAGTTGGAAACAGGCTAAAAATAAAGAGTCACACATAAAATGACAATTGCTGTTGCAAGACTGTGTGTATGTGTGTCATTTCAGGCGAAAGTGTGGGCGATGTGATTAATGCCGCCGAAGGTAGCATACAGTCGGTGTCAAAAATATTTATACAACACTTAGTTTTAACTAAAACGATACTGCTATGTTTATTAAAAAGTACGTGTAAAACAATAAAGTTATACAAGTTCTCTGTTGGCTCCAAAACAAATGTCAGATAAACAAAATAACAATACTTATTTGATATTTGTTTTAGATGCATTTGACAACATATGTACAGCTTTTTCGTTAAACACGTATTAATCATAAACATCGCAGTCCTATGTATTAGTTAAAATTGATTGGAGTATAAATACTTTTTACAATGACTGTACATCGTAAAATCTTATCGGTAAAGAAATAGAATTCGCCTTGCACGATGACCGTTTCTTGTTTACTCTCTTTGGAAATGGTATGAATGTTAAAGACGAAATGATGAGCTTAAACTAACGCAGACTGAAGGTAAATGTGAGCATTTTGTGACCGTTGCATTTACTTGCATTCTGAGAATACTGCTTCGAATTTTATTCAAAACCCCAGTATTTTGTATATCGTCTACTTTACTGCCAAACTTCCAGTTTCGTAACTACGATTATTATGCATGGACCATCATCATATGTTATTAAACTTGTATCCTAACTGGAGGAACAATCACTAACTTTTTGTTCATGTTTCGTGTTTTTAGAAAATGTTGCCGGTTGCGCGTTGCTCATATGTCGTCTCATATCGTTGTATGCGCAGACAAAAGAGCGATGGATAATATCAAAACATTCAGCAACAATGAATACTACAAAATTCTTGATTGCTGCTCCAGTGATACTCTTTAAGATTGACTTGAATATAAAGTATTCTTGCATTTCGTACGTCCATTAATTGTAACACTCGTGTATCGAGATATCCATACGAAACAATCCAATCCCCAAACTCCCCGAGTAAAATCTTTTCACCAAATGTAGAGCTGCTTTTGCTATACTGAGGCGTTTCTTTTGTTTGCATTGCACCGTGTTAGAGGTATAAAATGATGAACAAAAGTGATTATTCAGTAAACGTGCACACACATTTGCGAGCTGTGACGCTTAACACGTAACAAATTGAGGATTTTGTAACATTAGTGTAACTAAATTTAAATGTTATAATATCAATGCAACTAAATTTAAATGTATGCGGTGAAGCGAATAGACAATGAGACCGACTTATTTCTTACCGATTCGTTGTGAGCAATTTAAATCAAGTGTTGACAAGTGAAATTTATTACATGTTACGTATTACAACACGCAAATGTTTGCACACCTTAACCACTTATTCGATCGGTCCAGGACAAATGGCAGTTGACAGATTCAAGGTAGCCGAAGTCCTAGTTAAGTGTTCCTGTAAGGATGAATTTGGTATTTTGGCACGGCCCGGCTCAACATGTCCTACACCTTCGATTCTCGCGCAGTTCTCGGTGTATCATGTTGTTGTATCAAGGAATCTTTTGGCTTCTATGGAACCATAACTGTGAGAATATCGGCCGCTATAAGAGGCCCTCGCCCAAGCGCCAGCTCTGTTCGTGTAGCTGTTGCACGCCATCAAGGAATTCATGGCGCTGGGCCTGTCGATCGGAACACCCTGGGCCCGACCGCTGTGACGTATGCTACCGTTTCGCGATTGCCCACTGTCCGTCAGTGGAATTCTTAAATCCTCCGTCGCACCAATCTCCGTGTATGGCTTCGGGCCTCGCCAGCAATTGCTCACGAATACTGCGGCTACGATTCCCTGTTTAAAACAGATTTGTCAGTTTATAAATAGTTGTTTTTTTATATGTTATTCAAATAGCTGTTAAGCATGTGTTTAATACAGAAACGTATCTTGTTAAATTTTAAATCGTAAAATGTTAAATCGAACAAATTTTCACATTGAAAGAATTAACAAGAATTTTCACCAAGTTCTAATTTTATGAAATAAAATAGATTTGTCGCACTGATTACTTCTGATTTGCTGTTGTTATTCTTTACTTCAGGTAATTTATAAAAAGCCCTCCAACTATTGTAAAGGTATTGATACTAACCACTATAATGTGAAGCAACACTATGAACATAGAAGCATTCCTAAACCCTATGTTATCGAGAAGAATTCCTGCTACGCTCGGTCCTATAAAAGCACCCAGTGCGAAGGTGCTTGTCCAAAGGCCACTGATAATCCCATATGTCTCGAGATTGTTTGGAAATCCGTACTCTCTGTGACAAATATATAATACATTATATTTAATGGTATATTGCACTTTTAAAATATGCAAAGTCATCCACAAATGTCCTTTGAAACTTTGATTTGTTAGTTTGGACAGATTAATTTTTGCGATGAGGATTTGAATAATAAATTATGTTTTACAAGTCAAATTTGTTTTTGCTTTTACAAAAGTAATATCAAACTGTTAATATCGTGTGTACTAAACATTATCAAAATTATAATTTCATATGGGTCGAATAATACATTCTTGGGATTATTGATTGTCAAGCTGTGTCCTTAAAGGAACAACTGTTTCATTTTTGTATTGCTAGTGACAAAAGTTGCTGTGTATTGCTTAATTATCAATTCAATTCAAAATCAGCAACAAAAAGTTCCTTATTGTTGCAATGAGGATACATCCTCTTAATATAACTGTAATTACTTACACAGAAGTTCTCAAGGCATCTGTAAAACTGGCAACTAACTGTGCGGCCATTCCCAAACCATGAACAACAAGACCGCAAATAGTTAGCCAGATTGCGGTCGGGACTGGAATGAAAGGTGCAGGTCCTACTAAGCAAAATCCTACGACTACTAGAAGACATCCACAAACTGTAGCCACCTGTATGAACAAGAAATAGTCATTGTAAATACTTTTGCAAATCTAATAAAATCATTGATTATTAACGTTATTAGCCGCTTGGACATTTTCACCCGTAACAGTTTCCAATTCAGATATTTATTGTTATTATTATTTTTTTGTAATACCGCAGTGAATTTTTACTTCAGTGCGATTTTTCCTCCTGTATGATTCATTGTAGCTATAGGCTATAAAATATTGCAATATTTATCACTTATACAAGATGTTCCAAAAGTAATTGCAAACTTGTAAAACAAATAAAGCATCGAGTTGTACATGTTTAGAACATATTTGCTACGAACACCGTTACAACAACTTATAAGTAATTATGCCATTTTCCTCTTATGTTTGTATAATTATTGCTGTTGGATAAAAATAAAAATGTCCTTGCATTTGTTGAGCGAAAATTAAAATAATTCTGACCTTTGGATGCCAGTATTTGTCACAAAGCCATCCCCACGCAGGAGCTGTAATGGCGTAGGTTCCGCCATTTATGACGAACATAAGTCCTAAGACAACAGGACTCAACTCGAACTGCCTGAGATGTGGCTCCAATGTTGCTTGCAAGAATCCTATGCTCATACTAGTGACAATTATAGACCAAGTCGCCACAATTACACCAGGAATCCTTAGAACCCTTGTCACACCTGGAATAAATTCAAGATATGTAGGAAATACAAAAGGGATACACGCGTATACAAATACAATAAATACAAAAGTGGTGTTTGATTATTAATTAACCGCTTGTAAATTATGCGGAATTAAATTAAGGATCGTAAAACTGCAAGCGGTCTGGTTTTATTTAAATTTATACTTTATATTAAATAATTATAACTACTTTAAGTGTATTTGAAGAAATCCAAGAAACTACTCAAGCGATTTGAATAATTCTTTCAGCATTGGAAAGTATATTTTTTCTAAATGGATATGGATTATATTTGATTAAGCTTTTTCTTTAGGGAACAAAGAAGTGAGTATAAATGCACTGTGATTCAGATTAAAACAGCTTTTTACGCTGAAGAAACTTGATATAATCTCAAAAACTACTCAATGTACTCTAATGCGGTTTTCTACCGAGATTCTACCGAGTCTCCTAATCCAAGCATATCACAGATTTTAAAATATTGCTTTTATTACTTATACAGGGTCCTCCAAGATTAACTCTAAAAATGATCAAAAATCGAGCTACACGTCGTTAAAATGTTTTGGTAACAAAAATAGTTGTAATATCTTATTACTCTTTAAATTATATTATTGCTTCATCAATGTTTTCTTACCTCCCGTGCTATGTGGATCAGCTTCCTCATCATTATGCTTTGGCAAAACGAATGCAGTCGAAACTGCCGCCAAAAAGAGGGCAGATCCGAGAACCGCGAAGGGAGTCGGATATCCACCTACCTGAAAATCATGATTTTCATTTTTCATTTGTATTTTTAACAAAAATAAAAATAATATAGTAGCATAGCATAGTTGAATCGGATTTTAACACCGGTCATTTAACCAGGTGTGGTACTTTTGGTGTTCGACGAGACAGACGTTTTTAATTTCTCTTTAGTGCTACTTACGTAAATACATTAGCCAAGTGCTAAGAAAGGGAAAAGTCTAATAGCTGAAGTAATCAGTGAAATGACCCATGCAATTGTCTTACCTGGTAAAGAGCACCGCCGACTGTGGGCCCAACAATAAGGCCCAAGCCGAAAAAGGTTTCGAGACTGGCGAAGGTCGTTGCAACATTATCCGGAAACTCTTTTGCTATAATGGCAAAGCTCGCCGTAAGGAAGGCAGCGTTTCCAAGGGCTTCGACGATCCTAATCACGAACGAGAGGATTATGAACGGATAATGGCCGTTGACCTTGTCCAGCATACCGAAGAAGATAGCACAAGTTCCTGTCGTCAAGATACCGCCATTGAATAACAACTTTGGCCCGATACGATTTAACTACGAGGAGAAAGTAGATGC
Organism: Ectemnius lituratus; assembly: GCA_910593735.2. NCBI lineage: Eukaryota > Metazoa > Arthropoda > Insecta > Hymenoptera > Crabronidae > Ectemnius > Ectemnius lituratus. Next base: position 6,133,758 of record OU343037.1, read on the forward strand.
ATGTGATTAATTAGAAGCAAAGGTCATCCTACAGTTGGTGGGAAAAGTATTGGTGTACTAATTAATTTTTACTAAAGCGCAGTATTATTATGTTTATTAACACATTCGCCATCACTGACGTAATCCTACGTCATCTTTAAATTTAAAGATGGTTTCCGTTGACGTATTTTTACGTCATTTTCTATTTATTGAAGAAATGAATGGTTTATTTCCATATTTTTAAATCTTTAATGCTTTCAATTTACTCTGCGAATTTAAACATTGATTAAATACTGATGCAATTTCTCTTTGACGGCCGATCATGCAATTTAACTATTGTGAAACTTTCTCTGATAAAAATGTAAATAAAGATATAACACTTTCGCTTATGTTTCATGCAGAGGAGTAAAAGTCCGCAATTTTTGAATTGCATCTGTTTTCCACATAAGTAGAGATACTTGACTAGATTTTGAAAACTGATGTGCACTTACATACTGCCCGTATATGGGACTGATAATGAAGACGACCAATTCGAAGACGCCGAACACAAGTCCGTACTCCGAGGGTGAGCATCCTTTCTTTTCAGCCTGCAATAAATAATACGTCGTTTACTCAAAAAACAAAATTCTTCCACGAACTCAAAAGTACCAAATAAATCTAAATTATACTAGAACGTTTACTAGATTTTTACTTCATACTAGAACTTTTAGAAATAACTAAAGTGATTCAATTTATATAACATAATTACAATTAATATATGCAAATCCATTGTTCCATATGAGGAGAATGGCCTATTTATAAATAAAAACAAAATTCAGGATACAATGTGAGATAGTACTAGAATTTCTAAAAATAACTAAAATAATACAATTTATATAATGTAAAAAGTGTTCGTACAGGGGTTTATTTTAATTACAATTCAATAATTCTATTTTTACTAAACAGTACCCGCAAGACAGAAAGTTGTACTCGTTCCCCGATGTTTTTACAATAAATATGAGATAAACAAAATTATAATACATACACTCGTCAAATTTGATTCGGTATTTGTTTTCGAGGCATTGGAGAACATGTTCAGCTTTATCATTATATAGTCATTGTTTAATAAACATCATAGCGTTACATATTACTAAAAATTGATCTCTATACGAATACTTTCACCGACTGTACATGAATTGTGATTACATTAGATAAACTGTATCATTCTAATTACGTTTAGAATTTCGACCATTTTCAAATATGTGAATTCAAATTTGTTTGGTATTTTTAATTTGTTAATCGTATCTATAAATTTGGGAGAATAATCTGGCAGAATTTTGTTATCATTCATTTCTTTTTTGGGGATTCCTGTGACTAAATGTGATCGCCAATAGCTTAACAGGGGGTTGTAAAGAAAAGTAAAAAATGGAAATAAAATTCTTCCAGACACATACACAGACGAGCAAGAAACAGTAAGGTGGCTGAGTTGCTCCAGAATTCAGACTATCTTTCCGAATTGCAATTAACGTGCTACGTGATAAACGCACGATAAACTCTGAGAACTCCGCGCGTCGAAACTTGTGAAGCAGTTTATCGCTGTCGTCGTCTGCTTGTCGATAGAAAGCAGCATCTCTGATTTTGGCGCCGAAAGATTTATTCGCCATTTTCGGACACTTGCACTGAATATGTTGTAGCGTCTGTGTTCGTATTAGTGTGCGTGCGCGCGCGTGCTGTAATCGCGTGAAATGGTGCCGAAAAGTACTGCGGCATCTTGTATACAATAATTTAATGATTAAGTAACCGCGGCTCCGGACTTTTACATCATCGGTGCGCGATCCCGTTCATTAGTCGGGCTAGATAAGATAAAACCGCAAAAATTTGTCGCTGCACGCATAGAAATCAAAGTTCGACGATTACTCAAATCCATTAACAAGCAAACGAGAATTTTATGGAATTATAACAGCTTTCATGGAATAAGTTGTATTCTAATTTATAGCTAGCTTTACATTATGTAATTGTATCGTTGGAAAGTAATTATTATCGTTGTGATTGTTAATAGTCAGAACGTGATTAATCAAATTCATTAACAAGTGAATAAGACATTTTGGGAATTGCAACAACTTTCGCAGAATAAATTGTACGTTAATTACTGTTTAAACAGAACACATATAATAGAAAATCAAAAATCAAGTCTAATAAAATGTAATTGTCGACTGTGGGAGAAATGATTACCGAAGAAAGTTTTACGGACAGAAATACCCGAACTATTTCCCAATCTTTCACTATCTAGAGAAACAGCTCTAATCTGGTTAGAGTTTGAAATCAAGTCGATGCACGAAAGCAATTCCTTAGGACTCATGGGGAACTCTTCCCAAAGAAAACTCCCAATATTCCTAATAGTCTTCCAGAATTAATGACGAAAACTTTATAATCCCATTTGCAGAATTCCGAAATGTATTAAACTCCCCAATTATATTGCGACTTATAAGTTCCAGCAATATCTCGCTTCCTGTCATGGATAGACAAATTATGATATATTGCGGCAAGACCATAATCAAAACGGCGTTTCTTGCGTGGCGATAACAGCTATCAAGGTTAATCCACGACGCGTGCGCCACTACACTTGTTTTCTTAATCGTCGAAACTATCTCTCCTCAATCTCGGCTTTATTATTCAAAACGACGTGTTCTTTGCACTTTTTTTCTTTGACTACGCGCGCGTGTTGCATAAGTTCTGCGATCTATTTTCAACCATGGGTTTCGTGCGATTTAAGATGCAGCATTTCGATGCTAGTGAAACGATTTCAGTTAAATTATTTTCGTATACATTACGTTTTCAATTATCGTTCAGCGCTTTGATTGCGCGCTATATTAAACCTTGCACTGCGTAATTAATTTCCCCGACTGTTCTTGGAAAAAGTTAGATTTAGTGACTGAGAAAAACATTGGTTAATCTGTAACCTTTTCTCCAGTGTTCGAGTTAGTAGCATAAAGTCGGTAGAAGTATTTATACGAAAATCCATTTTAACTAAAATGTAGTACTGTTGTGTTTATTGAACAATACTCGTAAAATACAAAAGTTGTAAATGTCCCCAAGTGAATCCAAAACAAATATTAGCTAAGAAAAAATTATACTGGATGCATCATATTCCAATTTTGTCTGACATTTCTTCCAAAAATTATAAACATTATGGTAATACCTGTTAATTAAAATTGATTGCTGTAACAAAATTTTCCACACTGACTATATTATCCAGCATGGATAATCGGAAATAATTGAACCATGGATTATTCATGCCAAACCAAATCCAACATAATGGGGACATTTTGTAAAATTTTGTCCCATTTGTTGGTTATAATAATTTGAAAAATCGAGATAGTATACAGACACACTACGTAAGTTTGTCAGTAAACTAACTAGCATATACATTAGCATAGCCCTCAATAAAGCTGCGAAGTACTTGCATAGAAACCCAGTCAATATAGCATTGTAGCATGAAAATAACAAAAGAATATTTGAAATAACTATCGAAACTATTAGACGAGCAAAATAGTCTTTTATTATTTTTAACTAGTCTGTTTTTATTTGATTGGATAAAATATTATTTTAAAAAGTTACTATTTCAATTACAAAAATAATGTGGATTCTGCAACTGCATGTTTATCGATATTGCATTAGTTTATTGCCATACGTGTCCATTTATTCGTGTTTAAAAACTCGACAATAGACGAAGGTGACAAAGTTTCAAGTTACATTTAGTCATCAGTCATGCTAATCAAATAGAAGAGAACATTTCCACTATATCGATAATCTCAAAAGCCACTATTCTTGAATCATCTGGTGATCTGAAAAACACTGTAGCCAGTGACGTATTTAGAAGGCGAGGAAAAACTGAAAGAAAGATTACAGCGAGAAAGCAGCGTGACTCAACATGAAAGTAGGTGCCATCCCAAACCTCGTGGCTACATTGCCTTGGGTGTTGGTATCTTGTTTGATAGCGATGCGAGACAAACATTTTATGGATCATTAGGAAATATAATAAGTCATTTATTCTTGAAATCCATCAATGAGTTACGTCGATAAAAGGAATCGAGTTCGGAACAATGTGAAACGTAATTTTTAACGTTTATCAGAAACTCCAAGACACTAAGTTCATTAATGAAATGCCAATGCCAGATTCACAGCACATTCACACCCCTTTGCTGATATTTTGCTTAATGCATGACGGTAGAACAATAATACATTATTAAACACTTTGACACTCAAACAAATTAATGGTTAATTAAGTAAATCGTAGATAAGGATAGCAGGAAAATAGAACTTAGAAAATAAAAATAACGAAATACTTAAATGGTTAAATAATCATGACTGCTCTTCGTATTCATTTGTTCCTGCATTTTAAACTCTTATTGTTTATTCTGCAGTCAATGATCTTTCATTAAAACAAAACCTAAGAGTAAATGCCACTTAAATATTCACCTTTCTCCTATAACACTAAGCGACGCAAAAATGAATGTAATGGTAATCACTCAAATACTTAGAAACTATTAATTAATCAATATTATCAAACCCACGGTTCTATATATAGACACATGACCGAGACCCAACTGTACACACTACCAAGACAGATAGATTGAAAAGGAACGAAGCGGATCGAAGAGAAATTAGTCGGCGCACCACAATCGATCAGAACGGCAACGAGTAGTAAACAGCAGTCAGCCTTCACAGCTGCTGATAGACTTTTCAAAAATATTCCTTTTGAAGGTGAATTTCTTTCTAAAGCAATAGTTGCTCCAAACACATATTCATAATCATTAAAATATCAGTCTCCATTAGACGCGTTTGTAATAAATGTATCACTCGGATAAGAAATATTGAATAAGTTCCAACGAATTTGTATGTTATCGGTGAAGAATTGTAAAGTGCTTAACCTGTTAACTGCACTATGTTAAAGGTTTGTAAAGGAAGTGTAATTTAAACACTCGGCACTTCTGTAATAAGTGTAATTATTATAGCATTGTGAAAACTGTAACAATATCATCGTCAGTTTTCTTCTAATCATTAAAAAGCTCATGTAATCTAAATAATCGTTACTTTTGCAATAAGTTCAATTACTGTCATAGTGTAAAATCCGTATCAATGTGAGAAAGCCTGCGGCTTCAAAGATATTATGCGAAGCTTCTTAAAGTGAATCTTTAGCTAGCTTTAACCGCACTAGTTATTTTCTGTGTCTAATCAATTAAATCGATACCGCAGAATTGTTTGCCAGCCGCGCGATACCGATTGTCGGACTTACTACGTGTTCATTAAACTGGAGCTGCGAGCTTATTATAGTATTGACTGATGTACAATTCTTAAGTATCTTTGCTTTAATCCTCGACCAGCCGTGCTGGAATATTTTTGAACCATGTTTTTCCATTGCTAGATGTTATTAAATAGAATTGTTATTTAGTGAATATACCTAAACATTTAGTTTAATTAAAAAGAAGAATGTAATTTCTTGATTAAAAATGACCTAGGTTGACGCTTCGAATTGTTAACAGCATCCCAGGAATTTAATTACTAGAATTTCGACTTCAGGCCAATAACCCGGCGAACAGTTTCTGCTTTCATGACGAACCACTGATTTGTAAACTCACCGAACATTACAAAAAAAAATTGGCACACAAGTATGAACCGACCGTAATAATATGATAGTTATTAATCGAATGTAATATAAAGTAATTACTATGTGTTAGTAATTAGTAATTATCTAATCTAATCATATATATATATATATATATATATATAAAGTAATTACTAATAATTAAGTGTATATACTAATCATATATTCATATACATATAAAGACGTAAGATGTTTGCTTGGCCACAAAAGCTAATCTTCGAAGCTACTGAAGAACTTTCCAGAACATTCTCAATGTTTAAGAATTTGCTTCTTGCCGAATACCAAAAATGGTACATTATTAGACTAAAACAAAAGGAGGATGAACACACTACACAGACCCAACCGAATTTACTGGCTATTGATGGGATTGCTAATACAGGCATGAAATCTAACCTATATCTATGTCTAAAGACAGAAAGTTTGTATATGTGTAGCGATGTATAGTCAAGCTATACGTCATTGGAAGATTCTCGCAAGGAAGTTAGTTGCAATAATTTATTACAGTCTAAACTAAATTATTGTTAACCAAATTAGGTATCTGCGAGATGATCTCAGAAATTATCCAACTGATTTGGATAATTCTTTCACCATTGGAAAGTATAGTTTCTTCAAATAAGTTTATGTTGTATTTGATTATTACGCGCAGGAAACTTGATATAATGTCAAACACCGCTGAATGGATTTTTGAATATATATATAATATTCCACGATTTATAGAGGAAGTTATACAGGGTGCTTCGGAAGAAATTCGAAATACCAGAAAATCGAAAACGGAACTGATTTTAATACAATTTTTTTCTAATGTAGAGTTATGATTTAATCAAACTCCGGGCAATGAAATATTGCGATATTTATCACTTATACAGGGTGTTTCAAAAGGAAAGGACGTCGAACTGTGTACCTTGAGAATATTTTTGCAACGAGAATAGTTGCAACAATTCATTACTCTTTAAATTAAGTTATTATTGACCTGTACTTGAAATGTCAACTAGGTGAAACCAGGTAGGACAGCTTGTTTCTAATATGAAAGAAGATATTCTTAGAAAGATTTTTTTCATTACCCTCTTTTCATTTTACTGACGCAAAACGAAAATCGTGCTTGCGATTCATTTACGAAGCACAATATTCTGCAATTGATAATACCAAAGTAACAGTCACAAATTTTACTCATCGAGTGAATTCTGAAAACAAGCGTTTAACCCTTTCGTTACTAGTGACACCTACAGGCACTCTAAAAGTATATAGAAATTCTATTTGTTACAGCTAAAATCCCTTCGGATAAAACTAGCGTTTTGAATTAGATTTTGTCTTAGTCAAAGGGTTAATTATAACTAAAGTAAACAAAGAAAATATAAAGAAAACTTTCTTCTTCAAGAAAATATAGTTTTCCCTAACGAAGAAAGTCCTTTTTCGATACAATTATATCACATCAAGATAAAATCAAAGGGTTAACTACAACTTTCTGACAATGTTTCTACAACCATACGTGTAAGAATAGAGAAAGATACTCACTTCCTGGGGATAAAAGGGTGCCTGGAGAGATACGCAGACCGCATTGGCGAAGTCGGCGATGCTCATAACGATGAGGGTGAGCCATTGCCTCTTGGTGAACTGTCCCAACATGATGCCTAATCACTAACGTCTTGATGCTTTCCTTAACCGAGTCCTCTTCTTCGATCGCTCGAAATCTATGTGTTTGCGTCGCAGGCTAAACTTATTTGCAATTTACGACATCAGGAGCAACAGCTGCGGACTCGACCGCCGGATAAGCGATGTTGGCTGATTGTCACTGGGCTGTCAGTGATGCCTGATGATGATGACACACCGAACGGCAATCGAGCCCTCGTGTCCTCTGCGTGGTGGTCCTCGAAGCAGACTGGATACTCCGGAGCACCAAGGATCCAGTTCGGCGTGAACACCCTCGGGGAGGAGAGGCCGCCGAGAGGAAAGAGCTTCGGAGCCGAACAGAGGGAGAGCGGAGGTCGGAGGTCGAACGATACGTCCTACCATGCTTCTAAGTCATTATCGGAGAACGCCGAGCGATTTCGTGACGGGAACGTTCTTCCATATGAACCATTTTCGCTTCTTTTGTATAATCGCGCCTCGAAACTTTGGAAAGTCCATCTTCAAATTCATCCGATTGAACTATCTTGGGAAGTGTCGATTGTTGTTTCATTTTTACTTCGATCGTTTTCAGGGGAATTCTGTTATCATTTGTTGTTAAGTTGCGTGATTTTTCGTTGTTATTTCAGAAGAGTGTGCTGATCGAGATAGAGTTGGCGCCTCGAGGGCTCTGCTGCAATGTAATAGTAATGTAATGATGTTTCTTTAGGTTGTTGTGGTCGGGTTTAGTTATTGTCGATTCGATGTGGGTTGCGATTGAGGACCACACGCGTCGGACTATCGGTCGCCGACCATTTTGTTGATTGGAGTGTTCACTGTGTATTTTTATGCAGTATCGCGTATGGATGATTAAAAAGACGCAAGAATTAGAAGCTATAATAAGTAATTTAATGAACAAAAAGATCGATTTTTAATGTTATTGCTATTATTTTTAATAATTTAAACAAGAAAAAGATCTGCCTCTAAAAGTCTGTCATTATGATAGATGTGATTAATAAAAATCGAAAATGAATTTGAATGTAGCTTCTCTATCTGAAAATAATATTTCAACTTACGGTGCAATTAAACTTTGTACGAGCAATATTGGAACGTTAAAAGATAGGTTCTTGATGGTTTTCTGTAATTGATGCACTTCCAACAAAAATACAATTTTGTTATGCACTCACAGTTAGGAGGAATACGTGTGTACGTATCTGTTTTTTTGCACTGTCTACCTTTTATAAACAGGGGAGCTTTTCGCTTACGAGTGCGAGATGTCTGGAAACTTCCGTGCGATCGGAAAATAAAACTCGCCGCAACTGACTTCCGATTCGTATGCCACCGCCAATCCACTATGCAGCAGAAAATAATGATGCAATGAAATGGCATATTTGCATTAGACCGCATTGCATTCTTTTAGTATGACTTTAAGTTTTCGCTTAGCTTTCTAATTCTTCACTTTCTAACTCGCAATCACATGTTTGTCAATTTTGAATTGTGTATTTTCCAGATTAATGCTACAATATTTCTTTCGACAATACCATATTCTTTACATTAAGTATTATTTAATCTTGGCTCATAAAAAGTTCTAATTACAATTTTGGTATTACAAATTTCAGTGTGAACAGAAATTTCGACTTATGTAATACGAGCCCACATATCGCACTCTTGCCAAATTTGTGCTGCACTATCATAAAAATTATACAATCATTACGAAAAATATACAAGAGACTTAATTATATCAATTGTTCAAAATGTTTTTAGTTTCGGATCTTTTTATATAAATCATCGTTTATATAAATTATGATTCTCGGAATTCACACCGCGTGATTATTCATGCCGGTATCAACTGTGAATGAAGCGATGATGGAGATGGTTGCCTGCACCCTTGAAGATTAGTGGTACAGGAAAGATGATACAATGGTGATAAGTCACCATTTAGTTTTATGGCCCTTTCACTCGTGAGTTGCGTGATGATCCGATAAGAGGGTGAACCCTTAAACACTGTATCGCTTATCGCTTCTCACTTTTACGACTCTTCTCAAGCTTATCGGGGATGTAACATTGAAATTACAATCTATACGTAGCCCCGCAGTTGCTAACTAATCAATTTCGAAAAGCCGTTCTTCGTTATAGAATATAATGTAATCTTTGTAGAGCGAGTGTTATTTTGACAAGCAAGGAAATATCAATTCTATAAGGTAATACTAATTTACCGGAAGGTAAATGCTAGTAAGTACAAGGTAATACTAGTTTACAGTTCGAGCATTTGTCTACTAATCAATTTTAAAAAGCTGCTCTTCGTTATACAATACAATGTGATCTTTGTCGGGCGAGTGTTATTTCGACAAGTAGAGAAATATCGATTCTACAAAGTGATATTAATTTACAGCTCCACCATTTGCCCACTAACCAATTTGGAGAAGAATATGGTAGAATATAATCTAATCTTTGCAGAGCCAGTATTAGTTGAACAAGCACAAAGCAGCAGAGATAAATATCATCTCGTGAAAGATATCCTAATAATTTACAGTTTCCACATTTGCTCGCTAATTAATTTCGAAAAACTGCTCTTTGTTATAAAATGTAGAGCGAGTGTTATTTCGACAGTTCAAAGCAGCTGGCGCAGAGAAATATCAATTCTAAAGAGTAACATTAATTTACAGCCCTTGCATTTTACCAACTCACTTCTAAAACCTACGAAATGTTTTTCCAAAATGATCGGGAAACATCTGCAATTTTTCCCACCGTGTGATATTATATACAAAGGGAATAAAATACTGTGAGAAGTATAAAGAGAATGTCCGCATCGATCTTTCGAGAAAGTATAAGTAAACGCAGGTAGCCACAAAAGTATGAAAGAATCTCGATAAATTATTGTAACAAGTAACAAGTAAACTTATTTTCACCACATTTTCAACCAGTCTGAACCAACTTTCATGCAAGTTTATAATGTTTTTTTTGCCTGCACTCATTAATATTCTTTAAATTGATCTGATTAATACTCTCGTAATTTCTCTCGATTAACATTGAATGATAATGATCAGTTTCTGTTATTATAAATAAGTTTGTGGAAGTGACACTGCAAATTTACATGAAAAATTGTTTAGCTCTTTGAAACACAGGATGTTACAAGCAACAAATGCCTCGTTATACACAAGTATATTTTTAGTAATTTCAGCATTAAATAATGATATGAATAACGTTTCACTATGCATATCCAAGCACTAAAGATTGAAACATTTTTCGCATCATTGTCTTTCAAAGAGTTAATAATAATGATTCGAAATGAGACTACTGAAAATATAGAGTCAGTTGTTACAATAAGGATTAAGGTGGCTGAAAACCTTTGAGACTAACTGCACGTGAGGAAAGTTGTAACCTTATTTGCAAGCTTTAACGCATAACATGCAACAAAATTTCACTTATGAATAATGCTCGATTAAAATCATTTGCAACGAGTCGACGATGATAGCCGGCTTTTACGATCGTACAAGGTAGCTTGTTTGGAGTTCGTCGCAAGTTGAAGTTCCATTTAAACTTGTGAGAGAAATTGTCAGGCATAGGTTATTGACCGGAACGAAAAAATTGGTGGAAGTAAATTTTCACTTCCTAAACAAAACTCTATAATACTTATACACTCGAGTGCCAATAATACAAGGATCACATGCTGCTTAACCAATCTTTGCCATTTTTTTCTTAACAATTTTGTTAAGGGGATGAAATCCTACTTCGACAAATGTTTTCATCTCAAACAGTGACCATTGCCTGACATATGCTTTCCTTGTTAGCTACACAAATCTTACAGTTACGTTAATTAGTTACGTGTTACGCGTTACAACTCGCAAGTAAGTCAACATTTTGTTTAACAATATCAGTCGGAATGCCTGTTATGAAACTATAAACTACAAAAACCCGCTAAAATCGACACGGATGCTGCTCGTGCTAAAAACGAGATCACAGCACAGTTTGTGAAGAAAGATCGGTTTTACTTCGTGATGTATCATGATGTGTCTGATGATCGCAGTAATAGTGAAGAATCTACGTGTCGAGAAGCCAAACTTTCAATGGCACTCTCAAAAGAGCACTGTTAAGAATGTTTTTAAAGTGTTTGGCGATACTGGCACTGGCAGCTGGTCTCATTTCCTCGATGATTTCTTTGGCATTCTGGTTGAGAAATTGGTTCATCGCTTGGCCAATGACGTTGCCGCCGTTGAGATGATCGACAATGCGGAATCGAGCGCGACCCAAACTGAAGTCGACTAGCATTCGAGCAATTCTTAAATATCGAATTCCGTCTCTCACTTCTTCTACTCCTTGCACACGTGCAACTGCTGATATGTCACCTGAAAACATGAAACTCGTAAAGTCGCTTGAAGTTATCATTCCCAGACATTACTGGATTTTTTCTTGATTGTAGGGGTCAAGTCTTGGTAATTTAGTTACTTTAATTAAACTGGTTTATTCAGAAATTAAATTGAGAATCAACTGCGATATTGAAGAATTACTGGAATGTTTGTACTGAAATCCACAAGTTTCTTGCCAATGACCGGACATTTATGTATCACTTTATGTTCGATATTTATGTTTAAAAATGTATTTTTTCCCTGTGAAGAGTGAAAGTTTTCTTCTTCAAGTAAATTTAATACTGAAAAATTGTGTGTGCGAATATTTCTTTCACCCATATAAAATCGAAAAGCAGGAAACAATGTAAAATTTAAAATTTACCAAAAAGTGCCCAAAAGTCGCCATTGCTTTGAATAGGAAAGAGAAGAACGTTTCCGGCGACTTCGTAGGAGCCTTGAAGTTCGATTTTTGGAATCTGCAGGTGAAGGTCAACTCTGTAGCTCGACAAATCAACTCGGGCTTTGTTGATAGTGTAATTCCCTGCTCCGAAAACTGTGATGTTCGTGAACTGTGCACGAACACGAACCGCACCTTGCCCGTTCTCCATTCCGAGTTCCGGAATCGTGAGGGGTTCGATCGAAGGCACTTCCAACTCGGGAAGACCTGTCAGACACAAACATTGTTAAAGATTATTAAACTTCGGAATAAACATACTATAACATTCTACGATGAATACGATTATATGATTAATGTTAACGTACCTTTTATTAAGTAGGGTTGCAAGTGATTCAATGATCTTTGAAGACATATTTCCACCTTGGGGTCCGATCTTTTGCAAGGTAGTATGTATTCCGCTGAAAGCAAAGGATTTACGTAAACGTAGCGTAAAACATTGTAATTAAGTGAATTACCGTAAATTAATTGTCGTATCCAACATTACCCGGGTAACATTTTCATCAGTGGCTGATTGCAAATATTTTTTAACACTTCCATTCCATTTATTGCTGTTGAGTTACTTTTAGAACATCCTACATCAATAATATATACTGCAATATTTTATAGTCTATGATTTGTTTGCATTATAATTCTATGGAAATGGGGAGATTCCATTAAAATCGATTAAGCCATTTTCGACTTTATTGCGACCATACAAATGTTCTCATTTATGTTATTAATTGATGTTTTATTAATAGAGAAGAGGAGCGGAAAACGGATAATTACACATGTCACAAGAAAAGTACTTAGTTACACACTTCAAGCTCAAGAGAAGTAAACAAGGACAACAACGTTTATGCAGTTGTTTTTGAGAATCAGCTAATTACGGGTTTTATGAAAATCAAACTAGTTAGGCGAGTCATCTAGCATGTAATTAAGCATCTAATAAAGTAGCATTGAATACTTTGTTTCCGCGTTTAACATTAATTTATTCTTAAAAAACAGTTTTTAATCCCTTGATTGGGTTTTGCTTGGTAACAATTGCCCTAAAACATTGTATTACTTACCAACGAGAGATTATTAATCAAGATAAATAGTGGGAAAAATTGCTCGCATACCCAGATTCCCTTAAAGGAGAAAACATTCTTCTTTGAGAATATTCATTTTCTCTTAAAAAGGAAATTTTCGTCCTTAAGAAACTTTCTTTTATGTTAAAATTTACCCCAAGAAAAGGGGTATATGCGAACACTTTTTTATCCACTGTAATATACTACTTTATGACAAGAAATTGAATTAGACTAAAACAATATCAATATACTGGTAGATACGAGTCTAAAATCACACAGAGCCATCAAGGGTGAAAATTAATCGCTGTATGGACACCTTTTACACCAACTGTGAGTACTTCTTGTCAAGAAAATCGTGATATACTTCCGAGTGGTAAAAACTTTTATGCAACTACTCTCTCTTCCTGCAGCCTAGAAGAATTACCGATACGTAATCTAATTAATACTAAACTACACTTATTATTCGCTTCGTTTATGTCGTCCCACATTAACTGTAGTCCGCTTTGCTGGACGTTCAAGAATCGTTGAATGTTTTACTTTCACGGAATGTTAGCACAAAAAGGTAGAATCGCTTTCCCTTTTTCACGAGGTCTTCGAAAATATCCGTGCGCCCTTGAACAGTATTTGTCATTCGAACCGTTTCAAGCTACGAAGCTACACGGCGACAATCTACTGTATGTCACAAAAATCTGCTGAAGGATACGAACTACGTGTTTCGGTTACGTGTTTCTATACACATCACAATGTAGCAGTACGCAGTTTATGTACGTATAATACAAGATCGTAAACGTTAATAAATAAATAATTATTAGAAAAGATAATGTAGATAGTTACTTTTTAAAGAATTGAAATATTAAGTCATAATATTAATCATATATTTATGTCTAAAAATTTGTGGCTGTTATTGCGTATATTATAAGAGATCCTAAATATTAATAAGAAAGACGGTTAGTTTATAAACAACTAAAATATCAAGTTATAACGTTAATCATACGTTAGTATTAATATCTGAATACTTTCGAAATCATTGTATTATAAGATCCAAAATAAGGTCGCTGACACTATAAATAATTCAAATATCAAGTCATAATGTTAGCAATACACTAGTACACTATAGTATAATAGAAGCTCTTAAAGATCAATAAATAAATAATTGATCCAAAAGATAACTAACGCGGTCAGTTTATAAACCGAAATATTGAATCATAGAATCATGTTAACGATACACTAGTATCCAAATACATTTACGAGTCACTGTATTATAACAGACGTTCCTAATCACGAGGTTCGGTATTCACGGCGGCCGTTATACCATCATTACGTCAGTGAAGAAAATTTATCGTGTGACATGACTTTTCCTATGCTCGTCGCTTTCGTTTTCACATGGCATACAGTTACGTCGATACGAGCTTGTATGTACGGATTAACCAACTCTAGACCTGCCTTTATGTAGTCTTTGAAGTTTTGTTCTGACTGCCGATGGCGTAACACTGTCGATTCATCCAACGTATAATACCAGTGTCTCTCGTACGCTCAACGGATTCAATCTCTTATTAACCTATATTTCGTATAAACACGCATTGCGTTCTGATACGCTCGCAAGTTGTAGAAGTAAACCTGCGAATTTGGGTAGCGCCAACTTTAAGTGTTGATTTGATATTTGTGAAATTTTTCTCGATCGAAGTCGATATAGAATTACATGTGAATGAAGTTCATGTTGAGTCATACTCGATAAAGGAATTCTAAGGGTTAAACTATAGCAGTTTTTAAGCTGTGATGGTTACATTGAAATACTATAATAGTTTAAATTCATAAGAAAAACATTTGTTCAATCCGGCCAATGCAAACTTTCAGCGGTGTATGAAAAGTTAACTTAAAAAGTGATCGCAGAGGAATTCTGGCGTAAGATTCCGTAACAGAGATGGCACGCTTGGGTTGTGACTAAGATTGGACCACTTTCTTACATATTTTTACTTCATTGACTACTTTTGTAAAATAACACTATGGGTCTAGAACTAAAACTAAAACTGAAGCTAAAATTAAAACGAATACTATCGATTTTAAAACTGCAATTTTTTGTGTTACGCATGATCATTAAAATCAGTATTGTTCTAACAAACCAGTGACAGAACTGACATATTTTTATTTATTGTTTTATCAAAGTTGTCATTTAACACACAAAAGTGTATCGCATAATAAATAATTTTTTGTATTATTCGGTTTGAGTGGGAAAGGAAAGTAACGCGAAACACTTTTGTGATACAAGAAATGTATGAAAAATGGGACAAAACTACTTGGCGTTTTTTAACATTTTAATGTCTTTTTTGGTGATATCGCATAACTCTTGGCGTCACACCCTCCGGGTCTTTTTTATCTAACAACACTTCTTGTTTCTGTTCGTAACCTTTGTTTTGCTCTCACAGATGCGCTGTGTTTAACACACTCGTGCAATCTGGACCTTCCGATGCACCGCTGACAAGTATTACGTTGTTGCTACTTTCACTTGCCGCGAACACCCATAATACCCGGTTACGTATAAGCAAACACAGAAAACAGTGAAACCAGGAAAGTCCATTTCCATGAATCATAAGCAGTGCTTTTTAATTCTTCCGCTCTGGCGCGTCAACTGTCTCCAGAACTTCTCTGACAGCCATTGTTCTTTCTAACCTCACCAATTCACCGGATCGCACGAACCAATACATCCGGCATTAATTAGTTCTCACAGGATTGGAAATTGATGGGGATCGTCTCATCGTGGAGGCAAACTAGTATTTTCGAGGAACGTTGCTTTCATTGGTTAGAAGAGCTGCATGAGAGCGATGGGAGCCGGTGTTGAGACCGGCTCTAAGGTGCGGTGGTACTTTCTCCGGCTGATTGCCGGTAATCCTCCGCATGGCAAGGTTGTTATGCAATCTCTGACATAACCTTCGCCACGGCGAACTAAGAGTCGTTTCGATTACACCATCCAAGAATCGTGTGTCGGACAAGCCCTCCACCGTCACCGTTGGGATCTCCGAAAATTCTTAACACACCACTTTTTTGAACTGTCCTACTTTTCGGGCACCATTCTCCAATCACTAAGAGCGTTGCGCGTTCTTTTAAGCGAGCGAGCATTAAGTAATCACGCGAACACATCTTGCGGGTTGTAACACGTAACTAATTAACTGTGCTGTAACATTAATGTAACTCAGTTTAAAGGTCCATTTACACATGCCAGTGTATGCGTCGTGATAGTGTTATGTCAGTGTACAGTCATATCACATATGTGAGAAATGTGTGTGTATAATAATAAGATAGAAAAGGTTTCATCTCGGTTGGTTCATCCACCGCAAACTTGTTGTGAGACAAGCGTTAGCGAGGTTGGCGAAATATCGATTTTTATGTAATAATAATAGTTCATGTTAAACAATTTCAACAATTTTTGTAACGTGACTATTCTAAGAGTGTCTTCTATAAAGTAAAAAGTACATTATTTCAATTAAGAACCTCTTTTTTTTCAAAATCAGTTCAAAACAATAGAACTCTATTTGACATTCACACTGATACGACTCTTGCACTAATACTGTAACATTACTGGGATGAGTGAATCAACTTTAAATGTATACGATCGACAAACCGTCTATCATTGCCTGCTCGTTGCAAACAATTCGAACCCAGCAGTGACAGCTGTAATTTGTCACATGCTACGTGGTACAGTTTCCAAATGAGTACACATCTTAACGATCTCATGAAATACTCATTGTCGTCTAAGATGAATACGTCGAAGGAATAAAATAAATGTAACTGATGTTACATATTTTCTTCGTGGAAAATTTCGAACACAAATTCATAGAAATCCTCCTTTACTTTTTCCAACGCGATTATTATTACAGTATTAATAAACACAACGAAACTATTTAAATAACAGATCATCATGAGTTTGTTATGAAGAATTCGAACTAAACGTTGTCAAGTGACATTTATCATTTTACATATTACAGCTTCCAAATGACACGCTACGGTAATTGCGGTTTATTGACGAAAGAAAAGTAAGTAAACACGACGTATTTATACGGAAGAATTTCGAACTGTTATAATCGTTAAGGTGAACGGCAAAGGGATGAATGAACAATGGCAGATGAAAAACAGGCTGAGACATACTTTGCCTGGTGACCTTTGTGCAATTGTAGAAATGACTGCAGAAATTTTTGTGGTGTTTTTACGAAATCCGTTTAAATGAGTTCGTAGTTTTAGTTTTGCAATGTCGGGTCGATGTTACGATAGTGTGGGTTATTGCGGTTTCGTGTTGCAGCTCTGTCAACGAACGCGTGTAATATCTTTCTGTTTAGAAACGGGCGACCCCGCTTGTAAAGGTTTTCATACCTTGCTGTTATACAATAGTAAATGACTGGCAGATATTTATTACAGATGACAACATCTGATTGATAGGAATGTTATTCATTAATGTACAAGTAATAATAAGGCAATAAAAAAATAGCGTAAATAAGTATTGACAGTTAGTAACTCTTGTTTTCCATGAAACTGTTATGTGTTCATCTTCTCACAAGTCGCATTATGTATATTGTGTATATTTACTTTTCGAATGAATTTCTTGAATTCTACATTTAATTATACACGAAGTATAATTTATTATGAATATTTAATGCAAAGCAAGTGTACGTAATATAAAAAACGATTTATCAACTAGTGAACGTGGATCAATTATGCAAAAAATATAACAATCGTTCTTTGAGTAAAAAATGTTGAAGGGGTGACAAAAGTCAAACAGTTAAACAATACTGAAATAAAGGCAACAGAGACTTACGAGTAGCAAAGTCCGGTTCATTCAATTCACTTTTATTTTGCTGACTCTGACACGACACCAAATCACCCCCCAGCGATGCAAGGAACAACACGACGAACACTTTGGCTGCTGGTAACATTCTAAAAACTCAATTCGTGTTAATCATCACTACTTTATTGACACAGATTTATCAATATGATTGGAAAATCGACTCACGTAAAACCAAGAAATTAATCCAAAATATAATAACAACTGTCACTAAGATTCCTACGCGTTGAAAATCCGCACTATCCTGTTATCCATTCGAATGTTTGTCAAATGTATTATGCAAATTGGGGTTACTATAAAGGATTTTATGTTGACGGTCGTACACCGTGCAGAGCAGAAATTTTGAGGGATGTTCGATGAGGATAGCGGAGCGTAGTAGTTTAGTGACGGTTGCTGATAAACTAAAGACTACTCCCTGACTATATTCCCTCTTATATGCGGTCGTTCCCCTACTCCAAGGACTACCGTTTTAACCCACTGTACCACCTGCTTGTCTTTCTTTCGTTCCGACTGGCATACGTCGCACATACAACGTACTGCGCAATCCCTAATCCAGTCGGGACTACCTTTCGATTCTTCTGGGTGCTTGGTACTTGCTAGCCCTGATATTTTTTCGACTACTTTATTGACACTCAAATTATCGAGTTTCCGTCGAGGAGACTTACAGTTTGCCGAGTAAGGAAAGCTACAATCCAGTCAAGTTAACTTTCCATTCATTTTTCGGGGAATTAAAAAAATCTGAGATTTTTTGTACTTGTTTATTGACACTGAAATTATCGAGTTTAGCAGAGGATTTCAAGTTTCGAGCGATTCCCTTGGGCTCAAAGAACAAATTCTATGCAATTTATTGCAATAGGTATTAAGAAATTATCAAACAAACTAAATGAAGAAATTTGAAAAACAATGTCTCCATTTGAAGATAAAATGATTGTATTTAACACTTTCTAAACAGTTAATTAATAATCACATGACTTTCTTTTTAAATGGGTTATAAAAAATCATGTGTTTGAAAGAAGTTTGGAGAAAACCTGTTTTAGTCCACGAGACACTTGATTCAATTGGCCAATCCTAACAATTCTACCCATTCACGAAGAGGTTCTCGCACGTTCGGTGTCCTTCACTGTTTCATGAGGAAAATCATATTGTCTGCGTGATATTTAAATTAGTCTAAAGTTAGGCAGTATTACATAACAATCGGTGAAGATTATGAAAGGTAGCGGTGATTCTGAGAAAATACATACGCACACCGTCAAACGCATGGTGAACTTTGCGCAACACTCTGTCGGATCATTGCCAGAGTTGTCTCTTTTATACACAGTCTCAGACTTCGTATCATTTAACTAAATGTCAGTATTTCATTCTCAAACTATTGTATAGTCTGGTTTAATGTTGTTAGGTAATAATTAAAAACTTTGCGGAATAAGAGGAATTGTTCGAGACTATGCGGGTCATGACGACAGTTTTTTTCAAATATTTAATGGTTCTTTCTGGCTTGCTTTGATGATTCGCATAAAAACTTGTAGTTGCAATAATTGTTGGCGCGTCATATGAATACTAATGAGTGATATAAGATTTATCATTTGCATGACATATAAACATTTTTAAGTCATAGTCTCTAATGTACAAAGTCGATTTTGTTATTATTTGATGGTACAACGTGTAATATTGTTGCTATTTAATCTTACCGACACATATTAGGATAGTTTCTAAGATTCGATTGCGCATGGGATTGTACACGATGTGTCATATAAATAATAATAAACGTTATACAAGAAGTATTGTCAATTACCAATAATTTAAATATTTTTCAATTATTGTTCCTAATGTGCGAAATTAATTTTATTATTTACACTATTTGATAGATACTATTTGACATTATTAATGTGTACAACATTAGATTACACATATTGATTTGTTGAGCATCGGGGAATCTTTCGTTCCATGCCACACTTTTTTCACTGGACGGAATGGAAATGTAAACATGAACATTGTCGAAGTCGAACCGATCGCATTAATTGAGACTTTTTTATTCATGCCGTGTCTGTGGAATCGTACACGTGGATGAGTGACCAAGAAAATTCCATAAATTTTGATTGGACGATAATAATTAGGGGGAATGCAAACAGGTGTCCACTCGATAATCTTGCCGGCCGTGAATTCTTGAAACGGCTTTGTTTCCCCAATGCGACGTTGGCAAACTTGCTGATTGATTCTTGCCTCGTCACATTTCATGTGCATTGGAAACCGATTTTACGAGTATCTGGTTAATCTTATAAAAACTATAAGTTTTTATTAATTCACACTTAACGTGACTTCTGCTTTATATTTTTTTGCTGTCAACATACGTAATAATATAATACTAATGCATGTTGGATAAAAAGTGGGATTCGACATAAAGACAAGTGAATCATCATTACTGGGCATTGCAGGACAAATAGTAAAGTATTTAGTTGAATTAATTATGCATGAATATGTTTTCATTCTTCTCTGCATCCTATTTATTATTAGTTACCTCATCCAGCTTCAGTCGGCTGATATTTAATAATTGGTTCTTGTCTGTATCTTTGTTGTAAAAATCTTCCGGTCATATGTAAGTTATGTATCACCAAATTTGAGACCCCATCTAATTTTAAAGTGTTCATCAATATTTGCTTTTGGCCACCAAATTAAATTCTAAACCTCTAGAAAAATACTTTCGTTCACCACATTTTGTCAAAATTACTCGTTCTAAGTGGATTAAGAATTTTAACCTTTCTGGCAACTCCACCAATCATTCTGGGGTGTGATATTTAAGTCGCGAGTGAACAAAGCGGGCGAGCTTATCCATTCCAAAAGTAAATCGGGTCTCAAATTTAGTGACCATTTACTATTTTTGGTAAATAGACATTTATTTTTTGTAATAAATAATACAATTTCATGATAAAAAATATTTGGTGACCACTTTAAGAATAAATGGGGTCACAGATTTGGTTTAACGTTTACCAATTTGGGTATACATTTACTATTTTTAGTGTACAAATGTATTTTTCTGTGGGTCATTTTTACTATATTCGGGGAGCATTTAAACGTGAGCTCATTATAATAATGGCTAAAAGGGATGCGACAGCGCTGACTCACAGACAAACTCATCACTTTGTACATACATTGCTAAGATGAGTTGCCTTTGTTCCAAGTGCAAGAATTTCATCAGAAGTTTCGTGAGTTGCTTACCGTTACAAAAACGCCGCATCGGGCATAGTGCATCGCATTTAGAATGCGAGTACGTCTCTCGATGGATTAAAAATGCATCGTACTGCTGTCGAATGCGAGTCTTACCGCATGACACTGCGTCCCGCCACTGCCAAAGTCAACTGTCATTGCCAATTCGTCTCACGCACCTATTTTCTACTTAAGAGCCACGCGGAATTACAACAAGCAGAATAATATGTTCCTGTTTTCCCGGAGAGATTCTAATCTCGAAGAATTCATCATTGATTGGATTTTCAGGGATTGCATACTCATAGAATGATTCGTTTGCCTTTGAATCAAGGATGTTAGTATTGTATAATATATTAGAAATATTAAAATCGTAGGAACTACGAATGGTCATTATAGCAGTTTGTGCAAATAGTAAATCAACTGATTAGATACAAGTGAATATAATGAAATTGATTTTTTTTCTGATTTATTTTGAGAATTCTTGCAGATTCTAATGCAAACCCATCACCCTGTACAGAGTGATTTACTTACCTTTGAATTACCATTGCTTTATACAGAAAGTTAAAACTTATCTAGTAATTGTAATTGTAAATAAATATTTTATACTTCATTATACTTCTTTCATCTTCTACATACTTTTACTTTTGAAAATACACTTGCAGTAGGCTCAGTTCTTTTTATTAATCGATTAAACGAAACACTTATTGCAGAGCTTAGGATTGACACAGTTTTCTTTTATGTATCCGCACCACTTTTTATACACACATAAAAAAACAGTTAAAGAGTGAATGGGTTAAAGAAATCATTAGCGCCTGAATGCTGGCTTCCCTTTTAACACAGTCGTCATTATGAAGCCTGTTATCAAGTATTGAACGCGTTGGAATACCAACAGTTGGTAATGCTTAGTATTATCATTCATATTTATTCATATATTTTTAAGATTATAGACAACCCAATATAAACCATAAAAAAACTTACGCGTAAATGTCAGTTGTCGTTTTGCTTGACTATAATTGTATTCTAAGTATATGTTTTAACTCTTGGCTTCAAGCTTGTCTCGAAATAATAGCTATGCTTGTTAGTCAGCGCAATCTAAAGAAATCATCAAGAAGTTACAATTCGCCTGGAGAAATTTATGCAATACAAATCATACGAGCATTCTGAATAATGGATTATACACAATGTGTACAGTATTAATTATTCAAAATTAATTCAACATATCGCCGCTTCTTTAAAATTATTATTTAGTATTTACAGGTTGCAAGTGAGTACACGCTTTTAGAAAACTTTCGGTAGGAATCGTGAAGTTCTTCAAGAAACAGTAAACATAAAAAAATACCTAATTCTTTCTCAAGTGAGGAAACAATTTTACAATTCGTTCACGGTGGAAGTAAAGTGTCCAAGGGATACTTGGTGTAAATCAGATTGGAGAAGTTCTTGAAGAGGTTGGACAAAGTGTCTTCGAGAGCTGGTTTCACTTCAGCAGCGACCATTCGCCAATTATCATTGAGGAAAAGGTTCATCGCGTCCGAAAGAGTTTCGTCGCCGTTGAAAAGATTATCCAAGTGCAAACTAGCGTGGCCAACGTCGAAGTCGACGTAGAAATCAGTCACTCGAAAATGTAGTTTTTTCGTTTTTGCGTCTGTGTAGCGTTCACCCTGCACAGTTATGATTGCGTCGATGTCTGTGTAATTTCCACGTGCAACACCGTGTCCGGTGATCGGCAGCATCAGGATTTTGCCTTCCATGTCGTAATCAGCAATCATTTCCAGCCGCGGCACGTATAACTTGAGGCGAATGCGATCCTTTCCTGTGTCGATCCTGTCGATATAGAAATGAGATTGTTCAAGGAACTTCTACTTGCTTTCTAATTGAGTTCTTAAAGGAATTTCCGAGCGAACTCTCAGATTTCCTCCCTTCGAGGCGAATTCAACAAAATGTTAATTAAAGTTTACTTAGAATTAGTGTTAAATAAATTGAATATATAATTATTCTAAACCTTTTAGAAAGGAACACGAAAAGAATAATTCTTTTCGTGTTCCTTTCTATTCTTTATTCTTTTTTTTTAAAAAATGTGGTTCTAAAAAGGGATAGGAGCATTTTTAAAGTTTAAACAATGCAATATTTTATTGTCTATAATTTTATTGGATCATAACATTGTATAGGAGGGAAAGTGTATATTTTATTAATGAGGTTGCTCGGTAACTGATAACGTTAACTACGAAAATTTAATTATATTAACTATTTTGAATTCTGCGAAAATGATATAAGGCATGCAAATTATACTTAACATTTTTCAGCTTATAGCAACATTTAAACAGCGGTACCCTCAAATTTTCGAAGCACTTAATAAATGTTGACTCACCGTACACTTTTTAGAACAAAATTAGTTCCGCCAAAAATCTTAATATTCCTGTAAGTGGAGCAAACGGAGACTGGTCCAGCCGCCTGGCTAATTTCCACCTGGGGGACGTAGAGGGGCTCGCAAGGTGGAATATGAAGTGCAGGGATGCCATTTCTCAAATATGGCCTCAATGAATCCACGCTTCGCTTCACACATTCGTTCAAATGGGGATCGCTTCGCCGGCATATTTTCAGAAAGGTTGCTGCAATAAAACATTGCCAATAATCACAATAAATGTTGAAATACTCGAAATTAAAAAGTATACAAGTTGTAAATGTTGATGTCTCCGACGCTGCAGGTTATGAATATGCAGACTAAGGCGAGACTTTTTCGTTTTACACTCTCGTTTGTTACTTATAGGAAGTTAAAAAATGAGTGGAATGTGCGCCTGAAAGCGAGCAACACCTGTTTCGGTCCAACTTCAAGTCATATTTGAGAGTAGGTTACTTGAACTCATATAAAATACTTTCTATAACTAACAAACGGAAGTGTAAAATAAAAAAATCAGCCCCAGTAATGCCAGACACATTAAGGTAAATTTCTTAAAGCAGAAAACATTCTGCTTCAAGAAGATTTATTTGCTCTTAAAAGGGTAAGTTTCTTCTTGAACAGAGTTTGTTTATCTTAAAACATAAATTTTTCCTCTTTATTAAATGGTAATCCAAGAAAAGGAGAGTGAGCGAATATTTTCTTATCCACTGTAGTTCCTTAAAAAATAAATTTGCAAATGATTTGGGTAGCAGAGAATTTTGAGAGCAACTGTGTAAGTGTCTAAGAATAAGACAAGAACTACTTACGAATTTCCGGAACAGGAACGGCGAAACATTTTTCACTTAGCACCACCGACAATATTAAAAAAAGAGTGCGAAGTAGCATTGTGACTGCAAGAAACTCTGTCGAGAAAATAAGCGCTGCGCGATCCGAAGCTGTCGATGGTCATACTTGTGTGTCGAAAATCGGCAATGTGCTGACACTGCTACGCGTTTTCAAGAATTTTGCAGTCTGTGTTGCATCATTCCCTTTAAGAAACAGCTGTCCTTATTTTACGCATGGAATTATGTTCATCGTTCTACATTTAATACACATACGTTTCCCAATTGAGAAATAATAACTATGTTGAAATAAAATGGAATGATATATGTTAAATAATTGTTGTCGCCAATGCTGAACAGCTCTCTTTATTTTAGACATGGAATCATGTTAACCTTTCTATTTTTGGAACACATAATTTTACCAGTTAAGAAGTAATAACTATGTTGAAATAATGTCGAAGTATAAACAGATTATTTTTGATAAAATAAATGAAGATATACGCAGTTATTTTACCAGATATTTTACACGTTTTTGTTTGTAGCATAGTCGCAACATAGGCAATATACCATAAAGATTTATTTTTTGTACAGATAAGAGTTCATTAACCCTGTCATCGTAAACTGCTCACTGAAATAAGTAGAACGATCTGGACAAAGTGTGAAATGAGTTTAAGAGCACAAGTGTAACATTGGAAGTATACACATCAGCATTGCACCAACTGTGGAAAATTATCAGCACATGTATTCTCTTTACGAACAATCTCGCAGCCTAATAAAGTATGTCTAAGTTTAATAAAGAAAGAACAATTTTATTCAAATATTAATTTCTTTAGTATTGTTTACATCGTTTGCCAGGAGTTTCAATTAGTAATGTTACTCAAATGCAATAACACTTTTTGTAATGTCTTGGTAATATCTTTAATGATGGATCATTAATAACTAGGTTCTCACTGCGAGTTATGCATTGCCCGAAGTAAAGTTATGACCCAATAATATTTGGAGCCTTAGGCTATATTTACATTAGTCATGTTAGCTGATCCAGTTACTTAAATTGATTTTACATTTCAACATGTTTCACACTCACAATTGACATGAATCATTATGTGTATTCAATGAAGTTTATTCAAGTTAATAAAATGAATTCATATATGGTTTGCAGAATTTTATTAGGGATCCGTAAAACATATTTATACATAAATATCTAATAAATAGTAATTAAATAATTGTTTCAAAGAATGTGCATAGATGTACGAACGTTATACAACAATTCTAATTGTACTAAGTAAAACTATAACTACTAATGCACGCGTACTATTAAGTAAATGAAATGCGAGAGAAAGATACAATAACAAGAATGCCTATAAAATCTGATTCAGTAGAGCAGTCGATAATAAAGAAACTGACTGAGTCCTTTAGTTTGTCATTCCACAAGAGCCAGTATGTCAAGTGTAATATGAAAACAATTCGAGCAACTTCTTCAAGCGTCAATCGACGTCCAGCGTGATTCGCTGACAATGCGGACTCCGCATCGTGGAGCAGGTTTTATTGGCCTCATTTGTACTACGTAATATATAATATCCATAACAACTAATGCATACCTGCTACCCAATAAATGAAATGTCAAAGAAATGTATAAGAACAAGAATTCCTATAAAAATTAATTAAGTAAAGCAGCCCATAATAAAGAAATCCACTTTGTGTTTTAATTCGTCATTGCATAAGAGTAATTGTGTTAAGTCTAATATGAAAATAAGCTCGTCATATATTTTAGTTTTTGCTAATATTAGTTTTTAACGAGATGGTAGCCTCTTAAATTGAAAAATAGCTTTTTTATCCTTAAAAATGACAATACTTTTATAGGTTTTTGAGTTTAAAAGGTAGCCGTTTCGTTGAAAACAACAATTTTTAAAATCACCCCCGTTGCGCACTAGCTTTAAGCATGTAAGTACGTTGTAGGAAAAATTGTTTCATCTGTTTCAGATAAAAATTGTCTGACGTACAAAGAGTACCCTAAATCGTGATTTGTAAAAAAATCGTCCATACATCCATGACAATTATTTTGTAATAATGATCGATATATTAATAATATTAATTTATAATACACATTAAATCATGTACTTATAAATGTATCTTATAAACTCAAAATAAAAATGTTTTTCATATGTTTTTATATTAAATAGATCAATCTATAATATAAAAAAACACGTTGTATGTTAATTTGTCAATCCATAAGACCGACCGTGTCAACAGTAATATGAAAACAATTCGAGCAACTTCTTCTTTAAGCATCCATGGGCGTCGACAATGTGGAGCAAGATTTGCAAATAGAGTGTCGTTTAATTTCCAACGAGTAAACTATTTCTGGTATTCAATTCCCCCAGTTACTGTCGGACATCTCCACTTAAGGTCGGGCGGAATCCTTGCCCTCCATTAGCTCACAGCATCGTGCCGGATCTTAAGGAAAGGATGAGTGGTGTAGAGAAAATGGTATCGTTTTCTGACTAAGATCGGTCGGCGCATTAGCACTAAACTGACACTTGGTCCGTGGCCCAGATCTTGCGCCCTTCCACAATCTCCTATAAAATACCGGGCAAACGCATCATCCACTTGCAATCGGTAACAACGCACCGATTGTGTGCGACCGTGACAATTGTCAATGGCAGTGTAAAGAATCGCGTCTAACAAATAACACATTAACTTCGACAAATCTACAATTTCTCGGACTTGGAACTTAAAATCATAGACTTTATTTCAGTGTTTATATAATTTAAATATAAATCATTGCATTCTGGAGGCAAACAAATCTATTCGCCTGAAGTCTGGTGTATTAATGTGTACGGTATTTTCTTTGTTCCTGTTAATATTCATTGTGATCGCCATAATACTTGTGATAATTTACAAGCCGCTTTACGTTTGGGACATCGAAACTGTGGAGTAATCATTATCGGCATATTCGATCGAAATAAATCGAAAAATCCTCCCGTATAAATAATAATTACACATAACTATATTCTACCAAGCGAAATTATTCGACTATTTAGCACAAACAAATCATCGTTGTAAGAGTGACAATTTCTATTGAATAATTTAAAAATCTAATCATATAAAAAATGGGGAAATCATTGTGCACATTCGTGGTAGCATTTTGGTTGATCGCCGCCGCAAGCGGTCAGGGTTCCCTGCTGGAAATGTCACAGGGGCTTTGGATGAAGTTGCTAGCAGGTGGTCTCGCAAAAGTGGGCACCTTGGATCCCTTAAAAGTCCCAGTGGTCAAAGTGGACCAATCCGAAGGCGACACAATGTACAGAATCATTCTAAAGAACTTGGAGATCAAGGGTCTGAATGATTCAACAATAGAAAGCATTCACATTGCCCGTGGTCGACTAAAATCGAACTTGAGCGAACTGGAAGCTGGATACGTGAGTTACAGCGACCTCAGAGACCTCGATTCCATCAGATACCGATTCCATACCTTGGTGAAGGAGCCAAAGGTCGAAAATGCTAGTTTCGAAGCAGTGGTCTCAGCTTCCAATCAGGAAACCAAATACACGGAATCAAAATCATTAAAGGACGAAAGCAGCCGACTAGACAGGATGCCACAGTACGATCCTTTCCTCCTGAAATTACAAGCGGAAGAAATGAAACTACAGCAACGACAACAAACTACTGAAAAGCCACAAACAGATTCCATGTACCGAGGAATCAGTATGGCGGGTGCGCGCGTGCACAGCGAATCGAGTGACACTCAAGTGTTAGGACGAATGAGATTCGCGCCCGAAATACGCCCTGTTTACTCCGAAAGAGTCATCAGTCCAGCCGCGATCGGCAAACAGGACTCTGACGAGGATGTTGTTGACTGTCGCGGTGCTTGTCAGACGAGACGAACGCAGGACTCTGCAAGGATACCCGAAAGGATTCGAGAGAACTCGAGACAACAATATTACAATGAGAAACGCTATGAAGATGTACGAGAAGCTGCATCGCATAATTTCGAAAGTAGAGTTAGGAGTCCACTTGACAGAGCCACTTCTACTTCCTCGGTTGGACAACAGTCAGAAAGAGCGAGAACTCATCTCGAAGATCGGCCAGGCTACATCGACATTTTGTACGCCGACGGCAAGAACAATGGCTCGATGAAACGCTTCGGTAACGTACGCGTCGAACCGGACAGTGAAGCTAAAGTCTACGGTCTCGAGGACATGGTTAAGGTTTGCATTCATGCTTTTACTTTCACTTAACGTGTTTACTTTGAGTTTCGCTATTCTTATGAATACTGTAATGATAATCCGGTTGGGAATAATAATCCTGGATTTACATCAGTCATTTTTTATCAATTGTCAAATAATATTATATCATTTTGTTTGTATAAGAGATAATTTTATATATATTTTACTGTGTATTCTTGAAACTTGCCCAAGTATGTATACAAATTTTCATAATTTTATATTCAATAATTCCTTTCTGTTTATAATAGTAAAAATTACCTAAACATGAAGCTATCAAACCGGAATACGCTTTTAATTTGTGTTAGATATTCTCGACGAAGGAAAGGTGAAGAGTCAAGATTACACAAGATACTCTTTAACAGTAAACGTACCGATAGTTTATATATAGTTATTAATACCGTAACCGGTCAAGTGACTGGTCAAGAAATAAAGGTCATATTTTTATTCAACGAATAGCCATTAGAAAATAATACAAAAATGATGTATTTTCATTATTATAACAAGAACCGAAACAAGTGTGTAGTTGATTCGAACTTTAAAACTTGTTAAGTAAATCTGAAGTTTTGCAGTTCTTTCAATTCGAAGAGTTGTAAAAATTGGAGGACTATTATACGATTATACAAACGAACCTTAAACCTTTCGGTAATCCTTGCAGGACCTCCGAAGCAACAACAGGTTTATCATTCACAATTTCACTGAGGGCGAATCTCTCTCAAAGAGGAACGATGCGGTGAAGACAGCCATGGAAGCGAAGAGGATAAAGAATCTCGTGAGATACGCGAAGAATTATCAGGAGCGAGAAGGCTACTTCGAGGAAGGAATGCAGCTGATCTATCACTATGGCAGCGACGACCAGAAAAATCCCGGAGCAACCGAAACGATAAGGCAGAAGCGTGCTCATAAAAACGAGGAGAATGAAGTACGATCTAGTCCTATTTATTATCAACGATAACTAATCGCACTGAAAAATTGTCTCTCATTTACAGTTCATAAAATGTTCAAATGTTTATGATGTTTCATATTTTTATTCTTCATAGCTTGGATTGTCAATTGAAAAATCTGAAAAAATTCTGTACTATGCGTCTCAACAACTATATTATGCAGACGCACTACGTTATAGCTTGTCTGATTTTTTCAAAATTCTAGATGCACTAAGATGGAAGAAACTGAGCAAAAATATCTTTTTTACGTCATTTTTATTTTTTATAGCTTATGTTTACAATTCAAAATATTGAGTTAATTCTATAGTATATGGCTCATGAGATGAAATGTCTTTGAATTTTTTCATCATCATGTATTCCTGTTTAGAGCTTGAGAAATATCTATAGAGTCAGTTACACATTTTTTAAACCCGAATTTACGGTATTCATTCGAAATATTAAAAAACGAAACGATTATTGTTTATATTCAAGGAGGATGTGATGCACGTAATTTTGAGAATCCGCGTACCGGTGCTGAGTATAAAGTCGGACTACGAACTGGCGGGGAAAGTTGGAAGCGAAATATTGCGTGGAAATGGAAAACTGGCAGGAAACTTTAGTAAGAAAACGATTACAATTCCTTTTATTGTCGTTAATAATATTCTTATTATTGTTCTATTTACAAACTATTGTTGTATATGATGTTTAAGATTGTTTGTGTTTTTTCCAACAGCCGAGTTGATCGGGGATTTCACTCTCGAATTAAAGAAAGTTGATGGAAACTTAATGATCGTGCGAGCAGCTCGAAGCAAACTGGAAGCTAAGGATGAAAAGATTGACCTTCAAGGAATGGACAAGGAAGGACCGGTATCGTCAGTCTTCAAACATGGTAATAATTTTCATACGTATAATAAAGTGATGCTATTGTTATATAATGCTTGCATATATTTTCGATAGCATACAAAATTTTATAACTGAACCTTGATGTATAATAGAATATTATTATCATTATTCATATTATTATGACACAATAATAATATTGTATTATTTATATTATTTATGGTGGTACGCATACACATCGGTATAACTACTTTACACCATTTAACTGAAATTATGTTTTCTTTCTAAACCTCAGATATACTTTGCCACAAATTTATAGCATTCACCGCTATGCATTCCTTAGAAACCTATCATTGTTTCGCGATCATGTTTTCTCGCAGCGTAATAATACTAGTCCAGAAATAAATATTGCATATTTAAATACCCGATCGTAGTTAGCTGATTATAAATAACTTCGGATTTTTAAAAAATATTAATAAATATTGTAGTAATAATGCCAGGTTATCCTAATCGGATCTCCTTTTGTTTTCAAGAGTATAATATTGTTTGAGTTATGAAGACAAAATCTTTCTTATTTATACTCGCGAAGATATGTAAAGTATGCCAGGATAATCAATCTCACTTTCAAGTAAACTTATGCAAAATACATACGACGCCTTCACCGAGCACTCGAAAATGTACGAGGTTTTGAAGGAGGTTGTATTCGCGAGGCAAGTGCCGTCAATAAGTGGTTCCTGAGATTACGTAAACGTCTACCGAACAAAGAAACAGAGAATTCCATAAAGGAAAATCCTGCTAATTGACAACGCGTCTTCCCTTCGTCGTGGATTCTGTAAATATACATTTGCATACCTGCAACCGAAATATGAATGCAATCGATATGTGTTCTAGTCGTTTTTATGCTTGCGGTTCAAGGTCAACAAGTCAACAAGGTCAATGCGTTTACATAGAAATGATTGTGTGTTTGTACAAATTTGCAACTGTATACTTCAGTTGTTATTATTCAATGTCACCTGTGTTTGCCGTGTACACAGAATAATGGAAATAACTGTTAAAATAATTCACATATGAAATCTGTGAATCAGGTTTCAACAGCAATTTGAAAATGTTTATGAAATGTTTCGATAAGCACGATAAGTGCTTAGGATATACAATGAATTATAACAATAACTGTAAAAATTCTTAATATATGGAACTTATGAACATGTTTCGGGACACAGTATTAAGAATATTCTGTACTACACAGCATGTTTAAAAGTTTCATATGTGAATAACTTTTACAGTTACTCTTATTATTTATTATACACTATAACCATTTTACAGGAGGCAATTAAAACTGATAACTATAATTGCAAATCCGTATAAATACACAATCTATGTACAGTCATTCATATTCAATGGTATCCGAAAATTCGTTCCACTGTATAAAATATGTTCCTATATGACTGACTTTTACAGTTATTATTATAATTCGTTTTACAACGTAAACATTGTACATAACAATGAAAACTGATAAACTGACATTTAATGACAGTTATTACTTTACCAGTTATAACTATTATATTGTTACTGTGTTAACTTAATTAATGTCATACTCAGTGAGAGTTTCTGCTATCAACAGGTTTAATGGCAGCTGAAGCCGTCGCCGCAATGCTTGCCGATGATTTGGCTACTAAGGCTCTAAGTGAGAAAACTGCCGATGCCATGATTTACAGGATGTACAAGAATTCACCGTCCAAGTGAAGTGCTTTCGATCAAAATTACATACATCATACATCGACGAGAAGCTTCTGTATAATTTCGTAAATGACCTCGGCTTATTAATGTATGGCTATTATTCTTCGTTCTATTTATATCTGTCTTCGAGTATTTATCTATTTATTTACCCATACGATACATTCATTTATACGACTAACCATTCTTCTGTCTTATGTTAGAATTCAAATTAATGTCTCTCTATTCAAATTAACGGTTTTGTTAGTAGACATTGTCATCGAAGTTCTTTTATATCATACTTATTTTCTTATTATTCATACGAATGCCAACCAATGCCAATTCATAAAGGAAGTGGGCGAGTAAATATTAATAATAATTAATTCATACTAACACTATGATTTAATTTTATTTAGCCATGTACATGATATTTATCGATAAGATTAATGAAGTGTTACGTATTATGTTTGTAACACTCTGCTAATTTTAAGTCTAACAATCTGTTAAATATAGGTTAATGATAATAAAAGTGACTGAATAATAGAAAGTTTCTTCGTTGTTTTTTATTTCCTGGGATTATTATAGGTTATTACATCTGAGTGATACATCAACCAATCTGTACTTTAACACAATCATCGTTAGCGAATCAAAAAAACTAGCTAGTTAATGGCTACCTTCGATAAAAGGGAAAGCTGCTTGGCACAAATCGTTGTAGATGTTAGTTTAACTCTGAAACCTCGAAGTAGTTGTAATGTGCTGCTTAGTCCTATTCTTTGTTATTTATTCACGATTTGCATAAACATTCTGACTGCTTTTGAACGTTTGCCCAACCTTGTTAAATAATATTTATTTTGTATAAGTAAGGTCGTGCAATACAAAACAACATTATATATTTTTTATTGAAACCTTGATATTTTTATAATAAAATCCTTAACATGCTACAACCAATAATCTTGTTCCCGCTGGGAAATGCGGGCGCAATTTATCCGTCGATGACCTGTTTCGATAAAACAGCACTTTTGTAATAGCGTAATATCATCAACGATGACCTACAATTTGAAGAATGGCAAATGCCACTCGGAACCCTTGACTTCCTCCATGAAATTCGTTGTACCGACGAAAAAAAACTGTAGACCGGGAGAAACAATTGCATGTAATCGTCAGTGCGGACGCGATTACCTTAATGACAAACTGCTACATCGAGGATCGCCATTCCCGGTGAAAGAGACGTGAAAGGAAACACTGCAACGTTCATAAGCCATCTACGGGAGCTGCGCTTACACCGTGAAAAGTGCGCAGCAACTATTGTATTCCACGCAGATCTTGGACAAAAGATACAAAATAATAGCAGATTATCCGAATTGTTCTGTTTTGTTCGCTTGTTGCGAGCAGACTAAATTATACAGTTATATAGTTGCTTTTTTGTAGTACTATTCAATTATTAGGATTTGATATTCAATGTTTAATAAAATCCTGTGTCTAATAACTTGATGTTCAAAATCTGCAAAAAGAATACAGGAAATCAATTATCCAATTTCAAACTACCTGTAAAAGGAGTACAACATTCCACCTGGCAGCACTTTATAAGACAAGATTTTGTTGTATCGTGTTGCAGGAGTATCGATTGCCATAAAGTCAAAAGGTGTATCGCCAACCGACAGACATATTGTTGCGCAACGCTGGAAAGCGATACTCCTGATTCCCCATACGCGCAACAAAACATTACGAGACAACACGTTGCAGTCGATGTGCAGTCGGAATAAAGAGTTTGTACAAAACGAACGCTAAGTGCGCAAATTCTATTAATTTTATAAGATATTATAAATATAAATTTCGGAATCCGAGTGTCTACTATTTACATAAACATCAACAGACAGTCTGATGAGTATAGGAAATATACAATTACTCTCGTTAATATTCGATGTTAATTACAATACTGTTACCTAATTTATTATTTTTCACTGAAACTACAGTTTAACTTTAAATACAGATTATAATTTGCAGAAATATAACATTAATTTATTCAACGCCCATTGCTTTCTACGCTGTAAGTGATAAACCAAAGTATACTCCGAGTTTACGTCGCAAAAATATTCGGAAGCATGCCGTGTTTAATGTGCATTTTAACGGACTGCGAGGAAGGAAAGCATTTTATTTGACATAGCTTTTAGTATTTTACTGTGTTATTAAATTCATCGCGTGCGGTGAAGAAAAGTTGTTTCTTCCTGCATTAGTTGGAGACATCGCAGCGAAATAATGTTAATAAATGTTTTCACTCATCACCGATTTACTTGGAATGCCGTATGTACACGCGAAACATACTGGCGCTCGAACATTTCTGCAAGTCACTGTGCAGTGGCTTTAATGGTGCAGTCTGCGTTAAGTCTGACTTATTTCTAGCCCTTAAACTTCCAACTTTCATAAAAACTTCAGCGTCTATTAGGTCTGTATTTTCGTATATTTTAATTGCAATAGAATCATCTGCATTAGATAAGACTTATTTACTGCTAAGTCACAAATAAGTCGTAAATTGCAAAGTGCTACCAAATTCCAAACTTGATTTTAACGATACGGTCACATTAAGTAAATTGTAAGTAGCT
Source organism: Ectemnius lituratus (assembly GCA_910593735.2). Taxonomy (NCBI): domain Eukaryota; kingdom Metazoa; phylum Arthropoda; class Insecta; order Hymenoptera; family Crabronidae; genus Ectemnius; species Ectemnius lituratus. The sequence continues at coordinate 6,168,376 of OU343037.1, forward strand.
CGTAAATAACAAAGTAAGTGTTAACGAACTTGACTTTGGCGAAATGATCAAATTTAGTAAGTCATTATGTAAGTCATAAATTACAAAGTATGTACTACTGAATTCTGTACTTCACTTTGACAAAATAAATTAATATTTAATGATGTTGGCATGGAATATCAGGTACCAGGCAGGCTACGGCCCTGACTGATTTAAAAGGAGGCATTCTACCGTGATAAATTCACTATTGCCGAGAGTGGGGAGATACACAGCCGGAGAAAGTACTGTTAGTTTATAAATACGCGCGCGCAGAGGCCATCGCACGCATTTTCGATATCGCCGCGCGGCTAAATTGCAATACTGTGCCCAACTACGAGCGGCAGGAGGAGCTATTGGACAAGCACCCCAATCACAGCTTAAGGATGTCGAGATTAACGGGACTTTTTCTAATTCTCATCTGGACCGGCACTACCCTTGCAGAATTACGTAAGTATTATTAGTAGTTTCTTAATTATTACTAATTGTAACGCAACAAAACTACAGTCGAAGCCCAATAATAATAATTGAAATGGATAAAAGATTAGATAATTAAATGTATATTATGAATAAATTAAAAATGTTAATAAAAATAAAATATGCTTGAATTCTGAAGAATCCAGAACAACTGAGAAAACCGAATGAATTCAGTATACATTTTACAATCACCATTTTCAATGTGCAATGAATGAATGAGAATTGGTAATTGCATTAAATCCAAACGTATAAATTCCGTGTACGATTTGTAAAATTTGCGTGGCACAATGCTAGCAAAAACTAAATTATTTCTATTCTTGTTTATATTGCATTATATGGATCAAGTACGTTTTTAAGAAACAAGCATGAATTCATTGCAGCTGCGCGAACGAACGCATGGTGGTTACTCGTTCAATGACTTGTGTGTCGTAAAGACGTCATGATCCAGTTCTAATGCAGCAGGCTTAAAAAAGATCTTTACGTCCTTGTATCTAATTCACGAGCTACATCGAACAGGACAACTTTTTGCAATGCAAAAAGTACATGGCAATCATTTTCAGTGATGTCTGTAGCAATAAACATTTTGCAAGCGGAACAAGTAATGTGATTAACCTCTTTTTATTTGAATCAATAATTGGAAGGCAGAACATTTCTAAGAAAAACAGTTTTTATTTTTAAAAAATAATTCAGATCAATTAAACAATGTTTCGAGCGTTTCAAATAGATACCATGACATCCGTAAATTACAGTGGATCATCATTGGTTGGACTGTCGATTTCTGTTGAAGAATTAATAATAGACAATAACTTCATTCAATACTCATTCTAATAAACAACTACGGTTATGGCGATTCAAAAAATTTTACCCTCCTAGAAACCATTGTACATAAATGATGAGAAATAATTTATTTAAATAATTTTCGCCTGTTATTTCGATGCAAAACGACGATGTGATTCTTATCATTCAAAACGAAACGGGAATGCAAACAAAAAGAACAAAATGCAAAGTGCAAAATTCAAAATGCGATAGAAATGCAGAAATAAACTGATCGTTAGCAGAATACTGCAATCTCTCTCGATTTTCTATGAATGCTCTTAACAATAAATAACAAACTGCATCTACTAAAAACTGAAGAAACATTATCGATATTTGAATTGATAAAATGACTCGATTACCAGCATCTAAAGGGCAATTGATTTTGAGTATTAAATCTTCATATACGATCAAATTCAATTATTTTCAATCTGTATATTCATAACTTCAATATCGTTGATGACGAACACTGTACATCCTGGCATTCACCGATTTCATGCGCGTCCTTCGCATAATGATAGAAGTTAAACGCCTATTCATATGAATTTTTTCTGACTTTTCTGATATCCAGCGATGCTGCGTGTCCTTGATTCTTTTTGCCGCGGACTTTCCATTATTTCGGAGCGATGATAATTTAGAAATTCGTATTAACACTTGTACTACGGAAGTTACTTTCACGTATGCCGGTGGTGTTTCAATCCTGTCGGTTGCTGTCATAGTCCACTCTTTTTCATCGCTCGCAGCTAATTACATGACTGATTACTGTAAATGTCTGTACGCGCTTTTAATAATAAGCACTTACAGGCGAACACTTTTTAAAACGACAATTTTGACAGAGATATGTTTAAATGGGATAGTTATGATTAATGACTCTGAATACTTTATTAACAAAGAAATATCTAAATGAACTAAACTTGTGTTGTTATTGCGATTTTTAATATTATCATTCGTGAAAGATTTATAGATCTTTAATAAGATAGTGTTTATTATTATATTATAGAAGAAAGCGATTGATCCCAATGGAAATCAATTTGATTGTTTTTGAATTCAGGAAACGCAAAACCTTTTTATATGAAAGAAAGTATATTTGAATATGAACTGACTGTTTGTATTTAAAATTCAACTATTTCACCACAATATTCTTCAAGAACTTAATCGACCAAAGTATTTATTTTCCTGATCTATCCTTTTTTATTACAAATTCTATAGGATCTTTCCTACATTTTTTTATTCGCCAAACACTTAAACAAACTTTTCAAATACTTATAACTTTTTCGATTAACCAGTCCAATAGCAAGACAATTTGCGTCCCGGAAATTGCATAGTTTTATCTCAGTTCTTCCACGATGCAACAGGAATGCGAAAGATGATTTACGTAAAAGAACTTCCGTTGCAAGCACGTGGCACATCTTCCCGAGTGAAGGTGAATTCACCTTTCCAGCCACTATCGGAGGAAGCGAAAAAATGGGCGGAGCGCGAGCGAGCGAACGAGCGCGCGCGCGTTGGTCGTCTCATAATTTCACTTTCTACGTGCGCACTTTCGATTTTAGGCCTGGCGCACGCTTCGTGCCTCTCCGGCAAAAAGGCGGCCTTAGTCAGTCACCGCCGGGAGAGCTACCGCGTTCAATAACCCGCTCTTTCAAACGTGGTTTCAACACAGAGCGCCAGCATTCCTCGCGAGTGCTCCGTAAAACTCGGCGAGCGGATCATTTCGAGCCACCTCTCGTTTGCCACTCGTTTGCGAACCCGCAATCAACCGCTGCCAACTTCTCTCCACATGCGGAAAGTTGCAAGTTGGTCCGGCTGCGTTAGAAACACGCACTGCACTTGGTAGATAATTTGTTGTCACGGAAACTTGAGCAATACTGCGATTTAAAGGTAGTTTGTTCTGGTGCAAATTGTTTAAAAGCTGCTATTTTACTCTAAACGACAGTTTTGACTGGAGTTTTGCGCATAGATATATTTATATATAGGTACATAATACATACATGTTAGGAACATGGCCTGTTAGTAGGTAATTTGTAGAATACTGTAATTTGAAGGTAGTTTGAAATTACTAGTTTCCATAATCTCTGAACGAAACTCTTGACTCGCTTTGTAAACTGGACAATTAAAAATCGCTTTCTTTGTAATTAAAAAACTTGTAGTTTTCGAAATTTATCGTGAAAATTTGAGAGCGTATTCTGAAATTAAAGAACCTGTGATTTTATGCGGGTTTTCCTCGAAATACGATATTAAAGATTGAGTCATCAACATACCTTTTTTTGAATTTCACTCTCGATTGTTCACGCTGTAAAAAATAGAATTAATTTTTACCTAAAATATCAAAGTGAAACTTTAGATGGTTGCCATTTTATAACAAAAAGCGATATTTAAAATTGGTTACGACAAGTACTAGAAAATTTCATTAGCTTTCAAATTCCGTTTCAATTTTTCATTTTGCATAAGCCGTTTGACTTCCACATTGGCCTCCGTCAAATGGCGTTTCGAAAACCAGTATCTTTCACAGAATGTATCTTTTCATAGACGAACCTTTGGTTTGGAAGTCACATGTGGATTAATAAAAAAACTGAGTTTCCCTTTGTTTTCTCGGTTTTATACATGTAAACAACATGCCCTGCAAGTGAATTATTTGTTGCTACGAACACTTGCGAAATACTGCGATTTAAAGGCAGTTGCGTCTTTTCTATTCAAAAATATCAGAAAAGTGCAGTTTAGGTAAAAATTTATGAAATTAGCAATAAAAATTGCAAATAAAAATCTTTAAAACAAGGAGTGTGATTTGGTGAACCGTGCAATTTTGACAACTTCCCCCCACGTGTGTCAATAGCCATACACATTAATAAATAGTTCTGTCTCTCTCAAAACAGCGCCAGGTGTCGAAACATGCCCGCCAAACCTCGACCTGACGCAGTACAGCAAGTGTGTGTTGAGCCAATTGCGAGCGATTACGCCAAGCCTCGCAAAGGGAATACCTTCTTTGAAGCTTCCGCCATTGGACCCCCTCTTCCTGCCTTCGTTAACAGTCGACCGTAATCTTGACTCCTTAAAGATTAAGGCGAATATGAGCCAGATTCGCATACTGGGCGCTACGAATTACATTATCAACGACTTAAAGGCGAATCCACGAGACCTTACAGTATCCATCAACGCTCGATTGCCATATCTCCAAGTGAGCGGGGACTACGATGTACAAGGTCGATTACTACTTCTTCCTCTGAACGGTGCTGGAAGCTTCAAGGGGAATTTCAGTGAGTCACTTACAATGAGTCTATTTAACCAAATTGTTTTATTAAAAATCGAAATGAACGTAGGAAGGTCATATAACAATGTATTATTGATTCAATTTTCGTGTTTAAAACCTACAACGCACGACAAACTCTCAGTGGGCGATTTTTGTGATTTGTTAGATTATTGGGTATGGATTCTTATTTTTGTCTCTCTCCATTTTTTACTCATTTATGAACGGTGCTGTATAAAAATATTAAAAATACATAGTGAACATTACAACCAAGAAAATGATCGACCATCGATAATCTATTATGTGCGGTAGATCTAATTCTTGTGTCTTGCGTTGCGCAGGTAACACCGAGGCGCAGGTGAACGCACAGGGCAAAGAGGTCTTCGACAAGAATGGTGTTCAAAGGATTGAAATCGATAAACTGGTATCGAAGATCCGTGTTGGCGATGGAAACATCAAATTGAATGCTCCTTCATCCCATCGTCTCGCTGGTAAATCATACATGCTAAATTCTTCTCTTCCTACACCCACTTTCACTAGAGAACTCCGTAACCCGCCCAATATTATATTATATACATAACTCGACTATAACTAACATTGCTAAACATTTACGTGTTCCTTTGGGTTTGCAAGGGTAACTGCATTGCACCGATTATTAGTGTCGACCAGTCCTGTTAATCCGGTGTTCGAGATGTGCGACAGCAGTTTTACATTCCACTACCGCGCCAACTTTCTTTCTGCAGCATGAATTAACGCCTTGCCAACCAACTTCATGCGGACTTTCTTATTCGAAGTTTAAGGTAGTTGTCGCGGCGCTAGAAACTCTTCAAAGGTTAAGGACAATTATCTTTCCCGTGTCTGATCGAAACTTTTCACTGCGTTTGTAGACGTTCAAACGTTTGCTATTCGTACGTCGATCAATTTTAACTAACGCATAGCACTGTGATGTTTATAATTATTGATCGCGCAACAAAAAGCTATACATGTTTTTTACTACTTCTAAAACAAATATCGGATAAAATTTGAATAGTGTACATATTGAATATTCGAAACGTGACTATTAATTGTCACCTACCAAATTGTGGGAACAATAACAAAAGTGATAGATAAAAATTACAACGTTTTTTATGAGTGTATAGTTTAACAAAAGTAGCAGTATTGATATTTCTTTTAAAGGGAGTCCCAAGAAGAACGCACATTTGCATTGTTCAATCAACAGTTTTCTTTTAAAATGAATGAAATCAGTTATTAAACAATGAAAACGTGCATTCTTCTTGGAACACAATTTAGTTCCATTTTCTAGCCGATATCGTAAGATGCACTTTGATCCAAATACTAGAATTACAAATATGCTATTTCCATTTATCGCATAGAAACGACGTACAATAGGAACTGTCAGTCATTACAATGATATGTTTCATGCAGACAATTGCTCGTGTTGAATATTATATCAATCGTTAGATAATAAACTCGTTTATCCATGGAAAAAATGTTAGTCAATTCATAAGGAAATTGATTCTGCACGACAATTGGTTGAAAGCAGCTAATTACTTTCGAAGTTTCTTGCCAGTTGGCAGCGGAAATAAACGTATCGCAATTGGTTGACAAGTCGTTTTGTGCTTCTTGCGAAACTTAACGGACGATCTTGAATTTCAGCTGACGCTGCGGCCACCTTTTTCAACTCCAATCCGAGATTGGTGCTGGACATAGCTAGTCCAATCATCGAAGACACGGCTGCTACTGTCAGCAGAGCACTCGCTGCCAGAGCTTTGGGAGTACTCACGAAGAAAGACCTTATTGCCTAGTTGAAAACTAGTGGCAACAATTTCTTTTGCAAAATAATTGCGCACATCCAACAGTTGCGGCTACGTGGCAAGATCGTCGAAAGTTTTCGGCGAACAAGAAGTATTATTTTCCCGTAACTTTAATAATCGTCTCACAATTGTTGTGCAATAAATGCTGCGAATCGCTCGTTCAAATTAGCACGCTCAGCCTCACTTAGAATTAGAGGAGCAGCGCGTACACTGGGATGTGTGATATTTCTCCAAAGAGAGTTTGATGTTACCTGGAATCTAATTTTAAGAAAACTCTGCATCACGCGGCTGCTACTGTGCGCTTTTTGGAAGAGCGAATTAGTGGGAATTCGGATTTCCGCACTCACTTGCGAACTATAACACGTGATTAATTAACGACTTATTAATATTAGGTAATTAATTAACGAATTTAAACGATCGAGCGACATTCAATTTGATCGATTATAAAAACTATCATCATCGGCTCATAAACTTAGCGTAACTAAGTTCAAATGTGTACAATATAAATATGTGCGAAATGAAATTTCTACAATCATCGAGTTATTGCGAACAATTTAAAAGAATAACAAATGAAATGTGTTACGTGTTAAGCATTACAGCTCACAAGTGAGTCCTCATCTTATTGTCAGAGATTTCCACTGTTCTCCTCGCAAATATGAGGTAAGCGTTCACCGAGAAGAAGTAAAGTGCGCAAGAAGAACGGGCGGATTTCGCTCGACTTATTAACAGGACCGTGTGTTATTAATTATATTGGACAGTAATTTCCATTACTTCGGAAACAATTCGTCGTACGTGAAGGACTTGGTGATTTGATTCGCCACCCTGGTTAGGAGCTCGGAGAGATTCTCTTCGAGTACCGGCCGAATTTCGTCCAAGAAAATCTCGGAGTTCGAATTAAGAAGGTCATTAGCAGCGGCACCTAATTATAGAAAGAATGAATGTAGTCATTGGCTCAACAACAAGACATTTGTTTACGTTTGCTTGAGGAAGTACTCGGAATTAGTCATCCTCATAGCGTTTGTGTTAAATTTCATGTATCGTTTTCATTAAAAGGTATAAAAATAACAATTGGTTTGTTCTTACCGACCACCGAGTCACCATTGAATAAGTTTGTTAAATGAATCTTGGCACTGCCAACGATGATCTTGATCTTCATGTTCTCGAAGTCCAAGTATACACCGTTGTTCCGTTGTACTTTGCGCGCACGCAACAATACACTTGAGTCATAGTTGCCTGTAATACAAGATTAAAAACTTCATTAGTGATTTCTTATTATGATGAATTATTTATGATGAAACGTTTACCAGTTGTAATGAATTAACTTGTCAATCAAGGTTTTTTTTACCGTTAGCAGTTTATTGTAGGATAATTGATGCTAAACAATTCACTGTATGTATAATTTTATGATAAGAACAATTTACTATAAAATGATACATACTGTAAATCGTTTTTCGTAAAACAGTTTAAAACAGACTGTTTACAATAAACTGTATACGATAAATCACCTTTAACCGTTTTGAAATGTTTAAAGTTTTAAATGTAAAATGTTTAAAAATACATATTTGTTACAGTTAAAGTCTCATCAAATAGTCAAAGAGTTAACAAGGGCGTAGAATGAATACCAACGAACATACTAAAGTTTCCTGTGATGTCTCCGTTGCCCGTTAGCCTGAGTAGAAGGATTCTTGCATTGATTTGATACTTTCCACTAAACTTCAGCATATCAAAGCCAACTTTGAAGTTGAAGACGACATTTTCAGGATCAGCTTTCAAGTCTCGTATTTTAAAAGTCGATGGACCCACAACCTAAAGCACAACTCATTCATATTTGCTAGTTGTTTAAAAACAAGATTAATTCATTTTCACGTGATGACAAACTTCCATGACTCACGCGTTTACAACATAAGTCTAAAAAGTGACAGTTTCTTAAGTGCAATTAATGTTTGCATAAAGACGGAACAAATAATAAAAATAGAAAAAAAGATAGCAGAAAACCGGATTCAAAGTACACATCGATTAGTCCATATGACGTAATTAACTTTTTATAACTTAATTGGTGCACATAAGAATTATGAATATCAGAAGAGCACGTAAAGTAGTGCACTAACAGTTGTTTAATAAATTATCACAAGGTATTCTAAGATAATCGTGGATTAAAGCAAAAACGTGAAATGAAGTGACGATATTGATTGTCTAAGTCACTCTTAATATTCTTGATACTCTTGACAAAATACCGAATTGTCGAAGAAAAAAGTGAACTAATAAACAAAAGGAATCTATCGAAAAACTTAATGAAATACAGACAATTTTTGTTAATAAAACATCATTTTAACGAGTATTGGAATGATAAAAAAATGAATGAAGTATTTATAAATCATTACCTTAACGTCGGTGAGATTCAAATCGAGCCTGGCACCCGAAGGACCACGCTCAAGCCGGATACTTTTTAACGCAAGTGGCTCTATTGGTGGTGCATCTAACTCTGGAATACCTTCTCTCAATTTTCCGCGCAGCTGCTCAATCGAATCTTGTATGCATGCATTTATGTTAGGATCGCTTCTCCGGCAGACTTTAATGTACGACGCTGGGAATAACAAAGAAGGTCCTGTTTTAGAATAATCTCACACATTTTCCTAGTCATATAAAATCCCTCCGAAAATATTAAAATTTATAAAAGGTCAAGTAATAGTTTATTCCATGTAAAATGTAACCTTTCTTGTATTTAATTCTCCAAAAACGATATGCAGTGTATAAAAAAAGTGTTTCGTGGAGTGAATTTTCTTAAAGTGGAAAACTCTTCTCTTTAAATAGAAACAGATTTTCATCAAAATGCAAGTTTTATTCTTAAGAGGAAATAAATTTTCTTAAGGAAAACAGTTTCCTATTCCAAGTCAATTTATTGTTCCAACAATACTAGGTGTCCGAATAGTATTTTTTAATCACTATAGATATCTTGTACTAGTTTTTCCAAGAAAGATGATTGTTTCCAAGAATGATCAATGATACATGTTTCAATGCGAGCTGAAAAACAAATGGAAAATTCCTTTAAATGAATTGTTGGCTGTACTATGTAGTGTAGACTATGCGTTCACTCTGTAGCCTTAATTAACCCTTAATAATACTCACACATACATCATGAGTACTATGCAGCTCCACTAACCGACAAGACAATTTTTTTGCAATATTACCAGGGCGAATCCCTGGAATGTCTCACAATAATTCATCCATTTCCGTAATAAGTATAAAAAACGTGAGAATACGTCAGCAACAACAGCTTTACACTTAACAATGACACAGGATTGCGTCAGCTATTGTAAATGTGTTAATTTGGGCAGTTAAACTAAATGTTCACGGAAATAGTAAGTCAGAAAAAGAGAGGAATCTGTGGTTGGTATGTGGTCACACATGTTACGAATCAGACAGTTAGCAAGAGCGGTTTTGAGAGGAGTTGTTTCTCGAACTATTATGTATACAAGATTTTGTCACAAAATTGTCATCTTTCTGACAAAACACTAAAAGTCGTTTAATGTATAATATTGTAGTCAAACCGGCTGCTTCTACGCATCACCTGTAATCAGCATCCGCGCCAATGCTCTACACTCGTCCGGTCACACATTATGCATTTATTTGCATTTTAAATTTTGCCATTGTACTGATAGCGTGCCATTCGAGTTTTTAATGGTTTTCTACTATTTTACCCGTTAATTGGTACTTCCTGAATGAAGAATTTTTTTATATTTTATCATTTAAAGACTAGCAATTCTACTAATAACAAGAACAGTAATTATTAACTGTTGTTATTATTTATTGGAAATGGAATATTTATTGCTAAAACCTTTTCATTTCGAATGGTGTTTCCTTTGGTACTATAATATTGTCTGAGTGGTGAATACAAAGTCTTCCTATTTGCATGCTCAATTGATAAATGTGGACTGCGAGTGATTATCGAACAGTCGTATTATTAATAGCTGAAGTAACAAGTACTAAAAACTCTGAATAAATTATTTCGTTGCGTAAAATTGGGAGTAGTTGAAAATACTGCCAACGGAAATATAATAACTCAAATAATAGGCAGCAAAAAAATTGAAGACAACTGCTTAATATCGCCGAATTCTGGATAAAAATACTGCTGACGTCAAACGATATTATTAATACAAATCATGATTCAAGTAATGAACTATAAAAACTATGGCTAAGCAGTTTCATTCTGTAAAATTGGGTAAAATCCACAAATATCGTTGACACCAAATAATACTGTTAATGCAAATAATCGTCCAAAAAATAGAAAGCGAAAACTGTTACCAAACTGTTTCATTTCATAGAATTGTGATTAAAAATCTTGTCAACACCAACAAAACACAATGTGTAAAAGGTAACAAGAACGGAAGACAGGCAAGATGTAGAATGGAATGTCAAAATCATTGTCACATAAAATCATTGCGCGCGACATGTTTAAGTAATAATGGCACGGATATCCGTGGAACGAACTCGATGATTGCCCAGCATTAAAATTTTTAATGAGTATTGAGAGGCTCCTCGAAAATGTTACTCACGTATTACGCCAAGGACTGCGCCACACAGAACCGCCGCCAGGCTAAAAATACAATGAGAAATGTTGTTAATGCTTAGCCGACATAGTACAATAGCCGGCGGGTAATTGTTCCCTGATCTGCGGTAGGTGCGCCTTACAAATTACAAATACGACGTTTAACTGCCAATCGCCCGCAGGCACAATGTCTGTCAATCAATCAGTTAAACTCCGCCGAGCCAAGAATCTACTTCGATAACGGATGTTTATGCTTACTTTGTTTTGCGACAAGTTTGAAACAACAACCAGGCCAAAGAATAAATAATAAAACTATGTAGCTGAAATTGTTATGTTTCTACATAAATAGTTTCCTCGGAAATCTTCAGTTCGGTTGCAATAAATAAATGAGCGATTTGGTATTCAAAAATAATTAGTTCGAATCTCTGACAAACTTCTGTATGCAAATCTTAGTTCACATGATATCATCGCACTACTTTTTTCGATACTATGGAACTCTGACAGGCCAAGATAAATTAATTGGAAGATAGGAGCTCATCCATTAAGAATATCAAGGTTGCAGTTAATATAAATAAATATCGAATGTGAATAAACACGCCGAGTTAAGTAACGTAATTTTAGACTACACGTTTTATGTTATTTCCGGCATTTTTCTATATTACTTATAAACTACTTCAAATACGACCGAATCCTTTGAAAAATACGTATTGCACGAAACTGGATCAAACTTCAATTGAGTTTAACACGTTCACTGCCACACGAACTTTATCCACTTTGTCATTACACACAATTTATCTAATTGATTACTTAATTAAAGATGAATTAACTATTAACAAAGTATTAGTTCGTTCGAGTACTTTTGTTTGGAAATTCTAATATTCAACATTGTAAAAGAAGAACGAACAAAGTCGTGAAAAAAATGTGTCAGTTACATGAAACCTTATAATGCATCGCCTTATGAAGGCAAAGAATTCCAGAGGAATTCATTGACCGCAATTTACCGGCAGCTACGGCGTGCAATGATCCTTTGGGATAGAACTGGAACATTAGTCACCCGAGCTTCGTGCACGTGCTTTACCAATAATGGTTTTCCTAACCGCCACATTCCACCGTGCGGTTTATGAAACTTTAGCTTTTCCAGGTATAACGAAATTTAGATAACTTTTGCAGTGATGTGTAGAAACCAGCAAATCGGGACTTTTTAGCATAGCTAGGAATCGGAGTGCTTTGCGTGTTTAGTGACGAGCATATAAATAACATTTTGTCTTCATAAAACAAACATTGTTATACTCTTAAAACCAAATAAAATCCGATCCGATATTATGGCTGTCAATTACAAGCCAGTATTATTGTTCCAGTAAAAAATCCTTGGTTAATCTTTCCAAGAAATATAAAAATTTGTATAACTAACTGATTATTGCTGAGTGTATAATTATATGCAGTTAAATTATAAATTAAGATTATTCTTTTGTGGAGAAAAATATTCAACGAATATAATTACCATTGAATTATGTAAAATTACATAAGATTATATCCAAGATTTACAAACAACAATTAATTTCGATTAAATTTCCCGAAGTACTCGTATCGATTGATATTCTCGCCACTGTAAGGTGTACGTACTGGAATACTCGATATGCGAAGCACGTGAGTCTTGCTCGTAAGGCTCAAAGTGTTATTCAAATTATTTTAACAATCCTCAGGGGTAACTACTGCTAGTCCTTGAGTGTGCTATAGAGCGTGCAGCGTACGAGCAACTTTTCTATAAGGTTACACAAAATTGCACTAATAGCACGATAGAATAAAACGGAATCGATGTATTATACAACACACTGCTTATGTGCACGTAAAAAACATACAAAATGTTTTTTAAAAAACGTAAAAAACACTAAATCGTTTATATATCATAATAACTCGCACGTGAAAATCAAATCGAATCAGCCGTATTATTAAATTTGGTTTATCTAAGAAAGAGATTGCAAGTCACATTTGAATATACATATGAATACGTAACAGCTTCCACGTAACGTTATAGTAAAAAACACACACAAAACCTTTATTCAATGAACTCAATTGTACGACTAAAATATTGTATTATAAAAACAATATTTTAAGCAAACGTTCAACATGTTCCTAATTCTTTGTTGTGAACAAATTGTACGATTCAAATATCGTATTATAAAATCAATATCTTATAAAACGATTCAGCGTGGACCAAAATCATTTTATTGGAAACTTCGAACACCAGAAATTGAGCATTTGAATACGTAACAGTTTATACATAACGTGGTTACCACTAACACACAGGAAACCTTCAGTTCAATACGCCCAATTACATGATTCAAATATCTTACTTTAAAATCAACGTAGTATAAAATAATCCAACATGAACCAAATCCATTTTTAATACGAAGTCTCAAACACCTCGGCCGAAATTACACAAGCATCGCCCGAGGGTTAGGAACCGGACTGCAGATCAATCAACCACCAATTACTGCATACGTATCAAGGAAACACCGGCCAATTTGATCATTCACTTTCGAATCTTGATCAGATTACGCTTCGTCGCACCAAAGCGGATTAGCCTCGCAAATCCAAAAACGATCAACAAATTAAAATAACGCAACAATAACACAATGAATAAATCATATGATTGCCGGAGTTTATAGATAAGGATAATCGATTATATCAATGCGGTAATAGATTTGAAGAGGTAAGTGTACGAAGCAAGCAAGTAGTAATCGATTAATTAATTACGACAGGTGTATTACCACCAGCAAATTCGATCATTGTGCTCCACTGTTTTACTTTCCAATCTCGATGACACCAAAACGGAAAACCAGTCACCAAAATAAAATTAACGCAAGAATAACAGAATGATCAGATCAACCGCAAGTGAAGAATTGATGATTGTTCGATCAAATACTAATTCATTATTACAGGTATCTCATGGAAACCTCAACTAATTTGATCATTGCGTTCTATTGTCCCCAATTCAAAATATCGAAACAATAACACAATGATTAAATCAGTTGATTTTGAAGGACCCATAGAAGCTCGTCTTTCTTGTATATCGATGATTACTGGAGTTTACAAATGAGGATAATTAACTATGTCCATACGATGATCAATTTAAAGGGGTGAGTGTAATTAACAATGAATTACAGTAAGTGTATTATTGTACCACCGACTAACTTGATCATTCACTTTTGAATCTCGATCGAAATAGCTTTCGTTGTTCCAAAACGGATTAGCCTCGGAGATCCAAAAGAGTCACCAAATTATATAAACGAAGCAATAACACAATGATCAAATCAGTCGACGGTGAAGGACCCATGGAAGCTTGTCTTCCTGGTGTATCGATGATTGCTGGAGCTTACAAATGGGACTAATTAATTATGTCGATGCTGTAATAAGTTTAAAGAGGTGAGTATGCTTACCAAGCGCGTAGCAGGAGAGCAGACATGACGGATAGTTCGAAGGACTCGTGGCGACTAGCCGGCTACTCCGATATGGACAGGGATGATATGTTACCGGGCGGATCACTCGAACGCATTAGACCTCTGCCAAGAGGCCGCCAGGACATCGCATGCACGCACTACGCTATCGCACTCGGCAGCGCAGTTGATTACCTCGTGCCACTTGACGGCCATTGGTCCAGAGATCAGCTGGGTTGCGGCAGGGACCAGTTAAGTGCGGCTTTTGTCGCTGGAGAACGGTGCAGCCTGCCGAACGGTAGTGCTTGATTCAATTTTCGCTCCTCTACCACTATCACTTTCCTCCGGCACTGCCTTCGCGTTTCCCCCTCCAATCGGGATTGAGAATACTTACACTTTCCACCATGGAAATACTTAGGAAAAAGTTGCCAAAATGTTGTTCTTCTATTTAAAAATGACAGAAAGTGCGAGTTTCATCTAGGATCAGACTTTTTTTTATGTCATTCAATTTCTGTTTCTGTACCACTAGCGCACTATCACTTTCCTCCGGCGCTGCCTTCGCGTTTCCCCCTCCAATCCGGATTGAGAATAATTATACTTTCCACCATGAAAATACATAGGGAAAAGTCGCCAAAAAGTTGTTTTTCTATTTAAAAAAGACAGAAAGTGCGAGTTTCATCTAGGATCAGACGTTTTTTTATGCAATTCTATTTCTGTTTCTCTACCTATAGCCTATAGCGCACTATCACTTTCCTCCGGCACTGCCTTCACGTTGCCCCCTCCAATCGGGATTGAGAATACTTACACTTGTCACCATGGGAGTATTTAGGTGAAAGTCATCAAAATGGTATTTTTCTATTTGAAAATGCCAGAAATTTGTATCTAAGATCAGAATTTGTCTATGTAGTTCAATTTCAGTTCCTTTGCCTCTAGCGCACTATCACTTTCCTCCGACAATGCCTTCGCAGTTTCCCCTCCACTCGAGATTGAAGATACTTACTCTTTGCACCGTGAGAGTTTGCTTAAGTGTCGGAAGATGTCAGAACATAGCCTGTTTCCTTTGACGACTTTCTGTCTTGTTCTTTAAACTTTTTTTAAACGAGAATGTGCTTCGTGATTATTTGACATATTTGGCAGAACGTGAAATATGGAAATACAGTTAATCCTAAACATCGCATTTTTAAATAAAGGATTTTACAAACAACCGCTTACATCGTCTTGATTTTCTACATTTGTGTTGAGTTGACAGAATGAGGAAACGTTCAATTGGAAAAGTGAGAAGTAAGATGGAGAACAATTAAAGTAATTTATTAAGTTTTGCTAAATATTTACATCATGCATGTATACAATGATATATCATGAGATTAATTAAATTTATTGTATTTGTATTGTATTTGTATGTATAATTTATTTATTGCATTGTAAAGACAACGACATAAAGAGGATGACGATACTAAAAGAAACACAGCATCAGGGGACGTGTGTTTGCTCTTGTGAGTCAGTATTCTAAGAATGATTGAAACTGCATGCAAATGTCTGTAGACGTCATCACGAGAGCTAAGTGGTGTAGATCGTCAAAAAAGAAAGAACACATTCTGCCAGTAAAATAATATTGCCTCTGTATGTCTCTTCATAACTTTCTTGCTTCCCCTCCCGAACATATATTTGCATTCAACTTCCTAGCGCATACTTAATTTAACATGTCTCATAACACAATAAATACATTTACACAATAGATACTATTAAAAATATTTCGTATATATGAAATAACTACATTTTTAGTACCAAAAATGATCCACAAATTACCATTGTACTAACTCAGAAATGCGGAAGCTTTGATTTAATATACGATCGCCATAACAATGTGGTAAATGAATGAATTGTAAATGTCGACAGACTAATTAAAATAGCAACTGTCGTGTCATTACATAATACAATTGTATAATTTCTTCATCTATCATTGTCATGACAATGCTTGACAAGTACCCAGACGTTTCAATTTTTTCACTACTTCTACACCAGTGTAATTAAATTGTGGTTCGTTTAATAGATTTTTAATTAATGTCCACTAAGTAAAGGGCCGCCACTTCAAATTACAGATGAAAATTCTTAAGAGTGACATTTGTCTTCCAAGAAATCTGTTCTATTTCTGCAGTCTAAGGATTGAAAGCCGGATTATCTATTGAAAATGCTTTCGTTCAAACTTTGAGATGTTTAAGACTGAATTTGTCGAACATAAGACAGCGAATGACTCTTCGACTCTGTGATCATCCTCCTATATATACTCCACAGTCTCATTCTATACGACTGGGTCTTACAAGGAAACAAAACACGACCTATCTATCTTACATGAAAAAGAAACGTTTATCCCATAATTAAAAGCACAGTACACAGTGATTAAAGGGGAAATGTATTAACAACACCTGATAAGACAAAACAACTTGCACAAACATAAAACACCGCTAACATACGCGCTAATCATACTATACAGATTTGCACTCGTGACCAATGGTGATTGTTGTAATTATCGTAGCATCATGCCATCATCGAATTACAGCACAGTAGATAATTTTTAATAATCTGTTTTAATTAATGTAAACCAGCAAAACTACCATTATTCTAAAATCCAAATAGAAGGTGATTTTTGGAGCGTTTATGAAATTCTTCACTGGGCACACTGTATATATCTCTAAGAAGAAGTTGATTCGTTTAAAACTAGAACTACCGAAAATTTCTTGTACCTAATTGTACTGACTTTGTAAAAATGACTTGTTTACGAAAAATTGCGGTGTAAGAAAAGACAAAGGTGTATTCATATACATTTTTACATAGGCTTAAAATCTAAATATTCAAAAATGTAGATATATGTATTTTAGAAGAAAGTCACTTTTATACAAAAAACAAATTTTCTTGAAGAAGAAACTTCCCCTTTGAAGAGGAAATGAATGCCCACAGCAGAATGTTTTCTCCTTCAACAAAATTAACTTTAGAAAATCTGGACATGCGATTACTTTTCTTACCCACTGAAAGTAAACAAACTTAATTTAAAACTTATGCGAATTATAATACAGTAAATATACAGTGTAGCATTGAATGGCAAGCAAAGCGATTAAGATCAGCTTGAATCAAAATCCCACGATCCGTAACAAAGTATGTGAGCTGGTTTGTGCGCCTTGCCCACTTCGATCTGGAAACTGCTCGTTTATAGAAAGGATGTTGCAACGAGAACCAAGCCTCATTTCCCTTTTGCCAATGTGCAGAGCGATTTACTTCCCGGCGTCGAATTCTGTGGAGAATTAGGAGCGGCGGGTTCTACAGTTTATTGCGTCACTCTAATCGAGGGCCGAATGAGGCCCGCCTGCGAATTCCTCGACCGGTGCTTGTTGCCCACTCATGTATCTCGCCGACAACTTCTGCAAAGTTCACTTCAATGTTTCATTTTACTTTCAAGGAAGACAAATGCAAGTCGAAAACGCAAGCTCTGAAAAAACGATTTAAAAATATTACTTTACAATTTAAAAATTTTACTTTTCTCAGAACCGTACTATTTTGCATGGAATTTGAATTTAGAGTTGAAGGGTATGTTTTAGATATTGTATGCTGTATTTACATATTTTCGAGGATTTTCTGTAAAATCGAATATCTAGAAAGTTATTTATAAATAAGTTATTAATTCGGTGCGTAAAAGTAATAAAGATTTGAATAGCAAGTGAAATTAAGAGAAAAATATTGTTTCTCAAAACCCAATTCTTAATGTTATTATTATTAATCTTATTAGTTCTATGAGAACTGTCAGAGCAATAATTTTTTTCAGCCCCATTTTAATACTGTTATTATTTTTTATACGATTAATGTAATTAATGAAATAAAAAGGATTTTTTCCCGTGCAATAAATAGATAGATTATATTACCCTTGTATAATCCTGTAATTCATTTAGTTGAGTACCTTAAAACATAAGAATTGAAAAGTTAGACAATGATAGAGAATTGTTTTATATAAATTTGCACTTTCAATTATAACAATATGTGCCTTTTATACCAATGGTCGGCAAGGTAGAAACTTGCACGGAAAGTAAAAGGACATTAACAATATGAAAATGCTACCAATAAATGGTAATTCCTGGAACATACCACTGTGGTCATGTTTTTTTTTATTCATTTATAATAAATGCATGAACTCTTTATTTTGACTTTCTCTTTTTGAAACAGAAATCGCACCTGTACAGTCTGCTTTACTTTTCACTTTAGTCCCTTCAATCGTCGATATTAACGGATAACATGTGATTCTTTGCTGTACAATACTGTAAAATACACATTTCCGAACTAATAACTTTAATTTACTAATAATATTGATACCGTATTAAACAAAATCGCAATTTGCAACACTTTTTGTAAATTTCCAGCGGAAGAAACTTATTCTTAATACGATTTAGTAATAAATAGAATTTAACAGACTTCTTGCAACCGACTTGTCACAAACTTGCGATGACAATACACTAGAATCGCTATCAAATATGTCTATCAAATATATGTATTTAAAACACCAAATCGTTATGAGAAAAAAGCTGCAATCTCTTAAAATGGTGGCAATCGTGTGTGCAAACCGTAGGATTCATAATTAACTATGCGACTAATTTAGATAAACCTTTTAATAGTTACATGAGTAGGCGCCAGGAAATCCTGGCGGGTACGAGTATACATATGATCAGCCGCTAGTCAAAGAGAAACGGAAATAGCAGTGTTTACATTCAAATTTAAAGAAAAAAGGTCTGCAAAAAGTTCGCCTACATATGTAATACAAGATTCAAGGGTATACGCAGTTCTGCCGGGATACTTACCATTCCGATAAACGTATAAATCTCGTGGCTCGTGCTTACATTTTCTCGAGAAAGGTTGCCTCCAATGTCGAAAATACATTTCCTTTATACGAATGTCACCGAAGCATGGTAAACGTGCATGCAATGTACAACGTATGCTACATGCAAAATGTACATGTCGGAGCCTAAGCGACTACGTATTACATTTTTTATTTTTTCATTATCACATCAACTACATAGTTGTTGGTGACCCAAAATATATGTAATATTATCATTGGCTTTCTTTACCATTATTATTTATGTGTTACATCCAGTTTTTATCCTATTTGTATGCATACCATCTATATTTCGTAAGACAGCAGTGTTTGTTTGAGAAACTTGATTGACTTTTTAAGTCGTTTTTTATCTTCTAAGATTTACCGTTTTGTTAAAAAATTGTCTGCGTTTCTGATGAATAAATTTTTTGTGCAATCCATGACAGATAACTAGCAGTTACAGTAATTTTCATTTTTACGCTCGATTCTTTTGATAAGACAAGTTTCTGTTCGTTTCGCATGTCCTATCCAGATTCCTTTTACTTCTTTCTATTTCCAGTATCATAATCTTCCAATATTATCTCGAGATATATTCTATCCAATACAGATTGCTGTTAAGATATGCAGTGTTACTGTTAGCATACGAATACTTAGAGGAGGAATTTTCTTCTGTGAGATAATTTATTCTTTCGTATGAAAATTTACTCCAGGAGAACAAAATTTATTATCACAATAAAATTCAGTAACTCGACTAGGTCGAGAAGAAACAGTGTATGTAAGTGAATAGAACTATCGACAGACTGCAAACGTGATTTTTCGTGGCGTTTTTTATAATCTATCGAAGTTGACTGGATCTATCATTCGCAGTTTTCATCATTCGAGTTCTGCCGTTCGGCAGAACTCGCAAGATCTGTAAAACTGTGAGATTCTTCATGACAACCTGTAATGGACATGTTCAGAAAAAGCCGAGCGCAATTAACGCAGCATCAGAAAAAGTGTCGGTTAGCTCAAAAAATGTGCGCACCGTTATTAACAGACCGTACTATTTGATCATCGCTGATAACATTATTATTGGTTATCCTGATTATTGGTTACGCTGGTAGTTGTTTAAGTGCGATTGGAAGCAATTGAAAAGTAATAATACGTAGGATCACGAGAAAAAGTTCTCACTGACATTAACAAGTTCTGAACAATTTGGCAAGGCAAAATTAAATAATCCATTTGTCAGTTACTATATAACAGTTTCAACAGACTAGTTTTTAACAATACAGTAAACCTAACAACTTACAAATCAAATCGAGTATCTCAAAGAAACACTACAATTATTTTGCGGAATATAGATGATATTTATTGAATAATAAAACTGCGCGTGACAAATAAAAAATAATGCTAAAGAAACCTAATAAGGATACTATGAATATTGTATGTCACTGACAACCATGCGGTTAATATAACCATAAATAAATAAAAAAGGAATACAAATACATAGTCGATTGCGTTTATTTTGAAAACGGTTGGTGCAACATCAAAATAACACGCCCCATTCCATTCTCCGCATGATTTTACGTGAGAAATGGTTATGTTTAATTATCATAACGGCTCTAAATGCACAGAAGTCGTAATATAGTTCTTAGGACAATTTCTTGCGTTTATCTCGATAGCTAACTAAAAAAATTATCTTAATGTAACCGCAATTGCGTAATATAGTTATGTAAATAGCTAGAGTTGCACTATTGCAGAATGCACATTATCTATGTTTCGTGAAATACTAGTGTTTCTTTAAGGTATCCGATTAGGTTTAGTTCTCCTTTATTTGCAACAAGAATTTGCTATATTTTTAAACAAATTCTGTTTGTATCAGACGAATGAATAATTCAAGTTTGTGTCGTAGTTTTGCTCGTCACTGATCTGACTGGCACGTCGACGTAGATGATTATACAAGTTTCGTGCAAAAAAAGTTGTACATATTGGGAGATATTTAGTTTGCAATCCTTTATTCTCATATAGACTACTTAGGTATTACTTAGTTATTACTATTTATGACAGTTTAGCTGTTACTTTTGTTCTGTTACACATACCAATTGCAGCTTTATGCTCTATATGTTTGTACGTCATTTATATTTTGTGAAAGAGTAGTGTTTCTTTGATAAGTCTGCTTAGAATTAGGAAATTCCCTCTATTCCCAAACATATTTCGGAAAATATTCTTTCCCGGTATGGCTCGTGCGTGGACATGCATGATGATACGATTTTTTAATAAAAATTAGCTCAATCCAAAGCGGAGCAGCCATAATAATTCAAACAAAAACAATTCGAAAAATTCCAATTTCATAAAATAAAGACTGACATAAAACACGAATAACTTCAAGTATTGAATAATTAAAATTTGAAGATCACTCGAGAAACAAACAACGATCATTGCATATAAGATTTTATTCATTGTATAATAAAACACATAATTTATTTAAAACTTGCTAATACTTGTATTTTAAAATGTATAATACACAGATTACGATTAGGCCTCCGAGAACCGTGTGGAGCTATGATAAAATACAATAGTTCGACTACTACGATAATAATGCATCAAATAATTATTCACAAATATTCAAAAAACGTTCCTAGTTCGCCCTAGCGAAAAAAGTCACCGAGTGCAAAGGGTTAAACAATTAAAATGTGTGGTCTTGTTGGAACACCCTGTCGCATAATCATAGGAATCGGTGTCTTCTAAGAACTCTATCCAATTTTTTCCCTAGACAATCTATCTGCGGATACAAGCGATTAACAATCGAGGAGGGGTGGGGCAAAAAGGTGATGGAGGGGCAATACTAATAGTTCGAACTAGGATCGGTATGCTTTATGGCGATGGCCCTGGACTTAGCAGATAGAGGAATCTTTTCCAACATCTCTTGCAGTTAGCCTCGTAATCCTATCGGTGTCTATATATTTGAACTTCACGGATGACAAGCGTTAGTATCAATCTGTACGATTCCTCTACGGTGCGTTCCTTTCCACGGTGGCTCCGCGATTCTCATCATCCAAGATGTTCCTTAAGGAGCTTCTCGTCACCTGCCTACTAATCACTTTAGCCAGTGCTACAGTCCGTAAGTACTAATTCATCCTTTACATTTTCGGCCACAACTTTCCTTCGGATTTTTGATTGTCAAGTCAAGTTCTTTTTTTTCATTGTTAATATTATTATTATTATTCTGTTAATTATTATTATTTTATTATATTTATTTTATTAACAGTATTATATTGTTGATATCGGTTTGGTTGATGTTGGTAACGGTATAATTTATGAAAGTGACTTAGTGAACAGGAATCAAGTTGAGGTGCAGTATGTGAGTGGTTGAAAATTAAAAATGGAAACAATTAATAAACCAAAATATTAAAATACACAGTTCTTGTGAACTTCACGAAAAAGAAAAAAAGTGGGGAGCTCACAATTTTTTTGGTGGGGTTTCGTTTTTGAACCCTCCACGATTTTATCAGTTACATATGACCAAGAATGTGGTGACAGCTAAGCAAGTTATTTGTTACTTTGAAGTACATTTTACCAAAACCGTGTAACTTAAAATTATTGTTATATTTATTTTTTTAATCACGTTCGGATCATCTTTTTTTAACACTTTCCATTTATTCTCTTATGTGCTAATCCATTGCAGATCAGAGTTTTCTACCACTTTTGAAAGCAGTTCTTTTAAGAAGAGTGATATTGTTTGATCGCTTAATTTGATATCTTCGCATCCTAAAACCACATTATCTTTTTAAACAAACTTCATTTAGAAATTCGGACGGATCGAATTTATTTCATCGCAGGAACTACCAATATCATTCTAGGTACAAAAGAATATTAGTAAACAAATAATTACAAGAGAGATCTAAACCTAAACCTACCTAAAAAAACTTACTTTGTTGCATTCCTCGCTAGTTTTACACAGGAAAACAGATTCACCCGCAATAACGGATATAAATAAACAAGCCTTGAAACGTATTCTTATTCAATATATTATTATTAAATGTCATAAACGATGGTTATCGATATTAACAAACATTAATAAAATCCAGATGCTGCTCTGTCATAGATCAAACTCTGCTGCCATTCTTGAAAGCAGTGTTCTATAAAAAAAAATTAATAAATCAAACGTGACTTTGAATTGCATTCTGATTTGAGAAATTATTATTAAGCATCATAATTGAAAGGACAAGTGGTGTTATTTAACTGGTGAACTGAATATTCAAGTACGAGTACCTACAACTTGACGTTGGTGCGCCTTCTGTTATTTTTTATCAAAAACAATACTAATAATCAAATGATTACATGAAGAATAGCTATGTTAAATTATAATAACGAATATAAAAATGCACACGGCTTCCAATCGATTTTTTTTCAATTGCAAATACAACTTAAAAATAAAGTGATTTCTGTCATTTCTTGTCAAAGCAGGTTAACAGAAAACGATTCCTCTCGATATGTGATTTTCCATAAATTAACCAAGAGCGAATTGAGTCGTTGTATAAAGACGCTACTCCATTACGGTCGTCAATCATGCCTGCAATAGCACATTGCGTAAACAGGAAGTATCTGGTAAGATACCGGCGGAGACACCGATACTTAGAATTTGCATACTAATGAGATATAGCGAAGAAACGATAATATGAATCGGCTACTTAGTTGTTTCGTTTGCAATTTGCATCACTAGGCGGTCCTTTTTTATGAAATTGAGTAAATATGATAATGCTTGTTGCATTTTTAGTATATATTAATAAATATCTATTATTTACATTACATTGTTTATTTGAATATTAATACCTCATCTATCAATATTCAATTAATCATGCATATCGTATAATGTAGAGACAAATAAGTGTCATCGCCCTGTGATCAGTTCCTGTGATTAGTAACAGGCAGATGCATTGACTGACGACAATATTTGCGATTTCTTTCCATTAAATCTAAACGTATTAGAAAATCAAAAAGGTCTAAAATCCGAAATTTATTTTTCAGCTTCCTATATCAAAGTATGCGGTCGGAGGAATCCAAATCTGAATAACTGCATCCTCGACAGTGTAATGGCCCTGAAGGACAAGCTCAGGGAGGGGATTCCGGAATTGGAAGTACCACCGATCGACCCCTTCCAGATCGACGAGCTGAAGATCGCCGACTTGCCGAATTTCAAAGGGACGGCAAAGAACGTGACGGTCAGTGGCCTATCGAACTTCGAGATCGAATTCATGGACTATAACCTGGACACGATGACCTTCGACATCGCCGCCACCTTTAGAGATATCCATTTGACGGGGTTGTACGATATAAGTGCAAAAATTCTGGTGCCAATAGTAGGCACGGGACCACTGAGTATCAAATGCAGTACGTAGACGCCAGAAAGCAACAATATATTAATATCTTATGTTAAGTCCAGTTACTAAGAGAATGGAAACAAAGTTCCTATTTCCCAATTGCAATCATTGCCAGTTCCCTTATTAACATTAACCGTACCAACTTTTTCCCAGATAACACAATGACGATTTTGAAACGTCTTTAAAATGCTCGATAGAGATATTCGCGTCCGCTTTGAGATACCTATCAATGTCCCAAAAACGTCTCACGTATATACATTTGACAGACGTCCAATATTACAAAATGGAACATTTTAAAGACATTTGTAATTGTTCGAAGAAACATCTCTAATACGTCTAGACATACGTCTAGACTACAGGGTGTAACATATACTAGAATGGAACTAGCTTTTTACTATCGAATTATCGGTAATACCGACATTGCGTAATTGTTTTGATAGCCGTGTAATGTCACTTGTGTGGCGTGTCGCGTGAGCTTACGCGAAATGAATCGTGACAGATACCGGCCGCCTATTGATTAATTGAGAAATCGTTAGGAAACGTTACTTATGCACTCCAATGAAACGGTTTTATTTTCAATTCTCAATTATATAGTAATCGTATTAAGTCCTGTGTCATATAACATTTCTGTGAACGGAATCTCCGGAAAGCGGGCTATGATTATTAGAATGAACGCTTGTCCAATAACAATAGTTGTCATCGTAGGAAGACGCTGAATTTGCAATCTTCTCGTTCTAGTTCTATTCCAAATATCTGCTATTTTGTTTAATTGCTCGCTATTCGAGCAGGCGAGCAAATAATATTTTATTAATAATATTTAATTAAATGTTTATAAATGCGGTTTAAACGTTTATTTGTCGATACTCGCAGAGTAATTGTGAGATGAGTTTATTGCTAATATCAAAATATATCATTTCTCTACCAGCTAAAAAAGCGAGGAATTAAACAAAATATCAGATATTTGGAATAGAACTGGAACCATACAAGATGGCAAATTCAGCGTCTTACCATGATAACTACTATTATTATTGGACAAGCGGTCATCCTATTAATCATAGCCCGTCCTCCGGAGATTCAGTTGAGAGAAATTTTATATGACACAAGACTTAATACGGATACCATATAATTCAGAATTTAAAATAAAACTGTTTCATTGAAGTCAATAAGTAACATTTCCTCGAGATTTTGCATTTCTCAATTAATCAATAGGCCGCCGGTATCTGTCGTGATTCACTCCGTGTAAGTTCACGCGACACACGGCTAAAAAAACAATTACGCAATGTCGGTATTGCCGATAATTCGATGGTAAAAAGCTGGTTCCATTCTATCTGTTACACCCTGTACATTCTATATTTGTTTTGTTAGCCCTGTAATGTGTCGTTGTAATGTGTGTGCTGTCACTTGTGTCGTGTGTAATGTCAGCTTACATCGAGTGAATCATGACAGGTATCGGCGGCCTATTGATTAATTGAGAAATGGCAAACCTCCGGGACAATTACGCAAGTGCGATATTACTGATAATTCGATGGTAAAAAGCTGACTCCAAGTGTCATGCATCACCCTGTATATAAAACTAGAGTAATTATGTAAATATTGTATGTACAGATTAATTTACTTACTATAATTTACTCACACACACCTTTACTTGTACTCAAATGGAATTTATGCTTAGAAAAACTGTGTTTATACTCAGCTCATCTTTAGAAAAACACCGTTTATCGTTAATTTATCCTGAAAAAACTCCATTTGAAGACATAGTTAGTTTCAAATAGGGTTTTACATACATTGAATACTATTGTCTTTTTTCTGCACTGTGAAATATGAATTGTAAGGGGTTAAGGAAAGGTGTGAGGGAGTTTATAGTTAATGAGAAAACGGTACACACACACACTTTCTTATTCCTTCTTATTTTGTACAGAAGGAAAATACTACTTGGCAATTTATTAAAATAATGAGACTGAAAAGGTTAATAATATTTCTGCATTATTAAAACCGTTCTGCAATTGAATAGTAATATACGATGGATACAGAATTCTCGAATACAGACTTTAGAATTATATGGTATAATTCATTTGTATATGTTACAATTCAATTGAGAAACAAAAGAGTAGATTACGATTACATGTTACAATTCAGTTGCGGAACCAAATATTTGCATTTAGTTTGTGTTTCGCACAGAACTTATTAATTGAGCAATGAAAAATTGCATGTCGCAGCTGAGAATTTCCGCTAAAATCTATTTCTCATTTGCAGATGTTTTGAAATCGAAGTCGACGATTCAACTAAAGTTCGCCGAGCGCAAAGGCAAGAAATACGTCTTCTTCTCATCAATGACGGAGCACTTGATAGTCCAGGATTACACCGCCGAAATGGGTCTTGATTCCGGAAATCTTGCGCTTCAAGAAGCCATCAATCAAGTGCTTGGCAACAGTCACGAAGAAGTCATTGAAGCGACCAGACCCACCCTCGAGCGTTATATTGCAGACCGAATACTCAGTATGAGCAATAATATATGCAAACACTTCACTTTTGAAGAACTCTTCCCCGATCGCGAGTAAATCATAATGACTGTCGATGAATCTCGGAAATCAGTAGTATTCCGAACGAATATTGCGTTGTCGAGTTTCTAACGCTGATTATACTCAATGACAATATAGATTTCTAATCGCTCGAATATCCTGAGATCCATTTATTTAATAAATGGTTATGTAATTAATCAGGAACATGTGTATAACAAGGGAAAAGCTTACTTTCTGCCACACTTGCCTTAGAAATAAGTTCCCCGGTTACGAGTTGTATGCATTCGATGGGTTTTAATGGAAAATCTGTTGTATTATATGAAGTATTGGAAGAATTTGCATGCTATTGTATTATTACTCCCAAATGAACTAATTACCTGGATTAACCGATCTCGCGCGGCTCATTTTAAGCTAAAAAGAAAATGTCAATGCGTAAACAAAGACACGTTGTAATATAATGCAAACAAATGAGAAACTTGAATTGTGGGTTATAAACAACCACATCTCCATCGCGCATCCAGAAATCAAATATTAAACAATTATTTCATAGTTAATTTAAACATAAATTAACATAAACTTAAACATAAACTGGAGTAGGTGAACTTCTCCCTTTCCGGGAAAACCCAGCATGTTGAAGACTCAAACCACATTCGCGTGTAGAATTAATAAAATAAATTCACTAGGGCTTTATACTAAGTGAAAGTGAATCATTTACATCTTGGAAACTGAAGTTAACCTAAAGACTCATTGATTAATAACATTAGTATAAATGTTACTGTACATGGCTATAATATATATTTCCAAGATCATAATAAACCCCCAACTTGGGGTCGTTGACCGAGGTGCATTGACAGCTCGTTGTCATCAGAAGCTGTCAAGAGTAACTCTTGAACTAACTAACTGTTTCGAATATCTGAACTTATTGTTATACACTCGCACATCCGTTACAGACATTCTTACAAAAAGCACCATTTTATTAGCAAGATATCAACGCAAATCTCTCCTAGTGATAGGCAATATCCAATTATATACGGTGGGTAAAAAGGTTTTGCCACAGCCTTTATTTTTATAATAAATTGTCTTCAAAAAAAAAATTATCTCTATGGAAATTTATTTTTGCTTAAGAAATGTATTTCTATTTATAATTTTCTTTTTGAAGAGAATCTTTTCCAAAAAGTCTGCGTGTGCGAGTACTTATTTTTATTTGCTGTACATACGCATTTAGCATCCATGTACATGTTCATGTACACCAACACAAGTTTTTGGTTCTGTTCAATCGGTTGCTAATTAGCGACCGTTGTTAACTTACGCCGGAAGTCTCACTGGCAACGCTAGTTAGTGACTTCCGCGGTAACCTCTGCGCTCGTGGTTACTAACGACTTTACGACCGTTTCGAATCATGCGAGAATTGAAATGATCGAAATAATACATTTTTTATTAACTTCGCGTTCTGTAGCTATAAAATATTCTGTATAATATTCGTTGCAAAATTTCTTGCACGGAACCAAAATAGTGAAAAAGTTGGAATAATCAGGATTAGAAAATCCCCGAAAAAAAACAAATCGTAGGCTACATTGAACTTGGACCATCCCCTACGATGCAGAGGTTTTTTCCGATAGAATCTTAGAATGAATCTGGCCTTCACGGCTACAAACAATCTCGTTCACCTTCCAATAGAGTAGTTCTATCCAGTTATTAGCTCCTATATAAACCAGTTAATTTAAAATAGCAGAACTACAAAGATTGATTCCTGGAATCCTATAAAGCATTACACCTTACAAGAACACATCTTAACAGCAGTATCTACTGCAGTGTTTTGAAATCTTTCGGAATCAACCCTTATTCGCATTGCCCAGAGCTTCCTCTACGATTCTCCAATGACTCCGATTTTTTTTTGAGCATCTAAATCATTGTTAGGAAACGTAATTGAAGAAGACAGTTTTTATAGGCAAACCAAACTACTTGATATTATTTTCAGTTTAATATTTTTGAAGATTCACTTTGACCAGAGCTTTCTTTACGATTCTTTAATAGTTTAGGTCTAGAAAGTATAAATACATCTTGTAAATATGCTGCAGGCTTTCCGAGAAAAGATACGCGTTCCTCATAGGACGCGGCGACTCTGACGCAAAACAATATGTATGCGAAAACCAGAGTTTTAGTAATTGATCGAGATGTAGTCTGGAAAAAAAGCAGATCTAGAATGAAGAATCAGTCTGACCTTCGTTGCGAACGCACGTAGTTATCCTTGTAATATGTTGTCCAACGCAATCGACGACTAAGCCAGAACCAGTTTCAGAATGCACTGGACGAAAAACTTTTAAATTGGAGAGGATCTTCGTTCGATTTCCTCGAATCGTTCCATTTCTCACAATTGATATATTTTGGTGGAATCCGGCTGAATGCAAGAAACACGCCAATCAACTTGGTATTCCATCAAGCTTTATTACGATAAGAGTTTATTAGATGGTATAAAATGTTATCTCCAATGTAGGATGATAAAAAGTATTTTGTAATATAATATGTTGAAGGTGTATTCCATACTTCGATCTAACCTTTCATAAATGTTTTCTAAAATTTAATGTCTTACTTTTTAATATTTTTAAACTTTTATAGAAAGTCACAATAATAATATTTAGTTCAAGGAGTACAAAGAGATATTAATAAAATAATTGTATAGAATTTGACATTATTTTGACTTCAGTTGGACTTGGGGAAAATATATTTACAAATATCGAGGGCAATATAGATATAACTTTATTGATTCTACATACCGTCGTTCCTTAAACCACTCTAACGCCCTTATTTGGATAGAGAGTTTCGATCAAACATTATTAGCCAATGAAAAGCTCATATAAATCCATACTTCAAAGGCGAGCCAAACGGCGCGATTACAATTTACGCGCTCCGACATCAAATTTAAATCACACTTACAAAGCTACAATTCCGGTTCGAAGGAGCATTCAAACTATTTAAAAGGCTAATGAATTTCTTCTTGTTATTGGAGACTTATACAAAAAAAGAGAGATCTGCGCTTAGTCCGCATGAAATGCATTCATAACCTTAAAGCTTGCTACAGATACCCTGAGAATGTATCGGCAAGACGGCAGAATCGAGACTGCCGCGTATGCGAGAATCACCGGTGTATTAGCTCCAAAACAATCCTAAACTACCCGTAAGCTTCAACGAATTAACATCTAAACGAGCAAAAACAACATAAAAAGACAGTTGATACAAGGCCCATTAAGTATGTAAATTTATACTAAAGACATCCTCCACGATTTCGAGAAAGGCTTCGTCCTTTGTCGGTCTCTCAAATTTTCCGCCAATAGCAAACGAACCAATCATCGGTGACCGACGCGCGCCGAAGGAGCCGGCAAGGCTTAACACGACAATTTAACAACTTTACTTTCTAAATATCAAAGGTAAAAACTCGCCGCCCAATTCACAAACTTTCAACAGTTAATAGTTCAACTGATGATTTATGCCTGAGGAAAGAGTTGTTGATAAGTGAACTGCGTGACGATGCTGTTTCCGATTTCGAGGAAGGCATCGGAAAGGGCTGTCTCGACCAGTGGTCTCAACTCTTGTAGGAAACTATCGAAGTTACTGTTGATAGCAGCGTTGATTGCATCGCCAAGAACGCGTTCTCCGCCGAAAAGGTTGTCAAGTTTCAGGCTACCCTTGCCTACAGAAATTTTCATTCTAAAGTCGACGATCTTGATGTGTTCTTCACCGTTGGCACCCCTTTGAAGTTCGGCCTGAAACTTGACATGGCCCACGCAGTCTGTGAAGTTGCCAGTCATTGGTCCAGAACCTCGAATTGGCAGAAGAAGAACCTTTCCGTCGATGTCATATTGTCCTTTCACAAAGATCGTTGGCAGAGCGATCTCCACGATGAAGCGAAGCTTGTCCAAGTCCGCCCTGAAACAATTAGATTATCCCCTTTAGTAATTGTTGTTTTAATTCATTTTTCATAGAAGATGATCCCAAAAAATAAATTATGAGTCGGACATTCGGGTAATTAGATAATAGAGAATGGCAGAACTGTCCCTATGTTTCTCTTGTATGAGTTGTCAGTGTTTTGAGGTTATACACTGGATAAAAAATGTAGTCGCACACCCAGGGTTTGTGGAGTAAATTTTCTTAAAGAACACAGTTTTCTTTTTCAAGGGAAATTATTCCAAAAACACTGGCTGTAAGAATACTCTTTTTATTCACTATGGTTAATTATAGTAGTGACTCTGGAGACTGGAGAAAATGAGGTGGAAAAGTGAAGATGCTAAACAGTAAAGAAAATTAAAAAAACATTTCACTGTATAAAAGCTGCACTACTTAAAAGATCAGACTACCTATACGTAAAAATTTAAACAATTTCTTTAAGTTCGCCTCAAAAATACATCGACCTCTTGATGACCTTCATAATTACTCTTCTCCTGCTACAAGTAATTAAGTAATAGTAGGGTGTCGCAGAAGAGCGAGGATATTTTTCCCGAACTGGTTTTTGATCGATGCAACAATTTTTCCTCCATTCTTGAAAAAATTAAACTTCCAACCCGTGATTTATAAATTATTTATAGTTTAATATTTTTCCTGAATCCAATGACACTTATTCCATCACCTTCTTTGTAACTCAAGACACTACGTGGAATAAGTGTTAAGTAATTAAGTAGTAGAAGCGTG
Organism: Ectemnius lituratus; assembly: GCA_910593735.2. Lineage (NCBI taxonomy): Eukaryota > Metazoa > Arthropoda > Insecta > Hymenoptera > Crabronidae > Ectemnius > Ectemnius lituratus. Next base: position 6,200,133 of record OU343037.1, read on the forward strand.
TGGCAATCATGTTTCCTCAATTCCTGAAAAAGTTACAGTTCCGAGGCATAATTGATGAATTAGAGGATGATTGATGCGTTCAGGATGAATGAAATGAATGAAAAATGCCTGTATTTATACATATGCTCGTTATTGTGTATGAAAACTAAATGTACCAACAGTTTATATATATTTATTAAAATAAAGGTCATGTTTTTCTGATTTAAGTATAGCTAATTTTCGATTTAATACGACAACTAATGCACAAAATAACATTTAGATAATACACAAATTATGTATTTTTATTTTACTTTTAACGATTACAAATGCAAAGTGCATAGTTGAATCGTATTTTAAATCCGGTCGTTTGACCAGATATACTTTAGTGTTAAAACTATAAGATAGTACATCATCACAACGGCCTAAGTGACAGCGACCAAAGCACGTGCGACTTATAGTATATATAGCTAATTTAAACTCCCACCACTGCCGATTGGATAAGGAAAATTGTGTAATGAAGCAACAGAAAACCTGATTATTGTATTACTAAATGACATTAACATGAATTATGAATCATTATTTTCATTTAACAGACCCAGCAGACTGTTGAATGATCTTTCTTTCTTTTAATCCACGTGCCGCTTCATCACGTATCAGCAATTATTCTCAGCTCGTATTTCAGGCGTTCGTGTCATGGCCGCTCGCGGAATTGCGAGCGGAATACAAACGATTTGAATTCGAAGTGCTAATATCTGGCGCGGCGTCGCGGCGCCGACAACTTCTTCGTTCGCAGCACCCTTTTCTACAGATGGAAACGATATGTCGCAATGGAATCCGCAGAGGTACTCTTGACATTGACAGCAAGTGACAGTAACATGACTGGAACTTCGCTCAAGCAAATCACGTAGAATCGTGTCACCTAAGCTTTTCGTACTAAAACGGGTATCGAGAATCGAGACGCTAACGAGATACAGGAAGAGCCTAACCTATAATGTTGCGAATATGATGCAAGTCTTAGAAGATGAGTTGTTAGATACGTTGTCTGCTATTTATGCTACGTCTGCTAGCAGATTTCGAAAGGTGCGAATTCATGCAATTCAATCCAATTAACGTATAACAGTTTTAGAGATTCAATACTAGCATCGAACTACTATAACTCAAACCCTCAAGAAAAGCATTGAGTCAATATAGTTGAGCTAATACTAGTGTTGAGCTTTATAGAAATATGATAGAAATTTTTAGAAATTGATAGCAACCGAAAGGTTAGCTATAAACTGGGAATGCACGCAACGTTAGCATTCAGAACTTTCTGGTCGACACGTAAAATTGTTATATTAAAATATAGCATTTTCGCAGCTTTTGCGCTAGCGTCGAAATGCTATGATGAAATCTATCAAAAAAGTATTGCTCCAACGTAAGACAGCGCTGGTTTTGAGCTTTGTATGAATAGGTACTTTAACAGCTTTACTAATCCCAGCTGAAAATGTCTTCTAGTATTATTTCTGTATATACAAATATATCTGTATAATGTGAGTGTCAGCTAAAATCAGATGTCATCGCAGTTACCGTTAACCTTTAGGCAGCGACATTCAATGATACACGAATTTTCCAGTCCCGCATGATTCAGCAAAAATGCGAAGAAGCTTGAAATTATACTACAGTGTTGAAGGAACATGAGAAGTGCAAAGTGTAAGATTAAAAGAAGGTGTATCTTGCTTCCCATTTAACGATCGTTTTGATATTGATTAAGATAATAGCCGTAGAATGGAAAAAAAGTAGATCGATTACACCTGACGCTGAGATGAAAACTATAAAATAGTTAATCGATCGAACACCTCTCAATGTCAGCGTCCGGTCGATTGCGTAACCGGGCGAATTCTGGCATCGAACGATTAAAACTGAGGCGAAATAAAAATTCCGACTCCCTCGTCTCAAATAAATTTGGCTTATGCAACGAGGGAGACGCAGTAATGGAGCTGCCACTTCAAGCGAATTTATTATTCGCGACAGGTATCCGGCGCAAAAGCGATTTATCGGACTGACGCAAAATTCAATGGAAAATACCTTGAATCCCATAGGCGGACGAGGACGCCTTATATTCTCCATATTACTTAAGAAACATTCGGAAATTTATTGCATATTATTTCAGATTAATCGGTTGCTCGAGGGTCCGCCGATATCTAAACTACGGTCATTCAAACTGAATCGGCAAAAGCCATGATTGCAGTTAAGAGTTTTTGGTCATTCGAGATCGTAGAAGCTAGTTTTGCTGAGCGGAGAATAGTCACGTTTGTATTCGCAGGAACTATTAATTTCTGATGACAAAATTGCAATTCAAGCTGACATGTACCAAGTGAACAACTCCTAATCAGATGGCAAAATTACACGATTCCTTCGAAAACGACCGTAAGACGTCGTCGCCTTAATTTTCCGCTAGTCAGCCGAAGCCAGTAACCGAATTCAAGTTAGTACTTTTGTTTGTAATTGCTGTAATTGCTTGTTTATTACGCAACAGCGCTCGTTTGTTAATTGCAATATTTATGCGGACATTCCTACAACTGCGGTACTTCACTAAGGCAGTTCTAGAATCGCAGTGTAGAATTGTTATGTAACTTAAAACTTCGTCGCTATTTTGAAAATTGAAGTAGTGTACATCCATTCTATTTTCACCACCGGGATATGTAATTTTGCGTGACGTTGAAAAATCGTATGAACATATTATTATGAAATGCTTGTACCTCTTTCTGTATAGTTTATGTAAATGTAAATGCGAAAGTATACACGAAAAGTAGTTGTACTCCACAATAAATTTATAGCATTTGAAAACTAGTCAAAATTCATATTTTGTCCAGTCTTAAATATCTAGAGCTTTACAAATATCATACGAAATGTACTACTTGTAGAAAAAAATAAAGTTTCTCGATGCAAGCTGCCCTTAAAACGCTAACTAAAATTGACTACACGTACTTTGTGTCAATTTTCTTTTGGTTTAATAAGCTCTGAGACTAATGAAGAAAACACATAAACTTCTTGCATTTAATTATAGGTAGTGATAGGTTATGCGCGACAGTTTTGTACTTCTAATCAATCTGCATGTTTTATGATACCAACGCGCAGCATACGAAGATATTGAAAACTTCAGTTTGACTTGAAGGTTTGAGACTTACTTCAATTTAGTCACTTTGAATTCACTGGCACCAAAGACGTTGACATTCTTCGCCATCACTCTGATTCCAGTGCCTTCCGCCGCTACCAATTCCTTCAGGACGAGTGGTTCCAAAGAGGGAATGTTATACTCTGGCACTCCTTTCATCAAATACGGCTTAAGGTACTCGACACTTCTGGTAATGCATGCTTCCACTTCTGGATCTTTTGAACTGCACACGTGGATGAATTCGGCTGGAAAATTCACAGATGAGATTTTAATTGTCTGCTCCAAGAACTGCTTCGGCTTATTGTTAATACATTGCTATCCGTGTACACATGTTTGTGCATTTTAATAAACTTGAAATGCGGCAAACTAAAGCGAAATTCATATCTGTCAATAATAACTTGCTGCAATTGACACAGTTTTTATCGAGTGTTTGTTAAAAAAATCGGTACATTTTATTAAAATGACTGTACTTGAAACAGACGCGAACGCTTCCTAAAAATCACCCAATTCGGAAGATATGAAATAAACAAGATATTTTGAATTTTCACTCGGTTGCTATGTAATTTCTAGAAGAAAGAATCATTTCTATCTGTCAATAATAACTGGCTACAATCGTCAGAAATCGATAGACTATTTCCTATAAATACTCGTACACTTTATAAAACTGACTTTACTTCGAACACACGCGAACGATTCAATAAACAAATGTAAGTTAACAAATTGTAACTAGTACTCACGTAATTCTCGGGCGTCCACAGCAACGAGGATAAGCGCCGGTACGAGAAGTACGAAGTTCAGGAGCTGCATCTCGACTATTGAAGCTTGCGAATAAAGAATCAACGAAAGACTGAGAAGAGCACTGCTGGACTTAATCGAGGAGGAGTTAGCGAAAGGGTTGCTGATACACCCGCAACTACCCGAACACGATTGGATGGTCAAACTAGAAGTGGATAGAAACCGTGCCAGTCCCAAGACCTTATAGTGATTCCTTTCTCCCCTCTCTGCTTGCTCTGTCAAACTATTGTTGTCCATCGGCGATGCCAGTTGACGCCGGCGAAGCCACTCACACAAATGCCAGAGCGAGTCTCACACTTTGATTCGGTCACTCATCACGAGATAATGAATGCCGCACCCAACTACCACCACTGCCATTTGGAAGTTGGTGCAAATCCATGCCAATGAGGAATCCGGCCAAAAATGATTTTAAAATCTCTGTTTCTCTTTCTTCTTTTGATTTTACTTGAAAATGTTGAGATTATTAATTACGTAAATGATATTATTTTCAGGTTTGTAGTTTGATATTTAAACAGTGAGTGATCGAGAATATTAGTGACAAAAATATACAAGAGGAATGGAGCAAGAAATTAAAAGGAAATCCGTGTTTCGTCCTGTGTTTTGTTGTTTGAGTTCGATATTGTACATTGTTGAAATCAGAAACAACGAAAGTATCAGTTTGAGATTTCTAATTTATTGTATAAACAGTGATTGCTTCTAAATATGAAGAACAAAAAAACGTTGGTACTAAAATTGGTACTAAAGGATTTACCTTTATGAGGAGTCATGATTTTGATATTTCTGTCTTAAAATCGAGGATGTGGTCCAATAAAACCGGAGGTGCTTAAAATCTAGACAGGTTGAACATTCGGATAATGGTTATTTTTATTGATTCCACAAGGAATTACATTAAAGTGCATCCTTCCCAGACTTCTATTTGGTTATTCCATCGAATAAAAAATTGCAAATCTGGCAGGGACGCTCGGGCTGACAAAAAAGAGTTTTTATCATCGTTCAGTTCGAAGAGTCATCGGGCAAATGAGATCCGTAATGATCGGGATTGAAAAAATGTCATCTTCCAAAGATGATTTGTGGAAGTCCGAGCAATGAGAAATATCGTAATGACAAAAGACTGAAACGTAACACTATTGGACTATTTTGTCGGTGAATGATCACTCAACAATGGATTGTACATCATTCACAGAACACTAATGATTTATGATTCACTTCGTCAGCATTTAAAAATATAAACACAATCACTCGAACTGTTAGCACAATTTTTTATTAAATAAACAAAAATCTATATTTGCCTAAAAATCTACAGTTCGCTTCTTACGTACACAAGTAATTTTTAGTTTAATCTCACACTATCCAATGCCAAAAATAATCGCGCGTATTTTTGTGGCGACTGAGCGAAATGTGATCATCGTTAAATTACCTTTATTATGGAAATGCGCGCCGCTTAGGATTCGCATCGGCTTTCTGCAAAGAGTGCGTCTGATTTACAATCGATGCATACTTTAGCACTATCAATCACCGCGGATATTTGAAATTAAAGTCGGCGTTGAATAAAAAATAAACTCGACCCCTTGTTATTTTTATCATTCGTCTTGAAAGCAGGCGTATGCAAAATCCGCCGTAATACATGGAAATGAAAGATGACCGTCAGTTAGTCGCACCGAATCCACACAAAAAGCGTATTAAACCTTTTTCGCTATATTTATAAACACTATATTAATGTTTCTGTATAACATTAACACTTTCAGTGCTGAATACCACATTTTTCAATGACGCTTCTTACTAAAAATAACTACTTTTATTCTTTTTCTTCGTCAAAATGCCTGTATATTATAAATACCACATATGATATAATATTTAAGGTGTTAAAGCGCCAGACTATTTGAAGTTAATTCTACCTTAGTCAAATGCAAGGCACGTTAGTTTAATAACTAGCTGCCTAATTGTGGAGCAGCCAAGACAAGATTAACACGATTAAAGTGTGGGTTCGCGTGCCTCCATTCAGTCGAGTCACTTGAGTTATCACTGACATAACGTGAGTGCGATTGCACAATCCACGACAAATCTGTTGCGACATTAAACACCACCAATTAATTCTATTGTGCTAACGTGAAGGAGTATGCGGACGAATCCCTTCTGCTCCTAACCGATCATGAAGCCACGATGACCTTCCGCAACTGAATCATTCTAAAGAAGGTGAACACAGCATTATTCCATCTGGCGCCTTTTACTTTATTTTCTTTGACTTTGGAGTTTTTAAATATTTCTAATATTTTATTGGTTTTAAGTCTTTATTCGAGACAAAAGAAAATCTGCCCGTCTTAATTATTCCCATCAAAACTCGATTTGATAATTGGGAAGCGTTTTTGGACTATTTCACTTTTTTCTTATTGTTATGCAATTTGCATACGTCGTGGGAACATTCGTCCGATGATTTAACTTGTACAATTTCGGTCTAAGCATACATGCAGTTGCTTTAAAAGTAAACCAGTACAAACGACAGAAGAAAATTACATGGAAAATCGATTTGGAAAATTCAATTTTTTTCGTTAAAAAATAGTTCAACTTGCCCTCTGATGGTCGGATATGCAAATTAACATATTTTGAACATTTTCCACAGAAAAATATACCATTTTCGCATGCGTTATATGCACGAAAGTCGAAATCACAAATTTTTGAGTCCTCCCCGTTTTTGTTGGTGGTGTATTCTGTTGTTCCCAAAGAAGTAGCAATTAATATTGCATAATAGTAGTTGCTGGGGTTAAATAAATAGTTTTTATGAGATATTAAATCATACGGCTCTCTACTATTAATCACTAGCTGCTCTAGCCGATTTTACTCGAGTGATGTTTCATGTACACATTAACAATAGCTTAGCTTAAAGAATAATAGGTTCTTATAAAAACCGTCTAATAACGTGTAGCTCGCGTTCCCATTCATTGTGAACTTTTTTAAATACTTGAAATATTTATTACGTGTAAAATTATGCCAACTTTTCTCTGCTTATGAAGCTGTGTTAATCCATTTTGCAGCGGATTTATGTTCATGTATCTGTTCTCTAAGAAGTAAACATGATAAAACATAGCTTGTATTATAAACTGTACTTATAATAATTAGCTATAATTTTTATATAGTTTGTCTGAATTAAAAAAGAGAAAACTGCATTAAAATCAATTCAGCTCTTGTCGAGTTTATCGCAAACATACAGACAGCAGACAAATGTTGCTCTTTGTATGAGTATTAATTATTAATTGCCTTCTAACAAGATTGAATTATATATACACGTATACCAATACAATATAGAATACAGGACGAGATTCGAATCCCTGCGTCACTTTACACTCGTTCTAGTTCTGAGAGTTCGGTAATCTTATTCAATATTGTTGCTCCGCTATGCAAGCGACTGGATCTGACTCATCTGACGTAAGAATGGGATTTTATTCGATTCTTTCCTTGTGCCTGCAGAATACATGATTTAAATTTTGACCGCCAGAATGCGCACATGCCGTTGTAAATCGTTTGGCTCTTTCCTACCAGTCATGTGTGTTGATTTTGTCTACTTTACATATTAGGAGGGAACCGGTTAATTTATCAGTTCAATGCGACCTGGGTTATTTGACCATTTTCTTTTATTCAGCCATTTCCATAAATTAAGCATTCGCACTATCTAGCATTGTCAAAGTTAAAATATGCATATCTAATGGAAAAACCCGACTGTGAAAATAGTAATCTCTCTAATTGATTGTGTAAAAAAGATATGAAAAATTGTAGTATTCGTCACTTATACAGAGGGATCCAAAAGTAATTGCAAATTTTTAAAAGGTATGAGTTGCATCAAACTGTCATTCTTTAAATTAAGTTATTACAATATTTTGTAATAGGTAATATGAAACTAACAGTCACAAATTTAACTCATCAAGCCAATTCCGCAGGGAAGTACCTAACCCTTTCTCTACTTCAAACGTTTTAAAATTTCGTTGTGAAAAGTGCATTCCGATTGTATTCGTTACAGCCAAAATATCGCCAATTGAAATTATCGTACATTGTACATTGGATTTTGTCGTAGGCAAAGGGTTGCATCGTCTAACAGTTAGCAAAAACCCAAATTATCCCACAATATGGCAAATCTCCTTACAAAACAAGAGTTTACAAATCTCACGAATTATAAACAGTATTACAATTACAAACTACAAATTACAGAATAGAAATAATGACAAACAATATTAAAAACAACATTTCCATATTATATGTTGTTATATATGTAATATATGTTGTAATATATGTTGATGTGACAATGAATAAATATATAAAGAAAAAAATCGACTACCGGTGTAGCTCAGCTATTTAGCGTGATAGTCCATGACCTATCACGATACGTGAACAGGTTGCCGATTTCGATTGACGATGCCATTAAGTTCCTGGACGTATGACGTTTAAAGTGTTCCAGGTTCTTGTAGTTTCTTGCTACACGTCCGCCTTGCTAAACATAGGAAGCATTTTAATTAAGAGGAACATTGACAGATGCGACACCAGCAATCTTTGTCTAATTTTATTGTACGAGATACAATAATACTCATACGTATACAATACGTATGTATTCCTTTCCTTACATATATGAAAGAAAGTGCGTTTGGCTTTGTTAAGTAATGGCTGAAGAATTAATTAATTAGTATTGATGCGATTTATTTTACTGTGAGGCGTAATTTTTGGAATAGTTTTAGTACTATTTAACTTTAATGCTATTAAATTCGAATTCGAGTTATCAAGGAGCGATTTGAGTCTGTTTCTTGCTAATAAAAGGTAAAGATATAAATAAACAATTTTACGTGTTTTCCACCTGTGAAATAATTTGATTGAAACAATATGAATTGTATTGTTATGTGTTTTCATGTGTATGTATTTGTATCTTCAGATCTGAAATATATTTTTTTAAAATACTATAAATATTATTTCGCAAAGAAATACGTTTATTGTATTGTGAAGCTCGATTAATTGTTTAAATTAAATATACTGTTAGTGAAGTTAAACTTACCAGAATCTGAGAAGAATTATTTACCGAAAAGCAAAAATAAAATACTTATTATTATTGTTGCAAATTGACTATATTATACCCAAGAAATTCTTTAAAATTCTCTCAGCAGAGGAAAAAGTAATACACATAATCATTTATGATTTATTTACCATACATTAAAATTGTATCCGGAATCAATATTCTAATCTGGTAAGTCTTGCGACGGCATTTCATAGTGAATAAACTTTTTATGATGATCAATGATTGTAATTAGAAAAAATCCAACTGGAATCAACATTGCACGCGTGCGGAATCAATCTGTAATTTCCTCACAAGAGAAGACGTTAATATATTTTCTTTGGACTCCAAGAATACTGAATCAATCGTCAAAGGAAATCGTACTTTATACTTCACCATTTATACAATGAAGCGAGCTATTAACTCGATGAATTGTAAGCGGCAAAAGCAATAACCGTTTGTCTTTTTTATCTCATCCTTCGAAATTCGATGTAGCGCGGGATTCCTTCATACCTTTATAATTGTGATGTTCCCACGTAAATCTATACTCAGCAATCCTTTTGAATCGTGCGAAACATCAGTGTTAGGAATTTAATTACACAGCTTACAGTTAGCATGAATGGTAGAATGATAGCATCGGTCAGTTTAGAATTAGTAAAATTCTTATACCGCTTAGCCTTTGCTTTCTGTAAAAACATATTAACTCGACTGGTCAAAAACATCAATCTTTATGTAATATTTATATTATGTAACAGAAATTGATCTGTAAATAAATATTCTGTTAATTTTCAGATCCCGAAAAATACATGGAAATAATCATATTTAGAAGTATAACTTATGTTTCGCTACTGTAAACTTTAAATTATTTTACTGGGGTTTCTTAATGTGACTAAAGTGCTGTTACACTCACTAAAGTTTATATATTACGTTGATTTCTTTGTATGTTGGTTTAGAGTTGATCCTAAATCACCTTTGATGGATAAGAGTATTTATTAAATAAATAATACAAGCTGTTCACATTAACACTTTATCTTTGTGTACTTTATCCAAATGTCCCCTAAGTGACATGCTTTTCAATCATCAGTATTAACGAGAGATACATGATTCTTTGTTGTACAGTTGTGTAAAATACACATTTCAGAACAAATAATATCGGCACTGTATTAAACAAATTCGCTAGCCGCAACATCTTTTTACCGTTTCGATACACAGAAATTCAACAGAATCGTTAACTTTCTGCGTTACAGTGAAGACAGAAAATACAATTAAGTCCATCGTTATATATTTCTAACGCAATATACTTACTCTTATACCGTTTAATAATAAATACATATAATTCGAATACAACGAGATAGAATAAGATAAACAAACTGGCATTTTCGACGACAAATAACCAGACTTCTCGCAATTGGCTTATCACAAACTTGCATAAATAATCTTACGTTATTCTAAATTTAAGTCTTTACATTAGAATCACCCTGATTTCAGATACGTAACACGAAATGTTAAGTACATGCGCCGTTCATTGCACTCTAGAACCAAATGTTATAAATCCGCTTGGTCAGCGGAACTTCATCGTTCTGTCAAACACAAGTATATCATTTTACATGTCGTCCGTAACCCACGCGTCATACGGCACTTGGGCGAAGATTTTCTCTACGAAACTCGACATAACTTGAACCAACTTCCGTCTCAAGTCAGGTTTCATTTCCTTCAGAAGTTCTTGACTGTTGCTGTTGATAAACAAATTGAGCGCCGCCACTGCAACAAAAACACAATAATTTTACTTCATTCTTTAGTTTTCGGCGAGATCAATTAATTAATAGAGAAATAATAATAGTTAGCAAAAATATTCATAGACAATGATTAATAAAGATTATACAGTAATGTTAAATTATACTTACGAATTATAGAATTGCTATCTCGAACATTTTCCACGCCCATTTTGATGTTTTGTACGCTGAAGTCCATCTTGAGTTGTTGAAGCCTCAAATAACGACGTCCTTGGATCAGCATGGGTTTCGCTCGGATAAATACCTTCGCCTTAACACCCTCTGAAAGTCATAGTATTTTTCTAATTAAAAAAACCAGTTATTTTATAGAGAACATACAAAAGGATTTTATCAGTGATTAGTTGTCCTATGCGACTTCGCCGGTGTGTGATTGTTCACACAATACAATAACTAACCGCGTGTAATCCAATTAACACCAAAATTAAACCACTTGTGGGAAATGTCTAACGGACAATCCGTATTGATTTTCAAAAGTTTGTGATAGAAATTATAGAAATTCAAATTACAAAGTGATTTTTTCACGCCATACTGATACTATGAGATGCTGGAAGGATTATAGTGCAGCAAAAGTAACAGAGTTTCTACAAAAAATTCTCAACATTGGTAATCTGTTTTACTTCGCTTGAACTTCACAGTTACCCTTTATGCTACTAAAAATCCTGTAAATATTCAATTATAAACCTTATTATACGTGAGAATAATTCTCAGCTTTAATCACATACGACAGTGGCGCCGCGTATTGCGCAGGACTCGCAACAGAATGCTAATGCGAACAGATCCGTTGGAGTCGACGGTGAAATTTCTTGAAAACGAATGTAAGTGCTACGTGCATTGTGTGCGCGGTGAAAGCTGATCGTAGGCCGCACTTTTACCAGAGCCATTTCTCCGGGCGCGTACTTTTATTCATTAGCATCGCATTGTTTCAATTGACTATCATTTTCTAGGGAAATTCTGAGCTACGAGAAAGGACTGGAATATTTTTATGGCACACTGAAAGCTATTCTTCGGACTCTGTCAATGATTTGCGACTGTCATTAGATTAAAATTAGACGCCTAAATTGGAATGCATAAATAACGAGAATCCAGTGAAATTGAATGTTAGTGGAAAGAAAACAAGGATTTTCATTAAAGTTAACTTGATTATTGTAATGATTTTGCCCACTGCAGGTAACACGAATTTCGCCAAACTGACGTACCGATCTTACGTGATAATGTCATACGTATGCTCGAGGAGTTTCGAACAGGTTTTCACGAGAGTAGTGCGTTCGCGTGACTAAAAAACAAAACTATAGCTGGTTTCTTTAATACTGCTAATAGTAATTTACACAAAACGATCGAGCAAAGTTAAAGGTAGCGTCAGGTGATTCTTGAAAGTATCACAGGTGTTCAACACGAATCTCAAAAAAACATAAAAGTAGAAAAGAACGCGATATAATCAAGTCCGATAAGAAGTTATAAAAATAGTATACATTGGAAAATATACTTAAGAGACAACAAATTGGATCACAGAAATGTATAATTAACAGTACCATGTATAACAATATTCAAAATAAGAAAACAACTTTAGATAATTCTTGAAAGCACCACAGTTGTTGAATACGATTTCCAACAAGACAAATAAATAAAGTATGCCAAATAACCAAGTCCAACAACAAAAGAGAAAAATATGGTAAAACATACAGCTTAGAGACTACAAACTGGATCGGAAAGATGTTGAACAGTATTTATGTACCATGCATAACAATATCCAAATAATAAAAAGAACTTTGTATAACAATATCGAAAATAACAAAATATCAACTTTGACAAATGTAAATGCATATACATATTGTACTCCAATAGGTTGTTTTTTTATAATCTAAGGTTTTAATAAAAAACAATTTATGTATAAAAAAGGTCAACTCACCATATTCGCCCCAGTAGTCACCGGCACCGCTAGCCTGGACGAGGATAAGAGTACCGCTCGATCTATATTTCGCGGCCGCTCTGATTTTCGGTATGCTAAGTGCAAGCTGCAGTTGCACTTCGTCATCGGCGATCCTTGCTCTCAAACCGGTGACACGCAGCGCCGAAACGCCTTTCGCTGTGATCTCCTTAAACTGCGCACGGTAACCGTTCTCGCCCCCGCCGAGCGCAATATGTAACTCGTCCAAAATGATCGGCTCTACTTCTGGGTAGCCAAGTTGCGGCAATCCTGCGGACATAATACAGTTTTAAAGTTACGATCAAAGCCTGAGCATTACACATTTTATTTTAAAATTTAAGAAATGAATGTTTTACATTTTATTTACTCATGCAATTTTAGAGTGTAAGTGACGAATACTGATCGTTGAAAATTAATATAATGCGACTTCTTGGGACTCTGATTTTAGGGTATCATATGTTCGTACAATCTATGGTAAAAGTATGCGTAAAGCAATAAATTTTAACTGATTAAACAATGTATCCAAAAAAAAGATGTATACATCCGAGAATACAACTGTTCCGTTTTACAAGCATTGTTTAATAAACTTAGCAATACTGTATTTTAGTTCAAACTGATTACTATACAAATATTATTTACACCAAAAGTATATGATAGTATTTTTTAGATAATTTATTTTATGTAAGGTGCACAATTGTATGTTCAAATGAAATTCTCGCAGACCCTTGTTGGAGTGATAAATCAAAAAGGCTGGAAACTATTCCACAAGCTTGAAACTAAGATATAGAGCCCATGGATTTTGATTTCATGGAATTAAGTATGTGTGAAAAGGGATTTTTTTATATAATTTATTTCATGTATGGTAAATAATTATATTTTTGAAGTAATATAATATTTATAATTTTCTGGCGGGCTCTTATTGGAGTGATGAGTTAAAAAGGCTGGAAACTATTCCACAAGCTTGAAGCTGACGTATAGAGCCCATGGAATGTAGGACACTGGGTGACCATTTGAATACACCGTTATATGCGGCTGCCACTGCCGCAGTACATTTTACTCATTTCGACAATATCAGGGGACCCTTTCAACCAGACATTTTCAAATTTCGACATCCATGCCCTGAATTACCTGATCTATTGAGTATACGAAAGATTTTTTAATTTAACACTTAACAATTGCAGTATACCATTAATGATTTCTTTAAAAGCTATCAGAACGTACAACTCAGAAAATGGTATAATAATATTAAGAATTATTGTTAACTAACGCAACATGTTGCAATATATAATATAAGACAATAATATACTATTAATTAATTGCATTAGGATGAGTAACTAAATTATACCACCGAAAAGTTCTAAATAAAACAAAGTCGGTCGTGAAACCGGTTCCCTGCAAGATGATAACGTGATGTCCCCAAAACGCTAGTAAATGAGCGTACAAGTGACATTCGTATAATAATCACAAACTGTCATGTTAAATTCTATTCCGTCTGGACAACATATTGCTTCTCGTCCGTAAGTGTTATTCGCAAACTTTCAAGACTTCTAATGTTATATACACATATAACACATATGTACACATTGCATATTTGTTCCAAAATATACTGTTATTGCATATTCCAGCACAAATTAAATTATTACATAGATGAAGCATACATTTACCTTCGTACAAAATCAATTCACTTGTATTATTCAAACATATTTACTTCTTAGTATATCTGTACAAGTAATTCAGGAAACTGATACAATCATTTTTTAATTTGTTGCGTCTTCTATATTACTACCACGCATGCTATGACATACAGCTCAATATTTATCAACATTACATTATTACACCAAGTAGCTTCTCATCTCTATTACCTTATTTATTCACGATTGGAAAATTCGATTATAGTCGACTGTCTTGGCATTAGCAAATACTAATGTTAAAATATGATATATTATATGTTAAAATATTAATTATACGAGTAAATATAAAACTATACCAACGACTAAGAAAACTGGAATCCTCCATAATAAACCTTTTGCTGTCTTTACCCATCTAACAAGCAATAACATTTTCCCGAAGTGAACTCACCATGACGGAAATGTTCGGTGAGGGTATTAGCTGCTCTAGCGAGGCACCCTTCGATATTTGGACTTCTTCTAGCGCAGGGTTCCAGAAACTCGAGGCCTCTGTACTTGCCGGTAGCGTGGACGCACGCCGGCCACAGAGACGCGCACACCACTAGCACCAAAGCGCTGTGTACCAACGACGATGCCATCGCGACCACCAGCACGTTTCTCAACTTGCCAAAGAGCTGTAACAGCGGCGACTAATACCTGAGAGCGACGAGAGAAGGAGCCCGTTCGTCCCGATTGAATTTCTCCACGTGGAATGCCGGCCCGTCAGCGAGGCGTCAAGCCTTATACCACCTTGACATTGCCCCCGCTTGGCCCGCGCCGCCTGCTTCGTTTGCCGCTTCTTCCCGCTCAAGCAGGGCGAAGAACGAAGACGAGTCCGCTCTCGACCTCTCCCTACCTCGTCGAGTTCCTGACAAACCCATGCATGCTTCGTCATTCCACTGTCCCGACCTTTCTTTCCTTCTTTCCTTCTTTCTTTTTTTTTTTTTTTTGGTTGTTTAATGCTGAACATACCACACCCTGTCAAGTGACGAATTTTCAATATTTGTTTTTCAAAATATGCTTTTGTATCCTGCTAGTAATACTAAACTTACCACTGCCGGTTAAATTGATCGTTTTTAAGTGGATGAGTACAGGTATAAAAAAGTGTTGGTAGGTTTAGTGTTAATATTATTATACTATAAATTAATATCGTAGTATTCTCTTGCTATCTTGTCTCGTTCGTGACAAACCCATGCTTCGTCATTCCAATGACCCGACCTTTCTTTCCTTGTTTCCTCTTTTTGTTTGTATAATCCTGAACATACCTCGCCCTGTCAAGTAAAGAATTTTCAATATTTGTTTTTAAAAATATGCTTTTGTGTTATACTGAAATATAGCGTATGGAAATGTTGAAAAATCCGAACAGTGGCAACGTGACATACGGACAAAAAATACGAGTTAATATAATACGAGCATATAATAAAATTTGGTTTAATTATGCCATATATTCTAATATTTTTTGAAAACCTGTAATTTGTTTGGTTACGGTAGGAATAGGTATATAAAGCATCGGTACGTTTAATGTTATATAAGTTGTTGCACAATTGCAACGATCTTCTGACAAGCACAGTATCAACAATGAACCTCATGAATTCACTTATATAATTAATATTTTTAAATGATGCAAATTAATTGTATAAGCATCTGACAATAATCTGTGAAAGAAATTAAAAGGCCCCAAATTTAATGCCCTGTTAATTATCAATAAGTTTCTATTTCGGAACAATATATTTTTATAAGAGCATATTTATATGGGTGTGTATATATGAACATTTCTTCTCTTTGTTAAAAATTGTTTACTTTATTCTCTGCTCTTTTGCTACTTTTACTCCCAAGTGGTCACGCAGATTTAGGTTTTCCGTGCTGCCTATTCGATCACAACGATCACATTTAGAAATTCTTAAATATGATAATATAATAACGAACATATACAGTAGATGAATATAAATTAGATTTCTTTTTCATTAAAAAGAAAGCTCTCTTTTTCTCGAAGATTTACTGCAGAAAATTGAACGTTCAAATACCTTTCTTAACCATTTTTAGGGTTCATTTACAAATATAATTACTTCTGAAATGATACACGAAGAATAAGTATTAATTGGTAATTGATTTATAAGGCATGTATTGCTCTACTTGCTCTGAGATTAGGCGAAGTTATGTTATTACTCTCGAACAGAAGACTTATATTAAATTTGTCCATATTAATAATCGCAATCGAACGCCCTTCAATTTAGAGGTCACATTGCCATAGTACGCGATAGAACACTTCGATGACTTTCTTCGTCAACAGGATAATTCTCTGCTCGAATTAATTCTGATCCTTCGAACCTGACCGGAGGTTGATTCCCTTCCCGCAAATTACTCTCTGCGCAGTAAAATCTAGTCGATATGATAAATCCTTTGTCGGTGAAGCGAATATTTCCTGGACTACGACTGAGGACTGGTTCCTTTATTAGTTTTGTTAGAGAAGTGCGGTTTCAGACTCGGCGATATTATTGACTGTCTTGGTGAAGTGGTCGCATGCATATTTGGTCTTACAACAAGAAAACTATGAGTTGTATGAGTTTTTGAATTTTAACATTAGAGTTACAGGCTGATTCACTTGATGCATTTGCCCTGGAATCAATGATGTTAGTATTGAATAATATATTACAAATACTAAAAACGTGGGAACAGCCAATGATCATCTAGTAGTTAGTACAAATAATAATAGAACTAGTAAACAGCAATAAATATGATAAAACTGAGAAATTTTGCAAAGTTCGTAGTGGATGAAAATACTTTCTGATTCCGTGGCAAACATATCACTCTGCACAGTATTATACATGTATAAGATAATTTGTTTTAAATATATACGAGTATTTATCAACATTTCTTCAGATTCTTAATATTATATATAATATGATATAGCATGAATAATGTATATAATATAATAGCAACCATGATACCACAGAATGAGTTGATTAAGAAACACATAGTAAATGTAATTAGAAGTGAGAAACTCCTAACAGGCTTTATTAAAGTGGAAACTACCATCGAAGGAGCACTTGAGGGAGCGGCGCAAAGGCAATTAGAAGTGGAAAATAAGGAAGTTCCTTGGCCGATTGGAAGTAGTTCTGGTCACGCAAGAGTCACTGACACATTTAATGGTCGGAAGTGTCGTAATTTATGGCGGCGATATTGAACGATCGAAATTTGGAGCAGGTACACTGGAAAGAAAGCGCCCGAGGTACGTCAGAACAGACGTCATACACTCGAAGAAAGAAGGTTATTGAAGAATACAAACCGCCACTAATCGAGTATAATAGATCACGATTGCGCTCACAGAAGTCCTGGCCCATTCACAAATTGACAGCGATCCATTGTATTACTCAACATACCTTGCAGCGCTCCAAAGCAATAATTGCTCTCGTATACAAGATGTGAATGTTCATTTGTCATTAATTTCACTCAGACGCTATGCAATTGCATAGCTTCTTTAACTAGACATTTTTTGAGAAGCGTATGAAATAAAATTACCAAATTGAATAATTGAATAATAATCATAATAAATTTATCACTTTCTAATAATAATTTAGCGACTCATTCAAAATAAAAACGGTGTTAGTAATTTGATGTTGCGCGAAGTAATAGTATAGTTTCTTCAATTAGGACATTTTTAGAAAGTGTAAATTACAAAAAGAATTCTTGCATTGGATACTTGAATAATAATGATAGTAAGTCTGTTACATTCCAATCGCAATTTACCGGCTCTCAAAAAATAACAAAATATCTGTCACAAGGAAAAATAAAAATGTTTAACACAGTTTTGGTAATTCAGAACAGAGCGAGAGGAATTCATTAAAATCCAGGGCACATCTGAGATACCATCCTTGGTCATTAAAAACAGGCTTATTAAATTACGCGCAGGTCAAGTGAAACAAGTATAACGAGACTTTAATGCTTTTCCGAGAACACTATTCTGGCCAATTTTTAGTATGCAGTGTGGATTCGACGTTCATTGCCAAGAAACCAGGGACAAAGTTGAGTGGTCAAACCTGCTTTATTTGCACGCTTCGCAAATAAAGCAGGTTAGAATGGTAGCGGGTCGATTAGAATCCCAACTGTATGATCTCAATAACAAAACATTCTACTACAACATAGAGTGGCTTTAAAAAAAGTATTAGTACATTCAGTATTCTCAGAATAAATTTTCTTAAAAACTAAATAGATTTTTCTATCGAAATTATTTTTTCCTTAAGAAGAGTACTTTCTTTTTGAAGAAAATTCATTTGTAGTTAGAAAGAAAAGTTTTATTCTTTAGGAACATTTTTCGAAAAACACTGGTTGTGTAACGTACTTGTTATATCCATTATACATATGCGCTTGAACGAACAAATCGGACAGTCTCGATTTATAAAACATTAGCAAGACGTAAAGATAATCTTGAAATAAAGTCGGTTATAATTCGAAAATACTGTCAATGTGCTGGAAGAGAAAATTAGCATTAAAACAAGCGAATTCAACAAAACGTATGAAAGCATGAAGAGAGGTGCAATATAAAACCCAAATAAAGAAAGTAATCACATAATTTTATAATAATATAATAATATAAAATCTGCTGTAAAGAAAAGGTTGTTTGAAAACCCTATAAATATTATAACTAAAGGGCAGAGCGAATCAATTATTATTTCTATTATTAACTTTCACAATCTTAGCTTCCGTTATGCCGCCAGTGGGAACGCAGCTTTAGACATCGGTGGAACCACGTCTCAAACTTGCGAACATGCGTTCTCATCTGTTGTCCTAAGTCGATGGGAATCATTCGCTGAACATGTCGTATGTACAGAATATGTAGGGTCAGAGACCGGATATTTTTCAAGGACAACAGCTTTACGAAGACAAGTACACACATACATACCTGCTTGCTCCTCTCTTTGTTGTACTTCGCTGTGATGCTACGCAGCAGGAAGGCTGTCCCTCTAAATTCCTGGCCCCGTGGGAATCTTCCTTATTCCTCCCAAAAATACACTGAAATACATGTGTAAACTCTAATATGTTAAGTTACTTTTAAGAATAGAATAAAGAATAACTTACTTTTCCCTTAAAGATATTTTCGGCGATGGCATACAAATAAGTTTGCCCAACTTAAATATGAAATGCAAAAGAAGTACAAATATAGGAATGCTTGTAGAAAATATTTAAACTCGTCGTATCGACTTTGGAAATTAGCATTTTAGCTCAACAAATATTTCCTTGTCTTCGATTTTTCTGCATCCTTCTACTGCACATTATAAAACACAACAGCGTGTTTATTACTACTGTATTGGTTTACTTTTCCTTTTGTACACTTATTCGTTATTGAAATATAAAGAATAATGCGTAATGCCGGAAGAGCAGGTAAATCATAATTAAAAGGCCCGAATCTTATTATTGTTACTATTATCGTAGTGAAAAATATATTTTGTATTTGTTTGCTTTAGTTATTATTACAATGTCGATTTTATACAAATACCGAATCGCGTGATTTCAATCCTCGACGCCCAAAATCGCAGCGATTGCAATTTCTCTCAGATAATTAACGACTACACACGCACAGGTAACCAATTGAATTATCAATTGTTGTTAACAAATATCACGTTTCTTTCAATATCCGCAAGAAATTTTGAAGCTCTTTCTGTGCAAGAAACGGCGTGTTGTTTTATCATTTGACAACAATAACAGTCAAAGTATCGCATAATCTACTTGTTATTTTCGAAGAATATACTTTCTTCTTTCGAAGAATATACGTTCGATTTGCATATACAATGTGTAAACCTTCATGTATCAGTAATTCAAAGGAGTTCCTGAGCAAAATTCGTGTATTATAAATATTATGTATGATTGTACATAATTATAATAATTGAGAATTTGGCGAAGAAAAGAAAGAAGGAGAGGTTCTAATGTGCAGTTTCAAGTTTCAAAATATTTGGACGTTAACACGCTGTTGAATATCAATTCAATTATTAACTTCGACTAAAAAAAGTATCCTTTGGACGCTCTTTTTACCTGGCAAGTGGCAAATGCAGCATTTCTAATCTCTTATGAATATAAATTATCAAAGAGTATCATATAAATATCAGAAACGATATTCATCGGTTTACACGTTGTATAATAAAGAGGAACCTCTATCGAGTCTTAAGGGCTCATGTACGTCGAGATCTATATCGATAAAGCAAAAGATGATTTTTATTCAAATTGTATCGAAAATATAGTCAGTAGAACCTTGTCAAATTTAAAGCAGTATTTCTTACTTCCTTCCAAAACTAATTATTTTACAATGCCCGTTAAAGTTGATTTAAACGTACGTGCTAAAGACTATTTCCTGCAGTTATTACAGATTTTGAAGCAATAGGATTACAAAACTAGAGGGAGATGACTACTCTAGAAAACTCTAAAACTCTAAAAACAAAAACGCAGACTGCAACAACAAATTTACCGAAATTTTACGCCACTCATACGGACGATGATATCAACTGATACTTTCATCAAACCGAAACAACCAAATATATGTTTAGATTATCATTGCAATACTTATACTTCCGGTAAATATCGACACAAGTCTCACCGTACAAGACGCCCTTTAGAACAGGTCATTTTACTGGCAATTAATCTGATAATGAGCACTTTCTCCTTGTTTGCAATATCAGACTGACATGTGTAAGCATTTATTACACACAATTATTAAACCAACAGATATATATTATATTTATATTTATATTTATATTAATCCAATAAGGCGCGAGAACTATCAACAAAATGCTAACTTGACCTAGTCCTCGGTACAATGATTCTTTCAAACGGGAAATTATTGAAGGCTTTTCCGAAAATTTCTGTAAAGGCAGTGGAGACGAGATCATTGATTAATCCTCTTGTCACAACAAATCCAGGTTGCCACGCTCCATTTATGATTCTGTCAATAGCACCCTCGAAAATTTGTCGGCCAAAGAACAGATTCGAAATGTGGAGTTTCAAGTCTCGAATTGTTTGTACGTTAACTTGCACTTGCAGCTTCCGGCCTGGTTCCATCGTGGCCGTTGTCGTTTGGATGAGATCATCTAAATTAACATGTTAAAATTGAATTAACATATTTTCAGTCGTTTGTTATAGCAATACAATCACAAGAAATTTATTAGTTGTAATTATAATATATATTGTAATTCAATAACTTGATGCTTTACTTACATAAAGTCAAAGTAAACCTTCCTCTGTTGTTGTACGTGGTACCCAGGGCAACAAAATTGAACTCGTACATGCCTGCTAATGCTTTTTCTGGAAAGCTTTGGGTATATACAACCTGCAACAGTTTTTTCAAGTTAGAGTGTAATGAATCCTTGTTCTGTTAAGGCGGTATTTACATTATCACTGAATTGTTATTATTACCCGAACATGATGTATAACAGTGACGACAAAGTTAGTACTGACTGACAATACGATGAGTTGGGAGGTTTTTTCGTTAATTTGTATAGTAAATTTTATTTAATATATCACAAATTCCTATCTCAAAAATCAAAAGTGTCCAAAATAAATGAAAAACGCACCTTATTATTTGGAATATCGCTCACGAATTTTGTGACTTTGCTAGCCGACCAACCACTTTCAGTGACGTTGCGAAGAGTCAAAGTGAAGCCTAAATTTGGCATTCCTCTCTTGGCAATGATTTCTTTGGCGAAAAAGGGGTCGAATGGTGGAATATTGTACTTCTCGACGCCCGTCTTGAAGTATGGGCGAACTGCATTGAGTGCTTCTCGTACGCAGGCATCGAATCCAGAGACATCCGGATGACAGTCTTTAAAGTGGTCCTCTGAAAAACCGAAAGTCTGTGTTGAGACATATCTTAGCCACAAGAATGTCCTGCAGATGTTCGGAAACCGGAAATCTGTATTGAAACATCTTAGCGAATTTCTTAGAATTCTCAGAAAGTTATTCCAAGCACACAAAAACTTAGAGGAACACACAACTCAAGAAATGGCAAGACAAATTTTCGCCCCTAAGTAATTCTTAAGATTCCCAACAAGTTACAGAACATTCTACACGATGGAATTTAGAGAATTATACTTTTCCCGGAAAAATGGATTATTCATCGATTCTTCAACAATTTTTTAACACCACATCATTTTCGTTCTAAAAAGTTTATACCACAAATATTCAAGTTATTGATACTATTTTATGCGTCAATTTTTTCATTGCACTCAAATTGTTGGACAAAATACGCTGCAAGGATTTCGTGTGAAAAGAATCGTAAATCTATTATTAGTTTAACTTTATGCATTAGTAACTGTGGAGTCATCACAAAGCAATTTACATACTTGCATAAGCCGGTTGTTATACCTGCAATAAATTCAACCTCGTGCATTCTACTTCCGCAAAATGAAATTGATACAACCTTATAGCCAAGCCTCCTTTCTGAACACTATCACCGTAGCGGAATTCACATTGTAATTCATACACGTATTTTTTGAGAAAGTGAGTAAGTATGCATATGTAGTTCGCTTCACTGCTTGGCTGTGTGGAGCAAAATCCGGTTACTCGAAGAAAGTCACATTTAATATACGATTTTAATGTTTCCCGGCACTCTCATGACGGTTATTATATATGCAGAAAAAAAATTACGACGAGAATTTCTTACACGAAGTTAATACAATAATATATATCGTTCCATTTGAACAAATATGTAGGTGTGCATATGTACATGCAAAGACAAGATTTCGACTTTCATGTGTTATTAATTTAAATCAGTAATACCAGAAGCCGAAATAGTTAGTTATAACCAGTTAACAATTATAGCAGAGTGTAACTCTATTCTAACATCTTGAGATACGTAAAAGTACTTATTCATTCATTTCGATCAGGCATCAGTCAGTAATAGCAAATTTAACGTGAGCGTATTTTTTAATAGTATTGTTACATATATACAAAATGATTAACTTGTTATTATAATTAATAAAAGGAGACGTAAATTACAAAGTTTTCTCATATTCTATATTGATCTAGTAGGTTCAAGAATAAATTACTTAAATTAATAACACATAAAGATTTATTTAAATGCACATATGTTCTTCGAATCAATATACTCAAACATTTGGAATATTTTTGTTGAAGTTACGATCAATGTTACAAATTTTTGTTTCCTCTTCGAATTTGTTTAATTCTTTATATTTGTAAATCGCAGTGTCTCAGTGGAAAAATGTAATATCAAAACTGTCACGATCTTTCCATTCATGTGTAATGTATCATTAAACTATTTGGGCACCACAATTTTCGTGCACGGCACTGTGCTAGATCGAGGAGCACTGAACCGTACGGCCCTCAACATGCACCCATACATCAAAGTTTCAAACCACGTGTACAGGCTGACTCATTTATGGCGCGATGAAAATTATCCTTATAACTTAAACACTGTTAGTAATACGTAGCAATAGTTATTGATCACAATATAAGATATATCATACATGCATCATAACAGTATTATGTCGAATAGTTTTATAGTAAACCAGTTGTACAACTTGATTTCGCCAAGATAATATTTCGTGCGCAAGTTAATAATATCTTAATGCAAAGAATAATGAATTGTTAATAGTTTGATACTCCATTCCTTTTGTAATCTTGGAATTATTCACGAAACATTCTATATAATTAATACATTTTCTGACAGAAACTTTCACAATAGTTAATACAATAATTTATGAACGTATAATCTGATTTGTATTAGAAATGAGGGAAGTTAAATTTTTTGATGTCAGATTGTGGAATGCTGCATTATAGTTCAGCGAAAGTAACGGGATAACTAGGGAAACCAAGAATGTGTCTGTTTTCTTTTCCGCTTTATCCTAATATTTTACAGCGCATAGTTAGCACGGATAGTAACTTTGTACACATGAAGAAATCACATTAAAATAAGTTATTGTGGTTTTCGAGTTTATAACGGACATTTAAACAGAAAAACAAGACTTGACGTTTATATTAGCAAAAACTTGAATCTATTTGTTCTTTTCCTCGTATCAGCCGGATACTAGTAATTTCGAGAGTTTATAGTAAAGTTAAATCCAATTATATCTGATTTTGTAGTAAAAGGAATAAATCCTACAAATGCTAAATATTAGAACTTACTTTCCGTTGACCGAAATTTAATAACAGTTTTATTTAAAAACACATTTCTGTTGTTTATTTTACTAAGATTATAATTAACAGTATGTTATAATATGATCGAATTTTGGAAAATCATGCACGCAATATGTAATTGATTAATATCAATCAAAATTTCGTTACAGGGCCCGGGTGGGGCTTCTTGTATATGATAATGCGTATCTCATTAAAATGAATGAACAAGCCGGCTCAGTGTGGTTGCCGAGAATGGGAGTACTAAACAAGGACTACTCTTAATTTTAACAGTGAATGAATTCGAACACAGAAACATTTCATCTTAAGTTACATATGTCAATAAATCGCTTACTATTTCATATATTTAATAATTTTTAATATAAAAACTTCTCCTAATTCAATCAACTCACAGTCACTGTTACTACAT
Source organism: Ectemnius lituratus (assembly GCA_910593735.2). NCBI lineage: Eukaryota > Metazoa > Arthropoda > Insecta > Hymenoptera > Crabronidae > Ectemnius > Ectemnius lituratus. Next base: position 6,225,017 of record OU343037.1, read on the forward strand.
AATAATTATCGATAGTTATCACTGCAATAGAAATCAAAAGTGAAAATAATATTGAAACTGTTAACGCATAAATCGACTTTTCTTCCGCATTCTCTGAAATTCGCCAATCGTGTGTCAAAAACAGACTTAACAGAATTCATATTCCTCAAACCTAATCAAAGTTTCAATGAAAAACCATAGAGAAAATATTAATATCTCATAATTCATAAAATTTTGGATATTAGATTGTTTATAGCACTGCTTCGACATTTACCCAACACCGTCATTAAACACGATCAAGTACTCACCGAATTCGGCTGACGAGGAACCAAAAAGGACGACAAGAAGAACAAGTGCTGCGGTCGGGCCAAGCATCTTCACACTACGTAATGACAATGATGATCTTCTCGTTACATTCAGGAAATGCCGCGAGTATTGCACGTACACGAAACACACTGGTTGAGTTGAGGTACATGCGAGCGATGCTTACGCTTTCACTCTCGGCCTTACATCTGGAAAGAAGGGTTACCAGCTGGTTTCTATAGCGAGATTTTCGGTCGACCTTACATAATTCTTGGGATACACCGGGGAGATTGCCGTCGACTATGTCCGAGAGCCTCGCCACCAACTGAATGTCAGAAGTGACATCAATAGTCCCTGAATAAGAAGTTCCCCGGAGATTCTGCGGCTTCCTTATCTGGCACATATTGACTCTGTTGAACAGAAATGAGTCCTCCGTGAATTACCAATACGCCAGAGACGCCAAAGGCTAAATAAATCGGTTTAGTTCTTAAAAAGTGTGGCTGAAAAAAAGATTCGTTTTTCGGAATCTAAAAAGGTAAAGTCGAAGAAGTCTTTTGCGGTGAATGCTAACCAGCTATTGAAAATACTGAATCAAAGGATTTGAAAAATAATGTTTGCATTATTTATCACCTTTTGTAGGATTTCTTAAGCATAGTGTAATTTTAGAAAAATTAAAAAGTTTATATTCAATATATTCAGCTAGTAACCAAAATCTAATCACTCTATCTAATCAATATAATCAGTATTAGTAGTCTAAATGTTATTAATAGACTACACAATTCAAATTTCATTGAAGTAGCTTCAGCGCACTCAAAGAAAATCAGACAACATTCCCTTGAAAATCTTTCTCTCGATGATAGAATTACAGATAACAGCGCATTGGGGAAACCTGCAATGCTTTTAGCGCCCCAAAAATCTTAACTACAAGAACATGTGGAAGTATGCGAGGTTAGTGAAACTGGACACTAAAAGGAAACATTGCGAGAATGGCCGATCACCAAGAACGCTATGATTGCGAAATTTCTGACCGGATTTCTACTACGTTGAAATAAAGAATGTCGAGAGACTGGAAATGATCGAAATTAAAGCTTTAAATCAAACACACTTAATTAATCTACACAAATAGTTTAGCTGAAATGCCAGATTTCGAGATTAACAAAAATGTGTTAAAAGTGAGCCTGCTTTTGAAATTAAAAAGGAAATTATTCGATCTCGATTACTAAATCTCCTATAAATTTTGATTTCGAGGAGTTATATAATCATCATTTCCCAATGTCCACTAGCATATTGACTGACCTCACGTGATATGCCTACTCCTTCTCCATAGTGAATATCCGTGCTCGAAAGTCACTGGCTTGATTCCCAGAGCCTAATGGCCTTTCTAAGTATGCGCTTTAGTTTAAACAAACTTGTCTCTACTCACGCTGCGAGCCATAGCTATACTTTCTACTTCTAGTTCTACTGGAACTCGACGCACGTGCTTTTCTTCAGTTCACGGACAACAGGCTGCTGAATGGTGACCGCTAAATAGTGCGTTCACTATGATGGAAAACTGCCTGGGAAAATCAGGGCTCCAGAACTATTCTTAAAGTGAAATGATGTCGTTAACTTTTGGTATTCGTTTCTTAGAATGCTGTTGAGTATGGTGCTGTACGTATGTTGAAGCCCATCCGAAAAAATCGATGAAGATATTTCTATGTAATGAAATAATTAAAAGTTTGATATTTTCTCCTAACAATAATGTTTATGGTATCTTAACTATGCTAAAAATCTCTTGGAAAATCGGCGTCCAACTAAAACAATTTTGTATGATAATACTGTTAACCATAGTGCGTTAGATATGCTGAAAACATATTGGAAGAATGGAAGATCATCAAACATATTTCTACAGTAAAATAATGAAAAATTTGAATGCTTTCTCCTTACAATGCTGTCAACCATGACATCGACTAAACTACTACAACTACACTGAGAATCTCTTGAGAAAATCAGAACTCGAGAACAATTGTGCGAAGTGAAATTGTGTCGTTAAGTTTCGATATTCGCTTAGCACAATACCGTGCGTGTCAGGTGAACGTCGTGATAATAGCTATCTCATCGATGGGAAACGAAATACTATTACGATGCTGCAATAGAGAAAGTAAAAACCCAACGAAGTATGTGTGTGTATTACGAACGCAATATTGGCAAACCAGCCGCAAAGCAATGCAAATAAAAACTGCAACGTTTTCCATTTCTACACCTATCTAATTTACTATTAATTGACATAATTTACTCCGACAGACAGCCGGTAGAACTCGAAAAGACACTATTTTTTAAGAAACCTATTTAAAAACTTCTATAATATTATTCCCATTTTTCAAAATTAAGCCAACTGCTCTCTATCGGCGGAATGTGTATTTTATCGTTTCAAACCTTTTCCACGTAAAACTACAATACTCGAATAGACGTTTTACGCAGAAAAAATAAAAAGAAAGTTAAAAAATGTATAATTGCATAAACTTAATATGTCTAATTTAATACAATTTCTATTATATCTATTTCGCTAAATTAATAGAACTTATACGTGAAAAATTTCGTACCATTTATATCTAATCCACAGTGACCTAGTCAAGACTCTTCTGAGATTGCAGAGGAAGAGGGCGCAAGTGCACTTTGGAACAGTGAAAGTATCCGAGTGCAATAACGATCTCGCATCTGTCAATGCCCCCTTGCATAGCCAGGCTTATTCTAGCAGTGCCGTTTCGCCGGCACTCACATTTTGAGCTATACTTGTCGAAAGTGACAGTTATCACAGTCAGTAGAGTTTCCACCGACTTTCCAACTCACATCGATTCACGAAATTCAGCTCTAAATTTGTGTTTCCCTCTGAAAGTGCTGCCCGAAATTACCGGTGCGCCAAGCTCATAGTATTCGAGAAATCATTCCAAGGATAATGATGCTAAAGATAGTTGCTCACGTCCTCATTATTGCAAGCGTAAGCAGTCTTTCTTTGGATGTAATTCGTAAGTACCATTACATTACTGCTCTTTAATGAAATCACACAAATGGTATCTTTAATTATTTCTAAAGTTACAGCTATTAGGCATTCACTTGTTATTTTACATTGTTTAGTAATTATAATTCAAGGACATATCTTGAAAAGAATGTATAGTGACGATTAATATAAAATAGTTGCTGTTTATAGTTACAATTTTTATAAAATTCTGCCAAGTTTCTGTTATCCTGAAAATTCCACTCTGAGTTTCAAAAATCAAGTAATTTATTCTCTTCACTTCTACGGTTGTAGCAATAGATTCTCAAACTATGAGACCTTTTCTATAATCTTATCTAATATTGAAAGGTACGAGTCAGTTTAAGAATTACCTAATGTATCGATGAAAATACTATTACTCGTTGCGAATTTAAATGTCTCTACACCAACAAGCTAAATAACTACAACTTGTTCTACAGGCTTCACAATTTCAAAATCCTGATATTATGATAATTTTATCATATTTCGTATCCTAAATTATGTTTTCCAGAATCCCACCGAATGTTTGGATTTTCAGCGAATTTAATGTTATGTGTCGAATGTTAATTTTGCAAAATGCAAATATAGACAAAAATCGTCCAAAAGAAATGATAGGATTGTTTTATCCAACATCTAATTAACGAAAACCTGAAATGATGTTAAATTATACTTGTTCTAGTTTACGTTAACTCAAATCTCTATAAAGTTTTGCATTTCCAGCGGAATATGTGATGCAATGTTCCCGCAGCGATCCAAAACTGAAGACTTGTCTGACCAATGCGCTACACCATCTAAGGCCTTATTTGAGCGCCGGCATACCTGAAATAGAACTGCCGCCAGTCGAGCCGTTTCGCGTAAGGCCCAATTAGAATGCCATCGCTAAAACTAGCCGGAAAAGCATTTCCTTCCTCCACCAGTTTGACCAGATCGCTCCTTTCGTTCGTGTTTCACGTCTCCATCTACCTGTTAGACTGCTACATTCAACAATAGTTGTATTGATTTAATCGAATTTTGTAGAAATAGTAAAGCATAAGGATTTTTTTTTAATATTATAACAATTTTCAATATTACTTTATGCACAAGGCGTTGTACAGTTATTTTAAAGTAATCTTAAAATTTTCAATATTTCAACGATAATCATGCATTACTTCAAAATTTTAAACACAGTGTTAAGTAGTTACAGCTCGAATGTAAAAGGTACAAACGCATTACGATTTGGTAAAAGTCTCAATGAAAGGAATCATGGGAGAATCTTATGGGGGCTTGGATGTTTTCCCTCACAGTCCCCTTTTGTGTTTGCCCCACTGCATGTATTTATAACGGAGCTACTCATTCTAACAGATGGACGAGCTGACTCTCTCCCTGACAGGTGGCACGAACGGTTACAAGGTTCAGCTACGTGAACTATTCGTAAAGGGAGCGAGCAACTATACCGTTGAGGACATTAAGCTTGGCTCGCCATTCAATGCAATCGTCCGCATGCCGGCGCTCATCTTAGACGCACACTACTCCAGGTTCAATTTCCAGCAAATATCTACGCTTATATTATATTTCTTTATTTTATATTATTTTTTTAGATTAGAATTAGATGTTTATTTTATATTATACATCAAATAAAAATCTCGCTTTCTACTGATTTACTGTTTTTTTTTCTAATGTAGCAATATATTCAATAAACAACTGGTAAATTGAATTATTCATTTACACAGTGCGAGCGAATAGATTCTATAAGATTTTACTTTTACGTGTACTGCTGTAAGATCCTAGAACATTTTTATGGTTCCAGTTCCATTCGATTCCATCCAACTTCATTCTAATGACACTTGGAAAATATAAATCCAATAACAATTCTGCATTTTCAATTTTAATTTAAGATTTATAATTTTTAGTTAGTCGAAGATTTACAATGCTTTTCTTCCCAGTTCTGGGGTGCTAATAATTCTTCCCGCGTGCGGCAACGGCACGTTCCACGGTCGCTTTGATGATGTGAGAACTCTAGTCAAAGGTACAATATCGACAAAGGTAAAGGATGGCAATACTTATATGAATGTTGATAATCTGGACGTCGATCTTGGAGTGAAGAACGTTCACATGAGGGTTCAGAAGATTTTTAATAATAATCGAATACTCAGTAAGTAAATAATATATGATGTTGGAATTTTTAGATATAGCAAATCTAATCTGTTGGGTTTAATTCATTTAATTGGTTTTATAGATTTCTTGGGTAGGCCAGTTTTTATATAGTAGAATCTGTTCTTAATTTTTTGATTGCCCAGCACATAGGATACGTTTACCTAATTTCTAAATAGTATTTATCTGTGGATCTGAATCTAATAGTATTGTAGTCAACGCCAATTTTTGCAAACGTGACTGTTTACCTGGTTTATTCTGCAATTCGATTGCAAAATGTGTCAGAAAATAGTAAGGATGTAAAGACTTTTCTATGAGCTTCTATAATAACTCTGCTTTTGCGGCAAATATTTCGAAATAATTAATGCATTATTGCGATATTCTTCAAGTATAAATTAATTTAATAAAACGGTAGATGGCACCATGTGCGAATTTATGTCAATGAATAACTGTCAACTCATATAAAAGATACAGACATTCAGATCTACTACCATTCGTAAACTAATTACACCAATATCCGGCGTATCATCTTTCAACAAACAATTATAAAAAGGAACAAATAGCGAATTCAAAATCTTCCTTTTTGCAGCGGAAGCCACCAACCTGTTCTTAAGAGAAAATGGTCAGGAAGTGTTGAAAGCCATGGAACCACAACTCAAGAGAAAATTATCGGTGCTTTTTGCTGGGATCGTCAACCAATTGTTGCGTCACGTACCAGTCGAAACGTTCCTGCTGCCTTGAAAATATCTGTCAATGTCAGTTACAATTGTCAATCCTAGTTTCGTTTAGCAATAGCAGGGTAATTTTAGGTGATTGGTCGTAGACGTGAACGCACAACATAGAACTGTGTCCTTGTTGGAGGAACAACGACGAACTTTTCGTTAATGTTTCGTGTTTCCCAAGAAAGTTGACGGTTCCTAACCAAAATTTCTTAATGTTCCTTAACCATACACCGATGAAGCTGGGTCATCACTGACCCGTTTTAATTTGCACGATTAGAGGACTCATGTGATGTCCACATACAGTGACTGGCATTAATAATTCGGTCATCCTCGTGTTCGAAAAATTATTGTCGCGAATATTCATTTGTAATAACGTTAACTAATCAATTAGTTTTTACTGAATCCGAATACTTTACTATTATAAATCATACTTTAGTATTCTTTACTATAAACTATTATTATTATTATAATTTCTGGAGCCTTATTATTTATTTATTTAATGTCCATTGCCTTCTACACTGCAAGTGATAAACTAAAGTATGCTCTATTTAATGTGTATTTTAACGGAACGGAAAGGAGGAAAGCATTGTTTAACATAACTTTTAGTTTTTTCTCTTGTTAATAAGTTGATGGGGTACAATAAATAAAAAGTTGTTTCTTCCAGCATTAGTTGGAGTTATCGTAGCGACATAATATTAAGAAACATTATCAGTCATCACTGATTCATTTGGAATATACCGAATGTACACGTGAAACATACGGTTCACCAAATATTTATGCATGTTACTGTATATGCGGTCTCCAGTATCGCCCAGCATCCGGTCATCGTGATATCATTCAGACTAATGATGATAGGCGTAGCGTGAATAGAACAAGAACAAAGTTCTCCGAACGACATAAAAGAGTGTCAAATCATTGCTTTTGAAAACTTTGCCGATCAACGTCCGTTATATGTATTTTGATTGTGTGTAATGACTGATGATTGATTTGGTTCGTCGCGATGACTCTTGCTTGCCCTCCATGATTTCTTTCACTTCCTTTTTTATACTTTTAGCGATAAAAGAAACTTCCTCTGTTTTGTTATCAAATAAGAACGACCTTGTGATTTATAAAATCTGTTGATTTTCTGTCGACCATCAATGAAGAATCTCAGTTAAAAAGAAGATTCTTTAAAAGTTTAATATTAGGCATATGTCAATAATAATGGGGAAAAAGAAATAGTTAGTCAGTATTCATCTAATGAGAACACAACTTAAAATATTTTCTAATAATAAGAACCAATTTCGTGGTAATAAAAGTCGATTCCATTGCTGAATAAATAGATCGGCACACCATGCATGACGATCGAAATCTAATGATGTGATATTAGATTTTGCAGTTGCCTAGTGCATTTGTTCATTGTAATGAGATAACAATTGGAGTAAAATGTAATTATAACTGAACATCTTGAAATGCGAAAGGTATTTCCGACAAACGAATTTTCTTATTAGTATTCTCAAGTTTACTCAGAATATTTAACACTAAACGTACCACGCCCGGTAAAATATCCGATTTTAAAATCTAATTTAACCATGCACTTTTTTTCATTCTTGATAAAAGTAACATAAAATTATATAATATTTTGTATTATTATCCACATATTATTGTATGTATTAGTTTTCCCATTAATTATAACTAACAACAGGAGAAGTAAATAACAACATTCTATGTTGATCTACACAAATATGTTAGCTTCGAGAGTCAATCATAGAACTTAATGACACATGAAGATTTACACCTTGTAAACACATATATGCACAGAGCGTAATTACATCTAACTTATTTGCGTTTCTCTCTCAGTAAATGTGTATCTAATTTTATGATATGTTCCAGCGGTATCATCTACTTGTCGCATCCTATGTGACACAGATTCTCACTATTTTTAATCCTTCTCGAGTTCTAAACGTCTACCACGACTGCCACTGTATATTATAACACAAAACGCTCGAAATTTCGAGCAAAACTGTTCCAATGTACACTTTCAGGATGTTATTGTACAAATGAGAAGAATGAAGGCACCGCTTGGTATTAAGTTCCATTTATTTATATGAGCAAGTTTTCTTTCAGTAATAATATCACAATAAACATATCCCTTCCGGGGAAGTTAACTTACACTGAAATAAATCAAAGTCCTATTAAACTGAGCTTCTTCAGGATGTTTTGTGAGTCGTCCACCTTTTCATTCCTTCTTCCCATCGATGTTGCACTTACGCTTTGTGATACGTAGCAGAATGACTTCGAAACACATTCTACCAATCTACAGCTATCTAATCATCATTTACTATATCGTGATGTGTTTCAAGGGAACACTTGAGCGAACGAAACTTTCGAGAAGAACCGATTCGCGAGTTCGGTAAGGTATTTGTCCCACATCTCAGTCATGTAGGGCAGCATGCCACGATAAATTGTCGGCCAGTATTCATTGATGAATGCTAGAGCTGCTTGATCTGAAAAGTTAGAGAGTTTTATTGTTATAATAGATAAAAAGAACAGTGAACAATGTCAATAAATAAAATAAAAGCATCTAGTTTTATGTTTTGTCTAACTTTACAGTGATTGTAAATAACACAAACAAAATCTATCTGATATGCTTTGACACAGATGTGTACTAGTATAGGATGATGCATTTGCCTTGGATCAACACATATTTTCATACTCAATTTTACTAAAATAAACGCAAGAAGGCAACGGAAATGTAAGAACGAAAAAGCAAGTACGTAACATAGTTGAATCGAATTTTGAAACCGGTAATTTGAACGGACGCAATACATTTAGCGTTGGAGAGAGTCCGTTTGACTATGTTTCATTACAGCTAGAACACTAATTAATCAATTTTCATGTGGTTTATTTTAATTAGTCAATTTTGATACGTTTTAATTTGATATGTAGCGTTATTTTCCGTGAAGGTTTTTGACTGTTTAATTTTATCGGTTTATTAGTAAGCGCGATAGAAATGCAATCATTTAAAACTCACAATTAAGAACTATTAATTCCTTTTCTCATTATATGTATTATAACGCGTTTTCGTTTACGCGTCGGCTTTTTCCTTCTAACATAAAAGAACCCGAGCGAGAGTTGGTAATTCGGTTAGTATTGCCTCACGCGCGTTTGTAATGTAGCAACTTCTTTCGACACTCCTAACAAGCACAGTGAAGCGGAAAAATAATGACGATGGAGAAAAGACACAGAAAAATCAGAGATCCGTTCTACAATTGAAGAACTATTTGCAAATGATTTTCTATGCAAACAGCAAACAATATTACCATCGCAAAATTCTCAGCCGATCGCATCATCGTATAGAATAATCAAAGTTTTTGCAAGAAGCAAAAACTCTGCAAAAGAAAATGATTTTCGAATAGTGAGGAAGAGTACACATTCTCACATGGGACGAATGTAATTGATGATGACATAATCAACTTTTTGACTTGCCATTCTCGCAGCCAATTGTAGTGTAACCTGTGTGTTTTACATCACAAAGTGGTAGGTTTACTTACTCATTTCCTGGTTGCCATTGAAGAGGTCGGTGAAGTAGACCTGCATTTTGCCGATTTCCGGCGCAATTCGGAAGTGTTGCACCACCCACTTGTCGCTCTCTATTGGGCCTTCGATGTCAAAAACTGTCCTCACCTCCTCCATGCTGATGTTAAAATATCCTGTTCAATAAATAATATTGCGTAAGCTATGCTGATAGATATAAATAATTCAAAATTTGTACATTTTTTCGACCACCTGTCATACATTAGTGATCGGACTGTTGAAGTTTGTACAACCTAAGATATTGTTAGATGGCAAAAGAATACGTCAGTGGCTAAACAATGAATTCTTTCTTAAGAAGGACACTTTCTTCTTTAAGTTCTAGACCGTAGAATCTATTGTTCTCAAAGCATCCCTAATTTTCTGCAAGAATCCTTTCTAGTGATTTGAACTAAATAAACCTACCAAGATTGCTTCCCTGAAAACCAACAACATTCTTGTCCCTAACGATAAACTACATGTAGTTCATATAGTAATAACTATAACCCGCAGTAAATGATACTAACTAATAAAACCACACGATTAGACTCGAATTAGATAAATTTGAAAATGACTGAACCGATTTTCATTAAAATTTACTTTTTCTTCCTATATATAAAGTCCTTATCCAGTGAAACTATAAGTTATAAAATACTACAATGTTTACAAAGAAAGAGAACTGCAACAACCTATTATTCTTCAAATTCAATTATTATTAATAGACACACTAAATATCAACCAGGTGAAACCATGTAGAACATCCAACTAATAAATAAACGTGCTTATTGCAAAATCTTTCGCTATTACGTTAATTTCAAGAATGATTGGGTAAAATTTAAATCAATCAATAACATACGAAGATCTACACATTTACGACAGAAGAAGTAGCTTACCTTTTCCGCCAATGTTGAAGGAGCCAAGAGCGCCTTCAACTTTGTAATCACCATCGAGGAATAACTTCGGCAATTCAACGTCAATTTCCAAGCGCAAAGCATTATCACTGTGAGTTGGTTTCACTGACAAAAAGCGCGCCTTTGCGATACCGTAAGTTCGCACATCCTTCGTTGTAATGGTGCCCCGCATCTCGCCATTCTCATACTTGTTCTCGTAAAAATCCGTATAATATGGATCTAATGGTGGTAAGTCGAACTCAGGGATACCTATTAAACAATACGTCTGTGACATTGTGTGTTTAATTTCAAAGGAAGGAGGGTATGTTGAAATACTGCTTAAGGGATTGCATAAGCATAAATAAAAGTACAATAAGATTAGCCCTCTGTATTCAACGACTTTTACGCTAAGGTGAACTAGCAATGTTTTGTGAATATTTGACAAACTTTTACAGCTAGCATAAAATAATTTTATACAACGATTAGCGTATAAAAATACTATGATTTAATTAATATGATAAAATGATAATATAAAAATTATTTTATCGATATTGGAGATGAAAAACGGAATGGCGACTCAAAGTCTCCACTCGAGTGCAAAGCGTTAGAGAATATTAATAAAGATTAAAAGAAAGCATATAAATAATTAGTTGAAAATATTCTTTTATATGATACTAAAATATAGCGTACTAAAATGGTGAAAACTCTTCCACTGCTCCACCAGAAGCAGAGTCTCAAAATTGACTACGGTTAATCGAATCAATGAGTCGAGTTATACAATTAACCATTTGCATATTTCAATAAAAAATTAGAAAAAATTAATTAGTTAACATGTCGTCAAGAGAGTAATATATGCACAAACCTTGAATGAATTATCTTGACCCCTGATTCATACTATTAAGTTCTAGTATTAAATTACTCATGCAAGTAAAAAAATTGCTGTATTATACTAATTAGTGCAAATATCGCAATGAAATTTGCAGCATATTTAATTCCAACTATGTATTTTAATAAATATATGATGGATTTGGAAAAGAAATTGTGTGTAAGGAAATAATTGCCCAATTATGATCATTTTTCCCGTCTCTATTTATACCGAATACTTTAAGGGATGTGTAGAAATAATATAACAGAAAAAATGATTTATTTCACTATAGGCTGTTAATATTTCTAAAATGTAAATTAACAAACATCTGACCTTTGACAAATGTGGGCCATGATTCTTGTATAGCCAGTCGCAAACATGAAGCATAGTCATCGGAATCCCGCTTACACGTCTTTACTGACGCAGCTGCAAAAGAAATATAGTTTACGTAATAAAACTTTAATTGTCCGTTGAAACTGACAAAACAAGGAAGTTAGAAGTCCTGAGTATATATCGTTGACGGTAATTTGCCTAAAATCTACATCAGCTATTTGATTCCATCTGATGTTTCAATAAGTTTTTCTGGCAATAACTTCTCGCAAACTGCTTGGAGCAAAGAATTCCTTGCTTTCCGATCAACTACTTAACACTTATTATGACTGCTATTTGTTGCTATTATTTGTCCTAGATATCTTCACTGGCTGATTATAGATTTGACTATCAATTGTAGAGTAATAACTTCGATTATTTTGTAGAAGAATTTTGCAGATTTATATTTAAAGTTAAAAATAAAACCAGCACAACACAAAAAAGGGTAAGCTTTGAGGGAACGCGATTAAAAAATTGTAGTAAAATTCAGAATATCTCTTTAGAGCCAGATGCACAAGTTAGCATTACGAAATATCATTTCCCGCATTAAAATATAGCACTTTCACATACATTTTATACAAAAAGTCAAGATCACAAACTCTCGAGTTGTGCTTGTTTATTTTACCAGGTGGCAGAATATTATAAACTGTTAAATTGAAAGAAATGTGTTTTTCATAAATAACCGTTTCGAAAGATTACAAACATCTGTCAGTAAAGTTGTGTCGCCACTAGTACAATAAGCTAAAACTTTTTATTGATATTCCATGTATCACAAAGAATCCTGATCCTTACCGAAAATCTCTCAAAGCACCTGAATGTTTATATTGTCGGCAACAAGAGTTTTGCTCACATATGAATGGCAATACAGATAAAATGCCGAAACAGACAATACAAGAACATTCAGCAACAACTAGCAACAGAAACACACTAGAATAACTGATTTCATTCCACTGATTGTTCGAGGAAGATTCCTTTTCGGTTGGCAAGTACAAACAGTAGGAACCCTTAAACGAGGGCGAGATTTTCCACTGAAGCGAAATTCGAAGTGTATCGATTATCGACGTATATTTGTTAAGGTATTTGCGACTTACGCAGGTCCAAATCCCCGTGAACGATAGCGACACAGAGCGCGGCGCAGAGGAAGCTCAACGTGCGGAACGACATCTCGGACTCGGTTAAAAATCGTTGCGGCTAGCCTGCTCAATTATGAGCGGCCGGTTTATATAGTTTCTAGCGCCAAGGACTCCGGCAAAACTACGTTGCAAAATTGCATGTCATTAAAGCGCGCCAACACGTGAGAGGCAAGCCGCGGCCGCATGGTGCACCCGTAGTGTGGCATCATGCTGAAAGTCGGCCAGACCAGAGATGCATCTCGAGACAATCATCTTTTGTTGGAGAGCAGCCTCCATTGGACAATCACAGTACCAGCTCCGGTGATAGCTTCGCTTTTTTCGCTTTGTCACCCGATCGGCATCCCAACTGTACCAGTCCACCGTCATCTCTTAGTTTTGCCCCACTCGCACCCCCCTTTGCACCGACGCACTCCTCATGGAATAATTTTCACGCTTGTTTACCTTCTATCTTTTCTCGCAATCCACCGGTGTCTCTGGATTGAGCACGCCGATCGCCGATCAATCCAATCAACGCTGACTCCGGCCCGAAGAATTTGAGCGAGGAAAATGCTTTTGGTCATTCAAATCGGAGACGGAAAAGTATTGGCCGTCGTCTAAGAGAAGCTACCCGGAGATTTGATCGAAGAATGTCATACACTGGGGATGGAAAAGAAGTGTTATCCACAGGACTCAGGATTTGACATAACAAAATTAGCTTATTATATTATTAATTAAGAAAACTTTGTGTATAAATATTTCGTTTCTCGAGGAGTCATTTTTGTTGACTGAATTTGCTTGAAATTAGTTACTGGAAATTCGGCAATCATTTTCAATTATCCAAAGAAGTACTTTTGTAATGACATATCTTTTGGTGACATTAAGTAGTTAAACAAGGAAGAATTAAACATTTGCCAGCCGGTAATTCGCCAATTGCAAAATTGTTGTTTTGCGTTGCTGGTACTACCACGTTACGTGTCCTAATTAATAGTGAAGGTATGACGCCTGACACCGAAATACAGATTGCATACCATGCGGCGCACTAATTGCAGACTCCTTATCCTAAATGCAGAGACAGGTAATCATTACGTAAACTAGGAAACCGAATATTTCGACTTGCCAAAAGTTCATCTGCAAAAAATGAGAGGCGCACAGTTTAGTTTTTTCAATATCTTGGAAACTAATATATCAAAATCACTGCAGACAGTCAGGCACACGTTTCAATGTCCAAAATATGGTCAGAACCATAAAATGCAATACCTTGGAAGCGCCTTATGTAGTCAATGTAAATTACATCATTTACCAGGTGATTCACTTGCCTTTGAATCTGCACTGTCTTAGCCCATTTTTATCAAACATGTATGTGCTTATGTGCTTACATATCTGATTGTAATGTATGTAATCATAAACTATATAATATGTATAAATTAGCCTGCTGTAGAGAATATTATACCAAGTACCAACATCTTACTTCAAATGGGGAGTATTATCCTGAAGAACATATTTTGCTATATTATATTAAAATCATTCTCCATATAATATAATGTATAGGGTGAAGAAAAAAATTGAGAAATATTCCTCATATAATTGAAATTAGTAAGTAATTTATAATACAGTAGCGTATTTCTAGCAGTGGTGATTCAAGGCAAGTGAATCACCCTGTACAGTGTCGAGCATATAAACAGGTACAAGTATTTATGTAATTATATATTATTCAAAAATGTTATATACATTTTTACATAATATTACATAGTTCCATGCCGTGCGTTTTTTTAATTCTCACTACAGTTTTGCGACTGTTTCCTTTTATAGTATAATAACATTAATGAAAAAGTAAATACATAGTATTTAAAATGTCAGGTCAAACCCAGTCACTTCTAAGTAACTTTGGGTTTTTTAGAAATATTAATCAACGCCTCTTTATTGTAGTAATAATGCCAACTTACAACTAACAGACAAACCATTGCAAAGACATTCACACTTTTATTTTAAACTAACTTTTATTTTTAATAATATAACATTGTTTGAGTTGTGAAGACAGAATCTTCCTTATGTGCTGGCAACTGTGAGAAAGGCAAGTCAGGCTACAAACATGCTACGCGATTCCCGCGCGATTCATGTGCACTATCGTTTACACACATTTAATTTTATGTAACAAAGCTTGCAAAGGATTGAACTGGCTGCCCTTGGATCACATCGCATCTGTTCGAGAAACTGGCTTTCGTAAGGACGGCATAAAGCCATTCAAGCAAACGATACTGCATTCGCCCGTTTGCTTTAGCATTCTGAGTGACTCGAT
Organism: Ectemnius lituratus; assembly: GCA_910593735.2. Taxonomy (NCBI): domain Eukaryota; kingdom Metazoa; phylum Arthropoda; class Insecta; order Hymenoptera; family Crabronidae; genus Ectemnius; species Ectemnius lituratus. The sequence goes on from OU343037.1 coordinate 6,240,248, forward strand.
CATTCTTCGCATGAGATCAATCAGAATAAAAAAACAATAACACCCCTCATTATCATACAAACACGTCACTTTACTGTATGCTAATATGTAGACAATGCTAGCAAAGATTCACATCAATCTCGTATTGCAGAATTGTAGTGTTGTGTATCGTTGATGTATTCAAGAACAACAATCAGGCTTTCATTTGCAAATACTAAATGGATATTTATAAAAACGAACCAACGTTTTGTCTGTGCATTCAATGTTGTAATTACAAAATACAAAATTAATGAGATAGTTGATACAGTAAACGGAAACTTAAACAAATATATGTGTTCCTGGAATATTAAATTAGCATAGCGATAGTTTAAATAAATACATAAGTAAATAAACTGACGTTTTTACAACGAATACTATAATTACAAAATATATAATTTATTTAATAATTCATACAGTACACCCAAACTTAAATAAATGTATGTATTAAAGAAATATTAAACTAGTATAAAGTCAGTTTGAGTAAGTACAAAGTTAAATGAATATATTGGAATATGTAAACGAAACCGAAGCGTTCCGATCTACTTCTCGACCCACGAGACGAAAAGTGAATAAGAGAATTCCGAGTTTGTTCAGAAGAAAAATATGTAGGTCTCCCGACTGGTGCACGCGACTTACTTATGCGGACCATTCACTGACTGGTGATTGCTTCTCTCTTGGAAAACTAATTCAAGGGAATGACTCAAATCCACGCTACGACGCCGCTTGTGTGTTTGCTTGCATGGTGTTCTTTTGGAGCCACTTCGTACGCATATAGATGGAAAAATTTAAGAAGAGTCACAAAGACTCTAATAATAGATCACCCACCATCATAAAACTGAACATAGTATAATGGACGGAACATTCAGACTGGTGAAACATTACCTTGTTATACAACAAAAAATATGCTGTGGATATTGTCCATTTGAATAAACATTTAAGGAATTAAAACAAAAATCGACAGGGATTTCAAAAACTCTGAAAGTGGACACGTGGTCATACGCATTAGTCACGTGACCTAGTTGACGCATATATTGGAGTGTTGGAGCGTTGTATGAGAAGGTACTTTATAGGTACCTTATTAGTAAAAAATAGGTGACCGCAGACAATGGTCAAAGTCAGTGCCAAAGTAGAGCTTTGACGTAGTTGAACGAAGTAGAACGCCGTCAACCACTGAACTGTCTTTGCCAGTTCATGCAACGCCGAGTTTGAGCGTTACCCGCCTAATATTCGTATATTCAACTAGAGCAGTTTCATAGCTTTCACGCTAGCGTTGAAGTACTATAGTTAAAAAAAGCATTGGTTTACCTCAGGCCATCGCTATCTTTGGACGTTTGCTGTTGCTGTTGCCTATGCTGTTCTTTTAGGTATGATCAATAACACTTGAACTTTAATAATATTAAAGCCGTGAAAGTGCTATAGTTTCATACAAGTTTTACGTATCGCACGGACAACACTGAGAACCAGCGTTGCACGAACACGTAGCTTAATAGTTCATAAGGTACCTTTTCCTAAAAACGCAAACTCAGCGATGTCCCAACGCTTTTCTTATAAATTCGAACTGCAGCACTTCAAGGTTTTCTCAAAGCAATAAAGTGATATAGTTTAATGCAGTAATTTTACGTTTCAAACAGAAAACTCTTAAAGTCAGCGTTGCATGAACTCGCAGCTTAAAACACTACAGAAACATTCTATATATCAATGCATATATGACTGATAACGTTCGCGTTCGTTGACTTTTGCGACTGCGTAGTCGGAACACTTGCAGCCCGCACTTGGCCAAAGAAGCAAAGGCACCTGCTACATACTTGTACAGTCATGATGGTTTCCGTTAGCGTCTCGATTGCCCATAGTCATAGCAATGGAAAGCGCTTAGGAGAACCAAAACTGTCCGCAGCGCTTTTGTATCTGTATCTGGAATCCAGATATTATATCCGGATGGTATCATCTACACTAGATACATATTTAACAACTGCTTGGTCGGTAAAGCAGGTATATTATAACTGTTATCTAGGATTGTTAATATTAACCCTTAGAGTTCCGGTCAACTGCTTATCCGTTACTAAATGGAATTTATCTGTTGAGGAACTTCATTTCGTTATAAATTTGTGCTTACTCTACCGAGTATTCAAAAAATTTTGAAACGATATATAATAAATAACGGATCGTCGTTCTGTGCATTATAAAAATCAAACGCAAAGTGAAAAAGTACATCTTCGAGCTTATGCAACGTCGACTTTCGGCGTCCTCCATTCGACGAGTTCCTGTATTAAACTATAGCACTTTTATAACTTTGGCGCTAGCGTTGAAGTGCTATAGTTCTATAGTATATACTTATATTGAACCATAAGCTGTGAGTTCATGAACCGCTAACATATATGTAGCGTTGTCCGTTCGATACGTAAAACTTATATGAAACTATAGTACTTTTGAATGCTGTGATGCTGTCGAACTGCTATCGTCAAATCCATAAACGCATTGACAACAGAATTGAGCTTTAATTTGAAACGGTATCGTCAAAAAAAGAAGATTTCATTTGCCACTCGTTTCTTTTTATTAACGATCATTTTTGTACAGTTAAAGAATAGCTGCGACTGAAAGGGTTAAATATAGATCTTATCAACTTGGAGGATAATATTATAGTTCAGACAGTTATAGTTAAACCCCCACGGTTAGTACATTTCTATAAAGAGTTCATGGTGAAATAATGTACTACCCGTCGAGGGGCCCAATTAGAACACTCCATCTCTGGCAACTTTTTTTTCTTTTCGTTTTATTATATACATAACGAGTTCCTGTCACGCTAACTTTGAGCGTTGCCTGTTTAACACGTAAATTTCCTATATTAAACTATAGCACTGTGCACTATAGCATTGCAATGCTATAGTTCAAACATACTTGAAAACAATGCTGGGGTCAACGTAAATCAACGTTGCATGGATTTGAGTTTCGGATTAAGTTAAAAAAGATATATGTCACATGATATATCTTAATTATGAACAGGGAGGTACAGCCGGTGTGGAATAATTGGCTTAATTATTGACATATATATTTTTATTACGCACATAAAAATTACGTAATTGGATTATGTCAGAAATATCTAGACGTTGAGGTGTATGGAATTCAAGTTCTTTTAATTTATTGACTATCAGTCAGCGTGGGCCTATGTTTTTTTATATAAAGCTATATGACAGCGCAGTGCTATAAGTTTCGTGGAGGAATAATTTTATCTTCCAAATGGACAACGCTTAAAGTGGGCGTTCTATGAACTCGCAGCTCACAAGGCACTCCCTATGTACATGCGTGCCTCTAATGACTTAGATATACTGGAAAAAAATGTGAATCTAAAAAACTTACTAAATTTCTACCTTACCCACCACATTCCGCATCCTGTTACGATGCTAACGACACCATCGGCGGGACTGCCGTAACTTTTCGAGGTACGATGTAATGCCGGCGTGCCATTGATTAAAACGCCTGCAAAATCAGCTGATCACCTTGATCACTTATTCACGACGGAGAAATCAGCTGTGCGCAAACGTGCAAGCATGGATGAGCTATCGGAGCAGGATTTTGACATACCGCCCATAAAATATGAGTGTAAGTATTATTACACCAATAGAATAGCAAGCATTTAGCAAATTTTTCATGGCTTTCGAAACTCAATATTGCATACTAGAACAGTCGAACAACCGGCACATTATTTATTAAACTATAAAGAGTACAACCGTCATGCAATGCTTGTTCACAATAAATTATGAAATAATGAATTGATTTATTGCTCTGTTGCAGATCTCGATCATACAGCCGACGTACAGTAAGTATTAATTATTTCTGGGCATCTCGCATCGAGTGCCAGCTAAGTTAGGAAATAATATCGGACTATAACCTTAAAGCACGTGCGAACGAGCAGGTCAAAATGATGCCTGTATGAGAGGTTGACGCTTGGAGTAAAAGGTAAATGTTACAAAAGAAATGATAGATCTAAAGGATTCAACATCGTAGGATACACGCATGGGGTGACACGTTGCAAGAGGCATTCGAGCAATGTGCGGTAGGAATGTTTGGCTACATGACTGACTTGGAACGAGTAGAAATGACACAGGTACACCATGTGGAAGCTGAAGGCCATGATATGGAGAGTCTCCTCTTTCACTTCCTGGATGAACTATTGTTTATGTTTAGTGCCGAGCCATTTATTGTTGGGAAGGTACAGAACTCTGCTAAGTAATGCCAACTAATACAAATTAGCCATATTTCTGAGTCACATTCATATACACCTGTAGTCCCAATTTAGGTGTACCACTTAATCCCCACCTGTGTTTAGCTTGGTTTTTCTTAAATGAAAAGCGATGCAAAATATTTTAGCTGCGTAACATTAACTTTTGTCACATTGTGCGATTAGTAATATTAACTATCACTGGTGCTTCTAAATATAACAAATAATAATGTAATTATTCATGATAGAAAGTGAAGATTACCGAATTCGACCTGGTATCTTACAAGATTAAGGCGATGGCCCTGGGAGAAGAATTCACAATTGGCAAGCATTCGCAGAACGCAGAAGTAAAAGCAATAACATACTCGGCAATGCAGATTCTCGACCGGCCTGAATCGGAGTATCCACAACTTTTTGTCATAGTTGACATATGATGGTTCAGGCCCAAAATTCTATTTCGCGTGTACTACCCGGTGCCCCACTTTAATTTGCCTGCGGCCAATAAAAAGTGCGACGCGGGGATGATTGTGTGAATTCGAGAAGCAAGAAGAGGGGGGAGCATCAGCCCTACATCTTACATAGGGTACAGTCCTTTTGTAGTTACGTGGGGTTCAAATAAATACGTTACGAAGAAAACGCCGGGCCCCCTTCTTAGCGGTTGAACTCAGGTACGTGCCAGCCTCGCACGGAGCCCCCAACATCTAGAATATGACTTCAATTTTTGTACATTTCTACTGACGACACTCACTGTATATTTCATATTTGAAACACAAGACTAAATAAAGGCTTCATTACTCTTTGCTACCATTTAATTAGTACTGCGTTCTACCTTTATAGAATACGAAAGAGCGCAAGCATCTGCGGAATTGAATTACTGAAGCATATGCTAAATAAGTTTTCCTGAAACGCAAAAGTCCGAAGTGTTATTTGACTTCGCAATTTGATTTTGCAAAGTTGAACTTCAGTTTAGCAGTAAGAAACGAAGGCTCGCCTGAAAGAAGTTAGATACTTTGCTACGCACACACGTGTGTCAGTAAAGAAGTTAGGATCTCGTTTTGTATACAGAGAGCATACGGCCCTGTGTGTCAGCACCCCTCCATTGAAAAGAAAGCGACGACTGCCTGCTTATTTTCGGCTGGTTTCGGTCAAGGAACGACGGGCCTCAGAGTCTATCGGACGGATGCGAGCAAATCGGAAAGTAGTAAAGTTACATAATTCGGTAGCGTGCTAGTTACTAAATATCTATCCTGGGCCCGTTGGCGTTCCTAGGATAGATATTGTAGAGTATCTTACTAGCTTCGTTGAACGTGGGCATTGTTCTGGGCCGCACACCCCTAACCATGGCGGAGCGTACGTGAGAGAAGTGCAGTTAAAAAGTTCCTCCCCTCGAGATACGAAAAACAGATAAGAAGTGTATCGGAAACAAGTGTATTTTGCAAGAGTGTAACAGCACCGGTTTCTATGCATTCCCCAGCGCACGTTTACTTGTTACTTTCACGAGAAGCTTGGTGTCGCATTTTGGCGCGCACTTTCGACCCTTTCGGAGTGTGAGTGTAGGACCTTCAAATATATGATTTTCAAGATCCCATGGACGTGAGATCGGAAATCCGAGAATTGTGCGCATCAGTCCAATTATTGTGATAACTGTGAGTGCATTTGATCCTTCGTACAGACAAAGTGTACGGATGTGTGACGTGCAGCAGACTATTGAAGAGAGTGTGATAGGAACGATCGAGAGAATAGAAGAAGCAAATATCATTAAAGAACGACAGGGATAATCGTTAGAAATAGGGAAGGTGTAATGAGTGAGTCTAGGAACATTTGGGCGATTGGCTCGAGCTTGAGACGCAGTCTCCGGGAAGAAAAGGCACAGTGTAGTTTTGGCGCGCGTATTCGGTTCGTGTATCCGGCCGACAGATGGCCGATGCACTGAGACCCGGTGGATTACAGCCGCGCATCTACGCTCGCACACATGCAACACTGGCTTGGCTGGCACTACCACCCTGAGAGAATGGCATACATGTATAGGAGGAGGCAGTGGTAAAGGAGCACGAGCACCGTGTCAAAGAGGGTCGGTGGAACGTAGGAAGAGGCGGTAGTCTGGCACCACTACGGGCGCACCCGGGCGGCTCTATCTGCCTCGTAGTCCGAGCCAGTTGCCAGCGCGCCAGCTAGCCCCGTCCATCTAATCGCCCAGCTCACGAGCCGGCCTCGTGTGCGCGCGCGACACCCCGACAGAAAAGGTTCGTTTTCCAGGCCGATCGCCCAAGCGATCATGTTAAGGTGGGGTACGTCGTGAACTAGGAAGCCCCGAGAATCCTTGGAGCCGAGAATCGCCGTGATCGCGCCGTCCTGCTGGCCCCTACGCACGATTATTTTCTGGTCCCGTCCGCCTGGCTGCTTGCGACTGGCTGCTTGCTTGCTTACTGGCTTGCTCGCTTGCTTACCTGCCTGCCTACCTCTGCCTGTTCGGCTTTCGTCGCTCGCACTGAAATTCCTCCCGAGGAAAATGGAGACCGTAGCAGTGCGCTAGGGAAAGGAAGACGGCCGAGCCGACAGATATAATAGGAAGCCAGAGAAAAAGGAACGAAGCATGAGCGAGTGAAACGGTGTCGCACGGAGGGAGGGAGAGAGAGAGAGCGACCGAGCGAGCGAGAGCGCGACAGAACGAAATAAAGGCCACGCAACGATTTCGACTTCGGCTACAAGTACAAGGACGATAGGGACGTCGCCGACAATAGCGGCATTTCCAGCGGCGAAAAGGGAACAAGCCACGAGAGCAATCGTGCGAGCAAGCTACGCTGTAGCGTATACCGAGTGACGCGATTTTCACGAGCACGGAGTACATCGGCCTCTCGCCAAGACCGGGTTAATCCTCGTCGTCGGAAGCTGTTCAAACAATCGAGCGATCGCGCTGTCATTTGCAGGGTGAAGTGAAACCTGCGAGCCCGAAGCATTGGGAGGACGGGACCGCCGCCGGAAACGGTGACTGCAATAACATATTTGCCATTGAGGAGGCGCGGATATGCCTCGATCAGCGCTCCTGTGACACGCGCCGCGCCGTGTGCTGCTGGCTAAACCTCCCGGAAGAGAGCGTGGACCTCCGTCTCAAAATACTGTGCGGTGGCTTCCACCGCACGCTCGAGAGCCAAGTAAGTGAGCAGAAACATGCACGAATCCTCTCTCAGCATCCACCCGGCTTTACTTATATTTACTCTTCATTCCCAATCACTCTCAGCCGATCCTAATCATGCTCGACCGAGCCCGCGCTAACTAGAGCGCACCCAGGCCGCTCGTCCTCTGGAATAAGCGTGCACGCTCTCGCGGCACCTCCTACGAAAAAAGGTGGAGGAAAGAGCTCCGTCGTCCTCGTGTACCCGATTCCCTGGGGAGAGAAGATCTTGGTCATGCCACGCGATTAATGGAGAAATTGTCCATCCATTATCGAGCTTTCGACATCGTGCCACCATTAGCACCTCTAACTAGGAACACTAGTCCCGTGCTGGCTCTTTAAACGGCTTTCAGTATAGCCTGCGAGTTCTCTACAACGCTGTGTGCGTAACTGCTGATGCCTGCTGATGCCGCCTCACCGCCGCCTCGCCGGTCGCTCGCTTGCTCGCTCCGAGCGGTCTACACTGGTGTGCGCCGTTTCGTATAATCGCGCCCTCTCATTCGATCACTCGCCCATGCCTGGTCACACGAATACCTCGCCTTCACTTCTCTGCTCTCCTCTTCGGCGAAATCCTCTCGCCAACGTATCGCACGTGTCCACCTGGCTACGCTGCTGCACAAGGCTGCTGTGATCCTTGAAAACCCATGGCCGGCCGGAGTCAATGTGCGAAATTCGAGGAGCAAACCTGACGACACACACGATGCATCTTCGATCGGCGTTAACAGCTGATCAGCCGGTAGGCGGGCGGGAGAGGATGGAGCCGTGCTGATGCGCATACGTTTCTCATGTCGTCACGGTCAACGGTGAAAGCTCTCCGGGAACGACGTGATCGCTTGAAATCTTTTTAGTGAAAAAGAAACGGGTGGTACGGAAATTGGGAAGAGGAGAGGAAGAGATAGCTGTACGAGGGTCTGCGATGGTTGGGAGACACACTACGCATGGGGTCCTCGCTACATTCGCGCACGATCCATGTCTCGTGGCTTCGTGGATGCTCTCTGCCGGTAATTTCTGGCTCGCGCATCGTCGGATCCCCTTTCGTATTTCCTGCGTGACCAAGATCTCTCGCTTCCTCGCTCTCCCTCGTCTCATTACCTTGGACACCCTGGGCTCTGCAATTTTACCGACACTTTAGTCGCCTACTCCGTCTAAAGGGTTGTCATCCGATAAGTATATTTGGCAGCCACTGGGAATCGGCGACGTTATGTTAGCCACGCTTGCTAGCCGGCCGTTATCTTCCTGACAACATACTGCCAATCAAGATCGTATGCATTGCTTCCAACCTTTCAATCCGTGTTTTGAATCGTATAGTATAGATTGGTTTCGCTATCTATGCATGTGATTCAGTACTGAGATTCGATCGTATGTACGATTGCAAGACAGTAATAATGGCATTACTTTTGCGTGATTGTACGCACCAGACGAAAGCAGAATGTTAAGAATATTTTCGGTTAAGCGGCTGAGTTAATAAATTATTTACAATGGATTGAGCATACAAGCGATGTGAATAAAGTATCGTGTTATGGAGAGCGAATGCTTTCTAATTAATGGCAATATTTGCTATGGAATCGCAGTCTGAATTTCACGCCAAGTTAATAGAGAACCAGTATGAAATCAATGCATTTTCGGATTTACATAAATGCACGTGCAAATGCTCCATATTTTGATCGAGCTTAAAACAACATTGCCACATCAAGCAATGCGATGTAGTTGAATAATTGATAAAGTTCGCCTTTACAAAATGAAGAATAGTACCTGTTCAATTTGTGGGTGAATCTAATTTATTTCTAAACAATCGCATTTTCTTCTTGTGCGTGAAACGTGTGAGAAGCATCTAACTACGGAAATGAAAAAAGCGCAATATGTAGTGCGAAAGCAATTAGTTGGAAACTAGTTGTAACGCAGCTCTTCTGTGATACAACCGTCCTCTGCTGTGCCTCTTTAAACCACACCCGGAACGCCGCCACGTCTTCTTTAAACCCTTGCTCTTTTTTCGAAAACACTCACAGGACTGCACTGTGGGTCCGCTCAGGCGCGTACGTATTTCCTTTAAGCACGCGTCAACCAATCCAATTTTTGATACAATATTCACAAAGGTTTGGAAACCTTAATGTTCTTAATATTGCAACTGCTCCAACATTTGTGCGATATCCAACAATCTTTCATGTGCACATTCTTTTGTACATTTAGTATTCTAGACAAATGGATAAACAATAGGTTTCCTACAATAATACATAGCAGTGTATACAGAAAACTTCACATTAAAATTGAACAACGCGTATAAGAAAGTGAGTATATGTAAAATAAAACGTGTATTACAACACCAGAGAGTGAATATTTCTGTTTTTGAAATTCGCAAAAAACTGGAGGTTTTCTTCCGCACTAGACAAGAATAAATCAATGATATAAATATAGACAGTATCCTTATAAAAACGTAATGACAGTGCTGTAGCGGTATGATTTAAATCAATTCATAAATTATTCTAAATTTTCATTAGAATTTATAACTTTTCGTGCTAAAATGTGTTAGTCACCTTGTACCCAATTTAAGGTATAAAATTAAAATTGGATGCCGGATTTAGCCACATTGGTACCTCGTCTTCGCAAAATGGAGACGTTCCCGCGTACTCGCTCTCCTACTGCTTCACTGAGAACTCCGTGCAAGTGGCATGATTCTAAACTTTGAATTCGACTTGAACTTTACTCAGGAAAAAAGAGTTAGCCGTTGGTTTGCGTCACATCTACATGCACCACGCTCATTTCTGGAATTTTAGATATTTTTAACGAGATTGGCCCACTTCACGTCCGCTTAGTTGATACAAATTGAGAATTGAAAAAAACACATGGCTTATCGGAGCAGCTGTAATTTCAATTTTAATTACTCTTAATATGTCCGAGCTACACGTTCAATCATGATCTTACACAGTTTGTTGTTCCGCACATTTACATATATGAATATTTTCCAATAATGAATACAACTACCGTAAACTAGATTTTCTTGAGCAACAGTCCCACTTGGAGTAGAAAGCCTAGCCGTTTTTGCTCTGCAATATGAAACGGTTTTTTTTAAGTGTTTGCAATGAGTTTTTTTTCCAACACAATTCCATTAGAAATAGAATGATTTCGAGTATACGTACAAAGAGGAGAACAAGACTGTAATATTCAGTATTGTCTTTTCTATCTACATTTTCGGTTGAGATGAAAGCATCGCGAAGGTTACCGGAGTGCTATACACATAGTGCTCCGTATAACATGCAATGTCAACCACATAGTTAGATTTTCTACTGAAACCTGCGACGACTAAAGCATAGGTTGTAGTCTATTTGAAAGAACTCCGGTATGCACAGAATTTCGTTAAATTCGTATCATGAAACAAAATTTAGTATTCGTCAACGGGACAAACACGTTTTGTAACCTTTAAAAATATTTGCACGAGTTAGAACATATTTTGCTCTTGCACACTTTGATTAAAGTTAAAGGTGAGTACGTTGTCAGCATCGGGTGTCTGTTAAGGCTCTGTCAAGTTTTTAATTATCAGCATTTATTATTCATTGTGACGTTGTGAGTGACTGCGTTTTCGCGACTATGTGAACACATGCGAGTCAAATTGGGTGTGATTTTTTTAAAACCGTGCGAATCGTGCATAAATGAAGTATTATGCTAAAACAAACTTATCAATTCCTGCATGTTTCTCATAATAACAATAATTTATTGATTTGTATAAATAATCCATATTGGTCATCTGTTCTCTTCACAAGTTCATAGTCTTCTTCATCCACACCTTCATTAGTTAACTTCCTGGTTGAGACTTCCAATATAATAATATTTAATTGTTGGTTTTCTATAAATTTGCCCATATATACTTATACATAATTTCCAATTGTTGCTTTCACAAAAGTCCAAACACTTTTGGAATCTTTTATGACTACAGTTGTAGCAACAGTTTCAGTTTTAATCATACTGTAGAAAATGTTTCAGCAGATATTTGTTAATTAATATCTAAATGAGTGTATGTGTAATTGTGTGTCGATACAGGTTCTTCTAGATCGTCATAATGCCTCGAGTAAGGAGACAAGCCATTTTGGAGGATCCTGCTAGGCCTGTAACACCAGACATGGTAGAAACAAAATTATGTATGTATTTTTGAAAATCAGTTGCTCAGTGTTGCTCGGAGTTGGTCAGTCTTCTGTGCTAGGAAATGGCACTAACAAGTGATGAAATGATTCATAGTAAAAACAGAGTTCTTAGAAGATGGCTCCTTAGATGAGGACCAATTACAAAAAGTAACAGAAGAAACGCCAAGTCCGCACCTTCAGGACCACCAATATGGACAAACACCTTGCTATCAAGTATCAAGAAAGCCCACACAGCCACCACCACGAATTGAGGTAATTAACTTTTTCTTTCAACCGATGTTTCCTGCAGCATTTTTCTATCGAATAACAGTCATCCGTGTTTCCTATTGTGCCTATTGTACATGACTTGTATTTCCTTAGCAAATATCAGTTCAGGCAGTGAAACGAAGACTGAACTTAGAAATGGGAACAACCGGTCCCAGTCAATCTACCTTTAAAGCACCTAGAGGTAGACGTAGGAGATCTGGATCTAATATTATTACAGGCCATACACCTACCAAAAGTATGTATTCATTAACATAGATCATCATTTGACAATTACTTCGTTTACGTTCGTCGTTAAATACAAATGTTTATTTTTATAGGTAAAACTGTTGAAAGGACACGATACGACACGTCGTTGAGCTTACTGACAAAAAAATTTATTCACTTAGTAGAAAGCAGTCAAGATGGTGTTGTGGACTTGAATGTAGCATCAGAGAAATTAGAAGTGCAAAAGCGACGCATATATGACATTACAAATGTATTAGAGGGTATTGGAATATTAGAGAAGAAAAGTAAAAACAATATTCAGTGGAAGTGAGTTTAACTTGGCTTGTGGTTTGATAGACAATTCGATCATCATCGAGCATTCTAATGATTAATCTCCAAACTGTTTGCAGAGGGGGTCAGTTACCAAATGACAGAAATGACATTGCCGATCTCAGAAGGGAGGTAGCGGACTTAGAAGCTAAAGAAAATACATTGGATAGGTTAATTCATGGTGCTGACCGAAACCTCCGGGAGCTTTGTGCAGACCGACAATACGCTTATGTAACGTATCATGACTTACGTTCAGTCCCAATGTACAAAGACCAAGCTATTATGGCAGTAAAAGCACCCCCAGAGGCGACACTTCATGTTCCACAACCCATCAATAATCTTGGTCAACAAAAGGTGTGTACAATGTTTTTTTCTTGTCAATTTAAACATTTTGAGATGCAAGTGTAAAGTTATAAAATCAAGGGGTGCAATCAAAGAGCCTCTTTTAAGTCACTCATTGCTTATTAACTTCTTAATTATTTAAATATATCATACTCATAAATAATTGAAGTGATTTTAACAAGAAAAGAGAGAAAGGACTCTGTTGAACCATTGATTGATTGCATTAAAATTCAGAATACTGAAGAAAACCCGCATTTTAATCTTTACAGCTCCAAATGCACATGAGGTCGTCGCACGGGGAGATAGAGGTGTTCCTGTGTCCTGACGATCCTGCAGTCAAAACGTCTCCCAGCTCGGGATACACGACGACGAAATCTGTGCCTTCGTCAAAAGAATCCGAAATACCTTGCCTACCTCCGGAGCTGCTTCTTAATGGAAGCAATGGGGTTCGAGTCGAACCAGTACCTTCCATTGAAAGTCCTGTGAATGCTCGCTCGAGTGGTCCAGTTATATCTGCTGTTTGCAGTTTAGCGAATATGAAAGATGCACTCTTGTGTGAATCTGACGACTATGGACCAATGGGCGGTGGAAAATTCCAGCTTCAAACTGAGGATCAAATTAGCTCTCCAGGTAGGGTGGCGAACATTTGTTGTTTCTGCTGAATATTAACTGTTTGCTGCTGTTTTTCATATAATCGCTTTATTCAGCCTGTGCACGCTTCTTAAGTTAGAATGCTAGTTCGGTTAAAGTGTAAAGCAATTAATTATCAGGGAAACTAACTTCTTCGAACGTTATGTATATAATAGCGTCGAAATTCTTAAATTTTGTTACAATTTTAATACCTTGTTTTAGTTTTCAAAGTTTTATTTGGTTTTTGTTAATTTTACAAACAATTTTTAGAAATTGTTATCTAAACTGGTATGTATTTTATATTTTATTTTGAACCTTCTGTTAACATATATTGCAAGGTTTTGTTGAGAAAACTGGTTGTATTATGAAATGCTGGAAGTAAGGTGATTATGAATTATTTGTATTATATTGCATTAAGTAATGTTTACAATTACTTCCGAATTTGTTATCGCCTTATTATATATATTCAGAGTTACAACCTGCTTTATTAACATGTAACTAAAAGGAATAATTAATATATTAATGGTAAATTTATTAGAGTTAATCATATACGTGCTTCAACGAAACATTCCGTTTTGCTATGTCGTTTATCCAAGCATTTTTCGTTTTGATTTTTCATTAAGAGTTTAACAAATACGTTGAGGCAGCGCGTTACTATGTTACGATGGTTTTAATCTTTATTTTAGTGCTTCTATATCTGATCATCTTTGCTTTTTGGGATCATTAAATAACAGCTTTGTTTATTATAGTGTATTATAACATACTTTTCTATTTATTTAATAAAAATGCATAAGATCTCATTACACCCTTTATATTATTGATTTTCGTTCTTCGGGTTTCTTCCAAATTTTTTTCATATTAACTATTAATCATTTATTAATTTTCATATTATATCGTTCTCATCTTTCTTCAATGCATATTCCTGCTCACGAAGTGAAACATATTTTGCATGGTTACAAGCTCTTTCACGATCCTTCAAAGAAATCAATTCCTTTTGGAGAAGGACAATGCGGACGCTGTTTTGCACTTCTTTTGGGCATTTCATTAACTGTTATCAATATCGACTCGTCCTCTACTTTTGCTACAATGAACGATAGCCGTACCCTGATGGAGCTCTGGCTGTGACTTGTGTGTGAAATAGATTGAAGTCACATCACAGGCAGAGTTCTAATTAGGTAACGGTTTCATACAGCAAAACCCATGTTGCGCGAAGGTACGTTCTCAGCCAAAATAATTCGATTATTTGCAGTTAATTCGCCCACAATGCTACTACTAATTCTTAGCCGTCTCTTACATATATACTTACAAATATCAATGTGTCTTTTGCAGTCAGAAAGTTCAGAGGTAACTTAATTACACACGAGTGTAATTAAAACTTGTTGAATACATATTGTTTCTTTATTTTCTTGCTTATCAATAACAATTTAGTCAAGGAATTTGACAAATGTATACACGCTGCTTTTGTTTATCAAATATTTGCAATTCAATATTTTAAAAGCAGTTGGTCTTGCATTTATTATATACCTTTACTAACTGCAAATATTCACTCTTTTATTATCTTTTAATAGACTTTTATTTTGATACCTTTCATATTTTCAAGACATGAAATAATTCAATTTTATTATCTACTCACTTTGTAACAACGTTTTTCAACATTAGAAACTTTTCGCTGCGTTTTTGAGTAATTTAATAATCGTCAGTACTCATCCTTTCAGAACTCAACTATTACACAAACGGACACTATAATTATTAATGTCGAAAACATGCAAAAATCTTAATACACTTCAACTTTCTGGCTGTAGTTTACATGCCTCTTAGAGCTATTGGGATTACAAATTAATAAAAATAGAAAACCGACTGATGCTTTAAACTTATTTAACAAGAAAGTATGGTTGAAAATACTTAGTTAGGGTCTTGCAATCGTATTAATTGCTTAATACGGCCTCCTTTCAGCAATTGCATTGCATATTGCATTGGTACGGAATCCATACGTTAAATATTTGCATTTTAAACTACATTATGAAGTCAAATTTAAAAGAAATCCAGAATTATATGATTGTCGATTTAATTTAGGAAAGATTAAATTTTATAGGTTTCCGTTACCGATTTGTTATTAGTAATTTACAGTGACATCGCTTTCATAAAACAATTCAAATATATTTATAAATGAAGATACAAGCGCATCAATGTTATCTTCGCATGAGACTTAAGAAAAGGGGGTTTCTAGTGTGACAACGCTAGATGTTATTACGACCTGTCCACCACCTTTCTCTCTTTTGTTCCAGATCTTAGCATTCTCGATTTTGGGGAACACCTGCTACCCTTGGAACCACCCCTCTCCGAAAACGACTATTCGTTCTCGTTAGGTAGGGAGGAGGGCCTTTCGGATCTCTTTGATTTTCAATTCTAGGAATGTCATCGTTATCGTCATCGTCACGAAAACACTCTTGTCGTTTTAGACCCTCACTCTATGTTCGCCATTCTAGTTCTCGAGAAGACAGAGCTGCTTTGTCAATTTAATAATGCGCCTACGGGTTGCACGATCGCAATTGGCAGTTGCGTTCCACATGTTCCTCTTCGGAGTAAGAAAGCAAAGCGTTGCATAGTTGTACCGATGTTTCGTTTCTTACGATACTTATATATCTGATTCTACCACACCGGCTAAGACGGGCATTATACTTAATGCAGCTTGTTAGTATTTTTGAAAATATACGAATGTAAATACGAAGAAATTAGGAGTTCGATTTTTACAAGAGATCTCCTTCAATGGTTCTTTCGGATATTGTTTTGTTGGGATGCCATTTTTTCGTAATTGTTTTGTGCTCTTCGCGGGACTTCTTTTGAAAGTTGATTCTTTTTTTGGGAGATAACCAGCGCAGATTACGTTAAGCTGGTTGATTTTACAAAGAATTGTACCGCCGCCAAGCAAATGCCAAATCGCCATGCGGGGAAAGACATATCAAGCAACTGTTAACGCGCATACTTCCTAGCCTCGAAATTAGGGTGGAACCGATTTACACTTGTGAATTAAATTGAAAAGCTGCCTGCTTACGCGAAACCGTTTTCCGTGCAATGTGTAATGATAATGTAAATCAAGTAAGAATAGATGGATATATTCGAACTTCAAAGAGAGGAGCGAGACTGGTCTTGAGTTGAACGACACACGAATCGTTTTTTCGCCGTTACGCAATTGTTAATGCCGATAGGAGACAAGGTCATGTAGTAAAAAAGTCCCCCCTCCCCTCCCCTTTCCCCAGTCACCCACCAAACCCGACCCCTCCAGGTGTAATGTTTTTATTGACGTGATATTGAAACAAGATACGCATCTCCGGCGGGGGCCCGAATGGCAGTCCTCCCTTATCACTGGGACTGAATTCTTTTTTCTAAATTGTGTTTAAGCCGGAGGACTGTCGTGCGGAGCGATCAAAAAGGTTTCGCAAATCTGTCGATGCATGGGTAGCTTATCGATGGGCCGTTTATAGTAAATAATGGCAGGAATGCATAGTTTTTATTCTGTATACTTTTGTAACTGTCGAGTTTTCTAATGGCGAATCTGGGGCCCGTCAACTGCCGGGACGCCCTTCACCCTCCGGTGCGGAAGACAAGGGAGTGAGTGAGCTTTCGGCAAGTCGTCAACGTGCACACTGACATACTATTTGTACCAGTCGCATTGAAGATCGCGTTGGTTAGTGCTCTCGGCGATGTCGCGAACACGGAATCGAACTCAGAATGTATAACAAGAAGGAATACAGAAAATCTTAAACTATATCGTCACATATAAACGCATATTTAATTCTGACTGTACGACAAATAATGTCTAAGATTCTTTCAGAATATAGTAACTATTCTGGACCTGATTAAGGGGCTTCCAACGATAGTTTGGGAACGGTGTGGCTTGAGCTCTGTCATGCATCATGATTAGAGTACGACTAGGCAAACAGGAAACAGATCATGCCTACTGGTAAACAAGTATTTCCACTGACGAGGAGAAACTTTGTGTGGAAGTCCCTTAAGGATGTACCCTAATGTACAACTTAGTGTACGTCCAAAGCCATAGTGCCTACACAATAATTATCAGACACTTCTGCAACTGTAAATACTTTACATACGTTTCACAGATACACACATACACAACGTATATACACATGCGCATATATACACAGGAGTACGGGAATAATGTTTATATCTATATATATATTTCTATATATGTACAAGCATATATACCTATATGTATAGATATAAGATCCTACCAATCTCGATATACGCAGGAAGGATGACACCTTGTAACGGTTATCACAAAATATTGATTAGTTAGTTTTAATTATTATTATTAATATTATTATTGAAGAATTTCGCGCAGAACGCTAGTTTATAAATTCACTTATTATATATGCATATGTGTAATAAGTACATACATTTTATAGTCAAACGAATATTGTGCAGAATAAACCACGTGCGAGTTACTTAAAATTCGCGCATATGTACAAAAGTGTATGAAATTTTTTAAATAATTGTGACGCGTAATCCAGATGGTAAATATAGGGCCATGGATGAGTTCGTAGTTCACATTTTGATTTCATTGCTTGTGCACCCGTCCCTCGTAGAAGGCGTCCGGTACAGCGGCAAGGAAGAAATAAAAGAGACTATAATTGACTTAAATATGTGGTTATTTATTTCACGTTTGTTCTGTCAACAAGGGATCTCAATAATTCATAGGACTAACGATAGTAGTCCTTAATAGCTGTAATGTTATGTATATTGCTATCACGCACCATTTTTCTGCACAATATTCAATGCAATCCTTGTTTGCAACGGCGAGGATTGTCCTAGTTTCGTTTTCGTTTTCAAGTACTGGTGGAGTTTCGCTTTTTCTATATACACCGTGCAACAAGAAGGGAAGCGGGCAGACAGAATGTGTGCGCGTGTGAGTGGCAGTGAATGATTTTACAAGAAACTTAATAAGACCGGAGCAGTGATTATAATGACCAAAATAAAACATACCTGTTCTAACAGCGGAAATTACATCGGCGTAGTTAAAACATAAATTACATCACTGCGGTATAATAGTCTGCACCTTAGGAGTCTATATCTTCGGTCCTTCCTGGTGATCTTGATGATGCACTGAAAGTTTGTGAATCATTCGCATTCGAACCGATAATCACAATCTCCGAATTATTTCTCAATAATCCATAAGTTTCATGTTTCTGATCAAATGGAGGATCTCTTCAAGCAGCACGCTTGAAATAACAGAAACGTGTTTGCCCGATTGTTATGTCATCAAGATTTTTTACTGGTGCGAAAGATCATTTCAAACTCGATGTATATAGAATATTTTTCGCCATCTGGGCACTTTGCATGTTATCTATCATGTGCATCAAATGATAATGGTCCTGCCAATCAGGAATAAACATTGTCCCATAAAGTCATACTGTCAAATTTAATACACCTTTTGTATATAATATTCTCAATGTTTACTCGAGTAGTTGAGTGCTATGAGAGGAGGATTGAATATACTATAGAAATTTACATCGTGCGATTGACCACTTCGAAGGACTGAATAACCAATTCATACATTCAGCATTCTAATAAATCTAGTAGAGTAGTTAGACCAGTAGCGTTTTATTTTACGGTTTTATAATTGTCGCTTTAATCTTATTAACTTAATTATTCTGCGCACCAAACACATATAGTAACTCGTGGAGTGTTGACCCTTGAAGAATTCAATCCTATACTCCAATGAAAAACTACAACGTTTTCTATCTGAATCATTGCGACTATCTTACGAACTTTAAGGATATCGAATGTTAGACTTCATTTTTCCCTTCTTCTATTCACTATGTCAAACAACATGTGGTGAATGCAACACAACAACAATTTGTCGGTGGCTCCCCGGAATCTTTTCCTATGAATTACCATTGTAGTAGGATTGCACTGTTAATTGTTAACTCGGTCCAATATTCTGACTGTATTCGATTCTGACAGTCTATTAAGTAATATTTATATGTCCTTACATTGTATACGCAATGGGATTCTCATACAGTGTTTAGGATTGAATGCGAACGAAAGCGAATGTTTACAGTTAACTTTTCCAAATAAGGACATTGTGGCAAGAGAACGTTTTTTAAAGCGCACGACTTTCACACTTTTTGGTAAATAGAGTTTCAGAGACTTGGTCAACCGGTGAGGCATGGGGATAAATAGTCATTTATCGCCTTAAAATCTCAATAATGTACCTTAATCAAGATTAAGAGAAGCGAGAGTTCTCCCGCAATTTATGGACTTGACCCGCCGACAGAACACCAATCAAAAAAGGGGTACAAAATATAATCTTATGTAACAACACGCGAAGTTGTGTTCTTTTGAAATCTTCCACAACACATTTATATACTTAGTCCGTAACAATCTCCTACTATGAAACGTGAAAGTCTCGAATTAACGGAAAAGATGATGATTTGGATTGATTTTATTAATGTACGTTGATTAACAGCCCTAGTAAATTATTATGGCGTGATTGTTATAATCGTGCAATTATTCGAAAGAACAATAATATTGCTGAATTCGAAGTAATAACTCTTTATTAAGTTTCAAATGTTATAAATCATACTCAAACTAATTGAGGGTGGCGAAAAATCATAAAAAACAGAACATCGAATTCACTCAACTTAACTTTTGTAGGATTCGATGCTATACATTTTATTATCTGCTATCTAAGTTTTTCTAACATGACGTAACAAATTTCAAAGATATATTGTTAACCTGATTTGTCTTGCAATAAATATACTCCATGTGATTATTAGAATAAAAGGATTAATCGGATAAGCATTTTAAATTTGCTAACAGTAAGAGTTTAAGAAAAAGAGCCTGTAAGCTGGCAACCCGCCGCGCAAGAAACCGTTTTTCCGGCTTTCTAGTCAAATATTGCAGCGCGAATATTCAATTTCTGGATCTTGAACCGAGAGCGTTTGGGCGCTCAGTAGGGGAAGAGTGCGCTGATTCGAAGATAATAAACTTTAAGGAATGAATCTACAGTTGGTCAAAGGGTAAGCGTACTTTTCTTTATTGATACGGAAAATGTAAGTTCAAAATACAATTTGATATTTAGCAGTTTGAGAATACCACAATGTATGCCTCATGAAAATCACAAATTGATCTTGATTTTTCTCATCGCGAAATACTCGAAGCTTGTCGTACCCGCAAGCTCGGACCGGCGGCTTCCCATTGGTGGAAAACGTTCCCACTTCCTAAGTTTTGTCAGCCAATTATATTGCTGATCAGGCCAGGGACGGCACACCACTAAATCCACACCTGATGAAAATAATATAGTTATTTGCTTCTAAGTTTGCACAATCAAATATCATAATGAATAACTCTATTTTTTACTTATCCTGGTTATCTCTTTTCATACAAAAAGTTTCTTTGAGGCACATGATAACTGCTCTGTTGATGTCGAACAGAAAAAGGGAGTTCCATATTGGTCCATTTTATGAGCATAATACTGCACAATACAATCAATTTTGTTTCCTCGCAGCGCTATATTCCTCTATGTTGCTCTATATTACTTCAGCCACACATTTCCTTCTATGACGCTTTCGCTAAATTCTCCATATATTAGTTATCAACAGAGGCTTAATCTGATTTCGGAATAGTCAGCAACAGAGTCAGCAAGATGCTGAAAGTGCTGATGCTGTTGTCGATGATATATATATATATATATATATATATATATGTAGATAAATAAATAGTAGCCGTGTTATATATTGTAGTGTACTGTATATGTATATACAGTGATCACTGTTTTTGACTGTGGCTGGCTTGAATGCATAATAATTAATTTTTACTGCAAATGACGGGGTTTTTGGAATTTAGTTGAAATAAGTGATTCAAGTGGTTTCAATCTCTGTTGCGTCTAGTCAAGATCGACATTTTGCAAACACGAATTCCCAAAGAACGGAATCAAAATAAGCAAACTAAAGGACGCAGATATGCCACCAAAGTGTAAATTTCAAGAAGGTAAGGCAGTAGAGAAATGCAAGATTTGAAACAAATTATTGAAATCGAACTTATTTACTGAAAATGTTCTGCGCGATAGATTCTTGTAATAACCCATTTTTCAGGGGAGAAAGTTCTATGCTTCCATGGCCCTTTGATATATGAAGCGAAATGCTTGAAATCATCAATCACAAAGGAGAAGCAAATCAAGTATTTCATACATTATGCTGGTTGGAACAAAAAGTGAGTACGGTTCGTGTGATTGTTAAAACTTATCAGCTTTGGTGCAAACAAGAATTGTTCTGTCGACAGCTGGGATGAGTGGGTTCCTGAAAGCAGAGTACTAAAGTACAATGAAGCAAATGTACAGAGACAAAAGGAAGTACAACGAGCTCACTCCAACCAACAATCGGCCCAGAAAAACAAGAAAGGCAGCACAGCATCTAAGACTCAAAGTCGTCGCAGTGAAGGCATTCGTGAAAAGGATACTGACAGTAGAGCAAGCACACCAGTAGCGACAATCGAGAAGACCATCAGTCGTTTCAGTAAAAGTACTGGCAGTACAATTACAGCGTCATCATCACACGAGTCAACATCGGAACCACCAAGAAAGAAGCGCAGGTTTGTGATAAAATAATCTTTATCTCTGAACTTGTATCTTGCATTAAGTTCTTAATGTCTCTATAGATAATTCTGCTCTATTCGTTTTAGCCGGTTTGAGCCATCCGGAGACACAGAAGAGTATGTGACAAAAGTTGAAATCAAAATTAAAATCCCTGAGGAATTGAAATTTGTTCTAATAGATGAGTCAGAAGTTATATTAAAACATCACAAATTGCCAGCACTCCCAGTGAAGAATACAGTGGACAAAATATTAGACGACTATGTAGAATCCAAGTTCCCTACAAAGGGCACTGATCCAGCTCGGTATGTCTTCTTTATATTCTCTTGTCTATGCTGAATTTATACTAAAAGTTAGTAATTGCTTACTAAGACATCACAACTAGGAATATTGTTGTGTTGTGTATAAATGATGAAATATGTGATAAGAGCTTAATTGATGTACTATGTGTATTATTTTTCTAGTGAAAGTATTCTCGAAGTGACAAAAGGAATACGTGGGTATTTTAATACCACGTTAGGACTTCAATTATTATATAAATGGGAAAGGCCACAGTTCATTCAATTCACAAGTGACAATCCAGACACACAGCCTAGTCAACTGTATGGAGCATTTCATTTACTTAGGCTATTTGGTATGTTTTATAGTATTTGTCAAATTTTAAGCTTTTCTACCAAAAACTAATCAATACTTCGTTACAGTGCGACTTGGTAGTATGTTATCTTACATCCCACTGGATGAGAAAAGCATACAACTTTTACTACCACATTTTCATGATTTCCTGCAATATTTGCAAAAGAATAACACTGAATTGTTCAATCTTCAACAAGACTACACTGACTCGCCACCAGATTACCATCGAAAGTATGCGTAAGCTCGTATTAACACAGCAGGACTACAAAAAATAATACTTTCTTACATAATATACTCGACTGTTTTTTCACTTTAAGTGACCATCGCGATCATTAAATACGTAAGGACATTTTAGAATGATGTGCGCTGGTGTATTGTTAGATAATATAAATAATTTATGTATACTTTGACTTTGTTATGACGTGCAGGTGTTAAGTTGCGTACTTTAAACGAATAAACATACAAAGCACTGGATAGCGCAATTCTGAAATATTTTGTACGTTAATGTATATTAGATAAGTATTTGAGTCAAAGAATAAAGAACTGTACAATACAAGGCATTAAACTACATGATTTATCCTGTAACCCCATTAATCGAAAAACAGTAGTCTGTTGCAAGCAACATTTCCATTCTTGACATATAAGATTATATTTATCGATACATCTGTAGACATCAATTCAATCACAGGAAATTCAATAGACGGTCGAGGGCCACTTAATTGATTGACGAACTTGTCCGCCCGAGTTATTCCAACCACAGGCACAATAGAACTCGCATTTACGAACAAACTTAATTACCAGTAAAGAAAAATCAGGAAATAATTAATGGCTAAAGGATAATTACACCCGAAGGTGTCTGGATAGCTCTGGTGCACCCGCGCATCGAGGCTACATTTCCAGGAAAAGAACCTGGAATCCCAAAAAGGTCATCAACGGTAGGTTTTTCCCAGGTCAACGCTCCGGTCGTTCATCAAGCGCGCCACGAGTCGGCGCTCGGCTGACCGCCTGCCATTGACCGACGAAGCCAACAAGTAGTGTGTGGGGGATTGCTCCCGCCAATAAGAGACCTATGTTAGATCGGAGTAATCCGACACTTTTATTAAAGAAATTGTACAAGGATAGTTGGAAAAACAAGTGCTAAATTGATTATTTGCTTCTCTATTAGTTTTCGTAGCAATAGTAAAAACTCTTTTTCCGTCCATCAAATTAAAAGCGAGGCATTTATTGTTAAACTGTAAATGTTAATAGTACACGTCATTGCACTTGTCAGTGCGTTGCTGGGGTACAAGAATTTTCATCTTAAATATGTCCAAAGCATAAATATTATTTCAAAAGTTTCATACTCCGTGATTATTTCAAGTGTGCATTAATTTTATCGAGATCCTATAAGAATGAGAAAGTTCAATGGCCTTTGATAGTATGCAGTCTGGCATATGCGCATTTACGGCCCAATTACTATGTGAATAAAGATACTGGGAATCGATGACACTATGCGTATTGAGCGACGTTTATTCCAGTACAGAGTAACAGTTCTGTCAATAAACTTACGAATAAACAGTGGAAACTTTTCATTTAATAAAAACATCATTTTTCGGTTCTCGAACCAACGAAACTCTTGAATCATACATAGCTAATGGAATCAATAATGCATCCTTATCATATACTAAGCTGTCGTACCCGGCTTCACCCGGGTGACATTTCGTGTGCACGTGAATGATAACTTAATTTAGAGAATAAAGTTACATAAAACTATCTGTATTGCAAATATCTTCTAACAATGTATAGCTCGCAGCTATACTTTTCATGTTTTTTAAATTTTTAAGTTGCTATTAAAATTTATCCCTGATAAGTATAATAAATATTGCAATGTTTTGATAAATTATATGCTTCCGTACGGGAGAGGAAATCATATTAAAATTGGTTCAGCTTTTTCCAAGTGTATATCATACAGGCAGACAAACGGTGCCTTTTATATTACTAGTGAAGACAAAAGAAGAATAAAAGAAAGAGCGACTATCATCCCTTCATGCATTCTATTTGACGCAAGCACTTTTCCTCGATCGAGATACCATTTACCAGGCTTTTCCTTACACTCCATTTTTTTCCTCTATTCAAATACGTGGAATGTAAGGTAAAACTAGAAGAAAAGAGGTGAAAAGGGGTTGCTGGGGAGCATGAATTCGGGAGCACGCCGGTTTAAGGTCGTCGCCCGTTGGATCGACGATGGTCTGCTCCACTTTGGTCCACTTGTGACAGAGCGCGCGTGGTAGATGTATTCGGAGGGACGAAGCCGCATGCTCAGATCGGTTCTAGCGCGCTACCAACGGCGCTGTGAACTCTCCTCGGGCATATACACACGCAGTAGACACATAGGCGGCCGCTGCTTGGCATTCGGTAGTAACACGTCAACCCAATATCTGTCTTGCGATCACACGGCTACGCGATGTGCTTGACGCCAGAGAGCAAGCTAATTGCTCAAATCCGTCGCACGTACCAGCAATCCCAGTGTGACTTTTAGTGGCTAGTTTAGTGAGCATTTAGTGCATTTTCGTGCTCTTAACACACATCGAAGGAAACTACTGAGCGAGGTTTAGAAGAGAGATACAACGAATTAAGAAATAATTGGGGTAAGATAGATTTCCTTGTTTTAAAGGAATACAGAAGGTTTACTATTGTTTTTTGGATGCGGATAAATCCTCATGCGCCCGCGTGTAGCCGCTCAGGGAACCTTGCGCTATCGATTTTCAGGAACGAGAACACGGGGTGCGCTCGTTCGATTATGAATTGTACCGCCGTGTTGCTTGTCAGTGGGTCCCCACCACTTTTTCCTGACAATTTTCACGACTCTCTTATTGCTTGGTAAATATCGGTTACTTGTGGCGCGTGGGTATTCATTTTGGCACTTAGTGTCGTTGTGAGGATGCAACGAGCTATAATTGTTCCTTCCTTGCGAAATATATCATAGGCGGGAGGAACCGGTTAATAACGCGGGCGATTTGATTAGACTTCTTATCTTGTCCCGCTTTGATCGAACGAATGTTTTTTTGTATGGTTCAATTAAGTGTCGTTTGAAATAAAATAAAGCATACAAGATATTGTTGAATGAGTATCGTATTCAAATTTATCGAGATAATCTGCCTCTTTAGAACACGTGTTACTGCATTGTCTGAATTAGTTTAATATTTGATTTAATAAAACCTGCAAGAAAACAACTTTGCACGTTTATAATGAATAAAGAAAACTGCCTGTTACGGCAATTGCGCTTGCAAATTGCCCGAGGCATTAAGATAATTGCTACTGCAGACGTTTCAATGAGAAATCGATCAGACGAAACACTTGTTTAATCAGCAAACTAGGTTACAGCAATGACCACATGACATCCAAAGGAAAAAGCAAGGACTTGGTTACAGTTCGATTAATTTTTAGAACTTTGTAGTGTTTTTAGACAGTATCAAATTTTTTGAGCGTATTACAATAATATAGAATACTGCGAGATAAATTGTGGGAAGATGTATATCTTATCAACACTTGCCCGGCTGCAGGCTCTTGTAACCCAAAACTATATCGCAGACCAATGTCCAGCAGGGTGATTCTTCAAGCATGTAATGACGACGTGCAATGTCATCGCTTTGGAAACCCACGAACGTGCTAAAAATATCATTCAGCCGTGCTAAATAAAACGCTACTGCTTTCAAAAAGCTTATTGTCGGTCTTTGACGACAATTGGAAATCATATCTGTCGACCTTGGTCGTTTTACGTACTAAGAAATCGACAATGAGCTTAAACAGCAGCCAATACACATAAATCAATGACTGGAGTGAGTGTCTCTCTCTTATTTCAGCGGCAGGCACAAGTGAGCAACAAGCACACCAGAAACCAACAGAACGGCCAGGCCACCCGGACCATGAGCTGCTCGCTTCCCGTTTTCGAGAGCGCGGAACCAGACTGACAATCGACACACTCCAACACTTACCCACCGGTTTACCCTTTAAGAAGCGAGTAAAGGATTCTTCTTTGCCGCTCTCATAAAAAAATTTACTTGGCCCGACAGAGCTATCGACTTGCTCGACGCGGTATATTTAATTAGTTAACTGCCAGTTGCCACGAACGCAAGGCGGAGAGCACCCACAAGAGAAGACATGAAAGACACAACGAGCAAGAAATACGAGAAACTGTTCGACGACACCGGCCTGGACGTCGACGCGGAGAAAGCCCGTAATGAAGAAGACACGTCATTAGAAGAAGTGAGTAGTGCGGTTGATGACTAATAGACCGGTGATGCTTCATTGTAGTTGTTATTGTCCGATGCCTCTTGAACTGTCGCACTCTAAACCCATAGAATTCCATTGTCCGTTGCAACTCGACATCAATTTCGTTCAAAGGTATTTCTATGTCGAATTCGATCGGGGAAAATTCTGAAAATATCAAGTTTCAATTGTTTAAATCGGTTCCCATCAATCAGCTATATCGTTCGAAGTACATTTCAAATAAAACTCGTGAAATAATAGGGAGTTATTGAAAAGAAGCTTGAAAGAGAATGAGTGCTAAGAGTTAATAAGTAGGCTCAGCAACCCTTGTTACCTGTCACGGCCGCAGCCTGGTAAACCTCCACTTCATGTGAACGATCGAAGATGCTTACGGCCGCGTACTTGTCATTGGTAATCGCATTCCACCGGGAATTTCTACTTGACATAGTGTTGCTCCACTCGACCTGCACAAGAGTTGATAAGCAGTTAGTTTGTTGACCTTCAGGTTTCCACGCTTAGATAGTTGAACGCGTTAAGCAATAAATGCTCAACTGTAATAGCAGGTGAATAAATTATACGTAATATCACATGGCTACCAAAGCTGCAAATGCTAGGTAAACGTTTACAAATAATATGTTTAACGCTGCTCACTATCGCTAAAAGGATTGCGAAGATAAATGTAGTTTATTTGATATCAAGTTTCATATGTTAGTCCGATTATTAAAAACATAAATTCATTGGAACCTTAAAATTGATTCCCAACTCAAACAAGAACAAGTACGCTTTCGTTGATATTTAATGTTTCTTGCAAAAGTTGATGACTTTAACCGAATATTTCTTACAGTTCCTTAAAATTTTTATTAGAAACGATTAAAGTTGCTGTGTGTTTGTCAGACAGCGATGGTATTTTGTCTACGTTATAGAGAACATAAAATATTTAGAAACAATGAGCAACAAAAAGTTCGTCGACGTTCTTCCGTGTAAGGACAAAACTTGACGCGTCTCCGATGTTTCCGTATCGATTGGACATTCTGCCTAGTAGAATGCTTGGTCTCGCAGTACCACCTGTCAAGGATACTAGTGTTGTCGCATTCTATTCGATTCAATGTTGTTGCACGAAAAGCAAATATTCGAATAAAAATGGAATACAGGTCTGTAATGCAGCCGAACGGACTATTATTCAATTCAGCCAACCGATACTTCGCCGCGTTTTTATTGGCTGAACGAAAAAATAACAACATATATAGATTGGCCCAGAATTTGCAGCACTCTCGCTTCTGCGGTTTTACTGCTCCAGTATTTAGTTATATAATAATAATAACAACGATTAAATCAATATTGCATATTACTCTTTCAAAATGCAAGGCTATTGTTGCTATTATTGTTGTGGCAACAAGAAAGAAATCAATTAAGCACTAAGTAATCTCTGTAAAAATAAATACAAAAATAATATGCATAATAAAAACAAACATAAAATAAATAATGTACAAAATATATACATAATACATTTCAAAAATTGAAATCGGTTTCCTTCCGCGTCGTTTCAAAAACTCTAATTTATAAAATCGTATTCTTTACGTCATTAAAAATGTGGTGGTATGAGAACTAAATGGAGCGTTAAAAGACGTATTTAACATTTTTTGCTTTTATACATAAATAATCAGAATGACTGCGTAGCAGATAATCCTGGAAATCAATAATGAATTCCTCCAAGTCCCATGCATTTATTACAAGTAACATTCCATATCATGCAACATATAGTTGACCGTGAACGAGAACTCGCCAGATTGAGATAGGGAAACGTGTGTAACGGGATTCTCATTCGATCTTGTACGGATTCCTTCGATAATTCGACACACACACGCGCGTCCAATACGAAATGACCGGTCTGACTAAGCGTCTGACATTTTTCGTGACGTATTTCTCGGTCACGTTGTCAATATCATGTAATTTCACAATAGGGCTTCGTGATTGACTTTGTTCGGGGAGTATATTCTGTATATACAAGATGCATGTATGTATGCATTGCCTTCGGTGATCAATGAACGGAGAGCGACAAGCAGGTTCGGTGCTGGAGGAGCCAAGGCATCGAGCGTACAACTGCGCGCAACTGAATGATCCCACGGACGTAAGAATGCGTGGCAGGCTCCTCTCGCTTTGAAACGTGAGTTCAACGTACACGTGTAACAAGTGCATACACGCACTCTCCTCGTATGTATATGTTTATGCAACCCTCTATAAATCGACACATGCGAAACGTTAGTGGTATCGACCCGCCGTTTTCTATGCACCTGACGGTTATACCTTCTTAAGCCTTTACGTATTTTTGCACCGAATTCGCCTACCCATCGACTTCAACAGCGAATCCAGAATAGTTTCTTGAAAGTTCTATGATACATATTTGTAGCAGCTTGACTTAAAGCCATCGTCAACATTGACAAAGCTTTTCCGGCGTTATGAATATACGTGATTCTCGATAAAGCATTATTCATGATTTATCGCTATTTTGATGTAACGCATGGAGAACGTTTCAGTTCTGGTGTTCATATTCATATGTCACACGTATTGTTTCCTTGCGGTATCGCTGGACTTTGTGTTAGTGCACGTTGGTATTACTAACATTGACTAACAGCGGCGTTTATACTGGTCTACATTGGTCCACGGGAGATCGGGGAGATCTCATCGTCTAACGTCAAAGTCAAAACCAGTCCGCTCCAGATTTCCACGTCCACTGCTAATGCAGTGTGAAAGTGAAGTTACAGGCAGCAAGATCTTAGCATTACTACATCTGCCGACGTTTTTATATACTCAATTTATTCTTTCTCATATTTGTCCCGCTCATTCAGATTAATATACACACTATATTTTTATACATAAATCTACACCGAGTATTTTTGGAATGTTTTGTGTGCGGTCTCTTCGCCGTACGATCCTCGCGGATGCTTTTCATCCTATGCGATGTGTGTGATCCAAACAATAGTTACTCAAAAAAAGTGATATGAGTGATGGAATTAAGTGAGCGTTCTTTCGTTCTTAGAGACAGTTGGTGATGAAGGTTAGCGCGGTTTCCTTCCAGAGTACCCATTTGTCAAGAAGTGTAGCAATAATTGGGAAGAACTTCGAATTTCTCTTTCTTGTTTAAGGGTAAGGATCAAAATCCAGAAATGTGGCTAACAACGGCAGAGGCAGCCAGCCTTGGGGCTGATGAAGTGGCAGCAAGATTGCACGTTGACATAAGGACAGGATTATGGTGGCAGGAGGCTGAGCATCGAAGACAATTGATTGGATACAATGAATTTAGTGTCAAAGAAGAAGAACCGACATGGAAGAAATATGTAGAACAGGTATAAGAATCATTTCTGTCGAATGCAGTTGTTTTAGAATCATATGAAATCTACTGAATACCAACTTTTGTTTTGGTTGTAGTTCAAAAATCCTTTGATTCTCCTTTTACTCGGCTCTGCCTTTGTGAGTATGTGCATGAAGCAATTCGATGATGCTGTCAGTATTACAGTGGTGAGTGCTAATAAAATGAAGGACTAAGCTTTCGGAGTTTTTATAGACTTTAGTATGCGACTTAGAATTGTCAATGTTGTAAATAAATTTATTTAATTATAGGCTATTATAATAGTGGTGACAGTCGCATTTGTCCAAGAATACCGGTCAGAGAAATCACTAGAAGAATTAAATAAACTGGTGCCGCCAGCATGCCACTGGTAAATAGTTTATTTACACTTGTGTTGCCAAATGCTTTTGTAGGAACACTCTTTGTGAAAAGTAAACAGGCTTTGGAGAGTTGTAAAGTAGTGTTTACTTAAATAACTATTTGCTTTAGAAGTATGGTCGTTGGAGTTTAAATGGAGCATTCCTTTGTCTTCTTAGGACAGAAGATATAAAATCCAATTCCAATCTGTAGATGATTAAGGTGAAATTTAATTTTCTGTAACAAATATACGCAATCTGGTTTTATTGAGTTTGGTTCAAAATTCATTGAATTTAATAAGGTGCTATGGTAATGTTGTAATACCAGATTGCAAAGAATTATTTGAACCTTTTAACTATATCGAACAAAGAACAACCTGCTTCAGCTTTCAACGCGCATTGTGCTTGGATATGATAATTGTGAGAAATATATATAATTGTCTCGTTTCAGTTTAAGGGAAGGCCGCTTAGAGACATTTCTTGCTCGTAATTTAGTTCCTGGTGATATAGTTTATTTAAATATCGGAGATAGAGTACCTGCTGATATCAGAATATTTGAAGCAATAGACTTAGCACTCGACGAAAGCAGTTTCACTGGAGAAACTGAGCCCGCACAAAAGTCAACTGCTCCTTTACTTAAAAGTAATGGGCTGACATCAAAGAGAAACATAGCATTTATGGGAACCTTAGTGCGGTGTGGAAATGGCAAGGTGAGGCTGATTAAAATCCAAATTCAATATCAAGTTATTTCAAATTTCTTTGATATAATGAGAATATTATTTTTGTTACTTAGGGTGTTGTAGTAAATACTGGTGAAAAGAGTGAATTTGGCGAAGTTTTCACAATGATGCAAGCTGAGGAAGCACCAAAGACACCTCTTCAAAGGAGTATGGACATCTTGGGTACTCAGCTATCGTTTTATTCCTTTTGTATTATTGGTATTATTATGCTTCTTGGCTGGATCCAAGGCAAAGCTCTTCTTGAAATGTTTACTATCAGTGTGAGTTTGGCAGTAGCAGCTATACCGGAAGGCTTGCCTATTGTCGTAACAGTAACCTTAGCATTAGGAGTAATGAGAATGGCGAAAAGAAAAGCCATTGTGAAGAAGTTGCCAACTGTAGAGACTCTTGGTACGAATGCATTCTCTAAAAGATAGCAAGAAACTTACTTTTGATTGTTTTTTTTAATATATCATTTTATTACTGTACAGGTTGCGTGAACGTGATATGCTCCGATAAAACTGGCACTATTACGAAGAACGAAATGACTGCGACTATACTTGTAACCTCAGAAGGATACATCGGTGATGTCAGTGGTGCTGGATATAATGATAACGGAGAAGTTCGAATACGGAAATGCGACAATCTAGACCTCGCGCGCAACTCTATCAGTAATATGTTGGAAGTGGGTTGCATCTGTAACAATGCCATTATACAGAATGACACATTGCTTGGCCAACCAACTGAAGGTGCATTGATAGCACTGGCTATGAAGTATGGGATGTATGGAGTTTCCGATAAATTTCTGCGACTACAAGAGTACCCCTTTTCTTCGGAACAAAAAATGATGGCTGTGAAGTGTACACCGAAGTATGGGGAGGTACGGTGATAATCACTTGCATCAAATATCGTTTTCGTTATGCGTAGCTGCGATCTTTCAAATTTGCATTTATGGTTTCAGAACAGACAAGAAATTTATTTTGTGAAAGGTGCTTTAGAAAAAATATTACCTCAATGTACAAAATATTCCGCTAATGGGCAGGTATATCCACTTAATCAAAAAAAGGACCAAGAGTTTCTAACTGAGGCCCATGACATTGGTCAACAGGGATTAAGAGGTGATTATAAAAAGATAATATAGATGTACTTATTCTATAAGAGAGCCCATTATGGGATGTGCGATCGCGCTATATTCACTAGATAAATCTTCAACTGATTGTTGCAAAGGTGTAAAGACTGTCTTAATATGCATTTTTCTACTTCTACTTATTTCTTTTTTAGTAATTGGCCTGGCCCGTGGTTCATCGTTACAGGATCTCATTTACGTTGGCCTCGTTGGAATATGTGATCCGCCGCGACCACATGTTCGCGAGTCAATCGCTACTCTCTTAAACAGCGGCGTTAAAGTAAAAATGGTTACTGGAGATGCAAAAGAAACAGCGACAGCAATTGGTACGTTTATCGGGTGTATAATTCAGTGTGACCAATATGGCTTTCGTGTGCATGAGTATAGATGATTAAAGTAATACTGTTTTAGTACGTATGTGTTATGTCTCCTTGAATGGTTTCTACTTTTGATTTTAGCAAGTATGATCGGATTAGACACACTTCATTCACGGTTAATGTCTGGCGACGAGATTGACTTACTTTCTGAACATCAACTGGAACAATGCATTGATAGTGTTAGTGTATTCTATCGGGTTACTCCGAAACACAAGCTATGTATCGTCAAAGCTTTGCAAAGGGAAGGCAATATTGTTGGTATGACTGGTGATGGTGTAAATGATGGCGTTGCTTTAAAAAAAGCTGATATCGGCATAGCTATGGGTAAAAATGGCACCGACGTTTGTAAGGAAGCGGCGGACATGATTTTGGTAGACGACGACTTTGGAACCATTATGTATGCTATTATCGCTGTAGCATATAGTTTGAAGGATTACATTCTGATATCTAAAGTAATATCTTTGTCTTTCGCTTTTAGTGCAGCGATCGAGGAGGGTAAAGGAATTTTTCACAACATTCGTAATTTTGTACGTTTCCAATTGAGTACCAGCATTGCCGCCCTTTCTCTAATCGCACTCGCTACGTTAATGAGTATTCCGAATCCGTTAAATGCAATGCAAATTCTTTGGATCAATATTATTATGGATGGGCCACCCGCGCAAAGGTAAGAGAAAGTATACTTAATGTTAAAATAAAAAAAAAGACTTGACCTTCAATTTTAAAGTCAAAATCAATTTCGCGGCAATTTTTTTAGTGTATCTTCGCCGATCGAAGGTCGTTTAATAATCCTTTGTAGCTCACGACATGTAGTTTTTACACCCTGTACACACATTGGACATATGAATATAAAAATGACTAATATCCATAACATTGCTTCTTGCAGTCTCGGTGTGGAACCAGTCGATAAAGACGTTTTAAAACAAAAGCCGCGAAATACGAAAGAACCCATGATCACGCGGAATCTGATACTTAATGTTCTATTGTCGGCTAGTATTATTATTCTTGGCACTCTGTGGGTTTATAACAGAGAGGTAAAAACACGTTCACTACGGTTCTCACTGTTTTGAACAATCCAAACATACTAACGTTCATAACTTTTCTATGTTCAGATGACGACTGATGGAACTACAGCAAGAGATACAACCATGACATTTACTTGTTTCGTTTTCTTCGACATGTTTAACGCATTAAGTTGTAGGTCACAGGTAAGAAGAGAAGTCGACAAGCTTGAACATTGAGTCACACTACTAGTAGCATATTGAAAACTTTTCTCTCAACAAATTTTTAGACAAAGTCCATATTCACAATTGGTTTTTGGAGCAACAAGATGTTCCTTATAGCAGTGACGTTATCAGTAATAGGGCAAATGCTCGTGATCTATTTTCCCCCGTTGCAAAGAGTTTTCCAAACTGAAGCTCTCAATGCAAAGGGTATGTAAAAAATGCAGTATGCATAAATATGTCTACATATGGTTAGCTATCTATAAATTATGTGCGCAATATTTATCGCAATTCTTTTTTTACAGACATTCTATTCTTAGTTGCATTGACGTCGAGCGTTTTTATATTTAGCGAAATAAAGAAATTCGTAGAAAGGCAGCTTCACAGGCGAAGAGCCGGCGGGCAATATTACAACAAATCTGAACTCGATTTTGTATGACAGTTACAGTCTGCCGAATACAAGGCGGACAAGGATCACGTGGATTAAACAAACAAACATCGTATGAGTAGTGGTCGTTCGTTCTCTCATCAACATTATCTCGCTATGTACTCGACTGTGCTTGCACATCTGTCATTTACGTGTGCACCCATCACGGAACGAACGTCGTCGCGCACCTAGCGCGTTAACTGCGATTTACACTAACTGCGTTTTTTACCGTTTACAAATTTCTAATTGCATTTTGCGAATAGTGCACCTTGATCTAAGTCTCCAGTCAAGTATCGTAGCAAGTTATAAAGGTCTTTAGAAATTAGACAAAACTTCCCGTATTTTCGGGGACTATTGGACACATTTTTAGGTAATAGTAAGGCTACTGCACATTCCACGCATTGATAGAGATGACTTTAACGACACTATTTGTAATCGTGATGAATTGTCCGACATAATGTTTGCATCAACTGATTGTAATCGTTATACTTAATGTATTCTCGAGATATAGTATCGACTCATCGACTTTTAGACTTATGAAAACCATTCTTCAATCAGAACATGCATTTTTCAATCTGTCGTCGTCACTTACTTTATCAAACCACATTGTTAGGTTCCGTTAAATGATAATAAACACTCACAGTTGTGAAACATACACTTATAATACATTTGATTACACAAAGTGTTTGCATTTGAGTATGCAGTTAATTACAATCAAGGGAAATACATGCTCGTATAACTGTTCTCTAATTTGGCATTCGAACGCGATTGCCTTTCGATGGCAAGAGCAGCAGTTTCAAAGTATCATTATCGAATGATAATGTAGAATTGCTTGTCATTGGAAGTCAAATTGCAAGTCTATCTACCTATTCCCACATCTCCTCCGGACCTACTTAGGAACGCGAAATTTCATTGTACAAACATATACATATTTATGTTTCCATAACAAATGGCATCAGACTGCAAAGAATCTTGGCGGCTTTGGTTTTGGTGAATAGCTTTCGTTAATGAATTCCTTCAAGAGCGCTATAAGTCTTATATTGGTACAAATCGGGCCCTCCGTATCCATAAAGCAGTTTCCCTCTGCCGTTTTCATCGTAGTACGGATAGCGGTACTTTGGACTAAAAAGAAAAAAGCAGTGTCTGGTCATGATGCCATTACAGTTAAATCTTCTAAAATCAGTATCTTGGGGATAGAAAATAACGTTACCGTTCGAAGTATTGAAAATTTGGCGCCTTTGGCTGCGCTATCGTTGCAGAACTTTCAGTGATCAATCCAATAAGAGAAGCCACGATTACAATAACTGCCATCATAATTGTCCACTGTAAGTAGGGCAAATTCAGTTAGCAAAATGTGTGCAGAGCGTTAATTTATGTAAAGATATCAAGAGTTGCACACAACTTTTTTCCCTCCCTATTCTCTTTTCTCGCGCATCCATCAAAGTAATAGGCTTGAAAAAACCGCGACAAAAGTTGCTTAACGATGTAAAATGTCTTAATTTACAATCTTTCTATTGCATCTCTCGACATGTAAGTAAAAGTTATAAAACGTTAAAAACAGTTCAGCTTTTCATTTCAGCATTTCAACGCGCCATGGTGATTAAATTTCGTGGCTTTCACATCTTTCACAATACGTAGAGAGATTGCAGCAATATGTATATTTAATAACGTTCCACATCAATTTCTAGTTCATTCGCGCGCAGAATTAAGAAATTTTTATACAATTTTCACCATACTTACGGAAGTGCGCCTTGCCATTGCGATATAATTGTCACTCTTAGTCGCCTAATGAAAGTTTCGAAAGTTCCGTGCGATGCACCGTGCGCGCCTTAGGTGAGTTTCTCTGGCGTAAAGATCTGCGCTCACCAGCTACCACCGAACACAATTGTCGAATGATAATCAATGTGAAGGATGAGCGCGTAGACGACAAGTGCTTGCAGCCGCTCCGCTCGTCTCTCTCTGATTCGACTCGGAGAACTTTATTCTAAGATTTGTTAGTGCAGTTCCGTGCTGAGCTCCCCACTTCTGTCTTTCTTCCCTTCATGCTTTAAAGTGAAAGTTGAGTTCGAGGTCGGTTTGCTCTGTCAGCTGCACGTAGACATCCTGGCCGGCGGATATCGGTGCCGTCTACTCGACCATAGTCTACACATATGCATGTAGTTGAGTGGTGTCAACATATTTGGAGATCCTTGAGTATGCGAATAAATAACATGCTCTTACTTTGCTGGAAAGTGAGCCTGTTACGTGAGATATGACGAAAGTATAGCCAAGGTCAAAGAGTGTTTCTTAGAATTCTTTAAGGCGAGTCAAAGTAGATTAGAATGCCAATTGACATTCGGCCTCATTGTAGACTCATCATTGCATTGAGTCATACAGAAGGAAATGAAGAAATCACCATTAGTATGTATAAAATCTATATTTACATAACTTATAAAAACATTCTATTCGAATAGAACGGAGCACATAAAGTAGTGTAGTTACATTCTACATTGTTCTTGCGTTCCTGTGAACCCTGAACTGTTCGAGCTAGTGTCGCTCTGAATGCTTAATGAGCCGTCTTCATTATGATTGCATCTCGAGCACAATCATGAATCGAATCATTGATCAGTCTTCTTTTTCAAGCAGGTGTGCCCCATGGACCTTTGTATCCAATTCCCATGCCAATTTTTTCAATGGCAATTTCCCCTCGATGACCATTCTCCTGTTCGTACCTGGCTCTCCTTTTCTTTCCGAGTTCGGGATCAAAGTCCCACTGTGTTTCCTGTTAACCAAGCACAAAGTCAATTGTTTATTTCGATCATTCATCCGCAATTTTAACGCTTACCTCGTGTATCACTGGAATACCAGCTAAATTGTACTGAAGCAAATCGTGTATAAGTGTAAATACACCGGCCGCTTCCGCTGTGTTTTTGGATTCTTCATTGTTCAGTATTAATATCGCCAGAACTAGAATGGCCTAAAATATTTTTGGTATGAAATTCGGCGGCGCATTCGCTTTACACAATATAACGAAATGCCAAACGTGCTTGTTAAATATCGTGTTGAATTTATATTATAGAATTATAATTGCTGGACCCCTAATTTAAATTTGGTGATAAAAGAAAAAGAGAGACAGATAAATAATTTGTTTACTAATAGTTTATTGTTGCATACTGGAAGTATTGAGGGTGGATTTACTTTACAAAATATGCAAAGTTTTACATTTTAAATATTACACTTATATTATGGGATTGAATTACTATTACATAATCAAATAGTGGATTATAAAAAAAAATGTAGGGAATAGGGAGAAATTATAGAAAAACAAATGGAGAAAGTAAAATTTTAGAAAAATAGAATAATACTAGTAATTATTCTTGTAAAGTGGAAGTATTACCATGTTCCGGAAAAGACCCATGGTGTTCCTCGGTGCAGGTGTCACGTAGGCGCCGGCGAAGCCAACGAGAGTGATGGTAACGGTACGAGCGCGGAATATCAACTAACTCGTCTCTTTCAGTTGCAAGAAACCCATGTGGATGAAAGGAAGAAATCACTCGAGTGCCCCCGGCCTGGCGCAATATCGCCAGTGAAAGTAAAAAAGCCGAACTAGTACAACGATACGCGATTCGTTTGAACCGCCCTCCGAATCGCTCGGTGAATGACAATTTATCACGTATCTATCGATAGCCGGCTGATACTGCATTCTGTGCACGCGAGATGTTTCACCAGGAAGCAGACTTAAAGGTGAGTCGGAACAATGCACGAGACATTTCCATCAATGCTTCGATGTACCGTATGTCGCACCGGGAACATTCAAACATGCGCGCCACATTAAATCTATTAATATTGCTCTGTGCGGTAAGGGCGTCAATAATAAAATCATCGCAGTGTGGTTTTAGTTGGTGATACTGATTTTTCGTATTCTACGTAGATGTGTATGGTGAACGCGACGGAGAGTCCCGTCTCGACGAGGGTGACGAGAACTCTGCCGCCTGAATTGTCACCGACAAGGTGGCCCGGACTCCTGAGAAACTGGTGGACCAGAGGAAGATTCTGGCAGCTTCCACGAGACACTGCTACTAATTTCTTGAGATTAGTCGCCACGCCAAATAGCAAGAAGCTGATAGTCTTCAATTTTAGACCGGAAGACGGGCAACGCGCTTCTCAGAGTTACCAGCAACGATTTGGATATCGTGGCGAATGGCTTATCGAACTCCTGGGTGCCGGTTATCATCCTGATAGTTTGACACCTCGGAATCCTTTACCTGCTCTCTCATTAACACCACCGCGACCCTCACAGTTTTAGTTGTTAAACTTTGCCAGTGTATAACGTGTGAATGCGCAGTGCGTGCTATTGTTGACTTTAGTAATGAGACCATGTTCAATAGTAATGCGAATCATATTTATAATGAATGTTTTTCAATAAATGGGCATATTTATTCGAGTATCGGGCCACTTAATGGGCAATTCGTTGTAAGGATAAGTGTGTCGCACTTTAGAGTGCGTATACTTTAATGTAGTCTACGTGAAGCCCGGTATCACCGGCTTTCCAGGACGGCAGCCAATTGTCCCGCTCGATGTAGAAGTTGAAGGCAGCCTAGAAAATGAAAAATGTG
This sequence comes from Ectemnius lituratus, assembly GCA_910593735.2. Taxonomy (NCBI): domain Eukaryota; kingdom Metazoa; phylum Arthropoda; class Insecta; order Hymenoptera; family Crabronidae; genus Ectemnius; species Ectemnius lituratus. The sequence goes on from OU343037.1 coordinate 6,279,218, forward strand.
TCCGATAAACTGTGCAAATTTCGATGGCGTGTTCCTGGATTTTGTTGAAAATGTACCTTGGAGCCAATATTACGCCAAGGTTTTAGGTAAGTGCCATTGGTGGACATGTCGGGGAATTCGCCATATCCACCGACCGCCACGCCAAGGTTTAGATAGAACTGTAATGTTTATAGAGATTATTTTAAAAACTGTCAATATTATCTGGGCACACGTATGTACAAGTCACTCACCGGTTTGTCGAAAGCCGCCGATACCGGCTGCGCGCCGTATTGATCTCCGTCAACTTTGACGACAACTCGACCACGTTTCCACTCTATTTCGTAAGTATGATAAGTATCGGACCAATATGAGTCGGATCTTTTGCTTGGAAGGGATCGTCGATCGCTTCTTTGCACTTGACTGTGATTCACATTTATCGCAAAGGCACCGGCGCACAACACGTGTCCGCTGATGTCGTCGCCTTGGGGCGAACGCAGGTTCTTGTTTCCAGTTACGCCTGCGATCCTGATTTCATGATAAGTGTCGGCTTCTCCTGACTCGGTATTCTTGCTCTTCAAAGAGATTACTGGAAAAAGAATTACGATACAGGATAAAAATTCATATGTGTTTGGCGTTATTGGGAATGAATCTGCAGACTAAGAAAAGGTGTTATAGGATTTTTCATTTTATGCTTCCGTTTCTTAGTTATTGGAATTGATCCGGTACTTGATTCAATTTTGGGTCAGTCATCCTGACCTATTTTGTAAGACCGTCCAATCAAAAGATAGCTTGCATAGGAGGTCCTTCATTTTCAGAAGCTTGAACTACTGATTTTTAACTTGCCATAACGAACAAACGGAAGCTGAGAATAAAAACTCCCCATGACACCCGCGATGCCAAATGACATGACTCACATGGATAAACCCAGTCTCCACTTGGCAATTTTGCTCGTATTTCAATGCGACCATGCTTGAAGTTGAAGACTTCTTTCGTGTTCAAACGCCCGGAGATCACAGGCGGCAGGATGTAAGATCCGACTGCCTCCTTCTGGCATTCCTGAGTGTTTCGCCTTCCGGTGCATCTAGAAATAGACGAACCTCACAAGGACTTGGAAGAAACGTGTTCCTTTTATTTCATTTTAAATGCACTCACTTGTCCAGAACGATGCCCCCTTGACGAGCGAATCCTGCACCATATTTATCTTCTAGTAGAACCGGCTGGATGTGCAGACTGCCGTCCTTAGTTTTTACAAATTCGTCTGAATTCTTATAAACAACGAATTCATAATCCTGGAAATGAAGTAAAGTGTAGAGTGAATGTTTAAACTAAAATATATATTAGTAAATGCATTTATTAACTGTTTTCATGAAAAATACATACTGGTTCTCCGGAGAAACGTTCGACAACCGTCCAACGGGATGTATTTAACATATCAAAGTTGTCTTCGAAAATCAGGTCACCTGCGCATGGATGCCGCTCAACCCCCGTTCCCTCAAGAATTTCCGTTTGTGAGGTGGATTGACAGGTTGGTTTGTTTTCAATTTGTTGCACCGGTGTACCGTCATAATTATAGAAGTCTAGAGTTTAAAAATGTCTAATTAAAAGAAATAGTTTTAACGGCAGAAAGGATTTATCTGATTAGTACGAACATTAATTTGTGTTGAGCTAAGAAAATGATTGTTCATGCCTAACTTTATTTAACTTTATGTAACGAATTTAAAAGATTCAGTTGTGTCTAATTATTTTCCTCACTAACAGACTTTAATAAATGAAAGTTATAAAAGTTTCACTAATGAGAGAGTAAGCTGGTAAATAATCAGACTACTAAATCTACTGAATCGATATTCAGTTGGTAACTGTTTATGTTCGTATTTATATACTTATTCGAATATTTATACTTTATTCTTATATAATTAAAGACGTCGAATCGGGTCGGTCACAAAAAACCTGTAATATTCATTTTATACCATCGCGTTAAATAAAGAGCCTATGAAGTATCCATGACAAGTGGTCCTACAAGTGGAAAGTGGTAAGTGAAACGAACCCTTAACCACGTGCTGCTGATCGAGCAAGTTGTATCCGAGACCCTCATAAACGACGTGCACCCAATAATAAACGATGTCGCCGGCCTTCAGTTTGGTTGTACGATCCTCATAAACCCAGCGTCCATTCCGTTTTTTTATAATATCCACGGCAATCGTGCCAGCCTCGAGCGAGTAAAAATCATCGTTGAACTTTACGTGATACGCCACCAAGCTGATCCCATCCTCATCTGATCAAAGATATCAAACATATTCAATGAATATTTATTATCTGAAAGTCAATACAAAACAAGTATCGGTCCGCACACAATTGTCTTGCGAATTACTCATGTTTTCTATTTCCGTATTGAACGTACTTGTCGATGCTATTTATTATTAACCGCGAAAGCACCAAATTTGAAAATGAAGGATAGCAGGTTTTTGTCCTGCATTACGGATATCCTTAACGAGTCCATGTAGAGTTTTTTGTCCATTTGCCGTCAGATAAAAATATCATTAACCACTTTAATTATTAAGTACTCTCTGCAGGATGCCTGATTATACGAAATCAATGTTGACTGGTTTCGTGTTAAATACCTTGAAGTTGTAATTGAGCCTTGAGGCGAGAACTAATTTAATACTTTGCTAATTACACAAGTAGTCCGACGCATCTCGAGCTGAATACTATTCAAACTAGTTAAATGCGTCTAATCAGCAATGGTTCATTAGAGAACTCAAGACTAGCCAAGTTTAACAACTTAATATTATACAACTTTCTACATGTACATTTACATAACTTAGTATTTTACTAATTATAACTTTAATCAGATTCTACTTTACGCCAATTTGGAGTATCATAACGAAGGTTTAGATAAATACTAGTATTCCATCAGCATCTAAAAATACCTGCTGTAAAACGAGTTGATCTATCATTTTCCTTTAAACTATTAACAACACTATTAACGGTAGACTTCAATCGATGTCTTGCAGTTTTTAATATGTAACGATTTTTCAAAAATATACTTAACAAAGGCAAAACCCTTCATCGAAACAAAATATAAATGAACCCTAATTAAATACAAACTATAATATAGTTTATTTTTTCGGTTCAAGAATATTTATAGAAAATTTACATTAACAATCATTTATGATTCAGAAGCCATTTAACATTAAACTATCAATACTGTGTTACGAAACTAAACACGAAAGCGAAACTGTATCCAAACTGTCCCAATCACTAGAATTCTTTGTTCACCTAGCACAACAAGAGCGGAGAAAAACAGTGAACAAAGTAAACTCACCGGGCAAGGAAAGGCGTATTCCTCTCGGATGTAAAGGCTCGACGATCGCAGACGGTGGCACATAGGCGAGGAGAGACTCACGCAGAATACTGAACAGTATGAAAACGAGGAAGAATGATCTTGTAAAAAGTCGGTTGTTGAGATCCATGATGCGTGTCGAGCAGTGTGCGAAGGCGAAGAGATGCGCACTGATCCGGCATAAAACTATAACTACCGGTTTCCAGCGGCAGGTTCTCTCTCCTTCACGCACGTCCAGGGTTTGACGCTCCACCAGCTCGCATTCCTTTTTCTTCTCGTTTTACAGTTTCATCCTATTCGACCGCCACGCTTATCAACGATTGCGACAGCTCGTTCAAAATTCGCAATGGCATCTGTCTTTTTTGCATATACTTGTGTCTGTCGCTTGGTTTCCCCCCAAACACACGCGTCCATCTGATGTAATCGTTCGGGAAAATTATGGGAAAAACTGGTGGGAATACTCGATGTTGCGCTGAAAATAAAGAGCGTGTAATTATACGTGTCTCTAACTTTCCTGATATATGTGTGTGCGCGTGTGTGTGTGTGTGTGGGTGAGCGCCTATAGCTTGTAAACAGATTGTACAGACGGGAGTTTTAGAATGTCATTAAGTGTGACTTAATCGCTCTTGGGAATTCCTGCGTACCGCCGAAATCTAATGAATAAAAACGTCATTTGTCAAGATAATCAATCGCTTTCAAGGTCGTTCAGAATCTCGATAAGGAATCGTCACCGGCAGACTTAGTAGAAAATATTTTAATTCGAATAAATTATATTTAAATGTTGGTATTAGTCGAATTGTAAAAGGAGATATTTCTTTTTCTCTTTTTTGCGCGTATAAAGGCCAAGGTTCATCTGTCTGTCTGTATGTTTGAGATAAACTGGAAAACGGCTGCAACGATTATATTGTAACTTTCTCTCCTTTAAGCGTCATTATACAGGTAAATTATAGACTATAAAGTTTTGCAATGTTTATTAATAATACGCGGTGTTTCGAGAGTAAATTGAGCTCATTATAATTAACGAATGGTGGTATACATTGCGAAACTCGTTCTATTGCTACTAATACAAAAGACAATGTTTGTTTGTTTGTCTTCGCGACAAATTTGAAAACACTTTCCCATATTTATGACTTTTGCGGGGTATCTCAACAATAATTTCAAAATTTCAAAAAGATTTAGAGACTGAGTTAGATATTGATGGAAGACATTTGCAAAAATCATAGTTGCAAAAACCTATTATTCTTTAAATTAAATTATTATTAAAAAATTAATGTATTAACTTGCTCTTTAATTATAGTATTCGTACACCCAAATTTAAACAATTGTAATCAAAAATCTCCTATTAAATTGTAAACAGCAGGTTTATGCACTATAGCTTTATATAGCAGTAGGCGTAGACCAGATTGCTATTATCGGATAAAGTAGCATAACCAGAACTTTTGCTACATTATAGGTATTATGTTTATTTGCGTTTCACGCTGGTGCATAGACTCGTCATGTATTCACGGTCATTCGTATAACTTAATGTGTTTATACAAATGTCAAACGAAAGTCTATACGTGAACTATAATAATAAATAATGTACTTTTTATTATGGCGATTCTATTCTTTCATGATAAAATCACACGCGAGTACAAATTTCTCCTAGCAGGTACGAAATTTTTCACACTTCTCGCAATAAATGATCAAATCATTGAAAAATTATACACTCGACATTTTGAGGCTTTTAGTTTTGACATTGAGACATGCTTTTAGATTCATATAACTTTTTAATGGGATACTCTAAATTTGTCAAGTTTAACATTTTATTTTCTGTTGAACTCTTATCTGTGTGTAATTAATTGATTCCCTTTGTTTTATTTTTTATTATTTATAAAGCTGTCGACAATTTTGTACAGAATTTCGAATATACACAGTTCTATGGAAGAATATTAATAGATAGAATAAATCGATATGGATGAAAACATGATGAATAAGAATGTTATTATAAGTATTAAAAAAGGAAGCTCTTGCAGATAAAATAGCAAAGAGAACCACTGGTGCTCACATTGTAGTAAATCACGCTTGAGAACTCCGTTATGCACATGATGTTTATGTACTGCCTGTGCAGTTGCACAGTGTGCTAGAGTTTGCAGATGTAGATATGTGCGTACTCAATAAACAAAACTTTAATGTGTGCAATTGAAGATTGGCTGAGCCGGTCTAGGAACATTTATGTGTGCGGTTGTCCGAATAATGGATCAGATCTAGTAAATTCCGGCGGGTCCGAGTTTCTCTGTTTCTGGCCGCCATATACAGTTTTGATCAGCATTCGGTCACACCGTCACAACATTCGGTCAGTTTTCGTGTCGGAATACTCGCGAATCTGTATATCGTGTTTGCACTCACTCAACTTCCTGATCGGGACTTTACGGACATTTAGTCGTAAGTACGATGACTTCGTTAATCTTTTCCTTACCACTGGCTACGTTAATTGCACTACGAGGCACTCCATTATAGTGCAGCTGAAATGCCTTCCGCAGCACGAGTTGCAACTCGGTGACGCGACTCTTCGAAGTGCTTTTGAACGCATCTCGAAGCGAAAGAATCGATGAGCTTTTCGCCAGAGCAGAAAGTATGCAAGGCGAACACCTCGCCCGAATTATGAGTGTTTCCTCTTGACAATTGTCCTCGGGTTTATTATTTGCGTTCTCTCTCAACTACTGCTACAAACTCGGTGGAGGGATTGTGTGTTTCGTAAAGAGTTTTTGAAACACTTACGATTCAGATCAGAAGTCTCGTCAACCTCACACTCTCGTGCCACCGTTTGTGTGTGCAAATTGAAAACAGGAGTATCCGAGCTTACTTAAATTTTAAGTACTCTATAACCTTACACACACCCGATTTATCGGAATGCATTGTGCTCTGCTTGGACTTTTTGTACGTGTCTCCGTGGAACGCAATGCGAGAGTCAAAAATCTGATGGGGTTGCTCAGATTTGTTTGCACTGGCGACCTGAATCGCATTGTTTACGTATATTGAAACTATCCCATTTTCGTATATCGCATTAGTACGCTTAATACACGCAACTACTTTCGTAATCAGAAGAAAGTATCAGTTTTTTACTGAAGCTCCACATACTTTAAATATAACTTAGCATTGGGTTTTGCACACAACAAATATTGCAAGGTAACTTCAATATTGTCGACCCGTATAAAACAGTATGCATATGTTTGCTATATCGTGTGTGTTCTGACCTCACCAAAATGAGTGCTAATATTAAGGAGCTTGAATAGTTAAACACATTGAAAATCAAATGTTTTTATATATACTCCTTTAAATTATATAATAGGTACATGTATACTGCTTCGTCTGATATTATTAGATATCCCGATGCATATATGTATATATCTGAATGCATACCGAAACAATTATTATTGTTATAAGGGATTTGAATATCCGATGTTTGAAAGTACGTTTCTATATAGCAAATGCTTAATGCTTAATGCTACATGATTTTATTGACATTTATCAAAAAAGGAAGGAAATTTGTACAATTTTTAAAACACATTTAATCCGTAGGAATTTTAAGTACTCTTATCCTCTTGTAATTATTCTCTTCTGTGGCATATAATCAGCTTTCACCATGAATTTCTAGTGCATTGAGATTTCACTGTGATTACATTAAGTTGTAATAGAGAAACTAGAACGTGCTTGTAATCGCTGTCGACTTCTATGTTCGTTAATACATTGCTCTTTTGTATTTCCTCATTCGATATAACCACAGACCTCCTGCTTTTGAATAGTACTTGTTGGCTGGAAATATTCCTGCGGTTTAAACATAGTACTGTCAATAGTAGGTCATATACGATCTTCTCTATAGTTGTAACTTTATTCGAAGTAAATGAATGGAGATGTATAATGTATATGGTTATGCGTGTGATGGTAACTATGTAACTGCTTTCTTTGAACACAAGATAGCTTCCAAATGAATTGCGGCCCTTAAAACAGTTTGGAATGCGGTAACAAACTGTTTGCCACAATAAAGAGGGTTTAAAAATGCAAAACTGGAATCAATGGCAGCTACCAGCTGGTGCTGTTACTCCGATGCCACAACCACCAGTTGGTTATGCTGCACCAGGAGCAGACCCAACGGCTATGATGCAAACGTACATGCAATATTATAATCAACCAGTAAGTATTTGAAAATGTTATTATCTTATTTTTTAATTAATTGCGTATTTAGCTGTATGAAACAATTCAAATTGTATGATTGGAGCGATTCTCGAGCGTTTATATTCATTATGAGACTTGTACTAAAACAAATATATTGTCGTAAAGAAATAGATTACAGTTGTTTAATGTAGATGTGAATTTATTAAATGTAGAAATTTTATATTATCGCAGGCTCCTAGTGGTTATACTGCAGAGCAGTGGGCAGCAGCACAGCAGCAATGTTGGGCGCAATGGCAGCAATGGCAACAGCAGTATCAACAATGGCAAGCACAATATGGGGAAAAGGTATAAATGAAATATTGTCATCAATGTCAATTTGATATTAGAGCCATAATACAAGATTATTATTAATATATGCATTTTTCTGACCATTAATAGAATGATTTTTTATATTGTTTCAGTACCAAGAGACCATGAAGCAACTTGGTTTAACTGGACAGACACCAATTTTGCCGATTGTGCAGCCACCTCCGCTTCCAAAAGAAGATGTAAAGCCACCTTTACCCCCAAATACTACAAATGCATACCAATTTACCAGTATGCCACCACCGCACCAAAATAATCTTCCATTATTTCCTGCTAAACAATCTCCAAATAGTGCTGTTCAACCAAGTGTACCGAACATTGCATCAAATCCTCCTCTGCCACCGGGTCAGCCACCTTTACCACCTGACCCTAGTGCAAATAATGGAAATAACGGTGCGCCTGAAAAGCGGGCTAGTAATACAGTTTGTGATGGTAATAGTGCTAAGAAGATGAAAATCGAAGATGAAGAATTAACAGAAGCTGAGAAAACATTTGATGCTCAGTTTAAGCAGTGGGAGGAACAGTTTAACAAGTGGAAAGAGCAAAATGCAAATCATCCGGATAAGGTAGGTGGTATAAATGCTTCTTATGATCGTGTAAGGAAAGCAGCCAAGAATGTTTATTTACACGAAATAATCGCACTATACAACGGTCAGTTTAATATCTGCAAAAAGAGGTATGGTTTCATTGTAGACTCAGTACAAGCAATATGAAGCAAAGTGGACAACCTGGCGTGAGAAGCTTATTGAACGACGCGAACAAATGCGCAAGAAACGTGAACAACAAAAACAAGCTGCCGCCAAAGCGGAAGCAGAGAAAAACAAGCATTTGCCGGGGGATGACAAGATATTAAATATCTTATCCAGTACGGAGAATCAGGGCTTGATTAATAATTTATTAGGTATCGGAAAAAGTCTCGGTTTAACTGGGAAACAGAATGCTTCTATTGCCCCACCACCGCCACCACCACCGGCTACGAATCCCAATGATCAGTTAACATCTTCGTCACAAATAACAGTGCAGGCGTCCACACCTCAAAATCAAGGAACAAATACAGTGCTTTCAAGCTCGTCTGCGTGGAACACACAGCCATGGATGCAACAGCCAAGTTCAGGTGTAAATCCGCCGTTTTTCCCTGGATTGCCACCAGCACCGTCAGGAGTACCTCCAGTTTCCAATGCCATGCAAACGGCACAACAGAATTTTGCACAGCCTCCGCCAAACTTTCCACTGCCACCTAATTTCTCCCAACCGCCCCCAGGCTTCTCAAACAGTGATGCACGCTTATCACAAATGCAAACGAGACCACCAGCTCCTGGGAACACGCAAGGTCGTCCTCCATTTGCACCAAATGATAGTATTGGAAACGAACATCAGACTCCACCAGGATCAGCCCCCAATTTTGGAAGTTCAAATCAGCAGCGTAATTTCAGTATGAATGAGATGAACCGACATCGAGAAGGATCAGCCGAGAATTTTAATCGAGACGGGATGAATAAAAGTTTTCCGGACCAACGTCCTGATTCATTTCCACCCCGAAGTGAAAGTTTCAAATTTAATGATGAAAGGTCACCGCAACTTGATCAGTTCAGAAGAGACAATAGGAACTTCCAAGATCTTAGCAATAATACATTCAATCGATCGTTTGGGTCGGGAAGTGATCGGTTTGCTCCGGGCGGAGATTATCATGGCCCGCCGCCAGATGATCGATTTGCTCCAGGGAATGACCGGTTTGGTCCTGGAAATAATCGGATGGGTCCAAGTCCAAACAGATTCGGAAATGATCGTTTTGGCCCTGGAAACGATTGTTTTGCTCCCTCAAGTGATCGTCCGGACACAAATAATGATAGATTTAATGATAGGTTTGGTTCAAACGATCATTATCGTCCTGGTGAAAAACTTGATAGTTTTACTAACAGCCCGCGTAGTTTCAGTAGAAACAATCAGTTTCAACCTTCGGATGAATTGGCGCCTGAATTGAAAAAACTTATGGAAAAACGCAAGGCAGCGATGGATGTATTTCGTCCCAGTTTTCTGGATTCTGATAAGAGTACTAACGTCGGATCCTTAAGTGAAAGCTTTAAGAAGATTACAGGTGATTCACCTTTTATGAAGAGCACTACAGAATCCTCGCATAAAGATTATCCTATTCCGAAAGGTGGTGGATATGGTCCTAGGGCAATGCCAACTTTTGGACCTCCTGGGCTTCCCAATTTCAGATTTCCTGGAAATGAATTCAGACCTCAAGGTCCCGAATTTCTACCACGAGGTGGTCCAGGTTTTTCTCACCGAAATGCGTTTGATCCACGAAGTGCAAGACTCCCAACTACATTTAGAGGAAGCTCAGATTATGACCAGAGATTGGAAAAAGATATTGACTCCAGAGTTCTCTTCTTTACACAAAAACCACCTGAAACAATTACGCCTGATTTCACATCTGATACGATTAAGCTTGATGCTGATCCAGTTGGAAACAGTTCAATTGGAGGAAAACCAGAAGACAGTCAAAGTGTAAACGCACTTGACAATAATGAACACAACATTATTAATCGTTGTCAAAATTCTGAATTGCCTCAGCCTTCAGAGGGCCAAGACAACGAATCCGGAATCTTCCAAAACATTGTCGAGAGAATTAATCCACATGAGAACCAAGAAGAGAATCGCGGTACCGATGAAAATCGCCAGGCAGAGATCGATGCAATAAAGAAGCCGGAAGCTCTACCTTTTATGGGAGAGAACGATCCTAAACCTGAGGACTTGAATATGGAACCACCTCCCGAATTACCGAATTTAGGTCCTCTAATATCTGAAGGCGTTCATCACCCTGAAGCTTTTGATGCAAAGGGGCCACTACGGCCTTTTTCCATGGAATCTGAACCCTTTGGTCTGCGCGGTCCTTTTGACGGTCAAGCAAGTCCACGTGGAATGAATATCAGACCGATGCCACCACCACCGTTCGGGCCTCGCGGTCCCAACGATGTACGATTTCCACCCATTGGACTAGGACCACGAAATAATCATCTACTTCCATTCAGCCCTGGTCCAAATCCCCTTTCACTGCGAGGGTCAGGCCCTAACAATGAACAGTTTGGACCTCGAGGAACCGGTGCTGGACCATTTGATTCAGGACCTGGTCATAGACCCTTTGGCCTATCCAGGCCATTTGATGGATTGTTCGAAAATCGAGGCCCTGATAATATTGCAGGACCAAGTGATCGTCTTCTACCTCCTCGCAGACCTAATGAGAGCCTTCCTAATCAACGTGGACCAAATGAATCGCCATTTGCCTCACGAGGACCCAAAGACGCACCTTTTGCTCCGCGAGGCTTTAATGACAGACCATTTGAGAACCAATCTCCTAGTTTTGATGCACAAGTTCCTCGAAATCCGAATGAAGGGCAATTTGGGAACAGGCCACACCCTGGCGATAGAGGCATAGAAGAGTTTCGATCAAGAATTGGTAGAGAAGATGTGATACCAGATGCTGCATATTCTGCATCAAAAGTTGATTCATTTAGACCTAAAGAAGTGAGTGATAGATTCCCAGAAAGGAATGACTTAGACATGCGTGGTGATGCAGGATCGGATCCGGGAAGAATGTCGTTGGATAGTAATGATAGACTATTACGAATGCAGGATGTTGAATCAGGACGGTCACTTGGATCCAATGACTCGCGAATACCACCTTGGAGATCGCCATACCCAAAGAATCCTGTGGGTGATATTGATCAGAGATTTGGACGTGACACCAGTATTCGGGACATGGCAATGGGTAACACTGATGAAAGACCGCCATTTGTACCGAATAGGCAAAATTTGTTAGGTGACAAAATGAGACCGGATAAAGATTCCCTTGACCGGCCTGGAAGTTCATTAAGTGGTGATTTCAAATCTACATATCGACCTATGGATAACCGACAATCTCAAGCCAGGTGTCCAATTAACGAATTTTGTATAGAAAAACAGTTCAATTATAATCACGGCGGTACGAGTACTGAAAAGAAACTTGTTGAATATGTTCCCGCTAAAGTAATTGACTATGCTCATGTTCCGCGCGTTCCTATTCAAGATAATCTAACTCCCGTGCAGTGTTTCGATTATGGACATGGCAATTTGAAACCTGTAGTGCCAGATCGTGAAGCGCAGCCAAAGAAAGATTTCAGACATTGGGAGGAAAGTGAACAAAATTTGAAAGAGTATACAGAGAAAATACGAAGATACGAACACTACGCAGGACCAAGAGATTCCAGACGCTCCATGGATCATCATTCGATGGATCATCATTCCATGGATCATCATTCAAGAAGAGAATTCGAGAGAATTGAGAGAATTGAAAGAATTGAAAGAATGGAGAGAATGGAAAGAATAGAAAGAATAGAGGACCGAAGATATGATATCGAAAGACGGGAAAGGGATAACTATAGGGAGAAAGATCATCGCGCTGAAGAAAGAATGTACGATCGCATGTCCGAGAGAGACAAAGACACGCGATACCAAAATGATAGAAGCAGCAATAAAGGTAATTTGAATAGGTCTTCCTCTGTATTTTTCCATCCTTACCAATTAACAGCTTCTCCCGTTAGTACGATTTTTATATTTTTGCATTTTACCGTGAACCCACGTTTCCACGAATTAAATTGTGTTTTCATTCATGTATTTTATCGTATTATATTTTCTAAACGCAGAAAGACTTCAGGAAAGGACTGAATCTTCTCTTAAGGAGACAAGAGATTGTGATAAAGATAACGACAGGTATGATTGCAATAATACTTTAAATATTATTCTGATCAATTTACGCCTTAGTTGCGTAAGCCCCCTGTGAACCTTTGTCGGATTGTCGAAACAGAACCTTTGAATATGCGTAACTTTCTTTAGATCAAAAGGAAGTATAAACTGGCAAGATACCTCAAGCAAGAATACTATTGAGGCGAAGCCACAAGATGTCAGGTATGTTTCGCCATTTATCGCCTACACCACATAAATTTTATTCTTCGGGAATCTTTACAGTACATATATTCCTAACTTTTTATGTTTTTAAACAAAATCATATTTTTATATGGCTATATGGGAAATATGGTTCCCCATTTTCGGTGTGTATCATAAGTGAGGAGATTTTCGTGCAAATTTGCATGACTGTTCCACCTATTGAATACGAGTTTACCGCAGGCAAAGCCTTAAAAGTTAGTTTTTTAAAACTACCGTTCTACAAAGAAAACTTTCTTACCTCATTATAATAAATGAACTATGTTACAATGATAGCGATGATTTAAAGAACTAGATCATATGCGGCAAATTTTCTTTTGCCATTACACTAATCCACATTGTTTGTGGATTATATGCTATACTATAGCTGAACTTCAGATTTCTCTCTGTTTGATTGAGCTTTCCATAATGTTTTGGATCTCTTTCACTCCTGATTTCTGATTTGATAAACTGCCCGCTCGAGCACCGCAACCCACGTTGGAAACAGTGTCATTTATCCCAAATATGTATCTTGAAATGATTATGTGGTAATGAATGAACCATAACTACAGCTCGTAAAGGTTTACATAAAACAACCTGATATAATACAAACATGTCTAGTTTCAGTATTTGTTTGTACTATATGTTTCACTGTTTTATGTAATTCATGTTTCTCTTTACCAGCATTAATTGATTACACCGCTGGCTCAATGTTGGGTGGCAATCGACAGAAATCGATTTAACATTATTTATGAATTTATGTGTATACAAGCTGACACATACTATAACACTGTCAAAGAGAAAAGAACAGTTCTACTTTAACCGAAACGCTTGAAATTGCTACTATTATTTCAATTGCGTCAATATATGTCGCGCTCAAAAACATAATGGACTACATTTATGCCTTACTGATTTGTGCAATCGTATGCATGTCTTACCGTTTCTTTTGTCACAGTGTTTCAGAATCTAAACACAATGTTGTGGATAGTCCACCAAAAACGTTGGAGCTGGCGAAAACTCCAAACTGCACGATGGTGGACGACTTACTTTGCCCACCAGGCCGGCAGAATAGACCACCCAAAATAGCAATAATATTAAGAGGTCCACCAGGTAGTGGAAAATCGTTTGTCGCTAAATTGATCAAGGTAAACAACTTATAATAAACGTATAGAAACCAAGTGCTATTAGGGAGCGAGTAATAATTTATAATATATTTGTCAAAATAGGACAAAGAGGTGGAACAAGGTGGATCGGCTCCTCGAATATTAAGTTTGGATGACTATTTCCTTGTGGAAAAGGAAATTGAGACTAAGGATGACAGCGGAAAGAAAGTGGTAACGAAAGTATGAATTATTCATGCGCTTTTTTTAGAATAGGCAAGCGCAATGCAAAATATACCACTTTATACGTTATTCTAGGAAATGATTTATGAGTATGAAGAAGCTATGGAGCAAAGCTACACTGCATCTTTGATTAAGGCTTTTAAGAAGAATATTACTGATGGTTTCTTTAATTTCATTATACTTGACTGTATAAACGAAAAGATTTCCGATTATGACGAAATGTGGAGTTTTGCAAAAACAAAGGGTTTCAAAGTAAGTTATATGAAAATTTTATATCTCGTGCAAAATATTCGTTGATGCTTTAAACTTCAAAGGCTTATTTCGTTGCAGGTTTATGTGTGCGAGATGGAGATGGATTTACAAATCTGTATGAAGAGAAATATTCATAACAGGACAGAGGACGAAATCAACAGAATTATCGACTACTTCGAGCCTACACCAAGTTATCATCAGAAATTGGATGTTAACTCGATGTTGCAGGATCAGGCAATCGAAGAGGTACGCGGTATCACACACTGCAAATATGTGTAATGAAACAACCTTTAGAACTTTAATTTGAATGCTTTGCGTTGTTACAGGTTCAGATGGAAGATATGGATGTATCGGAAGCAAAGCCAACACCAGTAAACGAAGACAGTCAAGACAGTCAGGATGATTCACCTGAACTTCTTGTAATTACCAGTTTCTTTTACGTACATTGCATGCACATTTAAAACTATAGTTATACATTAAACTCTACATATAATTTGCAGGGCGTAAGCAAATGGGAACGTATGGAAGCTGAAGATAAATTAGGTTTGTTATACTGACTTTATGATGGATTTTGTTGAACATAAAAGGTGTATCTATAATAAATTGGACTTCTTAAACAGATCGGTTGGATGGTCTTGCAAAAAAGAAGAACGAGGGGAAAGTACAAACAATGCAGGATTTCCTTCAAGTTCCTGATTACTATAATATGGAGGATACCT
The DNA here is from genome assembly GCA_910593735.2 of Ectemnius lituratus. Lineage (NCBI taxonomy): Eukaryota > Metazoa > Arthropoda > Insecta > Hymenoptera > Crabronidae > Ectemnius > Ectemnius lituratus. Next base: position 6,294,334 of record OU343037.1, read on the forward strand.
CTGGAAAAAAGAGAGTACGTGTAGGAATATTAAAAATACGAAAGGATACATATTCAAATACATTTATATCTTCCTTTTCTTTAGGTGCGATGGGCAGATTTAGAGGAGCGCAAGGAGCAAGAAAAAATGCGAGCCGTAGGTTTCGTGGTTGGTCACACAAACTGGGACAGAATGATGGATCCAACGAAAGGAGGAAGCGCTTTAACACGCACAAAGTATATATGACCACTGTTTAGTCCTAGGATGTTCACACACAGATAGAAGTCGAGATGTTTGCCGGTTCTAGTCTAGATATTTACATTAATTGACTTTTAATATCAAACGCTTTCATCATTAATCTAATGGGTGCCAATAGTCATTGTTTCTGTTCTTGCACATTTTCGAACTTACCATAATCATGCGTAACTTATAGTGGTACATAGCAATCATACAACAGAACATGAACTTATATTAAGAAAGTAAGTTTTGCTAATGCAGTATTGTTACTGAAGAGATCTTCTTGGCTCTTCACTATGGAAGAGAATGTAGAGACTTGCATTTTGACTCAAAAATCCTTCCATTGAATATATCATAGCATAATTGTTTTTACTGTTACTGAAATGTTGTTACCAACATTTCATGTATAGAAGTATTTCCGAGAGTAGTCTGATTATCGTGTGTAACTTTTGTAACATCAACTTCGCAGTGAATGCGAAGAGTTTTCTCGATCCTGATATAGACGTATAGTTGTGTATATATATTTATACATCGCATTAAAGTGCTGCAATTTTTACGATATGTTCACACCACATTGATTTCTATAAAACTATAACACTTGTGTTTATAAACTGTTGAGAAATGTATTTTATTTTTTGTATGTCTTCCTGAATTCTTGTTTATTACTTTTTGGTTCTCTTTAACTTGCACATTAGATTTTCATATCTACAGTGCACTTCGTCGCCATATTTGCGTTTTTTGTTGTTCATGAATGAATGTGGCATTATTGCAATTACAGATGTGAATGTCTCGTAATAAAGTCATTATTATTGCAGGTTTTTCACATTGTTCTAGAGAAACGTGTTTGCTTTTCTGCTGTGCAAAACCAGAAACTGCACCGTGCCTGCGAATTATGCTCCTTTCGAATTATCCTGCAGCATTTACTGCTCTTATTGAAAATCAGATGAGTCAACTAAGATAGTCAGTATCATAGTACTCTAATTTAGAAACTTAAACTACGGTTTATGAATTGTACATAAAACACCAAACATGCGATTATTATATCGCGCAAACATGTGATTACTATGTTGCGCATTTTTAGTTTTGCGTTTGATCTGCTGACTATTAGGATAATGGACATATACAGCGAGTGATTGTACACTGCCCCGCACATCACCACATCTACTGGAAAGTATTCCCTTTCTTTCCACGACTTTTCAATCGAATTAGATTCCGATGAAGTCTATCCATACACACGCATATTAAGTAGTCCCAGCGTTACGCCGAGATATGTGAATATTTCTAACTTCAAAACGAATTACAATTATAATGGATTATATTGTATTTGAAAACTTTGAAATGCAGACGTTGATACAGTATATATATTAGACATTATATTTTTACTGCAAATGCAAAGTTGCGTCAATTATTCGCTCGACAACCATTCGGCTAAAAATGGAAATTTCAGTATTGAACTTCCCGTTTTCCGATATGATTACCGCCAAAGAGATTGATTCAATCTTGTCAGAATAGCGTTGTTCGAAGGCTGAATTTTGTAGGAAAATGATGATCGCGCTATACCGGAAAAGCGTTGATCTCGTAAATTCTGTGCGCAGACACACAGCTGACATGCATGTTTACCCTAAAAGCACATTCTACAAAATCTGTTGGGCGCTCTATGTTCGATATGGTCGAAGCCTTCCATCCAGTATCTGACGTGTACAAAAGTCAAACTGCACGATCACGTGTAGTAGGTTATTTTCCAATATTGTCTTAAGTGTTTTTGTTATTGAGAGAGTGGCGAGATGCTCGATCTATTTACTATATTCAGTAAGGGCGGAATAGTGCTCTGGTGTTTCCAGAGCACGTCGCAAATATTCACACCAAGTGTTAATGCATTGATTCGAAGTGTCATATTGCAAGTAAGTCTCGCACACTTATAGTACTAGCGAACTTATAAACACTACGAGAACTTTCCTTATTTGGTATTATACTTTATCGGTATGTTTTGATTTCGCCACGCGACATTCCGATTGCAATGTATATATCTTTCTATTATTAATATTTAGCGAGAAACCTCGGAAATGTTATGGTCTGTTACGGAGATGATACGTATAGTACGAAACAGATGTTAATACATATTTTAATTTTTCAGGAACGTACTGGGAACCATGCGTTCGATCACGATTCCTTACGATTACAATATAAGCTTGACAATGAGTTCGAGCTGGTGTTTGTTGTCGCCTATCAGAAGATATTGCAGTTATCTTACGTGGATAAGTTCTTGAACGACGTGCACTTGGAATTTAGGGACAGATTTAAGAACGAATTGGAGAACTTCCGATGGTTTCATAGTTTCGACTTCCAAAATACCTATGAGCAGACACTTGCCGTAGCCGAACAATGGGCAAAATCACAGGCGAAAATCCCCAAGCAAATGCGTACGTTCGATGAGAGCCAGAAATCAAAAAAGACTGTGTCCAGTATGATAGAAAGGAAAGATGATAAGGACAACAAGAAACAGGGTAAGTAGTCGATATTTTTATTAATCAGCCAACAGCTTTCTTTATTACATTTTGCTTTGCGCATAATGGAGAAATTAAGTTTATATCGTAATTCCAAATCTGCACAACACGCTTCTCAGTCCCAGCATTCATTGCTCATACTTTTTGTATTATTGGTGGTGATCGGAAAAACTATAGAAATTATTTATACAATAATGGGAGTTTGGAGTTATCTTTATTTTTATTGCTATACTATACTCATAATTTTCCTTGAGTTTTTTCCTATTATGCTATTAAAATAGGACATCCATTTGATTAGGATTTAATCTAGATTCACAAGTAATTTTGATTTAGGTAGTAATGTATTCTTGCCAATGTGGGTATCACTAACAGGAAATGGGAATCTTGTTCTTGGCTTCTAGGTAAAAAGAAGAAGGGAATTAATACTATTAATCAATACGAAGACAGTAAGTCATTTTCTGAGTTTTAAACTGTGTTTTTGAGTGTTGTTTTTAAATTAACAAACAATCTTATTATATAAAGTACTGCATTACTTAATTCATAAAGTACTAACATATTGGGGTGATTTTGAGAGTTAAATTTAAAACAAGTGTAAACAAATTCATATATTGCTTGAATAATTACTCATGAAACATTTATTTCATAGTAAAAGTGCAAGAACCTCCGAAACAAGAGGTAACAAATCACCAAGTTAGTCAAAATGGGGAACTGGATGAGGAGACAATAATCGCCAATCGTTTGAAGTTAGTCCAAAAAATGGGCGGCCCAAAGAAAAAGGCTGATAAACAGTGAGTTCCTAGAAATATCAGTAACCAACTCTGATTATAATAGAAGAAACTAATTTGCATACATGTTATTTGCATATAATAGGAAGAGTCCGAAGCCTGAGAAAATCAGTGGGAAAAAGCCTCGCGTATGGGAATTAAGTGGTACTACAAAAGATCTCGCGTCATTGGAACGAACAACGGACAAACCACAAAATGATACTGAATATGTTCCAGCTGATACAACAGTTAGTACCTTTAAAATTGTCATAATTTTCTATACTTCGAATTTATTTATATGACTCATTATTAATAATTTGTTTAGTTGGTTGGCCGTATGAAAGGCGGCATTCGTGATTTAGAAGTAGAGAGCGAGTCCGACGAGTCAGAAGAGGAAATTGAAGAATCAAAGCCACAAGTACAAAAGAAGGGCAGCAGTATGTTCTCCATGTTTAAAAGCTTGGTCGGCAATAAGTCTATGAAGCACGAAGACATGGTTCCGGTGCTGGATAAGCTGAAGGATCACTTAATTTCGAAGAACGTTGCTGCTGATATTGCTCAAAAACTGTGTGAATCTGTTGGCGTAAAACTAGAGGGGAAGGTGCTCGGAACATTTGATAGTATTACCAACACAGTCAAGACAACACTTACCGACGCATTGGTACAGATATTGTCTCCTAAAAGAAGAGTGGATATTCTTAGAGATGCCATGGAGGCAAAACGAAATAATAGACCATACGTCATGACATTTTGCGGGGTTAACGGTGTTGGAAAGTCAACAAATCTGGCGAAAATTTGTTTCTGGCTAATAGAGAATAATTTCCGTGTGCTTATTGCTGCATGTGATACTTTTAGGTAAGTTAGCCTATTGGCATTCATTTTGCCGTGTATAGGAGTTTCTAGTTACTAATGATAATTTGTTTATAAATTCAGAGCTGGCGCAGTTGAGCAGCTGAGAACACACACGCGCCATCTCAATGCTCTCCATCCTCCCGAAAAGCATGCGAATCTATCGATGGTCCAATTATACGAGAAGGGCTATGGAAAAGATGCAGCTGACATTGCCATGGAAGCCATTCGATTCGCCAAAGACTCCAAGATAGATGTGGTTTTAATCGACACTGCCGGCAGAATGCAAGATAACGAGCCGTTAATGAGGGCCTTGGCTAAACTGATTAAAGAGAATGATCCAGACCTGGTGCTTTTTGTTGGTGAGGCACTCGTTGGAAATGAAGCGGTAGATCAATTAGTAAAGTTCAATCAAGCGTTGGCCGATCACAGCCAATCGTCCAATCCTCATATCATCGACGGCATCGTATTAACTAAGTTTGATACAATTGATGATAAGGTGAGTGCAGAATTTATAATAGTGAAACATCGACCTTTCTACCGAATCACGGTTGCAATTTACAACGAGACTTGGCATTTTAATTTCAGGTGGGTGCAGCTATTTCTATGACATACATCACCGGTCAACCAATCGTTTTTGTTGGAACTGGCCAAACATACACGGACCTGAAGTCCTTGAACGCAAAGGCTGTCGTACATGCCTTGATGAAATGAATGTTATATGGGTTAATAAAATAACACTGGGATTGCAGTTTCAATAGGAGAGCTATATGAATTGTTATCCATCAATTCAGAAAAAGTGGATTACGATTACAAAAATATCAGTAGGATTGCATTATATTATAATGACAAATGGTAATCTGATTTCGACGCGCTGGCAATTTAAGACGCATATAGATTTGTGTTTATATTAACAGTACAAAGGCTGCAAAACATTGACCGATCGATTCCTGATACATTCGAATTTGTTTTTTTGTTACAAATTATTTATTGTATACATTCAGAAAAAATATTTTAAGAAATATAATTTCCACAATTATAACTCGCTGTATTACTTCTATGTTACAATCGCAGTGTTAATATCGCAGTTAGCTTTCCTGCTCCAAGAATTCTTCGGAGGACTATCTTGCTATACTAACTCGAACATAATACTACTGTCGGTACCATCTTTTACAATGGCTATTAAGCTCGACGCATTGTGTCTTAAACATTTCAGAAAATGTTTCTCTACGATATGTGTCTTTTCCGTGTTCGGTACTGATTAAAGTATCCGCTTGCGAGAACTTTCAGAGATAAGATCAAATTAGATATACATTTCGCTGCTGTGTACGTTACAGAAAAGAACGTTACAAAATGTGAGGTATGTTTCATTCGTTTATCACTCGGATCTGGGTAGCCTGAGCACTGATCTCAGATGTGTCCCATCGGTAACTGATCACTGCCACGACTGTTTCCGTCCTTGCTTTTCGAGTCACTCGACGATTCCTCTTCCAATTCCCAGTGGACATTGTCATCGAACTTCTCCTCTTCGGATATCGATCCACAGACTGGCATACGCAATACTATTCCTATAAACCGATTAAAACTATTAAATTCTCTCAAATATAGACTGATACTACAAGTTTGAAAGTTAATAAAAATCTTGTAATTATTCGACAAATGTTATAATAATTATGTTTCTATGTCTATTCGAAATAGATTCTGTCATCAAACTGCACAATAAAGCGTTTGACTGGTATTCACGAAAATCGATAATACATTTATTAAAAATAAAATGTAATTCCGTGCATTTGTTCATTCTGTTTTGGTAACGGATTCAAGAATTCAGCTTGAAGAGAAACTGTTTCAAAAATTCATTCTAGCTTATTTCTTTTTCGCTTTATCTTCCTAACAGTTTTATAAAAAGCTTTGATTGGAATTTAAGGACCAGCATCGTACTATGCAGTTGTCCCTATGTTTAACAAACAAACTTTCAATGTATTGGGAGGTCAATTGTGTTTGCACGATCCTCCCATAGTTGACATATCTCCTTAATCTAGTTGTATGGCACAGCAGTACGCACGAGGGATATTAGATTCATGGATTCGTACATGGATCGAGACGAGATTACCTGTTACGAGGCCGGAGACCACAGCGATACCCAAAGTGATCGCGAGAGCCAATAATTGATACGCCGCTTGTTCGCCGGCGCTTCTATCAAGGCCCGCTGATATAGTGTAATTGTCGCTCATCTCTGCCACCTTTGCCACAGAAATCGGCGCTCTTGCCGGGAAGATCTAATAACAAATATTCATCATCCTATTGTGCCAATGCAGAAACGCGGCTTGTTGATGTACATAGAATTAACAAACATGCATTTTTTTTTCTACCGAACATTCTTGTATCTAAAATTAATAGTTTTATTAAGTCGAGCCTGTGGTGTTTTAAAAATGTCTGTATTTGAACAACAAATTTCTATCAAGTCTTATTTATCATCAACATTGCCGCTAGTTTGTACTCGCATTTTCCAGTTTGTAAAACTTTAAATCATAAAACCCATTACATTCGTAGTCAATTAAGTATTAAAAGAACCAAGTTTTTATAGTAATTTGTAAGTAATTTTTAATAAAGAGAACAATAGACAATTGAATATGCTTTGCCTTCCTTATTGTACAATGCCGAGGCTTCGAAAACTATTAGCGGATAGCTATGAATTTAAAACTGCAGTGAAATAAGTAACGAGGATGATAGGCCATTCTCTTTAACGAGCGCGGCTCTAACCACCGAGCTTATAACAAGAAAGTGGTGCAATGTGGAGCATTACTTCCCATCAATCTTGCGGTATGCAGCTTACGCCAATTACGCTCGCACTCCAACGATTAATATGCAGGTGTTACGTACCTCGTAGAGGGAATAATCGTAAGTGGCTTCGGAGGCTAGGCCTGCCATAAGTGCACCGAAAATGCCACCTAATACTCCGGGCATTCCGTGGAGATTGTGTACGCCGCAGGTATCGTGAATCCGGAGTCGCTTTTGGATCACAGGCTGAAACAGTCATCTGCGTTATGCGACCAACCCGAACTACCAACTACCAACTACCACACCCGTCTCTTAATCCTCTTCGCTCTACACGCACGCCCCAGTCACGAATAATTGATGAGGGCGCACGTGTGGCTTCGTTCTACGGTGCACCACAGGTATGCACGTTTTACAATTGGGGAGGCAATGAATCCATCATTGGACTCATCTCCTACGGGAATCCCTATAATACTGTCTGTAGGGTTCACTGCTGTAATCACTAGAGCCATTTGTATATTTGTATGTTTGCTCCCTTCGAAATTATGGAGAGATTTAATTGGCATTCCGAGATGAGAGATGTTTTACAATTGAGAATGTAATGAATTGAAGATTGTTTTTTGTTTCTATGGGAATTCCTGTAATACTCTCTGATGGTTTCTCTGCCATAATTACTTAGGTGATTTGTATTTGTATGCTTGCTACCTTCGAAATTATACAGCGTTTTAATTAGCATTTCGATGTCTGATATGTTTTACTGTTGGGGAGTGAATTAATTTAGAATTGCTCTATATTTCTATGGAAATCCCTAGAGTTATAATTTTAAGAGCAATTTGTTCATTCGAAATTACCAAGGTTTTTAATTAATATTCTGATGTGGGGCACGTTTTACAATTGGGGAGGAATGAATCTACAATTGGTCTCTGCTGTTCTGATAATCTATAACAGGGTCATAATCTCAATGACTTTTGTACATTTACTATCTTCAAAATTAGGAACGCTTTTAATTAGCACTCCAATGAAGCGGGTGTATTCGTGCGAAGGATGTATTTCCGTGGATCTCGAAATTATGGCAGATGAGCGAAGGTTACATTTCCCATAAAGGTCCTATGCAAATGTACCGTCCTTCTGGCATAATCTTGAGACCTATACATGGTAATGTGAGTTTCGCGCGAGACTCTCCGCCCCAAGAAGTTTTACAATTCACCTGGAAAGACAATCAAAAAAGTAGTTTTCCAGTTATGACTTTGTAGCACTCGTCGTCCATCAATGGAATGACTTTCCAAGTGCTCCTCTCTTGAAGATACTAGTTACGCCTGTTTCTAGGTTCAGCATCTTTTAATGATGTTACGACTCACTCCTCGACTAACACTAGCGAAGTTAATTTGTTAGCGTAGCGCGAGTCCGTTCAAATTACTTTAGACGACGACGAGATCGATCTGCGCTTTACCGGCAAATCTTTAATTGATAAAGTTTAACCGGTTGTAGACAAGAGGGTCCGATTGCAGGATTGATTTCTACGAATAAAAGGAACTAAATCAATCTTTACTTTTACAGTGATACCTATAATGCAATCTTATGTCGCGATATTTTTCGCATTTAGATATATATTGGAAGAAATGTAAATGAAGTTCGTCGCGATTTGCGATAAAGTGTAATTGGATTATAATTGAATAATCATTTAGAATCATTTGATTATTCTGAGATTAATTGTAATACTTCAATGGACAACATTCATTTTATCATTCTTCGACAAAATTTCCTTATATCTTTAAAAAAGGAGTTTTATGCCTTTGAAACCTGCTGCCATTCATCATATTTGCACCAGCCAGTCAAAGGTTCATCGATTACTTTCAAGTAGCTTTTGAAATTAGCTCCAGTTCGCAATCAGCGGCAACCACCATCGAAATTTTCATTAGCTATTCATCACGCATGTAGCTGGCATTGCGCTGCAATAGGGTACGTGTGAAGTTTCGAGTGAGCGGCTCATTTTGACTACAAACATTTCTCGGGCTGCGCGGATGCGCTCAACGTGCAACGAAATCCAATTAGCGCGGTTCGAGTGGCATGGCGTTTCGCCGATTCACTGATTTACGAAGTATGCTTTGTGTGATTAAATCTGCGTGACTCGATGAACCGTGCGTGAGCCAGTATGACTTTAATTAAGAGCTTGAATTACCGTGAGAAATTTATAGCCGAGAACACTGAGCAGCCCTGCCAAAGAACCCACGGCAAGCGCACCCACCGGTTGGCACATCATTCCTGCAAGTTAAACAATTTTCAACAATTTCGTTAGTTCAACTATCCAACACATAGGTGACATGCCGGCAGCGCACCAGCTGCAACATTCTCTTCCGCAAGGCTTTGTTGCCGGTATCGGAAGTGCTTCGTAGTGGTCGACCAACAATTCTGTCAGTGCGTAGGTGTCCATTTGATTTTACGACAATCGACACGTTTGTAACATGTTGCAACAAAATGTTGCGTTGCAAAGTGCTCGAGACACAATATTGCGCTTGGTGTGCAGCTTGTATAGACTGAATTTGGGTTGGATGCTTGCAAGCTATAAATGCTTGTATTTATAAGTGTTTATCATTGTTCGATTTAGTTTATGGCCACGTATAAAGGTTAAATTCAGAAAACTATTTTTCTTATCTTTTGTGCGAAACTAAATATTTTACAGTAACCATTACAATTTTATTTGAATGTAGTTACTAAACATTCTTTTCGTAAATAATTTCAGATTTCTAAATAAAAGGATTAGAAATTTAGAAAAGGGAGCAGATTCTGAACTATGAAACCCTAAAAACTGGTATACAGTACGACAACTATCTAAATTTTCGATCATTTACACCACCAAGTCAAAGATTGCTTAGCATCGAACCGGAAGGCGTCTAAATTGAAAAACGATACTTTTCTTTGAGAGACATACCAGCTGCTGTGCCGATCGCAACACCACCAGCCAAGGTCGAGTTTTGCACGTGAACCATATTGAACTTGCTGTGCTTCGAGACGAGGGCAGAGGTTGCGAAGCCAATGACACAGCTGGCTGCGATCGACAGGAGAGTGTTTATGATCGCTCGTTGCTGATCGTCTCCGGTAAGAGCAGCGCTGTTGAAGGATGGCCAGAAAAGCCATAGGAAAATCGTACCTGAAAAGCACGTACCGAAATTCTCGTTATTCTCATCTCCTTTAATTAGCCAGCTTGCCATCCTGCAAAATCTCTCACGTAGCCTGGTCCAGCTTCGATCAACATAAACCAGGATTTGTGATGGGAATAGCAGTTTCAAGAAACGGAAATAACTCGTGTTTGATTGGGGCGTCTAACAAAAGTAGCGTGAACTGGAAGAATGGCAAAAATATATGTGAACGGGAAAAACGGATGTTAATTGCGAATACGTGCGTTCGTGCTGTTACAGATAAGCATTTGTTAGCAAACATAGATGGTATTTTGAGACGAAAAATAGAGGGTGTAGACTGAGTACTGCAATACAAATGTAACATTTTTGTTTAAAGTAGTTTGTGTATATATCGTGATACATTACGGTGTGTGTGGCTGAGCTGAATTAATTATTAATAGTCGAATAAAGGAAGGGAAAACTAAAGAAATTTGAATAAAATTACTTATCAGCAAATTAACACTTTGTTAAAAAGTAAACAATAGTCTTGTTATACGTATAGTGGATGAAGTAAGTATTAACACACTGAGTATTTTAAGAATAAATTTCTTTAAAAAAGAGAACTGTCTTCTTTAAGAAAATATATTTCTATTCAAAGAAAAGTGTTTTCTTCTTTAAGAACATTTTTTCTAAAAACACTATGTCTCCGAACACTTTTTTATCCACTACAAGTCTTTGGCAGACGATTGTTTATTAAAAGACAGTGTACGAAGCGATGAAATTTGATTGTGAAATAAATACAGACCAATCATAGCAAAGATGTCAGAGTTATAGGATGGTTCTTCCAGTCGGTGTTCCTTGGGCTTCTCCCTCATGCCAAAGACGAAGCTGACAGCGAGGCCGAAGTAAGCTCCAAAGGCATGAACGAACATACTGTCACCGGCATCGACGGCCTGTGAAGCGGGTGGAGAATTTTCATTTCATGGTACTAAACGGCAGGCGAATCGCACGTCGGCATAAATCGATTCCCGGCGGGTCCATGCAAGACAATGTCATGGGCGTGCCACGTGCTCGAGGACAGATTTTTCTCTTTTGTCCTGAAGTCTTTATCTCGCGGCGATCGGCTCGCCAGCTGTCGGACGCCCGTCGCGGATTAATAATTCCTCTGTTTGCTCGCTGCGTGACCGCCCCGCACCTCGTAATGAACCATTATGCCGAGCAATAATTTATCCAGCCCTGCAAATTGTTTCGAAGCACGGCCAACAAACGACTCCAATTACGCGTGATTCATTTACGGGCCTTGTTTCAATAACGCCGCCACCGAGATCACCGGAGACAACAAAAGTCCAACGTCGAACGTTAACATACTGAATTCTGTTCAATTCGGTCACCGAAGTAATGAAAATTTGAAAATCATTCCTGGAAAAGCTGTTCTTTAAGGGTTCGATATATGCATGAAAATTTACTACCCGGTTTTAATACAACAAAAAATATATAGTGGTCAAATTGAGTACTTACTCCTCTTCGAAATCGGTAAAAATAACTAAAAACGTATACAAAACCTATCTTTTTTTGATGCAATGATGCTTGCATTGTTAACGTCGCAACTCGAAAGTGATTTCCGGGAAAAATTGTTTTTTAAATGTTCGATATTTGCATGAAAGTTAACTGGTCTTTTAATTGAAAACCTAAAACCTTATCCAAAAGCAATCTTTTGCTCATCACACTGAAAATTAACTGGTTTTTTTAATAGTAAAGACAAAAAACACATATAATAATTTGTATAAAAACAAATTTGCATTGTGTGGGCTTCTACAGTGCTGATAGAGAAGTAAATAAATCAGACTGTGTATCATAACAGTATACATTTACAAAGTACAGGATAATCAAAAGATGCAAACTTTCCAATACAAGATTGCTGGCACGAGGGACAGAAGGTCTCAGCTTTACTCGGAGTAACAAGATACGAAGAAGACAGTGAAGTGCGGACAAAAAGCAATTGTCATAGCACGACGATTCAGTTCACTGTTTCATAAATTCCTAACGAAGGTACATCGGTGGGAGTATCGTTCACTCTCCGATATTGTTTAAAAGTTAAAGGTACCGGCTGCTGGGCCAGCCTCGATGTGAGTCGAACTTTTGTCAAGAACCGAGCAACGGAAACTTCCCAACGGCCTGGGGACACTACAGTGCAAATAAAAATCTTTTATTCCACTTGCTATCCGCATCGGGCGACGCCGACGCCGCCGCCGCCGCCGCCACCACCACTTTTGCCGTGGACGCGCGTACTTCCGGCTCATAACAATCTCCGCCATCCGCGGTTCCCGTATCAGCGGCGCAGCCATCCATATCGACGATGCATCCCGATATGCAAAGTACCAAAGGACCGAACTCGCCGGCGGAATTGAAACAACAGGATTCCGGCAAACAAGACTACCGACTCTACTCTCGTCTCTGCTAACGAATGCATAAAAAGAAGTCTGCTATCGAAGAGCAGAAGAATTGGTGTTGGTAGGAAGCATAGTGTGTGTCGAATTATTGTGTTCCTACGTTCGAGAATTCATTTCCCTTTTCTTTATGCCAGTCGTTTCCCGATGTCTTTCAATACAGTTCATTTTAACATTTTTATCCCTGTAAGGAATTCTTAAGTCGTAAACCCGTAGGAACTGTTCTGACAATCCAGGAAGTTTTATGACGGAGCTTTTCGCCCGGCAAGCATATAATTCTTATATGTCTGGTCAAACGTAACATTGTAAAATTGTATTGTATCATTGTTAAGCGTCTTGTGCTGTACAAATTTGAAGTTACTTTTGAATGAAATTTATTATTGAAAACGTAAGTGACGTCGGCGAAATATTAATGTAAATGCACTAACAATGGCTAATGTTGAAGAAATTCGTTTTTTTATAATGGCAGTATTTTAGAAGCTTCCTTTACAAGGCAGAATACATTTTTTAAGAAAGTATTTCACACAGTTCTCAGTGAACCGCGAAAACTTTTTTGTGTCTACATTTATATATATGCCGAACTCACACAAGTTTATATCTCTAATCTAATTTCAGTATAGTCTTTATTCGTTATTCCACGGCAAAGCTCCATTTCAAAATAAAGTTTATCGAAGCTATTAAAAATTCATTTCACTAGTTTTACACGGGGATATAAAATAAACTCTGAGTAAACTTTAACAGCCCTTTTCAAGATCGGTTAAAAAATCGGTTAAAAGAGGAGTGGTTTAAGAGGCTGCTGAGATACTGTAAGAGCGATACTGGTGTCGGGTGTCGTAGGTGTGAAGGTGAAATCGACGACACGGAGGTCGACGCTCGGCCAGAAAGGAGCTAAACTTACCTGGAGTATATGCTCGCCTACGTACTTGTTCACGGTGAACATGATCAGCTCTAGAATCCCCATGAACACGAGCTGTATGTAGGTCGTCTTACCGAGAAGCGCTCCCATAGATATCAACGGGGTGGCCACTGCAATGTCCGCGCTCAGCAAGCTGGAAACCAACATCATCGAGTGATCGATATCAGCTTTATTAACCTGATCCACCCGCAACCACAAGGATCGCTATTCATAACAATACACATACCTTCCGGTTATTAACTTTGACGAACAATTTTTGAAGTCGATATATGTACTAGCATATTGCAAGGGATAAAAAAAGTATTCGCACACTCAGTATTTTGAGAGTCAGTGGTTTTAAAACTGTAAAATGTCTTTTTTGTTCTTGATTAAGAATAAAACGTTCTTTTTCAAGGAAATGTGTATTCTTGTAGAGCGAAGAGTTTCTTTCTTTAAGAAAATTTACTTAAAAAACACTGCGTATGCGACTACTATTTTTATCCGTTGTAGTTTAATCTTAATTTCAGACATGTGATATTCTATGTTCACATTAACACTAGTTTAATTTAAAGCGTAATATATTATTCCAACTATATTTTTTTATAAAGTGCTCTATGTACTGCTCGACTTCCTATTTCTTTTGAAACTTTCAAGTTATTTTTGAAACGATTTAGGAATTTCTGTTTGAAATTAATAACGCACAAACGTTTACACTATGTATATTCTCTGACAAGAAAAAAGACTCGTGGAATTCAGAGTTCTTCACTGGCGAACAAAGGCATTTTAGGTGTCCGTTTGGCAAAGAAAACGTTGGAGGAACTTGTTCACCGGAGATTTTTCTTCCTTGGGAACGCCATCGATCTATCTGGCTGTGCAATACGTCTTTCTCAGCGACCGAGCAAGATCACTTGACTTAAGAAATCGAAGGCAAATATTAACCTTTCGTCGACTTATTTCGAAAAATAGCGATTTATTGTGAACTAATAAGGAATATAATATTCTTCTCAAAAAATAATTCTTGAAATAGAAAACCGCCCAACTAAAAATGCCATACTTATTTATAAATTATTAACTATTCGTTTTTCGTGCAGTAAAAGCAAACTTGTGGTGCAAATCCATCGTAAACCGAGTCAAATAGCTGGAATTCTTGCAGCAGAGGTATGCGAAGAGGTCTTACAAAGAGGATCAGGGTCGATGCCCAGCGAGCGGTATATTAACTGCACGCTGGAGTTGCTTGCAGTTCCAAAACTCGGGATCAGTATTCATAGCGCAGCGATGTATTCGATTCGAGTGGATCCCGTGTCGGCTGCACGCATGAGAATCGCTTCAGAGTTTTCAGCCAATTGATAGCTGATGTGTACTGTATATTATTGAACCGGCCGCATGAATTTCTTCCTACGGAATATTCCCCTTGTCTAATATGGTATACGAAAACCCGCATGCTTTCGTATATCCCGTACGTTTCAGAATCGTCTGTTTGTTTCCAATCTGTTGTTTCGAGTACGAATATTCGTTGCAGCTTGAAACTAACGCGCGTGCACTGCGACTGTTTATCAACGTTAAGATATAAGCAAGTTCCTTTTTAACTAGAATTATCTCTAATTTTATGGAAATTAGTAGGCGTATATACACCAAAGTTATTTGTGAACCACTTGCATTTATTAATATTAGGAATTTATGGTAATTACTATAAGTGTGCTTGAATAATCTTATAGCGCAATAAAATATGTATCAGATAATACTACTCCAGGAGGAAATTTGTTACAAATTGTAAGTAAATAAAAAGTATGTAGAACATCTACGTTAAAGAAGTCTACTTGTAGAAAATCGAGAATGATTAAATTGAAAAATGAACATTATTAATGAAATAAGAGGATACAAACCTTTCCAAGGAGAGGTAGACTTTTTCTCCTTTAGTGACATGAAGTATTCCTTCGCAGAGGATGGCAACCTGAACGAGGATAGCACCGGCGAGGAAAGTGAAGCCAATCGCACTCTGTCCGTATCTTCTTAGGAAGGTCATCAGGAAGCCAAAGCCAATCCAGATCATCACATGGACATCTTGATACACTGAGGCGCGTTAACACAGCCATCCGGATGGAAGAAACAGAAAGACCTTTTTGTAAGCGCATGCATGCGTCTCGCGTGCGGTTAATCAGCGTGTTCCTGAGTTTCCTGCGGCCGCACGTCGCCTTAAAGACGACGGTGCTGTTAATCGCGCGTTAATTGATCGCCACAATTAAGCGAGCCGCTCTAGACGCTGGTTAGAGGAAGGATGCAGTTTATAGGCCGATTTCGAGATACCACCGAGTTATGCGCCAGAGACAGAAGCCTCGACGTACGCTGCCTCGAACTTGAAAATAATTCATGCACTTCCCTCCTGCAATCTATCTTGCACCCCTTGCATATCTTCCGGCTTCGCTTATGTACCGGGCGAACTAACAAGCGATAACGCTGTAAAACCATTTTTAAACGTGCAAGCTAGTTGGTGTAAAATGTTGTCTCGTTATAGTTAAGATAAACAAATTAGTGTACTTCGTTCGGGCCTATCGGTTCAACCCTTTTCTCGCGGCGCCTGTCAACTTTCCAGACGCATTAAGTTACACACACTTTGAAAATTACTGTACTTTTATAGGGTGTAAAAGCTATTTTGATGTTTGAAAGGCAGTTTTGGTAAAAATTAAATTTTCTGCAAATCTGCTGCGTTGCTAGATTCAAGTATCTATATTCGAACAAATTTATTTCATCTGTTTCACATAAAAATTGTGTAAATATGTATGTATTATGGGCTTAAAACAAAGATTTTGTTTACATTTTTTCGCGCCGAATCATAGAGCTATTTATAAAGGACTTCAATATTGAAAGCCTGCAAATAATAAATTTCTACCGCCCAGTAACTAAACCACTGTTTTCCAAGAACACTTTTACAACAAACCCTACTCTATTAACCAATACATTATCACAATCAAACAGTTTCAATCCATTACTGCAATCCCCAAAATAATCTGCTAATTAACAACAATACACCCAGGATCCATATCATCCAAATACTCCAACAAACATAACATATAATCCATGTAATTAAATACAGCTCGCCATTCAATTCATGGTTCGGTGGGTTCCGGTTGCTAGGAGAAACGAGGGAAGACGTCGAGGATGATTTGGCAGGTGGAATCCAGCTGGAGGCGCCGTCGCTCCCGGCAAGTCTAAATCCACTGACGTTCATTCAGGGTATACAATTGGAGTAACTTGGCCAAGTAAACTTTAGCAGTAGAACCAACCACGGCGGCGGCAACGGCGGGAAGAAGATGTAAGACGAAGAGGGGGTTCAGGAAGAGATTGAAATTTCATCGTTGGGGTGGTAAAACGCGCCTGTAAATTATCCTCATAGCTCGAGGCTAACCCATGGAACGGTGCGGCGCGGTGCGGCGCGGTGGTTGTCTACGTATCCATGTAAGATTTGTGCGCCGATCCACTTGGAGTTCGAGGCAGGCTTTCCAACGTTACCCGCCGGCCAATATCATCCATCATCCTGGCTGCCTTGTCACTGGCTATGCGCCGATAATTTATACCAGCGGATAAATAATAAACGCGCTCAGAAGTCGAACTCGAAGGGGCTCTGCACTATGGAATAGTAAAAGAGGGGGTAGTTGGTGGTGGTGGTGGTGGTGGTGATGCTCTCTTGGGTAAATGATTCCCCAGTTGTATTCATGGGAGACTTATCTTGTGATTTATTTGCAAACTAGCCGTCCGTCCGGTACGTCGCTCAAAACTGCCCGTCGACAGCTGGGATCTATTTATTTATCATAGGTTCGGACCTGCCGATGTCAGTGGTGCAATTTATATGCGGATAACCGATGATCCAGGAGTCAAGACGAATTTCAAGTAGGTCAGAGCTTCCCGCATAAAGTATATGTGTTATTATAGTTCTTTGTATTTTGTGTTAGGTAATAAGAGTGTGAAGGATCGATTTCCTTTTTTGTGGAAGCATAGAGTTCTCTTAAAATTTATGTCTCAAGAGTATTTTGTAAAGAAGTATAATAGGAACATTTTAAGTATTCTGGTAAAGTAAATAAGCACGTTATTATAATTCGTTATATTGATCTATAGTTTAGTTTATATTGATTTATAGTTTTATTTTTTTTATATAATAGTTTAACTCTGACGCTGAATAATTAATTTCAGTCGCTTTAAAATGTATATGTTTTAGCAGTAAATAAGGATAATAAGAACATTTTAAATACATTCTGGTAAAGCAAAAAAGCCTGTCATTAAAATTTGCTATGTTGCTCTAGTTTAACTCTTACGTTAGGAAATTAATTTCACCAAGTGTTCAAAACTGACTGGCGACAACCGTGATTTATTTATTTATCCTAGGTTCTGTCCTGTCGGTGTCAGCTGTGTAATTTATATATGCGGATAACCAATGATCGAGGAGTCAAGACGAATTTCAAGTAGGTCAGAGCCGTCCTCACCGATCTACCCGGCTAACAGAGGAGGCCGCCATATCCTCGACGATGTGTAAGAGCACCGTCCAGAACTCCACTTGCGATTCGCCTGTCGAACCTGTCAACTTGTCCTGCGCTTTATTATAATTTCATCACGGAAGAATGCCAGGCAAGGAAGCCTTCGAGTTCTGTAATGCTGTGTCTGCATCTGTTAGTGAAGTGATAGTGACATGCTGATAAAATCCTTATTCAATTCAGCGACGAATAATCATACTATCTCTACTTCTATCTTCTTCTTAACCCTTTAACTGTTCAATTTGTTTGATATTTCCCTCCCCGAGCCCGCAAATCTTTGGAGCTCGAGTTTTTTTTATTGTTAATTTGAAGAAGATTGTAATGTGAAGGAACGTATTTGTTATTACTGTAAAGTATCAGGATTTAAAAATTGGGCTTATGGATTATTAAAAATATTAAAATATTATTTACTGGGCTTAATTTTATGACTCTAACTGTGGATCAATCTGCAGTTTTTAATAGGAGTTGTTAAAGCTTTTCAGTACGGAAAATTTTAAAAGAACAATGTATTTACGTAGAATGTATGTGCGAATTGTACTTTATATATATTTGATGGTTAGAAATTTCCATGGGAAGCTCTGAAGTTGCAGTCATGTTGTTTTAATAAACTAAAACAACCTTTAATAAAATATAATTTTTTGTCAAAGCATCTTTTTTACTATTGCCATTGAGACGCTGTTTAACTGCAAAAGGTGAAGTACGTTATTGACCATGTGTGATTGAAGCACGAAACAGGACGTAAAGTTAAAGTAAAAGCTACAGCGGAATGAAAAGAATAAACGGCAGTGACCCCATAGACACTTCAGTCGTTGAAGAATCAACTTCTTTGTAACGAACTCATGTATGAGTTATGCTTCTTTCTCCTTTGTGGCGGTACTGTATTCAAACTGAGTGCTATTTTTTTCTCGTTTCGCTAGAAGTCTCGTTTTCAACGTGAAACTCATTGTAAAGTTTCGAAAATACTCCGACGGAGAATATAGTACTTCTTTCTTTTGCAAGATATAAGAAGGAAGTTATATTTTTATCTTTTTTGTTACAAAAATCGAAAGTTTTGCACATCATTATTAACTGTATAAAATATTCTAGTGGAAGAATAAGAAGTTTCAAGTGTTTTAATTTGAGATAGTTCAGGCCCCGTAAAGTTTCAGGCCGTTTTATTTGTCGGCATTTCACAATCACGTGGTAAATCAAATTATTGTTACAAACATTATTAGTAACTGTACAATATTGTAATGAAAGGATAAGAAGTTTTGAACATTTTAATTTAAGATACTTAACCTTTTGCAGTCCACTTTATATTATCTAGTCACACCTGTTTAGGTCCACTTTAATTTCAAGGGAAATTGCACAGAAGTAATTATTAGATTGTCGACGGTGACTCAACAGTAAACTGGATCCAAATTAGTCAAAACTCGGAGCTGACTCGACAAAAGGCCAAAAATAGCATATTTTTCAGCGAGTCTTGATTTCCACTGTTACAGCTTTTTAGCTGCCTTATTCGTCGGCATTTCACAATCGCGCGATAAATCAAATTCTTTCGGAATTAATTCGCATCACGTCGACGTGATCTATTTATCACTTCACGTTTCGCCGGCCGGTACCTGCTGCACGTGGCCGGCCAGTAATCGAACGGATGAAAAATGCGGGGGAAATCGGAACGCGATTTTATTAAAGCGAAATTTTCGAGCGGCCAGCCTCGAAAAACTGTGCCCGGTATATTAACTCCTCTGAGTTTATACAGATTACTCATACGTGTTAATAGCAGCGCGCCAATCGTTCTCCAAATTCCGAGTGATTCATGTGCATTGAACGCGCTTGATTTTGCATGTTTGAAATCACCCTTAACTTTGATCGCTTTTAGCAACTGTCATCACTGGTGTTCTGTATTACATGTTGTTAGCATCCAAACGGAAAATATCATTGTCGATATTCTTATGTGTACTAAGATGTGAAATAAAAATGTGTTTGTGCATTAAGTATTTTTCATACAGATTTTTCGCTATTTATTGCAATTCGATTGAAAATGTTCGAGCGAATATTTGTAACCTGTTGGACTTTTTCGAGCAATCATTACATGTTTCCACCTAATTGCGATGATCATGATAAATATTATCTACTCACATAGCATAATTAAGCGCGACTGATAATCTTCAATAGTTCTGCTATTAAAGTCGACCTGAACAATTATATCAAAACAAAACAAAATAGACTGCCGAAGATTAACCATCGTATCTTTCTAACTTATTGTAATAAGAAGGATAAAAATATAACTTCCCATTTGTATCCTACAACGACATGAATTTAGTACAAACATATAAATATTAATACAAGCAAAATACAAATAACAATAACACCAAAGCCATTAACAAAGATCAAGAAATTTTCCCCATTATCATTTTAGTTATGAGAAACCTTAATCCTTATAGTGAAAAGTTTCGAGGTCAATTGCGTGTTACGTGCTTTTGTCGACTTCGAAGTTTCAAGAGGGAAGCGTCCGTAGAGAGTGCGCGGCCACGGATAGAAAGGATAAGAGAGACGAGGCGAGAAGAGAGAAGCTCGGAGAATATTCGTAGAATGCATCAGAAAGCTGGCTAGGCAACGGTGTTCTGTAATAGGATTCTTGTTTGAATGTATGTCGCTTAAAGGGCGCCGTTGTTTATCTTGCTGATTAGGATTATAACCCGATGTCTCCATAACCCATACACTCACACTGACGCGCTCCTCAGTTCATGAAGTCCTGGTACGCAGAAATGTGGCCGCTTGACTAGCGCATCCTTTAGGGCAAAGCACTCGCGATCAAACTACCCCGGAAACTCTTCAACTCCAACAATTCACGGGCGACGCTCTTGACAGGAATAACACCTCGATAAATTCCCGAACTGCAGTGGCGATACTTCAAAGCAGAAAGCACACCGTTGCGCCTCGTACTCCTGTGAGGGATCCTTCAAGAGAAAGAGAGAGAGAGAGAGAGAGAGAGGGAGAGAGTGCGGAAAGTGGATTTACTTTTTCTTGAAACTATAGATTTCCTTTAAAAGTTATCTATTTTAAGAGTATCTTGTGAGTAAGGATAACAAGAATATTTTAAAGTATTCTTGTAAAGAAAAAGGATATTATTGTAATTCGTTTTATTAGAGTAGTTTTAACTTCTTTTTGGAAACAGACTTCCTGAGAAAATTTGTCTGTTTTAAGAACATCTTGAGAATAAGGATAATAAGAATATTTTAAAACTATCCTCATAAAGCAAAGGGATATTATTTTAATTTGTTTTATTGGACTAGTTTTGACTTCTTCTTAGAATTATATATTCCCTTGAAAATTCGTTTCTTTTAAGAGTATCTTTTAAAGAAAGATAATAATGATATTTAAAAATGTTCACGTAAAGCAAAAACATTACTATAATTTGTTATATTGGATTAGTTTAAGGGGTTACATACATCGATCCTTTATTTAATCCACGTGTGATATTGAAACCAAAGAGCCCTCCCGCGAATATCTCCGTGCGATCTTACTTAAGGCGGTGGAATATTACACGCGAGTCCTTTTGACTGAAGGACACTTTGCGCGCCGGGAAAGCATCGTACGCAAGAGGAGCGAAGTAGAGCGATGTCAGTGGGAATAAGACGGGAAAGAAGTGGAATGAGACACGTGTAAGAGATGGAGAATAAGAGAGAAGAAGGCGAGTGCAAGTGGAAGCTGCGTCGAAGAAGACGAATAAGATGAAAAAGGGTGAAAAAGGGTGGGCGAGGACGACGAAGGGAGTTGAGAAAGATCGGGGCAAAAGGAAGAAGGACTTACGTGTGTACGTGACTGGCAAGGAATTCGGCTTTCCATTTAGATGAGGCGCCAAGCTGTTCTCCCTGTTACTGGCGTTCGCCTCGGGGGCGTAATCGAAGGTGGCCAAAAAACCACAGAGAAGGAAGCCCTCGATAAAGAGGAGCACGATCGCCTGCAATAGGCTGTCCATCGTCATCCTCCGCTTGCTTCCTTTGGCCGTGCGCTCGCGCGCGCGCGGGCGCACTCGGATTCAGTGCGAGAATAGACTTACGGAATTACCGCTCTCTGGCACCCAAGGGGAACCTTGCAAGTAGCAAGAGACGTGCTGCTCGATTTTACGCCAATAAGTCTTAGTCTTTTTTTACGGGATCGACTGATTCCGACTGCCCACTTATACGATTGCCAGTTTCCTCACTTTCACGTTACGTGTTTCAAGTGAAACTAGCCATTTTAGAAGAACATAAAGTACAGTTGCCAAAAGCTCCCTTTTATAGTATTTTTTTATAGAAACGCTGTGATTTTTGCAATCTTTTTTTATATATTCTGACTGCTCAGTTATAAGTTGTTCAATAAATACACTGTCGCGGGTCTGAGAAATGTCTTGCGCTATGTCCTTGCTGAAGCAATAATCGTAAATAAAATTCGTGCTTCTTATCGAACATTTCTGAAAGCACCTTAATGTTACTGTTAACGCCATCAAAAGTTTCTTGTTGTTGTTTCAGTAAGGAAACACATTTCGCTTGTTTGCCAGTGATAAAACTTGCTGTGTGTTGCTCGTATGTCGGTGATAATTTAAGCAAAATACCGGCAAGAATGATACCAAAACATACAGCAACAATGAGCAATAAAAAGTTTCTCCTTGTTTCCCAACTGGTGAAACTGACGGTAAAGCTTTTTTGGATATTAAGCTACAGCTATCAGCAAAACTTTCTCAGCGTAGCAGTCAGCTGCAGTCGGTAACAAAAGTAAACGTTTAGTTTGAAAAATTTTGGGAAACAGCTTAAAGAAATAATGTTATAAATCAAAAGTAAGCAAGGCAAAAGTAAAGTGACAGCTATCGGAACATTGGATGGTTGGAAACTTTTAAGAACGATTGTATGTATTAAAACAAATCTCCCTTTGTGTGACAGGAACCTATAAATAACACGTACTTTATACAGGGTGATTCACTTGCTTTTGAATCAAATCTGTTACATCCTATTTTTTGTCTGACGTGTATGCACTTGTATACTTATATATTCGATTATCATATGTATAATAAATACATATATATTATACATATAAGCTACATAGCCTGCTGAAGAGAATATTTTACTATACTATATTATAAACATTATGCATGCAATATAATGCAGAAAAAAGTCAATAAATATTCTTGTACAATTAAAACTATTTTATAATTTATAGCTATATAATTATCAAAACTGCGACGCAATTATAAATTATTCTGTTAATACCAACCGATATTCGACAAAGTTAATTTAATGAGAAGCGAATCACTCTGTAAACGTACCCATTTATTCATCATTCCAAATCCGTCTCGAAAAATATTCAAGCATAAAACACTAAACACCACTTGCACGATATCCACGAAAGGTTCGAGTAAAAGTCAGACAGGCGCGTCACGTGTAATCCGACGACCAATTATCAATATTAATATTTCCGGACAGATCGAGCGACATCCGGGAATCATTAAAATCGTAGATTTTCAAACTCGACAGAAACTTGACAGGGCGGAGTGAACCGAGCTGATTTAACGGGAAGTTCGATCGAGTCTCGGGGATTCATTGGTCGGCGGCGGCAGGTAAGAGCCGCGGCATTTTTCTTGGGCGCGCAAACGTGAAGATCGTTGTCGACGCTGAGCGGAAACTGATCTCGCAGTCGGCGGCCGTTCGGAAGTGTCGAAGATGGAAAAGCTAGCTGCTGGCGCGTCCCGAAGTGGCTCGGCGCGCGGGAGAGGTTTCGGAAGAGCTCTCTTGAATATATACGATAAGGATCAGTGCTATTCGTTTAGAAAGGAAGGGGTCAGGGCTGCCAACCTCGAATTCGAAACGCGAAGCACACACCCAACGAACACAGTCTCTTTTCTCTTCCCATTTCCTATGCTATTTTTCTACCTAGCTATAACGATTGGTTTGATTATTATCGATTCACATTGCATAATCATTCACATAATAATCAGGAACTATTTGTTAATATTATGTGTCTTTTGAAAAAGGTGTCGGCTTCTTTAAAAAATTACACTTTCTTGTAATTATTTCCATGCACCTCCCTTGAAATTAAAATTGACTTGAGAGGTTCAAGTCGACAAAATATAGTAGACTGCAAAAGATTTATGTTTCTGTCGCGAGTGAAAAGAGTTGCTATGTTTGCTGATATGCAGATATGCAGATATTAATGATCAGTGTGAACAAAATTTACTGCAAAAAATGTAAAAATGGAAGCATGAAAATATATTATTTACCCGGATAAATCGAATGAAAATTAGTACTTAATCATTATTATTATTATTATTAACTAAGCCCTCGCTGTGAATAAACATATACACATCAACTATAAAATATACAGCTCGGTTCTGAAGTTAATAGCAACGGAAGGGAAAAACGGCGTTGAAATTGATTTCGGATGACGGACTGCATCGGCGGGGAAAGAAAAACAGAGCGTTATCGTTTTTATGGATAAGCTGTTGCAGTGCACTCTGCCGACTTCCTGTCACTGTTCCGAGAAAATAATGACTTAATGGGCTCGGCGGTAGACCTTTTTCACCATCTACGAGAAAATTCACCATCCTGCGCGGACGACTCATTAGCGAATGGTCGCAATTATGGAAAACAGCATTGGAAAGCAATTCACTAGGAAATTGTGGGTCCGAGTTCGGAGAAGAACGCGTAACGCTTGTAAAGTTTGGAACAAATGGTGTACTCGTGACTTTACTGTACTTCAACTTACCATTTTTCAACACTATTTTTGAGACGTTTTGGGAAAAAATCAACCACATCCACCTTTAATTATAATATTTTCTGTTTCGAACAAAAAATAAGAATTGGAAAGGTCAATCAATATGTTTTCATATTTTTTATGAAAAGTTGTATTCCCGGCAAAGGGAATGACCTATTCCTTATAAGCAAATTCCCAAATTTGCATAAATTCACAACTTTATAAGGGTTGAAATAAAAATCTTTAAATTTACCAGGGAACTATTATATTCAGATGATACTAAAAGAGAATAAAAATCTTAGCGAAAAGAAAAATGGTTGGAGTCACGACTTTATTGATTTGATTGGAATTTTTAGCGGCTGTTAAAGTGTTGATACAAATAAATTTCATTTTTCTCAACAATTTCTATAATAAATAAATAAATAAATAAATATATTTTCTACATATTAGAGGGAGCAGAATTAGGCTGGAAAGATTTTTTGCGAAAGACCAGATGCGTCCGGCTCGAAACAAAGCTTCTTTTACTCGTTACGGCGGCAGAGAGCGCGGGAGCCTCTGTTTTCTCCCGATAGATCCGCAGGCTTTATTGCGGGTAAGCCAGGCTTACTTTTTCCCCGAGCGGTAACTTATTACGAGAGGATAATGAAAACGTCGACATCGGATCGCGCAGTCAAGTGCTAAAGTTTCCCTCGAGTTGAAATTGCCACGCGATCTCTCGCGCGGCATCCTCCGCAGCATTTAAATTGCGGAAATCGCCGAGCGCACCATCCCGAAGCATCGTTCGTCAAACTTTTTCCCCGTCACGGCATACTTTCTAGCCCAGTGCACGGAGTTAGGGCCATTTCGGCATCCAAGAGTCAAACTTTCACGATTAATAAAGTCAGTTAAAAAAAAGGCGGCAGATTGTGTTTGGCCAATTTTGGTGCGAGAATGGATTACTAAGAATTAGTGACTGCATTTCTTCGTAGGGCTTTGTCGTTTCTTCTCTTCGTGAATTAATTCTTCTTTGTCTCTGCATTCTTATAGCGTTGTACTGTTTAACATATCAACTGATAGAAACAATCTTTATAATGCCAACGTTTCATTCATTATTCCGATATATTAATGTTGAATTAGTTTTTTTAGTCATGTTTCATAATGCTAGTTAAGCTAGTTGCTTAGTTTGTTTAGTTCCTCTTTATATTTTTATATTGTAGTATTTCTTTATAGAAACTATATCTAAATAATTTGTATGAAATAAAATATACCTAAAAGATTTGTACGGTTATTTCCTATTTCATGTTTCCTTTCCTCATTTATCTGAACACATCGCCACTACTAGTTTCACTCTTACTTGTCTCTTACTTTGTATTCAATTATTCCTTCTTCTATTGCTCCATCATAATTTTTATTTTGCAACTCCAAAAATGTGTGGTTTTCAAGACCATTAGAACACTAAACGTGTTAATTGGAATTTGCTAATCACTATTTCCTTTATTTTTCTCATTTTTCACTGCCTGTCACATATCAGATCGATTACACTGCCAGGAATAATGATGCTTGGCCACCGGTAGGTTTTATGCAGCCGGGTCATTTATATCGGCGTTGACAATGAAGTCCGAGGCCATAGAGTGCTGCTATTGGAGATATTCCCTGGCGGTCCAGTCTGCCAACCAATGGAAGTCTAACGCGCTTTGGGAAGCGAAGAAATGAGCAAGTCAGGGAGAGACTTTCTACTGGAATAACGTGATGTCCTACTTTCTGCTGGCACACATCCACCTCAAATATGGTATGTTTAATTTTTAAGATTGAGATACGCGACGACTAACTTTGTACACTTTAATTTTTAGTTTATAGTTTTGTATATAATATTTAATATACATAGAGAGGGAAATGTTTGTATCTGTAAGTGTGTGTAAAAGCTTGTAATGATAAATAGCGTAAAACTATTACAAAGAAATATGATTTTTATTTATATTATATTTCATTTTGATTTAGATAATTTTAGAAGAAGTGGCATCACAGTTTATCAATTAGATTTTCAGTTAATTATGAGTCAGAAGGTAAGAAATCCAGGCGGATTTTTTGTTATATATGTATGGATTTTTTAAAAGCATCCTTGTTCCAAACAAATTTCCTGGGTGCCCGACTGATAAACATAATAGTGTTAATAATTTACATACTTCAATTTTTATTCTACGTTATCTCAATTAATATATAAAGAGACAAAATGCGTATGTATGTGTGTCAGCGGTAATCTCCAAAAGTACACAACCAATTTCGGTAAATCTTGCTCCGTTGAAAAGCACATTTTCTTCAGATGAACATAAGTTATATTTTATTCCACTTACTCCTCAGGGAACTGAGCACTCAGCATAAATGCACTGGAAGGCAGACTAAAACAGCTTCTTTTCCACAGACAACTTGATATAATCTCGAGCAGAACTTAACGGATTTCAACGTGATTCTTTTTATTACAATCTAGGTAAACTATAGGCTATAAAAGACTACAATATTTATTACTTATCCACTGTTCTACAACTGTGACTCCAAAATATTTAAATGTATGGGAAGTAAAGACTATACGTTCTTAGAAGATTTTACAACAAAAATGGTTGCAAGAACCCATTATTCTTTAAATTAAGTCATTGTTAAAGAAACACTTAAAATATATTCCAAATCCACATCCTAGTAAAAATCCTTGGAATATAATTCGATTTTATTCGCTACACCATAATTCATACATACAACACTTTTACACAAATCGAGCACTGAACAACAAATTATCCTTGAACTAAATGACTGCTTACACGCACACAAAACGTCACCGGTACGGAGTCATTGTCAATAAAAATAATACTAACAAGTCTATAGTTATTAGTGAAATTTTATTTATAAATTGCATTATTTTCCAGGATTTTCCCATCTTTCGTTTACGCACTAAGCTTGTGCAAGCAGATGCATTAATGCAAAAAAAACTCGACAGCGACGGTGAGGTTAGAATTAAAGCGTTTGTATAGGAGAATTTTTGGGGTCGCTCGAAAATACATCCTCATTCCGTGCATTGGCGTTATCCCGGTGAGTTAGTGAATTCGTGAAACTCCCGTTTTGCCAGTTCTCCGTTTTGCATGCGCACGATATGCGAAGGCGAGTCCCTCGCATTCGGGAATTTGCAGTAGCACGCTGTTCCTCCTAGCTTAGTGTCATTCATGCGCTGGATGCTGCCAACTTTCTGAAGATCATTGCCGCCCGCTTATTCGGCACCGACAAATAAACTTGAGATGTGCATGCTTGTACCCCCACTGACATCACAGCCACCATTAGAAAGTTAGCTCGGAGCGTTGAGTTTCCCGTTGATTGATTATAAAAGGACTGCGGATATTTCTGCGGATATGTACGGGATAATTCGTTGGCTCTTGAATCGAGCTTTTAATCGCAAGAAATCTTATGTTACGATAAGAGCTTGATAGTATAAAGAATTTCGAAGTTAGACATTTATACTTAGTAAATTACACCATAGTTTTCATATTTCTTTTCATCTCGGTAAAATAGACTTAAGTAATAAGACTTAATAAACTTAAGTATATAGTCTTATATGCGATATTAGGAATAAATTCTTTTACTGGGTTCGGTTATTTTGAAAGGAGTTATCTAATTCTTGACACGTTTTGCAATGCCTTGGAATCAACGATGTCGGTATTTTATAATATATTAAAAATATAAAAAGTGTGAGAACTATCAATGCTCATTTAGCAGTTTATACAAACAATAATATAATTAATAGGCAGCAGTAAATATGATAAAACTGATTTATTTTGAAAAATGACTAGTCGTCAAAGTACTTGCTGATTCTAACTGACGCGCATCACCTTGTACGTATCATGCTGTATTATCCTGTACGTGGCGTTAACGTGATGTGGGGAAACCTGTCTATAGCATAGCCTATGAGTAAGTGTATTTGTAATTACTGGACAGCCAAACGCTTGTTCCACACTCTATGAAATATCTCAACCGTACGCTGCTGAAATTAGGCCATCCATTGAGGGAAGAAACGCGACTATATCGTGTTACTTTAATATTTTACTGACCGATATAATACACGCGTGGCGGGCTTTAATTATTGAATTTTGGCGAAGGGAGTATAATATATGTAGTTTATTATTCCACACATTGTTTCTACATTAGACATGTAATTATATAATTACATACATGTCTCATAAAAAAATGGGGTATGACAGTCCTGATTCATTCAGTAGGGATTAAAGAATAATAGATTCTTGCAATTATCGTTGTTGCAAAAATCTTCTAACATACAGCTCGATCTTATATTCGTTTTGAAATTTTGAAGTTACTTTTGGAACACCCAGTATCAATTTATTACAATATATTATACTGGATACTTATATTTTGACTGGATGATAATTCTATGCAGCCAGAAACATCGTATCAAAATCGATTCAGCTGTTTTCGAGTTTATCGCGAACATTCAGACAGACAAACGTTCCTATTTAATATTAGAGATTTTGTATAAATTTTCGCAGTTTAATTATGAAGATTCCGGCATTCATGGGGTGAAATAACTTCCATGGAATGCTATACTATTCGTCAGAACTGTGATTTTCGGTCGCCGAAGCTTTGGACAAGTTAAATAGCGAAGCAATTAAATTTCGACACAGTTAAAAAGAAATTTATTCGTTCATTATTGTATAATGTTAATTCTCATTTAGACACTTAATGTATTGCAATTTAAAAGTATTATTTGATCGTGAAGCTCTTTGAACTACTAAAATTGGATGAGAGCAAATGCTGGTTTGAAGGAATTCTGCGATGCGCCTGACTAGTCATTGACTTATACTACTTGCTCCGCACCTTTAACCTCGAATAACTTGTGAACTACGTGAATTATGGAAAGAAGTTTTTGAGAAAAGTTGTTACTTTCGGGCCGCTGTAGAAGTCTGTCATTAAATAGTTTTTACTGACGCTTAAAATTTTGGAACTGTACTTCCAAGATAACCATTACACCTAGAATATTCAAGTTGACTTGGTTGTTTGATTGAAGATTGCCTTAAATTCGCTGGTTTTCGTATTGGTTCTTATCTAAGCATTACGTTAGGGTTACATTTTAACATTAGCGATGTGTTAATTACGTGCGATTCGGTAGCTGTCAAAATTCTCCAAGCGATAAAGCAAACATGGGAGAGAAAGAGAAAGAGAGCATACTGTTTCGCTGCAGTAAAACGACATTGCGGCACTTCCACCGCGGGATATTAACTAATGGACCTTTTCGAATGAATGAAACATATATTTTAAATAAATATTTAAAATAAAAATCATGTACGAATTTCCATCTTTCTAAATAAAATTGAAACTTACTATCTTGCCTCTTAAGCCAAGCTGTAAAATAAAACCTTACCCATTTCCAATAAAATTTTTCTCTATTTTTCCCTTTCACATCCACTGAAAGATGTACAGTCGGTATGAAGATTATTCGTAAACCAGATAATTTTAACTGAAACATAGTATTGTTGTGTTTGGTAAACAATCTCTCTATAAAAAAAAGTTGTGCACATTCTTCAATGGTTCTAGAATTCTTTATGTAATATTTTGTTTAGAAGCATTAGAGAATACATATGTACAACTTTTTTATTTTGCAGATATTGTTTAATAAACATTGCAATGCTACGATTTAATTCAAATTGATCGCTGTACGAATCCTTTTTACACCTACTGTATATCTACAATAAATGAAACACGTGTTTATAATATTAATATATTT
Organism: Ectemnius lituratus; assembly: GCA_910593735.2. Lineage (NCBI taxonomy): Eukaryota > Metazoa > Arthropoda > Insecta > Hymenoptera > Crabronidae > Ectemnius > Ectemnius lituratus. Next base: position 6,324,889 of record OU343037.1, read on the forward strand.
TTTAAACAATGTGCGTACAAAAAAAAGTTGTACATACATATTCTTTGATGCGTTCAGAATTGTTTATTTCTAGAAACGTCGGGGAATATGTATGTACGACTTTTTTGTTTTTGGAGCATTATTCAATAAACAAAGCAATACTGTAAATGTAGATCAATCTTCGGCGGTTCTAGTGTTAAGAATGGTTAGATGAAATTAATGCCACAGGAACGTTTACACGCTGTATAAGCGATCAGAGTGGTTCAATGGGCAGATGCGATTCGGGTCAAGCCCAATTGAAAGCACTTGTGGCTAACATGGCGCATCGAGAATTACATAGTATCGCGGCGAAACGCTCCCCGGCGAAACTTCACTGTCGCTTTACTGCAATCAATTTGCCGGAATTTTTATGGGGACCTTCATGCCGCATCTGCCGCTGCAGCGATGCTCGTAATTTCTTTCTCTCCGCTTTTACGTCCTGCTCGCTTTTATTTTCGACATGGCCAAGCGAGGAAGCGCGTAGTTGTTGGGGGCGCTGCTGTCCTCCCTTATTTCTCGTGGGAGCAATAGAAGTATGAAAGTGCCGGTAACTTGATTCACTCACTTGGATAAATTCGCAGTGAATCATCGCCAGCACCGTGCTCGCCCCCATGGTTTTTCCCGTGCCGACTGTCACCTGAAATTTTAATTACATGTCATTCAATTGCTACTGACTCTCGCACGAAAAGGGGCGATCGTTCTCTTTGTCATGCGTCACGCTGAAACAGAAAGGAATTGTCAGAGAGAGAAACTAGCTTGACAATGATATTTTTCCGCCGATCGTAAACAACAGTATGCTTTAACCGTTGTATTGGTTCGCTAACTGACTGCCAAATATTCCTCTTGAATTTCCTGTAATGCCTCGCACTGATTTTATTTCAAATTTAATTACAATCCTTTACTATTTCAACACACAGGCAGTCTCTCGCTTGCCTTTAATTATACCTGATTTTCGTTTAATTAGAAATCCCGTGCAGGATCAACAATCGGTCATTCATCGCGGGGGAGTTTGAAAATTGCATGCCAGTTAAATTGTATTGCAAAAGCTATTGTGCTCGTTTCAAACTTTATACAGACTGGTTGAAAAGGCTTGTCGATGATTGACAGGCGAGTATTCGCCAATAATAAACATAGGTGCAGTTGAGAGGAGAGCAGTGAGATATGAAAGAAAGTGTACACTGACCCGTGTGATTTCTGAGCAAATGAGAGTTCGCTTCGGGTCCATATGTTGTCAGCGTGGCCATCAGCACGATCAGGACAACTTGGACCAAGAAGAGCAAGCATACCTGCTGCTTTTGTCCGAGTGTCGAAAACATTCCCTGCAATACAAAAACAGTGGCATTTGCATCCAATTAAAGGTTCATTTACATTTATAAACATCGAACGAGCGTGGCAGATGCCACATCAGGTCGAAACTTATGCTAATTGTCTTTTGGTACAAGTTTATAATAAATGTAGGATACTTTTACAAAAAAATCAGCTGCCATGATCAAGTATAGGTATTTTTTAAAAATCATCTAATAGTCAGAAATTTGTCATCATATTTACGGTATTTGTTTATAATATGATGTAAGAATGAGTCCCAAAATTTCAGCTGCAATGATGCATTTCACATTAAAATCTAACGTGAAAAATAAATCATATTAGGAAACGTGAAAAATTCAGAAATAAAGAGGTATATCTTTATATTTTTGCATCGTAACAAACAACAGTTTTCCATTTTTTATGTCATTTTTGTAATCTTAATACATCGCGATCATTATGATTGTTAAAGGTCAGAGAACTTTTTGTAATACTGTTTAAAAGAATAAACATTAATCTTGGCTGTTCCAGTGTATAAAACCTGCTCCCTCTTTCACCAATATGTTTTGTACACAAGGCTTATGAGAGTTTGCCGTGAAATCGTTTCCGAGAACCGATTTATTGCATGTACGTAGCAACAATTTATCACGTGCATACAGGCAATATTTATATTTCTCGGGTTATTGATATTTAAACAGAACATTTTTTTATCGTTCTCTATGAAACTTAGTAATATCTATTTTTATTTGCTTATCAGAATGTAAATATTGTCTATTATCCATTTGATGCCTAACATTTCCGGAGGCTAAATTGCTTTTTTCATCAAGCCATTTCCTATAGTGTTGACAATTGAAATCGATATCATTTTACTTTATTCATGCACAAGTCTTTTGTTGACAATACCTCTCCCATCTTCAAATTGAATTTGTTGAGCTTCGGGTTACAATGTCTTCGTACTGATCAGCAGCAATCGATCATTTTCTAATGGAAGACGTAAGTTCACACGCGCACTTCCGCGGTGCAATTTGTTATCACACTTTCGTCCACTTTCCAATTTCACTGATATTTACGTTGGATTCTCCTACTTTATTGATCATCTATTTCTTGAATTTAAGGATCGAATATAATAGTTACTCGTTGATACTAAGCATAGTAAAGGAACTGAATTTCCATTAATAATTGGCAAAAACTGAGCTTCAGTAAAAAGAGTTAGGTCTCATAGTATTATTTTCCTATTGGTGGATGAAAATATCAATAGACCGAGTGTGCATTAAACTTCAATTCTTGCCAGAAACATAATTGTTTTTTAAGATAATATTAATTAATTTGGTAAATCCAAGTATGCATTCTATTGTATATTAACACGAATGAGGTCGTTTGGAGGGCTATATACATCTACAGTGACCTATAATTAATAAATAAAAAAGCGTGAATGCGTTTTCAGGTAATTTTTAAATTCAAAACCGTTTTCTTATTTTTATCATAACTAATTATTCTACAGGGATTCTTATAATTTTACCTGAAATTACGCTATAAATACTACTTTCACAAATAATTCCAGATTTGTAAACAAATAGATTACGACATTAGAGGTTATACGAGTTCTCAGTAAACTACAGAACGTAAAAAGAGGGATTGTTTGATAGTGGATCGTGATTGGCGCGACGAAGTCCCGATAAGGGGCGAGAATGCTAAAAAAGAAATACACTAGACGCAAGTAACAAGGTAGAGAATGAACGACGTGCTCTGAAGTGTGGCGCGATCGAAAGGTATCGCCAGTGGTTTTATCGTTTATCCCTTTATTCCGAACACGATCCAATTACAGTGCGATTGCAGGTGCAATCCTGATTGACTGGGCTCTCTAAATCAAGCGGACGTGGTACATGCTGTTCTCTTAATGCCGGTGGCGCTTTTGATGTTCAGCCATGGCATCAGGCGCTGTTCCACGGGAAAAGTATGTCCGAGGCTTTGTGGCCGAGTCTTGCTTTTTTTTGTGCCCGCGCGTGAATCAACCGTCGCCGGCAGTGAACTGGCCGGGCTATGAAGTCAAATATAAAGCCGGCGAACGACGATGCAGGTGAAGGTTTGGCCTTACACGGCAAAAAAGTTTGGCTTTCACGGCGTCGAAGTTTATCTCGAATTATTCGAGCGATCCCCTCGATCGAAATATTCTCATTCCACGATACGCGCGTCCATGCACTCCCACTTCGATTATGTACGCTGGCGCCCAAATACATATGTTCGAATATTAGTGTCCGATTAATTTTATACCTCGATATTTTAGATGGTTATAAACTATCTTTGCTATTTGTTCTAACAAAATGAAGAATCTTTATTCTGTATATCATTAATATAGTTAGACAATAAATTAGACTTTCTTTATACGGTCTCATATAAATTGTAACTACGTAATATATAAACATTTTGCCAGAAATTATATATCTCAGTGAACATTGATAACTCAGATATTGTTAAAAGAAATAACCAGGATTGAAACTTTAATATCTCGTCGTATCATTCGTCGCAGATTAGAATCGCGAATATTTTTAAGAATCAGTGTATAGATCGGTTTTTGTTGTCTGCTTTGCCGCGCTCCAGTTTCATTCGCCGCGTACTCGGGATTTCAGTGGCTGACGCTACTCCCAGCGGAATGACGAGACAGAAAGAGGGAATGGAGTGTTCGCTCGATAGGAACTTGGCGATTATCGGACTCCTATCGATTCGATATATAGAACGGGCGCACAAGGAAGTTGGCTTTGAGGATTCGTCGAGAACAGGCGTCACGCGATTGTCCGGCGAACCGCCCCTGGCGCACACATGCATTACACACACGACGGAATTTCATTTAAGTTGTTTACTCGGCTCCTCGCGCGGCAAAGACATCAAAGGCGCACGACTCTCGCGGGATATCGATCGATCTGAATAATTGTCGTTGCACTTACGTTGCTGGGTTCTATTGTTGCGCAAGAGAATGTTACATCAGAAGGCGAATGTTACCCTTGTGCGCCAGGGTTGCTTCTTTTCCTATTAACTGCGATGACCACAATTGCTCGCGGCTCTTGTATTGATCACATTTCAAGAGAATTCGTTTCGATCGTTTTGCATATTCTAAGTTTATAACGTACTGAGTAATACATACATATTTGGTAATGCAAAAACTGTGAGAATTTTGATTATATTCGCATTTTGAAAAATTCATATTAAAAAGCAGAGTACACAGAAATTTTTAAAAATAAACTATATGCAAGGTTTAATGTTGTTGTTTCCTTTTTAGAAATAATTTAATTCTGAATTGTTCAATAGTTAAATATAGGAGTGCATGTTGCGTCAGAAAGCTTGTGTGCCAGAGTTCTTTTGCCCGCAGATTTATTCTGTCGATGCTATTGATTGTCATGGCAAGAATTACCTTGCTTTTGCTATGGTTGTGATTTAAAGAGAATTGGTTTCATTTATCTTTGCTTGTTCCAAGTTTATAGCGTTTTGAGTAACATATCTTTGCTACTGCAAAACTGTTACTTATCAATTTGTAATAATTTATTGTAGTTTCGCTTCCCGACGCCTAAGTCCGAAACTTTTTGTTTTGTTACACAAGTTATGGTATTTAGAATAGAATTTTGCGATATTTCTAACATTTTCAAAAGAGATATAAATAATTTGATTTGACAGTAAAACCTTTTCTATTCGAACGAAAGTTATCAGTATTCGAATACTCTTTTATATTGTTTTTATAGTTTTTCTTTAAACACATGAAAACTAGCATCAAGAAACCTATAAAAATAGTATAACAAACTGTTTCGGAAAGGAGAAGGTTCGAATTACCAGATATTCTACTATGTTGCAAATAACAAAATGTTCCTACCCTCATCATCTTTCTTATCCAAATTACATTATCCGAATTTTTTACTATTCGAATACTCTGTTATATTATTTTTATATAACTTCATAAAACACATGAAAACAAACTTTAAGAAAATACCTAAAAATATTAAAACAGAATATTCAGAAAGCAGAAAATTTGAATTACAAGATTTGTATAATAGAATTATTCTACTGTACTATAAATAATCGATTACTTCTATATTTAATAAGTAATTTTTCTTTACGACTTCATCACAGAAAAATAGCGATGATTTGAACTACAAATGAACGTATCAGCCGGGTAATTTACTAATGATATGGCGGGCCGATGTCAAAACCGAATCACGTTCGCATATCTGCCCGGAGGATTATACGGAGGGTGCTTTCCATAACTTATACGATTTATTCGAAGGGTCGGATTCTTTTTGCGAATAATGATGAGGGGCCATTCCGAATATAACGAACGGGTTGGCACGGCGCAGCCGATCGAAATTTCCCGGTCCTTTTGGTGGCTCGAACGGCAAAATCAATTTACGTCCCCCAATATTGAGGCACACCAATATTTCCTTGACCACGAAGAAGAATCGAATTTCTCCTTTATCGCAAGCGAGCACCAGCGGACGAGCGAGCGCGCACGCGTTCACCGCGGACAATTATTAGATTTACTATTTTTCCCCGAAATACAGGATCCTCGCTGGCTATCTTTCGAGGCCGCACACCTATTACGAGTGCTCGTTCATCATCCCGGCGACTCTATAGAGATTGAAATCCTTCCGGAACGTGTAACTCAGAGACTACACTTCCCTTCGTGTCACTGGTTCTTTGCTAAGGTCTAACACCATTTTTAACATTTCCAGTGTCATGTTACTTGAATTTGGATGACACTAGCATCTCCATCACCGGTTATACGACAAATTATTGTCGTATATGTTTATTTACGATAACGTTAATTAATGAATTATGTTTTATTTAGTTCAGATAGACATTATAATTTGTCTGGATATATCATTTATTTATTTAGTGTTCATTGCTTTCTACGATTTAAGCGATAAAATCTCTCGTAACCCGTAAAAAAATGGATTTGTAGTACAATCACGTTGAATTAGTGATATGAAAATATACATTTTATGCAGTATCATTAGAAAAAAGAAACTGTAGTTATATTATACACATATGAGGTACACTGTCACTGAACAACTACCGTTCTATCGGGGCTCAATGTGATATACGATTTCAGAGTAGTTACGTTTCAGGGATTCATAGTTTTTCTATTATCTTCGATTCTGTTACACCAGAAAATGATTATTGGGGAGGAAAATAATTTGCACAGAATTCGTAGATCGCGTTGAGTAAGTCGGCCATCCACTAAGATCGCGTACTGAGAGTATCATGTCACTGATACATCACATATACATGTAATAAAAATGGTAGTAATATTATCGAGCACACTATCGACAAATCCAACACTCAATATAATACTCGATTTAAGGGTAGTTACGTTTCAGTGATTCGTGGTTTTTCTATTATCTTCGATCCTATCACAGCACAAAGCGATAACTGGGGAGGAAAACGATTTCGACGGAATTAGTAGATCGCGTCGGGTGAGTCGGTGATCCACTACTGAGAGTATCTTCGGTATCAGAGCGCCGGTTTATATAAACTCGGCGTGCCGGGAATTAGGAACAATTGGTCTTTTTACATAATTCCTCGGCTCGCGCTTGGTGTCCTCGTGCAGTTGGCATTGGTGCAGTTGGGTGGTGGCTGGGGAAGGGAGGAAGCTGACCGAGATAGAGGTTTTTCCAGAAATAAGTGAACCCGTGGCATCGGCGCCTCTCCCATAGCGGTGGTTCTGGTCCAGCGGAGGACGGACGGATCGCGCGACCCTCTTTTGCCTTTGCGGGGCCGCCGCCGCCGCCGCCGCCGCCTCCTCTTTCACCGGGAATTTTTCCGCCTGAAACCTGAGACCTCCCAGCCGCCGGCAATTAGGGGACTAATTGAAAGTAGGACGGGAAGGAATGAGAATTTATTGTGGACGGACTCCCTCTCAATGTTGACGATTACCTCCACTTGGCAATCTTGGTAGATATTAAATATGATAAACATAATCGAATATCAATCTGTGGTAATAACAGTTCAAGAATGAAAGGAAATTCTTAAAAGTCATCTAAATGATATACTTTGTATAATGTGCTTATCAATTATTGTTTTTTTCTCGTCTATTTTTTCTTTCCTATCAATATAAAAGGCGAGATTTGTCAGTTTGTCTGTATGATTGTTTAAAAACGAGCAAATTTGCCAATATTATTATATTTTTTATGTCGCGAAAAGTAAAGAGGCTAGCAATTTGAAAATAGCTAATCCGATTTTAATATGATTTTCTCTCCTGTATATATTTATAATTCAGACAAATCATCGACTATAAAGTATTGCAATATTTATAACTTACACAGCTTGAGCTAAATTAAGTAATTGCAAAGTTTCAAAGTTTATATGCTGTTAGAGATTATTTACAATAAAGTTAAATGCTATAATCTATTATTTTTTATATTAAGTTATTGTTATCGTGCATACTTAAAGTCACACAACTGAAACTAGGTAGGATTGCTACTTTAATTATAAATGAACATTGTGCCAAATATGTGTACAAGGTGTTAACGAATGATATGTCGTAGATTTGAGTGTGTGATTAACAACAAATTGCTCGCTAACTAATACTGTTAGGCCAGCTAGAAAATTTGTATTTTATTTTAACGGTAACATTCTCATTTCATCAAATACTCATTTTTCTGAAAACAATTGCTTACGATTGCTATTATTTGACATTAATATAATCTATTCATTATTAGCACAAACTATTATTAATCATTACAGAGATCAATATTCGTTCTCAATAATATTTTACATATTTCAATATTATTTTATTCTGAGTACGTAGGAATGACTTTGTTAGTAGGACGTACTACTTCTCGCGATCGATCTTCGTATGTCGATTACTCGCTCTTGACTATCGCGTCTCCCTTTCGGCCTTTTTGTTCTCCGATAACGCTATTTCCTCAGCGCGCTACACGCAGGTGAAGGAAGCTTTTATAAGATATTCTCCGTGAAATCGCGCATGAAAATAAAAATTTTAAGAGTGCTCCTGCGATCATGTTACAGCCTCGCTGCGGTGCTCCCTGGGAGACGAGTTACCAGTTTAAATTTTCCATCGTGCAATTCCGCTCCATACATATTTGCATTATATAAGCGGCGAATGTAGACGGCGAGTCTGCTATTTGAAAATATTATAAGAAATTTCCTCTCGTGCCAGCTTGTCTTTTTCTGTCGTGATGGCTTCGTTATGCAACGATTAGTTTCCGGCTTGATTTTTTGTTAACATTTTTCTCCCCTCTTTGTTTTTCAGTCTTTGGCTTTCCTCGAGCCTTTCGATGCAAGAAGTATTATGTTACGAGTGTGATAGCATCAATAATTTTAAGTTAAATATTTCTGCTTAATAAATTTGGATGTACTTTTGAATAAGGAATTTGGAATAAATTGTTTTGTTGAATTTGGTTATTTTGGGAGGAATCAAGTAATACTTGGCTCATCAATGTTCTTTTGCTTTGCGGTACTGGTATTGTCGTATACAGGGTGATGCATTTGCGTTGAAACTAAAGATGTTGGTATTCTATAATATATTACAAATATTAGAAACGTGAGGACTCTCAATAAAACTGTAATACAGAAAGCAATAAGTACGATAAAATTAATATATTTCGCAAAAATTATTAGTTGCTAAAAATATTTATTAATTCTAACCGAACCGGATCACCCTGTACATTTCGGATGTCTTTCTTATTAGAATCATTCGAGGCGCCAGTATATTTGCTCGTATGTACATGCTCGGCAATGTCAACGGGATTATCTTCAACGAGATCTTCGTGTACGCGATAAGAATAGTATTCAAATATCATCAAAGTCTTAGGAAAACGGCACCAGATTTCGTCTAGGAAATCTGGCGTGGCAGCTAAACTAATTAGACGATAAAGCTAGAGAATAAATGCGGGAATCCACAAACATAGTTCGACATGCGCCAAAAACAGATAAGAGCGATTGTGTTGCGCTCGTATACATATTTATTTGCCGTGGGACATCAAAAGTGCCGCAGTTCGCATTCGATTCAGGTGGTGCGGAACGCGCGTGGACGAGTGCGCTCGAACGAAATGGAATTTTTAATTTCGCCCGGGGGAGGGCGCAAGGGCAGCGAATCAGGCTGTGCCCCTGTTGAAACGCAAGTGTGTTTAAAACCGTCATTTCTCCCCTGCAACTGCGGGATTGTATTGTCGAACAATGACGCGAATGAAAGTTTTATGTAACCAGGCGTCCACGATCGATATTAACCCTTTCAGGCCTGGAATTTTTAAACTTTTTTAACAATTATCTTTATTCTGTATGAAGAAGGGGGTGACGGAGAAAGTAAAGCAAGTTTGCGTGAACGGAGTATGCATGTGTGAATGTCCTTTTCGTTTTTTGTCTATGTTTTATAGTTTATTTCGTTTTGATCTTTATACTGCAGAGAATGACGATTGTGTACGAAATTCACGAAACTTTAACACATTTTTATGTTTAAATAGAGTTTTTCAAAGGCTAAACTCCATTGAATTATATATAATTATCTTTCTGGGACTGAAAAAGCCAAAAACCAATTATTTCTTCTTTATTAATATAAACGAGAATGTTTGTCCCATCTGTCTATGTTTGCAATAAACTCGGAAACGGCTGAATCGACTTAAATGCGATTTTCTCTACTCTGTGCAGTTATGATTCAGGCAAATTGATGGTTACAAAATATTGCAAAATATTTATTGCTTACACTGGGTGTTCTAGAAGTAACTTCAAAATGTCAAAGAGAATAGAACATCGAGCTACATATTGTCAGCGGAACCGATTTGAATGAGATTTTGTTCTCTGTACAGCGCTTTGATTCAAAAAAATTGTGGGCTACGAAATATTGCAATATTCATCACGTATACCGGGTGGTCTAAAAGTAATTCCAAAATGTGAAATGAATGAGAGATTGAGTTATACGTTATTAGAAGCTTTTTGCAACAAACATGGTTATAATCTATTATTCTTTAAATTATATTATTGTTAATGCGGACAAGAAATGTGACGCGAATGAAGTTGGCTAGGACAGCTAGTATGATATAAGTTTCATACTCGAATTCTGCTTATTCGCACAGCGAATTACTAAGAGCAGAAGAATGTCTTAATCAAAAGTAATCCCGGAACATTAATTAATCTGGCATATTTGGCTTATTAGTCTGCTCGAGTTCGCATTCTTATTATAATTGGTTTCGCAATGACTTTAGCCAGTATTCGCTGCAGAACTCCGGCTTGTTTTTTTTCTCCCCTGCAGATTAACTTGTCTTCCCGTCTGCTCTATTTTTAAATATATATTACGCTCCTACAATTCTTCGTGACATTTCAGGTGAGAGAAGTTTCGCTTCGATGCTGACGATCCTATTACGATAGAGCACGTAGTTCGAGAAATTGTTTCGTTTGGGTGAGGTATCTTTATTTCACGCTCTTTTATGTTTTGTACTACTTAAAGTTTCAAGCCAAATGCGGATTTGATTGAATTCATTCCTCCTCTTTTTAAAACTCAATTAAATTTTAAATGGTTTTGCTAGTATTGAAGAAAACAAAGCTAATTTAATATTCATCTATATTTAAAATTAAACTTTATATGATGCTATTGTTTATACATATGATTTATATTAATTACCTTTTATAATAGAATGCATGTTTATAGAAACGAAATTGTAATACTCAGACATCTTTATTATTGAGATTAAGAATTATTTAAGCAAAGTTTGATTCGAATCTTGCTCGAATAGAATTAATTAACCGCATACTGCAGTAACAGTCGCATTGAAAATTTGACATGCGGTTTAAGAGAGCTTTGCCCATTCGAAAGGAACGATCTTCCGGAGTATTAGGAAATGGTACCATTTCGAAGGGACATCGTCGAATATTGCTGCATCCCGTGAAGTTTCATTGGACTCATTCGGTTACGGCCAATCAGCCAAAACAGCGAGTAATCCAGATTAAGCTGGAACTCCTTCACATACTTGGCCTACATTTCCTCATACGATAATGATCCTCATTCACTTTGCCTTCACTATTCGATTATTGCCGGCCAGCTCGAATCATTACTTCAATTAATTTCGATCTAGATAAAATGAACCTAGTACATTATGATCGAAAGATTAACAAATTACGTTTTTAATCGACTTTAAAAAGTAAATAAATCGTCATTAAATAATAGCAAACTCAGAATATTTATTGTTCGTATTAATATTGCGAACAAAGACAAAAGACAATATTACTAATATTGTCTAAGATATTAAAGTTTAAAAATTTGTTAAATTTTCATGAATATTAAAAATACAAAATCTCGAATACCAACAAATGCGTTGAAAAATAATTAATACTAAATTATAATTAAGAAAATACCCTTTTAAGCGCTACTATAATTAACCAAGTCAGCCAAATACTTTTGTAGCCAACAGTATATTCGGCTTTCAGCGCTCTTAAAGCATTAAAAAGTAGTATCGAAATTCTGCTTAGCAAAGTGCGTTCCCTTTTTCAAGCTGGCAGCACTCGACTCACCGTTTCCTAGATGAGATGCTGGTCCTTGAGAAGTCCTCACAGCAAACCGTCAAGTACTCGAAGAAGTCGCGGCGGTGAGAAATCGGGCCGCCCGGGATTTCCGTCGAAGTGCTGTTTTTCCTAACGAGGGTTCAACTTTGCGTGAAACAGGCGCACGAATTTCCCCGAGAAAGCGGCGACGCTCGCAAACGGCAGCACGCAACTGAAGAACTGTTTGAGGAGGCGGAGGCGCGCCGAATGGGAACTCCGTTTGGAGAGGCGCTCTCTCAATGTCGCCGGATGACACGCGATCGATTTGCTTTGAAACGGTAATCGAGCAGGCTCGACGTGTACCGATACAATTAGATTCAGTCGCGTATGTTCTTCAGCAAATACGAGTTCCCTTTCAAACTGCCAATTCTCGCGCTGATTGCGCAATATTTGCTGTGTTCCATTTTTAAATGCAAATCAGGGTTACGCTTGTGCGTTACACTTAGGTGATGCACGATTTTCAGGATTATTGAGACATTCATTATTAATTATATTTAATCTAATAGTGTTAATATTAAACATATTGATCAATCATTTAATTAAAGCGAATTCTTTGGTAATGTGGTAAATGTTCAATAAATTAATAAAAATTTAAGTCGATTTAAATGATAATTATATCTGATTGAACATCTTTTATGAATCTTTAAGAAAATATCTGGAACACGACTATCTAAAATTGCCACCTGATATTCCACTGTTAGGAATATCAAATTGCTAAAAAAATACGAAGAAACTTATGGACGATATTTTATTCTTATCAAGCCCGTAAATAGACGAGCACCGAAGGTTGCTTGGTTTCGCCGACCTCGAATTTGTTTGAGCTACAATTTTCGTAAATTAGAGAGGAGTTGGAACTAGGTGCATACAATAATACTACGCGCACACATACACTTACGGTTCTCGCATCGACGATTTATTTCCAATTACTGTTAGACCTTACAAAAGAACATATAATACATATTACAGCTTGACAGTAAATTCATAAGTAGTTTATTAAACCTTAAACTTATCGCAGAACACTTATCGCATACAGCTTAAATCAGAGTTTCGCGCGAGATTGGGTTTTGCATCGCTTTCTTTCGTTCCCTTCATTTCTGCTGCCGCATCGGCAGGCTGAATACTTATTTGCGGACATCGAGGGACAGGGACGCGCAATTACGAGTGGACAGGCATCGCAAGTAAGGGGAACGGAAATCGCTAACGTTCGAAATGAGAACGGTGGAACGCTCGGCAGGGAGCGAAGCGCGCGTGACATATCGTAAGTCACGAGAATTACGATTATCATAAGATAGCGAAATCGATCGCGTTCCTCGTTTCTATCTCCACAATTTTTTTTCCCTTTTTTTTGGTATTTTCTCGAATTGAAATTGACGAAAAGTGGCTCCATGTATATGCATGTATATCTATATGTATATATATATATATATCTGTATATATATATATATTTATATTCATATCTATACTTAATCTCTTTGAGTATAGAACAGTGACACGTGAATGTGCCGCGCTGGCCAAGCGCGGCTTTACTTAAATCATACTTAATCAGACTTTAATCGATATCCTGCTGCTTGCTGACACACGCCAATCTCGTAATGTTCAAGATAACAATCGTTTATAAGTGCGATCAGGCGGACCATGGGGAATCGTGTACGAGGTTGTATCCCTAGAGACTAAAACACCGAAACGTTTTTCCTTATCTTTGGTTTACCTACGAGCTTAATAGACGTGTCTGTGTCTGTGTGTTTTCTTTGTGTCTCGCGAATCTTGACTGATTGCAAGTGAGCGTGAGTGGATGTGTACGCGCGTCTGTATAATTGTCGCGTGTGGGGAGGTTTCAAGTGTGGACGAGAGAGAGTTGCGCTTAAGAGCTACGACGACGTTTAAAATCTACGCTCAAGATGCATGGAAAAGGTTTGTCATCCTACACAGACAGACCGGACGCACCCGTACGTTAGTAGACTCGAGTGATTCTCATTTCTGGAAATTCTCCGCGATGGATTATGTGTTTATACGCACTTCCCCCGGAAGAAAGTGCCGGACTAAGTAGTAATACTGACGAGTGAATCGCAACGGTCGATTATGTCGCGTTAAGCCCGATTCATACTATTTGCAAATCTGATATCCACTTGTTTCAGAATACTGTAATACAACAGTATTCCGTAACATCGAATACATACGTTTGCTTATTGGAATTGTTAATTCGAGTACTCGTTTCTTGTAACACATAACATGTAACAAATTTAATTTGTTACACTGGACACATTTAGACTTAGTAATACTAATGTTACAGCACTGTTAATTAATTATATATGACGAATTACAGCTCGCAAGTGTGTACCTTTGTGTTGCGAATTTCTAATACAAGTGAATATCGAATTTTACAGATGCGCATAGTGCGAGGGTGTGCTTGTAGTGTGAATCGGGCTTTAGAATCACTCAAGTCGACTGAGTTCGATATCTCGAGGCGAGCTATGCACGGGAATTACGGATTCCGGTGAAAGTTGAAAGGGGTATCTAACTCCAGTGAGAACGGTAATAGAACATTCTAGGTTACTCGCTTCGTCCTGTTAAACTGATAACCGTCCTGGTGGCGTTTAAGCCAACGTAACGTGGTGCACGCGGAACCCCGATCTCTCCAATGACTTTTGTCATTTGCTCTCTCATCGCAAACACAACCTATATCGTCCGACAAAATAGTTGTCACTAAAGTGGGTAGGCGCGTCTAGGTTATCGCGTAGTTCGTGGCGGTTACGCAGTCGGCGACGGGGGCCTCCAATCACAGACCCCTAAAAAAGTCATGCATACCGGGTGTGCATGAAAACTTCAGTTTTTGTCCAGCAGCCAGTAACTAGATGTGACAACTATATTGTCGGAAGGGTACGTCTCTCTCCGATTTTCTCCCTCTCTTGCTCCGACTGGCCGACGAACTGGCATCGTTTGTCGGAAGATGTCATCGTGCGCAATGACGCGTGGATCGTGCATGGGGCAACAGCGAAACCGAGAATCCAGGACAACGCGTTTACGCCAGGCGGTACGAACACCACATCTCAACGGACTAGTTACTTGCTTGGCAAATGAAATCGCAACGGCGAGTGCGCTCACTTAGGAATATACATTAGGTACATTAGAAAAACTCCTAGGTTATCGTTTATATTAATGGTGATACACGGTGATACATGAACTAGAACAGTGATCTTCAATATTCGCCGATGTGTCTGTTACTCTTTCGATACTGGTTAGTATTCGAGAAACTGTGCGAGTGGCAAGTCTGTCAGGTGTAAATATCGCTTTCGAAAGTCATAGTAAAAAAAATATAAAATCAAGTGTTGTTAAGAATTTCAGAGAAAAATCGTGTATAGTTGGCAATATTCTACGCTGAATGTTATCTCTTTCTTCAATTAGAGATTACTGTCGTATTAATACATAGTTTTATACATAATTTTATCGATTTGTAATAATCAATGTTCAAAGGGTGTTGGATTATTTCTTACTGAAATGTTGTATCCAGGGCAGTGAAGTGTTAAAGTGAAATGCGATGGAAACTCAGTGAAAGCTCTGTATTATGAGAGGCTGGGATCTGAGGTGAAAATCACTGAACTAGTGTGACCCCTCTGCCTTTACGTCGACTTACCCAGCGTCGTCTCCATCCACGCCGTTTCCCAGTGCGACCTTTCATATACTATATCACGATACTATGATAACGCATGTATACTATGAGAAACAATTTCAACATTATCCATAATTTTTTCTTTATCCACGTCTACCGCGGGCCAAGCGATACTCCACGTTAACGTCGGCGATTTTCATCCCTCCGCTTTCGACTTGCTTCACCTTCTCTACGTATCTAGCACGCCTTTCGCTCTGGCTCGCCTACTGGTTGGCTAACTGGTGCGCTCTGCGAGTTCGAGCAGGGGGTGCTACGGGCCAACACAAAGAAAACACGTCCAACGGGCAAGAAAACTTTTCAGGTCTCTTTTTCGGCGGGCGTCCCTTGCAACTTTCGGAAAATTAGTTCGCCAGCTAAGAACACAAACGGAGTGCTTTCCCGTAACACTAGTCGAAAGCACTCTGGGACCCGGGCCGCTCCTACTCCAATCACTTACCCGGACCCATTTTACTTTCCTCCTGCTTCTCTCTCTCTCATTCTCATTCTCTTTCTTTCCCTTCTTTTTCCGCCCTTAACGATTACATAGAGGTTAAATAGAAAGGTGCGAGTGCGCCGTACCACCACGTCGGTTCCCCTACGGGGAATCTGGTCCATACACGATCACATCGAAAGCCGCGCGTACCCTTACAAACTGAGCTACATACATCGGTGGTTACGGACGCGCGCGAGATAATACAGTCATAAATAAGAAGCTAATTTCTAAGGATGGCACAAGTGTGAAGCGAAAGTAGTAAGAAGAAGGAAAGGGTGCGCGATATCTTCTATTACCATAATATCATACAATGATGATGCGACCACCGCTAAAACCGCACCCCAATGGAATTACGCTCTCGCAACGGCTTACTCGGCTGACGTACTTGCGCAGACGATTTACTGTTTGTCTTGGTACATTCTCGTTCTCTCGTTTCATTTCGTAAATCTCTTAACCTTTCTCTCTGTCGCTAGCTATATATTTACGAAGGTCCTCAAGGAGAGTAGGACCGCTCGTCGCCATTTCAACTTCGGATTGTCTGACGTCTAATTAAGCGGTGTAATCAGGGCGCATGTGTGTGCGTCGGACTGGCACGCTCGCTCCTGGCAGCTGCACTATGAGCGGATGACAGATGCAGATTTCGCACACCCGGAAATGTATAGATCGCTTTCGGAGCTTTCGAGCTTTCGGAATTCGCCTGGCAGACGCGTCGAGCGACCTGGAAACGAACTCTCTAATTTATTCGTGCATTCGGATCCGGCAGCCCCCGAGTTACGGAAGCCTTCTTATCTCGAGAACGAGTGCCGGTCGACTGATAGGAGAGCGAGCGAACTGTCGCTGCCGATTGACGGGCTTACGTGAACGGATTTCAATGGGAATGAGATCGCATACCATTAGCGACGCTGTATTACATGGAATTCACAGATGAGTGCGTCTTAAAGTCACACTCCATGTTCTGTACCGTGTGGAATATTATTAGTTTATAAATCTGTGGTACTGTCGTTTCGATTTTCTTTGAATTATGGAATAGTAATAACTTATGTAACGAACTCGATATTAATGTGAACGATCAAAAGCGTATTTCATGTATGGAAATGCGATGTTATTGCGAATCTCATTTGTGCGTTTTGAGAGAGTTTCGCCACGTCAATCGCACCGGTCCTGAACAAACTGATCGTGCCCGACGTAATACCTACCATTCCTTGTTTCCTGTCTTTCCGACGTCCTGTCGCCAGTTTGCTTTCCACTTTGAAGCCGCCTATCTCTACCAGGGATTTCACTGTGGCGTGGCAGTGTCGAATAATTGCCCTCGGCACGATATTCCTCGTCTACTTGACCGAGTATCAATGGTCCGGGTATTTCTATAGACGCTTGGTAGAATCTTAAGAAAAAGCCTTTCATAAAAGCGCTCGTAATCGACGAGCGATTGGATCGGTGTGTTATATCGTTTAACATGCAGTGTAAGAATCTCGTTGTAGAAGACTGCGACACGAACTGTTACTGTAACACGGATAAAATGACCCTTCTGTCAAACTATCCGTAATAAATATGACTAAAAAAGATTGGCCTTGTAGAATATGATATAAATCGCTTCGAAAGTGACTGTATGTGTATGCTTTCCAGAAAGAGAAAATACATGAATGAATAGATTGATGAAACCTCGAAGTAAGATCGGAGAAAACCCCGGGCAGTTCATAGTTTCAGGTATCTCAAAGAATCAAAAGGTACCGCTGTAGTAATTCGTGATAGTTCGAATAGAGTATTTGCCTTAAGGGCAACGTGCAATATCGTACAATACATTCAACACTTGGTTTATCGAATATACGTGGTTTTGAAGAGCGGCGGCGGCGGCGGCGGCGGGTGAGGCGAGATAGCGCGCGCGCCTGGAATAGGTTGTCATGCGATCGGATATCAGCGGCAATGCCAAGTTTTCGCGCGGCCGAGAGAGATCGTCGACGGAAGAAGGGTTAAACGATCGCAGGCGGACGGGCTGACCCACATAGAGCATTCTCGCTGTAGCTAAGAACCATCTGCCGACACAACTTCAAGTCACTTCCAGTGCTACCTTCCCCCCGCGTTAATACACGAGAGTCTAATCGCACTTGTCATCTCCCAGATCTGTATGTACCTCTGCGCATTCTTGAAATAAAACTCGACAATGCCTCTCATCTCGCATATGATCTCGAGCAAGCTCAAGGAGCATAAGTGATGATCTTCGATGAGGGATCTGATATCTCCTGGCAAAGGGGGGTGCTAGGCATCTCGCGAGAGTCCTCGAGGTGCGTCAAAACGTCCGGGTCGCGGAAATTCTCTAGATGAGTGCACATGCACATGCAAGGCTTACACGTAAGACTGAACAGACATACACGCACATTCGTACTGGTTCGCACGCAGCCGTACATAATACCGGAGACGCACGATTATGCACGGCTCGAAGGATATCCGGATAGGTTTTGACACCGACCCGGATGATCCTCGTTCGCAAGCCGGCCCGCCGATCCCGTCTTTTGCTACTCCTGGATGTGGAGTCGTTTCTACGTCGAGAGGATCGTCAGGATAAAGAGGAGGCTGCATACGAGGACGGAGAGTTCGGCTCGGAGCGGCTTCGTAGAGGAAGAGAACCAAATGGAGGATCCAATGGGCGCGTTCTCGTGGCGACTGGACGGCTGCTCCGAAGCCATTAGGTCCTCCCTTGAGGGCTCCGGGCATGGAAGTTCTTCCAGCTTCAGCTCGAACAGATTCTTCAGGACGCACAGCTTGCCCTCGACCATTTGCACCTGCGACACCACAAGTCCCGGATACGCCTCGTTAATTGTGATTAATGTTACCGCGATTACGAATAGAAGTTGGACTGGAGGGGAAGAGGATGGTGGAACAAACTAGGACCAGCTAGTTCTAAGCTTGCAGACGGAAACCAGTCGTGAATGGATTCCGCGAGCTTCTTGCTCGCACGATCTCTTTAATGTAATTGCTCGCACACGACTGTAGACTTCTCTTTCAACCACCTTGGAAAATCTGTTAGTATTGTGGAAGTTTAAACAGCGACGGTTTAGTCATGATTGTTTCTAATTGTGTCAACAAAGGGTAAAATCATGGTAAAATGACACATATAAAAAAAGGTTTGTCAAAGCCACGGATAGAATACAAAGTAAAATTAATAGGAAAATTGGTCTCAATCGAAAGAATTGTATAGTATTCTCGATTTATAAAAACTAGTAGTTATCAAAATTATTTAGGCACAATAGTCAATTATATATTTTTTGGATAGTTACAAGTTGTTGTAATATTTTATCAAACATTCTTTTGTATTTTGTAAATATATGCGTGTGTCAGAAACAAGGTTCCATTTGTACATTTTTTATTTTTTACTCGAAAGGTTTTGCAATACCGTGCGACAAAAAGTTTATTCGACAGTAACCAGTGTCTACAAATTGAAGAACGCAATCATACGTACATGTGTCACTGAAATATATCTACTTGTTGTTGAAGATTGAAAAACAAGGTTTCCGCTTGGAGCGTGCGAATCGATACAACTACACAAGCAGAAGTCACCCAGTTTTGTTTGTTGTTCTGTGGCCATAAATAAAAGCAACAAGTTCAGTTTACGTACAACCGAAAAGTGTACCAATAAAATAGAGAATCCTATACAAACATTCAAACTTCCAATAAAACTTGTCAACTTGTATACACAGTATATTACATTCTTATGACACAGTCGAGTGTACTTTCCTGTCTGCTAGCTGGCACGTACCACGGACGAATGACGGCCTAAAGAGAATTCCGGAGGAAAAACTAGATCGAAATGGAATTGATCCGGGGGGATATTGGCAAAAGGAGAAATACAGCAGGCAACGATTCACAGATATATACATATATATCTTACCTTCGGCTGAGGATAGGAATCCGACGAGGAATCTTCGTATCCATCTTCGTTCATATTCTTGTACTCGTCGTCCATATAAGTGTCCTCCTCCTCGGCGGTGCCGACTCTCAAATTGCCAGAAACATAATCATCTGTAACAAAACAAGTGCAAAAAAGCCATAAAAATATATGTTGTAAATTGGTAAAATGTTTTTATTAGTATTATAATAGCATTTTTAGCTTGAAGCACTGATTTTCTATCAGCATATTTTTGTAAACATTGTAATTAATTTAATTTTTACTTTAGCCACAAGCAAAAGAATAAATAAGAAACATGATGTGTTATATGTAGTCGAAGATTCCCACGTTAGTGAGCCCTCCCGAGAATCGAGGGTCCGTCTCGACGCGTTGCGTCGTCGTCGGTGACGTAACAAAGGAGGCGATCGTTGAGAAAAACCGTTGGCGAGCGATAGTCAGTGAATGAAATAATTATTTGATCTTTTATTTATCGACAGCTTTTTAAATGCGAGATATACGTATTAAAAAAAGTGCATTTTTACCTTTACCATTTTTACTATTTTATGATTACAAAACAGTGATTTAACAAAAATTGCTCTTGTCACTTTCACGCGAAATGCAATTTCACGTCGGAAGGATATCTGGGAATTTCTTTCAAACGCGCGTGACAATGTTAGAAAGCGGGAAGAAAGCAATGAAGAAAAGGCGCGAAAAAAAGTCTAGGAGAGCTGTGAAGAAGCTGCTCAGGATTATATAATCACCGACGAGTTCCGGAGACAGGTGCGCGCGCTGATACACCGTTCCGCTCTTCCATTCATCACCGGGCGAAAGGAAAAAGTAAGCTAATTCAGGCAATTGCCGGCGGAAAAAGCTGTCGCCGGCATTAAATTTTCATGTCCTCTGAAACGACTGACTAGTGCACATAGTTCTAGGTTATTCCGACTTAACCGTCTAAGCTTTTATCCTCGTTTTTGATGATTTTTATAGAACAATCGGCAGCTTATCAAACGACTTCTAAAAGGAGAAGCTTTTCAATTTATCTGGGTTTTGTGTTTGATATTTCTGCGGCGGTTAGATCGATCAGGATAAAACCATTTCTTTTTATAGAGGAAGTTTCCAGAATTGTTCAGCCATAAGAAATTTTCGAATTTGTCCTGGCATAACTATTGATTTTGTTCGATTAAATTTGTATGGAAAATTCTTGCAGAATAATGTTAGATTTTCTGTATACTTCGGATCAGCATTTATTCATTGTAATTTTTTTGCTATAATCATGATAAGATTATCATACCTAATTCAAATAATTAAACTCGGGCAAAGTGATAAAGAAAAATAGTTTCAGATAATTTGAATCGCAGCTAAAAGAATGACTGTTTTCGGAAATCCCACATAACATATATTTCGTGTTACTCTATTAATTAGAACTTTGCAAACATCTGTACTTTTCTCTAAAATATGATTATTGTCCTCGGAATAAATTGAAGCTACCATCAAATATTATTAAAATAATTAGCTTTACAAATATTCCTATTGGTTTGTTGTGTCGCCTGAATACTGACACCCGCTCAATTACATCGAACTGTGCTAGTCTACAGCGCCCTTTGATGTTTTCCCCAAATAGCATGAGAATTAATGCCACAATACTGGAAGCGGAGCAGCTAAGCATCAATCTCGTTTCTCGCCTTCCGGCGTCGTATTAAAGGAAGACAGAGAGTGGAAGGCTTTCAGAACAGCCAGCACAATGCTTCCCGTTTCTTTCAAAAGAAAGAACTCGTGCGCGCGCGCGCGCGCACACGGACGCGGCGAGTTCTTGAGAGCAGTTTTCTTGAAGGACAAAGTTAAGTCGCTTTGCGAAGACGCGACAAAGAAAAGCGTGCCAGATGGTAGAGGCCGGTTCTCGGGTGCGAAAGGGCGGTCGGGGAGATTTTTTTTAACAATGGCTATTTTTTGACAATGCTCCGGGGAAATTGGAAAGGGAATGTGCAGGCAGAACTCACCCGAATTCCGTGCAATCGCGAGCGCTTCGTTCCACTCGCGGCTGTTGTCCTCGTTCTTGACCGTTTCGTTATGGCTCTCCAAGAAGCAAGTGAGCTCCTCGAGCGCCTCTTTCAGTTTCGAGTTCTTCGTCTCGTTCCTGAGACCCCAGATCCACGCCAGCTTGCAGTCGCAAAGCAGTCTGTTACCTGCAAACAGAAAGATTTCATGTTACATTAGTCATTGTTTGTCATTCTGCCCACAGTTATAGTATTATATTGGGTTTTGCATTTGTTATACAGTTGTAAATTCTGTAAGAGTATACTTAAAATTTTACTCAGTCTGTTATCTGCTAATAGAATGATTTTGTTTATGATGAGTTACTGTTTTTAATTCTTGAGTTAGTTATACTATTGTATTGGCTTTTCTATTTATTATGTAGTTGTTAATTTCATGAGCGTTTGACGAGAAATTAGACTAAGTCTAAAATACGTAGAAATATGTAATATAATATTTGTAATATTAAACTTATTTTATATCTTATAATTAATCACGATTCGTGTAAACCAATAAATGCATTTCTCATACTATTATTAGTCAGCAACTTATCAAATTTCTGACGGTGTAATATTATGCGGTGTTCCACCGTCTGACTAAAGAAGTCAAGCATATTTAATGACTACCATATATTTGCCTAATCGATAATACGAGCAGGCGGTTATACTAATAGTTAACTATCTGGGAAAATTAATCGAACTATTATGCAACGTCCACAAGGTTCGCGTAGGGCGGGCAAATATTTGTGATTGCAAATTAGTCTACACCACTATTCCTTTGATACTAATTAGTACAGTGAAGTTATTATAAAATATGTGTGCCACATATGGAAACAGGTGTGAAATGTTCATTTGTCAACTAGTAGTTTCTGCGTAATTTACTTGGCTTACAGTGAATTAGCATTATGTATAATTGCTATTCTCGTAGTTGTCATGTATGTATGTCTTCTTAAATATTATGGTTTGAACCAAAGAAGGATGTAAACTGAACATTCAATTGCCAAAACTTGACAAACAGAACCTGCTGCAATCATTGAAATCGTGACTATCCATTTGAATACTTGCAATTTGGTAGGATGTTTACTCTACGCTGTTATTATGATGCTTTTAAATATCGAATCAATGAATACTTATCATATAATAATTGATGATTTTATAACAAAACAGAAAAATGTAATAATTTCCAAGAAATAAAATAATATAGACTCGTAAAACTTGTTCGCGCTTGCTTATCAAACTTTTGACGACAACCAAACAGAACGAGTTTCCAAACTTCGTTTGTGAAATTCTATATTCTTGCCAAATTTCAAGCGGGAGCTTCCGCTTAAACTCGCCGGCATGTATTATTCCAGGTGGTTGTATTTGGATGTTACAGTACACACAGAGAAACCGTCTACAAATGGACGGAGACCCGGCGTTCGGTATAATTTAGGGCGGTGCGCTACTGAAAGTTATTCTAAAGTGTGCGGTGTAAAGTTATACTAGCTGGCTGGAAGACAAATAAACCAGCAAACTAGAATGTATGTACTGTTGCTGTGGAGTAAACTCGAAAAATTGGAGCAGACTTCTCCGTTGGACTCCTGCATCATTCAATGGTCACTGGAAAAGCCGAGAGTGTGAGTTTATAAGTGCGCCACCTACGATTTTTATCCTACAAGAGCCTTTTATTCCAGGAAGTGCGCTTTGTTTCTCGCTGAAAGGGTTTCGATCCTCTACGAATAGAACCTTCTGCAGTCAGTTTGACGAACTCCAGATTCTTCAAAGCGTTTCCGACCACTCGAATCAGCATAATAACCAACCCTCTTCGCTAATCTGATTGTACGTTATTCCCATTAGAAATTGTTTCTACAGAATTGCTAGTTTGTCTGAACAAGCTGTTTAATGTCATAGTTTTAAATAAAATATACTTATCATTATCAGATATATTGGCAATAATCATTTAACTGCAAACCGAATACTTATTAGTGCGAGGAGCACAAAATATATAAAATATGTTGTAGAATATTTATAAAATATTATTAAAGTAAAAGAAAAATTGCATATCGATGCGAAATAAGAATGATGGAAACTCGATTATTTATTACTATTATTCCTCGGGCTTGGCAGGGATTTTTCTGTCCAGCTGTATTGATATTCGTACGTTTCGCAGTAGCAAACATGTTTGTCAATTTTCGCCATTCAGTTGCACCGCTCTACATACATATACTACATGTAAAAACACGCGATCAATAGTTAATTACATGGTGCATCGTACATACTCACTGAAATACTACATGAAAAGGTATTCGCCCATTGGTGAAATACCATTGACAAAGAACGAATACCTTGCGTCCAATAACTGCAGTTTCAAAAAATAGCAATACGAATCTGCAAAATAGAACTAGTGAAACTTACTATTTCACTGCGAATGCACTAACGAGAGCTTGTTAATTGTGTTCAAACTCGTTTCTTTTGTTGAAAAGCGCGATAGTTATTGAGGAATATTTCAATGGAGAATATTATTCGATACCAGTAATTACAGTATGCAGTATAGTATGATATTTGCAACAGAAGTAGTCCGGCAATTGTTATTTAGTAGCTTACGCAAACAATAACATAAATAATAGATAACAATATACGTCTTAAAATTGTTTGATTTCATGAAATAAAGTGGGTTGGAATACTTGTTAAGCACATGACAAATGAATTGTCCTGTACAAAACAATAATTCTTCGAACTCGATGATATCCAAATATTAATGCGAGTCATAGTAAGAATATTATAGTACAATGAAATATTAAAAGTATCGCTAATTAGAGTCTGGGACTGATTAAAAATCGAGGAAAGTCTACTTGCCACGTGGAGCACAAGGGTCGGGTAAATTTTTAAATGTCCTCGGTCTGCCCGAGCCATCGTCTTTTTATCCGGGCTTTTACCTTCGCTGCTTCCCCTTTTATGGCCGCGGCCGGCGCGCGAGTGCCGCTTTCTCTTTCTCGGCTGGGCCGGCCGGAGTATTTCCCGGAATTTCAGCATCCCCGGTGGCCCTCAGAAATTCATGCGATTGCGGTGTGTGTCGTGTTTCAGCGGCAGTAGCAGCAGCACCAGCAGCACTAGTGCAGGAGAGCACATCCACCCTCGGAAGCACGTACGACACGCCCGGTGGTGTAGCAGCTCGGCGGTCCTCTGAATTTCCAGCGCTTTCTTCTTTCCGAGTGGTTCGGCCTCGACGCGTGTACCCGTGTGTACTTAAACTTAAGGTCTAAGGTCAGGCACGCCGAGAATCCGGGCGCAGAATTTCGAGTGGTCCGCGAAACTTTAAGCCTGCCACGCACCCGTTGCGCTCGATGTTTTCATCCACCTTAATGAATTTCTCCGTTTTTCTGCTTCGATAGGCTCCGGAGTTTTGCGTTATGAATTTATCAGATACATATACCTGGAGCGCAAAAATTGAAGGTTAACTTCAATATTTTAGAACGGTATACTCAAAATTGTTGTTTTAAGCTTATAAAAAAAAATATTATATAATATACATCTATTGGTATGTAATTTAAGGTTGCATTAATATAAAAAGAAATATATGAATTTGTTTAGAAAGTAAACACTTAAAGCTAGTGTGCAACATGTTTAAAAGTGTTTAAACTCAGAAATAGCTCTTTCATCGTTCAGAATATCAATACTTTTATAAGGCGAGAAAGCTATTTTCGTTGAAAAAAATATTGCACGAGTTCCAGATAAAAATTCACTGACTAATTCACTAATTGCATAAATACTTGCATATATATTTCATAAGGAAAACCAAAAATGTTGTTTATATTTTTTAAAAAATATTCAAGTCAACCATCAATTTTTGCGCTCCAGGTGTATGCAGGCCCTTAAGCACTTTCGAGGGCGCTCGCAAGCTCTCAAATGCCGGCTCGACGCAGAATCCTGTAATCTCCGAGGTGGCGCGTGGCGTTACAGCGAGCGCTCTTTCTTTGGTAGAGCGGAGAACGTGCCCGCAAGAGGGTGTAGCTTTAAATAGTTGATGCATCGCGCGTCCCAGAAAGTACTTGTACTGCTACAGCTTCAGCGGCCGGTGGTTTCTCTGGGAATGCCTCTGTGTATGTGTCCGATCGTTCGGGGAGTCTCAGTGGTGATATGAAGCACACGTGAGTCACTTTTGTTCGAGCGTATCTAATTTCCCAGGGAATACAGTGGCGCTTGGGTCCTTTAATTAAAGTGGCGCCATCGTGCGATAGCTTCGGTATATTCATGAAACTAACGTTTTCTTAAAAACGAGAATGATTGTTTTCCAATTGCAGGGCGATTCTAGCAATCTATGATACGATTTTGAATACGAGTCGTGTTTTGAAAGTCATTATCATGTACTAAAATTGTGAATAAATTCCATAAGAAAGGGGAAATACTGCTGTTTATTATGACGTAAAGAATATAGAGATATAATTCTTCATTTCTGAGTAATAAGCTTTAATGTGAAAAGTAGAGCGATTTAGACAACCTTATCCTACCATATGTAAAGAGAATTTCAAAATTAAAAGACTTTGAAGACAATGAATATCGATATATATATTTGTCTCGGATATGGATAAACGTTTTACGTAATTTTCCTTATAAAATTCGAAATACGTCAAAATGACGCGCTCCGTAAACGGAGTGTAAACAAAACCAGCGTCGAAAAGAATGACCATTCTAACGAGCATTGGTATTAAATCCAAGGATAATGATCCAAGGAACGGGTTAATCAGCAAAGCCATAATAGTACGAAATGCTTGACTAAGCTTTATATGTGTATGTGCTCTAGCATCACGCACACAGTGATTCATTCAACGAAGGATTAGCGAAAGACAACACCTCCACGCGCGGCTGCCCTCAATGTAATGGATCCGACTGTCGTAATTGTTCGGCGAACAATGCCGCTTAACAATTATTTTACAGCGGCCAGCTGAACAATGGAAAGTGCGGGATGCTGTACAGGAGCCGGCTACATATTCCGGTTCTACAGAAGCCCGAATAGCAGCGTAATATTGCGTCGTTGATGCTCCGACTCGAGAAGAATGAACACAAGCTTTTTTGCCGCGCTAATCTATTTATTAAACCCTTGAATTTCATTATTAAACTGCGATGTTTGATTGTCCTCGTATTTTTCTGTCGTGAATCAGTTAAGAAAAATAAATTGAGCTTTGAAATATGAATACAATATTGATAAACACATTGTTTACGAGCATATATTTAGTAGTAGTATGAAGAGTATCACTACAATTAATATTTTTCAATGATTTTCAACTTGAAGAAACTAATTACGAAACTAATTCCTAGTTACTAAAAATTGTCAATTATATTATTCTATAATAATATTTATAGACTTCAATCCTATCGAATGATCAATTATATCGATACTGTGATAGAATAAAAATCTGACTATTCCCGACTTTTATAATCACAGTTGCGTCAATAGATCACAATAGAATCGCTAGAGAATCATTTGTGTCAAGCGCAGGAACCTACATAAATCATTGGTCGAATGTGTGATGTGTACGCCCGTTGGAATGAAGCGCTTGGCAAAACGTTTTCGGCGAAGTGTGTTTGCTTCGCTGTCCGATTTCAATGAGACCAGATTCCCGCGTGTTTTCCCAATTTCGGGATGAATCGCGTTGCCTCACCAAACCCGTCAGAGGCCGCTCTATGTTTCTCTATTATTTCGTTGTTCCCTCAGCAAGCACGCTGACTCGGCCGCCCTTTCAATTTTCGCGACACCATCTCCAAGGACTCTGGGGATCCTAGTGTACTTTCCAAGGAAGCAACATGAAAAACGTGCGGAGGAAAACCCGGCAAGTTGGTGTTCCCATTTGCTCGGTGAA
The DNA here is from genome assembly GCA_910593735.2 of Ectemnius lituratus. Classification (NCBI taxonomy): domain Eukaryota; kingdom Metazoa; phylum Arthropoda; class Insecta; order Hymenoptera; family Crabronidae; genus Ectemnius; species Ectemnius lituratus. The sequence continues at coordinate 6,352,634 of OU343037.1, forward strand.
TCAAAAGAATTCCTGGAGCACAATGAATGGTCAGGAATGCTTCAAAATACTGATTAAAGACATTTAAGATTAATTTACTTAAGTAATATTGAATTTGATTGATATTAAGGAATCGATATTATTAGCTTTCTCGAGTGCCTTTGAAATAAAAACTTTAATTAATACTGGAAAATGTTTGTATTCTTAACATTCCCCTCGTTCGGTATTATTATTATACTTTTTAGTGATTTTAGTCTAATATTGATTCAGTTTCAGTATAATTATAAGTCAATTTCAAAACCAATCTCACTTAAAGCTCCAATGCTATTTTATCAAATTGATTCCTATCAATCAACTATCTTTTGAAGTATATTTCAAATAGAACATTTAAAATAATAGAAAGCTACTGCAAAGAAAATCAAAAAACAATTAAGAGTGCAAGCGTTAACTTGTACAAATATTCATTACAATTTGCAGAAAAATAAGAAACAAACGAAATTTGTAAATTTCCCCTTCACTGACCATCATTTTTCGAAAGATCCCCATATTTTCACACTTCACAGCAGCATGGAATGGGTAGCATATTAAATATTTATTACCCGGCGAGAATCCGTGGAGTGGCCGATCGAAAATCGTCATCTAGACGGAAGCAAGACACAAGGAGGACGAATAAATCCGAATATTACGGGCGAAGCTTTAATATCTTCCGAATACCATCACATTTTATTTCGGTCATTCGAGTGGTATTCTAGCCATAGTGAAAGGCTCACCAGGGAAATTCCCTCGATATTCCAAGGTCTCTCGTTGCGTTTTCAAAAGAGTCTCCTTTATTTAAAAGGCCGTTGCGTATTTTACCAATTAACATTTCTCCACCGTTGCTACCGCGACGATTTGTACATAGATATATATGTGTGATATTTGAGTGTACGTGGCATTCGTAAGCGATTTTAAAGGCACTCCGCGTGATTACGACGCGCTGCCGTTCGTTATCACCGGCGATATTAATAGGCGAGTGCCGGGCGAGCCGGTGGGTATCTGGAAAGATGAAAATTTCGACGGACTTTATCGCCTCGTGAAAACCAAAGATCGTAAAAGGAGAGCCGCGTATTATGGGAGACTGACGTGCTCATAATCTTCGGATGATTCCTCATATTCCTCGCCGGTATTAGCAGCGCATAATTAGAGTTTCAACTTTTAATCTCGCGATTCTGCTCGACAGTCATTGGAGAAATCCTTCCTCATACTTTTTGATTTTCATCAGAGTGATTTTTAATTCGTTCTTCCGCGTATTTATTTGTAGACGTTCGTGAGAAATCATTTTTGCGAATAATCTTTGAGTGATTCATGATATTCCTCGGCGGTAGCATATTATTAAGGTGTGAATTTTAACCTCACGATTGTGCTCGACAGCCATTGAAGAAATCCTTTCTCATACTTTTCGAATTTTATTAGGATGACAGGGATTTTCAATTCTTCCTTTCATTTATAGACATTGTATATCAAAGATAAGTCTGTATGCGTGGAAGATGCAATAAAACATATTTTAATTTGTAATACAATATCATATATTCAATGAAGAACATGTGCTAAATATACAAGTCAGCGCGTAAACAACAAAATGATTTTTAAGGAGCATTTAAATAGCATTTTGAGTAACAATGAGTTGAATTTAAATCATTTCATTACTTCTGTCACACCTCGCATACTTCCTCTGTTAATTTTATTCAGTAGAAGATACCGTCTTTTGTCATTCCCCTTCACTGTGCTACTAAACGAAAGGTTAACGTCACTGTTTTACAACGGAATGAATAACCTTAACGAATTAACAGTCCTTGGAGAGCGCTAGAATGCATTGCTACACTCAATTTTCCAATGTTCTTGGATAATAACTCGAAGTAATAAAATCTTTGGCAGTATATCTGCTTTAATGTACATAAGCTTTATTTTGCACTTGATTACTCGTCGCAATTTCCTTCGCTACCCGGATGGAAGGAGAGTCTCAAATAAATTGGTTAATAAAAATCTAACTAATAAAACTTTAGATGGCATTCAACATAAGCATAATCATTAACCATTTAAACGTTAATCATTGCTATTCCATAAAGACCGATTTTTCATTTCTCACGACACAATTTTTTATTTTGCTGCATTTAATTCCTGTCGGACTTAAGAATAAACAGCAAGTGTCTCGTAAAGGTTACTAAATATTTCCGAACTTATTTAGCACAATCGTTATTGCCAAATACCACTTTTTACTAGAATGTATCGTTTCACTGAATTTCGAAATATTCCTAGACAATAACCGAGAACAATAAAATCTTTGGTAGTACACCTGCTTTAATACATGTATGCCTTATTTTGCATTTGATTACTCGTGGCAATTTCCTTGGCTAGCGGAATGAAAGGAGAGTTTCGAATAAATTGGCTAATAAAAATCTAACTAACAGAACTTTATACGGCATTCAAGATAAGCACAATCATTAATCATTTAAACGTTAACCATTGCTATTCCATAAAAACCGATGTTTTATTTCTCACGACACAATTTTTTATTTTGCTCCATTTAATTCCTGTTGGACTTAAGAATAAACAGCAAGTATCTTGTAAAGGTTACTAAATATTTCCGAACTTATTTAGCACAATCGTTACTGCAAAATACCACTTTTCACTAGAATATATCGTTTCACTGAATTTCGAAATATTCCTAGACAATAACCGAGAACAATAAAATCTTTGGTAGTACACCTGCTTTAATACATGTATGCCTTATTTTGCATTTGATTACTCGTGGCAATTTCCTTGGCTGGCGGGATGAAAGTAGAGTTTCGAATAAATTGGCTAATAAAGAGCTAACTAATAAAACTTTATGCGGAGCCATAGCGGTGGTGCGCCGCGTTGAAGGGGTCAACCGATTAAAACCGAATGGTCCTCGTTCATCATCTTTTGAATGGAGGGTGAAAATGTCTCTCGTGACATTTGCAGTCTGCCAAGGCTGCTGGTGAATCTTTCAGCAGGGGAGAGACACACATACAATGTACTCGCATGGCTCACCTGGGACGTCTACATTAACAATGGCATCATTCATCTTTGAGAAGCGCATTTCGTCCCTCTCGCCTTTTAACTGGAATATTACATGTAACAATAGCGGGATTTCCGGCGAAATGTGGTAATTCGTTGCCTCCCAATTAGACTGCGTAAGTTTGCGCAAACGACATCAAATTTCTAGTGTTGTGTATACAACAAATAGGTGGAAGTATTTTGGATCGTTCAATTGGAATTAGTTCCTGTCAATTTTGTACATATGTTGCTGTAATGTTAGATGGTTTAGGTTTATCTATTGTTTCAATATATACATAGATTTTACAGTTCTTAACCGAGACTTCATCATTTATAACAATACTAAATTACAATAAGTAGACTTTCTTTTGTTTCTAACACTATTATAAATGTATTCTTTCTTTGTCTTTAATTCAAATAGTGTCTATAGGAAAAAATAGAAGTACGATTAATAACAATTTAACTGTATCCGTCGATATTTTTACTGTACTAAATTGCTATTAGTTGAAATTGAATAAAGCACAATAGAATAAAAACGTATATTGCTCAATTTATACCTTACTAAAAACTATTTCTGAAGCGTTCAAATTGTTAAATGGCTGAGCCGGCTTTAGCTGGCAGTAGAAAAATCGTAAATCAGAAGAACAACTCCATTCGTCCGTCCACGTAAAAAATCCATTTTGTTGACGCAGCATGCGTGTGTAGCGAATCAGTAAAGCGTTAATAAAATATTCCATTGCTCGTCTACTTTATGGTGTGTGAATATCATAATTTGCTGTAACGGCAATGTTATTGCTCTCACTGACGCCACAAAAAAAAGTAATCCCATCCTGAAATAGTACGATGGCGTTACTGACACATACTTCTGCTGCTTCATCATTCGGCGAACGAAACACCGAAATAACCGACAAACCGCGTACAATTGAATTCGACTGATGAGGCCGCGGCTGATTTTAATTATCAACAATTAAACGTTTCCAAACAGGATACAAAACGGACTCGGCTTTTACATTGGCGGGTAAAAATTGCACGATATATTCGTTGGAAACAATTATTTATTATTTAATTTCTGCCATTAATACTAAAACTATGAATAGAGTTGTAATGATTAGTTTATTTCTGCATATTTATTACTCATTTCGAAGATACTATTTCATGACATTTTCGTATGAGTGTTATTGAAATATGGTCTTCTTTTTTTATGATTTTATTTTTAAGATTTGAGTCATTTTAGGTATTACTAAGACAGGTTTAGAATAACCAGCTTAGTTCTTGACATATTACTACATGTGTAAGTAAAGTAGGGATTTATCGCAAGTGGTTTTCCAGTGTAACATCCAAGTCATAGACTTTCCGGTCACCGTCTACATCAAACTTTCTTCAGGCGCATTTCCCAGTGCTCGTAAAGCCTTCGAAAAAATTGCTCGGAATAACGCTTTGGCTGGTCGGACGAGGTTCAAATAGCAAGCGAGCGATATTCCGATGCAACGGCGCGGCGCCTTCGACCTGCCTGTCAAATTCCCGTATTTTCGGATATAAAATTGACGTTTTATGCACCGATCGGCCGAAGGATATCTTGCCGCGTTCTCCTACGAGTGTCAGTGATACGACGTGAACGGAAACTATTTCCCTTTGCCTCCTTTATATCCGGCCTGGCTGCGCCCTCCATCTGTAATGCTTCTGAAACGACCAATGCCAGTTTCCTTCTATTTCGATTCCACTATAATCCTGCAAAGCTTCTTTGTACACTCGACGCAAAGGATTTAGATCCACAAAAAGATATGGCTGCTCGATATATCTCTCTTTCTGCCGGCGGGCTCATCTAACTCTTTGTTCGCCGGTGTTTCGAAACTAAAACCACGGTTTTGCAATCTGATTTCTACACGCCATGTTGCGCTTTTCTCCCGTGGCCGACATATGCGACGTCAAAGAGATTTTGTGCGACAAATTTTTCGTAAATTCCTATGGCGACGCTATTGGTATAAGAACTTTTATGTTGTATTCTTTTAAAATAAAATAGAAAATAGTGGTTATGTATATTGATTTTGATTATTGTTAACAAAGGGGGGCGTGTAAAAGTTAGTTTACACGAGCGTGTGCTATTAGAGAAAATGACATCCCATTATTTTTAAATACTCGTAGTTACATGAAAATATCGAATGCACATGTGTTGATATGGTTCGGTGCTGGCGTGTCAACTGATATGTGTAAATGGAAATTAAAGCTGACATGTAAAACATAGTATAACGAGGCGTGACAAAAACCTCTCATATCACGTCAAGGGAACTCCACGACGTATCAAACAAGCTAATGTGAACATTTTAATGTCACTCATATATTTGACTGTTTTTTTAAAATACGGTTACGATATCCAGAAAAATACAGCAAAAATCATTGATATGCGAATATCCACGCATTCACGTTCCATTAACGTTCGAAGCGACGAGAATGAAAGTTTTCCAATATTCGACAAGCGAGTACTCTTTTTAAATCTCAAACCAGCAATATCCTTTCCCGAGAACATATTACAGTTTTACGTTATACACTGCCGAACGGTCATAAAAAATCCAGTGAACGCAAAGTAATTTATATTCTCGTCTGTTACGTAAATCTGACGAATAAATGCTCGGCCAGCGAATACGCTGGTCGCAAAGAGGCTCGCTCTTTTACAGTATAAAATAAATAGAAGCGTTGGCCGCGTGCAACGCGATCCAAGCCTGAAGGGCTCGGCCCTTCTAATTAAAACGAACTGCATCAAATTAGTATCCACTCGCTAATTGCTCTGGAGCTTCAAGTTATGCCACGGCATACGAGCCTCTTTAAAGCTAACGCCTTCCACCTCTTCCTCTCCGCAAGGCATCGTCGAACTTTACTCGGTGCAATGTATTAACAGGAACTCTACCGGCTGTTTATATACACTTATTTCTACCGTAAACTGTCAAATCACCGGTTATGAAGTAAAGGTTATACTTTTCCAATTCATTTGTAGTTAATTATTAATTTAATAAAAATCAAATGGAGAAAATAATATTTAAGTAATAATAAAATGATGATAAATTTATTGACAAATTCGATTGTAATCGAAGGAAGAAATGACTTATTAGTTATGCAGAACTTACAACAGCTGCAGGAACTTTCACAATCGAATAAGTTTATTTAATATTACGCATATTGCGTTACGTCCCAAATGCAAGTATGTATGTATAATGTCGAAATTGGTTGTTTTCTCCGAATCAAATGTTGATTTTATTGAATTAATATTTTGAAAGTCCTATCATTCATGTATTAAACACGTATTTAAAACGTCTTTTATATGTCTCTTCTGATGTCTCATGGACATTTTTAAAATGTTCAATTTTCTAACAGTAGTGGGCATTTCAAAGACCTTGGTAAAAATACAAATTTTCATTTAGATGTTTTTGTATTATTATCTAAATCTTACCAGGTCCATTCGTTTTTGTATGAAAATGACAAAGACCTATAAGCGAATGGGAAAAATATAACCTTTCTTTCGCAACCGATCATTTCAACAAACAGCCGGTAAGCTTAGTGTTAAAGCCGTTTTTGAAACGTCATTGTGCTATTTGGTTCAAGAATTAAAAAATATTTCTCGTATCTGCCGCGTTACGTTGGATGTCTGTAAATGTAAGCGAACCATTAAACCGCGATACCATATTTCATATTTTACAAAAGCGAGCGAAGGATCGGTAACAATTCTCGCATTACCAGGGTCGATCTTTTCGATCTAGCGTGATCTATTCAGGCCAGGCTTTCATACCGATGACATTGCAGAGAGGCCACTTTCAATTGTGGCTAGGCGAGGGGGTGTGCGGGGCGTCGCAGACAGGTGCGAAAAGCGATCCGACACGGAAAGAACGCGCGGTGCTAGACAATGCTACATGTTTCTTCCGGCAGTGGAGCACACGCTTGCCCGAGGTTTCATCGGCCGGCCGATGTGTATCGGGAACCGATCATCGATTGTGTGCTGAAAGCGAATAAATGATCCTCGCTTTGCCGGCGATTGGGCGATCTCGCAGCAGCTCCAGCAGATCGACACGCACACATGGCTGCTGCTGCTGGGTTCATGTGGGCGCCAGGAGCACAGTGCATGTGGATTGCTCTCCGCTCGACAGCTCTGCGGGCTGAAAGATTCCTGATATTCTCTCGGGAACGTTTTCCCCCTGACTGCTCCCTCTTTTTTTTCCTCTCTCTCTCTCTATTTTTTTTTTTTTGATGCTCCAACGTGGCACTGACACATCGAGGACTCCGATGGGAGCACGAAAGATCTAGGACGTTTTGCGAGAAGCGTGTGCTTGTTTAGCTTTGATTACTCTGACCTTCTTCGAGAGAGCCGACACCCGGATAGATGAAAACTCGGTGCAGGCTGATCGCAATCCGGTTTTTATAGCGTCATCAGTATTCGAGTGATCTCGTTCACTGGTGGCTGATTTAACGAAAGCGCAGGAGGTTCTCGGCATCAATAGAACGTCAATGTGGAGGACGCACTTCGGATGATGTTGATTTCAATGTTGATTGTTGTAACAGTTTTATTTAACCGACGACAATTTGTTGGTTTGGGGAAAATTGTATGAAGGTACTTGTTTGTACAATACGTATTTACTTGTTTGTAATTACGTATTGTTTTAAATCACAGGCATACTAGCAAGGATTGGAATTACTTTTTATATTGGAGAATACTTTTAGCAAGCTTTTGAATATTGCACTAGTTTATTTCTTTGTTTTATTTCATCGATGATAATTAATAGGAAAATTGCCGTGTATTTTAATCTTGCTTGGAAAGCTTTGAATGACATATAGGAATTAATAGTTTCAGTAAACTGTTGTATATTGCACGAGTTGAAAATCTGTTAAAAATATTTGTTCATTGCACTATAAAACCGCAGGGAAAAAACAAGCCGTGCATTGACCGCACTCCATTTTTCTTATCGTCATCAATCCGGGCGATCCGGTTCGCTTGCGGTTGATTTAACGAAAGTGTACGAGAAACTCGACACCAATAGAACGTCAGCGTCAACACGACGTACTTGAAATCCTATTGACTTGAATGTTGATTGCCACAGTCGATTACAATTATGACACTGTTTTATTTAGACAGTGACAATTAACAGAGTGATTGCTAATTTTACGTGTGCGGAATTTTGCAAGTGTATAATTGTTCACTTTGATTTTCCTTGGAATAGTTCGAATGATAAATGTGGTGCATGGATTAATAGTTTTAAGAAGGTTCTTTTATCTAGTACAAGGAAACAACTATAAATTATGAATTAATATGTAAAAAATAAACAAGGAAAATTATAATAAAATACTTTTCCCTACAATAATATTGAGTATCTTTTTAAACCTCAGGTATACTAGTTAGAATTAGAACGGTTTTAATGACAAATGTAATGTACGAATTAATAATTTTATTAAGTTTCTTTTGTATATTGCACTAATTAGCAGTGCTGCTATCGGCGATCCATCTTTCTTATCGTTATGAATATCCGAGCGATTCCGTTCGCTCGTGGTTGATTTGACGAAAGTGCAAGAGAAACTCGGCACCAATAGAACGGCAGAATCAACACGACGTACTTGAAACCCTGTTGACTTGACTGCTGATTGCCGCAGCCGATGCCGATCGCAATTATGACGCAGCGGCCACGTTGTTTTATTTAGTCGGCAACGATCGAACATGCTTTCGCGCCGAATGTTTCGTTAATGCGCACTGAAGTCGACTGCTGTCCCCGACAATACAATCACGACAAAATTCGACCACTCTGTTTGAACTTCGAGTTTGCGCATCGAAAGGATACGCGCGCGCGCGCTTGTCGCTGCCGCCGGTTATTAGCATTGAAATCGTCATTTCGTATGAATGTGGCTTTCACGGTTCTCACTTTTCCATGTGGGAAAATACTGAGCTAATACTGATTGCACTTCATTCGATTTTAATCAGATGCATCGCTACAGCGAAATGAATATTCTTTGGTTTATTTAAGATATGACTTATTTTCGATTTGAAATCGAAGTAAACTATTTTAGTGAGCGTAAACTGTGCAGGTAATAAAATTGAAGAAATTAATAGTATGGATGTTTAGTCACAAAAAGCTATTATTAAATCATTAATTGTTTTAGTCGATTTTACTCTGGTGATAATTCGTGTGTGTTAAAAACCTACCAAAAACGTATAACTCGACTTATCTTTCGTTTTTAAAATGCTGGAGTTACTTTTCAAAGACCTTCTACAAATAAAAAATATTACAATATTTTATAGCCTATAGTTTGTCTGGATTATAATTCCATACAGAAAAAAAATCGGATTAAAATTGGTTTAGCTATTTTTGAATTTATTGCGAACAAAGAAACAACCAGACAAACATTAACTTTTATATTAGTACGAATAAAACAAAACATTTCCCAATTTCCATTTTTATTTATTATCCACGACGAATTACAAATGTGCAAAAATTGCTTCAGCAAACCCCAAATTGGGCAAAACCTCAGATTGCACAATCATTCATCAGTCATATCGCAGCTTTCATTCAAGAAATATCATTTGTTTTCTAGGACAACTCAAAGTCCAGTAGGAAGTATTTCCAATGAGGGGTGCAATTCAGAGGTGAAGTGCATCGATAAGCAAGCAGGGTGACAAGCGCGCAATCTATCACTGACTCTAAACGACTGTTGCTATCTCGGCTTTTTACTCGGAGCTGTTCTGCCCTTTGAACGTCGTTGACAGAAAGCTCGGCGATGAGAATTCCACTGCATACTATGACACTTTCATCCACCAATCACCGCCTCCCTATGAACAATCTTTCTAGTACTCCAATATCACCAGACGTGCGCTCGAATTCTCTTTCTCATACACATACGCGTATTCTATTAGCACAGATAAAGAATTCATACTTCCGTTAGAGGCAAGTTTGCAGGCACATTCTCGCAAAAAATTGTGCCTCCTGCAAATAACTTGGCTACGCAAAAGTGGGCGCACTAACCAGTGTTTATTGCTGGAAAAACGCGGGCAACGCACGGCTGTATTTAAAATTCTATGCTGAGATTTGCTTTCTGCGCCTTCCATTCTGGGAGTGCTTGTAAACTGCGAGGAAATTAGTGGGTCATCAGTGCGTTAGTTGTTAGTAGAGGCTAGTGGTGTATTTAAAAGGGGTGCTGTTGAATCAACTGACCTGGAATTAAATAACGTGTACTATTTAAGTAAGAGGAAATTCAAATTTTTTGGCGTTTACTTAGAATGTTATATCCAATTCAAAGTTTTTTCTAAGAAAAAATGTGTTATGCTGTCGTAAATTATGATTAAAAGATTGTAATAAACAACGGGAATATTCATACTGGTTTTGCGGCCTGTTTTTTGACACACTATTTGACGGTGCGGAAGGTAAAAGTCAAACGATTATCTAAAATCAAGAAATGAAACGAATGAAATTCTATTTTGTACTTTAGGAGCAACTATAAAATTTCATGTGTACATCGTTAGAAGATATTTGCTGGAAATACACATCCGCAGTTTATAATAGTATTACTTCTAATAACCTTTATTCTTGTATTTAGTTAATGTACACATAAAAATGTAACATGTCTGTATGGATATAAAAAGCAATTCCTAATATTACTGAATACAACTCGATACTTTTTTCACTATTTGGCAGTTACTTCCGTTAAAGTAGCATAAGAGAGGCGAAAATATTCCAGAGAAAATATCACGAAATTCACCCCATTTTTCTACGATTCTCGCAGGAATATCTTCACATGGTTGAAAAATAATTCGGCTTGAAGGACCTAGTTTACTCTCGCATTTCCGTAATAAGTGGTTGGGAATTCCAGAGGATTCCAGTCGATATTTGTAAGTGAGTGTGAGAGGTCAGCATTTTGCGGAATGGAAGCTTGGCGCGGCGGTCGGTGCTATAAATCGTCGCTTTATTAAAAAGTTAGGGGCGCTGTTTGCTCGGCGAATCGATGCGAAAATCGCTTTGATTTTTGTCCAAACAGTGAACGGGCTGGGCGAAAATATTTTTCGCAGTCTGCGATATCGCTCGCGCGGACACAGGCGCGCATCCACAGAGCAGCGGCAGTCGATGACATTTAAATAAATGTTTCATTTACCCTTTCGCCGCTGGAGGCCGCCGAGTGCCGTCACAACGATTGATTAAACGTTTATTTTTTGGACGACTCCGATTGTTCAGACTCGATTTCTAGGTAACCCGTCATTATTTCATACTGCCATCACTTTTCACGCAAGGATGCCCGGAACGCAGTGTCGCCCGACGGGAATAAATTCGATCGATGATTGCCGATAACCGCGGGCATCGCCGGAAATCATGAACATCTCGTTTTAATTCACCCCTCGGCTATAAAGTATCACGTTTTTTGTTCTCGGCCATTGTAGTCGCGCAAACGTGTTGGAGAAATAATATAGTACGCTCTACTTTAACTCAACAAGTAGTTCGTCAATTTTTAGTTCGAAAGATTATAACGGGATAGAATACTGAAAATAGTAATATTACAAGACCTGATTGAAAATGAAAGATAATTTAATGACTATTGCGGCGATCTGGACGATAAAAAAAGTTATTTGTTAATTATAATTAGACTGTTGATTTTTATGCACGTATCAATTTTCTCTGTTCCATTGCACATTTAAATATGGTTACTAGATTTATTGTATCTCTATTGATTGCATATAGGTAATTTCTTGATTTATTGAATAACAAAATCAAGAATGTTTCTTTTAACGTATTTATCAAAGTTTTCTGATCACAGTGTCTTTCTATCTTCCAATACTCCCAATAATTGAAATATAACTCTCGAAAACCGTATTTTAAAATGATTTTACAACGAATATCGTAACTAACACGTACGTTGCTGTTCCAAAACCGAGAACGACATATTTATTCAGAGGGAATCATTACCTTAACGGACCAATTGCGCATCCATCCAGATTCCCAGTACTAAAGCTGAATCTTTCACGCACGCTTTCGCGCGCGCACACAATAGCGAATGTCCGCGCGAGTTTATTGCTTGACATTGTGTCCGATGCCGTTACTGCTAGCAGAACGGTGGCGCTGCCTTTATCTCGCGATAAAATTCCCGGATAATAACCTGCGCCACGTCTGAGCACTCGCGCGGAAAAAGTAAAAAGTTGTAGTGCCGCCGATATCCATAATAACCAGCTTATTGCTTCATTCCTCGGATGACGGAGGAATATTTCCTGGCAATAACATCGGGTTGTCAACGAGGCACCGTGTCACTCTCATGGAAAAGCGCGAGCTTCCAAACTTGGGCTTGCACGAATCCCTGGTAAAGGGATCGATCAAATTATCGAATTATCCAATATTCAATAAGGAGGAGAAGCAGGTTGAATAGTTACGACCTTGGTAACGAAACGATGTTTTAAAAACGTCTTTAAAACACTGGATATTCGCGTCGTCTTTGGAATGTCCACCAATGTTCTAAAAATGACTCACGTACAAAATGTCCGATTTTACAAAATAGAACATTTTATAGGCGTCTACAACATGTCCGAAAGGATATGTAAAAGACGTTACGAATACATTTCTAATGCGTCTAGAACACGTTCTGACGAACCTGCAGGAAGACATGTGGAAGTCGTTTTAAATACGTTTTTAATACGTGAATAATACCATTTTTCATTGTACATTACTATAGTGTATTCTAAAAGGAGTATTTAAAAATGTTAATTCAGTAAAATGAACGTTTGGTTTGGAGAACAACCAGTTAGTAGTATAAATTATAACTATTTCCCTTTCTTCCCCTTGTTTTAAATCCAATATGATGTACGGATTAATAGTTCTAGCAAGCTTTTGAATGTTACACTACTTGAAGATCTGTTAAAAATAACAAATTTATGCTAGTATTTATTTGTTGCGCTATAATAATCGCAATTAATACTTTAATTGCTATGCAATTTTACAAGTATATTTTCTTTTGCGTAAAGAAAAATTTGTTAAAAATAGCTAACTTTATTTATTATTTCAGAAATATTAATAAAGATTCACAATTTACAGAAAGAAGTTACCTCACAATTCGCATGATGTAAAAGTGCACGCTGTACTAGAACACAAGTATGCTATAATGTAGCGTCTGAGAAGGTAAAGGGATCGATCGAATTATCCAATATCCGACGAGCCCTAGGAAAAGGGTGGTAGGAAAGAGAGAGAGAGGGCGCCGAAGCGAAAGACACGAGGAAAATATCTCAGCGGGCAAATGCACCGACGCCACGATATTTCGTATGCATTGTTGCGAACGCGCGGGATATTCTAGGTTAGGCGCGCGATCGGAATCCACAGGGCTCCTCTGCAACCTTTGCGAGTGCAGCCGCTATTTCCCACGAGGAGTAACGCATCCCCTGTTCGATTCTTAATTCCTTAACCTCTCTGGCTTCCAGTTTCCCATCTACTACTTTCTTAAATTTATAGAGAATTTCTATGTGTACAATATGTACGCATATTTATTGCATTATTTGCATTGTGCATATTATAATATAATAATGCAGGGAAAATTTGTGAAACATTTGTGCATAATAAAAATAGCTAGATAATTTATAAGTATCAGTGACAGTGATGTTTTGTGTGTCTTTAAATCACCACTGCCACTGTTTCTAAAGATTTCTCTGCATCTTATACATTCGATATTTAATATAATGTGGTATGTGTAATGTTATATAGTAAAATATTTTCCTTAATACGTTGCTTCCCATTCGGAATAAGTCATCGCACAGTAAGATTTATTTGTACAATATAACATATTATTATACGTATTATGCTCAAGCCAGTTGTATAAATATATAACTAAATACATGTCTGATAAAAAATGGGTTACGACAATCCTGATTCAAAGATAAATTAATCACTCTGTATACTAAATGATAAAAGATTTCTCTTACAAAATCGAATGAAAAAAGAAAATCAAGTTTTCCGCTTATTTTCCCGTTTGTCTGCTTATTTTTCGACTACATATAGTTTGGTCCTTTTCATCGCATTTCAGAATGGAAGGAGGAATTGGAGATCGATCATCTTCATGTTCGAGGAGGATCAAAGCCCTCTTGCGGTAAGACGAATCCTTTTCGTTTCCTCGAGAATTCTTCGGGGTATCATCGTTCCCTCGATATTCCTGGAACAGTCCGCTCTTTGCCAAAGGCACTTGGCCAGTTCGCATGGCGAATTTCCCTAGCGTTCTCGGCGGCCGCTGCCATTCCTTAATCCCTCCGGCTCATCCTCGGTAAATCGTTAATCGGATCCTTACTTATCCAGCTTCCCATTTCGGATCCGTGGTTTCGCCGATATGCAGCTGGAATCTCCGATTCCCCGTCGCACTTACCCCCACCACGACCCCGGCTCACCCATCTGGGAGGAATTTTAATTTCGATGCTTTTGACGGCGCCCCTCTTTGTGGCGCGACGATCGCCTTCTACAGTTTCGATCCACACTGCCTGGATTCCAAGGTAGTTTTTGAATTCCAAGGCGATTCATTTGTTTTTGAGTGCTTATAAAAAATCTGGCGAATAATTATAAGTGATTTAGTTGTTTTAATTATAGATGAATGTTATTTACTGCCTTACATCTTATACATGTTGTAGTTCATAAAATGAATATAATAGTATAATGTACAAACACGCGTGATAAAGAGATTTCACGCGATAAACTTTATTCAGTATTCACCATAGGCTTGTTTTTTTATCACTGTTTTAAATTAATGACACACGGCAGTTATCGGTAAAGAATATAAAGAAACGAATGTGTATGTATATTTGTAATTATTTGAGAGACAAATGCTTGTTCGACATTGTATAAAATATCTGAGCTGTGCACCGTCGAAACTGTGCCAACCATTGATCAACGAAATGCGCCTGCATATTTATTATTTAATATATCGCGTTACTTTAAATTCCATCAGCCGATACAACACACGCGCGGTAGACTTTAGTCATTTAATTTCGACAAATGGAAGACGCATTCCGATATTTTCCTACCAGTCGGACGGAAAAATACCATTCGCAGTCGAATTGATTCATCAGGTGATTCGGGAAATATGCTATTTTTTTCGGAATTACTCGGAGTCAAAGCAGCCGCTTCGCCAGATATTACTTTCCGATGCAGCCGGGCGCAAGAGCATTCGTTGAATATTTAGCAAAATATGTAATTTCCGGCTGAAATATGCAGATCTTCGAAACCCAGCAGCTGAGTTTCGATAATGCTATCGAGGTTCGGCAAAGGCTTGCGTTTTCAATATGATAGATTAATATTGCATATCAATTATATTGTTATCACATAGTGATGTGTGCAATGGGCAGGAATTATTCTTCTCTAAAATTTTTGCATTCTATTAAATCTTCATTGGTGTTAAAACTAGCGAATACTCGAGAATCATCTAAATCTCTTCGAGATCAACTGCAATTATTTTGTCCCTCATATTTCTATTCGTCGGTATTAATTATCTGATAATAAGCGAGCACCTACAAGCATCGATATATCGAAGTATCGGAAAATCGGCGAGCAACACGAATATGATGACGGCTGCCGGGAAAGATGAGAGAGTGCAGGAGCGCCAATCTAATTGATACTCCAAAAGCAATCAGCCAGAAATCATTCTCCTATAAATCTTTTGCATCTTGTAACTCTTTAACGTTGCTTGAGGAGTATACTCATCATGAGGAAAAACAAATTACCCTTTGTTAGAAAGGTCGTAATTATTATAACAAATATAAAATGTTCCTTCACCTACAATAAAAATAACCGACAATACGTTTTGCATTGTTATGAAAATATTGTTGTATTTGAAACGAATGAATTAAAATTAAGAGCAACAAATAGACATTTTCAAAAAAAAGGTCCACCGTTAAATGGTTAAATCTTGATCGATGTTAGAATTAGATTGTAAAATCGTAATTATTCCATCCCTTGTATTTCTACGTATTAATATTATTTATTTAACAATAAGTGTAAATCCGCAAGCATCGGAAAATCGGCGAGCAGCACGAATGTGATGACTGCTGCTGCGAGTGATGAGAGAGTGCGGGAGCGGCAATCTAATTGATTGTCCAAAAGCAATCAGCTAGCTGCTAATGGGACGTGAAAATACAAGCATGCGCCAGCAGAGCCGTAAATGAATGGGACTCCGATTTTCCCAATGAAGGTGTGTCATTACCGGCGTTGTTGCGAGTAATAAGTTCCATCTAAGTGAAATAATGATGATTCTCGCGCGCCCCTGCTCACCTTTTTCCCAGTGCTTAATAATCCATAAACCGGCGGCTTGATAATTCTATTATCGATGATTGCGGAGTACGCGACTTTTCGCCGTGTAATCATCGTACGAGTGGGGTTAATGACTTTTCTCTCTCTCTCTCCCCCTCTTTCTCGATAAAGACCATTCATTTCACGAATAATGCTCCGCAGCCTGCACTGTTCATGAAGCAATCAGTGTATTATCGAATTTCCTTTTGCAGACAATGTTCGAAAAAAAGACTTTGTAACACAGGATCCTTTGTTTCTCAAGGCAGGAAATTTAAGTGCTTTTTATAAACTTTGTGTTTATAAAGGGCGCTTTGAACACCCTTTCGGTAAGTAACAAGTACCTTCCGAGTAAAGAACCGAGCAAAGAACCTTATCCTCTGTGGAATATCCTTTGTTAAGTAATTGTTGAAGTGTAAATACTTCGCTTTCGTAACTTTTTATAACATACAGTCGATGCAAAAAGTATCCGTATGGCGATCAACTTTAATTAATAAGCATGTACTAAGAACGATTGTAATATTTGTTAGTAGTGATAAATATTCTATATTTGTTATTCAAATCATCTTCCAATTTATTATTTTCACCTTTTCTACATTTATATGCGTCATTAATTAATTTAGATGTAATTTAGAACAGATTAAAGTATAACCAATATTCGATCAGTTAGTTTGACTAGTTTACGGTTATCTAGTTGTAACATGAAACAACACCCCAAAGGGTTAATGAATTCTTGGATGCATGAAGGACTGGCGAGGTTGGTGCTAATTTTTCGGTTAATTTCCAGTGGCAAATTACGGCCGCGGTCAGCTGGTTGCGTGGAGATCGTTTATTTTGCCATTGCAGCTCGCCAACCTCGTTTCGGCTGCTCGTCTTTAAACAAACTGCTGCTCACTCCCATCGATTCTTGTATAAATATACCGCTTATTTTCTTGACCAAGTTCATCCTGCTATTTGGGGCAACTTGCGAAGTAAGCGACGGAGGAATTTCTCAAAATTTGGAGTCAACGTTGGTGACAGAAATTAGAAAAATTATAGCTGATCAAACAGCAGTTACTCCGAAAAATGTAGGATGTTTTGTTTAACGTACCGCTGCGCTGGTGTGAAAAATAAGACAATAGCAAGAGAATTGTACATATTCTTTCATAGCTTTAAAGAAATATCGGATGAATAATTTGCTTTACGAGAATAGTTTAATAAATATCTTCTTGTTCGGAGCATCTTGTGAAGTAAGCATCGATTGAATTTTTCCAAAATTTTGTACATTTATAAAACAGGCGATTATGCAGATTGTACTGCTTTTGTGCAGGTAACTTTGATATATTAATATGGTGCATTGTCAGTGTTTTCATTTGGCTGGCAATGCGAAAATCGTAATTCGTTGAAATGTTGTATTTTTCAAGTGTCATTGAAAGGCTAATCTCCCAGTGCAAATGGTACGTTATTGATTGATATGTGTGAATAAACGCTAAAGAAACATCGCAAAGGAAATAATTCAATAATTCGTCCATGCAAATAATCTATACCAAAATTCAGAAGAATTAATTTTAAAATAAAACTGTTGCAATAATGTTGAATGCAGAATTTGCTTTACAATCATTATTATTATTGTTATTATTATTATTATTATTAAATGTGTAATTCTGTAAAATATATTACATAATATATTATCTTGTATCGTCAAATACAAAATTAAACATATGCACATTCTTTCAGAGGATATGCTTGAAAACTTGTGTCCACGCTTTCGCAAGAATTCATTCTGTCGATTCATCTAATTTTCATGTTAACGCTGACGAAACTAATGTCAGTGATTATGAAATGTCCTTGAATAGTTGGCGGCAAACATCTGTAAAACAGTCGTAAACAGCCGCCGGCGACACGAGTTTTAGGATATTGCGAGCCATGTTTTTACAACCGTGGTAATAAACTCGGTTCTTTAAACTTCTTGCCACGGATCACGCGAGTTTCCTCGTAAAACTTTACTTCTAGCTGATAATCATACTATAAATGTATGGGTGCACGTGAGGAATACGATAGCGTTCCGTTATACGAGACTCTCCCTACCAATCCGACTTAATTCATTCTCCCTGGCAGAACTTTTGAGTAATTCCTCGCCTTGCAATTGGTGCTGCAGCTGCGACTAACTATGCCCGAAAATTACATAAACCAATTTAGATTGTACTTCATTATCACTAATATATAGCGATTTGTTATCAATTATAAGTTTCTGATGAGCGTCGAGAATCAAACAAATATATACGCGACGACTTGAAAATCTCCGTCTTTTTATGTTGTTTAAAAACTAATAAAAGGAAAAGCTGCACCACCAATGCTAGATTTTAATGGGCTCTATTTCTTCTGTCATAAACACTGTTTAATGCTGTACGTTTCGTTAGTCCTGGAATCGAAACCTTTTAACAACGATATTTTTGTTCATAAACTCTTAAACTTGACGTAACATATTAGTTTTGATATTAGTAATGTTTTCAGTAGTTGAAAATTTGGTTAACTCAAATGTCCAGATCAGGTTTGTGCCTCTTTGAAAAGTAAAGACTCGTATATTGCATAACAAAGTTAATACATATCGTTTTTTGAGTAAATTGGACATTGTACAAACGAAATAAAATAAATATATGTGATCAATAGAGTTTAATTTTCAACAATAATAGTGGGTTGCTGTTTAATTAATTGCTTTGTGCCCCACATGCAATTGTTAAACAGGATCGAAACATTAATTTCTAGCAGGCTCCATTTGAATTTCAAGGATAATTGCGCGATTTCATTTCACGGCGAAGTAAGTCCACGAGATCCACTAATTCCCCATCAATTGCAGTGGCTCACTGCACACGACTTCCCAATGAAGTTTACTAATTTTGTGAAAGCGCGAAAGTTAAGGCGGTTTATACTAAACCAACTAATTTTACTCTCTTTATCTGATTAACGCCACACTCGAAATAAATAATAATAAAAAATTTAATTCTGAACGAGTTGTCATATTTTTAAATGTTATTTTATATTTAATATCGCAGTACTTATGGGTGCGAAATGTATTTTCGCATTGCCTACGTGAATAAATACACCGAGTAAAATTCTCCAAGCAGTATTTCGCGCGGGATTTTATTCCCAGATACGTAAGCACATTAAAAATCTACTACGCTTGAGCGCAAAAGTTGCGAGACCCCATGTATTTTTTCCACCCTGAGATCAAATATAATACTGTACGCAATATGATAAACCAAGCGTGGAGGGAAAAAGTGTAATGCTGCTGCGCCGGCGGTAAATCGCGATGAATTTTAATGCCTGGAATTCTGCGCCTGTTATTCCTCCATGAAGTCCAAGCACTTTTCGAGGCGCCCTGCATATTTTAAGCGGACGAATCACTTGCCACAATTAAGGGCGGGAAGTTGCAGTTTTGACAAGAATCTGAATTTCTGGCTCCTTCTTCGTAACTTTTTTTACGCGACCCGTATGAAATTCTGCAAATTGTGGGGTTTGTCCATTTCTTCGGAGACTTAGAATTAATACTGTGTCGGTGCATCATTGGTGGATGCACGAATGCTTGTACTAATTTTAGTTTGTAACACAGAATATTTTTTTCAGAGCAACATATACTTTCCAAAAATTTACACTCAACATTTTAGTCCTGGCAAATAATGATATCATTAAAATCAGCACTACGCTTTTAAATTAGAATATAGGAACTCAACAACCACATAACTTAATTACAACTTGTAATTTATCCTTAAAAAAACAATGATGATGCTTGCCAAGCAGTGGGCCTTCAAGTTTCACTCCCCAAGCTGAAGAAAAACTTTATTATCGAATTGAATAATAAAATATTGTAGAAATATATCCAAAACATTATTTTTCAGATTAGTGTAAAAACTGAATGAACCGAGTAATAAATATCTTAAAACTATATAATAATGTAATAGAATATCGGAATAGTTGTTCTTTATAAGAGCATAACTCTTTTTATCCAAAAAGGAAACACATTATTTCCAAGATAGATATAAAAACTAGGCTTAAGAAACGTTACTGCAATTTTGTAGCAGATAATCCAGCACTATTGCAGTCTTAATTGCTCTATTCGCGCCCCGCTTTTGTAATCCGAGCGTTTCCCATGCCACTAAAATCCAACGCACACATTTTCCAGGAGTTCAAGTGGCAAAGTCGCGCATGACTCATGTGGCGCGTTCCATTTTTAGGATTCCCCGTGAATAGCGTTCCATTGGCGCTAGATTCATGTTATGCGCTATTTATAGCAAAATATGATGAAGTTTAATAGTCGTGTTTGGTCCAAGGACTAACTTAGCTTCCGCGCTAATCCTCGAATGGGAAAACTTGGCGGGCGCCATGTCTGACCGTAACGGGTTAATTCTCCTTTTAACCCAATGTCGGGCGAGTCCAGACGGGGCGTGATAATCAGGACAGCAAAACTGAACACGGTGCTGACGCATAATCGTAAAAGCTCCGAGAAGATGACGAAACTATAGTTTTGATAAGACGAAAGATGTGGAATGCAGAATGCATCATTGACCTAAATATTTGATTTTACGTAATCGTACAGGCTTGAAAACGTGACGAAACAATCATTTTGGCAATGCCAAAGATATGGAATACATATTTATGTAGAATGTAGAATGTACTGACCCGAATAATAGAACAATAGTAATTAACACGTTGATTGCTATCGTCACCGACGGCAGATGCTCTATTTATTCCTTCTTTAATATTCCGAATCACACAACTACGATAAAGGTACAAGACAAAATACAGAAACACAACAAATAATATGTCAATGACAAACTTATTTCATATCTCTGATATATAACTGTAAAATGTATAGAAATTCTATATATACTTCTTTCTTGAATAACATTATCTTGGAAAACAAATCATTTTGACAGCTATGGTAAAACTAAATTAATCTTCGGCAGTGTTAATCTAAATTATATAATCATTTAAATAAATCGTGTACAGTGATAGAATATACTTTTAAAATAGAAATGGCGCAGTCGTGGATGTTCCTGTAACAGTCAGTCCGCTAATGTTAGAAGGTAGGTGAGAATGGGGGTGTTAGAAGTGCCGAGCGAATATTGGCTCGGCGTCTCGACACCCGACGCGCAAGAGCGATGGGTAAGCGGCCTATTTAAATCTTGTCACACCCAGTAGTAAGACTCTTCGCAAGGAGAGACAATATGCCATCAATAGCATATTGCCAATATATCCGGGGGAAAAATTGAATACGTGCTTCGCGTCTGTGAATATCGGGATTGGTGCCTTCGCCGTACTTCGAGCAGCTCTCGCACCCTTCTCTTTGATCACGCCGATCGAATCGCTTTCTGATCGTCGATACTCTTGATCAGCTGTTGAGTTACTATCGCCGCCGATCCCGTCGCGTCGCTTGATCCTGCCACGTGAATTTCCTTGCAAGCTTATACCTCCACCGGATATCATGATAACCGATTTGCAGGCATATCCTTGCTGCGTTGGAAAAAATCTTTCTGCTAGATCTCGACGTTTCATTGGGATTCTGATAACGAGTGTCGAGGATCGAAAAATATAT
Organism: Ectemnius lituratus; assembly: GCA_910593735.2. NCBI lineage: Eukaryota > Metazoa > Arthropoda > Insecta > Hymenoptera > Crabronidae > Ectemnius > Ectemnius lituratus. Next base: position 6,374,501 of record OU343037.1, read on the forward strand.
GCGAGACGAATTGAGAATCTCTACCTTCTTGATGTTGGTTATAAAATAATGAAAGAGAAAGACATGTATGGGCAATGCTACATTTTAATGTGCTCTGTTTCATTTTCTGTCGTATTCAATGATTTGGTCAGTGATATTAGTTTTGAAAATTGGACTTGTCACTCTTTCATAAGGGCCCCAATATTAACATAACGGAGTTAATAAAGTAAATTCGTCATCGTACAAATTAAGAACATAGTCCAAGAAAGAAAATCCCTATTTACATTATAACACGTGTAAAACAAAGCCTATTAAATAGATATATTTCTGTATCATAATTTTTCGTAAATTCTTGCCTCCTTCCTGTTCCTAGTTTAGTTGCTAGTCATTAGTTTCTACTGCCTTCAAATTTCGGATGAGAGCACTCGCATATGTCAGGTTCTCAAAACTTGAACTTTAACAGAACATCCAGTGTTCCGATATGTTTTGCAATTTGGCGAAGAACACTCCGCTCTCAGCGTACGTTTCGCTCGCAATAACCGCAGAGTTCATGCAGGAAATTAGTTCGACGTTTGTAACAAGTTGCGCTTCCGGCGGAAGTTCGGCTACTGATGGGGAGGGGGGTGCGAGTGCCAATGAAAAACGTTCGGTTTGCGTTTCATTAAAGCTGCAACAAACGTGCGCGCGCTGCCGAAAGTAGTTTTGGCATTGTGGCAATCAGCGGAGGCGGCGCCGCGCTGCACACCGCGCCGAAAAAAGCAAAGCTGGAGGCTGGCAGGGAAAAGTTTCGTTCGTTTAAACGAAATTAGGAGAGTTATTCTCAAACTCTCAAGCGGCACTCTCCTCATGGAGGGTCAAATAGCCGAATGCCTGACTATTCAGGCATTCGAGCGGATAGGAATTCAATTCTGCAAAAACCACCATCGAACATCTTTTTTCCAATTTCCTTTTGGACTCTTCGGCACGAACGATTCCACTCCGACCCCTGATTCCTCTCGTACAATGCTCGCAGAGCACAAAACCTCGCGTTACGCGGATCACATCGGGCGGAAAGATAATATAATTTGATCAATAATTAAATTCCACTTGGGAGAAAGAGGGAGAGATGAAGAAGACGAGAGGGGAAGCTTGAATTACAGTCCACATGAAACAGTCCGCGCCCCATTCTTCTCAATTTCCCATCACATATCCTGCCGGATATTAGGCGTTCAATTACGCCAAGTTAATTTCGCTTATTAACTTATCCGATCCTGGCGTGCGTTGCCGGAGGTGCTCGGTTTCCCGGGTTTAATCCGGCATCCCATAAAACGTCAAAGCATTCGTTGCGGAAGGCCATGCGGGTGAGAGAGCGCAACAGAAGCTTGACGCCCGAATTTAATTATGCGGCCTCGCGCAAGCTCGCCGCTTTTTAATTAGTCGGATGTAGTTCGAGATCGTATGCCGGGGTGGCGCCGCCGTCGCGCTGAGATATTCTCCGCGCGGAACCTCGCCGACTGAGAGAAAGAGAGGCAAACGCAACTTTCCGAGAAATTAATAATTGGTACTTGACGAATTGCACGCTTTCCATAACAGTGGGATTTCGATGAGAAGAGTTTGGGGAGAAAGACGGATTCTGTAATATTTCCTGCAATATTTTACAATTTTGTAATCCTTGTAATAAAATACGAATAAATAATACACGCTGGTATTGCAGGTGAAGAACGAACCTGAAGATTTCTGCAACAGAATCTATCTTTTATTCGACAACTGCAGTGTTTGGTGTAAGCATGTTTTATTTTTTTTAAGAATTGTGAGAAATAATTCAATAATGCAAACATACTTCCACTGCAGTATGTCCTGGCACGTTTTATCATTTTTTAGACATTGTAATAAAAGGCGAATAAATTATACACGCTGCTCTTCCAGGTTAAATATTTTTTTTAAATTACAAATATTAAAACATAGGGACCATCAATTAAATTACTAATTTAATGATCTATCAATGATCATTTAGCAATTTGTAGAAACAATAACTAACAGGCAGCAATAAATGCGATAGAACTGGTTTATTCTCAGCACGAGAAGCTGAGAGAAAGAGAAGTGGACGCAACTTTCCGAGAAATTAATAATTGGTACTTGACGAATTGCACGCTTTCCACAACAGTGGGATTTCGATGAGAAGAGTTTGGGGAGAAAGACAGATTCTGTAATATTTCCTGCAATATTTTACAATTTTGTAATCCTTGTAATAAAATACGAATAAATAATACACGCTGGTATTGTAGGTGAAGAACGAACCTGAAGATTTCTGCAACAGAATCTATCTTTTATTCGATAACTGCAGTGTTTGGGGTAAGCATGGTCTATTTTTTTTAAGAATTGTGAGAAATAATTCAATAATGCAAACATATTTCCTGGAACGTTTTATCACTTTTTAGACGTTGTAATAAAAGACGAATAAATTATACACAATGGTATTCCAGGTTCAATATTTTTTTATATTACAAATATTAAAACATAGGGACCATGAATTAAATTACTAATTTAATAATCTATCAAGGATCATCTATCAATTTATAAAAACAATAACAACTAACAGGCAGTAATAAATGCGATAAAACTGTTTTATTTCATGGCTTGAAGCTGCGAGAAAGAGAAGTGGACGCAACTTTCAGAGAAATTAATAATTGGTGCTTGACGAATACCACGTATTACATACCAGCGCGGTTTGTATGATAAGAGTTTTGGGGGAGAAGAAGGACTATGGTGGGTGCGCGAATGCCCAACCGGACGAGGATTAATCTCGAAGGTAACGAGGATTTAACGGCGGCCGAACTTTCCTAAGTTTGGCTCAAGTCTTTCCGGAAGTTCCACCGCAGTCACGCGCACTCTCGCCGCCTGCTTGTGGCTGAGCCGACCGTTTACTTTTACAATTGTTCCATTAATTCCGCACACAAAGTAACTTTCGGCTAAGAGGTCCGGAGACTTTCGGCCGCCCTATGCTCGGATCTTGTTGGATTGCCTTTATCACTTCAACACAGTATTATACTAATTACACGGGATTAGCAGTTGTCTCGTAAATCCGCTTTTCATATTACGTAATATTTATATGTATGATATTGTGAGTTACCCTATAAATTGTTCGAGCACTATGTGAAAGGAAAGGGTTGAGTGTTGTGGATTTTTAACTTTTTCCGCACCTTGCTAAAAATCTTTGTTAATACTATTTTAAATATCATTTAAAAAATGGTCAATTTTTTGTAATGCTTAGTACTCTTTTTCGATTTCCCTTTCAGTAACTCCCTATTATTTTAAATGTTTTTCATCCAAATTTCATGTACTAATTATATTGCAAATAATGTTAGAACTTTGATGATATCTGATACGTGGAATTTCTACGAAAATAATAGGAATAAATATTTTTAGCAAAGTGTAGAAACTGTACAAAAAAGTTGGGTATTCAAAGCATTAAATTGATCGTTTTTCTTCTTCAAACGAGTTCTAGTATTTGTTAATACCTCTAGCAAATTGACCGCAACTAGTATTATGAATTTGTCAAGTATTTTAATTATTTATTACGGTCGCCCTCGACGGATTGTGTGCTTCAATATTTGATAGAGATTTTGCCATCAACGCTTTTCACGTGCAGCGCTTTATCTGATGAAAAACAGAGATGGGTTCGCTTCGCTGCGTGAATGAAGCTCATTATTTGCTGACTATCTCCAATGCATCACCCACCCGATGATACATACACGCGCAGCTGATTAACGAGCAGGTAAGCCGAGAGCTGATATTATTCTAATTATTATCTCCACCGACAAAAAATGAAATGCGCATTGAGGATCATCATCCCGAATGGCGGTGATAATGTTATCAATGCTCGGTCATCAGTGGGAATTAAATTGTTAGCATATGAAACAGTTGAAACTAGAGTTACGAACGATTGGAATATTTTTCTTACCACAAAGATAATTTTGAACTATCAGAACTGTATTAATGTCTGTCAATGAACACTAAATATTCCCCGTCCGGATAAATGATTATTTTGAACATCCGATTCAACTATACACTTGTTCTTTCGTTTGTTATTATAAATAAAAATGGAAATGTATCATTGTTGGTATTATAATCTAAATACTATTATATGCATTATTTTTCGAATTGAATTGACGTTTTTTTTTACACGATTGTGTAAAATATCTGGAAGATAGATAAGGAATAATTAAATCTTCGATACACACGACAGAGAACAAACAACGCTTTTTAAAAAGTTTCCAGTCGTGACTGTCAGATCGAATATTAAAACAAGTTCTTTCAAATAATGGCAACCGGTGAACTCACACATGCAGAAGAGAAACAATTTTAGCAGAATAAGAATAGAAACACAGAAAGTTGGAGAATCGGAGGATATAGTTCAGTTGTCGTTCTCTGTGCTGCGACAGATTTGTCAGGATTACACGGCATCGTACTTCACTTGATCGCGAAGTCCTGGTTGCAGACGAACACTGCACACAGGAATAAGCGGCTGAAGACTTCATAAAGGAGGATAATCCTGGACGTGCATCAGAGTCCCATGTATCAGATACATAAAGTATTATTCTGTCATACTTTACGTCATACTCGGTCATAACAGCTAGTATTGCAGTTATAGAACAAATCTGGAGATTTCCGCAACAGAATCTATCTTTCATTGTACAACTGCTGTATTTGCTGCAAGGTTTTTTTCAAATCTTTCACTGAATATTTTATATTTTGTTACAATGATAAAAAAGGATAAAATAACACATGGGAATAATTCGACGGAATATATCTTCCACTTAATAATTCTACGATTTATCAAAATGAATTAAAGAATACAAACATTTTTGCAACAAAAATGTTCTATTTCGTTAAACTGTATTTCAAAGAAGTACTTGCTGATTTCAGAACAAACGCATCAGCCGATACGTTATAATTTGCTTGGAGTCAACAATACCGGTATTGCATAATATATTACAAATATTAAATATCAATGATCCGCTAATTTATGGAAACAATGACACAGCTAATGAACATTAATAAATGCGATGAAAATATTTTATTTCGCGAAATAAATCATTTCTGAAAATACTTATTGATTCTAACAGGGACGCAACAGTCCCTACATATTCCATAATATTAATATTCAGAGACACGGAGAAAGTTCAGGCTGCCGGATTCATTTTCGTTCGCGTCGCTTTCTGGAAAACCAAAATTCGCAAGCGCCAACCGAAACAGCGTTAGTGCGACGAGTTTTATTGTAACACTGTGCATACACAGGAAGCACGTACATACAATGATTGTCGCGTGCCGACAATCGCGCGCGTCGGCCGTACGGAATTCAATTGTTTTCGGTGTCGCCAGTTGCAGAGAGGTGTGCTTCGCGCAGCCAGTTTCAATGGGAACGCGCCCTTTATTACGACTAATACGATGGAAGTTACGAGAGAGCGCTGTTAAAAAAACTACTAGCAAATCAACCTCCGCTCGAGCGCTAAACGCTTTGTATTCGCTAGGAGGTTATGAAACTGGCGGTAAAAGCTCGGCACATTAAAAATGACCGAAGAGAAGCAGCGCCGTAGCGGCCGAGATTGGACTTATGTGTTAACTTTGCGCGTCGCCGCTATTCAAAAGACCGGTTTTATACTATTCGCTGTTTTTCTTGCTTTTATATTAGGCAGCCACTATTTTTCACGCTGAAGAGAAAGGATTTTTTGCAGGCAAAATAATGTAATTGACGGTGATGCGGTCCGTTTTGTACTATGAAATTGCATGAGTGCAAGTGCTTTCTTTAGAAATAGTGTTTGAATCAAGTGCAGTGACTGACAGGTTGTAACAATACCCTAGCAATTAAATACTTCACTGACTTTGGTATAACACATATAACACTTAGACCATCATTATATGCTTTCTATTATTGTATTACATTGTACGTTTTTATGTTAAAAGTGGTTCTAAGCATTTAGCGTACTAGAATGGTGAAAATGACGAATTAGAGGCGAGAGTAAGATTATATAATGATAATTAAATCTTAAATACTTCCATTAATTACTATAATATGATTTTAATCATAGACACAATTTATTATTTTCAACATTATAGTAGACTAAATACTTGGTATATATATTTAATATAAAAAGCATATTTTTAAAAAGTGATGTGGTTAATTATTATAGTATGCAGCTATAGTAGATGTTAACGAATTTATCTTAGCGAGAGAAGTAACTCTCAACTTCAAATCTACAGGAATGATTAACGGCAAAGATGTAGAACACGTAGTACAATAATAAAGACAGCTGGGAAGTTCCGTGCGAGACCATGTAGAAAGGTGCATAGAAAAATGGGTAGGAAAAGTGGAGTAAAAAAGAACGAAGAGAAGGAAGTAAAATGCGAAACATAGCGCATAATATTAGGGAGTCGTAGTACCTGTCTAGTTCTAAAGTTAAACGAACCAAGAGTCGACCTGAATTCCAGGACACGCGTAGCACCAGGTCCAGCGACGAGTTAAAGCCCCGCGATAAGAGGATAATTACTTGCAAACCGACGCGATACGATTTCCACGATCTGCCCGGATTTCTCTTTTACGTAGTTCTCTACAATTCTGCCCTCGTAATTTAACCTCTCCAATCTCAACTATGCACATAAAAGGGTTTATCAGTTGTTTATAAATTATCAGATAGTAAAAAGAGAGCTTCTTCTAAGATAATACGAGTTAACTATTTAAGAGCGAGAGTTATTAAGAAAACTGTTCTAACTTTATTCGATTATTTGTGAGCATCAAATTAATTTGTTGCGCTTACATTTAACAATATCCAACTCTGATTCACAATGAAAACATCAAATCACAACAAGCATTTTTATGAACATTTACATAAAAGTGCAAAAAATTATCGTTTATTTGATTTCTTTATGCCAACGGAAGAAACACATTTTTCATTCGTTCTAATAATTACGATTTTTACAGCAAAAGCTAATTTATTTTCTACTCTCGAAAACCCGTTAAAGGCTTAAACAGACCCGAAACTCGTATTGCCATTTCATTTATTTGAATTATCAGAGCGCTAAATGCAGTGCTCTTGCCACGAGGATTTCTCTTATTTCGCGGCAGCGGAACGAGCGAAAAGTTCGAATGGACGACGACGACGGCGGCGGCGGCGGCGGGGATCGGCCGCTGGCAGAATAGGTTTCCCAATTGTAAAATAGCGGCGCGGCAGAAAGGGGGGTGCGGTGGGGCTGCGAGCGGGGGTGTAAGTGCTCTCAAAAAGTACTGGAACTGTCCAGACTGAATAAAATCTTGCCCGGGCGCAAGTGCTGCCTTTTCTCTTTCTCTCCGTCTGCACTCTTTCACTCTTCTTTTTCCTTCTCTCGCTCTCCATTTCTTTTCTACTCGAATTTGAGATGTAAGTCTCCGGGAAGCATAATCCCCCTCGTAGCGGCGCGCTACGTTTTATGAAGCACCGTCGGCAAATGGGATTACAGTGGCTGTACAGATAAGTAATTATTTTATGACGATTTCAACCCCTATACCACGCCCCTTTCCACCGACCCCAATCCTGCTTCCTCGTTCGAGTGTACTTTTCACCACTCAGGAAAGTACACTTATTGGAAGAGCAGCGTGGAATCCGGCGCGATAATGAATTAATTAGCGGTTTCATTATTAATCATATAGAGTAACTATAAATCTGAGAAATATGACCTGATCATTTTGAACTATTTGATTGTTCCATGCTGTGCTAATTATGAGTGTTACTTATGTTCTGTTTTTTGCGTTGTATCTTTCCCTACTTGATTTTTTTAAATAGAGTTTAATTGACAAAGTTAATAATCATATGTTGAAAGAGTAGGGGAACAATGTTTATTACTATTATCTAAATCATATTTAGTGCATTAGTTCTCGAATTAAATTGAGAATTAGTTATAGCCAAATCAGAAGAATATATATAAAGTGCCGCTACGTTTAGCGTGTAAACAGTGTAAAATACCTGCAATATAAACATGGAAAAATTAAATCTCAGAGAATAACCAAATAACAGGTTTTTTCAAATATTACCAACTAATGAACTCAAAAATGCAGAATAAGAACAATTTTTATTGACTGTATATCTGTAAGTAATTATTTTTGACGACGATTCCAACTGCATTCACCACCCTTTTCATCCCCAACCCTTTTTTCCTCCTTGGATTCTCTTTCCACCGTTCAGGAAAGTACACTCATCGCGGAATGGCAGGATGCAGAGCCCGGCGCGATAATGAAATTAATTACCGGTGTAATTATATAGCGCGCGTCGTTAATTAATTCGCTACTATCGAAATTCCGCGGCCAGGTTGGCTTTCGGCCGGTTGTGCGCGTGTAGACAGTAATTGATCTTGGCCAGCACTTTTCCGAATTCCTGTTCGATCATTACCCATCTCGAACATCGCTCCACTCCGGAAGGAAAACAGGAGCAGAATAATGGTTTCTCTCTACTTCATTGGGGGAATACATATCGGCTTGCTGGTTATGAAGTTTCATAGCAACGGTCTATCGAAGCCGATCAATTCCTTTAACGTAATTTAAATTAATCTGGGAAGTTCGAGCTAATTAGCGGCCGAGGCCATCCGGTTATTAATACTTCGCTGAAACACACGTCAGTCGGATGTTTTTAGAGGCTTTTGTTAGAATTTAATTATGGAATTTGAGGTTGGAATTTTTTATGTTTTTATGTCTGTTTTAGTAAAATATTTTGGTTTTTAACAATTAATGATATCTTTGCAAAATATATTTCTATTGTTTATGGAGAAGCCAATCATATATAGATTTTCGAAATAATCATACAGTTTTGTATACTTTGGATGAATGGATCCAATTTATTACAAATATTTGTTTAAATAATTTCGACTTATGACGAAATTTATAATGAATTAAGAGTGTGTATTTTTGTGAAGAGTTAAAATTTGTATGTTCTCGAGCACTTACAAGTTTGTACAGAAAACATACTAAAATATCCGTTAATGTTTTTGTAAGTATGTTCAACTTAGCGCGTTCTTTCTCTCTTAGAGACCTGTTGCAGCGCGTCGAGTTTGGCCGTTTCAAGAGATTCGTAAACGCGATTCTGTTTTAATTAGGAAAAGTCGCATTGCCGTTGACTCGCGAAACTCAATTATCCTCGTCGACCTGATTCCTGAGTGGTGCTTATCGCCCATTGAGACACAAAAGCCATTCCAGCAAAACACATATTTTTGCTTTCATTCTTGAATGAGATCATCCAATACGGACCAAGGCTAATTGAAATATTTAAGTAGCTAATTGAAATTTTAACGTGAAATTGTAGATGCTGATGAATCAACGAATCTGCTAATATTATATACTTCAAAGGCTAATATCGACACAAGTGGATTCATATTCATCTGCATCACTCTGTGCATATTAATAAATTTTCTTCAATAACTTTTTGCATTTATATAAAAATATTGTCGTATTTGAAATAAACGAATGAAAATATTCGTCACTCGATTTAAACCGTGCAAGCGGTTAAACATTTTCCAAAAAAAAGGCCATCGTTAAAGGGTTAAGATAGTTGTTGCTGGCGAATTCCAAAACAAATGCATCAGAGCCTATTCTGGTGATTGGCCGCGTCCCTAGAATAGCTCGGCAAAACAAGAAGCACATGTGTAATCAAAGTGCGATGGAACGCAATTGCGAGGTGGATAATGCCAGGGAAAATGTGCACGAGCGTACGAATTCCTGGCGAGCATGGGCCACCGATTTCATGAATTCATGGACTCTGCCGCCCTGAATTCGGCAAGTACAATGTAGTGAACGCGTCATACACACACACACATATACATACACCTTCTTTTTCTCGTTCGGCAATAGCTGTTGCGTGGACAAATTCCAAGCGTTTATCTCCGGGCAGGCTCGTTATTCCGGCGTTTTCGACCGGTTCGTTCGGTTGTTCCCTTTCGTTTCCGGGCTAGTTTCGTCTTCGCCAAAGGCCAACAGTCTGGCTAGTTATACAAATTTATTCGTACTCCGCCGGAGCGTTAGAACCGCGGGAAGAATCTGTGGCCACCGGAATAATGACTGGCGGCAATGAATCTTAATGAAACACCGAACGCTCGCGCGCCCTCTATGCCGAAGAAAATGCCGACGCCAAAAAAGCTCTTTTCGTCGGCAACGCGCCCGGAACAATTTCATGAATTTAAATTACACTCCATCGTTCCAATCTCTCTCACTCTCTCTCGTTCTTCTTTCGTCCTCCGTGTCCCTCTCGCTCTTTTCTCGTTCCTACGATGCAGTTTCCCAGGGACATTGTCGTTTGGTAAACTAACGCGAAATCAAAATTTACCGTCAAATTATTTTCTTTGTCTTTTTTTTTTTTCATAGCGCCTGCGACGGGGAAATGCATTGTTCAGCCAGCCAAGCTCCGCCCGCTGAAAAGATTTATTGGCTAATAACGAAGTTCGAGGTATTTCCATTTTTCGGAATAATTAATCGTTTCCCCCCTCGCCCTACAGAATCGTCTGTGTACAATGTAAACATCGATGTCGCTAATTAATTTGCACAAAAATTGGAGGAATCCTTTTGTGCCTTTAAGAGCGCTTTATTGAGAACAATCAGAAACAGTCGGTGTACAAAGTATTCGTGTAATGACTAATTTTAATTAAATCGTAATATTCGTATGTTTTTCTGGGTCAGAAAAGACAGGGGAAGTCAGGATCTTTCTTTGTTTCATCCACACCCGATATCCAAACATTTTTTGTATAAAATGATACATCCATTTGCTAGAAATTTTGATTACAATATTGTAATGGACAAAAGAGATAACCATACTGATTTGAGGCTCGGTTTTCGAAACACCATTTGTCGGTGACCAATATAGAAGTCAAAATGCTTATTTAGAATTATAAAATCAAACGGGATTTGAAAGCTAATGAGTTTGCCTAGTATTTTTCCTAGCCAGTTTTCGATATTGCTTTTTATTATAAAACAGCAGTCATCTGAAGCTTCACTTTGATATTTTCCTTAAAAATGTAATATCATAATGTAATATCGTTTGTAATATCGTACTTCGAGAAAAATCACCGTAAGATTTTAGGTTCCTTTATTATAAGCTACGTTATGTAAGTTAAGCTTTTAAAACTTCAAATCTTTTTAACTACAACAAAATTTATTTTGATTACCTTAACATGTAACACCCCAAAAAGTAATAATAAAACAAAAAAGTTGTACAGGTTCATGGATGTTTCTAGGTCAAATATCAGGTTGACAATTCTAGAAGCATTGCATAATAAATATACCAATACGATGTGTTAATTAAAATGAATTGCTGCACGAATGCTTTCACACCAACTGTAAAGGTATTCATGTTACAAATTCCTGACAGACAAGAAATTATTAGCAATTATACAATCAACATCTCTCGTAACAACTCCATGTATGTTAAGTGTACATGACAGAATAATGAACTGTTTCGATTATTCCTGCACTGTTTCACAAATACCACTACTGAAAAATACCGCGATTCATTCTACATAATTTAACCTATATTACGCACTGCGGCAAAACAACACAAATATACATTTTGTAAATACCGAACAACAGATGTTTCTATCCATTTAGTATTTCGTAAATCGATATTCTATAATACATTACAGAACACACACTAAATAATGCATCAATTGCAGAGTGAACGCAGCAACAAAGAACATTCCAAATTGTGTTAGAATTACTTTATCGAGAATAGCAGCAATCGTCGCAGGCACAAATGAACAGTATGCGAAGCTCGACGGGTTGCGCAGCTGCATTGCTAGGAAAGGTTAGCAATATAAAACTGCATTGTTTTCAGAAGAAGAGGGCGAATGGAAACGGGGCGAGGTACGATTCAAAGCAGCGGGAAATATCGAAAGCAGAGCAGCGGTAGCGCAGCGCAACCGAGCGCACTTATCTTGTAGCACGGCGAACATTGAATACCAACACAGCGGTGATTCGGTGTGTGTTGAGAGAATCCACTGGGAAGAGAGGTACAATGCCGAAACTGGAAAAAGCAGCGAGGCTCGCTTTTTGTGCTGGCGGTGGTGCGCTGCGCGCTCAAAGCTTTCGGGGAAATCAGGGCTGGCGGCGCCGCGGGCGGCATTAAATTCCGGGCGCGCAAGCACCAAAGCTTATCTTGGTTGGAGATACGAGCGGCCGAGCAACCCACTCGATCACCAGCTGAGCCAGTCGGATAGGAGGTCGCGTCAAAGCCCAGGCAATGTTATTCCGAGCCTATCAATGCGTCAGCATGCGAGCGATCCGCAAAGAGAAGGAGAGAAAGAGAAAGAGAGAGAGAGAGAGAGAGAAAGAGGGAAGTGAGTCTTTCGGGAGGAGAGAACGAATACCTTCCTTTCGCCCAGTGTTATCTCGGTGAATTTATCACGCAATTCTCTGCCGAAGCAAGCTGCTCTCTTAAAAAGAAAAGAATCCGTTCCCTCCGATTGCCGAACCTTGCGAGAGCTTCTTCCCTTCGCCCGTAAATACTCGAGCGACGTATGCAAAATTCGAACTGCTCTGTCGACCGAGAAAAGTCTTGTAATGGGGCAATGAGAAAATGAATTTTCGTATTGCCTCTCAATTGAAGATCGATCTTGACTTATTGTCGATATACAAGTACTCGCATATTCAGTGTTTTTAGAAAATATGTTTTCAACAGTAATTGTATCAATGTTCAATCTATTCACTGGTGTTAAACTTCGATTGTACGATTGACCTGTTTCTTATGTTCTTATTAAAAGTAAAAATGTAAATTTCTCATTTTTTTATTGTTATCTCATGTTACTTTGAAGGGGAAAAATGTAGTCGGTACGGTTAGAGTTAAAGAAGAAACCTCTTCTCTCTATATAGAAACATGTTTTATCTCGAATAAGAAAGTGTCATTCCGAAGAAACACATTTCCCTAGAGGAGACACTTTTCTTTTTTAAGAAAATTTGTATTCTAAAGATATTGGGTGTGTCAACACTTATTTTAGCCACTGTATAATACCTGTTTCCAGAAAGTAATTAATCCTGTAAGATTAGTGTCACTAAATTTAAATGCAGCAAACTTCAACAGCAGTTACAAGCATGTCGCCTTGTGGAATCTTAAAAGCCGAGTGTTGACTGGTGAAATTCGATAGAGACATTTTTAATCGGCTTTCCGATGCGAATGTTTATTAACTGATTATCCACTAATCAGTTTTTCGATTGCCAAGGCTTATTGAGTCAGTCTTCTGTGAGTGGCAACTTTAATCACGAACGGCAAATAATGTGTTAAAACATAGAACTCCGTCGGAAGTGCAGTGCTCAATCGATTTAAAAGGTGGCTCATACCAATGTCGACCGTTAAGCGCAGCGTAGTAGATTTTTAATCTGATTACGTATTTACAAATCGTGTGAAATACTGCTTGCAGGATTTTAACCAGTTCGCGGTATTTATACACGTAGGAAATGTGGAAACAGATTTCGCATCAATAAGTACTGCGAAATTAAATATTAAATATGTAACATTAAAAAGAAATGCGAGGACTGGTTCGGGCCGATGCACTTGAAACATGTATACCAGCAAGCAACGAGCGTAAAATAAATAAATGTTGTATCTCCACAAGTTATAGTATGTGTTTCGATTTAATTAAAAAAACCATCAATTTGTAATATTTACAGATTTGCAGCCATTGAACGTAATTTTACGCAATTTGTAAATGTAAAGCTGGTTGTCGCCAATGTAATTATACGTTATTCTTAAATCTAAAGCTTGTTGCTGCTGACGCATATTTATGTGATTTTATATTTCTTGTGGAAACAAACGGATTATAGTATTTCCACATTTCTAAATGTTTTATATTGTCAATTTATACTTAATACTTATAAACTTGTTTTATATTTTAAACAACAAGTGTTAACAAGTATAAACTTATAAATACCGATTAATTGACCGGTTTCAAACGGGTAGGAACGGATATAAAAAAAGTGTCACTACGTTTAGTGTTAGTGCCATAACTTTGTGGTATTCGGCTGTAGTTTTTCGAAAATTGCACCTGGCATCCAGCTTTGAATCCAATATATACAACTCTACAAAATTAGTGGACCGCTAAATTTTGACCAAAAATCTTTTTTAACTTTCCAGAGTCATTAGAACTTGTGAATTTCAAAAGAAAAAAAGTTCTAAAAAATAAATGAGTTTTCAAAAAATTGCGTTTGAAAGTGGATATTTCAGCCGTTAAAACGAGGTTATGTATATCATTGTACGATTCTCTTTCACAAAGTTACAGCAACTCAAATATCGACAGCTTTGCAGCCTAAACTTACTGACCCGCTAATTTTCCGAAGTAGTCTACACGCATTGTGGAGCAGGAAGAAGCTTGTAACAGGTCAATGAGAAAATCCGTTTTCAAGCTGCTTCCGTTCGAAGATCGATCACGACCTATATATGCCCATTCCCAGTTTGCCTCGCATGCGTATCGCTGAATAATTGAACAGACAATTTCCCCCCGAGGCCACTGAAAAACTTGAGGAGTTCCATATCGGCGGGTGTATCGCCCTGGATACACTGCTCTTTATGGAGGAGAGAGCCGACTATCAGATACCCGGCACGTCATCTTGGACCTCGTTTGTCAGGTCTCCCCTACTTCGAAGCTCCGATTTATATAAAATGGAATAGGCATTCCGTATATTCCACTGTGACTGAAAGAGTCACTGGTGTTCTTACGAATAATAGAACATGAGTAACAGTTGGGTTGTCATGCGTGTACAGTAAAACGTGATCTATTTTCGATCAGCACGAATTGTTCACTAAAAGCCGATTTGGAGATTCTTAAATTGGTGCATATTTTTTTTGTTAAGCTCTAATTTATGTAAAATGGAATACGTATTCCGTATATTGTACTGTGACTGAAGGAGTTACTGGTGCTCTGATGAATAATAGAACAGACATAAGAGCTGGGTTGTAATGTGCATACAACAAAACATTATTTATCTTCGAACTATCACTATTCATAATTCTTTAAAAGGCAGAAACGATCCTTACTATTTTAGCAATAACAGACTTTCCACCTTTTCAATTTCGAAAATGGGGAGATTCATAAGTAGTTGCGTGTTTTGTGTTCTTACAAAGCCGTTTATGAAGAGATGGAATACGCATTTGCTCTGAAGGACTTCTAATTATTCTGACGAATAAAAACAGTAGGAATAAGCGTCGGTTGTAATATGCATTCAGTAAAACGTGACCTATTTTCAATTTACTGTCGAAGTACACGATCATCCACGAAATAATTAGGAAATCCATAATATCAACGAAAATGTATGAATGACCTCTATCAAAAAGAGGTATTCCACATTTATTACAATCCTAGAAAACTGTCACGGAAGTGCATTGAAATTTTGATTATTACAAATAAACTGTGAATAGAAAATAAATATTGAATATTGAATGTTACGAAGTAATACATACAGAAGCCCGCAGCACGAAAATGGCACCAAAGAATAAAGAAAATATTTATTAGCAGTAGGTATCAGAAATTCATTGCTGTAGAAAGTTAATTCTATGGTCCGGTGAGTGCGATACGAATTTGATGATCTGACGTGCATATACTGGTGGTCTCTTTATTTCTTTCTGGCGGTGATGCCGAGCGAGCGACAAGGCGTTATGGCACACTGTTGAGAGAGTGCATGACCAACAACATTCAGCCGGACGATGCATTCCTCCTGCATTTCCTTGATTCACGAATCGCGTGGCTAAGCCCGCGCTATATGTTCGCCGACTCATTAGCCTAATGACACCGATTAATTATCGCCAGAAACGACCGTCGGCGACGCTGCTCGGCCCCTGGCGACCGCGCGACCAAAAAAAGTCTTGGAACGCCTGGCAGAGTCTGGCCATTTCCTCCCTGAAATTGATTTCCCACTGTATCCGGCAGATCCACCGTAATGCATCAGCCTGGCGCCTGAACAAGATGACTCGCGTCGCTCCTTGTGACAAATGCCCTCGAGTTTCTAATATTGGATATTTTATATATGAGTTATGTTGCTGGAGATTTAAAAAAAATAGAGGTAAAAAGTTATTTAATTTGTTTAATTTGTTTAATTTAGATTGATTTTTGTCTGAATCCGTTTTTAGACAGTGTGCGACTAAAATTCCTATATTTTAGTGTTGTCGAGTGGATAAGAATTTACAAGTGTCAAATAAAAAGTGATTGACATTTGTGTTGTCATAGGTGTGAAATTCAAACAAGGGAAACTGTTTCGTTTGTCAGTAACTCTGCAAGTCTAAAACAAATTCTCAAACTTATATTATTGGAGGATATAGTCTTTGTTTCGAATTTCAATATTTTACGTACACGTATTGTGCGGTTGACCGATTCCAACAGCTTTGATTCCAAATCACTCATTCTATAGCGTAATTCACTTGGCAAATATACCACCGTTAACCAGCAGCGAGAGTAAAATTCGGCGACATTGTGTTGCCGGTAATTTAACCTTTCTTACGAATTTCAATATTTGACTCAAACATATTTCGAAACAACATCGTCCAACACCTATCAATCCCACCAGGTTTAATTTAAAGTCATCCAGCATTATCATTGACGTCGCAAATACACGAATGTTGCAAACACAAAAGAAACTGTTCTCCAAACTTAACATAAATTCCTATGTTTGTATGACTGGAAAAATATAACATTCATTTGTTTCGAATTCCAATATTTTACGTACACATATTGTGCGGTCAACTGACTCCAACAGCTTTGATTCCAAATCAGTCATTCTACAGCGTAATTCACTTGGCAAACATACCACCGTTAACCAGCGGCGAGAGTAAAACTCGAGCACATCGTGTTGCCAGTAATTTAACTAGCCACCGCCGCCGCCGTAATCCGTCGGACGCGCATCTCATTAAGCTGGTGTATTGATTACGTGGAAGGCGGCGGGGCTAGTCGGCAACTGATTACTTTATAATCACGCTCCAACAATTCAGAGAGAGATAGAGCGAAAAAGAGAGGTAGAAGAAGAGAGTGGGTTGCTTCCGTAATTTATCTCCACATAATTACATGTATCACTGAGATTGTTAGAGCGGCGGACCACTCGGCCGAGCCACCATAAAGATGTCTGGCAGCAGCTAGGCCATCCCTTGCACAAACTTCTCCCTTGTTTTTTTCTTCTCTCTTTCTCATTCCTTTTCTCTTTTTGCCCGCGCTGATTCTCGCGCAACGGCGAAATTGGAACCACTGACCGTAAAGAGCGAGCGGTGATTGCTGAGCTTCGATCGATTAAATTTCGAAAATAGAATTTTCTGGTCATGTTCTCATTCCAGTTCGATTGGAAAGAATTGGATTGTAAATAGTTTTGTATAAAGTAAATACTGCGAAAGAATTCATATGAAATTATGCATAATACATAATACTGTTTTTATTATCATATATAATTCTATTATTGAATATTTATTTAATAAAAATGCTAAATACTATCAAGGAATGCATATCAAATTACAGATACATATAATCCATAATATTATTTTTGATATCGCAATATAATTACACCATTGAATATCTGTTCCCGTAAACAAGTCTGGCACGAACTTCGCTTCCCTCGGCGCAAACATCCCTTCATTTTTCTTTCCCCCTTCTCTCTTATTTTCTCTCTCTCTGTCCGCGGTGATTCCGCTAACCAACGCAGCGGAGAAATTGGAGCCAGTGACCGTGAAAAGCTGACGGTGATTTCTGAGGAAGGGTGGTGCAAAACGCGGTGGCGGGATGAGAGAGCAAAGAGAGAGAGGGAGAGAGAGAGGACGACGAAAGCGTCGTGGCAGTGGAAGTGGGTGGCGTAGATGCGAGGGAAGTCGGGCAAACGGAGAAATAGAAAGTGAGGATAGGTGAGTAAGCTGGGCAAGCGAGCGCGCGACTGAAGTCGACGATGAGAGGGCAGAAAGTGAGAGGAACCGGCGAAAGTGAATGCTTCCCCGTAAGGGAAATTCTCTGGGGTGGGTGACACTGGGGTGCGCGCATCGCAACCACTGTGTGTGTGTGTGTGTGTGTGTGTGTGTGCATACAGGGTGGCTCATAAATTCTGTCAATGATCATAATAATCTCGTGGAGATTGGCCAATGAAGTTGGCTATTTTCGAAATTGTTAGTCGAGCGTTCTTTGACAAAAAGTCATAATAATTGCCTGGGCTTACGACAGTGAGTAACTAGTCAGAATCAGAGACTTTCACAGAATTTTTTTTAGTAGTAGAGTAGATTCGATTGGAGTCAAATTCGAACTATTTGTTGGCAACGCCTAGAGGATCATCCATGTATATTAATTTTCAAAGGTTTCACTTACAAATTGTTGTTTCTCCGATGTTAGATTATAATTCAACAAAAGTAACAGAGTTATTACAAAAAATCAAGAATGTTTCCTTTTACTTTGCTACCGTAATCCTCTTCACTTGGCTCTCTAACAATTATTAAATAACTTGGAATTGAGGGCCGAATGAGAATTTCAAAACAGTCAGTTTCATCCCTGTGTAATTCTCTACTAGGTGACTATGTTCATTTACATTCGTGAGACACCCTGTATGTATATGGATGGGTAGATCCTGGGATAGTGTGGGAAGAGGAAGCTACATCAGAGCGAGGGTTCGGCTTGCACCCTCGGGTAGGCGTGTCCCTATATTAGGTTTTAATCATTCAGGGGATGAAATTTTCGGGACGGAGGCGTGGTAGTCTGCTCCTCTGCCGGGCAACACCCCTTCCTGCTTCCAGCTGCGTGCACCCGTTATATCTATATCTCCCTATTTACACCTGTCTACATCGGGCAAGCGTAATTTCACCAGTCGCCCGTCGCCCCATTGCTTCCTCTCATTTCTCGACCATGCTCCCCTTTTGCGCTCGAACATCAACCCGCTAGCGTCAATTTCAAATCGCGAAGCTCGCGAAATAATTACCTTGTGATGATTAGAACGGAGATGAAGATGACTGTTTTCAAAATTCTCGCTCGAAGTTCCCTTTGTAAATATGTGATAGATATTTGGCGTTTTTTAATAATCAATAAGTGAACAAAAGTGAAGGTAAACTATTGTAATATTGATAAATATGGAATTGTGTGTTTTATAAGTGTTGTAAATGATCGTAGTTATCTTGGAGAGAATTAGATTGAGATAAAGATGGCTATTTTCAAAATTGTTTCAAGCGTAATTACATTTTAGATAATGCACAAATGAACAAAAATGGAGGTACATTATTGCAATTTTGCTAAACATGGGACTGTGCGTCTGATAAATCTCATAAATGATTATAACCATTTTTCAGAAATGAGAACAGAAATGAAAATGAAGATTATTTTTATAATCCTTCCTCTCATTTCTCGACCTTGCTTCTATTTGCACGCCGCTCTCAAATCCAAATTGCCGTGCTCGAAAAAAGGCCGGAAGCTTTCGCAAGTAATCTGCAGTAAATTTCAGGCGCGCTGCATTCGGCGCGTAGCCGCCTACCGGCGCCTTTTTGACTCACATAAGACGCATCTTCGGGATTTACGTTTATCTCTGAAATCTCTCAGCTCGATTTATAATCTTCCGCCTGGCGAATGCGTCGGACGGTGTTATTTTTGCGGCTGCGGTGATTCAGTGAAATCGATCGCTCCACTACGAATTGAGCGTTCGAATGGGATCGACCGGATGTGCTTACTTCGTCGGTGATCGCGATTTATACTCGCCATCGCTGAATCTCGAAGACGCGCTTCCTCCAAGATTTATCATTATTATCGCACGCTCTGTGCTCTAGTTATAAGTGGTTCCTGTAATTTTAAAGTTCTCCTCGGCTCGCCTCGCTGCTAGCGGAGGCTTGCTTGAATAGATATGCGATAGTTATGTTCAGATTAAGACTTGGCCGTCGAGAGGGAACCGCTTCAGGACTTAACCAGGAGGGTAAAGCGGCTCCCAAGTTTCGCGGAGATTCAGCCACTTGTGTGAAAGATCTTGGCTTTAAGGGCGCTTCAATTATCGTGGGCTCTCGCATGTGGATCAACAAGGATATGTTGAATAGGCTAGAATAATATTCCGATTGGCTTTTTAATAAGTTTTTGATTTTGAAATTGACGTATCATTTGATGCCAAGGTTTTCTTTACTTTTAGCACTCTTCCAATTTTCTCTAGAATAATTCTTTATTATTTTAGCTTTGATACTTGTGCAATTTTCCTCTAGCAACGGAGTTCTAACAAAGGAGTTCTAAGAGTTTAAACTAGCATCGAGTTAGTGCGGATGGACACAATTTAGAAGTTTCGATCGAACATTCAATTCTTTGATCATTTTCTCACTGTTTCCACTTCAACTATAAAGAATTACTTAATAAATAGTTTTGTTTAAAGTCACAACTAAAAAAGCGTATCAAATGTTTCATGAAATTCCATATCGTATACGAATGTATCACTGAATATCTGTCTCCATGAATGAAAGTTTGAAAAATACTTTATGTTTCCAATTCTAGTATCTACTCAAATGTTGTTGTTAATTAGTGCCATATTCGTTAATTAGACAAATTCATACACCACTGTGCAGATTGACTTCACGTCATCTCGTCATGAGGATGCTTGACAGCTCCATGACTGCCGACAGAGTTGAGTGTCACTCGAATACAGCGGAACTGATAAATCAGCAGAAAGTTGTTCAATTGACTTTAGCATGTAAATATTCCATCAATTTTGCTATTTTTACTTTCCACTTATGTTGATTGTAAATTCAATAACAGCAAGATTTGGTAATTCTTCGTCTTGTTAAGAATTAGTGAAAGCTTTGTCATCAGTAGTAATGTCGAGTGGTTTCGGAAGAGTGCACAGCTGGAATTGGCGTTGCATTCAAAAATGCATTACCGAGGATTGAGAAGGTGGACGTTAATCGAGCCAGTACTTTATTGGATGAAACGTACCACGTCGTATCTACTCTTCCACGGAGGCTTCGCTTTCCGCATTGTGCTTGCGCAGAGCTTGTCAGCCCGGCCATAACTTACCCTGACAGCCTTCTCCGCCCATGAATTCTCATTGTTGCAGCTTTTACAATTATTACTATACTTCGACGTCGGTGTAAATCTAAACTTTCGACGATGCCCTCGGCCCCCGAGGCTCTGCATCCAACTTGCCCATTTCGGTTCAGCAGTCTTTTCCCCGTTCTCTACCATTCGTACATTGCTGCTCCAGTTGCAAAGGGAGCTTGCGGCAACTCTGCCGAAGCTTACGCCAGAATTATACCTTCCTTACAGAATCTTATACTCAACGACTGTAATTATCACGATATGATGCGAGTCATATCTTTTTAAATAACTATCTCATTGGTTATATATGTTTTAATACAAATTTTATATTCTTTGCAAAATCTTGTATTCGATAACTATAATTATTACAAAGCAACTCGTGACATATCCTTTTAAATAAGTTTCGTCTTATTTATATATTTTATAGTAAAACTTTAATCTTTTCCGAACCGTATACCATTTTCCACTTGTCGATATTTTTTACAGTTGCAGTGCGCTAGAATTTTTCAAAGAAAAACTGATTTGCTGAACAGCCACTTTACATGTACGCCAAGTAGACAATTTCCGGAATTCTATAACATGAATTACCATCATTCTAGTTCTCTACGACACAATGCGATTCTTTCTTCGACTCGAGTGTGTTGAAGTGGCGCATTATCACTAGGTATTCGAAAACTATTTCCGATCAGTACAAATAGTTCACTGAAAGTCGATTTGGGGATTCTTAAATTGTTGCATATTCTTTTTGTTAAGCTCCAATTTATGTAAAATGAAATACGTATCCCGTATATTCTACTGTGATTGAAGGAGTGACTGGTGCTCTGACAAATAATAGGACAGAAATAAGAGCTAGGTTGTAATGAGTATACAATAAAATATGACTTATTTTCGAACTATCCCTACTCATAATTTGTTAAAAGTCAGAAATAATCCTCACTATTTCTTCTATCTATCTTTTCTGAACCATATGTATATCATTTTCCGCTTGTCGATATCATTTACAGCTGCGGTTCGCTAGAATTTTTCAAAGAAAAATTGATTCGCTGAACAGCCACTCTACATGTACTACTTACACCAAGTAGACAATTTCAGGAATTCTATAACATGAATTACCATCATTCTAGTTTTCCACGACAGAATGCGATTCTTTGTTCGACTCGAGTGTATTGAAGTGGCGTATTATCAGTAGGTATTCGAAAACTGATATCCGTACTCGATGATATACGTAAGCATATATGTAAGTAGGTATACAGGAGTCGTATACCGTCAGGTGCAATTCCGATTTGAGATATTTCATAGCGACGGCTTGGTGCAAGTGCCTCCGGTGTATATGTGCGCCATATTGTACACGTATATACGATAGGAGCGCAGACAAAAGCTTCGCCGTAAGGGAAGGATCGCCGTTGAGGAGCAGCTATTCATGCAGACTGTGCGATGTAAGCACAGGTATCATGTGCGCCCAGAAGTGCCACTTTCCACCGTATCACCCTTTTATTATATTATTCGGCTGAACTTAGGTATTATTCTAATGATACGATGGACATAGTCCACCTTAAAAAGGTACTGCAACACTTTTTCGTTGTTTATATGAAAGGCACGTATGAAACTTAATGTTTTTACTCGGAATTATGCAATTTCTTATACAAATCTAGTTCAGAGGTCTGCTTCTTTGAAATCGCAGGAGTCCTTTGAATACTTTTTGATAGTCTTTTCAGTAAAAATTCAGTTGAATCATTGTTTCGAATAAAAGCGATTTTTACTTTTTGCTAGTAATATGATAAAGTTAATTAAATATTAATATGGAGTTATTTAAGGTTATAAATAATTTTATTTAATATCAAATCATGTTCGAGTTGTTACGAAAAAAAGTCGAGCTTCTGATGCAAAAGGATAATGGAAAACACTCGATTCAGGATTCTCAAGCAGAATAAAGCATGACGAGCACTATTAATACTGTTACAGGAGCAAGCTGCCATTACCGGCAACAATAGGGGTTCGTTTCGCTGGGATTTTTTCATTAACTCGTAAATGAAAATCGATCTCACAGGATATTGAGAAACGAATTGCTTTTCGAATTCCTTCTCAGCTTCGAATCGGGGGGATTCTTGTTTTGTTAGTTTGCTATTTCACTCTACAACTTTCCAATTGCTTTTCACGGCGAAACAGAAAACACCGCGAGATTAACGCACGCGGACAGTTATTTTGCGGTTATTTTTTTCAAAAGAAAAGCGATTTCAATAAATGTAGGAGACCAGGGGATTTTATACCTGTCACCCGCAGCTATCGTAGTAGCTATAAATCACTGTATTTCTATTTAACAGTAGTAACGCGATAAATGTATACGGCGCAATTCAATTACGTTATTGGAAATTAATCGAACAATAGTGTACGGTGTATAACATTCATTTTTTCCACTTCTGTCATATAGAGCAACAGCAGACTGACTGCAATTATTTAAGGCAATAGATAAACGAGTAATTTATAATTTCATTGTGCATAATGGTTCGAGGAGATGAAAGCTGCCTGTGCTCATTTTTCAGGTTAATAGGCCTGCTATTTCTTTCCGACATCCATTGTGAGCGATGCCAACCTTTTTCTAGTTAATGCGTTTGCTGATACCATTATCGTAGCATGGCAGTCTTGTTGCAAATTAATTCACCAACATATTCCTATTTCCACTCATTATACAAAGGAATATTGGATGGGCCCCAGTTATTCCAAATTACATTTTTTTATGAAACAAGCAGAAGAATAATTTTGAGTATTATTCCGTTCAATGATTCGCAGGGATAAAATTCTTTCGTGCTCGTTTTTCAAGTTAAAAGGCCTACTATTTCTTTCCGACGTCCATTACAAATTAATATGTTGTTACTACAAATTATGTTATTTCAAATTAATTGAACAACATTTTTTGTTTCCGTTCGTCTTTATATTTGTTAATTGTATTTCTATTTAACGGTAGTAACGTGTTAAAGGAATAATAGATCAGCAATAATTATTTAAAAGCTATATTGCTATACATATAGAATAAGAAAGAGAACAATTTTGAATGTTATTCCGTCCAATGATTCGAAGGGATGATATTCTCTCGTGGTCGTTCTTCAGGGTAATAGGCCGATTTCTCTCCGTTGGCCATTATGAGCGACGGCGACGTCTTTCTAGTTAATGAGCTTGCTGATACCATTATCGGAGCATGGCCATGTGGCGAGGCGGCGCGGCGGGCGGCAGGGACGGCGAATACACCGGGATAATGGATTAACTAACGGCAATAACGATCTCCCAGCATCGATCCGTTTCGAATTAACCCTTTCGCCGTGGCACAGTTCGAGTGGAGTGCACTTTCGCGATCCCGTTCCTACCACTCCGCTGATTACTGTTTGCCGCATTATTTTAGAAGCACCATCGAGCATAGGCCGCCCTGTTTAGCTAGGCGTACATTTCCTGTCCTCGGCGCGTGCACTCCATGAATCGTTATACTCCGCCGAATACTTCGACTCAAACGAAACTAGGCTAGTTGGATGTTTATGCAAACAAAGCATGCTCGAATATTGACAAATGAATAAAACGAAAGATGCCGGTTGCGATCCTCGAATATTGA
This sequence comes from Ectemnius lituratus, assembly GCA_910593735.2. Classification (NCBI taxonomy): domain Eukaryota; kingdom Metazoa; phylum Arthropoda; class Insecta; order Hymenoptera; family Crabronidae; genus Ectemnius; species Ectemnius lituratus. The sequence continues at coordinate 6,399,063 of OU343037.1, forward strand.
TTGCACTTGATGGAGTATGCCGATGTGAAAATATGACTTGTTAGTATTTGTCAACTGAATCCATAAGAAATATTAATATTTATGTCATGTACGTAAAAGTACGTATGCATTTGAAAAATTCTAACTCCGTAACTATGAGAAATATATATTAAATCGGCATATTGCTCAGAAAGAGTCGAACTTTCTATAAAAAATTATTTTAGTATGCATTATTAATTTGTAAATATCCCCGATAAATATATTAGTATTGTATTAAAATTAATTTAGTAGACACGTATTACATTAGAAATCAAAAAAGAAATGTCGAAACTGCATTATTCAAGATTACATATGTTACCAGCGGTTAATGTTGCGATACGTGACAGTAACTTACTCCGATTGGAGCAGCGCGGAAGGTGCTCCGATCGTTATCCTGTCGGCGTTCACCTCGAGCGACAGCAATAGGCATGGGAGTGCGAGTCAAGCCAGAGATTTGTTCGGTGAGTTGGTGTTGATCAGGACTGGTAAAGGGCCGAGACGCACGCAACGCATCGTCGTAGATAAGAAAGCTCGTGATCGAAAGCACAGAGTGTATCTACTATACAGGACGACCCAGAAGTACAGTTGAATACAAAACTAAGTGGACAAATAGTAGAAATTCTTGTGACACAGGTTTGCTCGAATAATGTTATTGTTATATTCTATTCATTTACATTTATAAGTACTTTTTTGTACCTTTTTTTAATTTTACATATTTAAATTTTGTAAAGTTTCGACTTATTTTTGGCCCTGCATAATTGGCTGACATATTCGTTGAGCATACTTCGCGTGTATACCTATGTAATTAATCATTATAATTATTTACTCATTAATCTATTTAGCGTAGAGGTCTATAAGGGATGAAATTTGAATTTATAAGAATCATATTATTCTGCGTAAATCTGTATCTCAACCATTTCCACTAATTGTCCACTTACTTTTGAACTCACGCACTACAACACTGTTATTCAATGACCCCAAACTTAAACAAAACGACACAATCAAAACAAGATCGCCTGTTTCTAATATTAATACGCTGTCTTCAAAAAGAAAGACATTTAGTAAGTATATATATTTATTTATTCAAAATATTACCTGCGTCAAAAGTAATGATTTACTCTCTTTCTGCAACAACACTAAAATTAGTCTTTCCAAAAAATCTCTTATCGTCGTCCGCAGAATTACGAAAAATTGGCAACACAAGAATGCCATGTGCACAAAATTGCTCACAATAGGATGCTCTTGAGAGTTGTGTACGATTGTCGGAAGACCCTGTATAGACGGAAGACAGCTGAAAAGACGAGAGGAAGTGACGGTGGCGGCTGACTGGCGGGAATAAAGGGGGCGAATACTGTCGGTTGGGTGTGCGTCGCAAGAAGATTGGGGGTGCATGAAGAAGAGAAGGAGGAGGAGAAGAGGGGGCCGTGGGAGGAATTATTAGCAATCGGGGTGAATTTAGCTCGACGGGGGGAGCGTCGCACCGCGAATGGAATTTATTCCTAGTCAGGGCAATCGGCGCCTCCGCTGATAAATGTTTGCCGAGGTGCGACATTAGAGCTCCCTCCACGAAATTGCGTTTCCAAGGAAAGCGAGCGCCAGCCCGTGCACCGGAAGAAAGGGCGGGCTGACTCCGATCGGGATGACTATGCCACGAAGAAAAGAAACGCCGTATCCCGCTCGACCGACTTATCTCCCTTTTTATGCTCCACCCGGATTGGCAATGGCCTTCTTAAAATTCCGTCTACTCGCACTATCCTGTTAGGCTTGATAGTGCATTCCGACGAAATTAATATTCATGGCTCCCAGCAGACTCACGAATGACGGGATGACAGTTCGGAAATCGAATGTTATCGGACGTACTCGTAGCTATATTGTGACAGTAGCACTGGAAGTACCTGCCATTCAGTCGTCTGTAGAATTTAAACGAGGTCTTTTTACTTCTCCTTTGTTTCAGAGGAATGAATAAAATTGTCGAAGAGTTCGACTTGTCCAAGTATTTTAGTTAATGATAACTGAATATTGAATTTATTGTTCTATATTTTTTATTTCAACACTAGAACTATCATAGGAGTTAAAATTACTTGTTTAGTATTAATTCATACTTGTTAATCATTGTTAAAACATTTTAATTTATAAAATTTTCTCTGTAGAGTTCTGATCTTTTCAGTATAGTATAGTAATAATTTATTTAACAAAATATGTACGTATAATAAACATACACTAGCTTTTTGACCAGCACGTTGTATCAGAAAACATTTTGACCCGTAATCATACTGTGAATAAGTTTTGACCAAAGTTTTCTCTTCCTTCCACCAGTGAATGATCAGTTAATTCCCTTCTACTTCACCTTCCTTGCAGTCTAGAACTTACTTTTACTTAACACAAATAAGCATAAAATAGTAAAACTCGCTTATCTTTAAAATCCCAACGCCAATGGGCGAAGTACTTTTCCCAAGCCCAAGTCTCCCGAAAGTTTTTCATTATGCCGCTGCATTTGGAGTAAGCCGCGTGATGTGTTTATAACAAAGTTGGTTAGTGCTCTAGTTTCCGTAATAGAGGTCAGGCCAACCCTCATTCTCGTTCCACCCTCGCGTTTCGCGCCGTTTTCCCTTGACACTTTACAGTTCCAGCACCTTTTTTCATCTCGTTGGTGCGGTGCCGCTCATCTTAGTTTGCCTCCTGGTGGGCTTTACACGAGCGAAAGTACTCAGAGCGACGTATCAAGCTGCCAGTGTCGAGGATGTCATTCATCTAATATGTTATTCACCCCCTCAGCGGAAACTCACCTCTCTAAAAGGCAAACTCGGTTACCGCGATGCGATACACGTTTCCGTCTTATTCCTCTCCTGTTTTCTCATCTTCCTTAAAGTAGATACGAAGCCATGTGTGTCTATGTATAAGATTTTGCAAGAATGTTAGGGGACCCTCGAGCATTCTAAAGACATTGTCATTTTGTTGTGAACTTATGATTTTATACGTCCAGTCTATACTAATATATAAATTATAAAGACGTAACATTGTTCTGATAAGAAGTCCATTGTCACTAATTATAGTACTCAAAGGCGAATAAGGAATCGGATTATATTCGATATTATATGTATTTCTTTGGTTAAAAAACAAAATTTTAAAAATTAGGAATAACGACTTGCAATACTGATGCGCCGAAATTATTTTGACTCGATAGTGAATTTTTCGGCCAAGTTTACAGTGATTGGTGTATATATGTGTGGGTATAATAGATGATGTGGGACGAGTTAGAGTCGAGGCGAAATAAGGGTGGAGAATTTATAGAGGTTTCCGCACGCGCGGAAGTATTAAGAGTGCTTGCGCGGTGAAAGATAGATTTTTATGGATTCTCCCGGCTCCTTGTACTGATAGAGATTGTACTTTATGTGCCCAGTTACTTATTGGTTGCCAGACTACACGCTCTCACCCTGAGAACCGTTCCGTTGCGCTGATATCGAAGAGCGTGATTCCCGAAACAACAAAGTAGAAAAAGCTCAATTCGATTGAATATATCACCTATGAACCCCAACGAATTTCCCCTGAAAAAACCTTCCCATTTTAACCACTTTGCAGGGAACTCTTAAATAACTGCGCAAAAGTTGACCGATATATTATAATTATCTTTCCAATTCGTATAAATAAAATTAGTAAGACACAGAAGTTCATTTCAAATATTCCCAACCATAAATTATTAGACAAAGTAATGAAGACAAAAGTCTTCTCCAATCCTCATAAAAAGGAGGTGTAAGGCAGCTTTTAATTTCAAATACTCACAAAGAACCTTTCTCGCATTTCACTATAATTATCGCTAAGTAGAGGATAAAATCGCATCAACTCTACAAAAGCAGAACAAGTGTGTTTTCAAGGAGATTAAACCAAACCATAAAATACTATCACGTCGGACAAGCAAAGAAAGTCGTGAAGCAGGATGAAAGTTGCTTTCAAAAAAGGTCAAAGGTGACTGCGCACTTGCTGGATGCAATCTGAAATGGAATGGCTGCCGGCAGCAGCTCTCTCAATTATCCCTAGGATCCATCTAATGATTTGCTTTTGAGGTCGTTACAGCGATCTGGTTTATCGCTGTGAGCTGACGTTTCTGACTGGCTGGCTCGAGGGAGAAAGAGGGAGCTTTGTTTATGAAGGAGAGACAACGAAAGCCAGGTAATTTCGCTAAACAAAGGATATAGCTGGCGAAAGGACTGAGCAGGAGGAGGATCTACCCTCGCAGTAACTCCCTTGGCCAAGTTCGACTGCGATCTCACTGAGTTTCTTGCACCCTCCGGCGATCTTTTGGGATTCACTCCTCCCATCAGCTCCTTCTCTTGCTCTTTCTAGCTGCTCTCCACTTTGATTTGCATTTTCGGCATTATCTCGCAGAGCTGAGAGAAGCTTACCGCCGGAAGCTGACGCTTGAGGCCGCCGGCCTAATGCGCAACTTCCTGTATCGGTCACGAAAGCAAACCTTACTAACCGCTCAAGCATCCCTCGTGAAAGGTTAAGCCCGTTGCTTGCTACTCGAATTATGATCTTCCGCGTAGGATTTTGTACGATTAATGTCTGCTCGCTCTTGGATTTCCAGATGCATATTATGCTGGAATGTCGCCTCTTCCAGAGCCGAATGACCATGCACTCCTGTCTGACCAATTTTTCTGCTGAATGTCTTTGAAATAAATATAACCTATTCTTTTTTTTACAGTCAAATTGAGAATAACTTTTTTCTGAGTATGTTTGCGAAACTCTTTGGATGCAAACATTTTTATTGACTAGTAGTGTTGCAAAATAGATCAGTTTTGTCGTATTTTTTATTACCGCCTATTAGTTGTAGTATTGACATTTCGCACTTTTTTAATATTTGTGATATATCTATTACACAATGCATAAGTACATAAGTACATAAATATCGAAGAAGAAAGCAAGTTGATTTTATAATCGTTCATTGAGATCATTTGATATTTTACATATTAAAAGTCTTTGAAATTTAAAGTTAACTTGACAAAATGTTTGCTCGATTTCAAGATTCTAGGGTAAGTGCGGTGCTGTCCGTCACCATCCTCTTACGAGGAGACATTCCTGTCCTCTCCACTTCGTAGTCAGATCCTCTTTTATCAAACAAGGATCGTAAAAAATTGTAGCGGTCAGTGCACCTGGTGTTAAAACTGATCGATATCTGAGCATCAGCCAGCCGTGTCCCATTACCTGATACAATATCTTTTTAAAAGGCTAAAAAGTGCTTGGCAAATCGTATTCGATTCCATTTACGCTATCACTTCATCGTTTCCATTAACATACAGTCATACTATAATCATCAGCGTCTATTACGATTTATCAAACTATTTTCTGCTTTTTTAATCCTTTATTTATCGAAAGCCTATTAACAGGCTATTCAATTACCAACGTTTGCGTATAAACACCTAATTGATTGCGAGTCGGTTGTTAGTGAATGGCAACTTTAATCCTGTTCCGATTTGTCAGCACTTTACCTACTGAAAGCTTATTAATAGACTTTTCGATGCCAAAGCTTATTGACCGATAGCTTATTAATTTATTTTCAGATACTAACATTTGCGTGTCAGCACCCAACTAAATTAGTTGTTAGTGAATATCAACATTAATCATGAGTGGTAAATAATGTGTTAATCAACACCTCTAGATTAAAACAAAATATGTGCAAAGCGATACTGCGGTAACTTGACGATTCAGGAAACATACGACTTTTGGAGTAAAGCAGTGAATAGCTTATTCACCGGTCGGGCATAGAACGTACGTGTCGGCGACATTGATCCCTTCCAAGCTCCTCGTTCTGTCCACTTTTCCCAGTGTCCTCCTACAGCTTTAAGACTTTCGGCTTCCTCGTGAATACGTAAGAGGATTCCTTCGGCAATAAATAAGTAAGTACGAAAAGATACGTACGGACATTCTACTCTTGGGTTATTTACCTTGCTTACTTATGGTTTACTTATTTCATCTAAATGAGATTTTGCAGGCCTCCTGAGATACGCGTAAACCCGACTCATATCTGACTCATAATTCTCTTATACCTTATACATGCATTATTGCTCAATAAACAATCGACAGAAAGTGTTCCTACAACCAAATACTTCCTTTTTGCAATTCTTTTAAGATAGGAGCGAGAACGTTGAAATAGACATTTATCGATTTGAATAATAAGTTGATTCATTTATTACAAAAGTCTATAACATGATCTATATTAATTTTCAAAAGCTCGTGATTGAAATTACAGATATTACGAACACAATGTGATTTTCTAATGCTATACTGTGCCATACTGAATTGTAGTTGAGCAAAAAATAGAGATACTATAAATAAACCAAGAATGTTTCTTTTTATTTGATTGAAAAATGTCTTAATCATTGTGTCCACTTTTCTCCCAATATTCCCAAATTTATTAACTTCACACATACTATACAATTACGCTCTAAGCTAGTTATGAATTTTTAATAAATTCCTAGTGGAATAATTTCGAATCCATAGATAGAGGAAGCCGGAAGTAATATTCAGGGTGCTCGTCGAATGTCTACCATTTACCAGAGTACATGTCAGTAGGTGTAGGCTACGAATAGCTACATAGCTGCCACAGGCATATTCAACGGTATCATTACCAAATGACGTACTACTATTGCTAGTAGAACAGTCTGCTAGCAAAGGAAGGAAGCCAGCCATTTATTTTTGACGCTACCCGCTACTTTTCCCATGGCAGCTATTCCACACAACCAAAGGGATGATTGTCCTATGTTTTCCTGAGTCAGTTAATAACACTAATTACTATTCACATGGGTTTGTTTATGATATCAGGTCAGCCAGTTTGTTAGATGCTTTTGTTACTCCCTGTAATTACTTTCGTATTCACAGATATTGTAAGGTGGAGCATAAAGCTTCGAAACTTGACAGAGTGTTTTTGAAATTTTAGCATCTTTTTGAGACATAGTCTTTTAAAATTGTACACATGTTAATCCGTCAAAACTTCAAGGGATTGATAGTAATTCTTTGCATTCGAAAATATTTTGCTGCGGAAAAGTAGCAACAAATTAAATTTAGAGTAATAATTTTGTCAATAATTTATAAACGATGATTTAATAAGTGTTCATTAAAAATCATGTTTTACTTGTAGATCTGAAGACACCGCGCATTGCCTCTCATTAGCCCCTTAAGAGGGGTTAAGTCTGGCAAATCAACAAGTTAATCCTCGTGATTATAGAGTCCTTTAGAAAGGAACGATATTAATCCTAGTAACTTTAAAATATAAACACGATTGGAGGACATGATCTATTAAATAAATAGATAATAAATAAGTTGTACATATTTTTGTGTACAACTTTTTCGTTTAACTGGCATTATTGAATAACCATACCAATACTAGGTTTCAGTTCAAATTGATACTAACATCTTTAAACATACAGTATCTAAAAAAAGTATTATCACACCCAATACTTCTGGAAGAAATATTGTATTAAAAAACCATCTGTTCTAACAGAATCTATTTTCCCTTATAAATCACATTTTCACAAAATATAAATCTCTATTGAAAAATCTCGTCTAATTTATTCATTACTCGCCGTCCCATTTTTGTGAAGGAGTCTGGCAGCCCGTTGGGGACACGTCGTGCATTTTTGCCGAGAGTGTCCGGCATGTCCCGGGCGAAATAAACAGCACGAGAGGAAGAGGGAAGACGACAGTGGTTTCTGGGCCGGGAGGGTGAGTGCGGACTAGGCTGTAAATGAAGGAGTCGCCGCCGTTTCCCACCCGTTGGGAACAAAAGGCAACGGAGGAAAACTGCGGGATACACCGGAGCCGGCGGCACCACCCTTAAAGATATTCCGAGGTTCAAGGGGTTGAACGCACCCCGTGAATTTCACGCTTCCGGCAAGTGGCCCGGCAGACAGAAAAAGAGAGACAGAGAGGGAGAGAGGGAGAGAGAAAGAGAAAGAGACCGAAATGGAGAAGAGAAGGACACAAGGAAAAGGGAGACAAGCCGTTGTATATTGTGCCTTTGGAATTCCACCTTTGCGGCTTTACTTTAACAGCTAAGGCTTTCGTATATCAAGTCCACCCCTTTCTATTGCTGCCGGCCTCATCAGCCGGCGCAGTTTACGCTTTTCGCTGCCCGCCCCAGTAAACCACTCCAACGTTCACGCACTAAGTCCTGAAAGGAGGACCTCCGACCCTTGTCTTTGCCTCTGCGCATCTGGAGCAAATAATTTCGATGCAAAGCAAGGCATTGCTGGAATGTCTGGCAGTCCGACTTGCTTGTAAGCAAAATTAGTAAGGTACATGACACGTCTTAAAATAGTCGAGTTACATATCATTGCATTTTATGGTGCGTAAATGGAATGGTTGGATCATCGTTAATTTTTGTTGGTCTTTTCTTTATTTTATTACCTTTGTAGCTAGAAATATTGAGAATCCCATCATTTAGATGTTTTGTACATTTCCTTTTATTTCGCATAGAATGTAAGGAAAATGCAAGTTTAAAAATGTATTCGGAATATGACTTGGCGCATATATATGCTACCAAAGCATAAATTATCTCAGAGCAAGAAAACTGTAGATTTTGTTATATATTTTATTATTCGTATGGAATTATATCTGCTGCATTTTACGATTCGAAAGAATAAAAACTCGCACATTTATAATCTTATGCCTGTGAAACGCAAACATGCGAGTCACATTTAGTTCCAACGAAAACCTGCACCTCATACAGTTCCGACATACAAAAACCATAAACGGCGAAACGAAATGGCGCCCATAACGTATCACGGGTAAAGGTGACGAATCAAATTGTCCGTAATCGTTGACAATATCCGCTTAACTCGTTAACCGTGGCAACGGTAGGAATGAACAAATATTGGGCCGCGTTAGTCGCGTAACAGTATCATTTTTGTCAAGCGTAACGCAACGCAACGTTCAGGCGTGCTCGTCGCTGACACCGATTTTGCCGAACAACTTTTTTTACGCGTTCCACAGGGCACGAAGAAGCGCAGGTGCTTCAAACGGTAATCTGTTTATTTTGCCGAGACGCGCGTGAGATTTAAATTGCGAAATGGCCGCAGCGCGTGTACCGGCGAGCGCACTAGCCAACAAAACTGGGCGAATATTTTTTACAGGGCATAAAACACAGGCATAGCGAAAGGGCAGTTTAGCGGGCCGAGGGAAAAGGGGAAGCGAGCGGTGAATAACATAAAAAAAGCCGAATAGAGAAATAGCCGGTGTGCCATTTTCCGGAGACAACCGGCAACGCAGCCGCGCCTGATAATAAATGAAAAGCTATCGCGTCTGATCAGATCGCAATCCCTACAAAATATCAGAAATATATATATCCATATATATAGAAACTATTAATTCGTTTGCACGCGGCATTACTGACAGCTCACTAGCTTGCCATTTTCCCCACGCAATTCCACCTTTTTTCGTGTTTTCCCCCGACGACAGTCCTGCGCTACTGTTGCCGGCAAAAATAACTCGACGCCCAACCGCTGAAAATAAAAAAAAACATTCCAATTTGCGCTCGCATCAAATTTCGCATCATCCGCCAATTCAGCTTTTCCGTGGCTCGTCGCTCGAATAACGATTTATTTGCAATGTTGTTGTGATGCTTCTGCTGTAATGCTGCTGCGTGAAAGGCAGCTCATATCAATGCCGCGCTGATTGCCAATGTTTATTAAATGACAGAATTTATATTCGCCTGCACTGATCACCAAGTACAAAGGTTCGCACAGGTTTTTTGAGTGATTAAAAACAAGAATTCTGAAATTGGAGCTATGGCAAATTTGATTCTTTTCCACGAAATATTGTTCACTGTGAACGGTTTTTCGGTTTAGGTCGAATATTTGATAGGAATTGTCGAGTAATAATTTTATAATATCAGGAAACATATGGTAAACTGAACAGATCCGAATGCTCTGGAAAGTACGCGTATGTCTAACCACGTGCTAAACTAATATGTACCACTAACATGACAAGCGCGTAAATATTGATGGTTAAAGAATGTTTGTTTTCCTTGGTAATTGGTAGTTTTCAAGAATAATTGAAGAAATCAATGAGAGTGAAATTAAATAAACGGAAATAACGTGATTTATTTTCACAAATGCATGGACAACCACGCAATAAACTATAGTAATATCAAAGACACGATATTACCCGTAGTCAAATAATAAATGCTCTAGGCAATGGAAAACCTATGGCTCGTTGAATCCAGCAAAAGGGGAAACCTGCAGTCAACAGGAAAATAATACTACTACTTCGAGGAAGAAAAACCGACCGTTCCGTAGCAACGTGTCTCGGGTAGCGATAAACAGAGATCCACGAGGGGCAGTTTCACCCAAACGACTGTTCGCATTAGCCGCCGAAACGCTGCGCCAGTTCTAAACAAGCTGAACTCGAGATCGGCAAAAATGTAAGTGGCAGCAATCACGTGGACAAGTGAGACGGAGCATTTCTACTGTTGGGTGGCGCTCCTGGCGCCGACGCTGCCGACGCCGGATTAATCTGCCCAAACTCCTTTGTTCACAATAATTAATCCTCCTGGAGTTTTTTCTCTTCCAGGTTTATAGTTATTGGCGAAAGGAAAACTGGCAGTTATTGTTGGAGTTTGTAAAGAAGCTATGCTGGTTCGATACTTGGAGAGAATTGCAACTTTGTTGTTATAGATGAAAGATTTTTCTGGTGTAGATTCAGTTATTGGAGTTATTTTGGAAACAAAGATATAACACAGAAACTTAGGAAATCTTCTCATGAAAAATACAGTGATTAGAATATAACTTTCCAAAAATATGCTTTTAAATATATTAAATGTTTGTTTCAAGTATTTAGTGTACAAAAATGTTGAGGATAATGAATTACAGCTACGATTAAAACCACATAATGGCAATTAATAAAAGCATTCGAGGTGTAGATTCGAAATTACTTGCGAAATATAAAAGTATCATATAATTTCATTAATTACTATTATGTGATTAATTATTTTCAATATATTAGTACACTGGATAGTTTGAACAAATGTTTAATATAAAGTTATAAGTAATATATCCAATGGATTAAAAAGAATTTAAAGCAAAAATATTAAGCATGTATATTAAATATATTATACATCACTAATAACCATGAATTTGATGTAACAATAAATACTTTACTTGCACAAATTACACTTGTTAGAGTAACAGGGAAAGCCTTCTCTTAGCGGCTGGCGCTGTAACATCGAATGGTTCCGTTTGCGCGCGGCAACAAATCGACAACTCGAACTTCTTGGTAGCTGAGGGAAACCACCGAAACCGCTCGTAGATACGCAAACTTATTCTCTTTTTCGTTGCCCTTGCAAACTCCGCCACTATTAAACCGCGTTCACACTTTACCAGCGAAATATACGCCAAGTACGTGAGTACCAAAACGCCCAGTTTTCAGAATCATACGTTCTTGGCAGGAGTTCTCGCACATACATAAGTATTGTTACGAAACCAGATGCTGATATGCTGTTACTTAATCAAGTTAATGACTGAAGTTTGAATCTTGGAAGTTGCTATCGATTTAAGTTGTATAATAAATTAGTGGATAGTTTTGTACGTTTAACTCGGCGATTCTTGATATAAAACTTGCAGAGTTAAGAAATACAGGCTTTGGAAATTGTTTAAAAAAGAGTGGTATTACGTTTACAAAATCCTACATTTAACGTACCGTAATTATCGTGATATTCATATTTTTATCGACTTCGAAAAGGGGAAGGTACTTAATTCTTCTCACCTAATATTTTTGACTCATTTGAACAAAAGTATCACTAATCAATTTTATTCAGTTTTATATTCCATGTGATATAGTTCGTCCAAAGTTACAACATTTTTTTATATAATATACTTGAATATCAATTGTAAGTAAAGTTGAGTTCAAGCTGTGTGTCTGTTGAATTAGTTTTCGAAGTTAATATCGCCAGAATTGAATCTTCTCGCATTATTATCGAGGAAGATTTCGTTGCAAGTGTGGGTCCGACTTTATATCCAAGTCTAAGACGCACTGCGCCGGAAGCAGCGTACCCCGGCGTCGTGTTTTTCTCGCGCTTCCGTCGCCGCTCCCGGAACACTCCTTTTCTCTCCTCCTCCTCTCTTTTTTCTCGGTAAGTTTCCAGTCACGCACACTTATAATTCACCCGAGCTCATTTCGTTATCGTAATGAACTCCGCGCCTTGGAATCTCTGAATCGCGAAAATGCGCCTGATACTCCGACACTCTATAATCGTATGTTATTCCGTGTTGGCACCTTGCTCAGCTGCTTTCATCGCAGATTATAATAATTGCATTGAGGAAAAACGATAAAATGTAATTACGTCTTGTAAATTGTTGATAGTTCCGCGAAGCAGTGTATTTTGAATTTTTTAGTCTCTTTTTTCTTTGAAATTGTAAGGCGAAAATAGTTTTTTTTAGTTTTTCAGATATTTGTTAGATCACGCACGATTGATTTCATTTGTTTTGAAAAAGCAAATATTAATATTGTGTTCACGGTAAACCCGGAAACAGAACCGATTTTAACGCAATTTTCTCTCCTGTATGGATTTATGATCCGAGTGAACTATGGGTATGTAAATATTGCAATATTTATTGCCTACACTAGTATGCTGGTGTTCCAACAGTAACATTACAAAACTTCAAAATAATATGAGATCGAACAATGCAGGAGATTTTTTGTAACAAAGATGATTGCAAAAACCTATTATTGTTTAAATTAATTTGTTGTTAATTTGCGCAGGAATTGTCACCAAGAATGTCTCTCAGTGATATTAATTTAATACTATTTATAAAGTGAGGTTTCTACAGGCGCCCATCAATAAGCACTAAAAATGCATACAATACAAAAAATGAATAATCGTACACCGGTTTTGTTGTATCGATTTCCCACCAGCTTATAAGGCTTTAATTTCCGTCTTACAATTCCCTCGGAAATGTATGGCATTTCGTCGATAATTCGTATTTCTGTTATTTCCCTTCCACGCTGGTTCCACATTATTCTTCGATAAACAATTCACATTTGTATGCCGCTAGCAGCAATACCAGTTAAGGTCTGACGACTTTTTCCTTGATATAAAGAAACAATTTTATTGCTATCAAGAATGTAAAAAGCCTTAATACGACATCTTTAAAAGGATACCAAAGAATGTGCTCACAAATACAGGGCACAGTTCGTTTACTTATCAATTATTTATGCCACTTTAATAACAGCTCGCGATTCTCTTACATGTATGTGTAGATGTGAATCCGATTCTTATTTCTGTCTAACAATTCTATCGTAAATTTATTTCTTCGATAATTCTTCTCTCCTTTATTTCGTTCCTATTCCAATTTCAATTCACACCTGTAAGCTCCGATCAAATCAGTCAAAGGTTTGACGACTTTTTCCTTCCAGCAAAGAAACACTTTCGTCATCCCTTTATTCCAAGACGGTAGACAGTCGGTTGTGAAATGGCGATACTTTGAAAACTTTCATTAGTTTAAAGTCCTTAAAAGGACACAGAGAAAGAATGCTCTCACAAAAGCATTGCACGTGAGCGTCTGTTGAGAGGGGAGGTAGCGCGTTTCTCAGGATTCTGTCGCGTTTTTCAAAGTAGTTTTTCGATTCGTAATCACTGGAAGGAAGCAAAGCAACCGAGTGGGCGAGGCGAACGCACCGGTATTCCTTTTCCGCTTGCGTTCCTTGCGCCCGTATTCCAACCGGGCTAATTTGCCGTTTCGCAAATGGATTCCTGGAAATCTTTCCGAGCCCCACCGCTGCCCCAACCATTCTCTGGGTTGCCTCCATTTGTATTACAACGTCCTTTGCCACCCTTCCGCTCTGGCTTCCTCTCTGTTTCTCCATTTTCACTTATTCCGCGGTACTTTTCCAGTTTGCTTGAGCGGTTTCGTTCGCTTCTGCTCCTCCTTAAACCACGCCAGACAGTTCCTCCTACTGTTTTAGCAATTTTATTGTGCCTTTAGTTCCGCATCTTATTGTACGTATCATGGAGTTTCAGGTAGAGAGTAATTGAAAATCGGTATACATTTCAGGAGAAAGCGTGATTTTATTGATTTTCGGTGCGCGAGAGATTTGGTAGATTTTGGAAGATCACGTATTCGTTGACATGTCTATTCGATAACATTTAATTACATTCCAGACACTTTTATTTAGACGTGAGTTTGGAAGTTGTTTCTAATATTTTGTGAGAAACCTAAGGATAGATTATTATAGCATGATTTAACATTTTGCATCCACGTTAACTATGACTTCATTTGAAGAACAATAGATTATTACACATATCTTTGTTGCAAACATCATTTAATAATATTTCTTTATTTTGAAATTTTTAAGGTACTATTAAAACAGATTATATAGATAATACATATTGCAATACTTTGCAGCTTATAGTTTACCGAAATAATATCTTTATAGAAAGAAAATTGTCCTTTATATTAGTAAGGATTTAATAAGCATACGCGTATATTCTTGTATACAAAAAAAATATTTTCGCTTGCAAATTGCTCGGTTCGTCCCACTAATAAATCGTAGCGACCTTCCATAAAATATTCCCGCGTGATTTCTACTTTCCGTGAGGTCTGAGGTTCCAGGATGAGGCACATCCTTTTCACCGGACAAATCTGATTATTCTTTTTGCTCGCTGATAAAAATCGTTCGAGTTCGTGCGAGTTCTGCAGAACTATAGTCGGCGAGGCCCGAAGTTTCTTTCCTTGGTATTCCGTGCACGATCGATCCTCGCGGGAGAGTATTCTTGAGAAGCGCGCGCGACAGCCTGTTTTATGCTAATCGCGGTGAAATACAGTGCTGTGAGCATCGGCCGAGAAATCGGACTCGCCAGCCCGTCGACATGCACACTAGCATAGCAAAGTGCGGAAAGATACGCGTCGCGGAAATGGCGCTGATTCTCGAGAAATCGTCGCTTTGTCCGAACTTTTATGCTGGCGATAATTCACCCTCTTAACGAGTGGCTGCCTCCTTATTTAACTTCCCTAGGAGGACTGACATATAAGTGGACCTTTAGTCTTTTTAAATCCAGCGTTTCTTTCTAGAATATTATGCTGAATGATGTAATATTACTGGACTGGATATTTGTTTTAGTTTATTGTCGAGGTTAAATGAATACTTAACGAGTGACAATTCAAGGAAATAAATATGGTATGTTTAATGTATCTTGCTTAACTTCCTCCAGATGATTAACACATAAGTGAACCTTTAGTCTTTATAAAAGAAGCGTTTCTTTCTAGAATATTATGCTGAATGATGTAATATTACTGGACTGGATATTTGCTTTAGTTTATTGTCGAGGTAAAATGAATACTTAATGAGTGTCAATGCTAGGAAATAAAATACGGTATGTTTAATGTATCTTGCTTAACTTCCTCGGGATGATTAACACATAAGTGACCCTTTCGTCTTTACAAAAGAAGCGTTTCTTTCAGGAAAATTATGCGCAATATACAGTTGGCATAATATTATTGTATTGGATTTTTATTTTAGTTTATTGTGAAATTAAAATGAATACTTCATGTGTGTCAATTCTAGCAAATAGAAATCGGTATGTGCAATATATCCTATTCAACCTCTTTGAGAAGACTCTTTGACACAAGTGTATGTTTAGTATTTACGCTAAATATCCTAAATAATTACTGTAACATTAAGTATCAATCCCATAGAAATCTTGGTAATAGAAGTCTCAAGAAGATAGGCATATGTACGTTTAATCTTTTCAAAATAAGCTATTCTTTCTTATAAATTATTCCAAATATCTTCTGGTAAATTACGTAATATTTTTGCACTGAATTTTAGATTTAATTTATTGTCAATATAAAACGCATCAGGCGTCCATACTAATTCAGAAAATAAAAATCAATACATGTAATGTATTACACATTACTTACTAAAGATTTCTAGCATTACAAAGTACATTTGGAAAGACAAGCTAATTCGATCCTTCTCAAAGACTGCTTTGAAAAGGAGGACGGTAGAACTCTCGAGAACTCTCTTATCGGCTCGTCACAAGGCCGGCATTGTCCTCGGATATGTTGAAGTTCTGGAACAGATAGGAGTAAGGAACAAGGATTGCCGGGAGTGGCGGCTCGTGTAAGGTGAAAGAGGCGTCGTGATCGATTCGTGCTCTCAGAAAGTGTCAGCTGGCGATGGCAGTGCTGGTGTCCTTCCTTTCCCTTCGGGTCCGTGATCTGCTGGCCCGCAGGAAGAAGAAGAACAAGAACAAGAAGAAGAACAAGAACCAGCAGAAGCTTCGACTGTCCCAACCCTGAGGCGCATTTCCTTTCCGGCAGGAGAAGAGAAGACGTGGCGGGGGGCGGGTTGGGGAGCAGCCGCTGCTGCTTGCAATTTCCGCCTTAAGTTCCACTAAGCTCCCGCGCGCCCGTTTTTGTTCGCTGCTTTGCATAATTTACGATCTCTTCCCAGTATAAAACTCCGGCGAGTACGCGCGCGCCCAGCATTGACGGCGGAGGAGGATGAAATATCGGCTCGCGCTGGACCAACTTTCTCCCGGCGGAAATCACGGCGACAGTCTAATCCAATAGCGTGGTGGGCAGCGTTGCGAGAGCGATCCGCTAAATTGCAAGTGGCCCGTGTGGCGCACCGGCATTCTTAAAACTCTCTATTTATCTTGCGCATTATAAGGCGAGCGTGAAAAAACTCGCCTTCCAGCGATGAAACTCTCTCTCTTTATTGACTGGGAAGTGCGCGCGCCCGCGCCCGCGCCGGCGTGCATAGTATAGAAGCCCTTTTGACGGCCGAGGTTTTCAGATAGTTTCTTGCGCGCGCTTTCAGCGCACTTGACGCGTCTGCTCTCTTTTCCGTTATAAATTGAAGCTCCGCTCTGGCAGAGCGTGCCACCGGAGCGCGAATAATTCCTGGCAAATATTGCGCAGGAATATGCGGGGCCCTCCATCCAGAAGCTATTTACATTGAGGGAGCAACAGGCTAAAAAAATCCGCCACCCCCTCTGGAAGAGGCGATGGTGGTGTGTGTTCTCTCAGAGGGAATTCGAGGTTATTCCATTCAGGCTGGTGCGCGCACTTTCGAGCGCGCTGACGCGTTAATGACTTTTGAACCGAGGTCATTTAGTGACTGCTCCTAATGACTTGGGAATGAACAGGACGCTGCCTAAGTGGGGGTGAGAACGGACCAACGGTGATATCAGGATTTATTTTCTCGTTAGTAACGCATGCCTGGGGCAATTAACACCAGAGAAAATACACAAATTTGTAGCGTCATTTACCACCCCCCGCAACACCCCCCCTTTTGCGTGGCTCTTCCGGTACACGCTTCGACGCTTCTCTCATCGACTGTCTTTAATGAAACATGAACTCGACGAATGGGGCTTCGCATTAATTGCGGGCAATATTAACTCGCGCGATCGAGTGCACTCCAACGGGAAATGGATTAATTGAAAGTCAGGAAATCTCGTGCGCGTTAAGCAGCGAGTTTTGTTGGAAAAATTGCGAATGGTAGATGAGGTTCGTCCTTCAACATTATTGTAACGTTAGTGGTGCTTTAATATTATGACATTGTTGTAACATACTTACAGAGGGCATAATAATTTCCCTTTATTATAAATTTCACTCAAGAATAATCGCTTTTTGTGATAATATGGAATCGAGTTATTCGATCATTAATTTCCTATTAGGGAATTACAGAAGTTAGCCGATTATCGAAATGATAATCGCCATGCTTGGGTGCTTCAAAATTGCAATATTTCATCTGGCAATGGGAAAATGAGTGGAAATATGTGGATTAATTATTACACACTTGTGTCGCGCACGTGAATTTCAAGTGCACTGCATATTCTGGCAACTCTTTCTCGAGACGGAGTGAAAAAGGCTGGCGTGAAAAATAAATTTCCCCACTCCATTCCTGCCACACGCCACAGTTTACGAGGATTCCACGGCAAGGCAGCAGAGAGAACCCAACACTGCCTTTTTTGTCTCATCCGACGCTTTTGTAGCCTTTGTAAAAGTGTGACTGCAGGAATTCTAAAAAGTACATAACTTATTGCAAGATAAACGGTATTTCTTAAATATGGTTCTCTTGTGTATTTTACGGTAACAATCTTAACAAAATTAATGATAAATCAGTGAATGTTTATTCCAAATGAATCAGTAATAAGTAAAAATGATTGTTAAGAATGTGTTGCTGAAACTAATGCAGGAGTAAACAACTTTTTCTTCCTTGTATCCGACCAATTTAATAATAGGAAGAAAAGCTAAAAGCTTTGTCAAATAATGATACGCTTTTTTCCATTCTATTAAAGTACATCTTAAACATAACATGTGTCCGAATACTTTTGTGGTGAAAATTTGGAGAATACTTTAGCTTATTATTTACAACATAAAAGGCAATGGACATTATATCATTAAATAATGTGTTTCCGAAAACTGCAACATGTGTTTAAATTTAGAAAAAATTAACAAATGGTCAACGCTATTATGAACAAATAGATACAGCAAGAATAATCTCTTGAAATACGTAGATGTCCGAATACCTTTGCAATACAAATTTTGAGCACACTTTAGTTTATCGCTTGCAGCGTAAGAAACAATGGGCATTAAATAAATAAATAATATATCTCGAAAAAGTAAATTACTTGTTTTAATTCAGTATAAAGTAATCAATTAATTAACCCTATTATAAATAAATAGACAGTAATCTTTCGAAACACATGTATGTCCAAGTATTATCGCGCATCAATGCTGCATATTTCTGATAATAGAAACATACCAGAATTTGCACGAATCACTGTCTAGCGTTGAAAGAGCCATTTCCCTGATAATACACCGGCCGGTAATAAACACTGATGGAATCCGGTCATTAATTCCTGATGAGCGAACGTTAGGTGCGAATGCAATTTCATAAACCTTAGACGCGGCCGACTTGCGTGCAGCTTTCCATTCTAATTTCTCACGAATTTCAGCCAGAACTGGCTCGCTTAATTTGTTGGTAATCAGCTTACTCGCGCAAGGCTTTAATGTCCGACCAATAAGCGCACGTTTGAAGTAGCGACGTATGAGTCGAACAGGATCTTGTTGACTATTTTATTATGTGACAACTTTTCGTCAGTGTTTGCAAGTGACATTTTGCCTTGCTTGTTGTTGTTGAAAGGTTCGAAATTATTCTTGATGTTAATATAGAAAGCAGCAACTTTTGTCCCTGACAATAATAACACTAAGGAATTTTAAAAAAAAGTTTCGGCATGAACCGATAACTTTCCCGACAAGAATAATAATAATGGGAGTAAATTGAAAACTCGTATTTCAAGCTTTTGGAATATTATTCGAACAATAACGTTGTTTTACATTTAATATTGCCAACCAAAGAATTCAATTCGCTTGAAAATATCGATAAACTTCTTAAATGATACAAATCTGGGTCTAACATTGTGAATTATGTATTGCATATAAAATCAAAAATGCATAATAATTCTCAAGCGTTTAATCTCGAAACAAAAAAATCTAGGAAAGAAAAGCGCGAAAGGGAACAATTCTGAAGGAATAAAGCGAAAACATGCACTCTAGAATGCAAGAGAGCAATAAATCACCAAAGAGCTTGCACACTATACATCAGCGCTGTTTACAAGAGCAGCAATTCATTTTCCAGTGGCTGCTAAGGCGAAGCAATACGATGAATCTTCGATTAGAGGAGCGTCAGTAACAAAAGCTGACAAGCGTAACAGAAGCGATGATATCTTTCGAATCTAATGATAAGTTAGTGCCAACGGTGTTCAGCTAAAGTCTAATGGTGGAATATCAAATAATTCAATATGAAAAAGTTGACTGTCGAATTGTCGAATGGCGCACAGTCAAATGCCGAATGTTAGATAGTCAAGTGTCGTAATAAAGAATGTAAAAAAAATTAAAAGTAGAACCAGTCGAAATAAAGCTCTAAAAATTGAACAAATCATTCACCAGAAAAATAACACTACTTTAACAATAAACAATTCATCCGATGGATTCCGAAAAAAATCGCATCAAGAAAAATGTTATTTTTTTAAATTACTTATACTTATGCTTATAATTACTTATTAAATTACGATAAATCCTCAATTATAAGAGCGCAGTGATAGAAGCTGACAAGCTAAACAGTAGCAACGATACCTTTTGGGTCTAATAATAAGGTAGCGCCAGCGGTATTCGGCTAAAGCGTTAAATTACGCAGCGAATGTGCCTGCCAGTGTGCTTTGCGAGCTTCCCAGTGTATCATTGGAGACACGTTCACTTAACGCAACAAATAAACAAACACAGTTAGCCCAGCAAGCGTGTTTGCACGCTTCGACCCTGCCACGGCAACTGTGTGTAGCCAGCCTTGTAATTAGTATACGACTGATGCTTTCTCCTAGTCGACTGCACACTCGTCTCCCAAAAGCCAAGGGTTAAACTGACCTCAGTGATTTTCATTTCGACGATTTCGAAAACCTCATATACCAACCACCAAAGCGAATGTACGCCCGACGGTGTAATTGCTGTTTAATATTATAATTCCTATTTGCGAGAATCTCCAAATAGATGGCATATAATCGTAATCGAAGCTTAGGAAAGTAGAAACAACAAAGTTCCGTTATTCAAACTGAATTATGAATTGCAATAGTAAAACCTTAATTTTTGCACTGCGTTAATTTCGTTTACAAAGAATGAATAAATATTATTTGTTTTATACTTTTTAAGATTCCCCCACTAATTTTTCAATACTTTTGCTTCAAAACCTAGAATAACTTGCGAAAAGAGTGTTTAGTGGGAACTTTCAAGTAATATAATAACTATCAGTGTAAAACAATTACTTTTGAAAAGAATCAGAAAAACAATTCTCAAATTCCCTGTAATTAAAACACGAATCTGCCATACAAAATTCTACGTGATTCTCTGGCAATAATGATACTATTAAAAATGGTCTTAAGTCGCCGATGAGAACCGTCTGATAAATATTTATCAAGCGTTTTACTGCACTCCGCTTGATGAACTTCGCAATTACTAGAATACTAAAAGCGACAGCAGAGCAAGTGCGAGGGAGTGCGACGTTAGGGTAATTGGCGTAGCAGCTTTTTCCATTTATCTCGAAGAGGTGCAATTGCAAGAAGCACCCAAGGGTGCACTGTCGCCGAGCTTATGGTTACTGGTGGCGTGCTTATTGGACAAACAGGGAGTTCGTCTCTCCGTGCGCTCGCACACTAAGAGTATGTAAATAGCTACAATTCCTGCTGGCTCGCCGGGAAGTTGACGTCTTGTCGGCCCGGTTTATGCTAATTTCACGGAGATAGAGCGCGATCCACTAAGTACTGACCATCAAAGGAGCGGATCCTTTCCGGCTCATACTTGTTCCCGTGTAAATGGACCGACGTTGACGTTAGCTGCTCGAGCGCTTAATTAATCCAGTTGTAAATGAACTTCCTATACTTTTATTGCATGGAAAATACCATCGCTACGAGTCTCCTTAAGAGCGATAAACTTATGAGTGGAACTATCAGTTTCGTTACTGGCGATTCGATCGACTGTTTATCGTAGTCTTACTTTAATGTCACATAAGAAACGAAGAGTTTTATATTGGTGCTATTTAAATAACTAATCAATTAAATGAAATATAAAACAGAAATTCGATTGGTTCCAATTAATATCTCTCATACACGACGTAAAAAAAGATTCTTATCCGAGAGTTTGAAAATTCCCAATTATTGCAACATCAATCGAAGCTCAGACAGAACAAGTGCAGCGCCCAGGTTAAAGGGTCAAAATACGCAAGTAGGAAAACGGACTAGGAACTAATAGGCGTACAAGAGGCGTCCAGCGAGAAAGATACATTTTCTGTTAGCCACGGAACACAATGCCGCTGGCGGTGAGCCCTGCCCTAATTGGAGCAAGAATAGGGCAATGAAATGCCTTTACCTATTCATACGGCTTTCTGGACTCGCTAACGATGCTTGTTCGTGTGGCTAATTGAACTTACTTGTAAATAGGCCCTCTATTCAGCCGTTAATACCTGTTTCATACGTTCTGTTAAGGATCACCCACACGAGAGATCGAACAAAATAGACATTTATTTCGATATGCAAGCTTTATCGAGAAAATTTCAAAGTTCTATAAAAGCTTGACTTCTAATCTAGCAATTAATTATAAATTAATTATATTAATAATTTATTCGAATATGTATTGAAGCTAATCAAATATACATATATGTGTTAATTTATTTAAAGTTAATCAAATGTTTGCATATTTGATACATATTATTTGACCTAGATTTTCTGAAGCGTACTTTCGGTGTAAATAAATTACTTTTCATTTATGTTTCCCGTTTCTATTTATCTGTCCTTCCCTAGTGCTTTAGCAAGCCACGAACGACTGTCAGGAAGTTGATATATGCACACGAAACTTGGGTCGTTCCTGGTATTGTGTGACTGTTCTTCCGGTTCGGTTGGAATAGATTCGACTCTATCATTGGCCAGGTTTGCTTATGGTAGAGTGTATTACTTTATAGAGTAGTGACTAATGCTTTAGATTTCCGGTAAGCAAATAGCACGAACCAACTAGCAAAGATCAATCCTTAGCGCTTCTAAGTCTATTTTAATTTTCTTTCCAATAACTCTCTATGATTTCATTTTCCCGACGAATTTTACCGTGCTACTCTTTTATCATTTCGTATAATTTTAGTAGATTACTAAGATTTTTTCAAGGGGCAATTAGAGGCGACAAGAGACAATTTATAATTAACGAATTGTTTTTCCTTAATTGGTGAATATACCTCTGTGACTGAAATTGTTATTGACTAATATTACCTAATAGATTAAATAACAAAGGAAAATCTACAATCTGTAAATTGTCAATCAATTAACGTTACTATAATGTTAGTGCATATACATTTCAGTGTACCACCAATATTGTTTCAGAATAATTTAGTGACGTCATTTCTGGACAAGCTCTACTTTTTTGCTTATTGCAGCATGAAAGGCAATGAACATTAAATAAATAAATTATATATCTCGGATAACCACGATGGCTATCGGAATAGTAATAATTGCATTCAGTGAAAAATAATTAACGGTATTATAAACTACTGTACACGACAGCAATCGACAAAGGAGTTCCAACGTTTAATTCTTGTCGAGTACTCGCTGCTACTGTCACGTAGGCTTTCCTACGAGAGCGTGGCATTAAGAATTATTCATCAACTGCAAATGTGCAGTGGAAGGGACACTGTGTATTTCAAAAGAAATGTTTAGCCGTTGAGTGACTGCCGAGTATATCTGCGTCCACTTTCGAAGCCGGCACGGCAGCCGGTGGATTAATTGCCTTCCGGTTATATTTCCGTGACAGCGCGCGGCAAGTGGCCACGTCCTTCATAACTTTCCATTACCTACGAATTAATTCTCTAATCGCCACCTGGAGAAGAATATTTTTCCAGCGGAGAGATAAAGTTTTAATGCTCGGGGCAGTGTGATTTTTTGACGGATCGCTGCTCATTCGTAAGTCGGCAAGTGTGCACTGCTTGGATTATGGTACTCTTTACGAGTACTTTGTGCAGCTGATGCAATTTATTCTCCTGTTGTTTCTACTGTTCATTGTTTAAAATATGCACGACACCTTTTCCCGTGCAGATTGGACGAGTTTCCTGTATATTTTTTTCGTTTTATTGTTTTCCTTCTTTCTGCAATTGATGTTGAAAAGGGGTAATTTTAAAAGGAAACAAAATTACTCTACTTTCTGACTTCAAATGTTTCGTGTTTCATATAATTTCAAATTTATTAATATTCTATTGCTTTACTTAAACTTTTCTTTATCGTTTCACAGTGTTGCAAAATGCAAAGATTCTGTAAAAGTACGGCTGGTCGAAATAAAGTTTTAAAAAGTTAGCAGATTTTCTTGAAAAATAATAGAACTTCAATGCGAAGTAACTAATGCGGTGCATTCCGAAGAAAATCATATTAGGGAAAGTTTAACTTATTAAATTCTTGCAAAAAATTCCAGAAAGTTTACTAAGCAGAGTCGTCGCGAAATTCAAGCAAAATTTAGTTTCAACTTTTAATTAATTCCCTCTTAAGCAACGGTCTTATTTTTTAGATTGCATTTACATTCTTTTTTCTGATTATTTATATATACACAATTCTATGTAATATATATCAATGAAGTACGAACCACAGTCAATTCTTCAGAGAACTCATTAACACTAGAAGAGGAAACATTGCTCGCCATTGAAAAATATCGAGGACTCACCTGTAACAGAAAAAAGAAATACTCCCATTAGTACATTTATATAACTATTGTTTATGTTATATTATTCATAAGAGTCATATGAAATCTAACTCGATTCCACAAAAAGCTTCCATTATTCCTATTCCTGCCAGTGTACTTAACATCTAAACGATCCCCCAAACAATATTTCCCTAACATTATTAAAAACGACAAACCACCATCATTTACTTATTTCCATTCTTCAAATAAACCAGCAATAAACCACATAACAATAAAATTGAACTTCCCAAGTAAACTCAAACAGCAAAATTCAACACTAACTATTACTCCATGAGAATTATTTCCTCATACCTCAAGTTAACAACTAACAACCCAAACAAAGCTCACCATAAAATCGACTACTAACTTTTGTTCTAATAAAAACACACCACTTTCATAAACGCAAATCACTGAGAATTGAAACATAATTACAGACAAAAGTAATTATGCCACCAAAAATTCATTGCATCGCATACACAATAAAATTCCAGTGATTTTAAATCTTGATGTGTGCAAAGAGGGCGAGAGGGTTGGCGGGGGTGGAAGTTGGAGGTAGTGGAGACCGGACGATCCGCCTAATTGCGTTGCCCTCGGTGGTCCAGCAGCCCCCTCTTGTTTAGC
This sequence comes from Ectemnius lituratus, assembly GCA_910593735.2. Classification (NCBI taxonomy): domain Eukaryota; kingdom Metazoa; phylum Arthropoda; class Insecta; order Hymenoptera; family Crabronidae; genus Ectemnius; species Ectemnius lituratus. The sequence goes on from OU343037.1 coordinate 6,423,959, forward strand.
C